>OY728129.1:186246386-191246386 GCA_963277665.1 Viscum album
CCCACCCCCCGGAATTTGAGATTGGTTGGAAGACTAATGGGTTCCCCTAGTGTGGATGTTTTTTATGTTTCTAAAAGAATTTTAACCAAAAAGTAGTAGTGTTATTAAGGATTTTGGGTTTGAAAATTTATTTTTAATGATTTGTTTTCAAGAGTCATGTTCCATTAATCATAGTGTGACTTGGATATTAGTTGATAAATACTGATGAATTCATGGAAGACAGTCCTAATCACTTACCCTTTTTTGATTCATTAGCATATGGATGTTCATTGATGATAGTGTTACAACACATAGGTTTCAACTTGATTTTTTATATTATAATTTGTAGAAATTAGAGGAAGTTTCCTCTATTATGATAGAGAGATATTATGATATAGAGTTAGTATATTCTGTAGAAAGGTTATTCATCTTAAAGTGATGTTGTTAATATAATGGAAAACTATGAGAAGAAAGGACTAGAAAATATCCTGAAAGATCTATCTAGAATCAATGGTGCGTTATCCCAAAGTAATAGGATTTTGGAGATAAAATTGAGGGAAACACTATGGTCAAATTAAGGAGAATAATTAATGAGAAAACATTAAACTATTACCCAGTTTTAGTATTTAGTAATGTGGATGGAAAGAGTTTGGAAAGTAACTACTAGGACTAGGAGGACTATTCTAAAAGGTTTATATTCTGGTGAATATAGAATGTAGTTGGAACAATGTATGCAATATTGGATTCTGGTGTATGCAATATTGTCTTGTGTATGCAGGTTTATTGGCTTGTGTCTTCAGGTGTATTGGCTTGTGTCTGTAGGTGTATTTGATTTTCTGTAGGTGTATTAGAGTATGGTGTATGCAATATTGGAGGCTTCTGCATATTGAATTCTGTGTGCATGTGATATTGGATTCTATGTGGTGTATTTTCTTAGGTGAATTGGCTTCCCTACAGGTGTATTGGGTTCTGCATACTACCTGGGCGTTGGGTTTTGTGAAATCTGGGTGAAGGATATACCAACGGTTTATAACCGTTGGTATACTGTTGAATTTTTTTTAATACTATACTAATGGTTATAAACTGTTGGTATAGGGATAAAAGAAATGTGAATGGTATACCAATGGTTAAAAAACTGTCGGTATATCAGTGGAATTCTGAATTTTACCAATGGTTTCGTGAAACCGTTGGAAAAAAACCATACCAACGGTTTTTGAACCCTTGGTAAAACACTGAATACTTTGTAAACCAATGGTTTGAAACCATTTTTATAGATTTTTTCCAATAGTTCTTGGTAACCATTGGGAATATTTTATTTTTTGAATCATATACCAATAGTTATTTAGAAACCATTGGTATATATATATCCCTATACCAAACTAACCAACGGTTTTCCAAATCATTGGTGTATTGTATACCAACATTTTTACCTTCTATACCAATGGTTTTCAACTGTTGGTATAGTTTAACTTTCCAGTAGTGTTGATTCAAATTGAACAAGATGTTGAGTATAACCAAAACATTTATCTCATGTGCCCATTTGTTCATAATGAGACATTATTCTAAGTTTTGGAAAGAATGTTGTTTGTGGTAACATACTTAACAATTAGTTCATACATACTTGAATCAAAGGCAATACATAATGAATATAAAATGTAAAAACTATCTAGTTGTGGAAAGAAGATTCTTTTTCAAGTAAAACTAAAAGTGGACGTCAAAAATATACCTAGTATGGTATTTAGGCTCGTCACAACTAAACACCTTTGGTATTATTGACATCCTTAGTTTAGACAGAGAAAACTTTAGAAATAAAGGTATGCCACAAAGCTTCCGAGGTTAGTTTAACAAGAAAGTGTGAACTATCCAAAGGAAAGCTAGAGGTAAAGATACTTCATAATATTCCTTTAAGTTATAAAGGAATGTAATAGTGAGGTATATTCATGGTCAGAAGATATGAGTTGCTTCAGATCGGCATGCCGAAGAATATCTTGACTATGCAATCATCGATCATGATAATGTAGAAAAGAATAATTACAAAATTAATTTTACCTTATTTACATCAGTGTATTGATGTTCATAATAAGTATTGATGATAAAGTCTTACATGTTTACATTGATCAACAAAAATGTAGCATGGATAAATTCCTGAACGCACATTTTATACATCAAAGTTATGATGTAAGTTGTATCAATGTTGCAACTTGCAGAAACTTCCATTATATTTCATGATATGCTTTGAAAATAAAGGCATAAACCCATAACCAATATTCCAACTAAAATGAAAAATGGATATCATATGATTCATAGTATGATGAAAATCCATTATGTCGTAGATCATGTGTTATGATGCAAAGAGTTCGTTAAGATATAAACAAACATGCATCAAGCTATGTACATGGTGCATCTAAGTAATTATCTTAATAGTTGATTAGGATATTACATAAATCCCCAAGATAGAAAAGATTTAGTCAAGCATTAGATTACATTTCTATATAAGGGTGCACATCTCTATTAGAGATAGTGGGAGCTGAATTGACTTGGACTTAGTCAATGCTCGAGATGCACAAATGGTTGACATAGGAACAAGTTCCAAAAGTACACGTGGGATAGGAATATTCTAGTGACACATATAGAGTAAGAAGGATGAAACCATGGTAATGGTTTTATATTCACCGTGCATGGTGATATATTATTCATTAAGAATAAAAAATCCTACAAGAAGTATATGGAAATTAGCTATGATTGACAGGACTAATTTAAAATTCAATAATAGTTTCCATGTATCAAATTGCAAAGGGGATTATAAATTGAATACTACGGTGGGTATTCAAATGAAATGATACATGGATGGTACAATCCTGGTACCAATAAGGATCGATTGTTTATACAAAGTTGGTATTCCTAAATCCATTATAATTTTTAATTGTCATAGATAACTCCTAAGATAATTCTATTGGTCATTGAATTTCAAGATCATATTTCATGGAAGGTGTCTATTCAATGCAACCAGAAAGGGATGATGACACCATCAAATTCCAATGAAGTTTGAAAGTTACTGAAATCTAGTTCTGGATTAAAGTAAGAAACAAGATCATAGAGTATTCATTATAAATGAATATTTTCCTTGTGTCTACCAAAGGTTAGCAGGAGCGCCAATGTTTTCAAGAGAAATATGTTCGGCAATATATGGAGAATAGATCTTGATCTTACAGTTAGATAAGATTAGGATAAAAGTAATACTCCAATGATTGACTTAAAGTAAAAACCTATATTCTAGGGAACATGATCTACTGAGGTAGGTCTAACGGTGGCTTAGACCTAGTCAATCGTACATACAGTGACATTGTATTAAAAAAGTACAAGTTGGAATAATTCAAGTTTAGAATTGTTACCAATGTCACATGTCTTAATCTCTATAGGTTGACATGTTCAGATCGTGGGAAGAGATTAATGTTGTGAATTAACACCATGCACTTCATAGATAGATCAATCACATATTCCATGTTATGTAAAACAATTGATATTTCCAGGATATACTTTATTGTAGGCAGATATCAATTATATCCAAGAGCACTGCAAGTGAAGTGGTATGAACTATCATCTTGTACTTTGGTGAGTAAAAATGATATGTTCCTAGCATATAGAGAAAAATGTATACTAGTTATGGTGGGATACAAACTAGTAATCCTTAGATCAATTTGATCTAGTATCGCAGTTAGGAAAAGGTGACGAGTGAGTCAAGATCATAAAATCTAGTGGTAGCCATACCTACAAACACCGAGTATGTTGCAGCTTCTAAGGCAGCTAAGAATCAATTATCAATCGTAATTATTTGTTCTAGTTCTTGGATTCACACCTAGTGAGAAAAGTATTATCATAATGTAAATTATGATATTCTTACTAGAAAAGTTATCAAGTTATGAAAATGGAAAAAGTGATATACTCGGGGATACCTTATCTTGAGAAGTTTTACTCAAGCAGATGAGGTTTCATATAGTAGATATGCCATGTGGAGAAAATGTGGTAGGCCCAGCAGTTAAATACATTACTCAGTAGAAGCATGATATTTATCATGTGAGTAGTTAACAAGTTTGGTTAGCAAGTTGGATCTAGTGCAAGTGGGAGTGTTGAAATAGTGGGTGCCCTTGACCCAACTATGCAGTACTTTTGATTACCATATCATGTGTACAATTGGTTATATATGATGTCATCTTACCATTATAATGTAGATATTTCTGCATCCACTATATAATGGTAATGTCCAAAGATTAATTTTCATGTCGAGAGGTTATAGCAGATCCCAGGCTATAATGAGAACCTCGAGATACCATGACATTAATCTTAAATATATGTTCTATAGTCTAGATACATCTTACTAACTGGACACAATAAATGTTTGACTATCAGGTGCTGGGGGATTATAAACATTGAGACTTCTTCTCATTAAGTTCTCACTTGGTGATCTCTAGTAGTGAGATCACGAGGACAAACCCGCTAATAGGAATACCATATTTTTTGGGTGTCATTGGTTGTTCCTATCTATAAACATGTGTATTGGTCTCCTGACATGAGACCATTACCAATGTATACCATTTTATTACATACTTTGATGCAAGGTGAAAACCATGGTATTGAAATCTTGGCGAGGTAGCTTGTGTTGGGTGCGCTGTTGGTGGTATGACATTGGTTGAATGGTCAAGAAAGGATTTTTTGCTTCCAAGTTTAGGAAGTTGTATATCTCAGGTCTGGTTGATCAGGATGGTGCTGCCTTCATAAGTCTTTGGCCAAATCAATACAAAGGTAAATCCATCTGGTTAGATCAACAAATAATAAAGTAAGAAAAGGATGATGACACAAGCATGCATCCGACTTTATGAGATATTTAATGACAAAGATATTATAGTACACAGTCAGTGTTCCTGGGATGGTAGTCATTTCTATGAATATCCTTATCTCTTTAGGGGCCATAATGGGTTTCTAGACTCTGATATTGGTCTATAGATTTATTCACTGCTGTCGAGATAAGGGCCTAAAGGGTCACACACAACAGTGTATTCAAGAATCCTCTCTATTTAGTTGAATAGGTTTATGGACATGGTGGGCCATGCCATGGGGTCCGAGTGTTGTCCAAGTTATCGATCACCAAAAGAATTAAATAAATTCATTAATATTCAAGTTATGTATATTTGGGATTTAATTTATTTAATGTATTTACCAATTTAGTAAATATGATATAATATTAATTGAATAAATATTATTTTAATATTCAAGGTTTGTTTAATATTAATCGGGATAACGAGTCAAGTTAAATGACTCAGATTTTATCATGTAATATATTTTATATATTTTACAAGTATGTGATAAAATAATAAATAATATTGACACAATTTAGTTTGTAAAAATTATTTATTTATTATACATTGATATAAATGGGGGTCGGGGAATGCACTGAGTATTTTATCAATTCCACTATAAATAAGAGAGGATGCTCTCTCTCTTGGTATTCTAATCACTATTCATTCATTCATGGAATGAAATTTGAGAGCCTATCTCTCCTCCTAATCTCTAGATAGAGAAGCTCTCGATCCAAGATGCTCGGATCAAGATCTCTCTTCAGCATCAAAGGCATCTTGATGCGGTGATTGTTAGGATGTCGAAAGTGCTGTAGGATATTCACGCTAGCACCTGGAATTCAATGATCGACACTCCGGTGGATTTTTGAAGCATGTGTGGATGATCTAGAGGGTTTCTTCTTTGGATCCTTCAAGCGAAGATCCCCATCGACTAGTCACAGTCGACCGCAACTTCAGATTTTAAATGAGTATGTTTTCATTTTTTTTTCTCTTTATAATTTACACGAGATCCTTAGACCTCTTTGGGGCTCGGATCGTCGGCGTCGAAAAGTACCGTCGATCCTCCAACAAAAATTTGAAAATCCCCAGCCTACCAGCTTCCACTACAGGCCCTGGAACCTAACAAAATCAGGAATCCCAATAAAAAATAAGATTCCTCACATTAGGATCAACATCCACAAACCAGGAATAACCTTCGTTGAACATCACTACATCATTAATAAACAAGTGAAACATAACAAAGAATGAGGGTGGCCTGAACACCCAACCCAACACTATAGTCACAACTCCATGGGATTACTAGTTCAATACTGGTTTTAGGTGACACCCTAACACCATCTCTACCCAAAACTGATGTACAAATCATGGTCAGTCAAACCAAGGGCACCCACTTGGTCCCTCAAGTCAAACACCAAGATGCATCCTACCTGGGATCCTCTAGGTAAACACGAGTGAAGGCATCCTACATGAGATCCTTGGTGAAAAGCAAGGGAAAATACTATATGGGATTCTCAAACAAATAACAACAGAGGCATCCTATAATAGGGATTCTATCAAAGGAAAACATGATAGATATCCTACAAGGGACTCCCTAGGTCAACACATAAGCAAAGACATCTCTTAGCGGATCCTTAGAAGCATCTAGTCTCACAGCCTCGTAGGATATAAGGGAACATCTCACTAGGGGAATGTACCTAAAATAATAGGTCATGAGTGATAACTCATATCTCATCTCAGATCAAAGGTCTCAAATAGGTTGGTCCAAACACCCAACCTATCTTCCATGCCAAGTCTCACACTCAGGTGACAACTGAACTCGATAATTGGAGGAAGAACCCATATATTTAGATAGAAACCCCCCAAAAACCATTTATATGACTTTTAAATGTTAATAGGATACCAAAATTTAGATCTACATGAAAAAATTCTCAGAATGGACTACTCACATGCCCAATTCGGACTTCCAGGGCACAAAATACCCCAAACCTCTAAGCTGGAAAAGTACATTGAGTGTAATTTAGAGTACAGAACATGTAATATTATCCTTCCCTATGGATGTGTACTTATACATGGCCAGAACAACATGAGGTCTACCTGTGTAAAAGTACACAATGTTTACTTACGAAAAATTATTCTTCCCCAAACGGGAAGAACACATGGCATGTTTCCCTGGAACACACATAGTGTAACTTGGGTTTCCCTACGGGAAAACCTTCAGATCACCCGAAACCCCCATTTTCACCCCCAAAACAATAGATCTGGTCTTTAGAGGCCACAAGAAAGCATAAATAGGATTTAAGAACTTAAAAAAACTTGTTTGAAGCAGATATATGGTGAAAACACAAACATTTCTACCTTCGGGCGAAAACTGCTGAAGCTTCATTTGATTTCACCGTCCACAAATGCCATACGCTGACTCATCACATCAAGGGCTTCACAACGGTACCACTCTTCCCTTATATATCACCCTATTTATAAATCTCTATTTTCTCCCTTAGGACACGGACAAGGAGAATCACACAGGAGGCATGCGCAAAAATGAGGAAAAAAAAAGAGGAAGGAAAAAAAAAGAAGAAAAAAGGAAAGAAAAGAAAAAGGGGCCCGAGCTAGCCGCAGCACCCGACTCAAGTTTATACCTCACCTAGGATAAATTCACCATTTCAGGATCAATGAAAGAGAAATAATCTCAATCCGATGCTCTGTTAAAAATTTATGGCCGAATGAACTTATGTTATAATTTAATATTTAATTTAATAATATCAAATATTAATTATTCCACAAAAATTAAAATAACTTAGATTCCCATCAAACTCCTGTACTAGGGTAAACACCCTATTTTAGGACCAATAGTGTGGTAAGAAAAATTATTCGAAATAATATGATAGGGGAAAATACCATTTTACCCCTTTATAATAATGTGATAGAAAAAATTCAAATTTTTTCTCTAAATTGTAATCTGAAAAAACACAGGTCCTTACATCATCTTTCTTGGTAGACCAGGTAAAGGATGGACACAAGAATGACCCAGAATGTTCTATAATACAGGAATAACTAGCTATAGGTGACCCGATTATTAGGTGGTCATTGGAAAAATGATGATGTTATCCATGTATATAGAATATTTTTAGTCCTTTTTTTCTATTAGGTAGGAGATTATGAGGGTATTCCATACCTCTAGGTAAAAAATACATCATATTATGAAAATTATGTTCCATGAAATCAGGTGGAATTTCTAGTGGTTAGGGATGAAGAGGGAAATTGATGGATTTATTTCCTAATTCCTTAGATTCTATAGGGTAAAGGTCAATCACTAGTGTCCTAATGGTTTTCTCCATCCACTTTCAGTGCCCATGTGGAAGTGGGAGAATGTCATGATAGACTTTTTAATGGGGTTACTCAGGAGCCTGAGGAGCCGTGATACATTATTGGTTATTGTTGATCATGTTAACAAAAGTTTTCCATTTCATAATAATTCATGAGAATCACTATATGGATGAGTTGAGAAAGATATATGTTTGTGAGGAAGTACACTTTTATGGAGTTCCCTTGAGCATTGTATCTGATATAGATTCATGTTTTGTATCATAGTTTTCTATGGTCTTGTAGAAGCCCTTAGGTACTCAGCTATGATTTATCACAACATACCATCCTCATATTGATGGATAGTCCAAGTGGGTGATTAAAATAATAGAGTATATGCTTCAGGATTGTGCCCTAGACTTCAGTGGATCTTAGGATGATCACATAGCCTTGGATGAATCCACATACAATAACACTTACTATGCTTTGATTCAGATAGTACATTATGTGTCTCCCTATGGGAGGTTATGTTGTTCCCCAATCTATTGGAATGAGGTAGGCGAGGTAGAAATTGTGGGCCCCAATATGTTATAGGGGACCTCTGAGATTGTGAAACTAATTTATAAGAGGCCGATCACAACTTAGAGCTAGTATAAGTCATATGCTAAACGTAGGAGGAGACCTCCAGTGTTCATTACAGGCGATCAAGTTTTTTTAAGAGTGACTCCTACATAAGGTAATCAACATTTTAGGAATAAAGAGAAGATTTAATCACACTATATTGGACCCTTAATGATTATAGAGTGGGTTGGGGAAGTAGTGTACCACCTATATCTTCCTTCATGCTACCAAGATATACATAATGTGTTTTATGTGCCTTAACTTTGGTGGAATATACCTGATTCCATTCTTTCCATCGACAATGAGGATATTGAGATAGAGCCTGAAACATAATACGTGGAGTACCCGATGAAGATTACAGACCAAAATAAGAAAGTACATTGAGGGAATATGATACCACTAGTCTAAATTATATGGAATTATGGATGTATCCAGGAGTAGACTTGGGAGAGAGAGGCTAATATATGGGAATAGTGGCCTGAGTTTTTTGAGAAAAACCTTTGAAGGTACTATCAAGGAAGTGAAGTCATTATTGGGGGGAATTGTATCATACTCATTTTATTTTGATATATGAGATATTTGAGTTTATAATTATTCCTCCCCATTTTTTCTCATCTGATATTGTAATTAAGAAGAATATTTTTGGAGGCTAAAGTTCTATGAATTGATGGTTGGAATTGTGAGGAAGGGTTCGACATTTGGGTGGCTAGAAAAATTGCCACGAGCAATCTGGTGGGGTTGTAATAGTTATTTTGGATATAATAGACCATACCAAATCTCTGGTGTCCATAAAAGAATTCAAGGCATTCTTATAGGCACACTGTCCACCTTAGGGCCTATCACTGACCATTTGGTGGTTCCGTCAGCTCACCAGTGAGGCCCACCAGGTAGCTAGTGCACCCAGTATGAGGGTGCAATTAATTCACCTCCTGATATTTTGATACCATATGTTATTGAATATCTTTAATTACCAAATCCAAACCCTAGGTCCCTGTCTCAAATTTAAGGCCTCCTCTTATGAATCAATACTCTATATTTCTTCTCCCATTTTCTCTCCAACCTTTTAAGATCCAATGATGCCAAGAATGATGAGTTTTATTTAGATATATTCCAAATCCGTCTTCCTTATCATTTGATGAGAAAGGATCCATGATGGATCTATGGTTTTTATGATGATCAGATGATTAGTTCTCCATTTATTCATAAATTAGTGATGGATTTGGTGTATTGATAATGTTTCTTAATTGAATCAAGATCTACCATAGACAATGACCATTCTTCGAGTAATTGTTTAAGAATCAACTTCCAAAACCTCTTATTAATTAAAAATTGATGATGGAACCTCAATGAGTTGATGATTACATGGTATATTGGTGGATGATTTGATGTGTCAACAACAACCCCTTTGGACATAGTTAAATTTCTCAAGAATAGTGGGCATTTCTGGGTAATTTTCTCTAAAACAATCATCATGAGACTATCTTATTTTTGAATCTCATATTGAATATCTCTTCCATTGATATATTGATGATGAATCAATAATCACTATCTATAAAAGATGCTATATTCTAGAATTGGTGAGTGATTCATGATTCGTTCTTGAATCAACAACTAATCTAGTGTTTGGAACTCCTTCATTCAACATACCAAAAAATTGATTATGTAGACGAACTACTTAAGGTATGTGATACTAGAAAAACCTTATTCACATGGAATTATCTTGAGAATAATTTTTTCCTTGATGAATTAGAACCATAATAAAAATCCTTAAAAAATGAGAAAGTTCTCCATGGGTTTGTGCCATAGTTAAGTCTTCAATCATTCTATGAACCTTGGTGTTCTTCATCAACAAAATTATGGTAGGAAGATCCTTATCATTTAGGGATCTTATATACACTTGTTTTAATGATATCATTAATGTTTTTATGTGGTTGTGTTTTTTATTGATGGTTATTTCTTGGAGGTGTGTACGTTACTGTGATACCCATATATGACCCTTATTTAAATGAGAATTGAAAGATTATCTTATTAACATGATTTATGTTTATTCACATGTTGTTATATGATTATACTATATTTATCATGTTATCATGATATATTTATTTTATCATGATCTACCTTTTTGTGTGTTATATTTCCTTTGGAGGTTGGTTATTGTTATTTATGATATGTGGACAATCATGGTATGTTTACCCATAGAGTGGGAGCATATATGACATGAGATGACTATGATGATAGACCCATACACAAGGTAGTAGCATGATACCACTTTGGCTTAGGTAGAAATCGATTCCTTGAGGATACTAAGGAATGTACCAACACTCGATGCCTTGAAGATATCGATTTGTGTGTCCACTCTATTCCTTAAGGATTACAAGTGGCACATCGATAACTTGTGGATAATTATGATCATTTCTAATATATTCATTCATCCTTATGACATGGAGCCAAAGTAGCTACATATAAGGCTCATGGAGTCTTGGTTAGAATGAGAATTCTCAATATTTGATTGTTATGATTTCATGCACATTTATTATTATCACAGAATAATGCATGCGATTATTTATTAAGGAAACATTGGTGGTTTCTTTACTCATACCACACATGGGAATCTCTCTATATATATGTAGAATTCATGTGTATGGATCCAATCAAAGGAAAGAGGCCTATGAAAGATGGTTGAGTTGTAGAGCATTGAGTTTATGGTGGTTTGGGACAAACTTCAAAGGATTATTGTTGTTTATTTATTTATTTATTATCTTCCTACACTTTACTATGGATTGAATTACCAAAAATGGATCCCATTTTTTATTTTTTATAACTTGGGTTCTATGTATTGTTATGTTATGATTTTTTAGTTTTTCACATGTTAATATGTTTTACTATTTTGTTTATTATTATTTGTGAAAGGACATGATACTCAGGGTATAGTCTCCCCACTAACAATGATAAGAACCTCACTTATAGTTAGAAGAATCTTGTATATTATGATGCATGAATGAGTTAATGTTACTCTCAAACTCAAAATTGATGGTTTGGGTTGGGACGTTACATAGGGATCAATTTCAGCCATGATTTTGGGGTAAATTAATTTTTATGCTTAAAGGGTCATATTTCTAAAAACTATTTTTTATTTTATTTTGTGTAATTATATTAAAAGTAAACTTTACCACATATACAAGTTGAATATTTTAAAATGAATTAAATATTTTTAATAATCATATTAAAATTATGTAATAAGTTCCATTTCATTTTTTGTCATAAATAATAGTTACTATGGTAAAAATTAATCATCACAACAAGGGTTAAAAGGGTTATTCAAGAGGTTAAACTAATATATAAGGAAAAAATTTCACTAAAAATTTCATAAATTTGAATTTATGATTTTATTTTGATCTTAATTTACACTATCTTTTATTTTTTTCATTTGGTTCTACTTTATTTGATTATAATATTTATTTTATATTATAAAATTAATATTTCAAAAAATGTCACTCTCACTCACTTAATACTTTTTCATGATAATGATAAGGATAAAAATAACTTAATAATAGTTAAATATCATAGCATTTATGAATAATAAGTTAAATTTATGTTGTTAATTTATTTTTAATTTTAAATACTGGTAGAATTATCTAAAATGCTCATACAACGTCGATACAATGCTTTTGAAAACAGTATAAAAATCAAGTAAATGAATTTAAAAACATTAAATGTTATAAGGTTTGGATTAATTATAGTATTAAATTAATTTTATTGATAAATATAAATTATAAGTGATGATTTATGTTTTTTTAGTTGGGTCCAAAGTCTCATTTTATTATTAAATAAAATACCTTTTTTTGTCTAGGTAGAGGGAGACCCATTACATAGCACGGAGGCCCAAGACCAAGTGGCCTGAATATAAGGCATGAAAGCCCATTTTTTCTCCAAAGGGCCCTTTGGTGAATAGTACTACTACAATACCCTATCTACTATAGTACCTACTACAGTACCGCCGCCGCTGTAGTTCCTACTACAATACCGCTATCGCTACAGTGCCACCGCTGCTACAGTACCTACACTACTACAATGCTACTACAGTACCTGCTACAGTGATACTATAGTCTTAGGAATTCCTCCCTTTCCCGGATTTGATCTTGGGTCTTTTGGATTCCAAACTGGAGCCTCTACCACTTGGGTACATATATTCAACGTTAAACAATATTTTATTATTTGATTTAAAAATCATAAAAACATATAATAGGAAAATTTAGATTTTAAATATTCTAAAATTTCATCAATTTTCCTTTTGTGAGCCACTTTCCTTCTTATAATTACCTTATTAACCCTTAAAGTTTTAATATTTTCAAAAACATCATTGATTTTTGCCTATAAAAAGGGACCCAATCAAAATTTTCCAAAGAAAAATGCGAGTTTGTATTTCTCTCACCCTTATACCCAAATAAATCTATAAACTTAACATACCATATATCCAATACCATGGTGTGATCATAAAAATATCCTATAAAGGCCTTAAGTTTAATCAAAAGGAGGATATCAAAAGAATAGAAAATCATCTAAACTGAGTTCATTAAATTTTGTTTCTTCTTAAACCACCTATAAATATTTTATACAAATATTAACATAATAACACATGTATCATAATTTTACTAAAATTTTATTATTTTTTTGGAACAACTATCATCTACCATTGTTCCATCCATTGAAAAAATAAAAACATCACTTGTGCATACGTACAGACTACTACCTCCACAAACAACATATTTTTTATTTTTCATCACCACATCACATGGATGGTTATAAATATGTATCTAATTATTTAATATTATATTAATTAAATAATAATTATTTTTTAATGAAAAATAATTATCTACATGACTTTCTTTTTATCTTTTGAAAAATGAAAATGTTATTAGTACGGATGTGTGAACTACCACATCCATTAATGATGTATTTAATTTTTCATAAACACATTACATGGATAGTTATAAAATTATATTCAATTTAAAAATATAGTATTTTTATCATTATTTTGATTTTATGAAACCAAGACCAAGGTGAAATAACTAGAACCTTCAAATCAGAATATTTGTTGAAAATTGAAAAGTTAACAAAAATATATCGTTTTAACAAATATTTGTAAATAAATGGTTAAGAAGAAGTTATAAGTGAATGTAATATAGTAATATAAATATAAATATGGGCCTGATATAATATTTATAATAAATATAAATTTATTATGTCATAGGTTAGAATGAATCTGACCATATGGAAATCCGATTTGAGGATATTCTTAACTCAATTTCCATTCATTGAGTTACATCACTTATTTATCAACTAGGTTATGCCAAGATTATGTGTGTTATAACAAATGATTGTTTTATGTTCTATTTAAAAATGTTTTATGTGTATTTGAATTTATTTCACATAATCAATTCATTGGTTTATTCCTACTCTAAATGTTACGATCATTGTAAGGGTTTCATGGTCTTAATTTCAATTCCTTAAGACATGTTTCATGTTGTGCACCATGATTTCCATAAAATGGTGTAATTACTTCATAATGACTATATTTTGAAATATTATTTTATGTAAATTATTTTTTTTATAAAATCATGTTACCTTTCTTCATTCAATGTATTTTTTATTAAAGCATTACCAATGTTGTAAGGAGTTCTCATCTCAAACTTCTCCCTTTGAGACATACTTCGATTGATTCACATGTATTACTTTATTTTGTGTATATACAGCCTATTTTACATAAATTTAAAGAATTTATATATAATAATGGTATTTTAAGTTCCTTATAATTTTATATATTTCAAATGGTTTTTGGTTTTAAATGGTCATAAAGGGTTTTCTTTAAAAATACTGCTTTAATGTTTTTAATGTATTTTACCAAAATCTTTTTCCACCATATTCATATTCTTTATTTTGTTTCAATAATTTACCCTAGAGTTAAAAGATTTATTAGATTCATTTAAAACCATATTTTACTTTTCAAGAATGTTTTAATATAAATCTTTTTGATGTTTTTTGTATAACTCACTTTTGACTTTTTATAAAAGTTTGAAAATAATGTTTTTTAACATATATAAGATGAAAATATTTTCCCAACATTGTGACCATTTTTCATTATCATTATTATTTTAAATTTTTCTTTTGATTTTCAAATAAATTATTATTCCCATTTTTTGGGAATTTTTATTTTTTAAAAGTTGTAAAAAGAAATGGATATTTCCTCTTGTTTATTAAAGAGTTTTTTTTAATGCTTTTACAAAAGTGATTTTCATGTATGTAAACATAATTTAAATTAATCTTACGATTTAATAGGTTTATTTTCTAATGATTCCATCCAAATTCTTTTAATATATGGCTTATGATGTTCTTTTAAGAAAAATATCATGAAATCTATTTCTTTTCCATGAGTTATATAAGATATGAAGGATTAATGAATGTTTTTATGAGTTTTGTGATGAAAGTGAAATATCCTATGTGTTTTATTCATTTAATGGTTAAATTAAATTATATATGATTATTTGATAGATCCTATATAAACCTCTAACACATTATATAATGATCTCTTCTCCACAGGAAATATATTGGAATTAACAGTGAAAGCTATTTCTCTATAAGGGTGATTATAAGGGTGATTGTAAGGATAATGTCCCAAGATTCCTACATTTTTTTTCAATACTGTATATAGTTATTAATGAAAATAATTTGATAATAATTTTCTTTTTATTATTGAAATATTTTTTTTATCTTCTAAATGTGAAAATTTTGTTTTCAAAGAACGAATTTTTCTTTCACAGGTACACATGTTTTTCTAAGTAATCTTCACGATTATTATTTTGTGCTTGTTATCCAGATTATTTTATGAAATTATTAATATAAGAAGTTAAAATTTATCTATATTATTTTTTTAGGTTTGAAACTCTTATTTTATATCCATTCACTTTGATTTTGTTCTCATACCCATATGAACTTCTTATTCTCTCTTACGATCTTTGATTGTTAATGCCTATGTTTAAATTTACAAAGCATTTGAGACCACCCTTATCATGTTTACATTTCCTTGTGTTATGAAGAAAATTATTATGTGTTATATTTATATAAGGCTATCATGTTTGGATACTTTTTTTTGGAATATATTTAATACTTTTTGTAAAATAATAAATTCTTGGCATAATGGTAAAAATAAACATTTAATGTTAAATACATGGGTTTTGTTATATAAAGGGGTTTTACTAATTATCTAAAACTATAAACTTAAAAGGTATTAGGTATCTAAATGACTCAATGTTGGTTGTTTATAATGTAATTATTCGTGGTTAAAATTGAGTCGCATCTATTAGTATCAAATCCTATTTGTAAAGAGTATGTTTTTAGAACTAAATTTGAGTGTATGGATATGGGGTGTTATAGTTGGTACTAGAGAAAAAGTTTAGATAAATTTAGAGGTTAAAAAGTTATCAGATGAGGATATTTTAAGAGTTTTTATACCATTATGGGTTAATATATCTAAGGTTGATCATAAGTTTACAGGAATAGATACATGTTTGAGGTTTTATGTGATGGGATTTTAAGATGATTAAGGATATTTTGAGAGATGTTTATTAGATTTTAGGAAGATTAAATGATTAAGGAATATATAAAACTTAGGATTATTATGTAATTTACTATGAAGTTTATTTGGGAAGAATAGTATTATATTAAGCTTAAAATTATTAATAACCTTTATGGTTAATATGTTCTATGGTTCTAAGGTAATTATACTTAATTGGGATAAAGGTTTATCATATTTTTGGAAAATTATAGGATTAAGGTGAATGGGAAATTATTGTATAATATGGGATTTTTATTAAAATGGTTGACATTATTAGAGGAATAAATATTAAGTTAACTTTTGGAATCATATATGATTTTTTGTGGTGATTCATCTTATTTTTGGAAAAGATTAGTATATTTTGAGAATAAATGATTGGGGTATATACATGTTAATTTATGAGTGATTAATGATTTTTAAAAATAAATTTTATGTTAATCTTGGAAGAATATTTGATCAAATATTTCTGATTTTTGGATTTTGAATTTGGTCAGTAATATTTTGGATACTTTTAGGGTAATTCTTTTATAGGACGATTTTAGTTCATATTTAGGTGTTATTGTTGAGGTTTTATAGATTAATGTATTATTTATTCATATGAATGATTATTCATTATCTTAACTTGTGCCAACCATTTTGTTTTTGGTAAATGTCTAGAGACCAGAAGAATAACTTTACATATTTTCATGCATATCATAATACTTTAAAAGTTAATTTTTCTTGTTTAAAGTATGAAAACATCATCGCAGTCATTCATTATTGGAATATGAAATGAGACAAAAGTGAAAACTGGTCAAACACACAATCGAATGATGAAATTATTCTTATCATAAACCAAGTAAGTTTATTTTATCATATTCTCTATCTCGATGGTAAACTAATTCCTCAATGTCAATAAAAAGGAAGATAAATCTATCGAGTCTTCTAACTCATCTATCAAGGTATGCTTCTGGAAAACTCATTCACATGCGTGGTTTTGAAAATATTTGAGTAAATTAGAAATTAAACATTATAATAAAATATAAATCTTAGAGTATTAATATGTCTAAATAAATTTATTTTTGGTAAGAATAAATTAAACATACGAGGAAATAATTATTTTAATGGGTGATAATGTAGTACCCCAAGATTTTAGTATGTATTACATTAAATAAATTTATTATTGAATAACTTGTGATATATGAAACACTAAACAAAATTTTAAAAACTTTTATTAAAATTAAATATCAATATATTATGAATATAAAATGTTCAAACAAATTAAATAACACTCATTAGTAATTAGTATGAAATAAGGTTAAAGTTTAAAAGGGTCATTCTTCTTTAAAAGTGATTTTCATACTATTTTTTTATTCTCAATTAAAAATAATTTTTATGAATTTGATAATTTTGACTTGATGAAATGACTTCATTTATAAATTGAGCAAGTCAAAATTATCTTATAGTAGATTTTTGATAATTTTCATAAATAGTTTATTTTTAGTTAATAGTGAAAATACTATTTTACAGATAATTTCACTTTAATGACATAATCATGATATAATAATGACTTAGAATTTTGTGAAACTTTTTATAGACCAAATATATGTTTAAGTATTAAAATAAAACATTTTAAATATTATGTTGAATTTGGAAACCCATGTATGACATTTTAAATCCTAACTAATGTTTTATTATAATAAAATAATTTTTTTATCTTTCAATTAAAACTATTTTTTTATTCATAAACTAGTAAAAGTAATTGTGATCAATTATATGAATTATTTTGGGGTAAATTCATTTTTATGATTAAAAGAGGTGTTTTTCTAAATTTATTGCATTTTGCGTACTTATATTAAATGTAAATTTTACCTCCTCTAGAGATTGAAATTTTATAAAATTAATTCCATATTTTTAATCATAATATTCAAATGATTTAATAAGGTCCAATTTATTTTTTATCATAAAAACATTATACCATGGTAAAAACTAGTCACCACATTAAGTATTAAAGGGTTAATGAAGGGGTTAAACTAAGAGATAATGAAAAAAACACTACAATTTTTTTAACATTGATTTTATCAGTGTATTAAGACCCTATATTATCTTATCTTCAACAAATTGTCTATTTTATTTCAATTTCATTGATTATGACATTTCTTTTATATTATAAAATTAATATTTACAAAAAATGTCACTCTCTCTCACTTAACACTTTTTCATGATAATGATAAGAAAAAAATATGTTATGAATGGTTCAAGATAATAAAATTGATGATTAATAAATTAAATTTATTTTTATAAATATTTTATTTATATTGGTCATATAATTATCTAAAATTCTTACATAACATCGACACAATGCTTATACAAGCAGTAGAAAAATAAAGTAAATGGTTTTAAGAATATTAAAATTGATAGTTTTTGGATTAATTATGGTATTAAATGAATTTTATATATACTTATGTAGTATAAGTTATGATTTAGTATGTTTATATTCTAACTCCATTTTTATCTTTATTTTTTTAAATTCAAATTATGTGAATCGTTCCAAAAATGGATTTGAGGATATTTAAAGTTAAAAAATATTTTATTAATTAGTATAATAATAATAAAAATTTAACAATATGAAAAATTTAATTGAAATTGGTATAAAATGAGTTACATGGTATATTTTTTATCCACATTCCTTCATAGAAGTACATTATTGACACTTAAAGTTTGAATATTTTCAAAAATTCCATTTTTTTCTTATAAAAAAGGTCTCAATAAAACCATTATAAAAGAAAATATGAGTTCATTTTTCTCTAAAAATTATACCTAAGTCCCTATATAATCTTCCCATACCACATATTCAACCTCGTGGTGTGATTATGAACCTCCCCTATAAAGGCCTTAAGTTCAATCAAAAGAAGAATATCCAAAGAAGGGTTAATCGTCTTAACTGATTTCATTAAAGTATTTTCTTATTAAACCTCCTCCAAATATTCTATAACCATATTAGCATAATAAAATAAATGTAATTATTATATTTAAATATTATTATGTGTATGGAACAATAATAATCTACATCTATTCCATCCATTGAAAAAATGAAAATGTCGCTTGTGTGTACATGCAGACTACCGCCTCCACAAATGGAATATTTTATTTTTCATCACTGACTCACATGGATAGTTATAAAGTTCGATATAATGAATTAATATTATATAAATTAAATAATTATGATTATTTTAAGATAAAACATTATCTATATTTCTTTCTTTCCATCTGTTGATAACTAAAAAAGGCGTTAGTGTGTTTGTGTAGACTACCGTCTCCATGAATGACATATTTAATTTTTCATAACCGCCTTTCATGGATATTTATAAAAGTATATTTAATGTATAAATATGATATTTATTTGATTATTAACATTATATAGTTTATGAAACCATGACCAAGGTTCAAGGTCCAAAACCATCAAATCGGAACTTGCGTGGAAAACTGAATAGTTGACACAATGGTATTGTTTTTAACAAATAATTACTAGTAAATGGATAAGAAGAAATTATAAGTTAATGTAATATATTAGAATAAATATAAATATTTTTCTTATATAAAATTTATAATAAATATTAATTTATTATATTAGAGTTTTGAACACATCCTACCAATTTGAAATTTGAGGTAAGGGGATTTCTAACTCAACTTCCTTTCAATGGGTTATATCACTTTTTCATTAATTATGTTATGAAAATATTATGTTTATTAATAACTATAATTTTTTTATGTTGTATTTACACTTGTTTTATTAGGATTTATATTTTATTCATGTAACCACTTCAATAATTTATTCATACTCAAAATGTTATAATCTTTGTAAGTGTTTCTTGGTCTTAGTTTCAATTCCTTGAGACATGTTTCATGTTGTGCACTATAATTTATTTTATATGGTGTAATTAATACCTTATGAATTTATTTTTACATATTATTTATTGAAAATAATGGGGGTTTGTATAACAATATCATGTTTCTTCATTTAAATAATTTTTTATTAAATCACCACCAAAGTTATAATAATTTCTTGTCTAAAATTGCTTTCATTGAAGCATGTTTTAATTAATGAAAATATATTATTTTATTTGGTGTATATAATGCATATTTGAAATTTAATACCATGAATCTATTTATTCTCTTGGTATTTTAAGTACCTTTTAAAGTTATTTATTTCAAAGGTTTTTTAATTTTAAAATTTTGTAAAGGGGTTTTTAAACATTGTTTTAATGGTTTTGAAGTATTTTAGAAAAATATTTTCCCTCCATATTATTATTCTTTATATTATTTAAAAAATTATTTTACTAAGACCTAAATTATTTATTCGTTTCATTTTCAACTATATTGGAATTTTTCCATTGGTTTAAAAATGAATCCTTTTATTTTTTCTATAAGACTTGATTTTGGATTTCTTTTAAAAATTTTGAAAATAATTCCTATTTAATTTATATTAAATGAATAAATTTTCTTAATTTCATGAAAAAATCTCTTTATTAATCATTATTTACAAGATTTCATGGATTTTAGAAGAAAATATTATTTCCATTATTTTGGTAATTTTTAGTTTTTAAGTTTTAGAAAATAAAAATGATATTTCCTCTTTTTCTTCAAAGAATATTAATAATTATTTTAAAAAAGTGTTTTTTTCATCTAGGAAAATACCATTTCAATGATTCTTTTTATTAAATATAGATATGTCCCAATGATTATATCCACCTTATTTCTCTATATATATATATTATAATGAATATATTTTTGAGTTTTATGATGGAAGTGAAAAATCCTATGTGTTTTGTAACGCCCCGACCCCAGTTACCCAGAGTCGGTGCATTACTACATAACATTGGCATGATCATGAGAAAGATCAAATCTCGAAAGACCGATTGGTTTAGTAGCCTTGGAAACACTAGATATATTCATAAGTTTTACATTACATCATTAAACGAAAAACTACTACAACAACATATTGTCTCCATAATCCACACTCATATCCCCACATAATATCCCTACAGGTCATTCATAACTTACTTCTTCACATCCTGGGAAAAATAAAACATAGAAAAGGGGTGAGCTCAAATGCCCAGTAAGGATAACAATATAGCGGAAACTTTCATAAATAAGAATAAACATTTAAGGCAATGTATAACTAAAACAAAAGCCTTTTAAATATGAACTTTCAACATGGTATGGCATAAATAAAATGAAATAATGCCATTTACTTATTCACATGGATATTCTACTAATCAAATAATCACATGCAAAAATCAATAACCACTTTCATAATGTTGGAATGCATAATGCCAGACTATCATAACCACATAGCCAAGGCCTCGTGCCAAGACTACAAATAAGATTTTGTCAAGGCCTTGTGCCAAGACACTAGTTTGTCTCATGAGACCTACCGATGCATCGAGGAGCTATAGCGGGCTCCACCCGTCACTTATTAAGTCCAATGCATTCCCATATGAAAAGGTTTAAACATAACATAAACATTCGTATTAAATCTAGCATACGAAATGTCAATAATTTCACCATAAACTATGAACGGTATAAAAATAGCACATCCATAGTCAAACATATCACAAAACCTTCAATACAATATAGAAGTTTTGTATCATAATAAATCAACTTCAAATAATCTTAAAATCCATCAAAGGATGTTGACGTAGATGAAATCAAAATTCTTTTTAAAGAAATATCTCCTTTTATTTTGAAATCATTTAAGATCCATATAAAATAAAACATTTTCTTTGAAAATATTCTTATAATCTTGTAAGGAAAGCTTTGAAGATTTTATAACGGCGTAAAATAACCGCACCCGCCGTATAAGTTAAAAACATTCTTACCTTAATTCTGTCGAAAAGGTTAAAAAGGACCTTGTTTTGAAAACGACCGAAAGATTCCTTTATAAACCACTTATAAAAGTCAAAAAGGGTATAAATGACTTTAACTCATATTCTAGTAAATAGTAAAAATGTTTTGAAATACATTTTTAAGAAACATGGATGTGGATGATAAAGAGATCCCAGTAGATTATTACGTATAAACAACCTCGGATAATGAAGAGATTGTGAAATAACCCTTACCTTGTACTTTTCCTTGGTTGGGGTAGGTTAACCTCCTGTATAATGGTGAAATAATTGTTATTAAATTATACAAGAATCATATATATTAATATGATATCATATATGATCTTTTAATATTGATTTGATAATAATATCTTAGTATTATCGTTGTTTCGGGTGTTAACTTATATGTTTTGTTACGTAAGACATGTTTGTAAAGGATAGGTTGTATATTATTCATATCCAGAATGAGATCAAGTCCTTAAACATCATTTTTAAATCATCAAATGATAATTATACTTGAATGGATACGATGGAGAATGAATCTCATCGCGTTCGTGGAGACGGTAGTCCGTACGTACGCACGAGCGACAATATCATTCTTTTGATATTAAAATAATATATAAATGGATGGTATATCATATATACAGAATCATTAACATGTTATATTTATTATTTACATGAGTTATACATCATTATTATACCCATCCAAATAATAATATATTGAATAACAATTACACCACGACGTGGAGACGGTAAGTCGTACGTACGCACGTATGGTGACATGTTACTCAAAGGGTGGATAGAATACTGAATATGGTTGTACCATATTTATAATAACATCACAGTATATGTGAGATACTGGAGTTATTATTTTAGAATGGTAAGAACAAAGGAAGAAGAAGTGGAAGAAGAAATGAACTTGGAGAAGGGTGGTGAAAACATTACCTCTTCTTCGGGTTCTTCTTTTTGATTTGATCAAAAGGGCTCCTTAGGTTGTCTTTCTGATCAAACTAAGGCCTCTAGGTTGTATTGAGGGATGTTGGGAGAGTATTTGGGCAGAGTTTGGCCAAACCAAAAGGCTTTTAAGGTGTGAAGAAATGAGAAGGAGGAGTGCCCTTTTATAAGAGGGGTGAGGGGCACCTTTGGAAAAGCTAGAAATATTAATTTATAATAAATTCATATTCGGTTTCTAATGGCTCCAAAGTTGACTATTCAAAGGTTAAGGTGGGGATGGGTCGAAAACAACTCAACCAATAGAATTTAGACAGGTTTGGGTACTTATATTAACCTTATCTTTAAGTATTAACTTTAAGTTAATTAATTTCACTTTTACAATGTCTCTTTGTATTTTTATATAATATGGTTAATAAACTTACTACATACATCCAAGCGACCCCCAAGTGGTCCATTAATGATGAAACTATCATGATATAAGTCTCTTGGCCGAAACTTAGATTTTTAGGAATTTAATATCAATTAATAATATAATATTTGTTTTAAGAACTCTTTTATGTCAATTTTGACACTATTCAATAGTTGATTTTTGTGAAACTCATAACAGATTGATTACTTCGAAAAAAGTCAATTAAATCAATCATAATATATCATATTATCCTAGAAAATTAGTTTAATTCATTAAAAGTTTCATATTATATTTATTTGGGTATTTATAATATCAATTATTTTAATTGTTCACTATTATAGTAATTACTGCATCATCATTGTGTCATAAATAAAATAAATTATTTAATGTCTAAAAATTATAAATAAAATATCATTATGTAGGAAATCTTTTTAGCTTTCTAATGAATATTTATAATCGAAAATCCAACATGTATAACCCTATGTAAAAATTGTTCTTCTAAAAGATGTAAGCTTATGCCATTTTTATTTTTATTTTAACTTTATTGATGTAAAGTGTCCCTACCACATACAAGTGGCTCCAAGGGGTCCCCAAATTGACCCAAGGATGCTCATGGTCGGGTATGTGTCCACCAATAAGGTTAGGACACGTTTTAGGGTAATTTTGTATTATTATAATATTATTTTTTAACCCTTATTTACCGGATTTACCCTTTAACCATGGTAAATAAAATATTTACCACAGTAACTATTCAAAATGTCTAAAAATAAAAGTTACCTATTTACACAATTTGAGAATCCTGATTCCAAATATGGAATCCATTTTCCTAAATTCAAAACACAGAAGTGGCAGAAATTAATTTAAAATTAATTCCCGCTGTCAAAACAAAAAGCGTGTTTTTAAGAGATAATAACTATCAAAAGATTGACACTTGTTTATGTTCGGTTTAATTGTAAAATTATGTCCAATGACCAAAATTATATTAAATGGTAAAAATATATTCTAAATATACTTTAAAACCACTCAAATTAATAATTTATCAATATTAATTATTTTGATTAAAAAAGTTGTTTTTAATTAAAATTTAGTAATTTTCACTATTCATCAAAATATAAAAGTTATCTGAAAAGTACCAAAATTTCACCCTAGGCTAATTTTGATATTCTGAATCCAAAAATGAAGTCCATTTTGAAATATAAAATATATATAATTTCAAAAAGTAGTTATTACTATTCATAACGGCTAGTTTAATTGGTTATTAGAACTCGGTGTTGCGTACAACATACGCTATCACATTATTCAAAGAGAAGCGTACCGTAGAAGCTTGGGATGTTTCATTTTAAATTTTTGATGTCCCCATTTAGTCAAAAAGTTTAAAATATTGTATTTAAAAAGGTTTCACTATTAAAAGTTGATAAAAGTGCAATACTGAAAATGAATTTGTTCTTGCATTATGACTAAGAAACTCATAATATGGATTCTAAAATTATAAGGATTATATAAAGTGAAAAATGTAGTTAATGATATTCATGACCTCTTTTAATTCCTTTTTTTAGTCATGGTGTGATTGAACTCGGTGTTGCGTGTAGTGCAAGTTATTGAATTATTTTGAAGAAATAACACACTATGAAATCTTGGGGTGTTACATGTTTTATTAATTTTATAGTTTATGGAGATTTTATATGATGGTGTATGGATTTGATATATCCCCAAAATTTATTGGGTAATAATATATTCTTTATAGGATACATTTTGAAATTAAATGTGAATGTTATTCCATTATAGGGGTGATTATAAGGGTGATGTAAAGATAAAATCTTAAGATGCCTAAATGTGTTTTATATGTTTTATATGATATATAATGTAAAATTTTTAATAATAAAATGGGTCATGAATGAAGGAAATTTTATGATCTTCTAATTATGAAATTTTTATTTTCAAATAATTGTTTTTATTTCATGGGTTGTCATGTTTTCCCAAGTAATATTCATGATTATTATATTATTGTTGAATATAGTATTTTTCTATGAAATGATTGATCTAAGAAGTTGAAACATATTAGTGTTTGTTTTTTTGGGTATGAAACTCTTATGTTATATCTAATAAGTTTTATTTTATCCTAATACCCATTTGTTCATCATATTATCTCTAATAATATTTTATTATTAATGCCTATGTTTAACCTTAATGAGAATTTGATCTCACCCTTCTCACATTTCCATTTACTTAGGTTATAAATGAAGGTATTATGTATGATATTTCTAAAATGGTATCATGTGTGGAACAATTTTTGGAATATATTGAAGAACTTATGTTAAACAAGAAATTATTAGTGTAATGGGAAAATATAAATTTGATGAGAAATACATGGATATTATTACATAATGGATTTTTATTAATTCTATAAAACTATAAACCTAAAAGGTATTGGTTATGTAAATGGAACAATGTTGGTTATTGATAATGTAATCATGGGTGGTTAAAATTGAGTCACATCTATTGGTATCAATTCCTATTTGTAAAGAATATGTTTTTAGAACTAGATCTAGGTGTATGGGTCTAATGAATTATATTTTCATTTCATTTTTCCTTCTATTTTCAACCAAGGACTTTCTGCGGAAGAAGGTTGCATGGTTGGGAGAATTGTGACACCCAAATGTCACTATAGTGGTGTTTTTTTATTTTATATTATTTTGAATTTCTTTGAGTTCTAATAAATTTTGGACTTGAAATTTGTAATTTTTTAGTTTATTTGGGTGTTTCATGTTTATCCTCTATGGTTAAGATTAACCCTACAAACACCTTATGAGGGGTATTTTCATGGTGATAATGGAGTTTTTAAGGGTCTTCATATGGGTTTTCAACTATGTTAAGATTCCCAAGAAATCCATGGCTTGATCTGGTGCGAATGGGTAAGATCAAATGGTTAGCACACAATTATCCATAATCATGTTTCTAAACCATGCACCATGCCTAGTTTTTAGGATTTTTGATAAATTTCCAATTTCCCCCATAGATTTAAAGGGGGATTATCCCCTTTACCCTCCTATTTCTTTTATCCGACTCCCAAAATATGAATTTAGCGTTATTTCCTTCCTCCATATTCAATCTTGGCCTCTTCTCACTGGATTTCAAGGGGTTTTCATGGTAAATCTTCTTTATTCTTCATATAATCCATTCTACCCTCTTTTTTCCTTCCAATTCTCCTAGGTCTCTCTTTCCCCTAGAATTATAAATCACTTTGTAAGCTAGATTTTGGATTTGGGATGGTTATAACCTTATATTTTGGTCTATTATGGATTCTAAAGGAGCTTTCTTTACTTTTTTGGGTGGTCCTCATAGAAGGGGACACATTCCGGCTTATTTTCTACTTATTTGAGGTAGATGATTCTATATAATTAATTTATTTTTGGATTCAAAGTGTGATTGAGTTTTATAAATTAATTTTTCTTAAGGTGTGTATTTATGTCATATGTATGTTTTTGTAATAGTGGGTTACCTAGACCCAATTATACAACACATTATGATTAAAATTTTATATATACAGTGAGATATGCATGATGTACACTTACCATTATTGTGTAGACATTTATGCATCCACTATTTAATGGTAAAGTCCATATAATATTTGTCATATCAAAAGGTTATAGAAGATCTCGAGATATAATGAGAACCTTGAGATACTATGACATTAATCTTAAACATTATTTCTATGGTCTAGATACATCATACTGACTAGAGACAGTTGATGTTTTACTATCCGTTTCTAAGGGCTCATAATCATTGAGACTTCTTCTCATGAAGTTTTAACTTGGTGATCTATAGTAGGTGAGATTATGAGGATATACCTGCCAATAAGAACACCACATGTTTTAAGTTATAATGGAAGTTTCTATCTAAGGACATGTGTATTGGTCTCATAACTTGAGATTATTGTCAATGTGTGCCATTTGATCGTATACTTTGATGCATGGAAGAAACCATTATAATGAAATAATGGTGGGGTAGATTGTGTTAGGTGCGTCATTGGTGGTATGACATTGATTGAATGGTAAAGAAAGAATTTTACACTTCCAAGTTGAGGAAGTAATATCTTAGGCCAGGTCGATCTGGATGGTAGTACCTTTATAAATCCATGACCATGGTAGTATAAGGTAAATACATCTAGTTATATGAACAAAAAATAAAGAAATAAAGGACAATCACATAAGTGTGCAACCTAATTTATGAGATATCTAATGAAAAAGTGATTATATTACAAAGTGCATGTTTATAGATTGGTTGTCATTTCTATGACTATCAATTATTTCTTTAGGAGCCTTGATGGGTTTATAGAATCTATTTCTTATCTGTGAATAATATTCACTACTATCGAGATAAGGTCCTAGAGGGACACACACAATAACACATTCAATAACCTTCCCTATTATAGTGAATAGGTATATAAGACACGATGAGCCCCACTGCTGGGGTCTAACATATGTCCAAGGATACATGATCATAAAGGATTAAATAAATTCATATTATTCAAGTTCATAATAATTCGTATTGAATTTATTTATTACAATTATTTACATGTGTTTAAGTAAGTACAAGGAATAATATTATACAAATGAATATTATTTTAATTTTTAAGGATCATTTAATATTTGTAGGAATGATGAGTCGATTTAATGACTTTGGTTTTATCAAATAATATATTTATTATATTATAATAAAGTGGAAAAAATATAAATGATATTTATGACTCAATACAGTTGTCATAATATATCTTTTATATAGTGTGTAAAAATATTCAGAGGACGGGATCCTTTTCTGGGTAATTTAATAACACACTATATATAAAAGGAGAGATTATCTCACATGGATACTATTTACTATGAGATATTGATAACTTCTCTCTATGATCTTTCTTTTTAGAGAGATAAGACCTCGATCCTGGTGATTGGATTGAGATCTCCCTCATGCATCACAAGAACGCTGATGTAGTGATCACTGGAACGTTGAAGGCATCGTCAGATATCCACAATAACACATGGAATTAGATGATAGATGCTATTATAGTTTTTGAAGCACATGTGGATGATCCAGAGGAATTAAAATTTAGATTCTTTGAGCTACGATCACCAGAAATGAGTAAATGAAGAACACCCGACTTCAGATCAAACTAGTTGTTTTATGTTTAATTTTTGTTCTTAAATTTCTTCATGCATGGTCCTCAGGCTTTAACTAGGGAAGTGCTTCACTAGAGACGACATTGTTATATCGATTGTTGATGAAAATGTTTAAATCATTGGCCCACAAGCATCCACTACATGCCCCAGTACCTTTAATTGGTATTAGAGGGATGCATGAAAATTTTAAGTCAAAGACAAATTAAATATACATTAAATTTTTAAGAAGGAATCATTATGATCCCAACACTGAAGACGATGTTTCAATTTGATAAATGATAGCCAGTCTATAGCCATATGAATTTTTGAATGAAGATTGAAATAATTTTTTTTGCGAGTATTAAAATTTTAAGAACACATGTATGTATAATATATGCATTTTATTCTCAAATTATAACTGATGAATTTTTTGGTGAAGCACACTAATCCGTCCATTTTCAAGTGACCATAATAGTGATTTTATGACATAGAATTACTTCAAATGTTTTTTTTAAATTAATAAATTAGTTAATTTGATCAATTGATTAATTTCATAATAGTCTAATTAATTTTCTTAAGAATTTATAAGAGGGAAACTTGAAATTTGTGGATTTTGTGACAGTTGAGGTTCACACAAAAGGATTTAGTTTTGTCAAAAGGTTATATACCAATTTTTTTTCAATAAAAGGAAGAAAAAAGGGTCATGGATTTGGTTAGAAGTTAGTATCACGAGACCCCCTTCCCTTTTGGTGAACCTCTTCTTCCTCTGGGTGGGTTTGAGCAGTTGACCAGACCCTTTTCAGTCTTCTTTACCTGTGGATGAGGTCCTCCCGATAGGAGGTCGCACATTCTCCCTACTCTATTAAGAGTCTCTACCCCTCATCCAGGAAATTGCAGTCGTCTCATGCATTGAGATCCTAGTAATGACAATGCTACCCCCACCAACGACCTGGCTCACACATGCTCTCCACCTTACCTGCTAGGCTGGATGCCCACCGTGGCCTCATCCACTATCATCTGCCATAGGTGATTGCATTCCATAGCCCATGGAACCACCTATCGACACCTCCTCAGTAGCTATACATAGTTTTATGGAGATCTAGCCATGCCACTCGTGATCCTAGACTGCGCCGCCGCCTTCGATATTGACTACCACTGAGGGGACCCAAGGTTCCCCCCACCCTTACGAAGCTGGCCATCGTGAACCTCCATCATCATCCATTTCCACTTGCACTCCGGCCAGCCATTTCACTGCCTCCATGCTACCAGAACAATATCCCCATAACCCTATTGTGCACTGTAAGGTACCCTAACATGGTCCCATTGGAACTCATTCACCTGCATTGGGCATACATGGGGTTTTGAGGTACATATTATTTTATATAATCAAAATTAATTAAGTTAATCAATTTTTGGTTTAAAAATTTATTTTTAATTCCCCATTTTAAAATTAATTTAATTTATGTATTAAATTAAATAATTTAATTTATTTATTTATTTTCATTATAATTAAATTAATATCGAAACTGAATGATAAAAAATTTTGATTTAAAAATAAGAGTGAATTTTTAATTAAATAAAATTTCCACCAAAAATAATTTATTATAGATTTAATTTTATTGCTAAATTTAATTAATATACACAAGTTTAATGTGTATTGACTAACCATGATTCATAGAAAGACCAATGCATGTATGGTATTTATTTATTTATTTAATTATTGTAATTCATGTTTGTAATAATTATTTTAATTAATGATGATCTATGTGTCATCTTTGCATCATTATATTTATAAGATCCTGCATACCCAGATAAAAGTTTTTATCTATATGTTGCACTCCCTAGAACCCCTCTCATGCATGCGATTATTTTTGTATAATTATGAGGACTAGTAGTGACATACTTCGCCTCGATATTTGGCGATGCACTAGGAAGGAGTTTTACGCATTGGATGGGTGAGCATTGTAACTCGAGTCGCAAACGATGCAAAACATGGAGTTACCCCTAGGGTCTAGGTTGATCCATTATTTACTTAATGGATAAACTATTAGTATCATCTCATGATCACATAATTTAATTTTATTTATATATGGTTTATTATTTTATGTACGTATAGTTTTTCGTGTGATCATGTAAAATAATAAGCAAGTATGCACATATAAAATGAACATGTGACACAATGAATATTTTATATTTATTGCATGGTTATATGTGAGTGCGATCACATAGTATGTGCTTATGAGATAAAAAATGATTTCATTTTTTTATGTAATAATAGAATCCTCAAATAAATATTAAGTTGAAATCACCTCCCATCATTTAAATTTAAAAAAAACCAAGTGTTCAAGGTGCTCAGTCAGCCATAGTTGAGGGTTCCTTCTACTAATGGGGAGTTCTTATGAGAATGAGGGGTTGACTTAACTTAATTTGGTAGAAAAGGTGTATCTATAGCCAACTTTTTGTAACTTTAGAGGCAAGCATCGAGTAAATCATATTTATGAATTTAGAAGTAGAGACTTCACTCAATAGATCAAGGAGTTGTGAGATAATATGATTGGTCAGTCAAACACCAACCCTGAACTCTCCAAGTAGTGGAATATCCATAGCTTATAGACTACGAGGGAATGCTCAAGGATCCTTGCTAGTAGAATACTCAAAAAGGTGAGTATTCTGATTCTAGTAAAGAGGGTGTCCAGAACTCGATAAAATAGTGGGAGATATTTTATGATTTAATTAATTAATCAATAATGTCAAAATCAATAATCAAGATAAAAGTACAATTTTATAGATTTTATTTTAGTATAAAATAAAAAGTAATAACCCAATTACACTTTGATAAATAATATACAAAGAAAATGTCCACATTACTATGAGTTTCCTAGAGTAGTACTGGCTCTTGCACAAAGTACGACATATGAAATTCAAGGTGCTGGTGTGCCCAATACCTGTTATACCCCCTCAGAAAGTGAGGGGGAGAAAAATAATTATAGGAGACTCATGTTTGACACATATGATGGTTTTTTAATAATGTTATCATCAACGTCTGATGATAGTTGTTGATACAATATCAGGACATGGGTTATTTCACATGTTGTCTCATCTCCAAGAAACTTAAAAAGATAAATATAAGCACATATATGAATATGTGATGATTAAATTGGATATGAGTAAATTAAAAGGTGGATCATGATATTTAAATAAATCTTACTCTAATACATTTCTCACAGACTCTACCATTTCTTTTAAGATTAGTAAATGAATTGTAGGGATAAAAATGTTTTGTTACCATCTATGTAAGGTTTTAAAAGTAAATTAGTACTTAAAGAAAGTAAAATCATTAAATATTATGCTAAAAAAGTGTAAAGATATGCATAAAAGTCCAATAATAAGAGTAATATTAAAAGGCACCTTTGAAATGTCATTTAAAGAAACATGTATTAAACAAGAGGTTATTTTATTCGCATATCATGAAATAAACTTTATAGATGATAAATGTAATTAAATGAAGTGAAGAAGTAAGTATTTGCTTCTTATTTAAGTATATTAATCAATATAAAATGTAAGGTTTAGTTATAATTATTGGGTATTAAATAAAATATACAAATCACATAAGTTTATTTGAATACAGTAACCAAGTAAGTATAGAAACATTACTAGAAGTAAGGTGTATTCTCCAAGTGATTGAGAAAGGGTGGTTCCTAAGTTAGTGGCGATAAGCATAAAACTTATAACTTTCATGTTTAAAAATTCTAGTTCAAATTTTATTGATTATTACCAAAACATTTGTCTCACATGTCCTTTGGGTGCAAGGATACATTATTATAGTTTCATAATGAATGTTTTTTCGTGTCAAATACTTAAGTAATAGTTTAGAGATACTTGAATCATTGAAAATACATGATGAATATAAAACATATGACTTATATGACTAGATGTGTAAATATAATAATTTGTCAAGAAAAATGAAGTATTTTTCAAGGATATATCCAGTATGGTTTTTGAATCTTCATAGTTAAATACCTTAGGTATTATCGACATACTTATGTACTTTGTTTTGTGTAAATAAACCTTTATAAATAAAGGAGATCCACAAAGATTTCAAAAAAAGTTCAATAAGAGAGTGAGAACTATTCCAAGGGTAAGCTAGTGGTAAATATATACTTTATTAAATTACTTTAGGTTTTTAAGTAATGTGAACGTAAATTATGGTATATGCATGGTCAAAAGATATGAGATAATTCAGGCTGGTCTGCCAAAGAATATAAAAACCAAGAATTCATCGATCAATATAACGTAGCGTGGAGTAATTTCTAAATGAACATTACCTTATCCATATCAGGGCTATGATGATAATAAGGAGGATCTATGATTATTCTTAAATTGATCAAAAAAATACAGCATGAAGCAATTACTAAATGCACATTTCCTTATACTCATAAGAGTTATGGTGTAGGTAAAAGGAACATCAATGTTAAAACTTATCCATTACAGATAATTCCATTATATTTCAATATGTGCTTCACAAATAACAATGATATCCCATATCTATATACTAGATATAATAAAAAATGGATATCATATAAGTTATGGTATGATAAAAATCCATTATTTCATAAGAACATGTGTTTATATGAAAATATTTTATTGAGGATATAAATAAACTTTCATTAATATAACACAATGTGCATCTAAAATAATTATTCTAAATTTTTCTTAGGATATTAAAAAAATACCTTTGATATAAATATATAGTCATGTTTTATACTATATTTCTATATAAGGGTGCACATCTCAACTTGAGAATATGGGATCCAGATTAAATTAGGTCTAGTCAGTGCCTGTGATGCACAAATAGTTGACATGAAAACAAGTTCCAAAAAATCTCATGGAAGAGGAATGTTCTAGAGACACATATTGTGTAGGAAGGAGAAACCATAGTGATAGTTTTATATTCACCATGGCTTGTGATTCATTATTCATTGTGAATAATAATTCCTACAAGAAAGCAGTATATGGAAAATAACTAAAATTGAAAAGATCAATTAAAATTCAATAATGGATTCCATGTATAAAATAATAAGGGGCTTATAATTTTAAATACTGTGGTGGGTATTCAAATTATACTATACATGGATGGTCCAAGAGAAGTACCAATAAGGCTGGATTGGTAACATCAAGTCATAATTCCTAAATCTGTTATAATTTTACTTTCGATAGTTAATTTCTATGATATTTTTTTGAGCATTGGATGTTAAGGTAATCAATCATGGAAGGTTTCTATATTACGTAACCAAAAAGGAATGGTGACATGATAAAATGCCTATAAGGGTGAAATTTACTGAAATCTAGTTAAAGATTGATGTAATAAAAAAGACCATAGATCATTATTTTGGAATGAATATTTTCTATGTATCTACCAAATGTTAGTAGGAGTTCCATTTTTTTCAAGTGAAACATGTTTGATAACATATGAAAAAACTATTGTTCTTACAGTTAGTCAAGGCCATAATAAAATAAATACTCTAGAGATTTACTTAAAGTAGAAACCTAAGTTCTAGGGAAAAAAATATACTGAGGTAGATCTAACAGGTTCTTATACTTAACCAATAATAATATATAGAAATATGGTATTGAAAAGTACAATTTGGAACAATTCGAGGGAGAATTGTTACCAAATTCACATGGCATAAATATCCCTAAGAAGACTTCAAGGGCATAGGAGGAGATTAATGCAGTGAGTTGAATTCCATACCCTTTTGTGACAGATCAATCACATATTCTATGATATGTAAAATATATGATATTGAAAACATATACTTTATAATAGGAAAATATTAGTTATATCTAGAAGAACTTCAAGTGAAGCAGTTAGAACAATTTGTTTATACTTGAGAAAGTACAAAGGATATACACTTGATATATGGAGAGGAAGGGATAATAGTTTCAAGGGGACAAAAACTAGTCTTCCAATAAGGTCAATATGATCTAATATTTTAGTCAGTCTGGGGTAATGAGTAAGAAAATATCATTCAATCTAGTGGCATCCATATCTACAAAAATTGAGTTTGTTGCAAATTTTGAGGTAGCTAAGAAGCAGTGTAAAATATTCAATGATTTATTCTAGTTCTTGGAATCACACCCACTAAGTAATTTATTATCATAATTATTATACTATGACTAGACAAGATGTAATGTTTGGATAGGGGAAAAATGGAATACACTCAAGGATTATATCTCTTTAAAAGTTTCATGCAAGTATACAAGTTCACAGATAGTAGAATATCCACGTAATAGAGATGTGGCATACCCAACAAATGAAGTTGTGACTCAGTATAAACATGATCATAATCTAAGTGCTAACAAGGATGTTTATCAAGTTGGATCTACTAAAAGTGGGAGTGTTTTAATAGTGGGTTCCCTAGACCCAAATATATATTACTTTTCGATTACCATTTCACATATACAATGAGATATTCATGATGTATATTTACTATTATATTGTAGACATTTTTGAATCCACTATTTAATGGTAATTTATATTGATTATTTATCATATCAAAAGGTTATAAGAGATATCATTCTACAATGATAGCCTCTAGATATTATGATATTAATATTAAACATATTTCCTATGGTCTAGATACATCAAACTCAATGTACATAGTTGATGTCTGACTATCAGGTGATGGGGAATCAGAAGCATTGAGACTTCTTCTCAAGAAGTTCAAATATGGTGATCTATAGTAGGTGAGATCATGAGGACAAACCCACAAATAGGATCACCACATGTTTCAGGTGTCATTGGTAGTTCCTATCTACATAAATGTGTATTGGTCTCCTAACTTGATATCATTATCAATGTGTTCCATTTGATCACATACTTTGAGGAAAGAAAAAATCCATGATAATGAAATTATGGAGATGTAGCTTATGTTGGCTGTGTCATTGGTGGCATGACACTGATTGAATGGTCAAGATAGAATTTTCTGCTTCTAAGTTGAGGAAGTAATATATTGGGCCAGGTTGATTAGAATGGAAGTACCTTTATAAATCCATGGACATGGTACTCAAAGGTAAATCCATCCATTTATATCAACAAAACATAAAGAAATAAAGGACGATGATACAAGTGGGCATCTTACTTTATGATATATCTAATAAAAAATAGGTTATATTAGATAGTTTGTGTTAGTAGGTTGGTTATCATTTCTATAATTATCCCTTATCTCATTAGGATCCTTGATGGGTTTCTAAACTCTATTCCTTGTTTGTGAATAATATTCACCATTATTAGGATAAGGGTCTAGAGGGTCACACACAATATAGCATTCAAGAATCTTCTATATTCTAGTGAATAGGTATATAGGACATAGTGGGACCCACCACTGGGGTTCGAGATATGTATGAAGATACATGATCGAAAAGGAATAAATAAATTCATATCATTTGAGTTAAGAATAATTATCATTGAATTTATTTGTTAAAAGTATTTACAAGTGTTTAAGTAAATACAAGGAATAATATCATACGAACATATATTATTTTAATATTCAGGGTTCATTTAATATTTGTGGGAATGATGAGTTGAGTTAATGGGTCGGGTTTTATCATGTAATATATTTATTATATTATAAGAAAGTGATAAAAATATAAATTATATTTATGAATAAGTACAATAGTCATAATATATCATTTATATAGTGTGTAAAAATATTCAAGGGTTAGAGAACCTTTTCCAGTTAATTTTATAACACAGTTTATATAGGCAGGGAGAAGCTCTCACATAGAGACTATTAACTATGAGTTCTTAATAGATTCTCTCTCCTATCCTACTTTCTAGAGAGAAAATATCTTAATCCAGGTGATCAGATCCAACTCTCCCTCACACATTATAAGAACATTGATGTAGTTATAGTTAGAACGTTGAAGGTGTTGTTAGATCTCTATGCTAACACTGAAAATTTGATGATTGAATCTCCTATAATTTTTTAAGAATTTTGGATGATCTGTAGGAATTCAACTTTAGATTCATTGAGCAGTGACCGCCAATGATGATTGGATGACAAATGTGTGACTTTAGATCAAACCATGCATTTTAGGTTTATTTTTTTTCTTAAACTTCTTCATGCATGATCCTTGGGATCTAACTGGGGTAATGCTTCACCAACAATGACATCACTACATCGATCTATAGTAAAACAATTTAATTCCCTTTCCCACCAAATTTCGTTGCGTTCCTTGATACCTTTATATATAATGTTTCTAAATTATTCCATTGAATTACTGATCTTGGAATAAATGGTTTATCTTGTGAATTTTATGTGGTGTTTATCATAGTAGATGTTTTCATATGCCAAGACTATTGTGAAATTCTTATGAGTATTTTAAAAGGTATTTTGGTATAATGAAGGGATTTAAAAATGTTTTTAAATTATTTCTTTTAATTTAATAAGTGTTTCTTATTTCAATGGTGGTTTCAAAGAAGGGTTTTGAAGCGAGGATTTTAAATGGTGTGTGTACCCTTAAAGGCCTATTTTTAAATTTCTAAAATGAAAATTTTATCCCATGAGTGATCCTCATTGATTTTCCCTTTTTGGTTCACCTTGTGATGGGTTGTTTACTATTATGTAATGAATGTTTGAGGTGGATAAAGGTGGGATTCAATGCGAGGGAATTAGAGGTGAGTGAGAGTTACTAATTATACCTTTTTTTATTGATCTTAGATTGATTTTAAAATCACCTGCACTTTGATTGGTCGTGGGAAAACATATAACTAAGTGTAAGATCGATGTTTATGATACACTAGTTAGTTCACATTTTACCAGTGTCCTCTGTATTGTAAAATATGGATAGGTGGGGAGTTCCATATCAATGAGTCTAATGTGGGATATTCAGTGGCTTTTTTAGGTATACATAACATAGGTCATAATTTAGTCATAATTTTTGGTTTCTTAATGTCTAGATCATATGACATTTGGACGTAGGTTTGAGCCCATGACATAAACTTCTTCATTTATTGTTTACGTTGGAGATTGTTTCCTTGTGCTTGAGTGTGTTTCCCCTATACTTGTATTGTTGCAACATCATTCTATTATTTTATTTCATTATTTTCCATTTTAATCATGTTTTCTTCCTATTGGTATACTTTCAAATTTTTATTTGGTATATTTTATTTTAAAAATTCTCCAAATATGTTTGAGTAAACCATTTTGAAATAAAGGTTCTCATTAAGGGATTTCAAAGTGGATTTTAAAATGTATGTTTGATAAAAAATTAGGTTAAGAATTTTTTTCTAAATTGATTTCTTTTATTTGAATAAAAAATAGAAATTTAAAAAATGGTTTTGGACTTTATATTAGTTTTAATTTGATTATTTTTGAAATACATATTTTCTAATTGTATTTGAAACTAGATTTTTTTAATTGCTTGAAGAAAGAAATTTCATAGATTCCTTGGTGAGATCCTACTAGGCTTGTATGCTCACACCCTATATATAAATTCATGGGAATGTATAAAACTTCTACTTATATATACATTTCAGGTTTTTTTGGCCATGTAATCTCTTATATAATCATAGATAAGTGAGTGGGATGTGGAAAAACCCTAAGGTTTCACATAGGAGGTTTGATGATGTTGGATATTTTGTTTTGTTTTTTAGCATGGTATGCTGTATTGGAAAACATAGTCATGTCTATGTTTATATTATTCTTTTTTGTATTTTAATTATGTTATTCAGTTAATTAATTGGATGAATGTTTATTTCATTAAGCTCATTTGGTTTATTTACCTGCCCTCCTTTTCATATTTAATGTTTCATAGATATCCAATGTATGGATGGTGCATGACATATTATTGGTAATTAATCCAATATAATTAATTATAATTTAAGGGGAAACCATTTATAAAGATGTATTCATTTATTTATAGGAACTATTTTTTCATCCCATGGGGAATTCCCTTTTAGCCCAGTGCCGAACTGAGTCAGGTGCTTGTTAAGGTGGATGCCCAATATTGTTCATTACATTTCCCCACCCTCTTTATATTATATTTATTTCTATATCTGATATATATTTTTGTCCCTTTTTTAAAGTGGTCTATTTTACAATATCTTTCATGTTATATCTTATAGGTAGGTGAACTCCCCAGGCCTGTATCCACTAGGCCAGGGGCTAGAGGCTAGCATTGAGGTATCCACACAATCATGGGAGGCATTAACCCTAGTCATTTTTTCACCTACTCTTGTATATCCACACACACCATTAAATTAATGAAATTTAAAACTAAACAATGTAACAAATGAATATATATAAAAACATTCATGAAACAGTATGAATTGATATGAATGAAATCCTAAAATATAAATCACACGTCCCAAAAAAATGCAATCACAGTCTTTGAGGGCATGATGTTGGTTATCATAATGAGATATATGCTTCCAGAACTATGTACATCAATCATCAATCTCTCAGATCCATCATAATCCACCATATACATCATCTGATCAATATGGCCGCATGGAAAATAATTTTCAAGTGCACATATAGGGGCGAGTATAACAATACCTCATATGATTTCTCAATGTAGTGAGCTGGACAACATAAAAATCTAGTCCCTACACGCATTAATAGAAATTAAAGTATATAAAAACCAAAATAAACTAGTTTCATTAATAGGTATAACCATGATACATTCTAATTAATCAACCCAAAACACACTTTCAATATACTCTCTAAATAAAAATATTTCTCAACATAGAAACAATAACCATATCCCACAACCCATAATAGATTTTCTGCCCAATAATTCAATTTTTATGCACTAATAGTGAGATACCGGCTAAAATCCACATCTCAATCTAATTTAGAATAAATTGAGGAAATAATTTTCTCCATCTATCTTTATAGTGATAAAATAAAAACATATCTCCAACTAGAGAAAATGAACATCACCAAGATGGTAGTGTATAAATTTTTAGACACTGAAGGAAATACACACCTTCAAGGATAAGGTTGTATTCTAGAATAATTAAGGAAATATATATCTCCATGGATACAACTAAATAAAAGGAACTCCTAGACTCAATGAAATGGGTAAGGAGTGGTGATAGTATCAGATGCATCATCATCCACTTCAACCCTAAATCAATGGGCGTGGAAGAGAATCACCGCTCATGTGAATTACCATAAGTTATAGTCATATATTAGGGATGTTGGAATAATTTCCTATATCCACTTATCACATCCATAATTTTCACATATAAAGGATACCATAGGAATTACCTATATTTTTCTACCATGTATTAGAGGCTTTTGAAGAAATACTCATCTCCAAACATCTCCTATATGGATATATATTTTTCTTCACCCCATATTAATGGGTGAGTATATGTAGATATATGTATAATTCATTATAAGTACCTACCAATATTAGTGGGTGAGAATAAGCAAAGTTAGGACATAACAATCCAATGCTAGAAAGAGGGTTAGTGTAGAGTTTATTCACCGTCCTATCATGTATCAATAAATATCCACCCTTCAAAAGTTGAACCACATCTCAAAGTAATGAAAACACAAAATAATTAACTCAATCACAATAACGGGTACTCCAATAAGATTTATAAGACTCCCATATAGAAATATAGAGTAGATAAATCATCCTCATCATATCCCCACTGACCAATCACATGGAATTCCAAATATAATTAAATAAAAAATGAATTATAGTTATTGAATTATCCTAAAAATAACATCGTGGCATAGTTTATATTACATTCCAAATGTTCATCACCAGATTCCATAACATCTCCAATGGGTCGCTCCATTCCCTATTTATCATATATTAGTGATAATAATCCAATAATGATAAATGTTGTTATTGAATAATTCTTCTAAGCACATCATGTATAGGTTAATACTGATATTTTCCCTTATATTTTTTCTATGTTGCCCAAAGTTACTCCGATACTTTATCCAACCATTTCCCTATGTTACTTGAATATTCAATGAAATGATTCATCTATATTAAGCCCTAAATTTTAATTCACCATTAATTATTATATTTCTATTAGTTACAACACATTTTTTAGTATCTTTATTTTCTTCATGATTACATCACACCACTTGAGGGAACACCCATCCTCAGGGTTTCATCATTCTTCAATTTTCATTACTGACTTATAAAAATATTCAATATTTTCACCCATTTCAAATTCAATCATTCTATCCAAATTTATTATTTCAATAATTATTTTTCCATTATGTTATATAAATGATAATATTATTGTAACTTATCTAACCTTTTAGGATTTCATTTTTGGTTTCACTTTTAATAATTTATAGAATCCTTTCAATACTAGTTTGTTATTCAAGTATTTAAGTTATACATTATCCACAATTTATCTAATTTCATAATTATCATATTTTATATCACAATAACCTCACCTTAATTTCATTATTTAATATATTATCCCCTTTTATATTCATATCCGCTGATTTTCATTATTGTAAATTGAAATTTACAATTTATCACATTATTACCTTATATATTATTATAATTCAATAAAAATAATATTTATATGATCAAATAAAGGAAATATCAATATCACATTCTAGAATTTCACACTTTATCATGTTATTTTATTCCTTTTAGTCATTACTTGACGACAATCAACAGTGAATAGAACAACCACTTTGATTTCATAAAGTTAATTTATTTTAATAATAATAATTTAATAAAAATTCACTAAATTCATCTATAAAATAGTCTTAAAATAACTAAAACTCAGTATTATAGAGTCTAAAATGAAAATATGATTCTAACACAATATTTGGGGTCTAATTTGGACTTTTCATGCACCCCCACACATGACCCAACCCCTCTACCAATATGAGGGTTCCTCATGGTATCCCCACATGACCTGCACATACTGCACGTGGGTTATAAATCTACACTCATTATCAGTTACTCCATATATTTATTGAACAACTCAATCATCATTATGTCTCATAGCCCTTCATTCCATATAGTTTAAATACCAACCATTTGATCATTTGATCAAACGGTTCAAGCTGATCCATGTCGTGCTCCCTACGTGTGTGGTTCTTCTTGATACCCTCTATAATTTGATAAAATAATTAGACAACCTCATATTTTTAATAAAAATATTATGTTTCACCACCACTTAGGGATAATGTTGCTCACACTGGACCATCCAATCATTTGATAGGGTAGTGGAGTGAGAATAGACCTCCACCATATGATACAACACATGTGATTCCCCTACTAAGACTATTTGGAAAGTATTTTTCCATATGAGAGACAAATTGAGCATTCCATACTTACATAATACATCATTCCACATGAATATTTATTACATATCATAATAAATAACATACGTTAAACGATAGGTTTTGTGGCATTGGAGATTAGATAGAGAAAAAAAATATTTTACATCATTATGAACATTTCTATATTATTAGACCACACTAGAACAACTTCTTGATATACCATATGTTATATAGTTATATATATCCCTAAGAATGTAGATTTAAGAAAGGGGTTTTATCATATTCTTAGTAAGGGTAAACATAATAGATAACAACCATAGATCATAATTGTACATAAGATGAACAAGTGGGTATGAGAACATAATCATGTTACATGAACATAACATAAAAAAATAATTCCAAATAAAACATAGATTATAAAACATGATTCATGATATGATTCTTTTGTCATAACATAAGAAATGGATAATAGAATTATTAAAACACAATTCAATAATCCTGATCTATGAAAACATAACATTGGAATATGAATGTGTAATATACATATGAATATAAAATCATTCCTTATGACGAGGCTCACTACAAATACCATCATTAAATAGTGGACAGAGACCCATAGTTTATTGGATTTAATCCCCAATTCATGACATGGAAGCTCATGAAAATAATGCTTTACCCAATGAATTATAATTCTATAATGAACTAACCTACTACTTAGTCTATAGAAACCCATACTTTTGATACATAAATATTTAATCTTATTATATTAATATTAATTATATAACTTTACAATCCTTGCCAGAATCATATAGGTCTAGTATCTTTGGAAACATGGATACATAAATAACTTATTCATAATAGATGTATATAATTTCCCACTTAATTATTTATAAATATCACCCTTATTAGACATATCATATCAAAAATATTTCTTCATAACTTAGAGAAAGGAAACCTAAGAAAGGGTGAGCTCAAATGCTCAGTAAGGGTAAACAAGGTAGATATCAATGATAATTTAAATATAAAATGAGCATAATGAGTATGATAACATGATATTAACCTTTGAAAATAATACCCAAAAATGATTAGATTGTAAAAATTAGTAATGAAATAAATCTTAGTAGTTCATAATAAATGAATCATAAAGGGATCAAAGATCATGAGATATAAAAATATAACATTGGAATAATAACATGTCATAAAAGAGTAGAATAATCATAATCATTGAAATCTTATGTTGAGGTTTCCCACCAAGACATTAATAAAATTTTAGGCTTGGTATTACTACTCTTGTACCTAATTTAGACTTGGGATAACCTCTAGTGCACCACTTATTTCAAGCTTGGGATAACCTCTCATGTATGCTCATGTTTTGAGCTTGTGATAACCTCTCATGTACCCTTTTAACTCATAAAACATTAAACTTTACCCAATGCATTGGAGGTCTATATAATTTTATGCCCACCTATCAAAAAATTATAAATCCATTCTTATGTATGCCATAAGATCATAAAATATTCATCATAACTTGACCTATGGAAAATAAAATGGGTTTCATCAATATTTTATCATTATAACAATAAAATATCCATATAAAGAATAAATATGGTATGCAGTTGGGGCATTGGCCTAGTGGTAAGGTATCCCTATAATACTACATCATAAGTAGGGTTAAAATCCCTCCAAACACCATTTATGGAGATATTATTCAAGGTGGTGTGTTTTAGGGGGCGATAGGCATGACAGGGATAGTGTGTTCATGAGGGCAGAATGCGTGGAGTTAGATTCAGTTAGTGGATCCCTGGGGGTGACTCAGATAAGGAACGATAGCTCCACTGTTGTAGATGGGTCTAAGGATGGGACAGATGATAAAAGAGAAGGGTTTTTTGGTGATAAAGGTGAAGCTAGTGGTGGGCTTGATCGGGATGTGAAGGAGGACGTTGGTAGTGTAGGATACCTGGTTTCCAGTGGGGATTGTGATTGTAGGTGGGTCGCGACAACGAATAGTGGAGGTGGATTTTGGATGTTTGACGGGTGGCATTGGGCATGATGGATTTTTTTTAAAAGGTGGGATCATAGAGGCCCCTTTATTAGATAATAGAGAAGAGGATGAGGAACAAAACCTCGAAGGTTCAAAAAAAACCAAAGCACAAAAATAAAAAACAACAGACATCAAGAAACTCAAGATTTGGTACTCATGCCATGGTGAGGGGAATGTCCTCCTCGACCACGAGGATGTCTCCCTTGTCTCCATGTTTTGGCCTGCACCCACTGATCTTCTCTATAGGTTTCATCATCCCTGGGAGCCATCAACTCTTTTACCTCAGTCATGCGATCACTTGGATGCCCCTCTTCCTCGCTGCTACCAGAGGCAAGAACATCAAAGGAATTATGAGTTTTTACCTTTATTTGCAGCTTGTTTATAGGTTGAACCAAGATTTGTTTTCCTGAAGAACCTCCAGCACCCTTCATAGAGGGTTTATAGTCCACAGGTGGTGTTGGGCATGGTGGATGGGACATCATACAAGTATAGATCAATAGGAAAAATCAGAATATTCCAACATTATAGATATATATGGGGGTTCAGACCATATACTCCAAGATTTACAAGGCTATCTGATTGGACGAACGAGAGGGTATGACATTTTCCATCAGGACAATGCACTGTGAATATTTTCATGAGGAATTTATAGCTATGGCTCCTTGCAATGTTTGGAGTTTATATAAAAAATATATATCCTAGGTGGTTATTCTTCTATTGTGACTTTCCGGGGCCTTCAATGGTCATGAATTAAGGCCTAAGTGCCTTGGGGCTTATGAGCCGTGTAAGGTTACCCCTCAACACAATTAAAAAGGGGATAATAAATAAAATTTAATAGCCTTTGAGATTGGTGTTAATAAAGATGGTATCATTGGATCATACCTCTAGTAAACTTAAGTAACATCAATGGATATTTTCATAGATGGAAATTTCTTTTAAAAGATCACTAGAATATTTTTTTGACGAAAATAAGCTTTTCATTTTAATTCACATATTAAAATCTAAGAATGTTACAAATATTAAGGAAAAAATTTTAATTGAAAATAAAATTATAAAATTTTAAAGTAATAGTAAAATAATTTAGTGCCCATTATGATGGGAAATTCCATTCATGCCATATATTTTAAAAGAAAACATTCCTTTCATACTTTTGTAAAAAGTCAAAAAGTACCTTGTTCAGAAAACAAAAAAAAGATTAATTTTAAAAAAAATTTATAAAAATTAAATAATGGGTATAAATAAATTTAAACAATAATTGGATAATATTAAAATAATTTTTAAAATATTTTGAGAAAACATGTATATGAAGGAAAAAGTATTTTTGAAAAAAGAGAGAAATAAAGTTTGTTTTTCTAATAAAATTATTTAGGTATCTTAAGTACTTAAAGTGATTAAAATAAAATAAAAACATATATTATCTATAAATAGGCATAGTATAAGAAAATTTATAATTTTCTTGAGATTTATATCATGAAATTTCATCATTATAAATTTTATCATAAACAATCCTGATAAATAATGAGATTGTAACATAAAACCCTTACCTTGAGTTTGAATTTATTTAAAAGCACATTAAAATCATGTATAATAAATTTAAATTTAATATATTTATATAATATAGTATTTTAAATATTTATAATGTCATATTTGATCCAATTACAACATTTTAATACCCATTTATTAATAATTCCTTATTAAAATTGTTGTTTTTGGGTGTTAACGATTTCATTTTTCATAAGAGTTTCGATTTGGTGGTTCTGGTCCTTGTAATTTGATCATGGATACATAATACAATGAAATTTATTTATTATATAAGTGTAATATATATTCATTATATACATATTTAGAATCATCCATAAAAGGTAGGGATAGAAAAATTAATTACATCATTCATGGAGACTACAGGCTATACATACACATGAATGTTGTTTTTATTTTTCAATGTATAGAATGAAAGAAATACAAATAAAAATTCACATTTAAATAATCATTATAATATCATATATTATATATTTATATTCATTAAATATATATTTATTACCATCCAAGTAAAATGGAAATGAAAAACAAATGGCATCGCTTTATGGAGGTGGTCGTCCACACATACGCACATGCGACATTATAGTTTTGAAATGGATGGAAAGAAGGTAGATAATGGTTATTAAATTCTTATAATAAATTTTATATATATTTAAGATAACAAATTAATTATTTAATAATGGATACCATATATCTATTGGATTTATAATAATAAATAAAACTATAAATTCTAGGTTAAGAGTTATTCATTTTTGTTGAGAAACCTTCTTTGGATTAAACATTAATCCTTTAAAGGATGGTCTTTTGGACGGTCAAGAAGCTCTAATATGTTTTAAATAAATCTATAAAGTTATTTTTGTAAGTATTTAATGAGATATAAGGATCAATATGTGTGAGGAATATTGGAAAATCAGTACCCTTTTTTAAGTAAGGAGAGGGCCACTCTTGGATTTTCTTAAAATAATAAAATATAATAAATTCCTTTTCAATAAAAATGCCTCCAAATGGATATGAATTTTCAAAAAAGAGTATATGGTCAAGATTTCAATATTAAATTAAATTTGGATAGGTTTCAAAGTCATTTCAAACCATATATTTTTTATTAACCCCTTCATTAACCATTTTTGACCTTAATTGCAGTGACAACAATTTCAATCATAAAGGGTAAAAATTTTACTTAAAAGTTGAAAATGGATCATAAATGTCCAAAGAAGATATTTTAAACCATATATTATCCTACTTGTCCTATTGAATTTTTTTTTATTTTTAAATAATTAAATAAAATATTATTTTCATAAAATATCTTTAATGTCATTTTTGAAAATATTCATTTAATTTGAATGTAAAAACATCAAGACAAATATCGAATTTAAATATAATCCTTAAAAAAGCTAATATGTTATATTTATCTATTAAATTCTAATATCATAATAATTCATACAATTTTTTTTTCCTTTTAATATTTTTAAAATCATTTATTTTATTCTTATAGTAATTGAATAAATACTGTGTTGCCATTGAGTAATTTGTTTTGGAAATTAGTCAATCAATAAAAATTAAAAATTAATTAATATGATAAAAATTAATTTTTATTTCAAATAATAATTTATAAATAAACTTATTATCTTTTTATCCTTATTTCAAAATTTTATAGATATTAAATTCAAGAGAGATAATTTTTTTATTTATTCTTTTCATATAATAATATAAAGTCCACAATCAAAGAAAAATGGCCCCAAGTGGCCATATATTCAATAGTTTAATATAAATTGTCTAACTCCACTAATCCAATATGATAATTGGAATTTTTAGGTTAATATTAAATCCTTATCCCAATGTTTGAACTATATGTTACCCATCTTACCCTTACCAAGGTGACACAAATTTACTATGGTTACTATTCATATTTCAAAAAAATTAAAGGGGAAAATTTAAAAAAAATTGATCCTCATGATTCTAAATATAGAACCCATTTCTCATGATTAAATTTCTATAAGTGTCTAAAATTCATTTTAAAATGATCATGCAAAACATGAAGAAAGGCTATTTTTCGGTAAATAAATTTTTCAGCATAAAACTAAATTTATTCTTATCTTATGCATAGAAAAAACTTTAGATTAATGATAAAGCATTTGATTGAATATATAATATATTAATTTCATTAAATCAATCACCAGTAGTGATCAATTTAATTTATTATGGTAAAAACACATCACACATATAAAAACAGTTTTACTTCCAAATGATTTTTATTTACATTCCTAATCAATTGATAAAAAATTAATTCATTTTAAACATGTAAAAATAATAAATTTTTCACAATTTAGACAGCCCTATTAATACCATCCAATAAAATGGAAGTATATAACTATCACATTAAATAATAAAATTTTATAGTATATCAGAGTTCATTTAAACTCGGTGTTGCGTGTGAAGCATGCTATCAAAGAAATGGAATTTATTTATAGAGAAATATATCATAAAATATTCGGATGTTATATTATATATCCCTTAAAATGAATTCTAATATAAAAATTCCATCACTCATACACAAAAAATCGAGATATCTCTCTTTCATCACATCCTTAGGTTCCCAAGTAGCTTCTTTGAATTTCTGATTCCTCTCAAGAACTTTAACTAGGTGAGTAGTCTTGTTTTATAGAACTTTATATCTATGATGAAAAATTTAAAATGGATGTTATTAATTGGAACTATCTTTATCATATGGTAATACCTATGATTTTAGTACATGTGATAGATCAGGTATATACTTCCTCAAGAGAGATATGTGGAACACATCATGAATTTGAGAGAGTTAGTGGAAGTACTAAGTGATAGGCTACCATAACTACTCCATAAAGAACATATAATAATTAAATATACCTAGGGCTCAGATTTAACTTCTTTATAAACCTCATAACCTTATTCCGTGTAGAAATTCATTGGAATACCTTTCCACCAACTTCAAATTCTATATTTTTCTAATGATGGTTGTCATAACTTTTATATGAACTCCAAGATTATTTTATATTTTGTTAAATGGCTATAAATTTCTCTACCATTTCCTTAGATATCTCAAGACACAATATATTCCTTTCTCTAAAATCTTCCCAACATGTTGGAGTTCTATATTTATTTTTGTATAGGGATTCATAATGATCCATCTGAATGCTCAAGTAAAAACTACCATGATAAGAAAGCTTTACTAGAGATAGGTTTTGATACCAATCACATTTGAAATCCATATAACATGACATCATTGTATCTTCTAGGTTTTGGATGGTTCTCTCAGATTGACCATTTATCTTAGGATGATAAGATGTTCTGAAACTCAACTCTGTATCCAAATATTGCTGAATAATTCACCAAAACTTCAAGGTAAACCTTAGATCTTGATCATATAAAATATAATTTGGCACTCGATGAAAATTTACCACTTCTTTAATGTATATTCTGGAAATCTTATAAAGAGATAAATATTCTTTGGTAGTAATGAATTGTTCTAACTCTATAAGGAGGTCGACTACAACCCAAATAGCATTATGGACTTTAGATATTTTAGGGGGTCTAATGATAAAATCCATGGTGTTGTTTTCCCATTTATATTCTGGTATGGGTAATGGTTGTAACATCCCATTAGAATTATATCTCTCAACCTTAACTTTTTGACACAACAAGCACTGAGATACATACTTTTCAATATCTATCTTCATGTTGTCCTAACAAAAATACTTTTTCAGACTTCTAAACATATTAATATTTCTTGGATGAATAAATAATGATGAACTATGTGATTCATACAATAAATCCCTATACAAATATGGTATGAATAAGACACACACATAGTTTTTAAACCTTTTTATTCCATTACATTCAAGTTAAAACTATGGAAAATTTCTAACCTTCTTTTGTAGATCTACATATTTCTTTTATGCCTCCTAAATATTTACTTAGATAGATAGATGAACACTCATTTGGTAAAGATAAGATTTATCTCCTTCCATTAATATTTCCATATCCATCATTTTAAAATATATAAATATTAGATATTTTATGATCCTCAGCATAGATAATCTAGCTTAATCCTTTCAACTTATAGCATCTTCCACCATATTTATTTTCCTAGGGTGGTAATGTATTGATCAGTCATAATATTTAATTAGCTCCAACCATATTCTCTAAAAAATATTCAACTCTTTATAAGGGAATAATTAATTTAACTTTTTATGATCAATATATATGTTGCACATTTTTTCATAAAGATAATGCCTTCATATCATTAATGAAAAAAATTTATGCAGCTAACTCCAAATCACGAGTCGGGTAAATTTTCACATGAAACTTCAATTATTGTGAGGCATAAGCTATAACCATATCATTATGCATGATAATTCATCCCAATACATTCTTTAGTGAATCACTACAGATCACAAATCCTTCTTCACTAAAGTTTAGTGTAAGCACAAGTACTCTGAATAATCTTCTCTTCAGTTCCATGAAATTTTATTCGCATTCATTTATATAAAGGAAATTAACTCCCTTACAAGTTAACCTAATGAGTGGATTACATAACCATGATAAATTCTACAAAAGCATTGATAAAATCTATCCAAACCAAAAAAATACGGATCTCAACCATAGTAGTTGGTCTGGGCCAACAATCAATAACTTCTATCTTTGATGGATCCATCAATATACCCTCACATAAGATTATATGACTTAAAAATGAAACTTTATATAGCCAAAATTTAAATTTATAAAATTTTCAAACAACTTTTTCATTATTATGGTCTTTAGTTCAATCCTCAAGTTATATTCATGCTCTTCATTTCTATTGGAATATATAATAAATAATTCTATATATACTAACACAAACTGATCAAGAAAATATATAACGAATCTATTAATAAAATCCATGAAGATAGTGGGGGAATTAGTATCAAATGACATCACTATAAATTCATATTGTTTATACCTTGTAAATAATGTTTTCTTGGGTATATCCTTCTTCTTCACCCTTAATTTATGATATCCAGAATGAATTTCAATCTTGGAAAAGTACTGATCTTCACATAGTTGATCAAATAGGTCATCAATATGGGGCAGAGGATACAATTCATCAATATGCGGTAGATGATAATTTTTCATGATAGTGATCTTGTTAAGCTCTTGATTTTTGATATCGAGTTACATTGATCCATATTTATTATTAACAAAAAAACATGTTCACCACAAGGTGACACACCTGGCCAAATGAATACCTTATTAATATTCACTTGTAGTTTCTTTTTTAATTCTTATAACTCAATCAGTTCCATTATGTTAGGTTAGAATAATACAAAGACAACACAAGAGGGGGGGGGGGGAATTGTGTCTTTTCAAAAATATTGACAGATTATAGATTTTAAATATCTTTTCAATTTATAAAGATATGTATCATTTTATTCTATATTTAATATGAGTAGTGGATAAATAGAAATAATGAAATAAAAAATTTATAGTGGTTTAGGGTACAAAGATCCCTTAGCGAACTCCACTAATGTTCTCTATGCGAGCTTAGTGAATTTCACTAGAAATGTCCTTTTATCACAAGACCTTCAAATTCACAACTGAGTACAGGTAGTTGAAACCTTTTACAATAAGTCTAAACAAAGACTTATGGTTCTTTTAAAAGGAACCATATATCCAAAACTTATTACAATAACTAACACTTCACCATAACTGAGAACAAATAGTTAATACTAAAATAAATAAAAAAGAGTTTGATCTATTAATGGTTCGATTCGTACTTCATAGTAGTTGCCACAACTGAAAAAATATTCTTTAGAAATGAATTTCTTTAATAAAGAATAACTCTAAAGAGATCCTGGTTGAAAATGATCATCATTAAAAGTAGTAACAAACAAGAAGTGGTTTTACAACATTATAAGGTTTGAAAATGTATATCTCCAAAGTGTAACCTCTTTTATAAAAAAACAAAGTCGATCGTTCTTTGTAGGAGTTATATATTTTAAAAAAATTCTCAAGTATATAGTTATATATATTATTTCAAAAGAAATTAAGATATAATATATAGATAATAGACAACTTTCTTCGATATTATAGATCCAAAAAAGTCACCTGAAAAATCACAGATATTCACATTTTAATTGACTATGGGAGTTAAAAACATCTATTAATAACAAGAGTAATTTTATATGATGAATATGGTTCTTTGATCAATAATAAAAATACTTTGAATTGGTCAAAAATATAGATTTCAATCGATCTTTAAATCCATCAATATTATTGTAGAAATATCAGATAAAATCATGGATTAAAAATCTATGATATTGAATAGAATAACATAGGGTTAAAATCTGTAGTGTAGGTTTCCTTTTCATATAATAGGGTTCCTTTCCATAGTGTAGGGTTCATTTGTGTAGCATAGGGTTCCTTTTCATAGCATAGGGTTCCTTTGCGTAATGTGGGGTTCCTTTGTGTAGCTTAGGGTTCCTTTACGTAGCGTAGGGTTCCTTTGCGTAGCGTAGGGTTCCTTTGCATAGTGTAGGGTTCCTTTTCATAGCGTAGGGTTCCTGTGCATAGCGTAGGGTTCCTTTGGGTAGCATAGGGTTCCTTTTCATAATGTAGAGTTCCTTTGTGTAGCATAGGGTTCCAAAACCATATTTTCATCTTAGAATAATGTAGGGAGCACAAGTAAAAGTTGGGATGAGAATCCATACATTCATCATTTCAGTACAAGGTTTATTAACCATACATTTATTCTTCGAATGTAGTGTATGAATAGTGATTCCGTACTTCAATGTTGGTTTGATATTCCACTCATTTATTCAAACATAGGGTTGATAATCCATATGTTCATTCACCAAATGTAGGGTTTCTGATCCATATGTTAACTGTTCAACGTAGGGATGATGTTCCATACTTTCCATCAATGTAGGGTATGAAATCCATACGTGATGTTTTGAATGTAGGGTTCATTCCTTACACTTATCAACGTAGGGTATGAACAATGTATCTAGAAAAAAATAAAATGATTTCCAAATTATTTGATGACTATTTCTTATGGATTAATAACTTGAATATAATTCTAGAATAAATATTTCAAAGAATATTAATTTCTTGAAACTCATTTAAATTAATATAATTACTAAAAAACAAGGGTATTTTTGATCATCAAAATCAATTAGATTTCTAGAGTATTGTTGAGACAATAGATGCCCAAGAATATCCCCCTTTTTGATGATAATAAAACCCATAACATAATTTATAGAAAATATAGGAATTGTAAACACTAGTAAAATAATATTTTTTAAAAGAAAAAATTGTTGCTTAGAAAATTAATTTTTTATAGTATTATTTTGATTTCACAATATTATTTTGATTAAAAGAAAATAGATACCTGGAAAATTTATAATGTTGTGTTTACCCAAATTTCTCCCTCTTTTTGTGATATAAAAAATAAAGCATATAAAAATGGATTAAAACATATTCAATGTAGAAAAAAACTATAAGTGAATGTTTATTAATAACAGTTAAAAGATAAATAAATTTAGAAATTTCATTAAATAATGATCATAAATAAAATAAAATAAAACTATATAAAACTCCCAGATATAAAGATAAAGTAATTTAAAGTAAATTAAATTGAAAATCGTATGTTTTCTAAAATTATGAGAACATTCTGAAATCAATTGAAGAAATGTTTTTAAAGGATGTACTGGGGTTAGATTTATTATCTTGATATGATTTCCCCTTAGAGAGGATGAAATAGGATGATGAATTGACTGAACAACACCATGAATCTAATATAGCTTTATAAACAACTCTGAAATTTATTTTTCAAAACTTCTTTCCACTACTAGATCATCTTCCAGGAATCTCAATCAATCCTTAAGCTCTCAACCAAATTTAATTTAACAAATTCATTAACTAATTCTTTTGATTGAATGAAAGTAGTCAAATTATCTCTCAATTGATGAATAAATAGCCCAAACCAAGAATCACTAGAGTTCAGTTGACTTATCAAATATCATTTATCTTGTAAGAGAACATTCAAAGGAGTACTATCACACTAAAGAGTGTGAAATATGTTATTGAAATCAGCTAACACTGAAGTTATAGATTCAAATAGTCTGATCAAATATAGAGAAGATTGTTGTGTGGAGGTTGATTCCTGATGACTTGCTCTAATAGATTTAAAATATTTTCCCAATATTTTCTTTGACTCATCAAAATATGATTTTTTATATATTCTTCCTTTAAATTTCTCATTTCTACAGCTAAAGTCCTAATAATATATTCAATATCTATGAAAAAAATAAAAGTTTCTTTAATATCTCTGAATTGAGTCTTAAGAGCTTCAAATTGAGCACTAGGCACAGTAAAACTTCTTAATTATTCAACTTTATTCTTTTCAACTTCAAAATTTTGGGGTAGAGAATAGTTATGGTTATTTAAGTAATTGAAATTACAAATTAGAGCTTCTTTATTCTTATTTAATGAGTCATCAGATTCATTTTAAAGTGATATAGATTGATGTCTAGCTTCCACTATAGCCATCCTTGGATGTTCTTATAAAACTTCTATCATTTCTCTAAATTTAGATACCTATCCATCTGTAGAATCAATAATAACAAGAGTTATATTTATAGAGGAATCTCCACTAGAAATCGGTGCAACTTCCTTAAGTTGATTTTCCATTGTGCCACTTTCTCAAAATCTTCATCCAATTTAGACAAATTATTAAGTATTTCTTTCACATCAAAATATTTTATGAAATTATTCTCTTTTGATGAAGAACAACTTCATCAACTCTAGATTAAAATCCTTATTCTTTAGGCCTAGGTATCACAAAACCAAAAATTGGTACCATCCTTTGCTCCCCTTGAGTTGTGTCCATCATTCTTTATAGTTCTTTTACTAAAAATAATACCAGTAGAGTCACTCTAGAAGTATCGAAATTTTCTTATAGTTATAGAATTAAAAACATTACTATGATGAAATATTGATCCCAATGAGATGTCCCAAATTTTTCAAAGTATGAATAAAAAAATTAAATAATCATTCCAAGGAAATAAACCCATTTTGGCTTCTTTATGATAGCAATTATTCAAATAATGTGTCATATAGAGACTAAAATTCAAATTAATATTATTCAGTAACAAAAACAGAATATACATATCTTGATACAAAAGCTTATCCAACTCATATTTCCTTATCACAATTCCAAATTGAATAAACTTTATCAAGACCTTTTGATAAACATTATGATCTTTAGTCATCATCTTCTTAACATTTTGAGATCCAAATAGAGAAAAAATTATATCCCCTAACTTAAACTTCTCATCTCCAATATTTCTTAAATAAAAATGTGATTCCCCCTTGTGGGAAAAAACCAATAACCTAGAAATTTTCAAGTAATAAATAGAAAATTCATCATTTCAAATATTAGAGAAAACAATATATTTATCATCTCTAAAATTGAATGAATAATTTAAAAATAAATCTTTTACTTTAACTTCAAATACCATAGGAAAATTACCACCTTCAAAAATAAATTCCAAACCTTGAAATCTAATAGAATTTTTCATCAGTATATTCGTTTGATCTAGCCAACCAAAATCTATTACCTTGTCTTGAAGAAATTTTTGATAATTCACCTAGAGGGTAGTCTCATTCAGATAATCTTCATCAAGAAAGCTTGAAGGATATACTATTGAAGGTTTGAGGATTGAAGGTTCGAAGGTCAGGGTATTGGAAAACTGAAATGAGAGATTCTCTATAATATGAATGTTTGTGAAGGTAAAGAATGATAGTGAGAGTCTGATAGTTTAGGTGTTGATGTCTGATTTGTTAGCGATTTAGCAGGTAATCATAATTTTTATTTTTAAAATACATGGTTTAAAAAATAAAATCAAGTTAAATATTTAAACAAATAAATGAAAAAATATTAATTAAAATAATTGACAGAGAAATTAATTAATTAAGATATATTAATAAACATTTATTTAAAATTAAATAAACCCAACCCCCTTAATAAAATCAAAACCTGTATAGGGAAGTGGTTTAGTAAAAATATCAGCTAATTGAAGTTTGGTATTTATAAATTATAAAGATATATCCTTTTTAAGAAGATGATATCTTAGAAAATGATGCATTATATCAATATTCTTAGTCCTAGAATACTTATAGGATTTTTTGAAATATTTATTGAACTAGTATTATCTCATAAAATAGTTATATTATTAAAATTTAGTAAAAAATCCAGTATAATGTGTTTCATACACAAAAATTGTGTACAAAAATGTCTAGAAGACATATATTTTTCCTCAGCTATTGATAGAGTAACTAAATGTTGTTTTTACTTGACTATGATACTAAAGATTTTCCTAAAAATGATATTTTATTAATGTACTTTTTTTATCGAATCTACATCCCCCAAAGTCAACATATGAATATGAAATTAAATTAAAATCAGAGGTTTTTGGATAAAGAAGAGATTGAAAATAAGTTCCTTTTAAATAAAAAAAAATTATTTTAACAATAATTAGATGGGATAATTTTTGATTTGATAGAAATATAGCACATAGACATACAAAAAACATTATGTTTGGTCTGCTAGTAGTAAGATATAGTAAAGTTTCAATCATACCTTTGTATAACTTGTTGTCAACTGGTTTTCCAGCTTCATACAAATCAATTTCTATATTGGTAAAAATGGGAGTTGTGTTGGTATTTCTATTTTCAAGTCCAAAACTTTTCAATAAATCGATAATATATTTACTTTGATTTAAAATATTTCCAAAATATTTTTGATAAATTTTAAATCCTAAAAAGAAATTAAACTCTCCCATGATACTCATTTCAATTTTTTTTTGCATAATATTTAAAAAATAATTACAAAGTTTTTTATTTGTTGAACTGAAAATAACATCATCAATATAAATTTATACTAGTATAATATTATAAAAAATAGTTTTCTTAAAAATAGTAGGATCCACTAATCCCATAAAAAAATCTATTTTCCAATAAAAAATATCTTAATTTTTCTTACCAATCTCCAGGTGCTTGTTTAAATCCATAAATAGATTTCGTAATTTTAAAAAAAGAATTAGGTTTGAGTAGATTTTCAAAACCTGATGGTTGTTCAAAATGAACTTCCTCTATTAAATATCCATTTTAAAATGAGGATTTAACATCCATCTAATATAATTTAAAATTCATATGAGATGCATAACCAAAAAGGATTCTAATGGATTCTAATCTGGATATAGGTATAAAGGTTTCACCATAATCTATACCTTCTTCTTAATTATATCCTTTTTCTACTAATCTAGATTTATTTCTGGTTATTATCCCTCGATCGTCCTATTTATTTCAAAAAATCCATTTAGTTCTTATTACTGTATAATCTTATGGTCTTTATTCTAATTCCCAAACTTCATTTTGTTTGAATTGGTTTAGTTCTTCTTGAATGGATAACAACAAACTTTTATCTCATAGAGCTTCTTCAAAAGAATTAGGTTCTAACCAGGATAGAAAGGGAGACAATTGAAATAGGTTTCCTATACTTCTTCTAGTTCTAATTTCTATTTCTATGTCTTATATAATAGTTTCTAAAGTAGGTTTCTTTAAGATTATATATTTTTCTAGATAAAAAATTTTCATTTTCTTCAATTTCATGTTCTTATGAACTATATGGAATTTATTTTTCTTTATTTTCAAAAATAAATTCAGGTAAATCAAGTCTCATATTGTCTAGAGAGTCTGTAATCTCATCTGTTTGATCTCCATTTTTATTAAAAGGTCAATGTCATCAAACTTCACATGAGCTGATTCTTCAACAATCCTTAACTTTTTATTAAACACTTTTTAGGATTTAGAAGTAGCATAATAACTTATAAATATTCCCTCATCATTTTTTCATCAAATTTACCAATGTTGTCCTTAGTATTTAAGAAATATACATTTCATCCAAAAACATTAATGTACTTTACTTTAGGTTTTATTTTATTCCAAATTTCATAGGGTGTCTTTCTAATAATTTGTCTTATTAAAACTCTCTTCATAATATAAAAATCTGTGCTTATAGCTTCTACCTATAGATAGGTAGGAAGGCTATATTCATTCATCATATTTCTTTCCATTTCTTGAATAGTTTTATTTCTTCTTTCAATAATTCCATTTTGTTGAGGTGTTCTTGGTGAAGAGAATGTGTTTTTAATACCCAAATTTGAGAAGAAAGAATTAAATACTTGATTCTAAAATTCTATACCATGATAAATTCTCAATGAAACTATGTTAAAATATTTTTCATTTTGAATAATTTTTCAAAAACATTCAAAAATAGTGAATACCTCACTTTCAAGTTTTAGAAAATATACCCATGAAAATCAATAAATATCATTAACTAAAACATAGAAATATAATTTTCCATCCAAAATTTAAACTTTTGATCGTCCAAATAAATATATATGGATAATTTATAAAGATTTAGATGTAGAAATGTTTTTAATTGATTTGAAAGATGTTCAGTGTTGTTTTCTGATTTGACATGCATAAATTTTTTTATCATTTTCAAACTTAAGACAAGGATAATAAAAAACTAAATATTTATTGTATAATTTATATAAATCATTTTTATTGCAATTCCCAAGTATCCTATGCTAGGTCCATGACTCATTTGTCTTTGTAGTTAAATAATTCACTTTTTTTTACACAAGGAATTGAGATCCAAAGTATAATCATTTTCAGTTCTATGTGATCTAAATTTAGGAAAATTATATTTGAAAAATAAGCAAGAATTTTTAGAAAAATCAACACAAAAGACATAATCACAAGGTTGATAAATACTTATCAGGTTGTTCTTTATCCCTTGTATATACAATACTTTATTTATTGAAATTGTCTTTGGATATCCAAAAGTTCCAACTCCAACAATATTTCTTTTTTCATTGTTACCAAAAGTGACTAGACCTCCATCCATTCGTGTCAGTGTATGAAAATTTGTAGAGTCTCTATTCATGTGTCTGGAGAAGCCACTGTCCATATAACATATATATTTTTTGTTCCTATGACCTTTCTCCTATGAAATAATTTAAACATATGTTTATTTTGGTACCCATATTTTCTTGGGTCCAGCTACATCAGCAAGAAAAGATCTAGGAATCTAGATATACATTATTTTTCTAAAGTTTTTATTACTATATTTTGACTTATTTTTGGAAATAAAGGTCTTTTTAATACCACTAATTTTAGGATTTATTCAGTAGAAATTTTTAGTGTAATAACCTTTTATTTCACTATAGTATCTGGTATAATTTTTTTAATTGGGCACACAATATGTTTTGTATAATTTTTATTTTTCACCCTTGATTCCTATTACAAACTTTTCTCTTTTAATAACATTATTTTCAAGAATCTAATTCAAAGTTTTTTTCCTTTTTTTAAAATACTAGAATAAATTTTATATGATTCTACTTCATCTTACAATTATTTAATCTTTTTTTCATGATCAATATAGTTTGATGTAGATGAATTTAATTTTTCAATTAGATCTTGATGTTGCTTTAGAATTCTGTCCCTTTTACCTAAAATAACATTAAATATATTATTTAATAATTTATTTTTCTTCATTAAAAAAGGATATTATTTGTTATAGTATTAGACAGTAAGTAGCTAATTTACTATTTGAATAGCTATCAGGGTTAGAGGCATAAGAATAATAGGTTTTACCTCTTCTTCTTCCTCAGCCATAGATAACATATTTTCTTTCAGATTTTGTGGATATTTTTATGAATCAGATTTGAAATAGCTACTGGATTCTTCAGATACACTCCATATAGATTTCATGGATCTTTTTCCTTTATGCTTATAATCAACATTCTTCTGAAATTTATTTTCCATCCTTATTATTTCATCTTTTACTTGGGGAAAATCAGGTATGATGTGAACCACATTTTTTGTATTCATAACAGCTTACTTCCCTTGGTCCCTTTTCATCCTTCTTAAAGGATTTTCTAAAGCCTCTTTTCTTTTTGTAGAATTTTCTAAACATTCTGGCTAGCTGAGGCAGTTCTATTTCAGAGTCCGAGGAATCAGAATTTTTCTTTTGACTGCTTATTTTGATTTTCTTTCATACTTCTAAGATGTCACCTTAAGGGAAGTGTTTTCTATTTTTACTATAATCTTGTGATATTCAACTTCAAATTTCATTTATACTTCTTACATAATCTATTTTTTAATTAATTATTTCATAGACAAGTTCTTGATAGGTTTTTATTGACAAATAACTATAGATATTACATTCCATTTTACAGGTAGTACTCTAAAGTACTTTTAAAGCTTGATTTGATTGACCAATGGGATCTCCCAAGGTAGTAATATTTTTGAAAATCTCTATTAATCATCTATTCATTTGAGTAATGCTTTCCCCAATAAACATTATAAATGTGTCAAACTTTTATTTTTCTATAGAATAACTCATCTGTTAGATATTGTCTATTTATTTATATGAAAAAAATAATAGTCTACCACATCTCATAGGTAGTGGCGTATTATGATACACAATTAAATTCTTCAAGACCAACTCCACATTTGATAACATTCATTGCCTTTGATTTGATGTCATATTTAGATTCTGTTGTGGCATCCCAAGTTTCTGGTTTCTTCGGAATCACATAAGGATTGATGATCTTCAAATAAAATTTGAATCTAATATTATTCAGATAAATGATCATTCATGATTTCAAATATCCATAGTTTTCACCATTAAAACATGGAGAAAAAATCATATACACACCTTATTTCGGATCATCCATTGAAATATTCTTTGTATAGACCTTATTCTTTTGATATTTCTAGGGCTTTGTCACAAAATATCACCTTTGATACCAATAATTAGGTCGGAATAATACAAATATAACAAAAGAGGGGGGGGGGTGAATTGTGTCTTTTCAAAAATGTTGATATATTATGGATTTTAAATATCTTTCCAATTTATGAAGATATACATCATTTTATTCTATATATAATATGATAAATAGATAAAAAATGAACATAGCAATTTTATAGTGGTTTGGGGAAAAAACATCCCCTAGCCTAGTCCACCAACGCTCTCTCTGTGAGCTTGGGGAATTTCACTTGAAAGGTCCTCTTGTCACAAGACCTTAAAATCCAAAAATGAGTGAAAAGAGTTGAAATTTTTTACAATAAGTCTACTCAAAGACTTGAGGTTATTTTATAGGGAACTAGATATCCATATCTTAGTATAAGAATCTGACACTTCATCATAACTGAGTATGATTAGGTGAAACTCTAATAAATCAAAAGAGTTTGATTTGTTAATGGTTCAGGTTGTACTTCACAAATGCAGCGGAAAATGATAAAATATGGATATTTTTCTTTATAAATGGATATATTCAAGAAATAATAACCCTAGAGAGATCCTGATTATAAATGACCTTCAGTAAAAGTAGCAACAAACAAGAAGTAGTTTCACAACAGTATGAGGTTTGGAAATGTATATATCCAAAGTGTAGCCTCTTTTAGAAAAAAAAGTTGATCGTTGTTTTTATTAGTTATATATTCAAAATAAACTCACAAGTATACAGTCATATATATTATTTCAAAAGAAATTATGATATAATATATAAAGTGCATGAAACTTTCTTTAATATTTTAGATCCAAAAAATTCACCTAACAAATCATGAATATTCAAATTTGAATCAACTAGGGGAGTCAAAAATTCTCTTAAGAATATGAGTGATTTTTTATAATGAATATGGTTCTTTGAATTAATCATAATGACACTTTGAATTGGTCAAAATATAGCTTTCAATTGACCTTTATATCCATCAAGACTATTGAAGAAATCTCAGATAAAATCTCAGATTAAAAATATCTGATATTGAATAGACCAAAGTAGGGTTGAACTCTGTAGCATAGGATTCCTTTATATAGAGTAGGGTTCCTTTATATAGAATAGGTTTCCTAAACCATACTTTCATCTGAGTAGAACATAGGGATCAAAATTAAAATTGGGATGAGAATCCATACGTTCATCCTTTCACCGTAAGGTTGATCATCCATACATTCATTCTTCGAATGCAGGGTATGAATAGTGATTCCAAACTTCAATGTTAGATTGATATTCCATAAATTTATTCAAAATATAGGATTGATAATCTATACATTCATTCACAAAATGTAGGGTTGCTGATCTATACATTAATTTTTCATCATAGGGATGATGTTATATACTTTTTGTCAATGTAGGGTATGAAATCCATATGCTTTTTTTTGAATATTGGGTTCATTTCTTATGCTTATCAATGCAGGGTATAAACAGTGTTTCTAAAAAATTCTAAAAGTCTTTTTTAATACTTTGACGAATATTCCTTGCATAAAAATAACTTGAAAATAACTCCAGAATAAATACTGTAAAGAATATTAATTTCTTAAAACCCACTTAAAGTAATATCATTAGCAAAACAAACAAGGTTATTTTTTAGCATTAAAATAAACAATATTTATAGAGTACTGTTGAGACAATACAAGCCTGGAACATTCTATATGAGCCATTGAAATAGGTTAATCCCTAGGTACGAAATTTGTAACACCTAGATATTTTTATCGAATATTTCTCTTTAAATAATTTGATTTCTTTGATAGCCTATATTGCACGAACCATGAAATATTATATATCCATTATAAAATAGCCATTAAATTTTAGGGAATAAATATGAATGACTAATTTATGAAATAAATATAAAGGACTAACTCAATATGAATTTATTGGTAACTTCATAGAAAATGATCACACAATTTTTAGTAAAATCACTTTATTCTTCAAAACAATACATTTTTTCAAAAATGATTTTTTATTCTTTTTATGAGTGAATATTATTTTTTGGAATTTATAGAAAATGGATTTGAAAAAATTAATTTCATTTTTAATTATTCATTTCAAAATTATCTTAAAAATATGTTTTTTATAATTTTTTGAAAACATTTATTTTTTTCAAGGAATAGGGAAAATACCATTTTTTATTGAAAACTATAATCATTTTATTGTATTTATAAGGTAAAATTTTGTTTTTTATTAGTTTTAAAATTTAATTAGTTTATTTTTATTTAAAATAACCTAATTATTGGTTTTAAAATGATTTTATACATGAATTTATTATAAAAACATCTTATGTTTAAAAAGGGAATTTTTCCAAAAGAACTGTTTATCATGGAGTTTAACCAATTTAATTTTAAATTAAATTATTCAACTTATATGTTTTGAATTTTGAAAAATTAATTCCACATTTAGATTCATAATTTACAAATTTTAGAAATATTTCCATTTTATTTTTGTCCAATATGAATAGTATCCTTGGTTAATTTTGTTACTACGGTAAATGGTAAATTGGGTAATTTAGGTTAAAAATAAAATGATAAGGACTATAAAATGACCCTAACACTTGACCAAATTTTATTTGATGAATATAATTCAAAAAATAAAACCTAAGGATCTAAATTATGTTGTTTAATAGAGAGGTTTTCATGAAAATGGATTTTATAATATTTAAATCAAAGAAAGTCAAAAAATGTTACTTTCTTTGTCTTAAATATCCCTTATGTATCCACAAGAGAAAAAGGTAGGTTATAAATGAATATAAATGTACATTTTTAACTTTAAAAAATATTTTCATGATATAAATTTACTTTTACTTTTTTGGAAACTTGAATGAGATTATGATATTTATAATTTTTTATTTAATAAAAAATTAAAGATGACACATTCATGTTTTAAATAATATATCATTTTTAATATATCATTAACAAAAATATATACTTATAAATAAGTATTATTATTAAATATAGATTATTTATCTTCATCATTGTATTTTTTAAATTTTTACTGAAGAAATATGTATATTAAATAATCACGCAATGATGATGAATTAATTATTCAATTAGTGAAATAATCAAATAAATGATATTAAAAATATTAAAATAAATATAATTTGAATTAATTAAGGAGATAAAAGAATTTAATATATGAGTATGACATATTATGTGTGTATTAAATTATTTGGTTCTAAGTTATCTTTTTTTATTGATTTTCTTAAAGTCAATATAATGAATAATGTCAAAACTGATACTAATGATATTTTATCAAAATAATATTTTCTTAAATTATTTTAAAAAAATTAATTATTTTAAAATAATAGTTATTATTATACAGTCTATAATGTCATAAATGTTTTATTTATTGTCCAATTGAAATCTTATAAGTAAAAATTACAACATTTTAATATTAAATAAGTTGTTACCATAGTTAAAATTAAAATAGGTTAACTAAAGGTTAATCAAAATGATAATGTTTAAAATAATACCAAAACCCATCTAAAATATATTGGTTGATTATATTACAAAATTATAATATCTTATCTTAGAATCCATTGACATTTTTGGTATTTTTATAGACAATTAATTTATTATAATTTAATCTTTGGAGAAATTTTAAAACTTCCCCTCACCTCAATTATAAAAATGATTCATCCCCCCCCACTTCTTCACATCACATTGAAACTAAAGATAAATAATACCCTATAAATTTATCTTCTAAACTTTTTAAGAGAAATTCTAGAGGTTTTTATCTCAAAAGACCATCTCTAGATCCCTTTAGAGGTGATCCACATGAGACGTTATGAAGAAGAGGTAATCGCCCTAACCAATCACTTTCTTTTTCTACTCTTCCTTACCTAATATAAATATATGAAGTTTATCATAAAATAATAAATAATATATCATAAATATTATGAAATTGTATTATGATTATTAAAATACCATTATATACCCTCTTTCCCATTAAACAAGAAGTAAATGTATCGCTTGTTCGTACGTATAGCTTACCATCTCCATGAAGCTATAAAATTCATTTTTCCTTAAAATATTATATGGATGGGTTTTATGATGGGATTAGTGATTATATATGATATTTATAATATAATTTAATCTCTATAATCACAATATTTTATGTACCTTATAATCATCTAATCTATTGAAAAATGATAACATCGCTCATGCGTACGTAGACTACCATCTTAATGATGTGATGTGATTCATTTTCACTTATATTTCACATGTATGTTAATAAGGATTGTTTTTTATAAAAATATATGATATATATTACATAATAATTATTCTTTAAAGATTTATTATTATTTACCTTTTCTTCATTCCATTATTTGAAAAATGGAAACAACATTCATATGTACGCATGGCCTATCGTCTCCATGATTGGTGTAAATAATTTTTTTATATATCTAAATTTTATGAATGATTTTAAATATTTATATAATGAATATATATTTTTTATACCATGATTAAAAATATAGAAATTATGGGACCAAGATCAATGTATAAGGACCAAGATTGCCGAACCAAAATAGGCTTGGAAAGCGAAGTAGTTATCACCCCGAAAAGTGATTATAATAACAAATTATTAATAATAGAGTAATAATATGTTATAAATAACTAATAAATGATATTATAGATATGTTATTATTGAATAAATTTATAATAATTCCATATTTATTATATAGTATGTTTGAATGTGAACGAATAAAGGCAATATTTGAGGTAAGGGTTAATTTCACAATCTCATTTTATTTATGATTGTTTATATATAAGTATCTTTTAAGGAATATTTCTATTTAATGTAAATGGTTCCTAAAAATGATTTCATAAATATTTTTAATATCCACCTAAAATTTTTAAAGAAAATTTTACCCATATGTGAATTTTTACTAAACGGTTTGAACTGAATCGTTTTTTCATTTTCCAAACAAGGTACGTTGTGACTTTTCTAAAAAAATACTAAAAGAATTTTTTTAAATTATTTGACATGAATGGATTTTTAAACTTTAATGAAACCTTAATGTGTTGAATATTACTTTATAATCTTACAAGCTTCTTTTCAAATGTTTTTTTTAAATTATGAAGCTTTTTGACAATTCTTTTTTCAAAATAAAAAGGATATTTTCCTCAATAATAATTTCAACTGACTATACAAAATAAATTTCTATATAAGATAAAATTATTTGATGTTAATTATGTTTTACTAGAGATAATATCCAAGGATTCCATTCTTATTATTTCTCTATATGGTTTATGTATATGAGTTATAAAATGATTAAATATTTATGAAAACCATTTTTAATGGGTTTTGATATGATGGATTATTTATATTCTTGTGGAACACCTATGTATAGTTTTCACTATGTGAAGGGTGGGACCTATACATCCCTTAAATTCATTGGGTAAATAATTATACCTCATGATATATATAGGACTGGAATGGTAAGTGAACCTGGTTCAGTAATTCAAGAATGGAATGAGGACTGAACTCAGTTTAGTAAGGGAATTTGTCCATTATGATGGTCTTGGAAGTGATCCTTGACTAATATAGAAATGATTTTCTATTATTATGTGTATTCTAAATTTCCATTTATTATATTATAATCACATGAATTATGTTATTTGATTATTTTATAATTCATGTCTTATGAACTTCTATGATTTATTCCATGACTCAATATCACGATCCTTAATATAAAGGACATAATTTTCAAAAGAAATGTTTATGTTATTATGCCCTTATTCTTATGTTATTTACCTTGATTACCCTTATTAAGTATCTAATATCACCTTATTTTTATGTTTTGTTTCCTAAGTAGACGAATAACGATATTAAGTATGATATGTCAAAAAGGGTTCTAGTTGCGAAGGAATAAGTGGGAGATAATTTAGATATTTTATGATTCAGTTGATTATGTTTCCATGTTTCCAAAGTCACTAAACCTATATGGTTATGTCATGTTTTTTATATTATTTAAGGATTATTATTCTATTTATATTCAATACCTATGCATGAAAATTTTAGGATATCATAGTTGGTATCCGAGAAAGGTTTAGTTAACCTTTGGAAACTAGGGTGAGAAAACCTTAATAAGAACCCTAAGGATAAGTATAAGTACAGGATATACTCATAGAGTTTTGGTGATGATCCTAAATATACTAGTATAAAACCTAAGGTGTACTAAATTGAAATTTTATAAGTTATTTTCATTGATTGTGTGGTTTTCCCACAATGATCAATGTTTCTCACACTATGATTTTTTGTTTTACTCAATGGTTGAGACCTGAAGCAACTAAGTTAATAACGAATGTGATGGAAATAGAAATGATTTTCTTCCTGAGAAACCAAATGTTATGGGAGATATAATGAAAAATCATGTTTTTATTACTAAAAAACTTTCTTAAGCTATGAATCATGATGAACTTACAAATTAGAAAAGGAGGGAACAAAATTATATTGAATCCTTCATAGGGAAGTGTCCACCTTCTTTCAGTGGGTCTTCTGATCCATTAGTGTATGAACAATGGATCCGTGAAACTAAAAATATATTTATGGTTCTCTAATGTTTATAACATGAGAAATTCATTTTGTAAGTTTATCATTTGGAAGGTGATGCAGATCAATGGTAGAATCTTATAAATAATATGAGTCAACAAGATGAAATTGACTCTATGGAATGTGATGAGTTCAAGAACTTATTTTTCAATAATTACTTTCCTCATATTCTTTATATGAATATAGAGGAGAGTCTTGAGCTTGAGAAAAAGGATTATAAATCTGTTGGTATCTATGATAACAATTTTACAAGAATTTCAAGGTACGCTTATGGAATTATCATCCAACCTGCATGTATGGTTAATCAATTATTCAATGGCTTGAAACCAAGTCTATGAAGGGTCTTAGACATAAGAGATTTCATTAGCTATTAACAAATCATTTTATGTGATGTCAATGTTAATTTGGATTTGGAGTTACTTATCAATCTTATGGGTTTGATAAGAAGATAAATATGTAATTCAAAGAAAAATAAAAAACCATAGGGAAAATAAGATGATCCTTCCTTTATACTCGAAGTGTGGAAAGAAACATGGGAGAAACTATCTTAAGGGGACCATTAAATATTTTAAGTGTATAAGGGAAGGTCATAGAGAAATTGATTTCCAAAGTGATGAGAAGAAGTTGGTTAATGATGTGAATAGAGAAAAGGTTGCACAAAATTCACCTCCCACACAAAAGTGCCTCAAGAGTAAGTAAAATGTGAATTATACTAACCAGTACCCATATCTAAGGGATAATGATAATGATCGACATTATCAACCTCTTAAGGCTAAAGAAAAATGAAAATCTCATGAAATTACTATTAGTGATATGGAGTATAATAATGAAGTGGTGAAAGGCACACTTACTATTCAATCTAAAACAACTAATGTATTATTTGATTATTGATCCTCCCACTAATTTATTTCAAAATAATTTTATAAGGGTATCACCATATCACCTCAATAGTCGCATCATAAGTTTATAATTATTCTCCAGTTGAACTTTGTAAGAAATTGATTCCTATAAATCTCATGATTCTCACAATAGTTGAATTTGATGTGATTCTTGTCATGGATTGGATTTCTCTATATGAAGACCATATTAATTGCTGATGAAGGGAAGTGAAATTTTATATTCTAAATGAATCTATGACCTTCTATTGATGCAAGGATTAAAATGAACTTCTAATAGAAATTACTTCCATCTTGTGGGTCTTAATTACTAGAAATGAAGGTTATCTATTTCAGATGTTTGAGGAGAAACTCACTATTAAGGAAAAACCTATTTCATAGGAGTTTTCTGATGTCTTTTTGGAATCATTTTAGGGTCTCCAATCAAAATTTTAAGTTGAGTTTTCAGTATATCTCATACCCAGTGTTATGCCTATTTCAAATACCTCTTATAGAATGACTCCGGATAAGTTGTAGAAATTGAAGAAGAAACTCCAAGAGAATCTTAACATGGGATTAATATTCCCCAGTGCACCCCCGTAGGTTACACCTTTTCTATTTGTTAAAAATAAATATGGATCCATGAGACTCTTTATTGATTATCAAGAACATAACAAGATCACTATCAAGAACAAATATACTCTCCCTCGTATTGATGAATTATTTGATCAACTACGTAGAGATCAACACATTTGTCACGACCCGTCCTCGGGCCCCGTGCCGTGACTACCCCAAGCCCGCCTTCCATAGGCCAGGGGCTGGCGACTAGCACCAAGGTGTAAATCCCAACAAAAGGGAAGGCATTGCCTTTGAAAAGTAAACAAGCACCACAGAGTAAGCAATCAGAAAAGTAAACACTAAGTAAAAACGGTACAAGCTGTGCTGAAAGTAAAAGGGGACGGAAATACAAGCCCAAATGTAAAGTACAACTGAAAGGAAAAGCCGCAGCGTCGAGCCGTCCTCTGGAAGTCCCACCTGAAGGGTGGGTACAGATAGCCTCCACTGCTCCTCGGGCCCACCTGACCGCTCCGAGTACGTCCCACCCAGTGGTCCACCTCCAGGTACCATCCTGCTCCGCACGCCTCCACCACGATCAGCGTTGTCCGTCGTCTGCAACCAACATAACGTAGTGCGGGCATAGCCCGCGCAGGGGTGAGTATAAGCTACTCAGTAGGGACCCCGAGACCCTCGAAGGTCTCCCGAAATCCACAAAGGATAAACCACAAAGGAAAGATACAATCACGAAGTAACAACCGAAACTGCTTAGGTATATGCTCATACATATACCTAAGTCATAAATTCCTGTTCGGCTCCAACGTCCGAGCCCAAGCACAACCCAGTCCACACAGGAAAGAAAACGTATACCCACACAGGATAGCACAACACAATCCACAAAGGAGAGTAAACAGTAAATCCACACAGGATAGCTCAACACAATCAACAAAGGAGAGTAAACAGTAAATCCACACAAGATAGCTCAACACAATCCACAAAGGAGAGTAACACAAGATTCAGCTCACGCAGGTATACATCATCGAAAAGGTGAAAGAGATGATTAGACATAGATACTGAATCATCTAAGCTAGGACCCACATAGGATACAAGACCAGCCGTCCTCATTGTTTCGTTTATGCTGGGACCCACATAGGATACAAGACCAGCACGGCTGGGACCCACATAGGATACAAGACCAGCACTGAGTCATCTAAGATGGGACCCACATAGGATACAAGACCAGTACTCTTCATTGATTCATCTATACTGGGACCCACATAGGATACAAGACCAGTATTGAATCATCTAAGCTGGGACCCACATAGGATACAAGACCAGCACAGCTGGGACCCACATAGGATACAAGACCAGCTGTCTTCATTGATTCAACTATACTAGGACCCACATAGGATACAAGACCAGTATTGAATCATCTAAGCTGGGACCCACATAGGATACAAGACCAGCTGTCTTCATTGATTCAACTATACTGGGACCCACATAGGATACAAAACCACTATTGAATCATCTAAGTTGGGACCCACATAGGATACAAGACCAGCATAGATGGGACCCACATAGGATACAAGACCAGCTGTCTTCACCATCGCAGTCCACTGAGGATCTCTGCACAATCGTCGTCACGGTCCACTGAGGATCTCTGCACCGTCATCGAAGTCACAGCCAGCACTAGGGTTCCCGCACACAGAAAGCTCGTTCGGGAGGGTCCGCTCCACGAGCCAAGAGGCCGATACAACAACTGTCACAAGGTCCGATGTTGATGTATCCAAAAGTTCCGTATCATCAACAGGAACTCAACGTCGCAGACGACGCATCAATCGGACGCCCGGTCTGAGAGTTATTGGCCTTTTTATCCCAGGGGCCCGGTTGGTTTTTTAAGGCAAAACCAACCCGACCGTACTCCACCTGCGTCCAAACCTCGGGAGGAGTGAGCCAAAAGATCCGTCTCACTTAGAGGAACTCAACAAAGCTGACGACGCGTCAATCAGATGTCCGTAGCTCAAGATATGAGCGTTTCCGCTCCGAGGGCCCGGTTGGTTTCGTGTACAAACCAACCCGGCCGAACTCAAAGTATTCCTAAACATTGAGTGCGATATACCAAAACGACCATCTTGATCCAAGGATCGCGTTGCCGGGACAACCCGGCCCGACCCCCCCTGGGTCGGCCGAACACGGTCCGACCCGGTCGGACCGGTCTGGCTCGGCCAGCCCGGCCCGGCTCGGCCTAGTGGCCGAGCGACGCGGGGGGGAGCCGCCGCCCCCACGTGACACCCCCACGGCACCCGCGGGGTGTTGCCCTGGACAAGGCCGAGTGACGCGGGGGGGGGGGGGGGGGGGGGAGCCGCCGCCCCCGCATGACAACCCCGCAGCACCCGCGGGGTGTCGCCCGGACAATCGGACGCAGCTTCAGCCGCGTCCCGCGCGCGTCGGACCCGCGCGGCCGCCGGTCCGCGAGCGCCGCCTCCGTGGCTTCTGCCGCGACGGCCTTGACTGGCGGCGCATCGGGGCGCCGCCGCGCCGACGACCCGTGCCGGCGGCGGCTTCCGCGGGCCACCAGAGTCGCTCGGGTGGTCCGATTCTGTTCCCGTCTGCGCCGCTGCTCCTCCCGTGACTCACTCTTCACTGCAGAACCATCAAGCATCCGTTGCGGCACGTTCCGTCGTCGCCCATCAAATCCGCATAACAACGAAGAATGACGGAGGGTCGTCGGGCCGTGTTCGTTTGGCCCGCACCCTCCACGTTAGAGATAATCAACAGGAGAAATACATTCAACACATGAATACATATCCGAAAACAATTTTTAATGAAATAAAATTGTTTTATGAATCGGGTTCTTCATTCTTGAACAGAAACAACATGGGAAATAAAGGCATTTCTAGAAATAAAATCCCTACCTCGTTGGTCGTCGTCGTACGCACGTTCTTCGCAGAATTGCTCGTCGTGGAAGGAGGGGATCGTCGCGTCGTCGCGGAAAGGCGTCGCGTCATCGCGGAAACCGGCGTTGAGTCGGCGAACTCAACGGACCAAGAAACAACAGATTTAATTTAATTATAAATAATTAAATCTGTGTTTTGATAAAAACCACAAAGGAGATTAAAAAGAAAGTCCGAGACTCTTACCTCAAGTAGCTGATCGAAGATTCGTTGTGGAGGAAGAGATGTCGCAGAAGAACATTGCAGGAAGGGAACGTCGACGTCGCGGAACACGGCTTCACGTCGTCGACTTCCACGGGTTCGACGTTCTTCCTCAGAGGGCGGCGTTCTTCACGTTCTTCGAGTTCTTCATGAAGGAGGATGACGGTTCAAGAACTCTGACAAACCTCTCAACGAGTAATCCTCCAAAAAGACTAGTTGGTCTTATTTTATTATTACGCCAACAAACGAAAAAGGGTAAGTAACGACCCATCAATTCGTTGTATTAATTCAACGAAAGTAACCGCTCATTTAATTCACGAAATAAACCACTCAATTAAATGGTCTGTTAAGAATTTAAGAAAACGCGTCAGTTGACTTTCATAATGACGGGTTTTCGTGGGTGCGTTACTTAGCGGAAAGAAACGGCAGGGCTCGTGCGGGCTCCACCTCGCAAATATCCTACCAAGAGGGTAGGATATTTCTGGATAGCAGCCTATCCGTTTCAACTTAGTTTAAGTGGCTTTCAAGTGGCTTCAAGCGGCTTAAGTGAAATAAAATAAAGTTTGTCAAAATTTATTTTATTTCTTAACTTTAGGCCCAAAAATTAAAAACCACACCCAAGCAAACACAACTCCGGAAGAGGCGTTTCTAAGCAAATACCGGCGCTGCGATTTCATCGGTGCCCTCAGAATTCGATTCCGGGCACCGGTTCAAAAGTTAGAAAAACCCGCTCGTCCGTTCACTGAACGTACCCAAGCCAAACTTCGGAAAATGATTCTGGGCACACCGGGCCTCGGAATCAGATGCCGTTAGAAACTGCGCTCTTGTAAAATTCCAAAGAAAATTAAGAAAAAAATTTCCTTGAAATTTACGGGTCTTTACATTACTCCCACCATAGGGCTTTACGTCCCCGTAAAGCTTCGCCACAAACTTAGGGATACAAAGGCGGTACTGAGCACGTAACTGAGCCTCCCGCTCCAAAGTGCTCTCTTGGAGGTTCCCGTGCTGCTATCTGAAGCGCACTAGAGGAATCGATCATCCACGTAGGACCCGCTCCTGTCGATCCTCGATCTCAACTGGGACCTCCGCAAAAGTCACCCCATCATCCACGTCTAGCTCCCCATGGTCAAAGATTGACGTTGGGTCGTGCACGTATCTCCTCTGCTGAGATACGTGGAAGACGTCATGCACCCGACGCAACTGTGGTGGTATAGCCAGGCGATAAGCCACCTTGACAATCCTGTCGAGGACCTGGAATGGTCCGATGAAGCGTGGAGACGACTTGCCGCCTCGACCAAATCTTCGTAAACCACGTCGAGGTGAGACACGCAAGAAGACGTGGTCGCCATCCTCGAACTCTAGTGGCCTCCACCTCCTGGGTGACCTGGACCATCTCAGGTCCCACAAGAGATGCAAGATTTCTTCTTTGCCGATAAGAGAAATCTGGTCCCATCCCCTGGATGAACCACATTCTTTGCCTAATATAGTCAATCCCGATATGGATGATACTAATCCATACCAAGGATGACGTCGTAAGGCCTCGACTCTACTACCAAGAGATCCAACCGTTACTCTTGCCTCCAAGGGTTGAGTCACACTGTCGGCATCAGTGTGTGGTAACTGGGTCTCCTCCAGTAGATGTCTCACAAGTGAGGGTCAAGTCAACAGTTAAAACTGGAACCTCTTAGTAACAACACAAAAGAGGACAGGTATAAAAACATCACAAAGGTATGCGTCTTTTATTATTGTAGCTCATAATACAAAGACGCTACACAATAGCAACAAGGAACTAGAAGTACAAAAGACGTATCCACTAGTCCCACTCCTGTCTATCTGCTCCCCGAGCTCCTTGATCGAAGGCCTCAGCTGCCTGAAGCTGAGCTCTCCCATGTGCACCAACTCCCTGCGGTCGGGGTGGACCTCCTGGTGGTGGTGGTGGAAACACCTCGAAGTGTCTCCCACCATCGGCTACTCGGCCAGCTCCTCTGCCTCGTTCGCCTGCACCCTGCGGACCACCATGGCCGAACCTCTATCTGGGAGGTCCCTCTACCACCTGCTGCTCATCTGCAAGACGAGTCGGGCAGTCTCGAGCCATGTGACCTCGCCCGCTGCATGCGTAGCAATGCTTTCCCCTCGTGTAGATGGCTCTCCTTCGGGTGCCCCGCACAACCGAATATTCATCCTGAGACTGCCCATCTGATGGTCTGGCCCGCTTGGACCTCTGCGTCACCTGTCTACTTCCAGCTGCAGAAGAACCTGCTACGGGCCGTCCTGCGGAGGGCCCTGTCACTAGAGCCTGCTCGGCGAGAAAACTCTCCACTAGAAGGGCTCTCTCCAACACCTCTGCCTGTGTCGGAATGTTAAGGGAGATCATCGAAGCCCTGATATCGTGCCTCAGTCCCTCCTCGAAGGTCCGGGCCTGGAAGAACGGGTCCCGTACCATATCTGTGGAGTAGCGCGAGAGATCAGTAAATCTCGCCGAGTACTAGGCCACTATCATACTTCCCTGCCGTAGCTGTAACAGCTCTTGGATGCGCACCGCACAGAGGGTGGATGGGACGAACTCGGAGCAGAAGATGCTCTCAAAGTCCGTCCAGAGAAGAGATGTCTCGTCGTGCACCTGGAGCATCAAGCTCCACCATCTTCCTGCTGCCACGTGCAGGAGGCTCGCTGCGAGGATCACCATGAGGTCTGCTGGTGTCCTCACTAACCTGAAAACTCGCACGACCGCCTCCATCCAGTCCTCGGCTTCCTGGGGGTCCGTCTCCCCACGAAACCTGGGTGGTCGCTGGCGCTGGAACTCATGCAGAGCTCTAAGGCGACGTGCATCTTCAGCGGTCGTGGCGGGAAGCATCAGTGGCTCGGCGGGTAAAGGTACCGCCGGTGCCTCTGCTGACAAGGAGCCCTGCACCGAGGCCTCGTCGCTCAGTGGGCTGTCATCACGCTCCACTCTCGGAACCCTAGATGGCTGCCGTCGTGGGGCCATCCTGAAAAGGAAACAAGTGCGCCACGGTCAGAACAGTATACCTGGTGAGCTGACACAAGTAATCACAAAGAAAACTTGAAACACACATGCAATCAATGTTTTCGTGCATTAAGTTGGAAATCAGAATTCAGGGTCCTGGTGTACGGATACGTCGGCCGCCGCACCAACACTGGACTCCCTGGAATGATAACCACACCCAATACGCTAAACACTATTTCTTCACATAGAAGAAAGATCAGAGTCTGCGGTAGAACCAACCAGCCTCTGATACGAATTTGTCACGACCCGTCCTCGGGGCCCGTGCCATGACTACCCCAAGCCTGCCTTCCATAGGCCAGGGGCTCATGACTAGAACCAAGGCGTAAATCCCAACAAAAGGGAAGGCATTTCCTTTGAAAAGTAAACAAGAACAACAGAGTAAGCAAGCGGAAAAGTAAACACTGAGTAAAAACGGTACAAGCTGTGCTGAAAGTAAAAGGGGCCGGAAATACAAGCCCAACTGTAAAGTACAACTGAAAGGAAAAGCTGCAGCGTCGAGCCGTCCTCTGGAAGTCCCACCTGAAGGGTGGGTACATATAGCCTCCACTGCTCCTCGGGCCCACCTGACCGCTCCGAGTACGTCCCGCCCAGTGGTCCACCTCCAGGTACTGTCCTCCTCCGCACGCCTCCACCACGATCAGCGCTGTCCATCGTTTGCAACCAACACAACGTAGTGCGGGCATAGCCCGTGCAGGGGTGAGTATAAGCTACTCAGTAGGGACCCTGAGACCCCCGAAGGTCTCCCGAAATCCACAAAGGATAAACCACAGAGGAAAGATACAATCCCGAAGTAACAACCGACACTGCTTAGGTATATGCCCATACATATACCTAAGTCATCAATTCCCGTTCGGCTCCAACGTCCGAGCCCAAGCACAACCCAGTCCACACAGGAAAGCAAACGTATACCCACACAGGATAGTACAACACAGTCCACAAAGGAGAGTAAACAGTAAATCCACACAGGATATCTCAACACAATCCACAAAGGAGAGTAAACAGTAAATCCACACAGGATAGCTCAACACAATCCACAAAGGAGAGTAACACAAGATTCAGCTCACGCAGGTATACATCATCGAAAAGGTGAAAGAGATGATCAGAAATAGATACTGAATCATCTAAGCTGGGACCCACATAGGATACAAGACCAGCCGTCCTCATTGTTTCGTTCATGCTGAGACCCACATAGGATACAAGACCAGCACGGCTGGGACCCACATAGGATACAAGACCAGCACTGAGTCATCTAAGCTGGGACCCACATATGATACAAGACCAGCACTCTTCATTGATTCATCTATACTGGGACCCACATAGGATACAAGACCAGTATTGAATCATCTAAGCTGGGACCCACATAAGATACAAGACCAGCACAGCTGGGACCCACATAGGATACAAGACCAGCTGTCTTCATTGATTCAACTATACTGGGACCCACATAGGATACAAGACCAGTATTGAATCATCTAAGCTGGGACCCACATAGGATACAAGACCAGCACAGCTGAGACCCACATAGGATACAAGACCAGCTGTCTTCATTGATTCAACTATACTGGGACCCACATAGGATACAAGACCAGTATTGAATCATCTAAGCTGGGACCCACATAGGATACAAGACCAGCACAGCTGGGACCCACATAGGATACACGACCAACTGTCTTCACCGTCGCAGTCCACTGAGGATCTCTGCACAATCGTCGTCGCGGTCCACTGAGGATCTCTGCACCGTCGTCGAAGTCGCAGCCAACACTAGGGTTCCCGCACACAGCAAGCTTGTTCGGGAGGGTCCGCTCCACGAGCCGAGAGGCCAATACAACAACTGTCACAAGGTCCAAAGTTGATGTATCCAAAAGTTCCGTATCGTCAACAGGAACTCAACGTCGCAGACGGCGCGTCAATCGGACGCCCGGTCTGAGAGTTATTAGCTTTTTCATCCCAGGGGCCCGGTTGTTTTTTTAAGGTAAAACCAACCCAACCGTACTCCACCTGCGTCCAAACCTCGGGCATATTGAGCCAAAAGATCCGTCTCATTTAGAGGAACTCAACAAAGCTGACGGCGCGTCAATCAGACGTCTGTAGCTCAAGATATGAGTGTTTCCGCTCCGAGGGCCCGGTTGGTTTCGTGTACGAACCAACCCAGCCAAACTCAAAGTATTCCTAAACCTTGAGTGCGATATACCGAAACGACCATCTCGATCCAAGGATCGCGTTGCCGCTGACGACGAGTCGTTTAGAGGCCCATAGCTCAAGTTAACGGCATTTGAACAAAAACCGTCCGAAGACGGGGGGTCCGGGCCCGGGCCGACCCGGCCCGACCCCCCTGGGTCAGCCGAACCCGGTCCGACCCGTTCGGACCGGTCTGGCTCGGCCAGCCCAGCCCGGCTCGGCCGAGCGGTCGAGCGACACGGGGGGGAGCTGCCGCCCCCGCGTGACACCCCCACGGCACCCGCAGGGTGTCGCCCTGGACAAGGCCGAGCGACGCGGGGGGGAGCCGCCGCCCCCGCGTGACAACCCTGCGGCACCCGCGGGGTGTCGCCCGGACAAACGGACGCGGCATCAGCCGCGTCCCGCGCGCGCCGGACCCGCGCGGTCGCGGGTCCGCGAGTGCTGCCGCCGCGACTTCTGCCGTGGCTTCCTTGTCGGGCTGCGCGCCGGGGCACCGCCGCTCCCGGCTGCCGGCGCCACCGCGCCGGCGACCCGCGCCGCCGGCGGCTTCCGCGGGCCACCGGAGTCGCTCCGGTGGTCCGATTCTGTTCCCGTCTGCGCCGCTACTCCTCCCAGGACTCGCTCTTCACTGCGGAACCATCAAACTTCCGTTGTGGCACATTCCGTCGTCGCCCGTCAAATTTGCATAACAACGAAGAACAACGGAGGGTCGTCGGGCCGTGTTTGTTTGGCCCGTACGCTCCGCGCTAGAGATAATCAACCGGAGAAATACATTCAACACATGAATACATATCCGAAAACAATTTTTAATGAAATAAAATTGTTTTATGAATCGGGTTCTTCATTCTTGAACGGAAACAACACAGGAAATAAAGGAATTTCCAGAAATAAAATCCCTACCTCGTTGGTCGTCGTCGTATGCACGTTCTTCGCGGAATTGCTCGTCGCGGAAGGAGGGGATTGTCGCGTCGTCACGGAAAGGCATCACGTCGTCGCGGAAACCGGCGTTGAGTCGGCGAACTCAACGGACCAAGAAACAACAGATTTAATTTAATTATAAATAATTAAATCCGTGTTTTGGTAAAAACCACAAAGGAGATTAAAAAGAAAGTCCGAGACTCTTACCTCAAGTAGCTGATCGAAGATTCGTTGCGGAGGAAGAGACGTCGCAGAAGAACGTTGCAGGAAGGGAACGTCGGCGTCGCGGAACACGGCTTCGCGTCGTCGACTTCCACGGGTTCAGCGTTCTTCATCGGAGGCCGGCGTTCTTCGCGTTCTTCGCGAAGGAGGATGAAGGTTCAAGAACTCTGACAAACCTCTCAATGAGTAATCCTCCAAAAAGACTAGTTGGTCTTATTTTATTAGTACGCCAACAAACAAAAAAGGGTAAGTAACGACCCATCAATTCGTTGTATTAATTCAATGAAAGTAACAGCTCATTTAATTCATGAAATAAACTGCTCAATTAAATGGTCTGTTAAGAATTTAAGAAAACGCGTCAGTTGACTTTCATAATGACGGGTTTTCGCAGGTGCGTTACTTAGCAGAAAGAAATGGTGGGGCTCGTGCGGGCCCCACCTCGCAAATATCCTACCAAGAGGGTAGGATATTTCTAGATAGCAGCCTATCCGTTTCAACTCAGTTTAAGTGGATTTCAAGTGGCTTCAAGCGGCTTAAGTGAAATAAAAAAATGTTTGTCGAAATTTATTTTATTTCTTAACTTTAAGCCCAAAAATTAAAAACCACACCCAAGCAAACGCAACTCCGGAAGAGGCGTTTCTAAGAAAATACCGGCGCTGCGATTTCATCGGTGCCCTCAGAATTCGATTCCAGGCACCGGTTCAAAAGTTAGAAAAACCCACTCGTCCGTTCACTGAACGTACCCGAGCCAAACTTCGAAAAATGATTCTGGGCACACCGGGCCTCGGAATCAGGTGCCTTCAGAAACTGCGCTCTTGTAAAATTCCAAAGAAAATTAGGAAAAAAATTTCCTTGAAATTTACGGGTCTTTACAACATTTCAAAAGATGATCTTCATTATTAATATCATCAATTGAGGGTCAAGAAGTAGGATATAGAGAATACGACATTATATACAAGGTTTGGATAATATGAATTCATAGTGATGCCTGTTGGTCTTATTAATTCCCCCACCATCTTCATGGATTTAACGATTAGAGTCTTTAGAGTCTATATCGATCAGTTTGTGGTAGTCTTTATAGATGATATCATTGTATATTCAAAGTGGAAGTATGAACACTAGGATCACTTGATGATTGTATTGAAGACCCTGAGAAAGAATAATATTTATGAAAAATTTACCAAGTGTGAATTTTGGATTCAGAAACTTTCATTTTTGGGTCATATAATCTCTAGAGAGGGTATATTTGTGGTTCCAGCAAAGGTGGAAGTTGTTGAATGTTAGACTAGACCAAAAATGATAACTGGGATATGAATTATTATTGGTTTGGTTGGAAATTATCAATTTTTTCGTTAAAGATTCCCCATGATTATCTAATCTTCTCACCAAGTTTATTTGAAAAGGAGTTAAGTTCATATGGATAAATAAATATGAATAAACTTTCAAGGAGCTAAAAAGAAGGTTAGTCAGTGCACCTATGCTCACACTACCCTATAGTGGAGAAAATTTTGTGGTATATAGTGATGCATCAAAGAATGGGATGGGAAGTATTATCAGGAAAATGATATGTCAATATCTTATGCCTAAAAAAATTGACGATCCATGAGAAAAATTACATAGCTATTGATTTGAAGTTAGCTGAAATAATTTTTTCATTAAATATATGAACGATTTATCTATTTGGAGAAAGGTTTTACATATATACTGATCATAAAATTTGAAAGTATATTTTCACTAAAAAAGAGATAAATATGCACCAAAGAATATGGTTGGAGTTAATTAATGGTTATGACTTCTCAATACATTACTTACCTGGGAAAGTGAACAAGGTGGAATATACTTTGAGTCAAAAGGACCATTCTAGCCTATCTATTATAAGGATAAAAAAAGTTCCAATATTTATGGATTTGAAAAGGATGTATATGAAAATATTAAAGGAAGGGAGGAAATCTTATCTGTCTCAAGTGAATGTTCAACCATCTATAGAAGTGAAGATAAAAGGGGGAAAAATGAAGATATAAAGCTACAAAATAAGGTGAGAAAATATCCTGAGTTCATCTTTAATTATGATGGAATAATAAGGTTCATGAACCATGTTTTTATCCCTCCCATACCATATTTAAAGAAGGAGTTTTTGGATGAGGGTCATAGTTCACAATTCTCTATTCATCTTGGAATCAAAAAGATGTATAAGGACCTAAAAGAGTATTTTTGATGGGATGGAATGAAGAGGGATATTACAGAGTATGTTTATTGATGTTTCATTTGTCAGAAAGTAAATTTAGTGAGATAAAATTATAAGGTGATGTTACAACCAATACCCACAGCAGAACTTAAATGGTAAAACACCACCATGGATTTTGTCATCAGACTTCCCAAAACATCTAAAAACCATAATGCTATATGGGTTATAGTTGATCACCTTATGAAGTTAGAACACTTAATTGATATCAAATAATATTTCTATCTTGATCATATTATCAGAATATATATTAAAAAGTGGTAATATTTCTTGGAGTACCACTTTCCTTATATCTGATAGAGATCCAAGGTTTACCTCAAAGTTCTGGAGAATTATTCTGCAGGATCTAGAAATAGAGTTAAGTTTCAGCATTGCTTATCATATTAAGATAGATGGTCAATATGATATAAAAATTAAAACTCTAAAAGACACGTTGAGAAATTTCTCTATGGATTTTAGAGGTGTTTAGGACCAACACTTACCTTTGGTAAAATGTTATTACAACAATATCTTTCACTCTAGTATTTAGATGGATCTTTATGAATCCCTGTATGGTAAGAGTTAAAGAAATACAATATGCTGGAATGAAGTTAGGGAAATAAATCTATTGGGACATTATCTAGTTGAGGAAATATTATATAAGGTTAGATTTATTCAAAAACACATAAGAGTAACTCATAGTTGAAATAAATGTTATCCTGAAAATCAATGAAAAGTACTAGAGTTTTAAGTAGGTGAAAAGGCATTTCAACAGATATATACCTATAAGAGAGTAATGAGATTTTGAAAGAAGGTTCATTTAATACCTAGGTATATTAGTTATTTTTAAATTCTTGATCTTATCGAGATGGTATCTTATCGAGTGGTGCTTCCCCCAAACCTCTCTCAAGTTAATGATGTGTTCCGTGTATCTCCCCAGAGGAAGTAAATACTCGATCCTTCACATGAACTAAAATCATAAGTTATAATACTAGAGAAATATCTTTCTTATGAATAACAATCTATAGAGACTTTGGATCATAGAGAAAAATTTATATGAAACAAGACCACTCACTTAGTTAAAGTTTTATGGGGAAACCATCAATTTAAGGAAGCTACATGGGAACATGAAGATGCGATGAGGTATAGATAACCTCATATATTTGTATTAGAGTGAATTATTTATAAGGATAAATTCATTTTAAGGTAGGTATAATGTAACACCGGGATATTTTTATCAAATATTTGTCTTCAAATAATTTGATTTCTTTGATAGCCAACATTGCATGAACCATGAAATATTATATGTCCACTATAACATAGACATTAAATTAGTGAGAATAAATATGAATAAATAATTTATGATACAAATATAAAGTTACAATTCAATATGAATTTATTTCTATGTTCTTAGAAAATGATCACACAATTTTTAGTAAAGTCACTTTATTCTTCAAAAAAATGTTTTTTATTCAAAAATGAGTTTTTATTCTTTTTATGAGTGAATATTAATTTTTAAAAGTTCTAGAAAATTTATTTGATAAAATTAATTTTATTTTTGAATTATTCAGTTAAAAATTATCTTAAAATTATTTTTTTATAATTTTATGAATTTTTTTTCAAGGAATAGTGAAAATACTGAATTTTATTGAAAACTATATTTTTTTAATGTATTTACAAGGAAAAATTATGTTTTTAATTAGTTTTAAATTTTAATTAGTTTATTTTTATTTAAAATAATCCAATTATTTTTTTGAAAATAATTTTATTCATGAATTTATTATAATTTTTTTTAAATGGCATTTTTCTGAAAAATTGTTTTTCCAGGTGTTTTACCAGTTTTATTTTAAACTAAATTATAAAAATTCTGTGTTTTTATTTTTTAAAAATTGATAAAAAAATTATATTTATATGTTCAAAATTTAGAAAATAGTTCCATTTTATTTTTGGCCAATATGAATAGTAATCTTGATAAATTTTGTTACCACGATAAAAGGTAAATTGAGTAATTTAGGTTACAAATAAAATGACAAGGACTATAAAATAAACCTAACACTTTCCAAAATTTTATTTTATGACTGTAATTTTACCCTTAAAACCTAAGGATATAAATTAAGTTTTTTAATAGGAACTCTTCCATGAAAACGACTTATACAATATTAAAATCAAATAAAGTCACAAAATGTCACTTTCATTATCACAAATATCACTTATGCTTACAAATGAGAAAAAATATAGTTTATGAATGAGTATAAATATCTATTTTTAACTTAATAAACATTTTTTCATGATATTAATTTATTTTTACTTTTTTGGGCCACTTATATGAGATTATGATATTTACAATATTGTATTGAATAAAAATTTAAAGATGCCACATTCATATTTTAAAGACTATATCATTTTTGATTTAGTGTTACCCAAAATATATATCTAACTATAAATATTATTCTTAAATATAGATGGTTTATATTAATCATGGTATTTTAGTAATAATTTTACTGAAGAAATATGTATATTAAATAATTACAGAACGATGATACAGTAATTATTCACTTAATGAAACAATCAAATAAATGATATTAAAAATATGAAAATAAATATAATTTTAATTAATTAAGATGATCCACGAATTTTATAGATTATTATGATATATTAGGCGTGTATTAATTTTTTTGAAGTTATATTTTTTTCTTGATTTTATTAAAGTCAATATAATGAATAGTGTCAAAATTGACACTAATGATATTTTAGGAAAATAATATTTTATTAAATTATTTAAAAATATAAAATCGTATTTAAAAATGTAAAGTTATAATAATATTTTCTAAAATATCACAAATGTTTTCATTTATGGTCCAATTTACATCAAATAATTTAAAAATACAACCTTTTAATATTAAATAAGTTGTTACCATAGTTAAAATTAAAATAGGTTAACTAAGGGTTAACCAAAATGATAAGGTTTAAAATAACACCAAAATTTTTCTAAAATCTATTTTTTGATGATATTACAACCTTATAATATTTTATATCTAAATAAATGTCTATTTGTTTCTATTTATATAGAAACTGAATTTATTATAATTTAATGTTTTGAGAAATTCCAAAAGTGCCTCTAACCTCAATTATAAAAGGATACCGTCTCTCTCACTTCTTCACATCACATTGAACCTTCTATCTCCAAAATACTCTACCAATTTATCGTCTATAATTCCTTATTCACATTATATAGTTTATGGTATTTTCAAAAGACCAACCCTATAGACCTTTAGAGGTGATCCAAAGGAGATGTTCTGAAGAAGAGTTAATCTCTCTAACTGATCACTTTCTTTTTATAATCTTACTTACCTACTCTAAATTTATGAAATTTATCATAAAATAATAAATTAAGTATCCTAAATTTTATTAAAGTTTATTATTATTATTATGAAAAAACCATTATACACCCTCTTTCTCATCAATAAAGAAATGAAAGTATCGCTCGTGCGCATGTACGACTTACCATGTCCACGAAGCTATACAATTCATTTTTTATAACCATTTATATGGATGGGTATTATGATGATATTATTGATTATATATGATAATTATAATATAAATAAACCTTTTGAATCATAATATTATATACACCTTTTCATCATCCTATCTTTTGAGAAATGATAACGTTGCTCGTGTGTACGTATGGACTACCATCTCCACGATGCGATGTGATTAGTTTTCACTTATATTTCTTATGGATGGTTATAATGATGATTTTTATGAACATATATGATATATATAAAATAATAATTATTCTATAAAGATTTATTATTATTTACCTTTATTTCATTCCATTAGATGAAAAATGGGAACAAGTTCATGCATATGTATGACCTATCATCTCCGTGAACAACATAATTCATTATATATATATATACTTTTTATGAATTATTATATATTTGTATATAATTAATATATATAATTTTTATAAAGTTATTAAAAATCTTAAAATAATGATACCAATATCAATTTATAAGGGCCAAGACTACCGAACTGAAACATTCTTGGAAAATGAAGCAATTATCACCCAGAACAGTGATTTTAATAACAAATTATTAATAAATGAGTGATAAGATATTATAAATAAATAATATCTGTAATGATATATATATGTTTATGGGATAAATTTATAAAAAATACATATTCATTATATATTAGGTTTTAACATGAACAAAGAAAGGTAATATTAGAGGTAAGGGTTAATTTCACAATCACATTTTATTTAGGATTGTTTATATGTAAGTATTTACTAGAGAATATTTGTATTCCATATCCATATTTCATAAAAAAAATTCAATTTTTTTTACTATTCTTCTAAAAAAATTTAATATCATTTTTACCCATGTGTGAACTTTTACTAAATGGTATGAAATGAATCTTTTTGTTGTTTTCCAAATGAGGTACTCTATAACTTTTCCAAAAAAATGAAAAGAATGTTTTTTAACTTATACAACATGAAAATATTTTTCCAATTTAATGAAACCTTAATATATTTAACCTTCCTTTATAATCTTATGAGGTTATTTTCAAATAAATATTTTTCTTTTATAATTTCATATATTTTAAAAAAATGTTTTCAAACAGAAAATATATTTCCCTCAAGAATCAATTCAAGTGACCTTTAAAAACTAGTTTACATCTAAGATAAAATTATTTTATGTTACTTATGTTTTAATAGGGATATTATCCAAGGATACCATTATCATTATCTATCTATATGGTTTATGTTTATAAGTTATTAAATGATGAAATGTTTTTGAAACCTATTTTTTATGGGTTTTAATATGATGAATGATTTATATTCTTTTGGAACACATCTGTATGGGTTTTATTATATGAAGGGTAGGACCTATATATCCCTCCATTAATTGGGTAAAGATTTATATATCATGAGATATACATGAATGGAATGGGAAGTGAACATGGTTAAGTAATACTAGACTGGAATGGGGAGTGAACGCAGTTTAGTAAGATACTTTGTCTGCTATAATGGTCTTGGCAGTGAGCCTTGACTAATATGGAAATAATTTTCTATTCTTATGTGTATGACTCAATTTCATGTCTTATGTTATAATCCCATTAATTATGTTATTTTATTATCTTATAATTCATGTGTTATGAACTTTTTTGATTTATTTCATGACTCAATATCATAATCCTAGATATACAAGATATAATTTTCAAAAGTTATGTTAATGTTATGATGCCCTTATGCTTATGTTATCTCCCTTGATCACCCATACTGAGCATCTGATATCACCCTATTTTTAGGTTTATTTTACCCAAGATATGAATAATGGTATTAAGTATGATATGTTAAAAATGGTTATAGTTATGAAATAATAAATGGGAGATGATGTAGATCTTTTATGGATTAGTTATTTATGTTTCCATGTTTACTAAGACACTAAAACTATAGGGTTCTAGTGTGGGTTTTATGTTATGTAATGAATATTTTTATATTTATATGTAATATATATGTTTTAGAAATTTGGGTTGTTAGAATTTCTATTGATAACTCAACTTCATGATTCGATGGAAGAGTACGAAACTCTTACAAAAAGACATCATTAAACTCCCATAAAATAGCCATATCTTCAATGTTGAGTTTCTCTCCAACCATTTGGGATAAAATACCCTTTTTAAAATAAATCAAGACCCATATAATGGATTTAATTTCCATCATAAGTTTATATTTATCATCGCACCAAAAGATGACTATAGGTTGGTTAAAAAAATGTGACTTCAATTCCTCATTAGTTAATATGGGATTTATGTGAAGAAATCCAATACATGCATAAGATAATATAAAATTTAACTAGAGGGATAATAATGATATTTTTAGGAACATTCCCAAAAACTACAATCAAATAATAATCATAAACTTGGGATGTGATCATCATAGCATCAAGGGTTTTAACTACTAATTCAATATCTAATATTTTAGGTGGCATTGTGATACCCTTATAAAATTCTTCAAATATAAAATAGTGTGTAGATCCAAAATAAAATATGATATTAGTAGTTCTAGAGTAAATGGTAAGGTTACCTTTAACCACATCCTTATCATAACACTAATTAGGAATATTTATGGAATGTGATTTACGTTTATCTCTAGTTTTAACAGTTTTCTAATTTTTATCATCTTCATTAATCTTTAAGTTTTAGAATTGGTTAGCATAATTCCCATACTCCTCACATTTGAAACACTAGAGGGTTGGTGGTTCATTCTTTGTTGTATTTACTCCATAGCTAGATAACTTCTTCCCATAACTTTAGAATTAAATTCCTTGATGACCTTACTTTCCACACATAATGAATCTACTAGTGCCCTTAATAAAATTTCCTTCATGTATCCTTCTACACTTTAAGCATAATTGAAGGCTCATCATATTCCCTATATTCATTTTATTATAATAATTTCCTTTGAATTTAATATTTATTTTCTTATAAAAAACATGAGATTTATGGATAAATCCAATCTCAATTTCTACCTTGGTAGCACATAAAAATATTTATTCATAACTTTTGAAGTCCCTTATAGATAAAAATCTTTAGATACTTGGTTTTAATCCACTAAATAATCGATCATTCTTTCTTTATAGTTAAATTATTGTTCCAAAAGCATAACTCATAAGTCTTGTAAAATTTTCCTCATAGGTAAAAACCAATTATTTATCCTTATCTCTTAGCTCAAGGAACTCCTTCACCATTTTCTTATAAAGGAAATGAGGAGTTTAAAAAATAACCTTCTAAACTCATCCCGCTCCATAGATTTAATTTCTTCAAATTGCCTCATGTTTTATGATATTTTAATCTTAGCCTAATTCACCTTACAAACAACATACAACCAAAATGAATTTTTCATTATTTAAAAACTGGATAATATAAAATATCTTTTTAATGGTAATAATCCATTTATCAATAACTAATTAATTGTTAGATACACTAAAATACGGTGGATATTTCCTCAAGAAGGACTTAACAGAATATTGTTCCCTCCTTTGATCGTTTGGAAGATCAGTATGACTCATGGCTTGAGGAAGTATCATAAGAATATCAATATGATTTTTAATTCCAATTCCTATAACATTTGGTTTCTCAGGAGGACAATCATTTCATTTTCCATCACATTCAACATTAACATAATTTCTCTAGGTTCGATCCATTGAATAAAACCAAAAACATAGTGGGAGAAACAATAATCATGTTGGGAAACCAAATAATCATGAAAAATAATTTAGAGGATGGATAATTCATGAAAGATTATTTTCAATCTATGAAACCCCATGCTTAACCTGGGCTATCCATGATCATCATTTATTCAAATAATTCATAATGGTTTATAAATAAAATATGAATTAATCCTAGCATATACCTTAGGGGTGTCAAACTAGTTATGAAATAAGGGAAAACTCATTGTGCACTATAATTATGGTCTATATATAATCTATCACCCCTTTTCAGCGTTATTAACCCTAGATTCATCTATGAAAAACCAAGTCCACTTTTAGTATACAGACATGGATTTTTTTCTAGGAAAACCACACTCCTTTATTTTCTATAATGTAGGATTTTCTCCTATACATAGGATTATCCTTAGGATTCACACTCAAGTTTTATTATCCTAGTTTCTAATGGTAACTAAACATTTATCTGATACCAATTATAGTTACCCATAATTTTGATACATTAATATTACATATTATTAGATGAAGATTCATTACCTGGAATTATGATCCATGCATGAATTATACATGTCTAGTATAATTGGAAAATTAGATACATAAATAATTTTTTTATAATATATCTACATCATATCCCACTTAGTTTTTCATAAATACCATTATTATTAGACATATCATATCTAAAACCTCTCTTCATAACCAGGGGAAAGGAAACATGATAACGGGTGAGCTCAGATGCTTAGTAAGGGTAAAAAATTGAGATATCAATTGTCATTTAAATATAACATTATTATAATGGTTATGATAACATGATATTAACCATTAAAAATAATACCCAACACTTTTTAGATTATAAAAAAATTCCATGGCATAAATCTTTAAAATTTATAAGACATGAATCATAAAGGGATCAAAAAGAATGATCCATGAAAATATAACATTAACATAATATCATTTCATAAAAGAGTGGAATAAAATCTGGCATAATCATAATCATATAAATATAATGTAAATTGTACCCATTAAGATATTTATAACATGTTAGACTTGGTCTAACCACCTGTGTACCTACTTCAGGCCTGGGATAACCACCTATGTACACTCTTGTTTGAGGCTTGGGATAACTTCATGTATACCCTATTGTTTTGGTATTGGGATAACCTCTTGCATAACCATTGAGATCATATAACATTAATATTTTCTAAACTAATTTGAGGGATATATATAATTTTTATTTCATCCATCACATAATCATAAATATATTCATATGTGTGCCATAATATCATAAAACATTTATCATAACTTATCCCATGGAAAAGAAAATAGGTATCATAGATATTTCATCAGCATAACCATAAAACATACAGAAAAAGAATAAATATGGTATCATTATATAATATCCCCATTAAATATTAAATAACATCAAAGGTTTCTATCATAGATAAAAATTTCCTTCAAAAGATCACTGGAATATTTCTTGAGGAAAATACCCTTTTCATTTCTAAATCACATATTAAAAGAGAAATTTTTTCCAAATATCAAGGAAAAAATTTTATTTGAAAATAACCTTTGAAAATTTTAAATAAATATTAAAATAATTGAGTAGTAAAGATAGTAGTAAATTGCATTCATGTTGTATTACTTGAAAGGAATCATTCATCTCATACTTTTATAAAAAGTCAAAAAGTACCTTGTTTAGAAAATGAAAAGAAGATTAATTTTAAAATATTTTGATAAAAGAAAACAATGTCTAAGAATTACTTTAAAAAATCATAGGATAGTATTAAAAAATTTCTTGAATTTGTTTTAGAAAATATGGGTATGGTAGAAAAAGGATTTTTGAACAAGGAGAGAAATAAAGTAGGTTTTCCTAAAAAACATTATTTTGATCTATTGTGTACTTAAAGTGAGTAAAAAGAATGGAAAAAATTTATTCTATATAAATAACCATAGGATAAGAAAATTAACTATTTTATTAAGTGAAATATCATGAAATTTCATCATCATAAATTTAATCCTAAACAATTTCGATAAACAATGAGATTATAATATAAAACCCTTACCTCAAGATTGAATTTATTCAAAATCAGTTTAACCACCTATGTAATAAATTTAAATTTATTATAATTATATACCATTTTAATTTATATATTTATAGTATCATATATGATCCAATTATAACATTTCAACACCCATTTATCAATAATTTCTTATTAAAATAGTCATTTCTAGTTGTTAACTGTTTCATTTTTCATATGAATTTCAATTTGATAGTTCTTGTCCATATACTTTGATCATGGTACCATAATATAAAAAAATTATTTTATGATATAAAAATCATACATATTCATTATATACTTATTTATAATCATCCAATAAATTTAGGGATAGAAAATTGAATTATACCATTCACAGAGATGGTAGGTCTTACATACACATGAATGTTATTTTCATTTTTTCAGAGATATAAAAAATGGTAAATAAAACTTAAGCTTATTATAATCTTGATAATATAATATATAAAATTTATATTCATTAAATATATCCTTACATCCCTCCAATTAAAACAGAAATAAAAAACAAATTACATCGCTTCATGGAGGTTTTAGTCCACACGTACACACGAGCGACACTATCATTTTCTAATGGATAGAAATAAGGTGGGTAATGGTTGTTACATACTCATAATAATAATTAATTAAATTTAAGATGCTGAATTAATTATTTATAATATATACCATATATTTATAGGTGTTATAATTAGAAATAAAATTGAAAATGTTCGGTTGAGATTTTTACCTCCTTGTTGAGAAACCTTCTTTGGATTACACCTTAACCCTTGAAAGGACATTTTTTTTGGAAAAACCAGAATCTTTATGATGTGTTAATATAATATTAGAGGTTATCATGGATGTTATTGGTAGATATATAATTATTAATATGTGTGAGTAAGATAAGATAATATATTCCCTTTTATAAGTGTGGGGAGGGTCACTTTTGGAATTTCTTGAAATATTAAAATATAATAAATTCATTCTCAAGAAAAATGATTCAAAATGGATATTAATTTGAATAAAAAGATTATATGGTTGAAATATCACCATAAAATTATATTTATATAGGTTTTTTTTTAATTTTAAACCCTACCTTTTTTATTAACCCCTTCATTAACTATATTTAACCTTAACCGTAGTAATAACTATTTCAATCTTAAATGGATATAATTTTACTTATAAGGTTAAAATTGGATTATAAATGTACAAGGGGTGAAATTTTAGAACTTATCATATCCTAATTTTCCTATTTCAAGATTTTTATGACTTTTAAATAATTGAATAAATACTATTTTCATAAAATATCATTAATGTCATTTTGAAACTATTCATTTAATTTGACTTTAAATACATCAAGAAAAATATTAAATTAGAATATAATCCTTTAAACCATTAGTAATATTTTATATTTTTTTGAAAAATTCATGGAACATAATAATTCATCCAAATTATATTAGTTTTAATATTTTAAAAATAATTTATTTTATTTTTCTATTAATTGAATAAATATTGTGTTGATGTTACGTAAGCATCTACGGTAATTATTCAATCACTAAAAATTTAAAATAAATTAACATGATAAAAAAATTAGTTTATATTTCAAATAAAAATTTATAACCAATCTTATATACTTTTTATCTTTATGTAAAAAATTTAGAGATATTAGAGTCAAGAGAGTAACATTTTGTATTTATCCTTCTCTTAAAATAATATAAAGGTCATAATAAAATAATAATGGAACCATATGTCCATATATTTTATAATTGTAAGTAAATAGTTTAAATATACTCATACAATAGGATAAAGGAAAGTTTTATAGAAATTTTAGAGCCTTATCCCAAAGTTTTAACTTTATTTGACCCGTTTACCTTAACTAATGTGATAAAAATTTACTTTGGTTAAAATTCATATTGACCAAAAATAAAACGTTCCTATATAAAATTTTTGATAAAAATTATTCTAAATATACAATCCATTTTTCAAGATTCAATTTCTATAAGTGGAATAAATTTATTTTAAAATGATCACGCAAAACGTGATGAAACCCTCTTTTTAGAAAAATATATTTTTAACCATAAAACTGGATTTATTTTTATCCCATGCCTAGAAAAAAATTATATGAATGCTATAAAATTTGGTAAAATATATAATATTTACATTTAATTAAAATAATTCCCTAATAGTGATTAATTTAATTTATTAAGATAAAAATACACCACGTGTATAAAAATAGTTTTACTTCCAAATGTTTTTTTTTCGTTTCCAATCAATTGATAACCAATGAATTCATTTTGTACATGTGTAAACCATAAATTTTTCGTAAATTAATTAGTCTTATTCATACCCACCAATCCAATGGATTGGATATAACTATAATATTAAATTATAATATTTTAATAGTATATCATAGTTCATTTAAACTCAGTGTTTCATATAAAGAAAGATATCAAAGAAATCATACTTTTTTATAGAGAAATATATCATAAAATCTTAGGGTGCTATAGTGTGGAAAAAGTCCCTTACGGGTTTGGGTTTACTCTATATTCACTATCATCTCTTGAGATAATTATTTACCCATTTCATTGGATAACTATAGCGGACTCACCAATAACATAACAATAAACCATATATATATGTGCCATATGAACATGAGAACATTAATAATTCCAATAACTCATGGGAAAGAAATGAGTTTCAGTAATATCTTTAAAATACATGATCATAATACATCCATAGTAATAAGGTTTAGGATATCATTTTATCATATCCCTAGTGAAGTATAATAAACATTTGGTATGATTACATAAATGAAAAACACTTTATCAATATCATTAGATTTTTTTTGAAAAATAAGAAGAAATATCCATTACTTTTGATAATTTTTATTTTAAGATAAAATAATTTTTAAAACATTGGTCATATAAATTTATTTATAAAACTATGATAAATTGTATTGGGATATTTATAAAAAAAATAAAGCATATAGTGGGAAAATTATACCATGTATAAGATGTTAAAAAAATGTTCATTTCACACCTTTATAAAGAAAATAAAAAATAGTGGAAAATTATCCATGTGTAAAAGTTAAAAGGATATTTTTTTAATTATTTAATAGATAAAGTAAATTTAAAATGAAAATGACTAAAAAAAATCATAAAAGTATATATAAGGATATCCAAAAAACAATATAACAAATATGGACATAGAAGAGAAAGACCCCCCACTGAAATAAGATATAAGGTCAGTTTGTCTTACATGAATCCTTTCAAATGAATTGTAATATAAAGGGAAGTGAAATAATAAAAAGACAATTAAAACTAGAAAATAATCAATAGAGAAGAAAATATACGGGGCTTTAGAGAGAAAGAATATAGAATTTCCTTTAATATTAATTTCAATATAGGAAGTCCTAATTTCAAAGTGAGATTAGAAATAAAACCCTTATGACTTTGTTAACTTTTGAATTCAAAAACCTTGAAATAGAAAAACTTATATATATATTTGATCCATTTAATTGAATTAAATATAATATAAAATACATCTATTTTAATTATATACTCCATTAAAAATAAAATAATTGGTAATTATGAATCTTATCTCAATGAAGTGTAATTGAGATGAGAAACCCCTTATCTTTACTCTCGACTTCCAAAAAAGTACTTTAAACACCAGTATAACAAATATAACCATATTAATAACTTATTTAATAACCATAATAATATATATTACCATTTATACTCTTCAATTATAATAATTAATTAGACATATGTTATTTAGTTATTATCTATTTTCATCATTAGATATTAGTAATATTGATTACCTTATATAAGTTTCATAATAGTGATGGAGATCCTCTTTTTATGATATAAAGTTCATTATTCCTTGATTTTTCATGGTATGATAATAATTATTTTTAATGATTTATGTAGTCCCATGTTCATTTTATGGAATTTATGGGTATGGTTTGTGTGATTGGAATCCATGATGAGCATGTCTTGAGTAATTTTATGATAATAATAAGTTACATTAAAATGACCATTCATTTTGTTGTAATTCTTATAGAACCACATTAATAGAATAAATTAATCCTTAATATCATATATTATAAGAATTAATTCTAAAATTTTCACAACCACAATCTAATTTATGAGTATAGATTCTTATATTTATAAGTTTTTATTTAAATTTCCCCAATTCGTTAATTTTATGGTATTTTAGAAATTTTAAGGTTTTGATGAGCACACGATTCCATAGTCATGGTAAAAAGGAAAGTTTTAACTCTAGAAAGTTAAATAAGGAGGTATCGTTTGAAAATGGGTGTTTTAATTGGGGATATTATCTATGGGAAATAGTGAGAGAGACTATTCCTATTATAGAGGTCTTAGTGAAATGGAAAACAACAAGTGTGATTCCTTTACATAGTAGAGAAAGTTAAGGAGGGGAAGTCATGAGTGATGTGTGATGATCGTGTTAGAGGGTACTACCCCTGGGTGAGCATTGTTTTTGGTATTTTTCTACGGGGGAAAAAATATAAAGCTCTATGTCATGGGTCATGACATGGTGTGATGGAGGAGTCCCTTTACAAAACAACATGTATGGTTAGGTACTTCACCATGACAATCAGGCATGTTAGTCTTATTAGGATTCCTGAGGGATGTGATCCATGTTATGGAGTATGGTACCATTCCATGTTATATCTTTACTGTGTTCATTTTAAATATTTAAATTCTTTTTCCCCTATCAATTTAAAACCCAAATTGGGTCCCTTTTCCCCTAAGAATCATGTTTCTTGATAGAAAGAGATACCATGTATATATCTATCACCCTCCCTTTAATTTTGTGCCTTATACTTTTATTTCAAGTGTATTCCTCAAGGTTATACCCTTATTCTCCTTTCCCATCCTTATTTACTTATTCCTCTATTATTTTCTTTCTTCAATATGGTCTTGGTGACCTGTGGTTTTTCTTGGATTGATGTTAAATTGAGATTTTGTGATTTAGTGTTCATGGGTATAATTTAAAGGGATTTATCATTTTTTATGGTGTATTAAAACTAGGAACTAAAAATGATGTTTTAATCCATATAATTATCACTTTTAGGTTACTATTTTCATGTGATTTCCATTTCATATTTTTCCATGTTACGCTTGGGTATCTAAACTTTTTTTCTTAAAAAAATTATTTATTTTTCAACCTTAGTGTGTATATAAATTTATTATTAAATACTTATTGTTTTATTGATCAAATAAAAGATGAATTTTAAGAATTTTAATTATTATAATTTTTAAACTACTAATTATGAATGATTTTTTTTTCTAAAATTCATATAGGGATCTTTCTTTATGATTTGGAACTTATGAGATTTTTTGTTTTAATTTCTTATTAAAGTATTTTGATAAATTTAATTAGTATGTTCTTATGTTGTTTGTATGTATTTTGTGTTTATGGTATTCCACATTTCATTTAATGATTTTTTTAATTGGAACCTCATTATTTTGGATGTTTTAGTTGAAACTTGAGGTCATTATTCTCTTTAAAGGAGTTTTATAAAATATATTTGGTCTTGAATTAGTTTCCAAGTATGGTTTTAAATGTTTTTGGTTATATTTGTAACATTTTTGGCATGTTTGGAACTATCGAAATAAAAAAGTATTTTAAAATGTTATAAGGCATATCCTTGGATGATCCCCCTTTTTATGTTTTGGATATGTTTTTATATAGTGTGATATGAATTTGATAATGTATTTTTCTTATGTGATTGGGAAGGGTATCTTTTCTTAAAGGGGGTGTTGGAGGTGGGAAGTGAATTTTTTTATTATGAGTATTTCCTTAAGCAATATGATTTTTGAAAAGATAAAAGCTTCCTCACCTCTATTATATAATCCATGAGAACCTTAGGGGCTTAACTAGGGTCTTATAACTTGTACCACTGGGGTTTTAGGTATTCTCATATAGCATTGGATTATGATACAATAAAAAAAATATTACTACTTCCACTTTTATGATTGTATGTATTTCTAGGGATGTGATATTATTCCTAACAATAGTTGGGAAGTTATGCACAGGGATCATGAGGACTTCCCTAATGGCCTAAGAGTAGTTATATGGATTTATATTGATTATAATATAACATGCGTATCTTACTCTACCTTGATTATAGCTACTATATGAATTTCACATGAATGTGTCATACTTAGTTTTTACTATTTTCATCACATTTTTTGTAATGCTATTTTTTTATCCTTTATTTTTTTCATATCACTTATATTATTTTAATTTTTATCCTCTTTTTTCATGATTGATGTATTTATTATTTTATATTTATTTTTGTTGTTTTCTTATTTTATCACCACCTTATACCATTTTTATTTACTTTTTCTAATGTGACACCCACCAGGTAATTGGTACATCTTATTTTGAGATTTATTTATTTATTTTAGGAGTTTCTGGGAGTTTGAGGTTGAAAATATTGGTTATTGGAAAAAAACCCCGGAGAATAGTTGGAACATAGTTAATAGAAATTATGAATCTAACCATGGGAGAGATGGATTTTGGGGATAATTAGTTTTTCATGTTTTGTCAAACAGTGTGGGGATCTCTGTAAACTGTTTGTCTTTGTTTTATAGATACAAGAGATCATACTCATTGGCCCACAATTTTCAAAACCATTTAAGTTTTCCTTCTCCTTAATTTTTTTTAAAATTACCTTATGGTAATTTCCTAAAAATTACTCATATACCTCCCCCTCATGTAAGAATCTCTCCCCCAGGGATTGAAGCACCCCTTTAATTTTTTTGAATTCTTCTTGGATTTTTGGTGGTTTAGCTTGAGGTAAGCTAGTTTCTTCTTGATTTCTTCATCCTTTCCACTTTCTATTCCTTATTATTATATTTTTATGGAATTTGGAAATACTAAATTCTGTTTTGGACAAACCTTGGGTTATTTATGATAGATTCATATTATTTATTTATGGTTTAGGTATTTGAAGACCTATCTCCTTTTATTCAAGTGACAGTTTACAAAGGTGATGTTTTTTTTCATTTGGTTTCTGGTAGGTGTCTCTAATTTAGCGAAATTTATATGGATAAACTTTGATTATTTATTTCCTTTTTTTAAAAATAACCTTTAAATAGTGTTATTATTGATGGTTTATCCCTGATTGTGGTGTTTTATGAAATTCTATAGAAATTTTATGGTTTAAAGTGGTTTTTTAAAGGAATTAATTTTTAATACATGTTGTTTATTTTATAAAATTAAACAAGGGGGGTTTACAATTTTAAAGGGATTTCAATATGGGTTTTAGAAAGGGTTTTACCTTTAGAAAGTTTCTTTATTATTATGGGATTGTTTGGTTTATGAAATTATCACTTGTTATGTGTTCATGCGATTGGAAATGTGTGGAACATGGGAGACATTGGGTGTGTGTGTTTGGAGACTTAGACACTCGAAACATTATCCTATGTTATGGACTAGCTTGGTTGGGTTATCTAAGGGACCAAGAGATACTATGGAAGGAATACTGAGGGAGATTCCAAAACATGGCCATGTTGACAGTGAGTGCCTATAGAAGTATTTTTTTGGCCTGGGGAAGATAAAGAGAGTTTCCAAAAAAAAATTATTCTTATCTAGAGCGTGGAACATGTCTTAGAATAAGTCATTCTATAATCCATTGGTCATATCCATGATTCTTATTGCTTGTTCCCTTTTTAATTTAGATTCACTCGTGTTTATGGTTTTTATATATATAATGTTTCTTATAATCATTTTTATACTTATTTTTATACCTTGTTTGGGTGAGTAATAATGATTATGTTTGTTGGCTTCGATTCCTTATTATCTGATCCTTTTTTACACATGGTTTATAAAGATGTAATTATTTGAGAAAACCAAAGGAATATTCTAAAATAAATTATTTCAAGTGTTTTTTTTAAAATTTATGTGTTTTAAATGAGGTTTTCAAACTACAGTGATTTGTTGTCATCAAAAAATGCCTTATATAGATTCATGAAAGAATCCAATTGGGATTTTTTCGTCACACCATATATATGCCTTTGGGAATATTCATACCCTGTTTTGCAGGACACAAGTAATGGTAAGGGCACCACACATTTTGGTGGTCCATCATGATTATCAATATATGTAGTTTGTTTGGGATGGTAGAGATGTGGTATCATGGTGGTTAGATCTTATTGAGAGGTTTTGGGGATTTTGTATTGTTGGGACGTTATGTATTGGACTTTTTTGTCTCAATCTTTTTTTGAGTTTTTGAGTAAGTAGACATATGGATATCAAGTATTTACCTTGTTTATAAATTATGAAGTGGTGTTATTAATGATATTTATTTTTAGTCATTAAGCTACATAATTTTATTTGGATATTTATATATGTTGATGTTTCTTATTTGGTTTGTGTGGATATCCAATTAATGTAATATTCATGTGGTATTTTTAAGGAAAAAATCATTCCATGATTGTTTAGTGTGTTGCCTCTATTATTTTCATATGTCTGTAGTGATTGAGAATGTTTTTTGGGACTTATGGTGGAATGGATCATGTTATGGGTCAACTCAACCTAGGACAGTTCATTCCAAAATGGTATCAATGGACCTTTTTATTTGGGGGACACTGGTAGATAAGATATAGGACCATAAAGACCTAATAATTAGGTGTATAAGAGTTCCTAGTCAACTCTTCATCATGCCAAAGCCTGATTTTCCATGGGTGATAAGGATCTTTTTTAATTTGAAAATATTTTTTATGAAATTTGTTTTTTTATCATTTGCCAAGAGTTTTTGGAAGATATCATGGGTGGTTTTGAGAAATTTTGATTTTTGGGGTGAAATGGGGGAGAAAGGTAGGGGAACATGTTTTAGGCCTATGGTTAGTAGTAACTGTGAAAAACCTATGTGGCTAGGTCTGTAATCTTTTAGTGTTGTTTCACATGGTTGACACATGGTTTTCCAAATCATGTGGAAAAACCTTGTATAGTGATTTTTTTTAAAATTTTTATGTTTTCACCCATTATTTTTTGAATGTATTTTTAATGTTGCTTTTATTTTTTGAGACTTATTTTTAAGGGTTTCTTATGGTTTAATTGATGTTATTTGAGATTCAATTTTGTATTGAATGAGTTTTTATGTCATGTTTGTAGAAAATTCCTTCCAAAAAGGCCTCTCCTAGATGAAGGGAGGGAGATATAGAGGATGTCCTATAGGTGACCCCTCTAATTGATCCTACTCTAGTAGAATCATTTATATTAAGGATTCAATCCCCATGCCAAGAGGGTGAAATAGGTTATGCACAAACAATGTACAATGATCATAAGTTCAATAAACATAATACACTATTTTTCTATAGTGAAAAAGGTAACATTGAGCCTAATAAATGGATCAAAAGGATTGATCATATCTTTCTTTTTATAAAGTCCCCTAATACCTTTAAAGTTAGATTCACTATTTATATGTTAGAAGTACTATATTTGAAGTAGTGGGAATCCATGGTGCAAGTGAATAGGCATGAGGATCTCACTTAGATTACCTTTAAGAAATATTTTACCATTAGTTTTATCTAGAGACTTTGAGTATAGTGATTCTCTATGAGTTTGTGACTATGGTTTAGTGAAACCTTTCAGTGATGGAATATGTTAATAAGTTTTTGAGCTTGTTCATTTTTTTCCTTTGCTCCTTGTGAATGATACCTTAAAATAGGGTGTTTTGAAATGGATCACAATTCCAAGATCATATTGATGTTTATTAGCATTTACCTACTAACGTATGTCAAATTGGTGGATAAATAGATGATAGTTGAGGAAGATTTACAAAAAAATACAAGACTCATTCAACTATGGGTAGTAGCCGGAGCTATTCCTCTAGACATCAGAGGAAGCGAGATGAAATTCATCAGTGTAGTTTAAAGGGTTCTTAGTAGTTATTAGGTTCAACGATAATAGATTATTTTACGTTTTTGTTTGTAACTTATTACCATTTCAATAATTCTACCCATATCAAACCCGACTTCCCAAAGGATCTAAGGATGTTCCACTTGTGTGGGTGTCTAGTTCATCTTTAACACTTCTATAAGGATTACCTTTATGGGTATATAATTGGTTCTTCTTTTTCTAAGGGTTAATAGGTGTGATGAAATTATTATAAAGGTGTGGGATCTCACCCTCAATCTATAAGGTATTATCAACTAGATAAGAAAGAACTAGGTAGGCTTAAGTCAAGGCATCTCTATATAGTGGATATGGAACCTGAGGATTGTGATTCTGATCCAACCACTGGAAGATGTATGATTTCCATTTAATATTATATGGATTTATCCATGTTTGATATGAGTTATTATAATTACATTATCTTGTTAATTTTTCTCGATTCCTTTTAATATTAGAGCATACATGATTCCATTTATAATAGATCTAGTCACCCCATTTGAGAAGAATAAGGAGAAGGGGTTTAAGGGACATTAATGTTGTACTTTAATTACTGATGTGAAGGTCATATAAAAATTACTCATATTAGACCAATAATTTTTTAATCTCATCATCAGTATGGATTGGATGATCAGTTTCAAAGCATAGATTTACTTTTATCACTATAGGGTCTAGTTTCTATCTTCTAATGGGAGAAATCATGTCTTTTAGGGTGAGTGGGATCTGAGGTCTGGGAGGGAAGGACCCATTGTTTTGGATGTGGGGTCAATTTAATGTTTACTATCAAGGTTATTATTTGATATTTTAGATTAGGGTTCATATGTTCATCATCTAGTGGTTGTGGAATAATACCCTAAGGTATTTTGGGTGATTTTTCTGGGTTTTCACCCCAGTGAGAGGTCAAGTTCACTAACAATATTTTCCTTGTTATGATCCCCATATCATTAATATCATATCAGATAGCTTCTACCGTGTTCAAAGAGTTAAAGGTTCAGTTGGAGAACCTTGAAAGTTAAGGATTTATTCATAAAATAATATCGCTATAGGCATTTCCAATACTTTTGTAAAGAAGGATGATGTACGTATCTAAATTTTCATATTCTATCATCAACTTAATTCGAAGACAATTAAAAAAAAATACCCATTACCTATAATTGATGATCTTTTTGATCAGATCAAAGGAGCCCAATGGGTTTCAAAATTTGAAATAAGGTTGGGTTATCAATGGTTGACTACCTGGGAGGAGGATATTCTAAATACATCCTTTAAGATATAGTGTGGTCACTTTGATTATTTCATTATGATGTTTGGAATTATGAATTCTCCCATGGTATTTATAGATTTAATAAACTGGATCTTTCACCATGTTTTAGACCCCTTCATTATTGTGTTCATTGATGATATATTGGTGTATTCTAAAATGGTGGAGGACCATAGAAACCACTTGGAGATTATTTTAGGAACCTTAAAAGAGAATATCATATATTCCAAGTTATCTAAATTCTATTTCGGGATCCAAGTTGTACAGTTTTTCAAGCCATGTGATTTTTAACAGAGGGATTTTAGTAGACCCTGAGAGATCCAAGTGGTCATGTATTGAGAGAACACCAATAATGTGTTTTAGATTAGGATATTCTTAGTCTTGGATGGATATTATTGGATTTTTATTTAGTAATTATCTATGGTGTCTTATCCCTTGATAATTTTGATTTAAAAAGGGGTGAAGTTTGAGTGGAGTAAGAAGTGTCAAGATTATATTGAGGAGTTTCAAGTTCATTTGACATCAACTCTAGATTTTATTCTTCTTAATATTGGGAAGGGATAAGTAATGTATTATAATACCTCGGGTGTGGGGTTGGGGTATGTGATGATATAGTGTGATCATGTGGTGGCCAATGACTCTCTTCAGTTATTCCCACATGAGAGGACTTACCGCAACCATGACCTATAATTGGAAGCTATTCTGCATGTGCTGAAGACTTGGTTCCATTACCTCTTTGGGAAGTAAATACAGTATATTCATATCATAATAGACTGAAGTTTATTTTCAACCAAAGGGACTTGAACCTTATGTAGATACATAGGGTGGAACATCTTTAGACCATTGATTTCAATATTTACTATACCCTTAAGAAGGTGAATGTGGTTTCTGATGCCTTGAGTATAAATTTACCAAAACAAGTAGTTAAAGAATCAGTGGATGATTGGGATCTAACGAGTTTGTTTATAGATATGATTCTGAAGGTGTTGGAAGATGGATAGAATGTTCTGTTCACCAGTTTTTAGGTCATTATAACTCTTACTAATAGGGTTTGGTGTGATCAGGAATCTGACCTTGACTACCAGCAGATTAGCAGGGATCTAAATGGCAGGGAGACCTTAGATAATTAGTCTCAGTCTCTCGCTATTACTCTATTCTTCAAGATCTGGCTAGTGGTTCCTTTTACCTTGAGGTAGGAGGTGATGCAAGGTCATTATTCAAGTTGGGTTGTTCACCCAAAGGATACCAATATGTTTTATACTCTATGGAGCCAATATTGGGGGCCTATAATTAGATAAATTGGTTACAAAATTGATGCTTTACCTACTAAAGGATCAAAGCTAAGAATCATAGGCTAGCTAGGTTGTTTAGACTCCTCCCATTCTATTAAGTAAGTGGGGTGATATTTTTATGTACTTTTTGATCAATCTACCTCAAACTCCTAGTTGGATGAATTATAGTTGGGTGATTATAGATTGGGTGATTAAGTCGACCCATTTTATTCACATTAGGGAGTAGGTGACGGTAAAGGATCTTGGGTACCTATATGCCTAAGAGATCTTCAGGCATTATAGTGTTCCCTCAGTGATATTTCTTGACTGAGATACCCTTTTCACTTCTTGGAATTCAAAGAGACTTCAAAAATCCATGGAAACCCAATTGAATTTGAGCATGACTTATCACCTGCTAAAAGATGGTCAAACTGAGTGGGTCATCTAGATTCCCGAGGATATGCATAACATCCTGACCCTATCCATTGACTTGGAAAGAGATGATGTCCTACTAACCTTAAGTGATATCCCCCAGACAAACAAAAGCTAGAAATATATTCCAAGGGCTTACCTTAATATTATGGGATGGTTTTTCCTTTTTAAAATAACACAACCTGTTAAGAGAAAATAAAAACAACAAAACAAAATATATAATACATGCGGTATAAACAATATATATCAAATATAAAATCAATAAAACAACATTATTAGAGTATAAATGAAAAAATATAACAAGGTGAATCAATAAAACCAAAGGATATACCAACAGAACAACACTAATGTGGCATCACTCTAACCACTCCATGCGAGGACACCAAGATCCAAACACCATCCTATGAAAGTATCATCACGATGATCCACTATATAAATAAAAGACATTTTTTTTACTATTTCATGAAGCAAAATGTCCGTATATGTTCCAAAGTGCATATGCACGGGGTATGTAATCATACTTAGTAGGATTCTACCAAGAGACTTCCCAACCCACACCACTAGGAAAAGAACATGTTATCTCAATATTCAAAATATAATTTATAATAAAGAGAGGAACATCAAAATAATTTATGAATTTAAAACAATTTAAATTAAAATAATAGAACATTATCCATAATACCACTTGGAATACCCAAACAACATTCATCCAATCATGCACACATGTATTCCTAATGAAAATTCTAATACTCATGAGTGGTGATTTTTACTTCACCAAGATATTACTTAGTGATATATCTTCTTATTCCTTTAGTTTAGAACTGAGTGCCAAGTATATACCTAAAAGGTCTCATATAATAAAAATATGAACACATGATACCTATTCATTACAAGTTATCACACAAATTTATTCCACAAAAATTAATTATTTCTTTTAAAAAATTAATTTTAACATATTTCTTTCATTAAACCAATACCATAATTTTGAACCAAAATTCAAAGGGTTTCTTCCAAAAACTATTCAAATAATAATTATTTCCAAGAAATAAACCAAGATGGTTTTACTTTTTAAAATATTCCAAAATTTCCTTTACAAATACAATAAAAACTTTCAATAAAGCTAAGTCTTCAAGTTTTATAACATGTGGAGAAGAGAGAGAAGCTACCCACCTCTCAAAGGGTGATACAAATGAATAAAGGCACAATGAAACCTCTAGATCTTGTATCAAGACTCCTTTATTTTATTAGATCCAACCAATATATCATTAAAACACATATATATATTGTAAATATATCCACATCATATTATATCTATCATTCTGAGTGAGAGGAGATTAGAAGAACTAGAGAGAGAGAGAGAAACATAGACTTACCATCACTTTTGGAGATTAAAGGAAATTAGATTTATAAAAAATAACTTTTTGATCAATGGTAACCACTGAGAATTCTTTGGATAGTATAAGAGTTCATAATAATATTATTAGATTTAAAAAATGAGGGTATCATGGGTTAAAACTAAGTTAAACACTAATTTTTGGATCATTGAATGTATACGACATGGTTAGTCTTCAGGGTTTGGGAAACTGTGTGCTAACTGTGATCCTTCTACTACCTTCAAAACAACCCCTTTAATTTTTATTTCATATGGTTTGAAAAACCATGTGACAACTATCCTTTTACCTCTATTTCCACTTGCACTATTTCTTATAGAAATTTGAATCATTTTGAAAAACCATGCACTAGCCGTGCACACCCACCTATCCTATTAAGCTTTTCATACTATTTCTTATATAAAACTTCATGATTTCCCCTAACCATGGTCAAACCATTAATCCTTAAAAATAATTCTAAAAACACCAAAACCATCTACGTTGAAAACTGGTGAAATTTTTAAGAAATACATTACGATATTGATCCATAATAGTAGGAAAATATCTAGTCTTAATTATATCAATTGTCCCTAATGTGACTACTATTAATTCATAAGAAATAGTTCCTAACATTGGTGATAAAGGAAATTATTTTCAACCCTTCACACCCCCATATACTTTAAAAAATTCACCTTCCCAACAAGAGATGTAAACTTTACTCATCTCCAACAAAAAACAATTTGGGCCCTGGAAGAAACTAACTGATACATTATCATGATCAAGTAAAAGACATCTATATCCAAAATAGAAAATTACCAAAAAAAATAGACTCAATAATTATAGAATAATATGAACATTTAAATCCCCTAAAATCTCATCATTTGAGAGGTGTCTAGCTACTCATCACGTGTGGAATCATCTCAATATACAACTCCATATTATTTATGACACATAAAGTAATAAAAGAGTGAGATGAACTAATATCAAACAGAACATTCATATGACATGATTTAAGTAGAATGAAATCTCATATAGTTGAAGGAACTAATTGGTTTTATGTGATCATATGATCATCCCCATATAAATTATTACTCACTACCCCTTTTTCATTGCTTCTCTATTGTGGTTGCATTTTCTGAGGAGTCAGGGTGTTCATGGACCCACCCTAGTTCACTTTGTTTTAGGGACAATAATTATTCCTTAATTATAATCCATTTAAAGTATAATATGTCTAAGACATATTATGTGTATTACCAACTACTAAATTTTTTATGGTATGAAAATAATATTGAATATGTCCCATCTTATTACAATTATGACATGCACTTGGTGGTTTCATACAATCTTATTTCTGATGCTCAAACAAACCACATTGTAAAAATCTATGATTTATACTAGATCATTAAGGAAAGTTAATTGATCCAATGGTTTAATATTATGATTATCTATCACCTTGAAAGTAGTTTTACCTTTTCCAATTGTTTCCAGCATTAGAGTTCTCACTCCCACTACATCAAAATCAGTAATTCACAGTGGGTTTTTAGCAGTGGTTTCTTGAACCACTGCTTAAACTTTAAGATTATTTAAAAAAACACTTATTACCCCCAAAACCCCCTCATCCCCTTGAACCCAACACCCCTAACCTTACACCCTGATCCCCCAAGCCTCATCTCCTTGCTTCCAGTTTGATCCTGAGCTGCCGATACCCCCTTCCCCTGCCAACACTAGATCCCAATCCTGAGCCACTAACACTCACTTCCCCCACAAACACCACCTTCTTGATCCTGAGATGTTGTCACCCCCGATCCCCCCAATCCCAATCCTTATCCACTAATATCTCTCTCCCCAGAACCACCATTTCCACTTCTCCCCTTGGTCTCCAGTCCATAGCTAGTCCCCCTCCTCCACTTACTGTTGTAGGATCCTTCTTCCTTATTGGTTTTAGATCATCAACGTATTATTATACCAATCTTGAGGTTGATGTTTTTATTTAATTTATTCTTCTTTTGAATCATTTACTAACATATTATAATATATTTTTGGATTATTACATAAGATTAAAATTATATATTTAAAATAGAAGTATATTTAAAAAAAATTCCTTAAATTTTGAAGAAAAATCTATGAATGTATGATAATTTATTTTTATACTTAAAAAATAAAAAAATTATTTAATAGTTAATTTTAAACTAGAATTTATTAACTATTTTATAATAATAATTTTATTGACACCTTATTCAAATCCTATTGGGATTATTTGTCTCAGACCACGTATTTATAATTGTGTGTGTATGTGAGTGTGGATGAAATTATATTTTTAGGTTATGAGTTTGTGATATGATGTTGTTTTTTTGTATCAGTCTATTGGTGGATATTAGGATGTGTTGGGTGATTGTAGATCAAATGGATATTTTTTCTAAAATGTCTTGAGTTTAACTGTTTTATGTATATTTATTTATTCTTTAATTTATCCAGTAGTTCTACTTTATTCTTTAGCCTTTCCAATTTTAAATTATTATGATGTATTTTCTACTAATTTTTATTGTAATTTTTTAAATATTTTATAGTTGTTATCTTTATAGGATGAGTGAAATCAATTTTATTGACTATATATCTTTGTATTTTTGTTTGATTTAGGGTATGTTTTTATTGTTTATTTATCTAGGATTAATTATTTTATATGCACGAATAAAAAAATATGGAATAAAATGTTGGTTTTATAGTAGATTCTATTACGTTTTTATTCATAGGATTCAGGGGTGAACCCATTCCCACCGGTTATTTATTTTGATACCTATACACATTTTTCTATCTCACAACGATTATTAATTTTCTTCGATCCATATGGATGAGTATCTCAGGTGATAGGCCAGGTAGACCTGGGCTAGTTTCTTACAATATGATTATTATGACTTGCTAATAACTTGGTGCTTAGCAGACTTTGGAGGAGCGATTTTCATTATATGAACTATTTAATTTTGAATTATCCTCGTATTTTTTTTGTATGAAATTAAATTCATATTTTATTATCATTTTAAATTTGGGTTTATTCATATGTGGTATTTAGTGTTTATTGTTTGTTTTTATTTAATTTTCTTACAGTAAATAGGGTCATTCCTCCCATTTTAAAAGTTATACACTCGTGTTTCTTATCTTCGATGGTATCACTAATATACCTAGGACTATCCAATGATATATGACCTCAACACTTGGTGTTGGTATTTTTTATGTATCTCTGATCACTTGATAGTTACTTGACACTAGATTTTTCACATTTAAAATCCTTTATTATATCTTTTTGATTGTTATGAGGAACATGTTTTACCAATGTATCTTCTTTGATATGATGTATTCCTGCTAGGTATATTGTACATACTCATAACATCAATATTAGTTATTGAAATTGGATTGTGATACTTTTTTCAATGATTTATTAAAATAATATATTTTTAAAATGGATTTCATCATGTGTTTTTCCTCTAGGGTTTCTTAATGGGTTTTAAATGAATAATTCAACTCTTTTACATACCTTTTTCCTCACAACTAGACTTTATGGATTTCAATTATACTTTTTAAAATGATTCATTATTTACCATATGTATATATAGGATCACATAGTTATATGTATAGTTTTGGAATATGATCACATAGTACTATGTATTGTTTTGGAATAGGAATACTCAATCATCCTGAAAATACAGTATCATTAAATAGATATTAGACATTATATTGTATTTTTTTTGTGCATGTTTAGGTGAATATATTTGATTGCCTTGATAAATTATTGAGAATTTTTCTTTAACATGATTTTCTCTCAAATAGTATTGATATTGATTTTCCTCTTGGAGATGTTAATTAAGTAGATTTATAAAACTTATCATTTTTGGCATGAATAAGTATAATTTACTAATTATTAAGTTATAATATGATGATAACTTCAGAATTTAATAGTAAAAGTTTATTATATGAACATCTAGTTACATCTATATGAAATTTAATGATTACTAACACAAATTAAGTTGTTAAAATATAAAATTTAAGTGATTTATTTATGTGGTCCTCCACCACTATCAAGCTAGTGAATCATTATGTGACATCTCATTTAGTACTTATATGAATCTTCTTATAACTAATTAAGTTGTGGTATTTTCAATTCTATTTATATCTTTTACTATTTAGTAATAGTTATGTGTTTTAATTTTTTTTAATAATGTGTAGGCATAGTGTGATATATATGGATAAAAGTTAGATCACATTACTAAGGAACACACCTCAGTATGCTATGGGTTTGGAGGTTTTTTTTGGATTTTTAAATTTTCAATATATCTGTTGATGGGATAATAATATGTCCATTTCCTAAATGTAAATATAGAAGATGTTTGAATAGAGATTAAGTTTATAAACACTTGACATTGAATAAATTACAGGCTCAATATTTTTGTTGGATTTGGCATGGAGAATCGAATGTTATAGAAACATTGAGCACTGATGTCAATTGGTAGAATGATCTCCCAAATTCATAAATAATGGAAAAAGAAATTAAAAAACTTATTAATGATTCATTCAGTATTAAATGACAACAAAATCAATATCAAAACATATTAGAATAGAAAATTGAGAGTTCTAAAAATATAAATGTGATGGCTGATGTTTTTGAGACAATTGAACAACCAGATCAAGATTGTAACATATCATTAGATCCTCATCTTGATTATGTAGAGACTAATGTAAGAGAAATTTTCACTGAGTAGATATATGTGTTTCATGGTTTAGTTGACGATATAAATCAAGAGTTATATAGTGGATGTTTGAAAATTTCAAAACATTTTTTTATATTGAAGTTATACAATATCGAATGTCTATGTGGAATTACAAATAAGGTTATGTCCACGATATTGGAATTATTGCGTGATGCATCTCCCGAATCAAAGATTCCTGAGCCTTTTTATGATATGAAATTTTTTTTAACAGTCTTTGTCTGAATTATAAAAAAATACACGCGTGTCTCAATGATTGTATGCTTTATTTGGGAGAGGATTAAAGCAGGTAGGATTGAAAAAAAATGTTCTTCTTCTAGATATAAGTCAATGAGTGATGTTAGAATTTTGAATCAATATACTACTATGAAGAAGAAGAGAAGGAACACACCTGAAATGGGTTTTCATTACTTTCCTTTAAAGTTTCAATTGCAAAGATTATTCATGTCATCCAAAACTGCCAAACACATGAAGTGGTATTCTGTAGATAATAATAATGATGGATTAATGAGACATACAAGAGATTCAAAATTGTGGAAGGAATTTGATTCATTACATCTATATTTCTCATTTGATCCTAGGAATGGCTGGTGATGGATTCAACCCATTTGATACTTTGAGCACCAGTTATAGTATTTGTCCAGTTGTTTTGATCCCTTTCAATCTTCCTATGTGGATGTGTATGCAAAAAACATCTTTTTATCATTTAAATGATTATTACTAGAAACAAATGCCTAGAAATGACACTGATATATACTTATAGCCTGTAATTGAATAATTACAGGAGTTATGGAGCAATGATGTTGAGACATATGATGTATCTTCTAGAATAATGTTCAAAATGAAAGCTGCTCTAATGTGGACCATTAGTCACTTTTATGGACTTAGGAATTTAGCTGGTTAGAAAACTTAAACGAGTTTGGATTTTCCTGTTTGTAACTTTGATTTTGAGACCGAATGACTACCTCATAATATAAAAGGGCGCTTCTTATGTCATCGAATATTTATTGATGCTTCTCTTAGATTTCGGTTGAACAAGTCAAAATTCAATGGTTCTATTAATCATAGACCACCTTTGAAGTTATTGAAAGGTTTTGAAATATTGTCACAACATGGAAATGTTGAAATAGAATTTGGGAAGGTGTATCATTTGTACGATAGTGGGAAATGAGTTCAAAGTGAATTATCAAGTGAAATCAGAATGCAACAATGGAAGAAAAAAAGTATATTCTTCAAACTTTAGTATTATAAATTTAATTTTTTACAGAGTAATATTTATGTGATGCATATTAAGAAGAATATTTGTGAAAATTTGATCTTCTCAATTCTTAATTATCATCGAAAATCGAAGGATCATCTCAATGCCTAGAAATAATGATAATAAATGAACATAAAGCGTGATCTCTGGCCAAATGAGAATGGAAAGTATGCTCTGGAAATTTTTATAATGAAAAATAGGGATAAAGATACATTCATTCAAATTTTAATACATGTCAAGGAATCTAATGGGTATTAAATCAACATCTCAAGGTTTGTTGACTTAAATCATCATAGGTTACATGGATTGAAAAGTCATGATTCACATATTTTGTTACAATAGTTGCTACCATTGGAATTGCATATATTATTACCTAAAAAGGTTACTTCTATTGTAATCTAATTTTTCATATTCTTCAGAAAACTATGTGAGAAAACTCTAAAACCATTTGATCTTGAAAACTATTAGGAGATATTTTTATTGACACTTTGTACAATAAAGGCGATATTTCCTCTGTTGTTTTTTTACTTTCATGATGTATTTAACTATGCATTTTATTAAAAAGCTAAATTAGGAGGCCTCGTACATTATCGATGGATGTATCCAATTTATAGGTACTTTATTTTTATGTTTTTAATTTAGGTAAACAATTTTTGGAACTTCATTAATACATAATTATGTTTTTTCTTTTATTTCACAGATATCTTGGGAAAATGAAATCGTATGTGAAAAATAAAGCTCATCCTGGAGGCTTTATTTCTGAAGGATATTTGGCAGATGAGTGTCTTAACTTTTTTTCTAGATACATTTATGATATTGATACAAGATTCAATCAATTTGGACATGTTGACGATACATAGACTCAATCTTAACTACATGGGAAATCAAAAATATTTTTTGATATTGGCTGATTTGTTGGGAGGATCTCAAATGTTACACTGATAGAAATTGAATTATCATAGGCACATAGATATGTGCTATTGAATAGTGAAATTTGAGATCCATTTATTAAAGTTTTGAGGATACAAACAAAGATATTAATGAGATGCCAGACACAAAATGAGAATGATATAACAAAATCTGTTAGTAAAGAGCCTGTAGAATGGTTTGCACGACGTATAAGTTCATAAATATTGAAATCAATACATATATTAGGTTGAAAAATATATTTTGTAAATATAATAATGTATATTACATTTTTTAGATCATGAATACTGATACTCGAGATGAGTTATTAGAATATTTGATGTTTCTTGCTCAAGGTCCCATAAAAGAGGCTAGAAAGTTCGATGCTTACAATCTGAATGGATTTAAATTTTGTATAGTCAATCAGGAAGAGGTTTTGAAAAACTAGAATAGTGGTATATATACATTTGAATAAGTAGGATACTATGCGAAGTAGACTGATATTATCAAATTAAACCACCACATGCATTTTTCTGTTGTTTTATGAAAATACAATTGGGTCGATTTTATTAGGGGTGTTAAAAGAGTTTCCTTGCAATTTACTTATGTGAACTTATCTCACTTGATGGATGTTGGTGACCATGAATTACATGATATATATATCTTATCATCGTAAGAGAAAATGTTATATTATATGGAATATGTCATGGATTAAAGGTGGAGTGCAGTTGCTCATGAGACTTGTATGATATGGGTGATGAAGTAGAAGATTTGACCTCAGACATTAAATCCCATCAACAGAAAGAAGCTAACTTATTTTTCCATCATGATATTGAAAATATTAGTATTAAAATGGTGAATTAAGTAGCTGATGTAATGATGGATCAAGAAAACGATAATATTAAAGGAGAAAATGACTGTATGTGCAGTCATCCATTCATTTATCAACTACTTATGTCATTTGTATAGTCATTCATTATCATTGTTATGTATATTTTGTTTGTCAATACTGTGCATATGTTATCATTTCTAATTTTTTTCTAGATGAATTTTTTGAAATATAAGTTCTGAAGTTACTTTTATTTGATTAAATGACAGGAATGAAAAGAAGGAATTGTTATATTGATATCATTTGACCCTCAACAGTGAGGCTACAAGAAACTCCTGGTTCTTTACGAGGATATTGGAGGGTGACTATTATAGATAAAAAATTTAATATGAATAATGTTATTACTATTTTTTATACTAATTTTTTTCATAAAAAATGGAAACAATACTACTACGGAGAAAAATATGACAAGTTCAGATGTTTGGAATCTAAGCGGACTAAAGATAGTTTTCCCATTTGACTGATATAGGGTCCCTATGGATGACATAGAATGACTATTTGGCCATATTCTAGGCTAGATGGAGGCGAAGCTGGTTACCCTTCCAATTACGTATAATGATTAGAGACATATTCCTTCATCTTGGACAAATGAAGTTTTTGATTCATAGATAAAGGTAATTTTAATATATTATAGTGTAATTAAATTTCATTATGTTATTAAATTCTAAAATTTTCCAAAATAATCTCTTTGTATAGATGTTTTTCCAATTTCCTATTGCATATGTTATTGCACAAAAGTGGACATTGAAAGCGTTGGTTGATTTATATCAGAAGACGACCAGATCTGTCCCTGGTGATATTGCATTGATGACTGGTGGTGAGCGGGTAAATCACACAACTTCAAAATCATTTAGTTCAAAAACTTTTATTGGTTTTATGTTTTAATATAAATATACAAACTTTTTTAATTTTCAATATAGTTTTATTATAGGTGATGGTAGTAGGAAGTAGAGATGAAGATGAAGATGGAGATAGAGATAGAGAGGGTGATGTGCATAGTTCATCTGCAAGTGATTAGTGGTCTTTTTGATTTCTTAGACTAATATGGAATTAGAGGGTTTGTTGATGTATTATTTGTGACATAGACCTAAAAACATTTATGGTTGTATGTAAACTAAAATACTTTTTTGTTCATCCCATATTTGTTATATATGTGTGATTTAGTGTGCTTATGATAGGGATTTTGTGTGCTACTGATAGGAGATACACTTGGTTTTCATTTGTTTTTTTTCAGGGTAGTTCTGGGGATGCAGGATCTGTACCTAGCATTTTTTTTGTAAATCAACATTTAGTAGTAGTTTAAAACATCGCTACATATGGAATATTTTTATTCACGGTGGTTAAACCACTGCTATAAGATGTATTTTTTTGCGGTGATTAAAACCACTACTAATTATGATACACTATTATTTAGCAGCAGTTTCAATCATTTTAGTAGTGGTTTTGTGGGGGAATTTTTTTTGATATATAGAGGCAATTAAAACTGATGTTATATCCTTGATTTTTCCCTCGTAAAAACCACTGTGAAAACAAAAATAACCGTTTCTAAATACTCTCTCTACCACGCTTACCAGAAAACACCAATGATTGGAAGAAATTGCTGCATATTGGATGGTGACACATGATTTAGTGATAGTTTTTTGAAACCATCGTAGAGCCATGTAGCAATGGTTTAAACCACCACCAAATAAACCCCCCCGCAACTCGACACTTTTCTTGTAGTTTTCTGTGTAGAAAAACAAACTTCCTCTAATAGTATTCCCAATAATATCCTCCTTTTCCATTTTCTCTATATTAACCATGTATGTATATTCCTTGATATAGTGTAAATATACCTTAGAATAATTTTTTAGTCACATTCCAGACTCAAAGATACAATCCTTCAAGGATGTTTCAGCAGATAATTCTAGAGAAAAATGAACTAAGTTTATAAACACAGTTTCATATTCTATAACTAATAGATTTAATTTCATGAGGATGAATAAATCTAACATTATATTTATCTCAAAGGTGTGTGTGTAGAATTTTTTATTGAAAAATTATTTAAATCCATCCCATGTATAACCTCAGTCTAATTTAGTATGGAAAGCTTAATCCAACCATTTTTATGCAAGATATTCCAGTATGTATAATGTAAACTTTACTTTTAGTTCAGTTGGGGTTCTAAGGAAATAAAATATCTTATTTATTATGTTAATATATACTTCTTACTTTTTAGGTTCTGAGTCCCCATGAAATATTGATGGATTCTATTTTGAAAATTTCACTGAACGATCTTCCTTTCAAGGTCTAACATATCAATTTCAGATATCAACATATTGAAAAGATTAAACAATTCCCAAAATAAATAGTTGGTTTATCTATGGTTTTGGTGAAACCACATTCTCTAGAGCCTCTTATTTTGGGTTTCTAGGTTGCATAACCAGTTCGATTTCTCTATAGTCTAAACAAAACACCACTTAGTCTCCACTCATTAAAAACTAAAGGCTTTGAAAATTCCAAATCATCTAGACAAACAATAATTATAATCAATTCATAAAAACCATCAATCATAATATGAAAAATGTTTTCATATTGGTAAGTATCAATAATAATTCATGAGATTCTATACTCATCGTATAAACTCATTATGATGAGATGATAACACACCTAGAGGTGTTTTAGAACTCATTTTGTACCCTAACAAACTTGGTAACTTGAATTTCATCATAAAAAAGTTAGATATGTCTTTTTTATGCTATGTATTTCAAGTTCCAATAATTCCTATCTCCTCACTACCTTTCCGATATTATAGACTTACCAAGATTGATTACATTCATAACATCCTAACCCTAACCATTGGATTGGAAAGATCCAAGGTCCCACTAACCTTATATGACATCCCAAAGACACCAAAGGCTGGTAATAAATTATGAGCGATTATCTCAATATTGGGGGATGATTTTCCATTTTTAAAGTAACACAACCTGCCAATAAAAAATAAAAATAACCAAACTAACTATATGATGAATGAAGTATAAATATTACATGTAAAATGAAAAACCAATAAAACAACATTATCAGAGTAGAAGTGAAAAATTATAACAAGGAAACTCATGAAAACCAAAGGATGTCCCGATGTAGAAACAACAATGTGGTATAACTCTAAACACTCCATGAGACCAATATCCAAACACCATCTAGAGGAAATATCATCATGATGCTCTACTAGTGAAATAAGTGATATTTACTTTACCCATGTCATAAAGAACAACAACTATATACCCACCAAAGTGCATATGCAGGGGTGAGTAATCATACTTAATAGGCTTTCCCCACGAGACTTTCCAACTCACTCCACTATGAAAAGAATGTATAAGCTCATATTTCATGATATAATTTATAAAAAAGAGAGTAACATCAAAATAAATTACCAATTTAAAATAATTTTAATTAATAGAAAAAAAATTTATCCATTAGTACTACATGGAATACTCAACCCACATCCATCCACTCACACACACATGCATCCCAAATGATAATCCCAAAAATCATGAGTAGTTATCCGTCATTCAACAAGCCATAATTTAATGATATACCTTCATATGCATCCATTATAGCACTGAGTTCCAAGTCTATACCAACAAGGCCTTGTACAATAAAAATATGAACACATTCCACCCATGTATGCCAATTTCTCACACTAATTCATTCCACATAAATTCATTCTTTATTTTAAAACATAGAATTGATCATATTTCTCACATTAAAACAAAATCATAATTTAAAATCCAAATTCAAAATGTGTTTTCCCAAAATTATTCAAATAACCAATATTTCTAAACCATAAACAAAGAGGGTTTTACTTTATGAAATATTCAAAAATTTCAATTTGAAATCTAATAATTTTTTTAAATAAAGTTAATATTTCATGATCTAGAATAAGTGAAGAAGAGAGAGAATCCACCTACCTCTCAATATGTGAAAAAAATAAAGAATGAAATAATAAAACCTCTAGATTAGGTATCAAGACTTCTTTCCTTCAATAGATAAAAAAAAAGATATCATCAAAACACAACATATATCATAGATACATCTATAAAAAATTAGATCTAATGTTCTAAGTGAGAGGATATCATAAGATCTATATAGAGATAGAGACAAAGAAAATGTATACTTTTCATTGATTTCAGATATCCAATTCACTTAGATCCATAAAAATCATTTCCCATATCAAAGGAAGCCACCAAGAATACTAAGGAGGGTAGAAGAGTTTGAGATCCTAATAGGAGATGTGAATGATGAGGGTTTTGGGGGTTAAAATCAAGTTAAATTATAATTTTTAGTTAATTAAATCTATGTGACATGATTAGTTTTCATAGTTTGGGAAACTTTGTGCTAACCATGAATATTTCATTGCCTCCAAACCCTCACCTCATATGGTTGGTTTGCATAGTTTGAAAAATTGTTCAACAACTATTCTTTTCCATTTGTTTCTAATTGCATGGTTTCTCTTGGGCACCCACACAGTTTGGATAAATTATGTTTTAGACGTGGGAACCCTCTTATCCTCATAATCCTATTGTACAATTTCTTATAGAAAAACCAGTAGTTTCCCCTAGCCATGCTCAATTTTTGTACCATTAAAAACACTTCCAAAACACACCAAAATGATTCAGGTGGAAAACTAGTGAAATTTTCAAGAATTATGTTCGGATATTGATCCACAATAGTAGGAAAATTTCAATTCTTAATTATTTCCTTAGTCCCCAAAATGACAGGTTCCAATTGATAGGTAATAGTTCCCACTATTAGTGCTAAAGGTCACACTTTTCAAGAATTTACATCCCCATATCCATTAAAAATATGCACTATCCCATTAAGATATGTAAAATTTACTCTTCACACATAGTAATAAATTTGGGTCTTGGAAGAAAATAATTACTCCATTCCCACGATCAAGTCAAAGATATCCATATCCAAAAAATAAAATTCCCAAAAAACTGATCTCCATCGATTGTTGTAGAACAAGCTATACATTTAAAACCCATGCACTCTTACAACCAAATAGGTTTCTGGATACTCATCATCTATGGAATCATATCGATATGAAACCCCATTTGGTTAATAGCATGTGAAGAAATAGAAATGTGGATGTAATGTACCCCAATCTGGCACTAAATCATGTGGTTAGAAAGGGTTGATTATGAGACCAAAAACATGCCTCCCTGTATGCCAGAGGCTACCAATTAGTAATGGGGGTGTTAATAGTATAGTGGGGAGACTATACCTCATGCAATTAAGTGTCATAGAATCAGAAAAATTCATAATAAAATGGAAATAATAATTAAAGTAAATATATAGCAGAAGATAATAATAAACTCCTACTAAATAATCCAATAATAATAAATGAATAATGTAACAATGTGATGGAATGTAACTAAATTTCTTGCTAGTATAATTCAAGAAAATACTACCATACTAAAATAAAAGACTCAAAGTCCTCATTCCCAAATCCTACATCGGTCTAATATCCAAACTCCATTCCAATAGAAAATAAAAAATCAAGAGAAAGGTCATTTTCCATTGTCCAAACCTGTATCCATATAATCCTCTCAGGTTCCAAATGGTGTCCTGAATAGGGTTTAAGTATAACTCATTAGGTAGACACCACCATATCTAAATGAAACCAGTCTCATAAAAAGTTTATGTAATAAAGTGATAAAAATGTATATTAATTAACTCAAAAATTAATAAAATACAACAACATTATTCTTTAGTCTATTAAGAAATATATCTACACATGTCTTACAACCATGCTAACCATAACCATATAAATAAGTTAAACAACCTACTTTGGTTACATTCCAGAATATATCTAAGCATGTCTTACAACCATGCCAACCACCACTATAAACTATGGTATAGTCACGACAATCAATCTGGTTCAAATCCCTATAAGCATTACAACAATTTCAGGTCAAAGACGTATAATCATTACAAAATTCCCAAGTAAAATCCATATAATCATTAAAGCATGGGACTAGGAATAGCCCAATCTCTTTAAGAATTACAACATATATGTGTGAAAGTTCCTGGGCCTAGCCCATTATATAAGAATCTCATCATGGAACACAATCTCTATCATACACCATGGATATTAGAAATATCAAATCACATATCTCAAAGGTTATTTATGAAAATTACAATTATTATTTCATATGAAACTTTGCAATTAAATTCCAAATTGGTTGAAATGCATGTCAATAAGCAATAAACCACAATTTAGGGATTCTATAACAAGAAATCATCCTAGGTCACATGTCATGTTAAACATACTTTAAGCCATTAGACAATTACAATTCCATTTAAAACCAAAGGAATTCAAGGGATAATCTCATTCAACATTTAATTTATTTGGGTACATGCAATGAAAGAGAAATAATGATAATGTATAAACTTGATAATAATAAAACCATAGGTTTAAGATTTAGACCCCTAACTTTAAACAATGATCCAAAAATGCTTCCAATGGACAAATCCCATGAGAAAGAAGTTGTGAATGTTTTAAAAGATGTTCCTAGATCAAACCTGATCAAGATCAAAACCAAAAATGCAATTGGCCAAAGGGTTTCACCACAACAGTTGGAGAATCAAAGGGAAGAAATAAGAAGCCTAACCAAAAGAACTTACCTGGGATTGAAGACATAAACAGAATGTCTGGAAGGGATATTGGCACTCCAAAATCAATTGGAGAATACCCTTGGATTGAGAGGAAATAATCTATAGCCAAAACAATAATATTTTAGCCACACAATGTGTTCAAAAGAGCAGGTCAGGCATTTACACATTATGTAATGTGATTATTGACGTGTAAATTTTTTTAATGGCATTCAATGAAAAACCCATCACCTTGGATTTATTTTATTAAAACCCATGAATAATTACATTATTTATAACCCCTTTACATGTCATGTAAATGTTATAACCCATTTACATGTCAAGTAAATGTTAATCAGTTGATTTTTCAGCCTATTTTCCCTTTAACTCTCCAATACTCCTTTAAAGATTCTCAACTTACAAAGAACCCATATTAAAACTTAGTCCCATTTATACCAATAATCCATTAATTTAAATGAGCATACATCCAAAAACATTAGGTCATTTTCTCCAAAAAACTCCCTCTATATCTAAACAAGATTCAACCACCAAGGATCAAATGAAAAACTTAGAGAGGAATGTACCTGAAAAATGATGGGAACTTACAACCTCTATACCTTATAATAACTCATCCCCAAGATGATCCAAGCATCACTGTGTGGTCTCAGTAAAAAATTCCAGTAACTGTGTTTACATATCTGGCTCTGTATCCCAAATCTATTACTAAACTCACCCATGCTACCACTGCACTCAAACCAACGGTATAGTCTGACCCCGAAGATATTTCTCATTATGATCCACAACCCGCATAAGATGCTCATCAATGGATGAATCAGTACAAAGCTCAATGTCTGCTATGTCTATCACATGGGAAGGGTATAAATGATATCTTCATAGTTTCAACATGTGTAACACATCATGAATGGAATTGTAGCGTTGTGGAAGGGCTAGAAGATGTGCCACTGGACTAACCCTTTCCACTATCTCAACCATCCCGACAAACTTGGGTGATAGCTTTCCCCATTTCTTGAAATAGAATTTCCCCATCCAAGGAGACACCCAAAGGAAAACATGACGAATAACTTCAAATTCTATAGTTTATATCTGATAGTGATCATATGATTTTTTATTTCTTTGCATGGTCACTGACCACTGTTTGATCAACTAAACCATTTAGATGTCTTCTGTACAAGAATAGATCCAAAAAGTACTAACTCACCTACCTATATCCTACAAAGAGGTGAACGACACGACCTACCATACAAATCCTCAAAATTTTCCATTTGGATCAATTACTGGAAGCTATTATTATATGAAAACTCAAAGATTTCTATATGTTTCTCCCATAAACCACCAAAATCTAAAAAACAGGCTTGTAACATATGATCTAGAACCTAAATAGTCCACTCAGATTAACCATCAATCTGTAGATGATAGGATGTGCTTAAAAAAACTTGAGATCCTAGGGATTTATGAAGACCATTACTGAAATGCAATGTGAAATGAGGATCTATGTCTGAAATGATATAGATCGAACCATTTTGAAACCAAACCACCTCATGAACATAAAGATTTCATAGATCTTCAAATACGAAGGTTTTATTAATAGGTAAGAAATGAGATTCCTTATTCAGTTGATCCACAATAACCCATACAACATCATTCTTACTATTCCTATAGGGTAATCCAATCAAAAAATCCATCATGACATCATCCCATTTCAACTCACGGATGGGTGAAGGGTGAAAAATCCCAGCTTTCCTCTGATGCTCAGCTTTCACCTACTAAAAAGTGAAGCATCTAGCCACAAATATTGTCACCTCCACCTTCATTTCTAACCACTAGTTTTATCTATATAGATCACAATACATCTTCATTAAACCAGGATACACCACCCATTTAGAATCATGAAACTCTCTCATCAAATCTTCTTGTAAGCCCGTAGGAACCCATATTCGGCCATAGAAAAGAAGATAATTTCCACTGTTGAGAGACCATCCTAATGGTGTCTCTCCACCATATAATTTGTATCTCTAAATTAAGACTTCCAGATTAGAAAACTAATCAGTCTTAATCCTATAAAAGAGAATAGGTATAATGGATATTGAAGTTAGAGCAACTCACCCCTAAGATTATTGAACATCCAAATGCATGTCTAAAAAGAGGGCCATTATCCGCCACTCCTAAAATGACCCACATACTTACTATGTCTGTGTATTTTGGATCAAAGCATCAGAAACACAGATTCCTTTTCTTAGTGTATAATACAATTAAAAATCAAAATACAACATATACTCAACCCACCTCCAATGCTAAAGGTTAAGTTCCTGTTGGAAAAAATATACCTAAGGCTCTTGTGATTCGTGTATACAAAAAACAACTCACCCATGAGATAGTGCCTCCAACATCTTAGGGAATATAACACTACTGCTAACTACAGATCATGAGTAGGGTAATTACTCTCATGAGTTCTCAGCTACCAAGATCCATAAGCAACCACATGATACTCCTTCCTTAGAACTACTTCGAGTCCAACTCCAGAAGCATCACAATATATGGTATCTGATTTTCCCAGAACAAGTAATGTGAGGATAGGTGCTAAGGCCATCCTATCTTTCAGATCATGAAAATATGTTTTGCAAGCATCAAACCAAATAAACTTCACCTCTTTCTTAGTCATCCCATACATTGGTGCTACCAAATGTGATAAATCTTAGATAAAACCTCGATAATAACCTACTAAACTCCGAAAGGTATAAATTTGAAATACGTTATTTGGTTGTTCCCAAGATACCATGGAAAAAAATTCTTTGGTTCTACTAATGTTCACTCCTCTAAGATGATGGCCCAAGAGGTGCACTTCATTTGTCCAAAAACTACATTTAGTTAGCTTAGTGTAAATCTGATGCTCTCTCAATGTAATCCGAATTATGTTAATATGTTTGGCATGATCGTATGTTTATTGGGAGTATATTAAGATATCATTGATGAAAACCACCACAAAATGATCTATTAAAGGATGAATGATCATATTCATTAAGCCCATGAACACCTCAGATGCATTAGTCAACCCAAATAGAATCAGTACAAATTCATACAATCCATACTTACACTTAAAAGAAGTTCAAGGTATGTTCGATAGTCTCACTCTTAACTGATGATATCCTGATCCCAATTCAATGTTGGAGCAGATCTTAGAACCTCTCAATTGATCAAAAATACCATCAATGTAAGAAATAGGATACCAGTTCTTGACCGTCATCTGGGTCAACCTCCAATAATACACACATAAATGCAAAGATCCATCAACATTTTTAGGGAATATATGTTGAGAACACTAAGGAGATGTACTCAGCCATATAAAGCCTATAGATTCTAGATCTTCTAACTAAACCTTAAACTCTCAAAGCTCTATTAGAGTCATTCTATAAGGTTGGATATAAATTGGTTCTTCTCCTAACACCAACTTGATTGTGACCTTGATCTATCACTTGGGAGGTAATCCATATAACTCATAAGTGAAAAATACCAAAAAATAGTCTACCATTGGAGAAAAATAATCCTGATACATTCCACCATTATCTAGAGAAAGACCAATGATTAGAGTCGTGAGATAATCCAATATACATTGGATTGGTCCTGCATGACCAGCATGAAGATCCCACTCACCCTGGTGAGAATATCTACTTCCTTATAGAGATAAAAAGTAACTATTCTCTTGTAATAGTTAATATGAGCCTAGTATATAACTAACCAATCCATTATAAGAATCTAGTCAAAGCCTATCATTTCTATTATAAATAGTTCCCAAAAGAAATGGTAAACACCAATCTCTAGAGAACATGACTTGCAACATTTGATATATTTTGACTGAACTCCCAACAATGTTTCAATGGTTAAAACACCATCTAAGATTTCTATATTCAAGCCCAAACTATTTTCAAAAAGAGTAGATAGAAAAAAATGTGATTCTCCTGTATAAAAAAAACACAAGATAAGGTAGATGATATAAAAATTATACCTCTGATGCTAGATAATCTTGTATCCACATTAGCCAGAGTAGTCTGTATAACATGCAAATGACTTGTCCCTCTGCCCTAGGCTTCAATCTAAATACTTTGTGCTACATACCTTCTTTGGTATTTTTTCTAATATATCATAGTACCACATCCCCTACCTCAGCCTGAACAACTTGTGGAACTACTATTACCAGCCTACTAAGGGGTAGCTGAGATCCTTCCCAACTTTAGTGCTTATCATGATCCTCTACCACTAGTCTTCTATGAAAAGTTCACACAAAACATCTAAATATCACCTAATATTCCTCAAATAAAACACTTGACTATGGGGGTAAGAACACTACAACACTTATGACAAAACTTTCCACACTGATAGCAGTATAAAAGAACATGGTCTTGAGATGGTAGTCTACTACCTTGACCGATCTACCCATTATTTCCATGGTAGACACTATCATAAATACTCTTATTAACACTCGAATAATAACTTCCATTCCACCCTGTTGAAATAGACTGGCCACTGCTCGGGGCCTCTTTCAGATACCCTTCCCTGATGAGTTTCCGTTTCATCATGTATTAAAATCTATTTTAACAGAAAATGTTTACCAATGACTTGATATCATAATGATGATTTTCCTACAAATTTCTTACCCTGGAGATCTCATTAGCTTCCAAAGATGGTGCAAAGTGTTGTAGGTCAATAAAACATCCAACATAGTCTAGTACTAACAAACCCTCCTACGTCAGATGCATGAACTCATGATCATTTTCATGCCACAAGATCTCAGGATAGAAATGGATCAGGAACTCCATATCGAAGTCCTTCCAATATAGATCATCATGCCGCCCAAATTCTTCCAGAATATCCCACCAATGCTTTTTAGGTCCCCAAATCATATACATAGAATGATTTGCCCTCAAATCCATGGGTGTCTCGAGATGCTTGAAGATTTTATGGACTGAGTCAATCTAGAAATCATCTTCCGGGCCCCCCTTCTCTATTAAACACAATCATATGCTAAAGATGAAGACATCCTATTAGCTCAAACATCAAAGGAATGGTATGAACAATCTCCCTTTCCATGGATCACATGACCCTCAGGAAACTTTCACAATGATGAACATACATATGATCCTCAAGAACAATGGGAATATCTGGTTCAACTATGTTAAGAGCATGTTGATTGTCAATCTCCTAATTCTCAAGTCAAAGACAAAGAGGAGGCATTTTCTTTACCATAAAAACACACACCTTAGAGAACTGGGTAACAATAAGGTCAACCCAATGAGTGCCTGCAATAGATAACCACTAACTCTTGGTCTCTCTAGACATGGATTATATGTATTTTAGCATGACATAAGAAATAATTTCATTTTTACAATGAAATAGATATCTCATATCATAGTTCTACAAGCAAGTATATATCACATGAAAAAATAGATATTCCCATATCATAAACAATGCATGTCAATATATCCCTATGTTCCTATTATGATGAATGTATTATGATCTCGTGCCATACTAGGCCATGATTACAAACTCAAGAAATAATAACATCATAAAAAAGTAGCCTCACAAAACATGTGAATCACCCAAGGTGAAATAACATCAACTATAACAACAAAACAATACAACAACAATCTAATCCCTGGGTCCTCGGATTTTTTCCCATACATGGGTTAGCTACTCCCATAAACAAGATCATTACCAACTACTAAAACATCCTAGTCTCGTTTTCACCTATTCCCAAATAGAAAGGTATAAGAAAAGAAAACTTTATCCTTTAATTCCATTTTGTAGTGTCCCCCAACCCGACACTCTCTCAAATGCCCGAAAAGGGCTGATTACGCGATTTAATGTGTGCCTCCCCATATGCTAGAGGCTACTGACTAGAAGCGAGGTTGTGAATAGTATAGTGGGGAGACTATACCCTCAAGTATGAAGTTTCATAGAAGTATATTAATTCATAATAAAATGGAAATAGTAATCAAAGTAAAGAAATAACAGAAGACAACAATAAAATCCAACCAAATAATCCAATAATAATAAAGGAATAATGTAATGAAGTGATGGAATGTCACTAAATGTCATGCTATTACAATTAAAGAAAATAATATAAAACTAAAATAAACGACACAAATTCATGGGTCCAGAATCTCACGTCCGTCTCATCTCCAAACTCCAGTCTAACAACAAACAAGCAATCAACAACAAGGTCATTTTCCCTTGTCCAAACCTGCATCCATATAATATGTTCGGGTGCCAAACAATGACATGAATAGGGTGTGAGTATAACTTATTATGTCAACACCACCGTGTCTAAACAAAACCAGTTTGATAAAAAGTGTATGTAATAAAGAGATAAACAAGTGTATTAGTTAATTTAGTAATTAATAAAATACAACAACAACCTGCTTCGGTTTCATGATCGAATACCTCTGAGAATGTCTTACAACCATGTCTACCACAAACATATAACCAAGGTAAACAACCTACTTTGGTTCCATGATAGAATATCTTTGAGAATTTCTTACATCCATTCCAACCACCACCATATAACCATGTTACAGTCATATAATCAATTTTGGTAAAATCTCTATAACCATTACAACATTTCTGGGTCAAATCTCTATAATCATTACAACATGGGATTGGGCATAAACGACTCTCTATAATTATGACATATATGTGTGCAAGTGCCTAGTCCTAGCCTATTATATAATCATCTCAACTTGGAACTCAATCCCTATCATACTGCATGAATATCACAATATCACATCACATATCTCAATGGATAATTATGCGAATTTCCATTATTCTTTCATATCACACTTTGAAATTAAATTCAAAATTGATTGAAAAGTATATCATTAAGAAATAAGCCACAATTTAGGTATTCTATAACAAGAAATCTTCCTAAGTCACATGTCATGCTAAACATACTTTAAGCCATTAGCCAATTACAATTCCATTTGAAACCAAAGGAATTCAAGGGATAATATCATTCAATTATTTAATTAATTTGGGCACACGTAATGAGGGAAAATCATGATATTGCATAGAATATACGATAATAAAACCATAGGGTTAATATTTATACCCCTAACTTTAACTGATGATCCAACAATGCTTCTAATGGCCAATACCCATGAGGAAGAAGGTGAAAATGATTGTAAGGAGGTTCCTAGGCTAAAACTAATCAAGATCAAAAATGTAATTGGCCAAAGGGTTTCACCACAACGGCTGGAGAACCCATGGTAAGAAATAAGAAACCTAACCAAAGGAACTTACAAGAGATTTAAGACACAAAAAGAACATCCGAAAGGGAGATTAGAACTCCAAAATTTCTAGGACAATTCTCTAGGTTCGAGAAGAGGGAAGTTGCAACCTAAACAATAATACTTCATCCTCATAACATGTTTAAAACAATAGGTCAGTCATTTAAACATCATGTAATGTGATTACACATAGTGTAATTTTTTTTTAATGTTATTCAACAAAAAACTCATCACCTTGTATTTATTTTATTAAAACCCACAAATAATTACACAACGTGTAATCCCTGTATACAATGTGTAAATTTTGTACAGTTGATTTTTAGCCCATTTCTCCTTTAACTCTCCAAAACACCATTAAATATTCTCAACATACCAAGAAACCATATTATCACTTAGTCCCATTTATACCCAGAATTGATTAATTTAAATGATCATACATCCCCAAAATTTATTCCATTTTCTCCAACAAAGTTTATCTGTCTTTGAATAAGAATCAATCACAAAGTCTCAAATGAAAAACTCAGAAATAATCATACCTAGAAAAGGAAGGGATATTATATTGAGATTAAATAGTATCAAATATTACTTGTATAATATTTTTATTAAGTAGAATGATACATCATACAATAATATTACTTGATTAGTCTTTCGTGATCATCTGCTCAGCACCAGTAACTTCTTACTCCATCCTCCTTGCTCTATGCTTCCCTATTTTGGTTTCATTGTCTGAGGAGTCGAGGTGTTCTTGGAATCAACATAGTTTTCTCAGATATAAGGATGGTAACTATAATAACATGATCATCCAGTTGAAGTATATGATGTATGAGACACATGATATGTATTTTCAACTACTAACTTTGTAGTGGTATGAAAAAAACTGGAGATGTCCCATATTATTACAGTTGTGACAATATCTAGGTGGTGTCATAAAATCATGATTCTGATTCTCAAAAAAACCACATTGAAAACATCCCAGATTGGTACTAGGTCATGGAGGAAAGCTAATTGCGACATTGGTTTGATTATATGATGCTCCATTACCTTAAAAGCAGGTTCCCCTCTTGTTCTTGTTTTCATCATTAGAGTTCCCATCTACTCTCATGTAGAAAAATATACCTCATACAATATGATTCCTAGTAATATAACTTTCTTACACTATCTATATATTAACCATATTTTTATAAACTAAAATATAGATCACAACTATATTATAATGAATTTTTTGTCATAGTCCAGACTCAAAGTTGTGTTCCTTCAAGGACGTGCTAGCAGCTACTTTTAGATAAAAATAAACCAAGTTCATAAACTTAGATGCATATTCCTTCACTAATAGATTTTATTTCTTAAGACTAAAGAAATATATCATTATTTTTTTATCGAAGGTGTTTAGGTAGAATAGTTTTGACCAATTCTTAAACTCCCTCCCGTATAAGGCATTGGTAAAATTTATCCTAGATAGCTAAATCACACCATTTTCATGCAAGATCTTCCATCATGTGGCTACTAACTTTACTTTTAGATCAGTCAGGGTTCCAAAGAAATAAATGATCTGGTTCATTCTATTAATCCAAACTTCTACCTTTTTAAGTTATGAATCCCCCCAAAAATATTGGTGAATTTTGTTTCTAAAATTAAATAGAATGGAATACTTGTCAAGGTTTATCATTTTTATTTCCATTATCAAAATATTGAAAAGATTTAACAATTATCTAAACAATATTTTGGTTCACCTATGGTACATGTGAAACCACATTATCTGTAGCCTCTTATTTTTAGTTTCTAGGTTGTCTAACTGGTTTCATTTCTCTATAGTTAAAACAAAACACCACTTATTCATCACTCATTACCCACTGAAGGATTAGAATATTCCTAGCCATACAAATAAACAATCATTATAACCAATTTCTAAAAAACATCGATCATAATATGAACTGTTTTCCCCAGTTGTAAGTCTCAGTACTAATGCATGATATGATACACTCATAGAATAAAACCATGAACATGAAATGAAAACACACCTAGATGTTTTGTAGACAACTTTGTGTACCTGAACCACCCTAAAAAAATATAGTTTATCATAAAGAGTTTAGATACATATTTTTATGATATGCATTTCATGTTTCAACATTTCATATATCCTTACTACCATCTCAATATGACAGATAGACCAAGACCAATATCATTTCTAACATCCTGGCCCTAACCATTAGCTTGGAAAGAGTTGAGGTACCACTAACCTTAGGTGACATATCCAAGACAAAAAAGGCTAGAAATAAATTCCATGATTTTACATCAACATTTGGGGATTATTTTACCTTTTTTTAAAAAACACAACCAATCAAGAAAAAAAAACAAACAAACCAACTATATGATGCATGAGGTATATAAAATATATATCAAATGAAAAACCCCTAAAACAACATTATCAGAGCTATAGTAAAAATTATAATAAGGAAACTCAAGAACACCAATGGAAATCATGATGTTGCAACACCAATGTGGAATAACTCTAACTACTCTATGAGAGGACTCCAAGATCCAAACACTATATAAAGTAAGTATCATCATGATGGTCCAATGGAGAAATAAGAGACATTTCCTTTACCTATTTTATTAAGAAAAATGTATGCATACACACCAAAGTGTATATGTAGAGGGTGAATAATCATACTCAGTAATATTTCCACAAGATACTTCCTAACCCATGCAAGTAGGAAAATAACACATCAAATCATAGTTTAAAATATAATTTATAACAAATATAAGAACACCAAAATAGTTTACCAATTTAAAACAATTTAAATTAAAAGAAGAACAATTTATCCATTAATACTAATTGGTATAACCAAACCACATCTATTCAATCATGCAAACATTCATTATGAATTGTAATCTTAATACTCTATATTAGCTATCCCTTCTTCTCTAAGCTGTCACTTGGTGATATACCTTTTCATGCCTCCAGTCTAGCACCAAGTGCCAAGTCTATACTATAAGGCATCATACAATGAAAATATGAACACAAACCACCCATGTATAAAAATTTATCAAACTAATTCATTTTACATAAATTAATTATTTATTTTAGAACATTAAATTGAACATATTTCTCACATTAAACCAAAACCTAAATTTAAAACTGTAAGTCAAAGGGTTTTTCCAAAAAACAATTCAAATAACCAAAATTTTAAAACTATAAACTAATTGGGTTTTCCTTTTTGAATTATTAAAAATTTTCCTTAGAAAATAAAATAAAATAAAAACTTTTAATAAACCTAAGATTTTGATTTCTAGAGCAAGTGGAGAAGATAGAGAAACCACCTACCTCTCAAAAGGTGATGAAAATGAATAATAACACAATGAAACCTCTAGATTCAGTCTCGATACTCCTATGATTCAATATATCTTACCAAGATCTCATAAAAACATCATAGATCATAGGTATATCTATAGTTTATTATATATAATGTTTCGAGTGAGAGTAGATGAGTTGATATAGAGAGAAAGATAGATAAAAAACACTTACATTCGATTCTGGTGATCTAACACACATAGATACATCAAAAATAGATTACAGATCAAAGAGAACACCCAAGAATACTTAGGTTAGTAGTGGAGTTTAGGTTCCTGAGGAGAGAGGTAAAAAATGAGTGTTCTGGGGGTTAAAACTAAGTTAAACTCTAATTTTTGGAGTAGTAAATTCAGGTGACATAGTTAGTCCACATAGTTTGGGGAACTGTGTGTATGCTACTGCATCCAAGACCTCCCCTTTCATTGTTGGTTTTTATAGTTTGAAAAACCATGAAACAACCACGATTTAAACTCTATTTACACTTTCATGGTTTATCCTAGGCACCCACATGGTTTGGAAAAATCGTTCACTAGTCATTCACACCCTCATATCCTCCTAAGCCTCTCACACATTTTCCTGGAGAAAACTACATGGTTTATCCTAATCATTTTCAAACCATGCACCCTTAAAAACACTTCCAAAAAACACCAAAACCGTCACGAAACTCTTAAAACTCAACCTGGGTATTATATGACTTCAAAATAAATAATTAAAGGATAAATTACCTCAAACCAAGGATGTTTCAATATGTTTCATGAATGTGTTATTTACTTAAAGGCTTCATGGGAGATGTATTTATTTTTGGTTGAATTTTCATAAAACAATATTTACTAGGACTTGGTCAATATAGACCATTTGAGGCATTGTATGTATAGCCATTTTGGCCCCTATTGTTTTGGGATATGTTGGGTTAGCATTTCTTATTTGGACTGAGTCTCATTCAGGAGATGCTGAAGTAAGTGATGTTAATTAAAAAGAGTTCAGAAATAGATCAGAGTAATCAAAAATCATATGAAAATTATCATCATCACTTGTTATAGTTTTAGGTTGGTGATAAGGTGATTCTTCATTATTTATTTGATTGGGATATCATATCTTGGGAAATTAGGGGAAATTAGTGTTTTTTTGTTGGGTTGTTTCATATTGTGGATCATTTTGGGAAGGTAGACTATTGGTTGGACTTTCCATCACATATAAACTCAATTCATTATTTATTTCATGTATTTTATTTTTAGAAGTGTCATCTAGATCCATATTATGTGGTAGAGTGGGAAACGTTAGAGATGGATCTTGACACCACCACTGTGGAGTAGCCTATTCATATCCTTTATTATCAGAATAAGGTGTTCCATGGTAAGTATATCCCATTAGTATGTGTATTTAGTATCATGGTTGATATAACCATGCGACTTGGGAGTGGGAATATTTGGTGAGGGAGTAATGACTTCACTTGTATTCTTCTGAAGATCCTTAAGGAACTTATGGGGGCATAAAGTATCATGGTGAGGAGAATTGTGACACCCACTTGGTCACTGGTATATCTTGATTTGAATTTATTTATTTATTTTGTTACTTTTTAGGATTTGGATTATTATAGCCTATATTTTTAGATAAAACAGGCCCGAAAACATGGTTGGAGTGTTATTATTAGCAATCATGTAGATAACCATGAAAGAGAGGTATTTGGGGGATAATATGGTTTCACACATTTTTATCTTGGTTTTTTCAAACTATATAGAGATCTCCATAAACTGTGAAACTTTATTTTGGGTAGAAATTGGCTCCCACATAGTTGGCACTTGATTTTCCTAATCATGCAGCAAAACCACGTGGGTTGACAATCTCATTATTTTTTTGGAAATTCCCTTATGGGATTTTCATAAAAGAAACCCCCCCTCATGTGTATAGCTTTCACCCTGGATTGGATCTTCCTATTCCTTTTATTTTTTTGGATTCTCCTTGGATTATTGGTGGTTTAACTTGAGTTAAGCTATTTTATTCTTGATTATTCTCTCCTTTCCCCTTGTTCTTCCCAATTCATCCATTTTTATAGAAATTTGAAACTCTATCTTTCATTCTATCCAATCCTAGGGTTGTTAATGGGTTATTAATGCTATTTCATTATGGTTTAGGAGTATGAGTACCTCCCTCATTTGATTCAAGTGATAGTTTTTCAATGCGATGTGTTTGAATTTGGTTTTCAATAAGTGTATTTTTTAAGGGAGCTTTTCCATGACTAACCTTTGATTCTTGAATGAATTCGTTTTTTAATAAAATTTTCTTTATATTGAGTTATTATTGATGGTTTATCCATGATTGCTTCATTTTATGAAATTTAATGGAAATTTGATGGTTTAAAGTTTATTTTTCAAAGAAGTTTTTTAATGCATGTGATGTGTTTAATAAAATGACTCAAGTAGGATTCATGGTTTTATATAGATTTAAAAAGGGGTTTTAAAAAGTTTTTCACCTTAAGAAAGGTGATTTACTATTTTTTTATTTTTGGTTTATGATATTTTCACTTTTTAAGTGTTTATGTGATTATTAATGTGTGGAACACGAAAGACCTTGTGTGTGTTTGGATACTTAAACACTTGAACCATTAACCTATTTCCTGGAAGAGTTTAGGTGGGTTATCTAAGGGACCAAGAGATCCTTTGGGGGGAGGATCATGGTAGCTTCCATTATGTGTCCTTGTGGTTCTAAAGTGCCCATTGAAGTATTTTTGGTTCTAGGGAAGACCTATAGAGTCTATTAACTTGTGGTTTATGCTTAGTTGTAAAGTGGATCATGTATTAGACTAAGGAACACTAGACTCCATTGGTCAGTGCCATGATTATTATTTCTTATTTCTTGTTTTATGTAGATTCCCATGTATCTATGCTTAAAACCCTTTATTTTGTATATGATGTCACTTATCCTCATGTTTTATGCTTATGTTTATATCATGTTTGGAAAAGTGAGAATGTTTATGTTGGTTGGATTCACATACTTTTTATTTTATCCCTATTTACTGATTCTTTTTTAAATATGGAATTATTTAAGAAAACCAAAAGAATCATATAAAATTAATGTTTTCAATTGAACTTATTTTCAAATTAAAAGTTTGTTAAATGTAATTTTAAAACTAGAGTGATTGATTTTCCTAGTGAAAGGCCTTATATATATATTCATTGTGGTATCCTACTATGATTTGTGCCCCACATCCCGAATATGCTTTTAGGCACATGCATGCCTTTTTTTTTGCAGGTCACAGGAAAGGGAAAGGGCGCCATGTATTTCAGTGTCCCTTCTTTATTACTGATGTCCATGGTTGTTTTTGGATGGAAAAGATGTTGTCTCATGGTGTTTAACTATTGTACATTATTTTTATGTATTTTATATAGTTTTGATGTTATGTGTTGTCCTTTTTGGTATTAATTTCTATTTTTATTTTTTGATCTTGTTGACATAAAGATATCCTGTATTTACCTTATTTAAAATTTTGATGTTGTGATGTTTATGATATTTGTTTTTATTCTTATTTATATATACTATGATTTGTATATTTACATATGTTGATGTTTCTTATTTGGTTGGTGTGTAAATCTAATTCATGGATGGGTCATAATAGATTTTCAAGGGATAAATCATTCAAAGATGGTTTATTGAGATTCCCTAGTGCTTGTTACCAACCCATGTTGATTAGGAATACTTTTTTGGCCTTAGGAAATAATATCTTGGGTGATAGGTCAGGTTAACCTAGATTTATTCATTACAGATCATGCATGTGTTGTCTTATTTGATTACTTCAGAGTTTAAATTTTGGTGTTTTTGAAATTGGTTTAAAATGTATTTAAGAAAGTATTAAATAGATATGGAATTATAAAATAAAGTTAAATGTTTAGTTTAAGAAAATATTTGGGTTTTCAAAGTAATTCGAGAAATGGTTATGATTTGTTTTTTTCTAAAAGGTCAAAGAATTTATTTTAATTATTGTATTTAAAAATAGAATTAATAGAATGTTTTGTTAATGGAAATTTATGGACTCTTTGGTTGGTGGAAACATGCTTGGCTGTTTATTCTCACAACGTACTTACACCACATAATTTCTATAGACCAAGTGGTTTTTGTAGATACAATATATAGTAGTGAGGAGATAATTCTTATAGACTACTTCTCTTAGGTCACTCATAGAGTGAATTGTGTTTGAGGTTGGATGGTCACTTTGGGTCATGAAGAGATATTATTTTAGTATTCGGAGTTTCTTTTTTTATCTCGTGTATGTATCACCCAATTCAGACTCACCCATATTTTTATTTTTGTTTCCATTTAATTATATATATAGTGAGTTTTATGTTTATTTATTACTATACATTTATTACTTTTATTATTATTTTAAAACTGTTTGTTTTACTTGAATGGATTCCCAACTTATGAATTCATTATACCAGATTTCCATTAAAATTACACTATGTATTTAATATTATTTATTTAGGTGAAATATTCCCTATTATGTTTATTTTGATGTGTTGGAACTAGTTTCCAGCCCATGGGGATTGGGAATTCTCTTTAGGCCTTACCAAGGGATGGACTTGGTTCCCATTTGAGGGGTGTCTTAGGTTGGTTCATAACAAAATTGCATCAAAGCACCCTTTGTTATTTCAAGAGTAATAGTAGACTATAGATAGTAATGTCCAAACTCAAGAGGTAGGTTCAAGAAGAGTCTAGATCACTCTTCTTTGTTTAGATCCTCAATTTACCATAGGGATTTGGGATTGAGAGACATATATATTTTTTATATGTTCTCTATTTAATTTTGAATTATGTGAACTAATAAATGTTTTCCTATGTTTTGGGATGGAAATTTTACTTGAAATAGAGGCATGTAATAAGATAATATGGTATGGGAGAGATTATGGAGACTATATGTATGGTTATATATAATTCTCAATGGTAGATACATAGTCTTCACATGTTTCTCCAAACCATCTGAACAACCTATGAATGATCACCAATCCCTTTGTAAATTTTTATATTAGACTCATTTTTCTTCTAAGACTATTTTAGTAATGTGTAAATATTATTTGGGATGAATTAAATGGGATTTTTACAGTTTATTGGTATTATTAGGTTTGATTTTGATGAGATTTTGAAAATAATAATTTAGTTTTTAATGAAAACAATTCAGTTTTAAATATTGATAAAGAATCTTTCCAAAAATAATTATTGAAATGAGCTCATTACTAAGAATTGATGATTGTTTTAATAAGTAAACTATATATTTTTAAAATAATTTTCAAATGGGGTTTTAATGGTTTAAAAAAAAGTGTATGGATTAGGAATGGTTTAAAAATGAATTTCTAACCTTAGATAGTGTTGTGATTTTTTTGGGTGGTGTTTGTAACTTACTCTCTTAGGATGTTATAAATTGAGATTTATTTTCATTGAGATCTATTTTATTTTTAAGATGTTATTTATTGAGTTTTTTGTTTCTATTATTATTTATAGTATGCATCCTAGAAATATATTTATGGATTATAAGATGTTTAGTATCATATAGTTATTCTTTGTGTAGGTTTCTTACCTTTCATGAATAAGAATATGGATAAACATGAGTGTGAGAGTAGCGATGATTTAGGAGAGTCTTCACATTTTTTTATATTTATTGTATGGTCATATTGGGAATTCCAAGATATCTAGTTCAAAAGTTTCAATGACCTATTATCATTTCAATCGATTTGGGTAACTTTAATAATTTTATAAATTAAAATATTAGTAGAGGGAGAAACCCCAATAATATTTTGTAACTTGAAAGTATTATAGGGAATCTTTTCAAAGTATTTTTTCCCTCTTACTTCTTTATTTTTCTATTTCTATCATATTATAATTTATAACCTTGTAAGTTCATATATTAGATACATTGTGCTTATTTTAAGTAGAAAAATAATTTTTTTTGAGATTACTGGTCTGATCTCAATTGAATATTTTGTTTGAGTTTCCTCAGCTAAAAGTTATCATTGTGATTTTTGGTGACACTATTAGAATTTATTATTATTCTATTAACCTTTCATGTTATTAAAAGAATTATATAGTGGGGAAATTTTTACTAGTCTCATCTCTTTTGGTAATCCATTTGAAGAACTTGTTCTCATGTTCTATCCTTATTATGATTTTGGATTTATGGTTTCTCATTTATTTGGGAGTGTCGTTCATAGTACAGGTTTCATTTCTATTTTTTGTGAGTTTTTATCTCCCTAAATTATATCTATGGGTGATCATATACTTTCTATAACTTGTTGAATTCCTAGGGTAGTAATGTGATATGGTGGGGAGAATTATCACATCCATGATTTCATTTTCATGTACAGTGACTATTATTTATGTTTTTTTATTTAAATTTGACTAATTCTTTATTTTTTTGTAATTTTATATGTTTTTAGATTTATATTACTCCTCTACATCACGTTGATGCTCAAAACGGGCATGTAGTGTCTTTGGGAATTGAAACAGGGAGAGTTTTTTCCATAATCCACCTATTTCACATTTTAAGCCCCACATTACTTTTTAAAATAAATGAAACACCATAGTGGTAGCTGTGTGTTTAATCACATAGTCACCAAGAGACCTGATGGGATCCATGGAGGTTCTAGGTTAACAATTTAAATCCCAAAAACTATTTCTATAATCTAAGGAATCAAGCACCCCACACATTGGTGCAATCTCACATACTAAATACACATGAAAATAAATTATCATGACTAAAGGTAAGTCTCTTAGACCACCTACCTCATTAACAAAGCATTACCAAACATTCACAAGGCCCAATGACTCTGATTAGGATCATTCAAGCCTCATCCAAACTCTTTAAAATCCAAACAAGCCCGCCTCAACCACATGAGTTCTAAACTCATTCCAAGAAACCAATAATTAATTAATTATAACAACTATAATAAATAAATTAATTAAATTCCACCCTAGAATATTTTTTTACAACTCACCATGTTTTTCATGCCACATCAGAGCTAAATGCAACCACTCACCAAAGACCTATGACATAACCCCATCAATTTTCAAGGCCAAATCCCAAACCAACAAAAATGATACAAACATTGCTTGATACCATAATCAAGGAAAACCTTGAAAAAATTAATTTCATAAAATGACTCCAACAAAATTATGTGTGATGGTGTGCATAATTCGTCTTGGGATCTCCTCTATACTAGACAACCAAACTGTTTATGGGAAATGGGTGATTCCACCATGCTCAGGTGTAATCACCATCAAAACCCTAAACTGAAGAACAAAAAAAGAAAATAAGGGGAGTAATAATAAGAATATAATCCACTAGAGGTTAGTTCATACCTAAAAATGTAAAATAAATGAGTTAAAACCATCTAAAATCGACGGTGGTTGAAGGTGGGAAGAGGAGAGAGATTATAGGGGTCATATACACATGAGAGAAGGATAGATGGGGTATGGAAGATTAAAATACTAGGGATTAAAAATAATCATTCTACAATTTTTTAATGTTGCACAGTTTTTCTATATGGTTTTCCAAAACATGCACTAATCATGCATCGAACACTGTGCAAGCCCATCCACCCCACATAGTTACGACACATGGTCTCCCTAACCCTGTGTCAACTGTGAAACTCCTTGTAAAATTCATTGCAGATTATTAAACATCTAGTAGGTCCACCTATAATTATTTAAAAAAACTTTTCCACTTTAGAAATTGATCCATATGGTTAGGGTTCATGGTTATCACTAATTGTGTGCCCTATGTTGTAGAGCCAAAAACTCAAACTATAGGTCCCTAATCCATGAAAAACTTCCAAAATCACCAAACCAACTATATAAATTCATTCTTTATCCAAATTGGGTCTCTTTAAAGGTTCCAAATCTTGGTATTCCATTTTATCCCCTGGTTAAAATACCCACCCGTCCACCATTTTGAAAATTTAAACATTTATAAATTCTCGAGAATCCATAAAGACAGGGGGTTTTACAAATCTATTATACCCTATTATTATATAACCATTTATAATGGTTATATAATGACAAATTCCCCCCATTAATTCTTATAAATTCATCCCATTATATCTTCACAAATCTCACTAATCATTACTATTTTTTTCTTTTTGGATCTTACAATATCTTTGCTCCTTCCATTATATATTTTTTCTCATCATAGTTTTTGTTCTATTAATGGTGATTCTCAAGGATGAAGATGATCTAGGGGATATCTTAATAATAAAAATTTAATCATTTTTTATTTATATTCCCATTTTAACTTATACACTTTTAAGGGATGTGATCATCCATGATATGTAATAATTCATGTAATATATGGTTTCATTTACTTTTGTTAAAGTGTGACATTATGAGTGAATAAATTATTGTTAATTTGATTCATATATTATATGAATTATTTTTTAATGAAATATAATTCTTTTGAAAGAATAGAAAATAATACTTAGGAATTATAATTATATATTTTAAGGAAAAAATGTTTCCAAAAAACTTAGGTATGATATTACCCCCTCTTAAATAAATGACAACCTCACAGTTTTAATCATCCCTCACTGATAAAAATAGTTAAGGGTGTATGTAAGAAGAAATTACATAAGATATAATTCCTAATGAGATATCAAACTAATAATCTTGTGAAGACTAGGAAATCCTTTAATAAAAACATCAATGTATCCATTAAAAATTAGCATATCCTTAATACTTAGTTTCCTCTAACCATTTGACCTAAATACCCCTCAAGATTTTATATTAAAATACATATAATAAAAGTAATTTCTATAGGGAGTTCATAGACAACCTTTTACAATAGATGATCATGGTTTGATTTAGTATACGAAATTTAATTTCCTTATTCATGAAAATTTTTAGGCCCAAATATTTCTTAGATACCCTGAGGGGGGGATTAGGGTATTAATATTATTTTCAAAACTTTTCATATCCCACTATATCTTGACCTCTTTATTATGAGGTTCCCTTTGTTTACTCTTTTATGTTTATGTTGATCTTATCCTTTCCAAATTTTTCTGATGATTATGTATAGAGAGTAAATTAAGAAAGTAATAAAAAGGACACACATATTTTTATATAGTTCACCCTCACTAGGTCATATATAAGGAGAATATAATGGTAATGTACTAATGTATCAAATACACTAAATCTCACTACCAAAAAAAGGTTTGGAGCGGAATCAATGTCCCTCCTTGTTTACAACCATTTACAACTAGCACACAGGATAAAGAACAATATCTTTTATTGTTGAGAGTTACAAAAAGTGTATGATTGGTTCCTTTAAACATAAAATTGTCCTTCAAAGCTTTGATATGAACATCACCTTGAGAATCACCTTTTAATGATATATCATAGAAACTCATTATCAATTTGGAAATTTCTTTAAGAGATTAAAAGTCTTTCTATTTCTAAAATGATTCTTTAAATATCCTCACTTGATGGTATGCAGAACTACCTTCTTCCATTCACCACCTTGAATGTAGTATTGAATAAAATACTTCTGAAAATATTTTTGAACAGTGAAGATCCTCTATATTCTTCCTCTTATAAATTCAACTATGAAAATAATATTTCTCATAGGTTAACCCCAGCACGTTACCCCTATATGAGACCCTGGTGCATAAACCTTGCATGAGATCTGGGCATGTAACCATTGCATGAGATCCTAGCACCTAACCCCCGCATAAGATTTAGGAACCTAGCTCCTCCCTTAGAATCCTCTATGAGACCTCCCAATGATAAATCTCTATAAAGCCTCTCTATGAGATCTCTTTTTGAGACCTTGTTATGTTCATATGGATTTTGAGACTCCAATGCAAGACTCTATTCTACTTACATAAATTAGAAGGATCTATATTGTTCATACAGATTATGTGACTTTGTTCTAATCACATGATCATGTTTATTCATTATGTTCATGCTTATCACTTAACTCTAGTATGAGATCTTATCCAGGTTACATAGATCATGTGTTAGCAACAAGTTTTTCTATTCATTCAAACATGTTTCACATAATTCTCTTTACAAGATAGAATCTCTAGACCCTTTTTCAAGACTTTGTTCTCATTATGTGGATCGTGTGATTCTGGTACAAGACTTCATTATTATCATGAAAAAAATAACATGATTTAAATCACATATAATCATTATATTTACATGAATCCCCTTCTCTATACTCTAATTAAAATAAATATTTTTAAGAAAAAATCATTACCACTTAATAATGGTTAGTGGGTATTTATAGGGAAAATTCCACCACCTTAACTCCACAAATCGCAGTCATCCATCCATTCCAACAACTTAATAATCACCATAACATGCTTCACATGATCCAATCATGAGATCCAAACACATTAATTTTGTGGTAATCTTCATTGTTATCCAACACTTTGTGTGATCCAATTGTGAGATCCAAAAAAAATCATGAGTGTTTCACATGATCCCATCATGCGATCCAATGGAAATCATGTTATCAGTTACATTGTCTTCCAGTGCTTTATGATATCCCCTCATATGATCCAAGGAAAATACTACAGTCATGTGATTTCTAATGACTGCATGATATCTCCATCATTTAAAACTTCTTTATCTTATTTTACTTCACATGATATCACTATGAGATCCACTAACAATCATTCACATCACATGATTTCAAATGACTATGAGACATCCCTGTCATTACCAAATATTTTCTTTTATGCACTTTTCATGATCCCACCATGATATCCCCTAACAATCATCTGGTGTATTCAAGTGATTTTCATGATATCTTCATGAGATCCCTAAAAATCATATAGTGCTTCACATAAATAATTTGTATGATTATTTCTAATATTCATTCTATGTGTGATTAGTTCTGACATTCATGCTCTATGGGATCAGTTTAGACATTCACATTATGCATGATCAATTCTGACATTCATGCTTCACATGATCAGTTCTGAAATTCTTGATTTTCATGATTAGTTCTTACATTTACACCAACTCTTTATACCTACTTCGACAACCAACCTTTTTCAATAATTCCAGTCCTTATAAAAAAACAAAATCAACCCAAAAGAACCATCTAGAGGGATTTTTTTCCAACAATCTCCCCCTTTGGGTTTCTTAATAACAATTTAAGACATTAATAATCATCTTATTGACAAGTCATACACATAAAAAACCATTTTACTTATACAACCAAATATAGTGATCAAGTAATTCCTTAAAACATACTCTAAGCCCACATGGGTCAAGATCAATATGAGAAACAAGAGTTACATGAAAATTTTATCGATGAATCATTTCATTTTCGAAGCTGATACTAGAAACCTTTTTGAAATCAAATGATATAACAACCACTGGAAACCTTCTCAACATTAAAAGACAGAACAAGTTTAGTCATTGAGATCACTTCTTAACTTCACATATCAAATTCTTGTATCATAAACCCAAAGGCCAAGTATTTTTTTGATTCTTCTCCATTGATAGACCAACTTTAGCATCATCATATTTAAAACTCCCCTTATTTTTCTACTCCCCTACAAACTTGTACCCCTTTATTGATTATGAATTTATATCCCCCTTTGTCAATGAACCCAAAGGTTAATCCTTTTTCATCTTTGACATGAGAAATAGAAAATTTTATCAGATAGGATAAAAACACACCATACCTAGGGGATATGGGGTTCCAAATTCATACTATTCAAGTGTGTGAAGTCAACATAACTCCAAGATCCAATCAATGTTAGTAAAATTATTCTTAGTTTAATACCTTAATTAAAATGTATGTAACCTGTAGTTCAGTTTCAATATATACTCCAAATTATCAAGACCAAGATCCACATTCTTCTTGATGAAGTGATATTTGTTTTCAATGTGACTTGTCCTTGAAAGATGGGATGTATATTTTCTATGATTTATAGACATTAATTATCAAAATGGATGCCAATCAGAGACTTCACTTTAATAAACCCCTTTCTCATATAATTAAATAGTGTATTAATTCATTTATTAATTGAATCCACCTTATTCAATGATCTCTATGCATCATATTTTTGATAATATAATAAATCATGAGGGGGGAGACATTATTATTTTATCTTATGAATTATAGATAAAGAGAAATTGCTATCCCTTTGGTTGTGCACTTCTTCTTAGCCCACAAGACACCATAAGCTAACATATGAAGACCACCTGACTATGTAAAGTATTTTAAATTTCGCCTTTGACTCCATATATATACTTTAGATTGAAACTTTGATTCTTTTATAACTTTTAAAGATCAAAGTCATATTATTCTTTATAGAAGCACACTACTTAAAGATTATCAGCAAGTGGAATTACCACATGGAATTGAGTCATTAATAGATCCTATAAGCCCATTGAATCAAAACTCTATGTATAAAATAAGAGTTTAAGACAGTAAACACCAATGTTGTCCATGTCACTCACTTAATTCCTAGATTCAAGAAGCATGAATTTCCACAATTATTCAAAGGACTCTCTTGTCAGATGAGGCTATATCACCTAGAGAGATTTTTACCATATAGATCAATAATTCTACTTATTGAGATGAATTATGATGTCGAATTACTCTTTAGAATGGGGATACCAATTGTTGGAAATGTTATTGATTTTCTCTCACAGTGTCTTAGTTTCCCAAGAATAGTTAGTTGATACCACATTGTTAAAAAAATATATATAATCATGAAATAAATGAATGTTGTTTCTTCTCCCCCAATTGGCATTATCTCAATTAACAAATATCACATAAACTGAGGCATGATACCAATGGTTTAATATTAAATGCAACCTAGAACCACTAGATCCTTCATGTGTAGATTTGACATCTCTTCAGTTTCACATTAGGCTCTTCATCATATAATATCCCTTTTCCACAACACAAAACTTATAGATACATATTTTAAAAATAGAGTTTATTTGTAACATCACTTGTTGAATCTGATACCATATATGAACTTAAAGAGTGAAAATTATTCTTATTGCATGTGTCTCTATTTAACTTATACACCCATGCCCTTTCAACACACACACACACACACACACACCATATGTTGTATCTCCCCCTAAATATTGCACATCATCTAGAAGATATTTGAAACATTAAAAAAACGTGAAGAGGGGTACCTATAGAATCCTCAATAAGAGGATTTTGATCAGTCCAGATGGACCAACCATTTAATATTTTCTTGAAAAACATTATACTCATTTCTACATTTTCAAAATTCCTATCCAAATTCAACTTATCTAGCTATATAATAAGACATTCATTACCCACATGCAAAGTATTATTATGGAATGTAAGTTTTTTAGGCTTGTCCATTTTCAAAATTTGGGGTTTAAACCCAATAGTAAAAATATCTTTCTTTGATGCACCACTTATATAAAATTTACATGATTATTTCTTTTCAGCAAGAATATTTTCACTAGTTATATTCTATTACTTAATCCTCCATTGGATGGATCTTTCTCTTTTACTAGTTATTCAAGTCACCTCACCTTCTCTTGTCGGGGGCAAGTCTTTCACTGTATTCAAATTCTTCTTAAATACAATTGGATAAGATCCTACCATTTTCTTCCAAGTTCATTAACATTCTTTCCGAGATATGTTGTGAGTATAACATAGAAGGTTCTTTAAACACCTTTGTTTGATCTCTTTGTGTTTCCTATAAGTATTTAAAACTATTTATCAAATTTTCAAGTTTTATTCTAGTATCTAATATCTCATTATATACCACTAGAGTTGGGGATCTCTCTTTAGGTTACTTTTCATTCCTTACTTTCATCTAGCTTCAATATCTTTCTTAATTCCCATGAGTAGGACATATAAAACATCTCCCATTAAAAAAATACATTGATTAATCATTTCTGGATTGAGATATTAATTTATCTAGATTTATAACTATAAATTTTATCCCTTAGGATTCTTGAAACATACTCATGGTGTGTCCCATTCTTCCACAATAATAGTATTTGATGGATAACCTCTTTTAATAGATGTTCATTTCAAACTTTTCAAGAAGATTCTACTTATTTTAATATTTAGGAATATTTATATCTTCACAATATGAAATAAATTCCAATTCTTTAAAAAAAAAGACATAAAATATGACCATGAATCCCACAGATAAAGCACATATTGTCATCAATTATTGTATAAGTCATTTGATGTTTCTTTCTAGAACCTTTAATATTTTTATTATTTATAGAACTATTCTTGGTTCTCTCCCTCTCATGTGTGAGAGATAGTTTATCATATCCGGTAACAAAATTTTCCAAACCACATGGCCTTTGGGAAGAGAAAAAATTTCATGTTTTCCCTTCAAAGTATCATATTTTCTTTTCATTTAATTATTACCTACCAAATAATAATTGAATAATAAATGAAAAGAATACTTCAATTAAGAATTTCTTTTAGAATTAGATTGCATCAATTATTTATTGACTAGTTATAGATCTTCTCCTAATTATTGAATCTTATATTCCCATAATTCAATTTGAGCATTATGTTCTCTCTTGATATTTTTCCACTACTCATCTCATCTTTAAATGATCATGAATTATTATCCACCATGTCAATTTGATCATTTATTTTAAAATTCATCTGAGCAATAGAATATTTAATGCACCTAGTCTCTTGTTATATCCATTGATTATCATGTACCAATTATGATAGGTGTACAACAAGATTATCATTTTTTCTTCCAAATTCCAATTTATTATAAGTTCAAATTCATTATCTTGTCATTAGCTTCGAGTTTTTACAGTTCTTTAGTTTGGGAATCATATTATCTCTTAGATATATAGCTAATTAAAAAATTATTTTATTTAAACCTTTTAACTTTTTGACTTACATTTCCTATAATTGGATCCATATATATTTAGAATTATTTTATTATTTATCAGTAGTTTCAAAAACACTTAGAATATTGGTTTCTTCACCCATTATTACAATATCATTGAATGAGTAATTATTTTCAATGTATGATTCATCATAACTATTATTCAGTAGATTGTTAGTTTTATTCAACTGAATCAGACTATTTTTATAGTAACTTCCACCCTAGGGAATACCACCTTAATTATACTTCTTCTTTGAATTTCTGCCCTTTTCAATGGAACAACAAGATAAGTGAAAACTGAAACTTCAATTCCGAAAAATTAATAAACCAATCAAATAAAAAATCCAATAAAACTAACCTACCCTATGATACCAATTGTTAGGCCCAAAAAGGGATTATATTCCCTAAGAGGGGGGGGGGGGGGTAGGGTATGGAGATTATTTTTTAAATTCTTCCCATCCCACTAGATCTTGACCTCTTTATTAGGAGGTTCAATTAATGTTCTATTTAGTGTTTAAATTGATCTTATCCTTTCCAACTTTATTTGATGTTTATGTATGGAACATAATGTAAGAAAGAAAACACAAGGACATGTATATTTTTACCTGGTTCACCATCACTGGGTTATTTCTAATGAACGTAGAATGGAAATGTATTGATGTACCAAATCCACTAAATCTCACTACTAATACATAGTTCAGAGTGGTCTCTCTATCACTCTTAGTTTACATCCATTTATAATTGGAACACAATCCAAATAACAATATATACTATTGTTGAGATTTTAACCAAGTGTATGATAGGTTCCTTTGAAATTTACATTCTCATTCATAGCTTTGTTGTGAACATCCCCTTGAGCATCACCTTTCCATGAGATATCATGGAAACTTTTCATCACTTCAAAAAGTTCTTTAATAATTTCCATGTAATACTATTTCAAAAAATGATTCTAGAAATCAACTCACTCTCTGGTATAAAGAACCCCATTCTTCCTTTTACTACCTCAGATGTATTAGTGAATAAAATCCTTCTACAAGGATTATTGAATGGTGAAGAACATATGACTTATTTTTCTTCTGAATTCAAGTGTGATGAAGATATTGGTCACAGGTTAACCTTGGCATGTTACCCCTACATGATAACCTAGTATGAAATCCTTGAATGAGATCCTAGTGTGTAACCATTACATGATATTAGGGCGTGTAACCCTTGTGTGAGATTTGTCCATGTAGCTCCTCCATGAGACTCCTCTATAAGACCTCTACAGAAGACCTCTTTATGAGACCTCTTTGTGACACCTCTCTTTAAAACCTCTTCGTGAGACCTTATTCTATTCATGTTGATTGTGATAACCCAAAACAAGACTCTATTTGGATTACATGGATCACAAGTCTTTGTATTGTTCACATGGATTGTGTAACTCTATTCTATTCACACAGATCAAATGTCTTCATTTTTTTATGTGTATTGTGTGTCACTAGCATGAGAAATTTTTAAGGTTATGTGGATTGTGTGATAACAACTAGTCTATCTATATGTGAAAACACCCTATGCACACTTCTATTCACAAGATACCATCATGATACCCTTTCACAAGAATTTTTTATGATTACATAGATCACATGATTCTAGTGAAAAAATTTATTCTATTTATTAGAAACACTTATATAATGTCAATCATATATACTCCTTCAATTTAAATTAAAACCCTTCTTAATACATTGATTTAGATAAATATTTTTAAGAAAAATTTAATCACTTATTAAGGATGGGTCAGTGGGTATTTATAATAAAAATTCCTCAACCTTAACACCACAAATCACGTTCATCCATCCATTCCACCACCTTAACAATTTCCATCATGTGCCTAGTATGATACCATAATGAGATCTAGATCTATTCATGTGGGGGATAGCTTCATTTTCATCCAACATTTCGTGTGATCCCATTGTGAGATCCAAATACAATCATGGGCGCTTTTTGTGAGTCCATCACGAGATCAAATAAAAATCATGTGTTAAGTGGAATTTTTTTCAAGGGATTTCTGATATCCTATAATTTGATCCAAATAAAATCACTTGGTAGCATGATTTAAAACAACCGTATGAGATATACTTCATTTACAGCTTCTTTTTCTTCATGTGTTTCATGTGATGTCATAGTGAGATCCACTGATAATCATGCGCTTTGCAAGATTTTAAATGATCATGTGATATCTCCATTATTACTAGCTATTTTTCTTTCATGAACTTCAAATAATACCACCTTGAGATCCCATGAAAATAATATGGCGTATTCAATTTCTTTTTGTGATCCCTTTGTGAGATCTATAAAAATCATACATTTCTTCATGTAACTCCTTTGCGTGACCATTTTGGACATTTTCACTCTGTTTGATTAGCTCTGACATTATCACTCTACATGATAAGTTCAGACATTCACACTCTGTATGATATGTTCTGACACTCACACATTGCGTTATCAATTTTTACATTTATTCCAACTCTACATGCCTCCTTTAACAACCTTTTTCAACAACTTCAAACCTTGTCAATAAATAAAATCAATCCACAATCACTATTTAGTGGTATTTTTTCAATAAAATTGATATGGTATATATGTATTGAGGGGAAATAAATTCCTAAAATCACATAAAATTTGACTAAATAGAGAATAATAATATTTTTAAGAAGAAAATTAGCACAAACTTTAATTAGGGAAGAGTTATAGACATGGGATGAAGTCATCACAACACTAGTATTTTTCACTAATAATTCATTATCTAATAATTATGATGGTTATTTTATTCCCTAATAAAACTATATAGATGAAAATAAGTGGGTAAAACTAGAATAAAATAGGATATTTGTAGTTCTTAAGTGCATGGTGAATATACCTTACACCACTTCATTTTCATGATCCACTTTAGCAGTTTTAATTACATAAGATTTACCTTTATCCCTTGGGATATGGGGTTTCTATTGTTTATTGTCATCATTAACCACTAATTTGGTAGATTGGTCGGTGTAATGTCTATTCTCCTTGAAATTTAATCATTGGAGTGTGTTTGGTGAATTAGGTTGATTATTCTTTTCATTCTTTATATCCCTTCAGTATTTATGTCATTGATGGTATTCTATCCTACACTTGAATCATTTCTATATTCCTTTAAGACAATTCCGCCATGCTTATTCCCACATATTTGTCATGAAATAAGATAAATACTCATTACTCTATGTATTTTATCATTTTTGTTTCCATGGAACTTCATTTTCATTTTCATATCTCCATTACGATAAGGATAATGTGAGTCTCCAAATTCCATTTCCCATCTTGAATGAAAAATAAAAAATTCCTTTATTGTTTCCAAAGTATCTTATATCTACTGCGTTTTGGAGACTTGGTTTTAATCCACTAAATAAATTATCTATTTTTATTTTATATTCAATGATAAATTTAAAATTATCCCTTGAAAATCTTGTGAAGTTTGTTTCATAGGTACCAATGGATTTATCCTCCATTTTCTTTAACTCAAGGAATTCTCTCTCCATTTTGGTGTGAAGAGTTAGGGGAAATATTTATTAAAAAATACCACTTTAAAATCCTCCCATTTCATAGATTTGATTTCTCTATTTTGCCTCAAGTTCAATATTAGGGTCCATTATTGATCAACTTCACCTTCCAAATGATAAAAATATAAAACCAAATTTTCATTCTCTAAGATCTAGATAATGAAAAATATCTTTTATATTGTATTGATCCATTTATTGAAAGTTTATCGATCGAAGATCCACTAATGAACATCATTTGTTGATGAATGAAAGACTCAATAACATGTTTCTCATTATTTGATGTGTTCGATAGATCAATATGGTTTTGGTTATTGTTTATAACCAAAGAGAGAATATCCATGATGGTTTGAACATATTCTCTCATCCCATTTTTTTCACATTAGGACAATCATTATATAGTCCATCACATTCATTATTAACTCGATTCCTCTTTAAAACTTGATTAATGATATGAGGATTTTAGGATAACGTAAGAAATTATTAATATGAGTGTGGAAACATGAGTCAATAATCGTGATCCATGAAAACATAACATAAGAATTTGAATATGGATTATAAATAAGTGCATAGAATCATTACTTATATCGAGACTCACTACCAAGACTATCATCACATAGTGGATTGTGCACCATAGTGAACTGAGTTTACTCTCAAATCCCAAACATGATATCCGATGAGATATAATACTTTACCTAATGTATTGGAGGGATATAATGGACTCACACATCACTTTATGGAAAAAGTGTCTTAGGGATTTGGGTTTATTCACCATTATCTATCTTATAATGATAAAACATACATATATGTGCCACATGAACATTAAAACATTCATTATTCCAATAACTGACGAGAAAAAAATGGATTTCATGAAAAATTCCATAATACATGACCAAAAGTCATCCAGAGTGAGATGGTGGATGGTATCATTAGATTATATCCCCAGTAAAACATAGTAAATGTTAAGGGATGTTGTCATAGATGAAAAAGACTTTTATAATATCATAATAAAATTTCATTGAAAAACAATAAGAAATGTCCTTTACTTTTGATAATTTTTATTTTAAAAGAAAATAATCTGAAAAAAAAGAGAATAGAAATTTATTTATAAAATCATTAAAACTTGTATAGGTATTTTTATAAATAAAACTAAATTATATGGTGAGAAAATGTGTTTAATTAGAATACATTATAAAATATATTCATTTCACACTTTTGTAAAGAAAATCAATGAAAATAGAAAATAACCTACATGGAAAATGTTAAAAAGTGATAAATTTTATTATTTTATAGTGAAATTAGAGGCTAATAGAAAATGACCTTAATCAGTTAAATAAGTAAAGGGAAGGACATCTATAAAAAAATAATGTATATGGAATTATAGGAGAAATATTCCCAATCAAAAGAAGAGATAATATTAGTTAAAATAACTCATATACTTTTAGTAAAATTGTGAAACAAAGGGAATTGAAATGGTGACAAGACATGTAAACCCTATAAATTACCGGATAAGAATAAAATAATTGTTTTTTAGAGATAGAGAATATACAATGTGATATTGGAAAACAAACATGTATGGATTTGATAACCTTTTAATAAAAAACCATTGAAACAAATAACCTTGTATATATTTTTAAATACCTTAAATCTACTAAAAATTGCGGTAAAATACATTAATTGGAAGTCGATGAACCACAAAAAAAGTGGTGAATATGAATTATATCTCAATGAAGGTAAATCGATATGAGAAAATGCTTACAATTACTATAAATTTTTTTAAAAAGTGCATTAAACCCATATATGATAAACATAACCATCATAATCCATTATTTGGAAACCTTATTAATATCTAATACCTTTTATACTCTTCAATTATGATCATTCATTACACATATATTTTTTAGTTCTTGTATATTTTCATCATTGGTTTTTTTTTTAATTTTTATTATTTGATACTAGTTTTGTAATGAAGATATAGATCCTCATTATTGGATACCATGTTCATCATTCCATGGTTTTTCAAGGTTGGGGAATAATTTTTTACTTTAATTATTTATTAAGTAACATTTTCATTTTATGAAATTTATAGTTATGGTTTGTGAGAATGGAATCCCCAATGAGAATTTTTCAAGTAATTTTCAAATAACAACAAGTTACTTTATAATGAAAATTAATTTTTTTGATCCTTCCATGGAAATATTCATAGAATAAATTACTCATTAATATAATATATTTACATTATTAATTTTTTTCATACTAATGCATGATGAAAATGATGATGTTGGTATAACATCATTCATGTAGGTGATAGGATTGACCCAAATGTGAACATGTTATTATAATGAAATGAGTAGGATTTTAGAGTTATATAATAGTACTAGAATTTAAAAAATTCTAATAATGATAATTAAACTTCATTATAGTAGATAATTAGGTATAAAAATATTTGAGATGATAAGGTAATTGAAAAGGATAGTGAAGATCTAGATACTTTGATAAATTTTCTCCTTCACGAAATGGGTTCCTTCAGAATAAAGGATTTTGGATTCCTTATTATGACCATAGGAATCCAAATATATAAGAATAATTTATGAGAGTAAAAATGGGTATACATCAAAGAGATAACTAAAGGAAAATAATGTTTTTGGAGGGGTATAAAAAAGGTCCTTTTATAGGTGAGTTTTTTGTGGCATTTTCATAAATACCCATTCCCTAATATATAAAGTTGTCAAGAAAAAAAATAATTAATAAGGGGTGAAGGAAGGTAAAAAATTTCATCATACACCATTTTAAAGATATTTTTTATGATGTTTTAGGCCTTGACCATTTGTTAAACTCATTTACCTAATTTTACTTTCACCATGGTAACTTAATATTTACTATGGTAATTTATTTTTTCCCATAAAAATAAAATTGAAATGTTTCCTAATTAAAACACAATGATTATAAATGTTAAATATATTTTCATGGATTAAATTTCTAAAGGTTAAAAAATTATTTATAATATAATAACAAATTACATGGAAAAACAACTTTTACTAAACATGTTTTTTTAAGCATAAAATGAATTTATTCTTATAAATTTCCATTTGATAAACATTATATGAATGTTAATTTATTTTATTCTGTTTATTATCCATAAATTTAATTAAAATAATTATTTAGTAGTGATTAATTTAATTTTAAAATATAAAAATGCATTATATATAAAGAAAAATCACTAAAAAATTGGTCTTTTTAACATTGAATGGTTTTATATTTATTCTAAACTAATTAATAATTAATGTATGAATGTTTATTAATTTTTTTATATATAAAAAATAAATTTAATTAAATTTTATACTCCTAATATGATACATTTATATTTTAAATAAAAACATAGAATATATAAAAAACAATGTTTTTAAATAAGACACTTTTATTTATTCATGAATAATTAAATAAGTGTTCATTATTGTTCTATAATTATTTTCTGGATGATATTAAGTTATTTTAATAATTATAAATTTATTTTTATCAAAATATTTATTAATATAATTCTTTAATATTAATAAATTAAACAAATAAAATTAATTCATAAAATTTGTTTCTTTAATATATTACCAACATATTATTTAATGGAAAAAGGTTTTATCAAAATATTTATTGTTATCATTCCATAATTATTTCATGGATGTTATTATGTTTTATAAAAAATACTTAATAATTACATAAATATATTTTAAGGGAAACAATGTTTCCTAAAACCTTGGGTGTTATAGTTTGATCAATGATCAGATGGTCCACATTTCTCCGACCGAGCTCTATTGTCTCCTTATCATTGACCACAACCCATAATGGTTTGAACATCGTTAACCATATCTAAAATTTATCAAATTTCAAGATTAGGAAGATCTCAATCCCAATATTCTATATCTGGCCTCACCAATTCATAATTCATTAAATTTATATGCCAAAACATAGAGAGAATATAAAATTCTCTAAAACTTCTCTCTAGATTTTCTCTCAAACCATAAGTCCAAAAAGTTAGATTCCAAATCCTTTTGAATATTCTCTTTGAGAGACTTCTAGGGTTATGTGGTTCCCCTAAATGAATCAATTAGATGAATAATATATTTAATAATTATCAAAAGTATCCTTAAAATATCTCTATAAGATATCTCAAAACCCATGAATCATATTTCGATGAATCCAAGGGAATTGGATTATATCATCAAGTTGAATGTGGATCTAAAATCATTTGACAGAATTATTTCATTAAGGTTTCTAAATCTAAGAGTGAATTTTTCAACCTAAATATTTTCTCTATAATTTCTAAAAAACTATCCATAGGATTCTAAAAAATCAAAGGGTATGATATTTTTTAAAATTGGAACAACAAACTCAATTTCATAACCAGCTTTAAATTTTTGGGCATAAAATAAAAAGATAGAATATTGTAGTCAAATAAATGAAATTTAAACACAAATAACCATACTCGTGACAATCCATATATCATCTGGACAATCTCCTTTGATCATTGGTGACCCCTCTAACACGACCCCCCACTGGTACCCTGTATGGGCTAATAGTGAAGATGGGGATGACTCCCTAAGACCACTTACAGTAGTACATGGGTTGGTGACTAGAACTGAGGGTATAAAATGAATATAAATTAGAGGCATTAGACTTAATATGAAAAATATAGGATAAGAGATATGATCCTACAATCAAGTACATAATATAAATAAATAGACAATACCAATACATGAATGTAATTTCATACAATATGGAAACTCCAGTAGCTCATGAATAACCACTATGTGCTAGAAATTACCAGCTTGATCCATAATCTTCTCCTATGGACCTAAAAAATAGTTTATATATATGTGGGGAGAGAATAAAAATGTACTTAGTAGAATCCTCACCAAAAACTATCATGAAAATGTGAATGAAACATTATAAATCCCAGGGAATAAATAGAGGAAACCAAATTATTACCTATTCAGGTAAAACTAAATCCCATCTTCACCAAGTCTCACTCACCAAGTAATGTGTAAATGTAATAAATTTTATATAAAAATCATATACATAAGAAAGACACCAAATATATACTTCCCTAATGGTTTGTCACTCTCACACCCCAATGCTAAATTTTTTGTGCTTAAATACCTTCCATACTAGAAAAATAACATAATATTGAGTCACATATGATGTGGTTGAGACTTAGTACTACTACCGACATAAACCTCTCAAATTTCCCAATGTTCTTCATTTGTATCAGTCTGTAATAGAAATATACTTATCTCATCCTAAACCCTATGCACAAATATCTTAGCCATATCTCATCACATCCAAAACCAAGAAAAAGTATAAAATTCATCATAGACTACGTATCATTCACTATAAATAAATCTATAACAACTTATATAGGTACACTAGTAGTAACTGCAATCACCATAGCAGAAATGCATGTTTGTGTTATAATCTTAAGACGCTATAGTCTGAATACACATGTATAGAAATATAATTTTCAATCATGGATTATTTGAGAATATACCCTATACCTCAATCTATTATAGCCTAGGTATTCCTACATATCATGCTATATATGAAGGGGGAGTGGAGTAGAGGGATTTGTCAACCATTTGTTCCCTCTCCAACATGAAGGTTGGGGAAAACACTCAGAACCCAATACATTTGAGCATCAGTTTACCTACTGGATCAAGTGGTGGAACATATGAAATAATTAAACATAAGGTATATATCATAAATAACCAAACTAGGCACAACTACCTGGCCTTAGACTCACCTGCAACTATCATCCCAATGAAACCTAGCTTCCATTGCTAATGTCTAGAAAGATAAGGCTCATATAAGAATACAATCATCATGGTACAATAATAAAAAAATTAATTTATTAATTAGAAATTATCTTTCATTTATAAACCTGATCCTCATTCTTAATTTAATCATTCTATACCATCAAAAGAAAAAGTAATTCCGAGTTCAGCATTATAATCTCCAGATTTCCAACCCATGATCTTAGAGAAATCCTTTTATTTAATCATTACCAATGATAATACACAAACCCATGAGTTCATTTATAATTAATTATCATTCCGTAATCCAATAATTGTTATACTCAACTCAAGATACCATAAGGAATTATGAACTCATGGCGAATTAGACCAACTATAAAAAGAAGAAGGAAATCTTAGTAACCATCCTCAATGAACATATCCACCAATCAGTAAATAAAAAAATAGGAATGAATAACTCTGAACCCATTCTAACAAACCAATCAATAGACCTAACAAAACCATCTAGAAATAGGTAATCCTAGATCTCAACCTATACAATTTATGTTAGATTTATCTAAGTCAAACCACTACCACAACCAAGGAAAAATAATATATCCATCACCAAATTTCCCAACCATACCAGGTTTCTCAAAAAATCACATAAAGAGATTTACCATATTTTGGAATATATATATACATGAAAGAAGAACATATTTTCATTATAACAAATATATGGGAAACCAATGGCATCACATCAAGAACATAAGATCAAAAAATAGGGTTTTTCTCATAACATCTCCCAAACAATTTAATTTCTGCAAAAAACATTTTCATATCACCACATTGTACTAAATTATTCATTATAATTAATAAACAATAAGAAACAAATATAAACAGTAGTTAAAAATCATCCATGTACATTCCAAAAGAAACACCTTTCATGATCAACATATTTTAGAGAATAACGATAACTAAATTCAAATTCATCATTAATTATCTAACATGTTTTTACTATATTTATATTTTTTTATCCAATTTAAACATGTCAAATATTCTAAGGAATAACAACAAGTGAAACAAATAAAAATAACACTAGAAATAAAAACATGAGGTATCAATAAAACAAAGCGTAAACCACATAATAATGGAAATATTCCTTTCATATTTCTATACAATCATAGTTATAGTGAATTATATTTATTAATTTGATTCCACTACTTACTAAGTGAAGCTAATGAATGATACTACCATACCAACACATAAACTAATTAGAATTTATGAAACCCCTTCTTAAATTTCAATCTTTAATGAATCAATTCTCATGAATCGGAGAATCGAGGATCAACTACCATTAAACTAAAAGGAAACCACCCTAAAAATTAATCAGAAAAACCCCCATCAAAACATACTTGAATCTCAACCCAAAACCAAAATAACTTCCCCTAATGAACCTATAGAAAGAAAGAGTATAAGGAAGAATATGATGAGGTGAGAAAAGTGGGAACTTAGATTAAAGATAGTTTGATCCTAATTGAATAAGAGGTATAAAATCTTATGATAAATGGTTGGAGATCATTAAGGGGTATAGGGGTCAGCTAAGGTATGAAGGAAGAAAATACAAGTTGAATTAATGGAGACATGGCCCCCTATTTATAGTGAAATTTTAAGAGACATCGACTATGGTGTAGTGACTTCAACCATAGTTTCGGTGCCTCTAGTTAGTATGAGATCTATTTTTTTATGCATCTGAAATGGACATATCCCTAAAACTTCAAACTCTTTCCAAACTCATTTTAAGTTGGTTTGAATGACACCATGGCTTGAACTATGTAAAAAAGGAAATTATTTGAATCCTTGGATGGGAAATATAGCTTCTCACCAAAATAGAGGAGAAATCCCTTCTCCATTTCATCTCACCACACATAAGGACACAATGTGGATAGACCACACTCACCATTTCTAATCCCACACACTCATTTCAACCTCCCCTAAACTTCTTGCTAGTCCACCCATCGACTTAGGTGCTCCAAAAGTCCATGTTTCCTATAGGGAAACTCTAAAAGAATCAAAACCATAAAAATGGATACCCTTGGGTGTAGGTCAACACATGAAAAAATGGGAAATCCTTATGGATTTTAGGACACTTTTCCCTTCAATACAGTCATATATCCATTCATTTTTTACATAGGGAAATTCTTGAGGTTCTATGCCCTCTACTACGGGTGTTTTAGACCCCATGGTACACTAAGAACCAAAACGTCCAAGATATATGGCCAAAACTCCACAACAAGCTTCACACCATACTCATGACACAAAAAAAGACTAAATCCTTACACATAAGACAAAAATAGACCTTTATAAGGATACAACCAAGGAATTGTACAACTCTAGATAGTTAAAACCGAACTCTTGCCTCTAGGACACATCCAAACCACCTATTGACACCTCAAATGTATAGAAATCACAATGAGAGGTATTTTGGTAAATTGGTCCCTTACATTAGATGCCTAAAACAAAATTATCATCCATGAGAATTTAAAACAAAATTTGGGAAGGAAAAGAAAAAGGGGTAAAATAACCACCCCATGTGATAACTCTCAAGGATCTCTCTAAAATAAGGACTCATCTAACAAATTAGAGGAACAAGGAACATAAAAAACGTGACATCTTCAATCATCTCACAAATAAAGAAAATTTCAAACATATCATCTCAAAAAAAAATCAAACATAAAAAAATAGGATAATGAGTGCACATATATGAATCACACTCCCAAGTACACTTTTATAAGCCATCATGCTTCTATAGAACACAAATTAAAGGAATAACATGTATATAAAACACATTTTTCTAATGGTACAAAATCTCAACAAGTCATTCCTCAAAGCTAGAATAATCCTCAACTTACATCTTACCTTAATAAATATCATGGGAATCATCATGAAGATACTAAAGAAGATACAATATATGGAATACATAATGGATTTGATTCATCCATGAGAGAAGTTGTAACTGATACAAAACAACTAAAACACACTTCAACACCTAGAGAGATCCCAAAAATTGGGAGAAAGATTACTCACACTGTAACACCCCAGGTTTTTATGAGAAATATTCTTTTTAATTTATTTTATGTCTTGTGTTGTATGCTACACCAATATTATCCTGTGCTATACACAACACCGTATTAGCTTGCAGAATACACAACACTATTCTTGGATCGTGTTACACAAAATTTCAAGATCGTTTGATAGAAGTCATTATACGCAACATTGAGTGTATATATATACATATATTCAATGTATAAATGAAATATGGTTGGATTCTATTATACACAACAACAAATGAATCTTTCACTACACGCAACCCTGACTTGGCTTGCTTTACACGCAATCACGACCTTCCCTGATAGCGTGTGCTGTACGCAATACCGAGTTTCACTAAACAATGACATGTTATTAAAATATCATATAAACTAGCCATTATTAATAGTAACACCCAATTTTTAAAATTTTATAAATTTTATCTTTCAAAATGGACTTCATTTTTGGATTCTGAATATCGAAATTAGCCCAGGGTGAAATTTTGGTATTTTTCTGAAAACTTTAAATTTTTTGATGAATAGTGAAAACACTGAGTTATTGGTTAAAACTGACTTTTTATTTAAATAATAATTTGTTTTATTTAAATTTATATTAGGTAAAAATAGATACATAATACTTATATAAGTTCAATGTAATTCATTGGAGTCATTTTATAATAATTTTAGATATATAAAAATTTTATTGAACTTTTCACCGTCTTTTACCCACCTCCTAGGAGCATTTGCAATTGTACATAAAACTTAATTTTACCACTTCTGTGAGTTGAATTTCAAAAATCCGAGAGACACGGTTAATATCAAGGAGTAAAATGTGGTTCAATAAGATAAAAATAATTTTTGGTGAATAGTAACTTTTTTACTTTTATTTACCACAGTTAAAAGTAAATAGGGTAATTAAGGGTAAAAATGATATTATTATTACCCTAACACATGTCATAATTCTATTGGATAAGTGTAATTCGACCAAAAACAACCTTAGGAATTAAATATTACCCTTTAGGTCCACTTGGATTAGATTAGGACACTTATTATTATTTTATTTAAAGAAGAGTTAAAAGAGTTAAAATCAAAATTTAATAAGTAAAACATTTTTAATATATGGTTATACAAAAGATAAATTCGACTATAAATATTCATTAGAAAGATAAAATTATTTCCTATATAATGGTATTTTATTTAAAATTTTGATACATTAAATAATTTAATTTATTTATGACACAATGATGATGTAGTAATTACCTTATTAATGAGATATTAACATAATTGATGTTATAAATACCCAAATAAATGTAATTTTAGACTTTTTATGAATTCCAATAATTTTCTAGGTAAATATGACATGTTAGTATTGATTTAATTAATTTTTTTTGAACTAATCATGCGGTTATGATTTTCACAAAAATCAATTACCAAATAGTGTCAAAATTGACATAAAATAGTTTTTAAAAAAAATATTATATTATTAATTGTTATTCTATTCCTAAAAATCTAAGGTTCAGCCAAATGACTTAGATAAGGTTATATATATTAATAATGAACCACTTGGGGTTCGTTTTTTTTGTTAAATTAAGTTTATAAACCATATAGTGTAAGAAAATAAGAAGACACGGTAAAAGTTAAATTATTTAACTTAGAGTTAAATCTAAATGATAAGGTTAAAATAGGGACCTAAACTTTTCTAAACCCTATTTTTTGATAGGATTTAGACCCATCCCCACTTTAGATTCTAAATAAATCAATTTGGAGCTATTATAAACCGAATATGACTTTATTATAAAATAATATTTTAGGTTTTTTCTAAGGTGCCCTTCTCCTCCCTTATAAAAGGGCACCTCCTCCCTTTTCTCTTTACACAATTTTGAGCTTTAAAACTCGGAAAAACCCTGACCATTTCTCTTATAAACTTCCCTAGAAACATTATAGAGGTTTTGGTCTCCTCAAAAGACCAAATATAGTGCCTTAAGAGGAAGCTTAAAAGAGGTGCGTCGGAGAAGAGGAGGTTCAGATACGTACGAAGCATATCGGACCTAAGGTAAGAGATAACTTTTCCAATCTCATTTTTTCCAAGATTGTTTATTCGTAAGTATTTATTGGGGTTATATTTATCATCCATGTCCCTGTTCTCTAAAAAATGGTTTCATGTATGTTTAAAGTCCTTTTTACCCATTTTTGACTTTTACTGTATGGTATGTAAGGAATCTTTCTTTTGTTTACCATATGAGGTACATTTTGACTTTTCTGACAAAAGTACAAGAAGAATGTTTTTTTAACTTATACGGCATGAACAGATTTTTACGGTTTTATAATTCCTTAATTTCATTAAGCTTACTCTACAATATTTAATGAATATTTTCAACAAAATCCTTTTCTTTTAAAATTGCATGGTATTTTGTGAAAAGAAAATGATTTTGAAGAAGAAAGGATATTTTCCTCAAGAATTCATTTCAAGTGTTTTATCAAAACCATTTTCCAACTAAGATGAAATTATTTCATATGTGTATGTTTCAAATATAATTTCTCTATGATTTACATGGTTTCACTTTTCTTATGATGAAATGATATCCATTTTTTTATATGGAATATGTTATGATGGGATGATGTTTATGAAACCCATTTTATTCTTTGGGTTATGATGAATGATTTATGTTTATGTTATGGAACATGTAAGAATGATTTACTTATGAGATGGGTGGGACCTATATCTCCCTCCAATTAATTGGGTAAATATTAATATCTCATGAGATAAACATGGCTAGAACGACAAGTTAATCTGACTCAGTGATACAGGACTGGAACAAGGAGTGAACTCGATTCAGAAAGAGACTTTTTCCACTAAGATGGTATTGGAAGCAATACCTTGGCTACTATGGAAATCATAAAATGTGCTTAATGGTTGCCACAATTACATGTTTTATTCCCATGCTATTTTATCATGATTAATATTTCTTTATGTTCTATGCCTTACGTACTGTCATGTTTTATGTCATTGCTCAAGATTTTGACGTTTAAACATTATGTTCGTGTTTTTTTATGTTCAAATGTATATGATTTGTTTTATTTTATCCATGCTTACCATTACAGAGCATTTGAGCTCACCCTTTATATGTTTTCTTTTCCCCAGTATTTAAAGAAAGGTTTTAGGTAAGAAAACAAAAAGGGAAAGATCTTTATGGGAGATGTTGAAGATATTTCACCACGATTAGAAGATTATATTCCGAGTTTCCAAAGACACTAAACTATTACAGTCCTTATGTGTCTATTTTTGTTATGTATTAAGTATTTTGAAAAAGTAATATAATGTATATGTACATCAAGCTTGGGTCTCTACATTTGGTATCAGAAGGAGGTTTAGTTAACCTTTGGAAACTAGGATGCGAAAAATTTAGTGAGATACCTAGAGATATTTATATGGTATGTCTATGGATGTCCCTAAGGTTAAGTATAAGTATAGGTTTTAGTCCTAGAATTATGGTAACAATCTTATAATTAACACTAAGATGTTATATATTGAATGTACTCCCCCTTTATTATGTTGTTTTCCCTAGGATGATTTTTTCCTCTCACACTATTATTTTTGGGTTTTAGACGATGGCTGGAACTTGAATGAACCGTGTTGATCAATGTAATGGACAATGAAATGATTGTCCTCCTGAACAAACCAATGTTATGGGAGATGGAGTGAAAAATCTTATTGCTATACTTACACAAGCTATGAATCATTCTAGACTTCCAAATGAGCAGAGAAGGAAACAATATTCTATTGAGTCCTTCATGAGGAAACATCCACCTTCTTTTAGTGGGTCTTCTGATCCACTTGTTGCTGAAAAATGGATCATTACCATTGAAAAGATATTTTCCATACTTCGCTGTTTGGAACATGAAATAGTCATTCTAGCTATTTACCGTTTAGAAGGTGAAGCAGATCAATGGTGGACTCTAATTAATAATATGAGTCCCCAAGATGAAATTGAATCTATGGAATGGGATGAGTTCAAGAACTTATTTTTCAATAAGTACTTCCATCGTATTCTTCGAACAAAGATGGGAAAGTATTTCCTTGAGCTTGAGAAAAAGGATGATGAATCTTTTGGTATATATGAAGCAAATTTTACAAGGCTTTCAAGGTATGCATATAGATTTATCATCCAACCTGAAAGTAAAGTTGATCGATTCTTCAGGGGTTTAAAACCAAGTCTTCGAAAGGGAATTAGCTATAAGAGACTTCATTAGCTATGAAGAAATTGTACGTTGTGTTATCAAGGTACAAATGGAAGTTGGTGTTATCCATCTCATGGTTTTGACAAGAAACGAAAGATGGAGTTCAAGGAAAAATCTCAGAACAATGGTGAAAAGAATATGAATGTTACTTTATGCTCAAAGTGTGGAAAGATGCATGGTGGAGATTGCCTAAATGGTACTAGAAAATGTTTTAAGTGTGGAAAAGAAGGTCATCAAGTAGTTGAGTGTCGAAGTAATGGGAAAAAGGTAGCTAATGATGTGAATAGAGAAAAGACTAAAGAGAACGCTCCACCAACACTTCAATGCTACAAGTTCAAGGAAATGGGGCATTATGCTAATCAATACCCTAATACAAGGTTTATTGATGATCGACATCAAAAACCTTTTAAGGAAAAGGACAAAGGGAAGTCACATGCGATCACTATTAGCAATGTTGAGTATGAAAACGATGTGGTGGAATGATTATGCGTTTATGTAAAGGGATCTCATTTATAGTATTGTGGAACATTGGAATATCTATGTAATGGTTTATTGTGGTTTTCGATAATTATATGGTATAGGTAACCATGAAAAGTGATTGAAATAATTTTGGAAAGTAGATGATATGCGCATAATGAATGGATAAGGAGAAAATAATATGTTTGATAGTATTTATGAGCTCATGATTGATATAAAGACTAAGTGATATCATGGTTTGAGTATATAGAATTTTTGGGATTTTGGTATGTGGAAAGAGTTAACTTTTAACTGCATTCATGTTTTCACTAAGGATCAATGGGTATTCATTTTTCAAGATAATACATGATTAAGGCATTCGAATGTTTGTAATGTGACCAACAAGACATATCTTATGATATATGGAGATAAATGACGATATTTACATGCTTGGTAGATGACCTCTCTATCAATATGTTTCCTTATACTATGAGTTTGGGTAAGCCTAAAGATTGGAATAGATTATGTTAGACATCAGATAGTATTGTTTAAGGCTAGAATTTTTTTCGATATTATTGCAGGAATGTTATAATAATGTAGTTTTAGAAAAAGGACAACATGCAGGACGAGTGACAACCCGTCACGTCGAACAAGGCTATGGGAATCGAACCCAAAAATGAAGTGCGACAGACCTTTATCACATACCACTAGACTACAGGAAGTCCCTGGTTAGTATAAATTAGTTTTAATTTATTAAGTGGTATGATATATGAAGTATAAGTCCATTTTAGGAACCATATACGATTAATCTCACTATAGATGGACTTATGTATATTTAATAACTTTTGCTAACCTTTTGTTTTAGACAGATGGAATGACCTATCATTCTATCTCATGATCTTATAACACTTCACGAATGACAAATTCAACTTCATTTATTTAAGAGATGAAGTGGAAATTGTTCAAGGAACGACCAACGGTGAGATTGTACCAAAATCAACAAATTATTTCTTCTAATTCTAATTTTTTCAACTTTAGGGAAATGATCATGAAAACCAAAAATGTTGTCCTATTGCCCTCATATCTGATGAATAAAATGATACCTTAGATCGTAAAAAATTTATGGCTTTGTGATTATTGGATTTTTCATATCCATGTTCTCTACCACTCTCCATTAGAACTTGATGGTTAGATTTCTCTTCCATATATGTATTTTCACTTATGTTCTCCTATGTTTAAACCCAGTTATTAGATAATTTGGGTAACCATTACGTTTTATAATTTAGTTTTAAAATTAAAGTTTTGGTAGTCCTTTTTACGATGTGGGTTTCTATTAAACAAACTTTCAAGTAGTAAACCATTTATAACCCCGACAAATTTCGAGGGAGAAATTCATTTTAAGGGCGGTAGAATGTAACACCCCTAGATTTTATGAGAAGTATTCTTTTTAATTTATTTTATGTCTTATGTTGTATGCTACACCAATATTATCTTGCGCTATACACAACACCGTATTAGCTTGCAGTATACGCAATACTATTCTTGGATCGTGTTACACAAAATTTCAAGATCGTTTGATAGAAGTCATTATACGCAACATTGAGTGTATATATATACATATATTCAATGTATAAATGAAATATGGTTGGATTCTGTTATACAGAAAAAAAAGGAATCTTTCACTACATGAAACCCTTACTTGGCTTGCTTTACAAGCAATCACAACCTTCCACAATAGTGTGTGTTGTACGCAATACCGAGTTTCACTAAACAACAATATGTTATTAAAATATTATATAAACTAGCCGTTATGAATAGTAGTACCAACTTTTTGAAATTTTATAAATTTTATCTTTCAAAATGGACTTCATTTTTGGATTCGTAATATCGAAATTAGCCTAGGGTGAAATTTTGGTATTTTTCTGAAAACATTCAATTTTTGATGAATAGTGAAAACACTCAGTTATTGGTTAAAACCGACATTTTATTTAAATAATAATTTATTTTATTTAAATTTATTTTTGGTCAAAATAGATACATACTAATTATATAAGTTCAATGTAATTCATTGGAGTCATTTTATAATAATTTTAGATATATAAAAATTTTATTGAACTTTTCACCGTCTTTTACCCACCTCCTAGGAGCATTTGCAATTGTACATAAAACATAATTTTACCACTTCCGTGAGTTGAATTTCAAAAATATGAGAGACACGGTTAATATCAAGGGGTAAAATTTGGTTCAATAAGATAAAAATAATTTTTTATGAATAGTAACTTTCCACTTTTATTTACCATGGTTAAAATTAAATAGGGTAATTAAGGGTAGAAATGATATTATTATTACCCTAAAATATGTAATAATTCTACTGGATAAGTGTAATTAGACCAAAAACAACCTTAGGAATAAAATATTACCATTTAGGTCCACTTGGATTAGATTAGGACACTTATTAATATTTTATTTAAAGAAGAGTTAAAAGAGTTAAAATCAAAGTTTAATAACTAAAACATTTCTAATATAGGGTTATACATAAGATAAATTCGACTATAAATATTCATTAGAAAGATAAAATTATTTCCTACATAATTATATTTTATTTATAATTTTTAGACATTTAATAATTTAATTTATTTATGACACAATCATGATGCAGTAATTACCTTATTAATTAGATATTAACATAAGTGATGTTATAAATACCCAAATAAATGTAATTTGAGAATTTTTATGAATTCCAATAATTTTATAGGTAAATATGACATGTTATTATTGATTTAATTATTTTTTTTCGAACTAATCATTCTGTTTTTATTTTCAAAAAAATCAATTACCAAATAGTGTCAAAATTGACATAAAATAGTTTTTAAAACAAATATTATATTATTAATTGTTATTCTATTCCTAAAAATATAAGGTTCGGCCAAATGACTTAGATAATCTTATATATATTAATAATGAAACACTTGGGGTTCTTTTGGTTTGTTATAGTAAGTTTATAAACCATATTGTGTAAGAAAACAAGAAGAAACGATAAAAGTTAAATTATTTAACTTAGAGTTAAATCTAAATGATAAGGTTAAAATAGTAACCCAAACTTGTATGAAACCTATTGGTTGAGAGGATTTCGACCCATCCCCACTTTATATTAGAAATAAATCAATTAGGATCTATTATAAACCGAATATGACTTTATTATAAAATAATATTTTCTGTTTTTCTTATGGTGCCCCTCTCCTCCCTTATAAAAGGGCACCTCCTCCCTCTTATCTTTACACAATTTTGAGCTTTCAAGCTCAGCGAAAACCTACCAATTTACCTTCTCAACTTCCCTATAAACATTATAGAAGTTATGGTCTCCTAAAAAGAACAAATATAGTGCCTTAAGAGGAAGCTTAAAAGAGGTGTGTCGAAGAAGAGGAGGTTCGGATACGTACGAAGCATATCGGACCTAAGGTAAGGGATAAATTATCCAATATCGTTTTTATCTGAGATTGTTTATTAGTAAGTATTTACTGGGGTTATATTTATCATCCATGTCCCTGTTTTCTAAAAAAATGTTTTCATGTATGTTTAAAGTCCTTTTTACCCATTTTTTACTTTTACTACATGGTATGTAAGGAATCTTTCTTTTGTTTACCATACGAGGTACTTTTTGACTTTTTCGACAAAAGTACGAGAAGAATGTTTTTTAACTTATACAACATGAATGTATTTTTACGGTTTTATAACGCCATATTTTCAAGAAGCTTACTCTACAAGATTTCATAACTATTTTGAACAAAATCTTTTTCTTTTAAAATTGCATGGCATTTTGTGAAAAGAAAATGATTTTGAAGAAGAAAGGATATTTTCCTCAAGAATTCACTTCAAGTGTTTTATCAAAACCATTTTCCATCTAAGATGACATTATTTTATATGTGTATGTTTCAAATATAATGTCTCTATGTTTTACATGGTTTCAATTTTCTTATGATGAAATGATATCCATTTGTTTTATATGGAATATGTTATGATGGGATGATGCTTATGAAACCCATATTATTCTTTGGGTTATGATGAATGATTTGTATTTATGTTGTGGCACACATAAGAATGATTTCATTATGATATGGGTGGGACCTATATCTCCCTCCAATGCAGTGGGTAATGATTTATATCTCATGAGATAGACATGGATGGAATGACAAGTTAATCCGGTTCAGTGATACAGGACTGGAACGAGGAGTAAACTCAATTCAGAAAGGGACTTTGTCCACTAAGATAGTATTGGTAGCAATGCCTTGGATACTATGGAAATCATAACATTTGCTTAATGGTTGCCACAATTACATGTTTTATTCCCATGCTATTTTATCATGATTAATGTTTATTTATGATCTATGCCTTACGTACTGCCGTGTTTTATGTCATTGCTCAGGATTTTTATGTTTAAACATTATGTTCATGTTTTTTTATGTTCAAATGTATATGATTTGTTTTATTTTCTCCATTATTACCCTTAATGATCATTTGAGCTCACCCTTTATATGTTTTATTTTTCCTAGGATTTAAAGAAAGGTTTTAGGTAAGAAAAAAAGGGAAAGATCTTTATGGGAGATGTTGAAGATCTTTCACCACGATTAGAAGATTATATTCTGAGTTCCAAATACAATAAACTATTACGGTCCTTGTGTGTCTATTTTTGTTATGTATTAAGTATTCCGAAAAAGTAATGTAATGTCTATGTATGTCAATCTTGGGTCTCTATAGATAGAACTAAACCTTCACTGACCATGATGATGACATACGTTCAAGAATACATGATCTCCATTAAAACTTTAGTGGCCTCTTCCTATGATCACTATGGAAATTCAAATGATCCCAGGCTACCTTCATCCATTTTTGAATCACCTACACCTTCTCTATCATGATTGGCATCGATTACAGTATAAGAATAGCCGACACTCTAACCTTGGTCTAAAATTGTGGAGATCTATATTTTATTTCATTCAGTGATTTGAATGGATCCATAATAATAGTGGAGTGATAATTGTTATTATAAGTGAACTCCACCATGGGTAGGTTCCTCTCCCACAAACATCCAAAATATAGAATGCATATGTACAAAAATACCTCAAAGGTTTTGATAATATGCTATAATTATCCTTATTTTCATGGATGAAATTACATTTAAAGGCATAGTTGAGTGCCAAAAGCTCTCTAGAACTTCTCTAAACCCTAGAGGTGAAATGATGATCACAATCAAAGATGACCATCTTTAGAGATCCATTGTAACATATTGGATTTTATTTGAGGTAAAAAACCTTTAGTTTTAAGTTTAATTAATTATATTTGTCCAAAAATGAATTAATAAATAGTTAATAGAGGTTACAAGGGTGTCAAGGGCTTATTCAGAGCCCAAAGTGACATTTTTTGGGAAGAATAGATGAGGTGCATGGTTAGCGTATAGTTAGTGCTAACCATGCCCCTAAAATTTTGTGGCTTAATAAGGGTGTTAGATGATTTTTTTTGAATCATGAAAGGGATTTTTTTTGTTTTGTAGGTTTTAGAAAAAGGATATGCACATGCTACATGCAGTTTTTCTAACTGTGCATTGGAATCTGTGGGGGGGTGTGTCCCCTGGACAACGTGGTGTGAAAGTTTGGCATAAGATTTGGAAAATTGTGTGGCCAAACCATACTACATTTAAAGTTTGGGTGAAATGAAAATTTTCCCTTATCTCTTTATAACTCACCCCACATTTTTCTTTTCTATCACACACATAGTATCCATCTCCCTTTGAAGATTAATTCATGCCTAAAGTTAATCTTGGTGATATCTTCTTACTCTAGACTCCAAATCGTTAATCGTCAGTATCATTGGTTGTATCCTGGTAATATATCTATTCCTTTGTAACCTATTTTCTCTGTTTTTTATATTGATGAATATATTTTGGTGTGAGATCATATGCCCTATTTTCAGGGATTTTTTCTATTTTAATAATTTATTCTGTTCTTGATCAAATCAAAGGGAGAAAATGGATGAGGGATCATCTACCAACCTATGGTAGGTGGTCTAGTTATTTTCCCCAAAATTATGATGCTTCATAAGGTGTGTCATTGTTCCATGAACTAGACCTTTCTAGAGGCACCTCCTAAACATTTATTTGATTAAATAAATTTATGTACCATTCTTAGTGTTCTTTTAGAGACTTGTGAGCAGTGTTAGAGGTTGACCACCTTGATGCGATCCACCCGTAAGGCTATGAATTCCTTAAAGGCCTAAGTTCCCCATGGATTGAATTGTTTTAAACCACCATATTAGGTGTGTGAGTTTCCATTGGAATGTTTATGCTACTTTACATAAATGGTATGAGTTTTATGTTAGCTAAAACCCACACCCTTACTTAAGATGAGGGTGATAAAAGGGTCTCGGATTAAGTAAGACTTGGATGGGACTATCATGATTTATAATTGGAACTTGTAAATGAATCTTAATATGTATAGAGTGGTACTTAGTTTCCTTTAGTATAATACCTTGGATGAGCTTACCATGCAAATGATTTACCTACCCACAAGCGATACTGGTTACCTAGGGGAATTACCTTTGCTGGGATCGATGGGAAATATAGTTATACCATGCCACGAGCGATACATGTTCCCCTATGTGATATAATTGGGATAGGCTCATAGGTCCATGCTTTTACCATGATGAGAGTTATACTTGGGATTTCTCTTATGGATCTTCATGTATGGACTCTTACGGTAATGGGTATTTATAGTTCTCATGGAGTGATACTTAGGTTCATTTTTACAGATCACCTAGGATGGGATTAGGATTACATTTATTAAATTATAAATATTCTTTGTAATAAAATCTTTACTTCTAGTTATAAATCATAGGAGCCAACCGTCAATCCAAATAACATACTTGGGTTCAGTCCATGTTTACTCTTTTCGTTTAGATGGCCTAGTTTTGTTATTCATACATGTATTGTAGAAGACTTGAAATGAATCTATATAATTTTAAACATATACTATATCGTTATAGGTTGACTTTGGTTTAGAGATAGATGACTTAGGCCAATGAAGGTAGTGTCAGTTGAGTATCCCATGAGGAACCCGGTTCGATGTATTTATTTATTTACTACCTTTCATTTATTATGTACCCACACACAAATCATATAAATATGAACAGACTGGATTGTTCTAGACATCATAGGTGGTGGCCTACTGAGTATATCTCACACCTTGTTTGGGAAACCTATGGTACCCGAACAGAATTCATGACTATAGGTATAGAAAAAAGAAAGTGTCCAACTTCTAATGTATTATTTTCAGTATTAGGATGGAGCATGGTAACAAAGGACTAATCCATTAATTATGATGCTAGTGGAGACATATTTTGGTATTTTTGTTCTTTTATTTACCATATTTTATATTCATGTTTCCCTATATCCCTTGAACTTCCCTTTTTTGTATATCATCATGACATGATCATCATTTTGTATTTGATATTAATTTTGCTTCAACCCGTTTATTTATCTGTATGGTTTATCTTTCACTATTGGTTATTTATTATTATTTCCAATACTTATAATTATTATTTAATACTATTATACACTCTATTCATGAGGTTAAATTCTCTCCATAGACAAATCTCAATCCCTCGCCACTAGTCGATAGCCTCTGGCATACAAGGAGACTTGATTGAGGCTATGTGTCCAATCAGCTTGGGGCACCGATCAATGGATTCTGGGTTGGGATGATACAAAGTGGTATTAGAGGTATCTTTTTTCTTTTTGTATTATTTTTTGGGTATTAGACATGAGACTTGTAAAGTATCAGAATTTGGTAATGATCATATGCCCTGGAGTAGCTAACCCACATATAGGAGAAACCCAAATTACCTGTGATGTGGTATTACTATTTTGGTTTGTTCCTATTATAGTTGTAGGGATTTCACCATTGGTTGATACACATATTTTATGATGTTATTATCATTCATATTATTATTATGAACTTCTTTTTTTACTTTTCCTAGTATGGAAATAAATTATCATATCATGAAATATATTAGGAACTTAAAGATTTATGTTTCATGCATTATGATATGCCATATTTATATTACTATGTGAATTATATATAGTGACTATGATTTTTTTAAGTGATCTGATTTTTATATAAATGAAACTATGTTGACACTTCTTGCAGGGATAACATAATTGGATTAATTAAAATATATTTATCAATCCAAACTATATTTTCCTATATAGATTTATGTTGGAACCTTAATTAACCAATTATTTCATGTTTGATCTTTGAAATACTAGTTTTATGGGATGAAACATTAGTTTATTTGATTTCTTGAATTCCAATTGTAATTTATGAAGCATGTACTTCTATAAATTGGGAAAGGTATTTCATTGAATAAAATCATTATACCTGACATTTTATATCCTGATACCTGATATAAAGGTTAGTTCGTAGTTACATTACATACTAATTAAAATTTATAAAGTGTATGAGCCTTTATAAATTCAGAATGGTGTCACATCTAATTGGACTAGGAAACCTTTTCCCATATAAACAATATTAAACTTAAATAGACTCAAAAAAACAAATGAAATGGTTTCCATTAAATAAGGATTCCAATATTAAAGTAAAGGGTGAATTCAACTATACATTTCAATCGAAAATCCATATACCATAACCCCTATGGTGTTTTATGAGACCTTGACCCTAATCCAACCTTAGTAGTGGGAAGTAGGAAGTGTCTCATGTGATCCTTTATGACATTTATTATCACATAGACCTAGATTTAGGGCCAAGAAGAGAAGTGAAAATCATTTATAGGAAATATATATACCTTTCCTTTATTTTTATCTTGTTTCCTATCTATTTTTAAATATTATTTGAGGCATGAATTTGGAAATTTTATAGCTATTCTGCCACAACATCCATGAGTTTTTCACCTAGAGGGTGGAAATGACCATTCTATAAAGGTGGTGGGCCCTGAGTCATAAGTAATACCTCCTAATGTGCCACTATAGGTACATCCTCCTGCTCCACTATTGGGAACTGATTCTCAATTTCAAGATAGATTATGACACTTTAAGAAGTCTATACTATGACCTTCCCCTACTATGGTAGAGTTTACGTAAGATTTTCAGTAGTAGTGTCCTCCCAACATCTTGGTTGATAGTGGTCCTTAGGATACTGATTCTTGGATAGAGGTCTTGTTATCAATTTTTGAGCATATGGAGATGTCTCTAGATCAAAGGGTTAATCTCACCACCTATATGCTTCATGATTCTACCAAACATTGGTGGGATGTCATCTCTCTAAATGATCTTAATCAGGGTATGGTTTGGGTTAACATAAATATAGTATTCTATGCCTACTTCTTCTCACATACCTTGAGATTGGACTATGATACAAATTTTATGCATCTATAATAGGGTGCTATTTTAGTGATGTATTATTTATCTCATTTCATTGAGCTTCATCATTTCGCACTAATGATGACTGTTGATGAGTTGGTGACTGCAATACAGTTTAAGGATAGTCTGGAATACATCATTCAATCACAAGTGAATGCTTTATAGTTGACCATTGTTTCAAATATAGTAAACCAGACCCACATCATTAGAAAAAACTGGAGAGAATATTTTGGTGTGAGCTAGGGCATTTCCGCATCGAGATTGGGAAATGGTTTTTCTAGCGGCTCAAAACATCATTTCGAGGCTCCTCATAGGGGATTCTCTAGTTAGATGACATACACATAAAGTTATTTGGTGTGTCACTAGTGTGGTATGATGTGCCATAGGAATCACAAGTGTATGAGGAACCCAATATAGTGCTGAGATTGTGTCATGATTGATCACCTTCAGTGTTTCTACTGAATTTTACCTCCAGTTCCTAGTAAGAAGGGATATGTACTGACATCACATTTAGATACCAGATCTGTAACTCCACCTCAGCCTGGGAGATAGTACACTATTAGCTGATCAAGATGAGGAGGTGGTTGTATATGAGGTACTAAGACTTTATAGGTACTACACCAGCATATAGGACCTACCCAAGTTAGTCAGGTTGAATATAAAGGCCATAGATTAGGCTATGCCTATGTAGTTTAGCCTGCACCCGAGGAGCAGAGTCCAGGACTTTCTACAGTTCAAGGAACTATTCTAGTAGCCTCTAATTTATTTTTTTCATTTTTTGATATAAGATCTTCACACTCTTTAAGATCCATAGAAATTGTGGAAATTTTGTGCCTAGAGAAGTAATACTTCTATAGCATGATGACTCTCGACACATTGTTAGGGGTTCGAGCAAAGAGTTTATGCTAGTTTATAGACTTATGTCTTAGGCCAGGAAGATATATTTTCCTATGGAATATTTTTGTCTTTGAGATGATGAGATTTTATGTTATTATTTGGATGGAATGGTTGGTTCCATACCATGATCTTGTTTATTTGTATCACTATAGGAAACACATTTTTCATAAGGGAGAATGGGATGTTCAAGTGATTTTAGATGGACCCAAGCATTGTGGGCTCGGTGGAGTGACAACCCAGATGTCTAGTCTCTTTATGAGTGATTAAGGAATATGATTTATGGAATTACCTCCCGTGGTGGATCATTTCATGGAAATTTTCCTTGATGACTTCTCTATATTAAATCCTATGAGAGAGGTGGAGTTTACCATTGATCTATTCCTTCGTGTAGAACTAGTGTTAATTCCACCTTAAAGTATAGAAACTATAGATATTTAAGAACTCAACAAGAATCTAGAATATTTGGAAGTTAAGGGTTTAATATGACCCATTACTTATCCATGGGGTTCACCTATATTTTTCTCTAAGAAGAAGGATGATGCCCTCATATTTTTCAGGGATTATTTTGGTTGAACCAACTTATGGTTAAGAAACGGTATCCATTACCTCATATAGAAGGCCTCTTCGAACAACTATAAGGAGAAACAGTTTTCTCGAAGATCAATTTGACATCGGGCTACTACTAAGTTTATGTTAGACCATCAGAAAAAACCACCTATAACGTTATAGAGTAGATACACATTGTACGAGTCTCTGGTTATGTTGTTTGGAATTACAAATTCACCAGTAGTTGTCATGGCTTTGAAGAATCATGTTTTTCAATTGTATTATGATTCATTTCTGGTAGTATTAATGGATGACATCTTGGTGTATTCTCATACTCAACATGACCATGGCAGAAATCCTAAGGTCATGTTGAATATATAGATAGACCACCAGTTTTATGCTAAGCTCGCCAAATTTTACTTTTGGATAGATGTGGTTTACTTCCTAGGTGATTTCATCTCATAGTCGGGAGTGTCTATTGACCCAGAGAAGGTGAGTACAATAGTTTCCTAGGATCATCCCAGGAATTCATATGACATATAGAGTTTCGTGGGGGGGGGGGGGGGGGTAAATGACTATTATATGCAGTTCATTCAAAAGTTCTCACACCTAGAAGCATCTCTCATGGTATTGGCTAAGAAGGGTGTGAATTTATCATAGCCTGAATTCTAAGAAGAATATTTTCAAGAGTAGAAAGGGAGTGAAACTTCAAAACTGATTCTAATTTTACCAAATCTAGGTAGATTCTATATAGATTATTTTAATTATTTAGGAATTTGGATTGGGTAGTTTTGATGAAGGGATATCGAGTTGTAGCATACGAGTCCTGCCAAATGATATCTCATGTGCAGATTTACCCTACACACAACCTCGAGCTAGAATCCATGGTTTATGATTTAAATTATTAGAGGAATTATTTATTGGGAGAATAATTTTTCATTTACATGGACTATATAAGTCTCAAATAAATTTCCACACAACATGATATAAATCCCAAGTAGTGTAGATAGGCAGTGTATCTTTAATCATTTGACTTTGATCCTTCTTATACACCTAGAAATTGAAATAATGTGGGTGAATCCTTGATTTATAAGACTCAAACACATGTCTTCCAAGAGGAAAGTATTTAGTATAAATTGATGGGTATGTCTTTTAAGATACACCATGAGATACAGGAATATCATGGGTAGCTTGTCTTAGTAGCTTTGTAAGTGACATCCCCCATTCTGGAGTGGGCAAGGATGAAACACATTTCTAATCCTAAGGGGCTAGTCCTAAGGAAGAGTGTCTTAAGAGAATACCCAACTCCTACTTTGGTTATCTAAGATGATGATATTATGAATATTCCTGGATATATCTGGGTTACTTCATATATACAGGAAAAATTGATGTGGGAATATCATGCCCCTCTTTATGAAGTACACCTCGTGTTAACTAATATGTACTGAGATATATGTTTTCATTATTGGTGACTGTGTATGAATAGGTTGATTTCAAGTTTTATCACGCAATGTTTCACCTGTCAACAGGTGAAGGTTGAAAACTAGTGAAATAATATACTTTTACACCCTCTTCCCATTCTTGAGTGAAAATGGGACAACACCACTATAGATTTCATTATAGGATTTTGGAGATCCCCTTAAGGAAATTATTTAGTATGTGTGATCATCAACAGGTTAACTAAGGTCACACAATTCATTCCTATATGATATACCATCTCAATTGATGAGCTTAAAAGGCTTTATATTTGTGATATTGTATACCTTCATGGTGTTCCTCATTCAATCATATCTGAATGAGATGCTATATATACATCACGTTTCTAGAAGGGGTTACAGAAAGCACTGGTTCATAGGAGCTACTGAGTACAACATATCACCCTCATAAAAATGGTCAATTTGAATGTATGATACATGTATTAGAGGATATACTCTGAGAATGTTTCCTTGATTTTGGGTGTTCATGGGAGAAACACCTATCCATAGTCAAGTTTTACTATAAAAAAAGTTTTCAATAAACTATTCAGAAGGCTCCTTATGAGGCCCTATACAATAGTTCATTCCATTCACCCCTTTGATGGCTAGAGGCAGGTGATGTGGCACTAATGGTTCATCATCTCCTTCGAGATACTTTAAATTAGAGCTGATTTTGAAACATATGGATACCACTCAGTTCAGGCATAAGTCTTATATCAATCATCATCCTCAAAATCTATAATTTGAGGTAGTACATCAGGTATTTATTTGAGTTTCACCTAGATTGGGTGATAGATGGATTCAAAGATAGGTTAAGTTATCACCTCATTATATCAGGTCTTTTGAGATCATGGATAGAGTCATGCCAGTTGCCTATAAGTTGGATTTACCTCAGAGGTACCGAGCTATACATGATATCTTCCATGAATTGAATCTTCACTGTTATTACTTCTACCCATATCATCTGTTTGATCCTAAGGATATGGAGATGGAGATGGATATATCATTTGAGGAGCATCTGGTACATATTGTTGATCAGAGCATGAAGGCTCTCTAAGGAAGACCAGTTCCTCTAGTCTAGATTCTATGGAAGCACGACCATGTGTTGTACATGAACTAGAAGATAGAGGCCAATATACGTGCCCATTAGCAAGAAATTTTCTCAGATTATGCTTTAACACCCTCAGAAGGGAAACTCTGTGATGATTTTTTTAAGGAGGGGAGGTTGTAACATCCTTGTTTTCTTTAGTATGGAACCTTTAGTTTTTAGTTTATTTCATTAGATCTATCCTAATTTGAATTCCTAAATAGGTCTTGGAGGTTAAGAGGGTTTTCAAGGTTTGTTCGAAGCCTAGAGGCATGGTTTCTAGGAAGCACAACTGAAGCACATAGTTAGCATATGGTTAGTTATAACCATATACCACAAACCATATGGCCCTATAAGTGTGCCACATGGTTTACCTAGACTATGAAATGACGTTTTTTTCCATATGATCTTGGGATAAGGATGAAAATTTGGATACACATATTTTTCATAATCATGCATTGTAGGCCATGCATGGTATATCCTTGGGACATTGGGGTGTGCATGGTCTGGCCAACCATGTTTCCGAATCGTGTGACCATTAAAGTGTGGGAGAAATGATTTTACCCTCTATTTATAGCTCACTCCTTCTTGTTATTTTCTCTCCCATGCATATCTTCCTTATCCCTTTGAAGCTTCAATTTCACCTAAAGCTAGGATTAGTGATATGTTCTTCCTTTGAACTCTGAATCACTCATTATCAGTCTCATTAGTTCCATACCGGTAATCTCTCTATTAATTTGGATCCTTTCATCGTTATTCTTTCTATTGAAGGAGTTACTTTGGTGAGATATCATATGCTTTATTTTCTGGTATTTTTTCCATTTTTACAATTCCTTTAATTCTAGATTGAATTAAAGGTCGAAAAAAGGTGAGGGGTCATCTACCAACCTAAGTTAGGTAGTCTAGTTATTTTTTCCCAAAATTTTTATTCTTTATAGGGTGAGTCATTGTGTCGTGTGATGTACCTTTCGGGTGCTGCCTTCTGAACATTCAATTGATTAAATTAATTGATATACATTTCTCATTATACTATTAGAGACCCTTAAAAAACATCATAGGTTGACCACCTCGACATGAGCCACCCCTAAGGGTGTGGCTTCCCTAAAGAAATAAGTGAATCATGAATTGAATTTTTTCAAACCACCTTTTGATGTGTGTGAGTTTCTATTGGAATTTTCATGCTTGTTTTCTAAAATGGTATTAATTTCATGTTAGTTAAAATCCATACCATTACTTAATCTAAGGGAGATACAAGAGTGCTGACTTAAGGGCACCTTGGACAATCTTATCATGCATTATAATTGAACTTGTAAATGAATATTAATACACTAGGAGTGATACTTGGTTTCCTTTAGTAGAATAAACTAGAACGACACACTGTGTCAATGATTTACCTACCCATGAGAAATACCAATTCCCTAGGGGAATTTTATTTGATGGGATTGATGGGAAATATGGTTATTCCATGCCACACATGATACTTATTTCACTATATGGTATACTTGGGATGTGATTAGAGGCCTATGATTATTACACCATGATGAGAGTGATACTTGGGGTTATACTTATGGATCACCTTGGATATAATATTATAGTAATTGGTATTTATATTTCTCTTGGATTGATACTTGGGTTAATTTTTTCGGATCGACTTGGATGGGATTATGATGATAATTATTAAATTATAAGGATTATTTATAACAAAAACTTGAATGTTAGTTATTAATAATAGGATCCAACCACCAAAACAATGAACATGCATGGGTTAATTCTATGTATACTCTTTACACTACACCAATTTCAGCATTTAATGGAAGTTTTTAGCAGTAGTTTCATAAACTGCCTCTAAAAAAACTAAAAAAATTTAGCGTTAATTTTTGAAAAACCACTGCTAAATCATTTACATTTTTTTAAAAGGAAATTCTTCCCCAACATCCCCTTAACCCAGCCACCCACCCCCTTAAACCCCTACTCTGATCCCCATTCCCCAAATCCCCCACCCCCCAAGCTATCATTGTCGTCCACCCTTCTTCCCAGAACCCAAGCCCTCATCATCGACCCCCTTCTGCCTTGATCCCCCAGCCCGAGCTCGAGCCACTAACCCCTCTCTCCCATGGACCCTCATCTCTATCCCTTTCCCCTCACTTCCTTGCTATTTCTCCCCCCACCTCCCCAAACCCTCATCATTGACCCTTTCTCCCATTTATTATTGTTTTTCCGCCTCTATCTCATAGATAACACAACCTAACCAAACCCTAACCTAATTTTGGGTGTTCCATTTGTTGATTCTAGGTGTCTAAAGTTCATGACCCCCAATTGAGTTCAATCCTTTATACGACCATTTAAGTCAATGAATTTATGTTCATTATAGGTTATGTTTTGGTTTGATCTTCCATTTTTGATTTATTTTAATTAGTATTTTCAATATTTTTATGTCCCTGGTTATTCTCTGGGGTGTCTTAGACCTTGTTGAGGTGGGATAATGCCACTATTTTCAAAGGTGGTGAGTTTTGGGTAGTTATACCTTTATTTTGTGTTTTTTAATTTATCATGGAAGCATGAAAGTTATAAAATAATAATTTCATCATGGAAAATCAAATCACCATATGAAATCTAGGTATTGAATTAAACTATGACCACTATTGGAAATGATATTTTCTAAAATAAATATTTTCTTTGATTTGGATTTTTTAGAGTGAAATTCCTTTGGAATAGAAATTATATTTTTTATATATTTTTTATTCTTCAAATATTTATTTTTTATATATTGTTTTGGTATATTTACCATCAATTTTAATTGAATTATTCAATTCCAGTTTACATTTTGATGGATTATGAAGAATAGGGAATGTATCTAGATTATTCCTTTAATATTTATTTTATAGGTTATTATCATGTTTATATTTAGAGAAATTTTTAGAGGATGTAAATTGTATTTTTTTACCTTTTAGGATGTTAAGGATTTATTGGTATAGATTTATCTATGTTGAGAAAAAGGTTCTTGAATTTTCTCATGTATTAATTTGGAATCTTTTAGAAGTTTTGGGTTTTATCATATAATTATTCCTGTTTAGAATTAAATTATTGCTTATATAGATTAGATATATGATCTTGGAGAATATTTATTAATAGGAGTACTAGTATAGGTCTATAGTAGATGACAATTTAAATCTTCAAGATACCTTTTCTGAATCTAGTAAATCGTGGTATTTATTGAAGTATGTACTATTTACTAATCCTTATGAATTGATGGATACAAAATATCATTTTAATTTTTATTTGAAAGGATGTGTTGATGAAAAATATTGAAGTATAAATTTCCATTTCACATCATCCATTAATTTGAGAACCTTCATGATAATTTTCTTATAGTCCATCAGTTCTTTATTTTCTAGTGTTGAATATTCAGAATTTGTAGTGACTATTTTTTGATCATCTAAAAATATAAATATCTATTCTATAGTTTTTTTATCATCAAATACAATGATTTTTTTTGGTATATTCCTAAAAATAAAGTATTAATAAATTTATAGATATCATTCGTGGTATAAAGTGATAATTTGTTTTCACTTCAATGTTTTTGTTGGTAGTTAGAATGTTATAAACATAAAATACTTAAATTAAAACTGAAATTTCATTAGTACTAAAGGTTTTTATCTTCATAATAAGAATTAAATAAGTTATAATAATAGTTAGGAAACTAATAAATCATTGAGTTCTAATAAATGATTCCATTATATATTTCCAATATATGTAATCAGTTCTATTAAAAATAGTGAGAGGATAAAAATCCATTTAAGAAAGATTTTAAAAAGTACCTAGAAAACGGTTTCTATAATATAGATTATTGGGTTACAAAGAGAGATACTTGAGGTTACTAATTGAATAATTAATCTCAAAATTTTTAGAGCTTAAAGTTAATATCATTTAAGAGATAGCTATTATAGATATTATTTTCTCAAGGAGTGGAAAGGTACTTATTCACTAAATACTTAATGAAATATTTTTTTATCCGCTGTTCTTGTTTTTTAACCCCTATGAAAAACCTAGGGTTCTTGGGTAGGATAAAATAGATAGGAATAGGTCCTCTACTACTAGCAATGCCAGTGAAATATTATGTGACACCCCACTAGATAGAGATGTGTTAGAACTCTAAATCCACTGCTAGGATGACATAGAATTACTAGGTGCACCTAGACTTAGTGACCCTAGTGTGTTTCTCCCATTATGCCTATTTTAAATTAATAATTTTATGATTTTCTCTTGATTTTAGTTTATGTTTTTCTATCCATTATTGATTTCATTTTTTTTTACTTTGATTTTTTAATACATGTATAACTCTTTTTATAACTACTTGGGTTTTGTTTTTTTCACATCCATTTATCTCTTTTCCTACTTAGTAGTACTTTTTTGTTTTAATTTTCATTAATAAAGTGTAGACACATTTTGATATATGTTGATAAAATCTTGATCACATTACCAAGTAACACACCTTAGTATGCTAAGGGTTTAGAGTAGTTTTTATATTTTTTAATTTTTGATCGATCCATTGATGGAAAAATAATATGTCCATCCCCTAAATGTAAATTTATAAGATAGTTGAAGTGACTGGAATTTTATGAACAATTGATATTGAATCAATTATATGCTGAATATTTGTATCGGATTTTGGCATAGAGAATCAAACATTAGAGAAAGTTTGATCACTAATTTCAATTAAAAGAATGATCTCCCAACTTCTTTGAAATTAGAAAAAGAAATTAAAAACCTTATAAATGATGCTTTCAACATTGAAAGATAGCAACAACAACATCAAAACATATCAGAATAACCAGTTGAGGATGATACAAATTGTAACTTTACAAGTGATGTTTTTGGGACTATAGGAAAACCAGATCAAGATAATGACATATCATTATATCCTCATGTTGATTCGGTGGAGTTAATTATAATAGAGAACTTCACTAAGGATACAAATGTGTTTCATGATTTAGTTGAAGATGTAAATAAAGATATGTATAGTGGGTGTATGAAATATTCAAAAATTTCTTTTCTGTTGAAGTTGAACCTTATCAAATGAATATGTAGAATTAAAAATAAGGCGATCTCCATGATAATGGAATTGTTGTATGACACCTTTCTTGAATATAAGATCACTGAGTCTTTTTATGATATAAAATTTTTTTTTACCAAGATTTCCTAAATTATAAAAAAAATTATTACCCCAATGATTATATTCTTTATTGGGGAGAGGATTATAGTAAACCGGATTGCAAAAAAATCATATTCTCGATGGTGTTAAGTGGGTGATGTTGGAATTTTGAATCAACATAATATTGTAAAGAAAAAGAATAACACACCTAAAAAGGTTTTACATCACTTACCTTTAAAACATCAACTATAATGATTATTAATTTTATTAGAAACCATCGGGCACATAAATTTTCATTCTATATAAAATAAAAATGATGGGTTAATGCGACATCCAAGAGATTCAAAATCATAAAATATATTTGATTCATTACATCAATATTTATAATCTGATCATGGGAATGTGTGATTGGGATTGACTACTATTTGATTAAACCCATTTGGGACTTTGAGTACCAGTTATAGCATTTTTCTGGTGGTTTTTATCCCTTAAAATCTACCTCTATGGATATGTATGCAAAAAAAATATTTTATCATTTTGATTATTATTCCTAGAAAATAAAATCCTGGAAATGATATTGATGTATGCTTGCAACCTCTAATTGAAGAATTCAAGGAGTTATAAAGTAACTGTGTTGAGACACATCATGCATCTTATAGAACAATGTTCAAAATTCACATTCCTCTAATGTGGACCATTAGATACTTCTTGGGACTTGGGACCTTATATAGTTAGAAAAATTATATAGGTCTGGATTTTACTATTTTTAACTATGATTTTGATCCCGAATGAATTTATTACAATAAAAAATGGTGCTTCTTATGTCATCAAAGATTTCTTGATGCATACCATAGATTTCGATTCAACAAGTCAAAATTCAATGGTTTATTGATCATAGGCCACTACAAAAGTTATTCAAAGGCTCTAAACTATTAGAAAAACTTGTAAATGTTAAAATAGAATATTTGAAGGTGAATCATTAGAATTATAGTGGGAAATGATTTTCAATTTCACCATCCAATGAAATTGGAATTCAACAATAGAAGAAAAAAACTACATTATTTAAACTTCCATATTTGTAATTTAATTTTCTGCATCTTAATATTGATTTTATGCATATTTAGAAGAATGTTTGTAAAAAATTGATCTTCACATTTCTTAATGTGAATGAAAATTAAAAGGAACATCTCGATGTTCGAAAGTACCTACAAACAATGAATATAAAGTGTCATCTATGGCCAGATGAAAATGGAAAGTATTCTTTGGAAAAAATTTCAATGAAAAATAGGGATAGAGATACATTTATTCAAATTTTGAAACATGTGAAGCTATCTGATGGGTATTCAAGTAACATCTCAAGGTGTGATGTCTTAAATCAGCATAGGATACATGGATTGAAAAGTCATGATTCACATATTTGTTTATAGTAGTTATTACCATTGATATTTCATACATTGTTACTTTAAAAGGTTACTATAGTTGTACTCTAAGTTTTTATATTCTTTAGTCAACAGTGTAAAAAAACTCTACAACTAGCTAAGCTTGAAAACCTTAATGATAGATTTTTAGTGACACTTTGTGCAATGGATATGATATTTCCTCTGTCATTTTTTAATTTCACGATGCAATTAACTATGAATTTGGTCAAGGATTCTAAATTAGTAGTCCTCATACATTATTTATGGATGCATCTAATTGAGAAGTACTTTATTCATAAGTTTTTCATCTTATGTAAATGATTCTTGGAAATTTTTTAGATATGTAATATTGTTTCATTTATTTTATTTCCCTGATATATTGGCCATTTAAAATCATATGTGAAAATTAAATCTCAATCTGAAGACTCTATTTCTAAAGGATATTTAGCATATGAGTGTCTTAACTTTTTTTCTAGATACTTGGATTATATTGAGATAAGATTCAACCAAGTTGGATATATTGATGACACATAGACTCAATATCAACTAAATAGGAAATAGAAAATATTTCCTACTATTTTCCAATTTGTTGAGAGGATCTCAAATATTACATGATAGAAATTGAATTATTACAGGCACATAGATATGTGTTTCTGAATAGTGAAATTGAAGATCTATTTGTTGAAGAGATCATGATACAAATAAAGGGAAAAATAAAAATCTGAACATGCAATGATAAAAATATAAAAAAGATATTAATAAAGATCTTGTTGAATTGTTTGCACATCATGTAAGTTCATAAATATTGAAATAAATGAAAATATTAGGTTGACACATATATTTTGTAAATCTAATAATGTATATTACTTTTTTTAGATTAAGAGAACTGATACTCAGGGTGAGTTTTCATAATATTTGAAGTTTATGGTTTGAGGTCCTCTAAAAAAGTATAGAAAGTTCAACGCATACAATGTGAATGGATTTAAATTTCATATAGTCAATTAGTAAGAGGGTTTGAAAACATAGAGTATTGTTATATTGGTAGTTTCTGAATTGGGATAGTATGGAAAGTTGACTGATATTGTCAAACTAAACTACCATAGGTATTTAGAGTTGCTTTATTCAAATGAAAGTGGGTTGATATTACTAGGGGTATTAAAATGGATTCCTTGAAATTTACTTCTATGAAATTCTCTCGATTGATGAATGTTAGTGACCATTAATTACATGATATTGATATCTTCTCATCATAATAAAAAATAATATATTATGTGGAAGATGTTGTTGATGAAGGGTGGAGGGTAGTTATTCACATAAAATAAAGAGATTGTATGAAATGGGTGATAGAGTGGAAGATTCAACCTTTAACAATGAATCTCATCAATAAAAGAAAAAGACTTATTTTTTGATCATGAAATTGAAATATTAGTATTTCAAGGGTGGATGAAGTAGATGAAGTAATGATGCAGTAAAGTAATGAAATAATTTAAAGATAAAATGATTTTATGTCCATTCTTCCATTAAATCATCAACCACATATGTTATATGTATAGTAATTCATTAGCATATCTCTGTATATTTTTTTTAGTATTGTGCACTTGTTATCATTTTTAATTTTTTTTTTCTACATTTGCTTTTCAAAAATTATGATATGAAGTTAATTTACCTTTTTAAAAATATAGAAATTTCAAGGAAGAAGAATTTCACTAATCCCAATCAAATCCCATGTGACATCCCCTTGACCAAAAAAATACATGATGAGAAACCATGCTCCCTCCATATAGTATATGGGAGACCCTCCATCTTACAATCATCAGTATCTGATACACCCTCCTTCTCCCTTCCATTAGTTTCTGGAACACCATCCTTCTACATCCCATCAACATCAGGTACATTGCCTCTCTATTCAGTAGGCTTAGTAGTAAGGGAATAGTTCTTCATTCTTGTTTCTTCATGTGGATATTAGAGGGTGATGGTAATAGGTATAAATTTTAATGTGAATAAAGTTATTGAATGTTTTTTATACTACTAACGTTTCTTTCATAAAAGATGGAAAATGTTAATACTGAGGAAAATATGAATAGTATAGATTTCTGGAATCTGAATGAATTGAATATAGTTGTCCCCTTTGACTGTTATAGGGTCCCCATGGATGATGTCAGGATATTATTTGGCCATATTATAGGCTAACTGGCAATGGAGCTCGTTAACCTTCATATTACCTATTCTGATTGGAGGAATATGCCTCAATCATGGATGAATGAAGTATTTGATTCCTGGATAAAGGTAATTTTAATACATTATATCACAATTTAAAGTCATTATGTAATTAAATTCTTATATTTGAAAAGTTAATATCTTTGTATGGATGTTATTCCACTTTACCATTGATGATCTTATCACATGAGAGTAGAAGTTGAATTTTTTTTTGTAAGAAATGGAAATATTTGAAATGGATTATATATATTAATATGGTAATTTAATAGATTTATAATAAACTTATATTTATTATACATGAGGTTTGAACGAGTACAGTGAGAGTCAATACATAAGGTAATGGGATTTGATCTCACCTTTTTATTTCTGTGAGATACATGCATTAATACCCACTCATTTCATTTGTGTCATGTGTATATAGTTCATGGATGTATTCTATGATTATTATTCTTAAATTTATGTTAAATTACATATATATTCTATGATATTTCATTCATGGGGTTTATGTTTCAAAAGTTACCAAATCAATAATATAATTTTGTCTCAATTTTCTTTCTTTGAGACACATGTCATGTTATGTAACTAACTTTTTACATCAGATGTATATAATAAATTTGAAATGTTATATAATTAATCTCCTTCATTACATGATATTTTAAGCTCAATTTAATTTCATTTTCTTACATGGTTAGTAGGGTTCAAAGTTACCAAGTGATAAGAGGTTATTGAAGCAATCTCATCACTTTTCAAGATTATTTATGTTTATGTTTCTTTTAATGAAATCGTATGATCTATGTCTCAATAAAATTCATGAATTATATTATAATCTGGTTATTAATGATATATTAATGCATTTGTACCATTTTTCCACTATTTTTTACATAATATAGTTAATAATGTTCTTTTAAGAAATCCCTACTTTACCCTCTCTTTGGTCATAAATATGTGTTCCTTCAAACCATGTTTTCCAAAAAATAATGTTTCCAAAAAATATTATAATATTATTCTATAATATTTAAAATACATTTTTTACCATTTTTTACCTTTTATAAAAGGTTTATTTTTGAAAAAAATGAATGTTCTTGTTGTTTTTCAATCGAGGCACTTTTCTAATGTTTTATAGGTCAAAAGGAATTCTCAACATGTACAAATTTACTTGCCATCATAATTGTAATACCCATTAATCTTACTTTAAAATATCACAATGTTATTTAAAAAAATCATAATAATGTATAAATTATTTGTTTTAAAGTGTTTTTAATAAGAAAAAAGCTTCAAAAAATTATTTATGGTTAAAAAGTGATTTATATTATTTTAAAGACTTTGTTTATAAGTTCTTAAAAGAATATTTTCAAAGAAAAACATTTAAACGATTTCAAAACTTTTTAATAAATTTTCAAATTATTTTCAATGAAAATGTTTTTCAAAATGTTTTCAAACTTCTTATATAAATTTTAATGTGAAATGTTTTTCAAAAAAATTTCATTCTTTCTTTATATAATATCAAATTATTTTCAATATAATGGTTTTCAAGATTTCATTTTAAATTTTCAAGATGTTTTTAAAGAAGAATATTTTCAAAATGTTTTCATAGATTTCTTTATAAGATTTCATGTTTATTTTCATGAAAATGGTTTTTAATAGGTTTTATGTTTTAAAAATAATTTTATAAAGAAGAATGGATACTTTCCTTAATAAATGGTTTCAAAATATCTTTCCAAGTTATTTTCCATGTAGGATGAAATCTGTTAATGTTACTCACTCCCTTCTATAAAATGATCGAAAGGTTCCATTCATATTCTTTCTTGAACAATTTATGTTTGGATGGAATGATGCTTCTGGTACCCATTTCACTTCCTTGGGTTATATTTTTTTTGAAACCCACTTATTTTCTTAGGTTATGATTTGATGAAATGATTATTAAATATATCTATTTTCCATAGGTTATGATGTATTTACAATTTAATGACACCCATTTATTTCATGGGTTATGATTTGATGTTTATAGAACCCATATCTTTTTTTGGGTCATGATATGATGGAAGTTTTATTCTCTTGTGGTACATGTATGAATGATTTTATTATGAGATGGTTTGATCCTATATCTCCCTCCAATGCATTGGGTAAATATTTAAATATCATGATATAATGATCGAAATCAAGCTGAATAGCTTGATCCACTAAGGGAACATTTGGAAACCTGGTCCCTTACAAGGAAAAGACTGCAACTGGGGATGTTGGTGTGTCCCACCCAGTAGGTGTAGTCATCATGAATATAGAATATGGGGAAACCTGATAAATTATGGGAAGTTGGAGAAACCTGATACACTTTGGGAAGTTGGGGAGACCTGATCCCTTACAAGGAAAGGGAAAGGACTAGTAATGGTGGTGTGTTAAGTCCAGTAGGTGAAGTTCCCATGAAGTACCTTGATAAGTTATAGTGATGCATCTTAACTTATAGGTAATGATATCACATGTTTATATATTCCATAATCCCATGACGTATTCATATGATATGGTTTCATGGATTATGTTCTTTATTTACATATGATTCATGTATCATGAACTACAAATATTTATTCCATGATTCATATTTATGATTTTTGATATGCATGGTATGATCTTATAATGATCATGATTATGTTCTCATACCCTTTAGTTCGTGATATGATTATGAATTTCCATTATTTACCCTTAATGGGCATTCGATCTCACCCATTTCTAATGTTTCCCTTCCCTAGGTCATGAAGGAAGATTTTAAAGTAGAATTATTTAGGGGTAATATCTTTATGGGAAACATTTAAGACATTTCATTGAGTGATAATATTTTGATCCAAGTTTCCAAAGGCACTAAACTAATATGGACTTTGGGCATATGTTTTTATAATGTTCCAAGTATTCTAAAAAAGTGATGTAATTTCTATGTATGAGAAGACTGGGTCGTTATAGTTGGTATCAGAGTAAAGGTTTAGTCAACCTTTTGAAACTAGGATGATAAAACTTTAGTGATATGCCTATGTATATTTATAAGTATATGTCTAGGGATGTATCTAAAGATAAGTATAAGGATAAGTTAACATTTAGGAAAAATTTCATTGAATTTTGGTAAAGGATAAAGTGATTTTTCCAAGAATTACATCTATATCTAGATTCTACAAATGGATGTGGATATGGAATAGATATAACTAGTGGTAACAACTCCAACAAGATGTCCTAGGCCTGACTTGGGGTAATCTGGTACATGACAATTGGCCATGTTGCTCACCTGATTTGACACTCCTAGGGGATATGATTTGGAAATTTACAAACTCTTTAGAAGACATTATGAAGTATTTGAATAAAATATGACTAAAAATAACCTAGTATAAACCTAAGGTTTTGTTTATTAAAAATAAGGTTTCATTATTTAGATATCATAAATTTAGTTTTTCATGAATATGTGGTTTTCTTTTTTGATATGGGTTTCTAACCATGTAATTTCATGTTTTATTCAATGGGGAGAACTAGAAAGAATATAGTTAACATTGAATGTTTCAGATATGGAAAGTATGGGAATTATAAAAATATATTTCCCAAGTGGAAATATAATAATTATAACAAGTAAGGTGGTATGATTATTGATTTGACTTCGGAAGATAAATAGACCACAAATGACATGTGAAAGGTACATGATGTTCTTCCAGTATTGTTTACATTAATCATAAGAATAATGATTAGATTGAGGTTGAGGAGACTTAAGACATAAATCACATTTCATATTCTAGGAAATAGGTATTAAAGAAATAATTTGACGAATCCTGAGTAATGGTTTAAGAATAAAGTTGGATGAATGAGGTACTTATGTTTTGGAATTTAATGATTATGTTATACGAATCATGAAATATATAAGTATTTTCTGTATAAGTTTTAATAAAGGATTGAAAATGATATTTTTAATGATGATAAAGACTTAGAAATGTGATATTTTGATTAAGGGAAGGCAACCCTTAATGTGATCAATATGTAGAGAATTTTTTTTTTCTCTTGGATAAGGAGATTATTGATTTGGATAAAGTAAATTGGATAGCACTGATTACCCTGTATTTGATTATTGATTGGTTGAAAAAGTGGTATATTTCATCATGGATGAATTTTAAAACTTATTAGATTTAATTAATATATCCAGTAACCTTTTAAATAAGGAATAATTATTTTTTCCTAAAGGATTTATGGTAATTCAGGTTATTACTATGTTTCAAGGGAACATATGATGAGGGTATTCACATGTTTGGAATGTGACAACCAAAAGATACATTATTATATATAGAGGATCAATGTTAAGTAGATTTTATGACATTATTTCCATTGTTTTGTATTTTAAAAATTTTAAAGGGTTGTAAGGTTAACCGTTTATAGAAATATTAAGTTAAACTTTGAAAAAAGTTTGTGAGATTAAATTAATATATCACCATATGAAGATTTATGCATGTGGGATAACCTCTTCTAGACATTTTTTTGAGATGTTAAGTGTAGGAATATGGGATGAATTATCATTCTATTTATAGATATCATGATATTTTGGCTCTTCAAGAATGGAAATTTCACCATCATTCTCTAGAGTAAGAGATAAAGTGGGAATTGATCAAGGAAAAACCAAAGGGTGAGATTGTATATATGAAAAGGAAAAAAATCATGTAAGTATATTCCCTTATGTTCCTAGACTATAAAATAATTACTTGAATAGATGAAAAGGATATTTAAAAATATTTATCCTAGCACCTTCATTTATGATGAACCAGATGTTCCCTTAAATCATCAAATATTTATAGTTTTGTGATCACTCACTTCTACTGATCAATGTTCTCTATCACTCTCCATCAGAACTTGATAGTTATATTTTTCTTCCATGTTTGTGTTTTCACTTACCACCTATGTCATTATATATGGAAACCTAGTTATATGTTTCTTTGGATAACCTCTATGTTTCAAGCTTTCTATTTTAAATGAATTTTTAGTATTCATTTTTACGATGTGGGTTTCCATGAATATAACTTTCAAGTATTAAACATTTGATAACCTATACGAGTTTCAAGCACAAAATTCATTTTGAGGGTAGAATGTAACAAACATAGATTTTTTGAAATAATTTTACTTAATGCCTTGAATTTTACTAAGTAAAACATTCCTTTCACACGACACCTTGGATTTTTTTACACGCAAAACTAAGTTTTTATGAAACATCATTTTATTGTTATAATTATTTAAACGAGATATTTAAAACCAATCCAATAAAAATAGAAATATTAATAATAATAAATATTTTTCAAATATTTTTTATAAATTTTTTACATAAATAAAATATTTTTATAATGAGAATTATAATTTTTGGTAGTCTTTATATGTTTAAAAATATCATTCTCTCAAATGAACTGTTTTTCATATCTTTCTATAAAAAATGATAAAATTAATTAAATAAAAATTTTGAAATTAAATTTTATAAAATAAACTTTATTTTTGAATTTATAATTTCGAAATTATATTATAATTAATTTTTGGATTTTTTCTGTGGAACTTCATTTTTTGATTAATGGTGAAAAACCCCACATTTTTTTAAAATGTTCTTTTTTTGTTATATACTTATTAATGGTAAATTATATTTTAAATTAATTTTTAAAGTCATAATAGATAAAGGATGCATATATTAATCCAATTTAGGTCATTGGAATCATTTTTATATTGAAATTAGATATAAACACTTATTGAACTTTTGAACGTTTTTACTTTAAAAACCTTCTTTCTCACTACATTTGTGAGATTGGAATTAAACCTAATTTTCCCACTACTAAGATTTCTATTTTAAAAAATAGGAATATATAGTTGCAATCATTATAATATTTTTGGCCTAAAAAGATCAACATGATTTTTGACCAAAAATATTAGTGAAAGTTATTAAAAATAATTACAGTGATTAAGGTACAATTAAACTCAATAAGGAACTAAACCTTAATATTAAGGGAAACAATGACCTGGAGACAAGTTTGAAATCCATTTTTTCCAATATTTTTACCAAATCCCCTCTTTTTTCTAATTCTATTGGTTATTGGGATTTTATTAAATGGAAGTGCCCTAAATAACAGGGAAAGTAAGGAAAAAAGACAAAAAGGAAACTTTCCTTACATTCAATATTTATAAAACTTTTAGATATATAAATAACATCATATTTTAGGTTATACATATACTTTTTAAAGATAAAGGGTTTTTTATTATAATAATTTATCATTACTTTTTAGATATGATTTACTTACTTAAAATTCTTAAGAAACACTGACGTAGTGATTATTTAGTTAATAATTAACTAAATAACTTATACTATAAATATTAAATGTAAAGTAAATTGATAGAATTATTTTATTAAATTATATTTTTATATGAATAAATCATTTTAAATATCTTTAAGCATAATATATTTTAATTTAGATATTTTTTTGAAATTTTATAATTAAAGTTAAATAAATAATTCCAAAATTGACATTAATGTTAGTTTACAATAAATGATATTTTATAAAATGATTTAAAATTAACAAAAACATTGTATTATGATAAGTGATTTTTAAGTGTTAATAAATATTAAATATGTTATATTAATAGACCAAATGATCTTTTATAATTAACATATTGAACCATAGATTGTGAAAACATTGTTAGCACGACCCGAGTTTAAGCAGTGTTTTAGCGCGTCACATGCACTTATTTTAAAATTAATTTCCAAAAAACATGGGATTTTTAATTTAAAAATAATATATAATATTAATAATTTTTTAAATATATATTTCATAATAAATATAACTTTATTTTAGTCTTAATGGTTAAATTAATTTGGTTAGAAAACTAGATTCTTTAATAAAAACCAAAATGATAAAATTGGAGAGTCTTAGAAGTTAAGGAACCAAATTATTAAAATTCATATATTTTTTGTGTAATGGTGGTTTTTATCAAACATTATTATCCAATAATAATATATGTTACCATTTTTAGGCACATTAGGTAATTTAGACCTCCCATTAATGAACACCTTTTGGTATTTGCTTGAGTGTCGCTCCTCCTCCATTATAAAAAGGAAAGCAATCTCATCATTCTTAACACTTCTCAATCCACTTATTTTTTGAAAATATATTATCAATTCACTACCAAAAACACTCAATTCTTCATTTATTCCTCTTTTTTTAAAAAATACTTCCTAATAATCCCTATGGTACAAACCAAAAGGAGTTACCTAATTAAGAGGCAACACTCTCCCATAAGATCCTTTAATTTATTTCCATTTTCCACCCCTCAACTATTCTTATTCCATACTTGTACAAAAAATAGTATCATAAATATACTAAAAAAAATTTATTCTAGGTTTTTTACATAAAATTACACACACTTATATATAATGAGTAATGAACTAACTATTTACATGTACAGAGAACTATCGCCACAAGAAATGAAGATTGTTCATTTTTACTTTACCACATTTCATAGGGGTAATTATGATAGAAAAAATATTTATATATGTTATATGTTATATTTATTATTTATTTAAGATTATTAAATCCTTTTACAATAAATATCTTCATACTTTCCATTTGGTATCAATATGATAATTTTGTTTTTTGGAAGTGTGGATTATTACCCTCTCAAATCGATGTGAGTCGTTCACAAACAACATAGAATGTATTAAGAATGTTTTTAATGAAATTATATGATATATATAAAATAATAATGATAATTTAAGGATATTATACACATATATACATATATTTCATTTTTATCTTTCTTTCAATATAACAATAAAATAAAAACAGTGTTCATACATATGTATAACCTACCATCTCCATGAATGGTGTATTAAATTTTATACTTCTATATTCAATAGATTATTATAATAACAAATAAACTGAATATATATTATAATTATGTAATTTTTTACATTATTTAAATTAATATATGTTTATAAGTACCAAAGATATAACAAATTAATACACACGGAGAAAACAAAGCTAATATTACCCGAAGTGAAACCTTAACATGAAATTATTATCAAGCGAGTAATATAAAGTCACAATAAAACCATATATGATATTAGATATAAGAATTTGGTTTTTTATATATTTATAATATACTTATATTTATATACAGAAGTATTGAATGAGTTCAATGAGTACCTAGAAACAAGGTAAGGGGATTTCATATCATCTTTTTATTTCAGTGAGATAAATGCCTTAATCACCACTCATTTCATTTGTGTGGTTTTTATACTAACCATGGATTTATTATATTAATATTATTCTTAAATTTATGGATATAGATATATCCATTATATTATATTTATTTCATGGGATTTATGTTTCAAAAGTTATAAAAAATAGAAGATAGTTTTGTCTTAATTTCCCTCTTTGAGGCACATGCCATGTTACATACCTATATTTTTTAATGAGGTGTATATAATGACTTTGAAATTTTATATCATGAATCTAATTATTTCCATTATATTTTAAGCATCATTTTATTTCGTTTTATTACATGGGTAGTAGGGTTCAACGTTTCCAAGTGGTAAGGGTTTATTAAAACAATATCATCGCTTTTCAAGATTGTTTATGTTTACTTTGATGAAATCATATGATCCATCTATAAAGAACATTATTTAATTCTATTAACCTCTTTTTATTAATGATATATTGATGTATTGGTACCATTTTTTCACTCTTTGTTATATAAGATAATTAATAATGAGTTTTTATGAAAGTATGGATTTACCCTCTCTTTGGTCGGAAATCTATTCTCCATCAAACCATGATTTCTGAAAATAAATATTCACAAAAATATTATAATATTCTCTTATTATATTTAAAATAAATTTATACCCATGTTTTTTCTTTTAAATGAAAGGTTTATTTTTGGAAAAAAGTAATCTTCTTTATTGTTTTCTAGTCAAGGCACTTTTCTAGATATTTTATGGGAAAAAAGGGAACATTTAGAATGTACATATTTACCCACTGTCCTGATCGTCATTCCCTTTAAACTTCCTTTAAAATATAAAGAAGTTATTTTATAAAAAATAAAAATCTCCCCTAGAATTCTGAAAATTATTTATTTTAAAGTGGTTTTCAATAAAAAAGGTTTAATTTTTTTTTATATTTAAAAAGTGTTTTAAATGATTTTCAAGGCTCCCTTTATAATTTTTCAAAAGGTTGTTTTCAAATAAAAGGATTTAAATGGTTTCAAATTTTCTTTAAAAGTTTTCAAATTATTTTCAAGGAAAATGTTTTTTAAAATGTTTTCATTATTATTTTAGAAGTTTTCACAAAAAATGGTTTTCAAAATGTTTTCAACCTTTCTTTATAGGTTTTGAAAGTATTTTCAATGGAATGGTTTTTAAAATGGTTTCAAGAGTTCATTATTTGTTTTCAAGATGTTTTTAAAGGAAAATATTTTCAAAATGTTTTCAAATATTAATTTATAATTTTTAATGTTTATTTTCATGAAAATGGTTTTCAACATGATTTATGTTTGAAAAATAAATTTTCAAACAAGAATGCATATTTTTCTCAAGAAATGGTTTTAAAATATCTTTCCAAGTTATTTTACATATAAGATGACATATTTTGATTCTACTCATTCCCTTCAAGGAAATTATCCAAAGGTTCCATTAATATTATTTCTTGACCAATTTATGTTTTTATGGAATTATTCTTATGACACCCATTTATCTTCCACATGTTACATGTTTTTGAAACCAGCTTCTTTTTACGGGTTATGATTTGATGAAATGATTATCAAAACTATCTATTTTACATAGTCTATGATGTGATGAAATGTTAATGATACCCATTTCATTTCATGGGTTATGATTTGATATTTATAGAACCCATCACTTTTTATGGTCCATGATATGATGAATTTTTTATTATCTTTTAGAACTTGTATGAATGATTTTATTATGATATAGGTGGACCTATATCTCCCTATAATGAAATGGGTAAAGATTTAAATCTCATGAGATAATAATTAGAATCAAGTTTACAGGCTTGATCTACTATAGGAAGATTGGGAAACCTAATCTATAAGGCCCCGACCTTAAACCTTTCTTAATATTGAATGAAATGAATAATTCACGTTGAGGATCTTTTCAGGTTTAGAGTTTTAGAGAATTAGAACATAACTATTACATCTCAAAAGATTACAAAGTAGTCACTTCTACTAAGTTTCCATAATAAAAAAAACTATTAAAAAGAAACGTGTCTAGTTCCATGTTTTATATAGGATGACATTCCCTTGATCCCATCCTTGACCTTATTCCACATTAAGTCCTATGAAAACATTTCAAAAAAAACTTGGGGTGAGCATAAAAAGCTCAGTAAGGGATACAGAAAGAATGAAAACTGTTAGTTTTTCAAACATCAAATAAACCATATATACTCTATCAATGTAATACCTTCACCTTCATGAAGTAGTAAAAACTCTTCACTGAATAAAGTATCATTACTTACCTTTTTGTAACCAAAGGATTACCATAAAATCCATAAAAAGAACACATAACATATATAGGTAACTTGGGACATAAAAATACTTAAGTGGAATAACCATACGGTCGACTTCCACACATATCACTTAATGGAATAGCCATACGGCCAATTTCCATACATACTTAATGGAATAGCCATATGGCCGACTTCCATACCCAATGCATTGGAGGTTATAACGTAACCACCCGTCCTGGTATTCACGGCACCACCCGTCATATGGTTTATAACGTAACCACCCGTTAAAATGTCCAAGTACCAGTATAAAATCATAAAACATAAAACCAATATAAAGGAATGATAACATTTCCACATTTCAATCACAATATATCATAAATATATTGACATAATAGAATCATTTTTCAAAACCATTTTCAATACCAAAATACATAAAAGAGTATATGGTATTTATTTTATTCTAAAAGCATTACGGCTTGTTGAGAAAGCCAAAGACCAAATAATACTCGCGGCGGCGGAAAAGGTCGTTGTCGCCGCGTACGTTAAAAGAAACATTCCTTTTTGTAGTTTTGTAAAACGCTTCTTAGAAAAAGATTCCTTTTGTATATAAGTAAAAGTCAAAGGGGTTTATACACCGTATAAAAGAAATTTGTGTATAAAACGAAATATGCCTCAATGAAAGGAGATTGAGACGAAGTCCCTTACAAAGATAATTTTTAAAATAAAATAGATATATTATGTGTATCCACTATAAGTACACATAAATAAAGTACAAATAAAAGATACGACATAATAATATAATGGCATAATTTGAAAGTCGGAGATTAACCCAAAGAATGGAAATTGGGTTAAGAAGTTCCCTTACCTCGGGTCCGACTTGACTCGATCGTTCTTTAACGTCCTGAATAGTAAACTTGAGTTAATTTATACTTGATTAAGAACCCTTTTAAAGTTCATTATTCCTTTTATATCACTTATTTCCATGTTATAAACATTATGTAACCATTTAAGTTAATAATGTTTGTTTTGTCAATATTTTGTTCTTAAGTCGAAAGTGGACTTCTTACAATTACATGTTGTTCGTGTGTTCAAAGGTTCTTTATATCCAGAATGAAATTCATGATTTGGATATCATATATATCATATATATCCAGCATATAAATGTATTTATAATATTACATAATCATTTATAGGTAAGAAATGAAATGCACCGTTCATGGAGACGGTAAGCCGTACGTACGCATGAACGCTACTTTCATTTCTTTGTCATATTAATGGAATTAAAACTAAATGAGAGGTATGTATATTTTAATTCCAGAATTATATTCATCATTTAGATATATCATTAATTATATATATCCATTATATACATGTACTTTTAATAGTACATTACATTTGGGGATAAGAAATGAAATGCACCGTTCATGGAGACGGTAAGCCGTACGTACGCATGAACGCTACTTTCATTTCTATCTCATACTTTAATGGAAGGAAATAATAATGATATAGAGGTATATTATAATTCCAGTATAACATCATATATAATAACTTTAAATCCATCCTTTACACGTCCCACATATGGCATTAACGAATCACCTCACTTTGAGGGGGCGGTAGTCCACACTTCCTTAAATGAAGATATCGTGTTTACCCATAATGGAAACCATAAAGGTATGCCCAAAATTAAAAATAAATAAGCTTAAAGAAAAAAAATAAACATATTATATATCATATATAAAAATAGTGACATCATATTGGCCACCTTTGAAGGTGTTAAATGAGTATTGAACAATCATCGTTTCGGGAGGCAAAATTTCGCCATCCACGGAAACTGTATGTTCTTTAACCATTTGATGTAGTTGTGTGATAGTGTAGCTCAAATAAATCTTATAAAAACATCCTAGTATAATTAAGATACTGGTGTTGTTACAAAAGAAGTAAATAAAAAGAGTTTATGGGGTTGGAGAAACAAAATAAAACAAATGAACAAGAGAGAATGAATTACCTTTAAAAGTTTAACTCCTTTTGATTTGAGCCTAAAGGCTTCCTTTGAAAAGATTCTGCCCAAAGGGAATCCTCTAGGATTAGGAGAGGGATGTGGAGAGAGTAAATGGGCAGGGTTTGGCCGAGCCAAAGGCTTGAGGAGTGTGTGAAATGAGGTAGAGGTGGGGGCCTTTTATAAGAGGAGAGGAGGGGCACTTTTGGAAAGTAAAGAAATATTACTTTATTTGAAAATGTGTTTCGGTTTTAAAAGGTCCCCCATTGATATAATTATTGGATAAGGTGATAAGGGTTCTAAATACACCCATCCAATAAGTTTTGGACATGTGTAGTTCATAGATTTTACATTATCTTTCCATTTTATTTAAATCATCAAATAGTGATGTCATCGCTGCATCATTATTATGTCATAAATAATTTAATTTATTTAATGTCTAAAAATCATAAAAAAAACTACTATGATGTAGTAACTCTTTTTAGCTTTCTAATGACTATTTATAATCAAAATTTGGACCTGTGTAACCCTACTTAAATTTTTTTTAGTAAAACAACTCATGTTTGTGTCAATTTAATTTTAACATTAAATAAAAAGTTATTTATGTCATTTCCCAACCAAAGTGTCTCCATGGGGTCCCCAAGTTGGCCCATGGCTTGTCTCGGTCGGCCATGACTCACCCAATAGGTGTAGGACAAGTGTCATGGTGTTTTCACATTCATATAATATCATTTTTACCTTAAATTACACTAATTACCTCTAATCGCGATTAAGAACTTAATAAGTTACTATTCACCAAAAAATTATTATAATCTCATTGAATCACATTTTACTTCTTAATGACAACCATGTATGTCGGATTTTTTGAAATTCAAAACACAATGATGGCAAAATTTCATTTAAACGGAAAATCAGTCTTTATACGTACCACTTAGTGGTTTCACTATTCATCAAAAATTGAAGTTTTTCAGAAAATTACCAAAAATTCACCCTAAGCTATATTTGATATTACGAATTCAAAAATGAAGTCTATTTTACAAAATTCAAAACATATAAGTCACATTAATTAATTTAAAAATTAATTCCCGCTGTCAGAGCAAATAACGTGTTTTTATGAAACAATAAGTATCAAAAGATTGACACTAGTTTAAGTCCGATTTCAAAGTGAAATTAATTCCAACTACCACTATTGGATTTAATGGTAAAAATATTTTCTAATTTCACTTTAAAAACAATTCAAAATATAATCTAATCATATAAATAAATTATATTAAAAATAGGTTTTGAATTAAAATACAACATTTTACACTATTCATTAAAAAAATGAACTTTATCAGAAAGGTACCAAAAATTTACACAAAGTAAATTTTGATATCCCGATTCTAAAGAAGAGTTATATTTGGTCCAATAGAATTTATAAGATCGATCAAAACTATATTTAATGACGGTTCTCCGTCAAAAGGTGATAAGTGGACCTTTCGTGAAAATTAGGGTATAAATGCCTAAAATTGAACTCTTTCCGTATTTTAAGCCTTTATCTTTTATTGGGTAAATTTAAAAACATTTAAAAACATATATAATCATATTTTAGTTATTTCTATCCATTCCCTCCAGTACAACGGCTACTTGTTAACTATCATTTAAAATAATATTATTTTATTACTTGTGTGCAACGTAAGTTTTCAAAGAAACTCATCGTTGCGTATCGAGTACGCTATCGAACGTAGAAACCCCTTTTAATTAAAATTAATATTTAATTCGTAAATATTAATAAATATGAAAATTATTTATTCTTTAATTACCTGGGAAGTTACATCCTTCCCCCCTTTTGGGAATTGCGTCCTCGCAATTTTATTCACTTATCAAAATAAGTGGGGGTATTTATCCCTCATAGAATTTTCAGATTCCCACGTTGCCTCTTCAATCACATGGTTTTTCAACATAACCTTTACCTGATGAATCACCTTATTCCGTAACACTTGCTCCCTGTGGTCAAGAATCTGGACCGGTTGTTCCTAACAAGATAGGTTCTCTTCCAGCTGAACTACCTCTGGACTCAAAACATGAGATGGATCTGGCATATACTTCCTCAACATTGAAACATGAAAAACATTGTGTACCTGAGATAAACTCGGAGGTAAAGCCACCCGGTATGCAACTGGTCCAACTCACTCCAGAATTTCATATGGTCCAATAAACCTTGGACTCAGCTTTCCTTTCTTACCAAATCTCATCACACTTTTCCATGGTGAGACTTTGAGAAAAACATGATCACCTACCTCGAAAGATAGATCCTTCATCCGGTTATGCGCATAACTCTTCTGCCTGCTCTGAGATATTCTCATGTGCTTCTGAATCAACTGAACTTTTTCTGCCATCTCTTCTACCAATTCTGGTCCCATCAGCTTTCTTTCACCCACTTCATCCCAAAATTCTGGAGTTCGACACCGCTTCCCATATAATGCCTCAAATGGTGCCATCTGTATACTGGAATGAAAACTGTTATTATAAGAAAACTCAACCAAAGAAAGATGTTGGTCCCAACTTCCCTGATAATCCATAGAACAAGCTCGTAGCATATCCTCTAATGTCTGGATTGTTCGTTCTGACTGCCCATCTGATTGAGGATGAAAAGCTATACTAAAATTTAATTCAGTACCCAAAGACTTCTGAAGGCCTTTCCAAAAGTTAGATGTGAACCTGGGATCACGATCAGATACAATGGAGAGAGGAACTCCATGTAACCTGACTATCTCTTTAAGATACAAACGAAAAAGTTGATCTAGAGAGAAAGTATCTCGTATAGAAAGGAAATGAGAAGATTTGGTCAAGCGATCAACAATAACCCAGATTTCATTATTACCTCGAGATGTCCTCGGTAATCCCACAACAAAGTCCATGGATATGTTTTCCCATTTACACTCTGGCACTGGTAAAGGATGAAGCATCCCTTTCGGTAACTGCCGCTCTGCTTTAACCTGTTGACATGTCAAACACTTCACAGTAAAATCAGCAATGTCTCTTTTCATTCCATCTCACCAGTAATACTCCCGCAGATCTCTGTACATCTTAGTACTGCCAGGATGAACTGAAAACAGGGAACTATGAGCCTCACATAACAACTCATTCTTCAACTGTGAATCACAAGGCACACATAACCTCTTCCCAAACCTCAAAACACAAACACAAACTTATCCAAGAACTCATGGAAAATTTTATTAATAAGGTACATGAATATAGCAGGTGCATTGGTTAACCCAAAAGGCATAACTACAAATTCATAATGGCCATATCTAGTACGGAACGCAGTCTTCGGAACGTATGCTTCTTTTACTTTCAACTGATGGTACCCCGAGCTCAAGTCAATCTTCGAAAAATACTGAGCTCCCTGGAGCTGATACCACTTCATTCGATGGCCAAACATCTGCTGAAGTTGTTGCAAAGGATTTCACCACCCCTTTATGCTTGTAGTCTGGCTGCATTCCCCCATTTGAGTTCTTCGTTGGACACTCGTTTTCATAATGACCCATTTCATTACACTTAAAACATCTTACCGTTGGCTTTTCATTTCCTGCTTGATCATCTTCCTTACAGTTACGAGCAATATGACCAGATTTACCACACCGAAATCACTTACCAGACTTGGATAAACATTCTCCAGGATGCATTTTACCACACTTCTCACAGGATGGATATTTGGTTTTCTTACCTCCTTGCTTCTTTGATGAATTCTTCCCCTTTTCCTGCCAACTAGACCTCTTATTCTGTTGTTTGTCATAGAACACCTGATCATCGGCAAACTCCATTTCCACCTTCTCCGCACATCGAACAAGTTTTTCATAACTTTTAAACTCACGAGAAGCTAATGCCCTTAGATATTTTGGATTTAATCCTGAGTAAAAACGATTTATTTTACTATCAAGATCTCGTATGAAGTTTGGAGCATACCTTTCCAATCAAGTGAACTTTTCTTCATAAGCAGCCACTGAATCATCCTCCTGCCTCAATTCTAGGAACTGTTTTTCCATCCTAAGACGAACCACCTTAGGAAAATATTTCTCAAGAAACATACCTTTGAATTCGTCCCAGTGAAGATCCTCAATCTCATCACTATCCCTTATATTTTTCACCATCGACCACCACTGATCAGCTTCACCTTCAAAACGGTAAACAGCAAGACTAACCTTTTGATGTTCTGAACACCCCATGACATAAAAAATCTTCTCCAATGCTTTAAAGCACCCTTCAGCTTGCACAGGGTCAGATGATCCTCTGAATGATGGGGGATGTTGCCTCATGAAATGTTCCACCACTAACATGTTCCTCTGCGGTTGATCTGGCTAACCTCGTGCATGGATACCACCACCATTTATAGCCTGAGTCAACTGTACCATCACTGCAACAAACTGTTCAGTTCCGATTCCGACCATCTCAGGATGCTGATTTGGAAGGTTATCTTCCTCCTGATGTCGTCCCAACATAGCTGCTTTGTTTCCTCTACGGAAAACCATTCTAAACATATAAATATCTTAGGCGAAGCAACATGGTAATCCGTAAATGCTATATCATTTCAATCATATTATAATTTAACACTTTTCTAACTCCTAAAGTTGTCTAAACCGACCTTTGATACCAACTATAAGGCGCCGACCTTAAACCTTACTTAATATTGAATTAAATGAATAATTCACATTGAGGATCTTTTCAGGTTTAGAGTTTTAGAGAATTAGAACATAACTATTACATCTCAAAAGATTACAAAGTAGTCACTTATACTAAGTTTCCATAATAAAAAAAACTCTTAAAAAGAAACGTGTCTAGTTCCATGTTTTATATAGGATGACATTCCCTTGATCCCATCCTTGACCTTATTCCACATTAAGTCCTGTGAAAACATTTCAAAAAAAAAACTTGGGGTGAGCATAAAAAGCTCAGTAAGGGATACAGAAAGAATGAAAACTGTTAGTTTTTCAAACATCAAATAAACCATATATACTCTATTAAAGTAATACATTCACCTTCATGAAGTAGTAAAAACTCTTCACTGAATAAAGTATCATTACTTACCTTTTTGTAACCAAAGGATTACCATAAAATCCATAAAAAGAACACATAACATATATAAAGGTAACTTGGGACATAAACATACTTAAGTGGAATAACCATACGGTCGACTTCCACACATATCACTTAATGGAATAGCCATACGGCCAATTTCCATACATACTTAATGGAATAGCCATACGGCTGACTTCCATACCCAATGCATTGGAGGTTATAACGTAACCACCCGTCCTGGTATTCACGGCACCACTCGTCATAGGGTTTATAACATAACCACCCGTTAAAATGTCCAAGTACCAGTATAAAATCATAAAACATAAAACCAATATAAAGGAATGATAACATTTCCACATTTCAATCACAATATATCATAAATATATTGACATAATAGAATCTTTTTTCAAAACCATTTTCAATACCAAAATACATAAAATAGTATATGGTATTTATTTTATTCTAAAAACATTACGGCTTGTTGAGAAAGCCAAAGACCAAATAATACTCGCGGCGGCGGAAAAGGTCGTTGCCGCCGCGTACGTTAAAAGAAACATTCCTTTTTGTCGTTTTGTAAAACGCTTCGTAGAAAAAGATTCCTTTTGTATAAAAGTAAAAGTCAAAGGGGTTTATACACCGTATAAAAGAAAGTTGTGTATAAAACGAAATATGCCTCAATGAAAGGAGATTGAGACGAAGTCCCTTACAAAGATAATTTTTAAAATAAAATAGATATATTATGTGTATCCACTATAAGTACACGTAAATAAAGTACAAATACAAGATACGACATAATAATATAATGGAATAATTTGAAAGTAGGAGATTAACCCAAAGAATGGAAATTGGGTTAAGAAGTTCTCTTACCTCGGGTCCGACTTGACTCGATCGTTCTTTAACGTCCTGAATAGTAAACTTGAGTTAATTTATACTTGATTAAGAACCCTTTTAAAGTTCATTATTCCTTTTATATCACTTATTGCCATGTTATAAACATTATTTAACCATTTAAGTTAATAATGTTTGTTTTGTCAATATTTGGTTCTTAAGTCGAAAGTGGACTTCTTACAATTACATGTTGTTCGTGTGTTCAAAGGTTCTTTATATCCAGCATGACATTCCTGATTTGGATATCATATATATCATATATATCCAGCATGTAAATGTATTTATAATATTACATAATCATTTAGAGGTAAGAAATGAAATGCACCGTTCATGGAGACGGTAAGCCGTACGTACACATGAACACTACTTTCATTTCTTTGTCATATTAATGGAATTAAAACTAAATGAGAGGTATGTATATTTTAATTCCAGAATTATATTCATCATTTAGATATATCATTAATTATATATATCCATTATATACATGTACTTTTAATAGTACATTACATTTGGGGATAAGAAATGAAATGCACCGTTCATGGAGATGGTAAGCCGTACGTACGCATGAACGCTACTTTCATTTCTATCTCATACTTTAATGGAAGTAAATAATAATGATATAGAGGTATATTATAATTCCAGTATAAAATCATATATAATAACTTTAAATCCATCCTTTACACGTCCCACATATGGCATTAACGAATCACATCACTTTGAGGGGGTGGTAGTCCACACTTCCTTAAATGAAGATATCGTGTTTACCCATAATAGAAACCATAAAGGTATGCCCAAAATGAATAATACAGAAGCTTAAAGAAAAAAAATAAACATATTATATATCATATATAAAAATAGTTACATCATATTGGCCACCTTTGAAGGTGTTAAATGAGTATTGAACAATCATCGTTTCGGGAGGCAGAATTTCGCCATCCACGGAAACCGTATGTTCTTTAACCATTTGATGTAGTTGTGTGAGAGTGTAGCTCAAATAAATATTATAACAACATCCTAGTATATTTAAGATACTGGTGTTGTTACAAAATAAGTAAATAAAAATATTTTAGGGGGTTGGAGAAACAAAATAAAACAAATGAACAAGAGAGAATGAATTACCTTTAAAAGTTTATCTCCTTTTGATTTGAGCCTAAAGGCTTCCTTTGAAAGGATTCTGCCCAAAGGGAATCCTCTAGGATGAGGAGAGGGATGTGGAGAGAGTAAATGGGCAGGGGTTGGCCGAGCCAAAGGCTTGAGGAGTGTGTGAAATGAGGTAGAGGTGGGGGCCTTTTATAAGAGGAGAGGAGGGGTACTTTTGGAAAGTAAAGAAATATTACTTTATTTGAAAATGTGTTTCGGTTTTAAAAGGTCCCACATTGATATAATTCGTGGATAAGGTGATACGGGTTCTAAATCCACCCAACCAATAAGTTTTGGACATGTGTAGTTCATAGATTTTACATTATCTTTCCATTTTATTTAAATCGTCAAATAGTGATGTCATCGCTGCATCATTATTATGTCATAAATAATTTAATTTATTTAATGTCTAAAAATCATAAAAAAGTTCGATGATGTAGGAAATATTTTTATATTTCCAATTACTATTTATAATCAAAATTTGGACCTGTGTAACCCTACTTAAAAATTGTTTTAGTAAAATAACTCATGTTTGTGTCAATTTAATTTTAACATTAAATAAAAAGTTATTTATGTCATTTCCCAACCAAAGTGTCTCCATGGGGTCCCCAAGTTGTCCCATGGCTTGTCTTTGTCGGCCATGACTCACCCAATAGGTGTAGGACAAGTGTCATGGTGTTTTCACATTCTTATAATATCATTTTTACCTTAAATTACACTAATTACCTCTAATCGCGATTAAGAACTTAATAAGTTACTATTCACCAAAAAATTATTATAATCTCATTGAACCACATTTTACTTCTTAATGACAACCATATATATCGGATTTTTGAAATTCAAAACACAATTATGGCAAAATTTCATTTAAACGGAAAATCAGTCTTTATAAGTACCACTTAGTGGTTTCACTATTCATCAAAAATTGAAGTTTTTCAGAAAATTACCAAAAATTCACCCTAAGCTATATTTGATATTACGAATTCAAAAATGAAGTCTATTTTACAAAATTCAAAACATATAAGTCACATTAATTAATTTAATAATTAATTCCCGCTGTCAGAGCAAATAGCGTGTTTTTATGAAACAATAAGTATCAAAAGATTGACACTAGTTTAAGTCCGATTTCAAAGTGAAATTAATTCCAACGACCACTATTGGATTTAATGGTAAAAATATTTTCTAATTTAACTTTAAAACCAATTCAAAATATAATCTAATCATATAAATAAATTAGATTAAAAAGAGGTTTTGAATTAAAATACAACATTTTACCCTATTCATTAAAAAAATGAACTTTATCAGAAAGGTACCAAAAATTTACACAAAGTAAATTTTGATATCCCGATTCTAAAGAAGAGTTATATTTGGTCCAATAGAATTTATAAGATAGATCAAAACTATATTTAATGACGATTCTCCGTCAAAAGGTGATAAGTGGACCTTTCGTGAAAATTAGGGTATAAATGCCTAAAATTGAACTCTTTCCGTATTTTAAGCCTTTATCTTTTATTGGATAAATGAAAAAACATTTAAAAACATATATAATCATATTTTAGTTATTTCTATCCATTCCCTCCAGTACAACGGCTACTTGTTAACTAACATTTAAAATAATATTATTTTATTACTTGTGTGCAATGTAAGTTTTCAAAGAAACTCATCGTTGCGTATCGAGTACGCTATCGAACGTAGAAACCCCTTTTAATTAAAATTAATATTTAATTTGTAAATATTAATAAATATGAAAATTATTTATTCTTTAATTACCAGGGATGTTACATAATCCCTTATAAATAAAGGACTGTGACTGGGGATGGTGGTGTGTCCCACCCAGTAGGTGTAGTCATCATGGAGATGGAAGATGGGAAAACCCAACCCAATATTAGAAGATGGGGAGACCTGATCCACTTTGTGAAGATGGGGAAACCCAATCTCTTATAAATAAAGGATTTCAAGTAGGGATGATGGTGTGTCCCACCCAGGAGGTGCGGTTCCCATGAAGTACCTTGATAAGTTAGAGTGATGCCTCTTAACTTATATAGAATGATACAACATGTTTATGCATGTCATGATCCCATGTAATATTAATATGATATGATTTTATTGATTATGTTATTTATTTTCTTATGATTCATGTCATATGAACAAAATATATTTATTCTATGATTCATGTTTATGATTTTGATATATATAGTATGATCTTCTAATGATCATGATCACATTCTCATACCCTTATGTTCATGATATGATTATGCATTTTCTTTATTTACCCTTATAGAGAATTTGAGCTCACCCATATCTTATGTTTCCCTTCCCCAGGTTATGAATGATATTTTTAAGTATAATTACTAATGGAGAAGTTCTTTTTGGGAAACATTGAAGATATTTCATTGAGTTAGAGGACTGTGATCCAAATTTCCAAAGGCACTAAACTAATACGATCTTTGGGCGTCCTTTTTTTGTAATTTATTAAGTATTATGAAAAATTGACATAATTTATATGTATGTGAATACAGTGTTTTTATAATATACACCTCATAAATATAAATAGTTGCATAAAATCAAACATTTCTCAACAAAATAGCATTGAGATGAAGAACCCTTACCATATGTCCGACTTGATTCATAAGTTATGTAGCATATAGTATAATAAATTTATATTTATTATAATTATATAATATAATAATATAAATACTTATAATATCATATATTATCCCCTAATAACATTTAATCACCAATTTATTCCTAATTATTTTTTAAAATTATCGTTTCTGGGTGTTAACTATTTCATTTTCCATGTATGTTTTGGTTTGGCAGTTATGTTCCTTCCACTTTGATCATGGTTTCATCACATATAAAATCTTAATAATGATATAAATATCATATATATTAACTATATACTTATTTATAACCACTCATATAAATAATTGATAAAAAATTAGTTACATTACTTCTTGGAAATGGTAATCTATACGTACACACCAGTGATGTTTCCGCATTTAGATGGATTGAAATAAAGAAAGTAAATGATAATTAAAAATTTAAAATTAATTACTATATCATATATATTAATTTTTTATATCATTATTACCATATATTAAAATAATAAATGAAAAATAAATCACATCACTTCATAGAGGTGGTAGTCCACATGTATGCACGAGCGAGTTATCGTTTTCCAGTGGATTGGAAGGTAAGAAGGTAGATTAGATATTAAAATTTTATAAGAATAATTATGTAAAATGTATAATATATAAACAATAAATATATCATAATAAACAATCATGAATTTTGGTAATGGAAATTGAATCATATCTCCACGTGGATGTAGTAGTCCAGGTGCACACAAGCAATGATTTTATTTCCAATTTATTGTAGAAGAGGTGGAAATGGTTTTTAAAAAATCATAATAAGAGATAAGTATATTTATGATACTGTATTAATTATTTTTTATGGATAAAATAGTTTTATAGATGGTCGAATAAAAAATTGAATGATTTTGGTTAGAATTTATATCTCTTCTTTTAAAGAACTCATTTAGATTACACATTAAGCATTAAAAGATCAGTATTAGGAGAAGAAAATAGGCTCTAGGATGAAGGGATGCAATCTAATAAGATTTTAATATTCATTTATGATATAAAATGATAAAATTATATTAATAAGATAAGATAATAGGTGTCCTATTATAAGTGAGGGAAATTCCACACATGAAATTACATAAAATATTTTAATAATATAAGGTCAATTTCACATGAAATTGATTCCAAATGGTCATTAATTAAAATAATGGACATAATAAGGATAAAATATATTCATAAAATTATAATTATTCATTTTGTATTTTGTATTTATATCCTTATCTTATATTTTAACCCCCAGGTAATCTCTTTTTAACCTTAACCATGATAACAAAATTTTATTATTTTTACTATTAATTTTGAAAAAAAATTAAGATGTACATATTAAATTATATTAATTATTGTGATTAAAAATATTTAATGCATTTTACCATAATTATTTTCTATACATTGTAGAATATGACTGTAAATAAGCATACAAAACACACACAAAAACCCATTTTTAGAAAAATGCATTTTTATGAATAAAACAGAATTTACTTTAATTAAATACATTGTAAAAAAAATAAAATGTATGTTAAAATATTTTATTGAATATATAATCTTTAAATTTCATTAAACCCATAAATAAATATATATTAATTATATTTATTGATATAAAAACACATTGCACGTAAACAATTAGTTTTTATAAAAATGTGTTTTTAAGCCCAAAAATGAAATTATACCAAATTCATGTATAATATTGATTCCCATTTTATTATTTATATTATTTATAATTAAAGGATACTTATTTTAATTTAATATCAAAATATTTTTTTTTTGTATTTTTAAATGAAAATTAATGACTCTTACAAGTATCAGTATTTTAACTCTTCACTTAAAAATAAATATTTTTCATAAAAAACCCCAAAATAATAGTTTAGATAATATTGGAATACTTATTTAAAAAATGATATTCATACCCTAAATTAAAATTTATAAAACTATTTAAAATTAATTATAATTGACATACAAAAAATTCAATAATATGTTCTTTGGAGAAAACATTTTTTAGAAGCATAAATTTACTTTACTGAAAATTGAATACTTATTTATTATGAATTAATAAATACGTTTTCATTATTTAAATCATTTATAATTATTTATCATAATGTGGTTATTTATATCCACACCATCCCAAATTAATTAAATGTTTATAGCATTCACATTTAAATAATAATATTTTTATAGTATATAGTAGTTTGCTTAAGGCTTAGTGTTGCCTTTTAGAAAAGTTATTAAGGACAATATTATTTTAAAATAAATTTTTGGGGACTAAAATTATCACCCTTAAATAAATTACATCCTAAAAAATTTTATCTTGGTAATTAAGGGTTCAATATTTTAAAATAAATTTGTTGAAATCTCATATTGTACAAAGGGTCAATAAAACGTCCTTTGAAAATGGGAAGTAGAAAACCTAACTGATACCTAAAATAACACAGAATCTGATTCCCAAAAATGATAACATTAGAGGGATTTGTAATTTTTACATATAGGTGAAAGGTAATTTCTAAAGATAAATATATATTGATAGGGAACATGATCATGGGAATTTTAATTACCACAAAACCATAAATTAGTGAGGGGTTAAAACGACCATTGATCCATATGAAATAACTATAAAAAGGTAAACATTTTGATTTTCAAGATCTGTTTTGCAAGCGTTAAGGAATTATTTTTCCATGGAATATAATAAAATATACTTACTTGATTTCATCAAATCCATAAACATAATTTCATCATTTTGTTTTATTGTGGAATTTATTTACACCTCTTTTTATCCAATATTACAATGGTGAATAAATAATATGAATTTTCATGCCTAACCCACTAAAAAAAACATTAAATAGATCATAAGATCTATAAAATAATGACAAGATTTTCCACATTTCCCTATTCAATTATTAAAAATAAAAATGTCTTGTACATGTTAAGATAACTTATATTAATTTACCTTATTTTGAAATATTAATCTCAAGTATATTAATAATAATACCAAAATATATAATTAATTATTTCCAAAAATAACATTATTCTAAAACTCCTCAATGTATTCTAAGTAATTATTCAAAACCAAAAGACATTAAAAGGTCAAAAAATCCAAAATCAATTTGAAATTAATCCCCAAATAATATAAAGTTTCTCATAATTTCATACACCAAACATGCGAATACCTTGATCATATATTCACCTAAAACGTGTTAATAAACCAAATCACCATAAATCCTCAGTTAAAACATATATAATTCCCAAAAATATATTTATCTTAATTATTAAGATATAAACATAGACTAATGACTAGTAAATGTGGGGGAAAACCCCTTTATTAAAAAACAAGAAAAAACACACAAACCCCTTTTGTGGGAAAAGGGGGAACACATCACAGATCTGACAACCCAGAGGCACATAGGCCTTAATCTACATTGGTCTGAGAGACCAATGGAATAAAACCATTACAAATCCCATGTCTTAAATTATTATAGAACCATGAATAAGGAATAACAGTGGACCATGGATCGTTAGATGACCTAAATTTCACCCACAACCACACAAACCACAGGACCCCCCCCCCCCCGCGACCTGATCTGTGCCCCGCTTGCCATTGTCTGATCACCGAATATGGACCCTCCATCACCCACAGTGAGAACACCTTTGTCATGCACCCAGATCTGACCGCCCAACAAAAAAAGAGCATCTCCCCATGCAAATCAATACCACAACCAGAAATCCAACAATCTCACACCTCAAACAACCAAACTGAGAACCGGCAGACAGATATCTCACCCCACACAAGTAAAAAACCAAGACCTACTACTTGTCACCAAAGATTTTGGTGCCACAATTTCTGTCACATCCATCCCAAGGACTACCGGCATCATGTCACCATGATGCTCCCACTATAGCCAGCTTGTGGAACATCTTCTGCCTCATTGCACTGCCAAGAACCCTGCAAGTATTAGATAATGAACAGATACGACACCAGATCCAACCACCACCCGAGTCGTGGTGCTGCCCCTTCTCCCGATTGACGCAGGGCCACATAACACCACAAGAGATTCCATATCTGTAGATTTATTCTGAAATCCTCAAATCCACATTGGGGTCTTGATTTTGAAAATCCTCCATGGAACCAATCCACCATAGCTGTCTAAGGGGATCATCCCAGTGCTGATCCACCACCATGTGGAGCGAACTCCACTCTGGGCTCCTGCCGATAACGCCGAACCTGTGGAGAATGTGTCATAGAGGAAGAGATTCATGGACGAAGTTGCGCTCTTATCAGGAAGGAATTGATAATCCACATAGACTAAAGAATATATTCCCTAAATTCAAAAATGTAACAAACTTCATCAAAGATAACATAAAGCTCTTTTTCATCAAATTACTAATCAATTCCAAGGTCACCGACACTATCAAATTTAATTTATCATCATCAATTGTATATTTATCTCAATTAAACATTATTATCTCAACATCAAGAATATGTCAAGGGTTATCTATCCCTAAATCAATTATTTTCTAAAAATACCACTTTACTATTAAATTAATTTTCTATGTTATTAGTATCATTCAATATATTCTTAAAAATTCTAAAAGAAAAAATATTATGGAACAATCCTTATGTTTTTCATAATTTTTATAATCATAATATCATTGATAAAACACTTCTACAGCATAATTCATGAATCTGAATATTTAAACACTTCAATCATTCTAATTCCCTCTTAAACCATTAACTTGGATTCAACACATTATTCCCAAATTCTTCCTTCCTAAAGTCTGAAATATGAATCATGCCTTATGATTAATCAACATCAAATTAATCATGTTTCTTAATTTAAACATAATAAGTACTATTAACATAATTTATACCTTTCATATGTAATTTTTACTCTTCTCATAATCTATAGTAAAACTTTTACTCATACAACCTTATTGATCATCTTCTCATTATTTCCCCATTGGGCATAGATTTGTATAATGTTCATACATTACTTATTTAATACATTCAATGATAACTTTTGGATACCATTATTCCATTCCATATCATTAGCCAAAATTTTCATTATTCATTGGAAATTACTTTCTCTAAGTCCATATTTTCCACACATAAAACAACTTCTTGTTCCATCAATACATTTCCCCAGGCTCTTCGACCCACATTCTCAACATGTAAAAATCATAATCTTCTTTCTTCCATGGTTTAATGAAATTCCATTTTTCTATTATTTGGTTCATTTAGAAAATCACCTATCTTCATATTTTCAATTATATATCAAGATAGTTTATTTCAATTATCACAATCTTTCCCGTTCAATCACCCATTTTATTTGGCTTATCATTAGGACAATCACTACATCGTTTATCACATTTAGTGTTAACATGGTTCCTTCTAGTTATTTTCATTGACTAGAACCCAAAATCATAGTATGAATAACAATAAACATAGTATGAAATCATATAATCATGAAAATAATTTATTGTATGTCTAAATTAAGACACCTTATTTTTAATATATGACACCTTAGGTTTAAACCAGGTCATCCATGGTCATAATCGGTTTAAATCCTTTATAAAAAAATGTTAGTTAACCCAAGAATATCACATGGAAGTGTCTATAAAGGTGTGTAGTCTTAGGCCTAATCATTTTACACCAATTATGGTTGATTTAATACCCAATCCACCCCATTCATAGTTGTTACACTTATTTTCATTTGTTCCACATCTACATAAAATTACTAGTATCTTAACAATGATGTATTTTATAGGAGAACCACAATCATTTATTTATCATAAATTAGGATGATATCGGATACAATGGTTTATCTCAAGGTTCCTCACTAAATTTTTATCATCCTATATTCCAAAAATAATTAAACCTTTCTCAAATATTGACTATAGAATCCCATACTTTTCATGCATAATTATTATATAATTTTAGATGAATATATATTAAATATCATTAATATCCATTCCAAAACCATAAAGTTTTAGTAAATTTTAAAACATGGATACATAAGAAACTGGTACAAAAAATATCTACATCACCCCCACATAGTTCTTCATAACTAAAACCCTTCTTAGACTTATCATACTTGAAACCTTTATTTACATTTTAGTGAAATAGGAACATAAGAAAATGGGATATCAGATGATCAATAAGGGTAAATAAGGGATATATCAATTAATGCTCATTAGTAATCATATCATGAACATTAGGGTGGGAGAACATGAGCTTATAATTTGGAAATACCAAAAAGGCCTAGGAGCCAAGCGAACCTGCTCCTACCAAAGTTTATTAGAAAGTAAAAGACAATACATGAAAGAGGTTAGTGGATGGGTAAAAACAAATGGAAAACCCTCATCCAAATAGAAAACTATAAATGAGGAGAAACATCACACCCATGATCATCATCAGCTGATTCCCATTCTGACTATGAATTATTCTGATTGAAGAGTATATAGTAAGATTCTTTGAGCTTAACATGATTAAAATTGAACTCCTTAGATGAAGACTTGGTAGAACAGCAATAACCACCCACCCAATCATCTCTTCCATGTTCTCAACCAATTGTTTTTGGATAAATACCCCATTTCAATGTCTGAGGTTGTTTTCATGTCCCTTCCGGGTCATCCTCCTCTGAATGAGAAGCATTCTCCATGAGAGTTTTCCCATTAGATGACATGGAAATGGAGAGCTCTTGCACCACATCCTCATCCATTTCTTTCTGCATGGATATTTTAAGATCATATTGATCAAGGTCAATCACTAGTTTTCCCAATACTGCAAGATATTTCACATATCCAACCACAACCCAGTACTTACTAGAATAATTAGGACCAACCGGAACCCCAAAAGTACTGAAGTTCCCCTAATCCTCCATATCACCTTTAACATTTTTCTACTACAGTAGGGAGTTATACTCCTTTCCATCCATGGTATCATCCCTTTTAAATAAGTATGGAATACTATTGGAGGAATGCCTCAATAAGGGATCATGCACCTCCTATCCAACATTCACAACACTATTCTTAGAAGAAGCCTTAGTTCCTACCTTCTTATTTTGAAAATTCCCAACTTCATTATGCATTCTAGAACCAGATTCATTGGTTTATATTTTAATAACATGTCATAAACCTAAAACCTGATGGATAATTTCTTTTCAAATATCATTAAAATAAGTAATGACTTCATATTCGAACACTTAATTAATAAAGTAATCAAAGAAAATGATCCATGATAGCATAACATTAACATAATATCAGCTTATAAAATAGGTTAATAAAGTGTAGGATAATCATAATAATAAAAATATTATGTCAAAGAAACCCACAAATACATTAATCACATGTTAGTCTTGGGATAAACACCCATTTACCTTTTTTGGGATTCAAATAACCTCTTGTGTACCTATTTTTTGGCTTGGTATAACGTATAGTGAACCCTATTTCGGTCTTGGGATAACATCTCATGTACCCTACCAAAAAATAAAATATTAAAATGTACCCAATTAATTAGAGTGCTATAATGTAACCACCCATCCCATAATCATAACTCATTTATGTATATTCCATAGTATCATGAAAACATTTATCATTACATCAAATCTTAACCCTTGGGAAAAAATGAGCTTGATAAATATTTCATCATCATAATCACAAACCATATAGAGTTGGAATAAGATGGTAACATTGGATCATATCCATAGTAAATCATAAGAAATATAAAATGATGATGTTATATATGAAATTACCTTTAAAATACTACTTGAACATTTCATAATGAAAATACCCTTTTCATTTTTTAATCCATTATATAAAATCAAAAAAATACAAAATATTAAGGAAATAATTTTATTTTAAAAGAACCATGGAAACTTATACAGAAATCTTAAAATTAAATATAATTCATGATGGTTGGAAAATAAATTCATGTAAAACACATTAAAACCAAAATTCCATTCACATTTTTGGAAAAAGGTAATAAGTAATGCAATCAGAAAATGATAAGAAGATTACTTTGAGAAAAACTATATAAATTCAATCATGGGTAAATATATATTAATCAAATAATTGAGGAATGGTAAAATAATTCTTGAAATCATGATAAATTAAACATTAATATGGAAGAAAAATATTCCTTATCAATGAGTAAAATGAAGTCAATTTTAATTTAAAATATTCTTTCATTCTATTGAGTACTTAAAGAGTAGAATACTATAGGGAAAAATGTAATATATATAAATAACTATAGTGGAATAAAATACATAATTTATACTATATAAAAAGAAATGAAACATTTTACTTAAAAATCCCAACCAGAGGTTTGACTTAGATTATTCCATAAATAAATAACACCACGTCCCAATTAACCTCGATATTCTCACTATTAAATAATTCCTTGACCAGAAAGGTGATCTCATGACTTTTAACATACATCCCCAAAAAATTAGTTTCATTACTCTTAAATAACCCTTTATATTAAACCTAACAGATATATATATATACCTCAACCTAATAAAACATCTCTTGAAATATCAATAATTATCTTAAATTAAAAAATATTTGATCATATAATATGTTTTTTCAAAATAAAACTAATATCTATTTATTAAACAATTTAAGTAAAAAAATGATGTAATAACCAGGAAATCACATAGGCTAGTGGCATGCATCGCACCCTTATTTCCATTTGGTTGTGAGTTCAGGCCCCACGTCCTTACCAGATGTGATGAGTTCTAACCTAGTATACAAGTTTTCCTTTTTCTAAAAGTATATTTATATAATTCCTACAATATTTCCAAAAATATGATGAACATCCTAAAAATAAAATTACTCATCAAATAAAATTTTAACCACTCAGGTTTTCTGTATAACTTATTTTCCCCCACAAAATCAAATAAGCTTGATAGAATATTATAAGTTTAACATCAACTCTTATATTAATGCTAAAGGTTCCAAATAACTTTAAAATTATTCCCACATATTATAAAAGAATTATTCCTAAAATAACCTTTTTAATAAAACACATACTAAACCAAAGGGTTGTATTTTCATAAATGGTTCCCAAAATATATTTAATCATATTAAACTCCAATCACATAAAATTTAAAAATGGGTATTTATACCTTTAAAATTATAATCAACCTTAGAAATTTTGTTCTAGAACACTATAGGATTATACCATATCACTGTGGAGTATCATAAGTTTCCATAGGTTCTATTCTCTCATTCTACATAATGGTTTATAAATAAAATTTATATTAACCAAAGTATATTCCTTGGGAGTGTCAAAACAGTGTTCATAGTAAGGGTACACTCACCGTGCACTAGAATGATAGCCAAGATATACTCGAAAAACTCTTTTTGGGTTTATTACCCCTAGATGCATATGTTCCAAAACTACATCCACTTGTAGTTCCATAGTGTAATGTATTTCAATAAAAAACACATATTCTCTACCTTACCAAAATTTTAATATGTTATCTTATATGTAGACATATCTTGATTGTTTTTAATTGGTTTATGTTCCATAATTTAGTTTTTCCTAAATCTAGTTCCTATGTTTTCTACTAAACATGCTCTGATACCAACTATAAAGACCCTAACTCTAGTATCCCAGAATCAGTGGTTACTTTATTACATTTTCATAAGATACAAGTGCCACATTCCAAAGTACTGAATAGTTTAATAGTCTTGGTAAACTAGATATATTCTTGAGTCTCACATTACATTTGAAAACATAAATTACAAAATAGTGAAAGTAAATAATCGGAATCCTTGAAGTCATTTTAATATCACTTCTTCATATCATGGGGAAAAGGAACCAAAATAAAGGGTGAGATCAGATGCGCAGTAAGGGTTATTTATAGAAAATTTATATTAGTTAAATAATTCATAAACAAAATGTAATTGTAAATAACTGAAAACACATTCAATTTAATCAATAACTTGATAATGAAATTAATTCATAGATAATATCAATGTAGTAATATCTTGGATAATAATCATTGAATACTTATTAAATAAAATTATTAATATTAGATTTCATGATCTCATATATCATGATATTGATACCATTAATACATTATGACAATATAGTTTAATTGATATGTAGGTATACACTAGAAACATATTTAATGCTTGCTTAATGGTTTTTCTTCTGAGACCTATCAATGCATCAACGAGCTATCAATAATCGAGCCCCACCCATCCCCATATATATAATGTTTTCATTATATATTTAATGATCAATTCAATTAATTAACAATATGCCTTATAAATAAATATATGTATTGAATAAATATTACAAAATATAAATATTTCCCCAGTCAATTAAATAACATTCAAAACTAAAACACCATATATAGACATGATATATGGTTTAAGAAATAATAATATCCATAATAAATAATATGGGTATTTAAGGGAAATGTAATGTCCAATGATCATAAGGAAGTGAATGTTTCATGATAAAGTCAATGACTATAAAATTAATCAGGAAAGTTAATGTCAATAATTTCTCTAGCCAAATGATCATAAACTATTTAGAGAAAGAATAAAAATTGTATCATTATAACATATCCCCGATTTAATATATGTAAAACAAATGTTTTTCATTGATAAATATAAATACAATAAATATATCATTAAAAATCATTTTAGAGGAAAATACCCTTTTTACTTTCAAAATAATTTTTTCTAAAAAAACACAAAATTTATAGAATATTAGGAAATCCATTTTATTTAAGAATAAAATTTTAAAATTTTAAATAAATATTCAAATAAATGAGCAATCATAATATAGTAATGATTCGGTTCCTACTGAGTATGTTAAAACAAATATTCCTTTCACATTTTCAGTAACAGTCAAAAAGTACCTTATTTGGAAAACAACAAGAATATTCCTTTAAAACCATTTTTTAAAATGTAAAACATTGGGGAAAATTTCTTTAATAAATAATTTGAGAAATATAAATTACCTTTGTGATTTTTTTGGGAAAATATAGATATTGAAGAAAAATATTCCCACCCAACTATAAAAACATAGCGAGTTTTCCTTAAAAACATTTTTTGGTCTCTGGAGTATATAAAATAAGAAAATGAAAGAAAAACATATAATTTTTAAAAACAACCTGATTAGAAGAAAATATATTGGTTTTAGAATAAAAATATCATATAATTTCTCAAATAGATACTTAAATATAAATAATTTTGAATAATCATGATATTGTAAGATAAGCCCATACCAATTTGGAAACTTTTGAGTCATAATACCCATAAAAGAAATAAAATGAAATTAATATTTTAATATTATAAATATAAATTGAATCATGATATATCTTATAAAAGGGGTAGTATATGCACAACATAAATAATATAATTTTATAAACTAATAAATTTCCAAAAAATACAATTTGAGACAAAGAACCCATACAATGATCATAATATGTAGTGAAAATTAATCAATGAGTTGATTATGTGTAACAAATGTAAATACAAAAAAAAGGGAAATATGACATAAATAAATAAAATACCATTTCACACATAATCTAGAAATAATGTAATCCGTGAAGAAGTGATATAATCTAATGAATTAAAATTGAGTTATGAAACACTTACCACATTGGTAATAGTCAATTCAAATAACCTTAGATGAAAATATTTTAATTGAAACATAAAATACCATGAATCAGGAAGGATTCATTATTTTACATTTAAAAGGGGGAAATAAAGCATATAAAACAAATTAGTTTCATAATATTAAAGTATGCCTCAAGGAAAGGAAATTTATACGGAATCCCTTACAATGATCATAACTTTAAAGTAAAAATTAATCAAAGAAGTAATTATGTGTATCAAATTAAAATACACACAAATATAAGTGTAAATACAAAATAATATAATCATAAGTTATTTCACACAAGATCATGGATTCACATAGTCAATTAAGTATGATTATAAACCAAAGAATTGAAATTATGTTAAGAAACCTTTTACCTCGGGTCTAACACATCATGTACATTCTTTATCCTCGTAAATAATAAACATATGTAAATTATTTACATTTTTGAAAACCTTTTATAATTTCAATTATTCCCTTTATTTTATTTATTACTATGTTATATTTATATACATATTTAATTATGTTCACATCAGTTGTTTGGATGATATTGGGTTCATATGTCAAAAATAACATAAGTAGGTTTACTATGGTCAATTATATAATTTTTTCATCATTTACATAATAATAATAAAGAAATAATTATCATTTTTATACATCAATTATATTTTTAAAATAGACATAAAAGTATTTTATGAAAAATAAACTATATTGGAATCATGGAGATGGTAAAAAAATGTTCGCATGAGAAACGTTTCCATTTTTCAACGATTATTATGGAAAGAATGTAAGTATTATTTTATCCTTGCATAATGATGATAAATTTTTAAATACAATATTGTTTCTTTAAATATACTTATATATATCATCCATTTCATGGGGTGAAAAAAATCACATCGCTTCGTGGCGGTGATAACCCACCCGTACGCCTAAACGATGTTATCATTTTTCAGTGAATAGAAACATAAGAAATTAAATAATAAATTATATTTTAAGACAGATAAATATTTCATTAATATTATATATATATATATAGATATAATAAATATATTATTACAACCATCTATATGTAGAGGTGATGGAAAATGAATTACATCATTTCACAGGGTGGTAGTCTTCCAAACACACGAATGATGGTTTCGTTTCCCATTTGATAGAAGAGGTGATAGATATAGGTTATGAAATTAAAATAATAACATATAATATAGGGTATATAATAATATTATTATATTTTAATTTTTAAATAATATTTTAAGGATGTGTAATAAACAATTAAAAAATGCTCGGTTAAGAATGATAACTTTTCTTCAAAAAATCTCATTAGGATTATACTTGAATATTTCCTTGATTTGATTTCTGATCTAAACAAGGGATATAAGATGTGTAAAGTTATTTAATTAATGTATTTTTTTTATGGATTTTATGAATCAAATGGTTATTTAAAAGTGAATAAAATTACAGAGGATCTTCTCTTTTATAAGTGACGGGAGGGGTGCTTTTGGAATTTCCAAAAATATTAAATTATAATATGGTCATATTCAATTTAAATACTTCCAAATGGATAGAGATTAAAATTTTGGATTATATATGTTCTATATATACCATCCAATAGTATTTATATAATTTTGATTATCAACCAACCTTTATCTCTTGGTTTAACTCCTAATAAACATGTTTTAACCTTAATCGCGCAAAATATTTTTCAAACTAAAAGGGTTATAATTTTACTTATAAGATGAAAATTGGATAATTAATGGAAAAGTGATGAAATTTTATAACATTTATAATCTTAATTTTACTATTTCATTTTTTAGTTTTTTTAAATAATTTAATAAATTATTATTTAAAATTAAATATTACTAGAGTCATTTTTGACACTATTCATTTAATTTTACCGTAAAGATGTGAATATAATAATTAATTTAGAATATAATAAATTTATTAATAAATAATACATCATTTTTAACTATATAATTTTTTTAAGAAGAAATAATCCCAAAATCGTTACATTCAATGTTAAAATTATTTACATTGAGTTTTCCACTACTTGAACAAGTATTGTGTCAGCATTGTATTAGTGTTTAAGGTAAATATATAATCACTAAAAATTAAAATAAATCAATATCCATAAAATAATTAAATTATTATCAAAATAAACTTCAATATTCACTCACCACTTATTTTCATCCTCATGTGAACAAATAAGAGATATTTAAAAGAAAGAGAGTGACATTTTTTATTTTTCAGTACATAAGTTATTATAAAATTCACTTTCATGGAAAAGTGTCCCATAAATAATTTAATATTAATCCTAAAGTGATAAGGTTAAGATTAAATTCATCCAATAATAATTAATATGAAAAATTGTGGCCTTATCACTTATTTTTATGTTAGGTTAACCTGATTTACCCTTTTACCGTGGTGATGAAATTTTACTATTTCTAATATTAATTGTGAAAAAAATATACTTATTAAATAATATGAATTATGCTGATTGAAAATATTTAATCCATTTTAAAAAATTTAATCTCTCTAAAGATCATAAATTCATTTTATTATAATCCTGAAAAGCGTGATGAAAAACAGTTTTCTAGAAATTTCCTTTTTCAAGGAAAAGATTATTTTACATTAACTTCATGACTAGTAAATATCAGTATATTAATTTTAATTCATATAGATGCATATATAATTCATAAATTTAGTTTTAATAATTCATCATTAGGTTTTATTTTAATTAATTAAAATGAATAAACATTAAAAACTTAAAGATAGTTTTTAGGAAGATTAGTTTTTAAGCACACAGGTAAACTTATAAAAAAAATATGGTATACAGATGATTAAAATGTTATTAATTATATTAAATATAACTAAATAATATTTATTTTAATTTGAAATCAAATTAAAAATGTAATGGTTTTTCTAAATTACTTAATTTAATGAAAATAAATGACAAATATATAAAAAGCGTAGTTTTCACTATTCACTAAAAAACAAACTTTTCAGGAAAAAAATTTAACCCAACATTAATTTTGACATGATGATTCAAAAAAATTATGTTCGTCTTTTACAATATAATTTCTAAAATTAGAAGAAATTAATTGTATTATTCTCTCATAAAAAGCAACAAAAACATTTTTGATGAAAAATATATTTTTGAAGCATGTGAAGACTTGAGTAAATATTGAGTCCTTATTTACCAAAAAATTTAGTTCATATAAAATATATAAAAATAATTTTCAAAAATTAATTTTTACTATTCATACTGCTAATTTTAACTGCTATGTTACAATGAACGCATTTTAAGAGTATATCACAGTTTGATTAGGATTTGTGTTGCGTGTGGTATATGCTATAAAACATACTATTATTCTTCTTAAATCCCAGAGTGTTACATGCATAATGGTATTTATTCTTTAATATTATTATAAATGTATTTCATGACTCACACACTAAGATGTATTTTATTAAATGAGGATGATAAATGTTCTTTGCGATGTTGTGTAAGTTGGGTGCATTATGAATAGTGTGTTATTAATTAATAAGTTAAGGATTTTTACCTTCCATATTTATATAAGGTGATATCTCAACCCTCTGATTGAAATGGGAAAATCAGATTAAATTCTAGTGATATTGTGTAATGATTAGTTTTTTAAGTTATCATACGCCATACAAATAATAATATTATAAATATTATATGGAATATGTTAAGAAAAGGTTTATTATGTAATTTTAGGGTAATTTTGAAACTAAATAATATTTTAAACTAAAATATAACACTATAAATATATTATCATGTCTATTATGTATGTTGAATCAATAATTGATAATTCTAGTACACAACGGTCTTCTCTATAGATTCTTCCTCTCTTCGTTTCAATAATGAGAATAAAAAGAGAGAATTCTTCAAGATTAAAGGGTCTTACACTGATCAAGTCGAATAACACAAGATGATCAATCCTCAATGCTATCACCTGGTGTTCCATACATGGTTTTTTGGAGTATAAAGGACCATATGTAGATTACCGCTAGTGGGGTTCTACTTTGGGTCCTTCTGACACAATGAATGTAATCTAAAAACGTTTTTCAAAAGATCAACATATTCATCAAATAAAGATCATAATACCATGTATTCTTTCTTCATATCTAATATAAATTAATTATAAATTTAAAGTGAAAAATATTATTTTTGGGTTCTAGGCCTCCTAGGTCAATATTCAATGGAAAAGTTTCACTTTTCACGATGTTTATGTTATTCAAAATTGGAAAATGATGCATTAAATACAACAATTACCTGAATGGTTATTCTACCACTAGGTTCTTCCGCTACATATAGAACCTTCAAGTGGTATCAGAGAGGTTATGTTTTTAATATATAATTACTAAATTTATTTTTAATCTATATGAAAAATCATGTTTAGATATTTCATTTCCATATTATTCTTTCATTAAATATAATGTTTAATTTCCATTTATTTTAAATTTTAATTTTTATCATTCAATATTTCTAATTTCAAAGAATAAATTGAGAATGATCATTGATTCCATCTGAAAGTGCCATGAATTCTATCTGATAGACTGGGTTACATAGTGTGTAGTCAATGTACACAACATGTTCCCAAGTAAACTACACATTTACATGCCATGGGACATATGACACACCAATCAGTAATAAAATTTGGTGCATTTATTGTAAAATACATGTTAACTAGACCGGTCGAGCACATGGCTTGTTAGATTATAGGGCATGTAACTACTGTACACATCATGTAGTACACATGGTATAATGGTAAAATTCATGATAATTATGTTCTAAAATTCATAGTTTCTAACCATGTGAGACTATGATCCTAGATAATTAATGAGATACATGGTATGTAGCTGGCGTATAATCCATGTAACACATTAATTCCCACATCCAAGGTACATGTTGATTCATTTAGTAAGTTATGTGGAAACACAATAATAAAACCCCATTATATGTATCTCTTCAGTATAATCCATGTATTAAAGTGGATATAAACACCAAATCCTCAAGAAATTATCCTAATAACATGTAAAGAGGAACACATGGCATATAGCTAGTTAGTACACATTGTGTAGTCTGGATAAAGTACACTCTGAAGCCCTAAGCATTTATCTCAGGTATAAAAAATTCAAGAAACATGATGTGTATCACATAAGTACACATTATTTAGTCTCCAAATAAAATAAAAAATTAAATTATGTTAAATATTTTAAGTGAATAATTCAAACCTAATTACACTGTTGGAACCATATTAGTTTGACTATGTAATACTGGTTTTTATTAATTAATAAACTCTCAAATATTTGATTGTAATTATTTATATTTATTGGTAATTAAAATTTATTTTCCATGAATGATTTAATTACGGTTATATTCAAGAGACATCATATGATCATTAAGAAAAAATGGCATTAATTAATTAATTAATACAAATGTTTTTATATTAATAATAATGAATAAATATAAGTGGATTCTGGATAGTGTACTTCTTTTGTACTTGTTATATGTGTATGATCGTTCATGAGATTTCACGAAACCTATGAATATGTTAGTAATATTTAATCTATTCATTTCATGATTTTCAATGATTTAATATCAAATTGAATATGATAGTCTGCAATTCATACCTCCCTCTATTATATAAGAATTATGTTTCCATGGTAATTTATGTAATTCCCCTTAAATAATCCATTGGTTCTAATTAGCTACCTATGTTTGATAAATAAATATTACAAAAGAATAATCCTGATGCGTGTGGAGGTCATTCAAGATGGAATCGAGATGATTTCAACCCAAGTAATACACTGGTGGATAGGTGGAATGTTTCAACTCAGGCCAAGATCAGCACATTGAGTTTCCCCTAGGTCATAGGTTAATTTATTATCTTCTAAAAAAATAAACAATTATATAATCTCATGATATATTCATTAATAAATTTATTTATTTATATCCTATGAATTATTTATTTAACGGAATCAATATTGTGATCATATAAATAAATGGGAAAATATACAAAGATGGAATTTAAGTAAATGTTTTATAAAGACCTGTTTAATCACTTAAGTAAAATCCACTTAATATTAACAAGATATTTAAAGGATAAAACAATAAATATTATCACGTAATAGAAAAACAAAATACCTCAAGTTAATATTAATTCATCAATCCTTCTATTGTATTAATTAAGATGAACCCATAGTTAATGTGTGGGTTTGGCCTATGTCATAGGAACTTTTAATTATCAAGAATTATTAACTATATTAGTGGTTCAACATAACCAAGTCTATATTGGGTATTATGTCCTAAGTATTCCCAATAAAAATTTGGAGCCAGGTGTTGAGGAAATCTGAGTTTTGATTTCTGCATTGGGGATTCCACTTGACATATCAAGGAGATTCTAGTGTGCAGTTGGAAAGATCACTTAAAAAAGTAATTTCTTGTAATTTTAATATCCTATTTATAGATTTTACGAAAGTAAATGTGGATCCATTCCACTAGAATTTCTTGAGTGATGGGATGTATCAAGTTTAATGGTGAGGTTCATTGAGACTTAATAAAATAGTGGTATACTCTATAAAATAAAATTTATTATGTCTCCAAAAAATTGTATCCAAGTTATGTACTAATAATAAGAATTTTAATTTTTTAATAATTGAAATTTCATCATCTACATAATCTTTGTAATTAATATTAGAGAAATAACATATCCATACTGACATTATCTTCCATGAATGGTTTAAAAACAAATGAGTTTTTTCACCATGAAGAAAAATATCACATTCTAGAATCCTCACTTCCAAACTCACCTACGAAGAAAGTGAGTGTTGAATAGTTCATTTTCTATAATAAAAAATTAAGCAACTTGGTCTATGTTTAGTGTTTGAGGATTTAATCCACACTTAGTGAACTCAATAAGCCTAAAAAAGACATTGATGCTTATATCGTGCTCTATTATCTCTATGGTCTATATTAGGATATAGTTAGATAAGAGTATTTTGAGATATCCAAGGCTCTCTAATAGAGTAATCTTTAATAAGGATCTCCACACGAAAATAATGTAGTCAAACTCATTGGCTACATTGAGATCCTAGATGTTATAGGGTTTAAATTTTTCAATAACTGTGTAGTAGTCTCCTTATTGCATCACAACCTCAGATATTATCCTGCTTTTTTATTAATTTTAATATTAACATCATAGTTAAGTCTCTTACAGATCTTATCACACTACATTTCCAAGTTGATAAGGACATGAAGTGTGAATATATTTTCATCCTTATAGTGTATAAAGGGAAATAACAATATACGATATTTATGTCCAAATATTCTTCAGAATTTCATTTCATAAAGAGAAGGATTCAGGAACTAGCAAGGAAATATTATACTATCTATTTCACATGTGGAAAGAAGTGTTACTAGAAGAAAAATTACACCTTGGAAAAGAATCAAGGGGAATCTTCGGGTGTATTTTTTATAGAGTTAAATCTATCTTTTTCTATAAATTATGTATTAGATACAAAATCCTGTTCTCACACATGGATTCAAATAAAAGAACCATGTAGATTATAGAATATTTGCTGTGGGGAGGTTCATTTATGAGAAACTAACAGATCCAAACAAGATTTTGTAACTACTACGGACTACCAACTTATGTTTATAATGAGAATGGTCTTGCTTTTAATATATTATTATTATGTTATATCTTTTACCAAAAACATTATTTATATATATAGACTTGATAAGGAAGGATTTATTTTCAAATTTTTAAATAAATGTTTCTACTTTTATAATGAAATAATTTTTTATGGTAAGGGACACTTAAATAATGGACTTTATGTGTTATATTACAAAATAATAATAATGTAAATTGATAACAAAACTACTTCACATGAATCATACCACACCCAACTATGGTATCACTGGATAGGCCATGTAAACATTTTTTTTTGAAAAAGTTACTCTAATATGGATACTTATATTCCTTGGAACTAAAAACACTTAGGTTATGTAACACATGTTTACACTGAAAAATGACTGAACCCCCATTTAGTGGAAAAGTTGAAAGGGCTAAAGAGATTATTAAATTTGTTCATACTGATGTGTGTGGAATATTTCCTATTAAATCAATGGGTTGGTACTCATACTTCATAAAAGTTATATATTATTTTTGTAGATATGGTTACGTCTACTTGATTAAGTATATGTTAGATTCATCTAAGATATTTAAGTAATAAAATAATGATGTTGATAAAGAACCTATTAAAAAGATTAAGAAAATCCCCTCAGACTATTGTGAATAATATCATAATCAAGACATCATTGATTATTTATAGCATTTTGGAATCCTATCACAACGCACCCATCCTTATACACCTCATTGGAATGGTTTAGTTGAAAGGAGGAACCAAACCTTGTTGAACATGGTGAGATCAACTATAATTCATGAGAGTCTTACATTATCCTTTTGGGGATACATGTTATAAATAGTATCACACATACTAAATATAGTTCCAACTAAAGTGTTAGATGGTGTTCCATTCCATTTATGGAGTGGAATGAAACCTGTGATATCATACTTACATGTGTAGTGATATGAAGTGTTTGCAGAATCCACTTTAGGTAATAAACATGAACCCAGATGCATAATGTGTATCTTTATAGTATATCCCAATGAAATCAGGAGATACTACCGATATTACCCTTCAGATAAAAAGGTTTTGGTTGAAAGATATACCACATTCATTAAGAATGATTTTATCTCTAAAAGAGATAGTGGGAGATAGATATATTTCAAAAATGACTAGGACCAAGATAGATAAGATTTAGCATAAGAATAGATTCCAAAAATCCCTATAGAAGAATAAGTTTTAGAGACACATGTATAGTGTATGAGTGCAAGAGAGGTTAAAGAACTATGATGGTATGGTTTTCTAGTCTCTGAGGATGGTGAATCATTATTAATAGGTAATAATGATCATGTAACATACAATAAATAAATATGTGTCACAAATGTTACCAAGTGGAAATAATAAATGAATAATGAAATGGATTCCATATACCAAACCCAAGTTGGGATTTTACTAGATCCTCTAATGTATGTAAATCTATTTGGTTGTAATTGGGAATTCAAGAAGAAAATAGAAATTAATGGATAATTCATTACTTATAAGTCACAAATATTTCCAAAAAAGATAGAAATAGTATAAAGGTGTAGACTAAAAATAAATCTTTTCACTAGTTTCAATGTTGAAATCTATCATATTTATAATTACTATTACTTATTACCATGACTATAATATTATTAAAATGGATATCAAAATATCCTTCCCCAATGGGTAACTTTTGGATGATGTCTATATTGAAACACTTGAAGGGTTTTTTTGACTCAAAAAATGACAAAAAAAGGGGTGGAAATTGAAAAGATGTATATATATTAAGTAAATCACCCATATCATGGAACATTAAATTTGATGAGGCTATAATGGAATTTGGTTTCATAAATAATTAATCTGATTAGTGTGATTATAAGCACTAATGTGGGATTAAATTTTTTTATTAATAGTATATTTCAATGATATAATACTTAATGGAAACAAAATACCATTTTTATACACTATTAAATCCAAGTTTAATAAATTATTCTTTATAAAGGAAGTAGGTGAATCAGTATATATTCTTGGGATTAAAATCCATTATGATAGATCCAAGATGCTTCTTAGTATAAGTCAAGGTGTATATATTGAAAAGATGTTGTATAGATTTATTATAAAACAATCTAAGAGAAGATTATTTCCAATGTCACATGGAATTCATATTTCTTGGAAAATGTGTCCCCAAACACATGAGGAAGGACATAGAATGGAAAGGATTCTATATGCATCAGGGATTGGGTCAGTCATGTATGTTATGTTATGTAATAGGTTGGATTTTTCCAACACCTTGAGTGTGGTGGGAAGATATCCAGATGGCCTTGGTGAATATCAATGGATGGTAGTCAAAACTATCCCTAAGTACATGATATATACTAAGGATATGATCCTAGTATATAGTAATGATTGGAAACTATCCATCAAAATATATAATGATTCTAGCTTCCAAATATATAAAGATGATCTGAAATCATAGATAGGATACATCTATACTCTCAATAGAGGTGATGTGAGCTGGAAAGGTTCAATGTAAGTTGTGGTCACATATTCTAAAGTAAAGTTTGAGTATATTTTTGGATTCTAAGGTAGATAAATAAGAAGTTTGGATACACAAACTCATCCAATAACTTAATGTGGTATGTAGAATTGAAGATCTTATCACACACTATTGTGATAATATTGTAGTGGTGTCCCTCTCAAAGGAGCCAAGGTCACATCAGCAGATGAAGCACATAATTTGGAAGTATCATATCCTGAGAGAATTTTCTCAAAGGGGTAATGTTACAGTGAGTAAATTATCCATGGAAGATAATGTGGTCGAATCCTTGACTAAATACTTAACTCAATAAAAACATGATCATTATTAGAGTTATAGTGGACTGAAAGTCATAAGTAGTTAGCTCTAGTCTAAGTGAGAGTCTGTTAGAGTTGGTGTTCTAGAACTGAATATATGTACTTTGGATTTCATGTATATTAGAATATTTTAATATTAGTAAAAACATATTATTTCAAAATTTTCATTGTTCCACAAAAACATAATTCGATAATATCTTAGAATAATTGTCGCATTTATAAGGTCATAGAAATTCCCCATTCTGATGAAAACCTTGAAATTCCATGAAAATATTATTAAATATAATTCTGTGGATAAATAACATACTATGATGTGACACATTGAATTTTGATTGTCATGTGTGAGTACTCGTAAGTAGATGATAATTTTTCTTTTGAAGTTCGCACTTGGTAATATCCAAGATAAGAGATCATGAGAACATACCCACCCATAGTAATTCTAAATGTCTATGGGTCATTGGATATTTCGTATATTTGATCATTTTTAATGCTACTTAGACATTAATATAATTATTAATTCACATAATGAATCATGCACTTAGATGTGTTATCATAAACCATGATGATAATAGTTCATGGAGAAGTTGGGTACATTGCATGCATCCTGAATTGTGTGTTATTATTTTATAAGTTGAGGAAGGATTTATCCTTTCCATACTTATGTTAGATGATATCTCATCCCTTTTATTGAAATGAAACTGTCATATTAAATTCCATGTTTATGGTGTAATGATGAGTTTCTTTCAAATAGTCAAAGAAAGGTGTATCAAGTATATAGGTTGATGACATAGATGTGTAACCTGCATAATGAATTATTGTAACTAAGGGATTATATTAAAAATTAAGCATTCATATGTGGTTTCCAACATTGCTACATTAACTTATTCCTCTTGGGTACCTTGGCCCATTTCATGATAGTGATCTTGGACTTTAGGCAAGCCCACCTAATTCCAATGATAAATATTCCAACATGGTCACACATTAAGTGTTTTTATTGATCTAATTTAAATTGTATCTTAATATTATAACTAGAATAAATATTATTTTCAAGACTAGTGAAAATTTTTATTCAGTATTTATTGGTTGAAATTATTTTCATGGTAATAAATAATAATTTATTTAATAATAAATAATTTATTTATTTACATAAATAATTAATAAATATATACTCACCAGACTATGAATATAATAATTATTTTATTTATTTAATGTTTTAAAAAAGATTAATTCCAAATATTGTGAAAATAAAATTTATCTATGAATAAATATTTAATTAATTTTTTTTGGGTATTTGAAAAATGTTGAGAAGGAGGAGCAGACCAAGATCGTGTTTGGTAAAAAATATTAATTTATAAGCTAGTAAAATAATATTTATCATTTCACCAGTTAGCGCAATCCACAAGGATAATAATAATATTATTATATGGAAATGGGTAAGACAAGGTTCATTATATTATTTAAGGGAAGTTATACAATTAATTAATATTCTAACCTAAACACAAACTTTATAAATATATTTATATGTCTATTGTATATGGTTAAACAATAATTGAAAATTATTGTGCGCAACAAACTTCACTCTAGATTCCTATTTTCATCCTCTCAAGAATGAGAAGAACATTAAGGAATCCTTCAAACCTAAAGTATCTTCTAGATATCATGACAAACCAAATAAGATGATTGATAACCCATGCTAGTATCTAATGTTCTATTAGAGATTTTTTAGATATCAAAGGACCACATGTCAATCACCACTATATGGGTGCCACTTTAGGTCCTCCATACGCAATGAAGGTAAAATAAAAAAGTGTTTTGGATTATCAATATATTATTTGAAGAATGATACAAAGACCAAGTATTATTTTTTATGATCTAGTATAAAATGATTATAAATTTAATGTGAAAAATATTCTCTCTTGGTTTCGAGTTTCCTAAGTCAATATTAGATGGAATAATTTCTTTGGTCAGGACATTTATGGATTGAAAAAATGGAAAATGATCCATCGAATCTGACAATAACCTTTACGGTTATTCAACCATGAGGCTCTTCTACTACATCTAAAACATTCATATAGAATGTGGAATAAGAAATAAAATTTAAAGATCTTGGTTAATATTTATACCTCCTCTTTGATAGACATCCTTTGTCTTACACCATAATCCTTGAAAGATTATTCTAAGAAGAAGAATAGAAGATCAATGATGAAGGGAAGGAATCTAGGAATGTTTTAGAGTAGGTATTGTCTTATCTATAAGAATAAAAAATTTTGAATAAGGGAGGAGAAGATGTTTCCTTTTATAAGGGAGGGGAGGACCACACAATGTAATTACATAAAATATTTCAATAATATAAGGTCACTTTTTTTGTAAAAGTGACTCTAAAAGGTCATTAATTAACATTAATGATAACATAAAGTTGAAAAATATTCATGAAATAAGAATTATTAAATTTTATCTAGAATTCCTACCCTTATCTCTTAGTTTAAACCCTAGTAATATAATTTTATCCTTAATCATCGTAATTAAATTTAACTGTTTTAACTATTAATTATGACCAAAAAATTAATTAAACGCATTAAATTATATTAATTTCTATGATTTCAACTATAAAATTATATCTACCAGATTCAATTTCTATAAGTGGAATAATTTATGTTTTTATAAGTAATTTAAATGCAGTGAAAACTTGTTTATAGAAAAACACATTTTTAAGCATAAAATTGAATTTACATCTATTCATTATCTTGTAAAAACCATAAAACTATTTTTATAAATTTTTATTAGATATATAATGAATAAATTCCGTTAAAAATAATAATCAATAGATATTAATTTAATTTATTTAGATAAAAATACATTGCACACATAAAAACAATTTTTAGTAAAAATGTGTTTTTATGCCTAAAAATGAACTTGTAACAAACAAATGTATAATATTGATTCAAATTTAATTTTATATTATTTCTAGTGAAATTATACATATGTAACTTTAAGATCAAATTAATAAAATAATGATACTTTCTAAATGATAACAAATTTTTTTTATTACAAAAATCAGTATTTTCACTGTTTCCTTAAAATAATTCTTTTCGGAAAAATCCTAGAAATTCACCTTGAGATAATATTGACCTGATTATTTTAAAAATGATACTAATTCCCAAAAATAATATTTCTATAAACAGTATAAATTAATGATAATTTCTATATTCAAAATCCAATAAAAATATTTTTTTGAGGAAAATATATTTTTAAAGTATAAAATGACTTTACTAAGAATTGAGTACTTATTTATTATAAATTAATAAATAAATTATTATTATTTTAAAAAATTATGAATATTTTTCATTAGTTTTTCTATTACTATTATTACCTTCCAATTTTATGGTGAGGTCATAATGGTATCATTTAAATATTAATATTTTTATAGTATATAAAATTTCTCTTATTGTTTGTTGTTTCATGTTAAGAAAGCTATAGAGCATAACATTCTTTTAAGCTATTTTTTTGTGGTGTTATAAGTTTTAATTGAAGTCATTAAAAAACTAACCCTATCAAAAAAATATGCCTATTTTGGAAGTACGACTTGAATATGTCCTATTTATTGTCAAGTTATAGCTTATGATTTAGTCATAACTTAGCGAGAATGTGTACCTAACATCAATTCCATTTTACATACATGCTCTATGAAGGCCTTTTTTGTGTAATATAAATGTTGTTGAGGTAATTTTGGCTGAATACAAGATATAGATATCATCTTATACACACATAAAGGATAAGTATAAATAGGATTTCCCTATACATAAATTCCAAACCAAATTTTACAACGGAGTAACCAACTAGCCATGTATAGCCCGATGGTGGAAAGAATGAGGAGGATCAAGGTCACTCAATTCTATTATATTTGATGTACTAGAATCTAATATTTTTAATTTGTATTGCATGTATATTGAATGAGGAGAATATGAATTAAATATCTTATTACATATTATTCATTATTTTTCATGACTTCATTATAATAATTTTCCAAGGTATATATTGCCTTAAAGAAGGAATATCAGTTCCATGTTATGATTAAAACCTTAAAATTACATGATGATATTCTTAAATACATATTCATGTTTTAATTATACTCTATGATGGGACACATTGAATTTTTACTATCAAGTGCGAGTCCCCGTAAGTAAATGATACTTCGTTTCATGAAGTTCATACTTGGTAATATCCAAGAAGGGAGATTATGAGAAAATTCCCACCTCTAAGAAATTTACATGTGTCTGTGTCCTTGTATATTCCTTTCTATGAGCATCTGTAATGATCCTTAAAATTTAATATTATTATTCATACATTTCATCACTCGAATACTTTTATGTATGGATATAAAATCTATGACCAACATATTATCATGGTGAAATTAGGTAATTTTGGTGCATCATGAATGATATATTGTTAAAGAATTTTTTTGGACGTTTTTTCCCTTCCTTTATGGAAGTTGATTTCTCAACCCTATCATTGAAATAAAACCATCATATTAAATTTCATGGTCATGGTGTGTAGATGAATTTATTTTAGACAATCAATGAAAGATATATCAAGCATATAAGTTGATGAAATAGGTGTGTAATATGCTTGATGAGATATCGTGACAAAGGAATTATATTACATAATGATTGTTTATATATGTTTTCTTTATTATAATATATCTTTTTCCTATGTGGGTGCCCTAAACTGTTACTAGACAGTAATATTGGACTTTAGGAAAGCATGCCTAATGCAACTGAAGAAGAAGCCAAGAGTGTTAAGAATAAAGTGTTTTATTTGTCTCAATTAAATATTCTTTATATTTAAAAATTGGAATAAATATTATTCAATGTAACAAGAATTAATATTTATTCAATATTTATTAAATGGTCTCAAATATTAAATCAATTTTTATTCATAAGGTATTTGTTTAATTATGTGAATATATAGTATTTATTTATATATTTTTATTCACATCATAATAAAAAATTATTTATTTTTTAAATTAATAATATATTTAGTTACTTGAATAATAAATAAAAAATTTATTCTCAAGTCTATGAATAGAATATTTATTTATTTATTGAATGAATAATATTTATTTGAAAATTTGATAAAAGTTCAGGAGGATGTTGGAATTTTTTTTTCTGGTGATGAATATTTATTTAACCTATTTTAAAATAATTATTTGTAATTTCATGAGTTAAAACACGCCATAAAATGAAATAGAATTTTTATTTAATTACATGGAAGTGGATTATTTTTTGTTTAATATTTTATTAACTATATTTTTATAATTAATTCAGTGTTAAACCCTAACTACAAGTCTATAAATAGACTATTATGTCAATAAAATAAAGGATAAAAAACATTATACACAAAAATTTACTCTCTTTCTCCTCCTTATGTCCTCTCAAGACATGAAAACAAGAGAAAAATCCTTTAAGCCTAATGGATTATGAAGGGATAAAGGAAAACAACTCAGGATGATAAATCAGCCACACTAGCACCCATCAATTCATCATCTATATTCTAAGTTCAAAGGTGAATGTGTGGATTCATGGTATATAGGCCATAATGTGGGTGTAACACCCCAAGATTCCACGGTACACTTCTCTTTGAATAATACAATAGCGTGTGTTGTACGCAACTTCGAGTTCTAACACACACAACAACCAATCAAACTAGCCGTTATAAATAATAATACCTACTTTTTGAAATTTTATACATATTATCTTTCAAAATGGAGTTTATTTTTGGATTCGTAATATCAAAATTATCTTAGGGTGAATTTTTGGTACTTTTCGGATAAGTTTCATATTTTCATGAATGAGGAAAATTACTAAATTTTAATTAAAAACAAATTTTTTAATCGAAATAATTAGTAGTGATAAATTATGAATTTGATTGGTTTAAAATTATATTTAGAATATATTTTTACCATTTAATACAATGTTGGTTATTGGACGTTATTTCACATTTAAACCGGACATAACCAAGTGTCAATCTTTTGATAGTTATTATTTCTTAAAAACAAGATTTTTGTTTTAACAGCGGGAATTAATTTTAAATTAATTTCTACCACTTTTGTATTTGGAATTTAGAAAAAGGGATTCTATATTTATAATCATGAGGTCCAAATTGTGTAAATAGGTAACTTTTATTTTTATCCATTTTGAATAATTACTTCGGTAAATATTTTATTTACCATGGGTAAAGGGTAAATCCGGTAAATAAGGGTAAAAAATAATATTATAATAATAATAAATTAACCCAAAACGTGTCCTAACCCTATTGGTTGATACATGTCTGACCATGGTCATCTTTGGGTCGATTTTGGGACCCCATGGATCAACTTACTTGTAAGTGATAATGACACTTTATATTAATTAAGTTAAAGTAAACACAAAAATGACATAAGCATATATATTTTAGAAAAACAATTTTTACATAGGATTATATATGTTATATTTTTGACTATGAATATTCATTAGAAATATAAAAATATTTCCTACATAATGGTATTGTATTTATAATTTTTAGACATTGAATAATTAAATTTATTTATGACACAATAATGATGCAATATTTTCCTTATTAATGAAAGAATCAAATAATTATTATTACATATGTTAAAATAAATAAATTTGAAAGTTTTGATGCTATATACAAATTTTATTAGTTAATATGACATTTTATGATTTCTTAAATGAATTTGGTTCGAATTAATAAAGTTCTTAAGACTTTAACAAAAATCAATTATTAAATATTGTCAAATTTGACATAAATGAGTTTTTAAAACAAATATTATATTATTAGTTGATATTCTATTCCTAAAAATATAAGTTTCGGAAAAAGGACTTATATGATGATAGTTATATCATTAATGAACCACTTGGGGTTCTATTGGTAGTTTATAGTAAGTTTATTAACCATATATTATAAAAATACAAAGAGACACGGTAAATGTCAAACTAATTAACTAAGAGTTAAAATTAAAAGATAAGGTTAATATAGTGACCCAAACCTGTATAAAATCTATTGGTTGAAAGGATTTAGACCCATATCCACCTTATACTTTGAATAATCCTATTTGGAGCCATTATAAACCGAATATGAATTTATTATAAAATAATATTTCTAGTTTTTCCTAAAGAGCCCCTCCTCCCCCTTATAAAAGGACACCACTTCTAACCAATTCTTCACACCTTCAAAGCCTTTCGGTTCTGCCAAAACCTGCCTAAATATTATCTCAAATTATCTCAATTCAACCTAGAGGCCTTAGTTTGATCATAAAGCCAACCTAAGGAGCCCTTTTGATCAAATCAAAAGGAAGAACCCGAAGAAGAGGTAATGATTTCACCACCCTCTTTCAAGTTCCTTTCTTCTTCCACATATTCTTTATTTGTTATTTCCATTCTAAAATAATAACTCCAGTATCTTTTATATACTGTGATGTTATTATAAATATGGTATAACCATATTCAATATTCTACCCATCCTTTGAATGACATGTCACCATACGTGCGTACGTACGACATACCATCTCCACATCGTGGTGTAATTGTTATTCCATAAATTATTATTTGGATGGGTATAATAATGATGTTTAATTCATGTAAATAATAAGTATAACATGATAATGATTCTTTATATATGATATACTATCCAATTATATATGATTTTAATATCAAAACAATGATATTATTGCTCGTGCGTACGTACGGACTACCGTCTCCACGAACGCGATGAGATTCATTCCCCATCATATCCATACAAGTCGAATTCTCATTTTATGATTAAAAATAATGTTTATGGACTTGATATCATTCTGTATATGAATAAGATAAATCATATCCATAACAAACATGACTTATGTAAGAAAACATATAAAAGAAAACGAGTAAGTTAACACTCGAAACGACGATAATACTAAGATGTTATTAATAATGCAATGTTAAAAGATCAAATACGATATCATATTAATGTATATGATTCATGTATAATTAAATAACAATTATTTCACCATTATACAGGAGTCTAATCTACCCTCTAACAAGAAAAAATTACAAAGTAAGGGGTTTCTTATCTCACTTTTAATTTCGTGAGATTTCCATTGTTTACCCCTTATTTATTGCATGTGGTGTGTGTACTGCCCATGATTGTATTAATTGTGTAAAATATTTTAATTTATGGATATTTACATCATCATTGTATGATACTTCTTTCATGTGTGTATGTTTCGTATGTTACCAAATCGATAAGGGAATTTGAAATTTCAATTTCCACTCATTCGACTTTACGAATACTTCATTGATTATTTTACTCCAAGATTATGTGTGGAATCACTATTTATTTGCTTATTTCATAATTTACACTCCCCTTTATGTGAATATAATTTTTATACACATCATCACTCCATTGATAAATTCTTAGGTCATCGATATGAACTTGATAAGAGTAATTTTAACTCAATCTCCATTTATTGGGTTAAACATCTAATTCATTGGTGTTGTTTTTACAAGAATATGTGTGAATGTCCTTTGATTGTTTTACACTAAATATCCAATCCTATTGAGTGTATTTATATTTTTCACACATAATTATGTCATTAATTTATCCTTAACCTAAGGATATGACCTTTATGAGAGATTTCATCTCGATTTACATTCCATTGAGACTCCTTTGTTGTTATACACCAAATCACTTTTATATGGTGTATATAATGTACTTTTACATAGTATATCATGAATACCTTTATTCTAATGATATTACAATGTTTTGATTACCTCAATTATTTTTATTCAATTTTCTCTATTTTGGTTAGGGACTCTAACTAAAATATCATTTTAAAATATTTTAATGATTTATTATTCTAAATCATTCTCATTAATGTCCATGTTTTAAAAATCGTTTCAAGGATTTATTTTTATGGACATTAAAGTATTAAAATAAAAATTCCTTTTAAAAGATTCAAAGTGTTATGGGACACTTTGAGTCAAAAATATATTTTAAAAGTATTCTTGAAAAATAGTGTGACTTTGAAATGTTTTCATGAAAAAGGGGGATATTTCTCTCAATAGTTTGGTGATTATTTTAATCTATGTCAATATACTTAATTATTCATGATTGAGGTTAATATGATACAATAAAATCTTCCATATTGTATTGAATGAGTTATGTTTGACTGTGGATGTTCTATTTTTATACCATTAATGGTTGTGGTTAAAGTATTGACATTTCATATGCTAGTTTTAATACAAATGTTTGTGTTATGTTTCAAACTTATCATTTGAGGAATGCATTGGACTTAGTAAGTGAAGGGTGGAGCCCTCTATAGCTCCTCGATGCATTGGTAGGTCTCATGAGACAAACTAGTGTCTTGGCAGAAGTCCTTGACAAAATCTTATTTGTAGTCTTGGCATGAGGCCTTGAATATGTGGTTATGATACTCTAGAATTAGGCATTCCATCATTAAGAAAGTGGTTTTGATATTCCATGTGATTATTCGACTAGTAGAATATCCATGTGAATAAGTAAATGGAATTATTTCATTTTATTTATGCCATATTATGTTGAAGTTCAAGATTAAATGGATTTTGTTTTAGTTATACATTGCCTTAAATGTTTATGATTACTTATGAACGTTTCTGCTATATTGTTATACTTACTGGGCATCTGAGATCACCCCTTTATATGTTTTATTTTTCCCAAGATGTGAAGAAGTATTTTATGAATGGCTTGTAGGGATAGTATGAGGGGATATGAGTGTGGACTATGGTGACTATGTTGTTGTAGTTTTCATTTTATGATGTAATGTAAACTTTATGAATGTATCTAGTGTTTCCAAGGATACTAAACTAATCAGTCTTTCGAGACTTGATCCTTTATGATCATGCCAATATTATGTAGTAATGCACCAACTCTGGGTAACTGGGGTCGGGGCATTACAGTTGGTATCAGAGGAAGTTTAGTGCAAACCTTGGAAACTAGATTTAGATAAACTCTGATTAGAGCACATAGCCCTAAGATAGACTTTTAGAATTAGTATAGAAGAACTTCCTAGAATTTTGGTATTGTATAGATTTTGTAAGTCTTCCAAGCAATACATCCCTGTCTGGATACAAGCAGGTAGAGGTGGCTCTGGCACAGATGTACCTAGGGGTAAAACCCGAAAACACCGCTTTGATCTAGACTCGAACGGGAACTGGTGCACGACAATGGGCCTTGCTACACTCTTGGTTACGACACTCCCGGGGGATATTATTAGGATAATTTACATTTTCTTTACAAACCAATTTGATGTATTTGACCTTGGTTAATCCTAAGGTGTTTCAAATTGAGAATATGATGTCATGATATTCTCTAAATGATTTTATTACTACTGTTACTCACACAATGCTTTTTGGTTTTAGTCAATGGTTGGAGTCCATGGAAGTCATAGTAACTTTGAGAATGATGTACAAGGTGGGAATGGTGGTGAAAATGTGCAAAAAAATGGAATATTGATAGGAATAAAAGATATCGTGTTCATTCCAAATCAGTTTACCAAAAATATGATCAACAAAATATATATTAACCAACTCTTGGACTCAACAAAGAAGAGAAATGTAATGAATGATAAGAGCTCCAGCAATGGAGACCATGGAGAAAAGAATCCTAAATTTACATCATGCAAGAAATGTGGAAGGAGACACCCAGGAAAGTGTCTCAATGGATCAAAGAAATTCTTTACGTGCAGGAAAGAAGGACATAAAGTGAAGAATTGCTGAGGAAAAATGAAGAGTACTATGGAAGAAAATAAAAATGGTCCAAAGAATCCATTTACAGTCATTTACTGTAAATGTAGGGGACCTGGCCATTACCCAAGTAAATTACCTATACTATAGGATATTTTATTGGTCAAAGAAGAAGTTATGTGGATGTAAATGGTTGGAGAAATGTTTAAAAGTATTAGTGCTCCTTTTTGATGGGATTACTTGTTGTACCTCTCGTACCCCTCGTGGTTTAATTTTCATGATCACAATCACTCTCTTATTTATCTAATCTTGTTTTAAGTGTTTTTGTTGATAGGCAAAAGGTTTCCAAGGAATTGGGCCAAGAAAGCAAGAAGCCAAAGTGGACTGATTTCAGTCCCACCGGCCAATCGGTGGAAGACCACCGGCCAGCCGATGGAGCCTGGACAGAAGGCATCCCTCTATCCAGACCACCGGCCAACCGGTGTCCCACCACCGGCCAGCCGGTGGAACCCAGACAGAATGGGTCAGCTACTGCCTCAGCACCGGCCAACCGGTGGCCTCCTCACTGGCCAGCCGGTGGCACCTGAGCCCGAAGGCCTCTCCTTTTTCAAAGCACCGGGAAACCGGTGGCCAAGCACCGGTCAGCCGGTGGAGCCAGTCAAACTAGCCGTTGGGCTTTGACCAGGCTTGTCCACTTGACTCCCAACGGCTCCGAAGGCCTCTCCAACGGCTCCGAAGACCCCCAAAGGCCATTTAAGGGTTCCCCTTCTATAAATAAAGGACTAGGAAGCCCCAGAAAAATACGGAAGCCCACGGGAACATTTTTGATCATTTGGCGAACTTCCGGCGCATTCCTCCAAGGAACCCCCACTTGCTCCAACACATTTCCACATCCAAGGAGCACCACCAAAGAAGATTGGGAGCACTCTTCATCAACTCCATCAATCCTTTGGCGCCCAAGGCTTCTCCCCATTACGGTTTTTCATTGTTTTATTATTTTGAGCTTCAATTTGGGTTTGTGCCTACAAACCCCTCATTTATCTCATCCTCTCTTCTTTGGGTTTTCACACCACCTTCAAGGTGTGAAGAGGTTAGTAAAGCCTTCCCTTTAAAAGGCTTGAGTCATAGGTGAGCTAGCCTTCACCTGTAAGAAGGCTAGTGAGTTCTTTCTCAACCATTAAAAGCAAGCTGTAATAGGTTCTAGACTAACCTTAAAGTCTAGTGGGTTTCTTGCTAAAACCATTAAAAAGCAAGCGGTAGTAAATCTCTCAACGGTTGAGTTGGGAGCGGAGACGTAGGCTTTGGTTTAAGCTGAACTCCGTTTCTTGCCTATTTTATTTCCGCTGCACCTTTAAATTTTATTTTAAATTGTTATTTATTTTTAAAAGGCAATTCACCCCCCCTCTTGCCATCACTTCTTCGCCCAACAATTGGTATCAGAGGAAAAATTTGAGTAATACCTTCACCGGTTTCAAATTCAAGATCCTTTGTGATGGCCTCAACTTCTTTCGCCCCCGAAGGATATTCTTTGGGTCGTGCTCCATTCTTTGATGGAACCGACTATACTTATTGGAAAACCCGCATGACCACTTTTCTTAGAAGTATTGGCTATCCTATTTATAAAATTGTCATGCATGGTTATTCTCTTTCTTCTCCCGATGAATCCAAATGGACTCAAGTCGACATAAAAAATTTCAAGCTTGATGGCAAAGCCATGAACGCTCTACATTTCGGCCTTGATCGTAATGAATTCAATCGAGTTTCCACATGCACCTCATCACATGAAATCTGGAAACTATTGGAGGTTACCCATGAGGGGACCAACAAAGTCAAGGATACTCGATTGGATATGTACCGTCAAGATTTTGAGTCTTTTACCATGCATCCATCTGAAAATATTACTGAAATGTTTACGCATTTTACTGATGTTTGCAATGGGAGAAAGTCCCTTGGTGATGATGTGTCTGCAGAGATGATGGTCAAGAAGATCCTTTGGATCCTACCAAGCTCATGGGCACCAAAATTCACGGCAATCCAAGAAGCAAAAGACATCAAGAACATGCCGGTCGAAGAGCTCATCGGATCCCTCATGACCTACGAGATCACCATGAGGAGGCAAGCTGAAAAGGAAGGCAAACCAATCAAAGTTCCAAAGAACATCGCCTTTAAAGTTCAACAAGAAGAAAGCTCATCCTCCTCATCATCTTCCTCTTCAAGCGGCGATTCCGAAATGGAGAATCTTGCCCGCAAAATGCACAAATTCATGAAGAAGCACAAGAAGAAGAAATCCCGCAAGGCTCAACCCAACGAAAAATCCGAGCCCGAGGTAACATGTTACGGGTGTGGCAAAAAAGGCCATTACAAGACCGATTGTCCACTCAACAAGAAAAAGGCCAAGCAAAAGGAAACGAAGAAGGCTTTCAAGGCCACATGGAGTGATATCTCTACATCCTCCTCCTCCTCAAGTGACAATGGTAAAAAATTCCTAATGGCATTCCATGAGGTAACCTCTTCCGACTCCTCATCCTCTAGTTCTTAAAATTCTTTCAATCACATGTCTTATGAGGATCTCCAACATGAGAGAGATCAATTGGAGGAAGGTTTTCACGAACATTCTTCCAAATTTGTTGCTTTAAAAAATAATTTCAAAAAACTTTCTTCCGAAAAGGAACAACTTCTCAAAGAAAAGGAGGAGTTGTCCCTCAAGGTCCAAAACCTTCCTGATGTTGATTATATGGAATCAACAATCAAAGATTTAAGGGAATCTCTTTCCAAGTTCACCCAAGGTGAACAAAATTTAACCAAATTGCTTGGTTCCCAACGTTTATCTAGAACCACCGAAGGGCTTGGATATTCCAAGAAAGCTTCCTCTTCCCATGCTCCAACTATTTTTGTAAGGAGGAGCTCCCAATTTAAATTTTGTAATTATTGCAAAAAACACGGGCACTTAATTTATGAGTGCGATTGCAAAAATGCCCGGTATGGAAGGCCCAAAACCATTTCTTTTAATGATGAATTTTATAGGAGAATACCTGCCACTAGACAAGTATGGATTGAAAAATCCCTTTTAGCGAGTCTCACCGGACCAAAATTTGTCTCGGTTTCAAAAACCTCTCCCCGGTGATTAGTTGTTTTATTTAGGGGGAGTTAGGATCGTTTAAGCCTTTTTGATTTCAATTTCAAAACTTTCATTTCAAAATTTTAGATTCAAAACTTTCAATTCAAAATTCTCAATTCAAAATTTTCAATTCAAAACTTTCAATTCAAATTTCAAAAATTTCAATTGGTTTAAAATCTCTATCTCGTTTTTCAAAATTTCCCTCAATCAAGTTTTATGCCCCGTGCTATTTTGATAATCACAAAGGGGGAGAAATTCTTGGTTGATTGGGGGAGAAATCTTTCTCTCATGCTTTGCTTTACTTTCCCATTTATCCTTTAAAGCATGCCTTTCATTTCATTTTTACATTGTTTGTTTTGGTGATTGTGATCATCAAAATAGGGGGAGATTGTTATACCTCTCGTACCCCTCGTGGTTTAATTTTCATGATCACAATCACTCTCTTATTTATCTAATCTTGTTTTAAGTGTTTTTGTTGATAGGCAAAAGGTTGCCAAGGAATTGGGCCAAGAAAGCAAGAAGCCAAAGTGGACTGATTTCAGTCCCACTGGCCAACCGGTGGAAGACCACCGGCCAGCCGATGGAGCCTGGACAGAAGGCATCCCTCTGTCCAGACCACCGGCCAACCGGTGTCCCACCACTGGCCAGCCGGTTGAACCTAGACAGAATGGGTCAGCTACTGCCTCAGCACCGGCCAACCGGTGGCCTCCTCACCGGCCAGCCGGTGGCGCCTGAGCCCGAAGGCCTCTCCTTTTTCAAAGCACCGGCCAACCGGTGGCCAAGCACCGGTCAGCCGGTGGAGCCAGTCAAACTAGCCGTTGGGCTTTGACCAGGCTTGTCCACTTGACTCCCAACAGCTCCGAAGGCCTCTCCAACGGCTCCAAAGACCCCCAAAGGCCATTTGAGGGTTCCCTCTCTATAAATAAAGGACTAGGAAGCCCCGGAAAAATACGGAAGCCCACGGGAACATTTTTGATCATTTGGAGAACTTCCGGCGCATTCCACCAAGGAACCCCCACTTGCTCCAACACATTTCCACATCCAAGGAGCACCACCAAAGAAGCTTGGGAGCACTCTTCATCAACTCCATCAATCCTTTGGCGCCCAAGGCTTCTCCCTATTACGGTTTTTCATTGTTTTATTATTTTGAGCTTCAATTTGGGTTTGTGCCTACAAACCCCTCATTTCTCTCATCCTCTCTTCTTTGGGTTTTCACACCACCTTCAAGGTGTGAAGAGGTTAGTCAAGCCTTCCCTTTAAAAGGCTTGAGTCATAGGTGAGCTAGCCTTCACCTGTAAGAAGGCTAGTGGGTTCTTGCTCAACCATTAAAAGCAAGCTGTAATAGGTTCTAGACTAACCTTAAAGTCTAGTGGGTTTCTTGCTAAAACCATTAAAAAGCAAGCGGTAGTAAATCTCTCAACGGTTGAGTTGGGAGCGGAGACGTAGGCTTTGGTTTAAGCCGAACTCCGTTATCAATTTTGTGTCTTGCCTATTTTATTTCCGCTGCACCTTTAGATTTGATTTTAAATTGTTATTTATTTTTAAAAGGCAATTCACCCCCCCTCTTGCCATCACTTCTCCGCCCAACATTACTTTGGAATAATTCTCTCTTGTATTTGTAACACTGCATTTTCCCATGTGAGAATAATATTTGAGGAAGACTTATCTTTTCACTTTTGGAAATAGTTATAAATAACCATTTGGTTTTCTATGATCATTGGGATTGAGGAAATTACAAGTTATTATATTTTGGGATGAAAATGAAAGGTATGAGATAACATTTGTGGTTAAATTTTGTTATGGTTATTTTGAGGAATTTATCTCATTTTGGTAATGTTATAAAATATAATTTTTTAAAAAGTACAACACACAGACCATGTGAAAACCCATCTCGTCGGACAAATCTTTAGGAATCGAACCCATAACCAAAGTGTGATTGGGATTTATCACCTACCACTGGACTACATGAAGTCCCTGGTTTGTATGAATAATTATTTTTAGTTAAATGATTTTATTGATCAATAATAAGTTGATTTTGGATCTTATGTCTTATCAAATGAATACCATTAGTATAGGAAAATGATTTGGTGATTAATTGATAAATGTTAATTTGGAAGATGTTCACTTTGTTGGGAACACTATATGACCAAGGAAAATAGAATACTATGGGGTTTCATTTTAGGAGTAATGGTGGATTTTTGTCTATGTTTTTATTGTGGATTTACAATGATTTGGGTTATTTATGGAAATGATTAAACTATAATAGAGAATATATGATTAGGTTAATTACTTTTAATTATGTGACTTTAAGAGTGGTTAATGTAATTTGGAGATACAATTTAACATGGAAGACTAAATAACCAAATTCTTCTATGTTTTGGGTTTCAATATTAGTTTGGATTATATTGAAGGATTTTAAGGACAATTGTTTATTGAATGGTATTTATTTAACTTTAGGGTATTGTTGGTTTAATTTTAGAAATTAAGATTAGTGTTTCTTTCTTTAAAGGAATATCCTTTTGGGGGATCATCAAATCTTGTACTAACCCTTTTGGTTTTGATTAATCTATAAATAAAAGGTAACTATATAGTTTATCCTTCGTGGATCATGTGATTATATAGAAGTTTATTCTAGCACTTCCAATGTGACCAAGTCTTCTTGAATACTCATTGTTTAAAAAAATGAGTTAGTGGTAGAAGTTTATTAAAGAATGAAATTATACTTAAAAATTAAGTATATCAATTTATGTTCATAGTCAATCTCATAAATTAATTCATCATCTTTATGTAATGTAACTTAAAACAAAAAAAATGTTGTCCATTTACTTTTACTTCTGGGAGACTAATGACCATTTGTCCCATCACAAGTTTGTGGTTTTCTTGTTGTTAACTTTCTCCTGATCATGTTTTCAATACCACTCCATTAGAACATGACACTTATTTTATCTTCCATATCCATGTTTTCCTACATAGAATCCTAGTATGGGTTATCTTGGGTGACCTTTTCACTTCTCCTTCTTTCTTTTAAAATGATAGTTTTATTGACTCTTTTTCCGATGTGAGACATTCCATTATACTCCCAAGCCCAATTTTAAAAATTACGAGGATGCAATTTATTGAAGTATGGGAGAATGTGACACCCCAAGCTTCCATGGTACACATCTCTTTGAATAATACAGTAGCGTGTGTTGTACGCAACTTCGAGTTCTAACACACACCACAACCAATCAAACTAGCCATTATGAATTGTAATACCAACTTTTTCAAATTTTATACATTTTATCTTTCAAAATGGACTTCATTTTTGGATTCGGAATATCGAAATTAGATTAGGGTGAATTTTTTGGTACTTTTTGAATAACTTTCATATTTTGATGAATAGTGAAAATTACTAAATTTTAATTAAAAACAACTTTTTTAATCGAAATAATTAATAGTGATAAATTATGAATTTGAGTGGTTCTAAAGTATATTTATAATATATTTTTACCATTTAATAAAATTTTGGTCATTTGACGTAATTTTACATTTTAACCGGACATAAACAAGTGTCAATCTTTTGATAGTTATTATTTCTTAAAAACATGCTTTTTGTTTTGATAGTGAGAATTAATTTTAAATTAATTTCTGCCATTCCTGTGTTTTGAATTTATAAAAATGGATTACATATTTAGAATCAAAGTTCCAAATTGTGTAAATATGTATCTTTTATTTTTAGACATTTTGAATAATTACTTCGGTAAATATTTTATTTACCATGGTTAAAGGGTAAATCCGGTAAATAAGGGTAAAAAATAATATTATAATAATAATAAATTACCCTAAAATGTGTCCTAACCCTATTGGATGATACATGTCCGATCATGGGCATATTTGGGTCGATTTTGGGACCCCATGGATCCACTTGTAAGTGATAATGACACTTTGTATTAATTAAGTTAAAGTAAATACAAAAATGACAAAAGCATATATCTTTTAGAAAAACAGTTTTTACCTAGGGTTATATATGCTATATTTTCGTCTATAAATATTAATTAGAAATATAAAAATATTTCCTACATAATGGTATTTTATTTATAATTTTTAGACATTGAATAATTAAATTTATTTATGACACAATAATGATGCAGTATTTTCCTTATTAATGAATGAATCAAATAATTAGTATTATAAATGTTCAAATAAATATAATTTGAAATTTTTGATGCCATCAACGAATTTTATTAGTTAATATAAAATTTTAGTATTTCTTAAATTAATATTTTTATAATTAATAAAGTTGTTAAGACTTTAACAAAAACCAATTATTAAATATTGTCAAAATTGACATAAATGAGTTTTTAAAATAAATATTACATTATTAATTGATATTCTATTCTTAAAAATATTAGGTTCTACAAAAGGACTTATATGATGATATGTATTCCATTAATGAACCACTTGGGATTCTCTTGGTAGTTTATAGTATGTTTATTAACCATATAATATAAAAATACAAAGAGACATGGTAAATGTCAAACTAATTAACTAAGAGTTAAAACTAAAAGATAGAGTTAATATAGTGACACAAACCTGTCTAAAATATATTGGTGGAAATTATTTCGACCCATACCCACCTTATAATTTTAATAATACTCTTTGGAAGCATTATAAACGGAATATGAATTTATTATAAAATAATATTTCTAGTTTTTTCTAAAGAGCCCCTCCTCCCCCTTATAAAAGGACACCACTTCTAACAAATTATTCACACCTTCAAAGCCTTTTGGTTCAGCCAAACACTGACCATATATTCTCTCAACTTCCCTCACTTAAACTTAGAGGCCTTAGTTTGATAATAAATCCAACCTAAGGAGCCCTTTTGATCAAATCAAAAGGAAGAACCCGAAGAAGAGGTAATGATTTCCCCACCCTCTTTCAAGTTCCTTTCTTCTTCCACATCTTCTTTATTTGTTATTTCCATTATAAAATAATAACTAAAATATATTTTATATACTTTGATGTTATTATAAATATGGTAAAACCATATTCAGTATTCTACCCATCCTTTGAATGACATGTCACCATATGTGCGTACGTACGACCTACCGTCTCCATGTTGTGGTGTAATTGTTATTCAATACATTATTATTTGTATGGGTATAATAATGATGTGTAATTCATTTAAATAATAAGTATAAAATTATTATGATTCTGTATATATGATATACTATCCAATTATATATGATTTTAATATCAAAAGAATGGTATCATCGCTCGTGCGTACGTACGAACTACCGTCTCCGCGAACGCAATGAGATTCATTCCCCATCGTATCCATAAAAGTATAATTCCATTTTATGATTAAAAATAATTTTTAAGGACATGATATCATTATTTATATGAATTATATACAACCTATCTGTAAAAACATGACTTATGTAACAAAACATATAAAACAAAATGAGTAAGTTAACACCCGAAACGACGATAATACTAAGATATTATTAACAATGCAATGTTAAAAGATCATATAAGATATCTTATTAATGTATATGATTCGTGTATAATTATATAACAATTATTTCACCATTATATAGTACTCTAACCTACCCTCGACCGAGGAAAAAGCACAAAGTAATGGGTTTCTTATCTCACTTTTAATTTCGTGAGATTTCCATTGTTCACCACTTATTTATTGCATGTGGTGTGTGTACTGCCCATGATTGTATTCATTGTGTAATATACTTTAATTTATGAATATTTACATCATAATTTTGTGATCCTTCTTTTATGGGTGTATGTTTCGTAAGTTACCAAATCGATAAGGGAAGTTGAAATTTCAATTTACACTCATTCGGCATTACGAATACTTCATTGATTATTTTACTCCAAGATTATGTGTGGAATCACTATTTATTTTCTTATGTCATAATTTCAACTCCCCTTTATGTGGATATACTTTTGATACACATAATCACTCCATTGATAAATTCTCAAGTCATCGATATGAACATGATAAGAGTAATTTTAACTCAATCTCCATTTACTGGGTTAAACATCTAATTCATTGGTGTTGTTTTTACAAGAATATGTGTGAGTTTACTTTGATTGTTTTACACTGAATATCCAATCATACTGAGTGTATTTATATTTGTCACACATAATTATGTCGTTGATTTATCCTTAACCTAAGGATACTACCTTTATGATATATTTCATCTCAATTTACATTCCATTGAGACTCCTTTGTTGTTATACACCAAATCACTTTAATATGGTGTATATAATGTACCTTGACATAGTATATCATGAATCCCTTTATTCTCATGATATTACAATGTTTTTATTACCTCAATTATTTGTATTCAAGTGTCTCTCTTTTGGTTAATAACTCTAACTAAAATATCATTTTAAAATGTTTTAAAGATTTATTATTCTAAATCATTCTCATTAATGTCCATGTTTTAAAATGGTTTTAAGGATTTATTTATATGGAAATTAAAGTATTCAAATAAAAATTCATTTTAAATGTTTCAAAGTGGTATGGGACACTTTGATTCAAAAATCTATTTTAAATGGATTCTTGACAAATAGTGTGACTTTGAAATGTTTTCAAGAAAAAGGGGGATATTTCTCTCAATAGTTTGATGATTATTTTAATCTATGTCAATGTACTTCATTATTCTTGATTGAGGTTAATCTAATACAATAAAATATTCCATATTGTATCGAATGAGTTATGTTTGACTGTGGATGTGCTATTTCTAAACCATTCATGGTTGTGGTTAAAGTATTGACATTTCGTATGCTAGTTTTAATACAAATGTTTATGTTATTTTTCAAACTTTTCATATGAGGAATGAATTGGACTTAGTAAGTGACGGGTGGAGCCCACTATAGCTCCTCGATGCATCGGTAGGTCTCATGAGACAAACTAGTGTCTTGGCGCAAGGCCTTGACAAAATCTTATTTGTAGTCTTGGCACGAGTCCTTGACTATGTGGTTATGATAGTCCGACATTTTGAATTCCATCATTATGAAAGTGGTTTTGATATTGAATGTGATTATTCAACTAGTAGAATATCCATGTGAATAAGTTAATGGCATTATTTCATTTTATTTCAGCCATATTATGCTGAATTTCATGTTTAAAAGGATTTTGTTTTAGTTATGCATTGCCTTACATGTTTATGCTTATTTATGAATGTTTTCACTATATTGTTACCCTTACTAGGCATCTGAGCTCACCCCTTTCTATGTTTTATTTTTCCCAGGATGTGAAGAAGAATTTTATTAATGACTTGTAGGGATAGTATGAGGGGATATGAGTGTGGACTATAGAGACTATGTAGTTTTAGTTTTAATTTTATGTTGTAATGTAAACTTTATGAATGTATCTAGTGTTTCCAAGGCTACTAAACTAATCAGTCTTTCGAGACTTGATCCTTTATGATCATGCCAATGTTATGTAATAACGCACTGACTCTGGGTAACTGGCGTCGGGGCATTACAGTTGGTCCTTGCTACACAATAATGATACACCAGTCATGTTAAAACCATATGCATCATCAATGAATAATGATATCAATAATAAGGTAATATTTCTTCTAATGTTTTAAATTAATTATAAATTAACATGAAAATTACTCAATCTTGGTTTCATAAAAATTATTTGTCAATATTTTTATAAAAAATCCATTAGTCATAGAGTTCACATAATTTACATTAGGAAAGATATGTTAAATCTAAAAAAATAAAAGTTTTTCATAGGTCCAATAGGAACTTTCACTACATTCAGAGCCATCAAGTGCTATTAGAGTACTGATAATAAATTTATAATTATTTAGCTATTTTTTAACATTGAATACATCTAATGTTAGTTTGAATTTACTGTAATTCATTCGTTAATATAATTATTAAGATCTATTTCTCTTATATTCATTTCTCACTCATTTTATCTGCATCTAATTAAATTTTAATGAAGAAAATATGAAGAACTCATTCAGAGGTGTTGAGGAGTGGAAAGATAACAAAAGATTTCCCAATATGTACTCAATGTACACACCATGTATCCCAATTTATTACACTTGGTCATAGCCTGAATTAATTCACCTTATTGTGAAAATAATGAGAGGTAGTGCATTAAAGGCTTTGTGTGTTGACCAAGACATATTGTAACAAATAATGTAGGACTATACACAATGTAACTAAGTTAAATTCCATGTTGTCTTTGTGTTTTCATGAAAAAATACACATAATAAAATACACATTGAGTAATATTTACCTGATTCCTAGGGATAGACAGTCATGTAATATGGAGGTTTCATAGTGTGTACTAGATTTACACACCATGTACCCCACACATGTATGTGAAATAATACACACCAAGTCCCTAGGATTTTATTTTAGTCATACTATGATAATTATATAAGACATATAGCTGGATATAAATGTCATGTACCCAAACTATTTACACCAAAAATTAAAATTAAAATTGTTACTCTTTTAAACCACATTAACTTGTGTTTCATGTGTAATTTATTGACTTGTTCATGTTGTTTGATTGATTATATATATATATATATATATATTAAATTATTAATTAATTTTTATGTAAATTTCTAATATACATACCATGTATAGTCATAATATGTCGACTAATTCATGTACATTAAAATCATTATTCCCAACATTAATTAACATGTATTTTGTGTTTCATTTAATTGAATCATACATTCCATTTAATTATTTGATAAAACATGTATGAAAAATTTCTAGTGAGTATAGAATATAAAATCTCTATATAATATAAGTATTTTGAATAGGTACTCATCGAGTTACTTCCAAGTACAATATATGTACATATATTATTAAATTCTAAATAAAATAAAATAATTTATATCATTTAAAACCACAATTCATGGGTATCTCTATGATGTATTGGATGAAAATTAAGATAAATTGAATTAATTTATTAATCATAAAATTAATTTAATTTACTTATGAAAATTTATCTTAATAAATAAATTAATCAAAATGGATACTAGCTAGATATTTTAAATGTATATTTGTTTAACTAATTGATGATCATGATCTTAGAATAACCTGGGTTTGTGCATAGTTTGTTTTAATTTAATTATTTTGTGTCATTGAAAATTAATTTATTAAATTAAATTGATGACATGTGATTTATCCCTCATTTCTTATTATGTAAAATCTTATGTGTCCATAGTTCCTTTTATGTCAACACCCTTTATAGTTCCCTTTACCTGTAAGTAAAATAAAAATATTATGTAGGTGGATATCCCAAGAACATTGAGTTGGTTTGAGATAGACCAAAAATGAGACTAAACTAGAGGATATACATAAGACAAAAGGGGAATGCTGAAAACTCCAATAAAGTGAAGAAAAAATATCTTTTACCCCTATAGTCAATGGTTTTTTTATTATCCACTTAATGAACAAACCTCTAGTTAAATCTCATGATCATGCCATATTTTTTTTTATTTTTTTCTATTACTTGAATGATTTTATAGTTGAAAGACCATGGTCACATTAATATATTAATTAATGTGAAAATATAGAATTAAAATAAAAATCATTATGCATAAATATATTATCATTACATAGTTAATTAGTTAAGTAAAATCCACATAATATTAAAAAGACAAGTAAAAGATAAAATAATAAAGTTTGTGCATAATTAAAAAAATTCCTCAAGTTAATATTAAGTCATTATTCCATCCATTATCTGAATTAAGGAAAACCATGGTTAATGAGTTAGTTTAGTATATAGTCAGGGGAACCATTAATTACCAGTATGTCTCAACTAAAATGATTAATCAATATAGCCAAACTTGTGTTGAATTTAAGTTTTAATAAAAATTTAGAGGGAATTATTGAGTAAATAGAAGTTAATATTTCAGTATTGGGGAGTCCCATCAATATAATAAGGAACTTCAATCCCATGGTTAGAAATATAGTCTACCTAAACAACTTCTTATGGATTTCATGTCCATAGTCTAGACTATTGGGTGGTAAATATGAATCCTTAAAAATATATTGTCTAAAGCGATGTGATATTATGAGTTCAATGATGAGGGACACTGAGACTTGATAAAATAGTATGATAAATAATAAAATTATTATTATTTATCATATAATTTTAAATAAAGTAATGTATTCATAATATGAAATTTTACTGTTGTAGAATAATGAAAATTTCAATAACCACATTATTCATGCGATCAATTCTATAAAAAGACAATATCTTAACTAGAAGTAACTTCCATGAATGGTTTAAATGACTTTGGGTAGTGGTTCTCCATGAATATAAGTATTAAATACTATAATCCTCAATTTTTTATATTCATACTAAGGAGGTGAGTTATGAGTAGTTTTATGTCTATGAAATAAACATAAATTATCCTCTAGATGTTTAGTGTTTGATGTGTTCATACATTTATTATGAACTCATGAAGACACATGAGAATATGGATTCCTAGAGAATTCTATAAAATCTATGTGATCATAATCTGGAGGGTGAAATATTGGAATAGTTTTGGATATCTGAGGTTATATTCATGAGAAAACTTGTATAAGTTGTGTTAGTTGGACCTTATGTAGTTAAACTGATTGGCTACATTGAGCGTTTAAAGGTTCTTAGGTTTCATCTACCCTTAGAACTGAACACCGATCACATTCATTCATCACTCTCTCAAATATTCTCTAGTTGTTTTATAATCTTCAATATGAACAACATATAAAAGCCTCAAAAATATATTCTCACTCTACTTCACTGTATTGAAAATCATATTATTCATGAATATACTTCCATTATTATGGTGAGTAAATGTATAGTCTAGGAGAACACCCCCAAGGCTAACACCAAGTCTAAAGATTCTTCACAACACCCTTACAAGAATAGATGGATCAAGGGAAATGTAAGGGAAGAAAACAGTGTCAATTTTTATGTGGAAATAAGGTTCACTGGAATAAAGAGTGGGAATAAGAAAAGAAGTACAAGGAAACTTCAGTTGAATTTATAATCAACTAAAACTTATATATTTTTACAAATTGGGTATTAGATATATCAATTTATTCAGTCATATGTATTAAAATATATTATCCAACTATATCATAAGGCGTACCTATGAGTATCCAATGAATCCAGACATACTGTTTTAGTGATTAGATATTACCACCTCATGTTATTGACTTTAATAATCTTGGTTTTGAAATATTTTTATCATGTGTCATCAATTACTATAAACTTTATTTTATTGTCTAGACATGATATAGATGGAATTATTTTCAAATTTTTAGTCCAAGTGTTTCTTCATTTCGAAAGGAAATTTTTTTTATAGTAAACAATATTTAAATAATTTTCATTATATATTGGATTATGTGAACCAAGTAATGGAAATAGATAATGAAAGTATTTCCCATGAATAATAATATGCCCTATTATGGAATCATGATAAAGGCCATGTAAACACAAAATATTTTACTAGATTAAACTAATATGGTAATTTTGATTCATTTGAACTAAAACCTCATGTTGTATTTCATGCATGTTTATAGGGAAAGTTGGCCGAATCTCAATTTTGTAGAAAAGGTTAAAGGGCTATAGAGTTTTTCGATTTGGTTCGTATGGATGTATGTGGTCCATTAATAGTTAAATATATGGGTGGGTACTAAAAATTTATAATTTTTATTGATAACATAATTAGATATATATATATATATGTATGTATTCTTAGTGAGGTATATAAGTTAGATTCTATTGATATATTCAAGGAATATAAGAATGAATTTGAGAACCAACTTCATTTGAAGATTAAGAAACTCTGCTCAGTATGTGGTGAATAATATCTTAATCAATTAATCATTGATTATTTATGGGATTCTGGGAACCTATCTCAACTAAAACCTCCTTATACACTACAATGTAATAGTTTGAGTGAAAGTAAGAAAAACACCATATTACCTAAGTTGAGATCAATTATGAGTATTGTGATTATTCTATTATCATTTTTGTGATATGAATTATAGATAGAGGAATACATAATAAACCAAGTTCCAACTAAAGTAGCAATAAATATTCTATTTCATATTTTACAAATAAATAAAATCATGTTCTCTCAATTGTATGTGTGGGGTTGTGAAGTGTTTGTTAAGGATGTTTTTGGTAATAAACTTACACCCTGGGGAACTAAATTTATCTTTTTAGGGTATCCTATGGAAGATAAAGTATATTACCAATATTATCCTTTATAAAATGAAGTTTTGGTTAGTAAACATCCCACATTTCTTGAAAGTAATCACATATCTAAATGAGATAGTGGGAGAGATATAGACTTTGTTGAAGTATAGGATTGAGATACACAAATGTTGGAACATGAACAGATTCCCCAAATCCCTATTGAAGAGGGTGTTCTAGTGACATAAGTACCATGTAAAAGTATGATAGAGATTTGTGAACTAGAATGATATAGTTTTCTAGTCACTAAGGATGGAGACTAATTTTTAGTTGATAATAATGATCATGTAACCTAAAAGGAAGTAGTAAGTGGAATAGAGGATTCCAAATGGCATAAAGCTATAAATTCTTAAACGGATTCCATATTCCAGAAAAAAAAAAATTGGTAGATCCTTTAATGGATGTAAATCATGTTAACTGGACATGAATGGACAAGTAATTACCTATAAGGTGTTATTAGAGGTAAAAGGGATCAAACAATGTTAATATGTAGACTATATTGAAACCTTTTCACCCGTTTCTATGCTTAAACTGATCATAATTTTACATAACATAGAAGTTTATCACGACTATAAGATTTAGTATATAGTTTTCAAAATAGATTTCTTTAATGAGAACCATTAAGAATATGTATATATGAAAAAAATTAGAAGGGTTTGTGACACAAAAGGATTTTAATTTAGTATGAAAGTTGTAAATACCAATTTATGGATTAACTAAATCAACCGGGACATGGAACATCTGGTTTAATGAATCCAAAATGTAATTTAATATCATAAATAATAAAGGTTATACTTATGGATTTAAGTGATTTAGTGGGAGTGCAATCATCTTTCAAATATTATAGTTCGATGAAATACTACTTATTGAATATGAAATGAAAGTCTTATAATATTTAAGTTATGGTTAGACACATGTTTCTCTATAAAAGAATTAGGTGAAGGAGAATATATTATTGGGATCAAGATCCATCATGACAGATCCACGAGGCTTCTTGGAATAAGTCAAAGTACATAAATTGAAAAGTTTTTGATGTAATTTTTTATGAAACAATATAAGAGGGCATTGTTTTTAATGTCACATGGAATTCGTCTATCTAATTAAATGTTTCCTCAAAAACATGAGGAGAAATAGAGAATGGAAAGGACTCCATACATGTCAGTTATTATTTCATTCATGTATGTCATTATTTATACTAGGCTAGATGTTTCATAATCCTTATGTGTGTTTAGAATATATCAAGTTAACCCAAGTGAACACTATTGGATTCCAATAAAGACCATCCTTAAGTATATGAGGCGTACTAAGGATATATTCATGGTCTATAGGGTAGATAAAAAGTTGTTCATTAAAATATATATAGATTATTGTTTCCAAATAGTTCTAGAAGATTTAAAATCATAGCTAAGATATAATTTCACTCTTAATGGAGGTTATGTGAGCTGAAAGAGCTCAAATTAAGTCATGGTCACTGATTCTATAGTAGATTTTGATCATATTTTGTAATCTAATATAGCTAAATAAGCATGTTTAATTCACAAAGTTAGAAAACATCATGGACTAGTGCCTAGCAGTAAGGACCTTATCACACTCTATTATTATAATAATTAAACAATGGTTCTTTCAATAGGATCCAAGTTTACATTAGAAGATGAAACACATACTACAGAAATATCATATCTTAATGTATTTTTATCAAGGGGATATGTCACAGTTAGAAGAGTTTAAATGGAATAAAATATTTCAAACCCCTTAAATAAGGCCTTAACTCATCAAGTATATTTTATTCATATGAATTCTAGTGGACTAAAAATCAATGGTAGTTAGCTCTACTCCAAGTGGGAGTTGGTTGGAGTTGGTGTCCTGGAAAAAATTGTTTGTAATTTAGATTACATTTATTCTCAATGAAGGGAATATTAATTAAATAAATTATCATATATTGTTCGTTTTTCTATGTGATATTAATGTAATAATGTCCCATAGTTTCTTTCACATTGAAAATGTCATAGTATTTCTCCCCTATGATGGGAATCTAAAAATTTCATGATGATATTATTAAATATTGTTATTTGATAAAATTATATGATAGAGCACATAGTATGTTGAAATTTAGGAGTGAGTACTCATCAGTAGATAATAATTAATCTCATGAAGTTCACCCATGGTATCTCCATGATGGGATATTATGATAACAGACATTCCTATAAAAAATACACATGATTATGTGTCACTATATATTCGTTTATGATATCATGTGAAATGATCCTTAGACTTTAATATTATTATTAATGCATGTCATAAATCAAAAAATTTAATGTATTATCATAAAACATGATGAAATGTGATGACAACAATGTTTGGTACATTGAATAAATCACAATTGATATGTTATTAATAAATAAGTGAAGGAAGGATATATCCCTTCCTTCTTTATGGATGTTAATATCTCAACCCTTTTATTGAAATGGAACCATCTCATTAAATTCCATGGACATGGTTATTAATGTGTTCATTTTAGATATTCAAAGAAATATATATCAATCATATAGGTTAATGATATAGGTGTTAAATCTTCTTTATGGGAAATCATGAAAAAAGGATTATATTACATAGTGATCATTTGTACACGGTTTTGTCACTATAATGTATATTCTTTCTTTGTGGATGACTTTACCAATTTCTAGATAGTCACCTTAGAATTTAGGTAAGATTCCCCGATGCCACTAAGGAATAGGCCAAGTGGGCCACACACAAATGGTTTCCTTTGATCTTAGTAAAATATTATTTACATTTTATAATTGGAATAAATATCATTCTTCATACAGAGAGGTAATATTTATTCAAGATTTATTAAATGATCTCAAATTATAATAAAATATATATTCGCATGGTAATTTTTTAATTACGTGAATACATAATATTTATTTATCTCTTGTTAATCAAATCAAAATAAATAGTAACTTATTTATTAAAGAAAAAATTTATTTAGTCACTCTAACATCAAATAAATATTTATTCTCCCAACTATGAATATAATAATTATTTATTTATTGAATGAATGGATAATATTTATTTAACTATTTATTTAATAATTAATTAAATGTTAAGGGGGATGTTTGAACCATATTTTTTCTGGTGATGAATATTTATTTACCAGATTTTAAAATAAAAATGTATTATTGTGTGGGTTAGTGCACTCAAAAAAATAAAATATTATTATTATTATTTTACAAGGCATGGGGTTATTTTTCATTTTAATATATTATTAAGTTCATTTACAAAATTAATTAAAATTTTAAATCTATCCCTATGTCTATAAATAGACAATTGTGTTAATCAAAGAAATGTTAAAAATAATTTTTCACAATAATTCCCTCTCAATATATCCCTCCTCCTCTCTTCCTCTCAAGACTGAGAAGAACAAGAGAAAATTATTTCAAGCCTGAAAAAACATGAAGTGATCAATGGGAAAATTAAAGAAGATCAAACAATTTTGCTATCACCTGTTGGTTCATTAGTTTTTTTCTTATATTGAAAGAGTATGTTTGGATTAGTGATATAGGGGATTATATTTGGATCCTCTTTATACAACAAAGACACACCAATCAGTTACGAACAATCGACATCATCAATGAATAAATATCTCAAGACTAGGGTGATATTTATTCTTATGATTTAAATTATTTAAAATTTTATTTGAAAGATCCTCTATCTTGGTTATAGTATAATTATTTTTCAATATTCTTTAAAGAAATTTTCATTGGTCATGGTATTCACTTTATTTACATTGTGAAAGATGTGTTGAATCGAAAAAACTTGAGTTATCCATAGGCGCAATGGGAGCTAGTACTATGTTAAGAACCATAAAATTAAATGTATCTCTAAAAAATAACTAAGAAGGAAAGATTCCCAAATCTTACCTCAATTTTTTTAATTATCACTAAGATAATCCAGAAAAAATAAAGTGATTTATTAACACAGACTCATAATATAGAGTTGATAAATAAAGAAGTTCTATTAGGGAAAAGAATATATGTTTCATAAAGATTATCCTATCTTTCACATTCTGTCATTTCTAAATTTCATTTTTATTATATAATTCTTATCTCCAACTATATTTTTTTACTCCATTCTTATAGAGAGATAACCACTTGTGTTTTGTCTAAAGAAGATGTCCAGTAATATTCCTAAGTTATATTTATAATATTTTCATTAATATTATTATTTTTTCCATTATAACGAGGATTAAATGTGTCATGTGACGGGGAGTAGGTTATGGTTGTTACTAATTATACTTCACAATAAGTCCTTCTCTAAATTATATATGTTTTAAAAGTATCCCCTTTATATTATCTAGAATATGATTGTGTCACTAGGTGCTTATGGAGGGAGTCAACCATGTTGGTGTACGTGTAAGATGGGGCACACTACCTACGACTAGTTTTTTGATGCATACATATCATGGGAGATAATTTTTTTTGTGTACAAGCCTCATTTTACTATTATAAACTCATTGGGTGTGTATACCATACTTTCAGATATTCAAACAAGGATATAAATTTTGTAACATAACTTCAATGGACACTAGTGTCTTCATAATTTAAATAAAAATTATTCAATAATCAAAATGGATATTCAAGCATTATGAAGGAAGTAATGATTGAATTTTCTCATGTTTTTTTTATTTTAATAGTTCTCTTTTAGTCTTTTATTTTTTATATCTATCACCATATTCACACACATCATAAATACACCATACACCATCTATATCACTAACTGATATTCTCAATTTTAAATAACTTAACACCCTTATCAAGTGATTCAATATCCTTTAATAAATCATTATCTTACAAGATAAATAAAATGAACTTAAATTAGATATCATTGGTTCCCCATAACTTCTCTATATAACAAGACTTTATCTGCATCATCTATTTATAAAATTGAAATAGTATAAGAAAAAATATATTATTTTAAGTATTGTCACTTCCTAATGATCTTTAGAAAAATATTTTTACTTTAATTTATTCAAAAATAAATTACTTAATTTAAAAAACATGATTATTTATTTCATCATCATAGAAGAGGAAAAAGAGTAAGTGAATATAGGCCAAAAAACAAGAAAGTTAAAAAAAATTAAATTGAGTGGGAAGGTTTTGGATTAACCTTAGAACACATATGAACTAGGTCCATTACTCGTAAAGTCAGAGATAGCTTAAATTTTATGTGGTGAAAGAAAGCTATCACATAATTATATAAAGTAATATCTATTTTCTTTATTTTTTGGTTTTTTGTTTTATATGTTTTTATAGGTGTTTTTCACTCCCCTTAAAGTAACATAACTTTTATAAAATACCAAAAATAGTGGTTTAGAGGATTATTTATCTCTGAATTTTTGAGAACTATATGATTCATGATAACAATACATCACTTCTGATGTTATATTATATAGATACCATATAACTTGATATCCCTAAACATTTATTATGATGATGTTTTCTTCAAGAAATTTGTATTGTTAAAAAATATTTATAAATTATATTCCTCTAAAATGGTCAAAACTATGTTTTTTTCATCATTCGACATGTTATTTTATTCTACACCCAACTCTATGGAAAATAAAAAAATGTATTCTACCTATAAAAATGGATACAAAAAATATCCTATGACACATACCAATGTAGTTTTTTGAAATTACCCACATTAATTATATACCTCAGAACATAATTTTATTCTCACCAGTTTCATGTTTTTCATGGATACATCAAGTGAAACATGAATTCATAAATGAATCTCATCCTTTCTCCCTAAAAAACATTTTCCTTCCTATCTCATCAACATCTTCTTCTTCATTAACCTTATTTTTTTCTTTATTACTTAACCCATTATTATTAATTATGTAAAATTATTCAAATTCTTTGATGGATTTATAAACACACTTTATCTTAAAATATTTAAAGAAAATACAACATTTAAATATTGTGAAATTCGTGGTGATAAATTATTATCATTCCAATAGAGTCTCATATTTTTCATGGTGTATTTATCTTTATAACCAAACTCATGATTATAGTTTTTCATGATTCATATGTTCTAACAGACTTATAAAACCTACTGCTCTTCTTTAAATCACCTAATCACCAACTCAAGGAATAATCATATCTTTGTAATTTCTTTAATATTAATCTCATCATTGAATTTATGGTATTTATGATATTATGGAAATAAATATTACTTGATATACACATGGGATATTCAATATCACTATTTTATATAAGGAAAACCATGATAAGAGTGTTTTATTAGGCCTTCCACTAATCCCAAAAGATTTATCTTTTAGGGGCCCAAAAATGCCACATCATATAGTAGTACCTACAGGAGAGAGGTTAATACCATTTCATGAACACCACAAGAAGTATTAAAAATATTAGGTAATATGCCCCACAAAACTAGCCAATGAATTCAAATTTGTGACCTAACTATAATTCCACATATCTAAGTATACAAATTTGTCGCTCACCCCAATGGGTTGAACTTTTTAGTACTTACAAATTAAAAAAACATATATAGAACCTATGATATGGTCATTAATCCCATTTCATGAATACCATAATAAACACAGTAAAATACCCCTAATAAATTTTCTTTTAATTTATCATTGTATTTTTGAATAGTGGTAAATATTACTTAATTTTTTCTTTAGTTGATTGTATTTATAAAAACATAGTTTATATTATCCTGTATGGTTTCTTATTATTATTTTTTGTATTTTTTAACCCCCATATTTTTTACATATTAATGAATCTCTTAATTAACTAATCTATTTTATCCCTTCTATAATCTTATATTTGTTATTAATAAGATTTTTAATCACAAAAAAAAGATATACTTTATTTTAGACTTATATTGTATTCATTTATCTTTTCCTCCTACATAATTAAACTCAAGAGCTATTTTTTTATTATCCCTATTAAACTATGCATTACCATGAATAAAAATTATAATATTCATTACAAAATATGGTTTAGAGTACTTAAACCTTCTTTTAGTATATGATAACATTATCTATTATTCACTAAACTTTTAAACCAAAATTTTTAAGATATGTTATTTTCATATTTTCCAAAAATAATAATTATCACTATTAAATGGTCGAGTCATTCACTTTATTAAAATTTCAATTTGAATATTTAACTATATAGTTTAATATTTTTTAAGAACCACAAGATTCAAGTGAGTATACTAATTTCTATCTCAAATAGGTTCATAAAAAATATAATTAATGTCATCACTAACATAATAGGTTTGAGAAACTAAGAAAAACATGTTAAGTATTTTTTTGGAAACGACTTTTATAATTAGAATGCACACAATAAATTAAAGTAAATTAAAGAATGGAGAATTTATATTGTTTTATGGTATAATACCGTCCCTATGTATTTTTCACTATACACTATCTCAACATAATGTTTTAACTATAAAATTAAAATTTATAGAAATTTGTTTTCTTGAGAACTCATTAGTTGATTATAAACAGATCTAATTAAATTTAATTCCTAAATTTAGATAACATTTTCACACACTAACCAAAAGGAGTAAATAATAAAATAATTTTATGTAATATATGATAAAATAAATTTATCATATGATTGATATAAAACTCATTAAAATAATTAAATTCATTAAAATAACAAAAGTAAATAAATAACTATCTCACTCTAGAATTATAAGGCCCCAACCTTAAACCTTACTTAATCTTGAGTTATTACAAGATTACACATTGAGGATCTTTTCGAGTTTAGAGTTTTAGAGAATTAGATCATAAAACTTGCATTACATTCCACATATAAAAAAGTGGTTACATAAAAATAGTATTCTTCATTCCCATCAATGGAAACACATTTAAAATAAAACATGGATTATTTCTTGACACATCCTTGACTCTATCATCTTATCATGTACCTTTCCCTTGACCTGTGAAAAACATTTCAAAAACTTGGGATGAGCAAAAAAACTCAGTATGGGTTATAAAAAAAACATGGAAAGGAAACATGAGTTCATAGATACATAAGAATGAAATCATACTTTACCCATAAAACATAGGCACTTTAACATACCTCATAAAATCATAAATCAATCATAGAAATCATAAGACATAAAGGTAACTTGAGGCATTCATAACATTCTTACGTAGGGAGTAACCCTCTTGGTTACATTTGGAATACCCATCACAGTATATTCCCTAAAATCTCTTCGGAGAAACCTTAACGTTTCACTCCTTCGCGTTACCCAATGCATTGGAGAGCTATAACGGGCTCACCCGCCCTTAGTTTATCACGGAACCACCCGTCATCATAATAATGCCCAAGAACCATAACATAATCATATCACATAAAACATGCATAAAGGAAACATAACATTTCCACATTTCAATCACGAGATATCAATACAACACATTGATATAATAAAAACATTATGAAAACCATTTTCAATACCAAAGTAAAACATGGTATTTATTTTTCTTTTAAAAAAAAGAAGGTATGGCTTGTAGAGGAAGCCGAAACTCAAATAACGGTCACGACGGTGGAGAAGTCGTTGTCGCAGAATACGTACGATAAAAACATTCCCTTTTGTCATTTAGTAAACGCTTCGTATAAAAAATATTCCTTTGAATAAATGTAAAAGTCAAAGGGGTTTATACACCGTATAAAAGAAAGTTGTGTATAAAATAAAATATGCCTCAATGAAAGGAGATTGAGACGAAGTCCCATACCTCGTATCCGACTTGACCCGACCATTCTTTAATCTCCTGAATAATAAACTTGAGTTAATCTCTACTTGATTATGAATCTTTTTCAAGTTCATTATTCCTCTTATACCATGTTATGAACATCATGTAATCAGTTAAGTTAATAATGTTCATTTTGTCGGTATTTGGTTCTTAAGTCAAAAATAGACTTCTTACACTTACATGTTGTTAATTTGGTCAAAGGTTCATTATATCCAGAATTGTATTCATGATGTAGATATCATATATGTCATATATATCCAGTACTTACATGCATTTTTAATATTACATAATCATTTAGAGGTAAGAAATGAAATGCACCGTTCATGGAGACGGTAAGCCGTACGCACGCATGAACGCTACTTCCATTTCTATTTCATATTTTCTGGAATGGAATCATAATGATATAAGAGTATATTATAATTCTAGTATAATAACATATATAATATCATTAACTTTATCCTTTACACATCCCACATATGGTATTAACGAATCAAATCACTTTTAGGGGGCGGTAGTCCGCACTTCCAAAAATGAAGATATCGTGTTTTACCCATAATGGAAACCATAAAGGTATGCCCAAAATGAAAAAAACAGAAGCTTAAGGAAAACATAAACATATTATATATCATATATAAAAATAGTGACATCATAATGGCCACCTTTGAAGGTGTTAAATGAGTGTTGAACAATCATCGTTTCGGGAGGCAGAATTTCTCCATCCACGGAAACCGTATGTTCTTTAACCATTTGATGTAGTTGTGTGAAAGTGTAGCTCAAATAAATCATATGACAACATCCTAGTATATTTAAGATACTGGTGTTGTTACAAAAGAAGTAAATAAAAAGAGTTTAGGGGGTTGGAGAAGCAAAATAAAACAAACGAACATGAGAGAATGGATTACCTTAAAAAGTGTAACTCCTTTTGAGTTGAGCCTAAAGGCTTCCTTTGAAAGGATTATGCCCAAAGGGAATCCTCTAGGATGAGGAGAGGGATGTGGAGAGAGAAAATGGGCAGGGTTTGGACGAGCCAAAGGCTTGAAGAGTGTGTGAAATGAGGTAGAGGTGGGGGCCTTTTATAAGAGGAGAGGAGGGGCACTTTTGGAAAGTATAGAAATATTACATTATTTGAAAATGTGTTTCGGTTTTAAAAGGTCCCACATTGATATAAGTCGTGGATAAGGTGATAAGGGTTCGAAATCCACCCATACAATAAGTTTTGGACATGTGTAGTTCATAGATATTACATTATAGTTCCATTTTATTTTAATCGTTAAATAATGATGTCATCACTGCATCATTATGATGTCATAAATAATTTAATTTATTTAATGTCTAAAAATTATAAAAAAAATTACTATGATGTATGAAATCTTTTTATCTTTCCAATGACTATTTATAATCAAAATTTGGACTTGTATAACCCCACTTAAAAATTGTTTTTTGTAAAACATATTATGTTTGTGTCATTTTCACTTTTACATTAAATAAAAAGTAATTTATGTCATTTCCCAACAAAAGTGGATCCATAGGGTCCCCAAGTTGACCCATGACATTTCATGGTCGGCCATGACACAAACAATGAGGTTGGGACATGTTTCTAGGTCATTTCATTTTATTAAAGTATTATTTATACCTTAAACTACCCTAATTACCACTAATCGTGATTAAGAACTTAATAAGTTACTATTCACCAAAAAAATATTATAATCTCATTGAACCACATTTTACTTCTTAATGACAACCATGTATGTCGGATTTTCAAAATTCAATACACATTAGTGGTAAACTTTCATTTAACTGAAAAATCAGTTTGCTTGATTACCACTTAGTGGTTTCACTATTCATCAAAAATTGAAGTTTTTCAGAAAATTACCAAAAATTCACCCTAAGGTATATTTGATATTCCGAATTCAAAAATGAAGTCCATTTTACAAAATTCAAAACATATAAGTCAAATTAATTAATTTAATAATTAATTCCCGCTGTCATGACAAATAGCGTGTTTTTGTGAAACAATAAGTATCAAAGGATTGACACCAGTTTAAGTCTAATTTCAAAGTGAAATTGATTCCAATGACCACCATTGGATAAAATGGTAAAAATATATTCTAATTTCACTTCAAAACCAATTAAAATAATAATCTAATCATAGAAATAATTTATATTAAAAAGAGGTTTTGAATTAAAATACAACATTTTACACTATTCATAAAAAAAATGAACTTTATCAGAAAGGTACCAAAAATTTACACAAAGTAAATTTTGATGTCCTGATTCTAAAGAAGAGTTATATTTGGTCCAAAATAAAGTATAAGAGTGATCAAAACTATATTTAATGACGTTTCACCATTAAAAGGTGATAAGTGAACCTTTAGTGAAAATTAGAGTATATATGCCCTAAAATTGAACTCTTTCCGTATTTTAAGCCTTTATCTTTTATTGGGTAAATGTATAAACATTTAAAAACATATCTAATCATATTTTAGTTATTTCTATCCATTCCCGCCAGTACAACGGCTACTTGTTAACTAACATTTAAAATAATATTATTTTATTATTAGAGTGCAACGTAAGAATTCAATGAAACTCTTTGTTGTGTATCGGGTACGCTATCGAACATAGCAACCCTTTAAAGTAATATTAATACTTTATTCACAAATATGGATAAATATGAAAATGTCTATTCTTCATTTACCTGGGGTTTTACATCCTTCCCCCCTTTTGGGAATTGCGTCCTCGCAATTTTAAAATTGGGCTTGGTAACATCCTTGAAAGTCCCACATCGGAACAAGGATCGGTAAAACAATCACTTTAAAATAAAGAATGATAAGTACAAAGGTCACCCGAGTTAACCCATACTAGGATTCCAAGTATGAAAACATGGATATGGAGGAGAAAACATAGGGTCATGTTCTAATGGAGAGTGATAGAAAACATGTTTATGAGAAAGTTAACCATGAGAGAATCACAAACTTGTGATGGGTTAAATAGTATTTGATTCCCTAGTATTAAAAGTTAATAGACAACATTTTTCTTTTAAGTTACTTTTCATTTAGGAATTTAGTTTTTGATCTTAAGGAAACATACTTGTCATGTTGACTTTCAACTCTTTCTAGGTTTCTTACAAAAACTCATAATAGCATACCTTGATCATGGCGTCCACTCAGTTTCATCGTCATCTTGTTCACGTAGGTAGAAGTCCCATGCATTACAACAATGATTTAGAGATCCTTCAAAATCATTTTCTTCCTCCATCCAAATACACCTCGCACAACATGGGTCATATGGGTGTTCACAGAAAAATAGTTTTGGAAAATAATCATGTAGGACATATAATTCCAAAACATCTGATAAAACATGATTTCTAAAAAATAGTCGGACCGAAATTGAGTTGAAACTTTCTATCATTGGTCCTATTAAAATACCATAAGTATGAGATGTGAGACTATATTTTAAAAGCAAATATAAATAGGTTGCGCAAGGGTCTCCTTCCTCAGCACCATTTTTAAAATCATAATATGCTTCAAATTCTTGTGATAAGGTAAAATATTTGAAAATACCTTGATAATATTTACCTCTCTTGAAAACATGAGAATATTGTGAAAATAGTATTTTTCTAAAAACAACCCATGATCCACGATGATAACGAGGTATAGCGGAGGTGTTTGATATTTCAAACAAATGATTGCAAGTGAGTTGTATGCTAGAAAAAGTTTCACAATCATCCGAAGATGACTTTGCAATAATTATTGCAAGCATGTCATCAGGGAGAGATAGGAATGTCGTTTGAGATCCTCCTCCTTCCATTCATAACCGACTTTACTTGACCTGAAAAAAGTTATAAAAAAAGGATTTAACTAAAATATTCGTTATAGGGACTAATCATGTGCCTCACAAAAACTCCTAATCCCTAAAGTTGTCTAAACCGACCTCTGATACCAACTATAAGGCCCCAGCCTTAAACCTTACTTAATCTTGAGTTATTACAAGATTACACATTGAGGATCTTTTTGGGTTTAGAGTTTTAGAGAATTAGATCATAAAACTTTCATTACATTCCACATATAAAAAAGTGGTTACATAAAAATAGTATTCTTCATTCCCATCAATGGAAACACATTTAAAATAAAACATGGATTATTTCTTGACACATCCTTGACTCTATCATCTTATCATGTACCTTTCCCTTGACCTGTGAAAACATTTCAAAAACTTGGGATGAGCATAAAAACTCAGTATGGGTTATAAAAGAAACATGGAAAGGAAACATGAGTTCATAGATACATAAGAATGAAATCATACTTTACCCATAAAACATAGGCACTTTAACATACCTCATAAAATCATAAATCAATCATAGAAATCATAAGAGATAAAGGTAACTTGAGGCATTCACAACATTCTTACGTAGGGAGTAACCCTCTTGGTTACATTTGGAATACCCATCACAGTATATTCCCTAAAATCTCTTCGGAGAAACCTTAACGTTTCACTCCTTCGCGTTACCCAATGCATTGGAGAGCTATAACGGGCTCACCCGCCCTTAGTTTATCACGGAACCACCCGTCATCATAATAATGCCCAAGAAACATAACATAATCATATCACATAAAACATGCATAAAGGAAACATAACATTTCCACATTTCAATCACGAGATATCAATACAACACATTGATATAATAAAAACATTATGAAAACCATTTTCAATACCAAAGTAAAACATGGTATTTATTTTTCTTTTAAAAAAAAGAAGGTATGGCTTGTAGAGGAAGCCGAAACTCAAATAACGGTCACGACGGTGGAGAAGTCGTTGTCGCAAAATACGTACGACAAAAACATTCCCTTTTTTCATTTAGTAAATGCTTCGTATAAAAAATATTCCTTTGAATAAACGTAAAAGTTAAAGGGGTTTATACACCGTATAAAAGAAAGTTGTGTATAAAATAAAATATGCCTCAATGAAAGGAGATTGAGACGAAGTCCCATACCTCGTATCCGACTTGACCCGACCATTCTTTAATCTCCTGAATAATAAACTTGAGTTAATATCTACTTGATTATGAATCTTTTTCAAGTTCATTATTCCTCTTATACCATGTTATGAACATCATGTAATCAGGTAAGTTAATAATGTTCATTTTGTCGGTATTTGGTTCTTAAGTCAAAAATAGACTTCTTACACTTACATGTTGTTAATTTGGTCAAAGGTTAATTATATCCATAATGGTATTCATGATGTAGATATCATATATGTCATATATATCCAGTACTTACATGAATTTTTAATATTACATAATCATTTAGAGGTAAGAAATGAAATGCACCGTTCTTGGAGACGGTAAGCCGTACGTACGCATGAACGCTACTTCCATTTCTATTTCATATTTTCTGGAATGGAATCATAATTATATAATAGTATATTATAATTCCAGTATAATAACATATATAATATCATTAACTTTATCCTTTACACATCCCACATATGGTATTAACGAATCAAATCACTTTTAGGGGGCGGTAGTCCGCACTTCCTAAAATGAAGATATCGTGTTTTACCCATAATGGAAACCATAAAGGTATGCCCAAAATGAAAAAAACAGAAGCTTAAGGAAAACATAAACATATTATATATCATATATAAAAATAGTGACATCATAATGGCCACCTTTGAAGGTGTTAAATGAGTGTTGAACAATCATCGTTTCGGGAGGCAGAATTTCGCCATCCACGGAAACCGTATGTTCTTTAACCATTTGATGTAGTTGTGTGAAAGTGTAGCTCAAATAAATCATATAACAACATCATAGTATATTGAAGATACTGGTGTTGTTACAAAAGAAGTAAATAAAAAGAGTTTAGGGGGTTGGAGAAGCAAAATAAAACAAACGAACATGAGAGAATGAATTACCTTAAAAGGTGTACCTCCTTTTGAGTTGAGCCTAAAGGCTTCCTTTGAAAGGATTCTGCCCAAAGGGAATCCTCTAGGATGAGGAGAGGGATGTGGAGAGAGCAAATGGTCAGGGGTTGGCCGAGCCAAAGGCTTGAAGAGTTTGTGAAATGAGGTAGAGGTGGGGGCCTTTTATAAGAGGAGAGGAGGGGCACTTTTGGAAAGTATAGAAATATTACATTATTTGAAAATGTGTTTCGGTTTTAAATGGTCCCACATTGATATAAGTCGTGGATAAGGTGATAAGGGTTCGAAATCCACCCATCCAATAAGTTTTTGACATGTGTAGTTCATAGATATTACATTATAGTTCCATTTTATTTTAATCGTTAAATAATGATGTCATCACTGCATCATTATGATGTCATAAATAATTTAATTTATTTAATGTCTAAAAATTATGAAAAAAATTACTATGATGTAGGAAATCTTTTTAGCTTTCCAATGACTATTTATAATCAAAATTTGGACTTGTATAACCCCACTTAAAAATTGTTTTTTGTAAAACATATTATGTTTGTGTCATTTTCACTTTTACATTAAATAAAAAGTAATTTATGTCATTTCCCAACAAAAGTGGATCCATGGAGTCCCCAAGTCGACACATGGCATTTCATGGTCGGCCATGACACAACCAATGAGTTTGGGACATGTGTCTAGGTCATTTCATTTTATTAAAGTATTATTTATACCTTAAACTACCCTAATTACCACTAATCGTGATTAAGAACTTAATAAGTTACTATTCACCAAAAAATATTATAATCTCATTGAACCACATTTTACTTCTTAATGACAACCATGTATGTCAGATTTTCAAAATTCAATACACATTAGTGGTAAACTTTCATTTAACTGAAAAATCAGTTTGCTTGATTACCACTTAGTGGTTTCACTATTCATCAAAAATTGAAGTTTTTCAGAAAATTACCAAAAATTCACCCTAAGCTATATTTGATATTCCGAATTCAAAAATGAAGTCCATTTTACAAAATTCAAAACATATAAGTCAAATTAATTAATTTAATAATTAATTCCTGCTGTCATGACAAATAGCGTGTTTTTGTGAAACAATAAGTATCAAAGTATTGACACCAGTTTAAGTCTAATTTCAAAGTGAAATTGATTCCAATGACCACCATTGGATAAAATGGTAAAAATATATTCTAATTTCACTTCAAAACCAATTAAAATAATAATCTAATCATATAATTAATTTATATTAAAAAGAGGTTTTGAATTAAAATACAACATTTTACACTATTCATAAAAAAATGAACTTTATCAGAAAGGTACCAAAAATTTACACAAAGTAAATTTTGATGTCCTGATTCTAAAGAAGAGTTATATTTGGTCCAAAATAAAGTATAAGAGTGATCAAAACTATATTTAATGACGTTTCACCATTAAAAGGTAATAAGTGAACCTTTAGTGAAAATTAGAGTATATATGCCCTAAAATTGAACTCTTTCCGTATTTTAAGCCTTTATCTTTTATTGGGTAAATGTATAAACATTTAAAAACATATATAATCATATTTTAGTTATTTCTATCCATTCCCGCCAGTACAACGGCTACTTGTTAACTAACATTTAAAATAATATTATTTTATTATTAGAGTGCAACGTAAGAATTCAATGAAACTCTTTGTTGTGTATCGGGTACGCTATCGAACATAGCCACCCTTTAAAGTAATATTAATACTTTATTCACAAATATGGATAAATATGAAAATGTTTATTCTTCATTTACCTGGGGTTTTACAAGAATGGTGAAGATGAAAGATGTAATTGAATCTTAAATTTAAATACTCGAAACCATATAGTATAATGTAATAAAAATATTGAAAGTATGAAGATGATCATAGAGTTTTAAAATTACTAAAAAATACTCCCTTATATATCTTCTAATACTATTTATAACCTATTATCTAATTTCATGTTATCGATCTCCATTAATTTTATAAAAAAATTACATATTCATGGGTTTAACTGCTAAGTAATTATTTTATAATTTCTTGTCAATATTCGATCTTCATTTCTCAAAAATAAAAAATTAACATCATAATTAGATTGTCTTCATTGATGAGATTGTGTAGTAATCTAACATATCCAGTTTTTCTCAAATTTTTATATCTAGTTATGCTTCAACTGGGTCTTATTTAGATGAAATATATAACATTTTCTCATTTTTAGTCCGAATCCATTATAGGTTGGTTTTTATTAATGTGAAAACGCAAATCAGGGCTCAAAAATTAATCTTAACTCCAAAGTAAAATGGATGACATAAAATTTACATAACAATGATAACTCCTGCTTTAAAATATAATTCTCAAAATATAACATCTATAAACTCATATTCCACATCTCAAAGAATTCAAAATATTGAAAATAATCATAATAAAATATTTCACTTATTTTCAAATTATTTTTATATTTTTTCTATTTCCTATTTAGAGGGTAATCATGAAAGTATAATGAAATATAATTTTTAAACATTTTCCCTTTCATCCATTGATAAAACCTAAAATTCAATATTTAAATTCAAAAAACCCCCATCAACATTTTGAAGTATCACTTCCCCTATAATTCATTGTAAATCATATAAAAATACTAATTGTGGGGTAAGAAGAAAAAATAGGCTTGTAATATGACTTCCTAAAAAGGTAATTCATGGTCTCTATGGGTTTAATAAAATATAAAACATAAGGTATGTATGAAACATATAAGAGGAGAAATAATATTAAATTTACGGCCTAAATTATCTTAATATGATTTAAAATATTTATTCTTCAACAAGATAAAAATTAAAGTATTAATTTTGATTCATATCCTTATAAAATCTCAAAACATAGGATATTAGAAAAAGTATGAAAAATTAGTTTAAAATATTTCTCAGTAGGGAAAAGTTTAATATTGTACAATCACTCATGGAATTAATAATAATAAAAAATAAATTGGCGAGAACATCATAAAATAATATCAAAAAATATTTTATCAATTTCTTTTACATAGATTTACTAATCTTCCAAAATCTTGATTCATTAAATCAATATTTTCATGCTTGTATTTACCCATATTAATCATTAAAATTTATCAAATATATCATTTTAAATAATATGTGATTGTGTTTATAAGGAAATAATTATATCATAGATCAATTATATAGAAACAAATATAACCATGTCATGAAAATTACTAAATCCAAATAACTATATGAATAATATAAGGGATGTACAAATATAAATAATTTTAAATCAACACCCTTGTATCCATTAAATATTGTTTCCTTTCTATCTCATTTTATACCTTGTTCCTTCATCCACCTTAATTTTGGGCCTATAAAAATAAAATAAAGAAGTGCAAGTACAAGATTAAATACATTAATTATTAATAATATAATGGTGATTGAATTTAATTTCCTAAAACCATTTCATAACATAAATTCCTAAATCTCATTCCTAAGGTCCAATTCCTTTGAAGGAAATAATTTCTTTTGGTTTCCTCCCCTAAGAGCTTTATTTAATGTGTTTTAGCTATAAATGACCTCACCATGTGATATTACAAAAGAATTAAAAATATGTTACCCAATCTGGATCAATAAATGGTCTAACATTATATTCCTTAACATAAATGGATTTTATTATTTTCTCTCATATTATATTTACTCTTACTTGAGGGGGAATATTCTACACTTACAATGAACCAATCCACCAATATATAAGAAACCATAAAATATCAAAGGTTAATTCATGGAATAACCAAACTAGTTAGTCCTCTTTTATCACCTTTTACTAAATAGTTTTTCAAATATACTAAATCAACTCAATAATCTCTTTTTTCTCCTTATTTTCTTAAATTTATCCTTTTAATTCATTCTTCAAAATAGACCCTTCTTTCATATCATTGATTTGAGTAACATACTCACCCAAAACTCCATATTATTCATCAAAACACTTCGTTTACTGATGAATATCAAACCTTAATTTCTCACCACTAACTCTACAAGATAACTCCCCTTTTTAAACATCAATTAAATACCTTAATATTGCTAAAACTATTCTTCCAGGTATAAGGGATATTTTTTCCTCATCCATCCCATGAATAATAAATTCAATAAAAAAGTAAAATTGATCCACCATAAATATAAAATCATCAATAAATTCTCATGGATATCTCACCATTTCTTCTCTAATTAAATATAAAACATTATGGGATTTATCTCTTATAATCCACTGATTTTGAAATTTGAGTATGAAATGATGTTAACACTTACAATGAAATTGTAAAATAATTTCCCAAGCTCATAATATCCATTATAATAGGAATTGGAAAACTAATATGATCATTTTTATACTTTTAGGAACTTCTTTACACTATAGATAAATACTCTCATGTAAGTGATATTTTGCGAATATCCTTATGCTTCCTATTATTTTAATCCAGCTCTTTCATGAAATTTTCATATGTTGGTATGTTTTCTAAATCTCTTAATAATTTATTTTTAATATGAAGTTTCATAATAATTTTGTGAAACTTACTCCTTTGTTCCATATTTTTCACTTACTCTATTTATTCTGGGGATAATAGTGCTTTTTTTCAAGGTGCTATAGATTCTCTTTTAACTAAATTTCTAGAATATATTTCCTTATCCTTTATATTTTAATCCTATTTTCTATATTTATCATCTTGATTCTATTGTAATATCCTCTCTTTTTTAGTACTTTGTTTCAAGATTATACCACTTTAAATGGAGATTTCCTTTCATCCTCCACTTGTATTGACCTTTATGTCCCCTTAAATTAATCCCCATATCCTCTAATTGATTTTATTTTCAATTTTACCATCTTAAAAATCAATATTTCCTATGAAATTCATTTAATTTTTCGAATCAAATTTTAACTCATTGATTGTGGCCTCAATTCTTATCATGAATGTCAACAACGTTTCCTCCAAAAAATGTTTTTTTACTTAAAGTGATATTACTTGTTATTATTTTATGGAAACCAATTTATTTTTATGTAAATATTTGTTTTTTTTCCTCTATCCCTAAAAAATTATGATAAAAATCAAAAAAAAAATCTTTAATATAAATAACTTATCTTTGTTGTATTACTGGTATTTCTATTGAAATGTTTTTTAAGATATAATTTTATCTTCTATTAGTCTGTATCTCTTTGTGGTTGTATAAATTTCATGTCATTATATTTTAAACTATATTCATAATTTTCATCCAATAATTCAAAAATATTTTCTAACAGCTTCTTCATCAATAATTCGTTTATATAACTGTAACAAATTGACCATTCTCTATGAGAAAAACTATTAAAAATGTCTTCATAACTCTCCATGTTTCTTTAAAATTATGTTTACACGTTATTAAGAATTACTTAAATATATCCCATGCATTATAAAGTTACTTTGATTCTGAATTTTTGATAATTAGAATGTTTATTTGGGATTCATTATTTTTTATTGGTGAAAGAATCATGTTAAAAAGTATCTTTCTATCTCATCCCATATAGTGATGGAATGTAGTTCCAAGATTTGAATCCATTATTTTTTTCCTTTAGTTAAAACACAAAAATAATTTTAATTACAACATCATTATAAATTCTTCTAAATCGTAAACTATCATAGAGTTCATGGAAAAATTTCAACTGTATGTTTATATTTCCATTAGGTATCCTAGTGAATACAAATGAATTCACGATCCTTTAAATTATTACATACATTATTTAAATACGATTCATGTAAAGTAAAGAAACTATGCTACTTGGTTTTACCCCCACACATTAATTTAATCTATACTCCATTAGTGTCCATTGATATGGCTTCCTACCTTAGAAAACTTGACTTATTACTTATTTATGAAAAACACTAGATTTACTATCTTCTTTCTTATGATTCTTCAAGCTCTTATTTATCTTGGGATCATAATAAAAAACTTTTTCCCTTTTACCTAAGTTAAGTAATCATGCATCAATGATGTTTATCCCAAAAATCAGGACATCATCGCCCCAAGACTGAAAAAAATAATAAAAATTTTAAAAAGAAAGGAAAACTAAAAAGTCTTATTTTTGTCTAGTGAAATTAAGATAGAAATAAATTCCTAGTATTTGATAATGGAACTAAATAATTTGACACCAAATGGGAATCATTTATTCCAAGATGGATTTTTTTTAGAATTTATGTTACTCTTCATTAAAATTATAACTACAAGGTAAAAGTATAGCTCAAGTATGAGGTTAAAAAAATTGTGAAAAGGAACATAAAAGGATTATATTGTATTAAAAGTTAATATGATCAAAAACTTTGATTGAAACTAATAAATTTTGAAATATATATATATATATATATATATATATAAATATAAAGACTAGTTAATGAATGATGAGACTGTTCCATGATTTTATAAATCCAGGGTTATAAAATTATTGAAATTATAAAGTTAATAATAATGATAAATTTTTTATTGGAAATGAATCGAATAAAACTGTTGGTATTTTTGATAACTCCTTAATCACTAAAATAAATTTTTCTTATGGTTAAGTACTTCAATTCATCCAATAATAAGGTTATTTAATACCATATTTAAACATATCACTTAAACTCATTCGATGTTCAATAAATATTCTAAGAACTATCCATGCATTAAAATAAAGTTTATCAATCAATAAACAATGGTCATTCTTAATTATAATTTAAAGGGTATAAATGAAAAGATTATTTCATAAAATAAAAATATTAAATATTAAATAATAAATAATACAATATTTAATTACCCAAAATTACAAAACCCAATACAATGTGTTCACCCCTCAATCTTTCACATGAACAAATATATTGATCCATGTTAGACATGAGAAGAGTTCCTAGAATCATAAAATAAACCATACCATATGAAATTATAACCTCCAGCCAAGTAATATGGAAGGGATCCTCCAAATTCAAATGATTTTTTAAAATATTTCTAGGAGTATGTCAATTAAATCATTTTATAGAGAATTTTCATACTTTTATAAAGGATTTTCATCCTTGAATCACTATTTATCCACAAATATCTATCCCACTTTTAATATATCTTATTCTATATAAATATATCCATAAAAAATTGAGTGGTATATTAATAATATATCCCTAAAATATCATCTCCAACCTTATAAAAAATATGAGATAAGTGACTTTTAATTTCAAGTTTTTTTTTCAAAATTGCTTATTTGTGTTTAGAGTTCCCATAATACTCACTATTTTAGAAGAAAAAAAAATTATAAGAAATTCTGATTTGGTCTTTACCATGGTATATCACTAATATATATTTATATATTAAAATCATAAATTGTATATTTCCCATGTCCATGACATAGACATGAAATTATCATGTGTTTTGAATCTCAAATACTCATATCATTGTAGAAAAGAAAAATAAAAAAATCAAATTTTTTCAAAACATATTCCTCCTAAACCATGATAAAAATATCTCATAACCATGGCGTGGTATTCCATGGTCATCCTTAGAAAATTAAATCACAACATGTCTCTCACTATGCTCAGTTTGACTTCCTTATTTTAGTGTACCTAACTTCACTTCATTATTCATGGACTCTTCCATGCTGAAGGTGAAGATGTTTTCGATGGAAAATTCTCCTTCCTTACACACCTTCTACATCAACATGATTTTTTTGGTCATTTTCTTTTTATTATGAACTATGAATAAATCCAAAAATACTCAATATTTTAGTTTTATAAATGTTTCACCAGGAAATTTTTTGTTGAATTCAATCTTTAGGCTTAAGAATCCAATATAAAAACCATGTATCCATTTTTCATCACATAATATTACCACAACATGGGCACCACATCATATAAAAAATGGTTTTCTCCACATTTATTTTTTTCTCCATTTTTTTACAAAATTATATTTATTTCTTATTCCCACTATAATACATTAAAAACACTAGAAAACATTTTATGATAGTTAAAAAATATGTTTTATTATTTAATGAAAATTTCCAAGTAATAGTATAAAAGCCCTGATTTGTGTATTCTTAAAATGGATTTAAGAATATGTAATTAAAAATAAATTGGAAGTAATATATATATATATATATATCCCAACTATCTATTTTTTGGTTAATTTCCTTAAATGATTTGTCATGAAAAATGTTAAACTAGTTCTTTGGGATAATATTTCAAATTATATTATGCACAATTAACTGAATTTGATAATGAAATAGATTATATAAAGTAATAAATATATTGTGGTTGTAAAAATGGAAAAAATAGTTAATTACTACATTTTTATTTTATGTATATGGGGTAATTATTATATATAATTTAAATAATAAAATGGTAGTAACAATTTTGATAAATGAATATGTGTATATTATTTTTACTAAATTTTTATAAGTGGTAGTATTATTAAATGTAATTTTTAGATAGTAATTCATAATATATTAAATCATAATGATACTAGGTCGGATTTTATTAAAGGGATTATTGAATCATGATAATTTTATATGAAAAATATATAAATTAATTATAATCTTGGTAACATGTTTACTAAGTGATCGAGGTATATATATATGATTTTAATTTTTGTTTTTTTATACATTAAATTGTTTTGATTAATTATTTATTTGATTACTCCTATCATTGAATGTTATGTTTCTTATGATGAGAATTTTAAGTTGGTATTGGTCTTTTTTCATTATCTATCATGATATAAAAACGGTTCTGGAATATATTGAATACTATGATGGATTTATATAGTCTTGGAGCATGCCTTATTTTATATTGAGACTACTAGATAGTGATGAGAGATTTATTACACAATTTTAGAGACTATTTCCTTAATAAAAACCCAAATTAGGTCATGTGCGGATTTACTAAAAAACTAACATAAATTATCTGTATATTAGACGAACCTTCCTACATACCAAATAATAGGGTACACATATATAAATATGTTATCTCAATATATAAAAAAGTTAATTATATTTTTGTAATACATAAATGAAATTATACATGATATCGATATTACAAAATGAAATATAGGGCCCCATGGAAGATGCATAAACTGAAAGTAATGATAAATGTTCTTTGACCCAATAAACACAACCAATTTCCAATACATGGTCATTTAGAAAAATCTCACAACATTCCATGATCTACCTATATTATTTGTCTCTATAACCTAGATGCCATTCAAATAATGTTTACACATGCACGTAGAAAATCACACCATGTGCATGGGAAGTGGTGAGTCTGCTGAAATAGTAGGATTCCCCCAATTTTATCCACTACTCAAAATAAATATTAAAAATGTGTATATATGTGAAATTTAAATGGTGAATATTTATTAACCCACAGAAAAATAGAAATATAAAATAATAATAAACAAAACCTTGAGTATGAAATGTAACATTAATCAATCCAAAAAACAAGGAAAACAAACAACTCACACCCTTACCTAAAAATTAACATAAAAACCTTTGATGACCATTTTAGATTTCTATGATCACCACTATTATCCATGTATATCCACATAAGAAATTATACCAACCCTAGATCCTAATCTCATAATAAAATGTAATCTAGAGATAACTTGGGTTCCTGATAAGCCTAAGATCCACTAACTGCACGATAATACCTTATTTTATAAAATAATTCAAGTATAATACTTGTATATAATTTTCTAGTAATTCCCAAGACTATCTACCCTTAAGATAAATTAACGTAGGGATGAAAACAATAACCCTCTTAGGTTATTCCATAATAGTTTTTCCTCCCACCAACCACTCAATCATGATCCTTGAGTAAAAAGAACCAATATAATTTTCGAAATCATTGGCCAACTCATTATAGAGGTGTAAAAATAATTTTTAACTTGTTAAGGATACCAATTTTAATTTAAAAATGAAATAATAATTACAATAAGACAAAAAAATTGGCAAATGTGTACTAAATAAAAAAATCAATTTATATCACTTATATTTAGTCTCAATCATTTATCAAAATAATTTTTAGAAAAAAACTTAATTTATTATAAGTCATAAAGTTAATAAAATATATTTTAAAAAATTCTAATTCCATATGTATTAAAAAATATATAAAAATAACAAAAATAACAAAATAAAAAAACATTGATCACATAAAAATGATAAAATCAACGATGATAGAAAAATAAATGACTATAAAGAATTATAAATGAGGGGAAAATATAAAAACCAAAATCCAACAATCATAAAATAAGAAATCCATCCATTATCTTAGTTTTTATTATATAATCAAAAATTAAAATAAATGTTTTTAATTGAATAATTGAAATCAAACATGTATTTTTATTTTATAATATAACAAGATGAGTCGTTATTACATAAATTTTGTATCACTCCACCATGTTCCATTATAATAAAAATAATAATAAATTATTTATATTTTAATATATCATGATTTTAAAAGGAAAGACTATGTTTGATGGTGCACAAGATACACAACACCGATCTTTAAGAAACATCGAAATATTATTATTTAAATGTGACTATTATAACGTAGTCGTTAAATTGATGAAAATTAAAAGTTTTAATGAAATTATTAAATATATATAATACTTATACTAATTTTTCATATCTTAATTATTTATTTTTAAATAATTACTAGATTGTTAGTGATGTCATTTCATTAATCAAAAATATGTTTTCATAAAAATGATTTTTATTTATTTTTATGAAAAAATAATATAATTAATTTATTGATATTTTATAAAATTTATTTGATAAAATAAGCCTCAATTTTTAAATCAACATACCAAAATTTCCATATGGTTAAATTTTGAGAATTTTCAGAGAAGTTTTATTTTTCAATGAATATTTAAAAACATCGGTTTTAATTAAAAATTATATTTTTCAAGTATTTACAAGGTTAAACTAAGTTTTTTATTTTTTAAAATTATTATTTAGTTCATTTTTATTTAAATTAATACAATTATATTTTTTAAAATTTCTTTTATAATTGATTTTATTATTAAATAGTTTAAATTTAAAAATTGTTCTTTTTAGAAAAATTATTTTTCATTGCATTTTACTGATTTAATTTTAAATTAAATGTTGAAACTATTTTGTTTTTAATTTTTAAAAATTGATTAAATATTTTTATTCATGAGGAAAATCTTAATTTAATAGCTATTTTTTATTTTTGGTGAATATGAATAATAACCTTGGTATTTTTTGTTACAATGGTTAAGGGTAAATCAAGTAATTGAGGGTAAAAATACATTGATAATGACTATAAAATTACTCTAACACTAGAAAAAATCTTATTTTACAATTTTAATTAGACATTTAACACCTAAGTTTAGAATTTAATTCATTTAATGGACACTTTTACATGAAAATGACATAGGTGTTATAAAAATCAAAGAAAGTGACCAAATGTCACACTCTTATATTTAAATAAGTATAATATTTTTAATATGGGGTTGAAAAAAAGGTATTATTGACTATAAATATCATTTTAAAATATAAAATAGTAATATATATCATGAAAACTTATTTATAAATTTTATGGATGAAATAATCACCTTAAATGCTCACAAAATGGTGATATAGTAATTATTTTATTAATAGAAATATCAAATAAATATTATTAAATATATTAAAAAATATTATTTGATATAATTAAAGTGATAAACTAATTTTATATATTATATTAATATATCAAGTATATAATAAAATATTTGGTTCTAAGTTATCTTGTTTTCTTGATATTGTTAAAATTCAAAGTAATAAATAGTGTCAAAATTGACATTAATGATATTTTAAAATAAATAATATTTTAATAAATGATATAAAATTCTTAAAAATATTAAATTCATTCAAATTATTGGTATGAGATTAAAATTATTATCCATGATTTATTTATGGGTTTTTTTTTGAATTTTATTTTAACTATATAAATCCTTGAATCGTAAAAATTCATTTTGACATGGTAAGAGTTAAAGGGATTAAATAAAGATTAAAACCAAAAGATAAGGGTATATACATCACATAAACTTATCAAAAATATTATTAAATAAATAGTATTAGAACCTCATCACCTTAGGATCTAATTTTAGTTGTTTAATGGATACTTTTTCATGAAGATGACTTATATATTATTTAAATTAAAGATAGTTACAAAATATCATTCTCTATATATTTAATATCTCTTATGTGTCCACATATGAAAAAAATGAAGATATTAATGAACCAAATAATCTATATTTACCTTAATTTATGTAGTTTAATTATTTAATTTTTTTTTTATTTTTTATAAATTTTATAACTTCCTTAAATGCTTGTGAAATCATAATATAATATTTATCTAATTAAAAGAAAAATAAAATAAATTAATTTTAAAATATTAATTTTGGTATAATTTGAACTATTTAATGTGTGAAATGATTTTTATGTATCTATATTATCTATTATAGAGTTTTTAATGTATTATATTTTAATTTACTCTTCGCCTATATGTATTTGAAATAAGATGAAATGAATAGTTCCAAAATTGAGATTAATGATATTTATTCAAAATACTATTTTAATTAAAATATTTAAAAATATTAAATATATTTAAAAAATAAAAATTATTTTTTATAAGGTCTAGAATATCATAAATGGACCATTTATTTATAATTTATATCATATAAGTAAAAAATAACAATTTTTAACACTAAAAGAATTATTGTCGTAGTTAAAACTGAAATGGGTTAATTAAGGGTTATCAAAATGATAATGACAAAACAATAACAAAAATTGTAAAAAATATATTTTTTGATGATATTACGACCTTAAATTATCTTATATTTTAATCCATGTCCATTCAGGGTTATTTGGATAGAAAATAAATTTATTATAATTTAATCTTTTAAGAGATTCTAGAAGTTCCCCTCACCTCAATTATAAAAGGGAAGCTCCTCCCTCAATTATTTACATCACATTGATCCTTATATCTCTACCATACCATGATTATATACATTTATAACTTCTATATACACATTATAAAGGTTTTAGTCCTCTAAAAAGACCAACCCTAGAGCCCTTTATAGGAGATTTAAAAGAGATGTTTGGAAGAAAAGGTAATCGCTCTAACCGATCACTTTCTTTTTATACTCTTACTTACCTTCTATAAATATTTGATTTTTATACTAAAGTTAAAAAATTTAGTATACTAAACATTTTGAATATTTTTATGATTATTAAAACATAATTATACACCCTCTTTTTACTCAAAAAAGAAGTGAAAGTATCACTCATGCGTACGTATGACTTACTGTCTTCACATAACGATACAGTTCATTTTTCATCACCATCTTTTATGGATGGTTATTATTATGGGTTTAATGAATGTATATAATATATATGATATAATAATATTTCTTTAAATATGAATTATTATTTTCCTTTCTTTCTTTCCATTAACCCAAAAATGAAAACAACGTTCATGTGTATGTACAACCTACCGTCTACATGAATATTGTAATTAATTTTTCTATTTCTACTTTATATGAATGAATATAAATTGGAATATAATTATTATATATGATTTTTATTACATTATTAAAAATATGTAAATTATGAGATCAAGTTCAATGGATAAGGGCCAAGACTGCATAACCAAACCAAGCATGGAAGAAAAAGCAGTTATCATCTAGAATAGTGATTTTAATAAAAAATTATTAATAAAAATATGATAAGATGCTATAAATAAATAATAAAAGGTATGATAAATATATGTTTATGGAATAATTTTTAATAAATAAATATTTATTATAAATTATGTTTCAACATGAACAACAAAATTCAAGATTTGAGGTATGGGAATTATTAACTCAAATTTCGATTCATTGGGTTAAACTACTTTTACATTGATTATGTCAATCTAATATTATGTTTAAAATTAATTTTGATTATATTATGTTGTATTTAAAATTTTTTCATGTGAATTTAAAGCTAATACTAATAATTTATTGATTTTATTAATGCTCACTTCATTGATGTGATAATTGTTAGTGGATTTCTAGTCCCACTTTTATTTTTGAATGACTTATGACATATTCACCACTCGTTTCATTTGTGTGGTTTATATACTATCCATTAATGTAATATATGATAATTAGATTTAAAATTATGGTTATTTACATATCCATTTTATGATCTCTCTTTCATGGTTTTTATGGTTCAAAAGTTACCAAATCGGTAAGGTAATTTTGTCTCAATTTGCCTTTTTTTATACATATGTTATGTTATACAGGAATATTATTTTACAAGGTGTATGTAACTCCCGAGACTTTTATGAGAAATATTTTTATTTTATGTTATATAAATCATCAAAGGAATCTTTCACTACACACAAAACTAGCTTGGATTGCTTTACACACAATCACGACCTTCCTTGATAGCTTGCGTTGTACGCAATACCGAGTTTCACTAAACAATGATATGCTATTAAAATATTATTAAAACTAGCCGTTATGAATAGTAATACCAACTTTTGAAATTTTATAAATTTTATATTTCAAAATAGACATCATTTTTGGATTTGGAATATCGAAATTAGCCTAGGGTGAAATTTTGGTATTTTTCTGAAAACTTTCAATTTTTGAGGAATAGTGAAATCACTGGGTTACTATTTAAAAAGAAACTTTTTATTTAAATAATTATTTATTTTATTTAAATTTATTTTAGGTCAAAATTGATATATAATACCTATATAAGAACAAAGTAATTCATTGGAGTCATTTTATAATAATTTTAGATATATAAAAATTTTATTGAACTTTTCACTGTCTTTTACCCACCTCCTAGGAGAATTTGATATTTTACATAAAACAAAATTTTACCGCTTCTATGAGTGGAATTTTGAAAATCCGAGAGACACGGTTAATATCAAGGAGTAAAATGTGGTTCAATACGATAAAAATAATTTTTGGTGAATCGTAACTTTTTAGTTTTTTTACCACGGTTAAAATTAAATAGGGTAATTAAGGGTAAAAATGATATTATTATTACCCTAAATAATATCCTAATTTTATTTGATATGTTTAATTAGACCAAAAACAACCTTAGGAATAAAATATGACCATTTAGGTCAACTTGGATTAGATTAGGACATTTAATATTATTTTATTTAAAGAAGAGTTAAATTAATTAAAATCAAAGTTTAATAACTAAAATATTTTTAATATAGGGTTATAAATAAGATAATTTGTACTATAATTATTCATTAGAAAGATAAACATATTTACTAAATAATGATAATTTATTTTTATTTTTAGAACTTAAGTAAGTTAATTTATATTTGACACAATGATGATGCAGTAATTACCTTATTAATGAAATATTAACATAATTGATGTCATAAATAGCCAAATAAATGTAATTTGAGACTTTTTTATGAATTAAAATAATTTTATATGTTAATATGACATGTTAGTATTGATTTAATTACCTTTTGTTGAACTAATAATGCTGTTATAATTTTCAGAAAAATCAATTACCAAATAGTGTCAAAATTGACATAAAATAGTTTTTTAAAAAAATATTATATTATTAATTGTTATTCTATTCCTAAAAATCTAAGGTTCGGAAAAATGACATATATAAGGTCTTATATATTAATAATAAACAACTTGGGGTTTTTTTGGCCTGTTATAGTAATTTTACTAACCTTATAGTGTAATAAAACAAGAAGACACGATAAAAGTAAAATTATTTAACTTAAAGTTAAATCTAAATGATAAGGTTAAAATAGAAACCTAAAATTGTCTAAATTCTATTGGATGAGAGGATTTAGACCCATACCCACATTAGATTCAAAATAAATCAATTTAGAGCTATTAAAAACCGAATATGACTTTATAATAAAATAATATTTTTAGTTTTTCCAAAGGTGTCCCTCTCCTCCTTTATAAAAGGGCACCTCCTCCCTCTCCTACTCACTCCACTTTGAGCCTTCAAGATCGGCGAAACCCTGCCAATTTCTATTTTTCACTTCCCTAGAAACATCCTAGAGGTCCTGGTCTTCTTCAAAGACCATCTTTAGTGCCCTAAGAGGAGGTTAAGAAGAGGCACTTCAAAGAAGAGGTAATGTCCATTACCGATTATTTCAACTTTATTTCTTCTTATACATCTTTTTCTTTAGTTGTTTCATTATGAAGTAATAACATAAGTATCAATCATATACTGATATGTTATTATAAATATGAAACAACCCTATTTCACCTTCTATCCATCCTACAGAAAATGAAATCACCGCGCGTGTGTACATATGGAATACCGTCTCCACGCCGTGGTGTAATCTGTTTTCCACCACCACCTTACTTGGATGGGTATAATGGTGTAAATAATAACTATATGTAATTATTGTAAAGTGATATTGATTCTGAAATAGTATAAATACACTTAAATACAATTCCACGATCATGGGAACAATATCATCGCTCGAGCGTACGTACGGCCTACCATCTCCACGATGTGATGCGACTCGTTCTACATGATCTTCATTGAATAATGATTATATAAATGAATTGAATGAATAAATATGATATATATTACATTAATAAAATTCTGGAAATGTGGTATTTATAACCTAAAAAGAATAAGAATAATTTATTCGACAAAACACGCATAAGAACAAAAAGAAATAAACACCCGAATAACTAGTAACAATGAAATATTACTAATAAGAAGCTAAGAATCTAAGAATATGACCATATATGATATCATAACAATGGATATGATTCTGTAATAAGTCAATAACATTATTTAAATCATTATACAGGAGGTTCGGACAAGAACAAAGCAAATCGGACCTAAGGTATGGGAAAATCTCGCAATCTCAATTTTTATCCGAGATTGTTTATACTTCAGTAATTACTGGGGGCATATTTATCATCCAAATCCATGTTTTGTCAATATATAATATTATTTCTATCCTCCTACAATTGTTTAAAACCAATTTTACCCTTCGGTGAGTCTTTAGTAAAAGATATTAAAGGAATCTTTTGTCGTTTTTAGTACGAGGTACTTTTTGACTTTTCTGGCCAAAGTACGAGAAGAATGTTTTTTTAACTTATACGGCATGAATGGTTTTTTATGATTTCATATAACATTATTTCCATGAAGCTTCATTTAAAAATTTTCATGTTTATTTTTAATAAACTTTTTTTATTTTAAAATTATATAACATTTTAAGATAGGAAAATGTTTTTGAAGTAGAAAGGATATTTTCCTCAAGAATGGAGTTCAAGCGTTTTATCAAAATTATTTTCCATCTAAAATAATATAGGGTTCTCTATCTGTCCCTATTTTTACATTGATTTTATTATGTTATGATGGAATTCTTTTTATGAAGTCCTTTTATCTTATATGGATTATGCTATGATGACACGATGTTTAAGAATCCCATTTTTATTACATGGGTTATGTTATGATGTATGGTTTATGATTTTGTGGTACACATAAGAATGGTTTCATTATGAGATGGGTGGGACCTATATATCCCTCCAATGCATTTGGTAAAGATTTATATCTCATGAGATAGACATGGATGGAACGGAAGGTCAATCCGGTTCAGTGAAACAGGACTGAAACGAGGAGTGAACTCGGTTCAGAAATGGACTTTCTCTGCTAAGATAGTCTTGGAAATGAGTCTTTATGACAACCCTACTTTTATTACAAACTTAAACATGATTTATTACATAAAACATCACTTGATACAACAAAGAAGATCGAGATGTTTAGTGTCTTTGGGGATTAGTATCATTATATAAAAACTTAAAACATGAAATACAACATCTTTATTAAAAACTTCCTTTACAAGACCACTACATTCCCTCGTACTTAGCATTGCATGAGATAACCCGAGGACATGCATAAGAAAAGGGTGAGCTATAAAACCCAGTAAGGGATTACAAATGGAATAACATAAGGAGTACAATACATGTTAGACAATAGGCATATCAATAGAGTATAAGAGAAACATGAACATAAAGTCATGATAAAGCATGATAATCATAACATGGAAATGTGGCAACAACACTTAACATGGAATTAGCATGAGCCAAGGCTCATTGTACATGGAGCATGAGTAAATCCTCATTGCACATAAAGCATGAGTAACCCTCGTTGCACTTGAATTAGAATGATTCAACACTCATTGCACATGACGTATCATGATACTATACTTTACCCAATGCATTGGAGCGCTATAATGGCGCACCCTTCTTAAACATTTCATTTCATGCATAAGTGTGCCACATGGATCATAAAACATGGATTCATAAAACATAATCATTTATTCCATGATAAAGGAATGTGGAATTCATACATGAAACTTTGTAATAAATAAGTAAATGTTCATAAAGGTGAATACCCTTGATGGAGAAATGGGCATGGTATCCACTACACAATGGCATTGGCTTAGAAAATCGGTGCGATTTCTGCAGCGTAACGGCGTGACATAAGAATTCATAAAAATGGTTGATGAGTGAAAAGGGGGTTACTCATAATATTTACATGTAATGGACTGTAAGGAGGTCATATATATACATGTCCCAACAATTGTAATGGAATTTATATTCATGATACAAAATTATTGCTTCAATGTAAAGGAAGAGAGAGAAGTTCCTTTCGGAATTTCGGCATAGTAACGGGTGTACATGGGAGGCATTAAATGAGAGAGAAAGGGGTATCCCATAATTAAAAAAATAATAGGGCAGTATGGGGGAGGTGAGAAACCATACCTCAACATTCATAATTGAAATTAAAAGGGCAATACAACTTAAAGAAAATTGACAAAAATGAGAAAGGAAGGAAAAACCCTTACTTGGAAGTGTGCTTCCAAATGCTAGAGAGAGGCTTGTGAGAGGCTTCTTGGGAGCTTGGGGAACCTTATGAGGATTATAGAGAGAGTAGGGTAGATTTTTGATGAACTCCAAGGGCTTTGAGTGAGGAGGAAGTGGGAGCTTGGGTGGGTTTATATAGGAAAGGTGAGGGAATTCTTTATTATTTAGGTTTGGGACCCCTTATATTAAATTAATCCAAAACACAAACCATCCCATGGTTTTTGCCCATGGTTTTTGGAACAGTGAAGAGAAAAATAATATTTTATAAGTCCAAGGTCCTAACTTCTTAAAATATTAGGGTTTCTTATGTGGAGGTGAGTCACACTCCCATGGAAATTAATTTAAAAAGACAAGGTGTTTCATAAGTTTTGAGGGGTCCATTAATGCTTTGAAAAGTAATCCAAACAAACCCAAAATCACATTAATTTAATGGTAAAACATATATTTGCCGAACATAAAGATTTTAGTATTTTATTACATCACTATTGGGACATTATGATGTCATAAAACACATTATATATTTAAACGCTATTTAATTTTTACCCAAAAAATTGACTGTCTCAGAAAATTATGAAAAATTCACCATTGGATAATTTCGACATCCTGATTCTAGAAATAACATTTATTTTATCTAAATAATTTTCTAAATATGTTAATTTTCACTTTTAAAATAAAAACCGACATTTATAAAAAATTCACGGTTTTTGACAGAAATGGCTTTCAAACCTTAATACAAATTTTAATTGCATTCATAAAATTATAAGATCATTTATATTTAATAAAAATTAATTTAATAATAATAATAATATTTTATTAAAATATTATTTAATTAAAAAATTCCTTAATTTAATAAAATAGATTTCTTAATTAAATAATAACTAAAAACACCATTTGTACTTTAAAAACAATTTACAATGTATCAATAATGACAAGAAATTATATTCATTATTATATACAAAAATAATGTACATGAACATAATACTATCGATTAGTTACATAACACCTTAAAACAGCCGCATAAGACCTAAGGGTAAGGTGAGCGATGGTGACAGACTCTTGGGGTGGCTCGGATAACATCGCTCGAGTGGTAATTTATATCAACTTCCACTTCACCCGTAGACGGTCCCATTCGAGCTTGACATGGTGAAGCTCATCTTGGGATTGGTCAAGAGCGAAGCCCAAGGATGCCACCTCTTTTCCGAGCTCCGATAAATGGGCTTCGTATGGGGCAATTCTACTGGATGAGGCCATCGCTTCCTTTGTCTAAGTAAAATTGGATGTGTTAAAGCCCTATATTTATACTAATCATGTGATCACTGTTAAATGGCTATAAAATTAATGGTCACAATTCTTATCATAAAACCAAAGAAGTTTATAAAAAAGATTTTATATAAAGAGACATTTAATAAGACCAAGAGGGATTTTCGATTAATGAAACTTTGGGTCGTTACAATATTCCCCCCTTAAGAAATTTCACCCTCAAAATTTTCCTTTTCCCACACTAAAAAAAATGTGGGTAAATCATCTTCATAATATCCTCTGATTCCCAAGTCGCTTCTTCAAACTTGTGGTTTCTCCACAACACCTTGATGAGGGGCATTGTCTTATTTCGTAGAACTTTTTCTCTACGATCTAAGATCTTCACTGGTTGCTCCTCATAAGAAAGACCGTCTTCAAATTGTACCACCTCAGAAGATAGTACATGTGAAGGTTCTGGTATATACTTCCTTAAGATGGATACATGAAAGAAATCATGTACTTTGGCCATCATAGGCGGAAGTGATAGTCGATAGGCTACAGCACCGACACGATCAAGAATCTCGAAGGGGCCGATGTACCTTGGACTTAACTTCCCTTTCTTTCAAAACCTCATGACCTTATTCCACGAAGATATGCATAGAAAAACCATGTCTCAAACTTTAATCTCAAGGTCTCGTTGACGATTATCTGCATAACTCTTCTGTCGACTCTGGGATGCCTTGATATGCTGCGGAATAGTTTTCACCTTCTCCACCATTTCTTCGACCATTTCTGGTCCAAGAATCTTACGTTCACCGACCTCATCCCAACATGCCGGTGTTCTGCACCTTTTCCCATACATGGATTCATATGGTGCCATTTGGATGCTTGAGTGGAAACTATTGTTGTAAGAGAACTCAACCAGAGGAAGATGTTGATCCCATCCTCCTTTAAAGTCCATTGAGCATGCTCTCAACATGTCCTCAAGTGTTTGGATAGTCCGCTCGGATTGGCCATCAGTTTGAGGATGATAGGTTGTACTGAAGTTCAATTCAGTATTCAGAGCATGTTGAAGACTCTTCCAAAACTTATAGGTGAATCTTGGATCTCGCTCAGACACAATAGATAGTGGTACTCCATGCAACCTTACCACTTTCCTGATATATATCTGTGCCAGTTGATCCAATGAGAAATCCTCCTGAATAGAAATGAAGTGTGTAGTCTTTGTAAGACGATCCCCAACAACCCAGATTGCATTATTGCCTTTGGATGTCCTTGGAAGTCCAGTGAAAAAGTCCATGGTGATGTTCTCCCATTTCCATTCTGGTATGGGTAATGGTTGCATCATTCCCTTAGACTTCTGCCTCTCTGCCTTCACTTGCTGACACACCAGGCACTTTGATGTATATTCAGCGATCTCCTTCTTCATATTATCCCACAAAAAGTTTTCTCAGAGATCTTGATACATCTTTGTGCTCCCTGGGTGAATAGAGAAATTTGAACTATGTGCATCGTCCAAAAGTTCATTCTTCAGCTCCAGACTTAATGGAACACATAGTCTTTTCCCAAACTGCACAATTCCTTCTTCATTAACATTAAACTCTAAGGATTTAACCTTTTTGATATCTTCCACTTTTTCTTGAATTTCCACATCATCCTTTTGAGCATCCTTTAACCTTTCCAAAAGAGACGGTTAAGCAATCATTTGTGAAAGGATTGATGATGTTACCTTCTCTATGATTCCCATGTCCATCTTCATCAAGTATAAGAAGATTGGATCCTTCTTAATTCTCATCATTGATAGAATTGCTGGGTCCTTTCTACTTAGGGCATCTTCCACCTTGTTCTCTTTCCCAAGGTGGTAATGTATTGAACAGTCATAATCCTTGATGAGATCTGTCCATCTTCTCTGGCGCATATTAAGCTCTCTCTGTGTGAATATATATTTAAGACTCTTGTGGTCAGTATATATCTCACATTTCTCTCCATAGAGATAATTCTGCCAGATTTTCAAGGCAAAGATCACAGCCGCCAACTACAAATCATGCATTGGATAGTTTCTCTCATGGATTTTCAATTGCCTTGAGTCATAAGATATCACTTTATCATTCTGCATCAGCACACAACCTAAGCCCTTATTCGAAGCATCACTGAGTACCACAAAAAGTTCCCCACTTGTGGGTAAAGTGAGCACGGGCATAGTGATAAGCCTCCTTTTCAACTCCTTGAATCTTTCTTCGCATTCATCACTCCAAGAAAACTTTAGTCCCTTTCGAGTTATCTTGGTAAGAGGGTTGGACAATCATGAGAAATTTCTCACAAATCGTCGATAATATCCAGCTAACCCCAAGAAGCTACGAATATCCGTTACCGATGTTGGCCTCGGACATCCCTCAATTGCATCTGTTTTAGAGGGGTCCATAGATATCCCATTGCTTGTGATGATATGGCCCAATAATGAGACCTCCTTCAACCAGAACTCACACTTGTTGTACTTTTCATAGAGCTTCTCCTTGCGCAGAGTCTCTAGTACAGTTCTTAAATGCTCCTCATGATCCTCCTTGGTTTTGGAGTATATTAGAATATCATCTATAAAGACTACAACAAATTTGTCAAGGTAATCTCTAAAGACTCTATTCATCAAGTCCATGAAGATTTCTGGAGAATTAGTGAGTCTAAAAGCCATTACTATGATTTCATAGTGCCCGTATCTTGTACGAAAAGCAGTCTTGGGGACATCTTCCTTCTTCACCCTTACTTGATAATATCCCGACCACAAATCTACCTTGGAGAAGAATTGTGCTCCATGCAGCTGATCGAACAAGTCATCAATTCTTGGGAGAGGATACTTGTTCTTTATCGTGATTTTGTTAAGTTCATGATAATCTATGCAAAGCTGCATTGACCCATCCTTCTTCTTGACGAAGAGGACTGGTGCACCCCATGGTGAAGCACTTGGGCATATAAACCCTTTATCCAGATTCTCCTATAGTTGTTTCATCAGCTCTTTAATCTCTACAACAGCCCTTCTATATAGAGTCTTGGATATTGGTAGTGCCCCAAATATAAGTTCAATTGAGAACTCAACATCTTTTCTAGGAGGAAGGCCAGACAGTTCCTTGGGAAACACTTCAGCGAATTCCCTCACAATAGGTATTTCATCAAGGATGGTTTCTTCCTTGGACTCAATCATCTGAGCCAGATACGCATGTTCATAGGTCAGTAATATCCATGCTTGAGATGATGGAGCTAAAGGGGATTCATCTTCCTCCTTACACTTGTAAAGATTCGGGGGTCGATTCTCCATATGGAGTGTGATTTCCCTCTCCCGACAATTTATGTTGGCTCTATATAAGGAAAGCCAATCCATGGCAAGAATTACATAAAATTCCACCAGAGGGAGTATGACGAGGTTCACTGGGAAATTCAATCCACATACTATAATAGGCGATGACTTATATTCATGGGATGCAATGATTTCCCCATTTTCCATACTCACCGACATCTTCACTTCCATGATTTGTGGTGGTACTGGGATTGTTCTACTAAACTTTCTAGATATAAAAGAATGCGTAGAACCTGAATCAAAAAGTACGTTCACTATTCTTGAATGAATAACTAGCGTACCTATCACCACTTAGTTGTTGGGGTTCGCTTTGGTAGAAGTGATGGAAAAATCTCTTCTTTGCTGCCTTGGAGGTTGTTGGTTGTCTCCGAAAACCCTTGGATTAGGGCACTAATTTGAAAAATGACCCAGTTCTTTTCATTTGTAGCATTTAAAAATGCGTTGAGGTTCAAATGGAGCATTCCTATCCTCTGTCGCAGCCGCGGGTCTTTCTTGCCGACAGTTAACAGCTAGGTGCCCTTCTCTTCCACACCTGAAGCATTTTCTCGTCCCCTTAAGGCAATTTCCAGGGTGCTTCTTTCCACACTTTTGGCAAGTGGGGTGTTGGATCTTCTTAGCACCGTTGGATTTATCCATCGGCCCACCAGCATTTAAGTCCACCTTACGCTTCTTATCCCCATGATACCCCTATGATTCTCCGATCTCCATTTCGACCTTGAGGGAACATCGGACAATTTCCTCATAGTTGTTGAAGTCACGGATCGTTAATGCTTTCCGCAAGCTAGGCTTCAGCCCACCAAAGAAGTGGTCAACCTTGCATTCAGGGGTGACGATAAAGCCGGAAGCGTATCGTGAAATCCTTGTGAATTTTTCCTCGTACGCTCCAACAGATTCTTCATCTTTTTTCTTGAGGGAAAGGAAGTCCCTCTCCATCTTAAGATGGAGGGTGTGTAGAAAATATTTATCAAAAAACATCTTCCGGAAATCCTTCCATTCCAATGCCTCGATCTCTTCCTCAGGCTTCATTTTTTTGATCAAAATCCACCAGTTATCAGCTTCACCCTCCATACGATAAGCCACTAGGAGAACCTTCTCTTGATCAGAACATTGAAGGATGGAGAAGATCTTTTCAATGGAGTTGATCCATTGTTCAACGATCGTGGGATCAGATGATCCACTGAAAGAAGGAGGCCTTTGTCTCATGAAGCTCTCGATAGCAACTTTTTCTTTCTTAGGGGGGGTTGAACGTTCCTCTTGACCCATGTTTCTATTCAAAACTTGAGTTAGCTGAGAGTGAAGCGTGGAAAAGTTCGCGATTCCCGCTCCCATTGGATTTGGCATCTCATTATTACAGTCATCACACTGATCTTCACAACAGTTGTTAGCCTGAGTCCTCCTATTACCGGCCGTTGTCTAGGATAAAAGGAAAGTTAGGGGTAACACATAAAGGGTAATCCAAAGACAAAAGGTGATGACTTATAAATAAACTTTTATTTCATTACTCAAGAGTCTATAGGCTTCAATCTAGGCTTTTCATGATATACTTTCTAACATATATTCTCAGGGGATTTCTTTAATTCCCATAATAAGGGTTCATACTAATTTTGTGAATTTATCAAAACATATCCCCTAGGAGTGTCGTAACCAAGAGTGCTGTAAGGCCCATTTTTGTGCACCAGTTCCCGTTCATGTCTAGCTCAAAGTGGTGTTTTCGGGTTTTACCCCTAGGATACATCTGTGCCCGAGCTGCCTCTACCTGCTCGAATCCAGACAGAGATGTATTTGTTTGATAAACCACTTACTCAGTACTTACCAAAACTTTGGGATGTTTTTATTATACTTAGTCTTGTATCTAAGGCTTTACTAGGGTTTTCAAATCCTAATCCCAAATATTACTAAACCTCTCTCTGATACCAACTATGACAACCCAGCTTTTATTACAAACTTAAACATGATTTATTACATAAAACATCACTTGATACAACAAAGAATATCAAGAGGTTTAGTGTATTTTGGGTTTAGGATCATTACATAAAAACTGAAAACATGAAATAAAACATCTTTATTGAAAACTTCCTTTACATGACCACTACATTCCCTCGTACTTAGCATTGCATGGGATAACCTGAGGACATGCATAAGAAAATGGTGAGCTATAAAGCCCAGTAAGGGAGTACACATGGAATAATATGAGGAGTAAAATACATGTTAGACAATAGGCATATCAATAGAGAATAATAGAAACATGAACATAAAGGCATGATAAACCATGATAATCATAACATGGAAATGTGGCAAGAACAATTAACATGGAATTAGCATGAGCCAAGGCTCATTGCACATGGAGCATGAGTAAATCCTCATTGAACATAAAGCACGAGTAACCCTCGTTGCACTTGAATTAGCATGATTCAACACTCATTTCACATGACATATCATGATACTATACTATACCCAATGCATTGGAGCGCTATAAGGGCACACCCTTCTTAAACATTTCATTTCATGCATAAGTGTGCCACATGGATCATAAAACATAGGTTTATAAAACATAATCATTTATTCCACGATAAAGTAATGTGGAATTCATACTTGAAACTTTTTAATCAATAAGTAAATGTGCATAAATGTGAATACCCTTGATGGAGAAATGGGTATAGTATCCACTACACAATGGCATTGGCTTAGAAAATCGGTGCGATTTCGGCAGCGTAACGGCGTGACATAAGAATTCATAAAAATGGTTGATGAGAGAGAAAGGTGTTCCTAATCATATTTAAATTTAATGGAAAGTAACGAGATCATATAGATACATGTCCCAACAATTGTAATGGAATTTAGATTCATGATACAAAATTATTGCTTGAATGTAAAAGAAGAGAGAGAAGTTCCTTTCGAAATTATGGCATAGTAACAGGTGTACATGGGAGGAATTAAATGAGAGAGAAAGGGGTCTCCCATAATTCAAACAATAAGAGGTAAGTATGGGGGAGGTTCAAAACCATACCCAAACATTCATAATTGAAATTAAAAGGGCAATACAACTTAAAGAAAATTGACAAAAATGAGAAAGGAAGAAAAAACCCTTACTTGGAAGTGTGCTTCCAAAGGCTAGAGAGAGGCTTGTGAGAGGCTTCTTGGGAGGTTGGGGAACCTTGGGAGGATTCTGGAGAGAGCAGGGCACAGGTTGGACGAACTCCAAGGGCTTTGAGTGAGGAGGAAGTCGGAGCATGGGTGGGTTTATATAGGAAAGGTGAGGGAATTCTTTATTATTTAGGTTTGGGACCCCTTATATTAAATTAATCCAAACCACAAACCATCTCATGGTTTTTCCCATGGTTTTTGGAAAAGGGAAGAGGAAAATAATATTTTATAAGGCAATGGTCCTAACTTCTTAAAATATTAGGGTTGCTTATGTGGTGGTGAGTCATACTCCCATGGAAATTAATTTAAAAAGACAAGGTGTTTAATAAGTTTTGAGGGGTCCATTAACGCTTTGAAAAGTAAGCCAAAAAAACCCAAAATCACATTATTTTAATGGTAAAACATATATTGGCCGAAAATAAAGATTATATTATTTTATTACATCACTATTGGGTCATTATGATGTCATAAAAGACATTATATATTTAAACGGTATTTAATTTTTACCCAAAAAATTGACTGTCTCAGAAAATTATGAAAAATTCACTATTGGATAATTTTGACGTCCAGATTCGAGAAATAACATTTATTTTATCTAAATAATTTTATAAATATGTTAATTTTCACTTTTAAAATAAAAACCGACATTTATCAAAAATTCACGGGTTTTGACAGAAATGGCTTTCAAACCATAATAAAAATTTTAATTGAATTCATAAAATTATAAGATCATTTATATTTAATAAAAATTAATTTAATAATAATATTATTATTTTATTAAAATATTATTTAATTCAAAAATCCCTTAATTTAATAAAATATATTTCTTAATTAAATAATAACTAAAAACACCATTTGTACTTTAAAAACTATTTACAATGTATCAATAATGACAAGAAATTATATTCATTATAATATACAAAAATAATGTACATGAACATAGTACTATCGATTAGTTACATAACCCTTTAAAATAGTAGCATAAGACCAAAGGGTAAGGTGTGCGATGGTGACAGACTCTTGGAGTGGCTCGGATAACATCGCTCGAGTGCTAATTTCTATCAACTTCCACTTCTCCCATAGACGGTCCCGTTCGAGCTTGACATGGTGAAGCTCAGCATGGGCTTGGTCAAGAACGAAGCCCAAGGGCATCACCTCTTTTCCGAGCTCCGATAAATGGGCTTCGTATGGGGAAATTCTACTGGATGAGGCCATCACTTCCTTTGTCTAAGTTTTATTAGATGTGTTAAAGCTCTATATTTATACTAATCATGTGATCACTGTTCAATGACTATAAAATTAACGGTCACAATTCTTATCATAAAACCAAATAATTTTATAAAAAACATTTTATATAAAGAGAAATTTAATAAGATCAAGAGGGATTTTCCATTAATGAAACTTTGGGTCGTTACAGTCTTGACTAATAAGAAATGATTCTCTATGATTATGTGTGTATGCCACAAAGTTTCATGTTTTAAGTTACGATTATTTGGATTACATTTCACTATTATGATTGATCCCATGTCATGATATTATGATCTCTTTTGCAGGACAATATTTTCAAAGAGTTATGTTCTTAAGAATATGATATGATTGACATTTCTTTTGTTTACCCTTACTGAGCATTTGAGCTCACCCTTTTGTATGTTTTCTTTTCACCAGGTCTGGAAGAAGGGTATTAAGTAGAATATGCCAAAAGGGACTCTAGATATGATGAAATAAATGGGAGACAACATAGATGATTTATGAACCAGTTGTTTATGTTTCCCAGTTTCTAAAGACACTATACCAATACGGTCCTTTCATGGGTTTGTTAAATGTTGTAATAAGTGTGCTTCAATTTTGAAGTATTAACAATGTATGTAAAGTATGGTTCATTGTAGTTGGTATCAGAGGAAAGGTATAGTCAACCTTTGGAATCTAGGATGTGAAAGCCTTATTAAGAACCCTAAGGATATATCTAAGCATAGAACACAATCTTAGAGTTTTAGAAATGGCCATGAATAACCTATGATAAGACCTAAAACATGAAATTTTATTCTTGATTATGTGGTTTTCCTATTATAATTAGTATTTCTCACACTATTCTTCTTGGTTTTAGTCAATGGATGGAACCCGAAGGAACCGTGTTAATTCTGAATGTGACGGGCAATGCAATGGTTGTCCCCCTGAGCAACCAAATGTTATGGGAGCTGGAACACAAATTCTTGTAGCCATGCTCACACAACGTTCTCATGATATGAATCATGCAGGACTTCCAAACGAGCAAAGGAAGGAGAAATATTCTATTGAATCCTTCATGAGGCAGCATCCACCCTCATTCAGCGGGTCTACTGATCCATTAGTTGATGAACAATGGATCAGTACTATTGAAAAGATATTTTCAGTTCATCAATGTTCTGAACATGACAAAGTTATCTTAGTAGTGTATCATTTGTAAGGTGATGCTGATCAATGCTGTAATATTATCAAGAATACGAGGCAAAGATATGAAATTGAGTCCATGGAATGGGACGAGTTCAAGAACTTATTTTTCAGTAAGTACTTCCCTCATATTCTTCAAAAAAAGATGGAGAAGGAGTTTCTTGAACTAAAGCAAAAGAATGATGAATTTGTTGGTACCTATGAATAAAATTTTACAAGACTTGCAAGGTACGCTTCTGGGATTATTATCCAAATTGAGAGTAAGAACGATCGATTCTTTAGTGGCTTAAAACCAAGTCTTCAAAGGGCGTTATCCATAAGGGACTTCAATAGCTATGAGGAAATCGTTCGATGTGCTCTCAAGGTTGAGATGGAGATTGGAGTAACCCATTAGTCATATGCGTTTGATAAGAAGAGGAAAATGGAATTCAAAGGGAAATCTAAATACCACACTGAAAAGAAGATGAGTTTTCCCTTATGGTCAAAGTGTGGAAAGAAACTTGGAGGGAGTTGTCTTAAAGGGACAAGTAAATGTTTCAAATGTGGAAAAGAAAGTCATCAAGCATTTGAATACCGCAATGATGGGAAGAAGATGTCTAGTGATGTGAACAAAGAAAAGGCTACACAAGGTGAACCTCCTACACTTCAATGTTACAAGTGCAAGGAAATGGGGAATTATGCTAATCAATGCCCTAATCTAACAGTTTTTGATGATGATCGACATCAACAAACTCTTAAGGATAATGAAAAAGGAAATTCACATGCAATTTCTATCAGTGATGTGGAGTATGATAACGAAGTGGTGAAAGGTACACTTACCATCCACTCTAAAGTATCAAATGTTTTATTTGATTTTGGATCCACCCACTCTTTTATTTCTGAAGAATTTTCTAACTGTATCACTGTATTACCTCAACAATTAGATGTTGAGTTAGCTGTGACAACCCCTAATGGAACAACAATCGCATCAAAAGTTTATAATTCTTCTCCGATTGAAGTTTGTGGGAAAATGATTCCTGGAAATCTTGTGATCGTTCCTATAGTGGAATTTGATGTGATTCTTGGCATGGATTGGATTTCTTTATATGGAGATCATATCAATTGCCAAATAAGGGAAGTCACATTTCATATTCCAGATCAATATATGATCGTCTATCGATGCAAGGATGAACATAACCTTCCAGTAGAAATTTCTTCCATCTTATGGGTCTTGATTCCACTAAATGAAGGTTATTTATCTCAAATGGTTGGTGAGAAACTCATGATTAATAATATTTCCATTGTACGGGAGTTCAATGATGTCTTTCTAGAGGAATTTCCAGGTCTTCCACCAAATCGTGAAGTTGAGTTTTCAATAGAACTAATACCGGGTGCTATGCCTTTTTCAAAGACACCTTATAGAATGGCCCCAATTGAGTTGCAGGAATTGAAGAAGCAACTCCAAGATAATCTTGATAAGGGATTCATACACCCTAGTGCATCACCTTGGGGAGCACCTGTTCTGTTTGTTAAGAAGAAGGATGGATCAATGAGACTCTGCACTGATTATCGAGAACTTAAAAAAATCACTATCAAGAAAAAATATCCTCTCCCATGCATTGATGACTTATTTGACCAACTACGCAGAGCTTAATACTTTTCCAAGATTGATCTTCATTTTGGGTATCATCAATTAAGGGCCAAAAGGAAGGATATACCGAAGGCGGCTTTCCATACAAGTTATGGACACTATGAATTTATAGTGATGCCATTTGGTCTTACTAATGCCCCTGCTATCTTCATGGATCTAATGAATATAGTCTATAGAGACTATCTTGATCACTTTGTGGTAGTCTTTATAGACGATATTCTTGTCTATTCAAAGATAAAGGAAGAACATGAAGATCACTTGAGAATTGTATTGAAGACCCTAAGAAAGGAGAAGCTTTATGCCAAATTTACCAAGTGTGAATTTTGGCTTCAAAAAGTTGAATTTTTCGGTCACATAATCTCAAAAGAGTGGATATCTGTGGATCCAGAAAAAACAGAGGTTATCGAAAGATGGTTGAGACCAAAAATAGTAACTGAGATCTGAAGTTTTCTTGGTTTTGCTGGATATTATCGAAGTTTTGTGAAATATATTTCACGATTATCTAATCCACTGACCAGGTTGACTCAAAAAGGAGTTAAGTTCTTTTGGATGGAGGAGTGTGAAGAGAATTTCAAGGAGTTAAAAAGAAGGTTATCCAATGCACCTGTGCTCACACTGCCTTGTAGTAGAGAAAGGTTTGTGATCTACAGTGATTCATCCAAAAAGAGATTGGGGTGTGTTCTCATGAAAAACAATATGGTGATAGCTTATGCCTCACGACAGTTGAAAATCCATGAGCAAAATTACCCAACTCATGATTTGGAGTTAGCTGTGGTAATCTTTTCATTAAAGATTTGGAGGCATTATATTTATGGAGAAAGGTGTGATATTTACACTGATCATTAAAGTTTAAAGTATATTTTCACACAAAACGAGCTAAATATGCGCCATAGAAGATGGTTGGAGCTGATTAAGGATTACGACTGCTCAATTCATTACCACCCTGGGAAAGCAAACAAGGTGGCAGACACCTTAAGTCGACAAGACCATGCTAGCTTATCCATGATGGGGACCACAAAAGATCCAATATTTCTGGATTTACAAAGGATGGATCTTGGAATTATAATAGAAGGGGAAAAATCTTATCTTTCTAAAATTAATGTTCAACCATCTATACATGTGAAGATTAAAGAGGCACAGAAAGAAGATGTAGAGTTACAAACGAAGATGAGAAATGTTCCTGAATTCAACCTTGATTGTGATGGGATAATAAAGTTCAGGAATCGGGTTTGTGTTCCTCCCATCCCAGAATTAAAGAAGGAGCTACTGGATGAGGCTTATAGTTCTTCATTCTTTATTCATCCTCTAAGCACGAAGATGTATAGGGACCTTAAATAATACTTCTGGTGGGATGGCATGAAAATAGATGTTGGTGAATATGTCTCTCGATGCTTGGTTTTTCAGCAAGTTAAATATGAGAGACAGAAGTCTAAGGGGATGTTACAACCATTACCCATACTCGAATGGAAATGGGAAAACGTCACTATGGACTTTGGTACCAGACTTCCTAAAACATCCAAAGTCAATAATGCTATTTGGGTCATAGTTGATCTTCTTACAATGTCGTCACACTTAATTTCTATTAGAGAAGATTTTTCTCTGGATCAACTTGCCAGGATATATGTAAATGAATTGGTAAGATTGCATGGAGTACTACTTTCCATTATATCTGATCAGGATCTGAGGTTTACCTCAAAGTTTTGGCAAAGTCTTCAGCATACTCTGGATACAGAGTTGAGTTTTATCACTGCTTATCATCCTCAGACAGACGGTCAGTCTGAGAGAACAATTCAAACTCTAGAATATATGTTAAGAGCTTGCTCTATGGATTTCAACGGTGGTTGGGATAAACACCTACCTTTTGTGGAATTTTCTTATAATAACAGCTTTAACTCCAGTATTCAGATGGCTCTTTATGAAGCTCTCTATGGAAAGAAATGCCGAACTCCAACTTGATGGGATGAAGTTGGGGAAAGAAAGCTATTAGGACATGATCTTGTGGATGAGATGGCAGAAAAGGTCTGATATATTCAACAACACATAAGAGCAGCTCAGAGTCTACAAAAAAGTTATGTTGATAACCGAAGAAAATACCTAGAGTTTTAAGTGGGTGATAAAGTGTTCTTACGAATATCTCTTTGGAAGAGAGTAATGAGATTTGGAAAGAAGGAAAAGATGAGCCCTAGGTATATCGGTCGTTTCGAAATACTGGATCGTGTTGGGAAGGTAGCTTACCGATTGGCACTTCCACTCAATCTATCTCAAGTTCACGATGTGTTCCATGTATCTCTCCTGAGAAAGTACATACCCGATCCTTCACATGTACTCATCTCAGAAATTGTACCGGTGGAGCAAGATCTTTCTTATGAAGAACAACTGATAGAGATTCCGGATCGTAGCGAAAAATTATTACAGAACAAGACCACGTGCTTGGTGAAAGTGTAATGGAGGAACCGCCAATTAGAAGAAGCTACATGAGAGCTTGAGGATATGATGAGAAAGAGGTATCCTCATCTGTTTGATACAAAGTGACGAATTTTGAGGGTGAAATTCTTTTTAAGGGGGGTGGAATGTAACACCCGAGACTTTTATGAGAAATATTTTGTTTTTATGTTATATACATCATAAAAGGAATCTTTCACTACACACAACACTAGCTTGTCTTGCTTTAGACGCAATCGCGACCTTCCTCGATAGCTTGCGTTGTACACAATACCGAGTTTCACTAAACAATGATATGCTATTAAAATATTATTAAAATTAGCCATTATGAATAGTAATACCCACTTTTTGAAATTTTATAAATTTTATCTTTCAAAATGGACTTCATTTTTGGATTCGGAATATCAAAATTAGCATAGGGTGAAATTTTGGTATTTTTCTAAAAACTTTCAATTTTTGATGAATAGAGAAAACACTGGGTTACTATTTAAAAACCGACTTTTTATTTAAATAATTATTTATTTTATTTAAATTTATTTTAGGTAAAAAATTGATACATAATACCTATATAAGTTAAAAGTAATTCATTGGAGTCATTTTATAATAATTTTAGATATATAAAAATTTTATTGAACTTTTCACCATCTTTTACCCACATCCTAGGAGAATTTGAAAATTTACATAAAACTTAATTTTACCGCTTCTGTGAGTGGAATTTCGAAAATCTGAGAGACACGATTAATATCAAGGAGTAAAATGTGGTTCAATAAGATAAAAATAATTTTTGGTGAATAGTAACTTTTTACTTTTTTTACCAGGGTTAAAAGTAAATAGGGTAATTAAGGGTAAAAATGATATTATTATTACCCTAACACGTGTCCTAATTCTATTGGATAAGTTTAATTCGACCAAAAACAACCTTAGGAATAAAATATGACCATTTAGGTCCACTTGGATTAGATTAGGACATTTAATATTATTTTATTTAAAGAAGAGTTAAAATAGTTAAAATCAAAGTTTAATAACTAATACATTTTTAATATAGGGTTATAAATAAGATAATTTCAACTATAATTATTAATTATAAATATAAAACGATTTCCTACATAATTATATTTTATTTGTAATTTTATGACATTAAATAAGTTAATTTATTTTTGACACAATGATGATGCAATAATTACCATATTAATGAAATATTAACATAATTGATGTTATAAATACCCAAATAAATGTAATTTGAGACTTTTTATGAATTAAAATAATTTTATAGGTTAATATGACATGTTAGTATTGATTTAAAAAACTTTTTTCGAACTAATCATGCTGTTATGATTTTCACAAAAATCAATTACCAAATAGTGTAAAAATTACATTAAATAGTTTTTAAAACAAATATTATATTATTAATTGTTATTCTATTCCTAAAAATATAAGGTTCTTCCAAATGACTTACATAAGGTTATATATATTAATAATGAACAACTTGGGGTTCATTTGGCTTGTTATAGTATGTTTATTAACCTTATAGTGTAAGAAAACAAGAAGACACGATAAAAGTAAAATTATTTAACGTAAAGTTAAATCTAAATGATAAGGTTAAAATAGAAAACTAAACTTGTCTAAATTCTATTGGATGAGAGTATTTCGACCCATCCCCACATTAGCTTATAAATAAATCAATTTGGAGCTATTAAAAACCGAATATGACTTTATAATAAAATAATATTTTTAGTTTTTCCAAAGGTGCCCCTCTCCTCCCATATAAAAGGGCACCTCCTCCCTCTCCTCCTCACACCACTTTGAGACTTCAAGCTCGGAAAAACCCTACCAATTTCTCTTCTCCACTTCCTAGAAATTTCCTAGAGGTCCTGGTCTTCTTTAAATACCATCTTTAGTGCCCTAAGAGGAGGTTAAGAAGAGGCGCTTCAAAAAGAGGTAATATCCATTACCGATTCTTTCAACTTTATTTCTTCCTCTACTTATTCTTAATTAGTTGTTTCAATGTGAAGTAATAACATCCGTATCACTCATATAATTATATTTTATTATAAATATGAAACAACCCTATTTCTCCTTCAATCCATCATATGGAAAATGAAATCACCGCGCGTGCGTACGTATGGAATACCGTCTCCACGCCGTGGTGTAATCCGTTTTCCACCACCACCTTACTTGGATGGGTATAATGGTGTAAAGAATAACTATATATTATTATTTTAAAGTGATATTTATTCTGAAATAGTATACATACACTTCAATACAATTCCCCGATCATGGGAACGATATCATCGCTCGTACGTATGTACGACCAACCGTCTCCACGATGTGATGTGACTCGTTCTACATGATCTTCATTGCATAATTATTATATAAATGAATTGAATGAATTGAATGAATAAATATGATATATATTACACTAATACCATTCTGTAAATGAGTTATCTATAACCTAAAAATAAGAATAATAATTTATTCTACAAAACGCGCATAAGAACAAAAAGAAATAAACACCCGAATAATAAGTAGCAATGAAATATTACTAATAAGAAGCTAAGAATCTAAGAATATGACCATATATGATATCATAACAATGGGTATGATTCTGGAATAAGTCAATAACATTATTTAAATCATTATACAGGAGTTTAGGACACGTACGAAGAAAATCGGACCTAAGGTAAGGGAAAATCTCACAATCTCAATTTTTATCCGAGATTGTTTATACTTCGGTAATTACTGGGGAATATTTATTATCCACATCCATGTTTCGTCAATATTTAATATTATTTCTATCCTACTAAAATTGTTTAAAACCAATTTTACCCTTCGTTTTGTCATTGGTAAAATATATGAAAGGAATATTTTGTTGTTTTTAGTACAAGGTACTTTTTGACTTTTCCGGCCAAAGTACGAGAAGAATGTTTTTTTTAACTTATACGACATGAATGGATTTTTATGATTTCATATAAAATTATTTATATGAATCTTCCTTTAAAAGTTTTAAAGTTTATTTTTAATCAAATTCTTTTAGTTTAAAATTATATGACATTTTAAGAAAGGAAAATGTTTTTGAAGTAGAAAGGATATTTTCCTCAAGAATGGAGTTCAAGCGTTTTATCAAAATTATTTTCCATCTAAGATAATATAGGGTTCTGTTTCTGTCCCTATTTTTACATTAATTTGATTATGTTATGATGGAATTATTTTTATGAAGTCCTTTTATCTTATATGGATTATCTTATGATGGCACGATGTTTAAGAATCCCATTTTTATTACATGGGTTATACTATGATGTATGATTTATGATTTTGTGGCACACATAAGAATGGTTTCATTATGAGATGGGTGGGACCTATATCTCCCTCCAATGCATTGGGTAAAGATTTATATCTCATGATATAGACATGGCTGGAATGGCAGGTTAATCTGGTTCAGTGAAACAGGACTGAAACGAGGAGTGAACTCAGTTTAGAAATGGACTTTGTCTGCTAAGATAGTCTTGGAAATGAGTGTTGACTAATAAGAAATGATTATCTATGATTATGTGGTATGCCACAAAGTTTCATTTTTTAATTTATGATTATTTGTATTACATTTCACTATTATTATTGATCCCATTTCATGATATTATGATCTCTTTTGCAGGACAATATTTTCAAAATGTTATGTTCTTAAGAATATGATATGATTGATATTTCTTTTGTTTACCCTTACTGAGCATTTGAGCTCACCCTTTTGTATGTTTTCTTTTCCCCAGGTCTGGAATAAGGGTATTAAGTATAATATTCCAAAATGGACTCTATATATGATGAAATAAATGGGAGACAACATAGATGATTTATGAACTAGTTGTTTATGTTTCCCAGTTTCTAAAGACACTATACTTATACGGTCCTTTCATGGTTTTTTATATGTTGTAATAAGTGTGCTTCAATTTTGAAGTATTAAAAATGTATGTATAGTATGGTTTTTTTATAGTGTATATACTACCATTTTACATATTTTATAATGAATATCCTTCTTTTCATGATATTATAATATTCATGTAATATTACTTTCTCTTCAGTCACAAATTTCTTTTATTCAAAAACCATTTTTTCTAAAAGTGTTTTAAAAAATGTTTTTAAATTATATTTTAATAATATTCAAGGAAAAGTATTTAATTTATGTTTAAAATGGTTTTAAAAGATTAATTTATAATTTTTTCGAGTTATTTTCAATGAAAAAAAATTCTAAATGTTTTTTGATTGAAAAACAAATTCCAAGAGGAAAGTATCTTTTCCTAAAAAAAATGTTTTAAAAAGATATTTAAAAAACTTATTTTCCATATAAGACGACTTATTTTGGTGTTAATCATGACTTAATAGGTATATTATCTAAAGAAAATATTCTTACTCTTTCCCAAAATGTTTTATTTTTACGATGTCATGATTTTTATGCATTTTTTCATGGGTTCTATTATGAAAAAATGTTTATAAAATCCGTTTCATTTCATGGGTTATGATTTGATGAATGATTTATATTATTAAGGAACACATATGAATGGTTTTCATTATGTGATGGTTTGGATCTATATCTTCCTCTGATGTATTCGGTAAATATTTTTATCTCATGATACAGACATGACAGGAATGGGTAGTGAACATGGTTCAGTAGTATAGGGATGGAGTGAGGAGGGAACTCATTTCAGTAAAGTAATTTGTCATCTATTATGGACTTGGATAGGATCCTTTACAATTATGGAAATAATATTTTTATGATTATGTGTATGAAAAATTTACATGCCTTATTTTATGCTCTAATGGATCATGTTCATTGATTATTTTATGACTCATGTCATATGAACATCCATGTTTTATTCCATGACTCATGATTTTTATCTTTGATATATAGGGTATAATTTTCAACTATTATGTTCATGATCACACACCCCTATGATCATCTTATTTTTTCATATGATCATGAGTTGATATCTCATATGTTTACCCTTAAACATCATCTGATTACACACCTTTATTATGTTTCTTTTACCCATGTTTTGAGGAAAGATATTAAATGAGTTTTATCTAGAAGAATTTCACATGGATGATTTGGATGCCCTTTTTTGAAATAAGAAAATATAGTTATAGTGGGAGATAGTGTTGATTTTTAACAGTCAGTTTTTTTAACTGAATTTATTAATATTTTTTCTTAATTAACTAAAACTATAAACCAAAAAGATCCTTGTGTATGTATATGATCTAATATTTTCTTTTGGAATTATGTGTTTTTTATTGAAAAAATTGGGTCACATTTCTAAAATATATGTCATCATCAGTGGATATAGAAGTGTGATAAATATAATGTTACATTTAGTATTAAAGTATGTTTTAGATAAATTTGGATATTCTGATGTTTTCATGCAAATTTATATTAAGTGTTTTAGATACCATCAAATTTATATAATACATTATGATTAGAATCTTAGACACCCATTTTAAGGTTTTAAGTTAGGAAATTTTGAAGAGAATAATGATATTTTGGGAGACATTAATTCTTGAGGTAATTATGGGTGATTAAATTTTGATATGCGAGATGAATGGTATGATATAATATTTTATATTAAATAATTCAATTAATTTGGAATATGTTAAGGTATTTTTTTAGGATTTTTATCATGTTTTGTAAATTTTATAGAAAAAGGACAACCCACGTGATGGGTGAAAACCCATCACATATGAAAATGTTATGTGGATTAAACTCACAACCAAAGAGTTAAAAGGGTGAATCACCTACCACTAGCTTATGTGATATCTTGGTTAGTATGAATTATTTTAGTTAAATAATCCTATTGATAAAGAATAAGTTGAATTTAGGGAACATATGTTTTATCATTTAGATAATCATGGGTTTAGATATAGTTTTATCGGTTAAGTGATTTATATTATTTTTGAAGAATAATTTTATTTGGGAAAACCTAATATGATATTATGGGATATTATTTGAGAAATAAAGGTTGAATTTTCTTTTATAGACTTATATGTATTTATTTTTGGTTTATAGTATTCGGGGTATTTATGTAAATGGTTAGAGTATCTTGATGATTATTAGGGAAACTACTTTTTGGAATTATACAGTGTGATTTTTTAATGTTATTTGGAGATAAAAGTTAAATTTTATCTTGGAATATGATGGGATTAAGTCTTTCTAAATTTTTTGGTTTCAATCTTAGTCTTGAATAATTTTGATGAATTTTTAGGGTAGGTATTTATAGAATGGTCTTTGTTGAACTTTGGGTATGATGGGTATAAGGTTTTATTATTATTTTTTAAACTATCATATCTTGTACTAACCATTTTTGGTTTGATTAATTCCAAAACATAGGGAGAATAAATAGCTATTCTTTTGTGGATTTTTGATCTTTATAAGATGATTCTGATGATTCAGACCTGAAAATTTTATCTTCAATACTCACTGTAGGAAAAAAAAACAAGAGTTTTTGTTTGAAATTTATTAATGGATAAAACTATACTTTTTGAGTAAGTATATTTCCTTATGTTCTTACTATAGGCTATAAAATAACTCCACAACTTGAGGAAAATAATTTTTAAACAGAAAAACATTATACACTGACTTATTTAATCGAGGAATCAATGGTCTTTAAACCCATCACAGATTTATGGTTTTGTGATGTTTAAATTATAATGATCATGTTATCTATCACTCCCCATCAGAACTTGATAGTTATAATTCTCTCTCATTTACTGATTTTCAAATTATGATAATTTTATCTTAATCAGAACACTACTTTTATGGGGAGATTTTCATTTTCCTTTTTCTCTTTTTAGAGGAAGTTTTATAGACCCTTCTTCCAGTGTGAGGTTATAATAAAGGTATATTGAAAATTCAACCAGTGGTTACTGAGAAAAAATTAAATTATTATGGTGAAGTATATTAAATATGGGTATCATTTAATATCCTATGATTTTAAAAGGAAGTATTATGTTTGAGGTATATAAGATACACAACATCGATCTTTAATGAACAACGAAATACAATTATTTAAATGTGACCACTATAACCTGGCCATAAAATTGATGTGAATCAATAGTATTAATGAAATTATGAAATATATATTATTTTAATACTCATTTTTAATGTATTAACTGATTATTTTTAAACAAGTAATAGATTTTTAGAAAATCTATTTTATTCATCAAAAACATATTTTCTTCAAAAAACTATTTCATTACATTGTATGTAGGAATAAAATAATTAATTTCTAAAACATTTAGAAAAATTATTTGGTAAAATAAAATTTCTTTTTTAGACCATCATATCAAAAAATTTCTTATGGGTAAATTTTGATAATTTTTTGAAAAGTTTGAATTTTTAATGAATAGTGAAAACTACCAGTTTTTATTAAAAAAATATATATTTCATGTATTTACGAGGTCAAATTAAGTTTTGTATTAGTTATAATTATTAATTCATTTATTTTTATTTAAATTGATCCAATTACAGTATTTAAAATGGATTGTATGTTTTAATTTAGTGTAAAAATGTGTTAAATTTTAAAAAAAATTCTTTAAAAAAATATTTTTCATTGTTTTTTACTAATTTAGTTTTAAATTTCATGTAGAAACTTTTTTGTTTTTAATTTTTTAAAAAGGATGAATTATTTTGGTTCGGGAGGTCAAAATTAAGTAAATAGGTCCCTTTTAATTTTGGTCAATATGAATAGTAACCTTAGTTAATGTTTTTTACAATGGTTAAGTGTAAATTGGTTAAATAAGGGTAAAAATACTACGATAAGGACTATAAAATTACCCTAACACTTTAATAAATATAATTGGATAAATATAATTAGACTCCTTACACCTAAGGCCCTAAATTTGGGTATTTAATGGACACTTATTCATGAAAATGACGTAGATGTTATTAAAATCAAATAATGTTACAAAATTCCACACTATTATTTTAAAATAAGTATAATATTTATAAAATGAGGTTGAATATAAGTTATTCTTGACTATAAATATTATTTTTAAATATAAAAATACTTATATACATCATGGTATTTTATTTATAATATTTATGGATCAAATAATTACATTAAATTCACACTTTCATGTTTTTGTGGAATTTCATGTGTCTCATGATTTGTATTTGATGTACTTATATTTTACTTAATTAATTTTTAGGATTGGGAATCCTCCTTACCTGGAATTTCCTAGTATAAAATTATTATAAATCTTAAATTATTTTAAATGATTTGGATAAGGAAAAATTTCATCAATTATTCGTTTATGGGTCTTTTGGAATTTTATAGTAACTATATTAACCCTCATAGAGTAAGAAATCATATTTTCATGGTAAGAGTTAAAGGTATTAAATAAAGGATAAAATCAAATGATAAGGGTATAACCCTGACCTAAAATTTTCCAGAAAAATTATAAAATTAAAAATATTCGACCATTATCACCTTATTCTCTAATTTTAGTGGTTTAATGGACACTTTTATAGGAAAATTACCTATATATTATTTGAATCAATGTTTGTTACAAAATATCATTCTCTATTTATTTAATATCTTTTATGTGTCCACATAAAGAAAAATAAAGACATGAATGAACCAATATGTCTATTTTTATATTAACGTAATTATTTTCATTAAATAAATTTATTTTCAATTTTTTATAAATTATATAATTACTTTAAATTCTTTTGAAGTTCTAACACAAAAGTTATTTGATTAAAAGAAAAATAAAATAAATTTCCTAAAAGAAATTAATTTTTGTATAATTTAGATGAGTTATTATGTGAAGTAGTTTTTATATATCTATATGACCTATTAGATACTTTTTAAATTATTATATTCTAATTTTCTCTTTGTATATATGTATTTTATATTAGATTAAATGAATAGTACAAATTTGACATTAATGATAATTTATCAAAATAATATTTTATTGAGTAATTTAAAAGTAATTAAGATATTTAAAAAATACAAAGTGTTTTTTATAAGATATAAAATGTGATAAATTTACCATTTATTCATAATATATATCATATAAGTAAAAATTAAAATCTTTTAAAATTAAAAAAGTTGTTACCATAGTTGAAATTAAAATGGTCTAATTAAGGGTTAATCAAAATGATAAGGTTTAAAATAATACCAATACTTGTCTAAAATCTATTTTTTGAAGATATTAAAACCTTATCATATCTTGTATTGAAACGATGTTTATTTGGGGGAATTTTAATATAAAATTAATTTATTATAATTTAATCTTTCTAGAAATTCCGAAAGTGCCCCTCAACTCAATTATAAAAGGAAACCCCCTACCTCAATTCATTAAATCACCCTGGGCCTTTTGGACTGACCATAACCTGAATATATATATTATAAAAATCCATATACACATTCTATATGTTAAGGTCTACTAAAAATACCATCCTTAAAGCCTTTTAGAGGAGATCCAAATGATACGTTTCGAAGAAGATGTAATCACTCTAACCGATAACTTTCATTTTATACTCTTACTTACCTCATCTAAATATATAATTTTTATCATAAAATAATAAAATAAGTGTCCAAAATATTGTTAAATGTTATTATGATTATGAAAACACCAATTTGAACCATCTTTTTCATGAAATAATAAGTGAAATTATTGATCGTGCGTACGTATGGCTTACCATATCTACATAGCGATACAATTAATTTTTCATCACAATATTTTTCGGATGGGTATTATTATGGGTTTAATGTAAATATATGATATATATAATATAATAATAATTCTAGGAATATTAAATATTATTTACTATTCTTACTTTCCATTAATTGGAAAATGAAAACAGCATTCATGCGTACGTATGACCTACCATCACCATGAAAAATATAATTCATTTTTATATTTCTATATTCTATGAATAGATATAAATATGAATATAATTACTATATATTATTTTTTATACCCTGATAAATAATTTTAAAATTATAATACCATGTTCAATGTATGTGGATCAAGACTGCCAAACCAAAACAAGCTTGGAAAACACAGCAGTTATCACCTCGAACAATGATTTTAATAATAAATTGTTAATAAAAATATGATAAGATGTTATAAATAAATAATAAAAGGTATGATAAATATATGTTTATTTAATAAATGTATAATAAATTCACATTTATTATAATGTATTCTTCCACATGACTAAAGAAATTTGAGACTTGAGGTAAGGGGATTCATAACTCAATTTTTGATTCATTATACTAAACTACTATTTCTTTGATTTTATCATTATAAGATTATGTGTGAAATGAAATTTTATTAAATTTATGTTGTATTTAAACTTTTTATTTTTATTTATAGTTAATATACATAATCTCTTCATTTTATTATTACTCACTTCAATGATATGATAATTGTAAGAGGATCACTAGTCTCACTTCTATTTTTGCGAGACTTATTCCATATTCACCACTCATTTATTTTGTGTAGTGTATATAATTCCCATTAATTTAATATATTATCATTAAACTTAAATTTATGGCTATTTACATATTCAATTGATGATCTCTCTTTTATTGTGTTTAAAATTCAAAAATTACCAAATCAGTAATGTAATTTTGTCTCAATTTTCCTTCTTTGATGAATATGTTAGGCTACGAACCAATATTATTTTAAAATGTCTATATAATTACGTTTAACATGTTGTATAATGAATATAATTATTTAAATGTTATTATAAGTTTCATTTAATGTTATTTTCTCTTCTTTTATAAATTATTTTTATTCAAAAACTATGTTTTATAAAAATGTTTTCAAAAATGTTTTTAAATGAAAATTTAATAATTTTCAATAAAAATGATATAAAATATGTTTAAAATGGTTTTCAAATAAGAATTTATATTTTTTTCAATTTATTTTCAATGAAAAAGTTCTCATAAATGTTTTATGACTTTAAAAAAAAATTCAAATAAGAAAGGTTATTTTCCTTAAGATGTGTTTTACAAAATATTTCAAAATTATTTTCAATATAAGAAGACCTCCATTGGTTTTAATCATGACATAATAGGGATTTTATCCAATGATATAATTATTATTCTTTATAATAATGGTTTATGTTTATGGTTTCATAATTTTTATGATTTTATTCATGGGTTATGTTATAAGGAAATGTTTATGAAACCTATTTCATTTAATGGGTTATAATATGATGAATGATTTATATTATTGTGGAAAACATATGTATGGTTTTCATTATGTGATGTGTGGGACCTATATCTAAATATAATGGATTGGGTAAAGATTTTTATCTCATGAGATAGACAATATTGTAATATTGAGTGAACCTATTTTAGTAATACAGGGTTGGAATGAAGATTTAACTGGGTTTTGTAAAGGACTTTTTCCTCAATGATATTCTTGGCAGTGTTCCTAGAATAATATGGAAATGATTTTCTATACTTATGTGTTTGACACAGTTCCATGTATTATGTTATGCACTCATGGATCATGTTCTTTTATTATTTTATAACTCATGTCTTATGAAAATCTATGTTTTATTCCATGAATCATAATTTTGATCTTTGATATACAGGGTATAATTTTCAAATGTTATGTTCATGATCACATACCATTATGATCATATTATTCTTTCATATTATCATGGTTTGATATCTATTTTATTTACCCTTAATGAGCATTTGATATGTCCATTTTATTATGTTTCTTTTTCCTAGGTTATGATGAAATTTGTTAAATGGATTTTTTCTAGAAGGATTTCAAATGGATGACGTTTATAACCTTTTAGAAATAATAAGAGATAGGTATAGTGGGATATAGTGTTGATTTTTATGAACTAGTTTTTTATGAACCCAATCTGTTAAAAGTTTTTCATAATTCTATAAAACTATAAAATCAAAAGGTCCTTCAGAATGTTAGTGATCAAATATATTCTTTTGATGTTGTAAGTTTTTTTATGGAAATAATTGGATCACATTTTCAAAATGTATGTCTTTAGAATCGGATCCAGATGTGTGGATTATGGGATGTTACATATATTATGTTAAATTTTAATCAAATAAAAATAATCATCACCACTAGTTTTAATAAAGATATATATATATTAAGTTCAATTAGAAAATTATGGTTAATAATGGTTAGGGATAATAATCTTGATTAAACCAAACCAAACCAAAAAAAAGTTATATAACATACTCTAACTAATTTTAACTGATTCACCAAAATAAATTTCCTTTAAATAACATATGTTGGTTCATTTGTTCCAATTTTTGTTGATATGATTTAACTTAGACACCCTTAGGTCATTAATACCTTTTTCAATGATGTGGTTTTCCATAAAACACATTGATAGTTGTGTTATAGTAACAACTAACTAGATCATTCTTCCCCTTAGTATAAATAATTCATGCAACACAATAATATACCATTTAATTGATAAATAAATCTATAATTTATCCCAATACTAATCATTTTGATCATTATGTCCTATAACAAATTTGATAAATGAATTATCCACTCAATAGTGGAACACATGAGGTCGGTATGGTTTCCCCTTCCTTGGCACTCACCCCCAAATATCTTGAGGATAAACATAATGATTGTAAACCACTCATTATTACTAGGAATATCCTAATCATCTCCAAACTCAAACCAACCCACTAGTAAAACGCAGTAAATCCCACCTATAATCAAACTCAATCCTAATCATTCATCCCTAGAGGAAATCAAACTTCTGAAAACATAAAATCCAACCCACTCCTTCTTTAATGACCAACATAAATGAGTTTCTATTCCCAATAAACCTTATCAAAGGACATCCTTCATTGAATTAATCAATTTATAACACATTTCTTAGTAACACTCATCCTTCCAAGAATTCACTAGATATCTAATTCTATTTTGGGGAAAACATATAACACTCAAAGACAAAATCACTTACTCAAGACAATAACATGAATCACTTATCTCTTAAAGGTACATAATCTTTTTAATACTACTATATCTCTCCCTTAAACAACATATCATATACACATGAGGTCCCATAGACAACATTCAAGAGGTTAGTTATAAAAAGGAACCAAAAATGAATAAAATAAGCACTAAATATTTCATTTCCATGCAAATAAGTCATTCAAACCATGCCTATCCCCAATACTACCTTTCATTATTAACAAAATGTATAGGGTATCAATACTGAAGTATCATGGAAACTTTTTTTCACTTAAAAATAGTCAAAAAATACCGTTTCCCTATAACACATTCTTATGTATTCGTAGGTACTTCTCAAACACCTTAATATACTTAAAATGTGCATGGTTTAGTCATATAAACTAATCTTAACCTCACATTAAATGATATTCCACATCAACTCAAATCAAAGGATTTCCTATCACAAGTCAACCGAATTATCACACAATAGATAACCTCATTTTTATACACTCACATCCCAAATTTCAAGGGTTAACATAGTGCATACTTCATACAATTATATATTAATAAAATATCTCAAAAACAAATTAGATCATATATACAAGGAAAACCAAAACAAATTGAAAGTAAAAAATGAAACATATATATCTAAAATTTAAAATTAAACACACAACCATAATAAAAGATAATGGAAATTAATACCAAAAATACATTTTTATTTCCTTTATAGAAAACAACAAGTATAAAATTATATTTTAAAAAATCTATTTTCATTTTCAAAAAGGAACCACCTAAAAACAAAAAATATTTAAAATAAAATTTTCTTTTTTAAAATAAAATGGAAAAGTTATTCAAAAGGATCATTTTAGGATCACAATTTCCCTTTTTTTAAACTGTCCTAAAAATAATTTATTTATTGAAACTATTTTAAAAATTCTGAAGAGGTCTCATGAAAATTATTTAAAATATAATATAGTAAATTTAAACACACAATCTCAAAAATAGCTATATAAAACATCTATTCAATTATGTTTTCACAAAAATAATCCATTTAACCTTGGTTATATGTTTTTTCGTTACTTTTAATTGGAATAATGAGATTTTGTTTTTTGGAATCTTACGACCAATTATCAAAACTAGACCTCAATATTCATAATATTCCAAATAATAGTAAAAACATAAGGTGGAACTATTCTTCATGAATTTATCATAAAAACTAAATAGAGTGGAGGTAACCTAACTCAAATCACTTCCATAAATTAAATTAATCACTAATTTTCTAAAAAAACAATATTAACATAAAAAATGTTAGAATGACTCCAAACGAAACTCTAATGGTGTAAGAAATACTCATAGATACTTAAGTATACCCCTATGAGTAAATTCCCTATGATTCTTATTTTTATCTCTACGATCAGAATTAACTAAAGAAAAATACCTAAATCAAACCCCTAAAAGTTAAAAAAAATTAAAATAAATAATTTAATCAAAAGAGGCTGGGACTTTGAATTATATATTGGGAACTTATAAAGAAATATCGATAAAAAATCATGGGATAATCTAAGGATAGGAAACCTGGGGTTGTGTGATCCTCAATGGTTGAAGAGAGATGAGGAAATGAGGGAAAATAGAGTATATATAAAATAAAATAAAAAATTTCTTTAAGTTATTATTGGTAACATACATGGTTTCTAAGATGTCCACCAAGCCAGGCTTGTCCTATTAGTGAAATTTTTAACTTGTATGGTTTGGGAACCATGCACTCAAACTGTACATAATGTCAATATTTTCAATTATAGATTTATTAACTCTTGATTTCACCTAAAATAACCTTAATCTCAAATAAAAAATATAATATTAATTTAAAATTGAGATGATTTAGAAATATATTGCGATTATAGGTTTTTGTGACCATAGAGACATTTTTGAGACCCATGTGGAGTTTACTGAGACTATAAGTTTAAGAATAATCCCTTGAATTATGATTGTTTATCAAAGGGAATAATACTTGTGTAGAGAATAACTGGATATATTTTTTTTATTTCCGTTTTTAAATACTTAAATCATGTTCACACTCACAAAAAAAATAAGTTAATTATGTGAATTGAATGTTGTTTAAAAGTCTAGTAGTTTTTGAAATCTGTCTGGATCTATTTATAAAAAGTCAAAAATATGTTTGGTACTGAGAAAATTGGTTTAAAAAATTGGTAAAATATTTAATATATAAGGGACTTCCTAAGAATATGTAAGGGTTAAAAAATCATTAGTCCTCAATATTTAAGGGTTATTGGAATTTTTTCTAAGGATATGCCAGGGTCATAACATTTTTAAAGACCTTAATATGTAAGGGTTATCTAAATTTTTCCTTGGATAATAAACTTAATCTATTATATTTAGTGGTATGTAATGGTTACTCAATAATATTTGGTGATACCTAAGGGATACCTGATACGTAAGGGTAAATCAAGACTTTTCCAAAAACAATAGAGTGATAAAAAAAGTTGTCGAAAAAGTAAACACATAGATTCTAACTCATTATGATTTAGATGATTTAGAGGGGATCAAAACTCATCCAAAAATATTCTTAAATATTTAAAAGTTGAATAATAAGGATGGGATGAGTTTATCACTTATATTTGAATGAGAAGAAGTTGATAAGTAGTTGAAGGCCATTACTTGTCTGAATTTCAAATTTAAAATTCAAATTTGAAGAGGTAAGATTGTTGTTGCAACTGTAGATTATATTTTTTTACAATTGTTCAGATTTTTTTGAATATGTGAATAGATATAGAGAAGGAATGTAGGAAAATAAGGAGTAATGTGGAATAAAGTGTAAGATAATAGGAAGATGAAGAAGAAGAATACACATAATGTTTATGTGTTGGAAGAGTTTCAATCACACCATTGTTTGAGTGTGTATTGGAGAAGTATGGGAAAAGTTAAAAGTATTCTACATTGAATAAGTGTGAGAGAACTAACCATTTTTTAGGGATAATCAAATCTGTGGAATAAGGAGAATCCTTTCCCCGTTGAAGTACATGATTTTAGTGTAACTTATCGGGATCCACCAATATGAATTTTTTTATTACCTATCATAGATATACCTTGATCATTATATCCATAATGGTGATTTTAGTGGAAAGTATGATCTTGGGTTTTACAAGATTAGGAAAAGAGTTTAGTTACTTATTTTTAGTAGTGAACCTTATACATTGAGTGTCCACACATTCTCTTCTTTACTGGATATGTAATAAGTTTATTAGTGATATTTATTACTCAAATAACCAATGGAGGTTGTTTTTATAAGAAATCATAGAATGAAAAATGGAATATTGTTCACTGATTCACCCCCACCACCACTAATGAACCAACATTTTATATTGGGCCATATCAAATAAGTCATTTTAAGTTTTTATAAGCTCTAAAATCTAACTAACCAAATTATCTCTCTTTTAAAAAAATAAATAAAAAATTCCCCCTTATATCACCATGAATCCAAATTAATTTTTCATCCAAAGTTACCCCTATTTTAATTCTACGAACTATGAATGCATTTTTTCCATAAAAATATATCTAGTGAAAAAATTCATGATTACCTTTAACCAATCTCAATTAAATCATATTCTAAAAATAAATATCTTCCTATTGATCCTTATTTAATTTAATTATCATCTCTAATCATACCACCTCCAACAATAAAACTCACATAATACCCAAGTTTCATTATTCTTATATCATTCCACTATGAATTACACTTATGATAACTCATATAGTCAAGTTACCCAACTAAACATCCCCTTGTATACACATTACAAACATCTTGAGGGAACTTTAAGAAAATAGCTTCATAAAAGGATTTAATTATCAAAAAAAAATCATAACCATACACCACTATATAGTCAAGTCCCCTATTGAAATTTTAGAAATTATATTTTAAACTATTTTTTCCAAAACATATATAAAGGGTTTTTTTCTAAAAATTACATTATTATACTAAGTATTTTATGCCCAAACTCACTCCCCTTTAAATATTTATAACAAACATCAATTTATAACACACATTTCCCATTTTAAATTTCCAAAAAACAAATAACTTCATTGTTTTCCACAAAACCACAATTTTCTAAAATTTAACACATTAAAAAAATTATATAACTTCAAATTTATATAGTTTCTACCCATATAAAATCAAAAAAGTAAATATTATTACTAGTATTTAAAGTTAAATGAATATATAAAATAATTTTAAAACACTTTTATCCATCCTGTAATATTTTCCAAAAAACCAATTTTTTAAAATTTTAAAATCCAAAAAATATTTTTTCATAACCTAGAAAAATAAAAACAAACATGTATATGAAATCAACATGTTATTATATATTACAAAAAAATTATACATTTTCAATGTAGAAACTAGTCCATACCAAAGCCTTAAGACTTGACCTTGAGTTGTTTCATATCCCACATTTTTTGATTTCTAAACCAACAACTCACTTAGACCTAGAATTCAACTCACATAACAAACTTCATTAGTAATTTTTTTCCATCATGACCATGCTAGTAATTTATACACTCAACTTACCATAAAAGTTTCAATATTCTATATCCATATCTAACGACTCAAATACCAAAGTTTCAAACTTACTCCAATGTAATTTTTTAAAAATTATAACCAAGATATATATTGGTTCTCATAAAAGAATTGCCACAAACCTCAAGAAATATTCATTGAATGGTGAATATTTAATATTAGAGAATATTATTTTACCATATGCTTGGGGGTAATATACACTCAATAACCAACCCAAACTAAAACATTCCCAAACAATCAAAAACATTTCACGAACTACCCATATATTACGTGTATATGTCTATAATAAATATTAAGGTATACTAGTCAAAACTAATAGTCGTAGTATATTAAGTAGTCTATATAAAATGAATTTTAGGTTTTAGTGGGGAAACATTACCCAAATATAATGGAAATAAAAAATATTAAAACATTTTTCTATATTATTTAAGAATATTAAATTTGAATTGAATGATAAATAAATAACATACAAACTATTCTTCTCATGATGAAATTAAACATTGTCTTCCCATTTAGTTTAAGGTGATCCATTGTAAGAAACCAATAATCTTTCCATTAAAGGTATCCTTGGTTTTTATGAATATCCTAACACTTGGTAAGGATTTATATCCTACTTATTATGGCTCAAAAATTTAATTTAAATAGATAAGTGAAATAACAGAATTAACTCAAGAAGTTTGGTAGTTATAAAATAAAACATTTCTTAAATGTTTATAACATAAAAAATATTTAAAAAAATTATATTAACCTTAAATTAACCACTTAAATGTTTTATAAAATTCCATAAAATCCATTTAAAAATTATCACATGTTGTTATCGAGAATATATGAAAACCTGTTATAAAATAAAATTGATATGTTCATTATCTTATAATATATGAATAACTATTAACCTAACTAAGAGTTAGTGGCCATCACCACTATTTCATTTTCTTCATCACAAACCATGATATTACTTTTTTCATAACCTCATGATTTTTATTTAGAATACAATTTATTCAATGTATTACTTGTACTTTAGAATCATAGAACTTTTTCATATTTACCTTATGCTAAATCATATATAACAACTCATAAAATCATATATAATACTTCTTTTGGATATACTCTAAACATTGTAAATTTATCATATTTTTATACGAATAAATTATAAAAAACAAACCCCATTAAAAAGACACTATGTGTGACCCCATAGGATATTGTATCTTTGTCAATAAGTAGAAATTATATAATCTATAATTACAATCTAGAAGAGTCTTATAGTAAAGTGTCGATTATAATAAATCTATAAAGGTATATGGCATAATATTTATCAAATAATATATATATATATATATTTATTTATGCCTATTTCCACCAAATATGTCACTTAAATAATGTATAATTATATAATTGATTTATCTATGACATTAAGTGAACATAATACATTAAGTATGTCTATCTAGTACACATCTATTCATATATTATTTATTGTATGAGTAAATACTAAATAATATGTATGAATATATATCATTTAATTTGTCTAATTATATGTTCGCATCATGTGTTACCCATTAAAATAGATTAGAACATCATAGGTAACTTCTCTAGGTATGATAAAAAACATCCTTGAACTTTCTCAATTAAGGTCTAAGATATCATATATTACATATAATGGAAAAAAAATATATATTTATAAACAAAAACCTACCACATGATAAAAAATATATTATACCACACCCGGATTAGATTATCCAAAAGGGTGTTATAAGTTGTGAAGGTGTAAGTTTTTACGGTCTTTTACTATTCATTTTTTAGGTGTTGGAGGTGTTGGGAGTGATTTTAAATAAGAGTGATAAAATATGAGTTGAGTTTCATTGGAAATTAAATATTTAAAATGAATTACACTATGATCGGTTAATGTTGCATCATGATTCATTACCTAGTGGTGTAAAGTAAGGAGCATCGTCTCTATAAATTTCCACATAATAGTTTTGTTATAGTTTATTTAATAGTAGTGTGGTGATTTATATTACACCATAATATATATGGTCAGAAAATTTTCATCTTACTTTTGGTTAGTGTGGGCTATCAATTATGACATTGTTTTGTGCTATGAAACTATTTTAATTTTGTATTTTTCCATGATGGTATTCATTACAGCATGGTTTTGTTTAGTGGATACTATATTTAAGGATGATAAGATATGTTACATAGTGAATTTTAGGATTACATTTTTTACAACATATTATTGGTCATTATTCTATAATGTTTATTATCATTATTAAATTTAAATTTTTATTAATCAAGATTAATTGTGGATAGATATGAAGATTTTCATTGTGGTTTTTTGGGGATTGATTGACCAATCCTCATTGCACCCTAATGTGAGTAATTATGTTACAATTTTTCAAATATTATATATTATTTTAAATTTAAATGGTTTATTGAATTTTTTTCTATTAATTTTGATTTTCTAAAACCTAGTACATTCTAGAGGTTTGGACTATGTGTCTTTTATTATCCTTGGTAGTCACTTGAGTCATTTGCTTCATACGATCAGGTTCGAGCAATACATGGTACTTTTCTTCTCCTTTTCATTAATTTTCAATTTTTTCTTCCCTATTTGGGATATATGGTAGCAATTTGTGTTTGTGTTTGATGAATGTTGGTTGAAGTATTGATGGTAAATCTATTTGTTATAGATTTTATGTGATATCCTTGTGCATTGTTTAGCCTTTGTTTATTTGTTTTCACTCTTTAAGTGAGGTATTCCTACAATATTTTTTTCAGGTAGGTGATTTACATTCTATCTATTTTATTTCTATATTAATATAGATCAATAATGATTTATTTCTCTTTAGGTAATGATTAAAAATATAGAGAATAACTATAATAAAATTTTTTAAATCAAATGTAAAGGAAAAAATTAATCAAACATGTTTCACATAATTTATTTTTGACTTTTATATTTTTTTTCTGGTTAATTATTATGATAAATGTTCTTGTAGATTGATTATATTTTTATAAATTATGATAAATCATGCATTAACTCAATTAATAAAATTAAATATGGTAATGAAATAAATAATGTAGAAATATGGATTTTGTTAATTAAAATTATTGAGCTAAGTATGATTTGGTAAATCTATAATGAAGTATGATTAATTTGATTCCCTATTTACTATTTTGGTAAATTATATTGTTTACTAACTATAATAATGGGATTGGTATTGGTGTATTGTTTCATTTTTTGGAGAATTTTTTGCATGGGTTTTTAGTATAACGTTGATGTAAAAGTGTGGTGAGGATAGTGTTACTAGTGTGTTATAGTTTCTTATGATATAGAGATAATGAAATAATTATATGGAGGAATTATGGAATTAAATTAATGAATTTAATAAATATATACCTGAATTTTTTTATTGATTAAGTTAATTGATAAATGTGTCAAACTAGAGTGGTGAAATCATTATATAATAATTACAATAAATTATGTAAAAGAGGAAGTTTAGTTCCTAGAATTAATGTTACTAAAATATTAAGATGGTTAATGAATAAATAATTAATATGTAATGTGTATAAGGTAATTTAAAATGGAATGTGAATAATTTATGTCTCATTTGTGTTGTTATTGTATGGTTGAGTTTTTATTTATTATATGTATAGTGGTATAAGTGGTTGTTGTTTTACAGAAATAGTGATATAGTGATGGGATATGTTCACAAAGATGTTGGATAATAATTCAATCATAAGTTGGGATTTTTTGTTATTATATATCTATTATAGTTTTTTATTCCATATACATCACCATATAAGTTTAATAATCGTATCAGCACCCATATGGGTTTTGTGTTCTAGGTGTACCCCCAACATCAAGGATAAATGTGATATAGATGGATAACTACCCCACATATCATTCTCTATCTTCCATAAATAGTTTAATTTAATGTTATGTATAGATAATGTGGTATATGGTAATGATGTGGTATGTGTCTAGGTATTTTGTGGTGGATATGTGGTAATAGATATGTGGTTATTGTGGATATGATGTGGTTATGTGTATATAAAAGGGATAAGATCAACATGATATATTCTTCTGGGATGTGTAGGTGACTAGATCTATGGGGAATAAATTTAGTTGTACCTTATTTATATATTTTCTTGATTTAAATAGTATTATACTTATATATAAATTTTGTGAGTGAGGCTTATTGAGGTTTGTGTGCAGATAACCTAGGATAGGTAATGAATGAGTTTAATGATTATTCATTAAGGATTTAGTATGATTATCTAACATTTTCAAGTGAGTTTATAGAGAGTAACCCACTACAAATACTAATATTCTCATAAATATCTTTTATATAGTTCTTTTATAAATTTTAATAATAAATTTGTATATTGAGCTCGATGTTACTAGATCTCGGTGAGGTGGATTACAGGGGTTGATGTCATTGCCTTTGAAGTTTCTTTCTTTTAGTATTTGACTTATAAATTTTATTTATGTATTAAATTACCTAAATTATTATGGGATAATTGGTTTTTTAAATATTTTATATTGATTTGATTACTAACTTATTTTTTTATTATTGAGAATATAGAGGGTAATTCCTCCTGTTATATCTATTTTATACCCTTGGTTCTAGTCACTAACTAGTCTCTTATTAGAGGTGGTCTTTAAGGTCACACTTAGCTTCAATACCATCTTAAGAGGGTTTCTTGATGGTATGGATCTTGATATAAGTAAGGTATCAAATTTTTAGTTATGATTTAGGAAAGAGTTTGAAGTTATAAATTGATGTGGAATATATTAGTTTAGTTAGAAAATAATATTATTCACACATATCAAATGATATGTGAAAAATAATACCTTCTAGGATATAGAAAAATCCCCTATGATCGAATAAAAATACCTTAATCATATTTAATATTATAAATACATAAAGTATTTATTTCATGCCAGAGGCATAGATGTGGTATATGAATCATGCTTATTTGTTCATGTGTTTGAAATAAGGAATTAGTCTATAAAGTTTAAGTTGAATTTAATTAATACCTTTAAATGAATGTTATATATTCATATTAGGAGTTTTTGTTTTTATATAGATATGGATGGTGTTTTTTGTCCCCATGTGTCTTAGTTTGGTGAGATGCAGAATGATGTTCTGATGAATCATGGGTGAGTTGATCTTGAGGAGGAGGATTCTTGGAGTAAAGCATTGCATGAGTTGCAGTGTCATATTTTCATATAGTATGAGGGTTCGATCTCTAATAAAGATAAAGAGATATGGTTGGAGATGGTTTATATTACATTTGGTCTAAATTTTTCAAGGTATGGTTATTTTATTCCTTGGGTAGTTAGTTTTTTTAAAAATTACAACCAGATAGTGGTGGAACCTTTATCTAGGTAATCATGAGGTTTTATAGGTGATGTGGGATATTTTTAAGAGTTAGTTTCATATTGAGTTTCTCTCTTAAACATTGAAATTAGAAAAGTGGTGTTATTTTCTTACCCTCTAGAAAGGGATATTTAATGTGATATTTTGGGGTCAATTTCATGAATCGCCTTCCTTATAAATATGACCCTCTTCCTATTAATGATTCAATTTTATAGAATTTAAGGAAGATTTTTGGTAATAGATTCAATTCTAGGATACCTATTTTTTAATGTCATGATATATAGATATACTATTAATGTTTGAGGTGATTGATAAAAAATTGTAATATATTGGTTATTCTCAAGAAATAACTAATTAAAACATCCCAGTGAGTGGTGTTATGGAGATTATTTTCCATTTATCTAGGAAATTTAGGTTTCAACTAGAAAGGAATAATTATCAAACATATTTATATAATTTTAAAAATGATTATATATATTAGGATTTTAATGGGTGTTTAAATGTGGTTTAATTATTTGATGGGGGTCATATAATAAGTAGTAACCTTTCTCAACCTTTCTTAGAAATTAGTGTGGAGATGGCGGTCAGTTTGAAATGTAACCTCAATTATAGTTGCCTCATTGGCATTATTAGCATTAGTATGGTCTTTGGGATTTTAGACCATAAAGATGTGATAAAGCAGCTATATAAAAACCCAAATGTATACCTAATTCATATGGACCTCAATAATAGCATGTATGTAATAGTGGAAACATCCAAGGTGGTGAGGCAAAGGCTCAGATCACAGTCAAACACAAGTGATGGGGTTGTTAGTTTTAGGAGGACCAGGTGTTTTTTATGGATATATAAATATAAATATAAATATAAATATATATATATATATGTATATATTCTATCATATAAAATTATTTAATTTATTTATAAGCATCGTATTCAATTATTGTACCTACCTTAGTCTAATCATTGAGTATTAAGGAGGATAAACTTTGAGTACTTGTGGTGATAACTATACCAGCTAGAGGTTAGTCTTTGTAGGTTGATGTCTATCAAGGATGTCAGTTGATTATGGGGTAAAATTAGTTGATCATAGAGTTTTTATTATTAGTAATATAACCATACAATTTTATACTTTCCATGTATTGGTTGTTGTTGGAATAAGACATTATTTATTGTTATCATAGTAGGGTGACCATAACCGATGTAAGTAGTGTGCATATAATGTTTGTAGGTTAGAGGGGTTATCCGATGGATTTAAAACATCTTGAACCTTTATCTTATCATTTTACTAGTTTGATGTTGGGATCAGTGAAGTTTCAAGAGAAGAAGTTTCTAATTTTTTTTGAATATATTCCATTTGTTTTTCTAAATAGGTTGTGATGCAACCCCCTCAACATGAAATTGAATTTGGGATAAAGTTACATCCAATTGCCATTCTAATTTACATGTATCCTTATAGTATATAACCTTTAAATATGTGGGAGAAGATGTATTAGATCCTTGATTTGTTACATAAATATTTCATTCATCCCAACATATTACCTTGGGAAACACCTATATTGTTCTCATAGTAGGAAAGTTGTAGTTTTTAGTTGATCATTGATTATCCTTAGTTGAACTAGGTGATAGTGAATAATCTTTATCCCTTCTCAAGAATACATGAATAATTTCATTATTTAAAGGTATATAACTTGTTATCAATGATTTATTTGTGTTTTAGGTATCATTAGATGAGGTTAAAGGAGGTAGATATAATTTTAGGTATTGTTATGGACACATTCAGTTCATCAAGATTCCTTTTGAAGTAGAGAATTCCCCATATATTTTCATGGGGTCGATGGAATTGTTTTTTCATGGTTTCTTGGATTAGTTTAGGGTTGTGTTAATTGTATATATCCAAGTATAATATATATTAGAGTATTATAATATCTATTATTTGAGGGTTTTCGTAGATCTCCTTTAGTATAATCAATTATATATGATGTTTTCAAAGTGTAAGTTTGGGAAACATGTAATGTATTTTCTTAGGCATGTTATGTATCAGCAAGATATGGTAGTTGACTCCTTCAAGATTAAGAAAGTTTTTTATTAGGTAGCGCTCAACAACATTATATAGGTGTACAATTTCATTGGTATTTCATACTATTATTAAATATTTATGTCCTAGTTTTTTGAATTATGTTACCATTGATAGCTTTAACCTAAAAGTATTAATGTAAGATACCAGAAGTTTCAGGAGTCATCTCGGGAATGTTTTCAGGTACTTTTTAATGTTTTTAATTACCTTTTTTTGGATTAGTGGCTTGGGGTGTGTTTGGGTGAGTTTTTTTAAGTAAAACTAATGGACATTAGGTTGTTCATGGTTAGCGCACGATTTGACAAACTGTGCAACCAAATTGTGCCATGGGTGCAAAACTAGACAAAGAGGTCTTCATGGTTTTCACACAGTTTGACAAACCATTCAGCCAAACCATGAAAACCATGAAAAACTGGATATAGGGATCTGCATGGTTGGCACATGGTTTTTCCTAACCATGCACCTCTTCCTATGAAATCGTGCATATGAGATTTTAGTTCACAAAATCCTATTTAAAATCACTTGAACCCCCGGGACATCCATATTTTTTGCCTTTGATAGGGATTGATGAATTATAGATTTTCCCAAATCCTCCCAAAGAGATTATAAGGAGATCTGAACACCATTATTTGATATCGAAAGCCCAGATTAAAGATATGTTCTCCTCCTGGTAAGTGGATTTCATCTTGTTGCTTCTTCCGTTCTTTACTCTATCTTCCCATGATCTTTTCATGGAGGATCTTCACCCTCTTCTTGGATCTAAACCTATGATTTTAGATCTAGATCTACTTTTTCGAGATCTTGATGTCTCTGATCTTAATTTTGGTTGTAGGGATTTAGATTCTTAGCTTGATTGATGACATTGTGCCGCTCAGATTTTGGGGATTTCTGTTGGGATAACTTCCATCGATAAACTGAGGTTGGTGGTCTAAATCGCACTCCCATATTCATGAATTATGATATGTGTATGAGTTTATGAATTTTCTAGATTCACTTGATAATTGAATTCCTAAATTTCTGTAATTGGGAATACGGATGTGACTTGTGATTTTCTATAGTGATTAATTGATAATTGGTCACAGAACAAATGAAGGGGGTTTCCCAATTTGATATTTTTTTGGATATTGATTTTGTGTTGAGATATTGACTTGAGATATTTAATTTTTTTTAAAATATAATTAATTGGTGGGAATTAATTATATGATTATGTTTTTCTATGTAAGATAATTAATTGTGAGACTTAATTATGTACCAAGAAGTTGACCAAAGATAATTAATTGGGAGAATTAATTATGTGCCATGATGTGTTCCAAGATAATTAATTGTGATAATTAATTATGACTTTTTGGGTTTTGATTTTGATAATTAATTATCAAGAATTAATTATTAGAAAATAATTGTATAGATTGATTAATTAATTGATTAATTAATTAATGGATTATATGCTTATTTAATTATATAACTAACTACTGGCCTTTGAAATGTTAAACTAATAGTTTTATTATTAAATGAATAATGTATAAAATTCTTATGAGTTAAAGAATGATTAAATGGATGAGATTTTGTGGTGCTAGTCATGGAGTCCTAGACCGATTAGAAGTTGGGACTTGGACATGGTGTTCCCCCCCAATAGTTATCGAAGCATTAGATTATGGGGTGATAGGAATGACAACCTACACCGAATAAAAAAAATACTGTTAGGAATGATGACCTACAATCAATGAGATTTGTGGTGCTCGGGATGATGTCTTGCACCAAATGATTAATGATAATAATGAATATTGATTCAAATAAGAGTTGGGGAACTAGGCATGATGACCTACACAAAATTATTAATGATACTAAATGATGATTCAAATGGGAAACCTGATTTGAAATTGGCCTAAAATGATGATTAAAGATTAAATGACAATGTGATAACTGTTTAGATTATCATTGTATTTATTGATTTATAAAACTGTATGCACTATCATTTAAATGGAATCATTTAAGACACTTTTGGTGGTGGCCTACTGAGTTGTACTCACACCCTATACGAACCGCCTGATCGGTACCCAAGAAGTATTTTTTGTAGCATGACATGATAAATTCAAGGCCCTAGGATAGGTTGCAGTTTGGGATTAGAGAATGGGAGAGGGAACCAGATGTTGTTCGAGGCCCATTTTGGAGTCGTTGAATCTTTAATTTCATTTTCATTATAGACACTTGAAATTTTCATTAGCATAGAATGATTTACCTTTCAGTTGAGTATTGTATTATTTGGATTTGGTTATCTTATGACATTTATGTTTTGGTTATTTATATATGCTTCCGCACTTGGTTATTGTTATTTTCTTCTGCTGGTGTCTTGTTCTGATAAAAAAGGGTATAGTCTCTCCAATACTGACTTACCATACCCTCACTACTAGTCGGTACCCTATGGCATACATGGAGGTGCGCTTGAGGGCATGTTGCCAACTAACTCGGGGTACCGTTCAAAGGCTCTCAGGTCAGGATGTCACAAAGTGGTATTAAAGGTGTTTTCTTTTCTTTCTTCTTCTTTTGACTTACTGTTTTTGGTAAAGGTATAAAAGATACTAGGAAGAGTCGAGGCTTGGGAATGAGCTTGTCCATGGGAGTTTCAAACCCATGTATGGGGGATAATATGAGTACTTAGGGTGGGATTCTTGTAATTTTTGTTTGTTGTTACAGTTGTATATTATTTCACCTTGGGTGACGCACTTGTGGTGTGATGTGATACTTGTTTTGATAATTTTTGAAATTTGATTTGTGGCCTAAATAAGCACGATAGTTGAGTATGCATGCATCATTCTAGGCACTCAGGGTTGTTGTAACATGCATCATTCTAGGAAGTCATGAGAAAATGGGTTATCGGTAATTTGTTGAACTTTAACTATTTTTCCTTGTTGTGAGAATGAAATAATGATGCAATATAAGAAAAAATGGGTGTCTAATGAGAACCTTGATTGATGAAATGATTATGAGAAATTAATTAATTATTTAATTAATTAATTTGAGATAATGTGATTAATTCATGGTTGAATTAATGAATGATAATGAATGTACCCTTGTTAACCAAGACCTAGGAGTAGGATGGTTAAGGGTAGTGATAAGGAATTGGTGTTAACCGTGTGGTGATAAAAAGGAAAAAAAGTCTTGTTGAAATGTGTTGTGTTAGTTTCTCCTCTTATGTAAATGTTTTAAGGTTTCATTATAAGACCTGAGTCATGTGTTTGTGTTTGTAGAGATATGCCTCCACGACACTAATTGAGGGAGAGACCGAGGGCTATGGCCCAGAACGAACTTCCAAATAGAGAGCTTGAGGTACCATTGGTGAAAGCTAGGGAAGAAGAGGAATAATTCTGAGAGAATTTACTCCTTTCATGTAATTCATCTAGAGAGACCTAGGGAGGGTTTAGAAATGCATGTCTGATTTGACAAGGGAGTTTCAGCTATAGCACCCTCTTACTTTTACTGGAGAGGGTGGACCTAATGGAGATTAATTATAGATTGAGTCCATAGAGACGATACTTGTCCATTTGAAGACATTGGCTGAGAGGAGGGTCAATTTGGCTGCTTATATGCAACGGGGTTCTGCGAAGCACTGGTGGGACATTCAGGTACAATCTGGACAGACTGATGAGATGTTATGGAAGGAATTCTTGGAGAAGTTCTTGGAATACTTCTATCCAAACACGCGGTGTAAAGACCCAAAAAATTCAAGGAAATTGTTTTCTTAATTTTCTTTGGAATTTTACAAGAACGCAGTTTCTGACGGCACCTGATTCTGAGGCCCGGTGTGCCCGGAATCATGTTCCAAAGTTTGGCTCGGGTACGTTCAGTAAACGGACGAGCGGGTTTTTCTAACTTTTGAACCGGTGCTCCGAATCGAATTCTGAGGGCACCGATGGAATCGCAGCGCTGGTACTTGCTTAGAAACGCCTCTTCGGAAGTTGCGTTTGCTCAGGTGTGGTTTTTCATTTTCGGGCTTAAAGTTAAGAAATAAAATAATTGTACGACAAACTTTATTTTATTTTACTTAAGCCACTTGGAAGCCACTTGAAGCCACTTAAAGCGGATTAAGCTGAGTTGATGTGAATATGGTTCTATCCAAAAATATCCTACCCTCTTGGTAGGATATTTGTGAGGTGGGACCCGCACGAGCCCCACCGTTTCTTTTCCGCTAAGTAACGCACCCGCGAAAACCCGTCATTATGCAAGTCAACTGATGCGTTTTCTTAATTTCTTAACGCACCAATTAAATGGGCAGTTTTTCTTTGTTGAATTAAATGGGAAGTTTATTCGTTGAAATTAATTCTATGAATTAATTTCATTCGTTTATTAACATGTTTGAACTCCGTTGGCGTAATAATAAAATAAGACCAACACACGACTTCTGGGAAAATACTCGTTGGGAGGATTTGACAGAAACCAAGAATTATTCATCCTATTTCGCGAAGAATGCGAAGAACGTGAAGAACGCTGGCCTCCGACGAAGAATGCCGAACCCATGGAAATCGATGACGCGACGCCGTGTGCCGCGACGCCGACGTTTCCTCTCCAGCGACGTTCTTCAGCGACATTCCTTAATCCGCAACAAAATCTTCGATCATCCGCTGAGGTGAGAGATTGCGGTTCTTTAGTTTTCTTGTGGTTTAAAACAACAATATGGATTTAATTATTATTAATTAAATCTATATGTTCTTGAACCTCGGAGTTCATCGACGCGCACCATATTCCGCGACGACGCGACGCCCTTCCGCGACGACGCGACGCCTTCCGCGACGCGACGATCGCCTCCTTCCGCGGCGATCAATTCCGCGAAGAACGCGCGTGCGACGACTTGACGAGGTAGGGATTTTATTTTGGAAATACCTTTTTATATCCCCGTGATTGTTTCTTTTAAAACAAGAACCTGAATCAAGTGAAATTTTAAATTATTAAAATTGTTTTTGATACGTTTATTATGTGTTGATTTATCCTCCCGATTGATACCGTCTAACGCGGAGGGTGCGGGCCAAACAAACACGGCCCGTCAACCCTCCGCCGTTCTTTGTTGTTGTGCGGATTTGGAGGGCGACGAAAAAACGTGCCGCAAACGCAATTTGATGTTTCCGCAGTGAAGAACGGGCCCCGGTAGGAGCAGCGGCATAGACGGGAAGGAAAACGGACCACCGGAGTAACTCCGGTGGCCCGCGGAAGTCTCCGGCGGCGGCGGCGGCCGGAGGTGGCGGCGGCCAGCAGACCCACGGCCGCGCGGGTCCGGCTCGCCCGCACGGGACACGGCAGAAGCCGCGTCCGCTGATCTCCAGCGCGTCCCCACGCGGGGCCGCGACTCTTCCAACCCGTGGGGGCAGCGCCCCGCGGCTTCCTCGGTCGGCCGCTCGGCCGAGCCGAGCCGGGCCGGTCCGACCGGCCGGGCCGTGCCCTGGCTGGACCGGACCGGGTCCAGCTGGGTCGGACCGGGTCAGGTCGACCCGGTTCGGGTCGGACAGGGTCAGGTCGACCCGGTTCGGGTCGACCCTGTTCGGCCGACTTAAGGGGGGGGGGGGGGGGGGAGGCCCAGACCCCCGTCTTCGGACCGTTTCGGTCTTTTGCCCATAACTTGAGCTACGAGCCTCCGAACGATGAGACGTCAGTGGAAACACGATCCTTGGATCGAGACGGTCGTTTCAGTATATCGCACTCAAGGTTTCGGAATACCTTGAGTTCGGTCGGGTTGGTTCGTACACAAAACCAACCGGGCCCTCGGAGCGGAAACGCTCATTTCTTGAGCTACGGACGTCCGTTTGACGTGCCGTAGACTTCGTTGATTTTCTCTAAGTGAGATGGATGTTTTGGCATACTCCGCCCGAGGTTTGGACGCAGGTGGAGTACGGTCGGGCTGGTTTTGTCTTAAAAACCAACCGGGCCCCTGGGACGAAAAAGCCAATATCTCTCAAACCGGGCGTCCGATTGACGCGCCGTCTGCGACGTTGAGTTCCTGTTGTCGATACGGAACTTTTGGATACATCAACTTCGGACTTTGTGTCAGTTGATGTATCAGCCTCTCGGCTCGTGGAGCGGACCCTCCCGAACGAGCTTGCTGTGTGCGGGAACCCTAGTGCTGGCTGCGACTTCGACATCGACGACTGTGCAGAGATCCTCAGTGGACTGCGACGACGACTGTGCAGTGATCCTCAGTGGACTGCAACGACTACTGCACTCAGCGGTCCTACGTGGATCAATGCTACAGATCCTGTGTGGATCTGATCCTGTGTGGGTCAGCGCTCAACGGTTCTGTGTGAGCCAGCGCCTACAGGTCCTATGTGGGCCCGATCTTGTGTGGGTCTTTGCGGGGGTTAGTATCTTTCGATCCTTTGTGGGTCCGACGACTTAGATGGATCAGTGATCATCTTTATCTTCATACAAGAAGTATACATGTGTGAGCTGAATCCTATGTTACTCTCCTTTGTGGATTGTGCTGAGCTATCCTATGTGGATTTACTCTTTACTCTCCTTTGTGGATTCTGTTGAGCTATCCTATATGGATTACTTTTGCTCTCCTTCGTGGATTTTGTTGTGCTATCATGTGTGGGTTACGTTTTGCTTTCCTTTGTGGACTGGGTTGTGCTTGGGCTCGGGTGTTGGAGCCGAACAGAAATTGATGACTTAGGTATATGTATGGGCATATACCTAAGCAGTGTCAGATGTTACTTCGTGATTGTATCTTTCCTTGTGGTTTATCCTTTGTGGATTTCGAGAGAGCTTCGGGGGTCTCGGGGTCCCTACTGAGTAGCTTATACTCACCCCTGCACACGCTATGCCTACACTACGTTGTGTTGGTTATAGACGATGGGCAGCGCTGATCGTGGTGGAGGCTTGCGGAGCAGTATGGTACCTAGAGGTGGACCACTGGGTGGGATGTACTCGGAGCGGTCAGGTGGACCCGAGGAGCAGTGGAGGCTATCTGTACCCACCCTTCAGGTGGGACTTCCAGAGGACGGCTCAACACTGTGGCCTTTCTTTTCAGTTTCTATTTTTCCCTTTCTGTTGTACTTTACAGTTGGGCTTGTATTTCCGGCCCCTTTTACTTTCAGCACAGCTTGTTACAGTTTTTACTTAGTGTTTACTTTTCCGCTTGCTTACTATGTGGTGCTTGTTTACTTTTCAAAGGCAATGCCTTCCCTTTTTCCGGGATTTACACCTTGGTGCTAGTCGTCAGCCCCTGGCCTATGGAAGGTGGGCTTGGGGTAGTCACGGCACGGGCCCCGAGGACGGGTCGTGACAAATTGGTATCAGAGGTGTTCGGTTCTACCGCAGACTCTGATCTTTCTTCAATGTGAAGCAATAGTGTTTAGAGTATTCGGTGTGGTTATCAGTCCAGGGAGTCCAGTGTTGGTGCGGCAGCCGACGTATCCGTACACCAGGACCCTGACTTCGGATTTCCGACTTAATGCACGAAAACATTGATTGCATGTGTGTTTCAAGTTTTATTTGTGATTACTTTGTATCAGCTCCCCAGGTATACTGTTCTGACCGTGGCACACTTGTTTCCTTTTCAGGATGGCCCCACGATGGCAACCAGCTAGGGTTCCGAGAGTAGAGCGCGACGACAGCCCACCGAGCGACGAGGCCTCAGTACAGGGCCCTTTGACGGCAGAGGCACCGACGGTACCTCTACCCGCCGAGCCCCCGATGCTTCCAGCACCGACCGCTGACGATGCACGTCGCCTCGGAGCTCTACACGAGTTCTAGCGCCAGTGACCACCCAGGTTTCGTGGGGAGACGGACCCCCAGGAAGCCGAGGACTGGATGGAGGCGGTCGTACGAGTTTTCAGGCTAGTGAGGACACCAGCAGACCTCATGGTGATCCCCACGGCGAGCCTACTACACACAGCAGCGGGCCGATGGTGGAGCCTGATGCTCCAGGTGCACGATGAGGCATCTCTTCTCTTGATGGACTTTGAGAACCTCTTCCACTCAGATTTCGTCCCGGCCACCCTTCGTGCGGTGCGCATCCAGGAGCTTCTTCAGCTGCGGCATGGCAACTTGACGGTCTCCCAATAGGCGGCGAGGTTTACCGATCTTTCTCGTTACTCGATAGATATGTAATGGGACCCATTCTTCCAGGCCCGGACCTTTGAGTAGGGTTTGAGACACGAGATCAGGGCATCGCTGATCTCCCTCAGTATTCCGACTCAGGCAGGAGTATTGGAGCGGGCCCTTCTGATCGAGAGTTTTCTGGTTGAGTCCACAGTGAGACCTACCACAGGGCGGCAGGTAGCGGAGTCTTCGGCAACATGTAGCCGATGGATGACTCAGGGTTCCAGGCAGACCAGACCCTCTCGTAGAAGACCTCAGGACACTGGCTCAGCAGTGCGGGGCACACAGCGCAGAGCCAGTCTTTCGAGAGGCAGGCAGTGCTACGCATGCGGCGGGCAGGGCCACATGGCTCATGACTGCCTGACCCGCCGTATCAAGGAGCAGCAGACGGTGGAGGGGCCACCCAGTCAGAGGCAGAGGGTCGACCGTGGCGGTCCGCAGGGAGGAGGCGGACGAGGCAGAGGAGCTAGCCAAGCAGCAGGTGGTGGGCGACGCTTTAAGGCTCTACCACCACCACCACCAGGAGGCCCGCCCCGGCCACAGGGAGCTGGCGGGCAGAGACAAGAACAACTCCAGGTAGCGGAGGCCTATGACCATGGCACGCCAGAGATGATTCGAGGTACGATCTGTGTCTATTCCACCCTTGCTGCAGTTCTTATAGACACAGGAGCGAGTCACTCTTTCATAGCCGCTGCCCTTGTTCGAAGCTCGACGATTCCGACAGAGCTGTTGGCTCGATCTTTACGGCTAGAGACCCCTACGGGAGCAGACTCGACGATTACGCACTGGTGTCGGCAGTGTGAGCTTACTCTAGGAGGCGAGAGCATTGGCTGGGATCTTCTTGTAGCGGCGTCGAGGCCTTACGACGTCATCTTGGGCATGGATTGGTTATCAATAGTCCATGCTCAGATTGACTGTTTTAGGCGCAAGGTGCGATGTGTGCACACCGACGAGAGCAGGTTCACCTTCACCGGCGAGAAGGGAGCCTTCGCAGCACAGGATGGACTTCCGCAGAGGAGAGGATAGCCCATCACTCATCAGTTGGCTAGTCTCATCCTAAGAGCAGTGGACGTGCGGAGTCCTAGTTTTCCTGCAGTGGTGGATCAATACGCGGACATCTTTCCCGATAACGTTCCAGGGATACCTCCTCGCAGAGAGGTAGACTTTTATATTGATATGTACCCTGAGACAGCCCCGATATCCACTCCAGCATATCGTATGGCCCCCGCCGAGCTTCGAGAGCTACGGGTACAGTTGGAGGACTTGCAGGGCAAGGGGTTCATCCGGCCCAGTGTTTCACCCTGGGCTTCCCCGATATTGTTCGCCAAGAAGGCGGATAGGAGCTTGCGACTGTGTGTCGACTATCATCGCCTGAATCAGGTGACAGTGAGGAATAAGTATCCGCTACCAAGGATTTATGACCTCTTCAATCAGCTCAAGGGAGCACTGTGGTTCTCAAAGATAGACCTCAGGTCAGGCTATCATCAGCTCAGAGTTCAAGACGAGGACATGCAGAAGACAGCCTTCAGGTGTCAGTATGGCCACTATGAGTTCTTGGTTATGCTATTAGACGTAACCAATGCTCCAGAAGTGTTCATGAGCCTCATGAACGGGATCTTCCAGCCGTACCTTGATCGATTTGTCGTGGTCTTCATCGACGACATTTTGGTGTACTCGACCACGGAGCAGGAGCATGCCTACCACTTGCAGTTCGTGCTAGACACGCTCTGAGAGGACCATCTTTACGGAAAGCTCTCGAAGTTCCAGTTCTGGTTGCGTGAGGTCCACTTCTTGGGGAACGTCATTTTTGAGGCGGGAGTTGTGGTGGATCTTGCGAATATCGAGGCAGTGCTAGCTTGGGAGCCACCAAGGAGCGTGACAGAGGTGCGGAGTTTCTTGGGTCTAGCCAGATAATATCGGAGATTTGTGCCGGACTTCTCCAGAGTTTCGGCTCCACTCTCAGCTTTGATGAAGAAGGGGAAACCCTTTGTGTGGTCAGACAAATGTCAGCAAAGCTTCCAGGAGATGAGGCAGAGATTGACCAGTGCACCTATCTTGAGGTTACCTGAGGAGGGAGTTAGATACGTAGTCTACTGCGATGCATCAGGGACCGGACTCAGATGTGTCCTGATGCAGGATCGGGCCGTGATTGCCTATAGATCACGTCAGTTGAGGCCGCATGAGCAGAACTACGCTACCCATGACCTGGAGTTAGCAGTAGTGGTCTTCGCTCTGAAGACATGGTGGAACTATCTGATGGGTGAGCGCTTTACAGTCTTTTATGACCACCAGAGTCTCAGGTATATCTTCTCTCAGAAGGACCTGAACCTGAGACAGCGGTGATGGCTCGAGTTCCTCCAGGACTATGACTTTGAGATATTCTATACTCCTGGGAAGGGGAACGTAGTAGCAGATGCCCTCAGCAGGAGGATGGGCATTTAGCTACTTGAGGAGGCGACAAAGCAGCTAGCCGCCTTGCAGATATCCTTCGTGGATAGGGATGGAGCAGCCTTCCTCCAGTCTCTCATAGTCACCCCTCCATTACTACAGCGGGTCAGAGATGCATAGCGTGGGGACGCTGACTGTGAGACACGGCGTGGACAGATATCCTTGGGACAGGAACCTGATGGTTTCTCCCTTGGAGCAGAGCACGACGTCCTTTTCAGAGGACGTACCTTGGTACCAGTCGCTTTACGAGAGGAGGTGCTGAGAGAGTTTCACACTTCTCTTTTGGCGGTACATCCTGGAGTGGCAAAGATGTACCAGGACCTCAGGCGACAACACTGGTGTCCGGGCATGAAGAAGGTTGTGGCAGAGTTCGTTTCACGATACCTCACCTGCCAGCAGGTGAAGGCAGAGCATCAGGTACCAGCAGGCTTGGTACAGCCCTTGGAGGCCCCGGAGTGGAAGTGGGATGACATATCTATGGACTTTGTGACTGGACTTCCACGCACTTCTAGAGGTCACGACTCCATTTGGGTGATTGTTGACCGACTCACCAAGTCGGCACACTTCTTACCCATCCGAGAGTAGGGCTCAGTGGAGAGCTTGGGGCGTCTCTACGTTCAGGAGATTGTACGGCTTCACAGAGTGCCATCATCTATCATCTCTGATCAAGACGCTCGCTTTACTTCTCGGCTTTGGAAGGGGTTGCAGGAGGCGTTCGGGATGCGGCTACATCTGAGCACCGCCTTTCAACCTCAGACGGATGGTCAGACGGAGAGGACCATTCAGAATCTCGAGGACATGATCCGCGCATGTGTCCTCGACTTTGGTCGCAACTGGGAGGACCACTTACCCTTGGTGGAGTTCGTGTACAACAACAACTACCACTCCACCATCGGGATGGCACCATACGAGGCGTTGTACGGCAGACCTTGCAGATCTCCTTTGTGCTGGACAGACCCTGGGGAGTCAGCACTTGTGGGACCAGAGATGGTCCGGGCCACGACGGAGAAGGTCCAGGTCATCCAGGAGCGGATGAGGACAGCTCAGAGCCGACAGAAGTCTTATGCTGACAGGAGGCGGAGGCCACTAGAGTTCGAGGATGGCGACCACGTCTTCTTGCATGTCTCACCTCGACCTGGATTATGGAGATTTGGTCGAGGCAGCAAGTTATCTCCACGCTTCATCGGACCTTTCCAGGTCCTCAGTAGGATTGGCAAGGTGGCTTATCGCCCGGCTCTACCACCTCAGTTGCACCGGGTGCACGACGTCTTCCACGTATCTCAGCTGAGGAGATATGTGCACGAACCGACGCACATCATTGACCATGGGCAGCTAGACGTGGATGATGGGCTGACTTTTACGGAGGTCCCGGTGGAGGTAGAGGATTGACAGGAGCGGGTCCTACGTGGGTGATCAATTCCTCTTGTGCGCATCAGGTGGCAGCACAGGAACCTCTAGAAGAGCACATGGGAGCGGGAGGCTCAGATGCGTGCTCAGTACCCACATTTGTTTCCCTAGTTTATGATGTATCTTTATGGGGACGTAAATCCCTGAGGTGGGAGTGATTTAAAGACCCGAAAAATTCAAGGAAATTTTTTTCTTAATTTTCTTTGGAATTTTACAAGAATGCAGTTTCTGACGGCACCTGATTCCGAGGCCTCGTGTGCCCGGAATCATGTTCCAAAGTTTGGCTCGGGTACGTTCAGTGAATGGACGAGCGGGTTTTTCTAACTTTTGAACCGGTGCTCTGAATCGAATCCTGAGGGCACCGATGGAATCGCATCACCGGTACTTGCTTAGAAACGCCTCTTCCGAAGTTGTGTTTGCTCGGGTGTGGTTTTTAATTTTCGGGCTTAAAGTTAAGAAATAAAATAATTGTACGACAAGCTTTATTTTATTTCACTTAAGCCACTTGGAAGCCACTTGAAGCCACTTAAAGCGGCTTAAGCTGAGTTGATGCGGATAGGGTTCTATCTAAAAATATCCTACCCTCTTGGTAGGATATTTGTGAGGTGGGACCCGCACGAGCCCCACCGTTTCTTTTCCGCTAAGTAACGCACTCGCGAAAACCCGTCATTATGGAAGTCAACTGACGTGTTTTCATAATTTCTTAACGCACCAATTAAATGGGCGGTTTTTCTTCGTTGAATTAAATGGGCAGTTTATTCGTTGAAATTAATTATATGAATTAATTTCATTCATTTCTTAACCTGTTTGAAATCCGTTGGCGTAATAATAAAATAAGACCAACACATGACTTCTGGGAAAATACTCGTTGGGAGGATTTGACAGAAACCAAGAATTCTTCATCCTCTTTTGCGAAGAACGCGAAGAACGCAAAGAACGCGAAGAACGCCGACCTCCGACGAAGAACGCCGAACCCGCGGAAATCGACGATGCGACGCTGTGTGTCACGACGCCGATGTTTCCTCTCCCGCGACGTTCTTCGGTGATGTTCCTTAATCCGCAACAAAATCTTCGATCATCCGCTGAGGTGAGAGATTGCATTTCTTTAGTTTTCTTTGTGGTTTAAAACAACAATATGGATTTAATTATTATTAATTAAATCTATATGTTCTTGAACCTCGGAGTTCGTCGACGTGCACCGTATTCTGCGATGACGCAACGCCCTTCCGCGACGACGTGACGCCTTCCGCGATGCGACGATCGCCTCCTTCCGCGGTGATCAATTCCGCAAAGAACGCGCGTGCGACGACTTGACGAGGTAGGGATTTTATTTTGGAAATACCTTTTTATATCCCCGTGATTGTTTCTTTTAAAACAAGAACCTCAATCAAGTGAAATTTTAAATTATTAAAATTGTTTTTGATACGTTTATTATGTGTTGATTTATCCTCTCGATTGATACCGTCTAACGCGGAGGGTGCGGGCCAAACAAACACGGCCCGACAACCCTCCGTCGTTCTTCGTTGTTGTGCGGATTTGGCGGGCGATGACAAAATGTGCCGCAAAGGCAATTTGATGTTTCCACAGTGAAGAACGGGTCCCGGGAGGAGCAGCGGCACCAAAGGGAAGGAAAACGGACAACCGGAGAAACTCCGGTGGCCAGCGGAAGTCTCTGGGGGCGCGGTGGCGCCGGCGGCCGGAGGCGGCGGTGCCCCGGCGCGCCGCCGGACAGGGCCGCCGCGGCTGAAGCCGTGGCGGTGGCGGCCAGCGGACCCGCGGCCGCGCGGGTCTAGCTCGCCCGCACGGGACGCGGCGGAAGCTGCATCCGCTGATCTCCAGCGCGGCCCCACGGGGGGCCGCGACTCTTCCAACCTGCGGGGGCAGCGCCCCGCGGCTGCCTCGGTCGGCCGCTCGGCCGAGCCGAGCCGGGCCGGTCCGACCGGCCGGGCCGCGCCCTGGCCGGACCGGACCGGGTCCAGCAGTGTCGGACCGGGTCGACCCAGGTCGGTCGACACAAGGGGGGGGGGGGGGGGGGTCGGGCCGGGTCGGCCCGGGCCCAGACCCCCCGTCTTCGGACCATTTCAGTCTTTTGCCCGTAACTTGAGCTACGGGCCTCCGAACGCCACGGCGTCAGCGGAAACGCGATCCTTGTATTGAGACGGTCGTTTCGGTATATCGCACTCAAGGTTTCGGAATACCTTGAGTTCGTCCGGGTTGGTTCGTACACGAAACCAACCGGGCCCTCAGAGCGGAAACACTCATATCTTGAGCTACGGACGTTCGTTTGACGTGCCGTCGACTTCATTGATTTCCTCTAAGTGATACGGATATTTTGGCATACTCCGCCCGAGGTTTGGACGCAGGTGGAGTACGGTCGGGTTGGTTTTGCCTTAAAAACCAACCGGTCCCCTGGGACGAAAAAGCCAATATCTCTCAGACCGGGCGTCCGATTGACGCGCCGTCTGCGACGTTGAGTTCCTGTTGTCGATACGGAACTTTTGGATACATCAACTTCGTACATTGTGTCAGTTGATGTATCAGCCTCTCGGCTCGTGGAGCGGACCCTCCCGAACGAGCTTGCTGTGTGCGAGAACCCTAGTGCTGGCTGCGACTTCGACAGTGACAACTGTGCAGAGATCCTCAGTGGACTGCGACGACGACTGTGCAGAGATCCTCAGTGGACTGCGACGACTACTGCACTCAGTGATCCTACGTGGATCAGTGCTACAGATCCTGTGTGGATCTGATCTTGTGTGGGTCAGCGCTTAGTGGTTCTGTGTGAGCCAGCGCCTACAGGTCCTGTGTGGGCCCGATCCTGTGTGGGTCTTTGCGGGGGTTAGTACCTTTCGATCCTTTGTGGGTCCGACGACTTAGATGGATCAGTGATCATCCTTATCGTCATACAAGAAGTATACCTATGTGAGCTGAATCCTGTGTTACTCTCCTTTGTGGAATGTGCTGAGCTATCCTGTGTGGATTTACTGTTTACTCTCCTTTGTGGATTGTGTTGAGCTATCCTATGTGGATTACTTTTTCTCTCCTTCATGGATTGTGTTGTGCTATCATGTGTGGGTTACGTTTGGCTTTCCTGTGTGGACTGGGTTGCGCTTGGGCTCGGGTGTTGGATCCGAACGGAAATTGATGACTTAGGTATATATATGGGCATATACCTAAGCAGTGTCGGATGTTACTTCGTGATTGTATCTTTCCTTGTGGTTTATCCTTTGTGGATTTCGGGATACCTTCGGGGGTCTCGGGGTCCCTACTGAGTAGCTTATACTCACCCCTGCACGGGCTATGCCCGCACTACGTTGTGTTGGTTGCAGACGATGGAAAATGCTGATCGTGGTGGAGGTTTGTGGAGCATGACGGTACCTGGAGGTGGACCACTGGGTGGGACGTACTCGGAGCGGTCAGGTGGACCCGAGGAGCAGTGGAGGCTATCTGTACCCACCCTTCAGGTGGGACTTCCAGAGGACGGCTCGACGTTGCGGATTTTCTTTTCAGTTGCTGTTTTTCCCTTTCAGTTGTACTTTATAGTTGGGCTTGTATTTCCGACCCCTTTTACTTTCAGCACATCTTGTTACAGTTTTTACTTAGTGTTTACTTTTCCGCTTTCTTACTCTGTGGTGCTTGTTTACTTTTCAAAGGAAATTCCTTCCCTTTTTCCGGGATTTACGCCTTGGTGCTAGTCGCCAGCCCCTAGCCTATGGAAGGCGGGCTTGGGGTAGTCACGGCACGGGCCCCGAGGATGGGTCGTGACACGCTGATCCAAGAGAAGGATTCATAGTTTATGCATATTAAATAATGAAGCAAGTTCATAATGGAGTACACTGAAAATTTCACTGATTTATTGAATTTTTATCCAGCTTTGGTGGAAGATGAGGCATCTTCGGAAAAAAGATTTTAGGATGGAATTAAGTGTGAAATTAAGTCCCCGATGAATATCTATAGGCTGAAGAACTTCTAATAAGAGGTTAATCATGCTCTCATTTAATAGGGGAACTTGAAGGATAATTCCAATACTATACAAGTAGCTAGACAATCATGGATTTGTTATTCCAAGAGAAAGAAGCGTCATCACGAGATTCTTAGTTAGGATAGTGGAAAGCAAGGTGGACAGTCAAAAGAAACAGTTACACTAGATCATTCTCATGCGCTTTGCCACCAATGCAATAGGCAGGGACATTATCGAACACATTGTCCACGACCACCAGTGGAGTGCTAGTTTTGTGGAAAGATGGTACATCTACAGAAGTTTTGCAGGAATAAGTAGTAGGATGGTGCTGAGGGAGAAGCTTCTTAGAGTCAGAGTGTGTGAAGGGGGTCTTCTACACCATATAGGTATGGCAGCTGGAGTTCTACTGGAAGAGGCAGTAGAGTTAGTGGATGTGGTGCTTTAGGGAATGAGAACTCGTATCAGTAGAGTGGTGAGACTCAAGGGAGTCTGAACACACCACATGGAATAGGGGAATGATAGTAACTTGTAGTGCAGCCTACACTTGTGGAGAGAGAGGATGATCTGTTGACAGTTAGAGGTACTATTCTAGTTTCTTCTACTTTAGATAATTCCTTGTTTGATACTGGTTCCATCATTCCTTCATATTTGTAAATCTTGTTAATGGCTTGAACCTAGAGGTAGAGTCCATAAGAGGGGTGATGAATACAGATACACCATTGGGAACATGGTCTAGAGATATCTGTTTATGAAAGGTATGTTCTCTAGAGATCGAAGAGTATCATTTCCTTTGGGATATCTATGTACTGGATATAACGAGCTTTGATCTAATTATGGGTATGGATTGGCTAGTCATATACCAAGCCCACATATATTGTTATCGTACGAGAGTGAACTTTGTATCTCCTAAGGGTGACCAATACGTCCTTCATAGAGAATGGGATATCCATGCAGGCAGAGCTGGGCTAATTACTCAAAAACTGGGAGATCTCGTAGTCCAAGTTGCTATTCTGTTACTAGATGATGGGTGTGGTAGGATATACATCCTTCCACCAGTAGTAGAATTGTTTCAGGATGTCTTTATTGAAGACTTTTCATGGTTTACACCAAATAAAGATGTGGAGTTCACTATTGATCTCGTTATGAGGGCTGAGTCGATAACTTTTCCACCTTACAGAATGGAACCTAATAAGCTTCAAGAGCTCAACAAATAGTTAGAGGAGTTGGAGGATAAAGGTTTTATCTATCCAAGTATGTCACCATGGGGATCACCTATTTTGTTTGCAATGAAGGTTGATGGGAGTTTATGCTTGTGTGTCGATTACTGAAAGTTGAACATAATGACTATGAAGAAAAAACATCCTATTCCACATATTGATTATCTATTTTTCCAACTAAAGGGGGATAGTGTGTTCTCAAATATTGATATGAGATCAGGGTATTATCAGGTGATAGTTCATACCTATGATATAGAAAGAACTGCTTTCAGGAGTGGGTATGGCCTTTATGAGTTTTTTGTAATGCTGTTTGGGTTGACTAATGCTCCATAAATTTTTTATGGACATGAAGAATACGATCTTTCATCCATACATAGATCAGTTTGTGGTGGTATTTGCGGAAGTCATCTTAGTGTACTTTAAGACTCATGATGATCATGCTCAACATTTGTACATTGTCCTGAGTACACTGAGATAGAATCGACTATATGCCAAGCTACCTAAAAGTCAGTTTTGGTTAGACAAGGTACACTTTTTGGGACACCTCATCTCAAACGAAGGTGTGGCAGTGGACCCATAAAAATTGAAAGCAATGATTTCATGGGAGCAGCCCGATAATTTTTTTGATATTCAATGTTTTTTGGGATTATCTAGTTATTACATGAGGTTCATCCAAGACTTTTCCCATTTGGCAGCACCACTTATTAGTTTTAAAAATAAATGGATAAAGTTTATTTTCATAAAATCATGTGATAATTCATTCCAAGAGTTAAATAAGTGCTTTAAATCAGCACCAATTTTAGTATTACTTGAGTCGGGTAAATATTACACGGTGTATTGTGACACTTCTAGGGTCGGACTCAGAGTTTTTTTAATGCAAGAGGATAATTTCATTGCTTATGGGTCTCTGCAGTTGAGGCCACATGAACGGAATTACCCTACTCATGACCTAGATTTAGAAGAAGTGGTTTATGATCTATGTGTTGATGATACTATCTTTTGGGTGAAAAGTTTTTAGATTTTACGGATCACAAAATCTTTAAGTACATATTTTCATAGCGCGACTTGAATCTTCAACAATGAAGATGGGTAAAATATATGCAGTCATTTTATTTTGAACTGGCATATACACTCAAGAAGGGTAATAGTGTGGTTGATGCCTTGAGTAGAAAAAAATAGACTCATTTGGTACATGAGTTGAGTGTTGAGAGGAAGATGATGACTTTGCTGGCGGAAATGCATGTGGTAGTTCAGGAGAGTCAAGAGAATATGAATCATTTTTTTATAACAGTTTATTCTACACTCTTGAGATAGATTAGGGATAGGCGGTATGAGGATCTAGAGTTTTTATCCTTGAGTTAAAGCCTTGAAGGTTGGGGGACTTCATACTGGAAAATATATGAGGATGAGACCATCTATGGGAAAAAATCAAGTAGTCGTGCCTACAAGTATCTGAGAGGAACTCATGCGAGAATTTAATTCTTCAAGGTGGGTGGTACATCCTAGGGTGAAAAAAATGTACCACGACCTTTAACGACAGTTTTGGTGGCCAGGCATGGGAAAAGAGCCACCAAGGGTCGTAACAAGATGTTTCACCTATCAGTAGGTGAAAGTAGAGCATCATTGACCTAGAGGCCTATTGCAGCCATTACCTATTCTGGAATTAAAGTGGGATGATGTGACTATGGATTTTGTGGTAGGACTTCCAAATAATCTTAGGAAGAATGATGCTATTTGGGTCATTGTGGACTGACTAACGAAAGTATCACACTTCTTGTCTATAAGATAATCCTATACAATAGAGCAGATAGGAGAACTATATGTGAGAGAGATAGTTCATTTGCATGGGGTTCCATAGACTATAGTTTCATATCATGATTCATGATTTACTTCACGCTTCTGGCAGTGTTTACAGAAGGCACTTGGTACACAGGTTCTGTTAAGTACAACCTTCCACCAACAGATATATGGGCAATCAGATTGTATCATACAGGTGTTTGAGGATATGTTTCGAGCATGTGTGCTTGACTTTGGTGGTTCTTGGGAAAATCACTTGGCTTTAGTGGAGTTTTCCTATAAAAAATTTTATCAGGAAACTATACAGATGGAACCATATGAGGCACTTTATGGTAGACCTTATAGATCACTGCTATGTTGGTTAGAGGTGGGTGAGTCAGAGATGTTGGGACCGAGTCTCATTCAGGAGACATCAGAGCAGGTTCAGTTGATTCGAAATCGTATGGATAGAGCTCAGAGTAGGTAGAAGTCATACGATAACAGAAAGATATGACACCTAGAGTTTATAGAGGGTGATTGTGTTTTCCTTTGGGTGTTGCCTAGATTGGGTCACCACAGGATATAGAGGCAAACCAAGTTAGAACCCAGGTTTGGGGGATCGTTTGAAGTGCTGGAGAGAATCGGTCTGGTGGCGTACTGATTAGAAATTCCATAGAAATTCAGCACTAAGCATGATGTTTTCCATGTTTCACAACTATGGAAGTATCACCCTGAACCTTCTCATGTGATTGATGTGGAGGAAGTTGACCTCAAGACTGATGCATCCGTTGAGGAGCATCTGGTACGTGTGTTGGGTCACAGTGAGAAAGTGTTATGGGGAAAGACCATATTGTTAGTTCATGTATTATGGAAACATGGAAATATTCTAGAGGAAACTTTGGAATAGCTAGCATACATGAGGGCTCAATGGCCCAATCTTTTTAGCTGAGAATCTTAAAGAATTTCGAGAGTGAAGCTCAAGGATGAGCTATTATAGGGTGGGGATATTATAAGATCGTGGCCATTTCTAGAGTCATCTTGGGAGCGTTTTCATGTAGTTTTTGATTTATTTTAAGTACCTTTGTTTGGGATTAGTGGATTGGGGTGTATTTGGGTGAATTTTTTTAAGGAAACCTAATGGATAGTGGGTTGTGCATGGTTTGAGCACGGTTGGACAAACTATGCGACCAAACCATGCCATGCGTGAAAAACTGGACAAGGAGGTCTGCATAGTTTGTGCACGGTTTGACAAACCATGCGGCCAAAACTTGCCAACCATGTAAAATCGGACAGAGGGGTCCACACAGTTGGAGCACAGTTTCCCTAACTATACGCCTCTTCCTAGGAAATCGTGCGCATGGGATATTAATTCAGAAAATCCTTTTTAATACCACCCAAACCCCTAGGAGTTCCATATTTTTGACCTTGGCTCAGGATTGAAGAATTCTAGGTGTCCCCAAAACCTCCCAGAGATATTAAAAGGCGATCCTAACACCGTTCTTCAAGATCAAAAGCCTGGATTGAAGATCTTCTCTCCTCCCGGTAAGCGGATTTCATCTTGTTGCTTCTTCCGTTCTTTCCTCTATCTTCCCATGATCTTTTTGGGAGGATCTTCACCCTTTTATTGGATCTAAACCTATGATTAAAGATACAAATCTATGATTTTAGATCTAGATATTGTTTTGAAAGATCTTGATGTCTTTGATCTTAATTTTGGTTTTAGGGATTTAGATTCGGAACTTTATTGGTGATGTTGTGCCACTCAGATTTTGGGGATTTCTGTTGGGATAACTTCCATAAATAAACTGAGGTAGGTGGTCTAAATTGCACTCCCATAGTCATGATTTTTGACCCTTGTATGAGTTTATGAATTTTTTAGATTCCCTTGATAATTGAATTCCTAAATTGAAGTAATTAGGAATATGCATTTGACTTGTGATTTGCCTTGGTGATTAATAGAAAATTGATCACAGAACAAAAGAAGGGGGTTTCCCAATTTGATATTTGTTTTGGAGATTGATTTTGGGTTGAGATATTGACTTGAGATATTGAATTGTAGAAAAAATATAATTAATTGGGGAAATTAATTATGGAATTATGTTTTTCTATGTAAGATAATTAATTGTGACAATTAATTATGTACCAAGAAGTTTACCAAAGATAATTAATTAGGAGAATTAATTATATGCCATGATTTGTTCCAAGATAATTAATTGTGATAATTAATTATGACTTTTTGGGTTTTTATTTGGATAATTAATTGTGAATAATTAAATATGGAAAGAGAATTACATCTATGGATTAATTAATTGATGAATTAATTAATGGGTTATATGCTTAGTTAATTGTTGAATTAACTAATGACCATTGAAATGTTAAACTAATCATTAGATTAGTAAATGAATAATGAGGCAAATTCTTATGAGTTAAAGAATGATTAAAGGGATGAGATTTTTTGGTGTAAGGCATAGCGTCCTAGACCGATTAGATGTTGGGACTTCGACATGGAATTCCTCCCCAATAGTTATCCAAGCTTGAGATTATGGAGTGATAGGTATGAAAACCTACACCAAATAAATAAAAAGAGTGTCAGACATGAATAACTACACTCAATGAGATTTGTGGTTCTATGGATGATGTAATATACCAAATGATTAATGATAATAATGAATGATGATTCAACTGAGAATTGGGGTACTAGGCACGATGACCTACACTAAATGATTAATGATAATAAATGATGATTAAAATGGGAAACATTATTTGAAATTTGCCTAATGTGATGATTAAAGATTAAATAAAAATGTGATAACTATTTAGATTATGCATTGTATTTATTGATTTATAAAATTGCATGCACTATCTTTTGACTGGACTTGTTTTTGACACCGTTAGGGGTGGCCTACTGAGTTGTACTCACACCCTATTTGGCCCGCCTGATCGGCACCTATGCAGACTTTGTTGTTGCAGGACGTGATAAGGGAAAGGACCTAGGATAGGTTTCAGTTTTGGATTGGAGCATGGGAGAGGGATTCGAATGTGGTTTGAGACCTATTTTGGAGTTGTTGTTTCTTTACATTCAGTTTCATTGTAGACACTTGACATTTTCATTCGCATATCATACTTTACCATTCAGTTGAGTATTTTAATTTCTGGAATTGGTTATCATAGGACATGGATTTTTTTTGGTTATTTATATATGCTTCCGCACTTGGTTATTGTTATTTTCTTTCGCTGGTGTCTTATTTTGAAAAAAGAGGGTATAGTCTCCCCAAGACTAACTTACCAAACCCTCCCTACTAGTCAGCTCCCTCCGGCGTATAGAGAGGCGCGCTTGAGGGCATGTGGAAAACTGGCGTGGGGAATTGTTCAGTGACTCCCATGTCAGGATGTCACAATTAATAGTTTATATGAAAAAATTAGTGTGAGGTGTTGTTTAAGTGCCTAAAAGAGAATATTACCAGCGCTCTTATCCTTTTTATTATAAATCCCTGAATGGTATGAAGGACTTATTTTTATTTTATTATGGATAATCCCCATTATAAGGGATGAAGGGGAACTTGTACATGACCTATAGGCCAAAGGCACAAGGCCATACATGACTTTCAATACATGACCTAGAGGCCCAGAGGCATATCATTCCCAATACATGACTTGTAGGCCCAACCCACTAGAATTTCCCCTACCCAGCTTCTACATCATTGATCACCTATCTCCCCACCTTGCATTGTTGATCAGCTAGCACTGCCTCGTACAAAGCTGTACGGTGCCTGGTCCCAATGTCGGTTTCCATATCCTCTCATTATTCCAATCCAGTTAGTTCTTCTTCTGGTGACTACTATTCTAGCTGCTCTGATCCACTTATGGGGCCTTCTCTGTGTGAATTGGGCTACCTCATGGTATCAATAGCCAAAAGGCCCTATGGCATGAAGGCTTTTAATGGCCCGAAGGCCCTTGAGACCCATAGGACCAAACAGGTGGCCCGAAGGCCCAAATCGGGGGAATAGTTCTGGATGCTACAGTACTGAACAGTAACTACTACAATCCCTGCTACAATACTACTACTGCCCATGGAAATTCGCCTCCACCCGGTTTTTGAACCTGGGTCTCTTGGATGCCAAGAAGGAGCCCTTAGTGGTTTTAGTGGTTACATCATCAAGGAATTAATTGTACCACCCATGGTCTTGTTTTCATAGAATTAGTGTTTACTTTTAGGTTATAGAGTCATTATTTCATTGGTGATAGTTTTGTGGTCATTGCAGATCACAAGATCCAATGGTATATCTTCCTTAAGTTAAATTTGGATTTTCATAAGCATAGGTGGGTATATTTATTACAAAACTATGACTTAGAGATCTCTTATACTCAAAGGATAAGAAATATGGTTCCCAATAAATTTATTAGGAATTAATAGTGTGATATTTTTAAGAATTTAAATATTATTGGAAGATTTTGGAGATATTATAGCATTGAGTTTGAATATAAATCAATTAAGGAGTATAATTTTCCTATATCAGAAGATAGTATATTCATCTTTATTATATTAGGTGGAGGACTCTCAACTAGGATACACCAAGGCTTAAGTGTAGACTTATTATTTCATTTATAGAGATACTCCTAAGGGATAGTCATAGAATGATCAACTTCGGGTGTTTTATGGGAATTTATTATTCCATAAGTGATGAAAAAGGTGGTGTTGTGTAAATTTCAAATATCACCTCTAGTCATATATCCTAGAATATCGAATAAATAACATGATTTTAGGGATTAGATCTAGTGTCCCATTATGAAGAGGTTAGTGGTGGAGTTAGTTTATCTATGTTTGGTCGGTTGACATGTGAATATTGTGCATATATTTCTTGGTGATTTTTTATAGATAATGGGTATTCCCCAATATGAATGAAATTATATTTAAATGGATTTAATAATAAATTTTCCCCAATATTTAGGTGCATATGACTCTATATGGATTATTGTAGATCTGTTGTTGAATTTAGTATTTTTTTGGTCAATTAAAGAATCATGTGGGGTAAATTATTTAGTATTTATTTATGCAGAGGAGGTGGTTCAATTTTATGGTATTTTCAGAATGACCATCTCTTATCAAGATTCTTATTTCACCTCAATATTGTCAAATATTATTCAGCATGCTTGTAACATCCTAACCTAATCTTGCTACTCAAAACTAACATCATGCTAATACTAGGCCCTCAATACTATCCCCAAATTGGAAAATGATCGATAGATAAATCTAATCACCCATGTAACCTGGGGGAATTGTATACCACCCAACACAACCACCAATCACATGCCTATAAAACATAATACGTAGAAAAAGAACATGAATGAAAAAAAATGCAACAATAAATATAAATACACCAACGCCAAGTAGTAAACTCTATGATATAAATACAACCTGGTATAAGATACCTAACCACCACTATCAACCCATCCTCAACTAGTCTTACTAGAAAATCACCGCTACTCATTAAAATATACTAAAGAAATTTCTAAGTGGCCTAAAAATCAATCAATATCATCTATATAGGTACTTATATTCCCATGCAGGTGTGAGTATAACACCTAGTAAGATTTCACCAAAACATTCAATGCCCCCATTCATTTTTGAACCAACCAAGAAATTAATAAGTTTTATAAAATACTCCTCAAACCATGAATTTTTATAAAACCATTTAAAATCAATTAAAAATCATCACACATACAAGAAACCACATGATATTTATAAATTGATTTACTAAATCCATAAATACACTATAAACATGATTCCTAAAATTCATGTCTAGATATCAACAACTAAAAATTTCTAAAAAACATCCCATGCACCCATATTCCTGACCAAACTCGTGGGAAACCTTACACTATGAGTAATATCCTATAATGGGTATCACCAACATGGGAGCAGACCAACTACCATTAAATATCACATTATAATTACTAAAAATTTCCTCACACCAAATTTGGAGTTTTATACCACTTCACCTCATCATTATCGATGAGATCCTCACACTCAATTGTGAGATTACCAAAATAAATGTAAATCCATCATAGAACCAATAAAAACATTATTAAAAATATTTCTATTAGGATCCAACTAGCTTGTATCACTAAGAGGGGTGACTCAGTGATATTATTTCCTTTTATGAGTTTCTCCTCTTCAAAATCAACTTCTGGAACTGGTGAAGGTTCTTAATCCACTAATTGTAAAATATCAACCTTTCATCATATATGGAAGTGAAATATAAAGTTCTACACTTTATATTTACATGGTTTATAACCCATTACTACTTATTTCCATGTTGGTTAGTCCCTCCAACATGGATTCATCTACAAATTCACCAACTTCTTACAATATAGAGTCATCATTGTGTCCACACACTACTTATAGAATCCACTATAAGATACACCATCTCTATAAAATATAATTTGACAAGGATAGGAAACACTCAATGATCACTTCACCTTAATGATCAATCCACCTCATGTTTTTCTTCTAATATAAAAAATATACTTATATGAGTATGACTTCTTAAATATCATCAATAATAGTTGAAGATCGGATAATATTCTTGAGACTTTCTCCAAACTCTTAATAAACTAGATCCTCACGCCTTGATATAGAGATTATCAGGCCACAATATCACTTCTCCTTGATCACAATTTCCTTTCCTTATAATATAATTCTTATAGTCTCTCTAAATGTTTTCTTTATAGTAAGAACTCCCTTATGATTTTTTTCTTCCCAACAGGTGTTGATTCTCCTATATTAAAATAGAGAAACAAAAATTACAACTAGATTGGCCTCCTGTCATTATATTATGGTTCAACAAAAACCTCACATAACACCTCCATTAATTACCATGATCTTTATAAAATAATTCAATCCATAGATACTACAAGGCATGGTATTTTCCCCATTTTCATGTGAATTAATTCCATTTAATTCACTTTAATAACCTCTAATCACCACCATAAAAACAACATTGTATCATTGGATAAAAACAAATCCCGTGATTATTGAATCATTAAAAACACAAAACAACATCATCTAAATAGTAAACTAAAGATTCAATCAAGTTTCACAAGTCATAATATGACACGCTTTTTTCCATAGCCTAGAATATAATCATTGGATGTTTTCCCTTAACAATTAAAATACTATGGGAATGGTCTCCTTTCTTATGATCATTTTGACATGTAAAACCACCTTTTGACCATGGATTCTATTACCATAGGAATATGGCTAGCCAGTTTGGTCTTCCTTAAACTGGTTGTCATCACCTGTTGAACATGGACTTCTTAAACACTCAACACCCTTTTTCAATGTCCTTATTTATAATATCACAAGAACCACATCTTGCACCATGAGAATGGTAAAGCCCATTTTGGCCTTCTCAAAACCAAGAAGTATAACTCTATGACCACAACTTACATTATAAACATTTTGAGTTCATCCATATTGGACAAATAACCAATGTGTTCATCATGGGGACCACCATGGGTGTGTTATCTATCCATATACCTTTTTTGGGCCTTTTATTATCACCATTCCTTATGAAATATTCATTTCCATCTCCTAGAATCTTCTCAAACTTCACTATGGCCTCCTATAAAGAATGGAATTGCCTATGTTGGACAGTCTTCAACATAACATGCCTTATTCTGAGGCATGATATTCCTATACCTTCTAATGGTTTTCCTCTAACTTCTACAAGATACCTTTAACCTTAATTTCCCATAAATATAGCCATATTCAATCATGTAATTTAATAATTATATTTTCAATAAATCTAATTTGATTTAAAAAATTCAGACACTCATCTTTTCAACAATGTTATGTTACGATCAATGCTTCGATCATAATTTTCAACAAATCCAACTCATTACTTTAGAATTTCTAACAATACACCCCAAAGGGTTTGTTTTAAAATACTCATCTTCATCCTCTTTACCCTCAAAAATTTCTACTACCCATTATAGAAAATGAAGGTCAAAGTTAAAATAATTGGTTATTATTCATATTTTCTTTTAAAACATCTTATCCTCCCTTTTTGACATTAAATAGAGGTATAAAAGCACACATTTCCTTAGAAAAGATCATTTGATCAATACACTATAAGTCTATGTGGGATAATCTGATATATAAAATAATATAAATGTAATAAAGGCTATATAATATGTCTATAACAACTCATAATGTGATAAAATTATCATAAAAACTTCAAATTTCTCATCATTGAGTTATAATTTTAACCTAAATATCCTGCACATATCTCAACACACCATTAAAACGGTTAAGTAGATAAAATATATCTCCCCATTTTTCTCACCCAAATATCAACCAAAACACTCCATGATAAATATATTGAACATATTTTGAAAAATTGAGTGAAAGTAAGATTCTTCATACTGAATTCTAGATTTCTCCATGTTGCCCATAAATTTCAGGCTTGACAACTTTATTCTCAATGAAACTCCCCCTAAAGGGATGTAGTCTTATCATATTAGTCATAGATAAGTGATAAATGTTCATATAAGAATATTTTATATCAAGAAATTATATCCTCAGAAATATCATTCAATTCCCTACATGTTAACACAAGATATAAAAAATATTACAGGAATAAGGAGGGACCACATTATACTTCAAGGGAAACCCTTAGGTTGAGAGCATCCTATTAAACTTGGCCATTATATCCTTTAAATATCAACATTAGTTTTTTGGTGAATTTTATTTATTCACCTTGGGAATTAACAAATCATCACTTCCTTTTTTATTGATTTATCTTTAAAATATTCCAATTTTTCTAAAATCTTTCACACTTCTTTATTTTATCACTTGGGGATGTCCTCTCAATGACATTCTCTTATTATTTTTTAAAAAATGAATTTCTTTGATTTTTTATCCTAATATTAATAAAAATCTCCCCCTTTATTTTTTCCTATGTCTATATAAATACATATTGAACCAGCATGAGTAATCATTTTGTATGTACCTTCCACAACACCAAAAATATCCCTTAAATTGATATTTCTTGACTAATTCCATATTTGTTCATAATAGTGTTGGTGTTATCCTAATTAAGTATCATTTTTATTATGGGGTTTTTCACTTCTTGGAACATTGATTTCTTTCTCTTGTGCGGATGTTTTTGTCTCAATCTTCTTATATTATCTTTGAACATCCACACTGTAGAAAAAAAGGTTCTATTTTCAGGCTAAATAATTGTAGGATTACATTATTCCTTCAATCATCCATCATGTTAATATTTTCCTCTAATATTAATATATTTCTTGAAATATTCTCTATACTTATTCAAACTAGTTTGAGTTTTAATAAAAAAATATATTTTTTCTTCAATAACTCTTCTTATATAGAGGTCATTTTTTTATTAATATCACATATCATCTACCTTTTAATAATCTCATATTTTAAATTATTACTGATCCCTTTTCTATTTTTACCAAACTCACACATTTGAGTAGTCATTACCTTCTTTACCTTCTCATATTTTTTATTATCATTATTGAGTTGTGAAATTTTATCAATATAATATTCCAAATTACCTTTTAGTTCCTACACATGTTTCATTTTATATTCTCCACTATCATTTTTATTTATTGATAAAAAATTTTCTCCACTTAAGAAAAAAAGAGTGAATTTTTTTTCTAAATTAATGGATGAAAGATCATCCTCTTATAAAAAAATCTTCTTTTATTATTGAATTTCTCACTTTTTATCCATTTTTCATTTGAGGACTTTCTTCTTTTTTAACCTTATACTTTTGGAAAAAACATTGAAATATGGAAAATAATATTTCAATTAAATAATATAATAATTTTATTACATTTCCCCTTCCATTTACCCTTCATGAAAATCATTGATAAGAGATTCTTCATCTAATTGAGATATTCATCATCTTACTAATCATTGATTTCTTTAACTTATTTTCTATTACTTTTTCTCAAGGATTTGGATAAAACTTCTAATTTTTCTTACTCGTTGAAATTAGGTACCTTTATCATTTCATAAACAATAAGAATATTTTATATATCATACAATTAGATATTTTCTTTATTTTTCAAATCTGATACCTTTGCATCAAACCAATCTAGAAAGTTCCACATAAGCTTCTTTAAAATTTTAAAGTCTTCAATTTTCTCACTGAATACAAGAATACTGATAATTATTTCACTTTAACAAGTTAAATAGCTTATTAACATATTTATATTCATCCATTTTAATGTCCTCAAATATTCTTCTCAAAATTTTAATCTTGGATTAATTCAAATTGAGTTTTCCATAATAATTTATCCTTAATTTATTTCAGATCTCTTTTGTAGTTTCAAGAACCATCACCATTGTATTTCTTAAATAAATAAATAAAAAATAGAAGTTTTTTCATTTCTATATATCTATATATTTCATTTATTAACATGTTTTATATTATAATTATTATAAATAGTTTGAAAACCAACTTTAGTAGCATCACATACCTCAACATTGAGAGAAATGATGTAAAAAATAATTCAATTCCCCCAAATTTGGTATTTTGTTATATAAAAAATCTGAACTACTCACCTATTAAAATAATTGTGATTCTTTATTGTTCATAAAATTCTTTTGGATCTTTATAGTTAATTTCCATTTGATAACCCTTGTTGGGATCCAACTTGATTGGATCACTAAGAGTGGGAGGGTGGAATCAATGATCCTTTTTACTTTTTGGAGTTTCTCTTCTTCAAACTTAACCTCTTGAATCAATGAAGATTCAAAATCCACATGTTATAAACTCTCAATATTCATCATGTGAATAATTTAATTTTAAATCATAGTAAATGATATTTAAGAGGTTTATTACCCATTAAAACTCTTTTCTTTGTTGGTTAGTCCCCCAACATGAAATCATCCACTACATCACAAATGAATTACAACATAGAATCATCACTATTTCCACACACCACTACTAAATTCAACTAGAAGATACAAAATCTATTAAAAAAATAATCCAATATGGATATACAACACTCAATGATCACTTATCCTATTGATTCTATTCCTCAATAAATATATGGAACAATATATCTATGTGTGTACTCATTAATCAAGTTATTCAATAGTAATCGATGAGAAGTTGTTTGTATTGATAATTTCCCTATAATTTGAATGAACTAGATCATCTCACATTAATACAGAGAGTATAAAGATTTAACAATACTTCTCATCATAAAAAATTCCATTTCCATAATATACTCTAATTCTCAAATAATTTCTCAATGTTATCCTAGTAGAAATAACTCCCTCATGATTTTCCTTCTTCCCCACATGTGCTGATTCTTCTATTTTCAAATAGTGAAATAAAAATTCCAACTAAATTGGAAAAATTTTATTTCATTATACTTCAAAAAAAGATTCCATAAATCCTCCATTAATTCATACAACCTCTATAATAATATTCAATATATAATTGATTTGATTCATTGTATTTATATCATTTTAATGTGAATTAAATAAATTTAATTCAATTGAATAATCACTTATCACCTGCTTAGAATTAATCTTGAATCATTGGATAATTTTTTTTACATGATTATTGATTCATTGAAAACAATAATAAGATTTTTTTAATAAATTATAACTATATTCTCTTAAGTTTCTTGTATCAAACCCCAACATTTTTTGCACTAAAAACAAGTAAAAAATCCTTACACATTTTTTATAAACACCGAAGACCACAAGAATAGTATCCTTTATTTTGATCATTTTAACATGCAAAACCATCAATTTACCATGTCTTCCTTCACCACAGGCATGGAGTAGGCTGTTTTGTCCTATTTTGAAATGCATTCCATAACCTATCAACCACACCCATCTTTAGTGCTCAACACCCATTTTATAAATCTCTATTTCTCACATCACATGCACTATGGATTTCACCATATAAATGTTCAACCCCATTTTTTCCTTCTCAAAACCAGGTAGTGGAACTCTCAGTCAATGGATTCCATTATACCCAATTTTTCCTTAGCTATGTTGCATAGGTGAAACAAGTGTTCACCATGGGGACAACCATGGGTTTGATCTCATTATATCTTCCAATTTTGGTCTATTTCTTCTCACCATGCCTTATTTAATGGGTGTGTCATTATTTTTCAATCTTCTCCATATTTATGAATTCAACCTCTAGGGAATATATTTTACCATTTTGGGAAGTCTTCAATACAACATGCCTTGTGATAAGTCATGGTATTCCGCTACTTTCTCATCATCTTCTTATACCTCCTATAAGAAAATTTCAACTTTAATTGGTTACCAATAAGTTCATATTAAATCAATTTATATCAATAATCCTATTTTCAAAAAATCAAACTTGCTTCATTGATATTATCGAACTCATCCTATTGTCAACCTTATGCTAAGGTCAATGATTCAATCCTCAGTGAAAAAAAATCCAACTCGATACTTTAGGGTTTGTAATAATTTAAATCATGTATATCTCAATGTAAAAATACAAAATCAACATCAAATATATAAAACCTAATGCACACATTCAATACAACACTATGAAACTCATAAAATAACCAAATATTATTATTTTTGAAAATCAATACACAAATAATAACAAAAAAAATTAATAATCCCAACACCCAATTCCCAAAATCATTAATAACAACTCAAATTCAAAAAAACATTCTATCAAAATCCCTATTTTAATTAACAATTTACAAATTCCTTAACATTCCAAATACCACACACATAAACCGAGAAATTTATCTTTTATTTGTTCACCAAATGACTCACCCCAAAGACCCACTTTTTTATTTATTAATTAAATAAAACATTTAACTACATTTTTATAAATAGATAAAACAATTTACTTAAATTCTAAAATTTAAGCTTATATGATTTTGTCATATGATATATAGAGTGGTAAGTTACCGACCTCTACCAAAAATAAAACTAAACTAATATACTAAACCCATTATCCTCACCCCTTAAAGATTCCTCAAGTCAGTAATAAACAATTCCCCATCAGTTAAATGTTTTTTTCCATGCCTCGAAATAAATTCTCTACCAAAACCCTAGATATAAAGATATAATAATAGGTAAATACCAAGGATCAACATACCTTTTATCTAACACCAAAAATTATAAATATTTGATATCGAATAGATCCAATAGGATTGATCCCCAAAAATCACCCTAAAATAGACTTAAAAGGGAGATCCCTCACATGAAAGTATAAATGAGGGAGATTTGGTGGGTTTCAAGTAAAAATAAAATGTTTTAGGGAATATTTTAAAGGTTTAATTACCCAAATACATGTTCGTGGACACCATTCATTGAACAAGTCAACCCTTCTACCAAAAACCCTAGGACGCATAATACCATTACATGGTCATAGGTGACTGTAAATCGACTATATAGATGATATTATCTTCTCTATAGGCTAAAAAACCTGACTACACAGTTTTGAGAACCATGAATCAACAATTAAGCTTCCATCATAAAAAAAATTATACCTGCAACTTCCCCAAACCCCTCTAGAAATTTTCCCTTACATTCAGAACACTTCCAAAGAAATCAAAATTCGTCAAATTTTGTTTCCCAATAGTCTAAAATGACTGAGTGTGAATCATTTTATTTTCTATAAATCCTAGGTAACATAGTAATTTTGGCTCTCATTTATACCTTAGAACTACTTTTCATCCTCATTTGGATGTAGAGGTTGACCAATAGATCCATATGTTATAGGGTATATTGTGTACATGTGTTCTTCTTTTTAATGGTTTATAGGTGAATTTTTTTCTTTGGTTGTATTTACCTATAATAATATATATAAAAATTCCATTGGTATGGGTCTATTTTAAGTGTTTTAAGGTAATACATTGAGATCTATGTTTTTATTAATCAAGGTTAAAGAGTTTATAATTCTTTGGTTGTATTTTGTTCAGAGTATAAAAGAGAAATTTTAAGTGATTAATGATTATCTGAAAGATGTTTAGGATTATCATAAATCATATGACTCTCATAGAATGATACCAATGGAGATTTAGGTTTGTGAATATATATAGAAATGTTTCTTCTTGTTACGAGATGCATAGGATCAATAGTGGTGATAATATTTCCCCTTCATTCATTAGACCTTTTTTAGTGTTAGATCAAACTAGTGAGGTGGAATATAATTTAGATCTTCCTATTCCCATGGATTTGTTTCATGATATCATTCATGTTCCATATCTTTGAAGGTAGATTCAAGATGACTCTCATGTAATTGATTATGGTAAGTTTGATGTTAAGTTATATTGGATTTTCAAGAAGAAGCCAATTGATATTTATGATCATTAAGATAAAGTGTTATGAGGATGCATCATTCCATTAATTTATACCTTCAAATGTAACAGTTGTTTAGAGGAGTGTACATAATAAATATTGTTATTGATGTGATCATAGTATAGAAAGTTTTTTTTATTTTTATTATTTAAGTAATGTTGAAATTTGGTTTAGATGGGTATGACTGAATTGGATATTCCTATTTTGTGATACATTTGTGATTATTTATTGAAAAGTGTTATTTTAGATGTATTTCATAAAGAGATTGGTTTTAGGTAGTTTTTTCCAAGGTTTTATAGGATTACCACGTATGAGAATCAGATGAGAAGAATCTAATATAAAAGTTAATATTTTCCTAGATCTTTACATTGTTATTATGAGGTTATTAAGGTGTTAGGAGTGAGTTTATAGGTGGGTAGTAGAAGTGGAGTGGAGTTTGATCAAAATTTCAACTGGTAGAAAAATCACACTTTGATGATTTACCATTATGTTTTGATTCATTTCCTCATGGTATGGAAAAGGAATGTTTCTTATGGACATTATGACCTGATAGTTTTGATATAGTTTATTTAATTATGGTTTTTTTATTAATATTACGCCATAATCCATTTAGTAAAGATATTTATTCTTTTTTTGTTATTTTTATTTATCAGTGTAGTTTTAGGCTATGAAATTGATGGTTCAATGTTTTTTGTCTTTATGTTATTTATTATATCCTAATTTTTTATGATTAATATCATATTTAAGGAAAATAACTGAGATTTTAACCATAAATTTTTTTATTAGGGATGTTTTTATTTAACACATGTCATTATGTCATAATTTTAGTTAGTTATAGATAATATAAATGGTTTTTGATTATTAATAATGGGGTGCGATAGGAATATTTGTATTGGGGTATTTAGTGGTCCAGTGGAATGGCCTGTGTTATATCATAACATGAGGTGTTATTCTATGATATATGAATTCTTTTTTTAATTATAAATTATTGTTGTTTCATTAATTAATTTTAGTTTCTTTATCTTTCATGAAACCATGTATTTTTATATACACAGTCTTAGAGTAATTGAATGTTCTTGGGGGTACTTTTGAGCCCATAGCTTCATGGGGTCAAGTTCTTCTAATCTAAGGGTCTTCTATCACCCCTTTCATCAAATTTATCTTTTAATTCCATCTTGATGAGTTATGGTAGTGGAAAGTGTTCATTTTTGGTGTATTGTGGTCAAGGGATTAATGGAGGATAGATGTGTTATAGTTTTAATGAGAGATTATTACATTTTTCTTGGCACTTGGTCATCAATTTCATCTCATTTAGTATTTTCATGGTTGAACCTTCATTTGAGGTAGGTGATTTATATTCTCTCTATTTTATTTCTATGTTAATTTGGATCAATAAATCTTAATATTTATTTGGTAAAGGAGTTAAAATTTTCCTAATAAATATAATAAATCATTTTTAATTAAATAAAATGGAAAAATTAAATTCAATATGTTTTATGTGATTTATTTGTTATTGATATGTTGTAGTTCGATTTATTTTTATTATAGAATGAGGCTCTGATTTAAGGATATTTTTATTAATTATGAGAAATCATTTTTTTAACTCAATTATAAAAATTAAAGATTATAATGAAATAAATAATTTAGAAATTTGGAATTGGTTGATTAAAATCATTTTTATGAGTATGATTTGGTAAATTTATATTCCATTATGGATAATAAGTATAATTATCTATTGTTTAAGTAAAAAATATTATTGATTTACTATGATAATGTAAGTGGATTTTGTTTGGTTTTTTCTATGATGATGGTGGTTTGTAAAGGAATTTTACTAGGTTTTATGAAAAAATATGGGTAGAATGGTGTGATTGTTATATTGTAGTTTCCTAAATAATGAAGATAATGAACTAATGATATTAAATCATGATGGAATAAAATTAATTATTTAAATAAAGTAAAATTGTAATGGATTTATACTGATTAAATAAATATTTGAATGTGTTAAACTAAAGTTTTGAAATTATTATGTGGTAATTGAAATAAATAAAGTAAAAGAAGAAGTGGAATTTCTATAAATAATGTAGTTAACAAATTAATGTGGTTAATGATAAATTAATTATCTGAGAAGTGGGAATTTTAATGGAATATGGAATATGAAGAAGTTATATGGAATTTATGTGGTTTTTTTGTGGTTGATTTGTTAGTTTTTATGTGTGAAGAAGTGGTAGTGGTTTATTTATGTTTCTTGTGGTTTTTTTAGTTGATTTATGATTTTTTTGTTGTAGTAGAGGTGTTATATAAGAATTTTATGTTGGGATTCTATGCTATTACAAATCCATTAAAGTCTTATTATGCCTTACACACCACCACCTGATATGGGAAAACTTTGTAACACCCTTATATATTTTTTGGGTTCCATGTGTACCCCCCAACTTTCAGGATGTGGGTTATACAAATGGTTAACTACTCCCCCTATCTCACTATCTATTCTAGACATACTATGGTTGTGTGGTATGTGGTAGTAATATGGTATGTGGTAGTAATTTCATATGTGGTTATGCATGTAATAGTGGATTATGGTAATGATTATGTGGTATTTTATGTGGATGCATTCTATGGATATGGATGGGATGGAAGTTCTTGATCATATCTTTTTAAGAGGTGAGGGTGTATAGACTAGTGGAAAACTGGATCGGGTTACCTTCCTAGTATATTTTTATGATTTTAAAAAAATTAATCTTCTATATGGATTTGGTGACTGACCCTTGGTGAGGTTGGGTGGTAGATGACTTGGGATATGTAATGAGTCTATTTCACATTTTATTCACAGGGTCATTACTATGATTCTTCAACATTGTAATAAGTTATTATATAAAGAAACCTACTTAGTATATTTATATACGCACCCTTATATTCTATATACTGTTTTTACTAATTTTCAAGATGGATTTTATGATCAAGAAAGACATTACTAAATCATGGTGAGGTGGTTTTATAGAGTTGGTATCAATGCCTTATGAGTTTTTATTTGGGTATTTCATTTAAATATTTTATGTATATATGAAATTACATGAATTTTTTTGAGATTATGGTTTTGTTTAATTATTTTAGATAGATAAAATTGGGGGTTTATCATGTCATTCGTGGGATTATAAATTGTAATGCCTCTCATTATGTGTATTTTATAACTTCTATGCTAGTGATTAACTCGAGATTATTGGTAGTAGGATTTTGGGGTCACATTCAGATTGTATACCAAATTAATAACGGTTCTATAGGGGATATGCGATGACATAATTATATTATCAAAGTATAAAGATTTATATGTGAGATTAATTTTTAACATTTGATAATTTGAATACATATGAAAGATAAACGATTATTATACTAATAAAAAAATTATGAAATTCCATGTAGTGTATGTAGTGGGTTGTCCAAAATAAAAAAACCCATTTTTTGCCTCATTAGTGAAACTCAATATCTCAATACAAGTCCCAATTCATGATAATCTTCATATGACATCACAACTTATAAAATCATCATGATGACAATCATTCATGATAACATAAATTAATACTTTTAGGGGTTAATTATCATTTCATTCCATGAAATATACATCCCAAAAGAATCAATAATGGAGTAGAGATATATTTTTTATAGAATTATACATTGTTTATATTCTTAAATTTCACTAAGGATATGAATACAACCCTAAAGAAGAAAAAATCATTTCTATATCTAGTATAAAGATATATAAAAATACTTATGTTTTTTATATTATTGGTATTGTTAAACCTGTCACATCTTCATGTTGAATCTATTATATTTACATGTAATGAAATTATATCAATATTTATCCATCTAATAAAATCTTCCCACTAAAATACTTTACTATGATATCAGCTATGAAGAAAAACATTTTGAATAATGGTGAGATTGAGGATTCATAATCCTTATGTTCCAATCTTAAACATTATACTCAAACTTATTTTCCTCATGAAGCATAATATTTTTATTTTAAATGAATTATATTGTTTTTATATACTTATAAATCTTTTATTATTTATTTTATCTATATATTGGTTCTTTTCTATAAAATTCAAAAACAATATTGAAACCAATTGGTAAAAATTTTAAATATAACACTTTATATTAATATTTTCTTTTACAATATATCTTATTTAGTTTTAGGATATAAAGTGACTTTTTATTTGAATTATACTATAATAATCTTTTATTTTTATTTTTTTAATTTATATGAATTTAAATATAATCCCATTAACCCCTTAGAAACTATATTTTCCCAAAATATGTTTTTTAGATATATAAAAAAATATTAAAATAAAATAAGACAAGTTTCCCTTCGTGATAATATTTAGAAAATAAACTATTAATAATCATACCTCATAAATAATTTTATGTGTCTATTTAAATATATTTTAAAATAATTTTTTTATTAAAATATACCATTGATGGGTGGTGAGAAATCCTCTTATATTTTAACCAATAACTTGGAAAAAACACTTTTATGTAGGAAAAATACTTTTATGACTTATTTTAAATCCATTCTATAGAATGTACCAAACTATAAACAACGTCTAACAAAACAATCATCTCATTTATTTAAAATTTTCATTTTTTACAAATACAATTCTCTTATTACATAATAGAAAATGAGAATAAATTTCTTATAAAATTTTATGATTTCAAAATAATTTAGGCTTGATATAATCTTTTATATTCTAAATCTCTATAGAAGTAACTCTCACATACTTATTTGAATACAAACTTCAATCTTCATCAATATTTTCCTTAATTTTAAACTGTTATGAATATTCACAAATAATGTTTGATGTAAATGTCGAATCATATACCCTCTAAAAACAAGAATTAATTTCTATAACCTTAATACCTAATATATAATCTCTAAATAGTTTCTCACACCCCTTTAGGTATTCTTGTAAACCCTATATTCAATATCCATTCATTCCACAATGAAACAATTTCCCTTCGTATTACCTCCTTTCGGCTTCAATCACCCAAGCTTACTATTGGTGCCTATAATAGTTTTCTTCATCTTATAAATTTACCTTTTACTATTTTGTCCTATTATCATGACACTAGAGCTTTTATATCCTATTCATTTCTTAAATTTCTAGAATCTATTATATATATTAGGTAAAATTTTATTGAACCCATTCAAATTGTCTTTCAAGATAATTTATTGTATCCGTTCTAAAAATAATTTTACAATGAAGTTCAAAGCCATATCCAATATTAAAGGAGGCCATATCCTCTCTAATTCATTAACATGACCAATAAGATTGACTATATGAATGGATATTATATTTATTTCATAAATTTTATATCTAAAAAAATTACATTGAAACATAAAAACTCTCATGCCTTTCTTATTCGTCATAGATACTTTTAAGGTTTTCTATTATCTTGAACACATCCATGTTATCATGTTTTTTTTTTGTAATTTAGGAACCATAAACACACACAAAAACATAATGTAGATATATAAAAAACATTTCTCATTATTTTGAGAAGCATCAAGATCGACTTTTTAAATATCGTCACCAATTGTTGATTTGGAAAGGGATTCTTTAACATATAAAAGTTTTCTTCTCTCATGAGAAAACTTATCCAATTTTTATTACTAGTATAAGAATTTTCTTCAATTAAGTTTCTCATTTCTAAGATTTTTCTCAAAGATGAGTTTGAGGATGTTTTATTTTTTTTACGAAAAAAATATTTTATTAGATGAGTAAAAAGTTTTATAATAATTTAATATGGATGGTTATTAAATGTACACCCTTTAAAATGTTTGACCTTTTTCAAATAATATTTATTAGTCTTATAATATCCATATTTCTATATAATTTGATTTAATTTTAAAATTTCTCACATTACATATCTATTTAGGTAGGAAATCATCTCAATCATATCATATATGACTCTTGGATTGTTGATAGGGAAAATCCTTACCCAAATGTCTGATATGGATTATCCCAACTTTATTCATCTAGTTGTACAACCTTTAGGGTATCCCAAATAAGCGTAACATGAATATTACATCAAATATAAGAACTTAATCCTATTTGAATCACCTTATAGTTGTTCTCGATGTATAAGATAATTCATGGGTTCCTAATTTTATTATGGTCACCTATATTTAATGATCAGGGTCTTAATGAGGTATTTCATTATAAATAATCTAAAAAATAATATTTAAAATGTATCATTATGATTACACTGTCTTATCTCATGTATTCTCTACATGAATTTTTGTTTCTAATGATTTAGTTTTTTATAATATAATTTTGTCCAAATTAATATTTTTTAAACATATTAATGTATAAATCTTTTTACAATTAATGATTTGTGTAACCTTCTGACAGAATTATGGGAATTGTTAATTAATGTAGGGTTACTGAATTTATTAACTTATAACATGAAACAAAAAAACTCTAAACTATATGGTTGTATAGGATATGAAAGTCCAAGGTTTATCCCATAGATGTATGATAAGAGAAAATGTTAATTAAATAAAATAAACATAATCTAATTTCAATTCGAAGAAATTAAATCTAAGCTAATGGGAATTGAATTAGTGAAGAATGTAGGAGAATACAATAGAAAAAGGGTTTTATGGAGCAATGAATCTATGTTCATGGGATAACAATGTTTTAAATAATCAATTGACAATCATACAGTTGTTGGAATCAGATCCTAGTAAGTTCAATGGTAATGGTAAATGCTCTATATCCTAATTTATCCATTTATGATAGTCATGTGCTTCAGATTACAAAGAATGTATAACCTAAAACCTTATTTATACATAGTTAAAAGAAAAACCCTATGGTCATGGAAGATGAATAAACCCTATTTTTCACATTAGAAAATGGTATCTCGTCAACTTAGGAAATTTTCATTCTCAAATATATAAAGAAATAAAATTCACTCACTAACCCCACTCATAATGGTAATGAAAGAAGAATTGAGAAAGATGAAGTAATGAAGAACAAACATGAAACCACAACATAAATCATAATAAAAAATAAAATACATAATACAATCAATCCTCATTAATCATTCATGACACAACATGAATAAATAAACCCCTCATGCTAGCCATGAGAGTGTATAGAAAAAGAATGATGAAAAATCCATAGACCAGCAGTAAAGCAGGGCTCCATGGCAGTGTTCTTTAGGCTAGAATCGTCTATTTTCGAGCCTCCCATCTAGATCATCCCAAATTAGTGGTCAAGGGTGTATTTTAATAAGCATGTTCATCAAACCCTCAGCTCGTGCATCTTTAATTTTATGTTTCTCGATCTGTTCATGACATGTAATCTAAACACATTGTGTAATATTCTAATTTTCATTATGTGATAAGGCATCATGAATTTCGTTATGCATCTTCCAAAACCTTATCCCTTAATAAATCACATTGTTTAAATAGAATATATGATGTGTAAATCCCCATCTCAAATTTTGAATCTCTGAAACATCATTAATTTTCTATAATTATGACATCTTTTATCTCCTCATTCCATCACTTTTTGTTCCTTTTCTGAATACCAATTTTTCCTTCAATAAAACATAAAAAAAGTCAGTTAGTCTCAAAATTGGTAATAATTATCAATTAAATACATTAATCAATATAATATAACACCCTGAAATTCATGCATGAGATATAGATATGAAATACCCCTATACATGGATTCATACTTTCCCTTAAGGGTGGAATCTCAACATACTAAAAAGGATGATCGCCTTACCATGCTTTAAAATTAAATTTCAACCAAAGTAATTGATTAAATGGAAAATTAAATGTTCAAGTATCTCACAAGAAAATTCATCACCACCTCAATTTTCGAAGAAACAAATCATTCATTTATTTTATTTTTCTCTCTTGAAGTCATCAAGCCTTTTTAATAATCCATTTTCATTTTTCAGTTCATTATTAATAAGAATTCCATTTATGATTTACCTCACTTTAATTTTTTCCACTCATCGCCAGGGTACAAAGGAAAATATAATTCAGTACGTCCCTAAAAAACATGTCACTTACCATAGGCTTAAAAGGAATCTAACATCTTCATCATGTAAAGATAGATATCAAAATTAATCATGAGGGCTTCACTATTTAAGGATAAAATAACTCCGAGGCTTCATGGATGGTGGGTAAATTATATATAAATAAGTCTTGAAAAAGGATGTGTGTATCTAAATCATAATGACTGATATCAAAAGATAAGCTCAATAAAAATAACCATTCACTGATGTTAGTTCTCTCTCACCCCAAAAAGCTCAAATTAGGCTCATGATGTATGTAAGGATAATGAATGAATCAACCTATATTTCTCTTTTTTTTTCTTTTCCATTTATATATATATATATATTTATTTATTTTCCTAAATATATGATTACGAAAAATATCACATCCACCACTTAACCACATATGATCAAAAAAATTGGTCAAGAAAAAGGAGATATTTTATTTTCCCAAGACATGACATATTTTTTTTCAAAAATAAATTACCAAGATAGGGAAAAAGTAATTATATTGAAAAATATATGGTATATCCCCAAATCACAATGGATAATCCCCCCAGAATATACCCTATAAATTATATCACCATACACCCTAGAAAATCCCTCCCCGACACTTATTATTTTGAATATCATGTGAAACATTTAGTGAAAGGTTTTAATGGATAATGTAGGCTTTTAACATGGATTTTTTCTTAACAAGGTTGTTCATAGATTCTACAAGATTAAAAAGGATTAATTTAAGGTGGGTCTCTAGATAATATCTAACAAAAAATGCCTCAATCATTATAAAAGTGATTCTATTAAGTTATAGCTTTGATAATATATAAGGAAAGTTCTAGAAGAAAACATGCTTAAGTTTCACAAGAAATATACTATATAAATAATAGAAAATATTAGTCTCATAAGATGTGTAATGAGTCATGTTTTGACCTATAATACTTTATAATATTTCTATGAATATTTCTAAATCTAGGCACTAACTCGGCATGGTATTATGTGGCACCGAGAGCCTCAGCGTGGTGATACTAAAAATATTAAATGTATTTTTGTCATGCACATTCAGTTTCTCTTCAAACATGGAATAAATCTAGAGAGGAGTTTGGGATTATAATTTTTAGACTGCGATTGAGTTCATAATTTCATTTTTACCCAAGGAATGATATAAAATTTTTTAGATCTGAGATTTTAGTTGTAGGCGAGTTGGTGACAGGGTGTTAAAATGGAGTTAATTTATTTAATTTAATTAAATCAATTATTCCTCCCCTTACCTATTTGGTGTGCATGAAACAAGGAGAGGGGAGTCCCTATCCACTCCCCCCTTCAAATGATAGATGAAGAGAGGCTGATTCGAGGTGAAGAGGTGATGTTGAACCCCATTTTTATGCTGATCATCATTGGATCCAGGATAATCATGATTCAGGCATCATTTTGGATCAATGATTCAGCATTTCACCATGAGGTATAATGACTTCTGTTTTATTACTAATCTTCTTTGTTGTGCATTTTTTTGTGGTTATAGATCCCTCTTTCAATTAGTAGAGATCACTTCTAGGTTGATCTGTATGTTTTGAAGAAAACTAGGGTGAACCGGGTGACTCATAGGGGAATTGCCATCGTAATTCCCATTTACACGACATGTGAACTAGTGAGACATGCTATGTGTTCTTCCCGTTCAGGGAAGATGGATTTTGGTAACAACACACTGTGTATCGGAGTTACACACCATGTAGGGATCCCATGTTGTTTTGATAAAGGAATTGGTCATGGTAGTTGTGTGACAATACATGGTAGTGTACAGGTATATGGAAAAAGTACATGGGAGAGGGGTGAGAGACATGGGAATGAGGTTCTAGAAATATTAATGGGAAAATGACATGTCTAAGTGGTCATTTATCTTGGAAACACCATGTACCATAGGGTACACACCGTGTAGGTGACACGGTTGGTTGAGTCGTGTGGTGGAAGAACACGGTCATGGATAGTAAGTTAGGTCATGCTATGTACATCCTATACATAGAGTGTAAACCTAAATGGAAAACCAAGATATGAAAATAGGGGACACTCCTAGGTGCACGGGTGAGTTCACTTGTCATGTGGGCCCTAGTGCATGACAAGTAATTTCTTTGGGATCTTCTTAAGATCTTCATCCTTGTGTATCTCCTTATTTTGATTTTTGGTTTAGGCTTCTGAGTAGCTTATCTTGATCAGTTTTCTACATGGAACGGGATGGAATTATCTATTTTGGCCTATAAGATATGATGTGGAGTGTTTCAAGAATGACATTGTAGTAGCGGTGCTTAACCTTGCATAGTGATCAGTGTGGATCATTGGGTTAACATCGGGGTTGGTAACCTTCCCTATCACTTTAGGATGTGGGTCCCCTAGACTCTTTAGGTCAACAGAGTGGTGATCCTTTGTTCCATCAGGGTGTAGTTCCCCTTCCTATGGAATTATTGCGATGTGAGGTATAACGAGTGTGATGTTCATTTCAGTGATGCTTGACTAATACTAGAGATTATTGTGGCTCTTATAGAGAGATGTTGGAACAATTACTCCCCTATAGAATCAGAGCACAAGTTTCCCTTACCTATTTACTTCCATATATTTGGGACTTCCCACCTCATGGGTGCGATTTCTTTACCCACAGAGTAGTTCTTCTGGCGTCGGTACTCCCCTGATGGATCCGAATGTGATTTTATCATATAATTCATATAGATGGAGGCAGTTCTCCCCTATTGTGTTAGGGTGTGGGCCATCCATACTCATTGCCCAGATAGAGTAGGTACTCTACTTCTGGACTAGGATACATTTCCTCTATTTGTGGAGTCAGAACCCCTTTATCGTTTCAGGGTGCGAGTCCTACATATGATCTGTATCGGTAGAGTGAGTACTCATCTAATGTGTTAGAGAATGGGTCCTTTATTCTTGGATTTTGAACTCCCATATCATTCCAGGGTGTGGTTCCTCCATACATATTTCTCCAGTGGAGTTGGTGCTCCATTATCATAACATGGAATGGGTCCTCTAGCCTAGGGTCGATACTCCCATGTCATTCCAGTGTGCGGGTCCCCCATAGTGATCATGCCGGTAGAGTGGTACTCCCCTATCAAATCAGGTTGTGGATCCTCAATCAATAGATTTTTACTCCCCTGTCATATCAGGGTTAGATTCATCTTTCCTTTGATTGGTACTCCCCTATTGTACTAGGGTGTGGGTCCCCGTCAATGGATTTGTACTCCCCCATCTTCGAGTACCAAAGGGGAACTTGTCCTCCACTAGAGTCAGAGATACCTCAACTGTGGAGAATGTTTATCAGGATCAGGGCCCTCCACTATTTATTTCTAATTCCAAGTTATTATTTAGTTCTCCCTTGATGAAGTGAGGTACGTTCCGCTCTATACATGAGCGATGGAGGTTTTTTGGGTTAGTTATAAGAGATTAATTCCTTAGTTCTAAGAAAGTGTCAAGGTGTGGGCCCCTTTATTATCTCTCGTTAGAGTGGATGAACCTGGTGTATAGTCTAGAGAATTTCTCCCTAAAATGTGTGTAGTGGTGAGGGGTGGTCCTTTCCACTTGGGTTTCTTTTACCTTGAATTGGGTGCAAGGTAGTGATGATGGGACCTCTAGTGTGGTGCACTAGAGTAGGACCTAGTGAGTTGTTCCTCATGGAACACATTATCTCGGATGTACCATTAGGGATGGTAAAGATGTTCCCAATGGAGTGTATCTCTCGAACGGGTACCATATATAATTTTTGAGCTCATTGAGTGTGTTCTCCTAGTCATGTTTTACCTTGAGAGCCTTGATTATAATATTATAGTTTTCTAGGAGGTTGGAGCCTCATGTAACATTGAGTCAGAGATGAGTATATATGGGTGATTATTAGATTCCTTGTAATGTTTTCACATGTCTGGGCTAACACCCCTTGGGTACTAAGATGACTAGTCATGTATAGCTGAGGATGGTTCGAGATGGAGTATCTCTCTCGTTTTGTTTCTCTATGGCCATGTTGAGTGGACCGATGTCTTTTATTTTCTCCCTTTTCTTTTGGGTTTTTGGTGTGCCTACTGAGTATTTTTATACTTACCCCAACATAGGTTTTTCCTGCACATTTTGGGTCTTGTTAAGACCATAGTAATTTCAATGGATTCCATGGAGGACCCAAGGTAGGCCGAACTTAGTGATCTAGACTGACCGAGGTGTTTACCGGAGCTTGGCCGAGAAGATTTATGTTAGTTTCATTTGATAGTGATACCCTCCTTCTGAGCAGGTGGGATGATTTTATAGTTTTTGGTGGGTATGTTTTTTAACCTTTTAATCCTTTAGTACTTCTATTGTACTCAAGTTTTTGATAGATGTATGCATTAATTTTATTATACATTTTTTTATATCTATGCAATGTTGCACTGAGGTGTTTGTTGGTGTGTGCATACAGGTACCTTAAAAAAGGCCTCCCATTTTTGTTATATTCCTACTCGGTGTTAGTCACTATCCCTTGGCCTATTGTAGGAGAGATTAGAGAGTTACATATCGAGCATGTTGGTTTGGTTCATGATAGATTTGTATCATAGGAGGTTCCATTTTGGGGCCGCAGTGTCATAATCTTGGTTGGGTTGTTTAGCAATGGTTTTAAAGTGTTTTGAGTTGATATTTCAGGCTAGGTAATCTAGTGTTGGTGCGGTGACTAAGATATCCATTTAATTGGAATTCCATAACCTACTTCTAGAATGGGTATAATAAGACACTGGTCACGTGGAAATTTTGGTACATGAATCATATAGGATTGGGTGTTGGGTTCCTTATCCTTATTGAGTCATCTACCCTGATATACTCATTGACCGTGGTGCATCTTCATTATGTTTTAGGATGACACCACGATGATATCTATATAGGGTTCCAAATTTTGATTGTGATGATGATCCACCCTATGATGAGACTTCAGTGTAGAGCACATGTTCTAAGGTGGTACCTCCAAGTGATCCTCTAGTGGAGCCACTACTCATTTAGCAGTTAGGGGTACCGGTAGTTCAATCAGAGGATGCACACAGGCTAAGTGTGATGAATGAGTTCCTAGGGAAATGAACTCTGAGGTATCGAGGTGACCCAGACCCTCAGTTAATTGATGACTATCTTGAGGTAGTCACATGAATTTTCAGACTTATGATGACACCTCCTGGTCAAATTATTGTCCTAGCGGAGATCCTTCTATAGGATTTGGTCAGGCGATGGTGGATTTTGGTGAAACAACCCCATGATGAGGTGATTCTCAATTGGGTTGAGTTTGAGAGGCTCTTCAGGGAAGGGTTTTACCCAGACATGTTGAGATTAGTGTGTTTTTTGGAGATCCTACAGCTTTGGAAGGGTAGTAGGACTATGGAAGAGTACTCAGTGATGTTCACAGATCTTTCATGATACTCCCTGTATATGGTTACAGAATCGTTCATAAAAGATCATAACATTTATAAGGTACTCCATAGAGACACCTGAGAATGTGTGGTATCCTTATACCTTCTCTATTTTATGGGATACTGGAGAGAGATCTCGTAATAGGGAGCTTCCTGGAGGAGGGAAAGTTGGATGCGTCATGTAGTGGTGGTCACGAGGATAAGGAGTATATAACACCTGGAAGATGGTAGATGATAGGATCACAATGTAGGAGGAATAACCATTTTCAGACTTAGACATGTGGCTCTATAGTGTAGGAGCTACATCAGGGAACCGGTCTGCTACTAGGGATGTGGTGTTATTCTTGAACTATCTAGGGACATCTTGCAAGATATTTTCTGAACAGCCGTGCTATTGAAAGGGATTTGGCCGATAGACCTCTCAAACAGAGGCATTGTTTGGAGCAGGGAGTTTCACATGATGGAATATGTGGTGGAGGAGCTAGTAGAGTAACATTAGGTGGCAGAAAGTTTGAATGGTTTTCACCACCACTGCCATGTGTCCTATTCTAGGATCGGGGAGCTGGAGGATAGGGGTGAGGATAGATATAAGCTATAGATTAATTTGCCCCAGAAGCTCTGAGGATGAATAGAGGTACACTCTATGTACTTTCTACATTAAACGGTAGTATTTTTAGACACTATTGTGAGGCACCATTTTCTTTCTTCTCCTTACTTGAGGTTGAACCAAGGTGATGTGGGGCATCGGTAGTACCCTATATTATTGTTGTTGATGTAGCGTCGGACTCATGAGAAATATGGGTGATTTCCCCACTGATGTGTATTTTTGTGATGTGGTAAAAAATTTGTGGGTGAGTCACTTCTTCCCACAATGGTAGTGTTGGGGTGTGTTATATGAGTTCCTTGGAATTGTGTGTTTAGGGTGAGGTTGTTCACTAGAGTGTCAGAGAAGGTCCTGGCATTGCGGGTGAAGATTTTCTGCTTAACCCTTATTCTTGGAAACCCTAGTGGAGGGAGTTACTTGCATAGAAACATTTTTTAGAAGTAGATTTATACCATATAATGTTTCCATAGTGTGGAATGGTTTCCAAGCATCCATTCTCAGTTGGTATTCCACATGTGTGTTTGGCGGTGTATCTGGTTTTTTGATCTGTGTTATAGCAGGAGGTTCACAGTCGAAGGGCCCAATAAGACCCAATGTTTACACTTGGAAATCCCTATTTGGTTAATGGGTTCCCTCAAGTGATTGGATTCAATCTTTTACATAGTATTCTTAAGTATGTTTTGGTGTATTTAATCTAGGGGTGGATGTGAGATGTGGGGTTATGTCAGTATATGCGTTAGGTTAACGAGGTAGTGTACCGCTAGACCCTGTGACTGTAGATGGACCATGGTGCTTAATTTTCCCCCCTATCTCATCTGAGGGTACATGTTCCCACTTTTTTCATGATGTTGACCAGGTTGGATCTAAAGATGAGTTTTTTATTCCCTTGGTGGTTCCCCTTAGTGTTTTCATGTAAGAAGCACAAGAACCCTTGGAGAGCTCACTAGTGTGGGAGTTCCAGTGGAGAACTCAGTTTCTTTCCCTTGTGCCAAGGATTTTTCTTTTTTGGGACGAAAATATTTAATGTGGTGAGAATTTAATGACTTAGGTTTTTATTTTTAATTATTTGGAATATTTCTAAGAATTTTTTTGAAGTTAGGTACTAAGTCAACATTGGATTTCAAGTCATAGAGAGCCTCGGTGCGGTGATATTAAAAATATTAAATATTTTGTGTCATGCATGTGTAGTTTTTATTGAAATGTGGAATAACTCATTATTGGAGTATTGGATCAAAATATTGAGACCTTGGTTGAGTTCAAAGAATCGTGTTTACCCTAGGTGTGATATAAAATTTTTTAGCTCCAAGTTTTATGATGGGGGTGAGTTGGAGATGGGGTGATAAAAGGGAGGTAATTGATTTAATTTCATTAAATAAATTAGCCCACCTCCCTTACCCCTTTGGTGAACATGAAATAAGAAAATGATACCCCTTATACTCTCCTCTTTAGAAGATGGAGGAACCTAGGCTGATTCAAGTAGAAGAGGTGTTGTTGATCCCTGTTTTTTACGCCAATCATCATCAGATTGAGAAGCAACAAAATCCAAGCATCATTTTGGACCAAATCTTTGACATTTCTCCAAGAGGTAGGAGGATTTGAGTTTTAGTCTCGATACCCTTTTTATGTTTTTTAAGATTATATATCCCTATTACGATTGCTAGAGATCCCTTCTAGGTCGATCTGTAGGTTTTAGGGGAAACCAGGGTGAATTAGGTGACTCTTAGGGAAATTACCTTTGTAATTCCAATTTACACAACATGTAAATGAGTGATTCACACTGTGTGTTCTTCCTATTTTGGGAAGATAAATTTTGGGGACTACATGTTGTGTACCAGGGTTACATGTCATCTAGTGACCAAATGTCTTGTGGCCAAAGGGCATGGCCAGGGTAGCTATGAAATAGTTCATGGTCGTCTAAAGGTACAAGCACAAAGTACATGGGAATGGGGTTCCCAACACATCCATGGGAAAATAACATGGCCAAGTTTTCATTTATCCCAGACACATCATGTACCATTGGGTACACGCCCTATGGGAGACACAGTTGACCGATCTATGTGGTCAAAGAAGATAGTCGGGGGGACAGTAAGGTAGGGAATGAAGTGTACATAATGTATACACCATGTATACCTGTATGGACAGCCAATTCATGAAAATGGGGGACCAGATAGGTGTAAAGGAGGGTTCTTATGTCATGTGGATCCCAGTGCACACCATGTACTTTCCTTGAGATCTTCTCAATTGCTTCCATCTTGTATATCTCCTTATTTGGAACTCAAATTCAGGCTTGTGAGTAGCCTATCCTAAGCATTTTTCCATGTATAACATAATGGTGGACTTTGTTTTAGTATATGAGATACGATGTGGTGTGTTTCAGTAATGATGTTATAGTAAAGGTGCTTAACTTTGGGTAGTGATCATGGAGGATAACAGGGTTGATGTTGGGGTCAGTACCCTTCACTATCAACTTAGGATGTGGGTCCCTTAGACTCGTTAGGTTGGTAGAGTAGTTATCCCCTGTTACATTAGGGCATGAGTCCCCTGCCCATGCTAGTTTTGCGACATGATTTATGAGAACCATGATTCTCCTTTCAGTGTTGCTTAATAGATGATGGAGATCATTATGGTTCATAGAGAGAGATGTTGGGACTAGTACTCCCCTATGGAATCAAGGAACAAGTTTCCCTTACCTCTCTACTTTCATGGAGATAGGACTCCCCACATTGTGGGTGCAAGTTCTCTACACATGGAGTATTACTTTTGGTGTCGGTACACCCCTGATGGATCAGGGAATGAGTTCCCTCTATTGTTTGTGTAGATAGAGACAATTCTCCCCTATCGTGTCAGGGTGGGGGCCTCCACACTCATTGTCCAGATAGATTAGGTACCCCCTAATGGACCAGTTGTGTGTCTAATTTCCATGGAGTTAGTACTCTCTTACTGTATCAGGGCACATGTCCTCCATATGATACGTATAGGTATAGTGAGTACTCCCCTACCATGTTAGGGTGTGGATCCTCTATCCTTGGAGTTAGAAATCTCTTATCATTCTAGAGTGAGGGTCCTCCATAGGTATTGTTCTGATAGAGTTGGTACTCTCCTATAGTACTAGGGAGAAGAGCCTCTAGTCCGGGGTCGGTAATCCCCTTCCATGTCTGGGTATGGATCCCTTATAGTTATCATACTCGTAGAGTACTACTCCATTATCATACTAGGGTGTGGGTCCTATATCTATGGAGTTTTACTCCTTTGTTGTCTCAATGTGTGGGTCTCTATCCTTTGAATGTTACTCCCCTATTGTACCAGGGTGTGGGTCCTTGTCTATGGAGTTGCACTCCCCCTTCTTCAAGTAGGAGTGGGGAGTGGGTCCTCTACTAGAGTGAGAGCTCCCATGGTTATAGAGAAGTGTTACGAGGATCAAGCACATCCACTAGTTATGTGTGATGCTTATTTTGTAGTTAAAATCGCTTCAATGGAGTGAGGTGTGGGCCACTCTATATAGGAGAGATAGAGGTTGCGTGTGCTAGTTAGAAGATATTACTCTCTCAGTTGTAGGGAAGTGGTGATGTTTGGGTCCCTCTGTTTTCTCTCGTTAAAGAGGATTCACATGGTACATAGTCTAAAGTAGTGATCCCTCAACTGTTTACAGTAGTGAGGGGAGGACCTCTCCACTTGGGTTTCTTTTACCTTGCACTGGGTGCAAGGTAGCGATGATAGGAACTCTGGTGTAGATCACTAGAGTAAGACGTAGTGAATTGTTCTTAATGGAGCATGTTCTCTCATACATTCCATCATTGATGGTAGAGATGTTCCCAATGGATTTTATCTCTCATAAGGGTACCATCTAGGTTGGTTGAGCTCATAGAGTGTGTTATCCTAGTTCTGTGTTACCTTTATATCCTCTAGAAGAATCATCTAGATAGCTATGAGGTTGGAACCTCATGATATTCAGAGTATCAGATGAGTATATCTGGTTGATTCTAGGATTCCTTATGGTGTTTTCATGTGACTGGGATGACACCTATTGTGGATTGATCTGACTAGTCATGTATATCTGAGGATGGTTTGAGATAGAGTTTCTCACTCATTTGGGTTCCCTCTTCCTGGGTCAAGTGGAATGATGCCTTTCAGTTTCTCCCATTTCTTTTGGGTTTTTTTTGTCACCTACTAGGTATTGTTATAATCACCCCTCTTCAGGATTTTTCCACATATGTTAAGTCTAATGTAGAATATGGGCCTTTCAATGGAGTCCTTGAAGGACCTGAGGAAAGTAGAACTTAGTGACCTAGACTGACTGAGGAGTTTACCAGAGCTGGGAAAAAGAGATTTTAGGCTATTGTATTTGACATTGATCCCCTCCTTCTGATCAAGTTTGTCACTTTTATAGTTTTTAGTGGGTTTTTGTTTTTCCCATTTACTCTTTTAGTATATTTGTTATACTTTGGTTTGGGATAGATGTATTCATAAATTCTATTTTATAGTTATTTTATATCTCTGCATTGCTTCATTGAGGTGTTTGTGGGTTTTTTCATATTTTTACCTTAGACAAAGGCCTCCCATTTGTGTGATATGCCTACTCGGTGCTAGTGGAAAGACCTTGACCTATTAAAGGAGGGATTAGGGAGTCTCAAATTGGGACATGTTGGGTCAGGTCGTGACAAGAGGTCATGAGAATTATATTCATGGTTGGTAAAACTACTCATGGAAATACATATGAATAATTAAATAAATTAATGAAAATAAAATAAATTCAAAACAGGCCAAGTCTCATAATGATTTCATTTAACAAAATCAAAGTGCTCCCCTAAATCATAGTTTGTCAAATCCTGATCCACATAATTATCTATACTAATTATTTCTCACATCTTTATCATTCAAATTTATTATCAAATAAATCTAAAATTCATGGCATGGAATTTATATAAATAATTTTATGTCTCCTAGTTCATATGATTAAATAATAAATCAAGTGCAGGCATGCAATTGGGAATTAAAGATTTAAAAAATTAATATAGGGAATACAATTGAAAATTAAATAATTTAAATGTTTACACCCCTTGAAATTTATGCTTCAAACTTGGGTTTCTTAGGTTCTACCTATAACTTTTTAGGACGTTTATTTTCTTCATGACATGTAATCTTTGGTCTTCACAATGTGAATAGTGTTCGTGATTTGAAATGACATTACATCATCTACTTTATTTTTTCTGCGGCTACTACTAGTGACTTTGATTGACTTGAAATTAATAGAAATAAGTGAAAGTATAATTTATTTTTATATTCTAAAAAAATATAACTGTAATTGAAATTAAGTACAATAATAAAATTAAATCATAATAAATAAAGAAATCTAAATTCCTTGATTGTTATACAAATCAGGTTGCTTCCCAAAATACTTCCAATTTTAATAGTTATTTTTCTTAGCCATACTAGGGTTAGCTGATTATTTTGTGGCATAAATATAACCTTATTATGTTCACCCAATTTTGGTTTTTAAATTTACTCAAATCAATATTACTTTTTCCCATTGAAATTGGCGTGGAACTCATAGGTGGGGACCAGAGGTTGAATAGAATGAGTAAAACTAACAATATCTTGTTATCAGTCCAAACTTACTAAAATTATTTCTCTTTAAATGTTGGATTCATGTGTTGGACTTATTCAATGATTGCTTATAGTTCCATAGCTAGCTTCTCAAATTCTTCTTTTGTTGTTACTTATTTTTATTCCCCTTTATAGTCAGTTCAAGGTGAATCTAGTTATTATTATTATTTTTATGGAGCACTTAGATTTACTAAAAAACATTGTAATGAATGTGGTAGTTGTATCTTCCTCATCCTCCTCTTCTTCTTTGTTTGGCTATGGTCCTAGTTTCTTGAGGAGCTTTTGTAGTATCTTAATAGTCAGGATCTCATCTTCTTGATTATTTTTTATTCTTCTTTTTATTGTTTCTTATTGAAGTGTTCTTCAACACATTAATTTTTTTAGTAATATTTACATTTTCCTCTAAACCAAAAAAATTAAGGGAATCATAGTTAGAATAGATATTACAATTGGAAGTGGTACTTACCTATTCTTCATTGTGCACTCTTATTTGTTCATTATTCTCCTCAAAGAATTATAGCACCAGGTTAGGGGTGTTGGGAATTCAAATCTTGGGTACGATTATGGGCACTTGTTGGACTGACTATTCATCATTCTAACTCAGTTGAGTAGCTACACCAAATCTTCTAGGAGGAACGTGAACCTCTCCTTGGTAATAATCATACCTTGTAGCATTGCCCTCAAAACCAAAAATACCAAGTGTGGAAAAAGTGATACAAATAAAAAAAATCGTATGCTAAAATCAGAAAATGGAAAATATGAAAAAAGAGTTTACCTAAATTATTCAACTAATAAATTCTCTTCTCCTATCCTCGAAAATAGTGCTAAATTTTTTATAGCGCTATGGACATCGTCAATTTCTAGAGGGTTATCAAATTATTAATTTAAAACAAGAAACCAACAAACCATTAAACTACAAGGTAGTATATGATATGGAAGTATGAGGTCAAACCCATATAGTCAGGGTAGGATAAAATATTAAATAATTAAAAAAACCTAATCTAATTATGATTTGAAGAAATTAAATCTAATATTATGGTCATTAGATTAGTGAAAAATATAGGATAAGAAAATTGAAAAAGGGTTTTAGATATAATTGATTTGAGGTTCATGGGATAACATGGTATGAAATAATCAATTGTTAATCATGCAGTTGTTAGAATCAGATTATAAAAGGTCCAATAGTCATGGTAAATGCCCCTCATCCTAAGTTCCCCATTTTTTCATTGTTAGTTAATTCAGATTACAAAGAATGGGTGACCCAAAACCATATTTAAACATAGGTTAAAGAAAAACCCAATGGTTATGGAGGATGTCTAAACCCTAGACCTCGCATTAAAATGGTATTAAATCAACTCAAGTAATGGTTATTCTCAAATAGTGAATGAAATTAAACACACTTATTAACCCCGCTCACACTAATCATGCAAGTAAAATCCATAAATAGGAAGCAATGAAGATTAAACATGAAACCCCAACCAAAAATGAAATAAAAAATAAAATACCTCATAAAATCAACCCTTGTTCATCGTGCATGTCATGGAACAAATAAATCACCTTCTCATTCTAGCCATGGGATGGGGTATAAAAATAATGAAGGAAAGTAAACAGAGTAGTGACAAAGTAGGACTCCACGGTGGTGATCCTTGGGCCAGCATCATTTGTTGTTGATCCTCTCATCCAACTCATCCCAAAGTGAAGGAAGAGGTGTATTTGTATAAGCCTGTGTATCAAAACCTCAGCCCTTGTTTATTCAATTTTTGGTTTCCCAATGGTTATGTGACATGTAAAGAATACATGTCATGTAATCTTCTAGTTTTCATTATGTATGAATGAATCATAAATTTCAGCATGTCTCTTCTAAAAATTTATCGTTAAAAAACTCAAATCATGTAAATGGAATACATGATGTGTAAATTCCCTACTCTAGGTTCTAAGATCCACAACATCATGAATTTTCCAGTGTCATGTTTTTTGTGAAGCTTGTGGTTTGAAGTTTCTTTTATCTCCCCATTCCATCACTTTTTTTCCTTTTATGAACACCAAAGTTTTCCTTCCATAAAACATAGAACAAGTTAATCCAAACAAAAATTAGAAATAATTATAAAAAAAATACATGAATAAATATAATATAACACCCTAAAATTTATGCATGAGAAATAGATATCACTTTCCAAAAAAAAAAGTTAATTATATTCACACATATAAAAAATGAACCTCATGTATATGGTGAATGAAACCCTTTCATGTAAAGGATTAAAATCATATGAAACCAATTTTTGATAAAGTGAAAGTATGGGATGATAGGTCATCATCCCCAAGTTACTATAATAGTTCCACAACTCCCAAGCCAATGTAAATTGCAGCCCGAAATTTGTCCATCCATATAATAACACTCAATAGAGACATTAATTATAATATAATTTTAGCATCAAATCTGTATAAATCAAAATATAATTGTATTACTGAGTTCATGAACCAAAAATAAATCACAGACTTGGATAAATAAAACTAAATATTATGAATTTCTTAGCAAACCACTCCTTATATGTGTGGTATGGTATTTATAAAATGTTTATTAGAAAATTTGGACAAAATCATACATCAATTAAAAATATGTACATTCTATATTGATGAGTTTTAAACAATAATAGAAAGAATAAATAAATAAAAATTTGAAATATTTAGACATGAGATATAAAATAATTATAAACAATTTATAATTTAGATATTTTTAGGATGGAGACTACTTTAGTCCCTCCCCCATCAGTGGGTTAGGGAAGCCTCACGTCTTCAGTGGTCGCTCGATAATCGTAACACCCCTATATTTTATGAAATAATTTTGAAAAAAAAATATTTTAATCTTTTTATATATTTTGTTATAAAAAACACAAATTTTAGTTTTTTTTACAAGAAAAACTAGTCTTAGCTTATGTTACATGCAACACTGAGTTTAAAAAACATAACACATTATTAAAATATTATTATTTAATATAATAGTTATCACCTAGAAATTGGAATGGCAAGTTTGAATAGGATTAAATAAATTATGAAAATATATGGTTTACCCTTGTATTTAAAATTAATTATTTAGTTTGAAATTAATTAAAAATGAGAATCATTTGAAAATAAATGAAATATTTCTCTAAGAAACCATTTGTTTGAAAAAAAACATTTCTTACCATAATAAAATAAGCAAATCAATTTTGGAGAATTATTATAATGAAATTTATATATTATAAATTAAATAAACTATTTAACTATCGTATTATGTGTTTTCAATACAAATGTCAATAATAAGTCTAATTTTATACTTAAAAACTATATTTTTTAAAAGGAGTTTTGTCACATTTTTTGCATGCTTATTTTAAAAATAGTTTAAATAATTTTTGAAAATTTTGTAAAATTTATTTTAAAAAATAAAAATAATTTTTGAAATCATAATATTAAAATTAGGCTAGGTTGAATTTTTTAGAATTTTTTGAAAAAGATTTATTTTTTATTAATAGAGAAAAATACTATATTTTAATTAAAAACCACCTTTTCATTTAAATTATCTATAAAGATAAATTACTTTTTAAATTTATTTTAAAGAAAAATTAGTAAAATTATATATCTATTAATCCAATTTTGGTCATTGAAATCAATTTCATGTTGAAATTGGACATAAAAACTTTGTAAGCTTTTGAACATTTTCTTTTGAAAACTTGATTTCTCCTCATGTCTATGGGATTAATTTTAAACAAAACTTTATCAATTATGTGAGTTTAATTTTTAAAAATATATTAAATATTTTTAATAATCATAATTTTTATTATTTAATAATTTTAACTTAATTTTTGACAAAAATTAATTGTGAAAATAGTCAAACTTAATTACCGTGGTTAAGGTAAAAATGGTTTCAACAAGGGGTTGAACTAAAAATATAAGGGTTAATATGGCCTAAATACTTTTCTAAAATATATTTTATGGAAATATTTTTACCTTATAATGTCTAAAAAATATAATATTCCATTTTTCATCCTTGTGAAATGTGGAAAATTTTGGTACACCTCTTTCTTTTTAAAAATTTCAAGTGTACCACTCACCTAACTTATAAAAGGTCACCTCCTCTCATTTCTTCCTCACACCATTATACCAAATTGGTTTTGAAAATACCTAAAAAACCCTTCTCAAAATCCCTCATAACATACTTAAATCCTAATTTTGGGTATAAATACAGCCTTGGAAGGATTTTCATTCAAACCTAAGGAGGTTTCCCAAAGAAGAGGTAACGTTATTCAACATGCATTTTTATTTAATTTATTCCTACACCCCATTAAATTATTATTAAACCATTATTATATAAAAAACACATTATATTACATATAATGAGATGTTTTTCTGTTAATTTCATGACCTATAACCATATTCACTTCCCTAAAGTTGGTTACAAAATCATTGGTCATGTGTACAACGAACTACCACCTCGTGAATCACTGTCATTCGTTTTTCCGTTACCAACTCTTATATTTGGGTATGATGATGGATATAAAGTATATATATTATTTTAATGAAATAATTATACCAATGTATTTATTATTTCATATATACATTTTCATTCCATATAGAATTTGATAACGTCACTCATGTGTATGGGGGACTACCGCCTTGCAAAGCGATGTGATTCGTTTCCACTAACGCTTTACATGAAAGAGAATAAGGATAAATATATGTGATATAAATCACATTTTTCTGATATTAATAAATTATTAATCATTATTAAAAGATAATATATCATTAATTTCTTATATATTCACACAGTTAAATATTATAATGATGTTCGTGTACGTGTGGACTACCGCCTTCACAAAGTGGCGTGACTCTCTTTTCGTCACCACACCATGTGGATGATATGTATAAGTATATTTTAATATATAATATATTATTTATGATATTATGAACATTATTTAAATATAAGATTTTAATTAACTCATTTCTATAATGATCATTGAAAAATGGGAATGTTACCCATGATTATGTACGGTCTATCGTCTCATTGATCATAAAGTACGTCATTTATCAAAAAAATATTCATAATTGGTCTTAAGAGTAAAGTTGATGTATAAATATGATAATTATTTCATTATTATTATTTTAGGTATAATGGAACAATTATCAATGTAATAGGACCAAAAATAACAAATCAAAACATATATGAAAAATAAAGCAGTTATTACCCAAAACGTGACATTAACATGGAAATGTTAATAAATTGGTAATAAAAAACATAATTAAATCTTATATGGTATGATATATATAATTATGGTTCTATAAAAGATATATAATAAGATTATATTTATTTATAAGAGTATTTAATATGTATGGAGGAAGTCGATAATTAAGGTAATGGAAATCTAGCCTCTTTAATTTTTGGGAGACATATGAAATTCACCAATTATTTATTTAATGTAGTGTTTATAATTCCCTTTTGAAATTTTGTATCATGAATATACTTATTTTAATTATATTATAATTTTAATTTAATGACATTCTTTCATGGGGCTTAAGATTCAAAGCTACCAAAGTGGTGAGGGTTTTATGTTACAATATCATCACTTATCAATATTTTTTATGATTATGCTTCCTAAAATGAAATATTATGATCCATGTCTCAATAGACTCTTTGATTTTCTTATATTAAGGTTTTTTCATGATAATTCATGTTTTCCCTTAATTTTCCTCTCTTTATGTACTCAATATTTCAAATAATTTTTTTAAGAAAAGTCATCTTTTTAGTCGAAACCCCTTTTTCTTCCAAAACCATGTTTTCTAAAAATTATTTAAAAAATGTCTTTAAAATTCTTAAAATGATTTATTAAATAAATTTTTACCAATGTTAGAATTTTTTTAAAAAAATTTAAATAACTACTCTTGTTGTTTTCCAAAAATTCATATTTGGATCTTACCAAAATTGTGAAAGGGATTTTTGTTTTAATGTGTATGAAATGAAGAGAATTTACCACCATCATGACCATTTTTTCTTTAAATCTTCATTTATAAATTTTCAATTATATATTCAAAGAAAATGATTTTAAAAAAAATGTTTTAAAAGTCATTTTTCAAATCAGGCAGTATATTTTCCTCAAAAAATGTTTTAAATGATTATTAAAGATTACTTTATAAGTTATCAAGGTTATTTTCAAAGAAAAAAATTTTAAAAATTATTTGTGTTTTTAGAGGTGTTTTTTTAAAGTGAAAATGATTGTTTCATCAAGAAATGTTTTAATTGACAGATCAAAATCATTTTCCATCTAATATGACATTCGTTGATTTAACCTATTACTTATTGGGGATATAAGCTAAGGATGGAATTCTTATTCTTTCTCTGAATATTTTATTCTTATGATGGAAAAATGTTTATGAAACCCATTTATCTTCCATGGGTTATACCATGATAAAATTATTATGAAACTTGATTCTTTTTTCATAGGTTATGCTTTGATGAAATGATGAAATTATTATGAAACCTATTTATTTTCCACATGTTATATTATGATAAAAAGTTTATTAAACCCATTTAATTTGATGAGTTATGATATGATGAATTTCTTATGATCTTATGGAACCTATATGTATGATTTTCATTATGTGATAGTGGTTACATTATAAACAAGGACAGTGGTTACATTATAACCAAGGGAGGTGGTTATATTATAATAAATGATAGTTTCTATGTTATAACTAAATATAATTGGGACCCATATATCCCTCTAATTAATCAGTTAAAGATTTATATCTCACGAGATTTATAGGACTCAAATGGGAAGTAAACCCAATTCAGTAAGGAAATTTGTCCACTGTGATTGTCTTGGGAGTGAGCCTTTAATACTATGATGGTTTGGGGAGTGAACCCATTCCACTATGAGGAATGGTATGCCAATTGGGAATGGGTTGTGTCCCACCCATGAGGTGTAGCACTCTATGGAGTGCTCTGATAAGATTTTTTAATGAGACTTGACAACTAAGGAAATGATTTTCTATACTTATGTGTATTCCAAAATTCTATGTATTATGAAAATTGTATGATATCATGACACATGTTCATTGATTTACTTAGGATTCATGTCTTATTAACTTCCAATATTTATGTCATGCCTCAAGATTTAGATCTTTGATATGCAGGGTATGGTTTTTATATGTTATTATCATGTTCTCATACCCTTATTCTCATGTTATTTTTACTAATTTCTCATGTTTACCCTTACTGATCATCTAATATCACGATTTATTATATTTACATTTTCTAGGTTAAGAAAAGTTTTTATGTTTGGTATGCCTATGAGGAGTACTATACGAAAATATATTTATGGGAAACATTGAATATCTTTCACTATATAAGAATATTGTGTATCTAGTCTACAAATGCACTAAAATATTATGGTACCTAAGCATGTGTTTGTGTAATGTATTGAGTATTCATCTAAAATGATGCCATATCTATGTATGAAAATTTTGGGTCATTATAGTTGTAATTAAAGGAAAGGTTCAGTTATCCTTTGGAAACTAGGATGAGAAATATTACTGAGTTACCTAGGGATATTTATAAGGATATGTCAATGGATATCTCTAAGGATTAGTCCAAGGATGAGTCAAAGTATAATAAAATGTCTTGGAATTTTGGAAAAAATATAATGAGTTGTTTCCATGAAATTTCATCCCTTTCTAGATTCTACAAGTGTATATTGCTCTAAAAAAAGGTACCTTGGGGTAATAACTTCAAAAAGGGTGCATCAAGATGGACTTGATCATCACTTGTTTCAAGACAACAAGCCTTGCTACACACCTAGTTTGACACTCCCAGGTGATATAATTTGGTAATTCAAAATATCTTTATGAACCATCTAGAAGGATTTAAATAGATGATGACATTGAATGATCTAGGATAAACCTAATGTGCCATATATTAAATAAGGTGTCATGGTTTAGACATCCTTTCAGTGATATTTCATGATTATATCATTTTCCACTATGATTAGTGTTTCTCCTACAATGTTTTTTTTGTTTTAGTCAATAGTGGTAACCCAAAGAAACTGGGCTATCATTGAATGTGAGAGAAAATATTTTTATGAGAATCGAAATGGGATGATGACTGGAGTGAAGGATATTGTTTTTATGACCAATAAGTTATCATGGAGCATGATTAAAAATGTTCAAATTAACAAACTCTCTGACTCACCAAAGAATATAATGATGTCTTTCACTGAGAGTTTGGGTAATCAATTCCATGGATGAAATAAGATTAAATTTCCTATATATCAATAATTTTGGAAGAAGCACCTAAGTTAATGTCTAGGTGGAATGTGAAGATGTTTCGAGTGGGGAAAAGGACACAGAGTAATTAATTTCCAATAAAAAAATTTTAGTTAACACAATGGATGGGGATATTGGTCTCTCTAAGATATTATCAATGGTTGAATGTTTCAAATGTAGAATTTATGGGAATTATGTGAATTGATTTCCTAAGCGGAATGATAGTGAATAGAATTAGTAAGGTTGTATGAGTAATGATTTTTTTGTTGATTATAAAGAGACTACAAATGACATTTGAAAGGAAGGAGGTATTAAGTGATAAAATGATAAATCTCAATAAATAGTTTGAAAAGGAGGTGGTATTATTAAAGTATTTATGTATTAGAATTAATGAATTGTGAAATATATAAGTATCTTTCAATATAATTTCTTAGTTATGGATTTGAAAGAATATGTTGAATGATGATAATGACCTAGAAAATTTATTTAATGGAAAGGTTAAATTTTATGGAAACATGTGATTAAGGGAAATCAAACCATTAATATTTTCTTAATTTAGAGATAATGATGTTAGGAAAAGGATATGATTTATATTGATAAAGTAAATTGGATTTTAGTAATTAGCTTGGAACATATTAATATTTTATTAACAATGTGGTTTATGCTGTCATTGTTGGAGTAGAAATCATTTTTGTATTCAAGGAATATATCCTATAATCTATGAAGAAGCATATATGTTTTCAACATGGTTTTATGGTAATTCGGGTTATTATTAGGTTTTAGGATAATACATGATGAAGTTATTCACATGTTTGGTATGTGACAATTAAGAGCTACTTCATATTGTTTGGTGGATTAATGATAAGTTCATTTTGAAAATTTAGTGACCCAATTTCTAATGTTCGGGATTTTAATATTTTGGAAAGTTCATAAGGTTATCTATTTATGGAATGGTTTTAGTTGAACTTTTAATGAGGTTTTAGATATTAATGTATTAATTCACCATATAAATATTTATTCATATTAGATAACATGGGCTAACCATTTTTTGTGATGATAACTAAAGATAAATGGAATGAAATGTCATTCTATCTATAAATATTTTGATTTATTAGTGTTTTATGAATAAAAAATTCACCTTCATTTCTTAGAGCATGATGTGAAGTGGAAATTGATCAAGGCACAACCAATGGGTGATATTGTTCTTATGAAATGAAATGAAATCAAGTAAGTATATCATCTCGGGAAAATTCTTCAAAATTAAGAAATGGATCATGAAATAAAATGGTGTCTTATTATCACCATTTTTTATGATATCATGACCTTTTTCACACCTCTCAGGTCTATAGTTTTTTGTTCGTTAACCTTATATGGATCACCCACTTTATTGTGATCAATAATCTCTATCACTCTCTATAATAATTTATAATTTTCTTCCATGTCCAAATCTTCACTTCCCACATATGTTATATTATCAAGAAACCTATTTATGAGTTACTTTAGGTATCCTTTATGTTTCTAATATTCCATTTTTAAGGTAATTTTTATTATTCATTTTTACGATGTGGGTTTTAATGAATGAATTTATAAATGTTAAACCTTTAATGATTGAGATGAATTTCAAGGGAGAAATTCATTTTAAGGGAGGTAGAATGTAACACCTCAAGATTTTATGAAATATTATTTTTTTCAAATTAATTTATTATATTTGAAATCTTGTGTTATACGCAACACTAATTTTAGTTTTCATTACATGAATCACCAAGATTATCTTCTGTTACACGTAATAAAAATGTTTAAATGAAACATGACACATTATTAAAATTTTATTATTTAATATGATAGTTATCAACTAGTCATTGGAATGGAGGGTGTGAATTGGATTAGCTAAATTATAAAAACATATTGTTTTCACATTTAAATAAAATTAATTATATGGTGACCAATTAATTAAAAATAAAAATAAAAATATTTTAAAATAAAGGAAATATTTTTCCTGAAAACCCATTTTTATGAAAACAAAGACGTTTTACATCACTAAATTAAACAAAATACTTTTCATGAATTGTTTTAATAAAATTTATATATTATATATTCAATAAAAATTTTAACATCCATCTTATCTATTTTATATACAAGATATAAGAATAAATCCAATTTTATGCTTAAAGTATTTTTTTTAAAAACATAGTTTCTTTGCCTTTTTTGCACACTAATTTTATAATTTTTTTTTAAAATTTTAGAAAAATATTTTAAAAATAAAATTAATATTTTAAATCATAATATTAAAACTATATCAGGGTTAATGTTTCGCAATTTTCTAAAAAGATTAAAAATTGATGAATAGTGAAAAATACAGAATTTTAATTGAAACCTGCCTTTTCATTTCAATCATTTATAAAGTTAAATTATATTTTAAATTTATTTTAAAGTAAAATTAGTTGATTTATATATATATCATTAAGATTTTTGTAATTTTAATAAATTTCATATTGAAACGGGATATAAAAACTTTGTAAAGCATTGAACAATATCTCTTTGAAAACCAGCTTTAGCGTCGCGTCAGTGGGATTAATTTCAAATCAAAATTTTACAATTATATGAATTAAATTTTTAAAAATAGATTAAATATTTAGAATCATAATAATTTTTATTATCTAATAAGTTCAAGATAATTTTTAATGAAAATGAATAGTGAAATTAGTAAAAATTAATTATTGCGTTTTGGGTAAAAATGGGTTTGTCATGGGTTAAACAAAACATATAAGGGTTGAAAACCTATCTAAAATCCATTTTATGGACATATGTTGACTCTATAATGTATAAGTCTCTAATACATCATTTTTCATCCTTTTTATGTGAAAAACATGGGTACACATTTTTCGTTTCCACAATTATATGTTTTCTACTAACCACACTTATTAAATGTCACCCCATATCCTCTATTCCTCCCACCATAAAACCATTTTGATTTAGGAAATACATACACAAATACATTCCCAAATTCCCACATGTCATACTAGAGTCATTATTTTAGGTAGAAACCTAACCTAGGAAGGCCTTTGGTACAAACTTAAGGATGTTACTCGAAGAAGAGGTAACATTATTCAACGAGCGTTTTATTTTATTTCTTCGTCCCACTCATTAAATTATTATTAAAAAATTATTCTATAATAACCTAAGTAGCTTCCATAAACTAATATATTTTTATTTCAAGGTTATGACCTACAACCATCTCCACTTCCATCAAATGCGTTAGAAAATCATCGTTCGTGTGTACGGAGGACTACTGCCTCATGAACCAATGTCCTTAATTTTTCCATTACCACCTCTCACTATTGGGTATGATGATGTGTATAAGGTATATATATATATATATATGATATTTTTAACATAATTATACCTATTGATTCATTATATCATATATACCTTTTCATTCCATAGGGGATATGATAATGTCGCTCGTGTGTAAGGAGGACTACCGCCTCATGAAGTGATGTGATTCATTTTCACCAACACTTTACATAGAAGATAATAATGATAAATGTATGTGACATAAATTAAATAATAATTATATTCATGAAATATTTCTCATTATTAAAATATAATATGTCGTTTTCTTCCTTACCTTTTCACTCATTGAAAGATGATAATGTTGTTCGTGTACGTGTGGACTACTTCTTTCACGAAGCGATGTGACTCTATTTTCATCACCAAATCACATGGATGATGTGTATAAGAATATTTAAGGAAATAATATGGTATTTATGATATTATGATCACTTTATAAATATAATATATTACTTACCTCTATTCCATAATGGTCGTTGAAAAAATGTTAATGTTACACATCTGTTTGTACAGCCTACCATGTCCATGATCGCAATGTACATCATTCCTCAAAATCATACTTCAAGATTGGTATTAAGAGTATAATTAATTTATAACTATGATAATTATTTCATGATTATTATTCTATATAAAATGGAACCATGATCAATGTAAGATGACTGAAAATAAAAAATCAAAACATATACGAAAAACAAAGCGGTAATTACTTGAAATATGACTTTAACATGGAATTGTTAATAAATGGGTAATAAAATGACATAAGTAAATCATATATGGTATGATATATATAATTATTGTTCTTTAATATATTTATAATAAACTTATATTTGTTACATATTAGGATTGAATATGTATGAAGGAAGTTAAAAATTAATGCTATAGATTTATAGTATCTATTTTATTTATGGGAGTCATATAAAGATTAACCATTCGTTTCTTTTATGTGGTGTATATACTTACCAATTGACATGTTATATCATGAATCTACTTATTTTCATGATATTATAATTTTCATTTAATTTTATTATTTCATGGGGCTTATGATTCAATATAACCAAATCAATAATGGTTTTATATTACAATCTCAACATTTATCAAGATTGTCTATGATTATGGTTCAAATAATCAAATATTATGATCTATCTATCAAGAAACTCATAAATTTTATTATACCATCGTTTTGAAATGATAATACACTTTTTCCATTCATTTTACCCCCTTTATGAACTCAATATTTCAAAATATTATTTTTAAGAAAAATCATCTTTTCGGTCAAAAACCATTTTCATTCAAAAACCATGTTTTATAAAAAAATAAAAAAAAATGTTTTTAACATTCTAAATATGATTTATTAAATAAATTTTTACCAATGTTATAATTTTAATAAAATATTTTAAAACGATTATTCATGATGTTTTCCAAAAAATGCTTGTTTGTATTTTACTAAAAATGTGAAAGAAATATTTGTTTTAATATATACTATATGAATAGAGTTTCCAAATGTCATGGCCATTATTTACTTTGAATATTCATTTATATGTTTTCAAGGTTATTTTAAAAGAAAAGTATTTTCGAAATGTTTTTTGTTTTAAAATATGTTTATAAAACTGGGAAGAATATTTTCCTCAATAAATTTTATAAATTATTTTTAAAGCTTCCTTTATAAATTTTCAAGGTTAGTTTCAAGGAAAAAGATTATCAAAAAATTTTATGTTTTAAAATTTGTTTTTTTAATTAAAAAAGATATTTTCCTCAAGAAATATTTTAAATAATCGATCAAAATCCTTTCCCATCAAATATGACATATTTTGATATTACCTATGCCTTACAGGGGATGTGATCAAAGGAAACCATTATTATTATTTCTATGAATGGTTTATTTTTATGATGGAATAATGTTTATGAAACTCATTTATATTCCATGGGTTATACTATGATAAAATTATTATGTGACCCTCTATTTTTCCATAGGATTGTCTTTGATGAAATGATGAAATGATTATGAAACCTTTTTATTTTCCATAGGTTCTGTTATGATGAAATGTTTATGAAACTCATTTCATTTAATGAGTTCTGATATGATGATTGTTTTATGATCTTATGGAACACATATATATATGATTTTCATTTTATGGCAATGGTTACATTATAATAAAGGAAGACGATTATGTTATAACCAAGGATAGTGGTTGCGTTATAACCAAGGATGGTGGTTATGTTATAACAAAATATGGGTGGGACATATATATCCTTCCAATGAATTGGGTAAATATATATATCTCATAATATAGATAGGGCTGGAAAGGGGAGTGAACCCAATTTAGTAAGGATCTTTGTCCACTATGATGGTTATGGGAGTGAACCTTGAATATTATGATGGTTTGGGGAGAGAATTCATTCCATTATGAGTAAATAGATTCTATTGGGGATGGTGATGTGTCCTGATTAGAAGGTGTAGCCGCTACGAGAGAAGTGGGCATTTTCGATGGACCATATGTGACAGGTCAGTCTCCCATCACAAATAGTCCTTTAGAAAGGTTTTTTACGACATGAAAACAAGTCCATTGCAAATAATAAGTTTTTCTTGTGATGGGGTGATGGTTCCCGTCGTAAAAGGTTTAGCGTGAATGTGTGGCAAAATGAAGGAAATGGTATTTGTGATGAGATTTATATACCATCACAAATAATATGTTAGCAGGTGGTTTTTTGTGATGGGCACCATCACAAAAGACATTGATATTTGTGACGGGACCCGTCGCAACAGGTACAATTTACGATGGTAGTCCTATCACAAATACTCTCATCACAACTAATCTAACCTATATATACACCACCTATTTTTTCCTCATTCCACTCAATTCTATACTCCTCTCTCTCTCTCTAGTGGAAAATTTTCCCTCAATTTTTTTTTCATAGTTTAAAATTTTAATTCTGGGCATTATTAGCAGCTTATATCTTTCAAAAGATTCAGTTTTATGGTACTTATTTATTTCTTTTTTTACATAATTAATTTTATTTTATTTTAGTTATTATTATTGTTAATTATCTGAAATTAAATTATATTAGAGTTATATAGTTTTATTTATCGTTGTATATGTTTATTTTTACAAATAATTACATGTGATTAGTATGAAATAGTATTAATTATTAGTTATTATATTAATTGGTAATAATTGGTATTAAATTATAATAATAATTATTAAGTTATATTAAATAGTATTAACTTATAACAATTAGTATTAAATTTGAATAATTAGTATTAAATTATAACAACTGGTATTAAATTGCAATAATTCACATTAAATTGTAATAAATTATAATAAATTTCAATAATTAGTAATAAATTGAAATAATTAATAATAATTTGTAATATTTATTAATAAATTGGAATATTTAGTAATAAATTGCAATTGTTGGTAACAAATTGCAATAATTAGTAATAAATTGCAATAGTTAGAAATTATATAACGCCCCAACCCCAGTTACCCAGAGTCGATGAATTATTACATAACATTGGCATGATCACAAAAGATCAAGTCTTGAAAGATGGATTAGTTTAGTAACCTTTGAATAACTAGATACATTCATAAATTTTACATCACATCATAAACTGAAAACTACTACAACAACATCTTGTCTTTATATCCCCTCATACTATCCCTACAGGTCATTCATAATTTACTTCTTAACATCCTGGAAAAAATAAAACTTTGAAAGGGGGGAGTTCAGATTCTCAGAAAGGATAACAATATAGCGGAAACTTTAATAAATAAACATAAAAATTTAAGGCAATGTATAACTAAAACAAAAGCCTCTTAAACTTGAACTTCAGCATAATATGGCATAGATAAAATGAAATAATTCCATTTACTTATTCACATTGACATTATACTAGTCTAATAGTCACATGCAATATCAATAACCACTTTCATAATGATGGAATGTATAATGCCAGACTATCATAACCACATAGTCAAGGCCTTGTGCCAAGACTACAAATAAGATTTTGTCAAGGCCTCATGCCAAGACACTATTTTGTCTCATGAGACCTACCGATGAATCGAGGAGTTATAGCGGGCTCCACCCATCACTTACTAAGTCCAATGCATTCCTCATATGTGCAGGTTTAAACATAACATAAACATTCGTATTAAAACTAGCATAAGATATGTAAATAATTTCTTCATAAACCATAAATGGTATAAAAATAAAACTTCCACACTCAAACATATCACAATACCTTCAATATAATATAGAAGTTTTGTATCATAATAAATCACATTCAAATAAGCATAAAATCCATCAAAGGATGTTGACATAGATGAAATCAAAACTATTTGAGAGAAATATCTTTTTTTAATCATTTAAAAGTCACATAATTATAAAATAGAACATTTAATTTGAAAATATTATTATAAGCTTGTAAGAAGAGATTCGACAATTTTATAATGACAGAAAATAGCCGCACCCACCATATAAGTTAAAAAAGACATTCTTACCTTAATTCTATCAAAAAGGTTAAAAAGGACATTGTTTGGAAAATGACAGAAAGATTCCTTTATAAACTTCTTATAAAAAGTAAACAAGGGTATAAATGACTTTAAGCCATAGTATTTAAAATAGTAAGAATGATTTGAAATATATTTTTAAGAAACATGGATGTGGATGATAAAGAGGTCCCAGTAAATAATTACGTATAAACAACCTCGGATAATGAAGAGATTGTGAAATAAACCCTTACCTTGTACTTTTACTTGGTTGAGGGTAGGTTAACCTCCTGTATAATGGTGAAATAATTGTCATTAAATTATAAAAGAATCATATACATTAATATGATATCATATATTATCTTTTAACATTGCTTTGTTAATAATATCTTAGTATTATCGTCATTTCAGGTGTTAACTTACTCGTTGTATTTTATATGTTTTGTTACATAACCCGTGTTTGTTATGGATAGGTTGTATCTTATTATTATCCAGAATGATATCAAGTCCTTAAAAATTATTTTTAATCATGAAATTAGAATTATACTTGAATGGATATGATGGGGAATGAATCTCATCGCGTTCGTGGAGACGGTAGTCCGTACCTACGCATGAGCGACAATATCATTCTTTTGATATTAAAATAATATATAATTGGATAGTATATCATATATATATAATCATTATCATGTTATATTTATTATTTACATGAATTATACATCATTATTATACCCATACAAATAATAATGTTTTGAATAACAATTACACCACGACATGGAGACGGTAAGCCGTACGTACGCACGTATGGTGACATGTCATTCAAAGGATGGATAGGATATTGAATATGGTTGTAACATATTTATAATAACATCACAGTATATATATGATACTGGATTTAGTATTTTAGAATGGGAATAACAAATAAAGAAGAAGTTGAATAAGAAAAAAACTTGAAAGAGGGTGGTGAAAACATTACCTCTTCTTCGGGTTCTTCCTTTTGATTTCATCAAAAGGGATCCTTAGGTTGGATTTATGATCAAACTAAGGCCTCTAGGTATAAGTGAGGGAAGTTGAGAGAATATTTGGGTAGGGGTTGGCCGATCCAAAAGGCTTTGAAGGTATGAAGAATTGGTTATATGTGGTGTCCTTTTACAAGGGGGGGGATGGGTTCTTTTGGAAAAACTTAAAGTATTAATTTATAATAAATTCATATTCAGGTTCTAATGGCTCCAAAGTAGATTATTCAAAGTCTAAGTTGGGGATGGGTATAAACTCTTTCAAAAAATATATTTTAGACAGGTTTGGATCATTATATTAACCTTATCTTTTAGTTTTAACTCTCTTTTAGTTTTAACTCTTAGTTAATTAGTTTGACATCTACCATGTCACTTTGTATTTTTATACTATATAGTTAATAAAATTACTATATACATCCAAGAGACCCCAAGTGGTCCATTAATGATACACCTACCATGATATAAGTCCTTTTTTGAAACCATTTATTTTTAGGAATAGAATATAAATTAATAATATTATATTTGTTTTAAAAACTCATTTATGACAATTTTGACACTATTCAATAATTGATTTTTGTTAAAGTCATAAAAACATTATTAAATAAAAAAAAGTTCATTTAATAAATCCTAAAATTTCATATTAACCAATAAAATTCTTGTATGTCATCAAAGATTTCAAATTATATTTATTTTAACATTTATAATACCAATTGTTTGATTCTTTCATTAATAAGAAAAATACTGCTTCATTATTATGTCATACATAAATTTAATTATTAAATGTCTAAAAATTATAAATAAAATACAATTATCTAGGAAATATTTTTATATTTCTAATTAATATTTATAGTCAAAATGATAACATATATAACCCTATGTAAAAATTGTTTTTCTAAAAGATATATGCTTATGTCATTTTTGTATTTACTTTAACTTAATTAATATAAAGTGTCCTTATCACCTACAAGTGGCTCCATGGGGTCCCAAAATCGACCCAAATATGCCCATGGTCGGACATGTATCAATAAATAAGGTTAGGACACGTTTTAGGGTAAATTAATATTATTATAATATTATTTTTTACCCTTATTTACCATATTTACCCTTTAACCATGGTAAATAAAATATTTACCGAAGTAATTATTCAAAATGTCTAAAAATAAAAGTTACATATTTACACAATTCAGACCTCCTGATTCCAAATATGGAATCAATTTTTATAAATTCAAAATAGATAAGTGGCATAAATTAGTTTAAATTTAATTCCCGTTGTTAAAACAAAAAAATCATGTTTTTAAGAGATAATAACTATCAAAATATTTACACTTGTTTATGTCCGGTTTAAATTTGAAATTATGTACAATGAATAAAATTGTATTAAATGGTAAAAATATATTCTAAATATACTTTAAAACCTCTCAAATTCATAATTTATCACTTTTAATTATTTTGATTAAAAAAGTTGTTTTAAATTAAAATTTAATAATTTTCAGTATTCATCAAAATATAAAAGTTATCCGAAAAGTACCAAAATTTTACCCTAGGATAATTTAGAAATTCTGAATCCAAAAATCAATTCCATTTTGAGAGATGAAATTTATAAAATTTCAAAAAGTGGGTATTATTATTCATAACTGCTACTTTGATTGGTTGCGGTGTGTTAGAATCTCGAAGTTGCGTACAATGCAAGTTATTGCATTATTAAAAGGGAAATGTACTATGGAAGCTTGGGGTGTTACATTCTCCCCTCCTTAAATAAATTGTGTCCTCATAATTTGATATTGTGTTTCAAAAATAAAAGGTTTAAAATAGAAAATATCTTTGTGGGAAAACCCACATCATAAATTGGGTTCATAAAATTTAGTCTTAATAAGAGGAAAAGAGAAATAAAAGGGCCACCTCCAAATTATGATCTCGATTTGGAGAACATTGGGGGAAATTAGAGACACATAATTGGAGGAAAAATGTAAATATTTATAGGGAGTGATTGAGGTCATCGGTCACAAACAATAGTAGAATTAAGGGCCTCAAATCCATCAATCTATGACGATTTAAAATATCATTGGTTCAACAAAACATAAGGTATTAGGATAACACATTTTTTGGTTTTAAGATCCCTTACCTAATGTTTATGAATTAGTTTCTTCATAGAATAAGAGAAATATATATATATATATACTTGACAAGTAGAGTTTCTTCCTTCAACTAATTTCTACCATAAACTCATCTTTTACTCCAAATGATAATAGAACTCAAAAATATTATGTTTATCCTAATCGTATAAGGATCCAAATATTAAAATATACCATTAAAATGAAGAAAAATACTTTGTAATGACCAGGGACTTCCTGCAGGCTAGTGGTGGGTAATAAAGGCCTGTCGCACTATGGTTCTAGGTTCGATTCCTGCAGCTTTGTCCGACGCGATGGGTTATCGCCCGACCTGCAGGTTGTCCTTTTCCTAAAACTATAGTATCATAATATTAAAAACATTGATCATAATAATTGTTTTAAACTTAAACAATATTATCCATAGTTCAACTTAATCCACTCCAAACATTATAGTTATCCAAAGTACCTCTATCCAGACTCTTTGTAAAAGGTATCTAAATTCCATTATCAATTGTCACATCAGATTCCCTAGACAAAGTAAAGTTTATCTTATTATCACATATTGATAATATAATTACCTTAGTCATATTAAAAACTTAATGAAAACAACAAGTACTTCAGTAAAATCCTTATACATATCACATTATTCTTATAACAAGAATACAGTCCTTGAGTCCAAAAACACAAATACATTAATTATTACACTTCAACTAAAATAACAGCATATGATTGGCCTTGATACCTTGGCCTTTTCTGAGGTAAGTTTACTTGGCGCTTAGGGCATTCATTTTCATAATGCCCCATTTCTCTACAATTGTAGCATTCAACATTTTCAGCATCTTTCTTTCCCTTGCAATCAGGATCCTGGTGACCTTTTTATCTACATTTGTAACAAACTACCATTCCTTTTAGGCAAGTATCAAGGTGTTTCTTCCCACAATTATCACATAATGGGAAATCCTTCTTTCCCTTTTTCCCTTTAACTGTCTCTTGTTCCACCGTTCACTTCTTCTCTTTTTTTACTTTCTTGTCATAACATTTAGAAAGTTCCTTTTCTGTCTTTATAGCACATGAGACAATGTCTTCATATGACGAGAAGGATTGTGATACTAAGGCTTGACGTAGAAATGGTTTTAACCCATCAAATAAAAGATCAATCTTACTCCTCATGTTACATATATAATCTGCTGCATGCCTCGCTAACCTTGTAATGTTAGCTTCATACTTTACGACATTCTCATCCTCCTTTTTCCTCGGACTGAGAAATTTCCTTTCCATATTTGCTCGATGGTAATGAGGAAAGTATTTTTCTATGAGAATATCTATAAACTCTCTTCATCCCATACTTGATACTTCTTCATCGTCCTTTGTGTTTTGAATTAATGACCACCATTGAACAGTATCTCCAATGAGGTGGTAAACTGCCATGATAACCTTTTCCCTTTCAATACTCCCCAAATCCTGAAATATTTTCTATGGGGAACTTATCCATTGCTCAGCTACTAGTGGATTTTTACCCCCATTTAATGTTTTTGGTTGTTGCCTCATGAAACGATCTAACATTGATCCTCCACGCTGCGGATCAGGGTGCTCCATACGGGTAAGGTTATTATTCATAACCTGAGTGAGTTGTCCCAGTATTGTGATTAGCTGATCAGCACTAGTTGCATCACCAGCACCACTATAATTATCTTGAGTATGAGGGAAATCCCTACATGGAGTGAGTACATTGATACGGTTTCCATTTCTTCCACTAGGAGCCATTTCTAAACAATGACATACACTATATTAGTTTATGGATCCCAAAACATAAATCCAAACTTGTAAAACACTTATCATAAATTGAACAGTTTACGGATATAATCCGTAACCATAAAAATGTCATTTTTAAGGAAATATATACTCATAAACCCTTCATAATGGTTTGTAAAGAAAATGAGAATTATCCTAAGCATATCCCCCAGGAGTTTTGTAACCAAGAGTGCAGCAAGGCCCGTTGTCGTGCACCAGTTCCCATTCGAGTCTAGCTCAAAGCGGTGTTTTCGGGTTTTACCCCTAGGTATATCTGTGCCAAATCCGCCTCTACCTGCTCGAATCTAGACATGTATGTATTGCTCGAAAAACTAACAAAATCTCTACAATACCAAAATTCTAGGAGGTTCTTGTATACTAATACTCAAAGTCCATCTTAGGCCTATGTGATCTAATCAGAGTTTATATAAATCTAGCTTCTATGGTTTATACTAAAATTCCTCTGATACCAACTGTAATGCCCTGACCCAAGTTACCCAGAGTCAGTGCATTATTACATAACATTTTCATGATCACAGAAGATCAATTCTAGAAATACCGATTAGTTTAGTAGCCTTGGAATAAATAGATAAATTCATAAAGTTTACATTACATAATAAAGTAAAAAGTACTACAATAACATCTTGTCTTCATATCCCCTCATACCATCCCTGCAGGTCAATCATAAATTACTTCTTCACATCCTGGGAAAAATAAAACTTTTAAAGAGGTGAGCTCAGATGCTCAGTAAGGATAACAATATAGAGGAAACTTTCATAAATAAGAATAAACATTTAAGGCAATGTATAACTAAAACATAAGCCTTTTAAACTTGAACTTCAGCATAATATGGAAAAGATAAAATGAAATAATGTCATTTACTTATTCACATGTATATTCTACTAGTCGAATAATCACATGAAATATCAATAACCACTTTCATAATGATGGAATGCATAATGGCAGACTATCATAACCACATAGTCAAGGCCTTGTGCCAAGACTACAAATAAGATTTTGTCAAGGCATCACACCAAGACACTAGTTTGCCTCATGAGACCTACCGATGCATCGAGGAGCTATAGCGGGATCCACCCGTCACTTACTAAGTCCAATGCATTCCTCATATGAACAGGTTTAAACATAACATAAACATTCATATTAAAACTAGCATACGAAATGTAAATACTTTCTCCATAAACCACGATTGGTATAAAAATAACACATCCACAGTCAAACATATCAAAAAACCTTCAATAAAATATAGAAGTTTTGTATCATAATAAATCACATTCAAGTAAGCTTAAAATCCATCAAAGGATGTTGACATAGATGAAATCAAAACTATTTGAGAGAAATATCTCATTTTTTTAAAATCATTTAAAAGTCACATAATTATAAAATAAAACATTTACTTTGAATATATTCTTATAAGCTTGTAATGGAATATTCGACGATTTTATAACGGTAGAAAATATATGCACCCCCCATATAAGTTAAAAAAGACATTCTTACCTTAATTCTATCGAAAAGGATAAAAAGGACCTTATTTGGAAAACAAAAGAAAGATTCCTTTATAAACTTCTTATAAAAATTCAACAAGGGTATAAATGAATTTATCCCATAGTCTGTAAAATATTAAGAATGATTTGAAATACATTTTTAAGAAACATGGATGTGGATGATAAAGAGGTCCCAGTAGATAATTACGTATAAACAACCTCAGATAATGAATAGATTGTGAAATAAACCCTTACCTTGTACTTTTCCTTGGTTGAGGGTAGGTTAAACATTTGTATAATGGTGAAATAATTGTTATTAAATTATAAAATATTCATATACATTAATATGATATCATATATGATCTTTTAACATTGCTTTGTTAATAATATCTTAGTATTATCGTCATTTCGGGTGTTAACTTACTTGTTGTATTTTATATGTTTTGTTACATAAGCCATTTTTGTTATGGATAGGTTTTATCTTATTCATATCCAGAATGATATCAAGTCCTTAAAAATTATTTTTAATCATCAAATGAGAATTAGACTTGAATGGATATGATGGAGAATGAATCTCATCGCGTTCATGGAGACGGTAGTCCGTACATACGTACGAGTGACAATATCACTCTTTTAATATTAAAATAATATATAATTGGATAGTATATCATATATAAAGATTCATTATCATGATATATGTATTATTTACATGAATTACACATCATTATTATACCCATCCAAATAATAATGTTTTGGATAACAATTACACCATGACGTGGAGACGGTAAGCCGTACATACGCACGTATGGTGACATGTCATTCAAAGGATGGATAGAATACTGAATATAGTTGTAACATATTTATAATAACATCACAGTATATAGAAGATACTGAATTTATTATTTTAGAATGGGAATAACAAAGAAAGAATAATTTGAAGAAGAAAGGAACTTGAAAGAGGGTGGTGAAAACATTACCTCTTCTTCGGGTTCTTCCTTTTGATTTGAACAAAAGGGATACTTAGGTTTGATTTCTGATCAAACTAAGGCTTCTAGGTCAAATTGAGATAAGTTGAAAGAATATTTGGGTATGGTTTGGCTGAGCCAAAAGGCATTGAAGGTATGAAGAATTGGTTAGAAGTGGTGTCCTTTTATAAGGGGGAGGATGGGCTCTTTAGGAAAAACTTAAAGTATTAATTTATAATAAATTAATATTCGGTTTCTAATGGATACAAATTGGATTATTCAAATTATAAGGTGGTTACGGGTCGAAATCATTTCAACCAATAGATTTTAGACAGGTTTGGGTCATTATATTAACCTTATCTTTTAGTTTTAACTCTTAGTTAATTAGTTTGACATTTACCATGTCACTTTGTATTTTTAGATTATATAGCTAATAAACTTACTATATACATCCAAGCAACCCACAAGTGTCCATTAATGAAACACCTATCATGATATAATTCATTTTCCCGAACCATAGATTTTTAAAAATAGAATATCAATTAATAATATAATATTTGTTTTAAAAACTCATTCATGTCAATTTTGACACTATTCAATAATTGATTTTTTTTAAAGTCATAACAACTTTTTTAATTCGAACCAAATTCATTTAATCAATAATAAAATGTCATATTAACCAATAAAATTCGTGGATGTCATCAAAACTTTCAAATTATATTTATTTTAACATTTATAATACCAATTGTTTGATTCTTTCATTAATAGGGAAAATACTGCATCATTATTGTGTCATACAAAAATTTAATTATTAAATGTCTAAAAATTATAAATAAAATACAATTATGTAGGAAATCTTTTTATCTTTCTAATGATCATTTATATTAGAAAAGATAACATAAATAACCCAATGTAAAATTTTTTTTTCTAAAAGATATATGCTTGTGCCATTTTTGTATTTACTTTAACTTAATTAATATAAAGTGTCCTTATCACCTACAAGTGCCTCCTTGGGGTCCTAAAATCGACCCAAGGATGCCCATGGTCGGACATGTATCAACCAATAAGGTTAGGGCACGTTTTAGGGTAAATTAATATTATTATAATATTATTTTTTACCCTTATTTACCGGATTTACCCTTTAACCATGGTAAATAAAATATTTACTAAAGTAATTATTCAAAATGTCTAAAAATAAAATTTACCTATTTACCCAATTTGGACCTCCTGGTTCAAAATATGAAATCTGTTTTTCTAAATTCAAAACACAAAAGTGGCAGAAATTAATTTAAAATTAATTCCCGTTGTTAAAACAAAAAATCGTGGTTTTAAGAGATAATAACTATCAAAAGACTGACACTTGTTTATGTCCGGTTTAAATGTGAAATTATGTCCAATGAACAACATTGTATTAAATGGTAAAAAAATATTCTTAATATACTTTAAAACCACTCAAATTTATAATTTATCACTGTTAATTATTTTGATTAAAAAAGTTCTTTTTAATTAAAATTTATTAATTTTCACTATTCATCAAAATATAAAAGTTATCCGAAAAGTACCAAAATTTTACCCTAGGCTAATTTCGATATTCCGAATCCAAAAATGAAGTCCATTTTGAGACAAAAAATTTATAAAATTTCAAAAAGTTGGCATTACTATTCATAACGGCTACATTGATTGGTCGCGGTGTGTTAGAATCTTGAAGTTGCGTACAATGCATGCTATTGCATTACTCAAAGGGAAATGTACTGTGGAAATTTGGGGTGTTACAAATTAATTTCAACAATTAGTGATAAATTACAACAATAAAACAATTAATAATAATTAGTAATAAATTCTAATAATTAGTAAAAATTCTAATAATTAGTAATAAATTTTAATAATTAGTAATAAATTAGAATAATTAGTAATAAATTAGAATAATTAGTAATAATTAGTAATAAATTCTAATAATTTGATATAAATTCAAATAATTATTAAATTCTAAAAATTTGTAATATATTCTAAAAATTTGTAATAAATTCTAATAACTTGTAACAAATTCTAATAATTTTTAATAAATTGAAATAATTAGTAAAAAATTGTTACAATTAGTAATAATTAGTAATAAATTCTAATAATTAGTAAAAAATTGAAATAAATAGCAATAAATTGTAATAATTGGTAATAATTGAAATAATTAGTAATATATTGTAATAATTAGTAATAAATTTTAATAATTAGTAATAAATTGTAATATTTAGTAATAAATTGTAATAATTAGTAATAAATTGTAATAATTAGTAATAAATCATAATAATTAGTGTTAATTAGAAATAAATAATAGTAATTAGTAATAAATTATAATAATTAGTAAAAATTAGAAAGAAATTATAATAATGAGAAATAAATTCTAATAATTAGTAATAAATTGTAATAATTAGTAATAAATTGTAATAATTAGTAATAAATTGTAATAATTAGTAATAAATTGTAATAATTAGCAATAAATTCTAATAAATTCCAATAATTAGTAATAAATTGTAGTAATTAGTAATAAATTGTAATAATCAGTAATAAATTGTAATAATTGGTAATTAATTCTAATAATTAGTAATAAATTCTAATAATTAGTAATAAATTCTAATAATTAGTAATAAATTGTAATAATTAGTAATAAATTGCAATAATTACTAATAAATTGCAATAAATTGAAATAATTAGTAATAAATTGTAATCATTATTAATAAATTATAATAATTAGTAATAAATTCTGTGAATTAGTAATAAATTGTAACAATTAGAAACAATTAGTAATAAATTCTAATAATTAGTAATAAATTGTAATAATTAGTTATAAATTTTAATAATTAGTAATAATTGTTAATAAATTACAATAATTAGTAATAAATTATTCCAATTAGTAATAAGTAGTGATAAATTGATATAATTAGTAATAAATTCTAATAATTATTAATAAATTGTAATAATTAGTAATAAATTGAAATAATTTTTAATAAATTGTAATAATTAGTAATAAATTGTAACAATTAGTAATAAATTTTTACCATTAGTAATAAATTGTAATAAATTCTAATAATTAGTAAATAATTGTAATAATTAGTAATAAATCGTAATAATTAGTAATAAGTTTTAATAATTAGTAATAAATTCTAATAATTAGTAATAAATTGCAATAATTAGTAATAATTAGTACTAAATTGAAATAATTAATAATAATTAGTTAATAATTCAAATAATTAGTAATAATTCTTAAAAATTCTTAATAATTAATAAAAAATTCTAATAATTAGTGATAAATTCTAATAATTAATAATAAGTTCTTATAATTTGTAATAAATTCTAATAATTAGTAATAAATTGTAATAATTAGTAATAAACTATAACAATTGGTAATAATTAATAATAAATTTTGATAATTAGTAAGAAATTTTTATAATTAGTAATAAATTGTAATAATTAGTAATAAATTATAATAATTACTAATAAATTCTAATAGTTAGTTATAAACTACAACAATTAGTAATAATAAGTAATAAATTTTTATAATTAATAATAATTACTAATAGATTATTATAATTACTAATAATTAGTAATAATTATTAAAAATTCTAATAATTAGTAACAATTAGTAATAAATTATAAAAATTAGTAATAAATACTAATAACTTGTAGTAATTAGAAATAATTATCAATAATTAGCAAGAAATTTTAATGAATTCTAATAAATTGTAATAAATTGGCATAATTTACAACTGATTGGAGGCTCCCTTTTGACTGACACCTTATATCCTTACAATTTTATCCCACTATAATCACTATAAAAAATCTTTCCTTGCATATGGATATCCATTTTCATATGCATGATAATGGAGAGCATCATGGAAAGGCATTTCTACTCTCCATTCTCGTGTATAAGAAAATGGATATGCATATGTAGAAGAAAATTTGTTGTATAGATTTCAATCAGAGAATGTTGCAAGGAGATTAGTCATCGGGAAAAAGAGGCTCATTTTTTCGAGGACTCATCTCCACTGTCTACGACTGAAATCACTTTGAAAAATCTGCTAAGACATATGAATATCCATTTTCATATGCATGAGAATGGAGAGAAATACATTAATGCCTCCCTTCTCTCCATCTTTGTGCATATAGAAATGGATATTCGTATGTCTGAGTAGATTTTTCATAGTGATTTCTGTTGGAGACAATAGAGATGAGTCATCGGGAAAAAGAGTTATCGCCAATCTGATGGAAATTGTGTCACCAGTAATTAACAACTATTAGTAAAAATTATCTATAATTAATAATAATTAGTTGTAATTAGTATAAATTAATATAATTTAGTGTATATTAATATAAAAGTTTATAAAATACAATAATTAAGTATGAAATAATATAAATTATTATAATTTAATAAAAAAGAGAATTTAATTGTCTTCTCTTTTTTGGATAGTGTATTTATTATTTAAAATTATAAAAAAACTATTTTTTATTTTTTTAGAGAAATATGAAACAAGGAATTCAACAACAATAATTATTAAATGATCATGCTAGGATAAAGCAGTGAAATAATACAAACAGTTCTAGTTTAAATCCTGTATATATTGAGGGTGTTGAATATTTATTATCATTTGCATCATCAAAACCAGAATTTGTTTCAAAAGGTAAAATTAAGAGTCCTTGTAAAAAACTTCTATGAGGATGTTTGACACATTTCACAATTTTGGGGGTCATTTATTTCATTTTTGTTTTCAACCAGATTATGTTTTTTGGTATCAATTTGGTGAACTAAGTTTGTGAAAAGATACTAATAATTTGGTTATAGATCTAGAATAGTTTCAAATTTTAGTACATGATGTGGTAAGTCCATATTTTCAAAAAGTTGAAACTTAGGATGATATTAATTTAACTCCGGAGATGGAACCATCTCATTTTTATGATTTGTTGAGTTCCAATGAGGATGCCTTATATCTTGGTTGTAAGAAAAGAAAATTTGAAGTAGTTTATAAATTTTTGGTTATTAAATCAGATAATGAACTATCAAATAGCTATTTTGATCAGATATTATCTTTGGTAAAAAAAACTGTTACTTGAAAGAAATGTGTTGCCTAAAAATTAATATGATAACAAGAGGTTGGTTTGTAATCTGGGTCTTGGTTATTAGAAGATCCATGCATGTTTAAATGATTTCATCTTATATTATGGTGAAAATGAGTTTTTTCATAGTTTTCCCACATGTGGAAAATCGAGGTATAAAGAGGATCAAAAAGGGTATTCTGGATTGATTCCTATAAAAAATTGAGATATTTCCTACTTACCCCATGATTGCAACATTTATTTATGTCTCAGAACACATCAGCATTGATGTCATGGCACGAAACATATATTCCAACTGGTAAAACAATAAATCATCCCTGTGACGGTGATTCATGGAAACATTTTGACTAAGTGCAATCATATTTTTCTTTAGAATCCCGAAATGTATGATTGGTTCTTTCTAATGATGGTTTATGTCCTTTTCGTTCTTACGATAGTCAGTATTCATGTTGGTTTGTCTTTATAACTCTATACAATATACCTCCTTGGATGTTGATGAAGGAACCATATATATTTTTGACATTATTAATTCATAGACATCCAAAAAATAATATTGATGTTTATTCGAAACCATTGATTGTTGATTTAAATTCATTATGGAGTAATGGTGTCAGTACATTTGAGGTTTCTGCAAAAAACATTCTTACTGAAAGCTGCATTGATGTAGACAATTACTGAATTCCTAGCATATGAATTGTTATATGGATAGAGTACACATTGTCCAAAATCATGTTCGTACAATATGAGAAACATAAAATCATTTATCCTCATCAAAGAAAAGAAATCTTTTTTGACTGTCATCACAGATTCCTTTCAACTGATCATCCTTTTAAGAGGAATACATACCATTTTAGAAAAGGAAAAATTGACAGAGATGTAACTTCAACAATGATCTCATGTACATAGTTAAAATCAATTGTCTCTTCATTACATCTGTTCACATTTGGACCAACAATAAACCAACAGAAAATTGATGGCTTTGGAAAAGAACACAATTGGATAAAACAAAGCAATTTTTGGGATATGCGATATTGGTCTGATTTTTTGGTCTGTCACAAGTTGGATGTCATGCATATTGAGAAGAACTATTTTGATAATTTATTTCATTCAGTTTTGGATACACCGTGTAATACCAAAGATAATATAAAGGCATGATTAGATCTTTGCCAAATTTGCAGGAGACCAGAACTTGAACTGTTTGAAAATATCAGATCATAGAAGTTAATAAAGCTAAAAGAAGCTTATACACTCTATGAAGATAATTGATTATTATTTTGATAGTGGATTGAATATTTGAGACTTCTAGATGGTTATGTTTCCAATTTGGGATGATGTGTCAGAAATGGTCATATTACTCGATGAAAAAGTCATGATTGTGATGTTATAATGGAAGAATTTTGTTGATTGTATTAATAGAATTGTTGAATTATATGATTTGGGATGCGCTAATAGAAATATCATATTTTTTTGAGACATTTGTGCTACGACAAATAACTACTATATATTAAGCAGACTGCAAGAAGATGTTGTTTTTTATTTTATGCAAACTGGAAATAATATTCCCATCGGATTTGTTTGACTCAATAGAAAATTTGATATTATATTTGAAAAATTATAAAAAATATGGAGGTCCATTATAGTTCCTATGAATGTACACATTCAAAATATGCATGCAAAAATTGATGAAAAAATCATGTAACAAAGCATCAGTTGAAAGTTCAATTATAGAAGCTTATTTTCAAGAAAAAATTTCTTTTTTCTGCTCTCATTACTTTCAATATGAATATACCTAAAAACAAAACTGTATGGGATGCAACGAGGGAAATTTTTATGATGAAATGGGAAAAAAATTATCAGTTTCCAATTAGCCCGAACATGGCTTCGATGGAGTTCATGAACGATGTATTTTAGATGATGAACATTATAAAGCTCATATATATGTTCAACTCAACTGTGAAGAAATGGAACCATTTGTACAGTGATTACTCCTATCACTTATTCTATAATTATTTATAGTAAATTAATATTATTTTATTTATAGGTTACATGATAATCACATCAAGGAACAATTTCCACAAATTACATAATATTCTCTTGAAGAATGTCGACAAAAAAATCATACTAGTTTCAAAAATTATTAACATAAATTATTTTTGGTTTAACATATAAAATCAAGGTATTATCTATTATATTGATAATTTTTTTACAAATTTTCAGGTATATCAACATGCTGATAAAATTGATAATGGATTATTTGTATTGAGTAGCCCACTATCAAAAATGGTTAAATATTATAACGTATATGTGGTTAATGGTATTAGATTTCATATATGTGTATATGAAGAATAAAAAAAACAATGAATAGTGGTGTTTTATTGAGAGTATCTCGTCATAGAGAAACTAATGTTGACTTTTACAGCACGTTGGAAGAAATTATTGAACTATTTTATCTAGGACAAAATTACATAACGATGTTTAAATGTCAATGGTTGGATAATGAGAGAGGATTTCAGGTTCATCTGACCCATGGAATCATTGATATTAAATATAAAATTATTCTTGCAGTAAATGAACCATTTTTATTTGCTCATTAGACACATCAATTTTATTATTCAAAATATTGTGCTACTTCAAGAGAGTTGAGTGATTGGTGGAGCACAATAGAAATTAAATCATAGAAAAATCAGTTTACTCAGAGTGAATGTGGTTTAGCAGAAGTGGAAGGAATTGATTTTTTTCAAGAAAAGCTTCAAATACATATTTTTCATGAAGAGAAACAGATATCGATGATGGCACCCCACAATTAAGGTTTGATGGTGATGATGATGTTAATGATGTTACAAATAAATTTGAAATGATAAGAAATGATGAAACTGAAACTCATATGGAAATTGATGATGCTGAGAAAGAATATGAAGACATTGACATCATCAGATATGAAGATGAGGATGAAGATGAACATTGACACAGTTAAATATTGGTTGTAATCATATATAATATATATCTATATATAATGGTTGTTTTTAACTATTTGCTAACAATAGTCATTTTGTGTTTCAGATGTAAAAGGATTTGTATCACCTATTGGAGGAAGTTGATCTACCATTGGATGAGTAGGATATTGGATCATCTGACCCTTAAACTGCTGCCGGTTTAGTGGGGACTCGGAGGGGGTGTGTTCTTACATGATTGATGATTCTTATCCCAATCCTCGATTGATGTTCACATCTTGGCTTCGATCCATGTGTTCATAGGTATGTTTACCTAGGTATTATAGTTAGTTTTCAATAATTTATTTATAGACTAATTTTTTGATTATTTGTTCTTTTTTTGAAAGATTTATGCATATAGCTCCTATACAAGGAAGGGCTATATTGTGAAAAAAAAATCTAAATAATGGGTCTCATGGGATCAGATTCTCATTGATGTGAAGCACTACATGTTCGATCATTGGCTGGTACATAAATAAATATTATTTATTTTGAAATTAATTTAATTAATAACTTGATATTATAAATTATTTGTAGGGTTTATGTTATCCCATGGATGAGATCATGTGTGATGCTATTTGAAATGAATTAAAGGGAACTATGTGTCAGCGTTACAGTCAATTTTTGCACAATTTTAGAAGGAAAACAATGGAGAAAGAAGGAGTGACAAAGTTTGATGAGTTCTGTCGCACCCACCGAGCTAATTACATTCATCTCATGTTTTGGATGGATTATATTCATACTGGTTGGATTGTCGTTTTCAGAGTAGATCATCAATAGGTCGACAAAATCAGGGGAGACAGGATGTGACACATCGAGCCAGCAGTCGTACATTCAGTAAACATAGTGAGCATGTGATAAGTACTTTTTTAAAAAGATTTATATAACTTTAAATGTAAATAGTTTATTATATATTCATATAGTTAGTCAAATATCCCGATATAATAGAGTTAGAAATTTATAGGAGAATGTACAATGATTTAGCCACTTGAGATATTATAGGTGCTTACCAGCGTCTGATTGTGGTCAATATATTTTCATTTTGAGTTTAAAATTTAACTACAAATATTGTTTTAACAATTTTAATTTTAAATTACAATTGAAGGAGTCATATGAGGTTGTGACTTCTCATACATAGACTGAGAGGTAGGCCAAGACCGATACTTAGACCAGGGCCCACTAATTTGATGAGACAACATAGAAGTATGCGTCCTAGTATGCCTTTGAGAAAGGTCGAGCTATTGGTACCGGTTCTCGATTAACACCTGTGGATTATTATGGAACTATTGTGATATCAGAATAAAGATTGAGAGGAGCTCGTGGAGATTCATCATCATCTATTTCACAATATCAAGAGCAGTTGTGAACTCAGAGTGAGCTTATAGAGAGTATGTGTAGGGAGTAGGAGTAGATGCATCAATGGCAGCAACAACAGTAGGAAGAGCACCTACAACAACAACAACAAAAACACTAGTAGTACCAAGATATGTAGGAGGAGATGCGTTGATTGAGGCAGCAGTAGGATAAGGCACATTTGGAGTACATGCGATGTCTGACTCGTTGTTTAGGGATACAGTTCTCTGCACCATCTTCTCCAGAAGACCCTCCCCCTTAATGATCTATTAATTTTTTGATAAAACATTTGAATGTAAATTTTGTTTGTAATATTAACTATCTACATTTTTATATAGTGAGTTTTTTATATTGTTGTGAATATTACATTTTTTATTTTTTATTTTTATTTTATTTATTTATTTTTTATTTTATTAATTATTATTTTTGATTATTTTATTTTTATTCTTTTTTATATTTTTGTGAATATTGATTTTTTCATTATTTTATAATTTTTATTATATTAGTAATATTAATATTATTATGTCATTAATATTAATAATAATATTATTATTATATTATCAATATTAATTTATTTTTATTATATTAATATTACTGTATTATTTTAAAATTTATTTTATTTTACTAATATTAATATTATTATTTCATTAATACTAATTTTTTTTATTCAATTTTATAATTTTTTATTTTTTACACTTTTTTGCAATGGGGCCCGTCAAAAAAATGGTTTCAATAAATTAGTAAGGTTTTTTTGCGATGAGTCGTTGTAATAAAGTATTTAAAAAATACCAATGAAACTATTTATAATGGATCCTTATCCTGTCTCAAATAGTTTCTTTTTGGGACGTGTCGTTGTAAAAAACCATGTTTGCAACACCCTTTTCTACAACAGGGCAATTACAACAGGGCCCCATTATAAAATGGTATTTGCGACGAGATACCGTCACAAATGCTCCATCGCAAATGACCCAATTTCTAGTAGTGATCCACTGATGGAGTTCCCTAATAACTTTGGGCAGTGATCCTTGACTACTGAAGAAATGATTATCTATGCTTATATGTATGACACAATTCTATATCTTATGCCAATGTTATGTTATCATGAATTATGTTATTTTATATCCTTATGAATAATTTATTATGAACATCCAATAATTATTTCATGACTCAATATTTTGATCTTTGATACATAGGGTATGGTTTTTATATGTTATTCTCACATTCTCGTACCCTTATTCTCATGTTATGTTTATGTATTTCACTTTTTTACCCTTACTGAGCATCTGAGATCACCATTTATTATGTTTCTTTTTCCCATGTTATGAATGAAGGTTCTATGTAGGGTATGCATATTAATAGTACTAAATGGGAATATCTTTATGGTAAACATTGAAGATATTTCACTAGATAAGAAGATTGTGTGTCTAGTCTCCAAATACACTAAAATATTATGGTCATTAAGAATGTGAATTTGTAATGTATTGAATATTCAAATAAAAATAAATAATATCTATGTATGAAAATCTTGGGTGAATATAAAAACATATTTTCACCCCTTCTCTAACTTAAACTTCCATCCTCCATTTCCAAAAATCAATTTATTCACTAAGTTTTAATCCATGGACAATAGAATCCCCAAAATCTTGATCTCATCCTTGGAATTCATGATATAAATGGGACTTTTGGATCATTAATTGGTGTATCATTTTGTTTTATGGTGACCCATGGTGTATTCCTTTGATAGGTTCATTTTTTATTCTTATGGTCTTCAGGATTGTGCAGTTATCAGTAGGTTGGACACTCATCTAATTATTATTCATTTTTTATATGAAGAGGATTTGGTTTCAACCTAGGATAGTGCATTATTGGTATTTAATGGTTTCTATTTCACTATTTCATGTTGTACCTATGGTTTTTACAGGAAGTGTGACCACCTTACTATAGTTGTGTAGGTTAGTTTCATTGAATTACCTCATCCTTTCTGAAACCCATCAATTCTAAAATTCCAGGGAAATATAATGGGTCGGTACCTATACTTCAACATTAGTACCAAAGTGATGCATAATTCCTATCAAACCATGTATTTTTTTAGTTTTATGTATGAAACATATCAGTGGAGTGTCCTAAGATCAATGTAAAGAAGAATTTTACTACAATAATTCTCTTTGTTTTGAAACCTAGGTTGATTTTTGTTCTTATTATAACAAGTTGGGTCATGATCATTCATTATATATACACTATTTAGTGCCAAAAATTTTGGAAACTAAGGTTTTTTTATTTTGAATTTAAGGTGTCTATTAGGGGACCAATATGGGAATAAGTTTCAATGTTAGATTTGAAAGGGTTCCCAATATTGACATTTGGGAATGTTGCACATGTGGTTTCCTATAATGGAGATTTTGGAAAAGCTTTTTCTACCAAGATGAATGTCCTATATACCTCAGATATTCTATGATAATCTAGTAAGGAAGGTAAAATTGATCTTATGATACATTCCAAGATGTATGGAATATCAATGTAGTAGAAACTAGACAATCTAGTGCACGTTGTGTCCAACATTGTAGCTACTTCTCAATTGTGATCGTATCTTGAGAATATTACATAACGGTATTCTAATACCTAAAATAGGTATAGATATCAGTAGGATATCCCTTACCTGAAGCTGTGTAAGATAAGTTTGGAATAGAAGGAGAATCATTCTGACAGAGACAATGGGGACTGGTAAAAGGTGATGTGTAGAAACTGTTAGAAATGTGTGTGAGATAATGACACAAGGGAGATGTTTGTGTCTTTGGGGAAAAATATCAGGTGAATATTTATGATTTATTAGCTTAATAATCTATTTATCTTTTCATGATAAAGGATTAACCCTCTCGGGTTTTATAGTATTCTAAAGAAATAACCAAATGAATAACAAAAAATCCACCCCTAAACAAAGAAAGGGAAGAACTTAATTCATGACAGTGGAAACTACGCTATGAACAAAAGAAATAATATAAGGTAGTGAAAGTATTATTTATTATTTCCCAAGCCTATGGTGACAAGGTATGGTGTCTTTAAAGGAACTATATTAGACCAAAGGCCCAATAATTTAGGGTAAATAGGGTCTCCTAAATCAAATAAAGGTTAGTAAAAAAGATTGTGAGGTCATGTGCGATCTAACTTAGCCTCTTCATGGTGGAGTTATTGAAGCGTCTCTAATTGTTTTTCTTATACATTCCAAGAAGTTAATGGATATATATTTTACTATTATTTCCTCATATGAAGAAATCAAAAGAATTTATGAATGGAGAAATCAAACCAACTCTAACAAATAAAACATGCCTTAGATCAACATACAAGATTAGATTCTACTCTATGGATTAAATGAAAGGAAATTATACATGGAGGACTACATTAATATATTAAGAATAATTGTAATCTCTATGCGAGGATATCATTAGTAAAGAACAAATTTATGATAATTATAACATCAAGTGGAGTATTTATAGGGATCCCAATTCAAAATATCTAATTTTTCCTAGAAATGTTTGTTGGTTCCCTTTGAGGTACAAAATTTTCTATTATCTCGTGATTGTTTAGGCAGGTGTATACCATGCCCAGAGTCATTGAATTGTGCAATGGTTCATGTTTTTTATCTATGTTTTATTTATTTCTGGTCTCCTTGGATTTATAATGTTTTGACTCAACCATAAAGTTATTTATCCAAAAAAAATTTGATTATAGTATAAAGTAAATATGAACTCTTTATATTTATTCACTTACATGGAAAATATTTGAACCCCTAAACTTTAAAATATATTATTTTTTAAAAAATATAGACCCTTCATATTTCTTAATATATTAAGACTCTATATTAATAATTTAAATAATTTAAATTTTCTTAATTTTATATGTTTTTTTATTTATTTAAAATATTGATAATAATTCTTCTAAACCATTTTGAATTGGTAGAAAAAAATATAAAATAAATCTTTTAATAGGAATAATTCATATTATAATTTATAAAAAAAATACAATATATATTTTTTATATTTATCCTTATTTTTTAATTTAAAAACACTTTCCAAATAATTTACATTTTTAACAAAAAATTACTAAAATTATAAAAATAAGCCATGTAAATTCACATAAAAATAGTTCACATCCACCCAAACTAATTTTCTTACATTATAAATCCCCATTTAGATTTGATGTAGGGTCATGAGGCTTACATTACTGAAATGGGCCTATATCAGTGAAATGTTTTTTAAAAATATACGAAGAATAATTTTTCTTAATAAATCATTTAAACATTCCATGTTTCTTTGTCATCATGGAGAATTTTTATATATGGTATCAATGTACAAATGAACCATGAAATTTTTACATTGTATGAGTTATTTCAGGTAGAGCCTTCCAAACAAGGACTATTGAACTAATAAGTAGTTTCGTTTAGAACCGTCATAGTTTTCTATATTCAAATATAATTCTCATATGAACCAATTCATTTTATGTTAAAACCATGTTTGGAAAACATCAATTTATGATGCTGTATTTTTTTTAAAAATATTCTACGGACAATTTTTCTAAAACTTTGATATGATTTTATAAATTTTCATAAACCATGGATACTTTATATTGAAAAATTTTATGTTTATGAATATCACCATAGCCCATGAAAGTTTTTAGAAAAAAAGTAGTGTTAACTCTTTTTTGTTGATTCTTTATATAATAAAACCTCAATCCAAATGAAATGGATTTGGACCTGATAGTTTTGTTAAGTGTATAGGTCGTATCACTCATAAAATTATATATAATGTGATATTCATAAAAACTTATCATAGTAATCTATTTACCCAACTCCTTCTCTAGTGAAACGTTTTTCATCAATAATGGAGAACCTATATAGTTAATCACAAATAATCTCATGTTCATGTGTGAGATTTCCCCAGAATCAGTTAACTATTAACCATTACTCTAAGACCACTATTCGATTTTATTAGGACAATAATTTTCCAAATTCAGTGGTAATAAAAAACCAAAATATTTTACCATAAGATAAAACCATAGTTATTTTATATTTAATGTAAAATTAAGATAATATATATTTATTCTTCCAAATTTTAACAAATTTTTACATGTGAAATTCAATGAATATATCTCAATTATTTCCATGTTTTATGGTAACTTACTCCATTCAGATAAAATATCTATTCTTTTAGAAAAGAAACTGAAAATAACCTAAAATATATATTTGATAGATTATTTTTTATTCTCAATTTTAGGAAATATTCATATTTAATTTTTTGTGATTATGGGAAGAATAATTCTCAAGATATAATCTTGGATTAACATGGCCTAGATGATGATGGTGGGAACTCTAGTCCCTCCCTCACCAGAGAGGGATAGTTTCCTCATATCCTCAACTATGGCTCAATACTGGCCCTCCACCCCCTCCACAAACCTTGACCCTCTCCCTCATTTTCTAGATTTTGTGGTGTTCCATAAGGTTTCATGATTTTATAATGGCATCCCAAAGGTTGGGATCTTGATGTTGCAGTTTATAGAGGCCTTTCTCTTCTAGATTGGTCTCAATTAGATATTTTTTACCAAATTCAACCATAATTTTTTTTGCTAGGTTAATTTTTCATTCTTGGGGCCTTAAAGATTATGTTGTGGTTTATTTTATTGTGTCCCATAATCTTTTCAATTGATTCGTGGTGGAAGAATTTCTGATAACTACTTTTTCTGGAGCTATTCATAGATTCAATAGGTTTAATTTTTCCCTCTTTCATTGGTTTTATTATTTTTATATTAAATATATCTCCACTATTATAGAGATAAATGTTTATTTACCTTTATTACCCCCTTCCATTTTAAAATTTTATAATTCTTAAATTTATTGAAAACTTCAAAGGATGTTAAGCATGCTTTGATAATAAGACTAGGGTGATAAGTTATCTAGTCACCCCGCTGCATTTGTTCTGAATTTGATTTATTGAAACCATATGTGGAATCTATTTTGATCAAGATTGGGGAGAATATTCTTTCTTATGAATAGTTTTCTTTGATTCATTAGTATATTTTTATTGTTCCTATAATTGGCTAGGCTTTTCCCATTCTTCTTTTTGTCATAATTCTATGGAACATCATTCTTGTGTTCAAAGTATTATGGAATTTCAGGTTGTACTCCATTGTAGGGGCACTGTTACACTGGAGGTGGGTTGTCTAAATAAGTATTATACTTTCCCAGGAGGAGAAATTTACAGAATGATAGCCACTTGTAATGGAAAAAACTATGAATCTGAATTACTCACCACCAATAGGTAATATTTAAGATGATGGAACCTGGACTTCTTGTGTTGACGTAGTCATCCATGAATCTCAGTCACCTATAAAAGCTATAGAAAATCAATTGTTGTTAAGGATATACCTATAAGATCAATGGAACCCCACCACCCCAACTAGGTTGAGTTCACATGTTTCTATGGAGTGTTGATCATAGGTCCTAAAAAGGTGGGGAGCTTTGGATCTGGCCTTAGGCCAGACTTATAAGTGGGTTCAGGAGACTTCCTCAGGAGTTAAAAATCAAAATAAATTTTTTCATTGGATTATGGTGTGATAAACATATATGTGAGATGGGATAAATCAAATAAAAGTAAATATGATAAAAATAATTAGATTATAAGCATTGATGGAAATTAATTGGACAAGGGGTTTGATGCCCATAAATGTTCTACTAAGAGTAATGATGAGGAAAAGTGGAATAATATGTTTACTCTATTATAATGAATGTTCAAAATATGGTGGTAAACTTTGAAGGATTTTTGAATATGAGGAAGAGGTCAAAATTACTAAAATATTACACCACACTTCTTACGATACTAGTTAAAATATAATAAAATAAAGGATCCATTTTTTATGGGAATGATAATGCTGGTGGTGGAACAAGAAAAGGATCGAGTAGATAGATAGGTTAAGGGTGTAACAGGCCATGACTTAAAAATAAAATTTAAATCTCCTTGAAAAGGAAAAGTTTTAATAAAGGAGGATTCAGGTAACCAAAATCCAACACTTTAAGTTGATTTAAGAAGGGTTTATTAGATCATAGTGGATATATAAGGACCTACTAAGTTTTTTCTTGAACCCATGACTTGGGAAGAAGGGAGTGATCTAGTGACTACTTAGGACCTGATTCTACAATCCAAGATCAAGAGTTGTAATTCCCTAATAAGATCAATATTAATTCCACTCAACTCAAAAGTGGAGGGAAAATAGGGAAAATAAAGGAAGCATCTAATGGAAAATCACCTACAATGACCATCCTTATTCATTAAAAAATGAAAATGTTGGAAGATAACTTTTTAGTAAAAGCCTTAAATGAGGAACAAACTTTTATGAAATATTGAATATTTTTAATTGTTATGAAAGAGAATTTGGTATGGATTAAAACATAGGTTTGTATATTTATTTAGGTTTTTAATGAAATAAGGATCGATATAAAGGATTTCATCATGAGCTGGGAAGAGATGGCCTCTTTATTTGAGGAGAAAAATCATGAGGATCCAAAGTGGAGTAATTTTCCTATCATCTAGATTTTTCACATGATGTATGATTCTAATAATTTAATATTGTATTGGGATTGAATAATTTTTCCCATTGTGTTTTAAACTTCTACTTACCACTACCACTTAAAAGTGGTTTCCTTCAAAATTAATAAAAATTTATTTTACATCAATGTGTTTAATTTATAGTGTTTTAATTTCATTTATAAAAAATGATATTGAGAAAAATCTAAAACGATATAAAAATATATGGGTTTTTGAATATAGATATGAGAATAGTATTTATTATGTAAAATACATGCAACAACATTATTGCATATTGGCTCATGTATTCTTAGAAATGGAAAAAATAATACAAAGACTACACTACACTTTGGATAAATGGAGAAAGTGTCTCATCACCTATCAACCTTATCATGTCCATAATTACAAAGAACCTAGCTATTAAATAATATCCTTATAGTGGCTTGAATTTTTATAATAATTCCCTTGACAATTTTAATATTTTTTATATGGGAGATCGTGTAGCTGATTTGTTTACTCTTTTCATCATAGGAATATATATATATATATAGTTAAAATATTATTTTTTATGCATTCATGTAAGAAAATTTAATAACTCATAAATGGAGTCCTAGATAAAAATTTTGACATTGTGGTTGTGTTCAAAATTGAGGATTTTATCTAGATGGTGTATAATTTTTATCGTTAGGATTTGGACCCTGGAAGAGATATTTGGTAGGTTTTATTTAAGATCATCACATTATCCGAATGAAAATAATATATTGTTTTTATTATAAAATGTTGATGTAGTGTCTATATTCCATGATTACATTGATGTGTCTTTTTATACAAGCTTATGAGAGGTTTTATTTTAGATAATTGAATTCGAATTTATGAATAAGTTATAATGATAGTTAATAGAGGATTATGGATAACCATTAATGGAAAAATAAATTCATCCACCTAACTCTCAAACAAATTCTTTTAACTATTGAGAATTAGGATATGAAAAACCATCTCCACACTTTCAATTTTTCTTTGGGATAAATCCTTAAAGAATACCTCTCTTCACATAGTGGATGATTTTTCTTTATGGGTTGGTGGATAACTCTTCATGTTTGACATTATGGTGCCAAAAATTAACATGAATAAAGAAAATATCATTGAAGTAATGGATATTCATATATAAGGGTTGATAATGTTAATTTTTACAACCTAATTATTTATGATTCTTTGATTCAGTATTCTTCAACTCACAAATATAATTTATAAAATTTAATATGTTGATAACAAGGAAAATTCCCCATAAAATATTGTTTGTAAATTTTTCAACTGGTAATTATTCATGGTAATGACTCATGGAATGAAAAATTGATGTTTTAAATAAAATATAATATACATTTATGTTTTATTATAATTTATTCTTCTATATTAAAATTATTTATGATGTTCTTAATAGGTATGTTTGTTAAATTATATACAAACATAACATTTAATGGTTTTTTCTAGTTGTATTAATTATAATGATTTTATACTTGTAATATTTATTTAATATAAGTCTATTGATATCCCTTTTGGATGATTATTATTAAATAATATAATTTATCCATATCTTATGTTCTCCATTTATCAATAATCCCAAATGTAAAGTTATATTGGTTAGTTGGACCATCCTCTATCCACTATTCCATGGATAATTTTCACATTTTATTTTATTTCTTTTCTATTGTGAATTGGTGACAGAGGCCCCAAATAATGATTTTTAATTTAAAAGGTTAAAATGGATAGTGGTGACTCTAGGATGTCATGGAGGAGTAATGGTAGGTGGTCGATAGTGGGTCGATGATGGTCTAGATGTATGGTGAAAATTCAGACATGGAACCAGTGTGTGGGTGTAGTAATGGATGGAAATGAAAAAGGATGGTTTTAAATTCACCATTGAGGAATGATAGTTGCACTGGTAGTGATAGGTTGGTCCATAAATGGAGAAATGGTTAAATAAAGTATTGATAATAGAGATTGAATGAAGAACTTGGGAGAAATTAAATCCTAGTCCAAATTTAATGACCACATGTTGTATTTCATAATTCATGTATTGTAACCACATTGAACTAGGGTTACATAGATTTATAAATATCACACAACATGTGACTTTGGGTCACATATCATTTTCATTGGTCCTTAATGCCTCAAAATGTAATTGTATACATTAAAGGTCTATTCATTGGACCCACACATTGTGTGAAATATCACACTATCTGTGTATTTTTGGAATGATGGCATAGTGAGTATGATATATACATGCCTAGAAACCAGATATACCTACACATTATGAAATTTTTAAGGACATCAAGTAAAATAGGTGAGGTGACTCAAACTACATCTAGTATACATGACGTCTATCCTAAGTTCCCATACATTCCATATACCATATTGTACACACCATTTATTTTTACTTCACATGGATTAAGGAGATGAAAATACATCATCATACTTCTTGAGTGCTTTACAAGTCATTTACCCTATTGGGACACATCATATAATGGCCAAACTCAGTATTTTTTAATTATTTCTATTATATTGGTAGTTTTATAAAATTGAATAGTCTATTCTGAGTATTGCTTTATGAAATTTTTATTGGTACATATATATTCATCATATAGGGTTTCTATTCAAGTATTTAGATCAATTAGGGTTTTACAGTTGAGTAGAGATAGTGATTTCTATGAGAATATGTTAGAGAATCAAAGGGGTTGATAACCCTCTTAGAAGTATACTATTTCAGGGTAATGGTCCCTCTACGTATTTACTAGAGTAATTAACCCTCCCATATTGATAGGGCATGGGTTTTACATTACTGTGTCTAGTAAGAGATGGTGTGTGAGTGAAAAATGTGAGATGATATGGGTGATTTGGGTTATTTGGTGCTCTGGGTATTTTTGATCCCTTTCTAATGTAAAACCACTATGGAGATGAGTTGTGATGAACATTGAACTTCATGACCTTTGTTACTTAATACCTTAAAGTATATCTATTTTTATTCTATCTATTTACCTATTTTATTTCCCACTTGTATTTTTGGGGTTTCCTATTGGGTATGTTGACACTCGCCCATGCACGAGCTTCATGCCCACACATGTTGTATCTGTATAGATGATCCACTATATGATGGTGGATTTGGTGGAGTTGGTCCTTATATAACCATTGTGATATTCATTTCTAGTAGTCTTGGTGTTAGTGTTATCATGGTGTGGAGTCTATCTTCTATAGTTTTTCAATGTTTTTCAATGTTACAAGATTTTGGAATTTGATCTTTTCTTTGTTTATAAGATTTTTGTTTATGTTATATTATTGGGATGATCATTTTTTACCATGTATTTTTTACTATAGTTAATTTATCAATATATTTATGTTTTTCATTATTATATATCTTGTCCTATCGAAGTGTGTTTTTTTACAATTTCATTTGTTAATAACTATCATATATGTGTTATACCTTCTTACTATTTATCTCAATACCTTGGACTATTAGATAGGTGATTGTGGTTTCACACTCAATATATTATAAACCAAGGTGAGGTCATAGTGGGCCAGTTTAGGTAAAAATAACATCAGAGTATTTTCAGTCTTAGGGATAGAGTTTGGAGTTAGTAGTCATGTGAGGATTATTTTGGGATACTTAGGGAAATTGTGTCAAGGGGTTTTGAGTTTAGTTAATAGACTATTTAACCCATTAACTGGTGTGAGAATCCAATATAACCTTTCACTATGAATTGACAACCAATTATTTTACTAAGAACTCTGATACATTTGTTTTAGGGTTTAATGGGATAGTACATGCATTATATATCATGTCAGTTATACTTATATTCTTTCTTTCTTGAGTTGTATATTCCAGATATTCTTTGAATAATTGTGGTTTAATATTACTAATTATAATATTCTACCCCATATATATACAAACCAACTATAGAGGTGTGGAATTCTTGAGACCAGGTCTTCAATTCATCCCCCAGTCATTGATTAATTGATTTATGATGCTTCATTTCAAGGACCTGATAGGGAGGTGATTTCCCCACCAGTGGAGAAAAGGGTTTATCCCCTATTAGTTGAGAAGATTGTAGACCCTACCATAATAATAATAAGAGTCCCTATGGAGAAGGATGAGACTAACTATATGAAGAGTGTGTTTCACAACTTATGGAGGAAGAAAACTTCTAGGATTCTGGGTGAGCTGGATCCTTAGGCAACAAAGGGCTAGCTAGATTATTTTTCTTGTATTTTTTATCTAGTTATGAAACCCACCGCAAAATAGTGTTTCTTATTATGAATATTCTATATGGTGTAGCAGGATATTAGTTTTCATTGATTTTTTAGACTTGTGATGAAGATATACTACCTTGTTCAGATTTTGATCACTTAGGTAGAGAGGAGAAATATATAGATATGTTGGGGATGGTGTGTCTCTAGATAATGTCAGACATCCAACAAGATAGAATGATAGTCTATCAGTATACTATAAAGTTTATAACCCTCATGAGGTATTATATGGATATGATTCATGATGGATATCATTGATCTTGTTAGTTTGAGTGAGGACTTTGATGAGATTCGGGTTGAGACCATACCTTTGTGTATTCCCACCTATGGTCAAGTTTTGGAGTGTGCCTTGGTGACTGAAATTTTTCTTGTGGATTAATATCTAGGTGTTGTAATGGATTCAAAGATGGTTTCCAGTCAAGTACATAAGATAATTTTATATCATTTGAGGCATATATATGTGCAATCTTGGAATCATAGGAGGAAAATATATATATTTTTGGTTGGTTCCACCCTTCTGGGAGATAGGTAATGTTATATTATGGAAGAAAAAGAAACTTGTAACGAGTTTACCCCACCAATAGGGAAAAAAGAATATTTATGGGGACACCATGGATGAAACTCCTCAATATAGGTAGTATAGAGACCAAGGTCCACCCCAAGGTGGATAAGGTGTCCCTACTAAAGGAATATATGGAAGCGGAGCTAGAAGTGTGGGAGAATCTATGGGGGTGTAATTATATCATCAATGTTTATCACAAATGCCTCCAAGAAGGCCATGATAGGCACACAGTGCAAGAGGTTAGGTGAGATGGTAAATAAAGGTAAAGGAGGAAACTTAGTAGGAAGTGTCTGAAATGGGTCAAGGTATGATTTTAATCTTCTCTACCTTAGCACTCATACTCATCAATGTTAGTATGAGTCATTAATTTCTTACAATATAATTCATATCTATTCCTGAGATTCCTATAGAACTCCTAGAACAAATTCTTCTCCAAGATACCACAACTAGAAATAAATATATTCTCTCTCATATATGGAATCTATGTAAGTTTACTATTGGAAGAGAGATATTTTATTGGGACCTCATTGTGGTGAAGATGAGACATTTTGAAATTATACATATCATGTACTAGTTTTCAGTAGTTTAGGATTGGGTAGATTTCTATCAGTATAGAGTTATATTTAATCAATTTAAAGATTTTAGGTTCACCTTTACTAGTTAATGGGACCCCCATATGGTATGATTAAGGTTTACCCTTAATTGATTATAGATAGTTACCCATTAGTTGGTGATCCTAGAATTATGTTTCATTGATGTTGTAGAGGATTTTTGTTTGTATTGGTATAGAAGTATATAAATGTTTTCTAAGAAGAAGTTTTAAGGTTTCCCCCTAATTGGGAGATCAATTGTAGTATTTATTTTCTCTATAATATCACATAGATATCTTATACATCTTATTGAATGTCCCCAGCTAAGATTAGGTAGTTGAAGGTGAAAATGGAGGACCTTTTGGGGAAATGATTTATTAAACCTAGTACATCCCATATGGAATATACAGTTCCCCTTTTTCAATATGGTGGACTGGGGTTTGAGGTTTTGTGTTGAATATCTCTTCTTTAATCAAGTGAGACTCAAGAAAAACTACCCCCTTCTAAGAAACAATGATCACTTCAACCATTTGTAACGAGATAAGTGGTTCTAGAAGATTGATCTCAACTTTGGTTACCACCAACTTTGGATACATGAATAAGATATCTCAAAGATGGAATATAGGTGTATCTATATACATAATAAGTTTTTGGTAATTTCATTCGGCATAGATAAATCCGCTACTATGTTTATGGGACTCATGAACATAATTTTCTAACTCTACTTAGACCATTTAATAGTGGTCTTCATAGATTAAATCCTTATTCATTCTTAGTCATGTGAAGAGAAAATTGAGCAATTAATTAAGTCTCATGACATATTATATCATCATAATCTGTATGAAATGATATTTATGTGAATTTTAGGATTATATAAGTTAATTTCCTAGGGAATTTCATTATTGAGGGTAGAGTGGTATTTGATCCCATAAAGGTTGATGCTATGATAACTTGGGAACCACCTAGGATGGTGTTTGGTGTACATAGTTTACTTGAATTGGATGGGTATTACTAATATTTTATGGTATAATTCTCTCATATAGAATCCCCTTTAACTATCCTCACATGTAAGGTGAATTCATTGATCATGTTAGATAAATGATAGAAATCATTTGAGGATTTGAGGAAGAGGTTGACCAGTGCCCCAATTCTATGATTTCCATAGGAAGGAGTGAAGTATTTGGTGTATTTTTATTCCTCTAGGTCTTATATTGGTTCTATGATTACACATATATGTTCAATAATTTCATACGGGTTTAATAAATTGATATCACACTAAAAGAATTAAACAAACCATGGATTGGAGCTTGTGGACGTGGTGTTTTCCTTAAAGATGCAGAAAAATCATCTTCAAGTCGATTAATTTGAAATTTTCATATAAAAAATAGATGAAAATGTATCTTTTTAATATATGGACCACAATTTGTGATGGAGGTGATGACTAGAGTTCCTATATGACTAAAACTTTGAGAGATTCTATATTCTATAGAAGAGAAATGTTATATTTAATTATCTTCATAAGAAATCTCATACTCAGTGGATGGAGGGGGCTTCTAAAAAACTAGATTTGTTACAATTGATTTATATAGAGGAAGTATATATATATTTTACCTTTAGTTGATAGTATTATTACCTACACCCCTTTATCAATTGAACGAGGCCTAGCTTAGAGATATTGATTATTAGGTTTTGTAACACCATATTTTCTCTATAGATACACTTAAATGGATTATCTAAATGTGGGGATTATGTCATCCTCTTTTAGGAAAATGCATTAGTTATTTCTTTGGTACCTAAATAGGAATTTATGGGGTATCCCACTACCCATGTGGTGGTACATCCTCATGCAGTAATGATATAATAGGATCTGAAGAGTCAATTTTGGTGACCTATCATAAAATAAAGTGTTGTTGGGTATATATCATGATCTCTCTCATATTAGTAGGTGAAGGATGAGCACCAGGTTCCCACTAGTTTGAGAAAACCTATTGATATTATAAAGTGGAAGTTTGATGGTATCTTGATAGATTTTGTCACTATAATTACATGATAAATGAAGGTTCATGATATTGTCTAGGTGTTCATTAACTAGAATCCCAAATAATTTCACTTACATCCTATTTGAGAGTAGATATTGGTGGAGAGATTTGGTCATCTATACACAAATAAGTTTGTTTGGTTATAGGGGTACCCTCAATGATTTTTCTAATCATGGAACTTGATTCACATCATGGTTATAGATAAGTTTTCAAGATTCTTTTAATGCCTGAAAACATTTAATTATGGGATTCTAGGCAGAGATGTATGGGTAGACCAAGTGTACTGTCCAAGTTCTTAAGGATATATTACAAGATTACATGCTATAATTTTTGTGAGGGTTGAGATAATCACTAAATATTATTATATTATTCATAAAACAATAACTACCATTCTATTATTAGAATGAAATATTTTTAGACCTTTTATGGGAGACATTGAAAGTCACCCCTTTACTGGATAGGGATTGGGGAATCATATCTTATAAATCCCAATCTAGAGAGAATAAAAATAGAGAAGATTTAGGTAATCCAATAGTTTATGAAGAAATACTGGAGCCTTTATATGTTCTATGTGGATAAGATATGGTTATATTTGTAGTTTTATGATGGAAACCATGTGTTTTCTAAAATATCAACTCAATTTAGTTTGAAGAGGTTTGGTTGATGTAGCAAGTTATATATGAGTTTCATCTGGCCATTCCAGATTCGGATAGGGTGGGAGAGAATTCTTATGGCCTAGTATTACCTCTATTGATATATGGGTTTCACTAAATTTTCCATGTGTTAGAGATAAGGTAGTATGTTCATGATCTCTCACACATTATTCACCAGGGTGAGCTAGATGTTAAGGAAAAAACTAAAGTTATAAAGTACTCCATGGCCAACAAGGATCGGTGGGACAAGGTTATTAATAGATGATTGATTCCCTTGGTTCATGTATTTTGGTATCATGGGAATTTCTAGTATAACTTGTTCAATCAAGATAACAAAATTCAATTTCATATCCCTCACATATTTCCATGAGTTTTGTTTTTTCGTATTAAAAGACTTTTAAGTGAAGAGGATGTAGCGATACCAATTTTTGTAATAATAGATTTTAATTTTTTTAGTTATATTATATTAGTAGTTATGAAGATGATTAATTTATTTTCTACATAATGGAATTTTAAAAAATATATTATATATTTAAAAAAATTATTTTTATTTTTTCCTGTGTGAATATTTCATAACCTCTAAATGAAGCCCTAGATCAAAATTACAAAAACACAATTATGCCTAAAATGAATTATTTATCCTATTATAGGTATAGTTTTCACCTAGGATAGGTATAATTTTTATGGTTAGGCTATAAATATTATGAAAAATATTTTGAAGGATTTATTTAAGATAAAAATATTATGAAAATAAAAATAACATATTTTTTTAATTGGAAAGTTGTTATATAGAATTGGTAGGCCATGATGGTGTTGAAATTACTTTTTAAACAAGAATATAAGAGGATATATTTAATAGAATTGACTGGGAATTTATAACTATTCCATAATGCAATTAAAATATTGTTTTATGGATAAACATTAATATAGAAATAAATTCCACCATTTAATTTTCCACCAAATTTCTAACACCATTGGTAATTAAGAAAAGAAAAACTCTCTTATATATTTATATATTTCTTTGGGAGAAATACTTAGAGAAAACCAATATTCACAAAATTAAGGTTTTTTCTTTAAAATTTAGTAGATAATCCTTTTCATTCATTATTTTGGTTCTAAAAATGAATTTGGATCAAGATAAAATCGTTGAATAAATGGGTTTTCATCAATGCGGGAGGAAAATTTTAATTCTTACAGCCTCATACTTTTTTATTATTTCATCCCTATATGATTCTTTTAACCATAAATAGAATTTAAAAAATTTGCCATGGTGATAAAATGAAAAAGTTCCCATGGAATATTATTTATAAATTGTTAAATTGTTAATTGTACATTATAATGATTCAAGGTACATAAAAACAAGTTTTTTAATTCAAATGTAATATTTTAGGTTTTATTATGTCTTATTATTCCCTATTATAATTATTTATGAATTTTAAAATCATGGATATTAATTTAATTATATATTTACATGATATTTAATAGGTTTAATGAGTTATATTAATTCTAATTTTTTTTATCTCTGATGTTTTTTTAATAGATGTTCATAATTTCCCCCATAGAGGATTATTCTTTTATAATTAAATTTATTCTCCTATTATATTCTTAGTTCTTCAATGATATCAAACAGAAACCTATATTAGGTGGTCATACCTTCCTTTATCCACCATTATACAATTCTCTCATTTTCTTTTTTTATATTGCGGATCGATGAAAGGGGCCCTAATTCAAATTTTGGATTTGTAAGGGAGAAGAGGAATGGTGATGACCATGGGATTTCATGGAAAAGAAGTGGGAGGTGATCTAAAATGGTTCATTGATGGTTTAGACATATAGTGGAAGTTTGATAGTGGAGTTTTTGTTCATGGAAGATGGTAAAGAAAAACGATGAAAAATGATGGATGAAAATGAACCGGCGAGTATTAGTAGTAGAACATGAGGTAATGGTATTGGAAATAAGTGTAGAAATGATCATAGAAAGTATCAGAACCAAATTCATAGTGAATAATATAAAATAAATGAGTTCTATTTCTAGATATAGTGATTAAATGATGTGTATTCCCCTAGGTCACTATCATGTATCACAGTCTCCATGGTAGTAGGTTTTCAAAGATTTATAAATATCACATTTCATGTGACTTTAATCCACACATCATGTTCTTTGGGGCCTAGTGCCTCAGTATATAATGGTGTACACACCAAGTCTACACATCATGTTCCACATAAAAAACTCTATGTATTTCTAGAAGTAATTCTTGTGATGTATAGGTTGTGGATGCCAAGAATCAATGTAGACCTACATGCCATCTAATTTTTTGTCATTCTAGGTGCAATAAGAAAAATGAATTAGTGTGTATATACACTATCTAGATCGAATTCTTATACACATCATGGAGCATATTAGACATGTTGTGTATTGGACTTCTTTTAGATTGATCGAAGGTAGTACATGACTAAAACTCTTGAGTGACTTACACATCATGTACCCTATTGGGACATGTTTTGTATTGAGAAAAAATGGTATTGCTCATATATTTACACATAGATTACAGTTTTAGACATATCATTATTCAATTATAAGTATTTTATTTCCATATAGAATTCTTTTTTATGTATATATTAATCATATAGAGTTTGTCATAAAGGTGTTTATAATGTTGTAGTTTCATAGCTATGTAGAGATGATGAAGTGTGTCTGTAAGATCCCAGATTTTGTGAATGTACATCCTTTTATAAAATTTTGATTTTAATACCTTTCTTAGGGTTGAATAAATATTTTCCAATTGTATGATGGGACTCAGGGATGTTTCACAGATTCAAGATGTGAAAGGAAGGGGAAACCAAGAAAATATGTGCAAGGCGCACAATTTGCGCATGGTTAGGTAAATCATGTGGCCCGCCCAGGAAAATCATGCAACCTTAGGCAGTGTCATATCATAAAGATGGTGAAATATTTTTCAAACTATGTGACCTAGCTTCCCTTGGGAAGTGTCTTGCTCACAATTTAGCAAACCGTGTGACTAAATCGTGCAGCCCTTGTAAACTTAGAAAAATTTACAAAATTTCCATTATGGTATTTTTATGTTCCACCCGATTCCTCCCTCATTTCTCCCCCTCTCAAACCTAGGTACAAACAAATTTGACCCAATCTTCCCAAGGGTGGTTCTCCCTAAATTCTTGGCCATTTGGATCACCTTTGGTTGAATATTGAAGCCTTAGGTAATTCAAATGCTCCTCTTGCTTCTCTTTCATGGATTAGGGTTTGTAGTGTCTCCCATCTTCTTCAGAAGCCCTAAAACCTTCTTTTTCTGGTGGAATCTAGTTTGGAGATTCAAGGGGTGCTTGAATATGGATATAATGCTTATACTATGAGTTTTTTCATCATCAGATTTGAGGTAGTTGGTCTAAAAGTTATATCCCATGGTTTTTATATAAATATGTGCATATGAAATTGTGTTCTTGTGTCCCTCTTCTTGTGTTCTTGGAACCTTTAGTTATATCAGGCAAATTGGGTGTCTAAATGATATATTGAAACCCTCATGGTCCCTATGGGATGCATGGAGGATGACTTGACAATTTTAGGGCCACCTATAGGGTGCACTGACATTCCCAAACCTAGAAAACGACAGGGTTTAGTGAAGGGTTGTTGAGAGATAATGTGGAGCCCATGAACAATATTTTCCATTGGTTGATTAATTTTAAAATGGAATAATGTTTTTTTTTTCTGGGATGATAATGGAATAAGGGGTTGATTGGTAATACACGAAATGAGAAAAAGGGGTTAAATGAGATTATGTCGAATACTTAATGAATTTTGTTAGAAATTCCTAATAGGATTAGTGCATGTGAAATAGTGAACTCTTAAATGGTTAATGTCATGGGAAAATGGGGAATATGTTAGATGGGATTTAATAAGGTTGTAATGGCCCAAAGGCCTTCATTTTTTATTATTTTTCATAATCCACCATTCAAGGGGTGAGGTGAAACCCTTACAAGGCTCGAAGGCTTAGAGACAATTACCTGACCCATAGGTCTAGAGAAAATGAACCAGACAAGACAAATTGGAACTGCTCCTCTACAGCATATGTCATGATATCATAACTCCACCTTCGCAGGGCTGGTCGGCTAACTATCCTATGCAAAGCCGCACAGGCCTGGTACTGATGGAAAATCTATACCCTCTCAATCTTCCGAATCTGGTTAGCTCTGATCTAGCGAATGTGCCTACCCTGAATCCTCATCTGAATCCTTATTCCTTGTAGTCAAATTGGTACATCTGAATTCAAGTGGCTTGAAGGCCTTGGGGTGGCCCTAAGGCCATAAGGTGGCCCAACAGCCTTGATAATCAACTGGGCCGAAGGACTTAGGTCGCCCGAAATCCTTGAAGGACCCAAGGCCCAAATTGGTGGCCCAAAATCCCAAATGGATTAATAGTTACAGGTATTACAGTACCGAACATTACTTGCTACAATACCTACTACAGTACTGAACAGTGCCTGCTACAGTACCTACTATAGTTCCTACTACAGTACCTACTATAGTTAAATGGGATTTAATAACGGAATTGATAAATATGTTTAATGGGTTAGTTCATGAAAATTATGGGGGTATACCTAAAGGGTTGAATGTCATAAAGTGGTTGTGAAATATGATATTAGAATTGTACTTGAAAAGAATAAGTGGACAAATTCTTGTAAAATGATAAATGGGATAAATGTGCTAATGAAAGGCAATTAATGAAAATTTTCTAATGTATGGGAATTTATGAATTTACTTAATGGGTTATGGTGTGAGAAAGAGAATTAGGTTAAACTATTGTGTAATTTAAATAATAAATGTGTTAATGGGTTATAGCATACTATTAATTACCATGATTGATAGGTATGGAATGTGGTTGTTATTTTTATTTATTGTGTTTCGTTGTGATATAGTATGTGTGTGGTAAATGGATAAATAAGAATGTGCACATGGCTTTGTGCAGGGGGTATTGAAATGAGGTTCTACACCCATTTGTAGAGTTAGACTAAGGCTCTAAACTCCCCCTCAAAATGCATGGGTTAGGGAAGGGGATATAGGATCTATTCCCCCAACAGTTTCATTACACCTGGACCGAGGTTTCTAGGTGAGGATAATGTGTTGATGTGATGTGTTTATCCCTAGTAAGATAGGGACTTGACTTATTCCCTTATGCTTAGTGATGGATTTCCTTAGACCCATGTGTATATGATGTATATGCCTAACCGATGGGACACATGATGATTGTGGATTAAGTAAATAAGAGATAAATTAGTGGTGAATATAGTAATAATAATAGAAATGGATTGGATACACATTGGTAAATAATGGAAACTGAGTGGTTATTTCTAGTTTACATTGTCATTTATTCATAATTCCATGCACTATGTAGTAGACTGAATATTTTTTAGACATCGTTGGTGGTGGAATACTGAGTTTTTTACTCACACCCTGCTCAGGCCGCCACTGGGTACTTGAGTAGATTTCATGTTTGTAGGTCAAGACAAGAGAAAGTTTCTATGCTATGATGTTTATTTAGTCTTGGGAAATTCACAGATGAGGATCTGTACATGGATTCGGGACCCATTCAGGGGATTTATCCATTTTTTTATGTTTGGGTTTTATTCACTTTAGCATTATTTGAATTTCATGACATGGTTAATATTGAGTTACAGTTTGTACTCAGTTTTGGGAGATGATTGGCTATGAATGTTTATTGGTTGTTCTATATTATTCTTGTTACTTATATTATGTTAAGTTGTGTATTACTCTGTTAAATAGGTTATAGTCTCCCCACGTGACTTATTATACCCTCTTCATTGGTCGGCAACCCCTGGTGTATGGGGAGGTGTGCTTGAGGTCATGTGATGATTCATCTCAAGGAACTGGTTTAGTGGATCCCGAGTCAGGGATTTTACAAAGTGCTATCAAAGGAGTTTTCTTTATTTTTCTTTTTCCTTGCTATTTTGGGATGGTAGAATGGATACTGGGAAGGGTTAGGCCTTAGTAATGATCTTGTTCTTACGAGTAGATCACCCATGTACGGGGGACAACCCATGTTACCCCGAGGTGGGAGTTGTTGCTTTTGATGAGTTTTGTTACAGTTGAATGATATTTCACCATTGGGGGAATCACATATTATGTGATTTGAATGATTTATGATATTTTTATCATTTAAAAAATTGAATGAGTTTGTGAATTCATGCATCATTTTATGAACATAAGGATGTTAGAGGTATGCAACATAATAGGCACACATGGGATGGATGTTCAGGGCATAGAGAGTAGAATTCATTTTACATCCTTGAAAATTTTAAATAAAATGGTGCCTAATAATGGTAATGAAAGTGGGTAAGTGGAAAGAATGTAAATAAATAGTTGAGGAATATTTTTTATAATGAAACGTTATGATCAGGTTAAAATTTTGGGTTGTGGAAAATTGTAAAGATCAAATGGTTCATAAAAAAGAAAAACTTTCATAGTGATGGTGAAATAGTTAACAAATGTTTCCTAGTTAAAAGAATAAATGAGTTAAAATGATAATAGTAACAAGTTGTGAAATAGGAAATGTGCCTAAGAAGAAAATATTTGTGTTGTTAAAGAAGAAGAAATGGTTTAAAGAGATGTTTGATGAAATAATTTTGATTAAGTAATTTGGTTTTTCCCATGTTGACCATGACCCATGGTAAGAATGGTTGGGTTAATATTATAGATGTGAACACGTCTGTTGGAATGGTTTATGAGGAGTGTCTTAAGTATGGAAGGTAGTGAATTATTCTATTGTGGTATATACCTATTGGACTCCACTTGATATATTTGTTGATGAAAATGTTTGGGAATATGGATCCGAGTAAGGATTTTGAATGTTTTGGGTAAATAAAATTTTCTAAAGCATGAACCTGTAGGTGTTCCTTGTTGTTTATTTATTTAGGCGGTGGCCTTGAGGTCTTAAGGTGTTGTTTGATAATGTGGAAGTATCAATAATTGTGGGTTTTAATTTCATGTGTTTTATGATGGACATAATAATGAGTGCCTTGGTTGTAGTGTCATTAGTGATGGGAGTTTTTTGTGGGTGTGGTGGCCCATGTGGGTTCAGAACTTGAGGGTTGTATTTTGGACTACAGGGTGGGGGTTTTTGAATCATAGTGTCGAGGCATGTGTACCTTTAGTGTGGAACCTAGGGTAAATGGTCACTTGGTTCATTAGGCATAGTGTGTATCAGAATGGTGGTGGAGTGTCGTTTGTGAACATTGATTCATTCGTACCATCATGTGTGTGGTTTGGATAGAGAATAAATGGATTATGTCTGTCGTGACTCTAGTTTAGGGAGCTGGTATAACTCAAACTTCAAGGAGACCTATGAGAGAGGTCAGAAGATGTTTTTATTTCTATTGGGTGTGTGTCATATAGGTGGATGTTTTGGACATGGATAGTGGGATGTTGAAACAGTTTCCCAACTCAATCGTGGCTTTGGGGCTATGTGGAAATATTAATAGTGGGTGATGCGACTCGAGTTGGGGTTATGCATTGATGGTTTTTGGAAAATCTAGGGTGACATGATGGGAGTCCAGCCCAATGATTCATGTTCCTTGGAGTTAGAAGCATGGAAGATTATTTTGAGGTAGAATCAATTCATATGATTACCATTGAGTTTCGGTAAATGGTATAGTCATTCCCTAGCTTTTCAGAATGGCACTCTACTACTTACAGTAGGTTGTAATGTTTGTTTCAAAGGTGACACCTGAGGTGAGGGTGGTCGTGTGGATAAGATTGTTTTTACTAATGGTTAGGTTTCTGGGTAAAATGTTGATAATTACTTATGGTCGATGAGACTGGCTAGCCAAGAGGCATGGTTAGGTGAGTAAGCAGGTATTGGGTGAGGATCAGGTGATGGTTGGATTGTGGGAACTAAAGTCAATGTAATATTGGTTGTAGGAGAGTGTGAAACCTTTAGGTCCCTAATGAGGCCCAGATTTGGGTATGAACTGGAAAGGTATGATTTCAATTAGGATAATTATCTATCAATATATATAAAGCGAAGGCGGGAAGCATGATTATGTGAGAGATCGTTGGTTTGATTGTTGTGGTGGACCATTGTGTTTCGATTGTTAATTGTTAGGGGTGTAACATAAGAGATTGACTGGTGTCATAGAATTAGTACCACAAGAAATTTTGGTTCTCAGTTGTATGGAGGATGGTTGTGTAGTGGTCGTGAGTCTTGGTTAGAAATCATGCCTGAGTAGTGGTGATTAAGTACTGATGAGACGTGTATAGTAGGGAAGCTTGTGATCCTTGGTAGATCATGGTCTCCCATTGTGGGAGGTGACATCATAAATGGATAAGTTAGTGGTGGTGTTCTTTGACAACTTCTTAGTGTAGCTCAGTTAGTGATGATCATTCCCAATACTTGACATCATCTTGGTATGTTGAGAATATCTGACTTTATGCCTATCAAATTTAGGGTGCTTCGGTTGGAAGAGGGACATCATGTAGTTTACACTCATGGGGGTGGTATATATGAAGATGGATGATGGTATGTACACCATCAATGGTTTTGGGTGAGGTCCTTGGGATAGATCGAGTGGAGAAAAACATCATGGGTGTCATTCACAAAATCTAGGAACAGGCTCTAGTTGATGTTTTTTCCTTTTTCAGGGAAAAACTAGATAGTCATGTCTATATTTTAGGGATTGACTTGTGGTTGAGTGTAAGTCATGGTGGTTGGAATCCCTCATGAAGGGAAATGGTAACAAAAATCCTAAGGTGGGTAGTGTTAAATTAGTCTTGGATGAGGATAGGATATTGATGAGTTGATGTAGTGACACTAAAACGCCAATGAGAATCCTATTAGGTGTGTGTTGGGTCTCTCAAGGAGACCAGGTGATCCTTGATTATGGTGGTTTTTTGAGTTGATCATTGTATTTGGGATCATGTTGGTTATGAATGAAATCTAAGGTTTTTGTGTCTAGCCATAAAAAGGGGTGGTGAGACATAACAACAGTGTTTAGAATTAAAGTCTGGGTTCTATAACTCCAAGGGAATATAAGTAGACTCGTCTAGGTTGGTATTGGAAAGTCTTGAAGTTTTAGGGAAATGCGGAAATTTGATTTAGTTTCAAGCTAATGTTGAAGCTAAGAATTCCAAGATAGGTCATCCAGGGATAACTTGACTTAGCTAGGAGTGGAGATAGGTGTGGAATGTTTTAAATCATATTTAGTAGATGTTTGGGGTGAGAAGTATGTTTCAAATTTTGGAACAGGTTTGGGTGAGAACCTAACCTTCTTAGTTGGTTTGTGAACATTATAAGTGTTTGTGTTAGGAATTTTAATGGGGGAAGTGAAGCCCGAAGATGGTTTGGAGGGAAATGATTCCATGGTGGAGGATTTATATCAGAAATCAGGGAAGGACCTTGATAGGCGCATTGATGATAGTGGTAGAATTCAAGTCATTAAGTGACTTGGGGAGGTAAAACTTGGGTATCATTCCAGCAATGGGATATGGTTTTTCTAGGAAAAACCAATCTGGGGCGGTCCGACCTGGGCTGGTAAACAAGATTGGGTGTGGTGAGAGTAACACAACTCTGGTTTGAAATTGTAGTGGAAAGTTATATTAGGAAAGGAATTCACAATTGAGTGAGGTCAATTTGATCTTAGTACATGAATGGATAGAGTGGGAATGTCCTCTCGGGTGGCTTAAATGGGAGACTAGATGCCAAAATAGGGAGATGTTCATATGAATGTTCGGGTACAATGATTTAGAACACATCAGGTAAGTTGTGAAAGTTGAGTTAATATTCTGATGGTCTTCCTTTGATAATGGGGGGTTCAAGATAATGGAATATAGTGTAGAGAACTATAACGGACATGTTTCTGGTTGATGAAGGGATCATATTTTCAGGTTGGAGGGACTCGAGGGATCACCGTTCGGGTGAGTTTTTTTTTATATAAATCATTGACATGAGTATAAAGGGTTGAGTGCTCGAGAGTTTTGGTTGAGGTTGGGTGTATGATTATGGAATGGGATCATCAGGACATGAGTAGTGGATTGACATAATTTGATAAATGTGGTTAAAAGGGTCTTGTGTTTCCACCAAATAATATTCGGTTTTCATCACTGTTATAGTTTTGAAAAAAAAGAAGAAAATGAGGGAAAATTATTTGGGTCATGAGTTGTAAAAAGGATCAAACTGATGGAGTGTCTATTAGTTTTTCCTTGATGATATGATGTTGTGTACGAAGTTTCCAAGTGTTGTTAATTAAGCACTATTGACTAATTTTTCCATATAAAGTTCAAATGAGTTGAGGTGTGGTTAAAGTCGATACATCCTTTGAGGAATATCTGTCTTGTGTGGTGGATCATAGTGAGAAGGTCTTGTGGGGAAAGACTGTTCCTTGGGATCATGTTTTATGGAATCTTGGTATTGTTTTGGAGGAAACTTGGGTGTGTGAATAGATAAGTGATCCTATTAGATGGATCTCCTTGTTTTGGAAGCTAATAATTCTTGGGAATACGGTTCGAGGAATGACTGTTATAAGGTAGGGAGGTTGTAGGATCTTGTATTTTATGAATGTACGTACTTGTATAAAATTTTGGTTTCAATACCTTGTTTAGGGTTAAAGAAATTTTTTCTAGATATATGAGGGACCTCAAGGTTGTTATGTGGGTTTGGTATATTAAATTAAGGGGAAACCAGTCAAATATGTACATGGTGCATGGTTTGCGGATGTTTAGGTAATTTGTGCGGCCTGTCCAGAAAACCCGTGCAACCTTAGGTAGAGGCATTTCACATGGATGGTGTATGGTTTGTCAAATCATTCAACCTTTATAGGTAAGTGTGAAACCCATCTTCCCTTTTGAAGTTTCTTGTGCATGGTTTTTTCACATTTTGGCAAACCGTATGAGTAAACCGTGAGGCCCAGTAAAGTTGGAAAAAATTACAAAATTTCCATTATGATATTTTCATGTTCCACTCGATTCCTTCCCCATTTCTCCCCCTCTCAACCCTATGGATGAACAAAATAGAACCAAGCACTCAATGGTGGTTCTCATTTGATTATTTTCCATTTTAAGCATCAGTGGATGTGGATCGAAGCTCCAGGTAAGTCTAGTTCTGCTCTTTCTTCTCTTTTCCAAATTAGGGTTTGTAGTTTCTCACATATTCTTCTGAGGCCCTAAAACCCTATTTTCTAGTGGAATCTAGGTTGGGGATTCAATGTGGTAATTGAATCCATATATAAGGCTACAATTAGAATTTCTTTCATCGTTTGATTTGAGGTAGGTGGTATACAAGTAATATCCCATGGTTTTTATATAAATATGTGCATATAAAATTGTGTTCTCATGTCCCTCTTGTTGTGTTCTTGGTAACTATAGTGAGATTTAGTAAAATGGGTGTCTAAATGAAAGTCTAAACCCCTCATGGTCTCCAATGGATGCATGGAGGATGACATGACCATTTTAGGGCCACCTATGGGGTGTGTCGGCATTCCCAAACCTAGAGAATGGTAGGGTTAGGTGAAGGGTTTCCAAGTGATAATGTGGAGCCCATGAAGAATAGGTTTCATTGGTTGATTAAGTTGAAAATTGAATAATTATAGTCATTCCTATGGTGATAATGTAATAATGGGTTGTTTGGTATGAAACAAAATTGAAAAAAGGGTTAAATCGTATTATATTGAATACTTAATGATTTTTTTTAGAAATGACTAAGAGGATTGGTGCATGTGAAATGGTGAACTTGTAAATGGGTAATGTCATGAAAAAAATGGGGAATATGTTAAATGGGATGTAATGAGGGAACCTATAAATATGTTGAATGGGTTAGTACGTGAGAATTATGAGGTATACCTAAATATTTTAATGTAATGAAGTTGTTGTGTGATATAATATAAGAATTATACTTGAAAATAATAAGTGGACAAATGCTTGTGAAATGATAATTGGGCTATGTGTTCTAATTCAAGGTAATTGATGAAAATTTTCTAATGTGTGGGAATTGTTGAATATAGTTAATGGGTAAGGGAATGAGAATGGGAATTGTGTTAAACAACTATGTAATGTAAATTGTAAATATGTTAATGGGTTATAACATACTATTAATTCTCATGATTGCTAGTTATAGAATATGGTTTCTATTTTTATTGATTTTTTTTTCTTTTGATATGGTATGTGTGTGGTAAATGGATAAATAAGCATGTGAACAAGTCTTGGTAGAGTGGGGTATTGAGATGAGGTTATATTCCCATGGGTCAAGTTATACTGAGGCTCTAAACTCCACCCCAAATGCATGGGTTAGGGAAGGGGACGAAGGATCTATTTCCCTAATAGATTCATTCCACCCAGACTGAGGTTTTGTGGTGTAGATAATGTGTTGATGTGATGTGTTTATCCCTAGTGAGATAGGGACTTGACTTATTCCATTATGCATAGTGATTTATTACCTTATACCAATGTGTACATGATATCTATGCCTAACCCATGGGACACATGAAGATAGTAGATTAAGTAAAGAAGATGGATGAGTTGTGAATATAGTAATGATAATATAAGTAGTTAGGATACACATTGTTAACTAATGGATACTAAGTGGTTCTTTTGGTTCACCTTGTAATTTATTCATACTTGCATGAAATATCTAGTAGGTTGGATATTTTGTAGACACCATCGGTGGTGGCCTACTGAGTTTTGTACTCACACCCTACTCGGGTTGTTGTTGGGTACATGACCAGATTTCATGGAAGCAGGTCAGTACAATAGCAAAGGCCTTGTGCTAGGATATTGAGTTGGGCTTGGGATATTCATGGATGAGGATCTGTACATGGAGGCGGGACCCGTTATGGGGATTTATCCATTTTTTTATTTTTGTTTTTATACACTTTGGTACTTTTAGCATTTCATGACATTGTTAATGTTGAGTTGTGGTTTATAACCAGTTTTGGGAGATGTTTGGCAATTCATGTTACTTTACTATTCCATATTGTTCATATTATATATATTGTGTTCTTTTTTGGATTACACTGGTAAAGAGGGCATAGTCTCCCCAAGTGACTTATTAGACCCTCACCACTAGTCAGAAACCTCTAGTGTACAAGGAGGCATGCTTGAGGTCATGTAACGACTTGACATGGGGCACTAGTTTAGTGGATCTTAGGTTGGGGATGTTACAGTGTTGAGAAATTTTAGAGAATACACAGGGTTGATAACCCTCAAAGTATTATATTATCTCTAGGGTTTGGTTCCTTGGTTTATTTAATGGAGTAAGTAAACCTCTTGTAGTGATGAGGTATGAATCCTCCACACAAAAAGTAGATAACCCTCTCAGTTGATACACACTATACACACTAGGGATTTGGTCCTTTGTAAAGTTTAGTAATTATTGATGTCTACAAAATTGAATCCCCACTTTGAATAAGGCCAAAAGAAAAATATAGATGAGATAAAGGAAAATAGAAAGGGGAAGATTATTGTGAATGAACCTCTCATGAAAGTATCTTCATATAAGGAAATATTATTGTGGTCCACATAAATTGTGAAATCATCATGGTAATCATTCGCAATAACATTACTTCATCATGGAGAAATGAAATTTTTTTGGATGGATGAATTATTTTTATTGGGGATTGTTTGGGGCATCAACACAGTGATCCTTCACAACCACATGATTTATTGTGGTCGCTTGACTTATCATAGCATCAATTTTATTTGTGACATTATGATGGTGATGTTTCATGATTGTATGATATTTTCTCTTTATGAATATTAGATAGTTAACCTTTCTAACCATGCATGATTCTCTCTTTGTGAGATCAACACTGTAATCCTTCTTGATAAAATAAATCCTTCACAACACTAATTACATGAAATCTAAGGAAAATGGTTTCATGAGCTACCTATAAATGTTTTTTCACATACATTGAGGAAAGGGGTATATTTTCTTCTATAGTACACAATATGAGAAAATAATTTCATCATTTGTAGATAATTTTGGGTGTAAATCACTTTGAATAATACTTTTAGGTGAATTTAATGTTCAAAATTGAGATAGGGGGTGGGCCCTATGAATGTTTTTCATGGTAATTCCTTCCCACGAAAAAATATTCAATGATCCACCAGATAAAATCAATTGTGTAGAATTACCATAAAACTATTTCATAGAAGACCAATCACATAGATTCTTTTATTAAAATCATTCTTTAAACATTGATTTCATCTAATGATACATAGTCATATAAAAATTTAATTTTATATGTAATTTGATGTTTCTAAAATATATTGCCCCATTCCCAATGGTTTATAACTATGAAAGATTAAACCTATGGTTAGTCACTTTGTGAAGGAACCCTATTTTGGGTAATTGGGCCTCATTTATATCCCTTCTTTCCCCTAGGTCATCTAAATATATTGATTTAATAAAAATGAATTTATAAGCATTTTTTTACAAGTTAAAATCACCAAAAACCCCTTTCTAGAAAGTCTTACTCTACAAAATCTAGATATGCTTGACTGAGATATTCACACTAGCATACTTAACTTTGATCATGTATTCCTTTGACACTGGGAATCCAGTATCTTACAAAATATTCCTCTTGGTTTTCCCTCCTAACTAATAGGGCCTTTTTGACATTGTCAATCATTTATTCCCTTGATAAAGAGGTTTCCCATACTTGGGTAATCAGTGAAACCATTATTTGCTCAAGATGTCCTTCTTGGATACCCTATATCAGACATCTTGGTTACCTTAAAGCATCTAGTTGGCCTCTTTGGTATACTCAACGATTCATGTATATCAGGGGCTTTTGACATAGTGTAAGTCACAACTCTTACTCACTATGAAATATCCCCCATGATTCCATTATTACTTCTTCACTTAGTTACTAGTACATAAGAAGTGAGCATATATATCATTGGGACTCTTATTAAGTGTAATTCCCACCCATATTCTCATTGATGACCTCATACGCATAGCCCCATAAATGATTCATATATATCAGGTTCCTCTGATCTCATATAAGTCCAAAAAATTCCTTATTGGCCAATATTCCTCATGGTCCCATACCTTATCCATTCTAGCCACCAACAAACAGGATAAACCAGAAAGGGAAACTCATTTATAAGTCACATACGATTAATGTTTAGGTTTCATTCACTTAAAATTACACATAATATGACTTTAAAATGTATATGACATAGTCCAATATTGATGATGTTAAAATGCTCAAAATAGGTCATTATTATATTACCTTAAAATAAAAGTCATTGCAGTCATCATTACATGATCATAAAAGGTGTATCATTAGTATTGAATGTATGACATTGACAGGAACTTCATTTTATCATGGTTTCATATCCTTAAAAGGAACTATAATGGTTCTTAATACATAACCATAAAAGGTTCAATCTATCCTGTTAAGTGGAACAGAAAAATATGGGTTATGATTCCCATCATGGGGATGTATAGGAAGCCCCTCTCATGGGATTGATCCCAACTTTACATAACCTAACACATCCCTAGATGGTGATAAATTCTAGAATTCCTAATTTTAATCCTTTAAACCATTATTAAAATTGAAGGATAAAGAATGTAATATATATATATATACATCCACATAAATTCACCGCATCAATCGATTGGGGTCATGGAGGTAACCAATAGTATCACTACTAGGAAGGATTTCATGAAGATATCTTAAATCTATAAGAGTGTCTTAGAATACGTAATATGAACTTTTAAAAGGATGAGTTAACTTACGATCCTCTCAACCAACATGTGATTCATAGTGTCACTGGCAATCCCTTTTAACCCCAACCATTATATAGAATGCGTGTATTAAACACAAAACCGTTGGGGTAATAGAGAATATAGAGATATAGAAATGTTAAACCTGATATGAAACATTTAAATATGAGATATATTGATCAACAATACACTTTTACCTATGATGTTTCATTAATGGATTTATATTTTACGGATTTCTATATTGTGATTTCCCTTCAATCAAATGGAATCACTAAACAAACTATCACACATCAAGATTTCTAGATATTTGTTCCAATCTGGAGGTAATTTCAATATGGATCATGCTTCCCTTCACCTTTAGATAAATCACTAAACCCATGTCTCGGCTGCAGAAAAAAGGTTTTGGTCTCACAAACTATGAGTATTTTATCTCTAGATTAGAATATTAAATTCCTTGTGAATAACACTATGGTGCATGAATACCGTTATAGTGACATTATCTTAAAAATAGAGGCATCTCATTATTTCCTTCAAGAGATGAATCCTCATATTCTAGGATATAAATAATGGTCCATAAGGAAGCTAGTGGACCCTATGGACACATACAAACACATAAAGAGTTTTCTCTAGAAGTGTGACAAGACATATCTCTTTTATCACAAAGAGGTGGAGAATTAATTTAATTATAAACCTACTATCACTCATGAACTATCTAGGAAGGTGCCTTACAGCCTTTGTCATCACTAATTCTATATACCCTATCCCCTCAGGAATATGATGATAAGATAACCTTGAAAGTACTGACTTTGGTTTTCTAAACTTGGGAACCCAAGAAGAGGTATCTCTAGGGGTGGGAGGCTATTAAAGTAAAGAATGAACTCATATACATGTTTTTTACCTATAAAAATCTTTGAAATTTTACAAAAAACACTGAAGGGAAGTTAAATATCCATGTTCTATTCAGAATTCAAGAGCCAATCTATCAGTATATTTAGATGGAAATCCTAGAGCATGTTTATATCCTTATTCCCACAAAAATATATACATTACATCAGAATATTCCAATAGAATCTAAAGATAAGAATAATATCCTTTTATACAATCGCTAAAGTCAATTGAATATTTCAATCAAGGTTAAATCCAAAGAGTGGTCTCACATTAATTCTCCCATTAACATCTAATACCTTTTTAAGCGTATTCAAATAGTGATATAGGAGTAGAATCATATCCCTAATCCCTTTAACTTCTTGGTTATTCACTGGTATATTTGGGTAACAACACAGGAGTAGGCTCATATCAACGATCCCATAAATATCTAGAATCTTTATTGGTATATTCTTATGGTTATCCAGGAGCATGACCATACCCCTACTCCCCTTAATATCTTTGGGATTCATTTCCATATTCCAATTGTGATCTTAGAGAAGGCTCATATCCTTGTTCCAATCAACTTCTAGGTGCTTTGTTTGAATATTATAGTGGTGATCTAGAAGAATGATCATATCCCCACTCCCATCAACTTCTAAGATATTATTTGGCATATTCTGATAGTGATCAAGGATTAGGATCATATTCTTACTTCAATCAACTTCTAGGATTTTCTTCTACATATTTGATGACAATATTGAAGCAGGATCATATCCCTTATCCTATCAATATGTATGAATCCCATCATCATATTCTGATGGAAACCAAGGAGGATAATAGAAGGGATATCACTCATGAATTTTGTTTCCCATATTGTGAAACCCTCAATATAATAAAGGTTATAATCTTGATCACTCATCCAAGTACATATATAAGACAATATCATTGAGTCCAATATACAATACAGGGGAAGATTCTTGCCCCTATAGTCACTAATATCCTTGAGGATTTGTGGAATATTCTTATAGTGGCATGGATATCTTCTAACTCTTCATCAATAAGGGAAGTAAATTATAGCTATAAATATCCCCCCTAGATCTCCATGACTAACAACTGTAGAGGTCCTCCCAAAAGTACCAATCATAGAGGTCCTCCCTATGAAACTAGGAATATCAACCATGAAGGTCCTATAACTTATAACAAATAGAATATCATTAACCATAGAGACCCTTCCCAAGGTTAAATGAATCCATTGATATTTTGAGGCCCTCAATAGAGCACTCACCATGGATGACCTCCCTACAGTAATATGAAGATCGGTCACAGAGGTCCTCCTTGTTATTCTAGTTATGAAGGTCCTCCATATAACATGAAGATATACCAACAAGCAGATCCTACCATTTCCAATTCATCAAAAATTGTTAACCATGAATTTAGTCTCCATATAATCCAATCTAATAACCATATAGGTCCACCCCAGGGTGTATGTTATTGTGGTCATCCATGTGGTAAAAAATTATACAAGAATAGAATTCCTCACTATGAAGGATAATCAGAAGGTGACCATAGAGGTACTATATATGGTGTGTGTTATTAAGGTCCTACTCGTTATGGAATATATTCACAATAAGAAGTTCCTCCCCATGTTGATGTTTCTATGTATTTTCCCTCATATTAGGAGTCACTAAAAAATGAGGCCAACTATGCTAAGAACCTCATCACCAACCAGTGATGTCTCATCCAAGTCAAAAGGAAATTTGGTGTGATGATCATCATCTAAGTCTCCCTCAAATCATGCACCCCTGTATCTGATCAATGAATATTTAGATAATCTTAATCACATTAACAAATAGTGAAGGAATGACCTATATGGTTAAATCCGGTCAAAGAACCACTCATTGAGGATGAAGAATATTCTATGGTTATGGGGAATGAATTAGAAGAGGAATAAATACTAGTCATGTCCAGGCCCATGTCCACTCTTTAGTATGATATCCCTAGGGTATTGAAAGAGGGATGCAGTCATAATTTCTATTACAACCTGTAGGTGAACCTATAGTCTCTCAAGCCCTAGTACCTTCCTTAAGAAGAGTATTATAACCATCAGAGTATAATGGAGGAGATTAAGGAATTCCTCTAAATAATCACTGACACCTTACCTTATGTGTGTATCTAAAGGTGGAGCAAATATGGAGCCTATATTTAACTTTTATCACTATCTAACAGGTCCTATTAAAGAAAGTAACTTAAAATGTCATCACATTATGCCAAGATATAGGATCAGGTTTTACATATTCTAATTGGTTTATCTAATGAAACCCCTTTGTCTCTAATTCTTTAAAATCTAACACTCATGGGGATCGATCCATTGATGGGAATTTTCATCATACATTTAAGAAGGTTAAGTATTTTAGGGGGAAAACATTAATAGTAGAGAACCCATCAATAGAAGGTAATTCTTATCTAGAAAGACACTACACTCAACTCATTCCTTGATAGAGGTCCAAAAGGCCATAAAGGTTGTGGTGACATCTTCCTTGGAAATGATGTAGGAATGGCCCTAGCCTACATGGCTGGGGGTATTTTTACCACTAAAACCATCCTAATAATAATCAAATCCTTAAAAAATAGTGATATTAATGGAAATATATCTACGTAAACCCCATCCCATTGGGATATGGGAATAATTACCCCCTATAAGGAGGAGGTTGGTATTTTCTAGGTTGGGATAAACTTCATAAGCAACAATCTTTCATTTTATTCCACTTCATGATTTATATATTTCATTGGGAGTGTTATCAGTGAAAAATATCAAGGACTCCCTCTAGATCACTCTTTATAAACTTATTTCAATGAATTTTTAAAGAGAATGAGAAAAGACTTAAAAAATATGTAAATAAAAATGTTCTATCAAGAAGTTATATATTAAGTAAAATTATAATCTATCCCACACTACTCCGAATGGCACGAGGCCTTCTTTTTTTATTTTATTATAGATAATCCTCCTTTTAAGGGTTGAAGGAGAACCCCTACATGACCCGTAGGCCCAAGGCACAAGGCCCGGCATGACCCGTAATACATGACCCGAAGGCCCAGAGGCATACCATGCCCATAACATGACCCGTAGGCCCATCCCACTAGAACTTCCCCTCCCCAGATTCTGCATCATTGATCAACTTTAGCTACCCACCTGTATTATTGATTGGCTAGCATTGCCCTGTACAAAGCTGTACAGTGCCTAGTCCCGATAGCGGTTTCCATACCCTCTCATTCTTCCAATCCAATTATCTCTGCTTCTGGTGACTTCTATTGGTGCTCTGATCCTCTTTTGAGGCCTGCTCTGTGTGAACTGGGAAAATTCATAGTCTTAAATGGCCCGAAGGCCCTGTGGCCTGAAGGCCTTTGATGGCCCGAAGGCCCTTGAGACCCGTAGGCCCAAACCAGTGGCCCGAAATCCCAAATAGGGTGAATAGTTCTGGGTGTTATAGTACTGAACGGTTCCTGATACAGAGTCTGCTACAGTGCCTACTATAGTACTGCTACAGTACCTAAAAATTCGCCTCCACCCGGTTTTGAACCTGGGTCTCTTGGATGCCAAACAGGAGACCTCACCACTTAGATGTGTAAATGATCCACATCGCATACTTCACATTGATGAAGTTTGTCAATATCAATATTGATAACATAGATAACATGGATCATGAAACTAATACTATAGAATGTGATGAGGAGGTATCTATTAAAAATGTGATCTGTATCATGTTTGAAGTGGCCATTAAAATCTAGCATCAAAGGAAGACTCATGACTTGGGGAATTTTATAAATATTTAGTTACTATATACTAGGAGAGATTTGGATAAATGTAATGGGAAAATTATTACTTCGCCTATATCCCACATGATTCTATAGGTGATAGATCCTATTTTATCTATGGAGAAACTTTAAAAATATAAAGTTTTTTTAGAGAAACTAAGGTTAATCAATGTATAATTACTCTGAGGCAATATACCCATTAAATTAAATTCTCATGTAGAGGATAATATTTTTCATCTCATGAATACCCATCAAAAAATCGAAAAATGTCAACTATATAGAGTACATTTGAGTCATTAAACAAATCCAAAGCACGTAAAACCAATTTATCTAGCTTCAATGACTGTATATTTCATGGAATTCCTTCCCTTAAAGAAAAAATTTACATCTTGTCAAGTTAGTTAGCCATAGTAGAATCAAGATGGATATAAATATCAGCCATAGATGAGTCAACATCATCATAATCCTCCTCCACTCAATCATTTTCCCAAGTGATCATCCCATCAAACTCCATGACTCTATTGAATCCCTTGCTACTTGAATAGAGTCTATAGATGAGGAAAACATACTCTTCCATCTGGAAAGGAAACCATATCTAGAGTAGGTTGACTTTGATCCTCCTCCACCAACCATAAAAAATTCCACGTTCTAAATTTTCAATGGAATTGTATATATATATTATCATCTAATTCATCTCACATCTTGATACAACCCCATGATTAGAATAACAATGAAACAAGATATGTTAAAGCTTAAATTCTTCGTAAAAACTTTGGAAATGCTAGGATTTTTTGGTACACAATCCTGCCATCTATGTCTATTTCCAACTGGAAAGTCCTTAAATGGATGTTTTTATACTATTTAAAATCCATAGTAGGAGATATGATGATCCTTAACCTCTAAAATTTCAAATATAGTGAAAATGAGAGAGTTTCAAATATAATTTCTAAGTTGAAGGATTTAACCTTTTAATTGAATATACAACATCCTCAAGAGAATATATTGGATATATACATAGAAAGTATCCAAAAAAATTATAGACACCAATAATACCCTAAAAATACCATGGTGGTTTCAGGAATTCACATAAATTGCATGAATCCTATAATATTCCATTTAGTATTCAAAAGTTAATCCTTAACCAGCATTTCTATCATAAGTAATGAGATTCGGTAAAGTGTAAACAGTGATATTAATACTCAAAACAATGTTGGTTCCAACTCTGGGCCCTAATATTACTCACTATTATGTGTTTCCTTATCCTAAACAAAAATAGAATGAGAAGAAATGCCCTTATCAGGGGGGAAAAAGGAGAAAAGTCACATGAAATTCAATGACTATAAAAAATATTCTTCTAAAACAAACTAATTTCAAGATTATTCATTACTATAATATAAAAGAACCTAATAAAATTATCAAATATCATGAAGAATAATGAAGTAAATCTAAATAATAACCTCAGTTACTTCCAACTTTAATCAGATATTCAAAAATATTATTCAATAATGCTTTATATTCATGGATTTTCTCCAAAAATGAATGATTATAGGCGTGTAATGTTTTAAAAACCTCCAACATAGGTGACCTATTTTTCTACCACCACGTAAGTTAAAATATATTGAAAGAGGTCCTTATCAAGAAATCCATCACTTGGGGTTATGAAAATAATAGAGAAACAAGTGAATCAAAAATTTGTGACCCCAATTCCCTCTGTGACACTTGATGTTTTATTTCCATCATCATATCCATTTAAGATCCTATATAATATTTATTAGAAAAATAAGGCATGGAAAGAAGAGTCATTCTTGATATGGAATCTGATCCAAACTCTTCTATATTTCCACCCCGTGTTATTGGGAGGATGGACACTTCCCTAATAAAAGAAAAATTCCTACAATGAAGAGTATCAATATAGATGTTTCAATTTTATCCACTTTATAAACCCCTTTATTGATGAGGAGTACTCATAAAAATATGAGTTACCTATCCATAATCAAGAAAGTGGTCATGGAGTTTGAGGGGTATAAAATAGTGGCGGACCCCGATGGTCAGGAATCATTCCTATCAAGGATATGCATGTATTCAAGACTATAGGATATGTTCTCCAATGATATAAATGAGAAAATATATCCAAATATAATTCCTCTTAGGCTCAATAAGACCCCATTATATTGGAAGACTAATTAGCAGGTAATTATTCATCTGGTTAATATCAGTACATAAGAAATCTATTACAATCTCGTCCATAGATAATAGGACTATCCACAGTTATGGTTGAGGAATAGAGTCATTGAAATAGAAATCTATGTCTCCAAATCCTCAAGATAGGGACCAACTGCTTTGTCAGAATCACAGGCCTCGAGTCTAAAAATATGATATTCTAAAACACCTCATTGTTTTCTTTGCCAAAATATTCATTTTGGATGCCCTAAATTTTTAAAAATAACTATGGGAGGCCCTCATTATGTCCCAATAAATACCTTAAGAGTTTTATATTGAAGTTTATATAGAGAAAACAAATATCACATAGAAACTGGATTGGTTTAATGTCACATAGAAATTTTATTTACAGAAGAAGACATAGAGACGACCATACAAGGGCACATCTAGCCTATGTATATATCTATAAAAATCAATGATACAGATGTTTTTTAACACATATATGATAAAATATATGAAATTAACCTCATATAGATCTGTAATCTTCATATTTTAGGTTATACTAAATTTGAATTGTCATCCCCCAACAAAAAATTCAATCATTTGGGAAAGTGAGAAGAAGCCACTTGGGAGGATCAGGATCATAACTATGTTTAGAGATCAAATTTCATGGTGTTTTTAAAAGATATGGATTTTAACATCCTATTGGAAATTTTATGGCTTCATGTTCACATAGAAATTCCCTCATCATATCATTAGTACTTAAAAGTATCTATCAACAAGCTAGTTGGAGTAATAAATAGTGATGATTCCCCTTTTGATTCCAATGAATCTCAATATATTGATATAGGGTATTACAAAATGGACGAAAAGTGTCTAATTTTAAACAACACCATTCAAATTACTATTCCTAATTTCCTATTGGTTTCCCTTATCGATCCATGGAGAAAAATCAGTGAAGACTTAATGTTCCCCATTAATTAGATTAAAGAAACAAATCTAGATATGGGAAGTTATCAGTTCAAGTAGGTCACATTTTCTAATGAATAATAATATACAATTACTTTTATCTAATATGATGGTGAACCGGATGATTTTATTGAACAACCACCACTTATAAAGGATAGGATCACTCTGCAGTCTATATAGATCAATCTTTCCCTAGAGTGTCTCTACTTGAATATCAGATTGAATGGTGTTCGAATGACATAAATAAGGATATTCAATCCACTGTATATGAACCCCATAAAATATTTATAGGTTTACGAACATTGAATTTCATATTCATGATATCGATTTGAATAAACAAACCCATCCATTCAAGATAATGATTTAAACCCAAAAGAAGTAATAATTCCCTCGCATCCTCTCCTATGTCTTGAGGTGTGGGTTCCTCTTCTTCATCCATCAATAGTAAAGAGAAAATGAAGAAAAATATATCATGGATTCCCCTCCAGTATATGAGGAAGGTTTTTATCCACTATCAATGAACTAAGATAAATGAATCTAGCCACACAGGAAGATATGTGACCAATTTTGATCTTTACCAACATGAATCCTAAGGAATAGTAGAAATACATCTCTTTTCTCAAATAACATCAAGCTGTATTTTTTTAGGAATTATATAGAAGTGAATTGGTTGGATATCTATATAGCTATTCATTGTTTTTTGTTTACCAGATGAGCATCATTTCTAAAAACCAACAGTAAGTAGAATAATTCACACTCATGCTACAAAAGTAAAGGGAAAAGTTGATATGATGATCAAAGAAAACTTCATATAAGAATTAAAATACCTAAATTTTCTCACAAACATCATCCTTGTCAAGCTATAGAAATGGAAAATAAGATTTTTCATTGACTTTAGGGATATCAAACATCACTATCTAAAGTATTATTTCCCAATTTCGATCATAGAATTGTTGATTGATGTAATAGATGTATTCCAAGAACTCTCATTCATTAAAGGTTACTCTGGATATAACCATATCCAAATTTCCCCTAATGATAATGAGGGAAAAAACTTTAGGGAACCCAAATGGGTATACTCTTATTACGTAAATTTCGTCAACCTGAAGAATGATGGTGTTACACATAATTTTTTCATGCACCATATTTTCAATTCCTTTTTGGGGAATATTGTAGAATGATATGAGGATGATTGTGTGCCTAGTGTGATGGGTGGTCATTATATAATATTTTGATAACAAATTTGTGTCTCAGAAAGTGATCAATGTACAATTGTTAGCAGATTTCCTCATAGAATATACTATGCCAAACAATTAATTATTTGACATGGATCATCCTAATGAAGATTAATTCTCTATCCATGACAATATTTAGACATGGGGGTGTATTTTAATGGTGTCTCTAAAATATCAATAGGAATAAGGATGTAAAACCTGAAGCTCAACAGGGTTATCCTTAGAATCATATCAGTCTCTCCAAAAAAAGTAGTTATACACTATTTTTTCCTATTGTTAAAGGATATACCAACAATAAGGGAAAATACTAAGACCTCATTGAAATATAGGAACTATCCCTCGATATTCTTGTATCTAAATAAAAATCAATGTAAATTTATAGTTGGTAACCATGAAAATCAATGGTGATTATTCCATCAAAAAGGTAGAGATGATTCCTTTATTGATTATATACAAGGGTTGATGGATGAATTCCCATCAGAGTAAAAAGTTCTCACATTATGTGTTTTCATAACACTAAAGTATATGAAATTACCAATTTAGCTATATCCCTTAAATAATTAGTCTCATGGAAGAGGGTCATTATCATTTCACATTCTAGGTTAGTGTCTCCATTTATAAATAATGATAAGAAAGAGATCAATACAGCTAAAACCACCCTTGAATAAGGCGATCCTTCATACTCAAAAACTAATTATATAATTGGATAGATATATCCCATAATAAACATCCTAAAAATGATTTCTCCCATCAAATCAAAATAAAATAGAACAATTACATTATCGGGAAGAAAATTCCATCTTGTACGAGGGCCCAAATTCCCAGAAGTTCGTGTATAAGTGATTCATTGATAGAGTCCCTCTTAGATACATCGAAGAAGGAGAGAAAATCACTATTGTGAAAGAATTCCATCATGGATCTTGTAGTTACCACTAATTAAAAACCAAATTCTTCCACCAAATTATGAGGCTTGGATACTTTTTCCTATAAAATATGTTGGATTTCATGGAATTCACAATGAAATTAAATGCCTTTTAGATGCATTCAAATTTCATCCATAAACCCTTAGATCTATTGTACACTTCCAAATACTCTTGATTGTTTAATTCAAGTTGGATTGATTTTATGGGTTCATTCTCTCTGTCCATGAGTAGTAAAATTAAATTTATTCTTACATATACCAAATTCTTCTCAAAAATGGGTTGAATCCATACCCCTAAATGAAGTCAGAACAATGGAAATTAGACATTTTTTTATGTCAAAATTCATTGCTAGATTTAGAATCTATCACATGATAATAATAAAAAATGATACTATTAGTGTGATTTCAAATTGAAAATATTGTATCAGGGGTATAATATATAGTATAATCGTTCATCTCAGTATCAGGCATTATAGAATACATATATAGAAACTTTTAATAAAACACTATATAATATTCATTAGAATATGGTAAAAAAAGATAATAAACAATATCTAGACAATCTTATATATTCCTTATAGGTTTATCATGCCACAACATATACTACTACACAAGTGACCCCATATTCAATTGTCTATGAGATAGAATAAATATAGCCTATTGAGGTTCTATTTCCCAATATATTCATCATCGTAGTCAACTAACTATCTAGATAGGATAAATCATATATCCAAGTTGATGAATTAGAGAGACTCGAGGGGTAAATTTTGGGAATTTTGTAGCACCATGAGACCCACCAAAACTATGCCACGTGATTATTCAATAATAAGATTCCAATCTAATCATTCATACAAGGAGAAATGGTGTTGGCTATGGGAACTCCTAAGATTCCTATGAGGAAACCTACGAAGCCTGAGTGGAAGTGGGAAGGACCTTATTTCATACATAAGGTCTACTAAAATAGATATTAATTCTTAATTACAATAGATGGATAGAACATCATGATTCCTTCTAATGAAAGGTTTCTCAAGAAATACTTTAAATAAATTAACAACATGATCACAAAAAGTTAATTCTGCATGACTTTCAACTTCTTATGATAGGTCCTTGTCATAAAACCTTAAATTTCATGTCATATAAGACAAAACTACATGGTTTAAAACTAAATTGCATAAATTAAATTATAAATTACTTTAAACTAATTGTAATTAGACCCGGTTGTGTTTCCCTCAATTGTATGATGCCCTAGTCATTGTTTCATGGTGTTAAACTAAATGGAATATGGTCCATCTTACAAGATCTAAATCTTCTTAGAGTGGTCCATTTTATATGAAATTATTCTCTTATATATGGTGCATATCTATATAATAATCCTAGTTTATGGTTTCCCCATATTCATATCAGGACTCTATTAATGTCCTATGCATTAGAAAAAAGTAAAATACCCCCATTAAGAACTACATATTTCTTAATTCTAATCATTATAGGATATATAATGATGATTGAATTTCCTACTTAATGTCCAACCACCAATAAAATCTAATAAAAATTATATCTATATCCTAGTGTTTTTTCCTCGCCTCAATTATGTTAGGCTCTATAATAACCCTACATCATTATCGCACCATTATACCTTACTCCTATACAAAATTTATATCCGTGTAGTATCCACCTTCCAAGAACTACATATGGCTTGATAACAATTATTTTTTGATATTTAGTGACATATAAAATAAATATCTCAAACATACCTAAAAGTTTTATCAAAACTCTTTATCACACGATGTTAAACTGTCCAACATGGGGTCTACCCTATAATACTCTTCATGCTATTTAGATCGATACCTCTACATTCTAGGTCCTTCTTTCACAAGAGAAAAATCCATATAATATTTCTCATCCCATGGTTTTACCTATCAATTAACCTACACTAAGGCAAAATGACCTCATGTTCCAATAATTATTTATGAATTGATTACTATTATTTGAATATATGTAGTAACACCTAGAGGAATTATCTTTGACTCATCCATATATAAATCCTTATTGTATGACTATAAACTGTAAATTATATGGTCCTTACAATATGAAATTAAACTACCAAAAGTAGACTATCATATGTGACATAATTTAACTACATGATAATTATATACATAGAGGATTCCTTCATATATAGTAATATTTCAATTTTTTTCAGGATAAGATAAAATAGCCTAGTTTTTAAGGGTTGTGACCTAGTATTTGAACACTCTTCGTTCAAGTTGGGATTTTACATTTATATCTTGAAAATAGAAAAAAAAACATTATCCCTTTCTCTCATAAACATGATCCAAATAATTTTGTATATTCCTATAATAACTTTATGTGGTATTAACACTCTTCATTGAACTCTGTATTTCACTTTATATGGCCACTTCAACACCACTGCAGCATGTTGAGAAGTTTCATAAAGTGTTCCATTCATGTGCTTTATATAGTAGGCCATGCATTCTATAGTTGAAAGAATTAATTAGGGTACCCTCATTCATACTTGGTCACCAATAATCTCCTCCACACTAATTATATTACACAGTAATCATACCTCCCATAACATAAATTGATGAACATGTATTATAGGTGATGTAGTTGGCATCCAAACTCACTGAGGGGGTATCATGAATTGGTCTATGGATATTCCTCTAAATCCACCATTTTATTCTATAATGGAGTGGTGCATACTCTGGGTATATATCAAAGTCCATCATAAGGATTTTTTCAAATTTTGGTACCATGTCTCTCTAAGAGTTCTGGTTTGAATGTCTCCCAAGTGAGATGGCACTGAACTTGTCAGAAATTCTATAGATTTTGTAGACTAAGATATTTAAGTATAAATATTTTGAGTTTTTATTGTTTATAGTAGATATTTTTAAATTAACATTAAAAATATATTAGTTATTAAAATAATATAACTTTGAATAGTTGAAGGTGTGAATACCCAACTTTATTCACTAGGGTGTTAAGTTCTTCAAAAATTAACACACTGTAAGAAAGAGTTACAAAAAGGAATTCTTATGGTGGTAAATAATTTAAAAGATAAATGAGTATAAAATTAATATCTAGACCAAGTGCAGCATGGAAATATCTATATAGGGCTACCCAAGGAGTCAATACTGATTAATGTGATCAATAGAGAAAGTGAATGTTTCAAGACAACATACATTCTCCCAAATATGAAATAAATTTGGAGACCACAAATTTTGGGTGGTCTAAACATTATTCATTGTCCATGAGGTAATTCACTAACCTCAGTTTGGTTGTGATGTTGGGTGACACATTTAGGTCAAGACCTGACTCTAGCCTCTCTTGGGTTTTACCAGTTGTAAGTTCAAAATGGGTAATTTTAGGGAGTGGAGAGGATGTATTCTCTTAAATATCTAACACCACTAATCCAATGATACTTAGATAAATATCTAAATAATCCAATGAATTAATAAAATATTATAAATATATTTTAGGAGATAAGTTAAATGATTTGGAATTTATTTGTTCCTCTTTTGTGAGTACATTTCTCTAGGAACATATCCCACTCCCACCTATGGATTTATTCTACAAACAAATCCATGGGAGTTGATACTAGTATTGACACTAGGAATACCATTAAATGGTCAGATTTTATTTCCTAGAGTTCTGAAATCCATGTATGGTTTGTTTCTTCTCCCTAACTAATGCCTGAGTAAGTACTCAGGACGATTAACATCACTTCATCTAAATACTCTAAGGATATAATGGGTGTTGTATCCCCTTAAAATCTAAGGAAAGTTATAATATTCAATGATGGTATAAATGAAAGTGTCAACAGTTTAAATGAGATCATATCTTACCTCTTCTAAAGAAGAAATCTCACCAGCCTCATCCCCATCATGTATATCCATTTCTTTTTTAGGTCCCATATCCCAGAAAATTCATTGTTAGACATGGAGCATACTAATGAAGATGTCTTCTCTGTTCATGATATTTTCTATACATGGGGTGTATTTTAATGGTGTATCTAAAATATAAATTGGAATAAGGATGGAAAACCTATAGCTCAACCAGGTTATCCTTAGAATCATATTAGTATCTCCAAAAAAATAGTTATACCCTATTTTTCCCTATCGTACAGAGGATATATCAACAATAAGGAAAAATACTAGGACATCCTTAAAATATGAAAACTATCCCTCTAGATGTTAGTAGAAATCTAAAAATCAAGGGAAATTTAGAGTTGGTAATCAAAAAAATCAATGGTGATTATTCCATCAAGAAGTAAGAGATGATTCCTTTATTGATTATATACAATTGTTGATGGATGAATTCCCATCAAAGAAAAAAGTTTATCACATTATGTGATTACATAACACTAAAGGAGATGGAATTACCAATTTAGCTATATACCTTGATGATTTAGGCTCAGGGAAGAGGTTCATTTTCATTTCCCATTCTATGTTGGTGTCTCGATTAATCAATAATGATAAGGAAGAGATCAATAAAGCTAAAACTACCCTTGAGTAAAGAGATCCTTCATACTCACCAACTAATTATATAATTGGATAGATATATCCCACAATAAAATACCTCCAAAATGGTTCCTCCCATTAGATCAAGCTAAAATAGAACAATTCCATTATCAGGAAGAAAAATCCATTTTGTACGATGGCCCAAATTCCCAAAAGTTCATGTATAAGTGATTCATTGATAGAGTCCTACTCAGATGCATCGAAGGAGGCGAGACCCTCACTATTGTGAAAGAAGTGCATCTTAGATCTTGTGGTTCCCACCAATTAAGAATCAAATTATTCCACCAAATTAGGAGGCTTGGATAATTTTTTCTATTAATTATGTAGGATTTCATGGAATTCACAATGAAATTCCATACTTTTTAGATACATTCAAAATCCATCCATAAACCCTTAGAGATATTGCGCACTACCAAATACTCTTGATTTTTTACTTTATGGGGGATTGTTGTTATGGGTTCATACCCTCTATCCACATACAGGAAAATAAAATTTATTCTTACTTACAATGAATTGTTCTAATAATGGGCTGAATCTGAACCCCTCAATGAAGTTAGAACAATGGAAATAATCAATATTGTGATGTCAAACATTATTGCTAGATTTATAATCTGTCACATGATACTAATAAAAAATGATACTAACTAGTGCGATTTTGAATTGAAAATATTATATCAGGGGTATAATATCTAGTATACCGTTCATCTCAACATCATTCATTATAGAACACATATATAGAAGCTTTTTGTAAAACACTATATAATATTCATTAGAAGATGGTAAAAAAGATAAAAACCATAACTAGACAATCTTATATTCTTATTGTAGGCTTATCTCGCCAAAACCTACACTACTACACAAGTGACCACATATTCACTTGTCTATGAGAGATAATAAATCTAGCCTACTAAGGTTCTATTTCCCAATATTTTCATCACCGTATTCAATTGAATATTTAAATAGGATATATTATATATCTAACTTGATGAATTAGAGATACTTAATGAGTAAATTTTGGGAATTTTGTAACACCATGAGATGAATCAAAACTATTCCACATTATTATTAAATAATAAGATTCAACTCTGATCATTCATACATGGAGAAATAATGTTGGCTATGGGAACTCCTATGATGCATGGGAGGAAACCTGTGAATCTTGAGAATAAGTGGGAAGGACCATATACCATACATAATTTCTACTACAATAGAGATTACTTATTAAATAAAATATATGGATAGAACATCATGATTCTTACCAATGAATGGTTTCTCAAGAAATACTTTACATAAATTAACAACATGATCACATAAAGTCAATTCTGCATGACTTTAAACTACTTAGGATAGGTCCTTATCATAAAACCTTAAATTTCAGGTCATATAAGACAAAAATACATGGTTTTAAACTAAATTTCATACATTTCATTATAAATGACTTTAAAGTAATTAGAATTAGACCTTGTTGTGTGACCTTCAAATGTATGACACCCTAACCATTGTCACATGATGTTAAACTACATGACATGTAGTCCATCTTATAAGACATAAATCTTCTTAGAGTGGTCCATTTCATATGAAATGATTCTATTATATATCTTCCATATCTATGTAATAATCCAAATTTATAGTTTCCCCATAATCAAATCAGAACTACATTAATGTCCTCTGCACTATAAAAGTAAAATACCCACATTAATAACTACATATTTTCTGATTCTAATCATCACAGGATATATAGTGATAATTTAATTTCCAAATATATGTCTAACCACTAATAACATCTACTTAAAATACTATATCTATCCTAGTGTTTGGTCCTCACCTCAATCATGTTATGTCCACCAATAACCCTTCATCAGTATCCCACCATTATACCTTTCTCCTACAAATGATTTAGATATCGGTAGAATCTGCCTTCAAAGAACTATGTATGCCTTGATAACAATTATTTTAGGATATTTAGTTACATATAAAAGAAATATCTCAAACATATCTAAATCTTTTATCAAAATTTATCTATCACATGATGTTAAACTGTCCGACATGGGGTCTACCCTATAAGACTCTTAAAGATATTTAGATCGATCTCTCTATATGACATGTACTCCATAAACAAGATAAAAATCCATATAATATTTCTCATAACATGGTTTTCCATATCGATTAACCTACACTAAGGTAAAATGACTACATGGTCCAATAATTCTTTATAGATTGATTACTATTATTTAAATATATGTAGTGATGCCCAGATGACTTATCTATGACTCGACCATATATAATTCCTTATTGTATGACTGTAAACTAAAATGTATTTGGTTCATACTCTATGAAATTAAACTAACATAAGTAGACTATCATATGTGACATAATTTACCTACATGAGAATTATATTCAAAGAGGATTCCTTCACATATATTAATATTTCAATTTTCTAGGATAAGATAAAATAGCCAAGTTTCTAAGTGTTGTGGCCTAGTATTTGAAAACTCTTCATTAAAGTAGGGATTTCACTTTTATGGATTGAAAATAGGACACAAATATTATTCCTTTCTCTAGTAAACAGGATCCAAATCTGTGTAGATATTCCTATAAGAACTATATGTTTCTTAAACACTCTTCATTGAATTTGGAATTTCACTTTATATTTACACTTTATCTCCACTACTACATGTTGAGAAGTTTCATAAGGTGTTTTAGTCCTATGCTTTATAGAGAATGCCATGGATTCTATAGTTGAAAGATTTAATTAGAGTAACCTCATTCACACTCAATAACCAATCATCTCTCCCATAGTAATTGGATTACACAGTAATCATACCTTCTATAACCCAAAGATATGAACATGTATTGAAGGTGATGTAGTTGGCCACCAAACTCATTGAGGGGGTATCATGAATCAGCCTATGGATATTCCTCTAAACCCACCATTGTATCCTATATTGGAGTTATACATACTATAGGTCTATATTAGAGTCCATCATAAGGATTTTTTTATATTTTGGTATCATGCCTCTCAATGATTTTTGGTTTCAATGTCTCCCAAGTGAGATGGTTCCGAACTGGTAATAAATTCAATAAATTCTGTAGACTAAACCATTGAAGTAGTAATATTTTTTGTTTTTATAGTATTTGGTAGATATTTTAAAATAAACATTCAAAATATATTAGTTATTAAAATAAGATAAGTTCAAATAGTAGAAGGTGTGACTTCTAGACATTATTCAAATGGGTTTAAACTTCTTCAACCATTAACACCTTGTAAGAAAGAGTTACAGAAATTAATTCTTTTGGTGGTGCATCCTTAGATAGAGAAATGAGTCTAAAAGTAATCTATAGAACATGTTCATCATGTATAACTCTATATAGGGATAACCAGGTGATAAATTTAATTTTTTTCATTATTATTAATATGTTTTTCAATGATTTAATCCCTCCCAATTATTTAATTTTTAGTATATTTGCATCATTTAAGTGTTTTGGTGTATTTTGGGCTTAAATGTGAAAATGGGGTAATTCTGTAAAATTGGCAGTTTTATATAGCTTATGTTTTTCGGGAATAACTTTTATAATATTGGTCCAATTGAAGTTAATACTTTTTGTAGGCTTCATATGATCGTGGAATTCAATTTTTTCTTCTATACCAAGACTCAATTTGAAACCCAATGGTACAGAAAAATTAATAAAATGGAGAAATCAGTCTGGATGGCAGAATGGACCCCACTGAATTAAATATAAAATATATCATTCAATCGACCTTAAAATGATCTAATTATAGAAGGTTTCTACATAGAACATTTAAGGGACGGTTCACATTAACTTTTATAAAATAATATGCTCATTAAGGAATCTTTTGGGCATATCCAAGTGAAGTGGGTGAAATAGTGTTTTTTTCCAGAAGAAGTTAAACTAACTAATAAAGTCATATAATCCTTCTTGAATGTCCAATGGATTTGATATTTTGAGTATTGATAGAAAACTAAATTTACTACATCTTATAAGAAGGGAGATTGTCTTGGTTATGTGGTTCGTGGGTATAATAGAGGCAAACTTATGGAGGATAGATTCTGGAGGATCAAAATTTCTGTTCTTGTTTATCTTTATTTTGTTCTTCTTATCTTTGTAATGACTTCTTCTCCCCCCTTCAACTCGGTTACCCTTAACATGGTGTGGTAGATCTTCTAAGTTATTGTGGAGGGTTATTTTTACCCTTTTCTAATTCTTGAGTCCTTGAACTTAATGTTTTAATATCCTCTTTTCTCTTCTATGAATCAGTTTCAATTCATTATAACAGTTTTTATTATCATGTACGATTGTATCTGATTTTAGATTTTGTAGTTTATTTTTATTTGTCCAATGATCAATATCTCCCTCCACTAGGTACTGGTTTATATACGATGGAATAGACCAAGGCATAGTGGTGAAGTACTAAGTGATCACTGATAAGTGTGTGAGAAGTAGTGAATGTTCTTGATTACTTAGGATAAATAAGACACGATTGGGAATTGGCTATGATAATTGGGGGTATTCACTACAACTCTAATACACATTGTAAGAAGAGTATACCAATATGAGGTTTTATTAAGGTTTATTCTCACATTATTATTTGACCAAGGGAGTGAGAAGAAACGATTGTGGATTCTCACTCTTAACGACTTAGTAGAAGAGAATTGGGTAAGTTGAACTATGATAGAATTACGATTGGAAAACTGACAATAACCTGATCACCATTTCATATCACTAATTTAAATCAAATCATTTTTCAATTAGTTTTATAACTTTCACTTAATTTCTTTACTTTATTTAGTTTCTTTCTTGTGTTTTCAAAATCAAATAATTTCAAAAACAACATCAGTTCTTCCTTTAATTTTAAGTAACAAACACTATTGTTGAGCACTCCTCTATGAAGAAAACCTAGGTAACCCACTATAATACATTTTAACTTAGGTTATATTTGTTTTTTCCACACCCCATGATAGGAACGTGTCAAAACATGGCATCATTTCTAGGAGGCAACGCCAACATTTCTTTTCTTTTCTTTCCTTTCTCTTTTCATATATTCTCTTCAAAATTACAAGAATAGAACCTTAAAAACTGAACCATTACCCATAGATCCTGAAATTAAAATAACCTTGTTGAATAGACCTAGAAACATTAATTTGGAATCTGAATTTGAGGAAGTTCCCCTTGCAGACTCAAGTGAAAATTCTAGTGTTCATTATGAGCCTCTCATTATGGCTGAAAATAAAAACCCTACTCTTAGAGAGCTCTGTTCACCACAATTCCTTAATCAAAACAATCAAATTTCCATTCTAGTGTTAAAAAATGATTTTGAAATGAAACCTAACATGATTCCATTACTTCCAAAGTTTCATGGTTTGGCAGGTGAAGATCCAAAGAAACACATTAAAGAGTTCACACATGTTTTATAAACTTTTAAACCCCGTGGAGTTTCTGAGGAGCAGGTAATGTGGAAGGCATTTCCATTTTCATTGGATGGGGCTATAAAAGAATGGTTGTACGGACTAAAAATAGGATGCGTTCATGACTGTAATGACATAGTAATATGTTTTATGAAAAGGTTCTTCCCCACCTCTAGAAGCATATCAATTTGGAAGGAAATCTACACCATACGACAATCATATAGAGAAACCCTTTACGAGTACTAGGAGAGATTTAAGAAGCTATGTGTCATATTCCCTCATCAATCCATTGAGGAACATCACTTTCTTATATTATTCTATTAAGGACTACTGGACAATGACAGAAACCTTCTTGATGCATTTTCTGGAGGTGCATTGATTGACAAGTCACCAAAAAAATCCAAGGGCTTGACTCAAAATATTTCCTAGAACTCACATCAGTTTGGAACAAGAGGTATTAATGAGGTACACACTTATCATCCATCACCCTGACTAGAAACTAGGATTTAAGAGATAACTAGTGTCGTGAGGCATATGGCCATGAAGCAAGTTAGTGACCAAAAAGCACCAGATAAGGTATGTGGTTTATGCTCATCATTTGATCATTTTACTAACCAATGTTCTAAAATACAGGGAATGGAAACATGTGTGGTAGCCTTTCAGACAAGGTAGTTCCAACAAAATCAAGTATGGAGAGATTCTAACTAAGTCGAATATGGGTTTGGAAATCAGCGATATCAAGGTAGACCCCCGTACCAAAACCATTTTCAAAACAAACCACCATTCCAGAATCAATTCCATAACCCACCACCATTTCAACAAAAGCAGTCTTATAACCATCCTTCTTACCAAAACCCAACCACTTTACAAAGACCCTATGAGAATCCATCCACTAGTGCACAACCTTCAATTCAAAGCCAGTAGAAAAAATCTAAGTTTGAGGGGTTGAAGGACACTATTAAAGATTTTTCCAACAAGTTTAAAACTCTCATGGACTTTCTGACCAAAAATCCAGGTAAACTCCCTTCCCAAACAATCCCAAACCCAAAAGAGAATGTCAATATGATAACAAAAAGAAGTGTAAAATAACTCCCACCAACATCCATCGTTGAACCTAAAACAGGAATACCTGATCTGTGAGAAAATGAAGTTAGAAATGATGAAAATTCTATGAAAATGCATCGAGAATAAGATAGGAAAGAGGAAGAGGTTAAGGATAGACCAAGGAAGAAGAAACAAGAAAGAATATTTAAAAGGAAACAAAGGGATAAGAAAGAAAAATCCCCACCATTTCCATAAATTATGATTGAATCAAAGAGGTTGCAATAAGAATCACTACAAAAAGAAATTCTAGACACCTTCTTGAAAGTGGAAATCAACATACCTCTTCATGAAGCACTCAAAAAAAATCCAAAGTATGATAAATTTTTTAAGGATTTTAGCACCAATAAGAAGAGACTTCAAGGTAATGAGAGGATCAATTTGGGAAGAATTGTCTAAGCCCTTATCAATCCATAATTTCCAACCAAATGTCAAGATCCAGGGACGTTTTCTATTCCATGAACCATTGGTTTATTAAATTTATATAATTCTTTGTGATATTTAGGTGCATAAATTAATGTATTGCCTCAATCAGTATATAATTCTTTTCAAATGGGACACTTGATGCCCACATGAGTGGTGGTCCAACATGCCAAAAGATCCACAGTTTTCCCAGTAGGAGTTCTGGAGGATGTCCTGGTAAAAGTCAAAGATCTTTTACTCCCTACTGAATTCTATGTGTCAAATATAGAAGATGATAGGATCCCATCACACTCACACATAATTTTTTGGATACCTTTATTGAAGATGGACAAAACCATCATCAATGTCCATGAAGGTACACTTACCATGGAGTTTGGAAATAGCACTATCCACTCCAATATTTTTGAATCCATGAGGCACCCATCAGATGATAATTCACTCTTCGCACTCTTCCATGAAGATGGTATAGAACCATCTGAGGAATTCGGTATGTTTCATGAATTATTATCATTAAGATATAATTTTTCCATTAAAAATATCACTGAACATATGGATTTCCAAAGCATTGGAATTCTGATTTCCTGTGGGAAGAAGAGGTAAAATCTGATTTCTTTAATAATTTGTTAAATGATGAATAAAATGATATAATTTCATATGTGTAGGATGTAAAAACTTTGGAAGTGGGGAATCTAAATTTAGTTTCATCCCTTGATCACCCCCCTGATCTAGAATTATAACCACTCCCCACTAATTTACAATATTTTTACCTTATTGAGGGAGATAAATTACCACTATTAATTGCCAATAATCTATCTGAAACTCAAGAAAAAACATTGATTTATCTTTTGAGATATAATTTCCAATAAATAGGGTGGAGCTTAGGTGATATCCCTAGAATAAACCCAAATATTTTCTCATAGAGAAATTTTCTTGAGGGAGATTCCAAACCTTTCAGAAAACCCCAAAGGAGGCCGAACCCCACCCTAATGGAGGTTGTGAAGAAAGAGATTGAGAAGCTCTTAGAAGCTAGGATCATCTATCTCATATCAGATTCACAATGGGTTAGCCCCATCCATGTAGTCCCAAAGAAAACTATCCTAACCATTGTGAGGAATGAAAAGAATGAATTAATCCCTCTGAGAATTCAGAATAGCTGGAGAGTGTGTATAGATTTTAGGAAGTTGAATCAGGTCACTTGAAAAGATCATTTTTCTATATCTTTCATTGACTAGATGTTAGAGAGATTGGTAGGGATAACTCATTACTGATTTTTGGATGGATTTTCAAGTTATTTTTAGGCACCCATTGCTCCCGAGGATCAAGAGAAGACTACCTTTACTTGTCCTTTTGGTACTTTTTCATACAAAAGGATGTCATTTGGATTGTGTAATGCTCCAGGTACATTTCATAGGTGTATGGTAGTTATATTTTTGGATCACATTAAAGATTTCTTGGAGGTTTTCTAGGATTATTTCATAGTTTTTGAAAATTATTTTGACAATTATTTGAAAAATCTAGAAAATGTTTTGAAATCTTGCATTGAAAAGAACTTTGTTTTGAAGTGTCATTTTATGGTTGAGAGAGGTATTATCCTTGGGCATTTCATTTTACAGAAAGGAATTGAAGTTGATAAATCAAAAATTGAAGTGATAAATTCTTTTCCTTACCCAACTTGTGTGAAACATGTTAGATCATTTTTTGGACTTGCAAAATTCTACGAAAGGTTTATCAAATATTTCAATAAGATTTCTCTCCGTCTATCTAGATTACTTTTGAAAGATGTTGATTTCAATTTCAATGGTTCATTTAGGTAATCCATTGATGAGTAGAAAAGTAGATTGATTACACCACCAGTAATACAACCACCCAATTGGGAAGAACCATTCAAGCTACCTTGTGATGCTTCAAAACAAGCAGTTGGAGCAGTCCTTTATTAAATAATTTAAGGAAGGCCAAAAATCATTGAATATGTTTCAAAAACCATAGATGCGGCACAATTCAACTACACAACAACAGAAAAAGAGTTTTTAGAACTTTTTTTGCTTTAGAATGATTTAGATCATATCTACTTGGAACTAAAGTCATTGTGTTTTCTGATCATGCAGCTCTTAGGTACTTGATGAAGAAGGCTAAAGAAAAACCAAGGCTTGTAAGATAGACTATATTACTATATGATTTCAACATAGAAATCAAATATAAGAAGGGATCTGAGAACCAAGTGGCTGATCACTTAAGTAGACATCCCAAAACTACTGAATTTGAAATTCCAAACATTGAACCACTAAATGATCACCTTCTAGGAGAGAAATTATACTTGATTAAGGGATAATTACCTTGTTATGCTAACATGGTCAATTATCTGGTAACATCTCAATTCCCATCTCATTTAAATTCTCACCAAATTCACAAATTGAAAGCTGAATCTAGATATTACATCTGGAATGATCCATTTCATTGGAAGATTTTCAATGACCAAATGATAAGAAGATGTTTGCCTAAAAATTAAATTGAATCATTCATTCAGTTTTGTCACACATTAGCTTGTGGAGGCCACTTTGGACCTCAAAGGATAGCAAGGAAGGTTTTAGAATCTAGACTTTATTGGCCAATAATTTTCAAATATTCTCAAGAATCTTTCAAACAGTGTGAAAAATGTCAGTTTATAAGAAATATTTCAAAGAGACAAGAAATGATCCAAAAGCAACTTAATGTTTTTAAAATTTTTGAAATTTGGGGGATAGATTTTATGGGCCCTTTCCAAATATCATTTGGAAATTCTTATATTCTTCTTGTTGTTGATTATGTTTCCAAATGGGTGGAAGCAAAAGCCACCAAGACTGACGATGCTAATATTGTTTGTGATTTTGTTAGGTCTAACATATTTTGTAGGTTTAGAGTTCCCAGATCCTTCATTAGTGATCAAGGAAATAACTTTTACAATAGGATAATGAAGGCTTTGTTGAAAAATTGTGGGGTGCCTCATAAAACATCAACTCTCTATCATCCATAGACTATTGGGAAAGCTAAAGTGTCCAATAGGAAAATCAAAAGAATTTTGGAAAATACTGTTAATCCAAGTAGGAAGGATTGGATCCAAAGGTTAGAAGATACATTATGGTCTTACAGGATGGCCTACAAAACCCCAATTGGATTGAGTTCATATTGGCTGATTTATGGGAAAAGTTGTCACTTACCTGTGGAATTGGAACATAAGGCATACTGGGTTGTGATGAAGCTGTATCTAGATCTTGAAAGTGTTAGGAAAGATATAAGATTATAGTTATAGGAGTTGGAAGAAATTAGAAGGGAAGAATTTTAAAATTCCAAGATTTACAAAGAGAGAATAAGAGTGGCTCATGACAAACTGATCCAACCAAAAGACTTCCATACTGGTGACAAAGTGTTGTTATTCAAATCAAGACTCAAGATGATACTAGGTAAACTTAGTTTTATATGGGAAGGCCCATTTATAGAAACTTGTTTATATTCTTTTGGTTTTGTTTAGATTTTTAAGGATGGAGAGAAGGATCCATTCACTGTCAATGGGAACATGCTGGAGAAATTCCTTGGGACCATGCCATCAAAGTCAATGGATGAGATCACACTCCTCCAACATCTTTATCAATAAACTCCATCAAGTCGTACATCTCCTTTACATTTTCTTTATTGCTGTCATTCAGTTTCAAATATTTTTACATGTTAAATCCATTTGAATGCATTGCGGACACTAAATCATTTAGGTGTGGGGGAGGAAACTTTTGTAGTTTTGGATTTTTTATTTGTTAAAATGTGTGTGTTTCAAATTTTGTGTGTTTCTTTTTAAATTTTTGTTTGTTTTTGAAACTTTTGAGACTTTTGATCTTAAATGATTATCTTTGACATTTTTGAAACCCATGTCCATGGGAGAAAGAGTTTATTCCATAAAACCGAGCTTAAATGAATGCTAAAAATGACTTTGTTTCATGTTCAATTCTTTGGGAATTTCATGAAAAGTACTCCAATTTTTGAATCTCATGCCATATATCACTGTATTTATATTTGAAATCACATTCTTTTGAGGCTTCTGAACATATTGTTTTCATATTTTTTACATTCACCTCACTTTTTGAGAGAACCAATCATGCTTGATTTAACCAGAATTTGATTTATTCCTATCAAAACCTGAGGGTTTCAGGTACATGTGTTTTAAATGATTAAGGAATTTATTGGGTTTTAAAGCCCCCTTTTAAATAAAATACTTTTTATAATGGCCTACCTTAAACATTTAATCCTTTTATCCTTTAAAATCATTGAAACTCATGTTAGGATAGCGACATTACTAACCCGTTTTCCCTATCCAACCTTCTCTTAAAGTAAAATTGCATGATCTAGTTGAATGTAAGTGTTGGGGAAGATGTATTTTTTTTTGATACCTTATTTGGGGATACTTTGGGTGAAAATAAAATGTTGAATATATGTTATTACTTCTGAAAAAAATCATTTTGCTGAAAGTTGTGCCTTTTCTGGAGCTTTCATGATGAGAGAAGTCGTGCCTTTTTGGAGCTTCTAATGGAGAAAGAAATATTTACCTTTTCGAGAGCTTTCAAAAAAATTATAATTGAGAAGATTGAAATGTTTTCTACTAAAATGATGAATTTTTTGAAAATTACTTGATATTTCATGATGATAGATCTGATTTTCTACTAAGGGGGGTTAAGAAGAGACCATACTTGTGTGAAAATTAGAGTAATTCAATTTTTCTTCAAATAGAGCCAAGCCCTCTTTATTCAGCCTTAGAATATTTACATCTAAATACTACCAAACTAAATCCACAGAAAAACCTTGACAGGTCCTCTTGATAAACATATGTATTTAACTCACATCGTGTGGAGATATAGGAATTTATAAAGCCTATGGTGACCCTTGTATGAGTTTGGATGAGAAAGGCATTGCTAAAGAATTCAAATTTGTGTGATGAGAGATAATGAATGTTAGGTAAGTGTTTTTTGTGCATGGTAGTAGAAATTAAGAGTAAATATATTGAATAATATGAAATTAATTTCTTGAAATAATAGTTTTTTAGGGGGCGTGATATATTTTGTTTCTTGTTGTCAAATTGGTGGATCTCATAGATATGCGTTTTGAATTTGATTTGATTTTATTTTGATTTTGAATTGTCCAGGATTACAAGTGATATGTGTGGGGGAATTGATAGAGTTAATATTTTAATTATTATTAATGTGTTTTTCAATTATTTAATCCACCCAATTATTAAATTTGACTATATTTACATCATTTAAGTGTTTTGGGGGTATTTTGGGCCTAAATGTGAAAATGGGGTAATTCTGTAAAATTGACAGTTTTATATAGCTTCTATTATTCAGGAATAACTTTTATAATATTGTTCCAATTGAAGTGAGTCCTTTTTTTAGACTCCATATTCTCGTGGGATTCAATTTTGTCTTCTGGACCAAGAATCAATTTGAAACCCAATGGTACATAAAAATCAATCAAATGGATAAATTAGTCTGGCTGGAAGAATGGAACCCACTGCATTAAATATGAAATACATCATTCAAATAACCTTAAAATGATCTTATAGTAGCTGGTTTCTAGATATAAAAATAAAGGTAAGGTTAAAAATAAATTCCATAAAATAATGTGCTCATCAAGGCATCTTTTGGGATAGTCCAAGTGGAGTGGGTGAAATAGTGTTTGGCGGCCAGAAGAAGTTAAACTCACTAATCAAGCCAAGTCTTCCTTTACACCTATCTAAAGGATTTTATATTTTTAGGATCGATAGAAAACTCAATTTACCACATCTTATAAGAATTTATCTTGGCTTGGTTTAGAGGTCTTGTGGTCATAACAGAGGCCAACTTCTAGAAGATAGATTCTGGAGGATCAAAATTTATGTTCCTATTTTTCTTTCTTTTGTTCTTTTTAGCATTATAATGACTTCATATCCCCCCTTAAAATAGACTACCCTTACCATAGTGGGGTAGATCTTTTGAGTTATTGGGGAGGGGTAGGTTTACCCTTTTGAAATTCTTTATTTCTTTCACTTAATGTTTTAATATCCTATTTTCTCTTCTGCGAATCAGTTTCAATTCCTTATAACAATTTGTATTATCATGTACGGTTGTATATGATTTTAGATTCTATTATTTATTTTTATTTGGTAAATGATTAATATCTCCCTCCACTATGTACTCGTTTATATAAAATGGAATAGACTAGGACATAGTGGTGAAGTACTCGATGATCACCGATACATGTGTGAGAAGTAGTGAATGTTCTTGATTGCTTGGGATAAACAAGACCCGATTGAGAGTTGCCTAAGATAATTGAGGGTATTAAATACAACTCTATTACACATTTTAAGAATATTAGACAAATATGAGGTTTAATTAAGGGTTATTCCCACATTATTATTTGACCAAGGGAGTGAGAAGAAACGATTGTGGATTCTCACTCTTAACGACTTAGCAGAAGAGAATTGCGTAATTTGTACTATGATAGAATTACAATTGGAGAAATGACCCAAACCTGATCACCATTTAATATCACTGATATAATTTGTCAATTAGTTTTAAAACTTTCACTTAATTTCTTTACTTTATTTAGTTTCTTTCTTGTATTTTGAAAATCAAAAAATTTCAAAAACATCACTTATTCCTTTAATTTTAAGTGACAAACACTATTTTTGAGCACTAATCTATGGAGAAAACCTAGGTAACCCACTATAATACATTTTAACTTAGGTTGTATTTGTTTTTTCCACACCCCATGACAGGCACATGTCACCAGGGAATCAATATTGATTAGTTTGATTGATAGACAAAGTGAAAGTTTCAAGACAACTTACCTTATCCCAAATATGAAATGAATTTAGAGACCTCAAATATATGGTGGTATATGCGTTATTCAGTGTAAATGAGTTAATTCACTAACCTCAAGTTGGTCATGATGTTGGTTGACATATTAAGGTCAAGACTTGACTCTAGCCTCTCTTGGGTTTTACCAGTTGTAAGTTCAAAATGGGTAATTTCAAGGAGTGAAAAGGATGTATGCTCTTAAATATATAACACCACTAACCCATTAAGGCTTATATAAATGTATAAATAAACCAATAAATTAATAAAATATTATAAACATATTATATAAGATAATTAGATTTATTTGAAATTTATTTTTTGGTCTTTGGCGAGTACAATGCTCTGGAAACCTCTCCCACTCCCACCTATGGATTTCTTTTACAAACAACTCCATGGGAGGTGATACTAGTATTAACACAAGTAATACCATTAAATGGTCATATTATATTTCCTGGAGTTCTTCCATCTAGGTATAAGATTATTTTTCTCCCTACCTAGTTTCTGAGTAAGTACACGGGCTGATTAACATCACTTCATCTGAAGACTCTAAGGATATAATGGATGTTCTAGCCCCTTAAAAGTCCTATAAAAGTTATTATATTTAATGATGATATAAATGAAATTGTGATTAGTGTCAATGGGATCATATCTTACCTATTCTCAAGAAGATGTCTGACCATCATCATCCCCATCATGCATATCCATTTCTTCCTGAGGGCCCCTATCATCATTGTATTCCTCACTACTCAACTTGTGTTACATTATTTTGAGAACTAGGTTCATGTAAAATGTAAAACCTTTATTAAAATGGATCTCAACTTAAATCTCTTTGATTAAATATTCAACCTCCTCAGGTTGATTCTCATAGAAGATATTAATGGGAGTGGTCACTTTCCTAAAGTCCCTCTAAAAAAATTATTACACTTAGAGCACATCTCAGATATCCTTTATTGAAAATGTGCTCCCCCAAGAGTCTCACTAACTATAAGATTCAGTAAATCAATCATAATCTTGGATAGCGGTGGAAGAGTCACCCCACCAAATAAATAGGGATTTCACAGCTGTTTAACCCATTTCTTGGTCATCTAAGCCACATGATACATTATTAGTGCTTGCCTATTATAATTTCTCCCCATATTTTTTTATTTCCCATTCTATTTTATACTTTTATTCACTATAAGACCCTTGAACTTATTCACAAAGTTATCCAATTATCCATTAGGGTATGACCAAATCTATGTTTTAACACATTTGGTTGGAATCCTGACATTGACATTGACCAATGAGAGAGTGACTTGTGCACCTTTTTTCTTTTGCATGATCATCAACCACAATTGGTGCATACACTTTAGTGTGATTATACTTGTACATTTTTTGGATAGATGGGGAACTTATTCTATAATGAACTGAATTGTCACCTAAATCTATAGGGTGCATATTCCTCATAGATTATTTCCTCACCAATCCTAGCCTCCAACAAATACTCTCTTAATGAAATAAAATATATAAATTTTGGATGGGTTTTAGATTTATTGTTTATAATTATGATGGTCATGGATGGGTATGGGATAAATATTAACTGGTTGTGTAAGTTTAGTATATAGCTCACATTGGTCGTTAAGTTTTAGTGGCCAAACATTTCTTATGATCTGTAGAAATGGAATTAACTATGTATTCAAAATGATTTAGTTGTTGATAAACTCATATCCTTCCATCTATAAAATGATCTAACCCTGTTTTCATTACTATATAACCCCAAATAGTATCCCTCATGGGGAAGTAATGGTATAATGGAGATATTAACTACCCAACTCCCACCTCTAGTAGGTCCTGGGTTGGTAACAAGCATTGTGGGTATAATGAACATACAAATGGGAGGCATCTCCCTCTTAGAGAATATGAGAAAGTGTTAGATAAGATAGACAAACCAATGAAATATTTCTAATATAGATAAAATAATCCAAAGTTCATACATGTAATGAAATACGAGATTAAAAAAACTAGAAACCAAACTACAAGTACCAAAAAGGTGAGGTCAGTAGTGACCAAAAAGCCCAAAAAACACCTATAAAACCATGATCTAGTAATATCCATCTCAATATCAATCCTTCTCCTAATAACCTAAAATATATATATATATATATATATATATATATATGTGTGTGTGTGTGTGTGTGTGTGTGGTATGAGAATAATAGTACACTCAATAAGATCCTCTTAGGAGGCTCTTGTGAAAAAAGATAAAGAAATCATACAAAAGACCAATGAATAACAAGTTAAACTAAAACATCACCTAAATAGTAATATTAAGTTCTCAGCATCACCATGTATTTCTATCATCAAGGCACACATACAAGAGAAATCATATATTATAATAATAAATCAATAATGGTAATTTTATACCACTTTTCCACTAGTTTCCCACTCTTCCCAAACATCGTATGTACTGATCCATTTCTCTCTAAAAGTAATCCATCCTGAAGATAAATGGGTTAAGTGTCACAATATGTATCTTGTTCACCACATATTCTCATGATACCATATCACATCCACATGTAGTAAACAAGTATATTCTATGATCCACCATAGCATGTATGATGTGTATTATACATTGGGTATTATACCTCAATCCATCACATCGCATACACCCAGTAAGGTACCTCAATCCATCACAACTTACACATTATATACATTTAATAATCCTTTGTACACTATAATTGGATATACATGCATGTAAAATAACCACAATCCATTACATATCTCTACACACATATATGAGAAACTAACCACCATGAATACCACCACATAATACTACCAAAATAAGAGAGAAAGTCTTGACGGGTTATTCATCCATCAATCCTCACCACTGAGATATTAGGGAAAACACCCTCCCAAAGTCAATTCAATGTCAGTCACCATACTGATATGGGTGGGTAGCTATGAAATCACAAAATATACAGGTTATAATATAGATCACTACCACACTATAGAAAATATCATAGTCCTAGGCTCAATTGTATCTACAATAACTCAAACATCCTATTCCCACTACTAAGGACTAGATATCCTATAAGCACATAGGAAATTAAAAAATCATTAAATTAATTTTTTAATTAAATATTTCACTTTATGTTAATCAATTCATTGGACATTAATTATTCATCAAGGTTATTCCAAGATACATTTCAGTAACCATTCATTAATATTTATTAAGATACACTTTGTTCTCCTCATGAAAATTCTGTACCCTCTAGGCATAATCCAATTGAGTTCAAGGTTTATCAATAACAATATCTTTGCATACCAGCATCCACCAAACCCATGGGTTGAAACATTTTTTAAACATCATTAAACTTTCTTTTCATTCCATCATCCACCAACCCCATGGGTTGAGATATTTATAAAAAATTATTAAACTTTCCATAATTCCAGGTACCCAAGGAAAAAATCCAAAGATACTGTCAAATAGATTTGTAACCAAACACATTCGGACAAATCATGTAGTAGAGAAAGGAATGAAGATAAAAAAGTGACACATCCATACATCCATTAAACATATTCATTCATAAGAAATCTTCACAGGTTTCTACAAAACAATGGGAAATCCTAGCTTCAACCTATTCCATCATTCTAATTTCATCCCCAACACTTTCATGTGAATCACCATTTATCTCATCATCATAGGCGTCAATAGATACTATAACTCCAAGAATCTCACCCATATCTAATCAACCATTATAGGATCACAAAACATTAAATAGCAAAGATCACATACAGATCACATCACAAAAGGTAAAAAATAAAAAAACATAGTCAACAGGGAAACTTAGCCCTAAAAAAGGAATTTAACCTTCACATGAAAAATATACTTTCTTGACCCTAAACATAAGACATTATTCTTCATAAGAAAATGGGCTCTATCAACCCCAAACAATTATCTTTATCGATCAATATATTTTTATTCTATATTGAATTAAATAATTTATTATTATAGGTTCCATCTATGGGTAACCAGAAACATCTGTTGTAGATAGCTATTAAATCTATTAAACATGATACCTAACATTTTCCAGCTTAAACAAGATTTAGAGAATAATAATTCTCATTTAACTTGGATTTAATCATTAATATCATCAACAATCATTCCATATTAAAGTTCTTTATCCAATTACATTAACAAATTAAATAACACATTCAATTAAACACGTGAATTGGATTACCATCAAAATACGAGAAACAAAAATTTTATTAAATATTCCTCTTCTTTAATTATTTATCAAAAAAAACATTAGCGGCTTTATGTTATTTATCCAAATTCATCAATTTCAACATTATATACAAATCATAGTATATATAGCACATTATATTACAAAACAAGAAGAAAACTATTATCACGGTGAAGATAAATAACATGTGATTGCTAAACATAAACCAATTGCATTATTTAATATGTTTTAATCTTTATAAGGTTAATCCCACACCATCCAAAGATCTAAACTTTGGTAAATATAATTTTTTGTGTAAATAAATAAGAGAAGAAATGAATTAACTACCTCAATATTCTTACATTCTTGAAACGAGAATGAAATTCCAACATAGATCTATGATCACATCTACCATGAGGAAACTTGGATCACTATGGATTGAAATCAAGAAGACAAGGATTGATCCCAATCTTAATGGAAATTCAAAACCTTTGAAAAAAACCCTTGGGTTCATAGGTATCAATAGGATGGAGTAGGAGAAAAGGGGGTTTGGAGGCCTCATGGGTATTTATAAGCATATATATTTTTAGGGAATGATATCAAAACCACTAGGACCACACCTCAACCTACTGGAAAATAGGAGGACTATGGAGAAATGGAAGGATATCATGTCACCACTCCTCGATCAAACCTGTATCATTTATCTATGGCTTGATCCATGGAATAGACCCTATAAACAAATGGGGAGAGACTATAGTGCAACCTACATCCCATGTCATAACCAACCCTGATTTTCCAGTAGCCATAGAAACTACTATGGAGTAACCACCTATCTTCATGCCATAACGCTCAACACCAGGGTAGGGTCTACACTGTAGTGAACCACAAAACATGGAATAAATCATGTATCTTAGTAATCTATGGGAGGTGTTTTATCCAATATTACAATAATATAACATAATCTAACACATCAAAAGGCCTAATAAATTGGGGAGAAAGATTACTCCCTGGACCAAAACTTCACTTTCCATGAGGGGGAGTCACCTATAGGAACATATGATCTCCAATATAAAACCCCATAGGTATCCTACTATTATAAATATAAGGATTATAATGATCATGTGCTATATTCATTCTTTCATTAATTATCTAAACCATCCCTTTTGTGTTTTGCACTAGCTATGGCCTGATAATTTCTAAATCTCTAGCCCCAACCCAGCATAATAGGGAACAAAATGTTTGTTCATACTATGATTCAAATGGTTTCATACCAATGGTAGAGTGAAAAATATTATTGTATGAAAACTTGACAAAAAACAGGTTCCTTGTCCATGAATCTCCAAAATACAGGAACCAGGAATGCAACTTGACTTAAAGAGTCTAGAAAATCCTCTCTTTTTGACTACCCATATACATATGGAAAGTAGTACTAAGACATAACTGAGAGACAAAAGCATGTTGGATACCTCTCTACATGTAACACCCTAATCTTGGATTTTAGTTTTTTTTATTTTTTATTTTTTATTTTTTTAATTATTAAATTGTATTTAGCCTCATTTTCTGATTTCTAGGTCGAATTTAGTTTTAAACTTTAATTCTTCGGTTTTCCAGTGTGCGTGCATGTTTATTAGAAACTGTGCACAAACCATGAATGTGAATATATATTTTTTAGTATCTCTGACTGCACAATCAGTGCACAATTTCCTTAACAGTTCACCCTTCCTAGGCAAGGTTTTCAGGCCTTCAAGGGCAGGTTCACAATTGGATCATGGTTTGGTGAATCGTGCAGCCAAACTCTGTGATGTATTTATCTTCGGAAAAATTGTTAAATGGTCGTTTCTCCATTAATTCATTAAAACTCTTAAAGGGTTATTTTCCCTCAACCTCATCCCTAACCACTCACATGACCTATACCCATCTCCTCTTCCCCTCTCATGCACCACTCTTTCCCATGACCTTCTCTCCATTCCGTTTCTCCTGATGATTCTTAGTGTAATCTCTTCAGGTAAGCATTTATCCTTATTCATCACCTTCTTCTTCTTTCTTCTCCTTTCCCTCGCTATGGTGTTCGGTTTCTCAAGCCATAGTGTATGATCATTGTATAATATTTTTTGGTTTTCCAAGAGTATAGGGTTTCTTATTTCTTGTGACCTTTATTGGACTCATTTGAGACATGTTTGGGTCTCACACATCGATGGTAGTGGGTTCGCTATCAGTTTAGGGTAGGTTTATTTTTTTATTCCTATTTGGCCCAATATTATTTAGGGATTTTGTAACCATTTGATCGCTTGTATTTTTTCTAGTATACCTTGGACCTCTATGGGGTAGATTTGGACCACTATTCATGAATATGACAACTCATGACCCCCTGAAGGTGACTTATACACATATACATGGGTAAGGAATATATATATATATACACATTATTTTTATATATTAACAAAATGTGGATTTAATATGTACATTGAATCTAGGGGTAATTATATATATATATATATATGTGTGTGTGTGTGTGTGTGTGTATAGGTGCATATGTGCATAATCATAAAAGGATGGGTTTTCCTTTCCATATTCCTTCATGGTATCTTTTACTTATATATACCTCTTTAATGTGGATTTAGGTTTCCATCATCAGAGGCGACATGTTTGGATTTAAGTTCCCTATGTCCAAGAATTTAAATTTAATTCCATTATTTATTGGGTTTTTTTAGGAATTTTTCATTATTATATAATGTGTGGATTCTATTTAATGTTTTTTGGAATCTTAGAAAAAAAAATTCATCCACTTTCCATGTTTTTCAAAGCTTCCATCATGGATTTCTTTTGTTTAAGTATGTTCTAAAGATTATTTCAAACTATAAATTATCCTAAATATTTAATTGGGTTTTCAAATGATTTTTATTGGGTGCATTGGAAATGTTCAAATATTGTTTGGCCTTTCGATCAATTTTCTATAAAATTTTAATAACCTGTTTGATTTTATAAAGATCTTAAAGATGGATTTTTAAATGGTAAAAGGTTTTTTTTCAAATGATGAAGCCAAGTTCCTGTTTTGAATGTTTTCTTGAAAAGTGGGAACCTATATATATAATCTATATTTTAGGGTGGGTTCATGGATAGTGTTAAGAGGTGGTTTTAGCATATATAGTGTCTTTTTGTAATTGAAATGTTGTATTTATTCTTGCTTCCACACCTCCCATGTTCTCTATAGCCATGGAATCCTAGAAATCATAGTGATATTTGAGAGACAGTTAATACTTAGTCTCGATTAGATGGAATATATTTCCATGGAGTGGCCATGTGGTATATGCCACTAGTGAGGCTATTTGAGATAATCCCGGTTGGTTATTAAGTTAGGATCACATTGATAGGATGATAGATGGTTCTAGATACAGTATATCTAGGATCCCTTAACTTGGTGTCTAGGTATATCCCATGATAACCATTTCACGTGTATTATACTTTCCATAGATTTTTGGTGTTTTTAATAAAATCATTTCAACTATTATGTTTTTACTAGAAACTGTTATATTAACACTCATTTACTTATACTCCTATTTCCATGTATTTTTTTCACAGAGTTATTTCCATTGTCGCATGTTTCTTCTTTGTGAAATGATTTATTGAAAAATATATCATTATCTGGAAAAAAAATTGTAAAATGGATTGGAAAATGGATGTTTTTGAAAATATTAGCATGATACCTATTTTTAAAAGGAAATGAAAACCTAATTTTAAATATATCTATTTTAACCTTGTATGAAATGGTTTTCTTTTCAAAGGTAAAGCATAAAGAATTTTTATCCTTGGAATCTATACATTTAATTTTTATGATCAAACATAATTTCTCTTCCATTTTTCAATTTCATTTCTACGAAAATTTGGTTCTCTTATGGAGAGAGAGTGATTCTATGGTTGGAGGTGACCCATGAGGTCACATGGAGGTATGTGTAGTATTTATTTATTTCTTTTCCTCTACTAATGTTTATTCTATTGTTTTATTTTTATTTATTTATTTTTCTTTCATTTATGGGATAAATCATTCCCAATTTCCTGTATTTGATGCTTAGCCATAGTTTTTGGCCTTCGAGGATTAGGAATGCCTCTAAGGCCATATTGTGAACCGTTTTAGGTGCCCATTTTAGGGTTGACCCAAGTTGATTCATGAAAAAATGTTATCAGATAATTATCCCTTGTTATTCGAAGTTTTATTGGTAGTTTGTAGCTATGATTTTCATAATTCAAGTGTACATCCATTCATAGATTCTTGATCACCACATATTTGGAATGAAATTTAAATTTCCAAGGTGGTATAGGATAGTTATGACTCAAAATAAAAGCTTGGATCAGATGTTTTTGAGGTATCTGGTTTTTGATAGAGTGATTCTAGTTAGTTTTGAGAGTTTTGTGGTTTATTAGAGGAATTAAAAGGGGTTAATGGTTGTTGTGAATGGGTTTGAAAAAAATACATAAACTATGTAGCTGCCTCTGATGACCTATAATATTCTCACCCAATTTGTTCATAGCCTTCCAAACTATGCATCCAAACCATGTTTAGTAGTATTGGTTATTTTAAGGTTTTGTGATTTTAGTCAGTTAAGTAATTATGTTGTTATTTTTTGTGCTTAGTATTCATTTGAGTTTATTTTAGGTTGTTTCCCTTGTATTTTAAAATCGTGTTTAGTTTATTAAAATTGGATTTTCACAATGAGAACCTTAGGTTCTTTGGAAAAGAAATGATTTTTTTAAATATAAAGGGTTATGGAAATCATTTTTGGATTTTGAATGGTTTTTTAAAAAATAATTGAAAAATGTTTTGGAAACTATTTTAGGGTTTTGGAAACTATTTTAGGGTTTTTGAAAAAAAAATTGAAATGTGAAACAGAGTTTTCTTTGGAATTTTGGGTTAAACGTCTTATTTTATGGAAATGGAAGTTCCTCCTTTATCCTTGGAATTACTAATAATTCTCACATATATGGATGTATGGGTATGGTAAATGGATGTTTTTTGGTATTTATGGATGTGTTCTTAGGCTAACTTTATGGTGTATACATGTGAGACTTCATGGAATACCAACAGTTGGTGTTTAACCCTTAAATCTAGTTTTTATTTTAGAAAGTGTTTTCAAAAATAGGGATTTTGGTGTTTTGAAATATTGTTATTATTTGATGTTCACTCGTGTGATTTAAATATCCCCTTTTTTAGCCTTTTTAGTTTTGATCTGTTGGATGTGTTGACGGGGTGGTTCTTTGAGTTTGAGATTCTTGATTTATGATTCAGATTTAATGTTGTGGTTTATAAGGTGTTTTGATTTTGTTTTATGCTTCATGTTTTAGAGTATGCTGCCCAGAAAGATCCATAAGGTTTTTGAGGAGTATCTTTCGGTTGTTGGTTTAGTCTAGACTCCCAATGGCTACTTTCATTTTCCAAAAGTTGACATTGAGTTATCTTCTAATAGAATACATTTTTTGTGGTGTCTCTTCTCAAAGGTTAAGGATTCATTTCTCTCATTTATGATTTTTATCTTTAGGAAGTTATTGGATCAGTCATTCCTAACTGAGTTGTTTTCTAAGTGAAACTAGTAGTTCTTTTTATTTTGGATTCTCTCAGTGTTGGTAAGGATTCCCCATCCGATGAGGAGTGTGAACTAGAGAAACCTATTCCTAGGGTGTCTCCATTGTTAGTTCCTGCTTCTTTTTTATCAGGCCACATGCTTGTTTACTTCCAATGTGGTCGATTTAGGAACTCTAATCCATATTGAAATAATCCTCAAAGGATTATCATTTTTGTGGATTCTTGGGACACCTAAAGAAATTATAAAGGTCATGTTTCTATAAGAGGGAGTTTTGGTCATGAATTTTTAGCTCATGGCTATATTGTAGTAGATGCTTCAAGACAACAGGGCTCCAACCATAGGCTTTGGAGTGAAGTCATTCACACAGTGAAGGAGATGTAATGTGCTAGGATGTAGATTTAAATTTTTTTATCTGACATTAGTGAGGATGTTTTTTGATCTTTCCCTTCATTTGGTTATCTATTTTTGTACCAATTTTTATTTTAGTGGTATTTATGGCCTTTTTTCATTTGATATCACTATGTTTTTTCCCTATGTATGGGAACTTTTGAATGGATGGAATTCTGTATGAATGGTTTAGTTTTTTGGTAGTGTTTGTTTGGAGATTCCTGCATCATATAGAAATTATGAATCTTGGTTTGATCTGGTGTTTAATTTTAGTCTCTTTCTTTGGGGTCCCCTTGTGTTGGGGTTTAATCTATTCTAGTTGGTTTTTAAATTGTGGGGAGACCCAACATGTATCTTTTATTTGTTGATTTCTATAGAACTATTTAAGTGACACTTTTGAAGATGAAAGGTAACATCAGGTTTGTTAGCATTCTTTCATTTTGGGTTTGGTTTAGAAGTCTTGTTCCGACCAAATATATCCGCTATTGTTACTCATTTAATCTTGGTTACTTTCTAGGGGAATAAATTTTTAATGGTGGGGATAAATATCACACCCTGACATTTAATTGTAATTACTTTTAGTTGTTCTTAATTGTTTTATGAATTATTAAATTATACTTGTATTTGTTTTTTATTTTTCGGTTGGAGTGGGTTTTAAATTTTAATTTTTGGGTTTCCTATCATGGGTGCATGGTAGGAACATAGTTAGTAGAAACCATGAAAAAATAATATCGGTGCATCTGTAGTTTTTAGAATAGTTTACCATAGGTCTGATGCACGATTTATTTAGACCTTCACCTAACCCGTGCTAGGTTTCCTGGCCTTCCCTAGGGGGGCACATAGTTAGAGCATGGTTTTTCCAACTGTGCACACTGTTGATCTTAAAAAAAAGAAAATGACCTTTGTTTCATTAATTAATTTAACCATTAAGGAGTTATTTTCCCAAACCCTTGCCCTTAACCTATCATGTAACATATCCCCCTCCACTCTTCCCCTCACATATACCACACCTTTCTATGGCCTCCTCTCCATGCTATTTTTTCCACTGATTCTTATTGCGATTTATTCAGGTAATAATTTATCCTTCTCCATCACCTCCTTCTTCTTTATTCTCATTTCCCTTTCTATGGTAGGAGCTTGTTTGAACCCTAGGGTACTCTCATGATCCTATTTTTTATTTTTTCTATAAAGATTGTGTTTCTTCCTTATTTCAGGAATTGTTGGACTCGTTTGAGATAAGATTAGGTCTCACGCATCAATGGTAGTGTGTTCACCATCCATTTTGGGTAGGTTTACTTTTTTTATTCCTCTCTGGTCCAAATTTATTTATGGATTTTATAACCTTTGGATTCCTAGTATTTTTTCCAGTATACATTGGACCTCCTTGGAGAATATTTGGACCTCCATTCATGAAGGTGAAAACTCATGACTCCTTGAAGGTGACTTATACACATATACATGCGTAAGACATATATGTATACCCAATTTGTACATATTCACTCATGAAAATGTGAATAAGTACATTGAAGTTATGGGTACTTATATATATGTATAGGTATATATTTTTGTAAGTGTAAAAGGAGGGTATTGCTTCACTAGAGTCCTGTCTGGTCCCTCTTGCTTCTACGGACCTCTATAAAGTGGATTCAAGTTTCTATCATTAGAGGTGAAATGTTTTTAGGTATGTTCCCTGTGTCCAAGACATTAAATTGAATTATTTGATTTCTTGGATGTTTTTTAAGGATGTTTTAGTTATTATATAATGTGTGGATACTATGTAAAATTTTTGTGATTCTTAGAAATGGATCTTCAATTACTTTACATGTTTTACTAAGTTTACATCATGGGATTAATTTTTTTAAGTAGGTTTTCAAGATTATTTCAAAATATAATGTATCCTAGATGTTTAATTGGTTTTTCAAATAATTTTTACTCAATTACTTGGGAATGTTCAAATATTTTTTGGCCTTTTGGAAAGTTTTTTTCTTAAACTTTAATAACCTATTTTATTTTCCAAAGAGCATCAATATGGTTTTATCAATTGGTAAAAGGTTATTTTCAAACTATTAGTCTTAGTTGGTACCTTTAAATAATTTATTAAAAATAGGGAACCACTATGGATACTCTCCGTTTTGGGTGGGATTCTCATGGATGGTTTCAGGAGGTGCGATCAACATGTATGGGGGATTTCTATAATTGAGATATTTTATTCATGATTTATTCCTTTCTATAACATTCTCTATATCCATGTGATCCTAGCTGTTAGAGTGAGATTCAAGAGATGGTTGCTATTTAGTCTTGATTAGATAGAATAGATCCCTATGGAGTGACCATGTGGGTTGTTCCATTAATGAGACTAGTTGAGAGCAATCGGGTTGGTTATTGACTTTGGATCGCATCAATATGATGATGGATGGTTTTGAACCGAGTACATATAGGATCTCTTCACTTGGTATTTAGGTATATCCCATGATAACCATTTAACATGTTTTCAAATTTCTTTAATTTTGTGATTTTTTTAATAAAATCATTTCAACTTTTATGTTTTTATTAGAACTCTTATACCAACACACATTTACATGTACTCTACTTTCCACTTATTGTTTTTCACTAAGATGTTTCCTTTACATCATTTTTCTTCTTTGTAAAAGGATTTATTGGAATATCTATTATTCTTTGGAAACTATTTTTGGAAAATTTATAGGAAAATGGTTCTTTTGTAATTATTATCTTACTACAGTTTTAAAAGGAAATGAAAACCTTATTTAAAATAAATGTATTTCAAACTAGCATGAAATGGTTTTATTTTTAAAGGTACAGAATTGGGTGTTGTTATCCTTAGCATAACTACTAGTAATTTTTATGATCACACCTATTCTCTCTACCAATTTTTAGTTTCAGTTTTACCCATCACTAGTTCTCTCATGGAGCATGATTGGTTCTTTAGTTGGAGGTGACCCATGAGGTCACATGGAGGTATGTGTAGTAGTTATTTATTTCTTTTCCACTTCTAGTGTTTATTTTATTTTATTTTTTTATTTTTTTATCTTTCTTTCATTTATGGGATAAATAATTCCCAATTAACTATATTTTATGTGTGGAACTAGTTTCCAACTCAGGAAGATTTGGAACGCCTCTTGGGCCATGTTGCGGATTGGTTCTGGTGCGTGGTTTGGCATCAACCTGGGTTAGTTCAAGGTACTAAACCATGGAAGTAAAATGAGGATCATGATTAGATATAGCCATCCTTGGGACTTCAAGGAGTCTCACTACATCCTTCAGATATAGCCTCGACAAAACCTTCGTTGATCTTAACTCCTTAACAGCTATAATGTGTGTTAATTTCATCAAACGGTCCAGTAACAAATTCCATCGAGATGTCCTCCCACTTCCATTGAGTAACATCTAATGGATAGAGAAAACCATGTGGAACATGGTACTAAGAATTCATGATGTACATGGAATTTTCTTGTATTTTTATAATTCTTTAACTTAGTTTTAATTAAATATTTTAACTATTTTTAGCATTTTTAGTTTATTTTCATAGTTATGTAGTGTTTTTTGTTATTTTTGTAATTTTTAGTTATTTGTTTATTAAATTTTGTTGTTTATTTTAAGTATTAGTTTTTATTAATATTTCTTTATTAATATTTTATTTCTATCACTTTTATTTTTTTAGTAGTTTGATTAATATTAGTTTTGTTGTTAGTTTATTAATTTTTATTACTATAAAATTAATTTTCTTTATTATATTATATTTTAGTCTTTTATATATTTTTAGTATTATAAAAGTTGTATCTTTATTATTTTTATTATATTTATCCTTTAAACCATTATTAAAATTGGAGGATAAAGAATGTAATATATATATATATATACATCCACATAAATTCATCACATCAATCGATTGGGGTCATGGAGGTAACCAATAGTATCACTACTAGGAAGGATTTCATGAAGATATCTTAAATCTATAAGAGTGTCTTAGAATATGTAATATGAACTTTTAAATGGATGAGTTAACTTACTATCCTCTCAACCAACATGTGATTCATAGTGTCACTGGTAATCCCTTGTAACCCAATCCTTTATAAAGAATGTGTGTATTCAACACAAAACCGTTGGGGGAATAGAGAATATAGAGATATAGAAATGTTAAACCTGATATGACACCTTTAAATATGAGATATATTGATCAACAATACACTTTTACCTATGATGTTGCATTAATGGATTTATATTTTACAGATTTCTATATTGATATTTCCCTTCAATCAAATGGAATCACTAAACACACTATCACACATCAAGATTACTAGATATTTGTTCCAAGATGGTGGTAATTTCAATATGGATCATGCTTCTATGAACCTTTAGATAAATCCCTAAACCCATGTCTCGGCTGCAGAAAAAAGGTTCTGGTCTCACAAACTATGAGTATTTTATCTCTAGATTAGAATATTCAATTCCTTGTGAATAACACTCTGGTGCATGAATACCGTTATAGTGACATTATCTTAAAAATAGAGGCATCTCATTATTTCCTTCAAGAGATGAATCCTCATATTCTAGGATATAAATAATGGTCCATAAGAAAGCTAGTGGACCCTATGGACACATACAAACACATAAAGAGTTTTCTCTAGAAGTGTGACAAAACATATCTCCTTTATCACAAAGAGGTGGAGAATGAATTTAATTATAAACCCACTATCACTCATGAACTGTCTAGGAAGGTGCCTTACAGCCTTTGTCATCACTAATTATATATACCCTATCCCCTCAAGAATATGATGATAAGATAACCTTGAAAGTACTGAATTTGGTTTTCTAAACTTGGGAACCCAAGAAGAGGTATCTCTAGGGGTGGGAGGCTATTAAAGTAAAGAATGAACTCATATACATGTTTTTTACCTATAAAGATCTTTGAAATTTTACAAAAAACACTGAAGGGAAGTTAAATATCCATGTTCTATTCACAATTCAAGAGCCAGTCTATCAATATATTTAGATGGAAATCCTAGAGCATGTTTATATCCTTATTCCCACAAAAATATATACATTACATCAGAATATTCCAATAGAATCTAAAGATAAGAATAATATCCCTTTATACAATCGCTAAAGTCAATTGAATATTTCAATCAAGGTTAAATCCAAAGAGTGGTCTCACATTAATTCTCCCATTAACATCTAATAACTTTTTAAGCATATTCCTATTGTGATATAGGAGTAGAATCATATCCCTAATACCTTTAACTTCTTGGTGATTCACTGGTATATTTGGGTAACAACACAGGAGTAGGCTCATATCAACGATCCCATAAATATCTAGAATCTTTATTGGTATATTCTAATGGTTATCCAGGAGCATGACCATACCCCTACTCCCCTTAATATCTTAGGGATTCATTTCCATAATCCAATGGTGATCTTAGAGAAGGCTCATATCCTTGTTCCAATCAACTTCTAGGTTCTTTGTTTGAATATTATATTGGTGATCTAGAAGAAAGATCATATCCCCACTCCCATCAACTTCTAAGAGATTATTTGGCATATTCTGATAGTGATCAAGGATTAGGATCATATTCTTACTTCAATCAACTTCTAGGATGTTCTTATACATATTTGATGACAATATTGAAGCAGGATCATATCCCTTATCCTATCAATATGTATGAATCCCATCATCATATTCTGATGGAAACCAAGGAGGATACTAGAAGGGATATCACTCATGAATTTTGTTTCCCATATTGTGAAACCCTCATTATAATAAAGGTTATAATCTTGATCACTCATCCAAGTACATATATAAGACAATATCATTGAGTCGAATATACAATATAGGGGAAGATTCTTTCCCCTATAGTCACTAATATCCTTGAGGATTTGTGGAATATTCTTATAGTGGCATGTATATATTCTATCTCTTCATCAATAAGAGAAGTAAATTATAGCTATAAATATCCCCCCTAGATCTCCATGACTAACAACTGTAGAGGTCCTCCCAAAAGTACCAATCATAGAGGTCCTCCCTATGAAACTAGGAATATCAACCATGAAGGTCCTATAACTTATAACAAATAGAATATCATTAACCATAGAGACCCTTCCCATGGTTAAATGAATCCATTTATATTTGGAGGCCCTCGATAGAGCACTCACCATGGATGACCTCCCTACAGTAATATGAAGATCGGTCACATAGGTCCTCCTTGTTATTCTAGTTATGAAGGTCCTCCCTATAACATGGAGATATACCAACAAGCAGATCCTACCATTTCCAATTCATCAAAAATTGTTAACCATGAATTTACTCTCCATAGAATCCAAGCTAATAACCATATAGGTCCACCCCAGGGTGTATGTTATTGTGGTCATCCATGTGGTGAAAAATTATACAAGAATAGAATTCCTCACTATGAAGGATAATCAGAAGGTGACCATAGAGGTACTATATATGGTGTGTGTTATTAAGGTCCTACTCATTATGGAATATATTAACAATAATAAGTTCCTCCCCATGTTGATGTTTCTCTATATTTTCCCCAATATTAAGAGTCACTAAAAAATGAGGCCAACTATGCTAAGAACCTCATCACCAACCAGTGATGTCTCATCCAAGTCAAAAGGAAATTTGGTGTGATCATCATCATCTAGGTCTCCCTCAAATCATGCACCCCTGTATGTGATCAATGAATATTTAGATAATCTTAATCCTTTTAACAAATAGTGAAGGAATGACCTATATGGTTAGATCCGGTCAAAGAACCAATCATTGAGGATGAAGAAGATTCCATGGTTATGGAGAATGAATTAGAAGAGGAATAAATACTAGTCATGTTCAGGCCCATTTCCACTCTTTAGTATGATATCCCTAGGGTATTGAAAGAGGGATGCAGTCATAATTTCTATTACAACCTGTAGGTGAACCTATAGTCTCTCAAGCCCTAGTACCTTCCTTAAGAAGATTATTATAACCATCAAAGTGAAATGGATGAGATTAAGGAATTCCTCTAAATAATCACTGACATCTTACCTTATGTGTGTATCTAAAGGTGGAGCGAATATGGATCCTATATTTAACTTTTATCACTATCTAACAGGTCCTATTGAAGAAAGTAACTTAAAATGTCATCACATTATGCCAAGATATAGGATCAGGTTTTACATATTCTAATTGGTTTATCTAATGAAACCCCTTTGTCTCTAATTATCTAAAATCTAACACTCAAGGGGATTGAGACATTGATGGGAATTTTCATCATACATTTAAGAAGGTTAAGAATTTTAGGGGGAAAACATAAATAGTATAGAACCCATCAATAGAAGGTAACTCTTATCTAGAAAGACACTACACTCAACTCATTCCTTGATAGAGGTCCAAAAGGCCATAAAGGTTGTGGTGACATCTTCCTTGGAAATGATGTAGGAATGGCCCTAGCCTACATGGCTGGGAATATTTTTACCATTAAAACCATCCTAATAATAATCAAATCCTTAAAAAATTGTGATATTAATGGAAATATATCTACGTAAACCCCATCCCATTGGGATATGGGAATAATTACCCCCTATAAGGAGAAGGTTGGTATTTTCTAGGTTGGGATAAACTTCATAAGCAACAATCTTTCATTTTATTCCACTTCATGATTTATATTTTTCATTGGGAGTGTTCTCAGTGAAAAATATCAAGGACTCCCTCAAGATCACTCTTTATAAACTTCTTTCAAAGAAGTTTTAAAGAGAATGAGAAAAGCCTTATAAAATATGTAAATAAAAATGTTCTATCAAGAAGTTATATATTAAGTAAAATTAAAATCTATCCCACACTACTCTGAATGGCCCGAAGGCCTTCTTTTTTTATTTTATTATAGATAATCCTCCTTTTAAGGGTTGAAGTAGAACCCCTACATGACCCGTAGGCCCAAGGCACAAGGCCCGACATGACCCGTAATACATGACCCGAAGTCCCAGAGGCATACCATGCCCATAACATGACCCGTAGGCCCAGCCCACTAGAAATTCCCCTCCCCAGCTTCTGCATCATTGATCAACTTTAGCTACCCACCTGTATTATTGATCGGCTAGCATTTCCCTGTACAAAGTTGTACAGTGCCTAGTCCCGATACCGGTTTCCATACCCTCTCATTCTTCCAATCCAATTATCTTTGCTTCTGGTGACTGCTATTGGTGCTCTGATCCTCTTCCGGGGCCTGCTATGTGTGAACTGGGAAACATCATGGTCTTCAATGGCCCGAAGGCCCTGTGGCCTGAAGGCCTTTGATGGTCCAAAGTCCCTTGAGACCCGTAGGCCCAAACCGGTGGCCCGAAATCCCAAATCGGGTGAATAGTTCTGGGTGCTATAGTACCGAAAAATTCCAGCTACAGTGTCTTCTACAGTGCCTACTACAGTACTGCTACAGTACCCGAAAATTCCCCTCCACCCGATTTTGAACCTGGGTCTCTTGGATGCCAAACAGGAGCCCTCACCACTTAGATGAGTAAATGATCCACATCGCATACTTCACATTGATGAAGTTTGTCAATATCAATATTGATAACATAGATAACATGGATCATGAAACTAATACGGTAGAATGTGATGAGGAGGTATCTACTAAAAATGTGATCTGTATCATGTTTGAAGTGGCCATTAAAATCTAGCATCAAAGGTAGACTCGTGACTTGGGGAATTTTATAAATATTTGGTTACTATATACTAGGAGAGATTTGGATAAATGTAATGGAAAATTATTACTTCGCCTATATACCACATGATTCTAGAGGTGATAGATCCTATTTTATCTATGGAGAAACTTTAAAAATATAATGTTTTTTTAGAGAAACTAAGGTTAATCAATGTATAAGTACTCTAAGGCAATATACCCATTAAATTAAATTCTCATGTAGAGGATAATATTTTTCATCTCATGAATCCCCATCAAAAAATGAAAAAATGTCAACTATATAGAATAGATTTGAGTCATTAAACTAATCCAAAGAACGTAAAACCAATTTATCTAGCTTCAATGACTGTATATTTCATGGAATTCCTTCCCTTAGAGAAAAAATTTTCATCTTGTCAAGTGAGTTAGCCATAGTAGAATCAATATGGATATAAATATCAACCATATATGAGTCAACATCATCATACTCCTCCTCCACTCAATCATTTTCCCAAGTGATCATCCCATCAAACTCCATGACTCTATTGAATCCCTTGATACTTGAATAGAGTCTATAGAGGAGGAAAACAAACTTTTCCATCTGGAAAGGAAACCATATCTAGAGTAGGTTTACTTTTATCCTCCTCCATCAACCATAAAAAATTCCACGTTCTAAATTTTCAATGGAATTGTATATATAGATTATCATCTAATTCATCTCACATCTTGATACAACCCCATGATTAGAATAACAAGGAAACAAGATATGGTAAATCTTAAATTCTTTGTAAAAACTTTGGAAATGCTAGGATTTTTTGGTACACAAACCTACCATCTATGTCTATTTCCAACTGGAAAGTCCTTAAATGGATGTTTTTATACTATTTAAAATACATAGTAGGAGATATGATGATCCTTAATCTCTCAAATGTCAAATATTGTGAAAATGAGAGAGTTTCAAATATAATTTCTAAGTTGAAGGATTTAACCTTTTAATTGAATATACAACATCCTCAAGAGAATATATTGGATATATACATAGAAAGTATCCAAAAAAATTGTAGACACCAATAATACCCTAAAAATACCATGGTGGTTTTCAGGAATTCACATCAATTGCATGAATCCTATAATATGCCATTTAGTATTCCAAAGTTAAACCTTGACCAACATTTCTATCATAAGTAAAGAGATTCTGTAAAGTGTAAATAGTGATATTAATACTCAAAACAATGTCAGTTCCAACTCTGGTCCCTAATATTACTCACTATTATGTGTTGCCTTATCCTAAACAAAAATAAAATGATAAAAATGCCCTTATCAGGGGGGAAAAAGGAGAAAAGTCACATGAAATTCAATGACTATAAAAAATATTCTTCTAAAACAAACTAATTTCAAGATTATTCATTACTATAATATAAAAGAACCTAATAAAATTATTAAATATCATGAAGAATAATGAAGTAAATCTAAATAATAACCTCAGTTACTTCCAACTTTAATCAGATATTCAGAAATATTATTCAATAATTATTTATATTCATGGATTTTATCCAAAAATGAATGATTCTAGGAATGTAATGTTTTAAAATCCTCCAACATAAGTGACCTATTTTTCTACCACCACGTAAGTTAAAATATATTGAAAGAGGTCCTTATCAAGAAATCCATCACTTGGGGTTATGAAAATAATAAAGAAACAAGTGAATCAAAAAGTTGTGACCCCAATTCCCTCTGTGATACTTGATGTTTTATTTCCATCATCATATCCATTTAAGAGCCTATATAATATTTATTAGAAAAATAAGGCATAGAAAGAAGAGTCATTCTCGATATGGAATCTGATCCAAACTCTTCTAGATTTCCACCCTGTATTATTGGGAGGATGGACACTTCCCTAATAAAAGAAAAATTCCAACAATGAAGAGTATCAATATAGAAGTTTCAATTTTATCCACTTTATAAACCCCTTCATTGATGAGGAGTACTCATAAAAATATGATTTACCTATCCATAATCAAGAAAGTGGTCATGGAGTTTGAGGGGTATAAAATAGTGGCGGACCTCGATGGCCAGGAATCATTCCTATCAAGGATATGCATGTATTCAAGACTATAGGATATGTTCTCCAATGATATAAATGGGAAAATATATCCAAATATAATTCCTCTTAGGCTCAATAAGACCCCATTATATTGGAAGACTAATTAGCAGGTAATCATTCATCTGGTTAATATCAGTACATAATAAATCTATTACAATCTAGTCCATAGATAATAGGACTATCCACAGTTATGGTTGAGGAATAGAGTCATTGAAATAGAAATCTATGTCTCTAAATCCTCAAGATAGGGACCAACTGCTTTTTCAGAATCACAGGCCTCAAGTCTAAAAATATGATATTCTAAAACACCTCATTGTTTTCTTTGCCAAAATATTCATTTTGGATGCCCTAAATTTTTAAAAATAACTATGGGAGGCCCTCATTATGTCCCAATAAATACCATAATAGTTTGATACTGAAGTTTATATAGAGAAAAAAATATCACATAGAAACTGGATTGGTTTAATGTCACATAGAAATTTTATTTACGGAAGAAGACATTGAGACGACCATACAAGGGCATATCTAGCCTATGTATATATCTATAAAAATCAATGATACAGATGTTTGTTAACACATATATGATAAAATATATGAAATTAACCTCATATAGATCTATAATCTCCATCTTTTAGGTTATACTAAATTTTAATTGTCATCCCCCAACCAAAAATTCAATCATTTAGGAAAGTGAGAAGAAGCCACATGGGAGGATCAGGATCATAACTATGTTTAGAGATCACATTTCATGGTGTTTTTAAAAGATATGGATTTTAACATCCTTTTGGAAATTTTATGGCTTCATGTTCACATAGAAATTCCCTCTTCATATCATCAGTACTTAAAAGTATCTATCAACGAGCTAGTTGGAGTAATAAATAGTGATGATTCCCCTTTTGATTCCAATTAATCTCAATATATTGATATAGGGTATTACAAAATGGACGGAAATTGTCTAATTTTAAACAACACCATTCAAATTACTATTCCTAATTTCTTATAGGTTTCCCTTATCGATCCATGGAGAAAAATCAGTGAAGACTTAATGTTCCCCATTAATTAGATTAAAGAAACAAATCTAGATATGGGAAGTTATCAGTTCAAGTAGGTCACATTTTCTAATGAATAATAATATACAATTACTTTCATCTAATATTATGGTGAACCGTATGATTTTATTGAACAACCACCACTTATAAAGGAGAAGATCACTTTGCAGTCTATATAGATCAATCTTTCCCTAGAGTGTCTCTACTTGAATATCAGATTGAATGGTGTTCGGGTGACATAAATAAGGATATTCAATCCACTGTATATGAACCCCATAAAATATTTGTAGGTTTATGAACATTGAATTTCATACTCATGATATCGATTTGAATAAACAAACCTATCCATTCAAGATAATGATTTAAACCCAAAAGAAGTAATAATTCCCTCGCATCATCTCATATGTCTTGAGGTGTGGGTTCCTCTTCTTCATCCATCAATAGTAAAGAGAAAATGAAGAAAAATATATCATGGATTCCCCTCCAGTATATGAGGAAGGTTTCTTATCCACTATCAATGAACTAAGATAAAAGAATCTCGCTACACAGGAAGATATGTGACCAATGTTGATCTTTACCAACATGAATCCTAAGGAATAGTAGAAATACATCTATTTCCTCAAATAACATCAAGCTGTATTTTTTAGGAATTATATAGAAGTGAATAAGTTGGATATCTATATAGCTATTTATTGTTTTTTGTTTACCAGATGTGCATCATTGCTAAAAACCAACAGTAAGTAGAATAATTCACACTCATGCTACAAAAGTAAAGGGAAAAGTTGATATGATGATCAAATAAAACTTCATCTAAGAATTAAAATACCTAAATTTTCTCACATACATCATCCTTGTCATGCTATAGAAATGGAAAATATGATTTTTCATTGTCTTTAGGGATATCAACCATCACTATCTAAAGTATTATTACCCAATTTCGATCATAGAATTGTTGATTGATGTAATAGATGTATTCCAAGAACTCTCATTCATTAAAGGTTACTCTGGATATAACCATATCCAAATTTCCCCTAATGATAATGAGGGAACTAACTTTAGGGAACCCAAATGGGTATACTCTTATTACGTAAATTTCATCAACCTAAAGAATGATGGTGTTACATCTTGAATATTTATCCCCTAAAATGAATTATTGGCATGACATTAGGAAAATTATATTACTTTATATTATTATATCTTGGTATATATGTCAACCATAAAAATATCAGGGTGATAATAAATATTCCCCCTCTAAGAAACCTTAAATATTTGAGAGGAATTCAATAATATTGAACCTGTAATAGATGATTCATAGAACATATTTTCATAATGTTCTTTCTATTACAATGTTGATAAATAAATTGGTCACTTGTTAGTAGGATAAAGATTGTAAATATTATTTTTACAGTCTCAAACAATACCTTCCACACTCACCAATCTTGATGCAACCAGTATAAGGAAATGCCATCATCCTTTATCTAGAAACTCTGAAGTGGTCACTTAGTTATATCCTCATTTGAAGAATAATGTTGATAAAGATAATTTCCTCTATTATCTCACCAGGATGATGTTGGATACTAATACCCAATATTCTAATATTGAGAGGAATTACCTTTCATTGATGTTCCTAGTGTAGAAGTTGGGGCACTATTTATGGAACCATGAGTTCCAACTTGTCTCTCGTTTTAACCACCTAAAATATATACACATTCCCCTAATGATAATTGTGTGCCTAGTGTGATGGGTGGTCATTATATAATATTTTGATAACCAATTTGTGTCTTAGAAAGTTATCAATGTACAATTGTTAGCAGATTTCCTCGTAGAAAATACTATGCCAAACAATTAATTATTTGACATGGATCATCCTAATGAAGATTAATTCTCTATCCATGAAAATATTTAGACATGGGGGTGTATTTTAATGGTGTCTCTAAAATATCAATAGGAATAAGGATGTAAAACCTGAAGCTCCACAGGGTTATCCTTAGAATCATATCAGTCTCTCCAAAAAAAGTAGTTATACCCTATTTTTTCCTATTGTTAAAAGGATATACCAATAATAAGGGAAAATACTAAGACCTCATTGAAATATAGGAACTATCCCTCTATATTCTTGTATCTAAATAAAAATCAATGTAAATTTATAGTTGGTAACCAAGAAAATCAATGGTGATTATTCCATAAAAAGGAAGAGATGATTCCTTTATTGATTATATACAAGGGTTGATGGATGAATTCCCATCAGAGTAAAAAGTTTCTCACTTTATGTGTTTTCATAACACTAAAGTATATGAAATTACCAATTTAGCTATATCCCTTAAAGATTTAGTCTTATGGAAGTGGCTCATTATCATTTCACATTCTAGGTTAGTGTCTCCATTTATAAATAATGATAAAAAAGAGATCAATACAGCTAAAACCACCCTTGAATAAGGCGATCCTTCATCCTCAAAAACTAATTGTATAATTGGATAGATATATCCCATAATAAACATCCTAAAAAATTATTTCTCCCATAAAATCAAAATAAAATAGAACAATTACATTATCGGGAAGAAAATTCCAGCTTGTACGAGGGCCCAAATTCCCAGAAATTCGTGTATAAGTGATTCGTTGATAGAGTCCCTCTTAGATACATCGAAGAAGGAGAGACAATCACTATTGTGAAAGAAGTCCACCATGGCTCTTGTAGTTCCCACTAATTAAAAACCAAATTCTTCCACCAAATTATGAGGCTTGGATACTTTTTCCTATAAATTATGTTGGATTTCATGGAATTCACTATGAAATTAAATGCCTTTTAGATACATTCAAATTTCATCCATAAACCCTTAGATCTATTGTACACTTCCAAATACTCTTGATTTTTTACTTCAAGTGGGATTGATGTTATGGGTTCATTCTCTCCATCCATGAGTAGTAAAATTAAATTTATTCTTCCATACACTGAATTATTCTCAAAATGGGTTGAATCCATACCCCTAAATGAAGTCAGAACAATGGAAATTAGAAATTTTTTTATGTCAAAATTCATTGCTAGATTTAGAATATATCACATGATAATAATAAAAAATGATACTATTAGTGTGATTTCAAATTGAAAATATTGTATCAGGGGTATAATATATAGTATAATCGTTCATCTCAGCATCAGGCATTATAGAATATATATATATAGAAACTTTTAATAAAACACTATTTAATATTCATTAGAATATGGTAAAAAAAGATAATAAACCATATCTAGACAATCTTATATATTCCTTATAGGTTTATCATACCACAACATATACTACTACACAAGTGACCCCATATTCAATAGTCTATGAGATAGAATAAATATAGCCTATTGAGGTTCTATTTCCCAATATATTCATCATCGTAGTCAACTAACTGTCTAAATAGGATAAATCATATATCCAAGTTGAAGAATTAGAGAGAATTGAGGGGTAAATTTTGGGAATTTTGTAGCACCATGAGACCCACCAAAACTATGCCACGTGATTATTCAATAATAAGATTCCAATCTAATCATTCATACAAGGAGAAATGGTGTTGGCTATGGGAACTCTTAAGATTCCTATGAGGAAACCTACGAAGCCTGAGTGGAAGTGGGAAGGACCTTATGACATACATAAGGTCTACTAAAATAGATATTAATTCTTAATTACAATAGATGGATAGAACATCATGATTCCTTATAATGAAAGGTTTCTCATGAAATACTTTAAATAAATTAACAACATGATCACAAAAAGTTAATTCTGCATGACTTTCAACTTCTTATGATAGGTCCTTGTCATAAAACCTTAAATTTCATGTCATATAAGACAAAACTACATGGTTTTAAACTAAATTTCATACATTAAATTCTAAATTACTTTAAACTAATTGTAATTAGACCCGGTTGTGTTTCCCTCAATTGTATGATGCCCTAGTCATTGTTTCATGGTGTTAAACTAAATGACCTATGGTCCATCTTACAAGATCTAAATCTTCTTAGAGTGGTCCATTTTATATGAAATTATTGTCTTATATATGGTCCATATCTATATAATAATCCTAGTTTATGGTTTCCCCATATTCATATCAGGACTCTATTAATGTCCTCTGCATTAGAAAAAAGTAAAATACCCCCATTAAGAACTACATATTTCTTGATTATAATCATTATAGGATATATAATGATGATTGAATTTCCTACTTCATGTCCAACCACTAATAAAATCTACTAAAAATTATATCTCTATCCTAGTGTTTTTTCGTCGCCTCAATTATGTTAGGCTATATAATAACCCTACATCATTATCGCACCATTATACCTTACTCCTATACAAAATTTATATCCGTGTAGTATCCACCTTCCAAGAACTACATATGGCTTGATAACAATTATTTTTTGATATGTAGTGACATATAAAATAAATATCTCAAACATACCTAAAAGTTTTATCAAAACTCTTTATCACACGATGTTAAACTATCCAACATGGGGTCTACCCAATAATACTCTTCATGCTATTTAGATCGATACCTCTATATTCTAGGTCCTTCTTTCACAAGAGAAAAATCCATATAATATTTCTCATCCCATGGTTTTACCTATCAATTAACCTACACTAAGGCAAAATGACCTCATGTTCCAATAATTATTTATGAATTGATTACTATTATTTGAATATATGTAGTAACACCTAGAGGAATTTTCTTTGACTCGTCCATATATAAATCCTTATTGTATGACTATAAACTGTAAATTATATGGTCCTTACTATATGAAATTAAACTACCAAAAGTAGACTATCATATGTGACATAATTTAAATATATGATAATTATATACATTGAGGATTCCTTCATATATAGTAATATTTCAATTTTTTCAGGATAAGATAAAATAGCCTAGTTTTTAAGGGTTGTGACCTAGTATTTGAACACTCTTCCTTCAAGTTGGGATTTTACTTTTATATCCTGAAAATAGGAAAAAAAACATTATCCCATTCTCTTATAAACATGATCCAAATAATTTTGTATATTCCTATAATAACTTTATGTGGCATTAACACTCTTCATTGAACTCTGGATTTCACTTTATATGGCCACTTCAACACCACTGCAACATGTTGAGAAGTTTCATAAAGTGTTTCATTCATGTGTTTTATATAGTAGGCCATGCATTCTATAGTTGAAAGAATTAATTAGGGTACCCTCATTCATACATGGTCACCAATAATCTCCTCCACACTAATTATATTACATAGTAATCATACCTTCCATAACATAAATTGATAAACATGTATTATAGGTGATGTAGTTGGCCTCCAAACTCACTGAGGGGGTATCATGAATTAGTCTATGGATATTACTCTAAATCCACCATTTTATTCTATAATGGAGTGGTTCATACTCTAGGTATATATCAAAGTCCATCATAAGCATTTTTTCAAATTTTGGTACCATGTCTCTCTAAGAGTTCTGGTTTGAATGTCTCCCAAGTGAGATGACACTGAACTTGTTAGAAATTCTATAGATTTTGTAGACTAAGATATTTAAGTATAAATATTTTGAGTTTTTATTGTTTATAGTAGATATTTTGAAATTAACATTAAAAATATATTAGTTATTAAAATAATATAACTTTGAATAGTTGAAGGTGTGAATACCCAACTTTATTCACTAGGGTGTTAAGTTCTTCAAAAATTAACACCTTGTAATAAAGAGTTACAAAAAGGAATTCTTATGGTGGTGAATACTTTAAAAGATAAATGAGTTTAAAATTAATATCTAGGCCAAGTGAAGCATGGAAATATCTATATAGGGCTACCCAATGAGTCAATATTGATTAATGTGATCAATAGAGAAAGTGAATGTTTCAAGACAACATACATTCTCCCAAATATGAAATAAATTTGGAGACCAAAAATTTTGGGTGGTCTAAACATTATTTATTGTCCATGAGGTAATTCACTAACCTCAGTTTGGTTGTGATGTTGGGTGACACATTTAGGTCAAGACCTGACTCTAGCCTCTCTTGGGTTTTACCAGTTGTCAGTTCAAAATGGGTAATTTTAGGGAGTGGAGTGGATGTATTATCTTAAATATCTAACACCACTAATCCAATGATACTTAGATAAATATCTAAATAATCCAATGAATTAATAAAATATTATAAATATATTTTAGGAGATAAGTCGATTGATTTGGAATTTATTTGTTCATCTTTGGTGAGTACATTTCTCTAGGAACATATCCCACTCCCACATATGGATTTATTCTACAAACAAATCCATGGGAGTTGATACTAGTATTGACACTAGGAATACCATTAAATGGTCAGATTTTATTTCCTGTAGTTGTGAAATCCATGTATGGTTTGTTTCTTCTCCCTAACTAATGCCTGAGTAAGTACTAAGGACGATTAACATCACTTCATCTAAATACTCTAAGGATATAATGGGTGTTATATCCCCTTAAAATCCAAGTAAAGTTATAATATTCAATGATGGTATAAATGAAAGTGTCACCAGTTTAAATGAGATCATATCTTACCTCTTCTCAAGAAGATATCTCACCAGCCTCATCCCCATCATGTATATCCATTTCTTTTTGAGGTCCCATATCCCAGAAAATTCATTGTTAGACATGGAGTATACTAATGAAGATGACTTCTCTGTTCATGATATTTTCTATACATGGGGTGTATTTTAATGGTGTATCTAAAATATAAATTGGAATAAGGATGGAAAACCTATAGCTCAACCAGGTTATCCTTAGAATCATATTAGTATCTCCAAAAAAACAGTTATACCTTATTTTTCCCTATCGTACAGGGGATATATCAACAATAAGGAAAAATACTAGGACATCCTTAAAATCTGAAAACTATCCCTCTAGATGTTATTAGAAATCTAAAAATCAAGGGAAATTTAGAGTTGGTAATCAAAAAAATCAATGGTGATTATTCCATCAAAAAGTAAGAGATGGTTCCTTTATTGATTATATACAATTGTTGATGGATGAATTCCCATCAAAGAAAAAAGTTTATCACATTATGTGATTACATAACACTAAAGGAGATGGAATTACCAATTTAGCTATATCCCTTGATGATTTAGGCTCAGGGAAGAGGTTCATTTTCATTGCCCATTCTATGTCGGTGTCTCCATTTATCAATAATGATAAGGAAGAGATCAATAAATATAAAACTACCCTTGAGTAAAGAGATCCTTCATACTCACCAACTAATTATATAATTGGATAGATATATCCCACAATAAAATACCTCCAAAATGGTTCCTCCCATTAGATCAAGCTAAAATAGAAAAATTCCATTATCAGGAAGAAAATTCCATTTTGTACGATGGCCCAAATTCCCAAAAGTTCATGTATAAGTGATTCATTGATAGAGTCCTACTCAGATGCATCGAAGGAGGCGAGACCCTCACTATTGTGAAAGAAGTACATCTTAGATCTTGTGGTTCCCACCAATTAAGAATCAAATTATTCCACCAAATTAGGAGGCTTGGATAATTTTTTCTATTAATTATGTAGGATTTCATGGAATTCACAATGAAATTCCATACTTTTTAGATACATTCAAAATCCATCCATAAACCCTTAGAGATATTGCGCACTACCAAATACTCTTGATTTTTTACATTATGGGGGATTGTTGTTATGGGTTCATACCCTCTATCCACATACAGGAAAATAAAATTTATTCTTACTTACAATTAATTTTTCTCATAATGGGCTGAATCTGAACCCCTCAATGAAGTTAGAACAATGGAAATAATCAATATTGTGATGTCAAACATTATTGATAGATTTAGAATCTGTCACATGATACTAATAAAAAATGATACTAACTAGTCCGATTTTGAATTGAAAATATTATATCAGGGGTATAATATCTAGTATAACCGTTCATCTCAACATCATTCATTATAGAACACATATATAGAAGATTTTGGTAAAACACTATATAATATTCATTAGAAGATGGTAAAAAAGATAAAAACCATAGCTAGGCAATCTTATATTCTTCTTGTAGGCTTATCTCTCCAAAACCTACACTACTACACAAGTGACCACATATTCACTTGTCTATGAGAGATAATAAATCTAGCCTACTAAGGTTCTATTTCCCAATATTTTCATCACCGTATTCAATTTAATATTTAAATAGGATATATTATATATCTAACTTGATGAATTAGAGATACTTAATGAGTAAATTTTGGTAATTCTGTAACACCATGAGATGCATCAAAACTATTCCACATTATTATTAAATAATAAGATTCAACTCTGATCATTCATACATGGAGAAATAATGTTGGCTATGGGAACTCCTAGGATGCATGGGAGGAAACCTGTGAATCTTGAGAATAAGTGGGAAGGACCATATACCATACATAATTTCTACTACAATAGAGATTACTTATTAAATAAAATATATGATAGAACATCATGATTCTTACCAATGAATGGTTTCTCAAGAAATGCTTTACATAAATTAACAACATGATCACATAAAGTCAATTCTGCATGACATTAAACTACTTAGGATAGGTCCTTATCATAAAACCTTAAATTTCATGTCATATAAGACAAAAATACATGGTTTTAAACTAAATTTCATACATTCCATTATAAATGACTTTAAAGTAATTAGAATTAGACCTTGTTGTGTGACCTTCAAATGTATGACACCCTAACCATTGTCCCATGATGTTAAACTACATGACATGTAGTCCATCTTACAAGACTTAAATCTTCTTAGAGTGGTCCATTTTATATGAAATTTTTCTATTATATATCTTCCATATCTATGTAATAATCCAAATTTATAGTTTCCCCATAATCAAATCAGAACTACATTAATGTCCTCTGCACTATAAAAAGTAAAATACCCACATTAATAACTACATATTTCCTGATTCCAATCATCACAGGATATATAGTGATAATTTAATTTCCAAATTTATGTCGAACCACTAATAACATCTACTTAAAATACTATATTTATCCTAGTGTTTGGTACTCGCCTCAATCATGTTATGCCCACCAATAACCCCGCATCAGTATCCCACCATTATACCTTTCTCCTACAAATGATTTAGATCTCGGTAGAATCTGCCTTCAAAGAACTATGTATGTCTTGATAACAATTATTTTAGGATATTTAGTTACATATAAAAGAAATATCTCAAACATAACTAAATATTTTATCAAAATTTATTTAACACATGACGTTAAACTGCCTGACATGGGGTCTGCCCTATAAGACTCTTAAAGATATTTAGATCAATCTCTCTATATGACATGTACTCCATAAACAAGATAAAAATCCATATAATATTTCTCATAACATGGTTTTCCATATCGATTAACCTACACTAAGGTAAAATGACTACATGGTCCAATAATTCTTTATAGATTGATTACTATTATTTAAATATATGTAGTGATGCCCAGATGACTTATCTATGACTCGGCCATATATAATTCCTTATTGTATGACTGTAAACTATAATGTATATGGTCCATACTCTATGAAATTAAACTAACATAAGTAGACTATCATATGTGACATAATTTACCTACATGAGAATTATATTCAAAGAGGATTCCTTCACATATATTAATATTTCAATTTTCTAGGATAAGATAAAATAGCCAAGTTTCTAAGGGTTGTGGCCTAGTATTTGAAAACTCTTCATTAATGTAGGGATTTCACTTTTATGGATTGAAAATAGGACACAAATATTATTCCTTTCTCTAGTAAACAGGATCCAAATCTGTGTAGATATTCCTATAAGAACTATATGTATCTTAAACACTCTTCATTGAAGTTGGAATTTCACTTTATATTTACACTTTATCTCCACTACTACATGTTGAGAAGTTTCATAAGGTGTTTTAGTCCTATGCTTTATAGAGAAGGCCATGGATTCTATAGTTAAAAGATTTAATTAGAGTAACCTCATTCACACTCAATAACCAATCATCTATCCCATAGTAATTGGATTACACAGTAATCATACCTTCTATAACCCAAAGAGATGAACATGTATTGAAGGTGATGTAGTTGGACACCAAACTCATTGAGGGGGTATCATGAATCAACCTATGGATATTCCTCTAAACCCACCATTGTATCCTATTTTGGAGTTATGCATATTATAGGTCTATATTAGAGTCCATCATAAGGATTTTTTTTATATTTTGGTACCATTCCTCTCTATGATTTTTGGTTTCAATGTCTCCCAAGTGAGATGGTTCCGAACTGGTAATAAATTCAATAAATTCTGTAGACTAAACCATTGAAGTAGTAATATTTTTTGTTTTATAGTATTTGGTAGATCTTTTAAAATAAACATTCATAATATATTAGTTATTAAAATAAGATAAGTTCAAATAGTAGAAGGTGTGAATGCTAGAAATTATTCAAATGGGTTTAAACTTATTCAACCATTAACACCTTGTAAGAAAGAGTTACAGAAATTAATTCTTTTGGTGGTGCATCCTTAGATAGAGAAATGAGTCTAAAATTAATCTATAGAACATGTTCATCATGGATAACTCTATATAGGGATAACCAGATCATAAAGTTAATATTTTCATTATTATTAATATGTTTTTCAATGATTTAATCCCTCCCAATTATTTAATTTTGAGTATATTTGCATCATTTAAGTGTTTTTGGTGTATTTTGGGCTTAAATGTGAAAATGGGGTAATTCTGTAAAATAGGCAGTTTTATATAGCTTCTGTTTTTTTGGGAATAACTTTTATAATATTGGTCCAATTGAAGTTAATCATTTTTTTAGGCTTAATATGCTCGTGGAATTCAATTTTTTCTTCAAAACCAGGACTCAATTTGAAACCCAATGGTACAGAAAAATCAATAAATTGGAGAAATCAGTCTAGATGGAAGAATGGACCCCACTGCATTAAATATGAAATATATCATTCAATCGACCTTAAAATGATCTAATTATAGAAGGTTTCTACATAGAACATTTAAGGGACGGTTCACATTAAATTTTATAAAATAATATGCTCATCAAGGCATCTTTTTGGCATATCCAAGTGAAGTGGGTGAAATAGTGTTTTTTTGGCCAGAAGAAGTTAAACTCACTAATAAAGCCATATAATCCTTCTTGAATGTCCAATGGATTTGATATTTTGAGGATTGATAGAAAACTCAATTTACTACATCTTATAAGAAGGGAGATTGTCTTGGTTATGTCGTTTGTGGGTATAATAGAGGAAAACTTATGGAGGATAGATTCTGGAGGATCAAAATTTTTGTTCTCGTTTTTCTTTATTTTGTTCTTCTTATCTTTGTAATGACTTCTTCTCCCCCCTTCAACTCGGTTACCCTTAACATGGTGGGGTAGATCTTATAAGTTATTGTGGAGGTTTATTTTTACCCTTTTCTAATTCTTGAGTCCTTGAACTTAATGTTTTAATATCCTCTTTTCTCTTCTGTGAACCGGTTTCAATTTCTTATAACAGTTTTTATTATCATGTACGATTGTATCTGATTTTAGATTTTGTTGTTTATTTTTATTTGTCCAATGATCAATATCTCCCTCCACTAGGTACTGGTTTATATACGATGGAATAGACCAGGACATAGTGGTGAAGTACTGAGTGATCACCGATAAGTGTGTGAGAAGTAGTGAATGTTCTTGATTACTTAGGATAAATAAGACACGATTGGGAATTGGCTATGATAATTGGGGGTATTCACTACAACTCTATTACACATTGGAAGAAGAGTATACCAATATTAGGTTTTAGTAAGGCTTATTCTCACATTATTATTTGACCAAGGGAGTGAGAAGAAACGATTGTGGATTCTCACTCTTAACGACTTAGTAGAAGAGAATTGGGTAAGTTGAACTATGATAGAATTACAATTGGAAAACTGACCATAACCTGATCACCATTTCATATCACTAATTTAAATCAAATAATTTTTCAATTACTTATATAACTTTCACTTAATTTCTTTACTTTATTTAGTTTCTTTCTTGTGTTTTCAAAATCAAATAATTTCAAAAACAACATCACTTCTTCCTTTAATTTTAAGTAACAAACACTATTTTTGAGCACTCCTCTATGGAGAAAGCCTAGTTAACCCACTATAATACATTTTAACTTAGGTTATATTTGTTTTTTCCACACCCCATGACAAGAACGTGTCAAAACATGGCATCGTTTCTAGGAGGCAGCGCCAACATTTCTTTTCTTTTCTTTCCTTTCTCTTTTCATATATTCTCTTCAAAATTGCAAGACTAGAACCTTAAAAACTGAACCTTTACCCATAGATCCTGAAATTAAAATAACCTTGTTGAATAGACTTAGAAACATTAATTTGAAATTTTAATTTGAGGAAGTTCCCCTTGCAGACTCAAGTGAAAATTCTAGTGTTCACTATGAGCCTCTCATTATGGCTGAAAATAAAAACCCTACTCTTAGAGAGCTCTGTGCACCACAATTCCTTAATCAAAACAATCAAATTTCCATGCCAGTGTTAAAAAATGATTTTGAAATGTAACCTAACATGATTCCTTTACTTCCAAAGTTTCATGGTTTGGCAGGTGAAGATCCAAAGAAACACATTAAAGAGTTCAAACATGTTTTATAAACTTTTAAACCCCGTGGAGTTGCTGAGGAGCAAGTAATGTGGAAGGCATTTCCATTTTCATTAGATGGGGCTAAAAAATAATGGTTGTACGAACTAAAAATAGGATGCGTTCATGACTGTAATGACATAGTAATATGTTTTATGAAAAGTTTCTTCCCCGCCTCTAGAAGCATATCCATTTGGAAGGAAATATACACCATATGACAATCATATGGAAAAACCCTTTACGAGTACTAGGAGAGATTTAAGAAGCTATGTGTCATATTCCCTCATCAATCCATTGAGGAACATCACTTTCTTATCTTCTTCTATAAAGGACTACTGGAAAATGACAGAAACCTTCTTGATGCATTTTCTGGAGGTGCATTGATTGACAAGTCACCAGAAAAATCCAAGGGCTTGACTGAAAATATTTCCCAGAACTCACATCAGTTTGGAACAAGAGGTATTCATGAGGTACACACTTATCATCCATCACCCTAACTAGAAACTAGGATTTAAGAGCTAACTAGTGTCGTGAGGCATATGGCCATGAAGCAAGTTAGTGACCAACAAGTTCCAGATAAGGTATGTGGTTTAGGCTCATCATTTGATCATTTTACTAACCAATGTTCTAAAATACAGGGAATGGAAACATGTGTGGTAGCCTTTCAGACAAGGTAGTTCCAACAAAATCAAGTATGGAGAGATTCTAACTAAGTCTAATATGGGTTTTGAAATCAACGATATTAAGGTAGACCCCCGTACCAAAACCATTTTCACAACAAACCACCATTCTAGAATCAATTCTAGAACCCACCACTGTTTCAACAAAAGAAGTCTTATAACCATCCTTCTTACCAAAAACCAACCACTTTACAAAGACCCTATGAGCATCCATCCACTATTGAACAACCTTCAATTCAAAGCCAGCAGCAAAAATCTATGTTTGAGGGGTTGAAGGACACTATTAAATATTTTTCCAACAAGTTTAAAACTCTCATGGACTTTCTGACCAAAAATCCAGGTAAACTCCCTTCCCAAACAATCCCAAACCCAAAAGATAATGTCAATATGATAACAACAAGAAGTGGAAAATAACTCCCACCAACTTCCATCATTGAAACTAAAACAAGAATACTTGATCTGTGAGAAAATGAAGTTATAAATGATGAAAATTCTATGAAAATGCATCGAGAATAAGATATGAAATAGGAAGAGGTTAAGGATAGACCAAGGAAGAAGAAACAAGAAAGACTATTTAAAAGGAAACAAAGGGATAAGAAAGACAAACCCCCACCATTTCCATCAATTATGATTGAATCAAAGAGGTTGCAATAAGAATCACTACAAAAAGAATTCTAGACACCTTCTTGAAAGTGGAAATCAACATACCTCTTCATGAAGCACTCAAAAAAAATCCAAAGTATGATAAATTTTTTAAGGATCTTAGCACCAAGAAGAAGAAACTTCAAGGGAATGAGAGGATCAATTTGGGAAGAAGTGTCTAAGCCCTTATCAATCCATAATTTCCAACCAAATGTCAAGATCCAGGGACGTTTTCTATTCCATGCACCATTGGTTTATTAAATTTATATAATTATTTGTAAGATTTAGGTGCATCAATTAATGTATTGCCTCAATCAGTATATACTTCTTTTCAAATGGTACACTTGATGCCCACATGAGTGGTGGTCCAACATGCAAAAAGATCCACAGTTTTCCCAACAGGAGTTCTGGAGGATGTCCTGGTAAAAGTCAAAGATATTTTATTCTCTACTGAATTCTATGTGTCGAATATAGAAGATGATATGATCCCATCACACTCACATATAATTTTTTGGATACCTTTATTGAATATGGACAAAACCATCATCAATGTCCATGAAGGGACACTTACCATGGAATTTGGAAATAGCACTATCCACTCCAATATTTTTGAATCCATGAGGCACCCATCAGATGATAATTCACTCTTCACACTCTTCCATGAAGATGGTATAGAACCAACTGAAGAATCCGATATGTTTCGTGAATTATTATCATTAATATATAATTTTTCCATTAAAAATATCACTGAACATATGGATTTCGAAAGCATTGGAGATTCTGATTTCTTGTGGGAAGAAGAGGTAAAATCTGATTTCATTGATAATTTGTTAAATGATGAATAAAATGATATAATTTCTTATGTGTATGATGTAAAAACTTTGGAAGTGGGGAATCTAAATTTAGTTTCATCCCTTGAGAATCCCCCTGATCTAGAATTAAAACCACTCCCCACTGATTTAAAATATGTTTACCTTATTGAGGGACAGAAATTACCACTATTAATTGCTAATAATATATCTGAAACTCAAGAAAAAACATTGATTTATCTTTTGAGATAGAATTTCCAATAAATAGGGTGGATCTTAGGTGATATCCCTGGAATAAACCCAAATATTTTCTCATATAGAAATTTTCTTGAGGGAGATTCCAAACCTTTCAGACAACCCCAAAGGAGGTCGAACCCCACCCTAATGGAGGTTGTGAAAAAAGAGATTGAGAAGCTGTTAGAAGCTAGGATCATCTATCTCATATCAGATTCACAATGGGTTAGCCCCATCCATGTATTCCCAAAGAAAACTATCCTAACCATTGTGAGGAATGAAAAGAATGGATTAATCCTTCTGAGAATTCAGAATAGCTGGAGAGTGTGCATAGATTTTAGGAAGTTGAATCAGGTCACTCGAAAAGATCATTTTTCTATACCTTTCATTGACTAGATGTTAGAGAGATTTTCAGGGATAACTCATTACTGCTTTTTGGATGGATTTTCAAGTTATTTTTAGGCACCCATTGCTCCCGAGGATCAAGAGAAGACTACCTTTACTTGTCCTTTTGGTACTTTTTCATACAAAAGGATGTCATTTGGATTGTGTAATGCTCCAGGTACATTTCATAGGTGTATGGTAGTTATATTTTCGAATCACATTAAATATTTCTTGGAGGTTTTCTAGGATTATTTCATAGTTTTTGAAAATTCTTTTGACAATTATTTGAAAAATCTAGAAAAGGTTTTGAAAACTTACATTGAAAAGAACCTTGTTTTGAAGTTTCATTTTATGGTTGAGAGAGGTATTATCCTTGGGCATTTCATTTTACAGAAAGTAATGGAAGTTGATAAATCAAAAATTGAAGTGATAAATTCTTTTCCTTACCCAACTTGTGTGAAACATGTTAGATCATTTTTTGGACTTGCAAAATTCTATGAATGTTTTATCAAAGATTTCAATAAGATTTCTCTCCGTCTATCTAGATTACTTTTGAAAGATGTTGATTTTAATTTCCATGGTTCATTTAGGTAATCCATTGATGAGTAGAAAAGGAGATTGATTACACCACCATTAATACAACCACCCAATTGGGAAGAACCATTTAAGCTACTTTGTGATGCTTCAAAACAAGCAGTTGGAGCAGTCCTTTATTAAAGAATTGAAAGAAGAAAAAAAATAATTGAATATGTTTCAAAAACCTTAGATGCGGCACAATTCAACTACACAACAACAGAAAAAGAGTTTTTAGAACTTTTTTTGCTTTAGAATGATTTAGATCATATCTACTTGGAACTAAAGTCATTGTGTTTTCTGATCATGTAGCTCTTAGGTACTTGATGAAGAAGGCTGAAGAAAAACCAAGGCTTTTGAGATAGACTATATTACTATATGATTTCAACATAGAAATCAAATATAAGAAGGGATCTGAGAACCAAGTGGCAGATCACTTAAGTAGACTTCCCAAAACTACTGAATTTGAAATTCCAAACATTGAACCACTGAATGATCACCTTCTAGGAGAGAAATTATACTTGATTAAGGGATAATTACCTTGTTATGCTAACATGGTCAATTATCTAGTAACATCTCAATTCCTATATCATTAAAATTCTCACCAAATTCACAAATTGAAAGCTGAATCTAGATATTACATCTGGAATGATCCATTTCTTGGGAAGCTTTTCAATGACCAAATGATAAGAAGATGTTTTCCTAAAAATGAAATTGAATCATTCTTTCAATTTTGTCACACATTAGCTTGTGGAGGCCACTTTGGACCTCAAAGGATAGCAAGGAAGGTTTTAGAATCTTGACTTTATTGGCCAATAATTTTCAAATATTCTCAAGCATCTTTCAAACAGTGTGAAAAATGTCAGTTTATAAGAAATATTTCAAAGAGACAAGAAATGATCCAAAAGCAACTTAATGTGTTTGAAATTTTTGAAGTTTTGGGGATAGATTTTATGGGCCCTTTCCAAATATCATTTGGAAATTCTTATATTCTTCTTGTTGTTGATTATGTTTCCAAATGGGTGGAAGCAAAAGCCACCAAGACTGACGATGCTAATATTGTTTGTGATTTTGTTAGGTCTAACATATTTTGTAGGTTTAGAGTTCCCAGATCCTTCATTAGTGATCAAGGAACTCACTTTTACAATAGGATAATGGAGGCTTTGTTGAAAAAGTGTGGGGTGCATCATAAAACATCAACTCCCTATCATCCATAGACTAATGGGAAAGCTACAATGTCCAATAGGGAAATCAAAGGAATTTTGGAAAATACTATTAATCCAAGTAGGAAGGATTGGATCCAAAGGTTAGAAGACACATTATGGTCTTACAAGATGGCCTACAAAACCCCAATTGGATTGAGTTCATATAGGCTGATTTATGGGAAAAGTTGTCACTTACCTGTGGAATTGGAACATAATGCATACTGGGTTGTGATAAAGATGAATCTAGATCTTGAAAGTGTTAGGAAAGATAGACGATTATAGTTATAGGATATGGAAGAAATTATAAGGGAAGAATTTTAAAATTCCAGGATTTACAAAGAGAGAATAAGAGTGGATCATGACAAACTGATCCAACCAAAAGACTTCTATACTGGTGACAAAGTGTTGTTATTCAATTCAAGACTCGAGATGATCTAGGTAAACTTAGTTTTATATGGGAAGGCCCATTTATAGTAACTCATTTATATTCTTTTGGTGTTGTGTAGATTTTGAAGTATGGAGAGAATGATCCATTCACTGTCAATGAGAACAGGCTGAAGAAATTCCTTGGGACCATGCCATCAAAGTCAGTGGATGAGATCACACTCCTCCAACATCCTTATCAATAAACTCCATCAGGTCGTACATCTCCTTTAAATTTTCTTTATTGTTGTGATTCAGTTTCAAATATTCTTACATGTTAAATCCATTTGAATGCATTGCGGACACTAAATCATTTAGGTGTGGGGGAGGAAACTTTTGTAGTTTTGGATTTTTTATTTGTTAAAATGTGTGTGTTTCAAATTTTGTGTGTTTCTTTTTAAATTTTTGTGTGTTTTTGAAACTTTTTAGACTTTTGATCTAAAATGATTATCTTTGACATTTTTGAAACCCATGTCCATGGGAGAAAGAGTTTATTCCATAAAACCGAGCTTAAATGAATGCTAAAAATGACTTTGTTTCAAGTTCAATTCTTTGGGAATTTCATGAAAAGTACTCTAATTTTTGAATCTCATGCCATATATCACTGTATTTATATTTGAAATCACATTCTTGTGAGGCTTCTGAACATATTGTTTTCATATTTTTTACATTCACCTCACTTTTTGAGAGAACCAATCATGCTTTATTAAACCAGAATTTGATTTATTCCTGTTAAAACCTGAGGGTTTCAGGTACATGTGTTTTAAATGATTAAGGAATTTCTTGGGTTTTAAAGCCCCCTTTTAAATAAAATACTTTTTATAATGGCCTACCTTAAACATTTAATCATTTTATCCTTTAAAATCATTGAAACTCATGTTAGGATAGCCACATTACTAACCAGTTTTCCCTATCCAACCTGCTCTTAATGTAAAATTTCATGATCTAGTTGAACGTAAGTGTTGGGGAAGATGTCTTGTTTTTTGATACCTTATTTGAGGATAGTTTGGGTGAAAATAAAATGTTGAATATATGTTATTACTTCTGAAAAAAATCATTTTTCTGAAAGCTGTGCCTTTTCTGGATCTTTCATGATGAGAGAAGTCGTGCCTTTTTGGAGCTTCTAATGGAGAAAGAAAGATTTACCTTTTCGAGAGCTTTCAAAAATATTATAATTGAGAATATTGAAATGTTTTGTACTAAAATGATGATTTTTTTGAAAATTACTTGATATTTCATGATGATATATTTTATTTTCTACTAAGGGGGGTTAAGAAGAGACCATACTTGTGTGAAAATTAGAGTAATTCAATTTTTCTTCAAATAGAGCCAAGCCCTCTTTATTCAGCCTTAGAATTTTTACATCTAAATCGTACCAAACTAAATCCACAGAAAAACCTTGACAGGTCCTCTTGATAAACATATGTATTTAACTCACATCGTGTGGAGATATAGGAATTTACAAAGCCTATGGTGACCCTTGTATGAGTTTAGATGAGAAAGGCATTGCTAAAAAATTCAAATTTGTGTCATGAGAGATAATGAAAGTTAGGTAAGTGTTTTATGTGCATGGTAGTAGAAATTAAGAGTAAATATATTGAATAATATGAAATTAAGAGATTGAAATAATAGTTTTTTAGGGGGCGTGATATATTTTGTTTCTTGTTGTCAAATTGGTGGATCTCATAGATATGTGTTTTGAATTTGCTTTGATTTTATTTTGATTCTGAATTGTCCAGGATTCCAAGTGATATGTGTGGGGGAATTGATAAAGTTAATATTTTAATTATTATTAATATGTTTTTCAATTATTTAATCCACCCAATTATTCAATTTGACTATATTTACATCATTTAAGTGTTTTGGGGGTATTTTGAGCCTAAATGTGAAAATGGGGTAATTCTGTAAAATTGACAGTTTTATATAGCTTCTATTATTCATGAATAACTTTTATAATATTGTTCCAATTGAAGTGAGTCCTTTTTTTACACTCCATATTCTCCTGGACTTCAATTTTGTCTTCTGGACCAAGACTCAATTTGAAACCCAATGGTACATAAAAATCAATCAAATGGATAAATTAGTCTAGTTGGAAGAATAGAACCCACTGCATTAAATATGAAATATCTCATTCAAATAACCTTAAAATGAGATTATAATAGCTGGTTTCTAGAGATAAAAATAAAGGTAAGGTTAAAAATAAATTCCATAAAATAATGTGCTCATCAAGGCATCTTTTTGGCACGTCCAAGTGGAGTGAGTGAAATAGTGTTTGGCGGCCAAAAGAAGTTAAACTCACTAATCAAGCCACGTCTTCCTTTACACCTATCTAAAGGCTTTTATATTTTTAGGATAAATATAGAACTCAATTTACTACATCTTATAAGAATTTATCTTGGCTTGGTTTAGAGGTCTTGTGGGCATAACAGAGGCCAACTTCTAGAAGATAGATTCTGGAGGATCAAAATTTATGTTCCTTTTTTTCTTTATTCTGTTCTTCTTAGCATTATAATGACTTCATATCCCCCCTTAAACTCTACTACCCTTAACATAGTGGGGTAGATCTTTTGAGTTATTGGGGAGGGGTAGGTTTACCCTTTTGAAATTCTTGATTTCTTTCACTTAATGTTTTAACATCCTATTTTCTCTTCTGCGAATCGGTTTCAATTCCCTATAACAATTTGTATTATCATGTACGGTTGTATATGATTTTAGATTCTATTATTTATTTTTATTTGTTAAATGATCAATATCTCCCTCCACTATGTACTCGTTTATATACAATGGAATAGACTAGGACTTAGTGGTGAAGTACTCGATGATCACTAGTACATGTGTGAGAAGTAGTGAATGTTCTTGATTGCTTGGGATAAACAAGACCCGATTGGGAGTTGCCTAAGATAATTGGGGGTATTCAATACAACTCTATTACACATTTTAAGAATATTAGACCAATATGAGGTTTAATTAAGTGTTATTCCCACATTATTATTTGACCAAGGGAGTGAGAAGAAACGATTGTGGATTCTCACTCTTAACGACTTAGCAGAAGAGAATTGGGTAATTTGTACTATGATAGAATTACAATTGGAGAAATGACCCGAACATGATCACCATTTAATATCACTGATTTAAGTCAAATCATTTGTCAATTAGTTTTAAAACTTTCACTTAATTTCTTTACTTTATTTAGTTTCTTTCTTGTATTTTCAAAATGAAAAATTTCAAAAACATCACTTATTCCTTTAATTTTAAGTGACAAACACTATTTTTGAGCACTAATATATGGAGAAAACCTAGGTAACCCACTATAATACATTTTAACTTAGGTTGTATTTGTTTTTTCCACACCCCATGACAGACACATGTCACCGGGGAATCAATATTGATTAGTTTGATTGATAGACAAAGTTAAAGTTTCAAGACAACTTACCTTCTCCCAAATATGAAATGAATTTAGAGACCTCAAATATAGGGTGGTATATGCGTTATTCAGTGTAAATGAGTTAATTCACTAACCACAAGTTGGTCATGATGTTGGTTGACATATTTAGGTCAAGACTTGACTCTATCCTCTCTTGGGTTTTACCAGTTGTAAGTTCAAAATGGGTAATTTCAAGGAGTGAAAAGGATGTATGCTCTTAAATATATAACACCACTAACCCATTAAGGCTTATATAAATGTATAAATAAACCAATAAATTAATAAAATATTATAAACATATTATATAAGATAATTAGATTTATTTGAAATTTATTTTTTGGTCTTTGGCGAGTACAATGCTCTGGAAACCTCTCCCACTCCCACCTATGGATTTCTTTTACAAACAACTCCATGGGAGGTGATACTAGTTTTAACACTAGGAATACCATTAAATGGTCATATTATATTTCCTAGAGTTCTTCCATCTAGGAATAAGATTATTTTTCTCCCTACCTAGTTTCTGAGTAAGTACACGGGCTGATTAACATCACTTCATCTGAAGACTCTAAGGATATAATGGATGTTCTAGCCCCTTAAAATCCTATAAAAGTTATAATATTTAATGATGATATAAATGAAATTGTGATTAGTGTCAATGGGATTATATCTTACCTATTCTCAAGAAGATTTCTGACCAGCATCATCCCCATCATGCATATCCATTTCTTCCTGAGGGCCCCTATCATCATTGTATTCCTCACTACTCAACTTGTGTTACATTATTTTGAGAACTAGGTTCATGTAAAATGTAAAACCTTTATTAAAATGGATATCAACTTAAATCTCTTTGATTAAATATTCAACCTCCTCAGGTTGATTCTCATAGAAGATATTAATGGGAGTGGTCACTTTCCTAAAGTCCCTCTAAAAAATTTATTACACTTAGAGCACATCTCAGAAATCCTTTATTGAAAATGTTCTCCCCCAAGATTCTCACTCACTATAAGATTCAGTAAATCAATCATAATCTTGGATAGCGATGAAAGAGTCACCCCACCAAATAAAGAGGGATTCCACAGCTGTTTAACCCATTTCTTGGTCATCTAAGCCACATGATACATTCTTAGTGCTTGCCTATTAAAATTTCTCCCCATATTTTTTGATTTCCCATTCTATTTTATAATTTTAGTCACTATAAGACCCTTGAACCTATTCAAAAAGTTATCCAACTATCCATTAGTGTATGACCAAATCTATGTTTTAACACATTTGGTTGGAATCCTGACATTGACATTGACCAATGAGAGAGTGACTTGTGCACCTTTTTTCTTCTGCATGATCATCAACCACAATTGGTGCATAAATTTTAGTGCGATTAGACTTGTACATTTTTTGGATAGATGGGGAAATTATTCTATGCTGAACTGAATTGTCACCTAAATCTATAGGGTTCATATTCCTCATAGATTATTTCCTCACCAATCCTAGCCTCCCAAAAATGCTCTCTTAATGAAATAAAATATATAAATTTTGGATGGGTTTTATATTTATTGTTTATAATTATGATGGTCAAGGATGGGTATGGGATAAATATTAACTAGTTGTGTAAGTTTAGTATATAGCTCACATTGGTCGTTAAGTTTTAGTGGCCAAACATTTCTTATGATCTGTAGAAATGGAATGAACTAGGTATTCAAAATGATTTAGTTGTTGATAAACTCATAGACTTCCATTTGTAAAATGATCTAACCTTGTTTTCATTACTATATAACCCCAAATATTATCCCGCATGGGGAAGTAATTATATAATGGAGATATTAACTACCCAACTCCCACCTCTAGTAGGTCCTAGGTTGGTAACAAGCATTGTGGGTATAATGAACATACAAATGGGAGGAATCTCCCACTTAAAGTGTAACATCCCAAGTAAGTAATGAATAATAGATATTTTTATCTATGTCTATTAATGAATTAGATAGTGTTTTAGAGGCTTAAAATGAAAATAAATCCAATCTTAAGCATGGAATACACTAATATTTTTAAAAGATTGTTTTACCGCCTTTTGATGGAAAACCATTTTTAAATCTATCTTTTGACAATTTTATAAGATATATTTGTCAAAATAAACATATTCATTATGATTGGGACATTGAAATTTACATTGGATAAATTTTTGGTATTTTTATAACAATGTTCATTTTTTAATGAATGGTGAAAAAATACTGCATTTTACATCAAAACTGCTTTTTCATTTAATTTAATTATATGGTTAGATTATCCTTTTAATTGGTCTTAAAGTTTAATATGAATATATTTTTACCATTTAATCTAATGGTAGTAATTAGTATTAATTTCACTTTGGAATTGGTCATAAACTAATGCCAAACTTTTCATAGATATTGTTTCAAAAAAACCCGCTATTTGTTTTGACAATGAGAATTATTTTTAAATCAATTATTTCAATTTATGTGTTTGGAATTTGGTAAAATGGATTACATATTTGAAATCAGAAGGTCCAAATTATGTAATTAAGACTCTTTTATTTTTGGACATTATGAATAGTAACGATGGTAATTATCTTTAATTATCTTGATTAATGAGTAATTAGGTAGTTAAAGATAATAAAATGATATCATAATAATACAAAAAGACCACAAAATGTGTCCTAAGGCTACTGGTTGTCTCATGGCAGACCATGGGATGCCTTGTTCCAAACTTGGGGTCCCAATGGAATCACTTTTGTGAGAAAGTGACTTTTTATCTTTTTATTTTTAAAGAATGTTAAATGTGACAAAGAATGTATCACCTAAGTAAAATATTTTTAATTTTGTCTACATAAATGATCTTTTGGACTATAAATATTCATTAGAAATATAAAAATATTTCCTACATCATAGTAGTTTTTTCATAATTTTTAGACTTTAAATAAATTAAATTATTTATGACATCCTGATGATGCAGCGATTACCTCATCAATAAAGGATTTAAATAAAATGAAATGATAATGTAAAATATATGACCTAAACATGTCCAAAACCTATTGGATGGGTGGATTTAGAACCCGTATCACCTTACCCTCGAATTATATCAATGTGGGACCTTTTGAATCCGAAAATCATTTTCAAATAAAGTAACATTTCTTTACTTTCCAAGAGTGCCCCTCCTCTCCTCTTATAAAAGGCCCCCACCTCTACCTCCTTACCCACACTCCCAAAGCCTTTGGCCCGGCCAACCCCTGCCCATTTTGTCTCTACACTTACCTCTATTACTCCTTAAATCCTCACTTTGGTCAGAAGTCTTCCCAAGGAAGCCTTTGATCTCAAACCAAAGGGAGTTACCCGATTTTAAGGTAATGTCTTCACTTGAGTCATTTTGTTTTATTTTGCTTCTCCAACCCCCTAAACTCTTTTTATTCATTTATTTTGTAACAACTCCAGTATCTTCAATATACTAGGATGTTGTTATAAGAAGGATTCGAGCTAAACTTAAACACACCTACATCTAATTGTTAAAGGACATACTGTTTCCGTGGATGGTGAATTTATGTCTCCCGAAACAATGATTGTTCAAAATTCTTTTAACACCTTCAAAGGTGGCCATTAAGATGTAACTATATTTATATATGATATATAATATTTTTATGTTTTCCTTAAGCTTCTGTATTTTTCATTTTGGGCATACCTTTATGGTTTCCATTATGGGTAAACGCGATATCTTCATTTAAGGAAGTGCGGACTACCGCCCCCTCAAAGTGATTTGATTCGTTAAATACCATATGTGGGACGTATAAAGGATGGAACTATGATATTATATATGATATTATACTGGAATTATAATATACCTTTATATCATTATGATTCCATTCTATAAAATATGAAATAGAAATGAAAGTAGCGTTCATGCGTACGTACAGCTTACCGTCTCCATGAACGGTGCATTTCATTTCTTACCTCTAAATGTTATGTAATGTTATAAATGCATGCATGTACTGGATATATATGATATATATGATATCTACATCATGAATACCATTTTGGATATAATGGATACATGAACAACTTGTAATTATAAAGGGTTTATTTTTGACTCAAGTACCAATGATCGTTAAAACAACCGTTATTAACTTGACTAATTACAAAGTGTTCATGACATGGAAATAAGTGATATAAAAGGAATAATGAACTTGAAAAAGGTTCTTAAACAAGTATAAATTAACTCAAGTTTATTATTCAGGAGATTAAAGAACGACCAAGTCAAGTCGGACCTGAGGTATGGGACTTCGTCTCAATCTCCTTTCATTGAGGCATATTTTGTTTTATATAAAACTTTCTTTTATACGGTGTATAAACCCCTTTGACTTTTACGTTTATTAAAAAGGAATTTTTTTACAAAGAGTTTACTAAACGACAAAAGGGAATGTTTTTGTCGTATTTATGCGGCGACAACGACTTCTCTGCCGTCGTGACCATTCTTTGAGTTTCAGCTTCCTCTATAAGCCATACCGTTTTTTTAAAGAAAAATAAATAACCTGTTTTACTTTTCTTTTATTTAGGTATTGAAAATGGTTTTCATAATGTTTTTATTATATCAATGTGTTGTATTGATATCTTTTGATTGAAATGTGGAAATGTTATGCTTCTTTTATGCATGTTTTATGTGATACGATTATGTTATGGTTCTTGGGCATTGTTATGAAGACGGGTGGTTCTGTGATAAACTAAGGGCGGGTGAGCCCGATATAGCTCTCCAATGCATTGGCTAACGCGAAGGAGTGAAACGTTAAGGTTTCTCCAAAGAGATATAAGGAATATATTGTGATGGGTATTCCAAACGTAACCAATAGGGTTACTCCCTACGTAAGAATGTTATGAATGCCTCAAGTTACCTTTATGTCTTATGATTTCTATGATTTATTCATGATTTGATGAGGTATGTTAAAGTTCTTATGTTTTATGGGTAAAGTATGATTTCATTCTTATGTATATATGTACCCATGTTTCCTTTCCATATTTTTATATCCCTTACTGAACTTTTTATGCTCATCCCAAGTTTTTTGAAATGTTTTTCACAGGTCAAGGGAAAGGTACATGATATGATGATAGTGTCAAGGAAGTGTCAAGAAAGAATCCATGTTTTATTTTAAATATGTTTCCATTGATGGGAAAGAAGAATACTATCTTTATGTAACCACTTTGTTTATAAGTGGAATTTAATGCAAGTTTTATGATCTAATTCTCTAAAACTCTAAACCCGAAAAGATCCTTAATGTGTAATCTTGTAATAACTCAAGATTAAGTAAGGTTTAAGGTTGGGTCCTTATAGTTGGTATCAGAGGTCGGTTTAGATAACTTTAAGAGTTAGAATTATATTAAATGATTATCCAAAAAAAAATTTATGGTCAAATTGAAGTGATATAGTATTTGAAGATTACCATGTTTCTTCATCTAAGACATGTTTGTTCAGAATGGTTTTCCGCAGAGGAAACGGGGAAGCAGTGCTAGGAAGGCATGCAGAAGGAAATAACCTTCTGAATCAGCATCCTGAGATGGTCGGAATTGGAACTGAATAGTTTGTTGTAGTAATGGCGCATTTGACTCAAGCGATAAATGGCGGTGGTATCCATACACGAGATCAGCCAGATCAACCGCAGAGGAACATGTCAGTGGGGGAACATTTCATGAGGCAACATCCCCCATCATTCAGAGGATCATCTGACCATGTGCTATCTGAAGGGTGGATTAAAGCACTGGAGAAGATTTTTTTATGCCATGGGGTGTTCAGATAATCAAAAGGTTAGTCTTGCTATTTACCGTTTGGAGGGTGAAGCAGATCAGGGGTGGTCGATGGTTAAAAATATCAGGGACGCTGATGAGATTGATGCTCTCGACTGGGATGAATTCAAAGGTATGTTTCTTGAAAAGTATTTTCCTAAGGCTGTTCGACTTAGGATGGAAAAACAATTCTTGGAATTGAAGCAAGAGGAAGACTCAGTGGCTACCTATGAAGGAAGGTTCACTCGATTGGCAAGGTATGCTCCAAATTTTATCCGAGACCTTGATAGTAAAATCAATCATTTTTACTCAGTATTAAAGCCAAAATATCGAAGGGCATTAGCTTCTCGTGAGTTTAAAAGTTATGAAAAGCTTGTTCGATGTGCTGAGAAGGTGGAAATGGAGTTTGTCGATGATCAAGTGTTCTATAACAACCAGCAGAAGAAGAGACCAAGGTGGAAGGAGAAAGGGAAGAATTCTTCAAAAAATTCTAATGGTAAGAAATCTAAATTTCCAGTTTGTGATAAATGTGGAAAAAGGCATGCTGGGGAATGTCTTCTGAATTCTGGAAAGTGCTACCGATGTGGTAAGATGGGACATAAGGCTCGTGATTGCACTGAAAAAGATCAAGGTCATGGTAAGTTCAGATTTTATTTACAGTTAGTGAAATGTTTTAAGTGCAATGAGATGAGTCACTATGCAAACGAGTGTCCGACAAAGAGCTTGAGTGATGGGAAGAAGTTAGACTACAAGCAGAAAGGGGTGTTGAAATCCTTTGCAACTACTTCAGCAGATGTCGGGTCATCAAATGAAGTTGTATCAGGTACTTTGTTTGTTTTTTCAGATTATGCCAGTGTGTTGTTTGATTCGGGGTCCACACATTCTTTCATCTCTGAAACCTTTTCTATTAAAATGGGAATACCATCTCAAGAAATGACTCCTGAACTTTTGGTAAAAACACCTGGGGGAAATGTTGAGGCAACAAGAATTTATAAGAATCTTCCTATCCTTATCTGTGGAAAGAACCTACTTTCAAACCTTATTGTTCTACCTCTAGTAGAGTTTGATGTTATCCTGGATATGGATTGGCTCTCTATTTACAATGCTAAGATTGACTGTAGATCTAAAGAAGTTTCTTTTCAAAAAGACTTTCAGTTTGTGTACAAGAATGAACCCTTACTATTGATAACTTATCAAGAGGCCAAGAAACCTGTAAAATATGGAAATGAATGTTACCTTGCACACATCATTGAAAATAAAGGAACTGTTTAGATTAATGATGTGCCAGTGGTAAATGAGTATCCTGATGTTTTTCCTGATGAGTTTCCTGGAATAATACCAGATTGGGAAGTTGAGTTTACTGTTGACTTAGTTCCTGATGCTAAGCCAATTTCAAAACCCCCTTATCGAATGGTTCAAATTGAACTTTTAGAGTTGAAGGAGAAATTGTAAGATTTATTAGAGAATGGTTTCATTCAACCTAGCACATCACCATGGGGTGCTCCTGTTTTATTTTTTAAAAAGAAAGATGGTTCAATGAGACTTTACATTGATTATAGAGGCTTGAATAACATCACTGTTAAGAAAAAATATCCTTTGCCTCATATCGATGATTTGTTTGATCAGCTCCAGGGAGCTCAGTATTTTTCAAAGATTGACTTGAGATCGGGGTACCATCAGCTAAAGGTAAAGGAAGAAGATGTTCCGAATACCGCGTTCCGTACAAGATATAGCCATTATGAATTTTTAGTAATGCCTTTTGGGATAACCAATGCACCTGCTGTATTCATGGACTTAATGAATAGAATTTTCCATGAGTTCTTGGATAAGTTTGTGGTGGTTTTCATTGATGATATTTTGGTGTTTTCTAAAAGTAAAGAGGAGCATGAAAGACAATTAAGGGTTATCTTTCAAACCTTAAAAGAAAAGAAACTATATGGAAAATTCAGAAAGTGTGAGTTTTGGTTGCAACAAATTTCTTTCCTTGGTCACATTGTTTCTAAAGATGGGATAATTGTTGATCCTGAAAAAACAAAAGTTGTGGAAGACTGGCCAAGACCCAAAAATGTAACTGAGATTCGTAGATTCCTTGGTTTGGCAGGCTAATACCGAAGGTTTGTTAGAAATTTTTCACTGTTATCTAGTCCAATGACTAAGCTAACTCGGAAGGGTGTTAAGTTTATCTTGACAAGAGAATGTGATGATTGTTTTCAGGAATTGAAAAGAAGATTGGTGAATGCTCCAGTTTTGGCACTACCTTCTAGGAATGGTGAGTTTGTTATATACAGTGATGCTTCATTGAAAGGACTTGGTTGCGTCCTAATGCAGAATGATTAGTTAATTGCTTATGCTTCACGACAGTTGAAAACTCATGAGGTAAATTACCCTACACATGATTTGGAATTAGCTGCTGTTGTTTTCACTTTAAAAATTTGGAGGAATCATTTGTATGGAGTAAAGTGTGAAATATATACTGATCACAAAATTTTAAAGTATATATTCACTCAGAAAGAGTTAAACATGAGACAGAGGAGATGGCTGGAATTAATCAAGGATTATGATTGTACAATTCATTACCATCGGGGAAAAGAAAATAAAGTGGCTGATGCTTTGAGTCGAAAAAGTAATACTTCATTAGAAATGTTGCGTTTGGAACGTGATCCTTTGGTTAAGGATTTGATGAACTTTGGCATAGAAGTTGTTGGTGCAGGAAGTTCTTCTGTTTTGTTTCAGGTATTAGTGAGATAATCTCTATCAGATATAATCAAGCAAGCACAGAAGCAAGACAGTGAGTTGCATAAAAAGGTAGAGCTAGTTCAGAAAGGAAAGTTGCCTGAATTCAACATTGATAATGATTGTGTTTTGAGATTTGGGAAGAGATTGTGTGTGCCTTGTGATTCATAGTTGAAGAGAGAGTTGTTATGTGAAGCTCATAGTTCTCCGTTTTTAGTTCATCCTGGCAGTACTAAGATGTAAAGAGATCTGCAGGAGTATTACTGGTGGGATGGAATGAAAAGAGATATTGCTGATTTTACTATGAAGTGTTTGACATGTCAATAGGTTAAAGCAGAGCGGCAGTTACCGAAAGGGATGATTCAGCCTTTACTAGTGCCAGAGTGGAAATGGGAGAATATATCCACGGACTTTGTTGTGGGATTACTGAAGACATCTCGAGGTAATAATTCAATCTGGGTTATTGTTGATTGCTTGACTAAATCTGCTCATTTCCTTGCTATACGAGATACTTTTTCCCTAGATCAACTTTCCCATTTGTATCTTAAAGAGATAGTCAGGTTACATGGAGTTCCCATCTCCATTGTATCTGATCGTGATCCCAGGTTCACATCTAACTTTTGGAAAGGCCTTCAGAAGTCATTGGGTACTGAATTAAATTTTAGTACAGCATTTCATCCTCAATCAGATGGGTAGTCAGAACGAACAATTCAGACCTTGGAGGATATGCTACGAGCTTTTTTGATGGATTATCTGGGAATATGGGACCAACATCTTTCTTTGGTTGAATTTTCATATAATAACAGTTTTCATTCCAGTATACAGATGGCAAAATTTGAGGCTTTATATGGGAAGCGGTGTCGAACTCTAGATTTCTAGGATGAAGTGGGTGAAAGGAAGTTGATAGGACCAGAATTGGTAGAAGAGTTGGCAGAAAAAGTTTTGCTGATTCAGAAACACATGAGAACATCTCAGAGTAGGCAGAAGAGTTATGCAAACAACAGGAAGAAGGATCTAACTTTTGAGGTAGGTGATCATGTTTTTCTCAAAGTCTCACCATAGAAAAGTGTGATGCAATTTGGTAAGAAAGGAAAGCTGAGTCCAAGGTTCATTGGACCATATGAAATTCTGGAAAGAGTTGGATCAGTTGCATACCGGGTGGCTTTACCTCTGAGTTTATCTCAGGTACACAATGTTTTTCACGTTTAGATGTTGAGAAAGTATATGCCAGATCCATCTCATGTTTTGAGTCCAGAGGTAGTTCAGCTGGAAGAGAACCTATCTTTTGAGGAAAAACCGGTCCAGATTCTTGACCACAGGGAGCAAGTGTTACGAAATAAGGTGATTAATCAGGTAAAGGTTTTGTGGAAAAACCACATGATGGAAGAGGCAACACGGGAATCTGAAAATGCAATGAGGGATAAGTACCCTCATTTATTCGACAAGTAAATAAATTGCGGGGACACAATTTTCTAAAGGGGGAAGGATGTAACATCCCAAGTAAGTAATGAATAATACATATTTTTATCTATGTCTATTAATTAATTAGATAGTGTTTTAGAGGCTTAAAATGAAAATAAATCCAATCTTAAGCATGGAATACACTAATATTTTTAAAAGATTGTTTTACTGCCTTTTGATGGAAAACCATTTTTAAATCTATATTTTGACAATTTTATAAGATATATTTTTCAAAATAAACATTTTCATTATTATTGGGACATTTAAATTTACATTTGATAAATTTTTGGTATTTTTCTGACAATGTTCATTTTTTAATGAATAGTGAAAAAATACGGCATTTTACATCAAAATTGCGTTTTCATTTTATTTAATTATATGGTTATATTATCCTTTTAATTGGTCTTAAAGTTTAATCTGAATATATTTTTACCATTTAATCCAATGGTGGTCATTAGGATTAATTTCACTTTGAAATTGGTCATAAACAAATGCCAAACTTTTCATAGATATTGTTTCAAAAAAACCCGCTATTTGTTTTGACAACGGGAATTATTTTTAAATCAATTATTTCAATTTATGTGTTTGGAATTTGGTAAAATGGATTACATATTTGGAATCAGAAGGTCCAAATTATGTAATTAAGACTCTTTTATTTTTGGACATTATGAATAGTAACGATGGTAATTATCTTTAATTATCTTGATTAATGAGTAATCAGGTAGTTAAAGATAATAAAATGATATCATAATAATACAAAAAGACCACAACATGTGTCCTAAGGCTACTGGTTGTCTCATTTCCGACCATGGTATGCCTTGTGCCAAACTTGGGGGCCCCATGGAATAACTTTTGTGAGAAAGTGACTTTTTATCTTTTTATTTTTAAAGAATGTTAAATGTGACAAAGAATGTATCACCTAAGTAAAATATTTTTAATTTTGTCTACATAAATGATCTTTTGGACTATAAATATTCATTAGAAATATAGAAATATTCCCTACATCATAGTATTTTTTTCATAATTTTTAGACTTTAAATAAATTAAATTATTTATGACATCATGATGATACAGCGATTACCTCATTAATAAAGGATTTAAATAAAATGAAATGATAATGTAAAATATATGACCTACACATGTCCAAAACCTATTTCATGGGTGGATTTCGAACCCTTATCACCTTACCCTCAAATTATATCAATTTGGGACCTTTTGAATCCGAAAATTATTTTCAAATAAAGTAACATTTCTTTACTTTCCAAGAGTGCCCCTCCTCTCCTATAATAAAAGGCCCCCACCACTACCTCCTTACCCACACTCCCAAAGCCTTTTTCTCGGCCAAACCCTGCCCATTTTGTCTCTCCACTTACCTCTATTACTCCTTAAAGCCTCACTTTGGCCAGAATTCTTCCCAAGGAATCCTTTGAGCTCAAACCAAAGGGAGTTACCCGATTTTAAGATAATGTCTTCACTTGAGTCCTTTTGTTTTATTTTGCTTCTCCAACCCCCTAAACTATTTTTATTCATTTATTTTGTAACAAATCCAGTATATTCAATATACTAGGATGTTTTTATAAGAAGTATTCTAGCTACACTTACACACACCTACATCTAATGGTTAAAGGACATACTGTTTCTGTTGATGGTGAATTTATGCCTTCTGAAACAATGATTGTTCAACATTCTTTTAACACCTTCAAAGGTGGCCATTAATATGTCACTATATTTATATATGATAAATAATATGTTTATGTTTTCCTTAAGATTATGTATTTTTCATTTTGGGCATACCTTTATGGTTTCCATTATGGGTAAACGCGATATATTCATTTAAGGAAGTGCGGACTACCGCCCCCACAAAGTGATTTGATTCGTTAAATACCATATGTGGGACGTATAAAGGATGGAACTATGATATTATATATGATATTATACTGGAATTATAATATACCTTTATATAATTATGATTACATTCTATAAAATACAAAATAGAAATGAAAGTAGCGTTCATGCGTACGTACGGCTTACCGTCTCCATGAACGGTGCATTTCATTTCTTACCTCTAAATGTTATGTAATATTATAAATGCATGCATGTACTGGATATATATTATATATATGATATCTAAATCATGAATAACATTCTTGATATAATGGATACATGAACAACTTGTAATTATAAAGGGTTTATTTTTGACTCAAGTACCAATGATCGTTAAAACGACCGTTATTAACTTGAATAATTACATAGTGTTCATGACATGGCAATAAGTGATATAAAAGGAATAATGAACTTGAAAAAGGTTCTTAAACAAGTAGAAATTAACTCAAGTTTATTATTCAGGAGATTAAAGAACGACCAAGTCAAGTCGGACCCGAGGTATGGGACTTCGTCTCAATCTTCTTTCATTGAGGCATATTTTGTTTTATACACAACCTTCTTTTATACGGTGTATAAACCCCTTTGACTTTTACGTTTATTAAAAAGGAATTTTTTTACGAAGCGTTTACTAAAAGACAAAAGGGAATGTTTTTGTCGTACATATGCGGCGACAATGACTTCTCCGCCGCCGTGACCATTATTTGAGTTTCGGCTTCTTCTATAAGCCATACCGTTTTTTTGAAAGAAAAATTAATAACCTATTTTACTTTTCTTTTATTTTGGTATTGAAAATGGTTTTCATAATGTTTTTATTATATCAATGTGTTGTGTTGATATCTTGTGATTGAAATGTGGAAATGTTATGCTTCCTTTATGCATGTTTTATGTGATACGATTATGTTATGGTTCTTGGGAATTGTTATGAAGACGGGTGGTTTCGTGATAAACTAAGGGCGGGTGAGCCTGATATAGCTCTCCAATGCATTGGGTAACACGAAGGAGTGAAACGTTAAGGTTTCTCTGAAGAAATTTAGGGAATATACTGTGATTGGTATTCCAAACGTAACCAAGAGGGTTACTCCCTACGTAAGAATGTTATGAATGCCTCAAGTTACCTTTATGTATTATGATTTCTATGATTTATTCATGATTTGATGAGGTATGTTAAAGTGATTATGTTTTATGGGTAAAGTATGATTTCATTATTATGTATATATGTACCCATGTTTCCTCTCCATATTTTTATATCCCTTACTGAGATTTTTATGATCATCCCAAGTTTTTTGAAATGTTTTTCACAGGTCAAGGGAAAGGTACATGATATGATGATAGTGTCAAGGAAGTGTCAAGAAAGAATCCATGTTTTATTTTAAATATGTTTCCATTGATGGGAAAGAAGAATATTATCTTTATGTAACCACTTTGTTTATAAGTGGAATGTAATGCACGTTTTATGATCTAATTCTCTAAAACTCTAAACCCGAAAAGATCCTCAATGTGTAATCTTGTAATAACTCAAGATTAAGTAAGGTTTAAGGCTGGGACCTTATATAGAGAATATGAGAAAGTGTGATATAAGATAGACACACCAATAAAATATTTCTAATATAGATAAAATAATCCAAATTTCATACATGTAATGAAATACGAGATTAAAAAACACTAGAAACAAAACTACAAGTACCAAAAAGGTGAGGTCAGTAGTGACCAAAAAGCCCAAAAAACACCTATAAAACCATGATCTAGTAATATCCATCTCAATATCAATCCTTCTCTTAATAACCTAAAATATATATATATGTGTGTGTGTGTGTGTGTGTGGTATGAGAATAATAGTACACTCAGTAATATCCTCTTAGGAGGCTCTTGTGAAAAAGATAAAGAAATCATACAAAAGACCAATGAATAACAAGTTAAACTAAAGCATCACCTAAATAGTAATATTAAGTTCTCACCATCACCATGTATATCTATCATCAAGGCACACATACAAGAGAAATCATATATTATAATAATAAATCAATAAAGGTAATTTTATACCACTTTTCCACTAGTTTTCCACTCTTCCCAAACATCGTATGTACTAATCCATTTCTCTCTAAAAGTAATCCAGCCCGAAGATACATGGGTTAAGTGTCACAATATGTATCTTGTTCACCACATATTCTCATGATACCATATCACATCCACATGTAGTAAACAGGTATATTCTATGATCCACCATAGCATGTATGATGTGTATTATACATTGGGTATTATACCTCAAGCCATCACATCCCATACACCCAGTAAGGTACCTCAATCCATCACAACTTACACGTTATATACATTTAATAATCCTTTGTACACTATAATTGGATATACATGCATTTAAAATAACCACAATCCATTACATATCTCTACACACATATATGAGAAACTAACCACCATGAATACCACCACATAATACTACCAAAAGAAGAGAGAAAGTCTTGAGGGGTTATTCATCCATCAATCCTCACCACTGAGATATTAGGGAAAACACCCTCCCAAAGTCAATTCAATGTCAGTCACCATTCTGACATGGGTGGGTAGCATATGAAATCACAAAATATACAGGTTATAATATAGATCACTACCACACTATATAAAATATCATAGTCCTAGGCTCAATTGTATCTACAATAACTCAAACATCTTATTTCCACTACTAAGGACTAGATATCCTATAAGCACATAAGAAATTATAAAATCAATGAATTAATTTTTTAATTAAATATTTCACTTTATGTTAATCAATTCATTGGACATTAATTATTCATCGAGGTTATTCCAAGATACATTTCATTAACCATTCATTAATATTTATTAAGATACACTTTGTTATCCTCATGCAAATTCTGTACCCTCTAGGCATAATCCAATTGAGTTAAAGGTTTCTCAATAACAATATCTTTTCATACCAGCATCCACCAAACCCATGGGTTGAAACATTTATTAAACATCATTAAACTTTCTTTTCATTCCATCATCCACCAACCCCATGGGTTGAAATGTTTATTAAACATTATTAAACTTTCCATAATTCCAGGTACCCAAGGAAAAAATCCTAAGATACTGTCAAATAGATTTGTAACCAAACACATTCGGACACATAATGTAGTAGAGAAAGGAATGAAGATAAAAAAGTGACACATCCATACATCCATTAAACATATTCATTCATAAGAAATCTCCACAGGTTTCTACAAAACAATGGGTAATCCTAGCTTCAACCTATTCCATCATTCTAATTTCATCCCCAACACTTTCATGTGAATCACCATGCATCTCATCATCATAGGCGTCAATAGATACTATAACTCCAAGAATCCCACCCATATCTAATCAACCATTATAGGATCACAAAACATCAAATAGCAAAGATCACATACAGATCACATCACAAAAGGTAAAAAATAAAAAAACATAGTCAATAGGGAAACTTAGCCCTAAAAAGGCATTTAGCCTTCACATGAAAAATATGTTTTCTCGACCCTAAACATAAGACATTATTCTTCATAAGAAAATGGGCTCTATCATCCCCAAACAATTATCTTTATCGATCAATATATTTTTATTCTATATTGAATTAAATAATTTATTATTATAGGTTCCATCTATGGGTAACCAGAAACATCTGTTGTAGATAGCTATTAAATCTATTAAACATGATACCTAACATTTTCCAGCTTAAACAAGATTTAGGGAATAATAATTCTCATTTAACTTGGATTTAATCATTAATATCATCAACAATCATTCCATATTAAAGTTCTTTATCCAATTACATTAACACATGAAATAACACATTCAATTAAACACGTCAATTGGATTACCATCAAAATACGAGAAACATAAATTTTATTAAATAATCCTCTTCTTTAATTATTTATCTAAAAAAACATTAGCGGCTTTATGTTATTTATCCAAATTCATCAATTTCAACATTATATACAAATCATAGTATATATAGCACATTATATTACAAAACAAGAGGAAAACTATTATCACGGTGAAGATAAATAACATGTGATTGCTAAACATAAACCAATTACATTATTTAATATGTTTTAATCTTTATAAGGTTAATCCCACACCATCCAATGATCTAAACTTTGGAAAATATAATTTTTTGTGTAAATAAATAAGAGAAGAAATGAATTAACTACCTCAATATTCTTACATTCTTGAAACGAGAATGAAATTCCAACATAGATATATGATAACATCTACCATGAGGAAACTTGGATCACTATGGATTGAACTCAAGAAGACAAGGATTGATCCCAGTCTTAATGGAAATTCAAAACCTTTGAAAAAAACCCTTGGTTTCATAGGTATCAATAGGATGGAGTAGGAGAAAAGGGGGTGTGGAGGCCACATGGGTATTTATAAGCATATATATTTTTAGGGAATGATATCAAAACCACTAGGACCACACCTCAACCTACTAGAAAATAGGAGGACTACAGAGAAATGGAAGGATATCATATCACCACTCCATGATCAAACCTGTATCCATGATCCATGGCTTGATCCATGGAATAGACCCTATAAAAAAATGGGGAGAGACTATAGTTCAACCTACATCCCATGTCATAACCAACCCTGATTTTCCAGTAGCCATAGAAAATACTATGGAGTAACCACCTATCTTCATGCCACAACACTCAACACCAGGGAAGGGTCTACACTATAGTGAACCACAACACATGGAAGAAATCATGTATCTTAATAATCTATGGGAGGAGTTTTATCCAATATTACATGAATATAACACAATATAACACATCAAAAGGCCTAATAAATTGGGGAGAAAGATTACTCTCTGGACCAAAACTTCACTTTCCATGAGGGGGAGTCACCTATAGGAACATATGATATCCAATATAAAACCCCATAGGTATCCTACTATGATTAGTGTAGGGATTTTAATGATAATGTTCTATATTCATTCTTTCATGAATTACATGAACTATCCCTTTCGTGTTTTGCACTAGCTATGGCCTGATAATTTCTAACTCTCTAGCCCCAACCCAGCATAATAGAGAACAAAATTTTTGTTCATACAAAGCTTCAAATGGTTTCATACCAATGGTGGAGTGAAAATATTATTGTATGAAAACTTGACAAAAAACAGGTTCCTCGACCATGAATCTTCAAAATACAGGAACCAAGAATGCAACTTGACTTAAAGAGTCTATAAAATCCTATCTTTCTGACTACCCATATACATATGGAAAGTAGTACTAAGACATATCTGAGAGACAAAAGCATGTTGGATACCTCTCCACATGTAACACCCTAACCTTGGATTTTAGTTATTTTTAATTTTTATTAATTTTTTTAATTATTAAATTGTATTTAGCCTCATTTTTTGAGTTCTAGGTCGAATTTAGTTTTAAACATTAATTCTTCGGTTTTCTAGTGTGGGTGCATGTTTATTAGAAATTGTGCGCAAACCATGAAAGTGAATATATATTTTTTAGTAGCTCTGACTACACAATCAGTGCACAATTTCCTTAACCGTTCACCCTTCCCAGGAAAGGTTTTCAGGCCTTCAGGGGCAGGTTCGCAATTGGATCATGGTTTGGTGAATCGTGCAGCCAAACTCTGTGACGTATTTAGCTTCGAAAAAATTGTTAAATGGTCATTTCTCCATTAATTCATTAAAACACTTAAAGGGTTATTTTCCCTCACCCTCATCCCTAACCTATCACATGACCTGTACCCATATCCTCTTCCCCTCTCATGCACCACTCTTTCCCATGACCTTCTCTCCATTCCATTTCTCCTCATGATTCTTAGTGTAATCTCTTCAGGTAATCATTTATCCTTCTTCATCACCTTCTTCATTCGTCTTCTCCTTTCCCTCACTATGGTGTTAGGTTTCTCAAACCATAGTGTATGATCATTGTATAATATTTATTGGTTTTCCAAGAGTATAGGGTTTCTTATTTCTTGTGACCTTTATTGGACTCATTTGAGACATGATTGGGTCTCACGCATCGATGGTAGTGGGCTCGCTATCAGTTTTGGGTAGGTTTATTTTTTTATTCCTATTTGGCCCAATATTATTTATGGATTTTGTAACCATTTGATTACTTGTATTTTTTCTAGTATACCTTGGACCTCTATGGGGTAGATTTGGACCACTGTTCATGAATATGACAACTCATGACCCCCTGAAGGTGACTTATAGACATATACATGGGTAAGGAATATATATATATACACATTATTTTTATATATTAACACAATGTGGATTGAATATGTACATTGAATCTAGGGGTAATTATATGTATATATATATCTGTATAGGTTCATATGTGTGTAATCATAAAAGGATGGGTTTTCTTTTCCAGATTACTTCATGGCCTCTTTTACTTATATATACCTCTTTAATGTGGATTCAGGTTTCCATCATCAGAGGCAACATGTTTGGATTTAAGTTCCCTATGTCTAAGAATTTAAATTTAATTCCATTATTTATTGGGATTGTTTAGGAATTTTTCATTATTATATAATGTGTGGATTCTATTTAATGTTTTTTGGAATCTTAGAAAAAAAATTCATCCACTTTCCATGTTTTTCAAAGCTTCCATCATGGATTTCTTTTGTTTAAGTATGTTCTAAAGATTATTTTAAACTGTAAATTATCCTAAATATTTAATTGGGTTTTCAAATGATTTTTATTGGGTGCATTGGAAATGTTCAAATATTTTTTGGCCTTTTGATCAATTTTCTATAAAATTTTAATGACCTGTTTGATTTTATAAAGAGCTTAAAGATGGATTTTTAAATGGTAAAAGGTTTTTTTCAAATGATGAAGCCAAGTTCCTGTTTTGAATGTTTTCTTGAAAAGTGGTAACCTCTATATATAATCTATATTTTAGGGTGGGTTCATAGATAGTGTTAAGAGGTGGTTTTAGCATATATAGTGTCTTTTTGTAATTGAGATGTTGTATTTATTCTTACTTCCACACCTCACATGTTCTCTATATCCATGGAATCCTAAAAATCATAGTGATATTTGAGAGACAGTTAATACTTAGTCTCGATTAGATGGAATATATTTCCATGGAGTGGCCATGTGGTATATGCCACTAGTGAGGCTATTTGAGAGAATCCCGGTTGGTTATTAAGTTAGGATCACATTGATAAGCTGATATATGGTTCTAGATATAGTATATCTAGGGTCCCTTAACTTGGTGTCTAGGTATATCCCATGATAACCATTTCATGTGTATTATACTTTCCATAGATTTTTGGTGTTTTTAATAAAAGTATTTCAACTATTATATTTTTACTAGAAATTGTTATATTAACACTCATTTACTTATACTCTTCTTTCCACATATTTTTTCACAGAGTTATTTCCATTATTGCATGTTTCTTCTTTGTGAAATGATTTATTGAAAAATATATCATTCTCTGGAAAAAAAATTTGTAAAATGGATAAGAAAATGGATGTTTTTGAAAATATTACCATGATACCTATTTTTAAAAGGAAATGAAAACCTAATTTTAAATATATCTATTTTAACCTTGTATGAAATGGTTTTCTTTTCAAAGGTAAAGCATAAAGATTTTTTATCCTTGGAATCTATACATTTAATTTTTATAATCAAACCTAATTTCTATTACATTTTTCAATTTCAGTTCTATGAAAATTTGGTTCTCTTATGGAGAGAGAGTGGTTCTATGGTTGGAGGTGACCCATGAGGTCACATGGAGGTATGTGTAGTATTTATTTATTTCTTTTCCACTACTAATGTTTATTCTATTGTTTTATTTTTATTTATTTATTTTTCTATCATTTATGGGATAAATCATTCCCAATTGCCTGTATTTGATGCTCAGCCCTAGTTTTTGGCCTTCGAGGATTAGGAATTCCTCTAAGGCCATATTTCGAACCGGTTTAGGTGCCCATTTTAGGGTTAACCCAGGTTGATTCATGAAAAAATGATATCAGATAATTATCCCTTGTTATTCGGAGTTTTATTGGTAGTTTGTAGCTATGATTTTCATAATTCAAGTGGACATCCATTCATAGATTCTTTATCACCACATATTTGGAAGGAAATTTTAATTTCCAAGGTGGTATAGGATAGTTATGACTCAAAATAAAAGCTTGGATCAGATGTTTTTGAGGTATCTGGTTTTTGATGGAGTGATTCTAGTTAGTTTTGAGAGTTTTGTGGTTTTTTAGAGTAATTAAAAGGGGTTAATGGTTGTTGTGAATGGGTTTGAAAATAATACATAAACTATGTAGCTGCCTATGATGACCTATAATATTCTCACCCAATTTGTCCATATCCTTCCAAACTATGCATCCAAGCCATGTTTAGTAGTATTGGTTCATTTAATGTTTTGGGATTTTAGTCAGTTAAGTAATTGGGTTGTTATTTTTTGTGCTTAGTATTCATTTGAGTTGATTTTAGGTTGTTCCCCTTGTATTTTAAAATGGTGTTTATTTTATTAAAATTAGATTTTCACAATGAGAACCTTAGGTTCTTTGGAAAAGAAATGGTTTTTTTAAAATGTAAAGGGTTATGGAAGTCATTTTTTGATTTTGAATGGTTTTTTTAAAAAATAATTGAAAAATGTTTTGGAAACTATTTTAGGGTTTTTGAAAAAAAATTGAAATGTCAAATAGAGTTTTCTTTGGAATTTTGGGTTAAATGTCTTATTTTTTGGAAATGGAAGTTCCTCCTTTATCCTTGGAATTACTAATAATGCTCACATATATGTATGTATGGGTATGGTAAATGGATGTTTTTTGGTATTTATGGATGTGTTCTTAGGATAACTTTATGGTGTATACATGTGAGACTTCATGGAATACCAACAGTTGGTGTTTAACCCTTAAATCTAGTTTTTATTTTAGAAAGTGTTTTCAAAAATAGGGATATCAGTGTTTTGAAATATTGTAATTATTTGATGTTCACTCGTGTGATTTAAATATCACCTTTTTAGCCTTTTTAGTTTTGATCGGTTGGATGTGTTGACGGGGTGGTTCTTTGAGTTTGAGATTCTTGATTTATGATTCAGATGTAAGGTTTTGGTTTATAAGGTGTTTTGATTTTGTTTTATGCTTCATGTTTTAGAGTATGCTGCCCAGAAAGATCTATAAGGTTTTTGAGGAGTATCTTTTGGTTGTTGGTTTAGTCTAGACTCCCAATGGCTACTTTCATTTTCCAAAAGTTGACATTGAGTTATCTTCTAATAGAATATATTAGTTTGTGGTGTCTCTTCTCAAAGGTTAAGGATTCAGTTCTCTTATTTATGAATTTTATCTTTAGGAAGTTATTGGATGAGTCATTCCTAACTGAGTTTTTTTATAAGTGAAACTAGTAGTTCTTTTTATTTTGGATTCTCTCAGTGTTGGTAAGGATTCCCCATCTGATGAGGAGTGTGAACTAGATAAACCTATTCCTGGGGTGTCTCCATTGTTAGTTCCTGCTTCTTTTTTATCAGGCCACATTCTTGTTTACTTCCAATGTGGTCGATTTAGGAACTCTAATCCATATTGAAATAATCCTTAAAGGATTATCATTTTTTGGATTCTTGGGACACCTAAAGAAATTATAAAGGTCATGTTTCTATAAGAGGAAGTTTTGGTCATGCATTTTTACCTCATGACTATATTGTAGTAGATGCTTCAAGACAACAGGGCTCCAACCATAGGCTTTGGAGGGAAGTCATTTACACAGTGAAGGAGATGTAATGTGCTAGGATGTAGATATAAATTTTTTTATCTGACATTAGTGAGGATGTTTTTTGATCTTTCCCTTCATTTGGTTATCTATTTTTGTACCAATTTTTATTTTAGTGGTATTTATGGCCTTTTTTCATTTGATATCACTGTGTTTTTTCCCTATGTATGGGAACTTTTGAATGGATGGAATTCTGTATGAATGGTTTAGTTTTTTGGTAGTTTTTGTTTGGAGATTCCTGCATCATATAGAAATTATGAATCTTGGTTTGATCTGGTGTTTAATTTTAGTCTCTTTCTTTGGGGTCCCCTTTTGTTGGGGGTTAATCTATTCTAGTTGGTTTTTATATTATGGGGAGACCCAACATGTATCTTTTATTTGTTGATTTCTATAGAACTGTTTAAGTGAAACTTTTGAAGATGAAAGGTAACATCAAGTTTGTTAGCATTCTTTAATTTTGGGTTTGGTTTAGAAGTCTTTTTCCGACCAAATATATCCGCTATTGTTACTCATTTAATCTTGGTTACTTTCTAGGGGAATAAATTTTTAATGGTGGGGATAAATATCACACCCTGACATTTAATTGTAATTACTTTTAGTTGTTCTTAATTGTTTTTTGAATTATTAAATTATACTTGTATTTGTTTTTTATTTTTTGGTTGGAGTGGGTTTTAAATTTTAATTTTTGGGTTTCCTATCATGGGCGCATGGTAGGAACATAGTTAGTAGAAACCATGAAAAAATAATATCGGTGCATCTGTAGTTTTTAGAATAGTTTACCATAGGTCTGATGCACAGTTTATTTAGACATTCACCTAACCCATGCTAGGTTTCTTGGCCTTCCCTAGGGGGGCACATAGTTAGAGCATGGTTTTTCCAACTATGCACACTGTTGATCTTAAAAAAAAAAAATGACCATTGTTTCATTAATTAATTTAACCATTAAGGAGTTATTTTCCCTAACCCTCACCCTTAACCTATCATATAACATATCCCCCTCCACTCTTCCCCTCACATCTACCACCCCTTCCTGTGGCCTCCTCTCCATGTTGTTTTTTCCACTGATTCTTATTGCGATCTATTCAGGTAATAATTTATCCCTCTCCATCACCTCCTTCTTCTTTATTCTCATTTCCCTTTCTATGGTGGGAGCTTGTTTGAACCCTAGGGTACCCTCATGATCCTATTTTTTTATTTTTTCTATAAAGATTGTGTTTCTTCCTTATTTCAGGAATTGTTGGACTCGTTTGAGATAAGATTAGGTCTCACGCATCAATGGTAGTGTGTTCACCATCCATTTTGGGTAGGTTTACTTTTTTTCTTCCTCTCTGGTCCAAATTTATTTATGGATTTTATAACCTTTGGATTCCTTGTATTTTTTCCAGAATACATTGGACATCCTTGGAGAATATTTGGACCTCCGTTCATGAAGGTGAAAACTCATGACTCCTTGAAGGTGACTTATACACATATACATGCGTAAGACATATATGTATACCCACTTTGTACATATTCACTCATGAAAATGTGAATAAGTGCATTGAAGTTATGGGTACTTATATATATGTATAGGTATATATTTTTGTAAGTGTAAAAGGAGGGCATTGCTTCACTAGAGTCCTTCCTGGTCCCACTTGCTTCTACGGACCTCTATAAAGTGGATTCAGGTTTCTATCATTAGAGGTGAAATGTTTTTAGGTACGTTCCCTATGTCCAAGACATTAAATTGAATTATTTGATTTCTTGGATGTTTTTGAAGGATGTTTTAGTTATTATATAACATGTGGATACTATGTAAAATTGTTGTGATTCTTAGAAATGGATCTTCAACTACATTACATGTTTTACTAAGTTTACATCATGGGATTAATTTTTTTAAGTAGTTTTTCAAGATTATTTCAAAATATAATGTATCCTAGATGTTTAATTGGTTTTTCAAATACTTTTTACTCAATTACTTGGGAATGTTCAAATATTGTTTGGCCTTTTGGAAAGTTTTTTTATTAAACTTTAATAACCTATTTTATTTTCCAAAGAGAATCAATATGGTTTTTTCAATTGGTAAAAGGTTATTTTCAAAATATTAGTCTTAGTTGGTACCTTTAAATAATTTATTGAAAATAGGGAACCACCATGGATACTCTCCATTTTGGGTGGGATTCTCATGGATGGTTTCAGGAGGTGGGATCAACATGTTTGGGGGCTTTCTATAATTGAGATATTTTATTCATGATTTATTCCTTTCTATAACATTCTCTATATCCATGGGATCCTAGTTGTTATAGTGAGATTAAAAAGATGGTTTCTATTTAGTCTTGATTAGATAGAATAGATCCCTATGGAGTGACCATGTGGGTTGTTCCATTAATGATACTAGTTGAGAGAAGTTGGGTTGGTTATTGACTATGGATCGCATCAATATGATGATGGATGGTTTTGAACCGAGTACATATAGGATCTCTTCACTTGGTGTTTAGGTATATCCCATGATAACCATTTAACATGTTTTCAAATTTCTTTAATTTTGTGATTTTTTTAATAAAATCATTTCAACTTTTATGTTTTTATTAGAACTCTTATACCAACACACATTTACATGTACTCTACTTTCCACTTATTATTTTTCACTAAGATGTTTCCTTTACATCATGTTTCTTCTTTGTAAAAAGATTTATTGGAATATCTATTATTCTTTGGAAACTATTTTTGGAAAATTTATAGGAAAATGGTTCTTTTGTAATTATTATCTTACTAGTTTTAAAAGGAAATGAAAACCTTATTTAAAATAAATGTATTTCAAACTAGCATGACATGGTTTTATTTTTAAAGGTGCGGAATTGGGTGTTGTTATCCTTAGAATCACTACTAGTAATTTTTATGTTCACACCTATTCTCTCTACCATTTTTCAGTTTCAGTTTTACCCATCACTAGTTCTCTCATGGAGCATGATTGGTTCTTTGGTTGGAGGTGACCCATGAGGTCACATAGAGGTATGTGTAGTAGTTATTTATTTCTTTTCCACTTCTAGTGTTTATTTTATTTTATTTTTTTATTTTTTATCTTTATTTCATTTATGGGATAAATAATTCCCAATTAACTATATTTTATGTATGGAACTAGTTTCCAACTTAGGAAGATTGGGAACGCCTCTTGGGCCATGTTGTGGATTGGTTCTGGTGCGTGGTTTGGCATCAACCTGGGTTAGTTCAAGGTACTACACCATGGAAGTAAAATGAGGATCATGATTAGATATAGCCATCCCTGGGACTTCAAGGAGTCTCACTACATCCTTCATATATAGCCTCGACAAAACCTCCATTGATCTTAACTCCTTAACAGCTATAATGTGCGTTAATTTCATCAAACGGTCCACTATAAAAAATATAGCATCAAAGCCTCCCTAATATCGAGTTAACCCAGTAACAAATTCCATCGAGATGTCCTCCCACTTCCATTAAGTAACATCTAATGGATAGAGAAAACCATGTGGAACATGGTACTAAGAATTCATGATGTACATGGAATTTTCATGTATTTTTATAATTGTTTAACTTAGTTTGAATTAAATATTTTAACTATTTTTAGCATTTTTAGTTTATTTTCTTAGTTATGTAGTGTCTTTGTTATTTTTGTAATTTTTAGTTATTTGTTTCTTAATTTTTGTTGTTTATTTTAAGTATTAGTTTTTATTAATATTGCTTTATTAATATTTTATTTCTATCACTTTTATTTTTTTAGTAGTTTGATTAATATTAGTTTTGTTGTTAGTTTATTAATTTTTATTACTATAAAAATTAATTTTCTTTATTATATTATATTTTAGTCTTTTATGTATTTGTAGTATTATCAAATTTGTATCTTTATTATTTTTATTATATTAATATTTAATCATAGTGATATTTTTATCATATTTTTATTTAATTAAATCTTTATATATATATATTCACCTATATAAATTTTTCATAATTATTTTTGTATTTTGATATTTTATTTTAATGTTAAATCTATTATTATTTGCATTATTGTTATTATTTTTAATTTTAATTCTATTATTTTTTTTTATTATTATTACTATTAGTATTAGTATTTTCCTTATTATTATTAGTTATTATTTTCTATTTTTAGATAATTAGATTTTAATTTTTTTTTTAAATTATATTAAATTTTCTTTGTTTTTGAATGGTTGTTACTTGAATTTGTTTATATGTTTTCTAAAAAACATAAAAAGTGTAGGATGAATTTTTTTTAAATATGCTTCTAAGGCAGTAGTCGCGATGCCACCTTCCCCCCTCCCATGCCACCTTTTTCCATAGATTGATGACATAGAAAATGCAGTAGGTGTGGTGCTGCCTTTCGCCTAAAAAAAATGCAAAAATGTGGCACTAGGGATTTCACCTTTCACCTAACGTAATGGCTAAAGGCGACACCCCTAATGTCGTCTTTCCCTTAACACCCTATAAAAGGGACTCCCTGTAACACCCCGAGATTTTATGAGATATATTTTTTTTAATTTCTTTTATGTCTCTTATTGTACATTACACCAAAATTAGCTTGTTCTATACGCAACACCGTATTATCTTGTATTATACGCAAACATTATTCTTAGCTTGTGTTGCACGCAAGAGCAACCTTCCTCAATAGTGTGTGTTGTACGCAATATTGAGTTTCACTAAACAACAATATATTGTTATAATATTATTATGAACTAGATGTTATGAATAGTATTAACTATATTTTGAATTTCATAACATTATTATTCATCTTACACATTTTCTAGAACATGCTATGAGAACAAAATAAATTTTTCAGGTAAAATATGTATTTTTTAAAAAATGCAGTTTTGCCGCCTTTTGATTGCACACTCACTATAAATCTAGTTTTTGACATGTTTATAAGTTCAATTTGACAAAATAAAATTCTTATTTTAAATCAGTATATAAAAATTTACTTTGGATAAATTTTTGATATTTTTCTGATAAGTTTTTTATTTTGATGAATAGTAAAAATACGCTAAATTTTAATTAAAAACAACTTTTTCATCGAGATAATTTATATGGTTAAATTATAATATTGAATGGTTTTAAAGTATAAATAGAATATATTTTTACCATTTCTTATAATGTAAGTCATTAGAATTAATTTTACCCTGAATTCATAAGTAAAAACATTTCAATCTTTTGCAACATTTTAACTTTTAAAACCCTATTTTCTCAACAGCGGGATTAATTTTAAATTAAATACTGCAACTTCTATATTTTGAATTTGGAAAAATGTATTCCATATTTGGAATCAGTAGGTCCAATTTATTTTAATAATCTACTTTTTATTTTTAGGCATTACGAATAGTAACTAAGGTAAATTTTATTTACCATAGTTAAAGGTAAATCTAGTAATTAAGGGTAAATATAATATAATAAAATTACCCTAACACTTGTATTAATATAATTGGATGAATATATATTTCCCTAAATCAGAATTGGGTCAAAATAGAATCTAATGTAACCCACTTGTATTTTATTAATACCATTTAATTATTTTAGTTAAAAGAAAGTGAAATATGTCTCACTCAAACTTTAATAATTAGATTATTTTTAATATAAGGTTATAGAGAATATAAATTCGATTATAAATACTCATTTTAAAACTAAAATGTTTTTCTTTATCATGGTAATTTATTTGTAATTTTTAAGAAATATTTAATTACCTTAATAGTTTATAAATTAATGATGTAGAAATTCTTTATTTAGTGAGAAATCAATAATATAGTTTTTATTAAAATAATAATACCTATCAAAAGGACCAAAAAACTTGACCAAACCTTATTTGTCGACTATATCTATAACATAATCATCTAATCGTAGATTTTTGGACCATTTGGTGTCTTATAAAACATATTGGGACATTTATATTATATTATTTTAAATGATAAATTATGAAAGGTATTATATTTATCATCATCATTGGATTTTATTTTAAATTTTTATGCAACAAATAAGTATATTAAATAATTAAACAAAAATGTTTTTGTAATTATTTTATTAAGAGAAATATCAAATAAATGGTTTTAAATATATTAAAATAAATATTATATGAACAAATTAATGTGATCCATGAATTTTTTAGATTAATATGACATGTTAGTAATATATTTAATATTTTTGTTTGAATATATCCTATGTTTGGATTTTATTTAAATTCAAATAAATGAATAGTTTCAGAATTGACACTATTGTTATTTTATAAAAATAAAATATTATAAAATTGTTTAAAAATCACAAAAATATTTAAAAATTATAAATCTAAATTTATATGGTCTAAAATGTAATTAATTATCCAATTATGGACAATTCATAGCACATAAGTAATTATTTATAACAATTTAAAATTTAGAATATTATTACCACAAATAAATTTAAATACATTAAATAAGGATAAATCAAGTTGATAAGGTTTAAAATAAATTACCAACATTTATAAATCTTATTGGTTGATTAGATTAAAATCATATCATACCTAAAATCCTAATTTGATTCATTTTGGAAATTTTTAGGTGGGGTTTGAATTTATTATAAATTAATATTTATGAGCTTTTCAAAAGTGCCCCTCTCCTCCCTTATAAAAGGGCCCCTCCTCCCTCTCCTCCTCACACAACTTTGAGCCTCTAAGATCATCCAAACTCTGCCCATTTCTCTTCTAAAATTTCCTAGAAACATACTAGAGGTCCTGGTATTCTTTAAAGATCAACTTTAGTGCCCTAAGAATAAGTTTAAAGGAGGCACTTCGAGGAAGAGGTAATACCTTCTACCGATTATTTTAAGTTTATTTCTTCTTTTACTTCCTATTATTTAGTTTTTTCATTATAAATTAATAACATCAGTATTATGTATATAATGATATGTTATAATAAATATGAAACAACCCTATTTCACCTTCTATCCATCCTACGGAAAACGAAATCACCGCGCGTGCGTACGTACGGAATACCGTCTCCACGTCATGGTGTAATCTGTTTTTCCACCACCACCTTACTTGGATGGGTATAAGGGTGTAAAAAATAAATATATATGATTATTATAAAATGATACTAATTCTGAGATATTATATCATCCACTCTAATTCCATTCAATAGTTATGGGAACGATATCATCACTCATGTGTATGTATGGATTACCATCTCCACGACGCGATGAGATTCATTCTCCAAGTTAACCATTCAAGAATGATTATAAATTATATATAATAAAAAATCATGAAATATATGAAATATTAATTATACTGGATTTATCTATATATTATTTTCTTACTTCCATTCAAGTTAATAAGGAAAGGAAAATAGCGTTCATGCGTACGTACGGCCTACCATTTCCATGAACGGTGTGTTTCATTTCATTTATCTATCTATTTTATATATATATATATACTAAATATATATGATATATAAATAATTTTTTACATTCTGGAAGTAATTAATTAAGGATATAAGTAATAATAATATCATGAACAACAAGTCCAATCACGTACGATAAATGGAACGATTTTCTCCAAAACACTGCTTTAACATGGAATTGACAAATAAACGGTTAATATAAAGTCATAAGTGAATCATATATGATATCATAAATATTATTATGATTCTGTTACAAGATAATAATATTTTTAAACCCTCTATATAGGATTCTTGGACACATATGGAATAAATTGGACATAAGGTAAGAGATAACTATTCCAATATCGTTCTTATCCGAGATTTTTATTCGTAAGTATTTACCGGGGTTATTGTTATCATCCATGTCTATGTTTTCTAAAAATGTTTTCATGTATATATAATGTCTTTTTTACCCATTTTTGACTTTTACCACATTTTATGGAAGGAATCATTCTTTTGTTTACCATATAAGGAACTTTTTTGACTTTTTTGACAAAAGTACGAGGAGAATATTTTTTTTAACTTATATGGCATGAATGGATTTATAAGGTTTTATAACGCCTTATTTTTAAGAATCTTACTCTACAATATTTCATGACAATTTTCAACAAAATTATTTTCTTTTAAAATTGAATGGTATTTTGTGAAAAGAAAATGATTTTAAAGAAGAGAGGATATTTTCTTCAGGAATTCATTTCAAGTGTTTTATGAAAACCATTTTCCATCTAAGATGACATTATTTCATATGTGTATGTTTCAAGTATAATGTCTCTATGATTTACATTTTTTCACATTTCGTATGATTAAATAATATCCATTTGTTTTATATGGATTATGTTATGATGGGATGATGTTTATGAAACCCATTTTATTCTTTGGGTTATGATGAATGATTTATGTTTATTTTGTGGCATAAATAAGAATGATTTCATTATGAGATGGGTGGGACCTATATCTCCCTCCAATGAATTGGGTAAAGATTTATATCTCATGAGATAGACATGGCTAGAACGGAAAGTTAATCTGGTTCAGTGATATAGGACTGGAACGAGGAGTGAACTCGATTCAGTAAGGGACTTTGTCCACTATGATGGTCTTGGCAGCAATGCCTTGGATACTATGGAAATCATAACATGTGATTAATGGTTTACCACAATTACATGTTTTATTCCCATTCTATTTTATCATGATTGATATTCCATTATGATCCATGCCTTACGTACTACCATGTTTAATGTCATTGCTCAATATTTTGATGTTTAAACTTTATGTTCATGTTTTTAAGTTCAAATGTATATGGGTTGTTTTATTTTCTCCATGGTTACCCTTACTGAGCATTTGAGCTCACCCTTTTTATGTTTTCTTTTCCCCCGGGATATCAAGGAAGGTTTTAGGTAGGAAAAAAAGAAAATCTTTATGGGAGATGTTGAAGATCTTTCACCATGATTAGAAGATTATGTTCCGAGTTTCCAAAGACACTAAACTAATATGGTCATTGGATATTTGTTTTGTAATTTATTAAGTATTTAGCAAAAATAATGTAATGTCCATGTACGTCAAGATTTGGGTCTCTAAACTCCCCTTCTCCTCACTTCCAATACCACTCATCTCTCTACATTCTAGAGATTCTCTCTCTAAAAAATTCCTTTTAGTGTGTGGTGTATCCGGTGGTCTAAAAGAAGTATCAATTTTTTATATATAATTATTTAGAGGTATTTTTTATATAATTTAAAGTTATTTATTTATTTAATTTAATTCTTTTTAATTAGTTAAAATATTTCATTTATTAACTTAATTCTAAATATTTTAATTATTAATTTATTTATTTAGTTATATATAGTTTGAAATAATAGTTATTATTATCAATGATTAAGTACAGAGAAACTAATGAATAACTTTGGATTAGATATTCTAAAATTTTGGTAGCATAAATATTATGTGGTTATCTAAGCAATAAAACCTTTTTATGGATACAAACAAGTGGATGTGGCTCTGCCAAATATATACCTAGGTGTAAAAACACCGACAACACTACTGGAAAAACGACCTATACCCACGGTTCAAAACCGTGGGTATAGCCCCCAAAACCGTGGGTATAGGCTATACCCACGGTTTGGGGAACCGTGGGGCTGAGTGGCGTCGGTATAGGGGTCTCACCCTATACCCACGGTTTAGGAGAACCGTGGGTATAGCCTTTTCAAAGGGAGGACCACGCTGCTCCAGCGTGGCACACACCAATCCCCACGGTTTCCAAACCGTGGGGTATTAAAAATCAGAAATGGGGCGCTGCTGGAATTTGAACCTGCAACCCAGCCACGCCTCACTGCTGCGCCTCACCACAACACCAACGCACCTACAATTTCTATTTGTTATATATGCATATATCTACAAATATATATTAATCTAATCCACAGATTTCGAATGACATGAAATAAATTCAAAAAATGCGCCTGGGAGGATTTGAACCCGCGACTCGCGCGGCATTTGAAGGGAATACGGAACTCGTGACCAACTCAGCTAATCTAATTTTATTAACATTTCAATCTGGTTATTTACTTATACTAAAAATAATCAAATATCTGAAAAATAAAAATATACCGAGATTCAAACACCGGTTTTTCATATACGAGACATAGACTGAACCAACAAGCCCAGCGAAATTATTAAAATAAAATCTTCACTCCATATAATTATATTAATTTGAAATCATCTTCCCGCCAAAACAAAATTCACTCCTGCGGGAATTCCCCCCCCCCCCCCCCCCGCCATAATAAGTAAAATCTATACCCATGGTTTTGGAAAACCGTGGGTATAGGTCTTGTAAAAAAAACCCCCTATCCCTACGGTTTTTTATAACCATGGGCATAGGTCTCTATGACAATCCCTATACCCACGGTTTTACCAAAACCGTGGGTATAGGTCTTCAAAATTAACCTATACCCACGGTTTTTCCGAGAACCGTGGGTATAGGTTCCTATACTAACCCTATACCCACGGTTTTGGGAAACCGTGGGTATATGGGTGTCCTATACCCACAGTTTTGTGCAAAACCGTGGGTATAGACCCATTTTCCAGTAGTGCAAGGTGTCATAAGCCTAACTTGGGGTAACCTGGAACATGACAATGGGCCTTACTGCATCCTAGTTTGACACTCTGGGGGATATGCTTTAGATGATTCATATTTTCTTTATAAACTACTAAAATACCTAAGAAAATTATACATCAAATTATTATATTTATCAATGATAAAATAAAATTATGATCATATAAAATGAAATGGATAAGGACAAATGAATTAAATAATGAATAACTTAGTGATGATTAACTACTGATTGAAGAATGATTCACTAATTAAAAAATTGTACTAAGAAATATTAGTATCATAGTTTATAAATAATAGTTATTATTAGTAATGATTAAGTATAGATTAATTAATGAATAACTTAGGATTAATAAATGAATAAATGTAATGATTAACTAATAATAATTAACTAATGAATATCATATTATTAATGATTGAATAAGGAACAATTATAGACTGATTAAAAAATTATTAACTAAATAATAACTTAGTAATGATTAACTAGTGATTAACTAATGATTAACTAGCTAAAAACTTTATTAAGAAACATTAGTATCATAGTTTAGTATATAATAAGATGTTCTAAAATTTTATTATCATAAATATTATATACTTTAGAAATAATAGTTATTATTAGTAATGATTAAGTATATATTAATTAATTAATAACTTAGGATTAAAAAATGAATACATATAATGATTAGATAATAATACTTATCAATGATAAAATGAAAATTATGATCATATAAAGTGAAATAGAGAATAAAAAACACATTAAATAACACATGAATGATTTACAACATACAATAAATTCCTTAACATTTTTCAACAGAACGTGGTTTGGATTAGATGAGCCTCACTTCAGACGTGAGGTAAAATCTATCTTATTTTCAATTGGCATCTTAAAAATATATTCTAAATGTATGTACTTAAATTTGGAATTTTCAAAATATTTTGACATTTTAATAAAATTTAAGATAATATATAAGGTATGTTTTTAGAAGGTTGAAAGATTTTAAAAATTCCAAAGTTAAGTACGTACCTGTAGAATATGTTATTATGCTACCAATTGAAAATAAGCTAGATTTTACCACATGTCCGAAGTGAGGTTTATCTCATCCAAACCATGTTCATTTGAAAAATTTCAAGGTATTTCTGGTATGTCTTAAAACATTCATGTGTTATTTAATGTGTCTGTTATTCTCTATTTCACTTTATATTATCATAATTGTCACTTTATCAATGATAAATAAACTAATTTACTATTTTAATCATTTTTAACTCGGTTTCCAAAACATTCTGTGCCTTAAATTATAATAAAATTTTATATAATGAAACATTACTATCATATTTTAGGGTATAAAAAGTAGTCCTAAATTTTCATTATAATAATTATTATATGGTCAAACATCATTTTCAATATTACTTACACAATCATAATCATGATCAAAAAAACATTTTTGATGTAGAAAGCCATGTTTCCTATGTGTACTGTTATGGGGAGGTTATTCAAACTGAGTAAGGATATTCTTATAGTACATAAGTAATAATATTTGTTAGTACATATGATTGTGTAACCATAAGTGAACTCAAATATAGAATTTTTGGTTCCTTAAATCTGGGTCCTGATCAAGAGATTAATTCTATGAGCAATAGATATTTTCAATTCCTAGCTACACTGTGGCATCTAGCTTGTCCATTTGTTGCTGATGCATAGTGGGTCTAAGCAATAAATTTATTTTCCCAGTAGTCATATGGTTCCATGATGGAGTTATATGTTGATGTTTATAATTTACAATGACAATTCCCAAATGTATGAATATGTAGACCTACAAGAGTGGTTGAAGAAAGTTATCCCCAAGATACTGAGGTTATTCCATATGATGCGGATGAGAAAAACCTAAATGATATCCCAAATATACATGTAAATGTAAATACAAATTCTGATGAGGATTTTTATAATGATGGAACAAACATTGACAATAGTGCTGATGAAGAGGGAGTAGGGAAGGTTGTGGAGGAAGTTACTAGAAATAAATTAGTATTACAGAAGCCTCGACCCACAATAAATCATCCACCACTCTTTGCATATTGGTCATAAAAAATGACACATGTACCTCCATTCTACTGCAATGTTCTCACACCTACAACTTAGTTTCCCATAGTTGTATCTAATAGGTTCAATGGGATAGAAAAAACCTTATATGTCATAAGGTATTTTCCAAGTAAATATGCATTAAGAAACACACTAAAGATATTTCACATTGAGGGGCACTGTAGATATATAGTTCCGGAAACATGTCATAACAAATACCTCATACGATTTAATAAGTATGGGGATGATTGTAGATTCTTTTTTAGGGTGATTCCAGACATTTCATTTGGAGGTTAGAGAATCTCGAGGATTGAGGCAGCTTATACTTGCGTTCATCCAAGCCTAACACAAGATCATATTGGATGCTAATTTTGTGTCATCTATTGTCATCGAGATGATTAGGACATTACAAGATGTTCCTATATCCCTTATTCAAGAGAGGATTCAACAAAAATTTGGTTATAAGATTTCTTATAATAAGGAGTGGATGGAGAAATAGAAGGCAATTGTGAAGGTCTATGGTGATCAGTATGACTCGTATCAGGTGTTTCCACAATTTCTATCCATACTGAGACAGAACAAAAAAGTTTTACTCCATATTCATATAAAATAACTTGTGTCTCAATATAACCGAATTGATCCATCTCATGTTCAATTTCATCGGTTGTTCTGGCCATTCCACCCCTGTATCTCTTCATTTTGTTTCAACAAAATAGTTCAATCAGATTGATGGAATGTTTCTATATGGAAAATACAAGGGTATATTTTTGAATTCGGCAACCCAATATGGAAATGGTTCACCTCTTCCACTTTTCTTTTCCATTGTGAAAAAGGAAAAACTATGAATCATGGAGTTGGTTTTTGGCAGGCATCAGTAACCATTTCACCCATATTTAGGGTGTCTGTTTGATATCTGATCGACATTGAGCAATCAATGTGGAACCTGATACATGGAAACCCACAAATTCATATCATCAGTTCCACATTAGACACATTTCTAGAAATGTGAGGAAAACATTCCACAACGAACCTATGAAGAAGGAAATTGCGATGATATATATGCAATGTCTTTTTTATTTGTTACTATTTTAATGTCAAGATAAAATCATTTTATGTTAAATATGATAACTTTTGTGTATTATATGAGCCGGATCAATGGAATATTGAAGAACATTTTGAACAATGATGCAAGGCTAATCAAGAAGTGTGTGATTATATAATGCAGATTCCAAAAGAAAAATGGAGATTGGCATAAGATGGGGGGAATAGGTATGGACACATGACCACAAACATTGTGGAGTTCATAAATGGTGTCTTTAAGGGGCTTCAAAATTTACCTATAAATTCCCTAGTTCAATAGACTTTATATCATTGTGTGAATTACTTATTTGATAGGAAAAAACTACCCTCGAATGGAATTCCATAGGGGATAAGGTGTGAAAGGCACTTTCAATGAGTGATTGAAAATAACATTAAAGAAGTTTCTGGTTATCAGGTCATCCTTTTCCATCGAGAAGAATATCTATTTGAATTTCAAGAGAGTCTATACCCCATCACAAATATCATCGTTGAAAAACTGGTAGTATTACTGGAAGTGAGGAAATGTCAATGTGTAAAATTTCAGGCCTTACGGTTTCCATGCACACACACCATCACAACATGTGCATATTTGAACATATCATGGGAAGCATATGTTGATCTAGTATCCCAGTTGGACACCATTACTAACTGTTATGATCCACCATGGATTCCTATTGGGGAGTTTCGATATTTCTCAATGTCCAAAGGGTAGCTGATAGTGATACCTGACATCAATAAGTTGCATAAACGAGGGATACTAAAGTGTAGCAGGATGCTGAATGACATGGACTAGCCTCAAGAACACAGGAAAATTTAGAGATACACCATATGTCATCAAGAAGGTCATAATCAAAAAAAATGCCCTAACATTTCTTTATCAAGTTCACACTCTCAGCCACAATGATGTATTTTCTCTTATGTGATCATTTAATATTGTTAATTATATGGTTTTATTATAAGATTATTCCTTTTGAATAATTTCCTGACATTTCCAAATACTTTTACTATCAAATAACAACAATCCTTTAATACTCACATTAAAATAAATATTACAAGTGAATTTGATATTAAATTAATTCATAATCAATCTATCCATGGCTAAACCATAAAGCATACATGTGAGAAAGTAATCATGAAACATACCATCATGTGGAAAATCATACATAAATTAAAAAGCATACCATTTTCTAATAAAATTTTACATAAAAAAGAGAAAATGTTTATATATATAAATATATAAAACCATATCTTACAAAACACCATTTTCTAGTTAAAATCATATCTTAAAAACCCTTTAGTAATATGATTTGAAAAACATGAAGACTTTCCCTTTTATTTTGGTAAGAAACAACTTCATAAAACAGCGCAAATAAATATGACATTTCTTACATTCTAAAATTCAAAACATTATACTGACCATAAAGTTATATTTATATTTTACTCTTATGAATCACTTAATTTGTTTATATAAATATGGAGGATAACATTATATACTCACTCAGTAGGCTACCCATGTTTCCCAATTCATGTTATAGGGTGGGGAGGTTTGACCAATCATGGGGCGTCAAGCACACCATTTTCATCATAGGGAGCCTCCACATGCCATTAGAATATACTTTTAATGTGTTGGCTTCTATGGAATTACCATATCAGATTTCACATTTGTCGACCATCACCTGTTTGTTTCCCTCATAGAGAGGTGGAGACCAGAAGCACACACATTCCACCTACCTGAGGGAGATATGACCATCACCCTCAAGGATGTGGAAGTTGTTTTCGGTCTTTCTATCTAGGGGGAATCTATTATTGGACCCACCTGTGCATCTTGTCTTGACCTTGGTTAGCGATTGTTAGGCGTTGAAATCTTTTCCAACCATGGGATAAAGATGGAGCATCAATATCTATGCCCTGGATGGAGGATTAGACTCCACATTTACTCGATCATGCTTATGACCATACTATCATGTGTTATGCTCATGCATATATATTACGGCTCATTGGAGGGACCATGTATGTTGATCAGTTGGGGAAGCATGAGAACATGATGTATCTATCCCTATTTGAAGACTTTAATTGGGCTAGTATGTGTATATGGGGATCAGATTGCTTTTCATACACATAAAACACATTATGCATGGTATCCTGCAATGACCACACAAATCTCGGGGGATGTGGCATCCTTATTTAGATGTGAGCATGGGATCACATCCCCTCATTCCTCCCATATCTTTGTCATCTGTTGTAGACTATGGAGGTGTTGCATGACGCTCCTCATGGATGTTGTTATGATCACTCATCTCTATTAGTTTCTGATGCTACTAGGATTTATTGAATTTAATTTTTCATTATTTTCACTTTTGATGTTTTATTTTAAAGGTGGTCTCAGAGACAGTACTTCATCATCATTCCAACACACCATTTGGGTGCATATCGCCTCAAGTTGGACTATCTCTTACGTGAACAGGTATGTATATAAAATCTAACACTGTCTAACAAATTTAATAATATCATCAATTTTGGTTTTTAGTAAGGAGGTTTTTTGACAGAGGTCACATGTCATTTCAGATTACATGGATTCTATACTAGTCTATATTGGACCAGTTTCCTGCATACTTTACTACTAAACTTGATGATGTTATGGATATAGTACACCTCATTCACTCCCGTATTATTGAGTGGTAGAAGCCAGATAGATTCATGCGTTAGTTTTACTATGTTAAGCCAATTTCATTTCCACCAATATATAAAGAGGAGTTTCATGGTGTGATGCTGATAGGGAGGTAGGATCAACACTGACACCAAGTAAATGTTGAATATCTTAACCATTGGGGTATACGTGTAGAGTTTCATATCCAGGGTTTACCTATGATGTGATTCTTTCTTTTAGAGTAGGTTGAGTATAATCCATGTCATAGAATAAGGTATACAATGTATCTTACCCGTCATGAAAGAGAGTTTCAGAATATTTTAGGTCAATAAATTTCCATTAGTATTTTTATTAAACTATTTTCAAATTCATTTTGAATATATTTATAGGGTACTCACATTGAGAATCTTATTCACATGAGTGATGACTAGGAAGAGGGTGTCTTTAGTTGGGCAGCAGTCCATGCTGAAGCACTGGAGATGATGTCATATTATCATGCACTTTTTGAGAGAATCATTGAGAGTCCAGCCTAGAGAGAGGAGGTTCCTACCCTAGAGGAACATCCTACAACAGTTTTTGGTGTTGAGGATCCATGACGAAGATGATGTAGACTGTGTCGTGTTGCATGTGAGGCCTCACCTATTCCACAGTCAGAATTTGGCCCTCTAGAGTTCATCCTCATCTGATTGAGGATGTGCTTCAGGAGGAATGGGATTCATCTTTCTTAACAAGATATTTGCAGTTCTATCCATCTTGGGGTCAAGATCCATCACAGGCATGGTTCCCCACTATGATGATGGAAGGTCCTTCTACTACCCTAGTGGGAGAAAGATCAAGAGCTCAGTACGACATGCATTTGACACCTCCTCCCACTGACACATAGGTGGAGCATGCGATGGTTGACATTCTAGTGCCCAAGGATCATCCCTCTCTAGGTTATCAGACTCCACCCCAACATTGAGCTCAACGATCTCAATATGGGTATACCCTTCACAGACCACCATGTGTGACATAATCTCCTCCCCATAGAAATTGATTATAATTGTTCATGTATATGTTTTATGTCTATTAAAATGATGATATTGTTATTACTATTGTTCATTTTTACATATTTGTCCATTGTTTCAGTTTTTATTAATATTTTAGGCATAGTTTATATTTTATAATCATTCAAAGTCAACTACTTGAAACATATGAAAAATTATTAAATTTCAAGTCGCTAACTTTAAAATATTATAAAATATATAGTATAAGAATAATATAAATAAAATTTAAAAGATAGCCAAAACATTTAAAAAGTTTTTGAAAAGAAAACGAGTTTCATAAATAAAATAAATAAATGAAAATTATAGGAATGTAAAAAAAGATTATAAGTACCATTGTAATGGTTGAAAAAATGCTAAAATTTATTTTTCAATAAAATATTTATGAAGTTAGAATATTTTAGATTAAAACTAAACCTAGATATTGAACCCTTCTAAAGATCCATTTTCTCTTCCATGATCATTTCTCTCTTAAAAATCTATTTTCACCCAGTGATATTTATGTCAACTTGAAGATCAACCAGAACCCGTAATTAGTTCATAAAAATGTCTCAAATTTGAGCACCACAAAATCTATTTCTTAAAAAAATAACATTTTCATATTGATACTCCTTGGTGACAACCGGTTCTAGATCTAATGAATGCATGTCAAAGACTACACGCTGAATACGAGATCTGGATCTCCATTACAAATATACACTTGGATGATATCTCATTTAGGATGATGGGGTGGTGAGAGGATCTCCACTGTAATTTCTTGAGAATTAGTTACATGGATGAAACCCAAGGTTCTCCGATGTCACTCTTGGGTTACTCAGAAGTGAGAGAAAAAAGAAGGAACATCAAGGAGGATCCAAAGAAAAAATGATCGATTCATCACATAAAAAAAAGATAGAATGATTGTGGAATAATAAAATCCCCTAACAAGGAGGTAGTGGTGAAATGACTTAGACAAACTAGAAAATTCCATGTTCCACAGTTGAACAAAACAAGTGGTGAGCATGATCCTGGTGGATGACCGAAATGAAAAGTTTTCATTATATCTAATTCCTTATTATTGTTTAAAACCTTTAGTCACTAGCCTTTAGTAATATCTATTCACTTTAACTTCCATGACCATTTTTCTTTTAAAGACCCATTTTTACCCAATGATATTTATATCAACATGAAGATCAACAAGAACACATACTTAGTTCTAATAAATGTCCCAAATTTGAGCGCCACAGAAGCCATTGCTTAAAAACATAACATTTTCACTTTCAAATGTTATTAACATAAATCTAAACAGCATAAAAAACAATATATATATATATATATATATCATAATATATAAATCTATATATTTATAAATATAATAACATATATAATTAAATTATTTTTTTAATAGAAAGTCGGTAGGTGTGATTCCGCATTTGGATAGGACCGAAAGGTAGAAGCGCTCCCGTTGCCTTTCAAGAATAGTTTTAAAAATATATTTAACCTACACACATTTAAAAAAAATTGAAAAAAGATAAAAAACTATAAGTTATGCATCTCCTCTCCAAATATACAAGTGCCACCTCCATAAAAGATGGATTCAGGAAACCCTAGTAGGGGTGCACCATGTTGAGCCTCTCCTTCATCCAGTCGTACCCCCCTTAAAACACCAGATTACCGATCGACAAACTTTCCACCCCTCTCCTGTGTGCCCAGCCACCAGACCAGCCCGAATAGTCACGTTGTAGCGCCTCCCTCATTACCTAGATCACATACCATTAGAGGACCTCTCACCAATCCAAGACACCAGCAAAACACCTCTTCTCTAGCAGGTCTTGCACACCTCCTGTGCACTATCATCTGGAAGGGCCCCCTATCTCGCTGCGTATAACTATGTCACACATTCGGACCGCCATTTTTTTTAAATAAGTTTTTTTAATTTTTTTTTTAAAATAGGTTAGGCTAAAAAATTTTAAATATGCCACAAAGGCGGCATCTACGATGCCGCCTTTTTTCTATAACCAAAAAAATTAATTTCTTTTATTTTTATTTTGTTTCGTTTATATGTATATATATATATATAAACAAAACAAAACAAAATTAAAATTAAAATTAAAATTTTCAGCAGAATTTATCTACTATTTAAAATCCAACAGTACTGCCATTACAGCAGTCTGGATTCTGACAGAAGCTCTCACACAGGGCTCCCTTTTATAAGAGAGCTTACCCTATAAATCAATCTGCATTTCCTATGTGGGATTCTGGTTCTCCCTTTCCTACGCAGAATATTCTACATTTCCGATGTGGGATTCTGTTTCAAGTATGTGGATTTTCAAGACTATAAAATATAAAATATAAGAACAATATAAATGAAACTTAAAACATGGATTAAACATATAATAAATAGTTGAGAACAAAAAAAATTTCTTAGAAAATTTTGATGGAAAAAAATTTATAAGGTTTCAAATACATCTACTTGAAACTTAAAAAAGTTTCAAGTACGTGACTTTGAAAGCCTATAAAATATAAAATATAAGACAAACATAAATAAAACATAAAACATGAATTAAAAATATAACAAACATTTGAAAATAAAATGAATTTTTTAAAAAATTTAGATAGAAAATAATTTATAAGTTTTCAAAGACACCTACTTGAAACTTAAAATGTTTCAAGTATGTGACTTTGAAAGTCTATAAAACATAAACTATAAGACCAACATAAATGAAATTTAAAACATGTATTAAACATATAACAAATTGTTAAAAATAAAAAAAATCATAAAAAATGTAGATGCAAAATAATTTATAAGCTTTCAAAGAAACCTACTTGAAACTTAAAAATGTTTCAAGTATGTGCCTTTGAAAGCCTATAAAAAATAAATTATAAAACAAATATAAATGAAACTTAAAACATTGATTAAACATATAATCAATTATTTAATTAGATAATTAATAATTGTTAATTACTAATTTATAATTACTAATTATAATGAATTATGAATAATTAATAGTTATAATGTATACTTATAATAAATAATTATAATGAATAATTATAATGAATAATTATATGACTAATTAACTAATGAACTATTATATAATTAATAATTATATTACCAATTAACTAATTAATTATTATATAATAATTTTTAATAAATCCAAATTAATAATTATAATGAATAATTATAATTTATAATTATATTAATAATTAACTAATTATTAAAAGGGCATCGAGTCTATCTTTCTCAAAAATTAACTAATTTACTATTATATATTTAATAATTATATTACTAATTAACTACTTAGTTATGACATAATTAATGATTAATAATTACTTTTTAACTAATTAAAAATTATATAATTTATAATTATATTACTATTTAACTAATTAATTATTATATAATTAATAATTATATTATTAAGTAACTAATTAATTATTAAATAATTAATAATTATATTACTAATTGACTAATTATATTATTAATAACTAATTATATTAGTAATTAACTAATTAATTATTATATAATTGATCATTAATAATTAGTAATTAACTAACTAATTATTATACAATTAATAGTTATATAATTAATAATATATTAGTAATTAATAATTTCTAATTATAATGAATAATTATAATGAATAATTATAATAAATAATTATAAAGAATAACTATATTACTAATTAACAAACTAATTAATTTATAATAATTTTTATTAATTACTAATTAATAATTATAATGAATAATTATATAACTAATTAACTAATTAACTATTATGTAGTTAGTAATTGCATTACTAATTAACTAATTAATTATTATATAATAATTTTAAAAAAAAAATAATTAATAATTATAATGAATAATTATAATTTATAATTATATTACTAACTAACTAATTATAAAAAGGGACTTGGCTCTATCTTTCTCAAAAAATTAACTAATTAACTGTTATATAATTAATAATTATATTACTAATTAACTAATTAGTTACTATATAATTAATAATTACTAATTACTAATTAACAAATTACAAATTATATAATTAATAATTATATGTATAATTAACTAATTAATTATTATATAATTAATAATTATATTACTAAGTAACTAATTAATTATTAAATAATTAATAATTATATTACAAATTAACTAATTAATTATTATATAATTAATTATTAATAATTACTAATTAACTAACTAATTATTATACAATTAATACTTATATAATTAATAATTATATTATTAATTAACAAACTAATAATTAATAATTAATAATTAATAATTAATAATTAATAATTAATAATTATATTGAATAATTATAATTAGTAATTACAATGAATAATTATAATTAATAATTATAATGAATAATTATAATTTAAAATTATATTACTAATTAACTAATTAACTATTATATAAATAATAATTATATTACCAATTTACTATTTCATTATTATATAATAATTTTTAATAATTACTAATTATTAATTATAATCAATAAAAATAATTTATAATTATATTACTGAATAACTAATTAACTATTATATACTGAATAATTATATTACTAATTAATTGGTTAATTATTATATAATTAATTATTAATAATTTCTAATTATCTAATTAATTATTAGATAATTAATTATTATTAATATTAATTTAACAATTAAATAATTTATTATATGTTTAATCCATGTTTTAACTTTAAATTATATCGGTCTTATATTTTATATTTTAGTTTTTCAAAGCCACATACTTGAATCATTTTAATGTTTCATATAGGTGGTTTTGAAAGCTTAAAAATTATTTTTCATGAACATTTTTTTACAAAATTCTTTTTATTTTCAACTATTTGTTATATGTTTAATACATGTTTAAAGTTTCATTTATATCGATCTTATAGTTTATATTTTATAGGCTTTCAAATTCACATGCTTGAAACATTTTTAAGTTTCATATAGATGTCTTTGAAAACTTATAAATTATTTTCTCTCAACATTTTCATACGAAATTGTTTTTATTTTCAACAATTTGTTATATGTTTAATCCATTTAATAAGTTTCATTTATATTGGTGTAATTCCCCGACCCCAGTTACCCAGAGTTGGTGCATTATTACAAAACATTGGCATGATATAAGAAATCATGTCCCGAAAGACAAATAAGTTTAATGGCCATGGAAGCACCAGATACATTCATAAGTTTTACATTTCATCATGAAATAAAAACATCAACATCATTCTTCACCTTTTAAACACACTTATATCCTTAGACTATCCCTGTAGGTCAACCATAAAACACTTCTTCACATCCTGGAAAAAATAGAACATAGAAAGTGGTGAGCTCAGATGCTAAGTAAGGATAACAATATAGTGGAAACATTCATAAATAAGCCTAAACATTTAAGGCAATATATTAGACTATAACAAAAACCTTTTAAACTTAAATTTCAGCATAATATGGAATATATAAAATCAAATAATTCCATTTACTTATTCCCATGGATATTCTACTAGTCGAATAATCACATGCAATATCAATAGCCACTTTCATAGTGATATAATACATAATGTCGGACTTCATAACCACATATTCAAGGCCTTGTTCCAAGACTACAAATAAGATTCTATCAAGACCTTGGGACAAGACACTAGTTTGTCTCATGAGACATACAGATGCATCGAGGAGCTATAGCGGGCTCCACCCGTCACTTACTAAGTCAAATGCATTCCTTATATGAAAAGGTTTAAACATAACATAAACATTCATATTAAATCTAGCATACGAAATGTCAATACTTTATCCATAAACCATTAATGGTGTAAAAATAACACATCCATAGTCAAAAATATCACAAAACCTTCAATACAATATGGAAGTTTTGTATCATAATAAATAAACTTCAAACATGCTTAAAATACATCAAAGTATGTTGACATAGATGAAATCAAAACGTTTTTTAGAGAAATATCTCCTTGTATTTTGAAATCATTTAAAAGTTATATAATTATAAAATAAAACATTTATTTTGAAAATATTATTATAAGATTTTATGTGAAGTTTTGATGATGTTATAATGGCGAAAAATAGTCACACCCGCCGTATATGTTAAAAATAGACATTCTTACCTTAATTTTGTCGAAAAGGTCATAAAGTATCTTGTTTGGAAAATGAAAAAAATATTACTTTGAAAACATATAAGGTAAAATAAGGGTATAAATTAATTTAACCTATTTTCTTGTAAATTTTTTTTGAAATACATTTTAAAAAAACACAGATGTGGATGATAAAGAGGTCCCAGTAGATACTTACGTAAAAAGATCCTCAGATAATAATGAGATTGTGAAATTAACCCTTACCTTGTACTTTTCCTTAGTCGATGGTATATTAACCTCCTTTATAATAGTTAAGAAATTGTTATTAAATTATACAATAACTATATACAAAAATATGAGATCATATATGATCTTATAATATTGTTTTGTTAATAATATTTAAGTAGTATCATCATTTTGGGTGTTAACTGATTCGTTTTCCATTATATTATTGGTTTTTTAAGCCATGTTTTTTATGGATATGATGTATTTGATTTATATACATAATGATATTATGTTCATAAAAATTATTTTTTATTATAAAATGAAAATTATTCTTGAATGATTACGATGGGGAATGAACCGCATCGCGTTCGTGGAGACGGTAATCCGCACATACGTACGAGCGACAATATCATTATATTGATGGAGAAATAGTATGTAATTGGATTTTATATCATATATAAAAAATAATTAACATGTCATATTTATTATTTACATCAGTTATACTCATTATTATACCCATCCAAATAATGAAGTGTTTGAATAACAAACTACACCACGACGTGGAGACGGTAATCCGTACTTACGCATGTATGGTGACTTTTTCATTTATAGGATGGATAGAATAATGAATATTGCTATAACATTTTTATAATAACATCACAGTATATAAATTATACTGGAGTTGTCAATTTATAATGGAAACAACAAAGAAATAGGAAGTGGAAGAAAAAAACAACTTGAAAGAGGTGATGAAATATTTACCTCTTCTTTAGGTTCTGCCTTTTGATTTGATCAAAATGGATCCTTAGGTTGGCTTTCTGACCAAAGAAATTACCCTAGGATTAAGGGAGTAAATTTGGGAGAATATTTGGGTAGGGTTTGGTCGATCCAAAAGGCTTTGTATGTGTGAAATTAAGAGAAGGGGAAGTGCCCTTTTATAAGAGAGGTGAGGGTCACTTTAGGAAAAGCTTGAAATATTATTTTATAATAAAGTCATTTTAGATTTCTAATGGATCCAAAAGTAATTATTTAAAGTATAACGTGGATATGGGCCAGAAACCTCTCAACCAATAGGTTTTATACAGGTTTAGGTCATCATATTAACCTTATCTTTTATATATAACACTTAATTAAATAGTTTGACATTTACAATGTCTCTTTGTATTTTTATATTATATGGTTAATAAACTTTCTATAACAAGCCAATAGAACCCCATGTGGTTAATCATTAATATATATATCCTTATCTAAGTCCTTTTTCTGAAACTTAAATTTTTAGGAAAATTATATCAATTAAAGATATAATATTTGTTTTAAAAACTCAATTATGTCAATTTGACACTATTTAGTGTTTAATTTTTTTGGAATCCATAAAAACTTTATCACTTCAAATAAAATTTATTTAACCAGACATAACATGTCATATTAACATATAAATTTTTTTTAATTCATCATAAGTCTCAATTTATATTTATTTGGATATTTATAATATCAATTATTTTAATATTTCATTAATAAGGTAATTACTGCATCATCATTGTGTCATAAAAAAATTAAATTATATAATGTCTAAAATTATAAAAAAAATACCATTGTGTAGGAAATATTTTTATCTTTCTAATTAATATTTATAGTCGAATTTATATTGTGTGTAACCCTATTTTAAAAATGTTTTAGTTATTAAACTTTGAATTTAACTCTTTTAACTATCATTTAAATAAAATAATTATAAATGTCCTAATCTAAACCAAGTGGACCAAAGAGGATCATAGTTTATTCCTAAGGTTGTTTTTTGTCGAATTATACTTATCCAATTGAATTAGTACATGTGTTATGGTAATTATGATAACATTTTTACCCTTAATTACGCTATTTACTTTTAACCGTGGTAAATAAAAGTCAAAATTTACTATTCACCAAAAAATATTTTAATCTTATTGAACCACATTTTACTTACTAATATTAACCGTGTCTCTCAGATTTTTGAAATTCCACACACAGAAGTGGTAAAATTATGTTTTATACAAATTTTCAAATGCTCCTTGGAGGTGGGTAAAAGACGGTAAAAGGTTCGATAAGATTTTATATATCTAAACTTATTATAAAATGAATCCAATGAATTACATTGAACATATATAGGTATTATGTATAAGGAACCGGCCTTAAACATTACTTAATATTGAATTCAATAAATAATTCACATTGAGGGTCTTTTCAGGTTTAGAGTTCTAGAGAATTAGGACATAACTATTACATATCAAAAGATTACAAAGTAGACACTTCTACACAGTTTCCATTTTTTTAACAAAATAAAAAAACTTGAAAAAGAAGAGTCATGTCTAGTTCCATGTTTAAGACAACATGACTTTTCCTTGATCCCATCCTTGACCCTATTCCACATTATGTCCTGTGAAAAACATTTCAAAAACTTGGGATGAGCATAAAAAGCTCAGTAAGGGATAAAAAAAGAAGGAAAATTGTTATCTTTTAAAAACAACAAGTAAACCATGAATACTTTAACATAAGTAATACTTTTCACCTTTATGAAGTAGTAAATACTCTTCACTGAATAAAAGATCACTACTTACCCTTTTGTAACCAAATGGATACCTTAAAACCCATATAAAGAAAAAATAACATATAAAGGTAACTTGGGACATAAACATTCATAAGTGGAATAACCGTATGGTCGAAATACACACATATCACTAAATGGAATAGCCATACGGCTGACTTCTATACCCAATGTATTGAAGGTTATAACGTAACCACCCGTCCTGGTATTCACGACACCACCCGTCATATGGTTTATCACGTAACCACCCATAAAATGTTCAAGTAACATAATTAAACATAAAATATAGCAAATATAAACATTTCTGTAAAAACATTTCATTTGAAATCATAAGAAATACTTTCAAGATATTGAAATAATCAATCCATTTTCAAAAACCATTTAAAAAATAGATTTTTGAATCCAGGTGTCTCATACCACTTTGAAGCTTTTAAAAAAATTATCATTTTAAAACATTAATTTCCATATAAATAAATCCTTAAAACCCATTTTCAAAACATGAAAATTAAAGAGAAATATTTAGAATAATACATCTTTAAAACATTTAAAACAACATTTTAGTTAAAGAGTTTCCTACAAAATAAGAGACTCTTGAATATAAATAATTTAGGAGTAAAATATAATTAGAACTTTATAATATAATAATAATAAAGGTATTCATGATATAATATGTCAAAGGACATTATATAAACCATATAAAAGTGAATTGGTGTATAACAATAAATAAGTCTTAGTGGAATGTAAATTGAGACAAAGTCCCTTACAAAGACGATATCCTTAAATTAAGGAAAAATCAATCAGATAATTATGTGTGAAAAATATAAATACACCCAATATAAGTGGATATTAAGTGTAAAAAAATAAGAGGTCATTCACACATATTCATAGGACGACATAAATAATAAATAGAAGACCAACCCAAAGAATGGGAATTGGGTTAAGAAGTTCCCTTATAGATTTGGTAACTTACAAAACATATGCCACATGAAAGAAGGATCATCCAATGAAGATGTAAATACTCATAAAGGATATTATATTACACAAATAATATAATAATGGGTAGTAAATACACCACACAAAAGGAGGTAGTGGCAAATATAGATTGAATCTCATGGGAATAAAAACAAGTGAGATGAAGACCCCTTACCATGATATAATTCAATCGAGTCGTATGAACAAAAGATAATAACGACCAAAATAATCACCAAATACCATGAATATAAAGATAATAATGATAGTATATAACAAATGGAAGTAAATAATACACCACATTCCATAAATAGGCGGCGAATAATAAAACTCTCACAGAATTAAAAGTGAGATAAGAAATCATCTTACCTCGTTGTCCGACTTGACCAATTCGTTCTTTAATCTTATGAACAATAAACTAATGTTAATTTCTAATTACTTAAGAACCATTTTTTAAAAGTTTGTTATTCCTTTTATATTACTTATTATCATGTTATAAACATTATGTAATCATTTATGTTAATAAAGGTCGTTTTGTCGATATTTGGTACTTGAGTAAAAAAATGAACACCTTATAATTACTAGTTATTCATGTGGTAAGATATCCATTATCTTTAGAATGATATTAATGATTTAAATATCATATATATCATATATATCTAGTATATACATGTATTTATAATAGTACATAACATTTAGAGTTAAGAAATGAAATGCACCGTTCATAGAGATGGTTAGCCGTATGTACGCATGAACGCTACTTCCATTTCTATTTATTATTTTAATTGAATTAAAAACATAATTATACATAGTAATATTATAATTCCAGTATAATATCATATTCAATTTTATTAACTCCATCTTTTATACGTCCCACATAAGGCATTTAACGATTTATATCACTTTGAGGGGGCGGTAGTCCGCACTTCCTCTAATGAGATTATCGTGTTTACCCATAATGGAAACCATAAAGTCATGCTATAAATGGAAATTACAGAAGCATAAAGAAAACATAAACATAATATATATCATATATAAATACAATACCATCATAATGGCCACCATGAGAGGCGGTTGGAGATATTTGAACAATCATCGTTTCGTGAGGTGTCAGTTTTCCATCCACAGAAACATTGTGTTCTTCATCCATTAGATGGAGGTGTGTGTAAGTGTAGTCCAAATACATCTCATAAAAACATCCTATTATATTTAGTAAACTGTTGTTGTTACAAAAGAAATTAATAAAAAGATTTTAGGGGTTGGATAAGTAAAATAAAATAAAACAATTTAAGAGAAACAGTTACCTTTAATTTGGGTAACTTCCTTTGGTTTGAACCAAAGGACTTCTTGAAGTGCCTTCTGCCTAAGGTAAGGATTCTAGGAGGAGGAATGGGATGTAGGGAGATTAATTGGTCAGAGTTTGGATGATACAAATGGCTTTAGAGGTGTGAGTAATTGGTTAGAAGTGGTCTCCATTTATAATGGGGGAGGGGCTTTTTAGGAAAGTGTGAAAATATTATTTTATAATATAATGATATTAGGTTTCTAAAGGTCCAAAAATCATTATAGTAGCAGATAATATGACTCAGGGTCAAAATAAAATCATCCAATAAGAATTGGATAGGTTTTGGATAATATTTTAATCATTATAATCTTATTTATTTAAATCATTTATTAATGAGGCAAATACTGCATCATTATTGTGTCATAAATACTTTAATTTATCTGATGTCTAAAAATTATAAAAAAAATAATATCATGTAGGAAATATGTTTAGATTTACAATGAATATTTTTATTCAAAAAGATAATTTATAGAACCTCTCCTAAAAATTAATTTACTAAAAGATATTTTCTTTTGTCATTTTTGCCTTTACTTTAAGTTAATTAATCTAAATTGTCAATATCACTCCCAAGTGGTTCAATGGGGTCCCAAAATCGACCCATAGATGCCCATGGTCGTTAATGACTCCACCAATAAGGTTTGTACAAGTGTTAAGGTAATTTTGAATTATTAAAATTTTCTTTTTACCTAAAATTACCTTATTTACCTTTAACCGCAGTAAATAAAAGTCAAAAGTTACTATTCACCAAAAATTATTTTCATCTTATTGAACCACATTTTACTTCTTGATAACAACCATGTATGTCGGATTTTTGAAATTCAATTCACAGAATTGGTAAAATTTCATGTAAATCAAAAAGTTAGTTTTTTAGCTACTACTAAGTGGTTTCACTATTCATCAAAAATTGCAGTTTTTTAGAAAAATACCCAAAATTCAGCTTAAGCTTTATTCGATATTTCAAATTCAAAAATTTTATTTATATTTCCAAATTCAAAACATAAAATTGTCATTAATTAATTTTAAAATTAATTCCCGTTGTTAAAACAAATAGCGTGTTTTAAATAAATAATAACTATCAAAAGATCGACACTTGTTTATGTCCAATTTCAAAGTGAAATTAATTACAATGACCAACATTGGATTAAATGGTAAAAATATATTCTATTTAATATTTAAAAGAAATAAAAAAAATAATCTAACCATATAAAAAAATTAGATTAAAAGGAACTTTTGAATTAAAATACAATATTTTCCACTATTCATTAAAAAAATGAACTTTATTTGAAAAATACCAAAACATTACCCAAATTAAAATTAAATGTCCCAAATCAAAAGAAGAATTTTATTTGGTCAAATAGAACATATAAAAATGACCAAAACTAGATTTAAAGAGGGTTCTCCATTAAAAGGCCGTAAATCGACCTTTTAATGTAAATTATGCTAAAAATTAGATTTATTCACATTTTAAGCCTCAAACCATTATTGGATAAAAGTAAATACATCTAACAAACATGTATAATCACATTATAGTTTGTTTTGTTCATTCCCGCCAATACAATGGCTAGGAGTTAACTACCCTTTAAAATAATAATATTTTATTATTAGTGTGCAACGTAAGATTTTATAGAAACTCATTGTTGCGTATCGAGTACGCTATCGAACATAGCAACCCTTTTAAAGTAAAATTAATATTTAATTAACAAATATTAATAAATATGAAATATGTCTTATTCTTTATTTACCTGGGATGTTATATCCTTCCCCCCTTTTGGGAATTGCATCCTCACAATTTTAAAAACAAATGGGCGCAGAAACTTCATTAAAAGTCCCACATCGGAAAAAGATTCAGTAAAAATATCACTTTAAAATAAAGAAAGAGAAGAACAAAGGTTACCCGAGATAACCCATACTAGGATTCCATGTAGGAAAACATGGATATGGAAGAGAAAACAAAGGGTCAAGTTCTGATGTAGAGTGATAGAAAACATGTTTTGGAGAAAGTTAAACATCAGAAAATCACAAACATGTGATGGGTTAAACGGTATTTGATTAATCAGTAGGAAATGTAAACCAACAACATTTTTTTTTACATTCCTTTTCATAATTTGGTGTAATTAATTTACTATATAGAATAAGAACATAATGAAATATACTTACCTTCAAGTACGGTTTCATCCTTTAATAAGTTTCTACCAAAATCTAATCTTTTCTCCAAACAAAGAGCATTCAAAAAGACATGGTCACATCAAAAGAACAAGAATAATCTACTTGAGAATCACATAATCCACAAAAAAAGAACTATATATTTCCCTTGTCTTTAGACATCAACTAAAACCAAAATTGTTAGTGCGAGATCAGATAATAGCCAAAAAGGATAATCTTTTACAAGAAGAAAAACTACTCTAAATCTCCAAAATTTGTCAAACAAAACCCAAAGATCAACAAAGACCATTCAATAAACAAATGTCCCCAAACTTCTTCAAAATTAATCCAAACTAAGATTGAAACCCAAATCTCATAAGGATTTAATTACATAGTCTTACAAGATAAATTTTATCATTTATCACCAAATAACATTAGTTAATCATAAAATCTCATATTGAAAAGTAATTAACCTAATCACATACTCTCCATGATAGGTTAATCAGTTTCATAAATAAAAAAAATCATCATATTTCCATAAAAAACAAATATTCTTCCAAACTAAAATTTCAACCATTACTCCACAATTGAAATCCCATAGTATTCTATCTTCCATAGTCATATAGTGTTTCCTCAAAAGAGAGAACATCTTCCACAACAACCTTTATCACTTAATCACTAAATCATTTTTCTATACTATGTATATCCATTTGATGAAACAAAAGTTCAAAAAATCAACTTATTCTTGTTCTATAAAAACATTTTACTAAAATATTGAGTCATACTAACCAGGGACTTTAAGTAGGCTAGTGGTAGGCGATGCGCCCTTGTCACCCTTCGGTTGTGGGTTCGAATCCAACACCCTTTCCAGATGCGACGGGTTGTCACTCATCCTACGGGTTGTCCTTTTTATAAAACTCAAAAATAACCCTAACATGTTTTAACCTCAATGGTTTCCTTATACCTATAATTTTCATCCAAATTCATTATGATTTCAAAATCTTAATTCTTGAAGTCTTATTTCACCACCATATGATAAAATAAAATGATCCCCAAAATGAAGAACATCATACCTTGATCATGGGTTCCATTTGGTTTCATCATCATCTTGTTCACGTAGGTAGAAGGTCAATGCATTGCAACAATGATTTAGAGATCCTTAAAAATCATTTTCTACCTCCATCCAAATACACCTTTTACAACATGGGTCATATGGGTGTTCACAGAAAAACAGTTTTGGAAAATAATCATGTATGACATATAATTTCAAAACATCTGATAAAACATGATTTTTATAAAACAGTCAAACCGAATTTGAGTTGAAACTTTTAATTAATGGTACTTTTAAAATACCATAAGTGTGTTTTGAGAGACTATATTTTAAAATCAAATATAAATAGGTTGCTCAAGGGTCTCCTTCTTCATCACCTTTTTTAAAATCATAATATTCTTCAAAATCTTGTGATAAGGTAAAATATTTGAAAATTCCTTGGTAATATTTACCTTTCTTGAAAATATGAGAATATTGTGAAAATAGGATTTTTCTAAATACAACCCATGATCCATGATGATAACGAGGTATAGTAGAGGTGTTTGATATCTCAAGCAACTGCATGCAAGTGAGTTGTATTCTAGAAAAAGTTTCACAATCATCCGAACATGACTTTGCAATAATTATTGCAAGCATGTCATCAGGAAGAGATAGAAATGTCATTTGAGATCCTCCTCCTTCCATTTGTAACTGAATTTAATTGATCTGAAAAAGTTATAAAACAAGTATTTAACTGAAATAATAGACAAATGGACTAACCATGTGTCTAACGAAAACTTCTAATCCCTAAAGTTGTCTAAACCGACCTATGATACCAACTGTAAGTACCTGGCCTTAAACCATACATAATATTGAATTAAATGAATAATTCACATTGAGGATATTTTCAGGTTTATAATTTTAGAGAATTAGGACATAACTATTACATCTAAAAAGATTACAAATTAGACACTTCTACATAGTTTCCATTTTTTTCACAAAATAAAAACACTTGAAAAAAAGAGTCATGTCTAGTTCCATGTTTAAGATAGCATGACTTTTCCTTGATCCCATCCTTGAACCTATTCCACATTGTGTCCTATGAAAAACATTTCAAAAACTTGGTTTGAGCATAAAAATATCAGTAAGGGATACACAAAGAAGTAAAATTTTTAGTTTTTCAAAACAACAAGTAAACCATGAATACTTTAACATAAGTAATACTTTTCACCTTTATGAAGTAGTAAATACTCTTCACTGAATAAAAGATCACTACTTACCCTTTTGTAACCAAAAGGTTACCATAAAACCCATATAAATAAAACATAACATATAAAGGTAACTTGGTACATAAGCATTTTTAAGTGGAATAACCATCTGGTCGACTTCCACACATATCACTAAATGGAATAGACATACGGCCGACTTCCATACCCAATGCATTGGAGGTTATAACGTAACCACCCGTCCTGGTATTCACGGAACCACCCGTCATATGGTTTATCACGTAACCACCCATAAAATGTCCATGTACCATAATTACACATAAAATATTGCAAATATAAACATTTCAGTAACAAAATTTCATTTGCAATCATAATAAATAATTTCAAGATATTGAAATAATCAATCCATTTTCAAAAACCATTTAAAAAAAGATTTTTGAATCAAAGTGACTCATACCACTTTGAAGCTTTTAAAAGAATTATCATTTTAAAACATTAATTTCCATATAAATAAATCCTTAAAACCCATTTTCAAAACATGTACATTAAAGAGAAATATTTATAATAATAAATTTTTAAAACATTTAAAACAATATTTTAGTTAAAGAGTTTCTAACAAAATGAGAGACTCTTGAATAAAAATAATTGAGGAGTAACATATAATCAGAACTTTATAATATAATGAGAATAAATGGATTCATGATATAATTTTTCAAGGGACAGTATATACACCACATAAAATTGAATTGGTGCATAATAATAAATAAATCGTTGTGGAGTGTAAATTGAGACAAAGTCCCTTACAAAGATGGTATCCTTAAATTAAGGATAAATCAATTATATAATTATGTGTGAAAAATATAAATACACCCAATATAAGTGGATATTAAGTGTAAAAAAATCAGAGGTCATTCACACATATTCATAGGATGACATAAATAAGAAAGAGAAGATCAACCCAAAGAATGGGAATTGGGTTAAGAAGTTCCCTTACAAATTTGGTAACTTACAAAAAATACGCCACATGAAAGAAGGATCATCCAATGAAGATGTAAATACTCATAAATGAAAGTATATTATACAAATAGTACAATCATGGGTAGTACATAAACCACACAAAAGGAGATAATGGCAAATATACCATGAATCTCACAAGAATAAAAACAAGTGAGATAAAGACTCCTTACCACGTTGTAATTCAATCAAGTCGTATGACCAAAAGTTAATAACCACCAAAATAATCATAGAATACCATGAATATACAGATAATATTGATAGTATATATCAAATGGCAGTACACAATACACCACATGTAATAAATAGGTGGCAAATAATAAAACTCTCATGGAATTAAAAGTGAGATAAGAAATCCCCTTACCTCGTCGTCCGACTTGACCCATTCATTATTTAATCTCCTGAATAATAAACTAATGTTAATTTATACTTGCTTAAGAACATTTTTTTAAAGTTTATTATTCCTTTTATATTACTTATTATCATGTTATGAACAATTATCTAATCATTTAAGTTAATAACGATCGTTTTGTCGATATTTGGTAATTAAGTAAAAAAAATGAACACCTTATAATTAAAAGTTGTTCATGTGGTAAGATATCCATTATCTTAAGAATGATATTAATGATTTAGATATCATATATATCTTATATATCCAGTATATACATGTATTTATAATAGTACATAACATTTAGAGGTAAGAAATGAAATGCACCGTTCATGGAGACGGTAAGCCGTACGTACGCATGACCCTACTTCCATTTCTATTTATTATTTTAATGGAATTAAAAACATAATGATACATAGTAATATTATAATTCCAGTATAATATCATATAAAATATTATTAACTCCATCCTTTATACATCCCACATAAGGCATTTAACGATTCATATCACTTTAAGGGGGCGGTAGTCTGCACTTCCTCTAATGAGATTATCGTGTTTACCCATAATGGCATGCTATAAATGGAGATTAAAAAAGCATAAAGGAAACATAAAAATAATATATATCATATATAAATATAGTTCTATCATAATGGCCACCATGATAGGTGGTTGGAGATATTTGAACAATCATCGTTAGTTTTCCATCAAAAAAAACATTATGTTCTTCATCCATTAGATGGAGGTGTGTGTAAGTGTAGTTAGAATACTTCTCATAACAACATCCTAGTATATTTAGGATACTGGTTTTGTTACAAAATAAAGTAATAAAAATATTTTAGGGGTTGGAGAAGTAAAATAAAAGTAAAAAATTTAAGAGAAACTGTTACCTTTAATTTGGGTAACTCCCTTTGGTTTGAACCAAATGACTTCTTGAAGTGCCTTCTGCCTAAGGTAAGGATTCTAGGAGGAGGATAGGGATGTAGGGATCTTAATTGGGCAGATTTTGGATTAGCCAAATGGCTTGAGATGTGTGAGTAATTGGTTAGAAGTGGTCTCCTTTTATAAGGGGGGGAGGGGCTTTTTAGGAAAGTGTGAAAATATTATTTTATAATATAATGATATTCGGTTTCTATAGGTCCAAAAATAATTATAGTCGAAGTTAAGATGACTAATGGTTGAAATAAAATCATCCAATAAGAATTGGACAGGTTTTGGATAATATTTTAATCATTATAATCTTATTAATTTAAATCATTTATTAATGAGTTAAATACTACATCATTATTGTGTCATAAATAATTTAATTTACCCGATGTTTAAAAATTATAAAAAAAATACTATCATGTAGGAAATCATTTTATCTTTCCAATAAATATTTATAGTTGAAACGATAATTTATATAACCCCTTCTAAAAAGTAATTTACTAAAAGATATTTGCTTTTGACATTTCTGCCTTTACTTTAAGTTAATTAATCTAAATTGTCATTATCACTCCCAAGTGGCTCAATGGGGTCCCCAAATTGACTCAAAGATGACCATGGTCGTTAATGACTCCACCAATAAGGTGTGGATAAGTGTTAAGGTAATTTTGACTTATTAAAATATTCGTTTTACCTTAAATTACCTTATTTACCTTTAACCGCAGTATATAAAAGTCAAAAGTTACTATTCACCGATAATTATTTTCATCTTATTGAACCAAATTTTACTTCTTGATAACAACCATGTATGTCAGATTTTTGAAATTCAATTCACAGAAGCAGTAAAATTTCATTTAAATCAAAAAGTCAGTTTTTAACTACTACTAAGTGGTTTCACTATTCATCAAAAATTAATGTTTTCAGAAAAATACCAAAAATTCAGCCTACGCTTTATTTGATATTACGAATTCAAAAATGATATTTATTTTTCCAAATTAAAAACATAAAAGTTTCATTAATTAATTTTAAAATTAATTCCCTTTGTTAAAACAAATAGCTTGTTTTTAAGAAATAATAACTATCAAAAGATCAACACTTGTTTATGTCCAATTTCAAATTGAAATTAATTCCAGACCAACATTAGATTAAATAGTAAAAATATATTCTAATTACAATTTAAAACCAATTAAAAAGATAATCTAACCATATAAATAAATTAGATTAAAAGGAACTTTTGAATTAAAATACAATATTTTCCACTATTCATTAAAAAATGAACTTTATCCTAAAAATACCAAAAAATTACCCAAAGTAAAATTTAATGTCCCAAATCAAAAGAAGAATTTTATTTGGTCAAATATAACATATAAAAATGACTAAAACTAGATTTAAATTGGGTTCTCCATTAAAAGGCAGTAAATCGACCTTTTAATGTAAATTATGCTAAAATTTTGATTCATTCACATTTTAAGCATCTAACCTTTATTGGATAAAAGTTAATACATATAACAAACATGTATAATCACATTGTAGTTAGTTTTGTTCATTCCCGCCATTAAAACGGGTAGGAGTTAACTACCATTTAAAATAATAATATTTTATTATTAGTGTGTAACGCAAGATTTTAAAGAAACCCGTTGTTGCGTATCGGGTACGCTATCGAACATAGCAACCCTTTTAAAGTAAAATTAATATTTAATTCACAAATATTAATAAATATGAAATATGTCTTATTCTTTATTTACCTGGGATTTTACATTATGTATCTATTTTGACCTAAAATAAATTAAAATAAAATAACTAATTATTTAAATAAAAAGTCGGTTTTAACCAATAACGTAGTGTTTTTCCACTATTCATCAAAAATTGAAAGTTTTCAGAAAAATACCAAAAATTCTCCCTAAGATAATTTCTATATTCCGAATCCAAAAATGAATTCCATTTTGAAAGATAAAATCTATAAAATTTCAAAAAGTGGGTATTACTATTCATAACGGCTAGTTTGATTGGTCGTGGTGTGTTAGAATCTCAAAGTTGCGTACAATGCAAGCTATTGCATTATTCAAAGGAAAACGTACAATGGAAGCTTGGGGTGTTACATTCTTCCCTCCTTCAAATAATTTCATCCTCGAAATTTCTATAATTCTACCGCACAAAAATATTCGGGTGGTTCTTCATCATAAGTTCCTCTAGTTCCCACGTTGCCTCTTCCATCTTATGGTTTCTCCATAGAAATTTTACGAGATGAGTCGTCTAGTTTGTCAGAAATTGTTCTCTTGTATCAATAATTTTTACATGCTCTACACAATAAGATAGATCAGGTGTCAGTTCAATTTCTTCATTGGTGAGTACATGTGTTGGGTCAGACATGTATTTTCTCAATAGTGATACGTGGAACACATCTTGATCTTTAGAGAGACTTGGAGGAATTTCTAAACGATAAGATACAACTCCAATTATTTCTAGAATTTCGAAAGGTATGATGTACCTGGGACTCAATTTACCCTTCTTACTGAAACATATAACACCCTTCCATAGAGATACCTTCAAGAAAACATGGTCTCCTACCTGAAATTACAAATCATTCCTCTGGTTATCGACATAGCTCTTTTGCCTACTTTGCATTGCTTTGATGTGGGTTTGGATAACCTTCACATTTTCTATTGTTTCCTCAACAAGTTCTGGGCCTATGAGTTTTCTTTCACCAATATAATCCCAACAAGTTGGTGTACGACATCTCTTTCAATATAACACTTCATATGGTGCAATATGAATACTTGAATTGAAGATATTATTATAGGAAAATTCTAACATAGGTAAATATTGATCCCACATACCTTGAAAGTCAAGTGAACAAGATCTCAACATGTATTATAAGGTTTGAGTAGTCTGTTCTGATTGTTGAAATGTTTGAGGGTGGTAGGAAATGCTCAAATTAAGTTCAGTATCCAAGTCCTTCTAAAGACTTTTCTAGAATCTCGATGTAAAACGTGGATCATGATCAGAAATAATCAATAGGGGTACTCCTTGAAGTCTTAAAACTTCATTAATTTATAATCTTGCCATACATGAAAATGGTAAATCTTCTCTTATAGCAAGAAAATGTACTGACTTGGTAAGATGATCAATAATGACTCATATTGCATCATTCCTTCTAGGAGTATTTGGTAGCCCCATGAAAAAGTCCATCATAATATTATCCCATTTCCACTCAGGTATGGGAAGATATTGCATGACTCCTCTGGGTTGTTGCCTTCCATATTTCACTTGTTGACAAACCATACATCTTGACACAAAATAATCAATTTCTCTCTTCATGTTGTCCCACCAAAAATATACTTTCAAATCTCTATACATCTTAGTGATACGATGGTGTATAGAGAAATTAGAGCTATGAGCATCATCCAATAATTCCCTTTTTAGATCAGGTATATCGAGAACATAAAGTCACTTCCCAAATTTCAAAATTCCATCTTTATATACGAAGTCGATCAATCTCTCATCGTTTACAACTGTAATTTTCTTTTCAAATTCCTCATCATCAGTTTGAGAAATTTTTATCCTTTCTAGTAAATATGGTTTGGAAACTATTTGAAAAAGAATTCATGTTTCACCTTCCATGGTTATTATCATATCAATCTTTACTAGATCCATGAAAATAGGATCCTTTTCAACTCTTATATTGTTCAAAACTCCATGATCCCTTCTTCTCAAAGCATCTTCCACCTTATTTTCCTTCCCTGGGTGGTAGTGTATAGTGAAATTAAAACCCTTGAGTAGTTAAAGCCATCTCCTTTTCCTCATGTTGAGTTCTCTTTGTGAGAAAATATACTTAAAACTCTTTTATCAGTATAAATCTCACATTTTTTACCATAGAGATAGTGTCTCCATATCTTCAAAGAAAAAATCACAACTCCAAACTCAATATCATGAGTGGGATAGTTTTTCTCCTGAATTTTTAGCTTTCATAATGCGGAGGCAATAACTCTATCATTCTACATAAGAACACAACCAATTCCTTTCTTTTAAGCATCACTATAAATAACAAACCCAGCATTCCCCGATGTTAGAGTCAAGATAGGAGCATTAATTAATATTCTCTTCAGTTATTCAAAACATTCTTCGCACTCTTTTTTCCAAACAAATTTAACCCCTTTACGTGTGAGATTGGTTAATGGGTTATCCAATCAGGAATAATTCTAGAAAAAATGCCAATAATAACATGCTAAACCCATAAAACTGCGTATCTCAGTTATAATCGTTGGTGCTGGCCATTCTTGGATTTCCTTTGTCTTATAAGGATCAACAGAGATTCCATAATTAAAGAAAATATGGCCAAGAAAAGAAGTCTCTTGAAGCCAGAATTCACACTTGTTAAACTTCCCATATAATTAATTTCTTCTAATAGTCTTTAGGATAATGCGCAAGTGATTTTTGTGATCTTTGTAGACTTTTGAGTATACGAAGATATAATCAATAAATACCACTACAAATTCATCGAGATATTCCTTGAAAACTCTATTCATTATATCCATGAAAAGAGAGGGTGAATTAGTCATCCCAAAAGGCATTACTGCAAACTCATAAAGCCCATACCTGGTTCGAAATTCTGTTTTCGGAATGTCTTCCTTCTTCACACACAACTGATGATATCCATATCGAAGGTTAATCTTTGAAAAATATTGAGCTCCATGAATTTGGTAGAATAAATCATCAATGTGAGGTAGGAGATACGTGTTCTTTATTTTTATAGCATTGATCTCCATGTAGTCAACGCACAAACTCATTGATATGTCTTTCTTCATAACAAAAAGGACAGAGGCTCCCCATGGAGAAACACTAGGGTGAATAAATCCCTTATTACTCAATTTCTCTAGTTGTTTCTTTAGTTACACTAATTCCACAGTGGTCATTCTATAAGGGGTATTTGATATGGGCCTTTAACGAGGAATTAAATTAATGGAAAACTCAATTTATCATTTTGGAGGTTGTCTAGGTAAATCCTCTGGAAACACATCAAAATATTCTTGCACAATAGGTACATCCCCTATTTGAACATTTTTTCCTCACCCATAATTATTTCATTCTCATCCTCCCCAATAATTGAATTTAGTAGAGCTACTGGAGGTGGATCTTGATAAGAATCTGGTGGTGATGTTTCTGATACAAAGAAAAGGTACTCCTTATCACAATCAAAAATTGTAACCTCCTTCTTCTTACAATAAATTTTCAAATCATGGTCTGAATGCAATCCATTCCAAGGATTATATCAAATTCAACCATGGGTATGATGATGAGATCAGGAGATGAAGAACACTTATATTCCCTAATGGGAACTGATTCACAAAACATTGTTGTGATGATACTTCCCTTAGGTTTTTTGACTGATAACTCCATTGTTAAGTCGAATAGAAAATATCTATTTTATTAGAAAACTGGGAAGATATGAAATAATGCGATGATCCAGAGTCAAATAAAGCATTGGTTAAACTTGAGGAAACCATTAAATTACCTTCCACCACGTCTTTCAGAGCTTCAACCTCAGTAGTATTGATCTCATAAGCTTTTTCTTTCTCCCTTGTCCTTTTCTAAGTTAAGTTACCTTGGCTCTTAGGAAATTCATTTTCATAATTTCCCTTTTCTCTAAAATTGTAGCATTCAATAGCCACTTTCTTCCCCTTGCAATCATGAGCTTAATGGTCTTTTTCACCACACTTGTAACAGAATCTCATTCCCTTCAGGAAAGTACTGGGGTGTTTCTTCCCACATTTAACGTAGGATGGATATTAAACTTTTCCCTTCTTCCCCTTTTTTCCATTTCTAGAGTGTTCAGAAGATCTCTTATTCTCCTACTTTTCTTTAAAGTGATAAGACTTAGAGAATTTATTTTATGTCTTGATAGCACATGAGACAATATATTCATATGATAAGAAGGATTGTGAGACTAATGCTCACTAAAGAAATGATTTTAACCCATCAAATAATCGATAAATATTACTCCTTGGGTTACGTTTATAATCTGAAGCATGTCTTGATAACCTTGTAAATTTAGCCTCATATTTTGTGAAATTCTCATCCTCTTTTTACCTCAGACTCAGAAATTTCATTTCCATATCCACTCAATGGTCATGAGGAAAGTATTTTTCTAAGAAAATATCTTTAAACTCCCTCCATTCCATATGTGATACTTCATCATCTTTTTTGTGTTTTTAATCAATGACCACCATGGATCTGAATCTCATGTGAGGCAATAAACTACCATGACAACTTTTTCCCTTTTTCTACTCCCCAAAGAGTGAAATATTTTCTCTAAGGAATTTATCCATTACTTAGCTACTAATGGATTTGTACTTCCATTGAATGTTGGTGGTAGTTGCCTCATGAAGTAGTCTAACATTGATCCTCCGAGTTATGGATCAGGGTGCTCGATACGGGTAAGTTTATTATTCATAACCTGAGTGAGTGGTCCTAGTATGGTGATAAACTGATCAAAACCAGTTGCATCACATGCTATACTATAATTATCTTGAGTATGAGGTAAAAACCTACATGGATTAAGTTCATTGATATGGTTTCCATTCCTTCCACTAGGTTCCATTTCTAAACAACGGCATACACTAGATTAGTTTATGAATCACAATACATAATTCCAAACTTATAAAACACTTAACATAAATTGAACAGTTTATGGATATAATCCATAATCAGAAAAATGTTTTTTAGGAAGTATATACTCATAAACCCTTCATAATGTTTTGTAAAGAAAATGAGAATTATCTTAAGCATATCCCCCAGGAGTTTTGTAACTAAGAGTGCAGTTAGATCTATTGTCGTGCACTAGTTCTCGTTCGAGTCTAGCTCAAAGCGGTGTTTTCAGGTTTTACCCCAAAGTACATTCGTGCCAGAGCCACCTCAACATGCTCATATCTAGATAGGGATTTATTACTTGGAAAACTCACAAAATCTCTATAGTACTAAAATTTTAAGAAGTTATTCCATACTAATCCTCAAAGTCTATCTTAGGGTAGTGTTCTCTAATGAGAGTTTTTCTAAATCTAGTTTACAAGGTTTGTACTAAACTTCCTCTGATACCAACTGTAATGCCCCGACCCTAGTTAGCTAGATTCGGTGCATTATTACATAACATTGGTATGATAAAAGGAATCATGTCCTAATATACCGATCAGTTTAGTATCCTTGGAAGTACTAGATACATTCATACGTTTTACATTACATCATTAAATAAAAATATCAACAACATTTTGTCCCAATTTCAACACACTTTTATCCTTAGCCTATCCCTATAGTTCAACCATAAAATACTTCTTCACATCCTGGGAAAAATAAAACATAGAAAGGGGTGAGCTCAGATGCTCAGTAAGGATAACAATATAGCAGAAAGTTTTATAAATAAGCATAAACATTTAAGGAAATGTATTAGACTAAAAAAATTCTTTTAAACTTAAACTTCAGCATAATATGGAAAACATAAAATCAAATAATTCCATTTAATTATTCTCATGGATATTCTACTAGTCGAATAATCACATGCAATATCAATAGTCACTTTCATAATGATGAAATGCATAATTCCATACTTCATAACCACATATCCAAGGAATTTTTTCAAGACTAAAAATAAGATTTTTCCAAGGCCTTGTGCCAAGACAGTAGTTTGTCTCATGAGTCCTACCAATGGATCAAGAAGTTATTGTGGGATCTACCTGTCACTTACTAAGTCCAATGCATTTATCATATGAAAAGGATTAAACATAACATAAACATTCGTATTAAAACTAGCATATGAAATGTCATTATTTTATCCATAAACCATGAATGGTGTAAAAATAACACATCCACAGTAAAAAATATCACAAAACCTTCAATAAAATATGGAAGTTTTGTTTCATAATAAATAAACTTCAAACAGGCTTAAAATGCATCAAAGGATGTTGACATAGATGAAATCAAGACTTTTTTTAGAGAGATATCTCTTTCTGTTTTGAAATAATGTAAAAGTTATATAATTATAAAAGAAAACATTTATTTTGAAAATATTCTTATAATCTTTTATGGGAAGCAACGATGATGTTATAATGGTGGAAAATAGCCACACCCACCGTATAAGTTAAAAAAATACATTCTTACCTTAATTTGTTCGAAAAGGTCATAAAGTACCTTTTTTGGAAAATGATGGAAATATTCATTAAAAAACATATAAGGTCATATAAGAGTATAAATTACTTTAACCCATTTTCTAGTAAAATATTTTTGAAATTCATTTTTAAGAAAACACCGATGTGGATGATAAAGAGGTCTCAATAGATACGTACATAAAAACAACCTCGGATAATAAAGAGATTGTCAAATTAACCCTTACCTTGAACTTTTCCCTAGTTGATGATATGTTAACCTCATGTATAATATTTAAAACGTTTTTATTAAATTAAAAATGAACTATATACATGCATATGTTATAATATACTATATTATAATATTTCTTTGTTAATAATATTTTAGTAATATCATCGTTTTGGGTGTTAACTGATTCATTTTCCTTTATATGCTTGGTTACATAAGACATTTTTGTTATGGATAGGATGTATTTGATTCATATACATAACTATAATATTTTCATAAACATTATTTTTAATTATAAAAGGAAAATTATTCTTGAATGATTACGATGGGGAATGAATCTCATCGTGTTCATGGAGATGGTAATCCGTACGCACGCACGAGCGACAATATAATTATATTGATGGTGGAATAATATGTAATTGGATGTTATATCATATATAAATAATCATTAACATGTTATATTTATTATTTACATCAGTTATTCTCATTATTATACCCATCCAAATAATGAAGCGTTTGAATAACAAACTACACCATGTCGTGGAGACGGTAATCCGTACTTACGCATGTATGGTGACTTTGTAATTTATAGGATGGATAGAATAATTAAAATGGTTGTACCATTTTTATAATAACATAAAAGTATATATAATATACTGGATTTATTATTTTAGAATAAAAACAACAAAGAAAGAGTAAGTGGAATAAGAAAAGAAATTGAAAGAGGTGATGAAATATTTACCTCTTCTTCGGGTTCTTCCTTTTGATTTGATCAAAAGGGATACTTAAGTTGAATTTTTGACCAAAGGAATGCCTCTAGGATGATGGGAGGAATGTTGGGAGGATATTTGGGCAGGTTTTGGCCGATCCAAAAGGCTTTGGATGTGTGAAATTCAGAGAAGGGGAAGTGCCCTTTTATAAGAGATGTGAGGGTCACTTTAGGAAAAGCTTGAAATATTATTTTATAATAAAATTATTTTCCATTTCTAATGGCTCCAAAATAAATAATTTAAAGGATAAGGTTGGGATGGGTCGAAATCCTCTAAATCAATAGGTTTTATACAGGTTTAGGGCATCATATTAGCCTTATCTTTTAGATTTAACTCTTAGTTAAATAGTTTGACATTTACCATGTCTCTTTGTATTTTTATATTATATGGTTAATAAACTTACTATAACAAGCCAAGATAACCTCATTTGGTTCATTATTAATATATATAACATTATCTAATTCCTTTGGACTATCCTTAGATTTGTATGAATATTATATCAATTAATAATATAATATTTGTTTTAAAAACTCAATTATGTCAATTTTGACACTATTTAGTATTTTATTTTTATGAAATCCATAAAAACGTTATCACTTTGAATAAAATTTATTTAACCAACCCTAAAAAGTCATAGTAACCTATAAAATTAGTGAAATTTATCATAAGTCTCAATTTACATTTATTTGGATATTTATAATATCAATTATCTTAATATTTCATTAATAAGGTAATTACTGTATTATCATTGTGTCATAAATAAATTAAATTATATAATATCTAAAAATTATAAATAAAATACCATTATATAGGAAATATTTTTATCTTTATAATTAATATTTATAGTCGAATTTATATTGTGTGTAACCCTATATTAAAAATGGTTTATTTATTAAACGTTGAATTTAAGTCTTTTAACTCTTCTTTAAATAAAATAATAATAAATACCCTAATCTAATACATGTGGACCAAAGAGGATCATATTTTATTCCTAAGGTTGTTTTTGGACGAATTATACTTATCCAATATAATTTGGACATTTTTTATGGTAATTATGATATACTTTTTACCCTTAATTACCCTATTTACTTTTAACCGTGGTAAATAAAAGTCAAAAGTTATTATTCCCCATAAATTATTTTCATCTTATTGAACCACATTTTACTTACTGATATTAACCATGTCTCTCGGATTTTTTAAATTCAACTCACATAAGCGGTAAAATTAAGTTTTATACGAATTTGCAAATGCACCTAGGAGGTAGGTAAAAAACGGTAAAAAGTTCGATAAAATTTTATATATCTAAACTTATTATAAAATTATTACAATGAATTACATTAAACATATATAGGAATTATGTATCTATTTTAACCTAAAATAAATTAAAATAAAATAAATAATTATTTAAATAAAAAGTCGGTTTTAACCAAATACCAGTGTTTTTTCACTATTCATCAAAAAATGAAAGTTTTTAGAAAAATACCAAAAATTCACCCTATAATAGTTTCGATATTCCGAATCCAAAAATGAAGTCCATTTTGAAAGATAAAATTTATAAAATTTCAAAAAGTGGGTATTACAATTCATAATGGCTAGTTTGATTGGTTGTGGTGTGTTAGAATCTCAAAGTTGCGTACAATGCAAGTTATTGCATTATTCCATGGGAAATGCACCATGGAAGCTTGGGGTGTTACATTCATCCCTCCTTCAAATAATTTCATCCTCGGAATTTCTATAATACTACCGCACAAAAAGATTCGGGTGGTTATTCATCATAAGTTCCTCTAGTTCCCACGTTGCCTCTTCTATATTTTGGTTTCTCCATAGAACTTTTTCCAGACGAGTCGTCCAGTTTCTCAGCACTTGTTCTCTTGTATCAAGAATTTTGACAGGGTCTTCACAATAAGACGGATCAGGTTCCAGTTCAATTTCTTCATAGGTGAGTACATGCATTGGGTCAGGCATGTATTTTTTCAACAGTGATATGTGGAACACATCATGAACTTTGGAGAGACTTGGAGGCATTGCTGAACGATAAGCTACAACTCCAATTCTTTCTAGTGTTTTGAAAGGTCTGATGTACTTGGGACTCAATTTACTTTTCTTACCAAAACTTATAACACCCTTCCATGGATATACCTTCAACAAAACATGATCTCCTACTTGAAATTCCAAATCCTCCCTTCGGTTATCAGCATGTCTCTTTTGCTTACTTTGAGCTTCTTTGATGTGGGTTTGGATAACCTTCACCTTTTCCATTGTTTCCTCAAACAGTTCTGGGCCTATCAGTTTTCTTTCACCAACATCATCACAACAAGTTGATGTGCGACATCTCTTTCCATACAATGCTTCATATGGTGCAGTTTGAATACTTGAATGGAAGCTATTGTAATAGGAAAATTATACTATAGGTAAATATTGATCCCACATACCTTGAAAGTCAAGTGAACAAAATCTAAACATGTATTCTAAGGTTTGAATAGTCTATTCTAATTGTCTATCAGTTTGAGGGGGGTAGGCAGTGCTCAAAATAAGTTCAGTATCCAGGGCCTTCTGAATAATTTTCCAGAATCTTGATGTAAAACGGGGATCACGATCATAAACAACTGATATGGGTACTCCATGAAGTCTTACAAATTCATTAATATATAGTCTTGAAATACGTTCAAGTGGTAAATCTTCTCTTATAGAAAGAAAATTTACTGACTTGGTAAGATGATCAATAATGACCCATATTGCATCATTCCTTCTAGGAGTCTTTGGTATCCCCATGACAAAGTCCATCGTAATATTATCTCATTTCCACTCAGGTATGGAAAGATGTTGTATGACTCCTTTGGGTTGTTACCTTGTAGCTTTCACTTGTTGACAAACCATACATCTTGGCACAAAATCAACAATCTCTCTCATCATGTTGTTCTACCAAAAAATGTTCTTTTAAATCTCTATACATCTTAGTGCTACCAGGGTGTATAGAGAAATTGGAGCTATGAGCATCATCCAAAAATTACCTTTTTAGATCAGGTATATCAGGAACACAAAGTATCTTCCCAAATTTCAAAATTCCATCTTTATATATGAATTCGATCAATCTCCCATCATTCACAACTTTGATTTTCTTTTGAAATTCCTCATCATCAGTCTGAGAATTTTTTATCCTTTCTATTAAAGATTTTTTGGATACTATTTGAAAAATAATTCTTGTTTCACCTTCCATGGTTATTCCCATATCCATATTTACTAGATCCATGAAAATAGGATCCTTTTCAACTCTCATCTTGTTAAAAACTCCATGATCCTTTTTTCTCAAAGCATTCACCAACTTATTTTCCTTCCCCGGGTGGTAGTGTATAGTGCAATCATAATCCTTGAGTAGTTAAAGCCATATCCTTTGCCTCATGTTGAGTTCTTTTTGTGAGAAAATATACTTCAAACTCTTATTATGAGTATAAATCTCACATTTTTCACCACAGAGATAGTGTCTCCATATCTTCAAAGAAAAGATTACAACTCCTAACCCAAGATCATGAATGGGATAGTTTTGCTCATGAATTTTTAGCTGTCGTGATGTAAATCCAATAACTCTATCATTCTACATAACGACACAACCAAGTCCATTCTTTTAAGCGTCACTATAAATAACAAACCCATCATTCCCCGATGGTAGAGTCAAGATAGGATCATTAACTAATTTTCTCTTCAGTTCTTCAAAACATTCTTTGCACTATTTTGTCCAAACAAATTTAACCCCTTTACATCTGATCTTGGTTAATGGGTTATAAAATCAGGCAAAATTCTGGACAAGACACCGATAATAACATGCTAAACCAATAAAACTACATACCTCAATTATACTCATTGGTGTTGGCCATTCTTGGATTTCCTTTGTCTTATAAGGATCAACAAATATTCCATCCTTAGAGACAATATGGCCAAGAAAAAAAATCTCCTAAATCCAAAATTCACACTATCTAAACTTCCCATATAATTCATTTATTCTAAGAGTCTTTAGGATAATTCACAAGTGATTTCCGTGATCTTCGTAGATTTTTTAGTATACCAAGATATCATCAATAAATACCACTACAAAGTTATCATGATATTCCTTGAAAACTCTGTTCATTAGATCCATGAAAATAGAGGGTGCATTAGTCATCCCAAAAGGCATTACTATAAACTCATAATGCCCATACCTAGTTTGAAATGCTCTTTCAGAATGTATTCCTTCTTCACACACAACTGACGATAACCAGATCAAAGGTCAATCTTTGAAAAATATTAAGCTACATGAAGTTGGTTGAATAAATCATCAATGCGAGGTAGGAGATACTTTTTTTTATTGTTATAGAATTGATCTATCTGTAGTCAATGCACAACCTCATAGATCTCTCTTTCTTCTTAACAAAAAAGATAGGGGATCCCCATGGAGAAACACTAGGGAAAAAATACCTTATTCCTCAATTTATCTAGTTTTTTATTTAGTTCCACTAATTCCACAGTGTCCATTATATAAGGGGTCTTCGATATGGTCCTTGAACCAGGAATTAAATCAATGGAAAACTCAATATCTCATTCTGGAGGATTTTCATGTAAATCCTCTAGAAACACATCAAGGTATTCTTGTACAATCGGTACATCATCTATTTGATCATTGTTTTCCTCACCCATAATTATTTCATTCTCATCCTCCCAAATAATTGAATTTAGTAGAGCTACTAGGGGTGGATCTAGATAAGAATCAGGTGGTGACGTTTCAGCTCTAAAGATAAGGTACTCCTTATCATCATTGAAAATTGTAACCTCCTTCTTATTACAAAAAATTTTTGCATCATGGTCTGAAATCCAATCCATTCCAAGGATTATATAAAATTCAATCACGGGTATGATGATGAGATCAGTAGATAAAGAACATTTATATGTCCTAATTGGAACTGATTCAAAAAACCCTGTTATGAAGATACTTCCCTTAGGTGTTTTGACTGATAAATCCCTTGTTATGTCAAATTGAAAATATCAAATTTTCATAGAAAACTCGGAAGATATGAAACAATGCGATGATACAGAGTCAAATAAAGCATTGGCTGAACTTGAATAAACCATTAAATTACATGCCACCGTGTCTTTCAGAGATTCAACCTTAGCAGTAGTGATCGCATAAGCCTATCCTTGGTCCCTTGGCCTTTTCTGAGGTAATTTACTATGGCGCTTAGGACATTCATTTGCATAATGCCCATTTTCTCTACAATTGTAGCATTAAATAGCCTCTTTCTTCCCCTTGCATTCACGAGCTTGGTGTCCTTTTTCACCACACTTGTAACAGACTCTCATTCCCTTTAGGCAAGTACCAGGGTGCTTCTTCCCACATTTACATAGGATAGATATACAAATTTTCCCTTCTTTCCCTTATTTCCATTTCCATAGTGTTTAATAGATATCTTCTTCTCCTGATTTGCTTTAAAGTTATAAGACTTAGAGAATTCCTTTTCTATCTTGATTTCACTTGAGACAATATCTCCGTATGATAAGAAGGATTCTGAGACTAATGTTTTCTAGAGAAATGGTTTTGACCCATCAAAGAATGAATTAATCTTACTCCTTGGGTTACGTATATAATCTATAACATGCCTTGATAACCTTGTAAAGTTAGCCTAATATTTTGTGACATTCTCATCCTCTTTTTTCCTCAAACTCAAAAATTTCCTTTCCATATCCGCTCGATGGTCATGAGGAAAGTATTTTTCTAAGAAAATATCTTCAGACTCCCTCCATTCCATATGTGATACTTCATCATCTTCCTTTGTGTTTTGAATCAATGACCACCATGGATCTGAATGTTCTATGAGGTGATAAACTACTATGACAACTTTCTCTCTTTCGTTACTCCCCAAAGCATGAAATATTTTCTATAAGGAATTTATCCATTGCTCAGTTAATAATTGATTTTTACTCCCATTGAATGTTGGTGGTTGTTGCCTCATGAAGCAGTCTAACAGTGGTCCTCTGAGTTGTGGATCAGGGTGCTCCATACGGGTAAGGTTATTATTCATAACCTGAGTGAGTTATCCCGGTATGGTGATAAGCTGATCAACACCGGTTGCCTCACCTGCTCTACTATAATTATCTTGAGTATGGGGGAAATACCTACATAGATTATGTGCATTGATAAGGTTTTCATTCCTTCCACTAGGTTCCATTTCTAAAAAATGGCATACACTAGATTAGTTTATGAATCGCAATACATAATTCCAAACTTATAAAACATTTAACATAAATTGAACAATTTATGAATGTAATCCATAATCATAAAAATGTTTTCTTTGAGGAATTATATACTCATAAACCCTTCATAATAGTTTTTAAAGAAAATGAGAATTATTCTAAGCATAGCCCTCGGGAGTGTCGTAAGCAAGAGTGCAGTAAAGCCCATTATCATGCACCAGTTCCCGTTCGAGTCTAGATTAAAGCGGTGTTTTCAGGTTTTACCCCTAGGTTCATCTGTGTTAGAGCTGCCTCTACCTGCTTGTATCCAGATAGGGATTTATTGCTTAGAAAACTCAAAAAATATCTACTGTACGAAAATTCTAGGAAGTTCTTCTATACTAATCCTTAAAGTATATCTTAGGGTAGTGTTCTCTAATCAGAGTTTTTCTAAATCTAGTTTTCAAGGTTTGTAATAAACTTCCTCTGATACCAACTATAATGCCCCGACCCAAGTTACCTATAGTCAGTGCATTATTACATAACATTGGAATGATATAATGAATCATGTCCCGAAATACCAATTAGTTCAGTAGCCTTGTAAGTACTAGATACATTCATAAGTTTTACATTACATCATGAAATAAAAACATCAAAAACATTTTTTCCCCATTTGAACACATTTATATCCTTATCCTATCCCTGCATGTCTACCATAAAATACTTCTTCACATCCTGGGAAAAATAAAACATATAAAGGGGTGAGCTCAGATGCTCAGTAAGGATAACAATATAGCAAAAACTTTCATAAATAAGAATAAACATTTAAGGTAATGTATTAGACTAAAACAAAATCCTTTTAAACTTAAACATCAACATAATATGGAAAATATAAAATCAAATAATTCCATTTACTTATTCGCATGGATATTCTACTAGTCGAATAATCTCATACAATATCAATAGCCTCTTTCATAATGATGGAACGTATAATGCCAAACTTCATAACCACATATTCAAGGCATTGTGCCACGATTACAAATAATATTTTTTCAAGGCCTTGTGCCAAGACACTATTTTGTCACATGATACCTAACGATGCATCGAGGAGCTATAGAGGGCTCTACCCATCACTTACAAAGTCCAATGCATTCCTTGTTTGAAAAGGTTTAAACATAACAAAAACATTCGTATTAAAACTAGCATAAAAATGTCAATACTTTATCCATAAACCATGAATGGTGTAAAAATAACACATCCACAGTCAAAAATATCACAAAAACTTCAATACAATATGGACGTTTTGTATCATAATAAATAAACTTCAAACTAGCTTAAAAGCCATCAAATGATGTTGACATAGATGAAATCAAAACTTTTTGTAGAGAAATATCTTTTTCTATTTTGAAATCATTTAAAAGTTATATAATTATAAAATAAAACATTTATTTTGAAAATATTCTTATAATATTGTATGAGAAACTTCTACGATGTTATAATGGTGGAAAATAGCTGCACCCACCGTATAAGTTAAAAAAAGACATTCTTACCTTAATTTGGTCGAAAAGGTCATAAAGTACCTTGTTTGAAAAATGACAGAAAGATTAATTTCAAAGAATATAAGGTAAAATAAGGGTATAAATTACTTTAACCCATTTTCTAGTAAAAATTTTTTAAAATACATTTTTAAGAAAACACAGATGTGGATGATAAAGAAGTCCCAGTAGATAATTACGTAAAAACAGCCTCAGATAATAAATAGATTGTGAAATTAACCATTACAATGTACTTTTAATTACTTGATGTTACGTTAACCTCTTGTATAATAGTTAAAAAATTGTTATTAAATTATAAAATAATTGTATACACAAATATGATATCATATATGATCTTATAATATTTCTTTGTTAATAATATTTTAGTAGTATCATTATTTTGGGTGTTAACTGATTCGTTTTCCTTTATATGCTAGGTTATGTAAGCCATGTTTTTTATGGATAGGATGTATTTGATTCATATATAGAATGATATTATGTTCATAAACCTTATTTTTAATTATAAAATGATAATTATTCTTGAATGATTACAATGGGGAATGAATCTCATCGTGTTCGTGGAGACGGTAATCCATACGTACGCACGAGCGAAAATATCATTATATTGATGGTGAAATCATATGTAATTGGATGTTATATCATATATATAGAATCATTAACATGTTATATTTATTATTTACATCAGTTATACTCATTATTATTCCCATCAAAATAATGATGTGTTTGAATAACAAACTACACCATGACGTGGAGACGGTAATCCGTACGTATGCACGTATGGTGACTTTGTCATTTATAGGATGGATAGAATAATGAATATGGTTGTACCATTTTTAAAATAACATAAAAGTATATAGAATATACTGGAGTTATTATTTTTTAATGTAAATAACAAAGAAAGAGTAAGTGTAAGAATAAAAGAACTTGAAAGAGGTGATGAAATATTTACCTCTTCTTTAGGTTCTTCCTTTTGATTTGATCCAAAGGGCTCCTTAGGTTGTATTTCTGACCAAAGTAAGGTCTCTAAGATGAAGGAAGGAAAGTTGGGAAGATATTTGGGTAGGTGTTCGCTGAGCCAAAATGCTTTGGATGTGTGAAATTGAGAGAAGGGGAAGTGCCTTTTTATAAGAGGGGTGAGGGTCACTTTAGGAAAAGCTTGAAATATTATTTTATAAAAAATAATTTTCGGTTTATAATGCCTCCAAAATGAATTATTTAAAGTCTAAGGTGTGGATGGGTCGAAAAACTCTTAACCAATTGGTTTTAGACAGGTTTAGGTCATCATATTAACCTTATCTTTTAGATTTAAATCTTAGTTAAATAGTTTGACATTTGCCATGTCTCTTTGTATTTTTATATTATATGGTTAATAAACTTACTATGAAAAGCCAAGAGAACCTCATGCGGTTTATTAATGATATATATAACTTTATCTAAGTCTTTTGTCTGATCTTTAGATTTTTATGAATATTATATCAATTAATAATATAATATTTTTTTAAAAACTCAATTATGTCAGTTTTGACACAATTTAGTATTTGATTTTTTTCAAAGCCATAAAAATGTTATCACTTCGAATAAAATTTCTTTAACCAACCATAACATGTCATATTAACCTTGAAAATTAGTTTAATTTATCATAATTCTAAATTACATATATTTAGATATTTATAATGTCAATTATTTTAATATTTCATTAATAAGGTAATTACTGCATCATCATTGTGTCATAAATAAATTAAATTATATAATGTCTAAAAATTATAAATAAAATACAATTATGTAGTAAATAATTTTATCTTTATAATGAATATTTATAGTCAAATTTATATTGTAGAGACCCGAAGCTTAACGTACATGGACATTACATTAAATTTGCGGAATACTTAGTACATAACAAAAACACACACACAAAGATCGTAATAGTTTAGTGTCTTTGGAAACTCGGAACGTAATCTTCTAATCGTGGTGAAAGATCTTCAACATCTCCCATAAAGATCTTCCTTTTTTTTACCTAAAACCTTTCTTTATATCCTGGGGAAAAGAAAACATAAAAGGGTGAGCTCAAATGCTCAGCAAGGGAAAATAAAGGAAATAAAAATCATATCATATCTTTTTGAAAATCAAAAACCTGCAAAAGAGATCATAATATCTTAACATGGAATAAATCATAGAAGTGAAAATGAGATCCCCATAATCATAACATAAAACTTGAAACTTTGTGGCATGCACACATAATCATGGAAAATCATTTCTTGTTAGTCATGACTCATTGCCAAGACTATCTTAGTGGACAAAGTCCTTTTCTGAACCGAGTAACCCTCGTTTCAGTCCTGTTTCACTGAACCGGTATAACCTACCGTTCCAGCCCTGTCTATCTCATGAGATATAAAGTCTTTACCGAATGCATTGGAGGGAGATATAGGTCCCACCCATCTCATAATGAATCCTTTCTTATGTGTGCCACATAATCATAAAACATACATCATCGCATAACACATGTAACAAAAATGGGATTCTTGAAACATCATGACATCATAAATCAATTCATATAAGATAAAGGAATTCATAAAAATAATTCCATCACAACATGATCAAATCAATGTAATAATAGGGATAAAAATATAACCCTTTATTATCTTAGATGGAAAATAATTTTGATAAAACACTTGAACTCCATTCTTGAGGAAAATATCCTTTCTTCTTCAAAAACATTTTTCCTTTCATAACATGTCATACAACTTTAAAATAAAAGAATTTTATTAAAAATAAAATTGAAAACTTGTAAAGGAAGCTTCTTGAAAATAATGTTTTAAAAATCCATTCATGCCGTATAAGTTAAAAAAACATTCTTCGTACTTTTGTCGGAAAAGTCAAAAAAGTACCTCGTACGACAAAAGATTCCTTTCACTAATATTACTAAAAACTCACCGAAGGGTAAAAATGGATTTAAAAAATTGTAGGTGGATGGAAATAATATTACATTTTGATGAAACATGGATGTGGATGATAAAATACACCCCAGTAAATACTTACGAATAAACAATCTCGGATAAAAATGAGATTGTGATATTTCCCTTACCTTAGGTCTGATTTGCTTTGTATGTGTCCGAACCTCCTGTATAATGATTTACATAATGTCATTGACTTATTACAGAATCATATTCATTGTTATGATATCATATATGGTTCACTTGTGACATTATATTACCCGTTCTTTTGTAAATTCCATGTTAAAGAAGCGTTTTGGGTAAAATCGTTTCATTTATCGTAGGTGTTTTGACTTGTTGTTCTTGACATTATTATTACTTATATCATGATTTACTTACTTCCAGAATATAAAATATGATTTATATATCATATATATTCAGTATATATATATATATATAATAGATAGATAATGAAATGAAAAACACCGTTCATGGAGACGGTAGTCCGTACGTACGCATGAACGCTGTTTTCCTTTCCTTATTGTCTTGAATGGAAGTAAGTAGATGACATACATACATATATATACATAATTCCAGTAGCTTTTTAATGTCATATATTTCATTATTATTTCTTATATATACTTTATAATCATTCTTAAATGGTTAACATGGAGAATGAATCTCATCGCGTCGTGGAGACGGTAGTCCGAACGTACGCACAAGCGATGATATCATTTCCATAAATATTGAATTGAATTGGAGTGGATTATAAAATATATCAGAATCAATATGATGTTGTAATAACTATGTATAGTTATTCTTTACACCATTATACCCATCCATGTAAGGTGGTGGTGGAAAATAGATTACACCACGGCGTGGAGACGGTATTCCGTACGTACGCACGCGCGGTGATTTCTTTTTCCGTAGGATGGATAGATGGTGAAATAGGGTTGTTTCATACTTATAATAACATATCAGTATATGAGTGATACTGATGTTATTACTTCATAATGAAACAACCTAAGAAGAAGAAGTGGAAGAAGAAATAAAGATGAAAGAATTGGTAACGGTAATTACCTCTTCTTTGAAGCGCCTCTTTGAGACCTCCTCTTAGGGCACTAAAATTGGTCTTTGAGGAAGACCAGAACCTCTAGGATGTTTCTAGGGAAGTGGAGAAGAGATTTTGGTAGGGTTTGGCCGAGCTTGAGTGCTCAAATTGGTGTGAGGAGGAGGGGGAGGAGGTGTCTTTTTATAAGGGAGGAGAGGGGCACCTTAGGAATACCTCAAAATATTATTTTATATTAATGTCAAAATCGGTTTATAATGGTTCCAAAGGGTCGTATTTCGAATCTAAAGTGGGTTTGGGTCGAAATCCTATCAACCAATAAGATTTAGACAAGTTTAGGGTATTATTTTAACCTTATCAATTAGATTTAACTCTAAGTTAAATAATTTAACTTTTACCGTGTCTTTTTGTTTTCTTTCACTATATTGTTAATACACTTACTATAACATGCCAAACGAACCCCAAATTGTTTATTAGTAATACATATATCTTTATCTAAGTCATTTGGCCGAACCTTAGATTTTTAGGAATAAAATAACAATTAATAATATAATATTTGATTTTAAAACTATTTTGTGTCAATTTTGACACTATTTGATATATGATTTTTTTGAAAGTCCTAACAGAATTATATGTTCGAACCAAGTTGATTAAAGCAATACTAATATATCATAGTAACCTATAAAATTATTTTAATTCATAAAAAGTCTCAAATTACATTCAGTTTGGTGTTTATAACATCAATTATGTCAATATTTCATTAATAAGATAATTACTGCATCATCATTGTGTCATAAATAAATTAAATTTTTTGATGTCTAAAAATTACAAATAAAATACCATTATGTAGGAAATCGTTTTATCTTTCTAATGAATATTTACAATCTAATTTATCTTATGTATAACCCTATATTAAAAATGTTTTTGTAAATAAACTTTGATTTTAACTCTTTTAACTCTTCTTTGAATAATAATAAATGTCCTAATCTAATCCAAGTGGTCCTAAATGGTCATATTTTATTCCTAAGCTTGTTTTTGGTCGAATTACACTTGTCCAATAGAATTAGGACATGTGTTAGGGTAATAGTAATATCATATTTACCCTTAGTTACCCTATTTACTATTAACAGCGGTAAAAAAAAGTAAAAAGTTAATATTCACCAAAAAATTATTTTTATCTCATTGAACCACATTTTACTTACTGATATCAACAGTGTCTGTCGGATTTTCGAAATTCCATTCACAGAAGCGGTAAAATTAAGTTTTATGCAAAATTCAGTTTTTAACCTTCCACTTAGTGGTTTCACTATTCATCAAAAATTGAAGTTTTTTAGAAAAATGCCAAAATTTCACCCTAAGCTATAATTGATATTCCGAATTCAAAAATGATTTCTATTTTACAAAGTTCCCAACATATAAGTTGCATTAATTAAATTAATTTCCGCTGTCACAACAAATAGCGCGTTTTTAAGAGATAATAACTATCAAAAGATTGACAATTGTTTATAACTGCTTTTAATGTGAAATTATATCCAATGACCAACATTGTATTAAATTGTAAAAATATATTCTAAATATACTTTAAAACCACTCAAATTAATAATTTATCAATATTAATTATTTCGATTAAAAAAGTTGTTATTAATTAAAATTTAGTAATTTTTACTATTTATCAGAATATGAAAGTTATCCGAAAAGTACCAAAATTTCACCTTAGGCTAAATTCAATACTCTAAATCCATATATGAAGTCCATTTTGAGAGCTAAAATTTCTAAAATTTTAAAAAGTGGTTATTACTATTCATAGCGGCTAGTTTTAATAATATTTTAATAGCATATCGTTGTTTCGTGAAACTCAGTATTGCGTACTACACACGCTATCGAGGAAGGTTGCGATTGCGTGTAATGCAAGGAAAGTCAAGGATGCATGTTGTGCAAGCTCCTTTTGGTGTAGCGTACAACACAAGACATTAGTGAAATAAAAAAAAATATTTTTCATAAAATCTTGGGCTGTTACATTCTACCCCCCTTAAAATGAATTTCACCCTCGAAATTCGTCGGGGTTATAAATGGTTTACTATTCAAAAGTTTCTTTAATAGAAACCCACATCGTAAAAAGGAATACCAAAACATGGCGTTAAAAACTAAAGTATGAAATGTAACGATTACCCAAATAAACTAATCACTGGGTTTCCACATAGGTGAAAATATGGATATAGAAGAGAAATCTAACCATCATGTTCTGATGGAGAGTGGTAGAGAACATGGCTATGGAAAATCCAGTAATCACAAATCCATAGATTTGTGATGATATAAGGTACCGTCTGATTCATCAGGTATAAGATCACTAGGACAACATTTTTGGTTTTCAAGATCATTTCCTTAAAGTTGAAAATTTGAATTAGAATAAATACTTACTTTATTTTGGTACAATCTCAATGTTGTTCATGCCTTGAACAATTTCCACTTCATCTCTTAAATAACTGAAGTTGAATTTGTTATTCGTGAAGTGTTAGCAGATCATGTGATAGAATGACGGGTCATTCCATCTGTCTCAAACAAAAGGTTAGCAAAAATTATATACATAAGTCGATCTATAGTGAGATTAATCACATATGGTTCCTAAAATGGACTTATACTTCATATATCATACTGCTTAATAAAACTAGTTTCTACTAAACAGGGACTTCCTGTAGGCCAGTGGTAGGCGATAAAGGCCAGTCGCACTTCGGTTGTGGGTTCGATTCCCACAGCCTTGTCCGACGCGATGGGTTGTCGCCCGTCCTGCAGGTTGTCCTTTTTCTAAAACTACATTACTATAACATCCCATCAATAATATCGGAAAAAAAACTTATATCCTTAAACAATACTCACTTATGTCCAACATAATCCATTCCAATCTTTAGGCTTATCCATAATACTGCAGTCCACTCCCATATATCATAAGATATGTTTTGTTGGTCACATTCCAATCATTCAAAGTCCTTAATCATGTATTCTCTTGAATACCATTGTGAAAACATGAATGTAGTTTAAAGTTAACACTTTCCACATACCAAAATCCTCAAAATTCTATATACTCAAACCATGATATCACTTAGTCCTTATATCAATCATGAGCTCATGAATACTATTAAACATTTCATTTTCTCATTTTCCCTTCATTATGCGCATATCATCTTATTTCCAAAATATATCAATCACTTTGAATACCACATCAATAAATATTGCAATACTCAATAATACAACATTATTTCGAAATCCCATTACATAAACACTTAATCATTCCACCACATCATTGTCATATTCAACATTGCCAATAGTGATCGCATGTGACTTCCCATTGTCCTTTGCCTTCAGTGGTTGCTCATGTTGATCATCACTAACCCTTGGATTAGGGCATTTATTAGCATAATGCCCCATTTCCTTGCACTTGAAGCATTGAAGTGTTGGTGGTGCGTTCTCTGCAGTGTTTGCTTTATTCACATCATTAGAAACCCTTTTTCCATTACTTCGACACTCAGCTGCTCGATGACCTTCTTTTCCACACTTAAAACATTTTCTAGTCCCTTTAATACAATCTCCACCATGCTTCTTTTCACACTTTGTGCATAAGGAAACATTCATCTTCTTTTCACCATTATTCTGAGATTTCTCCTTGAACTCCATCTTTCGTTTTTTGTCAAAACCAAGAGATGGATATGTAACACCAACTTTCATTTCTACCTTGATAGCACAACGCACAATTTCTTCATAGCTACTGAAGTCTCTTATAGCTAATGCCCTTCGAAGACTTGGTTTTAAGCCACTAAAAAATCGATCAACTTTACTTTCAGGTTGGATGATAATGCCAGATGCATACCTTTCAAGTCTTGTAAAATTCGCTTCGTATATACCGACAGATTCATCATCCTTTTGCTTTAGTTCAAGAAACTCCTTCTCCATCTTTGTTCGAAGAATACGAGGGAAGTGCTTATTGAAAAATAAGTTCTTGAACTCGTCCCATTCCATGGACTCAATTTCATCTCTTGGCCTCGTATTCTTGATAAGATTCCACCATTGATCAGCTTCACCTTCCAAACGATATACTGCTAAGATGACTTTATCATGTTTATAACATTGAAGAACTGAAAATATCTTTTCAGTGGTACTGATCCATTGTTCAGCAACAAGTGGATCAGAAGACCCACTGAAAGAAGGTGGACGTTGCCTCATGAAGGACTCAATAGAATATTGTTCCCTTCTCTGCTCATTTGGAAGTCCAGAATGATTCATAGCTTGTGTAAGTATAGCAATAAGATTTTTCCCTCCATCTCCCATAACATTTGTTTGTTCAGGAGGACAATCATTGCATTGTCCATTGCATTGATCAACACGGTTCCTTTGGGTTCCAGCCATCGTCTAAAACCCAAAAAGAATAGTGTGAGAGGCAAAAATCATGCTAGGGAAAACAACATAATAAAGGGGGAGTACCTTCAATATCTAACATCTTAGGTTTAATTCTATGATCGTTAGCGTAATTCTAGTACTATAACCTATACGTATACTTAACCTTAGGGACATCCCTAGACATACCTTAGAAATATCTCTAGGGATCTCACTAACATTTTTGCATCCTAGTTTCCAAAGGTTGACTAAACCTTTCCTCTGATACCAACTGTAGAGACCCGTATCTTGACGTACATGGACATTACATTAAATTTGCGGAATACTTAGTACATAACAAAAACACACACACAAGGATCGTAATAGGTTAGTTTCTTTGGAAACTCGGAACGTAATCTTCTAATCGTGGTGAAAGATCTTCAACATCTCCCATAAAGATCTTCCTTTTTTTTTACCTAAAACCTTTCTTTATATCCTGGGGAAAAGAAAACATAAAAGGGTGAGCTCAAATGCTCAGCAAGGGAAAATAAAGGAAATAAAAATCATATCATATCTTTTTAAAAATAAAAAACCTGCAAAATAGATCATAATATCTTAACATGGAATAAATCATAGAAGTGAAAATGAGATCCCCATAATCATAACATAAAACTTGAAACTTTTTGGCATGCACACATAATCATGGAAAATCATTTCTTGTTAGTCATGACTCATTGCCAAGACTATCTTAGTGGACAAAGTCCTTTTCTGAACCGAGTAACCCTCGTTTCAGTCCTGTTTCACTGAACCGGTATAACCTACCGTTCCAGCCCTGTCTATCTCATGAGATATAAAGTCTTTACCCAATGCATTAGAGGGAGATATAGGTCCCACCCATCTCATAATGAATCCTTTCTTATGTGTGCCACATAATCATAAAACATACATCATCGCATAACACATGTAACAAAAATGGGATTCTTGAAACATCATGACATCATAAATCAATTCATATAAGATAAAGGAATTCATAAAAATAATTCCATCACAACATGATCAAATCAATGTAATAATAGGGATAAAAATATAACCCTTTATTATCTTAGATGGAAAATAATTTTGATAAAACACTTGAACTCCATTCTTGAGGAAAATATCCTTTCTTCTTCAAAAACATTTTTCCTTTCATAACATTTCATACAACTTTAAAATAAAAGAATTTTATTAAAAATAAAATTGAAAACTTGTAAAGGAATCTTCTTGAAAATAATGTTTTAAAAATCCATTCATGCCGTATAAGTTAAAAAAACATTCTTCGTACTTTTGTCGGAAAAGTCAAAAAAGTACCTCGTACGACAAAAGATTCCTTTCACTAATATTACTAAAAACTCACCGAAGGGTAAAAATGGATTTAAACAATTGTAGGTGGATGGAAATAATATTACATTTTGATGAAACATGGATGTGGATGATAAAATACACCCCAGTAAATACTTACGAATAAACAATCTCGGATAAAAATGAGATTGTGATATTTCCCTTACCTTAGGTCCGATTTACTTCATATGTGTCCGAACCTCCTGTATAATGATTTACATAATGTCATTGACTTATTACAGAATCATATTCATTGTTATGATATCATATATGGTTCACTTGTGACATTATATTACCCGTTCTTTTGTAAATTCCATGTTAAAGAAGCGTTTTGGGTAAAATCGTTTCATTTATCGTAGGTGTTTTGACTTGTTGTTCTTGACATTATTATTACTTATATCATGATTTACATACTTCCAGAATATAAAATATGATTTATATATCATATATATTCAGTATATATATATATATAATAGATAGATAATGAAATGAAAAACACCGTTCATGGAGACGGTAGTCCGTACGTACGCATGAACGCTGTTTTCCTTTCCTTATTGTCTTGAATGGAAGTAAGTAGATGACATACATATATATATATACATAATTCCAGTAGCTTTGTAATGTCATATATTTCATTATTATTTCTTATATATACTTTATAATCATTCTTAAATGGTTAACATGGAGAATGAATCTCATCGCGTCGTGGAGACGGTAGTCCGTACGTACGCACAAGCGATGATATCATTTCCATAAATATTGAATTGAATTGGAGTGGATTATAAAATATATCAGAATCAATATGATGTTTTAATAACTATGTATAGTTATTATTTACACCATTATACCCATCCATGTAAGGTGGTGGTGGAAAATAGATTACACCACGGCGTGGAGACGGTATTCCGTACGTACGCACGTGCGGTGATTTCTTTTTCCATAGGATGGATAGATGGTGAAATAGGGTTGTTTCATACTTATAATAACATATCATTATATGAGTGATACTGATGTTATTACTTCATAATGAAACAACCTAAGAAGAAGAAGTGGAAGAAGAAATAAAGATGAAAGAATTGGTAACGGTAATTACCTCTTCTTTGAAGCGCCTCTTTGAGACCTCCTCTTAGGGCACTAAAATTGGTCTTTGAGGAAGACCAGAACCTCTAGGATGTTTCTAGGGAAGTGGAGAAGAGATTTTGGCAGGGGTTGGCCGAGATTGAGTGCTCAAATTGGTGTGAGGAGGAGGGGGAGGAGGTGTCCTTTTATAAGGGAGGAGAGGGGCACCTTAGGAATACCTCAAAATATTATTTTATATTAATGTCAAAATCGGTTTATAATGATTCCAAAGGGTCTTATTTAGAAGCTAAAGTGGGGTTGGGTCGAAATCCTATCAACCAATAAGATTTAGACAAGTTTAGGGTATTATTGTAACCTTATCAATTAGATTTAACTCTAAGTTAAATAATTTAACTTTTACCGTGTCTTTTTGTTTTCTTTCACTATATTGTTAATACACTTACTATAACATGCCAAACGAACCCCAAATTGTTTATTAGTAATACATATATCTTTATCTAAGTCATTTGGCCGAACCTTAGATTTTTAGGAATAAAATAACAATTAATAATATAATATTTGATTTAAAAACTATTTTGTGTCAATTTTGACACTATTTGATATATGATTTTTGTGAAAGTCCTAACAGAATTATATGTTCGAACCAAGTTGATTAAAGCAATAATAATATATCATAGTAACCTATAAAATTAGTTTAATTCATAAAAAGTCTCAAATTACATTCAGTTTGGTGTTTATAACATCAATTATGTCAATATTTCATTAATAAGATAATTACTGCATCATCTTTGTGTCATAAATAAATTAAATTATTTAATGTCTAAAAATTACAAATAAAATACCATTATGTAGGAAATCTTTTTAGATTTCTAATTAATATTTACAATCTAATTTATCTTATGTATAACCCTATATTTAAAATGTTTTCGTAAATAAACTTTGATTTTAACTCTTTTAACTCTTCTTTGAATAATAATAAATGTCCTAATCTAATCCAAGTGGGCCTAAATGGTCATATTTTATTCCTAAGCTTGTTTTTGGTCGAATTACACTTGTCCAATAGAATTAGGACATGTGTTAGGGTAATAGTAATATCATATTTACCCTTAGTTACCCTATTTACTATTAACAGCGGTAAAAAAAAGTAAAAAGTTACTATTCACCAAAAAATTATTTTTATCTCATTGAACCACATTTTACTTACTGATATCAACCGTGTCTGTCGGATTTTTGAAATTCCATTCACAGAAGCGGTAAAATTAAGTTTTATGCAAAATTCAGTTTTTAACCTACCACTTAGTGGTTTCACTATTCATCAAAAATTGAAGTTTTTCAGAAAAATGCCAAAATTTCACCCTAAGCTATAATTGATATTCCGAATTCAAAAATGATTTCTATTTTACAAAATTCCCAACATATAAGTTGCATTAATTAAATTAATTTCCGCTGTCACAACAAATAGCGTGTTTTTAAGAGATAATAACTATCAAAAGATTGACAATTGTTTATAACTGCTTTAAATGTGAAATTACATCCAATGACCAACATTGTATTAAATTGTAAAAATATATTCTAAATATACTTTAAAACCACTCAAATTAATAATTTATCAATATTAATTATTTCGATTAAAAAAGTTGTTATTAATTAAAATTTAGTAATTTTTACTATTTATCAGAATATGAAAGTTATCCGAAAAGTACCAAAATTTCACCTTAGGCTAAATTCAATACTCCGAATCCATATATGAAGTCCATTTTGAGAGCTAAAATTTCTAAAATTTTAAAAAGTGGTTATTACTATTCATAACGGCTAGTTTTAATAATATTTTAATAGCATATCGTTGTTTCGTGAAACTCAGTATTGCGTACTACACACGCTATCGAGGAAGGTTGTGATTGCGTGTAATGCAAGGAAAGTCAAGGATGCGTGTTGTGCAAGCTCCTTTTGGTGTAGCGTACAACACAAGACATTAGTGAAATAAAAAAAAAATTTCATAAAATCTTGGGCTGTTACATATATTTTGTATAACCCTATATTAAAAATGGTTTAGTTATTAAACATTGAATTTAACTCTTTTAACTCTTCTTTAAATAAAATAATAAAAAATGTCCTAATCTAATCCAAGTGGACCAATAAGATCATATTTTATTCCTAAGGATTTTTTGGTCGAATTATACATATCCAATAGAATTATAACATGTGTTGGGGTAATTTTGATATCATTTTTACCCTTAATTACCATATTTACTTTTAACCGTGGTAAATAAAAGTCAAAAGTTACTATTCAAAAAAAATATTTTCATCTTATTTAACGACATTTTACTTACTGATATTAACCGTGTCTCTTGGATTTTTGAAATTCAACTTACAGAAGCAGTAAAATTAAGTTTTATGCAAATTTTCAAATTCTCCTAGGAGGTAGGTAAAAGACGGTAAATAGTTCGATAAAATTTTATATATCTAAACTTATTATAAAATGACTCCAATGAATTAAGTTGAACATATATAGGTATTATGTATCTATTTTGACCTAAATTAAATTAAAATAAAATAACTAATTATTTAAATAAAAAGTCAGTTTTAACAAATAACGCAATGTTTTTTCACTATTCATCAAAAATTGAAAGTTTTCAAAAAAATACCAAAAATTCACCCTAAGATAATTTCAATATTCTGAATCTAAAAATGAAGTCCATTTTGAAAGATAAAATTTATAAAATTTTAAAAAGTGGGTATTAATATTCATAATGGCTAGTTTGATTGGTCACTGTGTTTTAGAATCTCGAAGTTTGGTACAATGCAAGCTATTGCATTATTCAAAGGGAAATGTACCATGGAATATTGGGGAGTTACAATTGGTCTTGTAGTTTATATTTTACAGGCTTTCAAAGTCATGTACTTGACACATTTTTAAGTTTCAAGTAAGTGCTTTTAAAAACTTATAAATTATTTTTCATCATCATTTTTTATTAAATTATTTTTTTTCAACTATTTTTTATATGTTTAATACATGTTTTAATTTTCATTTATATTGGTCTTATATTTTATATTTTATAGTCTTTCAAAGTCACGTACTTGAAACAGAATCCCACAACGGAAATTTAGAATGTTTTGCACAGGAAAGGGAGAACTAGAATCCCACATCGGAAATGCAGAATGATTTTCAGGGTAAGATCTTTTATAAAAGGGAGCTCTAGGTGAGAGCTTCTGTCAGAATCCAGACTGATGTAATGGTAGTACTGTTGGATTTTAAATAGCGAATAAATTCTGCTGAAATATATATATATATATATGACAAAACAAAACAAAAAATAATTTTTTTTAGGGGAATGGCGGCATCGCGAATGCCTCCTTCATGGCATATTTTTTTTTTAAAAATAACCCAGCATGTTTTACAAAATTATTTTAAAAAACTAATAAAAATCCCACCAAACCACAAGGTTCCCTCCATTTTAGGTAGCTGTACTGGCACCCTCCCATATCGGAATTACAAATGAGTCGTCCCCTTCCTCCATGGTCAATCCAGTGTGTGCGCTGGCATCACAACCTCCACCCTGGCGCACAACCACCCCGGCTTGAAACCATACCGGGTTCATTTCTCCTCTTTGTTGCAACATTTGGATGTCCCCATCTATTAGTAGGATATTATAAAGAGGTTATCCATTTTTATTGCATGACGTCAATGTGTACATAGGGTGAACTTTGATTTAGAGATCAATAGGTGGGGCAGTGAGTGCTTTTCAAACCAAGAGCTAACACTAATCTGGTCATTTTTTCAGTTGTGTGGTAGTTTGGTTTGACATAATGTCAATAAGTGGAGTGATGGTTATTGTTTTGTGATCATTCATGGCAGCTAGTAGTTATTTTTTCATTATTATGAACATGGTGACATCCTCTTATTATTTTAGGTGTCACATCGTTGTCATGGATGGATAATATTTTTGGTGTTGGAGTTGCGATGCACGTGATGGTGTATGCATGCGTTTAATTTATTTCTATATTTGATTGCATTTTAAATTAATTAATTTTAATTGTATTTTTATTTTATTTATTATATTCATGTTTTAATTAAATTTCATTTGGAGTCTTCACGCGTGCTTTGGTGCCCATTCTTATGATACCTAATTTGTAATCACATGTGGGAGAACATTTGAGAATTTATTGGTTCAGAATTCGACTGTGCGCATGAGAGAATCGCAAATCGCATGCGAGCGAATTCTAAATAAATAAATATATTAATTGAAAAATTAATATTTTTGTTGTTTTCTCCTTCAAACATACATGAGTGATATATAATCAGTAATCTCATTAAAGTGAACCCGATACAGAATTATACTTCAACTTTTTGAGAAATGGGTTGTGGTATTTCACTAATTGATTCAGTGCTATAATGAAGAAAAAATTATTTTTCAGGACAGAGAACGAAATGAAGGATGATTTTTAAAAAAATTAAAATATTAACTAACATCATAGAATGATACCTGATAGTATTTTTATTAAATTTATAATCGGTTATAATTAAATAAATAAATATTCACATGTAGGAATTAAATAATTGGCACTGGATGCACCTGAACGGACGTCACTACTCAGACACTTCCTTCTCCACCTATTTTATTCCATTTATTAGTTTGGTTCACTTATATAGTTTTAGTTAATTTAAATAATAATTTTTATATAATTGTATTTTTTTATAATTTTATGTTTCTTATCACATTTAAAAATTGTTTGCCTGAACATTCTTCCAAGAGGATATTCCTAGTGTCTACGCACATTCTCTCTATGGTTCGACCTTGCCTGCTACTTATATAGTAGTTTTTAGGTTAATAAATGTTGAAAATTCCAATTTTTTTAATTCATATTCCAAATTCTGGGCACCGTTTCTGGGGAAAATATTAGTATTAGAAGCTCCTTTAAAAGTGTGATTTTGGTAAAAAAAAGTGAAAAAAACAAACAAAAATTTTAAGTTTACTACTCTGAGAATTTTTCATTTTAAGTAATTTCAAGACCCCCATAATTTCAAAATGGTATTTTCAGCACCATACAACTAGAATCAATACCTTCCCTACATAGCCACTTCTCAAGGTATGATGTATAATGATTCCCCGCACATGATCACTCTAGGCAATCCTTTCTATTATAATGATTTTTATTCAATTCCATGTCATGATACATGCAAGAATCCTTCACTATATTTTACTTCTAGTTCTTAACAATCATTTGGTCATTTTCAAAGTCAATGCATTCTTAAAAATTTAGAACTCGATAATTCATGTGAAACAAATGATTCAATAATTGGGTGCATGTTAGTTTTAACTATCACAAAGACAAATTTGAGGTTTGAACTTCATGATGAAGGTAACACAGTGTTTCTTTCCTCAAAAAATGATCTATAAAATCAATTAAATAATTTTAGAAATAAAATGAATCATCTTTACAAACTAGTTTCCTCACTACCACTTGATTATCTCATTCAAAACAATTATTTTGAGAAGAGTGAATTAGAGGCTTCATTTGAACAACATTCATTATCTGATTCTAAGGATGAGACTACATTGATCGATCATTATTCATGACATATCATTGATGACTCCTCCACATCACAATATGATTCTTTTAATCTAATCACATTTCAAAAATATGGGAGCTTAGTCTTCCACCCTATTGAATGTAATGGTCCCTCAAAAAATTTTATTTCATGTCTTTATTCTCTAAGTTCACAACCCATCCATCCTAAAGTGAAAAAGGACACATTCAATATCTAACAAATTTTTCTTTTTGAGGATGAAGAGCACATTTAACTGGGACCCTTCTTTACCATGATAGAGTCATAATTGAACCGAGATCTCATATATTTCCACATTCAATAGAACATCACGTAAAATTAAATTAGATCACCACTTTCTGAAAATACTTTGATCTTGAAACTGTTTCCAACATGAAGACATCTAAAACATTTCAGGAGTCATAAAATTAGTCAGGGGTTATGGTGAAGGAAACTTATAATTTTTAGAAGCAATTGAAGAATGGAATTTTCTATAGGAACCTGAGTTCGTGGTTCCACATGTGCCAACAGAGAAATATGATGAGGTCAGTATAGAAGAAACTTTTAAAAAATATGAAATTCTAGAAATAATGGATCCACCTACTCTAACTATCCCTACCCCACTTTCTACATGCATCAATCATAAATTGAGTTAAAAACTAGTGTATTTTCTTATACTAGTAGTTAGTAGTAAAAAACGGATTGGGATACATCATCAACCCAAATAATTCATTCAAGAATATGATGAATATAATCCAACCACTAAAAGATTATGGTAAGGTCATTTCTTCTCCTATGGAAATTCAGAAATATAATGTTCGTGATCTTATTGATGATTCCCTTTTCATAAACATCACCTATTTGGCATGTCTTTCTTTAGATGGGGTATATTCATTCCCTTATAAGCTATGTTATTTTCATTTTATTCCACCCATTAATTTTTCTGACAAGTTTCCATTGAGATATTGTGAATATTCCAAGATAATTTCTTTTTCAAGGAATGAATTCCACAATCCCACTGAAAAATAATTAGTTTCATGGAATACATTTTAGTTCGATCCAAATGGTGTTTCAACAATGTTTAGATGAAGACAAAGTAAAGTTAGTAATAAATGGGAGGAAACCTTTCATTTGTTTGTTTTATTTTCACTATATTTAGTTCCAATTAATTTAGTCTTTAAGTAATAAAATGGAATGAATTTACAACAATATATTTTCTCCTAGAACCATAGTGGAGCTAAATTCATCATAAATATTTTTATCATTCACATTCTTTTGATTATGGTGTGGAATATTTGATATTATGTGGGTTTGTGTTGTTCAATGTGTGTATTTTGAAAGCACATCATTTTTTAGTGTCATCTGATATAAAAAATATTTCTACATTTTTCTACACTTATATAGGGAAGTGTTTCATTTTCTATTATATTTTATTCTTTCAAAAACACCATGTAAATAACTAACTCAAAAAATGAAAATGAAAAAAATTAAAGAAAAACTAACATTCATGTCATTGTTGAACCCACATGAAAATGAATTCATTTCTATAGTAACACAGCTGAGGGAACACCACTTGTATCCTTAAATAATTTGAGCACATGATTCCTATTTAGAATTTTTTGATCCTTGATCTCAGGAATTAGATGACTGCTAATATTATTTCATTCTTCAAAAAAAAATTCCTAAACTTTGATATTTTTTCAACACTTATTTTCACTCATGCTCATTTGTGATGTCAAATATTTTATTTCCATACCTATGAGGATCACTACTGGAAAATGATCTTATACCCACGATTCCAAACTGTGGGTATGGACCCTAAAACTGTGGGTATAGGCTATACCCATGGTTTGGGGAACCATGGTCATTGGTGGTGTCGGTATAGGTCCATGACCTATACCCACCGTTTGGAAAAACTTTGGGTATAGGTTTTTTCCACTATGTCATAACTCTATACCCACAGTTTGAAAACCGTGGGTATAGCATATTTTACAAAATAGCAGCCCGCAGGATTCGATCTCGTGACCACTTTCCCGTTCACGAGAATCCTTACCACAACCCCATCATTGCTATATATATGTATATATATATATATATATTATTAAATATATTTATTTGTGGGTATAGAGGAATAAACTGTGGGTATATAGCTCCCACCAAATTGTTTTTGTTCCCGTGGAAAAAATAAATTACCCGCGCACACGCGATAAACCTATACCCACGGTTTGTCAAAACCGCGAGTATAAGTTTTTTTATCCGACAACTATACCCACGGTTTTGGAAAAACTGTGGGTATAGGTCACCCTATCCCCAAGGTTTTGGGAAAACCGTGGGTATATGAATTTTTTGATACCCTATACCCACGGTTTGGAGAAAACTGTGGGTATATAGTAACCTATTCCCATGGTTTGGGGAAACCGTGGGAATAGGCTATCAAAAAATGCATATTCCCATAGTTTGCCAAGAACTGTGGGGATAGGGTGACCTATGCCCACGGTTTTCCCCAAAACCGTGGGTATAGGTCCATTTTCATGTAGTGGATTATTTACCATTTTTACATTATCTCTTGTTTCTATTTTTCTTGATGGAATCTTGACCATGTTATGCCTTCTAAAACATTCCATGTTTTTCCATCACAGTGATAAGAATTCTAAATTTTTCACTGAAATGACTAAGGAATTTGTTTGATATTCATCCTCTTTGACCCACTCATCCACCCTTCCATTTTATCTATCATGTATCTCTTAGAATCTATGAATAATACTTTTTAAGATTTTCTCATATCTAATAACCTTTCCAACCCATTTCTTAATTATTTTCATGATAAATTTTAATCTAAGTGTGAGGGAGAGATGTATTCACAAAGAGGGTTGTCTGAGGGGTAATAGTAATTTGATACTCATGGATTGACATTATATCATCCTGATCATATGTATTATATTTCATAGTATCCACATTCAATATATTTGTTTTGATATAGGAATATAAATTATTCTTTGGTTCCAAAAAAAGTACTTTTGTGGTCATTATGTGGTAACCCTCACTTTTCAGGATACCTATAAAAGTGATTATTCCTTACTCCAAGAGAGAGAGAGATTTATATATGACCTACTTTCACTAAGATGCTACAGTGAACGCTCTACTTTTTCACCTTTCTTTTGGATTTTTTATGACATTTATTTCATGGGGTTTTGTATTTAATACTCACCAGTTTTTCCAGCCCATCTTATTTGAGTGATTTTTGTCAAAAAAAGAAATTGGTTGAAAAAAATGGATTTTCATATGCTTGGGGAAAAGAAACTTTTTAATTTTGGGAGAGTGAGAGTTTATGGGAGACATTTTTATTAACACTTATCATGTATTAATTTCAAGATTAAACCCTCCTTTTTACTAAACAATTGTCAAAAAATTTTTATGACCCACTATCTGACATCCTCAGAGACATTTGAACTTAATATGAAGTCATCAAAATTAATGTATTCCTTTGATTTCCACTAGTGAAGAAGTGAAATTCAAGATAATACTATGGTAATAATACATGTGTATCAGAATTGCAAAAAACATTGATCAATTTTTTTAAGCGATGAGAGTGATCACTACTGAAAAACGGGCCTTTAACAACACCAGAAATGGCCTTTATCTATGCAAGAAAATCACTGACTACATGAGTGAGGTTAAAATCCCTAGTCTTTTATCATTTTTGAAAAAGCACTGATAAATGGGTCCTTTATCGATGCTAAAAAAAGTTCTAATAATATGACCTTTATCAGCGCTTTAATTTAGTGAAACTAAAGGAACCATTTATCAGTGCTTATAAAAATGCTAATAAAGGGTCATTTATTAGATATTTTATGAGCGCAGATAAAATAGACTTTAATCAGTGATTTTATGACCACTAATAAAATATAATTTTATCATTGGTTATAGAAGTGCTGATAAAGCAGACGTTTATCAAAGATTTTAAAAGTACTATTAAATGTGGTCTTTATAAGTGCTGATAAAGGGTTATAGTGTAATGTATTGTAATAACACAATACAGAACCACTGTAGTGTGCTGTAACAACACACTGTAGCACCAAACACACCAGATATCAATAAAAACAATTCCCAATATAGGACTTAAATGAAATAAAACTTACAACACAAACAGAATAAAAAACACTATATTATAGACATTTCAAACTTTGGTTTATAAAATTACATAAATAAAAAAATATTACATGCATTAAAAAACATCAACGTTCCTTTTAATACAAACCTGACTCATGATATTTCCAAACAAACCACCCCTTCTCGAGAAAACTAATGCACCTGTATGAAAAAAATTCTTATGTTAATAATAATATAAATAAATTAATTAATAGAGAGTGTTAATTTTACTAAAATTTATATCTGTTTTAAATAAAATGACACACTTGGAGTCATACCGGTCACACTCTTCATCGCATTGAGGTGAGGCGAATTCCTACACATCAAAAATGACATATGGATTGTTTTCCTAAATTATTTAAACAGTTTGAATGTTTTTTCTCAGTTTTGAGGAGGTTAGTTGGCCTTTTTACTAAAATTGATGTAAATTATAAATAAAAGCACACACTTGGATTCATATCAGTCGTACCATGCATCATATTGATGTGAAGATAATTTTTGAATGTATCAAATCAACTATGGATCATTTTCCTAAATTATCAAAACAATATGAATGTGTTTGTTTGGTTTTGAGTAGCTATGTTTTTTTTTCTAAAATTGATGTCAATTTTAAATAAATATGCACTTAGAGTCATACTGGTCGCACAATGCATCATATTGAGGTGTGTATGATTCCTACACATTCCAAATCATGTATAGATTGTTTCCTAAAGTATCAAAATAATCTGAATGTGTTTTCTCAATTTTGAGTATGTCACTTGTCTTTTTTACTAAAGTGTAATTTTAAACATAAAACATTAACTTTGACTCATATGGATCACATCGTATATCAGTTTCATGTGAGATTTATTCCTACACATCACAAATGATTTATGAATCGATGCTCGGAATTATCAAAAAAATATGAGGGTGTGTTCTTCGTTTTCAGTGAGTGAAACGTTTTAAAGTCAAATATCAGTTTTAAACTCATAACGGACACATTGAATCAGTTTTATTTTTTACTAAAATTAATGCCAATTTAAAATATAAATTAGTAATTTGAGTCAAACTAGTAACATCATGTGTATGATTGAGGTGTGGCTGATTCCTACACATCCCAAAGTCTCAAAAAAATCCTAACTATCAATGTTACCGTGAATCCCATTTACTTTTTTTGTCAAACTGCCAACATTGCATGTGCATCTTCGAATAAACCAAATCAACTTGAAAAAAAGAATATAACTGTATAAGAAAACAATTATTATGTGAGTAATACTAGAAAAATAAATTAAACATAAATATAAAACAATACATAAATTCTATAGACAATGATTTTACTGTGAAAACATCATGATTACATCTCTAATTGATCATAGGAAGCTTCATTTCTCTTCCTGCAAAGGAAGTGGGGGTAACTTGAAAGAAAGTTATAAATACACCACTATAGGGGTGAAAAGGTTTTAAGGGACAAGAAATATGAAAGATGGACAGATTACCCCAACTCAAACAAATGAATCCACCTATATAAGAAAACAATTATTATGTTAGTAATACTAAAAATAAATAAATTAATCATAAATATGAAATGATACATTAAATCTATGGACAATGATTTTTCTGTGTAAACATAAATATTACCTATGTAGTTGAGTAGAGTAAGTTTCATTTCTTTTCCTGCAAAGGTAGTGGAGGTAACTTGAAAGAAAGAGATAAATACACCACTATAGGGGTGAAAAGGTTTTACAGGAGAGGAAGCATGAAAGTTGGAAAGAGCACTCCAACTTGAAAAAAATAATCCACCTATATAAGAAAAAATTTATTATGTGATTAATACTAAAAATATGTAAATTAAACATAAATATGAAACAAGGCATTAAATTTATGGACATTGATTTTACTGTAGAAATATCAAGATTACCTCTCTAATTGAGCATAGGAAGCGTCACTTCTCTTCCTTCAAATTAAATGGAGGTAACTTGAATGAAAGTAATAAATGCACCACTATATGAGTGAAAAGTTTTCAAGGGAGAAGAAGTATGAAAGTTGGAAAGAGTACCCCAACTCGTACAAAAGAATCCCCCTATATAAGAAAATATTTATTATATGAGTAATACTAAAATGAAATAAATTAAAAATAAATATAAAATAATACATAAATTTAATGGAAAATGATTTTACTGTGAAAACATCAAGATTACATCAGTAATTAAGTAAAGAAAACATCATTGCTCTTCCTGCAAAGGCAGTGGAGGTGACTTTAAAGAAAGTGATAAATGCACCACTGTAGGGGTGAAAAGGTTTTAAAGGATAATAAGCGTGAAAGTTAGATAGAGCACCCCAACTCAATCAAAATAATCCACTTGTATATGAAAACATTTATTATGTGATTAATACCAAAAAGAAAAAAAATAAACATAAATATGAAACAATACATTAATTATAGGGGTAATGGTTTTACTATGAAAACATCAAGATTACCTCTGTGATTGATTAGATACAACTTCATTGTTCTCCCTGCAAATTCATGATGCATAGATAGAAATCTTCTAAAATAAATGAACTTTGTATGGAATAATGAAAACTAAATCAATGTTTCATTATATATTTTTTCAGTAAAATAGCGAAAGTATATAATAACATTACCTTTACATATTTCCAAAGGGTTTCCTTAATTATAGTTTGTTCTTCCATCATGTGTAGAAGACATTGTTTGCATGTGTCATCAAACATTAAATTTAGATTATGTTACTGCAGTAGAGAACATATAATGTTATGAGGAGAAACATAATATATTAAAAACCATTTTTAGATTCTCATTGAGACCTCTTTTAGTTTTTTAATGGTTTCAAGTATTTGGTTCCTCTATAGAGAATCCAAATCCCCTATTTGTGGTCCCCTATAACATACAAGACATTATCTACATTGGGACCAACATGAATTGATTATGATGTCCCAATGAAAGGGTCATCCTCAATTGAATTTTCATATGACTCAACATTTATTTTAGTCACCAGCAAAAAAATCAACCAATTCTTGTTTATTAGATCAGAGAAATAAAATACTTGCACTATTTTTGATGCCATTTTTAACGGATCACCTTTTTTTCTTTCCACACTTAAATTCACCTTCGCAAATCCCATTTCATCAACTTTCACTCCATTGATATTTTCAATCCATTTGCAACGGAAAATAGGCACTTGAAATGTTGTATAATCCAACTCGTATATCTGTTCAATAATTCCAAAATATGACATATTTTCATCAATTGGATTTCTATATTTGGAACCACATATGTGCATCGGTATAGCCAAAAGTGTAACACCACTATTTTGAATCTTATTGAAGTTATCGTGTTCTTTTTTATAGAACATATAACCATTTATTACAAAATTAGTTTAAGATATTACATTTTCATTTGGTCCTCTAGATATCCATTGACGTCGTCCAACAATTGAATTCATTTTTTCATATAACTCAAAAATTTGATCTCTAAACCATTCTGTAAACTATTTATTATGTGTATTTTATATCCATCCTTCATCCCTTGATAGATTCAAATCTATAATAATTTTTTTTGGGCTTCAATTTATGGATAAACATCTTCACTATTATGTAATATATAAATATGTGTTTTCTTCTTCTCTATCAAGGTAATCGTAACAACATCTCTTTTGGAAATCCCTTCGCCCATAAGGTGTTCATTGTGATGAGATTTTGGGAGACTGATGCTTTCAACATCGGATAGGTAATTGGTATATAATTCAAGAGCTTCTTCAATAATATATCATTCTCTAATACAACCTTCTGGATGACTTTGATTATTAACATACCCTTTCAAAATCTTTATATACTTCTCAATGGGGTATATCCATCTATAATAGACAGGACCATATAGTTGAACCTCTTTGAACAAGTGAACCATCAGGTGGAAAAATATATCAAATAATTATTGTGGGAATAACAAATCTAATTCACATAATATGACTATAATCTTCTTATTCATGATGGGAAACTTCACCAGGTTTATAACTTTACTGCACATGGCATTGAAAAAATAGCAGAGTCTGGTTAATATATGTCATACATTTTTTGGCAGAATGCAATGGAAATCAACATGCATTAGATCTTGCATCAAAACATGACAGTCATGTGATTTTCGTCCTTGTAACTTCAAATTATTAATTGAAACGACATGCTTTATATTTTATGAATACCCCTGTGGAACTTTTATAATAGTTAGGAAAAGGAAAATTTTCAACTTTTCTTTTCTAGATAGAGTGTAAGCTGTTGGATGAAGAAAAGTTTTCATTTTAACCTTCACCGGTGTCAACTCTTCCCTTATCCCAATTTCAATCAAGTCTAACCTAGCCTTGATGTCATTTTTAATTTTTTTCAGGAACATTTAGTAATGTTCCAATAACACTATCAAATACATTTTTTTCTACATGCATGACATAAATAAAATGTCTGACATACAAACAGTTCCAATATGGTAATTCAAAAAAAAACTGAAACTCTTCTTCTAACCTGATTTTGTAAGGTTTTTTGAAAATAGTTTTCTGAAAAAATGTCAATCTTTTTTACTTTTTTGTACAGTTGATCACCCATTACCGGAGACAGTGTTGTACCTTGTTTGATTTTACCATCGAATGATGTCGTCTTGGATCCGTATTTATGTCGTCGAGGTAAAAATATTTGATTTCCTAAAAACACAGTCTTCAAAGAATGTTTCAACTGAACTAAGTATGCGCATTTTCACAAATGAGAAACCCCAACATTCCTTTAATGCTATATCATGATAAATTTCCATAATGGGGGAAGTTATTTATTGTTCCATACAACATGGACCTCAATGTGAATTATTCACTTATATGAGCATCATACATTGTAATAATTTTATCCCACATCAATTTCAGATCTTCGATCAAGGGAGCCAAATAGACGTCAATATCATTATCAGGTTGCTTTGGTCCAGATATAAGCAAAGGAAACATAATGTATTTGTGCTTCATGCATAACCATGGCAGTAAGTTATAATTTACCAACATGACAGGCCATGTACTATGAGTACTACTCTGTATTCCAAAAGGATTTATTCCATCTATAAATAATGAAAGATGAAAATTTCTCATCCCATCTCCAAATTCGAGAAACTCGTAATCAATCTTCTTCTACCGAGGAGAATATATTGGATGACGTAGATTCACATCTTTAATTCTTGTATATGTATATCATGTTAATTGTCCTATAGTTTCCAGAAATCTATATAGTCTTCTAAACCACGTAATGTTATTAAAGTACCATACATATTTCAAAGGACTTGATTTATTTTTCTTGTATCAGTCTTGAACACACTTAGGGCATTTTATGAGTGATTCATGGCCCTTCAGAAACAATATGCAATCATTTTGACAAGCATGTATTTTTTTAGAGATCATTCCCATTGAGCGTAACATTATTTTAGCATCATATGTTCATCATGGTAGTTTATTTTGTTCTGGTAACATATCGTTCAAAAGAACAAGTAGTTCTGTAAAGCTAGTGTCAGTCCATCCACTACCAACTTTCAAATTATATAACTTCAATATAGCTGACAAGGATGTGTATTTAGTGAAATGGGTATACAATGGTTTCTTGGAACATCTATTTAACTCCTAAAATAACTTTTGACAAACATGATGTCCATATTTAATTGACTTTGTCATTTCTTCCATGTGATCTTCATCATCTTTTACAAATGTATCTATATCAAATGATTCATAAACCATAGTATCATCCCAATCGATGTCCACATTCAGTTTTTTCCTGTGTTTAGTATAATATTTATAGCTTTGATATATTCCATGACAAATCAAATGTTCTTAAAACTCTTCCAAACTAATTTATCTTGAATAAAAATAATGTAAACATAGACAGATTATTTTAGAAGGGTTTTCTTCACGCTCTCTTACAAACTTGATGATCTATTTAACTTCATCTTCATATTCATTTTTCAAATGATTATCATGAATCCATTTTCAATTCATATCCATCCTATTGGGTTCATAAAAGATTAATTTTATACAATATATAAATAAATACATATAAGATATTCATTATCAAAAGTGAAAGTTGTATACAATTATAATAAGGGAAACTCAACATTGGATTGTTTTAAAGAATTTCAATATGTTGAAGAAAATGGGTAATTGAATTTAAGAAAATAATTACTCCACATTAAATCTTTCTTAAATAACCTAAAAAAATGGAAATATATTATAGGCAATTAAAAAGTAATAAGAAACTAAAATATGATAAATATAAATAATAAACTCTAATTCAATCAACTAGAAGATATAAAACTATATGGAAACAAGTGGTGTAGTAACCTAATCCATTATTACATTTCAAATTAATGGTATATATATATTTGAAAACATCTTAAGACTCTTGGGATGTCATATCACCACACAGACCCATCCTAAATAAATTTAAGGTACACTAACTAGATGTAAAATTGGAATTTACTAATAGATTACATGAATACGAAGTTTACTATAATAACCTAGTTCTTACCTTGAGGTATGGATCATTCCTTTTCAGTTTATACATAAGAAAATGGGGGGAAATAGTTTAAGCAGCTGGTTGTAGGCATGTTACACGACATGGTTGGGAACTACATGCCTTGTACTTATAGGTACACATAGGTTATGAAAGGATACATTCCATGTAACCCTAGTACATAGCCATGTAAAGGTGGTTCTAGAAAATTGTACATACATGACATGTAATCTCAAGTACATGTTCTGTACTATTTATTAATTGATTAAATTGGGCAGTAGCATCCTTTTTTCAAATGGATAGAAGGCTCGTCCGGGGTCGAGAACAGCAGCGCCGACAACCATTTTCCATCTCGATTGATCATCCAAAACCCATATCCTTTGTCGTTGGTTCTGTTTGAACCTAGTCGGTGAGGTCTCAATTCCTCTTGATCCTTTCATTCATATTTATTCTCTCAAAGAAGTTATTTAAGGTTGATCTTTTATGCCCATTTTGTAGATCTACTCTGTTCTAGGTAGAATCAAAGCCAAGTGCTAGATGAGGAGAGTCATACTATGATGATGTAGGTGGTCTTGTGTCTTTCAAAAATTATCTTGATGTTTATATATGTCGGAGTGTCGCATTACCACTTTTAGGGTGTCTCTTGATTGAATAATGAACCTTGTTATTTCCTATTGTTGATTAGGTAATTAATTGGATGATTGAAAGAATGTTTAGGGTTGTGATCCTTGATTGAGGGCCACCCCTTGGGTGAGTTTCCATTATATGGTTGTTTGGATGAGAATACCAACGAGGCTTGACTTAAATTCCCATTCTTGGGTTGTTAAAAAGACATTGCTCATTATATAAATTTCCCACATGAGATACTTGTTGTGTTAAGCTTTATAATTGTTTAAATTGCACAATAGAATTGTTATATGTTTTTCTCATGTGATTTTTCCTTCTTTTCCCATGTAATAGTTTAATTTATATGTGTTGGTTATTGGGTAAACTATGCCACCTAAGTTGTTAATGCTAAATCCATGTGATAGTTTAATTCACATATGTTGCTACTTATATGGAATGTGAATTTGAATTAAATAATAAAAAGTGGTAATTAGCTTTGGGTGAGCCACAGTCTCAGTAAAAAGACAAGGTCGGGCTCATGTGAATAATTTCATCTTATATACCTTGGGTGAACCACTGTCTTGGCTAAAAGATAATTGATGAGCTTAAGAGGTTAATTAAGTAAAGGTTATGAGCGACCCATAGATAGGGTGGTCGGGGTCATTGAGTCTTATTTTAAAAATTTCAAGAAAACCTATGATCCATTGAGGGATACATAGGCCTGGTTCTATTACAAAATGATTAAATGATTATTATGTCAAAAGTTGACCACTACTCTCTTACAGGGGGTCTTTAGGCCTAGGCTGGACCTTGAGACTTTATATAATTCATGGAACTTGATAATCATCATGAACTGAGGTGTGTGTTTGAAATTGTAGATCCATGACACCACCACAACCTCTTGTTGTATACCAGGAGGGTGGTGATGATCATAACCCAGAGGTGGTAGGCCATGGGTTACTAGTGGATCCTCCAGTCATGCCAGCTATGGAACCAGGAGTTGTACTGGAAATAGGTGTTGAGGCACACTTCTACAATGGGTTTTTGTGTTTCATGCAGTCTGTTCAAGGAGTAACGCAACCTACCTCTACTGTGGTAGAGTTGATGCATGAGTTTCAATAAGAACATCCACCCACGTTTTCAAGGATGACAGACCACAAGATACAGAGTCATGGCCAGAGGCCCTGTTTTCTATCTTTGAGAATTTTGAGGTAACTCTTTAGAAAAGGGTCAATCTCGTGATGTATATGTTGTGTGAATTCTCCAATATATGGTGGTATATTATCACTTATACCAATCATCGAGAGAGATGTCCTAGATGGAGTTTCATAAAGGCTTATAAGATTACTTCTATCCTAAGACATTGAGGGTTGGTAGAGCATAGGAGTTCATACAACTGGAGATGGGTGCGCTATCAGTCATGGAATATTCGGCATGTTTTACTGAGCTCTAGAGTTTCACACATATTCTTATGGGTGATGAGTTATCGAAAGCTAGGTGATTCAAGGATGGTCTCAAATACGATATCCAATCATAGGTAAATGTATTCCGACTGACTAGTGTATATAGGATTGAGAACCAGGTGTTGATCACTTAGCGTATCTTGATGGAATCTAAAGGTGTTTGCTAGGGTATCTCAACATCAAGATTTGGTACTACATCGATTGGTAGTAGGAATCACCATTTGGAGCTTCCCCATAGTGATACTAGTAGTCAGAACATATCTTCAAGTATCCAAGTGAGGTGATACTAGGGCGAAAGGTTGGGGTATACAATAACACAGTGTTTGTTGGACCTATTTGAGTGTTGGTCTTGTGGCAAGATGGTCTATCTATAGAATTTCTATAGAACGTTTCCACCAGAAGTAAGTGAGAGAGGTTTTGCACTGACTCCGCGTTCAGTAGTAGGGTCAACAGCTTCTCACCAGATAGGGAGCTAGGGTACGTCAGGCCTTTCAGGCCATGGTAGTGGTTGTGGCTATGGTAGCCAAACCCAAAGTTCATAGGGATAGTAGGGTGAATCATCTTAGGGTATCCCGTTTGTGTCACAGGGTTATGGTACAAGCCACCTATATGCAGTACAACAAACCCAACAGGAGAAAAATCCCAGACCTTCTACTGTCAGAGGTACTATTCTAGTACCCTCCATTTTAGCTTTGGCACTTCTCGATATAGGGTATTCACATAGTTTCATATATGTATATATGGTAGAGAGTATTGGGATCATTATATAGTGTTAGGATGATTTTATGATGCTATAAACTATGTTGGGGATCAGGAAGGAAGGCGTGCATTAGTGTAGGGAGTTCCCCCTTATGATTGTGTGTTTCACTTCATATGGGACCTCTATTTCCTTGAGATGATAGGATTTGATATCATTATCTGGATGGACTAGTTGGTTATCTTTCTATCCTTTGTTTATTTTTGTCACCGTAGGGTGAGGTTTATGTCACCAGAGGGTAGAGATTTTCTTCACAAAGGTGAATGGGATGTCCAGGTGAGCCGAGCTGGACCTGAGCATCATGGGCTAGGAGGGATGACATTCCAGATTGTGAGTTTATATCTGGATGATCAGGGGACATGTCAAACCGATTTCCCTCCAGTATTTGATCATTTCAGGGATGTTTCCCCCGACTACTTTTCAGGATTACCTTTGGTGAGAGCAGTAGAGTTATCTATCGAGCTAGTGCTAGGAGTTGCACCTATATCCATTCCTCCTTATAGGATAGCTTCTATAGAGTTGCAAGAGCTCAAAGTGAAGCTATATGATTTAGAGGAAAAGTGTTTCATCCCACCCAATACTTCTATATGGGGTTCTCTGGGCCTTTTGTAGAAAAAAAAAGATAGACGGTACCCTTAGGCTATGTGTGGATTACTAGAAATTAAACAAGTTGAAGGTTAAGAACTGGTATCATCTACCTCATATAGATTATCTCTTCAACTGGAACTATGGAGATTAAGTTTTCTCCAAGATATATTTGAGATATGGTTATCATCATGTGCATGTTAGATCATCATACGTACCTCTCAAAGCCTTTAAAAGCAGGTATGGTCTCTATGATTATTTGTTCATGTTGTTTTGTCTCATGAATTTGATTGCAGTCTTTATGTCACTAATGAACCATGTGTTCCATCAATATCTTGACTCATTATTTGTGGTTTTCTTGGATGATATCTTCATGTATTCTCAGAATCAACACGAACAAGACAAAAATCATGAGATTGTTTTGAATACACTGAGAGAGAATCAGTTATATGCTAGTTCACAAAGTGCCACTTATAGATGGATCAGATTAACTTCTTGAGTCACATCATCTCAGATACAAGAGTATCAATGGACACAGAGAAGGTTATAGAAGTATTTTCATGGGATTATCCCAAGAACAACTTTGAGGTGCAGAGTTTCTTAGGGATGGTAGGTTACTATAGGATCTTCATACTGGACTTCTCACATTTATAGTGTTTTTGGAAGTCCTAACTAAGAAGGGTGTGAAATATGTATGGATAGTTTCTTATGAGATAGACTTTCCGGATATAAAAGGGCGATTGACTTTAGTGTTGATACTAATTTTTTTAGAGCCAGGAAATAGTTACACTATGTACTGTGACACATAAGGTATTGGTGTTGGAGTGGTTCTTATGCAGGGGGATCGAGTCGTTACATATGGGTCTCAGTAATTGAGGCCACGTGAGAGGAATTACCCAACACATGATCTTGAGGTAGCTATGATTTTTCACACATTACGCTCTTGGATACTTTACTTACTGGGAGAGAATTTTTTGGTATACACTTACCAAAAAAGCCTTAAGTAAATATTTATACAGTGTGATCTATATCTGAGTCAGTGAAGGTGGGTGGAATACCTTTAGTATTTTCAATTCGAGCTTGCCTATACTCCTGGTAAATACAATGAAGTGGCTAATTCATTAAGTAGGAGGACTCAAATACAGGCAATGCAATAGTCCAATAATGAGTGGAATCTTATGGCATTGTTCTATGAGATGCACTTGGATGTGAATTATAGTTAGGGGAAAATGTTTTTATTGTCCTTAGTTATTAACTCTATCCTTATGGATATAGTGAGGATGAATCATCTATCAAACTATGAAGTCCTAGTTCTACGGGAAAGTGTGGCAGGTGATGAACCTCCTCCTAGTTGGACTGTAGGTGAAGATGATGTTCTATGAGTACATGGTCACATGTTAGTCTATTCAAACATGTGAGAGGAGATTTTGCAAGATTTTCATGCTTCATCTTGGGCAGTGCATCTTGGCACCACCAATATATATCAGAATTTATATCATATGTATTGGTGGGAAATCATGAAAATATATGTAGTTGGTTTTTTCATGAGATGTTCCACCTGGCAGCAGGTGAAGCTAGAACACTAGTGACCCGTTGAACATTTACAGCAGCTAACCATTCCAAAGTGAAAATGGAATGACTTCACGATGGATTTCATTACAGATTTACTGAAGTCACATTGCGGTAATTATGTCATATGGGTTGTTATTGGCAGGATCATGAAGGTTTCATATTTCATGCTGATCAAGGAAACCTTCATTGTTGATGAGCATGGGTGGTTGTAAATCCATGAGATTTTATGACTTCATGGGGTTCCACATTCTATCATTTTAGATAGAGACACTCGGGTTACTTCTCATTTCTATAAAGGGATACAGAGGGTGCTGGGTACACAGGTGCTTCTGGGCATAGCTTACCACCCCCAAACGGATGTCCAGTTAGAATTCATGATTCAGGTGCTCTAGGGCATGCTTTGGGCATGCATCTTGGATTTAAGGGGCTCTTGGGAGAGGCACATACCCCTGGCTGAGTTCACCTACAATAATAGCTTTCAGGATACTTTTCATATGGATCCATATGAGGCTTTTTATGTTAGGAAATACCGATCACCCCTCTGTTGTCTACAGGCATGAGAAGTAACAATGTTGGGACCTCTCTTTGTCCAAGAAACCATGTTGCAGGTGTAGTTGATTCAGAAGCATATGACTACTATGCAATCTCATCTGAAATATTTTGTTGATCACCGCAGATGACCTCTGTAGTTTGAGGTCGGGGATCAGGGTTTCCTATGTGTTTCACCAAGTTTGGTACACAAGAGGATCAGAAGATAGGGTAAGCTTTCACCGAGGTACTTCAGACCATTTGAGATTATGGGGAGGGTCTGGCCAATAGCCTATCAGTTAAAGTTACCTCAGTGGTATAGGGATATGCAGGATGCCTTCCACTTTTATCAGCTATGACATTATCTTTTAGAATTGTCTCAAACTTTTCAGCCCGAGGAGGTTGAGTTATAGTCTTATGTTTACATTGAGGATAATCCTATATGAATTGTGGATTTTAGCACGAAGGTTCTCGGTGGTCGGTCTATTCCTTCAGTACGAATAATATGGTAGAATGACAGAGTGAAGGACATAACCAGGTAGAGGGAGGGTGATGTAAGATCTAAGTGACCATAGTTTTTATCAGATGTATCTTCATCACCCTTGGAAGGGAAATTTGGGGATGAATTACTTTAAGAGGGTGAAATTTGTAAGAACCTGATTCTTCTTGAGGTACAAATCTTGAGTTTTCTGTTTTTTCTTTGTTTAGTTGCTTAAATATGACTTATTTTGGTTGCCTGTTGAGATTGATGAAGTATTGGGGTGTCCGGGGATCATTCGAAAATGGGATCCCAAGATTTGGGGTGTTTTGGGCCTAGTACATGGTTAGTAGAACCCGTGTGGGTTAGGCTTCATGTTTTATTAAATCATGGAATGCTGGTTAGTAGGGGATTACTAGATTCCCAGTTAGAGGATAATGTGTAGTAGGCCCCACATGACCGTGTGGTAGGTTTTTATTTTTAGCAGACCTTTGCAGAGACCTATCGCATTGTCACTGCATGGTCAATAAACAGTGGGGGGTAACTATTTGAGTTCCCCTTTCTCCTACAATAGACCGTGCGACTTGGTGCACGGTTTGAAAAATCATGTGCCTAAACTGTGTGAACCAGTTAAATTGGATAAATTTACCTTTTCCCCCTAAAATTTTTATAACATAAAAATCTAATCTCCTTATCACATTGCACGGCAAGGGAACCATGGTAGAGCCCTCTTTGAAGACTACTCTTCGATTTCAAATCCCTACTCCGTCTGACCTCTGATTCGAACACGGTTTATCTCCTTAGATCTACAACAGTCAGACCTCAATTCCTTTTTATCCTTTCTCATTTCTCCTGGTTATCTATTTCACTATTTGGATTTAGGATCAAATTCTGCAATATCCTATTCTTCATTCATTATTCATATTTATTCCAAACTAGGACTAATTAGAGCCTGATACTAGATGAGCTATCTAGCATGAGCCTAAGGTAGGAGGTCTCATGCCTTTCGCTTTTTTTCAAGATGTTTTTATATGTCAAAGCGTCGCACGTCCTTTTTGGGGGTGTTACCTTAATTTTTAAATGAATCCTGTTGTTACTTATCATGGTTTAGTTAATTAAATAGGTGTTTTGATTCATGTTATAGGTTGTATACTTGGAATAATTTCCACCCCATGGGTGAGTTACCTTGAATGGCATTTTATAGTTTTTTGTCCTAGGATGTCTATAAGGCTTGCCTTTGATTCCCTTTTATGGGTTGCAAAAAATAAATTTGATTATTAATGGAATTTCAATGTTTTTAGATTGAAATTACGTTGGTTAAAGGGTATGGGATGGTTGACTTGCCTCATGATACATGTATGTCACTGCTTTTTTAAGCAAGTTTGGAGTGAATTGCTTTATTTCTTAATCTTCCCATGTGAGTTGAATAATGTTAAAGTCATGTAATAGTTTAATTTACATGTGCTTCTTATTATGAGAAGTATTCCCATGTGAGTAAATGGAAGTCCAAGACTTATGAGGTTGGTCCTTTCTTGAGTCACCCTTGTGAGGTGAGTTATATTAGATACTCTTGGTTTTGACCTTAGCATGCCTAACGAAATTTTTAAATGAATTTAAATTATTAAAAGATAAATAGCCTTGAGTGGATCATGTATTCAGTTTAGAATTCCATGGACGGGTTCATGTGACTATTGTGCTTTTTTACCTTGAGTTAACCATGGATTAAATTTATAATACCATGGATGGGCACAAAGGTTTAACTATTTTTAAGCCAGGAGTGAACCGTAGATCCATTGGGGGATTCCAAGGGTGGGCTCAAAGAGGATGTATTTATATGATGAGTGAATCATGGATCCATTGAGCGATTCTATGGATGGTATCAAGAAGAATTAGACTATATGTCAAGAGTGACACTTGTGTATTCCTTATAGGACCTCCAAGGATGGACTCAGTGACATGAACTTATACAACACCTAGAGTGATACTGGGTTTTTGAGAGGTTCGTCAGGACGGGCTTGTAGGGTGTTGGTGGAAATTTCACCTGGAGTGATACTTGAATTATAGATTAGGAATTTCAAGTATGGGATCATGTTATAATTGAATATTTAAATGGAATGGTTTATGATGTGTCTTACAAAACAAATCACAATATTGGATTGGGATTCACTTATGCTTGCTTAGATGGCCTTCATATGCATCTTTTGTGCTTACAGTTATATAGGGGATATTGGTCTTAATCTAGATCTGGAGACTAAAAAATTAAATGTAATTGAATTATTAAATGAATAATGAAATGTAAATAATTAAAAACTAATACATGTATGTTGTTTAATTTTGAGTACTTCCTAGCTTACCACTTTCATTATTGTACACTGCCAGTTATATATATTCACCGACTGATTGGAATAGACCTCAGGTGGGTGCCTATTGGGATTTATTATCACACCCTATTTGGGTCATGTTTTGATTCCAAATAGATTGTATGATTGCATACATTGATAAGGGAAATATCCCTCCTACATGTACTTGATAGCTTCTTAGAAGCATGGGAGCATGGGACCAAGTCATGGCTTGCGATGCTACTGAGAATATTTTTGTCCTTTTTTTACTTTTTGAAATTATATTATATATGACTATAGTGTAACCGATTTTGGATTTTTTATAGAAAATGTGACATATATCATCATTTTTTATATGTTATTACTTATGGTTATTTATACAATTAGTCTTCCAGTGTTTAATTCTATTATATGGTATTATTGCTTTCGCTATTGAACTATTATTGTATTCCATTGTGTTACACTTTGGTAATGAGGGAATAATCTCCCCACTATCACACCTAGGCTCTCACTACTATTCAAAATCCTTTAGAATTTGGGGAGATACACTTGAGGCCATGTGGCCAACCGAGCTCGGAGCACTGTTGAGTGGAATCTTGGTTTAAGATGTTATAGTATAGAAGAAACTTTTAAAAAAGATGTCATTATTTATATAATGGAGTCACCCACTCCAACTGTACCTACCCCAATTGATCCATGAATCAAGAATTAATTGAGTTGGAAATCATTAGATTTTCCTATGCTATTAGTTAGCAGTGAAAACATATTGGGATACATTGTCAACCCAAATACTGCATTCAAGGATATAATGAATCTAAGATGAACATCAAAATATTTTAGTAAGGTAAATTCTTATCCTATGGAAATTCAAAAATATTATTTTTATAATCTTCTTGATGATTCAATTTTCATGAACTTCACCTATTTGGTGAGTATTTCTTCAGATGAGGTATATTAATTCCCCTATTAGCTGGGCTATTTTCATTTCATTCCACCCATCAATTTTTCTAAAGTTTCTATTGATATATTATGTAGGTTATAGGATAATTTCTTTTTCAATTAATTGATTCAACAATCCCATTGATAAATAAGTAGATGCATGGAATATATTTCCATTTGATCCTATTGGAGTTTCAACAATGTTTGGCTGAAGACAAAATAATCTTAGTACTCAATAAGAGGTAACCCATCAATTTTTTGTTTTATTTTCATTGTATTTAGTTTCAATTCATTTAGTATTTAAGTAAAAAAATGGTATGCATTTACCACAATATATTTTATCCTAGAACTTTATTGGAGATAATTTCATCATATATATTTTTTACATCCACATACTTTTGATTATGGTGTGAATTATTTGATATGATGTGGGTATGTGTTGTTCAATGTGTAGATTTTTGCAGGTACATAATTTTTGGAGTGTCATCAAATATAGAAAACCTTTCCAGATATATCTACACTTATACAAGAAATTATTTTATTTTGGATTATATTTTATGCTTCCAGAAAACCATTTAAAATAAATAACTCAAAAAAATTAAAATAAAACATAAAAAACCTAACAATCCTATCATTCTTGAACCCACATGAAAACAGCTGCATTTCTATAGTAACACAGTTGAGGGAATACCACTTATATACTTGGGTAATATGAGCACATGATTCCTCTTCATAATGTTTTGATCCTTGATCTCATGAAATAGATAATTGATGATATTATTTCATTCTTAAAAAAATTGTAAACTTGTTTATTTTTTAGACACTTATTTTCACTAGTTCTCATCTGCGATGTCCAACATTTTGTTTCCATACCCATGAATATTTTGAACCATTTTTATATTATCTCATGTTTATATTGTTCTTGATGGAATCTTGAAATTTTTTTGTCTTTAATAAATTTCCATGTTTTTCCCTCAAAATGATAGGAATTCTAAAATTTTTACTAAAATGACTAAGGAATTTGTTTGATATTTAGCCCCTTTGATGAACTGATATAACCTTTTATTTTCTCTATCTTATAGCCCTTAGAATCCATGAATAGACCTTTTAGGATGATCCCATATCTGATACCCTTCTTAACCCATTTATTGACTATTTTCATTATAAATTTCAATCTAATTGTGAGGGAGAGATTTATTCATAGAGAGGGTTGTCTAAGGGGTAGTGGTAATTTGATTCTCATGGATTGAAGTATCTCATTTAGATCATATGTGTGATATTTCACAATATCCACATTCAATATATGTATTTTTATATGATAATATAAATTCTATTTTGTTCCAACAATGTGTACTTTTGTGGTCATTACATGGTAACCCTCACTTTTAGGGATACCTATAAAATTGATGATTCATTACTCCAAGAGCTATAAATTTTTCTATATGGACTACTTTCATTGATATGTTACAGTGAAAACTCTATGTTTGTACCTTTATTTTTTATTTTATCTCACATTTATTTCATGGGTTTTTGGATTTGATACTCACTAGTTTTTCCTTCCCATCTTATTTGAGTGAGTTTTGTAAAAAACATAAAGAAATTGATTGAAAAAAAAGAAAAAATTGATTTTAATATTCTTGGGGAAAGGAATGATTTTATGTTTTGGGGAGTGATATTTTGTGGGAGACATTTGGATTGACACTTATCATGTATTTATTTTAAGATTCAACCCTCCTTTTTTCTAAAAACTACCACAATTTTTTTATGACCCGCTATCTCACAATCTTATAGATATTTGAACCTAATGTGAAGATATTGAGATTAAGTTATTCTTTTTATTTCCAATAGTGAAGATTTGAAATTCATGTAAAGCCTATGGTAATCATACATGTGTATGAGAATTGAGAAAAACATTGATCAAATTTTTTTAGCAGTGAGAGTGATGGAGAGGTAGGTCATAATGATATATCAGTGTAGGAACAACTTTTAGAAAGATTGTGAGTGCAAGGGAAACTAATTTATGAAAATGGGAATTTTAAATGAATCATAATATTTTGTGGGTAAAAGGAATTAAAAAATTTTGAACTTATAATTTTGATGTTTTGATTTACCTATGGGTCCAATTGTGTATTATTTTTTATTATTTTTTCTAGGAGTGAAAAAGTTCAAGTGTGGTGGATTTGATGTACATGGATTTCACTTGTATTTTAATAATATTTTAACTTAGTTTTAATAAAATATTTTAATTGTTTTTAGTGTTTTTATTTTATTTTCATAGTTATGTAGTATTTTTGTTATTTTTGTAATTTTTAGTTAATTATATTTTAATTTTGGTTATTTATTTTAATTATTTTTTTTTAATATTACTTTATTTATATTTTATTTCTAACGCTTTTATTTTTGTAGTAGTTTGATTAATATTAGTTTTACTATTAGTTGATTAATTTTTATTAGTATATATATTAATTTTCTATATTAAATTATATTTTATTATTTTATATATTTTTAGTATTGTCAAACTAGAATGTTTATTATTTTTATTATATTAATATTTAATAATAGAAATATTTTTATCATATTTTTATTTAATTACATGTGCATAAATTTATATATTTTCACCTATACAACTTTTTAATAATTATTTTTTAAGTTTAATATTTAATTTTAATTTTAATTCTATTATTAGTTGTATAATTATTATTATTAATTATAATGTTGTTTTTTTATTTTGTTGTTATTGTAATTATTATTATTTATTGTTAGTAATTATTATTTTCTATTTTTATATAATTACATTTGATTTTTTTAATTATTTAATTCATTTTTTTTAATTGCATTTACGCATCTCCTCACCAAAAATCTTATAACCACCGTCTTCAAAGAGGTTTTCATGAAAACTTAGCAGGTGGAACACCACGTTGAGCCACTCCTTCATCCAGCCACACCCCCTCAAAACACAGGAGCATCACTCGACCATCTCTCCACCCCTCTCTTGCATGACCAACCACGGAATCGTAGACCATCAGAGCACCTCACACCAAGCCAGGACACCAGTGCCACACCTCTCCTCCAATAAGTCTCACACACTTCCTTTTCACCATCAAGAGTTTTTTTAATATCTTTTCTGGATTTTTTTTTAAATTTTATAGGTTAAAAATATTTTTAAAATTATATATTAAAGGTGGCAGGCGCACTTCCACCTTTCGGTCCAATCCAAAGGTGGAAGCACACATACCACCTATCTATTAATAATAATAATAAATTCATTATATATGTTATTATATTTACAAATATATTGATTTTTATATTATGATATATATATATATATATATATATATTTGTTTGTTTTGTGTTTTTTAGAATTATTTCAATAACATTCAAAAATGAAAATGTTAGGTTTTTAAGAAATAGCTTCTGTGGCGCTCAAATTTGAGACATTTTTAAGAACTATGTATGCGTTATAGTTGATCTTAATGTGGATATAAATATCATTTGTTGAAAATGGGTCTTTAAGAGAGAAATGGTCATGGAAGTTAAGTAAATAGATCTAACGAAATGCTAGTGAATAAAAGTTTTAAACAATAATAAGGCATTGGATACAATGAAAACTTATCTTAATGTCCATCCACATAGATGGTTCACATCACTTGGTTTGTTTATCTATGGCATGTGGCATTTGGTAGTTCTTCTGGTTCATTTCACCATTACCTCCTTTTCAAGGGAATTGATTATTCCATAGTCATTCTCCCTATTTTTTATGTGATGAATCGACCATTTTTTGCTTTGGATCCTCCTCTAAATTCTTTATTTTCACTCTCACATCCGAGTAACCCTAGAGTGACATCAAATAACCTTGGTTTTCATCCACGTAACTGATTCTCAATGACTTCTATTGGAGTTCCTCTCAACACTCCATCATCCTAAATGAGATCTCATCCCAATGTACATTTCTGATAGAGATACAGTTCCCGTATTTAACATGTAGCCATTGAAATGCATTCATCAGATCCCTAAATGGTTTTCACCAAGGAGTTTAAAAGTAAAAATTTTATTTTTATAAGAAATATATTTTGTGGTGCTCAAATTTGGGACATTTTTAAGAACTATGTGTGGGTTCTGGTTGATCATCAAGTTGGTATAAATTTCATTGGATGAAAATGGGTCTTTAAGAGATAAATGGTCATGGAAGATAAAATGGGTCTTTAGTAGGGTTCAATATCTAGGGTTAGTTTTAATTTACAATGTTCCAACTTCATCAATATTTTTTAAAATATTAAATTTTAGTATTTTTTAAAACCATTACAATGGTATTTTTAATATTTTTTTATATTTCTTTCATTTTCATTTATTTATTTTATTTATGAAACTCATTTGATTTTCAACAACTTTTTATATGTTTAGGCTATTTTTTAAATTTTATTTATAGATCTTTTATACTATATATTTTATAATATTTTAAAGTTATCTCCTTGAAATTTAATAATTATTTCTATGTTTCAAGTAGTCGACTTTGAAAGCTATAAAATATAAATTATTCCTAAAATATTAATAAAAAAGGAAAAACTGGATAAACATGTAAAAAGGGTTGATAGTAATAATAGTATAGTAATTTTAATATACATAAGACATATACATGAACAATTATAAACAATTTTTATGTCTATGAGGGGGAGATTCTTTCCCACATGGTGCACTGCAAAGGGGACACCTGAATCGAGATTGTTGATCTCCTTGATGGGGTGGAGTCTAATGAATTGGAGAGGGATGATACTTGGGAATTAGAACATTGACCGTCACATGATCTGACTTTGTGTCAGTGGGAGGAGGTTTCAACTTCATTTCTTACTATTCTCTCAATCCTTCTCCCACTAGGGTAGTAGAAAGATCATCTATCATTGCAACGGGGAACCAAGCCTACGATGGATATGGACCCCAAGGATGCGATGGATATGGACCCCAAGGTTGTGATGGATCTAGAACTCAAGATGGAGAGAAATGTGTATATACTATCAAGAAAGATGGATCTCATGCAGGCCTAAACCACATCCTCAATCTGCTGTGGTTGGACTGCTTAAGGGTCGACCTCTACCTGTGGAACATGTGAGGCCTCACGTGCAGCATGACGATGTCTACATCATCATCATTGTGGCTCCTCAGCACCAACAACTACTAGAGTATGTTCCTCCGGGGGATTAACCTCCTCTATCTGGGTTGGAATCTCAAAGATGCTCTCAGAAAGCACATGATAAGATGACATCTGCTCCAGTGCTTTAGTATGGACCGCTGCATGGCTATAGATCCCCTCCTCCTCTTCATCACTCATGCGAAGAAGATGTTCTGAGTGAGTACCCTATAAAGAGATTCAAAATGAATTATAAAATAGTTCAATAAATAAACTAATGAAAATTTATTGACTTACAATCTTATGAATCTCTATACCATATCGGTTAAGATACAGTATAGACTCCAATCTATACTATGGATCATAATAGACCTACTCTAAAAGAAGGAATCACATTGTAAGTACACCATGGATATGAAACTCTACATGTTTACACCAGTAATTTAGATATTTGACATGTACTTGGTGCCAGACCTCATCCTGTCTCCCTGTCAACTTCATGCCATGAAGCTCCTATATCTGTCTCGGTGGAAATGGAATCGTCTGAGCATAGAAAAACTAGTGCATGACTCTATTAGGCTACCGCCACTCAATAATATAGAAGTGAATGAGGGGAACTATATTTATAGCATCATCAAGTTCATTTGTACAGTATGGTGGAAACTGGTTCAGTATAGTCTAGTATGGCATCCATGTAATCTGAAAGGACATGTGACCTTTGTAAAAAAATATCCTTACTAAAAACCAAAATTGATGCTATTATTAAACTTTTTATATAGTGATAGATTGTATATTCATACTTGGTCAGGTAAGAGACAATCCAACTTGAGGTGATATGCTCCCAAATGGTGTGTCAGAATTGTTTTTAAATTGTGTCTCTAACACCACCTATAAAATACAACATCAAAAGTGAAAAATAATGAGAAATTAAATTCAATAACTCTTAGTAGCATCAGAAACCAATAGAGATGGGTGATCATACCAGTGTCCACACAGAGCGTCATACAGCACCTACACAACAAGCGATGAACCAGTAAGTTGAGGTAGGAATGATGGGATGTGCTCCCATGACCACATATGAATAAGGATTATGCATCTATCAATATATGTGTGGTCACTACGGGATAACCTGCATAATGCTCTGTATGTGTATGCCAAGTAGGAAGATCTCTAGCTATACGTCCCGACTGGATAAAAGTCCTCTAGTAGGTCTAGATACATCATGTGCATGTGCAGCCCTGAGTGATTATCAAATATGGTCCCTCTAAGGAGCCATAATATATATGCACGGGCATAATGCATGACAGTCTGGTCATCAGTGTAATCGAGTAAATGTGGAATCTTCTCCTCCAGTCATGGCATAGATATTGACCTACCATCTGTAGCCCTACGGTCTTCCAAAATTTCATTTCCTAACAATCACTGAGCAAGGTCAGACCAATATGCACGGGTGGATCTAATAATGGATTTTCCCAAGATAGGAAGATCTAGAAGCACTGCCACATCCATAAGGGTTATGTTCATCTCTCCCTCAGGAAGGTGGAATTTGTGTGTCTCTGGTCTCCACCTCTCTTTGAGGGAAGCAAGCAGGTGATGGTCAACAAATATGAAATATGATATGAAAATTCTGTAGAATCCAAAACAGTGCAAGTATGGTCTAATAGCATGTAAATGCTCTATGTGATGAAAACGGTGCGCTCGACACACCCTGATTGGTCAAACCTCACCACCATATAACATGGCATGGGAAACATTCCTATCACTATTGGAATACGGGACATTTTCAATGGTCTATTTGCGAAAAGATCCGGTCACAAATAGGCTTTAGCGACGGGGCTCCGTCGCAAATAGCTCGTTGTAGAAAACAACGTCACAAATACTATTTTTTTTGTGACAGACTCATCGTAAAAAATAGTATTTCTGATGGGAAAGGGCCCCGTCGCAAATAATACTCTGATTATATGCATTGTATATATAAATAAACCTTTTGCGACGGAACATCACAAATACTATTTGCGACGGGGCAGTTCCCCATCGCAACTAATACTTAGATTATATAATTGAGTATATAATAACCTTTTGCGACGGGCCCGTCATAAATACTATTTGCGACGGGACCGTCCTCCCGTCCCAAATACTATTAATAAAAAATTATATTTAGATTATTTGTGATGGGAGTCCGTCGCAAAAGGTCACATCACAAAAAATAAAATTAATAAAAAAATATTTAATAAAATTATGATTAATGAAAAAATTATATTAATATTATTAAAATAAAAAAATAAAACAAATTATTATTAGTAAAATAAATAGAAATTAAAAAATATAATACCAAAAAATATATTTAATAAAATTATGATTAATAAAAAATTAATATTAATTTTATTAAAATAATAAAAAAATTAAAAATTATTATAATTCTAAATATTTAAAAAAAATATAAAAAATTCATAAAATGTTATTATTATTAGTAAAATAAACAAATATTAAAAAATATAATACTAATAATAAATATTAAAATATTAAAAATAAAAAAAAATTAAATTATGCAATAGTTGTACCAATATAAAAGACAGAAACTGTAAATAGTTCACATTACAATAAATCTTAAATTAAAATGTTTTTAACATAAAAAACAAATCACTGGGGGTCGTCTTCTGGAGGAGGTGGAGGAGTTGTAGGAGATAGTGGAGGAAACTTCATCCCTAAACTACGAGTCAAATGGCGCATGTACTTCATATGCTCGTGATGCTGCTGCTGCCATTGGCGCATCTCCACCTCATTCTGCTGCTGCTGCTGCTGCTGTCACTGCCACATTTCTTTATGCTACTTCTTTAAACTCTCTATAACCTCAGACTGAGTTCGCAACTTCTCCTGATATTGTGAGGCAGAAGACGATGCCTCTCTACGAGCTCCTCTCGAGCTTGACGCTGACATCGCAATAGTACCATAATAAGTATCAGGAGTCAAATGAGAGCTGATACCAAATACTCGGCCCTTCTTAAATCCATACTGTGTCGCCTGCATCCATGTCGCCTCATCAAAATAGTGGGCACTAGTCTGCTCAGTCACCTCATCCTGACTCTCATCTTATGTCTGAGAGGTCGCAGCCTCATATGACTCCTTCAATTCCAATTTGAAATTAAAATGGTGAAAATATTATATGCAGTAAATTGTCAAACTGAAGAAAAAAAATACTAACCACAATCCGACACTGGTGATCACCTCTAATCTCTCCAGTGGCTGGATCACTATACATCCTCCGATAAATGTCGAACTCCGTAATATCGGGATTCTCGAATGCCTACAGAAATATAAAATAAACTGTTTATATTTAAAGTTATATAAAATATTTAAAAAAATATACTTACCAGATGCTCTCTATGCGTACTGAATGTACAACTACCAGTTTGATGCATCACCTCCTGTCTCCCCCAGTTTTGTCGTCCAAGTGAAGATCTCCTCTAAAATACACCACCCAACCAACATAAACATAATACATCCCAAATGTGAGATGAAATATACTCTGGTTGGTGGGTTCTACATGAATCATCAAATTCTATCACTCCTATTTTCTTAATGGTTGTTCTTATCAAATTGTGAAAAAACTGACGAAAATGGTCACGTATAGACACCTGCGGCGACTGTAGCAGCGGCAGCACTGTAGCGGCGGAGGGACTGTAGTGGTGGTGGCACTGTAGCAGGTACTGTAGCTGCGCGGGTACTATAGCAGTACTGTTCACTGAGGGGTCCTTTGGGCCAAAAAATGGGCTTTCTAGACCTGTATGCAGGCCACATGGCCTTGGGCTTTCGGGCTATGTAATGGGTCACACTCTACCCAGTCTAAAGAAGACTTTGCTTTAATAATAAATTGAGGCTTCAGCCCCATCCTTTTAAAAAAAATAATTTTCAAAATAAATATTATTTATTTACATACCAGCCAATGATTGAACATGTCACGCCGCACATCAATGGGAATCTGTTCTCATGTGATCCATGGTTGAGAAAAATAATTGCACAAGATAGTGCCCCCTATCCAATAGCTACATGTGAAAAACTGTGAAAATGAAATAAATAATCAAACAATTAGTATATATATAAATAAATTAATGAAAGCTAACTAAAATATACAGGCTTCCATACCTCCGTGTGCGTGGATCGAATCCAAGACGTGGACGTCGCTCGGGGATAGGGTCAGGAATCATCAATCACGCAAGAACGTACCCCCTCCACGTACCCCCTGAACTGTTAGTAGGCTGAGGGTCAGATGGTCCACAATCCGCCTCGTCCAAAGGTAGATCAGACTTCTGCAACTCGTAAAATAGATCAGGATCCATCTGAAACACAAAATGATTGATTTTTGGAGATAGTTGAAAATAAATATTATATATAGATATATATTATTTATGATTATAACCAGCATTTAACTGTTTCAATTTCCATATTCATCCTCATCTTCATAGTTGTCCATGTCAATGTCAATGTCTTCCTCCCCAGCATCATCAATATTCATATGAGTTTTAGTTTCATCATCTCTTGTCATTTCAAATTCATTTGTAACATCATTAAAATCTTTATCATCATCAATCGTTAATTGTGGAGTTTCATCATCGATATTCACGTCTCTCTGTGAAAAAGATGGATTTTGAGCAGTCTCTTGAAAATTTTTAATTCCTTCCACTTCAGCGAAACCACATTCAATTTGAGTAAACCGATTTTCCTGAGATTTAATTTTTATTATGCTCCACCAATCACTCAAGTCTCTTTAAGTAGCATAGTACTTTACATAATAAATTTGATGTTCCTGTTGAGCTATTAAAAATGCTTCATTTACTACAAGAAGACTTTTATATTTAATATCGATGACTCCATGAGTCGGATGAACATGTAAGCCTCTCTCAATATCCATCCACCAATATTTAAACATCTTTATGTAATTCTGTCCTAGATAACACAACTCAATAATTTCATCCAGAATGCCATAAAAGTCAACTTCAGTTTCTCTAATATGTGGTCCTATCAAGAAAACTATACTTTTCATTATTTTTTTGATTCCCCATATGCACGTGTATGAAATAGAAAACCATTCACCACATATGCATTATAAGATTTAACCATTTTGGATGGTGGTTTACTCAATATACACAGTTGCTTATCAATTTTATCACCATGTTGAGACACCTGAAATTTTTTAAAACAATTATTAATATGATAAATAATAAACGTAATTGATATTAAACCATCAATAATTTATGTTACCAGTTTTTAAACCATTGGGAAATTTTTTTTTGTATTCTTTCTTCAAGAGCAGCTGCAGTAATTTGTGGAAGTTTTTTCTTGATATGATTATCATATAACCTAAAAATAAAATAACTTTACATACTATAACATAAAATATAGAATAAGTGATTGAAGAACTCACAATAAAAATGATGTCATTTCTTCATAGTTGATCAGAACATATGTATGAGCTTTGTGATGTTCATCATCTGAAAGCCATCATTCATGAACTCCACCGAAACCAAGATTTGTCTGATTAAAAACTAATAATTGATTGTCAATTTCTTCATTAACATTCCCATAGTTTTGTTCCATACCATTGTGTTTTGAGGGATATTGAGATTCAAAATAATTAGAGAAGAATAAAGTAATTTCCTCTTGTAAATAAACTTCAATAATTGAGCCTTCAACTGATACTTTGTTACGTACTTTTTTCTTCAATTTCTGTATACATCTCTCGAATGGGTACATCCATCGAAACTATACTGGACCTCCAAATTTAGATTCATGTGGAAAATTTAATATCAGATGTTCTATTGAGTCAAAGAATGCCGACAGAAATATTTTTTCCAGTTTACATATAATTACACCAACATCTTCTTCCCGTTTTCTTAGTGCATCATAGTCTGTTGTCGCTCCACAAATGTCTCGAAAAAAAATATGACATGTCTATAATCGAATCACAAATAATAGAATTCAACAAACCTATGAATACAATTGGCATAATTATTTCCATTATAACATGATAATCATGACTTTTTAATCTGGTAATATACCCATTCTTAACACATCTTCCCAAATTGGAAGCATAGCCATCTGGAAGTCTGAAATCTGAAATCCACTCACAAAATAGTAAGAGACTCTCTTTGGATAGTGTATAAGCTACATCCAGCTTCATTAACCTCTGTGATCTGATATTTTCAAATAGTTCATGTTTCGTTCCCCTGCAAATTTGGGCAAGATCTAATCGTACCTTTACAGTATCTTTGGTCTTACCTAGTGTATCCAAAACTGTATGAAATAAATTGTCAAAACAGTTCTTCTCAATATGTATGAATTCCAACATGTGGTGGACCAACAAATCATACCAATATGGAAGATCCCAAAAAATGCTTCGTTTTATCCAATTATGTTCTTTCCCAAATCCAAGAATTTTCTATTGGTTTACTGTTGGCCCAAATGTGATGGGAGGTATTGAAAATATAACATATTTTAACTCTGTACCTAAAATCATTTTTGGAGCTTCATCCCTTTCAATTATACCTTTTCTAAACTGAGATTTGTTCCTCTAAAAAGGATGATTGGTTAGAAGAAATCTGCAGTGACAGTCAAAATAGCAAGGTTTTTTTCCATTAATGAGCATAAAGGCTTTGATGTATTTTATATAGTAAGGACATGATTTCAGACCATGTTTACTCCAGCCAGATAACATGACATATGTCGGAAAGTCACTGATCGTCCACATTAATGTAGCTTTTAATATTATATTATGTTTCGTAGCAACATCATATATACTAACACCATCACTCTACAATATATTTAACTCATCAATCAATGGTTTCAAATAAAAATCAATATTCATTTTCAGATTTCCTATGATTAATAAGATAAAAAAGATATAGGTGTCCTTCATCAATATCCATGGAGGTAAATTGTATGGAGTTATAAAGACAGGCCAACATGAATACTGACTGCCATAAGAACTAAACGGACAGAAACCATCAGTAGAAAGACCCAATCACACGTTTCAAGATTCTAAAGAAAAAGATGGATGTAGATGGTCAAAATTTTTCCAGGAATCACCATTAGATGGATAATTCAAGATTTTATCAGTTGAAATCTTGGTTTTGTGCCAAGACATCATTGATGTTGTGTTCTGAGACATAAATAAACGCTGCAACCTGAGTGTTAGGGGGAAATATCTCAACTGTTTTACTGGAATTGATCCAGACTTCCCTGGTTGAGCTTCTTTATACCTCAATTGTCCACATGTGAGACAACTACCCAATGAATCATTTTCACCAGAATATTAGATGAAATCATTTGGACATGTATTAATCTTCTGATAACTAAGGCCCATATTACAGACCATCCTCTTTCTCTCTTAGTAATTTGTAGGCAACACATTTCCTTCAGGTAACAATGTTTTAACCAAAGAAAATATCTGCAGTTGTTTGACATTGCATTATCTGATTTAATATCCTTAAACTTTTCAACAGCTTCAAATTTGCTTATCTTACAACCAGGATATAATTCATCCTCCGTAGACCTCAACAACTCATAAAATTCAGATGGTGCCAACTCATGAGTTAAATCAATATCATCTTGAGTTTCAGTTTTCTGAACAGATGGACCTACAATATCATATGCTAAATTTTAAAACTGTGATGAATCCATAATCAAGTTATTAGGATCTTCTCTAGAACTGCGTTCTCTATGTTGATACCAAAAAACATAATCTGGTTGAAAACCAAACCGCAAGAGATGTCTCCCAACCTTTTCAAATGTGCCAAACGTTTTCAGAGCACATTTTTTACAAGGACACTTTATTGTTCCTTCTAAAACAAATTCTGGTTTTGATGATGCAAATGATAAGAAAGCTTCAACACCCTCAATATATACATGATTTATACCAGAACTGTTTGGATTTATATGCTGATTTATCCAAGTGCGATCATCTAATAATGATTGTTTTCGACTTCCTTGTTCCATATTTTTCTACAAAATATAAAATCATTACTATTTTTGAATAATTTGAAATTATAAAAACACTATCTGAAAAAAAAAGATAAATAATTACAACTACTTCATAATAATTACCATTACATACGGGCGACACAATTTCCATTGGATTGACATATCCTGTTTTGTCTGACGGCTCATTTACTTTTAACTTTCTCAGACAGAAATCACAATGAAGAATATGCTCTGAGGTATGCATATTCATTCTCGTATGTATGAGAATGAATATACGTACCTCCGAGAAAATTCTTCATTCTGATTTATGTGTGAGAAAGTTGAAAGTAAATGATCCCTCGGACAAAAGAGACCCCTTTTCGTCGATGAATCATCTTCATGCAATAGTCATCGCCTGAACACATTATAAAAAATGTGGTCATACAAATGCATATTCAAACTCATGCATACAAGATTGGATATGCATATGTAGAAGCATACTTTTCATAATGTTTTGAGTCGGTGAAAGTTGAAAGGAGAAGATTCATCATGCAAAAGGAGTGTCGTCAATCCACTGGAAATTGTGCCAAGTTATTACAGGTTATTACAAGTTATTATAATTTATTACAATTGATTTTCTTCTTAATTGTTAATAATTATTACTAATTATTACTAATTGTTACTAATTGTTACTAATTGTTACTAATTGTTACTATTTGTCACTAATTGTTACTAATTGTCACTAATTGTCACTAATGGTCACTAATGGTCACTAATTGTCACTAATTGTCACTATTTCATCCTAATTGTTACTATTTCTTCCTATTTCTTGCTAATTGTTACTATTTCTTCCTATTTCTTCCTATTTCTTCCTATTTCTTCCTATTTCTTTCTGTTTCTTCCCATTTCTTCCTATTTCTTGCTATTTCTTGCTATTTCTTGCTATTTATTGCAATTTATTGCTATTTATTACTATTCATTGAAATTTATTTCTATTTATTCCTATTAATTTGTATTTATTTGTATTTATTCCTATTTATTCCTATTTATTCCTATTTATTCCTATTTATTCCTATCTATTCTTATTTATTCCTATTTATTCCTATTTATTACTAATTATTACTAATTATTAGTAATTATTACTACTTATTACTACTTATTACTACTTATTACTACTATTTAGAACCAATTACTACTAATTACTACTAATTAGTACTAATTATTACTAATTATTACTAATTATTACTAATTATTATTAATTAGTACTATTTATTACTATTTATTACTATTTATTACTATTTATTACTATTTATTACTATTTAATACTATTAATTACTATTAAGTACTATTAAGTACTATTTATTGTAATTTACTACTATTTACTACTATTAATTACTATTAATTACTATTAATTACAAATTATTACTAATTATTACTAATTATTACTAATTATTACTAATTATTATTAATTATTACTAATTATTACTAATTAATACTAATTATTACTAATTATTACTAATTATTACTAATTATTACTAATTATTACTAATTATTATGAATTATTACTAATTATTACTAATTATTACTAATTATTACTAATTATTCCCATTTATTCCCATTTATTCGTATTTATTCCTATTTATTCCTATTTATTCCTATTTATTCCTATTTATTCCTATTTCTTCCTATTTATTCCTATTTATTACTAATTATTCTTAATTATTCCTATTTATTCCTATTTATTCCTATTTATTCTAATTTATTCCTAATTATTCCTATTTATTACTAATTATTACTAATTATTACTAATTATTACTAATTATTACTATTTATTAATAATTATTACTATTTATTACTATTTATTCCTATTTATTACTATTTATTACTAATTATTTCTATTTATTACTATTTCATACTATTTCTTCTTATGTGTTACTATATGTTCCTATTTGTTCCTATTTGTTCTTATTTATTACTATTTGTTCCTATTTATTACTATTTGTTACAAATTATTACTATTTATTACTATTTATTTGTAATTATTACTAATTATTACTATTGATTACTAATTATTACTATTTATTCCTATTTATTACTATTTATTCATATTTATTACTATTTATTCATATTTATTGCTATTTATTCCTATTTATTCCTATTTGTTACTAATTATTCCTATTTATTCATATTTATTGCTATTTATTCCTATTTATTGCTAATTATTACTATTTATTGCTAATTATTATTATTTATTCCTATTTATTCCTATTTATTCCTATTTATTACTATTTATTACTATTTATTCCTATTTATTCCTATTTATTCCTTATTATTTCTATTTACTTCTATTTTTTACTAATTACTACTATTTATTACTAATTACTGCTATTTATTACTAATTACTACTTTTATTACTAATTACTACTATTTATTACTAATTACTACTGTTTATTACTAATTACTACTATTTATTACTAATTACTACTATTTATTACTAATTATTTCTAATTATTCCTATTTGTAACTAATTATTCCTATTTATTCCTATTTATTCCTATTTATTACTAATTATTACTAATTATTACTAATTATTACTATTTATTCCTAATTATTACTATTTATTCCTAATTATTCCTAATTATTAGTATTTATTCCTAATTATCTCTGTTTACTACTAATTATTACTAATTATTACTAATTATTATTATTTATTACTATTTATTACTAAAATACAGATAACAAAACAATTTAAATCTAATTTAATTACAATTAATCAATAATAATTAAAATTAACATAAAAAATAAATAAACACTAGACTAACTAAAATATAAATACCTTTAAACTTTACCTTCGATTGATGTAAGCACCTTCACAACTTCTCTGTAAAAAAAATTAAATGAGAGAAATTTTCACTCTAAGATTCGAGTTTAGAGAGAGAAAGGAAGTGAGAAATGAGAGGAAGAGAAAGAAAAACGGAGGGGGGTATATGTAGGTTAGATTAGTTATGACAAGATTTGTTGCGACAGTAAGCCCGTCGCAAAAGGGGCTTTTTGCGACGGGGCCCGTCACAAAAGATGCTTTTTGCGATGGGGCCCGTCGCAAATAACTTTGCCCGCATTAATTATTATCAGTGGTTAAAAGGGTATTTGCAAAGAGGCTCATCGCAAAAGGTGACCTGTCGACACACCTTTTGCGACGGGATAACATCCCGTCGCAAAAACTCATTTACTGCCGCCGGTATTTACTACGGGACCCGTCATAAATACCCTCCGACCGACACACTATTTGCGATAGGAGATATTCCCATCATAAATAACCTTCCCGCGATTTGGTGCGCAACCCGCGCCAAAGCGCGCAATACCTTTTGCGATGGGACACCGAATCCCGTCGCAAATAACACCTAGGATGGACTATTTGCGACGGGAACTAATCCACTCACAAATACCCCATCGTAAAAGACTGTTTTTCCCGTAGTGTATGCTACTCAGTGAGTAGTATTGTATCCTCCATTTTTATATAAATGAATAAAATTATTTGTAGGCATAAAATGTAAATATAACGTTATGGTCAATAGAATTTAATTACTCGTAGAATGTAAGACATTCCATGTTTATTCACATTTTTTATGAAGTAATTTCTTACCAAAAGAAAAGGGCATGTCTTTAAGTTTTTCAAAGAATATTACTAAAGTGTTTTAAAGATATTCTTTTACCTAGAAATGGGTTTTTGTAAGATATGATTATATATATATATATATTGTATTAATTATGTAAAATTATATTATAAAATGGTGTTATTTTTAATTTATGTATTATTTTTCACATGATGGTATGTTTCATGATTATTTTCTCACATGTATGCTTTATGGTTTAGCCATGGACAGATTTATTATGCATTAATGTCACCTCAAATTCACTTATCATGTTTCTTTTTAATGTGAGTATGAAAGGCTTATTGTTATTTGATAGTAAAATTATTTGGTGAAGTCAGACATTTATATGAAATGAATAATCGTATTCATATATGAACATGTTGCAATGTTGTGGCTCATTTCCCACGAATTCTTTCTCAAGATTCTCTATCCTCCAAATGCAATTTCTGGAATCTTCCTCAACTGAAAACAATAATCATCCCCATACTTCTCACACCGTATGAGATATTTATTACCGCATGATTTCTGAACTATATATCTACATTGCCTCTAAAGCTGAAATCTCTTTAGCATGCTTTTTAATGCATCTTTACTTGGAAAATTCATTTCGAAAAATACGGTTTTTTCCAGATCACTAAACCTATATGGTATAACTCTAGTAAACTCAATTACGGGTGTGAGAATATTGCATTTGAATTTTAGAACATGTGTCATTACTTATAACAAACATGCAAAGAGTGGTGGATGATTTATTGTGGTTTGAGGCTGTTTTACAACTAATGCATTTCTAGAACCTTCCTCTCTAACTTCTGTTGCTCCCCCCTCATCAGCACTGTTATAGCCATCTGTTCTATCATTATGAAACTTCTTATCAAAATTAAAATTGACATGTATATCCAAATGATCATCTAGTCTATCCTCTTCTACATCATTCGGAATAGGCTCAATTTCCTGGGGAAAATCTTCAACCACTCTTGAAATTCTACGTCTTCATACAACTGGACGTTGATGTTGTACGGTAGAAACATCAACATATAACTCCATCATGGTACCAACTGACCACTGGGAAAATAAATTTATTGCTTTGGAACCACTACACATTAGCAACAAATAGACAAGCTAGATGTCACAGTGTAGCGAGGAATTGCAAATGTCTATAGCTCATAGACTTGATCTCTTGATCAGGTCCCTGATTTAAGAAACCACATATTCTATCTGAATGTTCCCTTAGGGCTACACAATCAGTTATACTAACCACTATTTTTGGTTGTGTACTATAAGAAGCTCCCTGTTCAATTTGAATAACCTCCCCATAGTAGTACACACAAGAAACCATGACTCTCTAAATCAAAAATGTGTTTTGATCAAGACTATGATAGTGTAACTAATATTAACAATTATTTTTGAACATATAATATTTATTATTCTGAAATTTTAGAATTTCTTTTTATACCCTAAAATATGATACTAATGTTTCGTTATATAAAATTTTATTAGAATATAAGTCACAAAATGTTTTTGAAACTGAAGTAAAAAGATGATAAAACATCAAATCAATTTAATTATCATTGATAAAATGACAATTATGATTATATAAATTGAAATGGATAAGAACAAATACATTAAATAACCCATGAATTATTTACATCATAAAAAAAACCTTAACATTTTTCAATAGAACATGGTTCAGATGAGATTAACCTCACTTCATAAGTGAGGTAAAATTGAGAATATTTCTACTTGGTAGCTTAATAACATATTTGAACGATATATACTTTAATTTGGAATTTTAAAAATATTTTTGCTTTATAATAACATATCTTAGATGTTATTAGAAGTTCACATTTTTTTTCAAAATTCTAATGTTACGTACATATCCTTCGAAGATGTTATTAAGCTACAAAGTGAAAATAATTTAGATTTTACCTCATGTACGAAGTGACGCTCATATCATCCAAACCACATTTTATTGAAAAATGTCAAGGTATTTCTTGTATGTTGTAGAGTATTCATGTGTCATTTAATATGTTTGTTCTTCACCATTTCACTTTATATGATTATAATTATCATTAGATAATCATTATATGTATTAATTTTTTAATCCTATTTTATTTATTAATTAATTTATAATTAATCATTACTAATAATTATTATTATTTCTAAACTATATAATCTTTATGATACTAAAATTTTAACACATTTTCTTATATCCTAAACTATGATACTAATGTTTCTTAGTATAGTTTTTACTTAGTTAATTGTTGTTTAATCACTAGTTAATCATTTGTAAGTTATTCATTAGTTAATAATTCTTCAATCACTCTATAATCACTCCCTATTCAATCATTAACCATATGATATTCATTAGTTAATTATTATTATCTAATCATTATATGTATTCATTTATTAATCCTATGTTATTCATTAATTGATCTATACTTAATTATTACTAATAAAAATTATTATTTCTAAACTATACATAACTAATTAAACTACTTAATAAATAACATCTTTAAAACTAACTAAAAAGAATTCAATTACGAATAATAACTTTCATTATTTAATGTCTTTGTCTTTGTCCATTTCATTTTATATCATCAAAATTATCATTTTATCATTGATAAATATACTGATTTGATTTTTCTTTTCTTAGTTATTTTAGTAGTTTTTAAAGAAAATGTGAATCATCTAAAGCATATCCCCTAGGAGTGACAAACTAGGAGTGTAGCAAGGCTCATGGTCATGCACCAGTTCTCGTTCGATTCTAGATCAAAGTGGTGTTTTGGGTTTTACCCCTAGATACATCTATTCTAGAGCCACATCCACTTGTTTGTATCCAGATAAGTATGTTATTTCTTAGATAACCACATAATCTTTATGCTACCAAAATTTTATAACATTTAATCCTAAGTTATTCTATAGTTAATCTACACTTAATCACTACTAATAATAAATATTATTTCAAATTATATATAACTAAATAAAATACTTGATAAAAAATATTTAGAACTAACTAAACTACTTGAAATTACATTTTTAGAACTAAAAATAATTCAATTAAATAAATAAATAACTTTAAATTAAATAAAAAATACCTCTAAATGATGAATCGCAAAAAAATAGGGACTTCTTTTAGACCACCGAATCCACCGCATGCAAGAATGACTTTTTTCTAGAGAGATAATTAGTGGAATGAAGAGATATGGGGGAAAATGAAGGTGGTGAGAAGGGGTGAAAATTATAGGGCATTGAGGAAAAGGCTCCATGGGGTGCTTCCTTTCACATAATGTGAAGGATAAAGGCAGCACCCTCACTGCCGCCTTTCACCTAACGTAAAGGCGAAAGGCGGCACCCCCTGCCTCATTTTCCATGTCATCAATATAGGCGAAAAGTGGTGGGAGGGGGGAGGTGGCATCTCTGCTGCTACCTTTGTACATAAACCAAAAGGTGACAGTGTGTTTTCCACCTTTCAAGCATATTTAAAAATAATAATCCTCAACATATATTGTTTTTTTCAAAAACACATTAAAAAAAACTCCAGCATCAGAAGGTCGGACCCGTCTCTCTCTCATTACATTCAGCCACGCCATAGAGTCAAAACACTACCAGTGTTCTCATTCATCTACCACATTGCACCAGCAGCACATCGGCCATATGACTCCTTTTTGTTGTCGGGGTCACCACCCTCCTATCCGCGCACCACCCAGCCGAGAAGCACCAATCCACAAGGTCACCTCCCTTTTTCATAGTTGAACCAATGATCTCCCCTTCTAGAATTATGATCAATTAGTGACCAATATGTATCCCTCCTAAGAATTCCATCAAGCATGCACATTGGCACAACACCCTCCTCCCTGGTGTGCGACGACCCCGGATCGGAACCCTATCATGTGAGTTTCTCCTCTCGAATGAAACAATTGGTTGTCCCTATATCACATAAGGAGATTCTAAGTGGATGATCCATTGATAGTTCACATTTTCAACATGAGAAGAGGGTGAAATTTTCATTCAGATATCAGTATGCATGGTAGTGAGTTCATTGTACACAAAGAGAAAACATTGATCCAATCTATTTTTTGGCGGTGTAATAGTTTGGTTCAACATGATAGTGGTCGACAGAGTGAAGGTTATTGTTTTGAGATCATCTATGGTTGTTGGTAGTGATTTTGGTGATGGTTCAAACATGGTGACATCCTATTATTATTTTATGTTTCATGTCATGGTCAATGATGGATAATATTTTTGGTGTCATAGTTGCGATGCACGCGACAGTGTATGCATGAATTTAATTTATTTCTAGGTTTGATTGCCTTTTAAATTAATTAATTTTAATTGGATTTTTATTTAATTGATTATATCCACATTTTAATTAAATTTCATTCGGAGTCTCCATATATTCTTAGGTGCTCATTTGTGTGATACCTAATAAGCAATCATTGGCAGAAGAACATCTGAGAATTTATTTTTTTATAGAATTCGGTCACGCATGTGAGAGAATCATAAATTGTATGCGAGAGAATTCTAAATAAATAAATATATTAATTGAAAAATTAATGTTTTTTGTGTGTTCCCCTTCAAAATTTCATGATTCATACCTAATCATTAATCTATTTCAATTGAACCTGATTCATATAGAAACATCGAATTTGTGAGAAATGAATTGTTGTATTTCACTAAGTGATTCAGTGCTACAATGAGGTGAAAATTATTTATCAGGCCAGTGAATGAAATGATGGATGATTTTTTAAAAAAATATAATACTTTCTAACATAATATAATGATACCTGATAGTATTTTGATTAAATTTGGAATCATTGATAATTAAATAAATAACTATTCAGATGTGGGAATTAAATAATTGGCATTATATGAACCTAAAAGGTTGTAACAACTCTAACACTTCTATCACTACTGACTTTATTCCATTTTTTAGTTCAGTTCACTTTAATATTTTTAGTCAATTCAAACAGTTTTTTTAAGTAATTTTATTATTTTTATAATTTTCAGTTGTTTATCACATTTAAAACTTGTCTGCCCAAACATTATTTCATGAGGACATTCCTAGTGTCTAAACACATTATCTTTGTGGTTTGACCATGATATTCACTTATATAGTAGTTGGTAGGTTAATAAATATTTAAAATTGTACATGTTGTGATTTTAGTTTCACTTAACTTTCAGGAAGACCAAACTTTGAGACACAAACTTTGTAATTGCACACTTTAACCCTAACCACTAAAACTGATCTCTTAGAGCTTGGTACGTCTTTGTCACTCCAGGATGTACCACCAAGGGTGAGCAATGGTATTCATAGAAAACCATATCAAGAATCGCTAAAGGGATGAAAATATTCCCCTAAAACAATATCTTGTATTATCCATCCTCAGACCAACCATAAGGGGCATCACAAAAAACAACTCAGTCTCTCAAGTCATCCACCTTAGAGTCCCCTAACTAGGACTCCTCAACATATTTCACCAAATATGACATCAATATCATCTAGAATGGGAAAAAAATTCCTATAACTTATCCTATATTAATATTCATCATTTATTACTATTCCATCACTCTCTAGGAATCTCCAGATTCACATGCGGCATCACTATGTGACTTTCTTATCAACACATCTACCACAAAATTGCCCTTGTATGGTGTATATGAAATCTATAAGTCATAATATTATAATAATTCCATATATTTTCACTATCATGAGTTTAAATAATTCTTGGAGAATAAATAAATTAATTTCATATGGTCAAAAAATACCACAAACGCTCACCAATGAGGTAATGTCGCCACAACTTCAAGGAAAACACAACTGCTACCAACATGAGATCATGGGCCGCATAGTTACATTTATGGGGACATAACAACCAATACTATTAAGAAATAAAAAATATCTAATACATCACAACACATCCCAAACCAAGATATGAATCAACACATAAAACCTCAAAATGAACTCTCTCTTTTGGAAAATAAAGGACTAGAGAACTGACCAACATCTTCTTCAGGTACTAAAAAGCTTCTTGACACTGGTCAAACCTCAAAAACTCCTGATACTTTCTGGTCAAATATGTTATAGGAGTTTAAACCCAAGAGAAATCAGCTATGAACCTACTTTAGTAGCGTATAAAACTAGGGAGACTCTCGACCTCTACAACAATATTAGGGGCTACCCAAGAAACAACCACCTCTATCTTTGAATGATCCATAACCACTCTTTGTTGGGACATGACATTCCCCATGAAATGAATTTCACAAACCTAAAACTCACACATTTATAACTTCTCTAATATCCCCTAATAATGAAGAACTCCCAATGTGGAATGAAAATGCCCTGCATGCTCCTCCTCCAATATAGAGTACTCAAGGAGGTCATCAATGAAAACCACCATGAAGTGATTCAATAACTCCCTAAAAATTATTTTCATTAAACCAATGAACATGGATTGAGTGTTCTTAATGTAAATTAAAGTCACAAAAAAACTCATAATTCCCATGATAATATCATAAAGCTATTTTCAAAATACCCTCTTCCTTCACTGATATTTGATGATATCCTAACTGTAGATAAATCTTTAAGAATTTACTAGATCCTTTAAAATGATCAAATAAATCATTAATTCATAATATAGGGTAGTGTTTCTTCACTTTTATCTGGTTTTAGTTAAGATAATCGATACAAATATGCAACCTTCCACCAACATTCTTCAAGAACCAAATAGGTTCACCCCAAAGTGACATAATTATAAAAACAAAACCTCACTGAAATATATCATCGAGATGTACTCGCATGTATTGTAACTCAAAATGCATAATACTATATGGAGACCTAGAGATAGGTGAAATTCCAGGCCATATCTCAATATCAAAATTGATCTCTCATTGAGGGGGAAATGATATAACATCCTTGGTAAAAACATTAGGGTACTATTTCAAGACCTTGAGAAACACCATTAGTTGAACCTCTGATGAAATCAACATCAATGTATACATCAAGGAAGATAAGGATAAAACAAGCCACTGACCCATATAAGGGTCTCACTCTCCAATGAACATTTTTTTCTCCCCATCAGTATCATAGAACAAAACCTATATCTTAAAGTAATATACAATATCCGACACTAAATACATATAATCCATACTAAGGATAATGTTGTATGATTGTATTCGTAAACCGAAGAAGTCTCCCTAAGATTGATACATCCAGATAAATATATCAAAGTATCTATATAATACATACTGATGAGATCAACCTCCTACTGGAATAGTCAACATCAAAGGAATTGGAAGTATATCCACTTCAAGTCCCAAAGTATGGACTATGTCAGGTGATATGAAAGATTGAATAGCTCTATATTCAAATAGGTCATTCACCCAAGTAGAAAACAAACAAAGGGTATCTAGAATGTTGTATTCTTCTCCCAATTATGGAAATACCAAAGAATGAAGTTAACCCTTACCAACTCTATGACATCTATAAACCTGAATATGACCACCTCCATGGATGCACTATACTCTCTGAGGATGAGGAACATATCAGGGTTATCATCTTCTCACTCCATCCCCTCTCTAATTATTCCATGTAAGATAATTCTACTACTAATACATCGAATAAAACTACCTCAATGGTGGAACTTTAAGTGGAATACTTATTACACACTTTCTACTTCGAATGTTTAGGTACTCTCACCAATAATGACCTCAGAGACCATAAGAAAAACACACATTTGATCCCTTGGAAAAGTAATGAGATCCACAAACCCTAGAAAATCATGATGATGAGGGATAAAACATACCCCTAAAAGATCAAAAACTATTATGTCCAAAAAACTAGGAACCCCAGACCACAACTCCTCTCTATGAGGTATATTAAAAACTCCCCTCTCATATTGATCTGGTTATGTCCAGCAACCTCTCCACAAAATTTTTTCTTTCTAACACCTTCAGATAATTCAAGATCATAAATGGTGTGACCTAGAACTTGGTTTATAGATGCAAATCATTCTCAAAATGTATCACCTAGGATTCCTCATCTGAAAATGGGACTGAAGCATATTTTAGAAGTATCCTAAAACATATCTTGATCTCAAAAGCATTGGAAGTCCTCTACTGAAGGGTAATAATCTCATGGAAACTAACCACATTCAAAGTCTAAGAAATAAAACTCTCCTCAGAATTGGTCTTTGAATTTCTCCCACAAGACCTCCAACACCTCATGATACCCTAAGAACAAGATCCACCACTGCCTCACCACTCTTCATAGCATTTTAACATCCAATGAAACCCAATTCTCCTTATGAGAACAAATTTAACTAAAATCTATCTAAAACGCCTCCAACTAGTCCTTTGTGAATGAGTTTTAAATGGATCCCCCATACTTATGTAGACTCTAGTGTTGGAGCTCTCAAATTTTACTCTTCCAAGTGACATCATCATCGACCTCTACTCTATGGTAATATACTAGAACATCCTACTCAACATCTTTGGTGTGAACCTGATGAGGAAATTGACTTTGAGGCATTCCTATAATAATAATAAATGATTATATACTCCCCAACTTGGAATATGGAATACTTAAGATTAATTAATTAATCATTTTATTTATTTTATTCTTTTACTTTTTTAATCTATCCAAAGGTCTGTGCATTTCAAATAGAGGCATAAAGAATAACGATGGGTTATCCTTTCCTAGGAATCTAACATACAACCATAATCACTTTACTTAGTAGGCTCGGTAAACTTAAAGTCCCATGCATCAGATCCCATCGGGCCCCAAATATCAATTTATCAGTCTGCCTCCCATGTTTACATCACTTACTAAGATTAGTTGATAATGTTTCCCTACCAACCCATGTAGTCTCACCTATTCCTAAATAAAAAATCCATCATATCACTTAACTTGAGCCATTAATACAACTTTATCATGATCCCCTCCCCACCCCCACCCCCAAAGAGTACACATCTTGGGCTAGAAATGGGAGAAGTGAGATGGTGACTGCCCAAGTCCCACCTTTAGTAAGCCCAAGGTTGAAGATAAGTATCAAGGGTATAATGAAAATAAAAATGGTAGGCATTGACCTCTAAGAGTACATATAGAACAAATATATACAATATATACAATAACAAACTTCTACTCATATTGATAAAATAATCCCAAGTTCGAGTATGTAATTTCATACAATATTACAACAACTTAAAAGTAAACTAAAAGTAGAAAAAAGGTGAACTTGGTAGCGACCACAAAGACTGAACATATCCTGCAATAACACGGTCTATTAATATCCAACTAAATCCCCAATCTACTTCTACTGACCTTAAAAATGTTTATATATACATGGGGTGACCAAAACAGTATACTTAGTATCATCCTATTTAGTGCCTCTAATGCATAAGATAAAGAAAGAATACTAAATCCTAGTGAATAATAAGTTAAATTAACTCATCACTTAAATATATATATTAGGTTCCCAACCTCACCATGGATATCTCTCACTAAGTAATGCATATAAGAAAAATAATATATTATAATATTAAATGAACAAGTGTACCCCTATACCACTACCCCACTAGTTTTATGTTCTTCCCCAATGTCATACACCCCGAGCCATCTATCTCTGAAATTAATCTTTCCCAAAGACCCTTGGGCTAAGAATCACAACATGTATCTCTTGCAACACATCATCTCATCATCCCATATCTCAACACCATATAGTAACAAAGTGGTTTCTAGGAACCACCATACCCTATATAATGTGTATCGTACATCGGGTATTATACCTTAACCCATCACATCCCATAAATGGAGTAAGGTACCTCAATCCATCACAACCTATACAGGTTATACCTATAATAATACTATACACACTATATCTAGAGATATATGTGTGTGAAATAACAACAAGACATTACAACCCTCTACACACATATATGGGAAACTAAATGTCATGCATACCAATACATAATACAACTAAGAGAAGAGAGTGGTCCAGAGAGGGAAGTCAGTCATCCATCCTCACCACTGGGATGTCAGGGAAAACACCCTCCCATAGTACACTAGGAGTAAGTATCCCTACTGACATGGGTGGGGTAGCATATGAAATAAAAAATATTTATAGGATAATATATATCCCACAACCACAATATGAGATGTAACCTAGTCTTAGGATCAACTATATCTATTATCACTCAGACACCTAACTTCCATTACTTGGTACTGAATATACTATAAGAACACAAGAAATTAAAAATGATTCCATTAAATTACTTATTTTCCTTGAATAGTTCATTGTAAATTAATTAATTCCTTATTTATTAATTATCCATCAATTTTATTCTAATTTAAATTTCATTAACCATCAATTAACATTGACTAAACCATTCCTCATTATCTTCAAGAGAATTCTATGCCCTCAAAGAATAATCTAATTGAGGCCACGATTTCTTATGATTAACATCCTTCTATTCCAACATCCACAAACCCCATGGTTGAATGATTTATTAAACATTACTAAACTTTAAATAATTCTAGGTACGTTAGGAAAACATCCTAAATAACCATCAAAGAGATGCATAACCAAGCACATCCATCCACCTCAAGCGGCATGGAAAGGAATGAAGATAAACAAGATTCTTGGCCATCCAACCATTAAATGGATTTATTCACAAGAAGGCATCCCATCATTCAACACAACAATTGGTAATCCCATCTTCAACCTATTCCATCATCATGATTACATCCCCAACACTGACATGTACATTACCATGAATCTCCCTGTTGTAGGTGTCAAATTCTGCCACAACTATGGGCCTCTATTCCCATATCTCATCAGTCATCCCAGGATCTCATCACATCCCATACCAGGGATTGCATCCAGAGCACATCATAGAAGGTATCAAATAAAAAACAAGTCAACAAGGAAACTTGGCCCTAAAAAGGCATTTAACATTCACATGAAAATGGACTCGCTCAGCCTTAAACACAAGGCATTCAACTTCATATGCAATGGGATACCTCATCCCCAAATATTTTTCTTTACCAAACAACTGGTTTTTATTCTATCTAGAATTAACTAATTCATTATTATAGGTTCTATATATAGATAACCTAAGGCATCAGTTATAAATGGATATTAAATATTTTAAACCTTATCCCTTGAATTTTCTAACTTTATGAAGATTTATAGAAGAAAAATTCTCATTTAACATTCCTTTAATCATTAACCTCCACAATAATCATTCCATATTCAAGTTATTTATTCAATTTCAATAACACATGGAATAAAACGTTCAATTAAACAAGCATTATTGCATTAATTTTATTACTATAAAATTATGAGTAACACGAGATTTTTTAAACTTGAATCTTATTTAATTATTTATTCAACAAACAAAACATTATTGTACTTAAATTTTTTATCCAAATTCATTAATTTTAATATGATAAACCAATAATAAATACATTTTATTAAAATAATTGTATAGATATAACACTATCTATAAAAACAAGAAGAAAACTGTTATCACAGTGGAAAGAAACAACATATAATCGCTAAACATAAACCAATTCATATATTTAATCCAATTTACTATTTATTAGGTTTATTAAAATTCCATAAAAACGTTAAAACATGGATAATTTGTGATTTTAAGTAAATAAATAGGAGAATAAATGAATCCCCCACCTCAAAATTTTTTCATTCTTGAAACAGAAATGGAACGCCAACATGGATCTATGATCACCTATACTGTGAAGAAAATCATATCACCATGGATTAAATATGTGAAGTTCAGGATTAATCCCTAACAAAATTTTGATTCATATACTTTATAAATCATCCTTGGGTAGCTAGGTTTTGATAGGAAGGAGCGTGATACAAGTGGATTTGTAGGCCTTGAGGGTATTTTTATGCTGACAAATTTTTAATGGACCACAACGCAGCCCCTAGGACCAAACTATTGCATGCTAAAAAATAGGACTATATAGAAATTGAAAGTGACCACACATTATCCCCTTGGTCAAACCCACATCTGAGATCTATGGTTGGATCCATGGTCCAGATCCTATAAACCCAGAGTGGGACTATGGTGGAACCTACAACCCACTTCGTAGCCACCCCTGATTTGGTAGTTTCCTTAAAAACAGCTACGACGTATCCACCTCACTCCGTGCTGAATCAATCGACATTGGGGAAGGTTTTATGATTCATCCAACCACTAGAGTGCAGCTAGTTTTAAAAATGATGTATCCCATGTTTTCCTCCATTGAGCATCCCTACACTGTAACCAGGACCTTCACACCATAGCCTAGCCTCAAATGGAAGTGGAGTCCCCCATTTACCATCCAAACTCCTTAGAACCTCATCTAGTTGCCTCCAACATCCATAACACATAGATATAAGGGCCACTAAGTTATGTTCCCTTACACCAATAATACTAGTAAAGGATTGATGACTTTGAATGGGTACTTTCTCTTATACATGTGTTTAAGATTTTGTTAGATGTTGGAAAACATGGACACCACTAGATTTATGTATATAATGATTTCTAGTTGAGTCGCTATTGTAATTTTCATGACCCTTAACTCAGTGTGGTCCTCACACATTTATAAGAGATATCTTTTAATCACCATGGATAAAAAATTCACTTGGAAGACTAGTTGATTGACCCAAGTGGTGACCTCCCAACCTCATTTAGAGTAATAGACTTCTTCTTATGTAATATAGTAGGCACATTGAATCTTATAGTTCTTTTGGGTTAGAAAACTTCTGGGACATATTTTATTTGATTCTGAAAAATTGGTCATGATGAAAAGATTTGTCCATATGCCAAAGGGGGATTTGATCTAAGTGTGAAGATATTGTCCAATGACATTACTTAGTAAATGAATAATATCCCTTAAAAGTGGTTGTATCCTCTCAAAATCATGCCATAAAGAAGTTAGAGGGATATAATTATCATACATATCCCACAAGATCAAATCTCCACCGATCATGAACATGTCTCGTAGGTTTATCTGAACTTCTTCATGAATTATGTTGAATATGTTAATGTTTGAGATCCACAGGTTGGACAGGTCTAGGATGGTCTTATTATTATGGTTGTAGAATGACTGTGACACCCATACAACTTCATACAAAACAACTACCCTATTCTCTCCCCATACACCATGAATCTCTAGAACACCCAAAAAGGTCAATCCCTATTAATGATGAAGATGCCTCTATGTTGAATATCTCATCTCAAAGACTACCCTAATCTCTTGTCAACATTTTATCTCTTCAAAATGGATGAGTAAATTTGGAGCTCAATTTATAGGGTGCATAGTTATTCTTTTTGTAAATATAATATTATACCTGATGATGTATCCCTCTATAGAGTCAGTCTCTTTGATAAATCAACACAATGCCTAAATTGTGGCTCAGCCTACTTCATGATGATGATTTATATATCTCTTCGTTTGATTCCCTGGTTGAGGTTTAGAGATAGGTACTTCACCCAATAACATAAATCCATATATAGGAAAACTCTCTTATATAGTGTAGTCTTGGAGGCCTTCCCCCATCAAATTCAATAGAAGTAAATGATTTTAGTACATGCATTGGTATTTACTAGTATAAACATCACTATGAACCACATAGTGGTAGCTTGGATAGTTTTTTATAAATCAATTTATATAAAATAGAAAGGTGTGTTCATATTAGGAGAATTTAGATGAGTTAAATCTCAAAAAAAAGTGAAAAGTAAAAAATATTCTCTTATAAATTATACAAAGGGTATCCCATATAAATAAATATGAAAAAAAGAAAAGGTTCATAAGAATCTCACAAATTAAAGAGGTTCACATAAATATTATGAAAACTTTTTTTATAGAAGATTCATTTATCTTAGATGAAACATATAAAGAATGTGGTTTATTCATGGAAGGGTTTATTTATAGAAGAAATTACTTTGTGAGGAAATTCATTTGTGAGTGAGAGAAACTTATCTAGGTTTACAATGTACTAAATAAGCCCCCCTTAACCTATATATGCGGTTAGGGGTGTTATGTACACCATATAAAACTTATGTGGGACACCTTATTCTCTTTACAATAAAATCCTATTCATTCTAATTGGATAGAATTTTGAAGGGATTATTTTTTGATGCCCACAAAAGATGATCACCTCTTTAAAGAATATTGAATGGAAAATGTGGAATAAAGAAAGAAAAAATGTTAAAGAAAATATTACCATGAATGAAATATTCATGTAAGTATCTTAATAGAAATACATATTCTCACAGTTAGTATCAATTGTGGAATTAACATGGTAATCCTTCATGGACACATGACTTTATCATAGCTGCACGACTTCTTCATGGTCATAATATTTCTTCACACCATGCATCATTTATAGAATTAGTATGGTGATCCTTTCTAGATTCATGACTTCATTTTGGTGTCTTGAATTCTTGTGGATTTTTATTTCTTTGCAACATTATCAAGGTGGTCCTTAGTACCCAAATGAGATTTTCACTTTGTGGAGACAATATAGTCATCCTTTGTGACCACTTTTAATTCTCAATTTGTGACATCATCAATGTAATCCTTCATTGTCATGTAAATATTTCATGATTTTGATTCCTCAAAATCCAAGAAAATTGTTATGTGGGAGAATTATAAATACATGGAACATACTTCAAGGAAATAAGGATATTTTATTTTATTACATACACTCTAAGATAAGAATTGTTTCATTTTTAAGGGTTTTATTTGTGAAACTCTTTGAAGAAAAATATTAGGTAACATTAAAGTTAAAGTCTAAAATAATAGGTAAGAGAAGCATGAAATTCTTTTATGTTAGTTCCTTACTTACCAAAAATCCTTCACACATCAACCATATAAATTCCTTTTTAGAGTATTTCAATGAAACTCTTTCACATAGGGACACTTGAATAGAATCCTTTATCAACAATAGCTTTTAAAAATTGATTCTAGTTAATCAGAACAATTTCTATAAAATAATAATTTGTTACATAATTTTACTTTCTCAAATTACATATTATCCCTTTTCCAATGGTCTATGACCATAAAAAAATTGACCTTTGTTTATTCAATTCATGAATGAATCCTACTATGAGTAACTGGTCCTCCTCTATATTCATCCATTTCATCTAACATGGTTGAATTAATCCAAATGTTCTTATCAGCCTATTTTCAGTATGGTTAGATCCCTAAAAACCCCATCCAATAACACCTCCCCCATAACCTCTCAAGATATGTGATAGGGATATGAACACAAAAATGCTTCCCTTAGATCATGTACTCCATTGATAACTTCAATCATGTATCTTTCGATTGATTCCCCCTGCTTTAACCTCATAACCATTAAGACTCTTAGGAGAAAATAAATCATTTATTCCCTTGATAATGAGGTTTCCCATCCTTGGGTAATTGGTGAAACCACTGAAAACTAAATATTCTCATAATATCTTCCCCATATTAGGAATCTTGTTAGCCTTTAAGAATCTAATCATCCTCTTTAGTCTACTCAATGAGACACTCATATCACATACTTCTAATTTAGTGGAATTTCTAGATATTCCTCTAAGGTCCATATACCAAGTGAGCCTATTATTAATTCATCACCAATCTACCACAAGACAATTAGTGAAAACACATATCATTGTCCCTTTTAATATTTGTAATCCATAACCATATTCTCATTTATGAAATCATCTATGTTACAATATAAATGTTTCATTCATATCATGGGACACTGATCTATTTTAAGTCCCAACTCTTACACACTAGGAAATATTAAATATGGCTCTATACCTTATCCTATCTAGTCACCAACAGATAGAAAGAACTATAAAGTGTTTCTCATGCATAAGCCCCAAAGAATCCATTACTAAGTTCCTTTCACATATAATTCCTCACTACATGAATTTAAACTATATTTCACATAGTCCAATAAAAAAACTCAGGATATGTTATTATAATATGATCTTAAACTACAATACACCATGATCCTAGTTGAGTAACCTTAAAATGTTCATCATCATTTCCAGTCACATTACCTTAAATTAAACTTTATTTGGTCATGTATGTTTGACCATAAAAATAAATAGAATGGTCTATGTCACATGAACTTAAAATGTACAATGTTTCATGTTAAGTGGTACTAAACTCGGTGGGTTATGATTCCCTTTGTAAAGATACATAGGAAGACCCTCTCATAGTCCTGCTCTTAAATCCACAAAAACTACCACCTCCTTGAATGGTGATAAATTACAAAGTTCCCATATATGTGGATTTAAACCAAAGTATTAATAGAAATATATAGATCCTATTATATATACATATTTTCAAATTGAAACATGTCATTAATCTATCCTAGTCATGATGGTAACTAAAAGTAATGTTACTAATAAGAATTTTATGAACATGTATTCAATATATAATAGGGTCCTAGATTAGGGAATAAAACCTTTAAAAGGATGATCTAACATCTCATACTCTCAAAGAATTCATAACTTATAGTTTTTATTATATATCTTACTGACCCAAACCTTTGGAAAGAAATATTGTATCTAAAAAAATATCTATGAGATGAGGAGTGCATAGGGAAATAGTAACCCTCTCAACTGATGGAATATTCAAGAGAGGTGTGGGTCCCCCATTATTACTACTACTGGGAGATAATTTAGAAGTGATAGATGTTTGATATTTTGGGTCCTTTAGGTTATGTGATTCTCTGGGTACTTCATGTATAATTGTAATGTTGAACTTCAATAGAGCCGAGTTGTGGTGAAAATTGACCGCGATAACCTTGGTTACATAAAACCATAAAAGAATATCTTGGTTTATTATATTGACCTAAATATCTATCTTATTTTTCTATTTTATTTTCATGGAATCCTATTAGGTATTTTTATACTAACCCCTATATGATTCTTATGCCCACACATGTTGTGTTCATGAAGACAATGAATAATATGATGGTAGAGCTAGTGCATAGAGGATCTTGGTGGTGTTTGTTACCAGTAGTGTTCATTTTAGTGTTTTAATGATGTGAATTATATATTATAAATTTGTCTGAGTTTGATATAAATTATGGGATTTTAGGACTTTTATTTTCCTTGTTCAAAAAATTTTGGTTTAAGTTATATTATTGGGATGGTCATTTTTATCACATGCATATTGTACTATAGTTGTTTCATCTATATATCTAGGGTTTTCATTGTTATATATTTTTTTAGGGAAAGTTTAATTGTTTATAGGTTTATAGGTTAAGGCCTCTTATATGCATGATGTCTTCGTAGTGTTTGTTGTTATCCCTTAACCTATTAGAGCCAATCTTGGGGTGGCAAACTCTACCAACTATTAGCACAGGAGAGGTCTTAATAGGCCGGTTTATGCTATTCTAAAATACCACGTCACTCCTAACATCACTTTCATACCTATACTAAGTTATGATTTCTCATCCAAGATCCAACTAGATAGACACCAAATCCACTGATGAATATCTAACAAAATGATCTAACCCATCATGGACACCAAATCTCATGAAGAAACCACAATAGTTCACTAGCACTAATAGATCACAACACCAGTAAAGTAAGTACAAGTATCAACATCTCCATTAGTTCAGGATTACATATTCCAGATCAAATCTTGTATAATTTGAGTACCAGCCTTGAAACCAAGTCCCAATAGTTAGTTTCTTCAGTAATGTATCCATCCAAGTGAAGCATTGTTCATACCAATCCATGAAATTTCCTGTATCTATAGATTGTAGCTCAAAATCAACATTCCATAAAGATGTATGTTGGGGGTATGATAGTAGATCAATTCAGACTCCAAGTTTTATTACACCCATTCATACTTTCATTATCTCACTCAATCTACTTTATTATTTCATACCAATAATAAAACCCTTCATCTCAGAAAGTTTATGTAACATTTAAGTAAAACCACAACACTCACGCAACATTAGATATCATTAAAATTGGTTAAAACCATCACAATGATAATATATAACACCTTACTAACAATGAAATAATACATATATTGTTTAAATAGGTAGATAAGTGATCCAACACTTATAATAGTTTGATATCAAGCACTTTGAATGTATTTCAAAAACTATGAATTCATTACCATTGATTACATTTGGATTAATCATAGTCGTTTAATCATTCACTGGAATGATATAAATATATTATAATATTTCCTCACTATTTAGTTTTAGTTGAGTGTAAATTTTCACAACATTAAATAACAATTTTAGGTTGTTCATGTGTGTATATTGAAAGAGAAGGAAGTGGGGATGTGTAAACTATACCGGGATCATGTGTTTGATTAGAAATTTCATGCATATTAAAACATGGTGGATCTTCATGTGACACAAAGTAGGAATGTGCATACTAAGATAATATTTGTGCATAATAGAATTATTTTATGAATATATCTAATGTTACAAGTTATTATGAAACTTGTTGTAATAGTGGAACAAGAAGTGATGAAATTACATGTGGGGAAGATTGTTCACAAGCTATAAACATGTGTGATGTTAGCAAGGATATTTTTCAACAACAACATAGTGAATAGTTCCAAGAAATGTGAATCAATAATCCTCAATGATATCCATATATGATAAATAATCCATGGTATTCTGTTTTTGGTGTGTGTTGAATATTTTAATGAAACATGAATCAGAACATGGTATTGAGTAAATAGCTTCAAGGTTGACCAAATAGTGAAGTTCTTAGGAATTACGACATTAATGATATAAAAAATAACTAAATAGGAGGTTCAATGGGGATCCAATTACAATGTGTTTCAATAAACCCAATAGTTTTTGTCTAAAAAACATGGTTTTAATTTCAATAATTAATAAACTAACCTTTTCAAAAATTACACCTTTGTAAAATAATTTGTTCATGAACAGATACAAGAGTGATATTGACAACCCTTCTATGCACCAAGATACATAGCCAATTGTGATGATCATAATGTCTAGAGTTGAACAGTGTGTAATTGAGTTTATCAAGAAGAGAGATAAAACTCGTATCATTTTTCTTTGGTTCAGAAAGTCCAATGACATCAGGTTTAAGTTTAGTCACAAGAATCCAAAGGGAACTCATAGTGCCAGAGTTGGCTATGCACTGGCAGTTCCAAAAGAGAATCCTCATTATAGAATTTGAGTGGGGTTGAACCCATTTTTCTTCAGGTTGTCACCAACCATAAGCCTTTGAGATCTTCTTAGCTCAATGCTTTTGGGGGATTCTATAAAAGCAGAATTTTTTGGAGTGATTTCAGCATGATCGATAGCTATATTAAGTATATCTCCTCTGGGGTTTGCATCCAGATTCATTTCTGTACATATCTGAGAGTCTTCCTTCTTAGAATTCTGCTTGGACAGAAATGAGACATCATCATCCTGTTTGAAATTCTACTCAGACAAATGTGAGACACCCTGATTTCTCACAGTATGTTCCTCTGGAGATGTGCCATTGGTAGCTTGATTAGATCCAATTTTTGTCAGGGAAGTGTCAATAATTTGGTCAGAGGATAGTGAAATATTCTCAATCTCAGATTGACAAGTATCCAACACTTCCTAGATTCTTGAGTTGATCAGATCCAGAGTAAGATCCTCATATTTCAAGTTAAGAAAAGTGTTAAAAATTCCATTCGAGAACTCTAGTTGTTCTAGATGGTTGGTTCTGTCATCTTGTAATTGAATAGAGTCTCTAGAAGCCGGTCTCTTTGCCAGTGAAGCAGGATGATTCTTCTCTTCATCCATGTCAGCCCAGGCCTTGCTGGATCCTGAAATCTATTTAGGTTCAACATGCATGACATTGTTAGAGTCTTTTTTAACATATTTATTAGCAGACATAGGTTTCTTTCTAGGAGCATCTTTCCAGGAATTCTTGCTTGATACTAGCTCTATAGTCCTTTGGACAATACTACATAGATCAATGAAATGACAAACCTTCCTGTAATGCTCACAATACTTAGCCAGGTTTTCAAATTCTAAGTAGATGTCAATAAAATGGTCATTAACATCTAGTAAAACATGCTCAGGAGGCAGAGACTCCATATCAATTTCAATCAGAACTCTGGAAAAGAATCCAAGTACACCTGGTATAGGAAAACTCTTAATGGTATCGGAGCTAGTAGAATTGATCGTGCCTTTGTTAAAGATAAAGTTCTAAACAATTGGAGGAAAATATCTTATGTGACTCTTGCCAAAAATAATTTTGACCATCACCCAATCATGTCTAACTTTATTGGAAAAAGTGAGAGACAACCTCTCCCCTTTAGGTTCAACAATGCATGGACTACTCTTCCTGAATGTTCCACATTGGTCAAAGATACTTGGAGCAATGGGGAAAACAATCACCCATTATCTTGTGTTTTCAAACTTCGATCTCTCAAGATTAAGATGAAATATTGAAGTAAAGCCAAATTCAGCCTCCTTGACCAGGAAATTGATTCTCTTGAGAACACTTTACATGGAATTTAACAATCAATGACCAATTCTGATTTTTCATGCATGGATGGACAGGAAGCTAAGATCTCCTCAGACCTGAAAAATATTATTACTCTTAGATACAATATTCAAAAAGAAGTTTATAAAGTTAAGTGGCTTACGAATGGTGATATAAATAATAAATACTTTAATGCCATAAAAAGGAGTAAAAAGGTTGGTAGGCCACTCTCTCTTCTCAAAGATGGGGATGTTATTCTTGAGGACAATCAAAGTATCTCGAATCACATTGTCTCTTTCTATATGAACCTCTTCAATGGCCCTAAACGAAATGGGGAACTCTTGGATGGAATCATACCTTCCCTTGTTAGTGATGATGACAACTCAATGCTAATCAGAGTACCCTCTGATATTGAAATAAGGACTGTTGACCTCGGGCTTAAAAAAGACAACTCTCATGGGCCCGATGGATTCACCAATCAGTTCTTCTAATTTTACTGGGATATTATCTAGGAAGATGTTTGCAGGCTTCTCAAGTATTTTTTTACTAATGGATCACAAATTCAGGGAATCAATGCAAAATTCATTACCTTAATTCCAAAGGTGGACAATACTAGTGATATTAATCAATTCAGACTTGTTTCCCCAATCAATACTATACAGAAAATCCTCACGAAAATCTTGGCTAATAGGCTTTCATGAATCTCTGATAAAAAAAATTCATGGAATCATTTTGGGTATGTTAAAGGAAAAAGAATTCAAGACTGTCTCTTCAATGCATCTGAATATGTGAAACTTCTTTAAAGACCTACACAAGGAGGGAGTATTGCCCTCAAATTTCATATAAGATAGGAATTTGACACCATTGATTGGGTCTTCATTGGTAACATTATTCATAAGTTTGGGTTTCACCCGACCTTCATACAGTGGTCTTATACTTTGATTAGCTCAACCTATATCTTCATACTTATCAATGGATCACCTGAAGGCTATTTTAAGTGCTCTAGAGGAGTAAGGCAAGGAGACCCCTTGTCTACTATTATCATTTCCATTGTAGAAGACTATCTGAGCTGACTCATAACTCACAATGTTGACAAAGGGAATCTGAAAGTTCTTCAAGAAAACTGAGGCACCTATGCCTCCTCACATCTTCTCTTTGCAGATGACATTATCATTTTTACTCAGGGAGGCAAAAGAAACATTTAGAATCTCAAATCCATCCTCCATCACTATGAGCTAGTCTCTGGATAGGAGGTAAGCTGGAAAAAATCATTCATATTATTTGGGAAAAATATTTCAGAATCCAGGAAGCATTGTATGATTCAGATTCTGGGTATCAGAGAAGTTTCCCTTACTTTCACATATCTTGGAGTCCCAATGTTCTTTTTCAGACCGTGCTCCACCTACTTTACTGATTTGGTAAGTCAATTTAGAAGAACCCTCTCAAATTATAAAGAAAAAGTTCTTTCTATGTTAGGAAGAATTTTCTTAGTCAAACATGTGATCATTTCCAAAAAAAATTATTCTTTTATGGTGTAATTTTGACCTGCTTCTATAATTAAGATTCTCATTTACCTCATGAGGAATTTTTTTTGGAGTGGCAGCATTCTTAAAAGGAAAATTATCACTGCTCTATGGACTAATTGTTGTTTACCTCTCACAGTGGGGGGACTTGGGATTAAGAATATTGAGCTCTTTAATCATTACCTTCAAGCTCAATTTATTTGGAGGATTATTAATGGAAAATCAAGATCTCTTGATTTTCTTAGAGCAATAATACTTACTAGATTTATTTATGGAAAGTTAACATATATGCAATCATCTGTTTGGCCTGGTTTGAAAAATATTTTTCAAAAGATCACTAGTCACTCCCACTGGTTGTTGAATGCCTACAAGATGAAATTCGAGAGGGATAACTGGACAGGGACTCCATTAATTGATAGTATATTCTGAAACTATGGATGTTGATTTAGATGCCTCTATCCGTGATCATCTCGAGCTGAACAACAATCTACCTACCCACATTGTTCAAATTTTTAATTCATATGACTTTATAAATTCTGATGATCTCATGGTATGGGAACCAATTGCAAATGGCATGCTCGACTCTAAATGATTTTACAACCATTTAGTATAGGGAACTCCTTCCAATGCTATTAAGAAATTCAGAATATGGGTACAGCCTTCTCGGTTCACTCTTCTCTGGATAATTCACCAGCAAAAACTACCAGTGGACAGTAACCTTCAAAATGTTGGTATCTCTCTATGCTCAAGATGTGATTTGTGCCACCAACATAGAGTTGACCTGGACCATTTATTCCTTTCTTTTAAAACTACTCCTTCACTCCGGATCATTATTTTTGACCTATTTGGCATCTCAATACCACATGTTAACAACATTGCTGATTTTCTGCACTTAATTTCAGCACAACAATTTTCTAACCAGATTTATATTCTCTTCCTTGTCGCTTTTACTAAAACTTTTCATACTCTATGGAGATCCAGGAACAAAATTAGGCAAGAAAATGTCAATTTCAATCACAATGTTTCCATCTCAAATATTCTTTCAATGACTCAAAGTGAAAATCAGTTTCACACTAAACAATGTCACAACTCTATCAAAGACTTTGCAATCTTGAGAAGGCTTCATCTGTCAAGTAATTTTCCCAAACCTATGGGAACTATGGGAATTTTCTGGACTCCTCCTTACACTGAACAATGTCACAACTCTATCAAAGACTTTGCAGTCTTGATAAGGCTTCATCTGTCAGGTAATTTTCCCAAACCTATGGGCACTATGGAAATTTTCTAGACTCCCCCCTTTGTAGGTTGGATCAAATGCAACCTTGATGGTGCCTCAAAGGGAAACCCTAGAAAAGCTGGATATGGTATTGTTTTCTAAGACCATAATAGTGACTTTCTTGATGGATTTTATGGCTCTTGTGGTCCTGCCACTACTCTTGAAGCTGAGATGATGGCGTTAATAAAAGAAGTGGAGATGGTTCATCAAAGAAATTGGAATAATCTCTGGTTTGAAAGTGATTCCTCTACTATTGTACAAGCTGTTAGAAAGAATCAGATCCATCTTTCCTGGAATCTTACTTTGAAGTGGATCAAATTTCTTTACACTCTTTCCTCAAAGAGTTTCATCATCACACATGTTTACCATGAAGCCAACTCTCTTGCTGATATACTTGCAAATCAAGGTATTTCTGAAGCCTCTAGATTTCATTTGACCACTATTGATGAGGATTTTATCAGTATTCTTAATAGAGATAAATGTAAAATTCCCTCCTTTAGACTCTTGTAATTTGTTTTTTTAATTGAGGCTTAATGCTTGCTTTTTAAAAAACCTTTATAAAAAATTTACATGAATATTTTACAGGTGAAACTAATTCATAGCTTATGATTCATCCATACTGTAGTGATCACATGATCCTATCATAAATTCCATTTCACATACATGATCTAGGGAGGACTTATTTTTAATATATAATTTATGATAAGGCCCGAGTAGCTTAATAAAAGTCATATAGATTATCTCATGAACATATAGAAAATATTCACATAGGGGAGTGTCATATATATACATACCTAACCAAATTGAGAAATGGAGAAAGCAACTAGACATATAGAATGTGATGATGAAAATTAAAGTTGAATGATCAAGGTCACCCAATGTCTACATGAAAGTTATTATAGAAGGAAAGAGTCCCAAAACATCCATCAACTATGTAGAATGATCACTTATCTAGTCTAATCCATGAGGAGTAATCTCTTAACCCCAAGAAAAAATATGGAGTTGGTAAATAAAGGAAGTGTCCTTGGGGAAAAGTATTATTCTTCCATATATATTGGACTATCTTACACATTCTTTCCTTTATATACTTTATTTTTATCCTATAATCTGTATTCTATACCACTATTTTTTACTCCATAACTATAAAGAGATAACCACTTTTGTTAGTCTGAGTGAGATGGAAAATGTAGTTACATATTTCATGTTGATAATATTTTCAATTTTTCCTTATTTTATTGTCTTACTATGAGGATTTAATGTGTAATGTGATCAGGAGAAGGTGATGGTTGTTCCTCATTACACTAAATAGTGATTCATTCTCAAAATTATTGGTTCATTTGAAGTTTCCTATTCTATGATTATCTAGTATATAATTGAGAAACTTGGTGGTTATGGATGGATTAAACAATGATGTCATCTATTGATTTGGGGTACACCGGATAGGAATACTTATCTAATGTATACATACCTTGGGAGAGGATATTTTTAGTAGTTAATTCTCAACTTACAACTATACACTATTTGGGTGTGTAAACTAATACAAATAGAAAAAATCAAATAGTTTACTATGAAACAAAGGCACTTATTTCTTATAAAGTAACAGTGGATATGGCTATTATGATAAGGAATCCATTAGGGATAAATAGGGTTAGTAAAATCTTAAGGCAAAAATGATGGAATAAAAATTGGAAATCTCCTAAATCCTAAGATATTGAATCATTTTAACACTCATTCATTTTCATCTTCATTTATTTTTTATTTTAAATCAAAAAACCACAAACCCCTTATCTTTTTTCTTTCAATAATATATATATGTGTGTGTGTGTGTGTGAAACTAAAAATTACCATATGATTTTTATATTTATTTAGATATGATTTTTTGATCATTCATTATGTTTCATTCATAGGAGTTTATAAATTTTATGTTAATAGTGAGGACCCTATAATAAATTCCACCACTTGATCATTCTTGGCACCATTTTGAAGAAGACAATACAAGTCACCTTGTTTTTCTATAATTTTCCTCCTTTTTCTTTTTTTTTATTTATTTGATTTTTTTATTCAATAAATCCAATACCACCAATTAAAATAGAACATTATATTATTGTAAATTTTCATAAGTTTTTTTGTGTATATTTTGGATGTTATGGATACTATCCTTTTTAGCATGGGTACAATGAACAAAGGAAATACACATTACATTAATAAGAAAAGTGTCATTATTTGTCCAATAGTGAGACTAATTTAATTTTTGATAATTTAAATAATATATAAATGTGATGAGAAAGGATTTATGGTAAAATGGATTTAGTTTCCAGAAGGATTTAGCTTGAAGAATCCACTATGATCTAGCTTACACTAAAGTTTTAATGTTTCCATGTATATTTTGATAATGACATTAAAGAAATCAAGAGGGTATAAGAGGAATATTTTATTATTATTTAGTCCTCATAAAAGTTATTTCTTAGTGTCGCATCACAAAAAATAGATACATGATGAAAATTATATGGGTAATACCTTTAATTTTGAATTCATTTTATTCTAACTATTAAAACTCAATTGTACACTGACATTCCTTATTTTAACATAATAGATTAAATACTATTAATTATTTAAAATATATTAATATTTTTATGCATTTTTATACATTTACATTATAAATAAACCTTATATTATATTAAAAATATTAAATAAACATGTTTTAGTTTTACTGAGTACTTCTTAAGATTAATTGGAAAATTTCCTAAAATGTGATTTTTAGTGGTTAAATAATTTTTTATGCTTAAAGGGATTGTTATAAAACTATGAAAAATATATGTTTTTCATTTTTAGGTTAAAGGGTGTACATAAACAAATAATCTAACCTTCCTTTAAAAAATATGTCCCAACCCAAAACAGTTATCCCTAGCCTAGGGACACCCTATGAAAGTAAAGTCTACATGGTCCTAGAGACATTTTTAAGAGATATAAAAAGGATCTGAGGTCATGAGAAATGGGTATCTCATGATAATGGAGAAGGGAAAAGTAAAGTAGAGTCATGTGTTATAGCTCTAAATATAATCAATAACAATATTATAATGCTAGAGTGTAGGATATATGTGTCATGGATTATACAGAAAATCACATCCAACCCCCATTTTCGATGTGGGAAAAGATAAAGTTCATAGTAGTAAGAAAAACCACTCGACTAACACTATTTTTATTATTTTATTATTATATAACTAAACATAAACCTATCTATTAATGAAACATAATCCAAGTCTATCCTAACTTATCCATAATCCTCCCAACATAACCATAACCCCTTCTATTATATTTTCAAACTCTCCAAAAGAACATTTCAAACACATGAAAATGTAATTGATACTATAAAACACTATTTTAGGTAAACTCTTATGTTATGCAAACATAATTTCTTCCATAATCCAACACCTTCTCAAGAATCAAACATAGATATCATCCACCATACAATATACTCTCAGGACTTTATGTAGCCTCTATTATCTCAAAACACTTTCTTAAGAATATTAAATAGCTTTTGTCCATCTACAACATAAACTTAACTTTTAATGGAGATTTTATTACTCTCCAATGCTTCCTCTAACATGAAAATGCAGTTTCTTTTCATCCTTAACAATACTTTAACCGCTAAAATGCATGCATGAACACCTTAAACTCATTTAATACACTTGATAGAGACTCTAGATCAATATATAATGATGAATCACATTTGTGGATATTTATAGAGGTCTAGGGATTAATATCCATAAAAAAGTGATAGTCATGAATAAAACCTCAGTAAATATAGAAAAAAAATTATATATTATATTTGAATAAATTAGGAAAAGAACAAATGTATTTTCCACATGCAATCATCTATCCAAATAGGTAAATAATAGATCATGGGGGAATAATAACCAAGAAGAAGAACTGAGAATATTCATATTTCGAATCATCCCAAATATTAGAAAATATTACATAGAATCCATCCATGCATGTTGAAGGATACCCAATGCTAATTTAAATTGATCATCCTATCCCTTTAAAATAGTTTCAATTGTATCCACTACCTTGAATTAGAACATGGTTTTGTATTTTTTATTATATAATTTTTTTCCTATACTTTAAATTACAATAGCTTGATTTCATTGTTCAAGCATCATTTTCTCACTTACTCTCACTTGTATTTATGTTCTCCCAATCATACCTATTATATAATAATTATGTTAAGTATATAACTAGAGGGATTCATATTTAGGGAGGCTTTTATAGTGCTCCCAAGTCCCCATTCAATATTTATTTTATTTTCTTATTCATTTTTAGTGGGACAGTGAGTTTCCCAATAGTTGGTGTGATGATCATCCACTTTCTTAAGGTATTTACCACTACCTCATTCCATCCACTAAAAAATAATTAATCCATATGTTGTATCCTTTAATCTCATATATAATTTAATGATATGGGTTAGGGGATGAAAAATATATGATTTGGTTGGGAGGAAAGTGGTGATTCATTTATGGTCGTGACATGTTCATCCCATTTTACTATTTAGGAAGAAAACCTTTGTTTGTTAAGGATATCTCCAAGGTATACTAATTTACATAATCTAAATATGGTATGTTAATTTTTTAATGATATTAGTGAATGTATAAAATGGGTTTTAAGCAATTAATGTGGACAATTAAGGAAACATGTAGTCTAACCTTGAATTGATTCTTCTCTTACAAAAATTAGAGTTTTCATTTCTAATTTTCATTTTATATTAGATTACACCACACACATCCACTCTTATTTAACAATAATTAATTTTAAATATAAAACACCAAAAATATAAACAGTTAAAGTAAATTGATAAGAGTTTAAAAATGTTCCTTAGAGACGGCCTTAGTTATCCACTAGGATGGGTTAAAGAGTTCTATAAATTCTATTGATAGGATTTAATAAATCAAGCCTCTATCAATTTAGAACTATTATTCAAGAGAATTACAAATAATTTTTTTTTTATTTTCATGTTATAAATATTTTTATTCTTTTCATTTAATTTAAAAAACTAAAAAGAAATATAGAATATAGAATTTTGGACTCATCCTCTCTCTGGAGTGGAATAGTTGCTTGACTTGTTAAAAATGTGTAGGGAGTTAAAATAAAAAAAACATGAAGAGAAGGAATTTGGATAGTTCATTAAGGATCTCAAAGAAGAACTAATAAAATAATGTATATAATCCTTATAAAATAAAATCACTATGTTCTCAGAGTATTTTCCAAGAATCCGTTAACATGTAGTCGAGGAACAAGAAGAGTTGACTCTATTACCTACCACCTTATTGAAGACATTAAAGAGGTGGAAACCACATTATATAATCCTCCTATAATTAAAATTTCAACATTCATCTCAATTTATTTCCAAGAGGAACAGGCAGTAAAAGATGATCAATTAAAGGGATGAAGCTAACCATTGAATATCTTAATTTGAATTTACATTTTCTAAAAAACCTACTCACTACCCTTGTATTTATTTTCTAAAATAAGTACCTTTGGTGGAATTATAGAGTGATGATAAAGAATAAACACCCACCATTAAGGATAGGATATTATTGGAGATTTAATCAGAAAGTAATACGGAATATGTGATTCATGTTAAGGAATAACTAGATACACAAGTGGAGAAGTGACTACCTCCTTAACAATAAAAATCATATCGCATGGATGAGAACACCACATATTATAGGTATGACCATTAATTTATCTTCCCACTATTATTGCATTTCTATTCTCTTCTCATTCTAGGGGATGGGTGACTTTTGTTTTATTTTGAGGGTCGCAACTCTCTTTGACCACTTATGGACATCAAAAAAAGTCACATGTGGTTGTTTACCTCACATTTAACCCATACACTTTTGGATTGATGGTGGCCACTATAATTTTATAGCTATAGGAAGTATAAACACAATAAAACTTTTAGGATGACCCAATATCATTTCATTTCCACTTTCTAATTTTATTTGGTTTTTTCTTTGAATAATATTCTCATGTTTCCTTTATTTTATTTTATAGGTTGTAGAAACTAGTGAGAAAGGATATTAACTCAAAACACTATAATTAATAATAAGGTTTTATTTCTCCATAAAATTGGTTTATCATTACATATGTTTTGTTTTTTTCATTTAAATTTGTTATTAACATCTAAGTATAAGGGGGATTTTATCCTATTTTAGTTTGTGTGTGCTCTCCATAGGATTAAATATTTATCATGACTACTCTAGGAGATGAAAAATATTTTTAAAAGAATTGAATAAATTATCATAAAATTGGAACAATGAATATTAATTTAAATGCATTTAAGTGGATCATAATTTAAACCATATGAATTTTATTAATAAACTTGAATTTGATTTACTTTCTTACTAAAAAAAAGTACCCTTAAAATAATCACCATTAAATAAATAATTTTATAAATTCATTTAAATTAGAATAGTTTAAGTATCTATAAAACATATAAAAGTCCATTGATAAAACTAAAGAATATTTTGTATGTGGATATGTGTATGAAAATCATATCCATTAATTAAATTAAATAATAGATTGAGAGTTGGTTTTTCAAACCTTACTTTTATGCCTTAGTTATCACAAATAACCTTAGGGGATATGTGTTTTTTGAAATTACATAGTTATGAATTTTTTATACTCAAATATTGAATAATTTTAATTCACATGAATGCCTAATAAAAATTTGTACAAAAGTTCTTGGTTATTAAGAGATATGGAAGGGAAGGTGAATGCTAAACCTGAATGAAAAAGAGGAAAATGAATTTATCTAATCAAATGCTTAGTGATGAAACATTATAAAATTACGATGTGGGATGAGAATATTGAATGAGAATAAATTGAAAATGTATTAACATGTTAACATTGAGATTTTATTAAATACTTAACAATTAATATTCATTGCATCAATGTTTGGAAATGGGAGTAAATTAATTCTTAGTGAACTTTCTTCCATAAGGACAAGGAATATGTCAAGTATTAGGTAATTGATGCCTTCATATTTTTATATTTTTTCATTATGAATTTACATTATAAATAAACCTTATATTACATTAAATATATTAAATAAGAATTTTTTAGTTATTTAGAATAGATAGAGTCACCCTAGAAGCCTCTGAGCATCGTATCTCTCCCTCCCTCTTAACCTAGGGTTGTCCTCAATGGAGATTTGGAGGGGAGGTTTTCATGCATCCAATATAGTGCCTCTACCTCCCCTACCTTTTTTATCTCATCCTCCCTTTTCCCATTTCTTCCAACTCTCCCCAAGTCTTGGGATCTCTTTCTCCAATTACTTCTTTCACATGGTGCTTTGTAGGAAGGGTTTAATGGTTTGGTTTGTTTTTGTGTTGGGATGATGGAAAGACAATGATATTAGACCATATAGATGAATTCACTTATGTTTTCACCCTTTACATTGTCCAAAACCTTCAAAGTTGGTGGTTTTATCAAAGTGACATTTTACATTAAGGTTTTTGGTGGTCCTAAAGAAGGTTGGTTGTTATTGGATCCCTTACCACTCAAAACCCTGATCTGAACTCACATTCCTCTGTGCCTCTTCAAGTTAGATATGTAGTTATGATTACTATGATGTTTTAGGATATGTGGTTCTATATTCAATGGGTTTTCAGGCATGTCCTGGGTAATTTTCCTCATACTATGATGGTTTCTGGTTTTATACTTTTTCTATGATCCTGGCATTGGGATCATTGGCTGCTCAAATCCTTGATCTGACCTCACATTCCTCAGTGGTTATTCCAGCATGATCTAGATTGGTGGTTAGTAATAGGTTTTGGGATGTGTGGTTTGGTGTCCTTCAATGATTTGGGCATCACCTGAGATAGTTTTCTCTGGTGAAGATGGATGTTGGTTTTCTGCCTCTTCAATGATGGCATTGTACGGTGTTGTCAATAACAATACCAATGGATTTGTTTCTGGTTCTTTGGTTTGTTTTGTGTTACTTCCTCAAAGAATTTTTTTAATTGGGTGTCGGTGATGATAAGTTGATGATGACTATTTTTTGATGGGGATGATGGTGACTTGGTGAAATGATGATGGTGATGTTGAAAGTATTATCGGTGATGGTGGTTTGAAGCTACAGCGAGATGATGGATGGTGTGTTCTCGCTGGTTAATTGGTGATGATGATGTGGATTTATTGTCAAGTTAAATGGATGTAGATGTCTCACTTATTGAGATCTCATGTCCCAAGGTGTTCCGGTGGTGATGGTATTGATGTAGGGAGTTTTTATAATTTCAAATTTGGGTGGTTTTTGTTGAATACTTTTTTAGGATTTTAATTTTTAAATCTGGGTGGTTTATCTTGAATTTGAATGTGAGGTTACCACTTAACCATAAAGTGTATTTTAAAATTTTATTTTAGGATTTTGTATAGAATAATTCTAAATATTAATTGTAAAATTTTCTAAAACATGATTTTTATTGGTTAAATCATTTTTCAATGCATAAAGAGATCATGTCCAAAATTTATAAAAATATATGTTTTCCAAGTGTAGGTTGAAGGGAGATCATGCACTTAATTTAAAAATAGATTAAAATGTATATTCTAATTTTAAAATATATGGTCCAACCATCAATAATCGATCTCGTCCATGGAACAAATTGGAAAAATAAAGTTTATGCGGGCCTAAAGACATTGTCCAGGGTGAGTGAAAGGATCATAGAATGTGGTAAATGGGATCGATCATGGTCATGGGAAAATAAAAAGTCAATCAGGTCCATGGGGTGATAGATTTGAAGAGAATTAGTAACAGTGTGCTAATTCTTGAGTGTTGGAGTTGTGTTCCTTGGCTTATAAAGTAAATCACTGCCCAATCCCATTTCCAAAGTGGGCTAAGCTAAAGATCATTATGACCTGAAAACATGTTTAGTGGAAACTATTTATCGTATATTCTACTTTTTAAAATCAATTATGCCTCTTCTTTTCATGAAACATAATATAATTCTCTCTCAACATGACTTATGTAATGACTTGTATCATTTCGGTTTGGAAATTACTTAGGGAATTTGAATTTTTTTATATGGCGGATAGTACATTCTGAAAACCATGATTCAAGTTTTAATTTTGAGAGTCATAGTTTCTTAGTGAGATATTTCGGGATATGGTTTGTATCTAGATGAGTGAATCGTGTGTTCGGGTGAGTCTCTGGGGTTTCATGTTGAATTATAAGAGTTTTTTGAGGTTTATACCCAAGATGAATGGTTTTTTGTGCACTATTTAAGGGAAACTGTGAAACACCCAAAGCTTGAGAAGTATTTAAATTTAAATTGTGTAGTGAAAATTTATCATGTATGGGTAGAACACGGTTAAGGTGGAATCTTGTAGATCTCATAAGAGACCATGTGAGGTGAATGAGACTTAGTTCATTGTGCATGATTGCTGGAAAACTATAAAAAATGATACTTACTGAGATATTTTTGGTTGTCATGGTTGGAACAGGGTTTTGAAAACTATGTGGTCTAATTACACAAAGGGGGTTGTCTTAGACCATTCATACTACATGGCTTGCACACGGGTTGGTAATTTTTCATCCAAACCATGCAGCTCATTAAAAGTGTAAAATTATGAATCTACCTCCCCCAAACCTTTTAACCCAAAACACCCATTTTTAATCCTCCCTCTCAATTTTACATGATTAATTGGCCTTCCCCTCTTCATTCCCATCAAACAACTTCGATTTAGAGTGCTATTGGGCGATTATATCAGTAATTGAAGGTATTTTCCTTCCTTTGTTTCCCTTTTCTCCTCTCTTCATCCATTATTTATTGATTTTGGGCTTCTCTGATTTAGGTTTCATGATTATTTCCACTAAATCATAGTGGAAATAATCTCATCTATTAGGGGTTTCATATACAGATCATAGGGTAAGTCCCAAGGGGATGCGATTAAGATGTCATTCATCATTACATTTGATATATGTTGTGCGGTAGAATATATTTAGGTTTTTTTCCATAAATTAAATAATTTTATATTTAATTCGATTGGGATGTTAGATATTTTTTTCTGAATTGGTGTCTATAGGGTTTTGTGGAAATTCTACATGTGGTTGGTAGCTATTCTGGTGTGATAAAGGTGCTCAATGAGTAATTCAAAAATTATTCCAAAATGGTTTATATTGTGGATTACTTATTAAATATAATAATTAGTAAAAATTAATTGGATAATAAATTTTAAAATTTTAAAATTAATTATTTTTGATCTTGAGGATTGGGATCAGAGCATGAGTTGACGTTGGTGCATGGATGAGCTTGGGTAATGGTGGTCGGGCTTCATTTTAATGGATGGTATCTCTGAATTTAAGGTGGGTGGCCTACATATACATGATTCTCTTGGTTAATTGATTATTTTATATTCATGTGACTTAATTAGTGTATCTTCCAACATGAAACATCTTTCGGGTGAGTTTATATAATGTTGTGATGGTCTAGCATCGGCCTAATATTCAATATGGATGTACAGCTTGTTAAATGTTCTGATGGTGGAGCCTTAGTCGAATGTGTACAGGTTTCCCCCTTTATGGTTTCTATTGATGATGTGAATTGTTTATAATGTATGAAATGGTTTCTTTTGAAAATGATTTTTGAAATTCATGTTTGGATAAAATAGAATTTCTAATAGAATTAGGTGATTTTCTAAATGAGTTTTTAAATGGTTTTAAAAAAGCGATCCTGGATTGGTTTTTAAAGGAATCCAAAAAGGCTTGGATTGAAAAATTTTCTTCTATTTTACCTCATGATGGATATGTAATTTTTTCAATACCGTGTGATTATTTTTCTTCTCTTATTATTACTTTTGGATTTTGCATGTTGATACATGATGAGGCTTGTGTTGTGTAAGTATCCCTCTGAGAACTTATTTTCTATGATAATGATTTGTGTGGAATGTGTATATCTGTGAGAAGTTTCTTATGTATCAATGTTATGGATAGTATAAATGGAAACTAAGACCCTTTAGAGAGTTATGAATACTAGTGGATCATGTTAGAGATAAGGGATAGGGTCCCAAGGGACTAGTGTTGTAACATACCAACCAGGATTAACCAGACCAATCACTTAAGTCAGCCTATTATGGGGTGTGTTACAACAAAGACAAAAAAAATTCTAGAATATAAGAAAAACAAGAAATAATACTATATTATAAAGAAGAAATAAAAGGATATAAAACTAATCCAATTGGCTAAACCATGACATATCACAAGTATAGACTAACATGTCTCCATGTGACTAACTGTCACCTCTACAAACCATCCCAAACCAAATTAGATACATAAATAGAATCTTGCATGATAAATAATTATATTACCTTTAACTTTTCCCTGAAAAAAAAGGTTTACAACTACCCAAACGAATATTTATGGTGTGAGAAAGAGAGCCTAGTAGTAAACCACCAAGTAATCTATACAAGTTCCGATATCAAGAATACAAAAATTCTACCTTTAAAAAACATTTACAATAATTTTTATCAATAAAACAATTTGAAAACATTATAAAAAAATCCTTGAGTTTTCCACAATTTGTATATCATTTTTTCCAAAACCAGAAACATTACAGTAATAATACAAAGATGGTAGATATACTGAAATATAAAAATACATGTGTACCAACATCTATGAAATAATTTATCATTAAATAAGTAAAAAACAAAAAAGCATCATCATGTCAAGATCTAGCCTATGGGACAATATGTACTAGACACTCATGAGAAAATAAAGTCAGGAGGTTGAATCCATCTAATATCGAGTCCTTCCATAGTCTATGGAAAAACAAGAGGTTACCTTCTAGTGGTTTCACACACACTAAGGCTACCCATGTCTCTTTCTCGATGCACCCAAGGTTTCCTCTGTACAATGTTTATCAATTTCTATTTTAAAAACCATTCTCATATTTTTATAAAACCATTTCAATGCAAAGAAAATCTACTTTAGGGTTTGAAAATACATTTTTATCCAAATTAAGGAAATTTATTTTTCAAATAAAAACACCTTTAAAACAAGAACATATTCCATTTTTAATTTCAACGCATGTGGATTCCCTTGCCCTTCACTACTATAGAACCCCATGACTCCCATTGTTTTATTTTATTTCCAATATATTTTTACCTCTTTAAAATAAATAAAAATGAATGGGTTTTTTGTAATTTCAACACATGAAATTCCATTTCAAATCTCAAGGAATCAATAAGAACTACATGATATTCAATAAATTAGAACACTTTGATAGATCCACCAACCTCAAGGATATAGAAAACCCAAAAAACTTTGATAAAGAGGATTTTAAAGCATAAGAATAGCCTTCAAAAGACAAGGCATGATAAGAGGCTGAAAAGGATTGATAGAAAACAAGATCGTATTAAAAATACCTACCACAGTTTGTGTTGCAAACTAGAAACAAGGAAGAAAATAAAAGGAATGCTTACCTAAAGAGAAGAAATGCCTATCCCTGTTGACCAACTACCAAAGGAAGCGATCTAGAGGGAAATGATTCACTTGAAATCTCCTAGGTTAAGAGATATAGTTGATAGGTGGAGACTAAAAAGGAGAATAAAGCCTCAAACACCCGTATGACACCCCAAAAGTAGCAACTCAAGGAATTATATGATGTGTAATACTTTACAAATTGTGAAATTATTTCATTCTATATTATTCTTTTCACGACCCATCCCCTGGGGCCCATGTCGTGACTACCCAAAGCCCGCCTTCCATAGGCCAGGGGTTGGCGACTAGCACCAGAATGGCATAACCCAAAAAGGAAAGGCATTGACTTTAAACCTGTATACACATAGACAAGGTACACACTGCATACAAGTAAAACAAAACGGAAAAAGAAAAATTATAACCACTACTAAAAATCACCACTGATAGTAAAAGTAAGTATTAAATGTAAAGGGGATAATATACAAGCCCAAATAGAAAGAAAGTGTAGATAAAAGGGAAAAACATGCTCTAGAGGTCATCCACCAAGGATCCTAACTGAAGGGTACGTACAGCTTGGAATTTGTTGTCACTTTTTCTCACCACGTCTGTCAATCACCTACGAGCATCATCTAGCCCTGGCTCCTTGAGTCTTAGTCAAGTTGTCTGTCGTCTGCACAAGACACAACAAGGTGCGAGCGAAGCCCGTGCAGGGGTGAGTATAAATATACTCAGTAGGGACCCCGAGACCCCCGAAGGTCTCTTAGAATTCAATAAAGGAAAAACCAAAAAGCATGATCTCAATAAAAAAATCACTAAGTAAAAGACACCTCACACTAGGTATACAACATAGAGAACAAGAATAAAGAAAATTAGTCTTCAGTTAGATCATTTTATTCTATTGAGAGGTTCTGCTACTAATATATAAACAGTCGTTGAATTGTAGATCCACACAGGGTCTCTCTAGTGTCGATCTACATAGGGTTTCTCTACTATCGATCCACACTGGGTCACACTACTATCAATCCATACAGGGTTGCTCTACTGTCAATCCACACAGGGTCGCACTATTGTCCATCCACACAGGGTCGCACTACTGTCAATCCACACAGGGTTTCACTACTGTCAATCCTCACAGAGTCTCTCTACTACCAATCCATGAAGAGTCTCTTTTATACCGATCCACAAAGGGTCTCTCTTCACTTGACATACAGCCACAGGATTCCTGCATTTGGTGTGCTTGTGTTCCTGAGAAACTGATCCTCAAGCCATTGGACGTATTTCAACTGCCCTGAAGTCACACGAAGAAGTAACCTGAAGGACTGCCTTGTTATAAGGGTTCCAATGCGACATAAGGCACATCAATCGGACGACCAGTCTATAAGATATAGGTAAAAAGGTAAATAGGGATCAGTTGGATTTGAGTCCAATCCAACCCAGTCATACACCAAATTTTTCCAAAACTCAATTGGAGTATCTCAAAAGGACCACCTCTTAGTGAGGGTCCTCACGTCACTGATGGCACGTCAATCGGACACCCGGTTTGCAAGATATGCCCAATTTAGCGAAACGGTACCGGTCTTGTCCGGGTCCAGTAGGGATCCAGCCTGGCTTGCCCGTTGGGCCCATGAATCCGACCTGGTTGGCAGTTCTAGCCCGGCTGGTGGGTCTGGCCCGGCCGGTGGGTCTAGCCTGCCTAAAAAACATGGCCTGCACGGATGCGGACCGGTTGTTGAATGCACAGACTAGATGTGATGCGTCCGGTTTGGCCAACTGACGGCACCAGCGCCCCCCCCCCCCCATTCAAAAATGACTGGCTGGAGCCTGCCAGTGGTCCAACTGAGTGGGCCTCTCCTCTTTCTTTGTGGCATGACGGCGCCGCGTTGTTCCACCCACCATGTCCCAGCTATCCGCGGCTCCTGCTGTTGCGGCGCCTACGAGCGCCATTCCTCTATGCGGCCTGCTCGGCCGACCATTTCTGTTGCGCCGGTGGTGTCCTGCCGGCGGTTGCTTCCGTGGGCAACCATAGATGCTCTGATGGTCAATTTTTTTCCTATCTGTGCCTACGGGCCTCCTGGGTCACCACCTTCACTGCAAGGCTCTTAAATTTGTCTTTCCTCCTCGTTGCCCAGTCACGCACAAAGAACGCACATAAAAATAGAATGGAAAGGGGGGTCTGGGAATTATTCAGATTGGCTCGCACCCTCTACATTAGTGTTCTAACATGGGGTGATAATAATCATCAATCAGAAAAAACAATTCCCCAAATTATGACCGTTCAACAACCACCTTCAAGAACAAACGAGATGTGTACCAACCCGTTAGTCAGTTGGTCTCCACTCATTGTATTTTTCAAGATCGGGATGATAGGAAATATAAAAAAAATAAACCCCCTACCAAGATTTAGTTGAATCCATTTCAGAATATGGAAGGAATCCGCATTCGAAGTCATTCATTGTTGTTCATCGATCCCCAGATCGATTCCCCCAATGGTCATCTTTCGTCAACCATTCTTCATTGGAGAGGAAAGTCGTCTGCATTTTGTCATAGGTTCCTCTTATGGGTTCTCAATTCCCATTCCAAAGGTTTGATTAAATAAAAGAAACTTCACCATGTTGTGTTCATTAACATGGTTTATTAATGAACCTAAATTAATGAACCTTTAATCTAAAAACATTGTAGTTACACATCCAAAGGGACGTTCCATTAAATGTCTCTTATTTAATGTCTGTCGTTGGATTGCATCCCACCATCCTCCACAAAATAGTTGTATAAAGAATAAAAAAACTTATAGTTATTTTATTATTATTTTTTGAAATTCCAAAAATTATCTTTTTTATCCAACCCTTGTCAGCTGAAGTTAATCTTCACATAAGTGAATCCCGGCACTACGAATTAAACGATGTTATCAGATGTTTAATCTGAGCATCGATTCAAAATATAGAAATTTCCACCCACACATTTACTGAACGTACCTTAAAACAAAGTTAAAAATTCTGTTCAGGTCTCTCTAGGCCTCAGAATCATGTGCCATAAATTTTCACAGTCTCGTAATAATTCCATAAAATTAAAAAAATAAGGAATTTGTGGGTCTCTACATTCTCCCCACATTAGGTCTTTACTTCCCTGAAATCCACAACAAAGGCTAAGAAAACAAATGGGGGTACAGAGCACAAATCTGAGCCTCCCGCTCCCATGTGATCTCCTAGAGGTTCTCGTGCTGCCACTGAACTCGCATCAGAGGAATAAACCACCCTTGTAGGACCCGCTCCTTTTGATCCTTTATCTTTATTGGGAACTCTACGAAGGTCTTCCTATCATCAATTTCCAGCTCTCCCTAGTCAATGACCTGTGATGGATCATGCACATATCTCTTCAGCTGCGACACACGGAAAACATTATGCACCCGGTGTGTATATGGGGGAATATCTAGGTGATATGACACCTCACCAACTCTGCTCATTAACTGGAATGGTCTGATGAACCTCAGAGATAGCTTGTCGCCCCAGCCAAATCTCCAAAATCCTCATTGCGGAGACACCCAAAGGAAAACATGACCGCTCTCCTCAAACTCCAAGGGTCTTCATATTCTGCTAGCATAAGACTTCTTCCTACTCTGTTCAGTCTTCATCCACTCTTGGATGACCTGCACCTTCTCAATGGTAGCTCATACCAACTCTAGACCCATATGTGCTGACTCCCCTGGGTCTGTCTAGCATAGAGGTGATCTAAAAGGTCTATCGTAAAAGGCCTCAAATGGTGTCATGTCGATGGTGGAGTGATAAATGTTGTTGTATGAAAACTCCACCGGTAGTAGTTTGTCCTCCCAACTGCAGCCAAAATCAAGGACGCAAGCACGAAGCATATCATCAAGTGTCTTTATGGTTTACTCTGTCTGAGAATCTGTCTGAGGATGAAAGGTAGTGCTTAAGCATAGATGAGTCCCAAAAACCTCCTGTAATCCCTTCCACAACTGGGTTGTAAAACGAGCATCATAATCTGAAATGATCATCGATGGTATCCTGTTAAGTCGTAATATCTCATGGATGTAGAGGCATTTCGAGTCCTCTATTAACCCATGCTCTTAGATGGGTAGAAAATGGACCGAATTGGTGAGTTGTTCAATGATCACCCAGATAGAGTTATTTCCCCTAGATGTACATGGTAACCCTGTCATGAAGTCCATTGAGATACTGTCCCACTTCCATTCTAGTACCTCAAGTGGATGTGATAAGCCTGCTGGAACTTGGTGCTTGGCATTTAGTTACTGACAAGTGAGGCATCGTGAAATGAACTCTTCCACTGATTTATTTATCGATATCCACCAGTACAAATGTTGGAGGTCCTAGTACATCTTCTCCACACCGGGATGTGCCACCAAATGATATATATGAAATTCCCTCAACAACTCCTCCTGAAACTTCACTGGCACCATGGTGCATCCTCTAAAAAGGATGGCATGCTTCCCACCTATCAAAAATCTACCAGGAGCCTTTCCTAATGATATCTAAGCACGTCGGGCCTCACAGTCAACATCCCCAAATGGTGCCTCCTGAACTCAATAAAGGAGAGGGGGAGAGATAGTCATAGAATGGAGGTAAGCCTCTCCGTCACTATCCACAAAGGATATCTACAACACAGCTAGCTACTCTATCACCTCACTCAGTAGGTGTAGACCCAACCTCCTACTGAGTGTGTCTTCTACTACATTTCCCTTCCGAGGATTGTAGACTATCTCAAAGTCATAGTCCAATAGGAACTCCATCCAACGTCGCTATCACAGTTTCAGGTCCTTTTGTGAGCAGATATACCTGAGACTCTTGTGATCGGAGTAGACAATAAATTGTTCTCCCATCAAGTAGTTCCACCACATCTTCAATGCAAAGACCACTGTTGCTAACTACAGGTCATGGGTCGCGTAGTTCTTCTTGGTTTTCCTCATATTTCAGGATCCGTAGGCAACCACTTCTTCTCCTACATAATGACACATACCAGTCTAGTCTCTGATGCGTCATAGTAGACAACATACCCAACGCCCTCTTATGGTAGTCTCAAGATGTGGGCACTCACTAGTCTCTGCATCAGCTCCTGGAAAATCTACTAGCATATCTCCATCCATATGAAGGGATTCCCCTTCTTTGTCAAATATTAAAAGGGTCATGCTACTCTATAAAAGTTATGTAAAAATCTCTGGTAGTTCCCACCCAATCCCAGGAAACGTCGCACCCCATTCACACTTCTAGGTGTCACCCAAGAAATAATTTCCTCTATCTTTGCTAGATACACTTCAACTCCACCCTCTGAGATAATATGCCCCATAAAGTGGACTTCCCATATCTAGAACTGGAACTTTAAGAGCTTTCCATAATGCTAGTGCTCTCAGAGTGTATCCAGAACTATCTGCTGATGCATTGCGTGCTCCTCCTCCGATGCCGAGTATACCATAATGTTTTCAATGAAGACCACCACGAAGAGATCGAAGTAAGGTTGGAAGATCATGTTCATGAGTCCCATGAACAATTCTGGAATGTTGTTCATGCAAGAATCCATTAACAAGAACCTGTAGTGGCCATATCCGAATTTGAAGGCTATCTTTGACACGTCCTCATCTCGTACCCTGAGCTAACAATAGCCTGATCTGAGGTCTATTTTCTAAAACCACCATGCTCACTTCAGCTGGTAGAATAGATCATCAATCCTCAGCAGAGGATATTTTTTCTTCACGGTCACTTGGTTTAGGTGCTGATAGTCCACACAAAGCCTCAAAATCCCATATACCTTCTTGGAAAAAAAAATTGGGGCCGCCCATGGAGAGACATTAGGTCTTATGAACCCCTTCCTCTGCAAGTCCTCCAACTGTCACTACTACAAAAATGGGCAAGGGAAGCACCCCCTTATATCAGCGCTAAGAAAAACTGCTGATAAAGGTTACCCTGTATCAGTGCTAAAATTTTAGCGCTGATATATGGTCTCCTTATCAGCACTAGAAAAGTGCTTATAAAGAAACCTTGTATCAGCGCTATAATTTTAGCACTGATAACGAGGACATATATCAACGCTAGAAAAGCGCTGATACAGGGTAACCTTTATCGGCGCTAAAATAGCGCTGATAAAAAGACCCTTTATCAGCGCTAGAAAAGCGCTGATAAAGACTCCCTGTATCAGTGCTAAAATTTTAGCATTGATACAGTAAGGATTTATCAGCGCTTTTGTAGTGCGGATAAAGGTAGTCTTTATCAGCGTTTTTTTAGCGCTGATAAAAACTTAGTGCATTTTTTATAAAGTCGGTCGCACAATGCCCTCGTTTTATCGCAACATAAAGCTCTCACGGTACTGGAACTCTGCGACTCCCCTCTTCTGCCCGCTGAGATCACGTTGTTGGACCTCCGCCGACCTCGCTACTCATTACAAGACCTCTGCCACCCGCTGAGTTCGCATTGCCGGACCTCCGCCGCCCGCAATGCTTTCAAGCTTCGGTTTGTAGGACCTCCTTTAAGGCATGTTTTCCAAATCGTTTTTCAATATTGTTCTCCTCTCCCATTTTTATATCATTTTTGTAACATGATTTTTTATTCTATGGGTGATTATTATGGATTGACCGATTGAACAAAATGGACCATACTTGATGGAAAATGATGTAAAGAGGATGATTCACATGTGTTTACTAATTTTCATTATATTTCTCAAGAACATGGTGCTTGTTTACTTTTATTTTTGAAAATCATCATTTTTTTGGTGGGGTTGTTTGAGAAGTTTTTTATTAGTTTGGTTGTGATAGATTCCATTGGGGGGAAATGTGAGATGGTTGAGGTGGTAAATCGTGCAGTGGGGAAGCATCAACATTTCCATTCTTAAAAATATGTAATGAGTGGGTTATTGTGGGAGATGACATCGTTAGTTGATATGGGTTTTCCTTTTAGTTTTCCAGTGACATAGAATATAGTTGTTAATGATGAAATTGAAAAGGGTTTGGTGCGAATTGAATAACTTCATGGATAAAAATGAAATGGTGGCTATAAAACTATGCTCACCCCCTACGCGATGAGTGTATCAGGTGGTTCCCTCCTCTAAAATCCAAATATGTGAGTTCCTTTACCGAGATATAAACATATGACCACTCTTAAGTCAGGAAACATCCAACTCTAGGTGATAATCCTATGTTGCCTTAGGTGACAACAATATGAAGTCCCTATGTTATGGGAATATGAGATCTTCTTTATCTCCTAAATAATGTTCCCTTGATTATACCTCATGAGATTATAAATAGATTCATTAGGGGATATGCCTAAGAATCCCATAAGTGATGATCATAAGATCTCTTATTCATCTCCTAGGTAATCATCCTAGGATTATACCTCACATGAGGAGCATGCGATTCCTTAGGCGATGTGCCAAAGAATCCCATATGTGATGAGCATACGATCTCTAAACACTTCCCTTAGTATATGATCTTATGTTCTTACCTGGTGTGATAAGAACACGATTCATTAGTTGATGAATATATAAATCCTTATGTGCTATGAATATATTTTATGAACCAAATTGGTGTAGATTCCTCACATGAAAAATGTGATCCACCCTATGTAATGAGCCCAAATATCCAATTAAAATGGGCCTTATTCTATGGTAACCATACATATTAGGCCATACTCTAAATGAAAACATTCCCACACATAGAGGACCATATTCACTTAGTAGTCCATACTCCTACTAGTTGAAAAAACCCTATACCACATAGAGTCATATTTTTTGTGAATCCAAAATACACTCATTAGGCTATATCCCCTTTTAGTTAGACCAAACATGTCTTATCACACATATTTACCATACTAAATTTCACTTGGTATCATTCGAAAAATCATCTATACAACTTGATGTTAAACTATATCAATTATTTATTATTAGAAGTACATTGCACATGGTTGTGATAAATACCATCGGTGCATTCACTAACCCATGACATGTTGGAGGATGGTTTTAGGGGGTCACTAGACTATAATCTACTAACCAATAGAGGGGTCTAAATGTGTATAGGCCATGAAATAGTGTTATCAAAGAATTTTATTAGGAGATATGATGGGGTTTGATGTTAGGAACATTTGAGGATTTCAATGGTTTGGTTTAAAAAGTATTTCATTTGAATTAATTGGTATGTTTTGGGTGTACCTTTCCTTAGGTTTCAAATTATGCTCTTAGTGGTTCTTCATGGTTAGTGGTTATAGTCTCTTATTTGGGTGAAGGGATGTGTTCTTAGTATACTTCCATCTTATGATGTTCTTCATGGTTAGTGGTTGTAGTCTCTTATTTGGAGATGTATGATGTTCTTGGTGAGGGCCACTATCTAGCTAGTGGTGTCGTTGTATATGAGAAAGCATCGATGTAGTTGGAGATGTATGATGTTCTTCATTTGAGCAGACTCATTCAGATTCCCAGTGGGTGTTTCTATACTATATCTTCCTTTTGGGATTCATGTGTTTCATGAATTCATATTTTATCTATTTTAAGTTGGTTAGACATGTTTTGATCATTTTGAAGCACAAAATAACCCTATTAATGAAAATAATATATGGAATGGATGGTATCTTGCTGTGAATTAACATTTTTCATTGAAATAAATTAGGTTTCCTTCTAGCCAACATGAAAGCCACTAACCTATTCTCAAATACCATGTTTTTCCATCTTGTTTGGGGTTTTTTGATTCACTCCCCCCTTTTGGTTTCCATTTCTTCTTGGAATGATCATCAGGAACGGTTTCACTTCCACCAGCAATGAGTATTTAGGCATGATGAATAAATACTAATGGTTAGGCTCTATTAATATCCATTTTTATAAGGAAGTGGTTCTCTTCTACTGTATTTGGAATTCTTGTTTTGTGTACTTGAACCATAAATACTAATATTTGAGATTATAATAGGATGGATATGAATAAAGATCGGATGGATGCTAATCGTTTAAAAATTGAGTACAAGAACAGAGTGAAAGAGTTCATCAAGTTTGCAAAGGATCGCGCAAAGGATCCTTCTCAAATCCTTTGTCCGTGTTTACGTTGTTGTTATTCTAGACTACTTACTCCAGAGGAGTTGGAAGAACATTTGATATGTCACGGAATAGATTGGAGTTATAAATATTGGAATAAACATGGAGAATAACTGAATGTAGCTACTGGCTGGGATAAAACAGTGTTTTATGGATCGTCAGATATGAATACAAATATGGATAATGAAGAAGACTGTATGGAGGATGTGATTACAGATGTCAATGATGATGATGGTCGTATTGAGGAAATTAAAAAGACAATTCAAGATAAACTCCGTGATTTCCCAAAATTGTTTGAGAAGTTTAAGAGTTGTGCAAAGACGCCATTGTATGCTGCTTGCACTAGGTATACAACATTTTCAGTTGTACTGAAGTTGTATAAATTGAAAGCAGGAAACGGATGGAGTGATCTCAGTTTTAAGGAACTACTTTCTCTCTTGAATGACCATGCTCCCGGAAGATAAAGATCTCCCAAGCCGGACATATGAAGCTAGAAGAATGCTATGCTCGATGAGAATGATTTCTGAAAGAATACATGCCTGCCCGAAAGACTGTATATTGTTTTTCAAAGAGAACAAATCACTTACAGAATGCCCAAAGTGTGGTGCTTCTCGATCCAAGAAAGATAAATCCAATCCTACGAAAGTTGTATGGTACTTTCCAATCATTCCAAGGTTTAGGCGTCTATATAGAAGTGAAGAAACTGCAAGAGAATTGTCGTGGAATGCAGATAAAAGAAATAAAGATGGGTTATTACGTCATCCGGTTGATTCTCCTCAATGGAAGAAAATTGATCATGAGTTTCCTGAATTTGGAAAAGAGCCGAGAAACCTCCGTCTTGCGTTATCTACAGATGGAGTGAATCCTTTTGGTTTTCAAACCAGCACTTATAGTACATGGCCTTTTATGTTGGTAAATTATAACTCGCCACCATGGTTATTCATGAAGCGGAAATTCATCATGTTATCTATGCTTATATCAGGACCAAAACAACCAGGTAACGATATTGATGTTTATCTAGCTCCTTTGATCGAGTATTTGATGTTATTGTGGGACTGAGGTGTACTGTTGTATGATGCTTATAAAAGTGAATACTTCACATTGAGAGTGATGTTGTATGGGACAATAAATGATTTCCCTGCTTATGGAAATTTTTCAGGATATAGCATAAAAGGAACTCAAGGGTGTCCCGTGTGCGAAGAAGATATAGAATCAATTAGGTTGAAACATTCATCGAAATTTTTGTTTCTAGGACATCGTAGATTTCTACCTCGTCAGCATAAGTACCGATCTTGGATGATATCATTCAATGGAAGTTCAGAAAAACGTGCAACACCATCTCCACTAACAGGTGATCAGTTGTTTGAGAAATTAAAATATCTGAACACTATTTTTGGTAAAACATTTTCAAAAAACCTTATGAAAATTGGTTGGAAAAAGAGATCAGTTTTTTTTGAATTACCATACTGGAATTGTTTGTATGTCAGACATTTTCTTGATGTGATGCATGTGGAAAAAAATGTATGTGATAGTGTTATCGAAACGTTGCTAAATGCCCCTAGAAAAACAAAAGATGGAATTAAGGCAAGGTTGGACATGGTTGACATGAGAATACGAGAAGATTTGGCTCCCGTGAAGGGTGAAAATCGAATGTTTCTTCCTCCAGCTGCTTATACTCTTTCTAGGGCGGAGAGATATCAGTTTTAAAACTTCTTCAATGATGTAAAGGTTCCAGAGGGGTACTCATAAAATATCAAGAAAATTGTGTCAATGAATGATTTGAAGTTAAAAGGTTTGAAATCACATGATTTCCATGTTTTGATGCAATATATTTTTCCTATAGCTTTACGTTTCATTTTTCCAAGAATTTTCGTCATACGTTAACCAAACTTTTTTTCTTTTTCAAAGATATATGTATCAAAGTTTTAGACCCGGGGAAATTTCCAGCTATGGAAAAATAAATTGTCATCATATTATGTGAATTAGAAATGTTCTTCCCGCCAACATTCTTTGATATGATGGTTCATTTGATGATTCACTTGGTGAGAGAGATTCGACTTTGTGGTCCTGTGCACTATAGATGGATGTATCCTATTGAATGGTATATGAAGATTTTGAAAGGGTATGTCAAAAATTAAAGTCGACCAAAGGGTTGTATAGTGGAGCGATATATTGTTGAGGAAGCCATTGAATTTTGTACTGAATACCTATCTGATGTGGAAAGCATTGGTCTTCCGAAATCTCGTCACACTGTACGCATTGAGGGTGGGGGAATTTCTAGAAGAGAAGTTGTGACAATCAGTATTACAGATCGGAAGCAGGCTCATCTTTATGTTTTTCATAATAGTTGGGAGGTTTCTCCATATATTAAAACTCACAAAGAAATTATTAGGCAGTTGAATCCAGCAGGGGCTGAAAAATGGTTATCAGATACACATAATCACCAGTTTATAGGATGGTTTCAGGACCATATTTTTAAACAGTTGTATGAAAATCTGAATTCAATTTCATAACGTCTTCGATGGATAGTCGTTGGACCAAGTGTGTATGTATTATCTTACAGTGGTTATATAATTAATGGTTATACATTCTATAAATATGAACATGATGAAGATAGTACCATGAAAAATAGTGGAGTTACACTAGTGGCTGAAGTGATGCATGTTTCTGGTAGTAAGGACAGAAATCCAATTTATGCAAATATGTCATACTTTGGCATTATCAAACTAATATGGGAGTTAGATTATACGACATTACAATTGATGATTTTTCAATGCAAATGGATTGATAACAACAGTGGTGTTAAAATAGATGAATGGGGATTTGTGAAAGTTGATTTTAGTAAAGAAGGGTACAAAGACAAACAATTTATAATGGCATCACAAGCGGTACAAGTTTTTTATGTTCCAGATCCCGCAAACCGAAAGTGGTCGATTGTTATGTTATCGTCCAAAACTACTGAAGGTTCCGATGAAAATTCAGTTGAGGACGATCCTTTTAGTGGTACGTCGCAATCATTTCGGAGCGGTCCGAATGCAGATGATGTTTTGTATATTAGAGGAGACCACAATGAAAGGATTTGGATAGTCGATAGAGGTGTCAAATCCCTTCAACCTTTGAAAAAAAGAAATAGAGTTCAGTAAACATGTTATATTTTGTTTGTAATATAGATCTTGTTTTCTCATGTTATTATCTTATCATTACTGAATTTATGTAATCTGAATTAACTGTTCAACCACTTTTGCAGATAATGACTTCTACACATTCTGATACACCTAACCTTGAGGCTAAACAAGTCTCTCAAGCAGCTGCTTTTACGGCTGCTTCTGCTCCTGCAGCTGATGTTGCTACTGCTGTTGGTCCTGCTGCTCCTGCAGCTCATGCTGCCACTGCTGTTTCTCCTGTTGCGGCTCTGGTTTCTCCTGCTACTCCTCCTACTGCGGCTCCTGTTGCTGCTGCGACTCCTGCTGCTTTGGCTTCTGATGCTCTTAGTGTTGAGGTCCAACAACCATCAACACATGTTGTTGATACCATTCTAGATGAACATATAGATGATGTTGATATCGATGAAATGGTTAGGAATGAAGGACCAGTGTCACAGAAATCACAGGTGCGTCATAGTTTGACGGTGTTTTCCAAAATTCTTAAGGCGAAAAGCAAAGGCATCAAATTTGAAGTCGGATGGAATGCACGAGGCCAACATGTGAATCCAAACAAGGCTATGTTTAGCAGCTACATTGGAGTTGTCACTCAGCAACGTGTGCTGATTGACATAAATTCATGGCACCATGTTGTATCCGGGCTGAAGGCTGTGATCTGGGAAGAAATTACGGTAACATTATGAAATTATTTCTTTAATTTACTAGAAAATAAAATAATGAAACAATGTCTTACTCTTCTCAATCTCTTGAAGAGTACATTTATAGTAGACAATTCACACAAGGATTATGTACTAAGGCTTTCAGGAAAGATTCATCGAGGTTTTCACACTATTTTAACAAGATTTCACCTCAAAGATTCTAAAGGTAAAATAAAACCGCACCCACCCATTGTCTACGCTCACCTGATATCCCAAGAATCATGGGATGCATTTATTGGCCATCGTGGGGATGAGAAGTTTCAGGTACATTGTGAGTGATAATGCGTTGTTTTAAGATACCTGTATTCATCACTTTGATTGTAAATATTTTATTTATGAAACAGAAACTCTTTACTGAAAATAAGGAACATGCTTCAAAACCAACATACCCCTATTGTAAAGCAAGGATGGGGTACGCTTCATTAGAAAATAAAATGGTACGTATTTTAAATTTACAATAATATTGTTTAGGTGACAATAAAAAACATCATAATTATTTTTCTATGTTGATATATAGATTGATGAGTCTAAAACCAAATGCACTTACATCCCACGTCATGTGCTATGGAAGGAGGCACGTGTGAACAAAGATGGGAAGTTAGTAGATGAGAACACACAGAAAGTGTGGGAAATATGTGTAAGTATGACACGACGATAAAATAATTTGTTTAAAATTTCCATTACATAAAAATAATTAGTTATTTTCCTATATCTAATAGTCATAGGAATCAGCTACTCCTATAGCTGATACAAACCTATTATCAACGGCTTTGAAGTAGCCAGAAAAATACGGTCGTGTCAGAGGTGCAGGGTTTGGGGTGACACCCTGAGTATATTTTGAGAAGAAGAAAAAATGGATGATACATATGAAAAATTAGAACAAATGAGCGAAAAAATAGCAACCCTTGAAGAAAAATTGCAATGGCAGGGAGAGTTGCTAGAAACTTTTATGGGTGGCAAGCAAAGGGAAGCCACAACTCAAGAATAACCGCCGCATGAACATCCCGCCCCACCCCCCACCAGCTTTGAGGTGAGCCATTCACCTCAAAGAACTGTCTTAGCCATGGTAATCAATATTCTAATAATTGTTCCCATGAAATATGAATCAGACATACACTGATAATTTTTCTTTACTCATCCTCTACAGGGTGATAATGATTGTGATTTATATCTGTAAACACCCACCTATCACCTTGTCGTGAGGGCTACAGTATTCAATATCCCAGATGCCACACTACATAATAGACCACTTCTGAAAGATCATCTGAAAGTGACGATTACTATAGCTCATGAGCCAAAGGCAGAGCTACCTATTCCACTTCATGACGATGATATTCATATGGTCGGAAAGGCTATTGGGACATTCATTGCATGGCCGTCACAACTTTTAAGAGTACATGCGGAAAAAGAGGTATTTATTTCCTTTTCTTTTCAAGATAAACCTTTAAAAATTAATTAAAAAAGGGTCTGAACCAATGATTGTTGTTATAGATGGAGAATGGGAAGGGGGTGACAAACATCGGCTCAAAACCATATAAAGGATCGACCAACTGATCCCAAGGAGCTACGGAAATCATAATAACACCACCTGTTCTCTTTCCACATTTACTAGCATTGAAGACTCATGTGGATACGAAGCTAAACGATGGTAATAGTCATATAGTGGTTTTCGAAGAGAATATATACGGAGAGGAAAGTCAAGATTTCGTTGCTGCTGAAAATGAAAATGAAATCCTTGAAAACGGTTGGCTAGGTGTCACAGTTGTAAATGTATATATGAGGTATGTTTCTATGAATTGATTTTCCAAAAGCTAATCTTGCATGAAAATTATTACTAAATGCATTTTATATTGTTGACAGACGCATTTATGAAAAACAATTGAAGGAATTTTCCCATGAGCTAAGATTTGGACTGGTTAGTCCTCATATCACATCAACAAAACTAACAAAAATAGAGCCATCAAAAAGGAATGAAATAGTGAACGACTTGCTGAAAATAATTGAATGCAATATTACAGATGATAGACTTTTCCTAATACCAACCATGTAGGGGTAATACTATACGATTAAAGAATATCAATTATATTTTCACTTCTTTTATTACTTATTCCTTTTTGTGTTTTTAGGAAACATTGGTTTCTAATTGTGGTGAACTTGGATACTCCGAAGATTTATTTTCTGGATTCAAAGCAATGATATCCATCAATCCAACCACACATGATGGAGTTCGTGAATCTGTAAGACACTACATCTTAGGTTTTAGGTCTAAACATCAAGTAATATAATTTATATTATCTTTTACTGATAGGGCGGTGTATCAATATCGTCTAAAAAAAGGAATGAGGCTAGGGGCTAAGCATAAGGAGGCGAGCAAGTACTACGTCTGGACAAATATCAGGGTATATATAATAAAATTTCACTATCCAAACACATCTCAACACAAGTTACTTATTCTCCTAATGATCAATTTTTTTGCAGTGTCCAAAACAAATAAACGATAATGTTTTTGGTTATTATGTTTGTAAATTTATGAAAGAGATCGTTTTTCATCAGCAAACTAGCATCCATAAAGAGATATTTTTAAAAACAACTACTAGTTCATTTAAGTTAATTATTAATTATTTATTTTTTTTATTTTTCAGTACTACTATGACTTCCGAAAAGCCTCATAATCACAAGATGATATAGATGTGTTCAAAAAAGAGTGGACCGCATACCTGATGGAAGATTGTACACAAATACAATGAATATCTGACTTGGGGACATGTATAATTTGTGGTCATTTTTGAGAGGGGTTAAGGGGATCAAAAGATGAAATATTGTTGTATGTAAATGTTCATAGGAAAATTGTAATTGTTATTAAATAAAACAGCCTTTCTCTAATGATTCATTTTTCCATCATAACAGATGATATGCACTAGCAACATGCAAGAATGATGAACCACTCAAAGGGTCTCTATTTTGTTTAAAATGGACAAGATTTTAAGTGAAAACAATAACTGGACTACGGAAATCCAACCAAACGCATTCAGATTGCATTGATCTTTTATAAGAATGATCCAAGGGTCCTTGGTGATGTGTATGAGTCAACCCCGCCTCAATCCGAGGCACGGTGTGGCCTCTAGCACTCAAAGAGTTTCTATTTTGTTTAAAATGGACAAGATTTTAAGTGAAAACAACAACTGACTGATGAAAATCTGACCAACCGCATTCGTATTGCATTAATATTTTATAAGAACGATCCAAGGGTCCTTGGTGACATGTAAAAGTCAACTCCACCTCAATATGAGGCACGGTGTGGCCGCTAGCACTCAAAGGGTCTCTATTTTGTTTAAAATGGACAAGATTTTAAGTGAAAACAACAACTGACCTACAGAAATCCGACCAAACGCATTCAGATTGAATTGATCTATTATAAGAACGATCCAAGGGTCCCTGGTGATGTGTACGAGTCATCCCCGCCTAAATATGAGGCACTTTGTGGCCGCCATCACTCAAAGGGTCTCTATTTTGTTTAAAATGGACAAGATTTTAAGTGAAAACAACAACTGACCTATGGAAATCTGACCAAATGCTTTCGGATTGCATTGATCTTTTAAAAGAACAATCCAAAGGTCCTTGGTGACGTTTACGAGTCAACCCCACCTCAATCTGAGGCATGGTGTAACCGCTAGAACTCAAAGGGTCTCTATTTTGTTTAAAATGGATAAGATTTTAAGTTAAAACAACAACTGACCTACAGAAATCTGACCAAATGCATTCAGATTGAATTGATTTTTTGTAAGAACGATCCCAGGGTCCTTGGTGACGTGTAAGAGTAAACCCTGCCTCAATCTGAGGCATGGTGTGGCTTCTAGAACTCAAAGGTTCTCTATTTTGTTTAAAATGGACAAGATTTTAAGTGAAAACAACAACTGACCTACGGAAATCTGACCAAACGCATTAGGATTGAATTGATATTTTATAAGAATGATCCAAGGGTCCTTGGTGATGTGTAAGAGTCAACCCAGCCTCAATCCAAGGCACGGTGTGTCCGCTAGCACTCCAAGGGTCTCTATTTTGTTTAAAATGGACAGGATTTTAAGTGAAAACAACAACTGACCTATGGAAATCCAACCAAACACATTCGGATTGCATTTATATTTTATAAGAACGATCTAAGTGTCCTTGGGGATGTGTACGAGTCAACCTTGCCTCAATATGAGGCACGGTGTGGCCGCTAGCACTCAAAGGGTCTCTATTTTGTTTAAAATGGACAAGATTTTAAGTGAAAACAACAACTTACCTACGTAAATCTTACCCAACGCATTCGGATTGCATTGATCTTTTATAAAAACGATCCAAGGGTCCTTGGTGACATGTAAGAGTCAACCCCGCCTCAATACGAGGCACGGTGTGGCCGCTATCACTCAAAGGGTCTCTATTTTGTTTAAAGTGGACACGATTTTAATTGAAAACAACAACTGACCTACGGAAATCTGACCAAACGCATTTGGATTGCATTGATCTTTTATAATAACAATACAAGGGTCCTTGGTGATGTGTAAGAGTCAACCCTGCCTCAATCTGAGGCACGGTATGGCCGCTATCACTCAAAGGGTCTCTATTTTGTTTAAAATCGACAAGATTTTAAGTGAAAACAACAGCTGACCTACGGAAATCTGACCAAACGCATTCGGGTTGCATTGATATTTTATAAGAACGATAAAAGTGTCCTTGGTGACGTTTAAGATTCAACCCCACCTCAATCTGAGGCATGGTGTGGCCGCTAGCACTCAAAGGGTCTCTATTTTGTTTAAAATGTACAAGATTTTAAGTGAAAACAACAACTGACCTACGGAAATCCAACCAAACGCATTCTGATTGCATTTATCTTTTATATGAAAGATCCAAGGGTCCTTGGTGATGTGTACGAGTCAACACCACCTCAATCTGAGGCACAGTGTTGCTGCTATCACTCAAAGGGTCTCTATTTTGTTTAAAGTGGACACGATTTTAATTGAAAACAACAACTGACCTACGGAAATCCGACCAAACACATTAGGATTGCATTTATGTTTTATAAGAACCATCCAAGGGTCCTTGGTGACGTGTATGAGTAAACCCTGCCACAATATGAGGCACGGTGTGGCCGCTCTCACTCAAAGGGTCTCTATTTTGTTTAAAATGGACAAGATTTTAAGGGGAAACAACAAATGACCTATGGAAATACAACCAAACGCATTCGTATTGCATTGATATTTTATAATAATGATCCAAGGGTCCTTGGTGACGTGTAAGAGTCAACACCGCCTCAATCTGAAGCACGGTGTGGCCGCTAGCACTCAAAGGGTCTCTATTTTGTTTAAAGTGGACAAGATTTTAAGTGAAAACAACAACTAACCTACGGAAATCCGACCAAACGCATTCAGATTGAATTGATATTTTATAATAACGATCCAAGGGTCCTTGATGACGTGTACTCATCAACCTCGCCTTAATCTGAGGCACGGTGTGGCCGCTAGCACTCAAATGGTCTCTATTTTGTTTAAAATGGACAATTTTTTAAGTGAAAACAACAACTGACCTACGGAAATCCAACCAAATGCATTCGGATTGCATTGATATTTTATAAGAACGATCCAAGGCTCCTTGGTGACGTGTATGAGTCAACCCCGCCTCAATCTGAGGCACGGTTTGGCCTCTATCACTCAAAGGGTCACTATTTTGTTTAAAATGGACAAGAATTTAAGTGAAAACAACAACTGACCTACGAAAATCCGACCAAACACATTCGGATTGAATTTATCTTTTAAATGGGGGTCATAAAATGTTATCTATCAGGTTCCTCATATATATCAAGTCATGGTTGTCCTGGTATACTAGGGTGATCATGTGTTTGGGTCTATGATACTTGTGGGCTTATATATGGATGAAAATACTCCCATTTGGGAGGGTGGATATGCTTATGGGTCTTATTCCTTAAATGAGAATACTCTCATAGGGGAGGGATGAGATGTATATGGGTATTATTCCCCAAATGAGAATATAACCATAGGAGTGGGATGAGATTCTTATCGGGAATATTCACTAAATGAAAATAATCCCATAGGGGGGGGATGAGATGATTATATAGATTATGCCTCAAATGAGAATACACCCATATTGGAGGGTTGATATGCTTCTAGGGATTATTATTTGGATGATAATACTCCCATATGGTAAATAATATATGCTTCTTAGTATTATTCCCTAAATAAGGGTACTCCCATAGTATAGGGATGATATCCTTGTAGGTCTTATGCCTCGGAATTGGAAGAACGCATATGGGTGGTCTGAGATACTGTTGAGGGTATTCCCTGGATGAGAAAACTCCCATAAGTGGATTTCCATGATGGAGTATAAATAAAACTCACATATTGGAGGTCAATGATAATTATGTATATAGTGGGGAGACCATGGTATATTATATGTTTTGTGTGGTTCCTATGATGTACTCAGAGAAACCCTAACATTGGATGAAGTAGGTATGGTTGATCAAACATTAATATTTGAGAATCAATGTGTCTTGATGTAGATGGGGTAGGACTTGGTCAAACTATATTTTTATAATGTCGACATGATCCTTGTGAAATTCTTGGTAAAAGTTCAGTACTTGGAAAATTAATTTGGGTTTAATAATGGTCATGGATTTGAGGATCAATGATAATTTTTTTATTAGTTTTATTCCAGTTCTTTCTCAACTAGGTTGTGCATATTTCCTGATCATGCACTTACAATAGCCTATTGGGGGTTTATTAATGAGATTCATCCCCCCCCCCAAGTATGTGCACCTCAGTGTGTGTACAAACCTTATAACTTCTTTGAGGTTGTGAACATGATGTATAGTGGATAGAGAAAAGTACAAAGATTTATGTATTGATAAAAGACACCCATGCGGAGCCTTAGGATTGAACTGGAAAGCCCCCCGGACACCCTCTACCCCCCTTGGACATCCACCCCAATCCCTTGAATAGCCACCCCAAACCCTTGAACATCCCCCAAACCCCCTGAATTCTGAATTGATTTCTTTAAGTACTTTATTAACTTATAAATTATGTGTTAATGGTGTACGGGTATAATTGTTGTATGGGTATACTTGGTCTAATTTGCTTATGATTTATGAGTTAATTTTGAATGGGTATACTTGCTTTAATTGGATTATTGAGATGCTATTTTTTCTTTGCAGGTGTTCAGCTGTGCTGCTGCAGATTTATCATAGCAGCAGAGAGGGCATTTATCAGCGCTCTTTTAGCGCTGATAAATCGTGCTTTTATCAGCGCTAAAAAAGCGATGATAAACTACACCTTTATCAGTGCTAAAGAAGCACTAATAAAAGATAAGTTTATCATCGCTCTTTTAGCGCTGATAAATCATGCTTTTATCAGCGCTAAAAAAGCGTTGATAAACTCCACCTTTATCAGCGCTAAAGAAGCGCTGATAAAAGATAAGTTTATCAGCGCTAAAGGAGCACTGATAAAACAATCATTTATCAATGCTAAAGAAGCTCTTGTTTAGCGCTGATAAAGTTTTGTTTTATCAGCACTTTTTTAGCGCTGATAAAGGGGTACCCCCTTTATGAGTGCCGAGCTTTATAGCGCTTTTTTAGTGCTGTTAATGCCCATTTTTGTAGTAGTGTGTACCCTCAACTCACAAAGCTCCATGAGAGCTATCTGATATGCTGGCATATATATCGGTGTCATCTCGGGGTACATGTTGATTTAGAAGTCTACCTATCTATGAGGAGGTAGTCATAGAACATCTTTAGGGAAGACGTCCACATACTAGTCCACCACAATAGGATAGCTCAGAATCCCCTCATCCACCACACTAAGGGTGAGGTTAGCTAACTCATGAGTGATCAGCCGTAACCTCCTCCATGAAATTCCATCAAGTGCTTCAAAGATTTCCTTCTCACCGGTGAAGAAAAACTTGGTCCCATTCTCGCAGACACACTACACTTTGCGCCGAAAACAGTCGATCTGAGCATGGACTGTGGATAGCTAGTTCATACCCAAGATGATGTCATAAGGCCTCGATGCTGCTACTAGAAGATCCCAACTGAATCTCTCACCTCCTAGAGTAATCTCACAGTTCCTACACTAGTGTAAATCATCGAATCCTGTCCTGTATGTATCTCTAAACATAAGGATCGAGCCAACAGCTCCATCAGAATCTCCGAGCTCCAAACAAGAGTAGTGGAAATGACAGAGTGACTAGAACCTGTGTCTATAAGCACTGCATCTAGGGAGGAGTAGACACAGATCATACCTCAAATCATCTCTGTAGCGTCGTGTTCATAGGCCTCTGCTTCCGGATGCTAAGCTCATCCATGTCCACCTACTCCTAGGGATCGGGGTGGACCACCTAGTGGTTGTAGCGGTAGTACCTCATACCGGCATCTATCACCTTCAACACAGCCTGATCCTTTTCCACATCTGCCATCCTACAGACATCCCCATTATAACATCTTTTATTGCCTCTACAGTCCCTCAATCGTCTTCTTATCATCAATATGGTGGGTTGGGCAGTCGTGAGCCATGTGACCCTGCCCACCGCACGAGTAGTGCAATCTACTCCTCTGCTGACCTCCTCTGCTTTGTGAACTTCGCACCTCCGAACCTACTTCCTAGGGTGATCCTATTGATGGTCTAGACCATTTGGACCTCTGCACCATCTGCCTTCTGCCTTCTCCAGATGACTCAGCTGCCTGTCGTCTAGTAGTGTCTCTCACCGTCAGTGCCTCCTCAGCTAGGAAGCTCTCCACCTATAGTGCTCGCTCTAGAACTCTAGCCTGTATCGGGATGTTGAGTGATATCATCGATACTCTAATATCATGCCAAAGACCCTACTCAAAGGTTTGGGCCCTATAGAAAAGGTCTCATACCATGTCAGTGGAGTAATGAGAGAGGTCAGTGAATCACACCGAGTACTAGTCCATTGTTAGGATTACCTTATATAAATGAAGTAGCAACTGAATACGCACTGAGCATAGTGTAGCTGGAAGGAACTCCGCCCTGAAGAGGATCTCGAATTCCAACCAAGAAAGAGTCATCTCCTCATGAGTCTAGAGCATCATTCTCCACCATCTTCTAGTTCTACCCTAAAAGATACTAGCATATAAAATCACTTCTGGTCTACTAGTGTGTCAACCAAGCAGAAAACTCATGCCATAGCCTCCAAACAGTCCTTATCTACCTGTGAATATGTCTCACCTTGAAACCTCAGAAGCCTTTGTCAATTGAAATTGTGAAACATGCTCAGTTTTCATGCACAGTCTGCTGGTGGGACTGGTGGAAACTACTTCCCTACAGGTGGTGGTGTTATTGGTACACCACCCGAAGGTGCTATTGCTTTAAGAGGGCCCTGCACCGATGCCTCATCACTTGATGGGCCATCATCATGATCTCTCACTATAATCTTGGCTATATGTCTATGTCGATACATCCTATAAAGACATAGATGTGTCATGGTCAATAATTTATACCTGGTGGGATAACAAAAAAGAGTTCAAAATAAAAACATTTTCAAAACACACTCAAACATTGTTTTTGTGTATCGAGTTAGAAATCATAACTCAGGGTCCTGGTGTATGGATACATTAGTCGCTGCACTAACACTAGACACCCTGAACTATAATCCAAACTCAAGACACTTAACACTATTTCTCCATTGAAAACATAGACTCTTAGTTCTTCTAGTAGAATCGAACACCTCTTATACCACTTTTTCACGACTCGTCCCCTAGGGCCAATTCTGTGACAAACCCAAGCCCGCCTTCCATATTCCTAGGGTTGGAGACTAGAACCAAAAATGCATAACCCAAAAAGAAAAGGCATTTCCTTTAAACCTATGCACACACAGACTAGGTACACACTGCATACAAGTAAAACACAACAAAAAAGGGAAAGTATAACAACTACTAAAACCAACCACTAAGAGTAAAAGTAAGTATTGAATGTAAAGGGTCCAGTATACAAGACCAACTAGAAAGAAAGTACATAAAAAAAGAAAAATGTGCTTTGGAGGTCATTCTCCAAGGATCCTACCTAAAAGGTAGGTACAGCTCATCATCTATCATCACTGTCGCTCACCACATTTTTCAATCAGTTCCAAGCACTGTCTAGCCCTGGCTCCTTGAGTCTTAGTCAAGATGTCTATCATCTCCACAAGACACAACAAGGTGCGGGTGAAGACCATGTAGGGGTGAGTATAAAAATACTCATTAGGGACCCTAAGACTCCCAAAGGTCTCTCAGAATTCAACAAACGAAAAACCACAAAGCATGATCTCAAACACAAATCACTAAGTAAAAGATTGCTTATACCAGGTATACAACTTATAGAATAGGAATAAATATGGTTAGTCTTTAGCTAAATCATTTTTTCTATTGAGAGGTTCTACTACTGATCCACAAAGGGTCGTTGAACTACCAATCCACAGTGGGTCACTCAACTTTTGATCAACATAGGGTACCTCTATTATAGATCCACACAGGGTCGCACTACTATCGATCCACATTGGTTTTCTCTATTGTCAATCCACACCAGGTCACACTACTGTTAATCTACACAGGGTCGCACTACTATCGATCCATATAGGGTCTCACTACAATTGATTCATACAAGGTCTCTCTGCTATTGATCCATGAAGGGTCGCTCTCATACCGATCCATAGAGGGTCGCTCTTCACTTTACAGCCATCCATAGGATTCATGCACTTAGTTTTATTAAGTTCCCAAGAAACCAATCCTCAATCCACTGGTCATATTTCAACCACCATGAGGTCTCATGAAGAAGTAACTTGAAGGACTACCTTTTCATAAGGGTTCTAGCATGACAAACAGTGTGTCAATCGGACACCTGGTCTGCAAGATAGAGCCAAAAAGTAATAGGGCCCGGTGGGATTCAATTCTGATCCAGCTCGGACGTACTCCAAATTCTATCAAAATTTAGGTGGAGTATCTCAAGAAGACCACCTCGTTGTGAGGTTACTTATTCCACTGACGGTGCATCAATCAGAAACTCGGTTTGCGAGATACGCCCAATTTAATGAAATTGGACCGATCGGGTCTGGTAGGGGTTTGGCATGGTTGGTGGGTCTGGCCCGGTTGGTGGACCAGGCTCACCTGGAGGGTCTGTCCCGGATCGTGAGTCAGGCCCAAACATTGGGTCCAGCTCACCTAGAAAACGCGTCCCATGTGGATGTGTGCCGGTTGCTGGATGCACCGACTGGACGCGGTGTGCCTAGTTCGACCTACTTGTGGTGCCAACAGGGCGTTGCCCCCTTCCAAAATGGCCAGCTAGATTCGACTATTGGTCCAGCCGAGCAGCCCGAGCGGGCCGCTCCTCTTCTTACACAGTGAGATGGTGCCACACCGCTCCACCTACCATAGCCCAGATGGCCACGAATCTTACCACCACGGCACCTACAGGCACCACTCCTCCACACAACCGGATCAGCCACCTGCGGCCACCGGTTTCCGGCACTGCCGTGCTGGCGGTTTCTTTCACATCCACCAAAGATGATTTGGTCATCCGTTTTCTTTCTCGTTTTCTCCTACAGGTCGTCACCTTCACTGCGAGGCTATTAATTCATCTTGATTCCTTGTTGTCTGGTCGCACATAAATAATGCACATAAACAAAGAACGGAGGGGGGTCCGGGATGTGTTTGAATTTTCCCTCACCCTCCATTTTATTGTTCTAACATGGGGGGATAAAAATCATCAATCAGAAATAACAATTCCCCAAATTAAGACCCCACAACAACCACCTGAAAGAACAAACAAGACACGGATCAAAATATTAGTTGGTTGGTCTTCCCTGTTTTTATTTTCAAATAATGGGATGAGAGGAAACATAAAACACGTAAAACCCCTACCTGGATTCGGTGGAATCCATTGCAGATGATGGAAGGAATCCACATTCCAAGTTGTTCGTCATTGTTCATCAATCCCCGTATCAATTCTACCAATGATCTTCGGTCATCCACCGTTCTTTGTTGGAAAGGAAAGTCATTGGCATTTCATCAGAGGTTCCTCCCATGGGTTCTCAATTCCCATTCCAAAGGATGATTAAATAAAAGAAATTTCACCACACAATGTTCATTAATATGGTTAATTAATGAACCACAATTAATGAACCTTTAATCCATGAACGTTGCAGTTACACATCCAAAAGGACATGTCATTAAATATATCCTATTTAATGTTCTTCATTATAGTGTAGTCTCGTCATCCACCTCTCAACGGTTGCAGAAAGAATAAAATAACTTATAGTTATTTTTTATTTTTTTGAAAGTCCAAAAATTATATTTTGCATCTAAACCTTGGAAGTTGATGTTAAGATTCACTTAAGCAAATATAGGCCCTGTGAATTCAACAGTTCCCTCATATTTTTAATCTGATCATCGGTTCAAAAGATAGAAATTCCCACCTGCACGTTTATTGAACGTACCTTAAAGAATTTCAAAATTCTGTTCCGGGCTCTCTGGGCCTCAGAATCATGTGTCGTTAATTTTCTCAGTCTTGTAATAATTCCATATAATTAAAATATATATATATATATGGAATTTATGGGTCTTTAAAATGCTAAAAAGGTGTCACATTTTTATTTAAAAACTAATTTTTCACATTAAACATCATGTAACCCTTTCATGATTTTACAATTACCAAATTATGTATTCATTTCATGAGATCTATATGTAATCCATTACACATCATGAAATACCATTACACATTGTGTAACTTCTCATTGAATAGAAAAAACTTTAGGTTTATGCTGAAAATTACAACAAATACTTAACTTCACCATTATAGGTATACTCTCAATTTCATGGTCGGCTATAATTTCCCAGTGAAAAAGGAAACCAAAAGAAAATATTAGAACATACCTGATAGAAAGGTAATAGGGAATTATAATCTCCCCACCATAAAATATTTTTTCCCCAGAAAGTGATCAAGATTTTGGATCCTAAAAAAGATAAGGTCATTGTTTCCTCATCAATGAATCCTACACCCACATCTCATGGAGATCCTATCCACACTGCCATAGTACCCAGACTAAGGGGATTGTTTTACTACTTAGTACCTCATCCTGGTGATCCATAATCTGAACTGGATTCTTGACCAAAGTGGTATCAGGTTCAAGATCTATATACTCCCACCTAATCATGTGGGAAGGATCTTGTATACACCTCCTCAATTTGGAAACATGAAACACGTAATGGATAGAGGTGAAACCATAAGTAAATTCTAATCAATAGGCCACCCACCCCAGTCTCTCAATGATATTAAAGGGGCCCACAAACCGCAGTTATAACATACCCTACTTACCCAACTGATGATGTTCCAAGTGAAGTGAAACTTTGATAAAATCCCAATCACCAACCAAAAACTCCACTAGTCGATAAAGATAGTATGCATAAGATTTCTTATGACTCTGTTCTATGATCAAATTCCTTTGGATCAACTACACCAACTTTGTAATCTCTTGAACCATACTCGGCTCAGCCAAGGACCACTCTCCAAACTCTACCCAACGCAAGGGATATTGACATGGTCTCCAATAAAAATCCTCAAAGGGTGATATCCTAATCAATTCTTAATAACTATTGTTATAGGAAAAAACATCGAGAGGAAAATTATTTTCCCATGATCTACTGAAATCAATAACACCAGACCATAGATTATCCTCAGGAACTGGGATTTCCCCCTCTATCTTTCCATCAATCTACGGATGCAAAGTCATGCTCAATTTCATCTAGGAACTCATTTCCTCCTACAAACCTTTCTAGAATCTGGATGTGAACCTCAAGTCCCTATTAGAGACAACCATAAGGGGAACCCCATGAATCCTCACAATCTCTCAGATTTATATGTCCCCATGTTTTTTAACTTTAATCATTTCCATTATTGGTAAGAAATTTTCTTATTTAGTGAGTTTTTTGATAATAACCCAAATCGCATCCCTCTCACTAGGAGTCCATTGTAAACCAATGAAAAAAAATACATATAAATTTCATCCCAATTCCATACTGGAATGGGTAAATGATGTAACAAACATGATGGTATCTGGTGTTCCTTCTTAACTCTTTGAAAAGTGATACAACATGATACAAAATCCGTAAATGACCACCTCATCCCCGGACCCCAATACCTACATATTAAATCATGGTACATATTTTTATACCCATCATGCATGGACCAACAAGACCTATGTCTACTATCTAACAACTCCTATATTAATTAAAAATGAACAACCAACCTTCTAAAAAAATACAAAGCTCCATTGGAATATTGAGACCACTCAACTGTGGTCTCCCCGCCATTTAAAATTTATCTCTAGCATCAGTTCTTGGTGTCTGTATACTAATCAAGTATAAATCACTAGTCAAAAGGTGAGTCAACATTTATTGAAGACAAGAACACCTATACACAAACCTCTTTTACTCCCAATATCATCTCAGAAAACAAAATCATTAGGGACCACTCTTTTGTTGATTCCTTCACTGCTTGGATCGATACTCTTCTGATCATCACATTGACAACCATACTTCTTCATGGGGTATATATGATATCAAAATCAAGGTTATAAAGATACTAAAATTATCATCTTTGTCAAAAGTTCATAACCCTATAAGTTAAGACATACTTTAGGATTTTATGATCATAATACACTATAAATCACTCCCAAAAAAATAGTGATGAAATTTCTTGAGTTCATGCATAACCATTTACAACTCAAGATTGTGGGTAAGGTAGTTATTCTCATGAAGGTGTAACTATAGTGATCTATAATCCACCAACTTTTTCCCTTGAATTAAGACACATCCCAAACCCGTATTAGAAGCATCACAGAAGACATCATAACTCGAACATGGTTTTGGGGTAATCAACATTAGTGCTGAAATCAACCTTACTTTCAACTCCTCAAAAGATCCATAAATTTTTTCATCCCACTCAAACTTTAAACCCTTATGAGTCAAAGTATTCATTGGAGATGCAGGCATGAAGAAGTCCCAAACAAACCATCTGTAATAATCATCCAACCACCATAAGATTGAGATCTAAAACATGTTTCTTGGATTTTCCCAATACATAACTGCCCATACATTTTTAGAATACACCGAGAAACCCCTCTCATACATCACATGCCCCATTTAACTCTCAGATCTGAAACTCACACTTGGAAATTTTACCATACAAAATATATTCTTTCAAGGTTTGATGAATGACATCCAAATGGTCCACATATTCCTCCTATAACTTGGAGTACACCATGATATCACTCTATGAACATAACAAAAAGATTCCAAGAACTAGTGAAATATCTAGTTCCTCAAATCCATAAATACTGTTGGAGTGTTAGTGAGTCTGAATGGAATAACTGGAAACTTGAAATTCCCATATAGACTATGAAATGTTGTCTTGGGTATGTACTCTTCTTAGAATATCAATTGATGGTACCCTGACCATAAGGTCAATCCTAGAAAACCTATGAGCCCCTCTAATATGATCAAAGTGATCATCAAATCTTGGTAAAGGATACTTGTTCTTAATGTTCACCCTATACAACTTTTTATAGTCAATACAAAGCCTAATACTTATGTCCTCCTTAGAAAATAGTACAAGAAAATCCCATGGTGACATGGTAGGATGAATAAATAATTTCTCCCCCATGTCCTCAAGATGGACCTTAAGTTCCACCAACATAGTAGGTTCCATTTGATAGGATGGAATATAAATGGGCATCATTTCAGGGAGGAATTCAAAATTTAAATTTACCTCTCTCGGAGGTGTTAAGCCATAAAAATCATCCGGAAAGTCCTCATATTATGCACACACAATAGAAGGTATCTAACCAGCCAATAAAGGGTCAAATGTATCAAGAAAAATTTATAAAAACTAGAATGATATTATACCATCATAAGGAAAAACATGCCTCTCCCTTCTTGATCTAGAGTCCCACTCACCCTAAAAAACATGAGTGATCCCATCAATATATAATAACTATACCTGATGGTGATAATATTATATTTGAGCCTTCACAATGATATTTCAATCCATGATGATAATCAATTTGAAGATTTCAAGATCAAGCACTAAGAACTCCCAAACCACCTTAAAGTCAACTACCACCACCTGACATGTGGGGAACTTGAATCCTTGTTCATACCTTTTTTCCCGAAGGTGTGAAAAGATCCAATAATAATGATATAATATCTTAATGAAAAAAAAACATGTAAACCAAATATAAACAAATGATTATCACCTATAATAAGAAAATCTAGTACCATAGAAGATGAAATAAACAACGTACTTGTTACTGTAGCTAGCCCTGCTTCATAATCCCCTAGTGCACACTCTTCCTCATGAATATGTCCAGACCTAGCCACCTAGACATCCCCCTTGGCCTAATAATGAGACCCACCACTATTGGGATCATCAATGTCATCTTGAAATACCTTGGTGAAATTTTATCCCACCTTACTACATTTAGAAATCCTATCACATAAACGTTTTTTATGGCTATATCACCCACAAAAGATGAAAATTCCAAGGAACCTCTATATAATGAGGCCTAGTATGATCATGCCTCCAAAAATGGTAGAATATAAAATGTTTCTACCCTAAAGAAGCCCCTAAAACTGGTCCCATAGAAAACTGACCACTCTTGCACTTCCTTTTCTGACTAGAAAAAGCACCATGGCTGACCACTTCACCAACCGAAGCTCCTCCCAAACCTTTCCTTCCATATATTTATACCTCATCCAATGATACTTTATCCACTACCTCCAAAATGTTTGGAAGGAAGAAAAATACTATCATCCACTTAATATCTCCCCTCACCCCCTCTCAAACCTCCAATCCTTCAGGTAATCATTAGTGACAAGCTCATATCCATATGCACCAACTTAGGAAACAGGTGGAGTACTCTAGAATAGTATGCTTCCCTTAATCCATGGTCAAAAACTCTCAAGTATTTTCTGCATGTAAATTCTCTATATGAAACTGCTAATTAAATATTTTCTTGAAAGAAACCTAGGTAATACCATCAAGAAACTTATATTTAACTATAAAATCTCATAATTTTATTCCTAGACCCTCAAGAATATATGTGAAAAACCCCCTCCTAAGAATATTCAAGAGTCTCTAAAAATTTTACGATCCTCTCAATTCATTCAATCCATACCTCTGATTCTTTGGGTACTTTGTCACCATGGAAGACAATTGGATGCTTTTTGGTAAATTTGAATCCATGATCCATTACTTATCCCAGGTTCATGACACCCACCAAACCTAGTGTTTGAGTAATATGGAAAACTTCTTCAAAAATGAAGGGTCCACTGGAGGATCCGCCTATAGAACCAACCTCACATATCCCCCTCTTGTTTTTGGAATATATCTTCTAGGAGGAATTGTCTATGAAATCCATGAAAATAATCAATTAGTAATGAGAAAATGCCAAAACCATTGAACCAACTTCTAGAATCTAAAACAATTCTTTTAAACGATATTAATTTAAAGTAGTTATAAATTCTACCACAAAAATACAACACCCTTTGATAGGAATAGTTCCATCTAAATAAACTCCCCATTTAGTTTATTTAGATGACCTTACACACACAAAGTCCCAAAACATAGTAGATATTCTAATTTAAATAAATTTCCCATAAAATTAATTCAAATGAGCCTAAATACTAGGTCTCAGACTTAGTAAATATTTTTCCAACCACCCATGGAAACTCGGATTTTGTTATGGGAGTGATCTGGCCAGGCCCCTTGTCCACAAATACTATCTAAATTCTGACAATCCAACTCTTGTATACCCAATACTCAAACCAACTCAGACAGTGTTGACACACTTCAGGCTAAGTAAACATCCTTTGATACCAAATCACAATAGATCAAACTGGGACATCCGAACCAGTCACCCAAGTCAGCCCATTATGGGGTGATGTATAACAAATAAAAAAATCAAGTCTAAAATATAAGAAAAAAAGACATACAACCAAAGTACAAAGCAGAAACAAAAGGAGATACAACTAATAAAAATGGATAAACTAGGAAGTATGACAAGTCTATAATAAAAAGTCTCCATGTGACCAATCGGCACCTCCACAAACCATCCCAGATCAAAATAGTGACATAAAGAGAAGCCAGCATGCAACAGAATTTTCTTCCCTTTACCTGTGTCCTATAAAACAAGGTCTACAATGGCCCAAATTAAGATGTGGGGTGTGATTAATAGAGATAATTATAAAACCAACAATGAATCTATGAGTTTTAATTACAATAATTAAAAAGTTATATCTTTAAAATAAAATAGTTATATAAGGATTTTTATCAAGGAAATAATTTGAAAACATTTCTCAAACAATCCTTGGGTTTTCCAAAAATTTCATATTTTGTTTTCCAAATCCAAAAACATGCTAGTCATAATACAATGAAGTTAAACACACTGAAATATAAATATACATGTGATCCAACATCCATGAAATAATCTAGCATGTAATAAACAACTAGAAACAAAAATTCAGGTTCCAATCAGGCTCTAGTCTAATGGATAATACTTACTAGACACTCACGAGCCTATAAAGGCATAAGGTTGGATCCAAATAATATCAAGTCCTACCAAAATCCAAAGATATATAAGTGGTTACCTCTTAGTGGTGTAACACACACCAAGGATACTCCTTTCTCTTTCTTGATGCACCCAAGGTTCCCACTATGCAATTCTTATCAATATTTATTTTAAAAACCATGCTCAGATTTTTATAAAACCATTTCAAATCCAATCTAATCTACTTCAGGGTTTGAAAATATTTTTTTATCAAAATCAATGACATTCATTTTTAAAAGGAAAACCCCATTTAAAACATAAAACCATGCCACTTTTAATTTCAACACATGTGATTCCATTTAAAATCTCAAGGAATAAATAAGAACAATAGGATATTTAATAAATTATAGTGCTTGGATATATCCACCTATATTAAGGATGTATAAAACCCCACTACCTTTGATAAAGGGGATTAGAAATAATAAAAACTATCCTCAGAAGATAAGGCATGACAAGACACTAAAAAGGATTCATTGAAAACATAATCCGATTAAAAAATCCCTACCACAATCGGTGCCACAAACCATAAACAAGGATGAAACCGAAAGTAATTCTTATCCAAAGAGACAAAATGCCTTTCCATGTTGATCAAATACCTAACAAAGTAATAAAATGGGAAAATAGTCACCCAAAATTTCCAAGGGTAAGAAATATGGTATATAAGAGGAGTCTAAAAAATATAATGGAACCTCAAATACCAGTACAATTCCCCAAAAGTAGCAACTCATGGAATTACATGTCATGAAATTATTTCATTTTAATTTACATTGAAAAATGTTTCGCCTTTTAATTATAAACAAAATTTTCACATTTCACATCATGTAACCCTTACACGACATGTACAATTCTCATGATGTGTATTAATTTCATGGGGTCTATTTAGTATCCATTACATGTCATGACATCCCATTACACATCATGTAACTACCTTATAAATAGAAGAAACTATATATTTTTTCTGAAAATTACAAAAAAATATCTAACTTCACCATTATATGTATCCTCCCAATTTCATGGTCTTCTATACTCATAAGAAAAAAGGAAACCAAAAGAAAAAATTAGAACATACATGGCAGAAAGGTAACAGGGTATTACAAGTACCCTCGTGATGATTAGTGAGCTGTAAGATAGACTGTGTTCCCTATATTCTTACCTCTTTATGCCTGATGTGGCCTCCCAAGAGTCTGAGGGGTTGGTATGGTGTCCTTGGTGGCCTCCCCAGAGTATTTGGGGATATCCTAGTATGATAAATGTGCATATGAGGGTATTGATGCTAGAACATTTCCAGATATGGCTTGGGTCGATGGGAAGACTATTCCTTATTCCTTTGAGTGTTAGCAAAGGACCTTACCATGCATGTATTGGGTTGGTGTGAAAGAATTATTTCGATCCATACCCTGAGTAATATGAAAGTTATTGCGTAAGGGGAATTTTCCTTGAGTGAGAAGTCTCAGATGTCCATATCTTGAGTGAGATTATGAGGGTTGACATGATATTTAAATGACCCTCAAGGTATGGGAGATGGGTTAAGGATCATGGATGTATGATTGTACCCTAATCCCTCAGGTAGTGGCTCAAGTTGTTGTATGAAATTCCTCCCTAAGTATTCGAGTGAAATTTGGATATTATTTTGGATAAAACCCTATCATGTGTGTTTGGGTGTGGGTAGGTTGATAGTATGAGGTGAATTTATTCATTTTGGTATAGTGCTGAAGTAGGTATTTTATATGGTGTATATTGAGGTGGATCCTATCATGGTTCGAAATCATTTATTCTTGTATATTAATGATGTGTTATGTTTTGGGGTGGGTATGTTTTATAAACACAACTAAACCTTTTATTTTTATTGGATGCACATCCACTTGACCGCAGTAGTACTTAGTATTTTCTAGGCACTGGGGATACCAAACGGGTTATTGGAATGACATTTTACTCACATAAATGGAATCGGTTTTGATGTATGTGAGTAGACTCTCTTGTTTTATCTCATGACATAGGTCCCATGTGAAGATGGACTCATGGTATTGGTCTTCAGGTCATGGATTTCATGGATATGATAGGATTTTATGTGATTTAGTCCAGAGTCTGGTGTGTTTATTTTCAGTTATGTTCATCATGTATTGGACAATGTGCCTTTTCCTTATATATGATACCTTCTATTCCATGTTATCAGTTTATACTATGTTTTGGTTACTATATCCAATAAACAGTTTTATTTCTTTCTATTCTAGACTTTAGGGGGCATTGGGATCCCAGTTTTATGTCAACATGATTTTTTGGGATGATTGATATATAAAATAGTCTTGAATTTTTTTTATAGAATTTGGGAATGATTAATTGGGATTATTTTGAGGACATAGTATCCCCACAACTATCATATTCCCTTATTTCAGTAGATAGCCTCTAGAATACAGGGAGGCATGCATGAGGTCACATAACTTCCTCTCTCAAGCGCCATTCATGTGGCCTGGGTCAGGGCATTAAAAATTTGTATAAAAGTATGCATTGGGAAAGGATAATATTATTTAGAGGCAGAGATAGGTTTTCAAGACTTTGGAAATAGATAGAACACATGATGGGCCAGAAGGACATCGGTTGAAACTCAAGTTTCCAGGAGATGTCTACTTCAGGGAATAGGCACTCTAGGATGACTGAAGTGTTACTTTAGAAAAAGAATCCCAAAGTGGGATGGATGAGAATAAATATGACTAGTAGGTCTTATATAGGATTCATTGGGTAATTCATGCATCATGATAGTGTCATGATTGAGGCATGATACATGTGCCAATGGGTTGTATTGTTTGGAATGACACCTCATCAAAATTCATATTAATTGAAAAACATATAATAAAAACAATTTTATCTATCATATATATTATTTGGTGATTATATTAATATGGATATGAGGGGATCAGTTAATTGATTGTGATTTGTGCTTGTTTGGACACCATAGGTTAATGGTTTTTTGTAATTTTTGTAATTTTGAAAAAAAACTGTTTTGAAAAATAAAACTCATGTGGTGGAACACATTGTGCTTGAAATGGCTTTGAAATTCATTTTTACTTGAAATAGATCAATGATATTATTATTTTTGAAATAGATTTGGATTTTCATGTTTTTTAAAAGTCTAGGAAAATTATTTTTTAAATTTTATTTTAAAATCGATTTTAAAAATGGAAATGGTTTTTAGAAAAAAAAGGACTGACTAGGATGGTGAGTTTTTTTATTTTTGATTTCAATGAAAACCCTTGGTTTATAAGTGATGTTTAGGAAAATTGAGTGAGTTTTAGTGTGTGTAAAATGTTTCTAAAATAATTTCTAAAATATGTGATCAGTTCCTATGTAAACCAGTCTTATTAATTTTTTGTGTTAGTTGAGAGTATTTTGGGTGTTTGAATTGTGTATTCTACTTATATGATGTTTCTATTTAGAAACCAACATGTGTCATTTGTGATTGTGGACTCGTTTTGGTTGGGTGTTTGGAAAAGAAATGGGTTCATGTATATATTGATTTACTAGAATTTCAATAGTTGACCGGGAGAGACCTGGGTGTTGTATTTCATTCCCATTAGATATTTCATGGTTGTTTTGAGGGATATTGTTGTGTGGGTATGAGTTGGATGATTTTTGAGAGCTTATTATGATGGGATCATAGGTTTTGATGTTTATATAGAGTAGTTGAGTGTGTGTTTTAATTTTCCCTATTGTTTTTTAGAGTTGAACAATTTGATGTGTGTTTAATGGGTCTATGATTATGACTGGTTAAATCATGATTTTGGTAGAAGATTCCTTGGTTGGGGAGCACCCCTGGTTGGAATTAATAATTGTTATAGAATAATTATGTTGGGGAACCATAAGTCTCAGGATGTGTTGGTTTTCGACACCTTGGTGTTTTGGAATATATTAGTTCGATCAGGCACCGTCATGGCACTTGGTGATCAGTGTTTCATGGTTTCCCTTGGGAGTGAGTGAGTGTTCACATCAAGTCATTGCAGGAAGAAATAGATGGAAAATTGGTAGTATATATTATTTTTTGTTTTTTTATGTGATTAAAAATATACTCTTATGGTGGGGAGAATCAAATCGATCATGAGTGTATGACCCTTATGTTAGAGGGGTTGGGGTGTAGTAAAACCTGCGGAGGGATGGTTAAAATAGTCATGGATGTTGGTGAGTAGAAAGACCCAATTTGGGGATTTGAGTGTAGTTTAAAAAAATATAATGTATATGTAATGAATTAGAGTTAATGGTTGGAGTTTATATATTTTCATTTGTATTAAGAAATATTTATCATGGTCTAAGGGTGAGTTGGATCAGATGTACATTAGTTCTTGATAAGGAGTGTGATAATGAATGTGGTTAGCTGAAAAACTCATAGATAAGATATATTGGGTGTTAGTACAAACCTATGTGTAGGTTTTTTTATTGTGTGGTGATAACTTTTAGATTATAGAATCATGTTTTGGTGGTGTGGTGGTGTGTGGGAGGGTTAGACCAAGTGGTTTCAAGTAAATTTGATCCTTGTGTAACTGACTGATGATGTTGTGAAAAATAGAATATAGTGAGTTGGAAACTATATCGGGTGCATCATATAGGGTGTGATTTATGGGTTTTAAGTATTGAAATGTAAATTTAGGAGGGAAGTTGGTAATCTAATCATGGTATTTGAATTTTCATAGTGAATGTGTGTTGGGAAATGGAGATGAAATGCAGAGTGTTCACAGTGAATTGAAGAACGAGGTAGGATGTGGTTCATAGTCGTAGGACTACCACAGATTCTTGAGGATGAGAAGTGTAATGGCGGGGGGGTTTTAATGACCCATATCATTACAGGTTGTAAATTCCTAATGGAATTTGAATTATTCCATCTAGTGGATGGTCTTTTTTGAGAACTAACATTTGGTCTTAAATTTTGAGAGTTAGAAAATCATAAGGGGATTTTTAATATGATTTGAGGCTTGGGAAGTACCTCAGGTTCTTAGGTGAGTCTTGAGGGATTCGGGTTGAATTCTAGTAGTTTTTTGAGTTTCTCTATATGGTACATTGTTTCGGTGTTCATGGTTTAGAGAAACCATGTGACACCCTATTCATATGGAGGATTCCAGTTGAAATTTAGTAGAACATGGTTATCATGAATAGGTGGCACGTGATTAAGTTAAAACCATGTGTATCTCAGAAGATACCATGCAAGGACATGGCGACCTAGGACTTGTCAGATGGTTATTTTATTATTTAAAAAACCATGAAAAATTTTGCAGACTAAGATAGTGCAAGTTTTCATGGTTAGTGCAATTTTTAGCAGAACATGTGGTCCAATTGTGCGAAGGGGGTTGGATTATACAATTCCTACCATATAGTTGGAATATAGTTTATTTAACCATTGTTCCAAACCATGCATATCATTAAAAGTGGAAAATTATGATTCTACCTCCAATATTTTAACCTAAAACAATAATTTTTCTATCCATTCTCACATTTTCAGATCTAATCGGCCTCCCCCTCTTATTTACATTCTAAATCCTTTGATTTAGGTTGTTCTTGGGTGTTTCCTTTAGTAATTAAAGGAATTTTCCTTTATAAACATCCCTAAACTCCTCTCTTCCTCCATTCCTTATTAATATTGGGATTCTTTAATTTAAGGTTCATAATGATTTCCACCAAAGCATAGTTGAAATCATCCTACTTCCTAGGGGTTTCATATACGATTCAAAAAGGAGGTCCTGAGGGGATGTGATTAATCTGTCATTTTTCATTACGTTTGAGGCATAAATCACCATGTAATTTATTTAGTGTTTTCATGAATTAAATAAATTTTTATGAAATCATCTTGGTGTGTTCATTTTTTTCTATATTGGTGTTAGGATGGTGTTTTGGACCTTATGTGTGTGGTTGGTGGTCATTCTAGTTCAATAAAGGTTCTTGTTGAGTAAATTGTTAATTATTCCTAAACATTTTAAATTATAAATTTTTTGTTAAATTTTTTAATTGGTTAAATTGAATTGAATAACTAATTTTAAAATATTATAATTATTTATTTGTGATGTTAAGGCTTGGTATAGGAAACTAGATTGATGTTGGATCTTGGATTAGATCAAAACATGGTGTTCAAACTTCATTTCAAAGGATGGTATCTCTAATTTTGATATGGGTATCCTTGACTATTCTTTAGTCTCTTGGTTAATTAGATATTTTATATTTTTGTGCATTAATTAGTGCATCTGCTTACATGCCGCATGTTTTTAGGTGAGTTTACATAAGGATGGGATGGTCTTTCCTTTACTATAACACCGTAAAATTTTATGAATTATTTTTTCAAATAAATTTAATTTCTTTGATAGCTTGTGTTACATGAAACATCATGTTTCAACAAACCATGATATACTATTAAAAATATTATTATTTAAACATAAATATTATAACCTAGAAGGTAAATTTGGTGGTATGGATAGGAATAATAAATTTTGTAAAACTAATTATGAAGGTTTTAAAAAATTAAAACATATTGATAAATAAGTACTTATTTTTTGGTAAAGTATTCATATGATTCTAAAATACATTTTTCTCAAAAAAATTATTTTCATTTATTTTTGGTAAAAAAAATATTAAAATTAATTTTTTTTACACTTTTACAAAAAAAATTGACAAAATTAACATATTTTTTTAATCAAAATATAAAATTTATCTTATATTTATTTTTTTAATTTCCTAAAAATAATAATTTTTTTATGAAAAGAGAAAAATATTGATTTTTATTGAAAATTGCTGTTTTTTTAGAGAATTTACAAAGTTACATATTTTTTTAAAATGGTTTAATAATTAAAATTAATTCAACTTAGGTAATTTTAATCAATTTAATGTTTTATTTTATATTAAAATTTACCATACTTATGAAATTTGTTTCTTTGGAAAATCACTTTTTTCCGCATCTACAGAGTTAATTTTAGATTAAATTCTGAATCTTCTATGAATTGAATTTGGAAAAATACATAAAATATTTGGATTAAAAATATTTAATATTTTATAATAAGGTTAAATTAATTATTTTTCTTAATTAATAGTAAAAATAATAAAAAGTAATTATCGCGGTCAAGGTTAAAACGTGTTTACTGAGGGTTAAACTGTAATGTCTCATCTTTATTTAATGATGAAGATAGTTTAATTTTTAATGAACCAAAGTTTTATCAATGGAATTAACTTCTTATAAAATCAAATTAGTAAAAACAATGCCACATCATGCTTAAATGAACTACTAAATTCAGTGTGACCTTAAAACATAAATTTTCCACTTCTGTGATTTGAATTTCGAAAATCTGACATACACGGTTGTGATCAGTAAGATGTTTGGAGTCTAACAGGACAAACTTAATTTTTGGTGAATAGTAACACACTATTATAAATAGTAATTTCACCCTTATGAGTATTAATATGAATCTTATGAATGGTAAATTGGCCAAGTGAATAGGAACCTTACCAATGATAGTATAAATAAAATTTATCCATCCTATAAGTGATAATATGATATAATTATATTGTAGTGTTGGTATTTTTGTAAGTCATGAATATTTAATGATTTTAAAAATATATATATTTTTATAAAATTTGGTCATAAACTATTATTTTGAAGTCTTATGATTATATGGTAATTTTATGAGACCTTGATTAAATTTTCAAAGTGTTAAAAAAATAGTTTTATTTTTAAAATTTGTATTTTTTCAATAATTTATAATTTTAATTAAAAATTAAATTACTCATATTGATAAAATTATTTTCATAAAATAAAGCCCGTTTTTGAATTCTACATGTCTAAAAATGGTTTGGGCGAATTTTTGAGATTTTTCTAAAATACTTTAATTTTTGGTGAATAGTGAAATTCGATAATTTACAAAATATGCTAAATAAATGAATTTATGCAACATGATTGAGTCATGGATGATGTAAAAGGCATTTTTTTAGAACTCACGTTCACTTATTACTATTTTTAGTCACAATAATCCTCACTATTTATTTTCTTGAGGGAAATTAATAAACTAATGAATTAAATATTGAGAAAACCCCTCTTCCCTCCAATATAAATACCACCCCTCACAACATCATTTCTTCACACCTCTCAAGCCTTTTTCCTACTCCAAATTATAATCAAATATATTCCCAAGATCCTCCACCACGTCCAACATCCCTTGGTCTCATATAAAGATCAAAACCTCTCCCCTAAAGAGGCTCTCAAGGAAGATATATTCTAGAGGTAATTTCCCTCTCTTTTCTTTCAATTTCCTTTCAAATTTCATTTCATTTCATCTCTTGTCCTCAACTTATCTTATCCAAATGTCATTATAACTTAATTATGGTTGATATACTGGTATTATATCATGTTAATTTAATATTATTCATTACAATCCTCCCTCTCTCTCTCTCTTTATAAAAAAAAATATTGTCGCCCAAGATGTGTTAATTTACCTACATTGTGGACGATGCACTTCCATTTTCCTTAAATACATTCAAGGATTTCAATAAAACCATTAAATGGTAGAAAAAATATTTTAATATATATGTTTTGAACCACTTTATGTTCTAGAAACAACTTTTATAAATAATACTAAATGATAAAACAAAACATGTTCATTGTGATCCAATAACCCCCCAAATTAACCTAAAATGATCATCATTAAATTTTATCTAATCATTAATCCAAATGTTATATAACCAAATTCATTATAAGATAATTTAAAATCCTTTAATATCATTAATATCATTTAATAGAAATTCTGTAGGTTTATTCATGATCTACACGAACTTCCATTCATGTATACAAGTGAACCGTTCATGAAAACTAAGAAAAAGAACACTCGTGAACAATGAATTTAAACTCTATAACTCATCCAAATGCCCATAAAATAACTTAATGAAACCATAATTAACCATATTCCTGTATAAAAGGTTTTATAATTGTTAATTAATAAATATAATGTCATTATATAGAATATTAAAGAGAAGAAACTGTTTGGATACAAGGTAAGGGGAATACTCAAACCCAACTCTCTTTCCTTGGGTTCTCCCTCTTTCACCCCATTTTCAGTATCATTATTCCTTAAAAATAATTTATTCTTTATTATCTTATAGTTTTTGGTATATACATGTTTTCTACTTGATTTTATGAAAAACACAATGTTTTCCAAAAGAACTCTTCTTTTAAAACACACCTTTTACTTCTAACTCAAGGTTGATGATTCGTACATCAAGTATGTTATTCCCCATTTAATTTGGGAACCCAATGGTTATGAATGTATTATTATGAGATGAAACCCATTAATTTCTATGGATTATTTATTTTCATGATTTATATATTGTCTATGTGGTATACATGATAATGTAAATGTTATGATGTGACGGGTGCACCCGGAATTATATAGTGCTCCAATGCATTTGGTAATGTAAAGAACCTCCTGAGTAAAGTGAAGTATGTGTGAAAATGATTCTATCTTTTTTCAAAACTATAAGATTTAGCTGACCACTAAGACATTATGTTTCATTTTTATGCATTTCTGCATTCCATACTATTATCTAATGATTCCTCTCATGATTATGATGATGATGTTATGACTATACTCACCCCATGTTATATGGTTTCATGTTCTTATCTATCCTCTTACTAGTATTTTATATCACCCCTTTTTTATGTATATCCTTAGGTGACTACATGTAATAAGGAGTACACAAGGTCCAATAATAAGCTAGAGAATAAGGAATTAAATAAATGTTTATACTATATATTTTAAATGTTATGTATGGTCCTAGTTTTCCCAAGACACTAAACCTTTGGATCCTCATTGTGTAATGTTTTTATATTGTTTATCATTAAAATTATCTAAAAGTAATGTAAGAAAAATAGGTTTTCTATAGTTGGTATTAGAGGAAAGTTTAGTTAATTTGGGAATTTGGATTATATAACCTAAGTGAAAAGACCTAGTATGAGACTAAGTATATATAAGCACACAAGAAGCTTTGATTAACATAAGGATCCCATAAGATATTCTTTTAGTGTTAATTTTACAAAGGAATAAATTATTTATTCATGACTTGTTAACTTATGTTTTCTTATAACCTTTTTTATTTTAGAAAATGGTGGGAACCAAGAGAAACTGGGCCAACAACCCATGTGAGGGACAATGTAGTGATTACTCTAATGAAATCCCCAATGCTTTGGGAGGTGGAGTTAAAAACTTCATAGAGATGATTACTCAGTTGTCGTAGGTTATGAATAATAACCTAAAAAATGTGGAGTATCCTCCTTCACCGAAGAGGTAAAAACTGGCCGTCGAGTGTTTTATGTGGCAACGACCACCGACGTTTAGTGGATCTTCCAATCCACCAGTTACAAAATTATTGGTCAACCCGATGGAGAAGATTATTTCAGCATTTCACTATTCTGAGATGGAGAAGGTGACTCTATCTATTTATCATCTCGATGTAGAGGCCTACCAATGGTGGGTTTTGATTATGAACACCAATATGAGGGACAAAATTGATGATATGGAGTGGGAAGACTTTAAGATAATGTTTCTTAACAAGTATTTTTTACAAACTCTTCATACAAATATGGAGAGAGAATTCATAGAGCTAAAACAAAATGATGGAGAATATGTCACAACCTATAAAGTTAATTTCACAAGGATTTCAAGGTATGATTTAGGATTTGTTATCAGTAATGATAGAAAAATTGATAGATTATTTAGTGGATTAAAACCACACCTTCAAAAGTCTCTTTCAATTCGAGACATTGGGAGTTATGAAGAAGTCATTTGATGTGCTCTCAAAGTTTAAATAGAATTTAGAGAATGGGCCCATGGATATAGTGATAAGAAATGAAATATGGAGTTTCATGATGAAGGATCTAATGATAAAGGTGGAAAGAAAACTCAACCACCCACATGTAAAAATGTGGGAAGAAGTATCATGGGAATTTCCCCAAAAGGGATAGGGAAATGCTTAAAGTGTGGGAAAGAAGGCCACCAAGCTCTTGAATATTTAAAAGACATGAGAAGGCATGAGAATGTGGTGGAGGAAAGGAGAGCACTACCCATGTTCTAATGCTACAACTATAGAAATCAAGTTCACTATGCAAGATAGTGCCCTAAAACTTGAGTCCTTGAGGGTAATCAGTGTCATTAGCCACCAAAACCAATGGAGCAAGTGAAGGCTTATTCCATCACTACTGTATAAGTAGAGAAAGAGAATGAAGTCATGTAAGGTACACTTCTTATTCAGTGAAGAATGGAAAAGAAACATTTTTTGATTCTGAATATACGAATTCCATTATATCTTGCAGGTTTTCTAAAACTATTGAGTTGAAGCCCCAAAACCTTGAAGTAGATATATCTGTAAAAATACCAAGTGGTTCAATCATTACAACCCATGTTTTGGACTCTTCTCCAGTTTGTGTATGTGTAATGACTCTTCCAGTGAATCTCATGATACTCCCCTTAGTGTAAATCGATGCTATAATGAGAATGGATTGGATATCGTTATATAGAGAACAAATTAACTTTCAGGAAAAGGAAATATCTTTTCATATTCTGAACCATCCCATTATCCTATACAAATTCAAGGATGATCATGAATCTCCTTTGAAAAATCCTTCAATGGTGTGGGTGTTGATTCCTTGTGAAAAGGCATACCTCTCTCAAATGGTTGAGTCGAAGGAAAGTGTCAACCTAAATGAAATTTCCATCATGAGGGAATAAAATTATGTATTTTCTAAAGAGTTACCCATAATTCCACTGGATCATAGGGTATAGTTCTCAGTATAACTCATACATAGAGTTACTCCTATCTAAAAGTGTCCCTATATGATGGCTCCTATTAAACTGGAGGAGTTAAAGAAGCCAATGCAAGACCATTTGTACAAATGGTTCATACTCCCTAGTTCATCACCTTGTGGTGCACCAGTTCTCTTTGTGAATAAGAAGTATATATCAATGTGGCTGTGTATCGATTATTGGTAACTCAACAAGATCACCATAAAGAACAAGTATCCTCTTCTGAGGATTGATGACTTGTTTAATCAGTTCAGAGGAGCTCAGTACTTCTCAAAGGTGGATCTCTATTCTAGATATCATCAGATAAAGGTGAAGAAGGAAGATATCCATATGATAGCCTTCCGTACAAGGTATGGGCACTATGAGTTTCTGATGAAGCCCTTGAAACACACGAATACTACTACAATATTTATGGATTTGATGAATAGAGTCTTTAGACATTACCTCGACAAATTTTTGGTAGTTTTTATTGAATATATTCTCATCTACTCCAAGATCAAGGAGGAACATAAAGAACATATAAGGCTTGTGTTAGCGACATTGAAAAATGAGTAGAATCCTCACTTGTTTATGTGAAATGAAATTTCGAGGGAGAAATTTTAAAGTGGGGAAGAATGTAACAACCCAAAGTTTTATCAATTGAATTCCCTTATTATAAAATCACATTAGGAAACACAATTCCACATCATTCTTAAATGAACTACTAAATTAATTGTGATTTTTAAACATAATTTTGCCACTTCTTTGATTTGAAATTCAAAAATATGATATACACGGTTGTTATCAGTATGATGTTTCGATTCTTATAGGGCAAACTTAATTTTTTTGTGAATAGTAACATACCCTTATGAATAGTAATGTTACCCTTATAAATAGTGATATGAACCATATGAATAGTAAATCACCCAAGTAAATAGTAACCTTACTAATGATAGTATAAATAAAATTTATCCATTCTATAAGTGATAATATGATATAATTATATTATAGTGTTGGTATTTTTATAAGTCATGAATATTTAATGATTAATTTATTAACTAAAAAAACTATTTTCATAAAATTTATTCATAAAATAGTATTTTTAATTCTTATGAATATATATTAATGTTATGAGACCTTGATTAAAATTTTAAAGTGTTAAAAAACAGTTTTAATTTTAAAATTTGTATTTTTCAAGTAAATTATGATTTTATTAAAAAATTGAATTACTCATATTTATAAAATTATTTTCATAATATGGATCTCATTTTTTAATTCTACACATTCAAAAAAATTTAGGGTGAATTTTTGATATTTTTCTGAAATACTTTAATTTTTTCTGAATAGTTAAATTTGATAATTTACAAAATATGCTAAATAAATAAATTTATGCATCATGATTGAGTCATGGATGATGTAAATGGCCTTTGGTTAGAACTCACATGAACTTATTACTATTTTTAGTCATAAAAATACTCATTGTTTATTTTCTTGAGGGAAATTAATAAACCAATGAATTAAATATTGAGAAACACACTCTCCCCCCCACTATAAATACCACCCCTCACAACCTCATTTCCTCACACCTCTCAAGCCTTGTTCCTACTCCAAATTCAGCTCAAATATCTTCCCAATATCCTTCCCCACATCTATCATACCTTGGTATCATAAAAATACTAAAAACTCTCCCTTAAAGAGGCTCTCAAGGAAGATATATTCAAGAGGTAATTTCTCTCTCTCTCTTTTCTTTCAATTTCCTTTCAAATTTCATTTATTTTCTTCTCTTGTCCTCAAATTATCTAATAAAAATGTCATGATAACTGATGTATGGTTGATATAATGTTATGATATCATGTTAATGTAATATTATTCATTTTAATCCTCCCTCTCTCTCTTTGTTTATAAAAATAAAATCATCGCCCAAGATGTGTTAATTTACCTATATCATGGGTGATGCACTTCCATTTTCCTTCAACGTCTTCAAAGATGTCAATAAAACCATTAAATGGTTGAAAACAGATTTTAATATGTATTTTTTAAACCCATTTATGTTCTGGAAAAAACTTTTATACATAATAATAAATGATAAAACAAAACATGTTTGTTGGGATCCAAAAACTGCCCAAATTAACCTAAAACGATCATCATTAATTTTTATCTAATGGTTCATACACGTGGTATATAACCAAATTAATTATAAGATAATTTAAAAAAAATTAATATCATTGATAACATGTAATAGAAATTCTGTATTTTTATTCATGTTCTACATGAACTTTCCTTCATGTGTACAAGTAAACCATTAAATAAAACTAAGAAAAAGAACACTCCCAAGCAATGAATGTAAACTCTATAACTCATCCAAAGGACCATAAAAGAACTTAATGAAACCATAATGAACTATATTAATGTATAAAAGGTTCTATAATTGAAAATTAATGAATATAATGTCATTATATATGACATTATTGTGAAGAAATTGTTTGGATACATGGTCAGAGGAATTCTCAAACCCAACTCTCTTTCCTTGGGGTTTCCCTCTTTCACCCCATTTTCAGTATGGTCATTCCCTAAAAATATTTTTTTTAATAATTATAATATCTTTTATGGGATATAAATTTTTTCTACTAGAGTTTATGACAAACACAATGTTTTCCAAAATAACTCTTCTTTCAAAACACACCTTTTACTTCTAACTCAAGGTTAATGATTCTTACATCAAGTATGTTATCCCCCCTTTCATTTGGGAACCCAAAGTTTATGAATGTATACTTATGAAATGAAACCCATTCCTTTACATGGTTTATTTATGTTCATGATTGATATATTTTCTATATGGCATTCAGGATAATGTAAATGTTATGATGTGATGGGTACGCCCAGAATTATATAGCGTAATGTAAATGTTATGATGTGACGGGTGTGCCCAAAATGATATAGTTCTTCAATGTATTGAATAATGTGAAGAAAATCATGAGTAATGTGAATTATGTGTGAACATTATGTTATCTTTGTACACAACTATTTTTGGTAGTTGACAACTAATACATGATGTTTCATTTTTATGTATTTCTACATTCCATGCTATTATCTAATGCTTCTTCTCATGATTATGATGATGATGTTATGAATGTGCTCAGCCCATGTTATATTTTTTCATGTTCTTATCTATCCTCTTACTATGATTTGGGATAGATCCCAAACACATAATTTTTGCATGGTTAGTCAAACTGTGCACCTAGCCCATGTAGGGTTCCCCTTAGAGACGAATTGGGCACATAGTTGGTGCACAGTTGGTGTATGGTTTTCCAATCATGCGGACGAACTATATATAGGGTAAAAATTGGTGAAATTACATGGTTTCCCCTCTTTAATGATTTATTTAACCCCAAATTTCTTTTCTATCCCATTACAGTGGGATTTTCCATTCCTCCAATGCATGGAGATCCTCCTCTCCACCTCATAGGTTTTGTGATATCTACCTTTTATGTGGACTAATTCCTTCCCCATTAGAAGCTACTGAAAGCCCTCAGTAAGATCCTCCTTTCAAAAATCCTTTATTTCTAGTAAACTCTTCCATCTATTGCACTATTTAGGTGTGACATATTTTTCCCTATTTTTATGGTCATTTTACAAATTCTTTGATTTCTTTTGTTTTAGGTTGAATCAAGGCTTGATAACAGACGAGTGGAGCATTGCTACATCAAGGTAGGGGGTTTATGCTCTTTCTTTTCATTTTTTCATGTTTTAGATGTCACTTCATTATTCTGCTCACCAAAATCTTCCTAAGATGATTTGTTCTTGTTAAATAAATTATTTAAAGTGACTTTTTATTCCTTGGATAACATTACCTTTTGGTTAAACCCATTCGAGGTTCATTTGCCTCGTTGTAGGCCTCCCCTTTGGGTGTGACCTCCTTGAATGGCCTATTTCCTAGGCCTTAAATGGTTATTAACTCATGTGAGTTGAATTTTATTAAATTAATTAGATTATAAAATGAATTAAGATAAATAGTTGGCCATGGGAATGGCCCTCTAGCTTAAATCCTAACACCTAATATTTAAATGCTTATGCTTGATGTATTATGTTGAATTCCATATTACCCGTATTTAAATTTCTCACTTCAAGTTATATGAGTGATTTTATTACATTTATGTTATGCCATTTTCCATGTTCCTCTTCCTCATTTAAGGCTTATTTATTAAGCCTTTTTTTGTTGAATGAGATTCCATGCTTCGTCAATCTTGATAGATTTTTCTATTGAGATTTCATTGATGACATGTAATTAGAAGTATGGTAATCCCTTATGCTTTTGATTATATTCCATTACTTATTCTTAATGCATGTTTCCTAGTTATTATATCTTTTAGCCCATAGCTCAAGCATGTGCTTAATTCTTTACACCCTTTTATAGTTGGAATTGTGATACATGAATAGATTTTTAGCTTTTATCAGGATATGTTTATTTGATGGAATGAAATTATAGATTCTTTGCCTTGTGATATGTGATTTTTCATGGATTACTTGTTATAGGATGGTAGTGACCATTGGGAAAGATGGTTACGCCATGCTTCAGGTGCTACCAAGTCCCATGTGTGAGATACTAGGTACGAACTCAAAGTCACTGTGTCTTGAGTGATACAAGGGATTTCATATGGGTTTACTTGGATAGACTTGATGACATTGGTTATATTGGATTTTCTGTAGTGACCCATGGGATTCTGTTTAGATCACCTTGTATGGGATCAGACTCCACAATGGGAATTGATGAATATTTTTAATTGATTATTTCATATGTGATGCATCTTTTGTAATTATCATTATTATAAGAACTAGTATTATGACATCTAAATTAAACCCCAATAGGAAGCACAATTTTGGGGTATGCCTTCTTGGGTTTCCCTATTTACTTTGGCCCATGTTTATATATTATTCCTTGCACAAGTACCTCTTTTCAGACATCCGATTGATTCCATAGTAGGTTGTATGTTTCAGGTGTCCTTTTAGAAACCCATACCAAGGTGGTTATCATTATTCGTTCATTGATCTATTTTTATTTATTCTAGAACACTATCATTTATTTATGGCATGAAATGGATCAGCTTAAACATTGTGGATTTCAGCCTACTGAGGTTATATCTCACCCCCTTCTCGGGCACCATTTGGTACCCAAGTAGACTTTATGATCACATTTATGTATAAAGGGATGTGTTCTCCTTTCAATTCTTGAGTTACATGCTTCTTAAGATGGATTTTGGGGGTAGATGACTGAGCCTTTTCTAGAGATGTTATGTAATTTTTTTGGATTTTTTGTATTTTTTTATAGAATGTAGTATATGATTTGTATCCCATGTTCCCTTTATACTACCATTTTCGTATAGCATCATGACATGGAAATCATCTTTTGTATCCATTTATTTATTTAACTTCTGCCACTTGGTTATTTATTCTTCCTGGATTATTTCATTACTTCCATTGTTGTATGCTTATTCTTATGGTTTCACTATTTATTGTTTATTGATTACCACCATTCATACATGGATTTATAAGGTAATATTATCCCCAAGGACACAACCTAGGCCCTCACTATAGGTCAGAAGCCTCTAGTGTTTGGGGAGATGCGTTTGAGTTCATGTGGCCCACTATCTCAGGGAACGGTTGAGTGCAACTCTGGGTGGGACACTACAAAGTGGTATCAGAATGCTTATTTTACTTTTTTCTTAATTTTTGGGTTTAGATAGGGGACTAGGACATTGGAATTTAGAATTGAACCTATTGTTGGATGTAGCTAACCCATGTATGGGGGAAACCAAAATTACATGGGATGGTAAATTGTAGTTATTGATTATGCCATTAATAGTTGATACAACTTTTCCATTCAGTGATGCACTTGTCTCATGGTGATATTGACATTCATGTGATTGGAATGATGATTTATATTACTTAAACTTGAGTAAATGAGGGTGTTTCATTAACTTAATAATACTAGTCACTATAGGAATTGTAATGTCATGCATTATTCCATGCGATGTTTACTTATAAGCATGCATTAGTTGGTTACATGTGACTGATATTGTGCCTTGTTCTATTGATCCTTGTAGTTCTTGTTAGTTCTTTTTACAAAAGTGTGACAATTTGTGTTGTAGGGGTAGATTATGGTTTGGGTTAAGTAGACACCAATTTCAAATCATTATGTGTATGGGCCCTTATAAATTGGAATGGTGATCCACTTAATTCATCCAAACATAAAAAGGGTATTAAATGTAAAAATGAATTAAATTGAATACCAAATTTAAGTGAAATGGACACCTTATATAGAAATGTGAGACTAGGACCTTGACCTTAACTTGGAAATGGGTTGTAGGTCATGTAACTTATAATCCTTATGGGGTATTTTTCTTCTTCTCTACGCCTGGATCAAGGAGTAGGTTTCAAGTTACGTTATGCTCATAGGCAGTATTTATACTTTTTCTTCTTTATCTTTTTCCTTATATGCTTACTCTATCTGTAATAAATATTGTTTGAGGTGTGAGTTTGGGAATTGTAGAGATATTCCACCATTATGCCGTCATGTTCTACTCCAAGAGAGTGTCTATGATCATACTCCATAGGTAGTGGGCCCTGAGCCACCCTTTTTACCTCTAGTAGTTCCACCAGAGGCACCTCCTACTGATCTTCCACTGGGCATCAATGCTCAATTAATGGATAGTTTTCTCTAATTTATGAATTATGTTTAGGGTGCACCCCGACCTTCCCCGATTATGGTAAATATGACTGGGTACGTCCAACAACAACATCCTCCCACCTTCTCGGGGGATGGAAGACTTCATATTACAGAATTATGGTTAGAGGATATGGTTTCTATCTTATATCATCTTGAGATTCCTCCTAATATGAGGGTAATGATTACTACCTATATGTTTTGGGACTCTACCAAGCATTGGTGGGATTCCATTAATTAGTACGAGCATTAATGAGGTATGATCTGGGAAGACTACCAAATGAAATTATATGACCAATTTTTTCCCACTGATCTTGAGAGTGGATCAATCCAATGATTTTATGCACCTTCAGCAGGGATATATAGTGGTGCTTGAGTATTTTTCTTACTTCACTAAGCTTTAGCATTTCACTCCATCTCTAAATGGTGACGAATTAATGACTATGAGGCACTTTGAGGATGGTATTGGGCATTCTATCCAATCATTGGTGAAAATATTCCATTTGAATATCATGATATAGATAGTGAACCAGGTACTTATTATGGAACTAAATATCAGATAAGGTGAAACTATGAGCCATGGTGGTTCAATTCCAAAATATTGTGATGTTTCTTCTGGTAGTAGAAATCACTGATTTGAGGGTGCAAGTGGGGGCAGTTCCAGCCAGGTGACCTGCACTAAAATTTCTATAGCATGTCACTAGTATGGTAGGCTGGTCCATAAGAAACTCCAATGCACAACAAACCCAATTGAATTTCAATATTGTGATAGGATGGTTCACCTTCAGCACTTTTGTTGTTCTTTTCCTCCAGTGACCATTGAGAGGGGATTTGAACCAACACCCCTATTAGGTATGGGATTTTTGAATCCATATCAGGATAAGTTTTGGTCTTCTACTAGCTAATCAAGATGAGGAAATAGTTTTCTTGGATGAGGTATTTAGGCTCTAAAGCTTTAGCGTCAGTAGAGTGGATTTGCTCAGGCTAGTTAGGCAGCATCTCAAGGTTGTGGTTCAGGAAATATGTATGCAGTTCATCCAGATCCATAGGATTAGAGTCCAAGGCTATATATGGTAAGAGGTGTTATTCTAGTAATATCTAATTTAGTTTATTCCCTTTTTGATATAGGTACATCGCACTCTTTTATATCTACTATGTGTGTGAAAAGTTTATGTCTTTTAATTGATTACTTCTCTGGCGTCATGAATCTCTACATGTTTTTAGGGGTCAGGACAGAGGGCATGTGCTAGTGTCAGAAGTACCCCCAGAGATAGGTGGGTGTCATTTATTATGGGCTTTCTTCATCCCTAAGATGAATGGCTTCGACGTCATTCTCGGTATGGACTGGCTCATTCCCTATCATTTGCAAGTGGATTACTATCACTTACAAGTGTCTTTTACACCACCTGAGGGAAGAACGTATATACAAGGGTGAATGGGATATCTAGCAAGATTGAGGTGTATCTAAATGAGATGGGCTGGGCTGGGTGACAGCTTAATGAGAAAGTCTCTTTATGAGTGATCAGGGAATATATTGGGTAGAGTTCCTTATAGTTGTGGATCATTTTAGGGACATCTCTGTGATGATTTCTCTAGATTACCACCTGATATAGAGGTTGAGTTCACCATAGATCTAGTTCCAGGTGTGGCAGTGATGTCTATTCATCCGTATAGGATAGAACCTTCCGAGATCTAGGAACATAAGAACCATCTTGATGTTCTCGAGGATGAGGGTTTTATCAAACCCATCACATCACCATGGGGTTCACCAATCCTTTTTTCCAAGAAGGTGGATGGTACCCTTTGATTGTGCATGGATTATAGATAGTTGAACTAGATTATAGTGAAGATTTGTTATCTACTACCTTGTATAGACATCCTCTTTGACCATCTCTATGGAGGAACTATTTTCTATAAGAACGATTTGAGGTTTGGATATCATTAGGTTCACGTGAGGCCATCAGATATACCACGTATGATGTTTCAGAGTATGTACAACTTGTATGAGTACTTTGTTATTCCATTTGGTTTGAAGAATGTGTCAGCCGTCTCCATGGCTATTAAGAGTTGGGTTTTCCATCCGTATCTTGATTCCTTCATGGTAGTCTTCATATATGACATCTTTGTGTACTCGGACACCAAACATGACCATGCTAATCATATTGAGATTGTGCTGAGTACACTGAGATAGAACCATCTATATGAATAGCTTAGTAAATTCCACTTTTTTTAGTAAGGTTCACTTCATGGGTCATATAATATCAAAGGCAGGCATATCTATTGACCTAGAGAAGGTAAACATTGTGCTCTCCTAGAAGAAGCCAAAGAATGTGTTCGATATTCGCATCTTCTTGGGGATATCTGGATATTATATGTGGTTCATTTAGGACTTCTCTTGCTTAGAAATTCCTCTTACAGACCTGACTAAGAATGGTTTGCAATTCCTATGGTACATGTCTTGTGAGAAAGATTTTTAAGAGTTCAATGAAAGACTCACTTCAGCTCCGATTGTGATTCTACCTGATATGAGAAGATTTTATGTAGTCTATTGTGATCCTTTGGGGATTTGGTTGTGTGCATTTCTGATTCAAGGTTATTAAGTCATCACGTATGGATCTCTCCAACTGAGGCCTCATGAGCGGAGTTATCCTACATAGGACCTCGATCTAGAAACCATGGTTCAAGCTCTTCATTGCTGGAGACACTACTTACTGAATGAGTGATACATTGTCTAAAAAGATCATAAAAGTATCAAATACATCTCCAATAAATGAGAATTGAATATAAGGTAGCATAGGTGGGTGTAATACTTATAGGTGTTCTAATTTTAGTTTTTTTACAAACCTGGTGAGGGTAACATTTTGGCTAATTCCTTGATCCGAAAAACACTGACACGAGCCATCAAGGTGACCAATAGTGAGTGGAAGATGGTGGCTATTATAATGACCCAATCATTTATGAATAAAATTCCTATTATTTTAAATGTATCGTATATATAAAAAACAAATTCAATCTTTTTTTAATTAATTTATATATCCAATTGGATTTAAATAACCATTAAGTATATTTACCGTTGATAATATATCTGTTAAACAGTGATCACACGACTAATATAAATATAAGTTTTTAGAAAATCCATTAACACAGACAAAGGAGGTTATGTCCTCATCCAATAGACTCAGGCCGTACAAATATCATTTTTCAGAGCTGGGGAAGGAGGTAGCATCAATGGGTTTAACTATAGACCAAGTCCAAGCTGAGATTTAACACGTTAAGATTGAACAGAATTGCCTACGGGAGAAGTTAAAGTTAATAGAGTTACCACCCGGACAATGTTATCAGAGTCGGCCCAAGAGTCTGTCACTATCGCACACCTTACCATTATGTCTTATGCAAGTGTTATAAGGGGTTATGTAACATGGTATTAGTTACATATTGTGTAATCCCTTTTATGAATTAAATTTTTATTCCATCAATTCCTTTATGGGAAGATTCTTTCTTATAAAAATGATGAATTTGATAAATTTATTTTTCGGGTAAAAATGGTACTTTTGAGAAATATATGAATTATTATACTAAACTATGTTTTTATTACCAATAACATAAAAACAATTCTAATAAATTATGATTATATCAATCCCTTATCTTTAAATGATTAGGTAATCAATTTGATAAGAGTTATACTTTATACGAAAAAACACAAAGTGTATTTTTAAAGAATTTATTTTAAGGAATTAATGAATTTATGAAATAGTTAATATTTTAATAAAATATTATTATAAAATTAATTTTATTAATAATAAATGAGTATATAATTTTTATGAATTCAAATTTAATTGTTTATTAAGGTTTAAAAATTGTTTTCGTCAAAACTTGTTAATTTTCAATAAATGTCAGTTCCCCTTTTAAAAGTGAAAATTCACATATTTAGAAAATTATTTAGATAAAATGAATATTATTTTTGGAATCAAGATGTCAAAATTATCCGATGGTGTATTTTTAATGTCATGAACCATCCTCGGGGCCCATGTTGTGACTACCCCAAGCCTGCCTTCTATAGGCAAGGGGCTGGCGACTAGCACCAAAGGCGTAATCCCGATAAAAGGGAAGGAATTGACTTTTAAACCTGTAACACACACACACAGTCTGAACACAAGTGGTAGAGGAAACACCTGAAAATAAACACTGGGTAAAACTGAATACAAAAGCAAGTGATGAAAGGAAAGGGGTCAAAAGTACAATCCCAACATTAAAGTATAACTGCAGAAAAGTAAAGAACAACTACTGAGTCGTCCTCCGGTAATCCCACCTAAAGGGTGGGTACAAATGTCCCCCTCAACACCTTAGGTTTGTCTGTACATTCCGTGTACGTATCTTGCCAAGTATTCCACCACCGGGTACCGTTCAGCTCCACAACACTCAGCCTCAATCAGTGTTGTCTGTCGTCTGCAACCAACACAACGAAGTGCGGGCATCGCCCATGCAGGGGTGAGTATAACGATACTCAGTAGGGACCCCGAGACCCCCGAAGGTCTCCTAGAATCCATGAAGGATAAAACACTAAAGGAAAGATACAATCACCAATTATAAACCAACCCTAATTAGGTATATGACCATACATATACCTAAGTTATCAACCATAGTTCAGCTCCAATTCTTGAGACCAGCACAACCCGGTCCACACATGAAGTAAAGTCAAACACCTTGAAGATAAATGATTGAAGTCAAGACTCAGCTCACATTGGTATACATCTTTTGTATAGAGATAGAGATGATCAGTTGTAGTCACTAATTCATCTAAGTTGTTTAACCCACATAGTATCTAAGTACAGAATTCATCACAGTCAAACCCACGTAGGATCCAAGTACAGAAGTCATCACTATCGAACCCACATAGGATCCAAGTACAGAAGTCGTCACTGTTGAACCCACGTAGGATCCAAGTAAAGTAGTCGTCGCTTCCAAACCTACGTAGGATGCCAGTACAGTAGTCGTTGCTGCCTAACCCACGTAGGATCCAAGTACAGTAGTCGTCGCTGCCAAACCCACATAGGATCCAAGTATAGTAGTTGTTGCACTCGCAGCCAGCTCTAGGGTTCCCACATACAGAACGCTCGATTCTGGGAGGGTCCACTCCTCGAGCCAAGTGTCGATACATCAAATACCATGAAGTCCTGAGTTGATTTATCCCGCTTTTCCATCTCATCAAAAGGAACCCAACGCGACAGACGGCGCGTCAATCGGACGCCCGGACTGAGAGTTATTGGGTTTTCCGTTCCAGGGGCCCGGTTAAAATTATGCTTGTTCCAAACCTTTACATCTTAAAAAGTTATTCAAAACTCACTTAGAGTGTTTAAAAAGGACCGCCTCATTTTGAGGATCCTAGTGCCGCAGACGGCGCATCAATCAGACGCGTGGTTTAGAAGATATTCATGTTTAAGCGTAACGGGCCCGGCCCATCAAGCTCAATGGACTGGAGGGTCGGCCCGACCCGGTTTGGCGGGTCCAACCCGGCTGGGGGTCAGCCTAGCCCGGTGGAGCGCGGCCCACCCAAGGACCTGACACGGAGGGTCCGACACGTTTGGGGGGTGATCCCGGCCCGGTGGGGCACGACCCCCCCGCGGACCCGAGCTGGGGTTGCGGGCCGGTCCGGCTCGCCCGGCAGCGCTGAGCGGCACTGCCCCTCCTTGATGCCTGGCTGGCCGCAGCCACCCGGTTTTTACGACACGAGCGGCCCGCACAACGGGCCGTAGTTCCTTCACAGTGCGACGCCAAGTGGCATCGCGGTCTTCCCAGCCCGGCCGGCAGGCGGCCGGCCGGTTCGTTCGTCGAGCAGCCCGTGGAAGCGGGCCGCATCTCCTCCGCAGTACGGCGCCAAGAGAGCACCGCAGTCTCCTGCTTAGCCGGATCATCTAGAAAGCGACCCGCACAGTAGGTCGCGGTCTTCCCACAGAGTGGCTCCAAGGAGGCGCCGCGGTCCTCCAGCCCGGCCGGCTACGGCCGGCCTGTTCGCTTCGTCCGAGCGGCCCGCACTGCAGGCCGCGATTTCCCACACGTGGCTGGCACGACAGCGCTGGTCCTACACCGCCGCGGCCCGGCCTTTGTTCGCCTCCTCCTTCTCCAAATAAACCAACAAGCAATGGAGGAACTTCGGGCCGTGTTGGTTCGGCCCGCACCCTCCATATTAGATGATAACATTCGACCAATGACGAACCAAGGTAATCAACGAATAACGATGTACAATTTTATTCAATTAAAATTAATCATATCCCCCCCTACCTCGTATTTGACATTGAACGCCGACGAGCCTTGAAAGACGAGTGTTGTGGTAGACGGGCGTCGCGGAAGACGGCATTGTGTAAGATGGATATCATTCCATCAACGTCGGAGGAAAAAGTCGTTAGTCATTGGCGATGATTTCTATGGTCGGTGTCTTCTCCCTTGACGTGGAGGAAGAGAAAGGAGGTGGGAATTCTTCGTGGGTTTTTCCATTCTTCGTCGAGAGAGGAAATTTTTATTCGTTGGAAGAATACCCTCTCTGTTCTCCAAAGCTCTCCCATCACAATATGCCAACCCAAAAATTATAGCTTGGCTATTATTTTTATCCTCGATAAGAATTTAAAATTAATTCAAATTTTAGAGGAGCCAATTAATTAATTTCTCATTAATTTAGAGTGTTTTGGCACATTCATAAGAGGAGGGTGGAATGTGGAGAGTTTAAAATTTAAAATAAAGGAGGTGGATTCATTTAATTCAAAGAGGAGTTAAAAAGAAGTTGAGGGGAGGTGAAAGGTTTGAGTTCGTGTGGGCCTCACCACACATTATCCTCTCATGAGAGGTTGTGTGGGGGTGGGCCCGACCACCAAAATCCCTTTGGAGATAATAAATACCAACTAAATAAAAGATGTTTGACTACACATTTTTATTTAATTTCTAACTTTTAGGTAGAAACCCCAAAATAAAAATTCCTTCCTGCATAAAACAGAACTGTGGTAAAGGTTACCTTAAGCGAATATCAGTGCTGCGAGTTCATCAGTGTCCTCAGATTTCAATTCCGAGCATCGGTTCAAAAGATAGAAAAACACGGACGTATGTTTACTGAACATACCCGAACAAAAATTCAGAAATTGATTTTGGGCACCCCAGTACTCGGAATCAGGCACCGTCAGAAACTGTAGACTCATAAAATTCCAAGGAATTTAAGGAAAAATTTTCCTTGAAATTTACAGGTCTTTACATTACCCCCCACCTCAGGGATTTACGTCCCCGTAAAGCTACAACACACACTAGGGAAACAAAAGTGGGTACTGAGCATGCATTTGAGCCTCCCGCTCCCATGTGCTCTCCTGGAGGTTCTCGTGCTGCTAGAGAACGCACACCAGAGGAATCAACTATCCACGTAGGACCTGCTCCTGTCGATCCTCGATCTTAACTGGGACATTCATGAATGTCTCCCCGTCATCTATGTCTAGCTCCTCGTGGTCGATGAAGTGGGACGGGTCATGCACGTATCTCCTCAACTGAGATATGTGGAAGACGTCGTGCACTCGGTGCAACTGGGGTGGAAGGGCCAAGCGGTAAGCCACCTCGCCTACCCTGCTAAGGACCTGAAAAGGCCCAATGAATCATGGAGATAATGTGTCGGCCCAACCAAATCTCTGTAGACCTCATCGAGGTGAGACCCATAGGAAGACGTGGTCGCGATCCTCAAACTCGAGTGGTCTCTGTCTCCTATCAGCATAGGACTTATGTCTGCTTTGTGCAGTCTTCATCCGCTCCTAGATGATTTGCACCTTCTCCGTCGTAGCCTACACCATCTCTGTTCCTAAAAGTGCTGACTCCACTAGGTCAGTCCAGCATAGAGGTGATCTGCAAGGTCGGCCATACAGTTCCTTATAAGGTTTCATTCCGATGGTGGAGTGGTAGTTGTTGTTTTACAAAAACTCCACCAAGGGTAAGTGATCCTTCCAACTACGACCAAATTCAAGGACACATGCACGGAGCATGTACTCAAGAGTCTGAATTGTCCTCTCAGTCTGACCATCCGTCTGAGGATTGAAGGTGATGCTCAAGCAAAGCTGCGTGCCAAAAGCCTCATGTAACCCCTTCCATAGCTGGGAAGTGAAACGACAATCTCGATCGGAGATGATAGTCGATGGGACACACTGAAGCTGTACAATCTCCTGAACGTAGAGGTGTCCCAAGCTCTCTACTGAGCCCTGCTCTCTGATCAGTATAAAGTGGGCTGACATGGTGAGTCGGTCAACAATCACCCAGATAGAGTCGTGTCCTCTGGATGTACGTGGAATCCTTATCACAAAATCCATTGATATTCCATCCCAATTCCACTCTGGGACCTCTAAGGGTTGTACCAAGCCTACTGGTACCTGGTTATCTGCCTTCACCTGCTGAAAAGTGAGGCACTGTGATACAAACTTTGCTACAACCTTCTTCATACCCGACCACTAGTGCTATCGTCAGATGTCCTGATACATCTTCGCCACTCCTTGATGTACCGCTAGAGGGGAAGTGTGAAACTCCCTCATCACTTCCTCTTGTAGTGCAACTGGTACCATGGTACATCCTCTAAAGATGATGATGTGTTCCCTACCTTCAAAAAATCCATCTGGTGCTTGCCCTGAAGATATCTGAGCACGTCACGTCTCACAGTTAACATCCCCACATTGTGCCTCCCTGACCCGCTAAACTAGTGGAGGAGTGACTGTGAGAGACTGTAGAAATCCTGCTGCATCTCTATCCATAAAGGATATCAGTAATGCGGCCAGCTGCTATGTCGCCTCTCCTAACAACTGAATTCCTGATCTTCTACTGAGAGCATCTGCTACAATGTTCCCCTTCCTAGGTGTATAGACTATCTTGAATTCATAGTCCTGGAGGAACTCGATCCATCTCTACTGTCTCAAATTCAGGTCCTTCTATGAGAAGATGTACCTGAGACTCTGGTGGTCAGAATAGACTGTAAAACGCTCACCCATAAGATAGTGCCACCACATCTTCAAGGTGAAGACCACTACTGCTAACTCCAGATCATGGGTAGCGTAGTTCTGCTCGTGCTACCTCAAATGTCGTGAACTATAAGCGATCACTACTCTCTCCTACATCAGGACACACCCGAGTCTGGTCCCTGATGCGTCGCAGTAAACTACGTACCCAACACCCCCTCTGGTATCCTCAAGATGGGTGCACTAGTCAATCTCTGCCTCAGCTCTTGAAAGCTCTGCTAGCATCTCTCTGACCACATGAAGGGTTTCCCCTTTTTCATCAATGCTGAAATTGGGGCTGCAACTCTGGAGAAGTCTATCAAAAATCTCCAATAGTATCCAGCCAGACCTAGGAAACTCTGTACCTCCGTCACACTCCTGGGTGGCTCCCAAGAAATTACTGCCTCGATCTTCACTGGATCCACTGCAACTCCAGCCTCCGAGATGACATGTCCCAATAAATGAACCTCTCGAATCTAGAACTGGCACTTCAAGAGATTACTATAAAGATGGTTCTCTCGGAGTGTGTCCAGTACTACCTGAAAATGGTAGGTGTGATCCTCCTCAGTAGTCGATTAAATCAGTATGTCGTCGATGAAGACTATGAAAAATTGATCGAGGTAAGGTTGGAAGATCATGTTCATGAGACTCATGAACACTACTAGAGCATTGGTTACACCGAAGGGAATAACCAAGCACTCTTAATGGCCATATCGACACCTGAAGGCTGTATTCTGCACATCCTTGTCTCAAACTCTCAGCTGGTGATAGCCTAACCTGAGGTCTATCTTCGAGAACCATCGTTCTCCCTTGAGCTGATCAAAGAGGTTGTCAATCCTTAGGAGAGGGTACTTGTTATTCACGGTCACCTGATTCAGATGACGGTAGTCGACACAGAGTCGCAAGATCCCATCCTCCTTCTTGGCGAACAAAATCAGAGATGCCCAGGGTGAAACACTGGGTCGGATAAATCCATTTTTCTGTAAATCCTCCTGCTATACCTGCAGCTCACGAAGCTCGGTGGGAGCCATCTGATATGCTGGAGTAGATATTGGTGTTGTCCCGAGGTATAGGTCAATGTAGAAGTCTACCTCTCTGCAAGGAGGTAGTCCTGGAACGTCATCAGGGAAAACATCTGCGTGATGATCCACCACAACAGGAAAACTCTGACTCCGCACATCAACCGCTCTGAGGATGAGACTAGCCAACTGATGTGTGATCGGTTGCCCCCTCCTCTACGTAAGTTCATCCTATGCTGCAAACGCTTCCTTATCGTGGGTGAAGGTGAACCTGGTCCCATCCGAGTGGATACATCGCACATTGTGCCTAATACAGTCGATATGATCATGGACTGTAGATAACCAGTCCATACCCAAGATGGCGTCGTAAGGCCTTGACGCCGCTACAAGAAGATTCCAGCCAAAGCTCACACCTCCTAGAGTAAGCTCACACTACCGGCACCAATGAATAATCGTCGAGTCTACTCCCGTAGGAGTCTCTAGCCGTAAGGATTGAGCCAATAGCTCCGTCAGAATCTCCGAGATCCGAACAAAGGAAGCGGAAATAAAATAATGACTTGTACCTGTGTCTATAAGTACTGTAGCAAGAGTGGATTAGACACAGATAGTACCTCGAACCATCTCAAGTGCGCCGTGGTCATCGGCCTTGACTGGCTGGAGTTGAGCCTGCCTCTGTCTGCCAGCTCCCTATGGTCGGGGTGGACCTCCGGGTGGTGGTCATGGTAGTGCCTCGAAACGTCGTCCACCAATCGCTACTTGGCCAGCTCCTCTGTCACGTCTGCCTGCTCCCGACGGACCACCACGGTTGAACCTCTGCCTCTGCCTGGGAGGTCCCTCTATTATCTACTGCTCGTCTGCATGGTGGGTCTGGCACTCTCGAGCCATGCGACCCTGCCCGCCGCATGTATAACACTGGATGCCCCACGTATGGATGGCTCTATATCATGTGCCCCGTACAACCGAACATGTATCCTGAGGTCTCCCACCTGATGGCCTGGTCCACTTGGACCTCTACGTCAACTATATACTGTCGGCTGCAGAAGAATCTGCTATGTGTCATCCTGCGGAGGGTCTCACCGCTGGTGACTGCTCAACGAGAAAACTCTCCACTATAAGGGCTCTCTCCAGCACCCCCGCCTGCATCAGAATGATGAGGGGAATCATCGAAGCCCTGATCTCGTGCCTGAGTCCCTGCTCGAAGGTCCAGGCCCTGAAGAATGGGTCTCGTACCATATATGTGGAGTAGCGTGAGAGGTCGGTGAACCTCGTTGAGTACTGAGCTACTGTCATGTTTCCCTGCTGCAGATGTAGTAACTCCTGAATCTGCACCACACGAAGGGTGACTGGAAAAAACTCTGAGCGGAAGAGACTCTCGAAGTATTTCTATATTAATGATGCCTCGTCATGCACCTGAAGCATCAGGCTCTACCATCTACCTGCTTTTGTGTGAAGGAGACTCGCAGAAAATATCACCATAAGGTCAGCTGGTGTCCCTACCAATCTGAAAACTATCACAACAACCTCCAGCCAATCCTCAGCTTCCTGTGGGTCCGTCTCTCCTTGGAACCTAGGAGGCCTCTGTCTCTGGAACTCGTGCAATGCACTCAGGCGGCGTGCACTCTCTACTACTAGGTCTGGTGGTATTGGTGGCCCAACGGGTAGTGGTACCACTGGTGCCTCCGCTGTGATGGGGCCCTGCACCGAAGCCACATCGCTCGGTGGGATACCATCTCGTACATAACTCGAAACCCTAGCTGGCTGCCTTCGTGGGGCCATCCTAAAAAAAACAAGTGCGCCACGGTTAAAATAGTATACCTGGTGAGCTGACACAAAGTAATCACAAAGAAAAAATTTTCAAAGGAAACACACACGCAATCAGTGTTTTCGTGTACTGAGTCGTAAATCAGAGGTCAGGGTCCTGGTGTATGGATACATCGTCCAACACACTAACACTGGACTCCCTGGACTGAAAACCACACTCAATACACTTAACACTATTGCTTCACAGAAAAAAAATATTAGAGTCCTGAGTTCTGCGATATAACCAACTCCGCTAATACTAATTTGTCACGACCCATCCTCGGGGCCCATGTTGTGACTACCCCAAGCCCACCTTCCATAGGTCAGGGGCTAGCGACTTGCACCAAATGCATAATCCCGATAAAATGGAAGGAATTTTATTTTAAACCTATAACACACACACAGTCTGAACACAAACAGTAGAGGCAACAATTGAAAATAAACACTGAGTAAAACTGAATACAAAAGCAAGTGTTGAAAGGAAAGGGGCCAGAAATACAAGACAAATAGTAAAGTACAATTGTAGAAAAGTAAACAGCAACAACTGAGTCGTCCTCTAGGAAACCCACCTGAAGGGTGGGTATATATGGCCTCTTCAGCACCTCAGGTCCTTCTGTCCGCTCTGTGTATGTCTCTCCAAGTAATCCACCATGGGGTACCATCCATCTCCACAACGCTCTGCCTCAATCAGTGTTTCCCATCGTCTGCAACTAACACAACGAAGTGCGGGCATCGCCCATGCAGGGGTGAGTATAATGATACTCATTAGGGACCCCGAGACCCCTGAAGGCCTTCCAGAATCAATGAAGGATAAACCACTAAAAGGAAGATACAATCACAAAGTATCAACCAACCCTACTTAGGTATATGCCTATACATATAACTAAGTTATCAACCATAGTTCAGCTCCAATTCTTGAGCCCAAGAACAACCCAATCCACACAGGAAGTAAAGTCAAACACCTTTAAGATAAATGATTGAAGTCAAGACTCATCTCACATAGGTATAGATCTTTTGAATAGCGATAGAGATGATCGGTTGTAGTCACTGATTAATCTAAGCTGTCGAAACCACACAGGATCCAAGTACAGAAGTCGTCACTGTCGAACCCAGGTAGGATCCAAGTACAGAAGTTGTCACTGTCGAACCCACATAGGATCCAAGTACAGAAGTCGTCACTGTCGAACTCACGTAGGATCCAAGTACAGTAGTGATCGCTACCGAACCCACGTAGGTTCCTAGTACAGTAGTCATCGCTACTGAACCCACGTAGGATCCAATTACCTTATTCATCGCTGCTGAACCCATGTAGGATCCAAGTACAGTAGTCGTTGCAGTTGTAGCCAGCTCTAGGGTTCCTGCACATAGCACGCTCGATTCCGAGAGGGTCCGCTCCTTGAGCCAAATTTCGATACATCAACTATCATCAAGTTATGAGTTTATGTATCCTGTAGTTTTGTCTCATCAAAAGGAACCCAACGCGACAGACGGCGCGTCAATCAGACACCCATTCTGAGAGTTATTGGATTTTCTGTTCCAGGGGCCTGGTTGGAATTACGCTTGTTCCACACCCGACCATTTTTTGAATTTTTTCAAAACTCACTTAGAGTATCAAAAAATGACCTCCTCGTCGTGAGGATCCAAGTGTTATAGACGGCGCATCAATAGGACGTGCGGTCTAGAAGATATCCGCGTTTAAGCGTAACGGGCCAGGCCCGTCAAGCCCAGTGGACCGGCGGGTCGGCCCGACCCGGTTTGGTGGGTCTGACCCGGCTGGGGGTCGGCCGGGCTCAGTGGAGCATGGCCCACCTAGGGTCCCGGCCCGGTGGGTCCGACCTGTTTGGGGGGTCAGCCCGGCCTGGTGGCGTGACCCACCCGCGGACCCGGCCCGGGGTTGCGGGCCGGTCAGTCTCGCCCGACGGCGCCATTCTCATTGTCACCCAGCCGGCCGAAACCGGCTAGTTTGTCCGATTTGAGTAGGCTATACAGTGGGACGTGGTTCCTTCACAGCACGGCGCCAAGAGGCGTCGCGATCTTCCCAGCCCAGCCAACAGGCGGCCGGCTAGTTCGTCCGTCGAGCAGCCCACGGAAGCCGGCCGCGTCTCCTCCGCAGCGCGCACCTAGAGGGCGCCGTAGTCTCCTGCCCGGCCGCCCATAGCCCGCTATCTCATCCAACAAGCGGCCCGCACAGCGGGTCACGGTCTTCCAACAGCGCGGCGCCAAGGAGGCGTCGTGGTCCTCCAGCCCGTCCGGCTACGGCCAGCTGGTTCGCTTCGTCAGAGCGGCCTATAACGCGGGTCGCGGTTTCCCACACACGGTCGGCGCAACGACGTCAGTCCTCCACCACCGTAGCCCAGCCTGGCTGAAGCCTTCAGTAGCCTCCTCCTTCACCAAATAAACCAATATGCAATGGAGGAACGTTGGGCCATGTTGGTTCGGCGCGCTCCCTCCGTATTAGATGATAACATTCATCCAATAAAGAACCAAGGTAATCAACGAAGAATGAGGTACAATTTTATTCAATTAAAATTAATCATATCCTCCCTACCTCATATTTCACTTTTCACGTTGACGAGTTGTGTAAGACGATCATCGCGGTAGTCGGGCGTCGCGGAAGACGGCGTTGCGTAAGACGGATATCATTCCGTCAACGTCGGAGGAAAAAGTCGTTAGTAATTGGCAATGATCTCTGCGGTCAGCGTCTTCTCCCTTGACGTGGAGGAAGAGAAAGAAGATGGGCATTCTTCGTGGGCGTCATCATTCTTCATCGATGGAGGAAATTGTTCTCCGTTGGAAGAAGACCCTCTCTATTCTCCAAATCTCTCCCACCACAATATGCCAACCCAAAAAATAATAGCCTGGCTATTATTTTTATTTTCGATAAGAATTTAAAATTAATTCAAATTTTAGAGGATCCAATTAATTAATTGCTCATTAATTTAGAGTGTGTTGGCACATTCATGAGAAGAGGGTGGAATGTGGAGAGTTTAAAATTTAAAATAAAGGAGGTGGCTTCATTTAATTCAAAGAGAAGTTCAAAAGGAGTTGAGGGGAGGTGAAAGGTTTGAGTTCATGTGGGCCCCAACACACATTATCCTCTCATGAGAGGTTGTGTGGGGGTGGTCCCCACTACCAAACTCCCTTTGGAGATAATAACTACCAACTAAATAAAATATGTGTTACTACACATTTTTATTTAATTTCTAACTTTTAGGAAGAAACCCCAAAATATAACTTCATTCCTGCATAAAACGCAACTGCAGTAAAGGTCCCCTTAAGAGAATACTAGTGCTGCAAGTTCATTGGTGTCCTCAAATTTCAATTCCGAGCACCGGTTCAAAAGATAGAAAAACCTGCACGTATGTTTACTGAACGTACCCAAACAAAACTTCAGAAATTGATTTCGGGCATACTGAGCCTCTGAATCATGCGCCATGAGAAACTGTGGACTCGTAAAATTCCAAAGAATTTAAGAAAAAAATTTCCTTGAAATTTCTGGGTCTTTATATTTAATAATTTTCTAATATAGTCATATTTTTGGGTAAAAATTAAATAATATATAAATATAAAGTGTGTTTTATGACATCATAATGACCCAATAGTTATATAATAAATTTTATAAAAGTTATCTTTGACCAAATATATGTTTTAACTTTAAAATAATGTTATTTTCAATTTATTTTACTTATTTTATAATGCCTTAGTAAATCCTCTAAAATGTATAACATATTTTATGATTTTAAGTTCATTTCTTTAATAATGTGACTCACCTTCACATAAACAAGGATAATATTTTAATATCATAGGCCCATGGCCTTATAAAATAAATTTTTACACTCCTCTTTTTATAAAATCTTGGAAAAAAACATGGTATGATTTTTGGTTTTGAATATTTAATAATATAGATTCCCAAAACCTGAGTTTGTGAAATATTAAAGAATTCCCTTCTAATTTCCTAAATAAACCCACACAAGCACCTACTTCTCTTCACTAAAAATACTTTGATCACGTACCTACTATGTCTTAACCTTTCTAGAATTTTTCCAAGGTAGACCAAGCTCTCAATAAGTCCCTCTTCAAGCTTTTGATGCCACACACTCAAGTAAGGGTTTCCTTCCTTTCTCATTTTTGTCCAAGTTTCCTTATATTGTTATACCCTTTTATTTTTTAATTTAAAATGATGGGGTATGTTTTTTCACCTCCCCATACTGACCTTATTATGTTTTAATGCTGATATACCCCTTCCAGTCTCACTAATCCCTCCTATGTGCACCTGTTACCATGCCGAAATTACATAAGGGATTTCTCCCCCTCATTTCCATTCAAGAATTTCTTTTATATTATTCATCTCAAATTCCATTTAATATTTTGGAATATTATTATCTATGATCCCATTACTTTTAATTTCATGTCTAAATTATTAGATACCCATTTCACTATCATCAACCCATTTTATAAATCCCCATGTGATGTTGTTATGCTGTCGAAATTGCATTGCGATTTTCCTTACCAAAATAACCATGTAGTAAATTCCATGTCCATTTCTATATCAAGGGTATTCAACTTTATGAATATATAATTATTGATTATATAATCTCATATATGTATTTTACATTCCTTTATCATGTAATAAATAATGATGTTGAATGAATTCATGTTATATGATCTATGTGGCGCACTTAAGCATGAGATTAAAATGTTCATGAAGGGTGCGCCTAGATAGAGCTCTAATGCATTGGATAATGTTTAGTATCATGATATATCATGTTGGGAAAAGTTTTTACCTGATTCCTTTATTATACTTTTTTCCATCATGTTGGTACAGGGGTTTACCTGATTCCTTTACGTTAATGATGTACTGTTTTAAGTTGTTACCACATTTCTATGTTATGATGATCATGTTATATCATGCCTTTATGTTCATGTTTCTCTTATGCTCCATTGATATTTCTATTTCCTAACATGTATTTTATTCTTCATGTTATTCCTTGTTTACTCCCTTACTGGGATTTATAAGTCACTCTTTTCTTATGTATAACCTTAGATTATCCAATGCAATGCTAAGTATGAACGAATGTTATGGTTATGTAAAAGAATTTTTGAATAAAGATGTTGTATTTTAGGTATTAAGTTGTCATGTAACTTTTTTAATACCCAAAGACACTATAACTCTTGATATTTTGGGTTTTATTAATTGAAAGTTTATGTAATAAATCATTTCTAAATATGAAATGAAGAGTAGGCTTGTTATAGCTATGTTTTCTGAGTTGCATCTAGAGGTTCAGAAATATCAATGGAAACTAGTATTAACAGCTTTGGTAGTGACTTCATCTCTTTTGAAATAGGTTTAGATGTGTCATTTATCATATTATGAGGACCTCATTCTAAGGGATAGCATCATAAGATAAAACCCACCTCCTGATTGGGTTGTTGATGGAAGTGAGACCTTGCTCTATCGGGGGCATGTTTGGGTGACTTCATATATATAGGAAGAGATTATAAGGGAATATCTTGCCTCTTTTAGAGTAGTTTATACTAGGATTACCAATATGTATAGAGATATAAATTTTCATTATTGGTGGATAGGTATAAAGAAGAAGATAGTGGGTTTTATCACTCAGTGCTCCACCTGTTAGCAAGTGAAGGCAAAGCACCAACATCATGTTGGACTTCTGTAGCCTCTATCTATTCTCGAGTGGAAATAGAATGACATCACCATAGATTTTATGATGGGATTTCTAAGATCCCCTAAAGGAAGTTATGAAGTATGGGTGATCTTTTATAGGTTGACCAAGGTCGCGCACTTCCTACAAATCTAGGAGGCCTTCTCTATAGATTATCTTGGTAGTCTTTACATCTGAGAGATAGTGAAACTTCATGGCATACCTCATTCTATCATTTCAGACTAAGATGGACACTTCACATAATAAATCTATAAATGTTTTCAAAATTAATTGTTTTCATACGTTCTTTTGAGTGCTATATATCACCCTCAATATGATGGGTTGTCTGAGTGGATGATTTGGGTGTTAGAGGATATGCTATGGGCCCATATCCTTGATTTTAGAGGTTCATCAGAAAAGAATATTCATATGGTTGAGTTTTCCTGTAATAATATATTTTAGGAAAAAATTCATATGACTACATATGATTCCCTCTATGGTATACTATTTTATTCTCCTTTATACTGGCTTGAGGAAGGTGAGGAAGCTCTATCGGGTCCTCATCTTGTGCAGGAGAATTTAGAGAAAGTCCAGCTGATTCAGAAGTGTATAGCTACAGATCAGTCTAGGCACAAGCCTTATACCAATCATCTTTTTAGATCTTTGGAGTTTAAGGTGGGACATCGGATCTTTCTGTATGTATCACCTATATTAGGTCACAGATGAATCAGGATACATGTCAAGTTATCGCTGAGATATGTTGGACCATTCGAGATAGTAGAGGGAGTCGGGCTGGTAGCCTATCGGTTGTTGTTACATCAGAAGTATTGTTCCATGTATGACATCTTCCACATATATAATCTTCTACAGCATTATTCTGACCTGTGTCATTCATTTGACCCCAAGGATGTTCGAGCTGGGAGTGGATGCATCCTTTGAGGAGCATCCGATTCATATCATTGATCGCAATATGAAGGTTCTCTAAGATATTTCGGTTCCTTTGTTCTAGGTGATATGGTAGCACAAACATGTTCAAGATGAGACCTGGGAGTGGGAGTTTGATGTACTTGTGCAGTGGCCGAAAGTCTTCTCAAATGATGTTCTATTACCATCGAAAGGATAAATTAGAGATGAGTTATTTTAAGGAGAGGAGGTTTTAACATCCAACCTTTATCCAAAGGCACAAACCATTTCATTTTTTTATTTTAATTCCTTAAAACAACACTTGTAATGATTCCTAAGATGTTAAATGAGGTTTTGGGTGCATTCAGGACTCGTTTGAAGCCCGAAGCCTGAAATGGGAGGAGGTAGACTAGGTTTCATAGATTGTCTGCAACCATGCGACCCAGGGCACATGATCGTGTGAGTGATGCAGGTTTTGGGATAGATCCCAAATGAATAGTTTGTGCATGGTTAGTCAAAATGTGTTCTTATCCCATATGGGGTAACCCTTGGATCAGAACTAGGTGAACGGTTGGTGCATAGTTTTCCAATCATGCATCAAAACTATGAGCAGGGTAAAAATGGATAAAATTACATGTTTTCACCTCTTTAATGATTTATTTTTTCCCATCTTTATTTCCTCTCCCATTCTAGTGGGATTTTCCCTTCCTTCAATGTGTGGATCTCCTCCTCTCTGCTTCCTAGGTTTTTTGATATCTCTCTCCTCCGTGGACTAATTCCTTTTTCGTTAGAAGCTACAGAAATCCCTCGATAATCACCTCCTTCCATACTCCTCTACTTCTAGTTATCTCTTCAATCCATTGTGTTATTTTGGTGTGATGGATTTTACCCTATTTTATGAGAATTTGATAAATCCTTTGCTTTCAGGCATTTTAGGTTGAATCAGGGCCTGATAATGGATGTGTGGAGCATTGCTATTTCAAGGTAGGGGTTCTGTGGTCTTTCCCTCCATTACATCACATTTTAGATGTCATGACGTTGTGCTTCTCACTAGAGTCTTCCAGCGAGGCTTTATTCTTGTTAAATAAATTATTTAAATTGGTTTTTTATGCCTTATGTGACCTTACCTTATGGAAAAGTCATATGAGGGTCTTTGTCCTCATTGTTTTCCTCCCCTTTGGGTGTTCCCTCCTTGAATGACCAATTTATTAGGCCTTAAATGGTTAATTATCTCATGTGATTTACATTTTGATTAAATTCCATAGATTATAAATAAAATTTAGATAATCGGTGGTCCATGGGATTGGTCCTCTACCTTAATGCCGCACACATTATATTTAAATTATTATACTTGATGCTTTACATTGAATTCCATATTCCTTACATTTAAATTTATCACTTCAAGTTGTATGAGTGTTTTCCTTATATTTATGTTATGCCTTGTTCCATGTGCCTTTGCCTCATTTTAAGGCTTATTACTTAAACCTTTCTTTTCGTTGAATGGAATTCCATGCTTGGAAAATCTTTATAGCTGGAGATATTGAGATTTCATTGATGAAATGTAATTAGAGTCATGTTAATGACTTTTACTTATGCTTGTATTCCATTGATTTTTCTTAATACATGTTTACTAGTGACCATATCTTGTATCCTAGAGCTCATGCATGTTCTTAATGCCTTATAACCTTTTATAGTTGGAATTGTGATACATTGACAACTTGTTATCTGTTGGCATGATATGTTTATTTAATGGAATGAAATTATAGATTCTTTTCCTTATGATATGTTCTTTTTCATGGCTCACTTACTATAAACCGGGAGTGAACATGGGTCCTGAGTTAATTATTCCATGGACATACTCGTTGTGCTTGGTTGGATACTATTGACAAGTAGGGAGAAATAATTTGGATTTCCATGTATGGGCTCACCATGAGGATTTTTTTATACTCACGAGTGAGGTTGATTCCCCATGGGAGTAACTGATGATGGAATCAATTGGCAAGATGGCTATGCCATTCCTCTGGTGATACCTGATCCCCTATGTTGGATACATTATACAAACTCACAGTCACTATTTCTTGAGTTATACAAGGGACTTTGTATGGGTTCCCTTGGATGGACTTGATGACATTGATTATATTGGATGGTCTGTAGCGACCCTTGAGATTCTATTTAGATCATCTTGGATGGGTTCAGACTCCACAATGGGAATTGATGGATTTTCTTAATTTCTTATTTCATATATGATGCATATTTTGTAATTATCATTATTATTAGCACTGGTATGATGACATGTAATTATACCCCAATATGAAGCACAAGCTTAGGGGTATGCCTTCTTGGGATTCCTTGTTTACACTGGACCTTGTATACATAGTATGCCTTAAACATGTACTTCTTTTCAAACATTCAGATGAGGTCGAAGTAGGTGGTATGGGTTGGGTGTCTTTTAGGGACCTAGAATAAGGTGGTTATTTTTATTTGGTTATTTTTCAATTTTTATTTATTTTGGCACACTGTCATTTATTTATTACATAAAATGGATTTTCTAAGACATCATGGGTGGAGGCCTACTTAGATTATATCTCACACCCTTCTCGGGCACCATCTGGTACTCTAGTAGACTCTATGATCATAGGTATGGATAAAGGGAAGTGTGCTACTTCTAATGCTTTATTTAATTTCTACTTGGAATGGAGTTTGGGGGTAGAGGACTGAGCCTATGCTTGATATGTTGTGTAGTAGTTTTTGGAATTTTTGAATATTTTTATAGAATTCATTATATTCTTTGTATTACATGCTTCATTGTGCTTCTATTTTTATATAGCATCATGACATGCAAATCATCTTTTGTATCCGTTTATTTATTTAGATTCTACCACTTAGTTATTTATTCTTCTTGTCTTATTTCATTACTTTTTATGTTTTATACTTATTATTATGCTTCTTCTATTTATTATTTATTGTTTACCGTTTTTAATACTCATATCTATGAAGGCATAGTCTCCCCATGAACACACCCTAGGCCCATGTTGCTAGTCGACAGCCTCTAGCATTCGAGGAGATGTGCTTGAGGTCATGTGGCCCACCATCTTGAGGCACCATTGAGAGGAACTCATGAAAGGATTCTATATTAACTAAAAAGATAAGGGTTAAAATGTAACATCTCATGATTTAATGGTTTTTCTCTTTTTAAATTTAATATTTTTGATAGCTTACATTGCACACAACACCTAGCTTGAATGAACAATAAAATATTGTTTTAACTTAGTAGTTAAATTGGTAGGAATGAATAATATTAACCACATTATGAATTTTATATATTCAGTATAATTTTAAACATTAATATTATGTGTTTTCTAGACATGATAAAAAAAATCCACTTTTACACTTAATAAGTTATAGTTGTCTAAAGGTAGTTTTGCTGACTTTGGTTGGAGCACTTGTTTTTAAACTAAATATTGAAAAATTTTAAATTATATTTGAGAAAATATACTTTATTTTTAAAATTATATTTTTAAAATTAGCATTGGGTGAATTTTTGGTATTTTTATGAATTTTTTTTCCAGAGAATAATAAAAAAATACCACATTTTAATTGAAAACTGACTTTTCATCTAAATAATTTATGATATTAAATTGTATTTTAAATTATTTTTAATATAAAATTATATCAATAATAAATATATTAATTAAATTATGTTCATTGAAATATTTTTTATATTGAATTTGGATATAAAAACATTTCAATCATTTGAACATTTCCACATTAAAAAACTGCTTTTACGCCCTATCTACGGGATTAATTTTTAATTAATTTTAGCTAATTATGTGTTTTGAATTTTGGAAAATGGATTCCATATTTTTAATCAAAAGTCCAAAATTTATTAATTATATTTCCTTTATTTTTGGACATTATTAACAATAAATTTAGTAATTTTAATTATCACAGTTAATAGTAAATTGAGTAATTAAGGGTAAAAATAATATTATAAATAATATAAAATTACCCTAAAAATTGTTATAATTTTATATTATTAGTTATTTTCTACCAAAATAATCCTTATTTCAATTATTTGAGATATCGGATACACTTGGATGACTTTATTCCATTTATTATATTTTAATTTAGAGAAAAGTCAAATATATACTACTTTTGTTTTTAATAAGTCAAATATTTAAATATGGGGTTACCTAGGGGATATATTTGAATATAAATATTAATTTATAATATAAATTGTTAATATTCATCTTGGTTATTTATTATTAATTTTTTGAAAAACAATAATTACCTTAAAACCTTACACAATGATGATGTAGTAATTGTTTAATTAATGTAAATATAAAATAGATGATATTAAAAATATTAAAATAAATATAATTTGAGATAATTAATGTCATACAAGAACTTTCTAGAAAACTTTTACATGTTAGTGATGCGTTAAAATAGTTTGTTCGAAGATGTATTATTTAATTTATTTTTTTAAAAGTCAAAGTAATGAATATAGTCAAAATTAACATTATTGTTATATTAAAATAAATAAAATTTATTAAATGATATGAAATTATTAAAAATATAAAATCCATAAAACTTATTGGTATAAGGTTGAAAATATCATTAATGATCTATTTATGGATTATTTTTCATTTTATAGTAATAATATTAACCCTTAAAGAGTAAAAATTCGTGTTGTCATGAACAGAGCTAAAGGGATTAAATAAGGGTTGAAACCAAATGATACGGGTAAAAATGTGACCCAAGATTGTATAAAAAATATTATATGAATATTATTTTACCCTTATCACACTAGAATCAAATTTTAGTTGTTTAATGGACACTTTTCCCTAAAAATAAATTATATATTATTTAAATCAAAGATAGTTAAAAAATGTCCCCTCTTTATATTTAATATTCTTTATGTGTCCACATATGAACAAAATAAAGATATGAATGAAACTAAATGTATATAATGATAATAATTAAATTAGTTTCATTATATAATTTTATTTTGAATTTTTAAACATTATATAATTACCTTTAATGCTTCTTTAATCCAAAAAGAGTATTTATTTAATTAACATAAAAAATAATAGATTTTAAAAATATAAATTTTGATATATTTTGGATGGGTTAATATGTATAAAATATTTTATAGATCTATAATATATATTAGAGATGTCTGAAATAATTATATTCAAATTACCACTTTTTCCTAATGTATTTGATGTCAAATTAAATGAATAGTTTCAAATTTGAAAATAATGATATTTTATTCAATTAATAGATTATTAATTTATTTAAAATCACAATGATCTTAAATAATCACAAAGGGGATAATATATGGTCTATATTGTATTCCCCTACTCATTTATAGTTCATTTGGAAGTCTTTTTCTCTATAATATCCTTATTATATTTTAATATTTTGAGGATTTTTGAAAGTACCCCTCACCTCAATTATAAAAGGAAACCTCCTCCCTCACTTCCTCACACCAATTTGAGTCATCTAGATCGACCAAACCCTAACCATTTATCTTCTCAACATCCTTAGTTAATATATAGAGGTTCTGGTCCTTCCAAAATACCTACCTTATATCACTTAAGAAGAGATTAAAGGATGTCCTTTGAAGAAGAGGAGGTTCAAGCACGTTCTATTAAAGGAAAGCACAAGGTAAGGATTTTTCTCATCTCACTTTTACTTATATGATATATATGTATTATTCACCACTAATTTATTTTTTGTGGTGTACTTATATTTGGTATATCATATCATGAATCTTTTTATCTTCATGGTATTCAATGTCTCATTTGATAAATATTACTTTGATGGGGCATACGATTCGACTAATTAAAAAGTGGTAAGGAATTTATTAACTCAATTTCCATTCATTGGGTTAAAATTAAACTCAATTGATTATGTCATGCTAATATTTATTTCCAAATTAATTTGGATTAACTTATGTTGTATTTCCACTTATTTTATGTGTATTTTTAGTGGATACACATAATATATTCATTTGAATAATTCTTACTTCAATGATACAATCTCTGTAAGGTACTCCATCTCAATTTTCATTTGTTGATTCATATTTTGATGTTATACACATATATTATTTTATGAGGTGTATATAACTCTCCTTTAACATGATAAATCATGAATTTATTTATTCTCATGATATTTAATGTTTTGTTGAATGTTATTTATTCATAGGACAAATCAATTGTCCAAATCAAACGGGTTTCTTCCCACATACTTAAATAGAAAAGAGGAATGATCTTGATAGTAACTATCTAAAGGATATATCTTGATATCTCAAATGATAAGAAAATTTTAAACACATGTACTTAAACTAGAAATAGGTTTGATCTTGAAAGTAACTATCTATAGGATATGTGTTGATAGTTCAGACGTCTGATATTATTAATTCCATCATTATTGATATTCCATGTGATCATTCAATTAGTTAGAATATTCATGGTCAAGATAATCTTATTATTTATATAGAATTATTTGATCATATTTTATTCCTTCCATATAATTATCAATTTATTAATTAATTGGTATATGTTTTAGTTAATTTCCTTACCATAATCGTTAATTATTATTTATGATAGCCTCCATTATATACCCTTACTAAGCATCTGATCGCACCACTTTATTATGTTTTATTTTCCTCAGGAATCCACAAAGTGTACTATGATTTTGATACCAGTATATTCTAGAGGGAATAAATTTATTCTAAAAAAATGAAATTTGAGTTTTCAAATATATGTGAAAATTATATATGTATCTAGTTTACTAATACTAATAAAATATTAGGTCCTTTGGGATGTGATTTATTGTATCATATGACAATGAAATGAATTAAGGCACTGACTCTAAGATACTAGGTTCTAGGTATTTAAAGTTGGAATTAGAGAAAGTTTAGTAGAAACCTTGAGAAGTGGATTTAGGAAAACAAATATTAGATAATGAAACCCTATTAAATAATTTTGAAATATTCTCAAAGAAACCAAGCTTATGATTTAAAGATTAATTATACCTAAAATTTCAATTTATGATAAGTATTTCACTATTTCTTAGATTATAAATTATGTTTCATAATGATATAATCTAATCCACTATATGTTGTTGTATATAAATGGCTCCTTGAATGAAGAATGGTATTAATACTCATGGACAATGTAGATATTTCCATACTAGGGGAACCAATATAGCTAGTATTGGAACATTGGAAATTATGGCTATTTTAGGTCAGCTTAATCAGGTTGTGACAAATAACCTTTCCCATATGGAGTAACCTATTACATATTTTGGATAGTTTTATGTGATAGAAACCCCCATACTTTAGTGGGACTACTAATCAAATCGCATATGATCAATGGATTAAGTCTTTAGAAAAGATATTTTCATCATTGAGATGAAGTGAAAAGGAAAAGGCCATGCTTGCTGTGTATTTCCTCAAAGAGGATGCTAACTAATGGTGATAATTAATCCAGAATACTAAGAAGAAATAAGAAATAGAACTTATGGAATGGAATTGTTTTAAGGATATATTCTTCAAAAAATATTTCCCTCATTAAGAACATAATAAAATAAATATAAAGTTACTTAGTTTAAAGAAAAATGGGGAATAAAGTGTTACAGATTGTAATGATAACTTTAAAAGGTTAGATACGTATGCTATAGATTAAATAAAAGAAAGAGAGTACAATAATGGCCATTTATTTAAAGGGATTAATCCAAGTCTCTAAATGTAACTTATCTCACAAAATTTTTCTTCATATACTGAAATATTTTTACATTCTATAAAGATAGAGAAATAATTATCCAATCCCTATGGATTTGAAGAGAAGTAAGAGAAGAATAGTATGGTATATAAAAATACGGATAAAGGAAATAAGGAAAAGAAAGATTTTACCACAAGTGATAATTGTTGAAATAATCACCTTGGTAAGTAATTGAAAGGATTGGGTGTTTGTTATAAGTGTAGAGAAAAGGGTTGCTGGGAAAAATAATGAAAAGGTTACAAATAAAATATGAATATTAAGTGTTTAAACTATAGTGAAATAGGTCACTGTGAAAATAAATTCCCCAAGAGTCAAGGAAAAAACTCAGAATAAACAAAGGGATCAAGGTCAAGCTTATATTGTTACTACAGTCGAAGTGGAATAATTAAATTATTTGTTTTCTTGAACTCAATAATTATGTTGTAAAATTATTTTATCAATTACATTGTGGTTATAAGAATCATGATATATATAAAGATAGTACTATAATACTTATTATTTAAGTATTTGGAAGTATGCATGTTTTAATTTAAGTTTTAAGGAGATTAAGGTATTCATATATTTGGTATGTGATATTAATAGTTACATTAAGTTGTTTATGGAATCTAATTTTTAAAATTTAGTGATCTTATTACTAAATATTTGGCCTTTGATTTTAGACAAATGTATTTGGAATGAGTCTTAAAATTAACTACTTATGGAATGGATGAAGTTGAATTTTGGATACTATTTTTTGATAACATGTGATTACCATTTTAATTATTGTAAACATTTAAAGGATGAAGTAATTTATTGTGAATCTTATGATTTATAAATGTGCGTTGAGATTGAAAATTTCATCTCAAATATCCATTTCCTAACAAAAGAGAAGAATTGAAAATATATTTAAGCACAACCAAAGGATAGTATTATTATTCTGGCATGAAAAGAAATCCAGTATGTTTAATTTCATGATTTCTGTATCGAGATAGTAAAATAATCCTTCAAATCTAAGATAATTATTTTGGGCTAAACACTTTATCCATTTACTTTTCTTTTTGAGAAATCAATGGTCTTTTAATTGATCATAGATTTATAGTTTTGTAATGGTTAACTTTATAATAACCATGTCCTCTTTCACTATCCATAAAAACTTAATAGTAATATTTCTTTTCCATGTTCAGGATTTCAATTTCCACTAATGTTATCCTATTTGAAATCTTAATTTTGTGGTGACCTTCTCATTTCCTTTTCCCTCTTATTAAGAGGCTTTTTTATTAACACTATTTATGATGTGTGTTTCACAAATAAAAATTCAAGTATCAACCTTTTATTTTTGAAGTTAAATTTCAAATTGAAAGGATTAAATTTATTTAAGGGTAATATAATGTAACACCCAAATATTTTATGGTGTGTCTCTTTTCAAATTTAATCTTTTTGATAGCTTACATTGCACGTAACACCCAACTTAAAAGAATTATGAAATATTACTATAACCCAGATGTTAAATTGATGAGAATAAATAATATTAGCTAAATTATGAAATTTATATATTCAATAAAAAATTTAACATTTATATCATGTATTTTATGTATATGATATAAAAATAAATCCACTTTTATGCATAAAATGTTATCTTTTTCTAAAGGCAATTTTATCACCTTTTGATAGAACACTTGTTTTTAAGCTATATTTTGACACTTTTGTAAATTATATTTTAAAAAAATCTTCTTTTAATATAATAATTTTAAAATTATCTTAGGGTGAATTTTTTATATTTTTATGAAAAGATTGATTTTCCAGCGAATAGTAAAAAAATACTGCATTTTAATTAAAAAATGACTTTTCATCTAAATAATTTATGATGTTAAATTATATTTTAAATTGGTTTTAATGTAAAATTATATAAATAATACATATATTAATTCAATTATGTTAATTTTAATATTTTTATATTGAATATTGATTTTAAAACATTTCAATTTTTTGAACATTTTAATTTTAAAAACCCACTTTCACACACCATATGTAAGATTAATTTTAAATTAATATTAACCACTACTGTGTTTTGAATTTTTAAAAATAGATTAAATGTTTTTAATAAAAAGGCCCAAATTTATTTAAGAGGTTACTTTCATTTTTTTACAATATGAATAGTAAACTTAGTAATTTTAATTACCACAATTAACGTTAAATCGGGTAATTAAGGGTAAAAGTATATTATAAATATTAGAAATTTACCCAAACACTTGTCATAATTTTATTATATGATTAATTTTTGACCAAAATCATACTTTTTGAAATTTTTTGAGATCTTGGAGCCACTTGTATTACTTTAACCTATTTATAGTATTTTCTTTTAAAGAAAAGTCAGAGATGTCATATTTTAGTTTTTAACAAGTTAGATATTTTAATATGGGGTTACCTATGTGATATATTTTACTATAAATAGTTATTATAAATATAATATTTCTATATTCATCTTGGTAATTTATTTTTAATTTTTAGAAAATAAATAATTACCTTAAAGGCTTACACAATGACGATGCAATAATTGTTTAATTAATAGAAATAACAAAAAATGATATTAAAAATATTAAAATAAATATAATTTGAGATAATTAATGTCGTAAAATAATTTTATAGATACCATTGACATGTTAGTGATGTTTTAAAATAGTTTTTTAAAAGATATATTGTTCTATTTATTTTTGTAAAAGTCAAAGTAATGAATAGTGTCAAAATTGACATTAATGTTATATTAAAATAAATAATATCTTTTAAATGATATAAAATTCATAAAAAAATAAAAAATTTCCAAATTATTTGGATAAAAGTCAAAATGTCATTAATGGTCTATTTATTATTATTATTTCATTTTATAGTAACAATATTGACCCTCGAAGAGTAAAAATCCATGTTGTCACTTTAAAAGTTAAAGGGATTATATAATGGTTAAAATGAAAAGATAAGGGTAATAATGTGATCAAAAGTTGTCTAAATATTATTGGATGAAGATAATTGGACCCCTATAACCTTAATATATAAATTTTTTAATGGAAATTTTTCCAAGAAAATAAATTATATATTATTTGAGTCAAAGATAGTTACAAAATGTAACTATTTTTATATTTAGTATCTTTTATGTGTCCACATGGGAACAAAATCAAGATATGAATAAAAATAAATTTATATTTTGATACTAATAAAATTTATTTCATTATATAATATTATTTTGTATTTTTAGAAATTATATAATTACCTTAAATTCTTCTCCAATTCTAAAATCATATTTATTTAATTAACAAAAAGATAAAATAATTGATTCTAAAAATATTAATTTTGATATATTTTGGATGAGTTAAAATGTATAATGAGTTTTCAAGATCTATAATATATATTAGAGATGTTTTAAATAATTATATTCAAATAACCACTTTTTATTGATGTATATGAAGTAAAATTAAATGAATAGTATCAAATTTGACTATAATAATATTTTATTTAAATAATATATTATTAAATTATTTAAAAATTTAAATAGTCACAAAGGGGATAATATATGGTCAATATTTTCCTATCTTATTCATTTATAGTCCATTTTGAATTCATTTTACTAAAATATCCATATTATTATTTAATATTTTGAGGATTTCCAAAAGTACCATTCACCTCAATTATAAAAGGGAACCTCCTCCCTAACTTACTTGCGCTAATTTGATCCATATAGCTTGACCACCCTTTCCCATTTCTCTTATCAATATCCTTTGTTAAGATATAGAGGTTATGGAACGTTCAAAATACCTACCCCAGATCACTTAAAAATACATTAATGGAAGTTTGATGAAGAAGAGGAGGTTAAGGAATGTTCAATTAAAGGAAAGCACAAGATAAGGGTTTTTCTAATCTCACTTTTACTTCTGTTAGATATATACCTTATTCATGAATAATTTATTTTTTGTGTTGTAATTCCATTTGGTATATCATATCATGAATATCTTTATCTTCATGGTATTCAATATCCTATTTGATAAATATTACTTTTATATGGCATATGATTCGACTGATTACCAAGTGGTACAGAATTTATTAACTCAATTTCCATTCATTAGGTTAAACTTATACTTCATTGATTATGTCATGAAAAGATTATGTGAGAAATGAATTTTGATTTACTTCTGTTGTATTTCTACTTATTTTATGTGGTTTTACATCAGATACACATAATGTAGTCATTTAATTAACACTCACTTCAATGATACGATATTCACAAGGTTCATCATCTCAATTTTCATTCATTGAGTAATATTTTGATTTCTACACCTATATTATATTATGATGTGTATATAACACTCATTTAACATGTTATATCATGAATTTATTTATTATCATGAAATTTAAAGCTTTGTTAAATATTATTCATTCATGGGACAAATTTGTTGTCCAAATAAGACTGGTTTTTCTCACATACATAAACTTGCAAGATTAATGATCTTGACAGTAACTATCTATAGGATATATCTTGATAGTTTAGATGACCATACATTTTTATACCCATATATTTAAACTAAAAATATTATTTATCTTAATTATAACTATCCAGAGGATATATCTTGATAGTTTAGACATTTTTAATTATGCCTTCCATCATTATTGATATTCCATGTTATCATTTAATTAGTTAGAATATCCATGGTCAAACTTATCTTATTATTTATAAGGAATTATTCGATCATGTTTTATTACTTCTATATATTTCTCAAGTTATTGATTAATTATCATATGTTTCAGTTATTTATCTTAACGTAATAGTATATGATTATTTATGATAGCTTCCATTGTATTCCCTTACTGAGCATTTAATATCACCTCTTTCTTATGTTTTATTTTCCTTAGGATTCCATGAAGTGTACTATGATTGTTATGTAATGATATGATAGAGAGAATAAATTCATTCTTGAAAAATAAAAAAAATTGTAATTTGAGTTTTAAAATGTATGTTAAAATCATGTATATATCTATTTTACCAAGACTACTAAACTATTCGGTCATTTGGGATGCGATTTCTTGTATATTATGCCAATGAAATGATGTAAGGAACTGACTATGGGCTACTAGGGTCTGGGACTTTGTATAAAATGACATAAAAACATTTCCAAATCCTATTTTTTGGATATATTTCGGTCCTATCTCATTTAAGGTTAGATAATGAGCCATTTTGGATCCTTATTTCAAGTTTAAAATGTGGGTATACCTTTTTATTTTCAAAAAATACAAGTGTGTCCTCTACCCACTTATGAAAGGGACCCCCCTATCCTCTCCTATATACCCATCCAAAGCCTTTTAGTTTGAAAAATACCTAAAAAATTCCCTTCCTTACTTCCAAACCCATATCTTAAAAGACTTAATTATATTTTGAAATCCTATTAATAAGTCTTTTGGTGCTAACCTATTGAGGTTTTCTAAAGAAGAGGTATCGTTCTTAACCAAGTGTTTTTATCTTATTTATTCTTCCAAATAATTCAAATATTATTAAAATGTGATGATATAATAAAATAAATATCTCCCATATAATCATATTTTATTATTTAAGTGACATAACCTACATCTATATCCTCTTCTATCAAATGGGAAATGAAACTATCGATCGTGTGTACGACGGACTACCGCCACGCGAACCAATGTAATTTGTTTTCCATAATAGGCTCTTATGACTATATAAAATGATATATTTAATTTTTATATATGATATTTATGGAATATTTATACTACTAGAATTATAATAATACATCTACCTACCTACCTACCAATCCATTGGAAAATGATAATGTTGATCGTGTGTATGCATGGACAACCACCTCCAGCAAGAGATGTGATATGTTTTTCAATTTATTTTGAAATGGATTGTAATGAGAATATATTTAATGAATATATATGATATTTATTATGTAAAAAATATTTTATAATATTTTATTAATATTTACCTTTCTTTCATTCCATCCGTCGAGAAAATGGAAATATTTTTCATACGTACGTATGGGATACCATATCTATGAACGATGTAATTCATTTTATATCTCTAACTTTAATAAATTAATCTAAATAAATATATAATAAATATATATGATATTTATATCATGGTTAAAATTTTGGATATTATGGAACTGTGATAAAATTAAAAGGACCCAAATATGAAACAAAACATAAATGAAAAACAAAGCAAATATTACCCGAAATATGTTTTCAATAAGTAAATTGTTAATAAATGGGTAATAAAAGGACATAAGTTAATCATATATGGTATTATATATATGAGTATTATTTTGGAATACATGTATAATAAACCTATATTTATTATATAGTAGTTTTGCACATTTATGAATAAAGTCAAGATTTTATGTAAGGGGATTTTTCGTCTCACTTTTATTTTTGTGGGACACATGCCATATTCACCACTTGTTTCTTTTGTGTGGTGAATTTTATTCCCATGAATGCATTTTATGATGGTTATTATGAAAATTATATGTATTTTAATACCCATATAATATTTTTTCTTTCATGGTTTTAATGATCAAATATTTTTAATTTGGTAAATGTTTTATGTTACAATCTCACTATTTATCGAGTTTGTTTATGATTACGCTTACAATAAAGAAATGTTATGATATATATCTAAACAAACTAATTAATTTTATTATAATTTGGTTATATCTATAAATTATATGTTTTATTTTTATTTTTCACTTTGTATTTAAAGAATAGATCAAAATAATGTTTTTAATAAAAATTGACTTTATTTCTCTCTTCGGTCAAAAATCATTTTTCTTAAATGTCCATGTTTTCTAAAAAAAATTAAATAAATATTTTAAAATTATTGAATGATTTATTAAAGTAATTTTTACCCATGTTTTATTTTTAAAAAATTAAAATGAGTCTTATTTTCATTTTCTGAATAAGGAATTTTTGACTTTTTACCAAAAATGTGAAAGGAATCTTCATTTTAAAGTGTAGAGAATGAATGGTATTTTCTTCTGTCATGACCTCTCAATTATTTAGATATTCCTTTAAAAAATTTCAAAGTTATTTAAAAAAATTATTTTATATTTGTGAAATTTTAATATTTTAAATAAGTGTTTCAAAGATGAAAGGTAGTTTGCCTCGAGAAAATTTCCAAGTAATATTTCAAAAACATTTTCCATATAATATGAAAACCTTTGATGTTACTTTTTGATTTTTTGGGGATATTACCCAATTATACCATCCTTATTCTTTCTCTAGATGATTTAAGTTTATGATGACAGGATCATTATGAAACATGTTTCTTTTCTATGGATTATTTTGTGATAAAATTTTAATGAATCCCATTTACTTTCTATGAGTTATGATATTATAAATGTTTTTTGATCTTGTGGAATATATATATATATATATTATTTTAATTTTTTGATGGGTGGGAACTATATCTCCCTCAAATTCATTAGGTAAATATTGATATCTTATTGGATAAATAGGACTAGAATAGGGAGTGAATCCAGCTTAGTAAGGGACTTTTCCACTATGATAGTATTGAAAGTGAACCTTGACTAATATGATAGTTTGGGGAGTAGACCCATTATACTATAAAAGTTTTGTAAATGGGACATGACTACTTGAGAAATTATTTTCTATGTATATGTGTATTCAAAAAAATACATATATTATTCCAATATTCTATTCTCATGGATCATGTTCTTTGATTTCTTTGTGATTCATGTCTTATGAACTATAGAGACCCAGGCTTAACAAACATGGATATTATATCATTTTAGATGAATATTAAGAATATTATTAAAATACATTCCTAAGGACTATAATATTTTACTATATTTGGAAACATGGAACAAAATATTCTAACTCAGTGAAAGATCTCCAATGTTTCCCACAAAGATCCACCCCTTTAGTTCTTCTACTTAAAAAATTTCTTCACAACCTGAGGCAACGAAACATATGAAAAGTGTGATCTTATATGCTCGTTAAGGGTAAATAAATAAAATACATAATCATAACCTGAACATAAGGGTAAGAGAACATGAGCATAAAATTTTAATATTGTAACCTACATATCAAAGATCAGAAACATGAGACAAGGTATAAATATTGGCAGTTCATAAGACATAAATAATTAGGGAATCATGAGCATAATCTATTAAATCATAACATAGCATTAAGACATGGAATTATGGAATACATAAAATCATATAAAATTATTTCCATAGTAGACAAGTAATTGCTTCTAAGGCCATATTAGTAGTATGGGTTCACTCCCATACCATCCTGGTAGTCATGGTTCACTCTCATGGCCATCTTAGTAGTCAAGGTTCACTCCTAAGACCATATTAGTGGATAAATACCTTTATTTAACCAAGTTTACTCCCCTTTCTAGCCATGTCTATCTCATGAGATATAAAGCTTTACCCAATGCTTTGGAGAGAGATATAGGTCTCACCCATCTCATAAGGAAATCATACATACGTGTGCTGCAAGATCATAAACAATCATATCATAACCCATAAAATGAAATGGGTTTCATAAATATGAAGTCATATTGTAGCATGTGGAAAAAGAGATAGGTTTAATATTCATTTCATCAAATAATATCCTGTGAAAATAAAGGGTTTTCATAAGAATATAACCCATGAAAGATTAATGGGTTTTATAAACATCATGACATCAAAAAATAAACTACTCAAAGAAAGAATATGAATGGAACCTTTGAATAATTTCCCCATAAAGGCATGAGTAACACCAACGGATGTCATCTTAGGTAGAAAATAATTTTGAAATATATTTTAAAAATAATTCTTGAGAAAAATATTCTTTATTATTTGGAAAAATATTTTTAAATTATAAAACCTTTTGAAGAGAATTTTCTTTGAAAATAATCTTGAAAAAATATAAAGAAAGCTAGAAAAAAAAATTCCTTAAACATAAAAAATAATATTGAAACATTTTGAAAACCTTTTTCCTTGAAAAATATAAAATAATTTTATAAACTTTTTTAAAAACTTTTTCATTGAAAACTTAAAAAATAAACCTAAACTCATTTTGAAAACATGTTTCCTTAAAAACTTATTAAAGAATATTGAAAAAAATTGAAAACCTTTTTCCTTGAAAATTTATAAAAGAAGTTTGAAATTTTTTTGAAATTTGTTTTCTTTGAAAATATATTGAAAACTTAAAAATTAATATTTGATATAATTGAAATAATATACTTTGAAAATAACCTTTTGAAAATATATAAAGGGGTATTTTTAAATCATTTAAATCCTTGTTTAAACATATTTATTTTTGAAAACCATTTTTCATTGAAAGGAATTTTAAGTTAAAAAAAATTACAAAATATTAGGAAATAAATTTTCTTTAAAAAAATAACCTTGTAAACATACAAAGTAAGAATTAGGTAAATGATGGCTATGACAGTGGGTAAGTCCGTACATGCTGAACATTCCTTTTTCACCTTAAAAGTTAGAAAAGTGCCTTGATCACAAAATGACAAGAATATTCCTTTTAAACCATTTTATTAAAAAGGAATAAATAGGTAAAAAAATCAAACATAATAGGATAATAGTCAGACATTTTTTAAAACATTTTTAGAAAACATTTATTTTAAAGAACATAGATTTCCAACAGAAAGGAGAAATAAAGTTGGATTTTCATAAAAACATTTTCTTAATTATTTTAAGTACCAAGGAGTGTAAAAAAGGTACTATTAATTTGATATAATATGAATCTCCACAAGGTAAGAAACTTTAGGATATTTATTAATATATGGATCATAATATTTCATCAATAGAAGCACAATCATAAAAAATCTCGATAAATGATGAGACTGTAGAAATAAACCATTACCAATTTGGTAACTTTGAATCATAATAAAATGGAAATAATAACATTAAATGAATTTTAAAATATCATTAAAATAATTAGATTCATGATATAACATTTCAAAGTCATTATATACACCTTGAAGAAAAATATGGGTGCATAACATGGCATCTGTCTCAAAGAATACAAATTGAGATACAATTATGTTACTGATTTTGTAACTTTTGAAACATAAAACCCATGAAATAAAGATCATAAAATGGATATGTAAATACCCATAAATTTAAGTATAATAATAATAGATTACATCTATGGAAATTATATACACTACACAAAATAAATGAGTGGTGAATAAGGTGTGTATCTCACGGGTATAATAAATGAGATCAAAAAACCCTTGGCTTAGGTCTTGACTTTCTTCATACACATTAAAAACTCATGTATAATAAAAATAAGTTTATTATAAACATACCATATAATCTTATTATTATATCTCATACCATATATAATTTTTTTATGACTTTATATTTCCCTTTTATTAACAAGTCCATGTTAATGTTATGTTTTGGGTAATATCTGCTTTGTTTTTAGTATATGTTTTGGGTTGTTATTATTGATCCTATTACATAGATCATGATTTAAATATTTAAAAAATTTAAAACATAATTTAAATATCATATATATTAAGTATATATTTATTTATTATAATATATAAAATATATAATGTGAAATGGAATACATCGTTCATGGAGACAGTAGGTTGTACGTACGCCTGAATGTTGTTTCTGTTTTATTGTTATATTGAAAGAAAGAAAGTAAATTTCATATATGTATATGTATATATATATATTATAATTATATTAGAATTATTATTTCATATATATCATATAATTTCACTAAAATCATCCTTAATACATTCCATGTAAGGTGTGAACGAATCACATCGCTTTAGGGAGGCGGTTGTCCACACTTCCCCAAATGAAATTATCATACTTACACAAGATGGAAATAATGAAGGTATGTGTTATATAAAACTTAAATAAGAATCAATAAATAATAAATATCTAATATATCATATAAAAATATATTTCCCATCATAATTACTAACCATGATATGTGGTAAATGAAAAATGAACAACATTGTTTCATGAGGTGGTAGTTCTTTGTACCCAAGAATGGTAAGTTTGTTACCAATTAGATGGATGTGTGTGTAATTTTTGGTTTAAAACTTAGAATAATATCATGAAATTATATTTATGATACATATATTATTATATAATCATTTAATAAGAATATTTTAGGGGGTGGAAAATGAAAATAAAACAAAGGAGCTTGAGGGAGGATGTTACCTCTTCTTTGGGAAACTCCTCTTAGTTTGAACCAAAGGGCTTCCTTGGAAAGAATTATGCCTAAAGGGGGGATTATAGGATTAAATGAATAATTTTGGGATCTTTTTTGAGAAATTTTTGGGCAATGAAAAGGGCTTGATAGGTGTAAATAAGTGAGAGGGGTGAGTGATTTTTTATAGTGGGTGAGGAGTGACATTCTTGTAAATTTTTGAAAAGGGAATTCCATCCACATTTTACCCATGTCAAATGGCTCCAATAATGATCAAAATTAGATCCAAATAAGTAAAATGTCCATATATATCCATAAAATTGATTTTTATATGTTTCTAGGTCATTTTGTCCCTTAAGTGTAATGTATAGTTCCTTGGTAAGCTAATTTTCCTCTTAGTTGTTGTAATTGATTTTAATTACTTTCACTAATATTTTTTTTCAAAAACTAATTTTAACATTATTTAAATTATAAATTATTATTATTCCAAGTATTTAATATATTTTTCAAAATTACAAACACATAATTGAATGAAATTAATTCAAATTTAATCCCACGGATGGGACGAAAAAGTGGGTTTTTAAAGTAAAAATGTTTAAAAGTTTGGTCAGTTTTTATATCAAATTTAAATTAAGATTGGTTTCAATTACCTAAATTAGATTAATTGATTTTTAATTTATATAATTTAACTTTAAAATCAATAAAAAATATAACGTATCCTCATAAATAAATTAGAAAAAAAATATTTTTTAATTAAAATTAAATATTATTCATTATTCGATGAAGTGCTATCATATCCAGCCTCTGAGCGGCTACTCCCCCTCATCCTATGGATCTAGGGTTTCTCTCAATGGTGATTCGGATGGGGGAGGGTCGAGATTGGTCTTCCTCTCTCAGAATTTCCTCACCCTTCCTCTCTTGCGGATTTAGGGTTCCCTTCTCTCTTGCAGGTTTTGGTGCCCGACGTTTTTCATGGTTTGGTTTCACAGAGGCATTGATATTGGAAGGTCTGATGATTGCATATGGTGTTCATGTAGTCTGGTAGACCTACCCCTAGTTCTTGTTGGTTCCCATCACTCCCACTTCCTGGGAGTTCTCTTGAATTGGCCTCTAGTGCGGGTTCTTCCTCAGTCCAGATCTACCCAGTTCCATGCCCGGAGTGGCGCTTCTAGGCCAGATTGGCTCAGACACCCCCTCACTGATGATGCTTTTTTGGGGTGGTTACTAGGTCTTCTATCCCTGGGTGGTGTTGGCTCAATTTCTCACTTCTTAGAGTGTCTTACCATCGGGTTTCTTACTGCTACGGTGTCGAGGTTGGATCGTGGGTTTGGTGTGGTGAGGCTTTCTCCGATGATGGTTCTTACATCCTAGAAGTCTACAATGATGTTATTTTTCTGAAGGTAATCATTCTGCATAGGTAATTTTTCTATATGGAATTAGTGTTTTTGGTAATAATTTGGATTAAATTTTTTTGTGGTGTTTCAGTGGTGAGTTCTATTTTGTCTTCATGGTATGAATTTCATGGTGCTGTGATTTTTCTATTGGCCTTTGTGGTCCGCAGTTCAAGGGATTCTGCAACCAGATCATCTATAAGAGGCTTCTCCAGATAAATTTTAGGGAATGGAGTTTTAATTGTTCCATTCCAATCCAGAATTGGATTTTTGATAAGGTATGGATATTTCTATCTGTACTAGGCCCATGCACTTTTTCACAGGACCGCTAGCCGAGTAGCGATGGATGGTAGAAGCTGGATATAATTTTTTTGTATGTCGGGAGGGGCTTTTATCATGTAGTGTAGGTTGTTTATGGTCTTGTGATTTTGGACCGTTGGGGACCTATTTTTTTATAAGTATTTGATGTCACGATGGGTTCCCCCTTAGCCCTTAAAAGGGGGTCTATCTTAATAAAAATTAATTTTCAGTCAGTATTTTTCACTATTCATCAAAAAATGAAACTTCATAGAAAAATAAAAAAAATCATTATAATCTAATTTTTATTTTCCACTTTCTAAAATTAAGTTTATTTGGTCAAATAAAAATTATAAAAGTGAAAAAAAAATTATATTTGAAATGGGTTATCCTTTAAAAGGTATTAAAATTTCCTTTTAGAAGAATACATCTTTTTATTCATAAAATTGGATTTATTATTATCTTATACCTATAAAATATATTGGATGAGTATCAAAAATATTGAATGAATATATAATATATATAAATTTTATTGAAAACACTAATAAAAAGTGGTTGGTTCATTGAGATAAAATTATGTTTGTACATATTAAAAAAGTTTTCTTTGAAAAATAATTTCTTTTTTTTTCAAATAGTTCCTATATTCACCTCTAGTAATTTATAACCAAAGGATTCATTTTATATACATGTATAAATAATATTTTCATGGTTTATTTAATCTTATTCATAACTTCCATTCCAACAGAGAGATGGTAACTATATTAATATTTTAATAATAATGTTAATATTATATTTTAGTTCAGTAAAACTCAGCATTGAGTTTAATGAAAGCTATTTAAGGGACTCAGTATTGAGTATAATACAAGACAAACATAGTGTTTACTATATCACAAGATAATATTAGTGCTGCGTGCAGTGCACTCTTGACTTGAATTTTCATATAATGCAATCCAAAATTAGTTCTTTCATATAATAAAAGCTATATTCAGTGTTGTGTGAAATGAAAAATATCAAAAGATTAAATTAATTCAAAAAATAATAATTCACAAAATATTGGGTGTTATATTCTATCCCCCTGAAAATGAATTTCTCCCTTGAAATTCATCTTGGTTATTAAAATTTTGAGACTTGAATGTTCCATTCCTAGAAACTCACATTGTAAAAATGAATACTAAAACATTATTTAAAAGAGAAAGTTGATAACATAACCGTTACCCAAATTATCACATTACTAGGTTTCCACATAAGAGAAAATAAGTGGGAAGGGAATATTGGACATGGATGAAAAGAATAAATAATCATAGAGATTTATAAAGATCATTAATCATAAGAAAGTGGGTGATCCAGAGAAAGTTAAAAATCACAAAACCATAAAGTGGAGAAGCATGAAAGAGGTCATTGATATCATAAAAAATGATGATAATAGGATAAAATTGTATTTCATTACCCATTTTTTAAATTTGAATATATTTTTTCACAAGAAGATATACTTACTTGATTTCATTCACTTTTATAAGTAAAATCTCTCCATTTGGTAATGTCTTGACCAATTTTAATTTCACCTCTTTCTTTAAAAAGGAAGGGGAATTTTTCATTCCTAAAACACTAATAGATCATGAGATCCATGATAATTCATCCTATATATCTTCAATTACCATAAAAAAATAGTGGTTAGAATATATTATCTAATATTCATAAATCATCATGTGGTGATATATTGCTTTAATCTCAAAAACTTCATCCAATTTTTTACTTAAACTTTACAAAAATTACCAAACTTATAACCCTTACGAAAGATAAAAATCCAAAAATTTAGAAATAAGGTTAAGAAATCAGCTTATCCTTGATCCCCTATATATCAAAAAGTATCTCCTGGTTGTCACATTCCAAACATGTGATTACTCTCAAAGTATATTCTCTTGAAATAAGGTTAAAACCTGAATTACCATAAATCATTTTAGAAAACATACATACATCCTTATTATAAATATTACTAGATATATTCCTTAAGTCCAAGAAGTTGAAAACTCCATTTATGATGTAATATACCAATTTTTCAACAAATCAATAATCATTTCCAGAGTAATCAGTATATCCAATTTATTTTATCCATATCAATCATCTCTTTATCCAAGATAAACACAGTTGTCTCAACATTTTGAACACAATAAGGGTTACCTTCCATTATTTCAAAATATTAGCTTTCAATTAAATCACCATCCAATATATCCTTTGCAATACTTAATGAAAAACGTTTACTGAAAATAATTATAAATTTCATGATTCATATAACATAATCTTTTAATTCCAAAACATATTCACTTCAATCATCCAAATTTATTCTTAAAATATTACTCGGGCTTCATAATATTATTCATTAATACCCCTTGTCCTAGAATATGAGATATGAATCATGTCTTAAGGTTCTCAACCTAAATCTAATCATGCTTATTATGTTTAAGTTAAACAATACTTTTAGGACATCACATACCTTTCACGTTTTTTTGTGGTCTCCTTATCTTCAGAAGTATAACTGATACTCATATTATGTTCCTGATTCTCTTCATGGGATCTTAAGACATAAATTTTTATAATTCACATTCTTTCCAAATATAAAACATTCAATGTTAACCCATTTACTTTTAGTTCCTTCTATTGATGAACACTAGAAATCATAGTTTGAGAAACACTTATCATAGTAGAAAACCACATAATCATGAAACAAAATTACTTATAGGATATCTAAATCATGACACCTAATTATTTAATCTATAAAAACTTAGGTTTATCCTAGTTTATTCATATTCAGATTCTATTTAAATCTTTCATGATGGTTAATAATGTGTTTGTGAATTCCCAAATCATATCTACTAGGAGTTTCAAACTAGGTGTGTAGCAAGGCTCATTTTCATACACTAGTTCTCGATGAAGTCAAGCTCAATATGGTGTTTTTGGGGTTGTTACCCCTATGTACATATGTTCTAAATATATTCCCACTTTTATTATCTAGAAATAAATGTATTACTAGGGAATCAATCACTAAATCCTTTACCAAAATTATAGTACATTTTCCTATACTTTAACATATCCTTAGATTTATCCATAGAGACATCCCTAAACATATCCATAAAAATATTTCTAGGTATATCACTAAATAAATTTCATCCTAGTTTCTAATGGTTTACTAAACCTTTTATTTGATACCAACTATAGAGACCCAGGCATAAAATACATGAATATTACATCAATTTAGATGCATATTCATCACATTACAAAAATACATTCATAAGGACCATAATAGATAAGTGTCTTTGGAAACTTAGAACAAAATATTCTTACTCAGTGAAAGATCTTCAAAGATTCCCACATAGATATTCCCCTTTAGTAATTCTACTTAAAATATTTCTTCATAACCTGGGGAAAGGAAACATAATAAAGGGGTGAGATCAAATTCTCAATAAAGGTATATAAGGTAAATACATAATCATAACATGAACATAAGGGTACGAGAGCATGATCATAACATTTAAGTATCATACCATTCATATCAAAGATCATAAACATAATACATGTAATAAATATAGGATGTTCATAATATATGAATCATAAGGGAATCAAAATAATAATCCATAAAATCATAACATATGAATAAGACATGGAATTATGGAAGATAAATAAACATATAAATTGATGTCCATTATAGTCAGGGCATTACTGCCAAGTTCATATTGGTAGTATGGGTTTACTCCCATGTCGTATTGGTAGTTGTAGTTCACTCCCACGGCCATATTAGTTGTCAAGGTTCACTCAAAATACCATCTTAGCAGACAAAGTCCTTTACTGAACTGATTTCACTCTCTATTCTAGAAATGTCAATTTGAGGAGATATAAATCTTTACCCAATTCATTAGAAGGAGGTATAGGTCCAAAAAATATCAAAATTAAATCATACATATGTGTTCCACATGATCATAAACTATTTTATGGTAACCCATGAAATTAAATGGGTATTATAAATATGTAATCATATCATAACCTGTGGAAAAAGTCAAAGGTTTCATATTCATTTCATCAAATTATATCCCATGAAAAATGGGTTTTATTAGCATATAACCCATAAAATAGAAATGTGTTTCATAAACATTATGACATCAAAATATAAACCATTCATAGAAATAATATGAATAGAAACTTTGAATCATTTCCCTAGAAATGCATGAGTAACACCAAGGGATGTCATTTTAAATAGAAAATAATTTTAAAATATATTTTAAAAATCCTTCTTGAGAAAAATATCCTTTCTTCTTTATTTTGAAAACATTAAACCTTTTGAAGACCATTTTATTTTAAAATAATCTTGAAAACTTATAATGGAATCTAGAAAAACATTTTACTTGAAATATATAAAAGAATCTTGAAAACCTTTTTTAAAACCTTTTTCCTTGAAAAAATATAAAATAATCTTGAAAACATTGTGAAAACCTTTTTATTTGAAAAAAATATAAAATAAACTTGAAAAAATTTTAAAAACATTTTTACTTGAAAACTTATAAAATAATTTTGAAAACATTTTGAAAACATTTTTCCTTGATAACTTATAAAAGAAGCCTAAAAATATTTTGCAAGAAAAAATTATTTGAAAATAATTTTAAAACTTAAAAATAAATATTTGAGATTATTTAGATCATTTTCTTTGAAAAACCCCATTTTGAAACATATAAAGGGGGATTTAAAAAAACTAAAATAATTTCTAAACATAAAACAATTTTTGAAAATACCTTTTCTTTAAAAACCATTTTAAAATCAAAAAAATCCATAAATATTGGGATTTTTTTAAAAAAAATTAACCTCATAAAATTAAAAAAGGAATCATCAGGGAAATGTTGGTCATGATGGCGGGTAAGTCTGTACATGCCGAACATTCTTTTTTCACCTTAAGAGTTTAGAAAATTATCTTGATCAAAAAATGAAAAGAATAATCCTTTTAAAGTGTTTTTATAAAAAGGTAATACATGGGTAAAAATTTATTTTAAACATCATAGGATAATAGTAAAATATTATTGAAAATATTTTTAGAAAATGGTTTTGAAATAACACAGATTTCCAACCAAAGGAAGAAATAAAGTCTGATTTTCATAAAAACATTTTCTTAATTATATTAAGTACCAAGGTGTGCAAAAATGGTAACATTACTTAGATACAACATGAATAACTAGAGTTTAAGAAAATAAATGATATTTAATAAGATATGGATCATATTATTTCATCAATAGAAGCATAATCATAAATAATATCAATAAATGATGACATTATATTAATAAACTATTACCACTTTGATACCTTTGAATCATAATAAAAAGGAACTAATAACATTTAATGAATCTTAAAATATCGTGAAAATAATTATATTCATTATATAACTTGTAAAAGGTAGTATATATGTATCATAGAAAAATATATGTGCATAACATGGAATGTGTCTCAAAGAAGGAAAATTTAGACAGAATTACTGTTCTGATTTGGTATCTTTTGAAACATAATCCCCATGAAAGAAATATAATAAAATGGATATGTAAATACCCATAAATTTATTTATAAGAATAACATATTACATCCATGGTCCATATATACACCACACAAAAGAAATGAGTGGTGAATAAGGTATGTATCTCATGGATATAATAAATGAGATGAGAAAACCCTTACCTTAAGTCTTGAATTTCTTTGTACATGTTCAAACCTCATGTACAATAAATATAATTGTATTATACATATACCACATAACCATATTATTATTTCTCATACCAAATATTTTTTAAGAATTTATATTACACATTTATTAATAAATCCATGTTAATTTTACGTTTCGGGAAATATCTATTTTTTTTTTCATATATATTTTGGATTGTAATTTTTGATCATAATGCTTAGGTCATGATTTACTTATTTAAATAATTTAAATAATGATATAAATATAATATATATTCATTATATATTTATTTATAACAATATATGAAATATATAAATATGAAATGGAATACACCGCTAATGGAGATGGTATATTATATGTACGCATGAACGTTGTTCCCGTTTTATCATCATATTGAAAGAAAGAAAGTAAATGAAATGTGTGTGTGTGTGTGTTATAATTAAATTATTATTGTTATTTCATTTATATCATATAATATCACTAAACAAATCCTTAATACATTCAATGTATGGTGTGAATGAATCACATCACTTTAAGGATGTGGTAGTCCACACTTCCCCAAACGAAACTATCATACTTACAAAAGATTGAAAGCATGAGGGTATGTGTTATATAATTATTATGGAAACATAAATACATCATAAATAGAATATATATCATATAAAAATATATTTAACATCATAATCCCCAACCATGATAGGTGTTAAAGGAAAACCGAACAACATCGTTTCATGAGGAAGTAGTTCTCCGTACACAAGAACGGTAAGTCCATTACACATTAGATGGATGTGTGTAAAATTTTAGGTAGAAAAAATAGAATAAAAACATATTAGTATATTTATGATACTTATTTTATTATATAATCATGGAATAATAAGAGTATATTGGGTGGATAATGAAAATAAAACAAAGGATCTTGAGAAAGGATGTTGCCTCTTCTTTGGGTAACTCCTCTCGGTTTGCACCAAGGGGATTACATTGTTGGAATTATTCCAAAAGTATGATTATAGGATTAGGGGAGGTATTTTGGGAGAATATTTCAGTTGGTTTTTGTTTATTAAAAGGTCTTGGTAGGTGTGAATAAGTGGTATGGGTGAGTTCCTTTTTATATTGGAGGAGGAGTGGCATTCTTGTAAAATTTTGAAAAGGGAATTCCACCCACATTTTTCCTACATAAAGTTGTACCAATAATGGTCAAAATTATATAAAATGTAGGATAAGGTCTAAATATTTCCATAAAATGGATTTTTTACAAGTTTATAGGTCATTTTGGCCCTTAAGTGTAAGGTTTAGTCCCTTGTTAAGCAAATGTTTTTCTTAATCGTTATAATTAATTTTAACCACTTTCCCTAATATTTTTTTGTCCTAAAATAATTTGACATTATTTGAAATTATATATCATGATGATTCCAAATATTTAATCCATTTTTCAAAATTACAAACACATAATTTTTAGAAATTAATTCAAATTTAATCCCACGGACGGGACGACAAAGTGGGTTTGTAAAGTAAAAATATTCAAAAGATTTGTAATTTTTTATATCCAATTTCAAAGTGAAATTGATTATAATGAACTTAATTGGATTAATTTAGGTATAATTGATCTAATTTAACTTTAAAACCAATAAAAAACATAATTTAACCTCATAAATAAATTAGATGAAAAATCATCTTTGAATTAAAATTCAGTATTATTCATTATTCATCAATAAAATGAAACTTCACTAAAATATACCAAAAATTAACCCTAATATAATTTTTATATTAAAATTTCAAAAATTATGTTTATTTTGTTAAATAATAATTATAAATGTTTTAAAATCATATTTAGAATGGGTTCTCCATTAAAAGGTGGTAAAATTTTCTTTTAAAAGAATACAACTTTTTATTCATAAAATTGGATCCATTATTATCTTATACCTATAAAATATGTTGGATGAGTGTAAAAAATATTTATTTAATATAATATATATATATATATATATATATTATTTAAAACATTAATCAAAAGTTGTTTTTAAATTTATTGAGGTAAAATTATGTTTTTACATAGAAAAATAGTTTTCCTAGAAAAGTAATTTCTCTATTTTTCAAATAGTTATTGCATTCAGTTTTAATAATTAATAACCAAAGGATTAATTTTATATACATGTGTAAATCATATTTTCACAATTTAGTTATTATTATTTTTAACTTCCATTCAAATAGATAGGTGGTAAATATAATAATATTTTACTAATAATATTAATATTATATTGTAGTTCGGTAAAAATTGGTCTTGTGTGTAACACAAGCTATTGAAAGGACTCAGTCCTATATGTAATACAATACAAACATAGTTTTTCATGTACCAACAACTAATATAAGTTTTTTTATCCCAATATTGACTTGGTGTTGCGCATAACAGAAGGCAAACTTAGTGATTTCGTATAACAAAAGCTATATTCAAAGTTGTGTGAAATAAAAAATATCAAAAAGATTAAATTAATTCAGAAAATAATAATTCAAAAAATATCATGGTGTTACATGAACTGTTAATATTTACTCCATGACTCAATTCTATTATATATGATACATTGGTTATAGTTTTGAACTTTTATTCTCATGTTCTCATACCCTTATTCTTGTGTCATATTGATACTCCCTTATTTACCCTTACTAAGAATATGACATCACCCTTTCTTATGTTTCTTTTTCATAGGTTATGAAGAATAATATTACATATGATATTCCTAAGAAGGGTTCTAGTTATGAATAACTTAGTGGTATATGATATAGTTCACTTATGAACCAATTGTTTATGTCTCCAAGTTTCCAAAGGCACTAGACTTATATGATTTTTCCATGGATTGTTATGTTATGTTGTGAATATTCATCTATTAAGATTAAATATCTATGTATGAAAACTTTGGGTTGCTATATTGTCCTAATAGCCAACATTCATGTATAACATTTTGAATGGTTCAATGGTGGATCCTTGGTCAAACGAGTGCTTGTGGACCTATTTATGGATTTTTTAGTGTCTTGTGTTGGTTTTCAAATAGAAAATGTTATCTTTTTTAAAATGGAATTTTCAAAAGGGGATTTGGTTAAAATGGAATTCATAAGGTAATTAGGGTATTTATGAAATGATTTTTGAAATTATTTTAAAAATAGAATCATGACTTGGTTTTAAAAGGAATCTATAATGGCTTGGATTGAATTGTTTTGCTCTGTTTGACCATGTGATGGAGATGCCCTATTTTCCTAGCTTCTGTTATTATTAAGTTTCTTATTTTTAGTGATTATGGATTTTGGGTATTGATACATAATAAGTAATTTTTCATGTATGTAGATCCTTGAAAACTAGTTTTTTGTGATAACAATGTGTGTGAAATGTGTAACTATATGGGAACTTTCTTGTGTTATCAAAGTTATCCTCCATTCATATGGATATGATGGACCCCTTAGTGGGTCAAGATAACAAGTGGATCATGTTTAAGATATGGTACTAGGTCCCGATGGAATAGTGACCTAGTGTCAAGTTGGTGAGATTTGATGTTGGTTGTATACCCTTTTTTGTTTCGTATATGTGCATTATGTGGCCTCCCTAGAGTTTTTAGGGTTACATCAATGTGCTTGATGGACTCCCTAGATTATTTGGGGATGGGCGAGTGTGATGACCTTCTCTAATGTGGGTATTGGTTCTAGGAACCTACCATACACAACTTGGGTCAATGGGAGGATTTCACCCTATTTCTTAAAGTTTCAGTATAGGACCTTGACATACATGGATTGGGTTAGTGTGCATGAAAGAAATTGGTCCATACCCTAAGTGATAGGGTAGTGGTTATATAATGGGAATTATCCTTGAGTTAGAATGTATGATTGGACATGTATCGAATGAAAGGGTGTGGGTTGATGTGACACATAGACAATGGACATACCTAAAGTGATTAGAGGTGGTATGAGGCACATAGATGTTTTATTATAACCTAATACCTCAGGTAGTGGGTCAAGGATTCATATAACACCCCACCCTGAGTATTTGGGTGTGTGATGGAATTTTTTTTGGTTGTAAACCTACCCTATATGTTTAGGTATAGATTATATTGTTGTATGAAGTAATTTTATTCTTTTTGTAATAGTTCCAAAGTATGTATTGTACAAGTTATGGTATGAGGTGGATATTAACATGGTTTTATAGTAGGTATGATTATATAAGGATGATGTGTTATGTTTTCATGTGGGGGTATTCCTTGGACATGACTACACTCTATATTTCTATTGCATGTATATTTACTTGATCATAATAGCACTCAGTATTATTGGGGTATTGAGGATACCAACTAGATTGTTGAACTTTCCCCTAAAAATGTATATATAATGGGTTTGATGTACACATGTGGACTCTCTTGTTTTATCTTGTAAAATAGGCACCGAATTGATCTAGACTCATGGTACAGGTCAGTAAATTGTGGAGGCTAGGGATACAAAAATATGGTATTTGAGTTTTCCCAGAGGTTGTTGTGTTTATTTTTAATTATATTTAGAATGTATTAGACAATGTGACTTTTATTATATACTATTATTGTTAATCCATGTTATCTAATTCATCTTTGTTTTTGTTGCTTCAGGGTATATATTTCTTTAATCTTTTTTATTATAGACTATGGGGTCCTAGTGGGCTATAAGTTTTATATCTACATGATTTTTTAGTAGGTATGATATATAGATGGATCATGCTATATTTTTAGTAGAATTTGGTCATGAAACCTTGAAATTATTTTAAATTCATGGTCTCCCCAAGATCAACTCAGTCTATTATCACTGATCAGAATCCTCTAGCATAGGGGGATACATTCTTGAGTTCATAAATATTCCCCACTCAGGCAGATCGGGCCGGGACATTTCACCTTAAACATCCAATATATCATTAACCCCTTCTAAAATATTCTCATCCTCTTTTAATTCACATTTCAAATGTGTCATGATATAATCATCATTGTTTCACTCAATTTTGGGGAAACTCTTCCATCGTACCAATATAGATTCTATCAAAAGTTAATGTAATCTCAAGCATCTAATGAAATTTTTTTATTCCATAAAACATACTCTTAACCCGTAACATAACCTCTATCATCCCATAGTGAATTATTAAGCATTTAACACATCTTTAATCCATCTAAAACATACTCTTAACTTTTAATGGATATTTTTTCAGTTTCTAACACCAAATTACATAAGAAAACATCTTTTTACTATCCCTTGACACAACCTAAAGCAATATAACGCATGTCCGACCACCAAAAACTCACAAAATACACTCATTAAATTATTTTTTTGACTATATTGAGCTAAAATACTTCATCGAGATTGATATATTTCATGTGATTAATCACTAGAAAACATGGTATTCATGCATGAAACATCAGAAAATTTAGAAAAATTATGTATCATTTGTTTATCTAATTAAATTAAAGAATGAATGGCCTTTATATGTAATTTAATCCTTTAAAAGGATATTGGAAATAGTTCATAAGGTGTATAAAAATTGATAAGAGAAATTAAGAATTTAGATATGTGGAATCATTCCAACTCTTGTCCAAGATTATATGGATGTTATCCATTCATGCTGAAGTTTCCCTACTACCTATTTAAATGCCTAATCCTATCCCTTTAAAAGAGTTTTGATCTTTTCCACTACCTTTAATTAGTATTAGGTTTTCTATTTTTTCTTTTTTAATTTATTTACACACTTTAAATTATAGTATCGGGTTTTTATTCCAATAGCTTTGTTTTCTCTCTTCTTCTCCCTTTTCCTAGTGTTCTCTCAAATATACCTCTTATATTACCTTAATGGTGGGTGGTTAAGTAATTTATCTCAAGGGAGGTTTTCATATTGTTCCAAAATCTTTATTCCATATTTAGTTTACATTCTGATTCATTTTTATTGGGATATTTGGTTTTCCAACAGTTTTTATAGAGGTTGAACACTTTCTCAATGTATTCCCCACTTCCTCATTCTATCAACTACTAAATAATTACTATATACCTTGTCTCAATTTATTACATATACAATGAAATAATATGGGTCATTGTATAAGCAATGTATGATGGGATTGGGTGTATATTGGTAATATGTTTACAACCATGGAATATTCATAAATTTTCACTATAAATGTGGTGTAACTTGATCTACCGATATCTCTATGGTACACTAATTTTTACAATATAAGTTGGGGAAGGTAATTATTAAATGATATTTAGTGAACTTTTAAATGTATTTTAAGAAATAAAAATGGAAAATAAAGGAAACATGTATCTAAACCTAAGATCAATTCCTTTCATTCTAACATTTCATTTTTCATTTATTGTTTTAATTTTTTGTTAGATTACACCACACACCAAACCCCTATTTACTGTGATTTTATTTCAAATATAAAATAACAAAAAATATAAATAAGTGAATTATTATGATGAGGGTTTTTAATGGTTCCTTAAATATGACCATAGTCAACAACTAGGTTGTAATCAAGAGTTCTATCAATTCTATTGATAGGAATTCATGACACATTCCGTTATCACTGTCCCTGGATGATTTTGAATAACAATCCATAGAAGAGGTGGTAATTTTTCAAGACTGTATGGAGGATCTAGTTTGGATAACCACTAATTATGAATAGGCAGTTGGTAAAAAAATTAAATCTCATTTAGAATATAATGTGTAATATAAAGAAGAGGATTCACTCTTTAGATTTGATAATAAGAAATCAATAGAAACCATTCATTCCTCAATAAGAATTGATATAGTACCCTTAATTCCAAACTCAATGATTTAACTTTTTTTTTAATAAATTGGATATAAAAATATTATTCTCTAACAAATGGTTCACTAGAAGAAAATTTTGAGGTAAATATGTGGAATGAAATATATATAGTTGCTCCTATCAAAGAATCTCCATCCTCCATCAGACCAGGGATGAGCATTATCACTATCAAGTTATAGTCAATGAAAATTAAGAACCTATTTGGGAGTTAACAAAAAATTTCATTTAATTTCTTCATTTTTTAGTTTTATTTTTAATAAATTTATTATGTTGTTATTTGCCATGCAAGTTTTTAGAAGACTATCTAGAAAAGAGTTTTCTAAGTTATTGACTGAATAAAATTTGGTTGTATCTCTATTCCTCATTAGTTATTTTACTTCTTATTTATTTTCAAGTTATAATATTCTTGTTCATTTCTAAATTGAAATTATGTTGCAATATATAAGTGTAGGAGTGATATCATCTTATTGTTAGGATTTTTGAGTGTCTTTGTGTTTTTTATTTGTGTTTTTTTTTCAAATCTTAAAAATATAAAATATATATAGAGCTTACTAAGATATTAAATTTCATGTTTAAAAACTATGAAAATATTAAGTGACTATTTTGATTTAAAAACTTGAGGCTAAATTATTACTTATTTATTTTCATCATTTGATTTCTATTTTCAAAATTTTCATTATTTTTAACTAATCGTAGAATTCCATACCTTGAGTATTATACAATGTAAATTATATCACCAACCTATGTGATGACTAATCCTATTAGACATAATATTTAAAATATACTAATTTTTTAAGATAATTATAGTGTTATGATTTTTGTTCTATAACTTTATATGATACCTTTTCAAGGATATTTGAAGATCATTAGTGGTATAAAAATGGATGAGACCATATTTTTCATGCCCTTGAATCCATTTGTGACTACCTTTTAAATTAATCCTCATTTTTAATCACTTAGATACCATTAAATGTTTTATAGGTAATCCAAAATATAATCACATAATTCCTTTCCTACCCATCTCTTAGGTATTATTTCGTGAATATAATTCAAGCTAAATATAGAGGGTTATTTCATGGAATCTTTTGATAGTAAATTCATCATTTGGAAAAAAAATTGATGAGTGTGTTCATTTGGTGTGGGGAAAGAGAATGTAACAAGTTAATTATCATTTTTATATTTTTACTCTCTTATTATCAAAATAATAAATGAATATAATATATATATAAAGAATTAAAAATTTGGTAAAATTATTAGAGGATAAATAGGACCAATCATTGTATTAGACATAAATAACGTTTAAATTTATGAAAAAAGGGGGTATAAGTTTTATGGGTGATATAATTGTTTAGATAAGAGTGAAGAAACTAGTGGATAATCATGAATTGAATATCATATAGGAAAAATAAATAAAAACCTCCTTTTTGTGCCATCTATTATCACATAATCACTTAAATTCCCTTTCTATCTGAAGGACCCACAAAAATTCTTCATGATTAATACAATTATTAAATCTATTTTTTGATTAATAAATATAGAAACAATCCTATGGAAGAATGAACACTCAATATTAAGAAAAAATCTATAAATAAATTACTCTTTAGTGAGAGAGATAAACTATAGAAAGATAGGATGAAATATTTCATGTATGGATATGAAAAGATGAATAAATGAAGATGAGAGAGAGGAAGAGTTGAGTGAATTCATAAAAGAGTAATGATAATTTTAGGTGGTAAGATATAATAGTTTCCCTAACTCTAGTTGGGTTTCCAAAATTTGAATTTGGATATACATTTTTCACTTTAATTGATTGATAGTATTTTTCTAGGAGTGAAAAAGTTGAGTTTTGGAAAATTGATTAATCTAATACTTGATTAAAGTTTTCTAACAAAATTATATGAATATATCACCATTATTTCTTTATTTTATGATTGTTTTATATATTTTTGGAAATATATGAGTTTTCAGAAAAGGATTTGAAAACAAAATAAAAAATATTTAGTTTATTAATTTAATATTTTAAATTTACAATCCATGGATGTATTTAATTTTTTATTCTACAATTATAACTAAATATAGGTCAGAATTAAGTAGAAAAAATGTAAAAATATACATGTTACTAAATGTGGATAAAATATCATTGTTTATGAGAAATACATAGATCACTACTATTTCATGTTAGCTCATATACACATAGAAAAGGAAAATATTCATAGAAATCATACATGCCACAATGGATAAATGAACCAAGAATCCCAACAGAAATCAGCCTTATCGATTATATCATTCTATGTCACTTGATTATCAAAGTAGATTTCAAAAACCATAACTCTTCTCACATCCCTTCCATGACTACATCGATTGAAATTAACACATCTAGGATATAGTTAGTTGAATACTAGATACCATAAATGAAAATATAACACACTGATTTGACCCAGTATGACCACACAAGATTTGGAAGAAACCCTTAGTACTGACATAACATAGAAACACTAAATCAGGTTTAAGCATATGAAACTCCATTAGTTAATACTAGTATAGTCTATATCATCACTTTTGAAGTTTGAGATTTTACCTTGCAATTGAGTCCAACATTTTCAACACCCAAAACCAATTATTTTAGTTTTATGTCTAGCCAAGTGAAGCATTATGAATACTAGTTCATAGGCACACTTGTCTCAATAACATAAATCTTGATTTTATCATTCCATAAATTGATATGATCAGTTCTTGATAAAATATTAGTTAAAACTATAATCATCTTCACACCCATTCAGACTTATCACATCTCACCCAATCAGCTTTATTACTTAAAAACAATCAAACCCTTCATCTCAGGTAGTCCTTATATAACTGAAATGGAACTAGTCATCTCACATAACTTTATATCCCAGCAATTTGAATCAACTTTATTCCTTAAAAAAACCAAATCACATCCCTAATAAAGGTATATTCTTGTGTATCTAAAATTGGTAGTGTGAATTTTAATTCACTCAGTATGTAATTATATTTTTTAGGATTTGTTTATATTTTCTAAGACTGTCTTTATTTTGTATTTGGTTATTTTTCATGAGGCCACATTTCCCTATTATCTATATACACTCCTTGACCCTGGATATTGATTAACTTAAATCATATGGTTTTTTATGTTATAAAATGTTCCTTTACTCATATTTTCACCTTGATATGTTTTCCCCTAGATCTGGTGTTTAAGCTCACCAGACCCTCTTCGCTTTCCATGTTTCCTGCTTAGAAATATCTTCACTAGATTTGTGATTCTCCATCCTAATCAGGGCCATACTTGTGCTAATTTAGATCCTTTTTCATTATAATGAAATGATCGTCCCTATTATCCCTATAACTCATCAATATTGGAAAGACAACTCATCCATGAGAGAGGGGTTATAAAATCCCACTTCCATATGAGAGAGATAGGTGGAGTTTCTCACTATTTATGTGATTTTAAAATAGATATGAGATATTTTCAAAGAGATTAAGCTTAGAGGAGGCATTATGATTCAAGTTGGTGTAGTTCTAGTTCATCGGATCTTAGTCCATGGAGATTTTGATGCCCCTAGAGTAGATCTGGTTTGGATTGTGACTTGTGAACCTATACATAGAGGATATCTACTCCAATTACCATATAATATTAGAGGCATAGATTTCTTATAGATATATTTATGGAGTGTCTGAGTTATTTTTAATAAGATCATGATGTTTTAAAAGTTTTTATTTAGTTTTATTTTAATTGTGTTATCCTCTTGTATAAACCTATTTAGGTTGTTTTCATAGTCAAATTACTACTCAAGTATTCTCTTTTAATATTCTCTCATTATCTTACATAGTGAAACTATAGTGCCCTTTTCCAATTCAAATAGGTCAATTTCACCAAATCATGTAAAAAACTATGCTACTTTTTATTTTCTTTAATTATTTGTTACTTGCATATTGATCAGTATTTCTAATTCCATATTTGTGTTGTGTTGTTCATAGAGATAAATTTGTTTTGGTTATTTTTATTCTTTCATATTTAAATTATTGATTATTTTACTATTTTTGTTATTGGTTGATATAAACCTATTTCACATAATTCTAAATATTTTATCCCATTTATTTCCCTTACTCTTATAGTTACCTATTTATAAGAATGTATTCTCATTTCATAGGAATCTATTATTGTATTCAACAACTATTTTTCTTTGATTATGGTATTTTATTTTCATTATTTTCATACCTCTATAGTTTTGTTTTCTATTTATTTATCCTTTTTTATTAGAAGTTAATAACAATACTATTGAATAGTTTTTATTTTTAAGGTATTGAAAAACCATATCTAAAAACAATAATCCCTTTACACTATTGAATACAAAATTCTTTACAACTCATCCCATAATAGGTGGAGATATGAGCCTCCACTTATGATAGTTTTTTATAAGCCACTATGACTATAGTTAAACAACTAATAATTTTTTATTTTTTATTACAATTGTATTAGTCATAGAAGATAAATCAATGGAAGCAAAGATGTCACTATATCATAATCCTTTTATGGTGCTTTATTTTTGTTGCTTGATAATGTGTTAAAGGTTAAATACCATTTTAAGGTGGTTCATGTGTGAATTAAAGAAGTATGAGGCAATGGTAATGAGAAAATTATGCATGAATTGTATATTCTTTTGGTAATTTCATGTATATTGCAGCATGGTGGATTTTTAAGTGATTTAAATTAGGTATGATCATGCTATGAGAATAATAATTCGTGATGAAATTATTTTTGTGATATGTTGGAATGTTGTGTGATGTGATGAAGCAAGTTGTAATAGTGGAACAAGAAATTAAGGGATTACATTGATGAAATATCATTAGGAAAGTGGAATATGTATAACGGTAGTAAGAAGAAACATGAAGAACAATATAGTGATATGGAATAAAACATACAGAGTGGTTAAATAAGTTGAAATAAACTTATGTAATGGAAGATACATGCAAGAAATGGAATCTGTAGACATCATCCTTGGGACTTAAAGTTGTCAAAACCAACTAAGAATTAATCCATGATGATATAAAATTATCATAAATAAACCATGGTATTATTTTGGGGAGGGGTGATAAAAATCTCCATGAAACTTGAAGTTTCTTCATGGAGTTGAGCAAAACACATCATGGTTGAAGAATTTGTGAAAGAACTGGAGGATAGGATAAATGGGGATCTAAATATGATGTAGTTTAATGAAATATGGTGGTTTGTTTCTCAAAAAACCATTGTTGTATTTATAGACACCAACAAAACAATCCCATCAGAAATTACAACATTGTATAAAGTAAAACTTGAATATGTCTCTATTATGACTCAATTGTATCTTAATATTTATTTATATCATATTGATCACTAAGAATATCATGTATCCTATTTCATATATACGATTCAATTAGATCATGAGGGTATTCTAGAAACGACGAGAATGTCATGGTAATTAAACCCAAGCCATGCAGATCATCTCACACACATGTGGAAGACAATCATGAATGGGAGAATCATATACATACATGTCTAAACCAATTTTTCAATAGAGTAACCAATAATCCACATGAAGCCTAATAGAGGAAAGTGAAGGAAAAAGATCATGGTAATTGAATTCCATGTCTTCTTGAATCTTATCTAAGATGGAAATATTCCCAAATCATCCTTCACCAATATGAAGTGATCACTGAACTTGTCAAATCCATGAATAGTGATCTCTAAGACCTAAGGAACAATATAGATTTGATAAATAGAGTAATATACCTCAATAAAAAGGATTTTATTTTCAGTTTTATTAGCTAGGTATTTTCTTTACTTCTATTTTTTATTTCATTTTAATTCTATAATATTTATTCTCACACTTTTTTATACTTTATTAATTTTAATGGATAATTGAAACACACTAGTTGTGGGGAGTGGTAAAGAAAATTTCTAAATGTTTTACTAGGGCATCATAGTGGCTGACCAGGGTTGTCTCATTTCAAGAGCTTCACATTTTTTTACTTAATAATTCTAAATCACCTAACAACTATTTCTTTATTATTATTATATAAAATAAATGATAATTTTTTTATGTTTTTTTATTTACTAAAATAATGAAAATACATGTATAATGAAAATTTAAACTAAACTAACATAAAATGATAAACAAAATGTGATTAGAAAGAAATAATTTGTTCCTAGGTTCATTTTTTATTTCTACCATTATTACCATTTATTTGATTAATTTCAGTTTGATAATCCAATCATGAAATCTCATGATTAATTAATATCCTTTTATTCATTATTGTGAAATCTCAAATTTCTTAAGAAATCTAAATTACACCTCCACCTATAATCAAGGTTGATGGAACACCTAAGTCTAGAGTGTGACATCTTCTAGGACCAGGTTCCATCGTATGTAATTTCATCCATTAATTAGCTCAAATATATCATGTGAAGATATAATCAATGGAAGAGATAGAAATTAAATGAAAAAAAAATAATATAAAAAGGTTTGAGTTTCATGTCATGGATGATAATTGCTACACTCGTGCATGTCACTCGCATATATCAAAAATGTAAAAAACCTTAATAAAGAATTGAAGAACACCTAACATCCTCCAATCCAATCCTTGAGTTATTATCTCATTGTAAAGGGTAATAGATCACTTGGTGGAAAGAGAGAAGATAAAAGGAATAAGAAAAATAAAATAAAAAGAAGAATGAGGAGATAAAAAGACAAAGAATAAAAATAAAATAAAATAGAATAAAAAATAGAATATAATAACGGATAAAATGAAAAATAAAATAAGGATAAGAGAAGTATAAATAATGAAGAAGAAGAAGAAGGATGGATGGTTGTAACTCAGTTTGAAGGATAAATCATGAATTATTTAATTAAAAGAAAGCTAAATTAAAAATACAGGCAATATAAAACTAAAATAGAAATAAAAGAAATAAAATAAGATAAAAAGAATGAATGAAAGTAGATCCTTTGGAGGATTCCCTCTATAGTGGTGTCTCTCCATTCAAGCATTGGTCGGGGCCTCCTTTTATAGGAAAACCAAGGGGCACCTTGGCCTTCAAAATAACCCTAAGATATCTTCTTCATAGATATAGATGTGAGACCTAGGTGTAGTCATCTCTTTTTTGGTAAACACCTGAACTTTTTAGGTGTTTATAAATCTCTCAGTGTGGATTAAATATTTGAATGCAACATCCTTATTTCCTTTAATTTTTCATAGATTATTCATATCCTGACATGGAGGTGGCTTTCATGAGATGTGGGGAAGCACCTCTATCTTGGAGAAAAACATCAACACCCATCTAGCCTTTATAATAGTTGGATGGTTCGATCTTTCCTTCATGATGGTCATTAGAATCTTTAGAGGGTATCCATGGTTGTGGAATTCCTTGGAATTGTGTGATGGTTTGAGTTTGAGATTTAAGTAGTGGAAACAATGGAGTTTTTTCAACATGAGTAGCGGCAGCCAGAAAGTAAAAGGTGGTGGTAGCGGTGGAGCATGGAGGTGCCTTGTGTTTGAGGCATGGGCAAGAAAGTGGGATGAAATGTTGAAGTTTCATTAAATGATGAATAGTTTCTATAAAATCTTATCCCAGATCAGAAAGAACAATCAATATCCCAAGTGTTTATCAATCAACTCATGGTTGTTGCTCGATAGAAGTCTGCATTGTGGTGGACAGTCAAATACATGCACACAGACATACATAGTCCATATTACACCACCTAGCCTGTACAGGCCTAGGAAAACTGATGTAGTTATTTTTCAATGCCCTTCACCATATCATTTCTCAATTTTTATTCTATTTTTATTATTAAAATATTATTATTTTTGTTTAATAATTAACAATTGTTTTTATTTTTATATTAAATTGTATAAATTTTTATTTTTTGTTAAAATATATATTTTATATATTATTTAAGTAATTTTTAATAATTTTAAAATTTAAATAATTTATTATGTTTTAACATCCATTTTTTATTCTTTTTTTAAATTATAATTTTTCATTTTTTTAAATATTTCATTTTTTCATTATTTTTTGTTTTTGAAAATAAAAAATTAATTTATTATTTTTTTTCAATTATTTAATTCTATATGTAATTAATTTTCAATTTAATAAATACTTAGTTGAATAATTAATCTAGTAATTAATTATGTTCTTCTTATTTTCAATTAAAATTTTTAATTAACTCGTTATTTTAATTAGATAAAAATAAATTCACTTTCTTTCATTTTTAGTTTTAATTATTTAATGTGTTTCAAAATAATACTTTCTATTTCTATTTTTAATTCTTTCTCCTTTTCCATTTATTTGTTTTTCAATTTTTTTTATAAATTAATAACATTTGATTTTATTTTATTAATATTTTTATTTAAATTCTTAATTAATTATCATTCTGTGTGTAATTAATTTTATTTTCCTCTTTTTAGATTAATTTATCATTTCAATAAATTTATCATTCCTTTTTGTAAATAAATAAATCTCATTTTTAGTTGTTAGTTATTTAAATAATTAAATTAAGGTTTAATAATTTAATATCTTTCTTTAAATATTTTGATATTGTATTCAGTAATTTAAAATGTGAATATTAAATTTTTAATATTTATTTATTTTATAATTTTAGTCAATTTATTTTTATTAGTTTAATTATTTTATTTTGGTTTTTTTGTTGATTATTTTTTAGGTTCTAACCACTGTCCATTATCCACCTATAACCAACTTCGAATAAAATTGGTAAACTCAACAAATTCACCCACCATTGGAAAACTACCAATGGTGACTCCTCCCTTTGCTAAAAATATCACACTTTTGGACCCAATAGTGGGTCACTATTCATACGCACCACATGACCTGCTAGCGGTGACTCCTTTGAGTCACCACCAGCATCTCCCAATAGTGACTACTTGAGTCGTCGTTTCTCTCCTCACCCTATGTTGTAGCACCCAGTAGTGACTTGTAGAGTCACCACCCGCCTCAAACCAACGGTGACTCAAGGAGTCACCACCAACACCCCAGTCATCGCCCCACCCAAATCGACCCATCAATATCACTTTTTTCAGCCATCATCAATCCAATAATCACAATAGAAATTTCAAAGTAGAAAAATATTTAAAAAAAACAAAAAAAACAATCCATGCCAGTCTGACAATATATTAAGAGTCGGAATCAATTGTAAAAGACAACTAAACTCAAAATTACGTGATTATAGAAGTCAATCACAAACCAGATCTAAACACTATAGGAAAGACCTTACGGATGAATCCAATCCATATCTGCTCGATCTGGAAATACCACCTGAAGAACTCTTGGAATCCACTAAAGCACTAACTCACCTAAATCCATTAGATCTGGAAACACTCGATCGCCGCCTACAGTCGAGGCCACTGTCCCAAGATTCTCATCACTACACCACTACAGACCTTCCACTGACTTTAAACTAAATGTTTCCCTACCACCTTCCACTTCTTCTGAAGATTCCTCTAACCCTATTTCCCCTCACCATGAGCCACCCCATTTCCCTCCTCTTCACCCGCTCGAACCCCCTCACCCCCTTCTTCCCGATTTTTCCCATACCCTTCGTTTCTTTTGTTTTTATTTAATTTTATTATATATATAATAACATATAATATATATAATATAATAAAATATATATATATAATATAACATATATAATAATTATTATTTTAATAATAAAAAATAAATAAATATTGTTAATAATAATAAGTATATATATATATTAAAATACATATACACATAACAACATAAGAAAATTAATTTATGTAAATTTAATAATAGATATAAATAAATAAATATAATAGTAATTATATATATGTGGGTGTGTATATTTTTATAATTATAATAATTATTATTATTATAGGGATATGTAAATATATTTTTATTTATTTATTAATAGGTATATTTTTTTAAATATTTTTATATTTCTATAATTAATGATATTAATATACATATATATATATATATATATTAATAATTATAGTTACTTTGTTAATATTGTCTGATGTTTTCATTTTTTCTATTTTTTGGCATATGGGTTGTTGAACATGAGTGGTGTTTGAATGTAATGAGATTGTTGGAAAGTCTGAGGGCATACATAGGTCATTGAAAGGTGAAGATTGTGTTCATTGGGAGTTCATAAAAGACTGATTATGAGAGAATCAATGGGTGCCACTTGGATTTAGGTCATGTTAGTTAGTTTCTTCATTACATTTTCTTTTTGTTCTATAAATAAGGGGAGGGATTATTCTCTTGGTTTTCACTAGAACGACACCCACCCTAGAGGATGGGAACTTCTTCCATTATCAACATCCAATTCTCTATTTTCATTTTCATTTTTAGAACTATAAATAAAATAATTCTATATGTTTTGTGAATTTAATTGTGTCTTCATTTCAATTGTGATGATTGCGTGTATTTATGTTCATTATTTGTGTTGTGATATTGTATCTCCTGTAATGGGGATCTAATTCACGGGGCCTAATTCGGGTTATAAAACCCAACGTGACCTGGAGATCTAAACATCATCATGATCAGCATGTTCTCTTCATCACTTTAAGGAGACTGTTTTGGGCATGATAGGTGTCTGCATCGACCCATCAACCATTCACTGAGTGAGTTGAGACTTGTTGATTTTATACTTTTTAAATCAATGATAGGGAGTTGAGGGTGGATTGAGCTGGGTTTAAACATGTTTTTGCTGACATTATTCCTTATGTTTCTATATTTTCATGTTCCTCATGTGTTTTTCTTCCTCTATGCTTCTTCTGGTTAGTCACTATTTTATTTCTCCCTTATTCTTTTTTCAGCACTGTTTCTTATATTTTTAGTTTACTATTTTTAAAAATATATAAAAACGCAAAAAAAATAGAAGGACCACTAGGGATCTCGAAACTACTTCCTTGAGAGAAACCCTGAGGTTATCCACTATTCTATATCTTGGATATATAAATGTATCTTTGACCATCCTCAAGATAAAAAGGTCGTAAAATTTTCTAATAACATCTAATACATATAATATAATATATATATAATGTAACATAAATAATAATAATAATAATAAAATAAATATCATTAATAATAATATGTATAGATATATTAAAATACATATACCAATAACAACATAAAAAATTAATTTATATATATTTAATAGTAAATATATATAAATAAGTATAATAGTAATTATATATATATATAATTATTATTATTATTATTATAGGAATATGTAAATATATTTTTATTTATTTATTAATATGTATACTTGATTTTAAATATTTTTATTTTTTTATAATTAATGATATTAATATAAATATATATATATTAATAATAATTATAGTTAATTTTTTAATATTGTATGATGTTTTATTTTTTCTGTTGTTTGGAACAGGGGGAGATGAACATGAACAATTTTTTACGGTAATGAGGTCATGGGAATGTGAGAGGGGATACACAAGTCATTTCACAATGTTGATTATGTTCATTGGGAGTTCACGGAATACTGGTGATGAGGGTGTCAAGGGACGCCATGTGGATTTTAGGCATGTTAGTTAGTTTCATCACAACTTTTTTTTTGTATATAAGAGGAGGGATTAACCTATCAATTTTCATTAGAATGAAAACCACCCCCAGAGATGGTAACAGGTTCCTCATCCTCTGCTCCTCTATTTTCATTTTCATTTTCAACTCTGTAAATATCATTGTTCTGTATTTTTTGTGAATTAAATTATGTCTTGGTTTTAGTTGTGATGTTTGTGTGTATTTATGTCCATTATTCATGATGTGATCTCATATCTCTAGTAATGGAGATCTAATTCATGGGGACCAATTCAGGTTATGAAACCTAACATGTCTAGGAGATCTGAGCATCATCAAGATCATCATTTTCTCTTCATCTCTCGGAGGAGACAATAAAGGTGAATTAGGGTGTGCATGAGCGCATTATTGCACTAGATCGATTTATTTCTTAATTTACCTTAAATATTTTTCCCTTATTTTATTTACTTGATCTATCTAGGAGGTAAGTGATATTGTGTGATTTTTAATCCTTTCATGATCACTTCAAACATGTAGAAATTCATGTCTGGAGTTATTTGATCTGTATATTTCTTCACTCTGGGAGAGTGATCATGTGATGGAAATAATTTTTCACATGAGATATCAATGTTTAGTGTGAGATAGATGTTTGGTACAAACCATCAATCATGTATTGAGTCAGTTTGAAATTTCTGATTTAATTATTTAGTAGATCTATGATAGGAAGTTGAGGGTGAATCAACCTAGATCCATCCTTATTCTCTCATACTTTTCTTTTGTGTCTTTATATCATTTTTATTGTTGATTTTGATTATCTTTTTTTGTTTTGTTTTTGATTTTTTGTTTTTATTCCTCCCATCTTTCTAATTCTGTGATTTTCATCACTATTTTTGTTGTTTTCTATGGCTATTTTCAAAATATAAAAAACACAAAAAGATTTTTGTAAATACCACATGGAATCTCGATACTACTACCTTGAGAGAAACCCCATGGTTAGCCATTATGATACATCTTGGGTCTTAAAAATATATCTTTTACTATCCTCATGACATGGACATCATAAAATTTTGGCACCGTTGTTAGGGAAGCAACATCTTCCTTAGGGTGTTTTCCATTTTTCTTAAAAAAATTAAAAAAATACAAAAAAAAAGAACAAAAAATGGAAAATATTTTTTATTTTATTTATGATATGATTTATTTATCTAATGTAAAATCACTATAAGAGGATGAAACACTATTCCAATTTTGGTTATAGATCCAACTAGTATGATAGATCTCATATTCTAAAAAGGATTCAATAAATAAAACAAAACAAAAATATGCATAGAAGTTCAATCAAATTAAAAGGTTTTGAGAGGGGTGGAACCTACCAAGAAATATATTCTGGTTTTAAAAACGGATCGTGGAATTCCTTGAACTTATTTACCTGGATCAAGAGGACCAAAAGAGTATGGAAGTACTCCAAAAATCCATTTCTATTGTACCTTATGGAAAAAAACTTAGGAGAAAAAAGAAATTAAAAATATATAATAAGTTTGAGCTGCCTATTTTTTAGTCTGAATTACCCTCTGATTTGCTACTGGAAATTCATGAGGTGAATTAAGAATCCAATTTCAAGGATTGAGAGGAGATAGTATATCCAAAAAATAAAGAAGCTGGGCATAATCTAGGAGACAATTTTATTTTCATCACTTCATTTGATTTTTTTTTCTAACTTGTCTAATGATTATTCCTTGACTCAACAGGTCAATCCATCATCAGAAATCCTATTCTTTGACTTTGAGGACACCACACCATAGGTGGTGAGTTTTTAAGAGAGGTTGGAGCAGGTTGAATACCTCACTCTTGCCATATACATACTCTTAGGAGCACTGACTACTCTTGGATGATAACAAGATAAATATATTGAGGGATTTGACAATTTTTTGGATAAATTTTTCAATAGTTTTAATACTACATGGTTTGAAGTTAATTCTAATTTTTATTTTCCCTATGTTGATATTGATGAGTCAACTATATTTTTTTACTTCCTTTATATCTTTGAAGAAACAAATCAAGTATCTTAGTTTGAACATTATGAATTCCCTTTAGTTAAAGAGGAGATTCTAGAGATTTTCACAAGATTTGTAGTGGATGATGACACATTTCATGATTTCTAAGAGAAAATAATTGAATGGATTAAACCAGGGGAAAGTCACATCAAATATTTTCAGTCTTACAGCTTGGGCACATTCAACCTCTAGATGCAGAAGAGGGGAAGTACCTCTACATTTTGTTTCCCAATCCATTAATCCACAAGAGGAACTCCACTGATAAGGAAAGGTACCTTTTTGAAGCTACACAAGGGGTACTCCACTAACAGAAAAACAATAAATTTGGGAAGAACCACATCCGGTGGTTCTTAAGCAAGAAGACTCATCCCCCATCAGATTAGGGTTGATCCACTAACTATACATCTATGAATAGCCAAACTATAGCACCCCTTGGGGGGTATCCCAAGATTATCCATTTTATTACCTACTTTAGTTTCTTTATTCATGCTATTTTAATTTGTGCTATTTTCTTTTATAAAAATAATTAGACAGTAACTTAATGTGGCAGTCATCTAAGGTCAAATAGAGAATCTCATTGGATTTATTGGATAAAACTCTCCAACTCATACTTTAAATGAATTTCAGTTTGATCTTTAGATTTCAAAGACCAATGTCAATTGTTTACATATTTTAGGTACTTGAATGGAGGAACCCGAGTTCCTGAACAAAGTAAACATGGGGGGGTTGAGCTAAAAAATGATAATCGTCCACATTTAAGTAAGTACTATTTTTTAATTTTTCAAACTTTTAATATGTACAATCAATACATGTTGTTAAGACTTAAGTGTGGGGGACTCCCCATAACTTCTTGTGAAAAAGTGTGATTTTTTTTTCTTGAATGGGTGCTTATATTTATATAATCTAGTGAGTTGAAAATTCTTTTGAACTACATTGTCATATCTTATTGCACCCATTTCATTCATTTTCATTCAACTAATACTGAAAAAAATTGATCATCATGCTACTTTCTGAAATGAACTGAAAAAATCACTTGATTTTTTATAACATGTTCATAACATGAACTTTTAATTAAAACTTGCACTTGTTTACTGGTGGTGGATAGTGGGGTCATTTTTTGTGTTTTTATTTTTATTTTTCTTTCTTTTTATGTGTGGGAAAAAAAAATTTGAACTTCACTACTACCCCTTCACAATTCTTTTCATGCTAAATTTCCCATATATTTTGAACTAAGTATTATCCCACCTTGAGAGTCAATACCTTGGACAATGTTGAGTTTTAATTGCGGGGGAGGGGTTTGTTTGTGCTAAAATGTGATAAAATTATAGAGACATCAATTCCCCCTCATTTTTTTGTAAAAAAAATGGTCTATGTTTTTCAAAGAAATTCAAATTATTAAAAAAAAATGTTTAACAATATCAGGGTCTATTAGCTTCCATATATACAACAATTCAGTCCTTCCTAGTGGATATTAGTTTTTTGGTTATTGAGGGTTGCATTGAGTCCGAAATTTTTGAGGATGTATGATTACTGAGTGGAGTTCCACATTGTTTCTATGGATTTTTTATTTAGGAATTGTGGAAGGGAGTGAGAAATAAAAGATATTTGTGGAATTGGGATCATGACTTTAGAAAACTGGAAATTTGAAATCAAACCTAGGGTACTCATCTTTTAATAAAACAAATAATCAATTTAAGGAGACAACTCAAAAAAAAATCTTATAAGCTCTTTGAAACTGAAGTAAAATGGAAAAAAATGGGATCCCATGGTGAATATCTAAGATTTTAGGAGCTGGGTGTGCATGTTAGCCCTCTGTACATATCAGATAAGTTCTTTTGTGCAATTCTTTGCACATAAGTTGATGGTTAAAAAAATAAATAAAACAGAAAAAATAAAGTGCCTAGTAGTCAAAAATGAGTTCATTAAGGTGAGGGGAATTTTTAACTCAGATGAATAAGGGGAAAATTAACGCGTTTGAAGATCAGTTTAGTTGTATCAATAAAGTGATTCAGAAAATTTTGACATTGATTTTTGTAACCTAAGAGAAAGTGAAAATTGAAGGTTCCTTTTGTTAAGATTTTAATTTCACCTTATATAACCTATCACCACTCTTAGAATTAGAGATTGAACTGTAATTGAAGTATGGAAGTGGGTGATTTTATATAGGATTCATGAAATCATTGATCTTAAATGATTTTGTTTTCCCCTTGATTTTCGGTGGGTACTTGAATTTAGGTAAGATCACTTTTGAGCACTTTTGAAAAGCCTGACTAATTTTAATCCTCTATTTTTAAAAGAAAGTCTTAACATGTTCATTTAGAACTACATTTGAAAAATCATTTCCATCTATTTTACAAATACAAAACCATACATTTTTTTGTGGTCAAAAAATATTTATGTGTGGGGTAGTTTGATGTGGTTGTTTTTCAGTACACTTTGCCACATCAGTTTTCACTTTTTATTTTATTTTTATTATTAATATATTATATATATGTTTAATAATTAACAATTGTTTTCATTTGCATATTAAATTTTTTAAATTGTCATTTTTTATTAAAATATGTATTTTAGGAATTATTTTAGTTATTTTTAATAATTTGAAAATTCATATAATTAATCTCATTTTAAGATTCATTTTTTATTATTTTTTACCTAAATTATAATTTTTTATTTTTAAAATTATTTAATTAGTTCATTCTTTCTAAAATAAAAAATTCATTTTTTTCATTTTTTTCAATTAATTAATTCATTATGTAATTAATTTTCAATTTATTAAATCTTTAGTTGACTAATTAATCTTTTAATAAATTTTTTATTCTTATTTTGAATTAATAAATTTAATTATCTCATTATTTTAATTAGAAAATAAATTATTTTACTTTGTCTCATTTTTTAAATTATTTAATGTGTTTCAAAATAATAATTTTTTTATTTTTAATTCTTTCTATTTCCCATTTATTCATTATTCAATTTTTTTTTCAAATTAATATCATTTCATTTTGTTTTATTAATATTTTTATTTAAAATTTTAATTAATTATCATTATGTGTGTAATTAATTTTATTTTCATCTTTTTAGATTAATTCATCATTTAAATTAATTTATTATTCCTTTTTGTAAATAAATAAATCTCATTTTTTGTTATTGGTTCTTTAAATAATTAAATTAAGGTTTTAAAATTTAATTTCTTAATTTAAATATTTTAATTTGGTATTCAATAATTTAAATTTAAATTTTAATGTTTTAATATTTATTTATTTTATAATTCTAGTCAATTGATTTTTATTAGTTAAATTAATATATTTTGTTTTATTTTTTTATTGTTGGTTATTTTTTTCAAGTGGTAGCCACTATCCATAATCCCCCTACCATCAACTTCCAATAAAATTGGCAAACTCCAACATTTACACACTATTAGAAAATTTTCATTGGTGACTTCTCTACAAACAATCTCACCCCTCATCTGATTCATCGCCAGCATCTCCCAGCGGTGACACCATGATTCACCATTTTTCTCATCATCCCCTCCTATATCACATAGTGGTAACTCACATAGTTATCATCAGCCTAAAAACAACAGTGACTCAAGTAATCACCGTCAACACCCTTGCCACCACCACACTCAAATTGACTCGCTGACATCACATCCTTTAGCCATCGCCACCCCAGCAATCACAGCAAAAAATTCACAATAGCAGCAGATTTAAAAAAAATAACTATCAGAAGCCCATGTTAGTCAACTACCAGATTAAGAATTATAATCAATTTAAGAAGTCAACCAAACACAAAATTCTGTGATTATAGAATTCAATCACAGAATAGATCTAAAAACTAGAAGAAACCACAAAATTTTTAATCTGAGCTAGATCTATTCGATATGAAAATCCCACCTATGGAAATATTATCCTCCGCTGAAGCACTAACTCACCTGAAGCCTCTAGATCTGGAAACACCCTTTCGCTGCCTATTATTGAGGACAACATCCAGAGCTCCTCTTTACTGCACCACCATGGACCTTCTGTCAGCTTCAAACTAAACGCCACCTTGCCGCCTTCCTCTCCTCCCAAAGCCAAGTCAAACCATGTTTCCCCTATCCACGAGCCGACATCATTTCCCTTCTCTTCACCCACTCAAACCCCCTCACCCCCTCTTCCCGATTTTGTCCCCTCCTCCATTATTTATTGTGTTTTTATTTTATTTTATTATTTATATAATAACGTATAGTATATATAATATAACATGTATAATAATTCTTATTGTTATAATAATAATAAATAAATAAATATTTTTAATAATAATAAGTATAGATGTATTAAAATGTATATACATATAACAACATAAGAAAATTAATTTATATATATTTAATAATAAATATCAATAAATAAGTATAATAGTAATTATATATATATTTATTTATTTATAATAATAGTTATTACTATTATTATAGGTATATGTAAATATATTTTAATTTATTTATTAATAAGTATACTTGTTTTTAAGTATTTTTTTATTTCTATAATTAATGATATTAATATATATATATATATATATTAATAATCATTATAGTTTCTTTGTCAATATTGGCTGATGTTTTCTTTCTTTTTTTTATCATGGGGGGATGAATATGAGTGATGTTCGAAGCTAATGAGATCATGGGAAAGTGTGATGGGATACACAAGTCATTGCAAAGTTTTGATTATGTTCATTGGAAGTTCACATAAGATTGGTGATGAGAGCGTTAATGGACACCATGTGGATTTCAAGCATGTTAGTTGGTTTTTTCACTACATTTTATTTTTTTGTTTCAAATAAGATAGGGGATTCTCCAAATATTTTTCACTAGAATGACACCCACCTACAAAGATGGGAACCGCTTCCTTCCACATCCTCCACTTCTTTATTTTCATTTTTTTTCATCTCTCTAAATATCATCATTCTTCATGTTTTGTGAATTTAATTACGTCTTGGTTTCAATTGTGAAATTTGTGTGCCTTTTTGTTATTTCTTCGTTTTGAGATCTCATATCTCTAGTAATGGAGAACTAATTCATGGGGCCTGATTCAGGTTATGAAACCCAACATTCTAGGAGATTCGAGCATTATCATAGTAATAATTTTCTCTATATCACTTTCAAGAGACTGTGATGGTGAAATGGGGTGTGCTTGAGTTCATTCTAGCATTGGATCAAATTGTTTCTTGATTTCTCTTCATCCTTTTCCCCTTCCTCTTTTTACTCGCTCATTTGACCAATTATGTGAGTATGGTGTGACTTTTTACCCTTCTATAATTACTTCAGTCATAGAGAAATTCTTTTCTGTAGTGATCTTCTTTGGAGATTCCTTCACTTTTTGTAGAGTGTTTGTGTGTTGGAAGAAATTATGCACATGGGTGCTCACTGTCCTGGGTAAGAGAGGTGTGTGCATCAAGCCATCGACCATGCACTGAGTGAGTTGAGACTTGTTGGTTTTATCCTTTTTGGATCAATGATAGGGAGTTGAGGGTAGATCGACCTTAGTTTAAACCTATTCTTACTGAAATTATTTCTTGTCTTTTTGTCTTTTCATGTTATTCATGTGTTTTTCTTCCTCTATACTTCTTTTGTTCAGTCCCTCTTTTATTTCTCCCTTCCAAGATTTTCATAACTGTTGCTTATTGTTTTAGTTTACTATTTTTTAAAATATATAAAAATATAAAAATATTTTTAAAAGGACCACTAGGGCTCTCGACACTGCTTACTTGAGAGAAACCCCATGGTTAGCCATTATGATATATCTTGGATCTATAAATATATATTTGAACATCCTTGCAAAATCGATGACGTCAAATTTTATAGTAACATATAATATATATAATATAATATATATAATATAACATATATAATAATAACAATAATAATAAATATTGTTAACAATAATAAGTATAGATATATTAAAATACATATACATATAACAACATAAGAAAATTAATTTATATATATAATAGTAAATATTAATAAATAAGTATAATAGTAATTATATATATGTATTTTTATAATAATAATTATTATTATTATTATAGGTATATGTAAATATATTTTTATTTATTTATTAATACGTATACTTTTTTAAAATATTTTTATATTTATATAATTAATGAAATTAATATACACATAAATATATATTATTAATAATTATTGTTACTTTGTTAATATTATCGAACATTTTTTTGTTTGGCACAGGGGAGCTGAACATGAGCAGTGTTCGAAGGTAATGATATCATCGACAAGTGTGAGGGGATACAAAGGTCATTGAAAAGTGTTGATTATGTTCACTAGGAGTTCACAAAAGACTAGTGGTGAGAGTGTAAAGGGATTCCATGTGGATTTCAGACCTGTTAGTTAGTTTTTCACTGCATTTTGTTTTTGTTTTGTGAATAAGAGGAGGGATTCTCCTCTCAGTTTTCACTAGAACGACACCCAACCTCAAAGATGGGAACAACTTCTTTTCTCTTCCTCTACTCCTCTGTTTTCATTTTAATTTTTATCTCTATAACTATCACTATTTTTCATGTTTTTTAAATTTAATTATGTCTTGGTTTCAATTGTGATGTTTTTATGTCTTTTTGTTCATTATTTGTGTTGTGATCTCAAATATCTAGTCATGTAGATCTAATTCATGGGGCCTGATTTGGGTTGTGAAACCTGACTGGACCTATAGATCTGAGCATCATCGTGATCATAATTTTCTCCTCATCACTTTGAGGAGACCGTGAAGGTAAATTGGGGTGTGCGTGAGTGCATTCTTGCACTGTATAGGTTTCCTTCTTGAGTTCCCTTCATCCTTTTCCCCTTATTTTCTTAACTCACTTTATTGAGTAGTTAAGTGAGGTTGTATGATTTTTGATCCTTTGATGATCACTTTAGTCATGAAGAAATTCATGGATGGAGTGATTTGATCCGGATATTTCTCCACTTTGGGAGAGTGCTCATTTGATTGAATTTATTTTTTGTATGAGTGCTCAATGTTTTGGATGAGAGAGATGTGTAGTCTAAGACTTTGGTCATGCATTGAGTGAGTCGGGAATTGTTGATTTAATTTTTTAGTAGATCTATGAATGGAATTTGAGGGTGGATCAACCTGGATCCATCCTTGTTCTCACTGACTTTTCTTTTATGTCTTTCTTCCATTTTTCATTTTTGTTGTGACTGCTTTATTTGTGTTGTTTGGGATTTTCAGTTTTTTCCCTCCCCTTCTTTTTCTTCTATGATTTTAATCACTATTTTTGTTGTTTTCTTTGGCTATTTTCAAAATATAAAAAGCCCAAAAAGATTTTTGGAAATACCACTTGGGCTCTCGACACTTCTTATGTGTGATAAACCATGAGGTTGACCATTGTGCTATATCTTGGGTCTTATAAATGTATCTTTGACCGTCCTCGTGACAAGTAATTCTTCACCCACCCACGAATGTGGTCCTCCAAGTGGGCCTTTCACCACTCCCTGCCACCTTGGGCGGGATTTCCTAGTGGACCATTTGGTTGGTGGCCTCTACAGGTTGGTTATGTGGTTGTGGGTTGCATGGTTGAGGGATATCAATTGGTTGGCCTAATTTTTTACCTGAAAATTGTTGGGTTCATAATAAAAATCCAAAAATATATTCAACCAAATCTTTAAAATTAATTTCCAAACTTTGAGATTTCCAAATTTTGATCCACTTTAAATCCTTTCAATTTATATGATGTAAATTTCCATAAATTTATAAAATAATTAATTAAATAGATATTTTTATTAAAAAACATGCAAAATCCATAAAACATGTTCAAAATTATGCATGATATTTTGAGAGCATCAAATACCCCCACATGTAAACTGTGCTTTTCCTCAAGCATAAAATCTCAACATAGAAAATCAAAGGGTACCAATGTTATCATTATTCAAATATTAAAATAAAAAATAAAATTATTATAAATTTTAAATTTAAATTTCAAAAATCCACACAAAATATCAATTCAATTTCTCAATTTTTAATCATGACCCGTCCTAATGGGGCACGCGTAGTGACTCCCCAAAACTGCCTCCAATAGTCCAAGGGATTGCGATTAGCATTGAGTAGGAATACTGATAGAATTAATATTTTCAATATTATTAATATGTTTTCAATGATTTAATCGCTCTAAATTATTCAGTTTGAGTGTATTTGCATCTTTTATGTGTTTTTGGTGTATTTTGGGCTTAAATGTGAAAATGGGGTAATTCTATAAAATTGACAGTTTTATATAGCTTCTGTTTTTCGAACATAACTTTTAAAATATTGGTCCAATTGAAGTGAATCGTTATTTTAGGGTTCATATGCTTTTTGGATTCAAATTTTTCTTCTGGACCAAGGCCCAATCTGAAACCCAATGGTACAGAAAAATCAATCAAGTAGAGAAGTCAGTCTTGTTGGCAGAATGGACCTCACCGCATTAAATCTACAATATTTCATTAATCCGACCTTAGAATGAGGTGATTCTATCTAGTTTAGATAGAGTACATTCAAAGGACAGATCAGAATAATGTTTATAAAACATGAAGCTCATCAAGGCATCTTTTTGGCGCGTCAAAGTGGAGTGGGTGAAACAATTTTGGGCAGCCAAGAAAAGTAATGGTCATGGATTCATCTATATCCTTCTTTACACCTGTCAAATGACTCTCAAATTTTGAGGGAAGATAGCCAACTTCATTTCCAAAATTCTATAATAAGGGACCTTGGTAATATTCAGCCAGATGGTGGGCAGAAAAGAGGTAAACTTCAGGAGGACGGATTTCGGAGGATCAAAATTTATGTTATTGATTTTCTTTCTTTTGTTCTTCTTAGCTTTGTAATGACTTATTCTTCCCCCTTCAACTCAGTTACACTTACCATGGTGGGGTAGATATTTTGAGTGATTGGGGAAGGGTGGTTTTACCATTTTTTAATTTTTGAGTTCTTGCACGTAATTTTTTAATATCCTCTTTTCTCTTTTGTGAATCAGTTTCAATTTCTTATAACAGTTTTTATTATCATGTACGATTGTGTCTGATTTTAGATTCTATTGTTTATTTATATTTGGTAAATGATCAATATCTCTGTCCACTAGGTTCTGGTTTATAAACAATGGAATATACAAGGATTTAGTGGTGTAGTACTCGGTGATCACTAGTACGTATGTGAGGAGTAGTGAATGTTCTTGGTTGCTTGGGATAAACAAGACCCGATTGGGAATTGCCTAAAATAATTGGGGGTATTCGCTACAACTCTATTACACATTGGAAAGAGAGTATAATAATATAAGGTTTTATTAAGTTTTATTCACACATTTTTATTTGACCAAGGGAGTGAGAAGAAACGATTGTGGATTCTCACTCTTAATGATTTAGCAGAAGAGAATTGGGTAAAGTGAACTATGATAGAATTAAAATTGGAAAACCGACCCTAACCTGATAACCATTTCATATCACTAATTTAAATCACATCATTTGTCAATTTTTTTTAAACTTTCACTTAATTACTTTACTTTATTTAGTTTCTTTCTTGTATTTTCCAAATCAAACAATTTCAAAAACAACATCACTTCTTTCTCTTATTTTAAGTGACAATTACTATTGTTGAGCACTCCTATCGGGAGAAAACCTAGGTAACCCACTATAATACATTTTAACTTAGGTTATATTTGTTTTTGACACACCCCAAGACAGGAACATGTCAAAACTTGGTGTCGTTTACAGGGAGGTCACGCCAATATTTCTTTTCTTTTCATTTCTCTCTTCTCATCTTTTCTCTTCAAAATTACATGACTAGAACCTCAAAAACTGAACCTTTACCCATAGATCCTGAAATTGAAAGAACCTTATTGAAAATACTTAAAAACATTAATTTTCAATCTGAATTTGAAGAAATTCCCCTTCCAGACTCAATTGAAACTTCTAGTGTTCACTCTGAGCCTATCATCTTGGCTGAAAATCAAAACCTAACTCTTAGAGACCTTTGTGCACCACAATTCCTTAATCAAAACAATCATTTTGTCATTACAGTGTTACAAAATGATTTTTAAATGAAACCTAATATGATTCCTTTGCTTCCAAAGTTTCATGGTTTGGCAGGTGAAGATCCAAACAAACACATTAAAGAGTTCACACATGTTTTCTCAACTTTCAGACCCCGTGGAGTTACTGAGGAGCAAGTTAAGTGGAAGGCATTTCCGTTTTCATTGGATGGAGCTGCTAAAGAATGGTTGTATGTCCTACAACCAGGATATGTACATGACTGGAATGACTTGATAAGATGTTTTATGCAAATATTCTTCCCCACCTCTAGAAGCACATCCATTCGAAAGGAAATCTACGCCATACGACAATCGTCTGGGGAAACCATTTACGAGTACTGGGAGATATTGAAGAAGCTATGTGCCAGCTGTCTGCATCAAGCCATTGAGGAACATCACTTTCTTGTCTTCTTCTATCATGTACTACTGGATAATGACATAAACCTTCTTGATGCATCATATGGAGGTTCACTGATTGAAAAGTCTCCAAAAGAAGCCAAGGGATTGATTGAGAATATTTCCCAGAACTCGCAGTAGTTTAGAACAAGAGGTATTCATGAGGTACACACTTCTCATCTATCACCCTTATTAGAAACTAGGATTTAAGAGCTTATTAGTTTGGTGAGACAGATGGCCTTGAAGCAAGTTAGTGACCAACAAGCGCCAGCTAAGGTATGTGGTTTATGCTCATCACATGATCATTTCACTGACTAATGTTCTGAAATATAGGGAATGGAAACATGTGTAGCAACCTTTCATCCAAGACAGTTATAACAAAATCAAGGATGGATAGATCCTAACCAAGTCAAATATGGGTTTGGAAATCAGCAGAATCAAGGTAGACCCCCATACCAAAACCAGTTTCAAAACCAACCACCATTCTAGAATAAATTCTAGAATCTACCACCATTTCAATAGAAACAATCTTATAACCAGCCTTCTTACCAAAAACCAACCAATCTACAAAGACCCTATGAGAAACCATCCACCGGTGCACAACCTCCAATTCAAAACCAAAAAACAAATCTGAGTTTGAAGGACTGAAAGACACTGTTAAATATTTGTCCAACAAGTTTGAAAGTATCATAGACTTTCTAAACAAAAACCTAGGTAAGATCCCTTCCCAAACAATCCCAAACCCAAAAGATAATGTTATTATTATAACTAAAAGAAGTATAAAATAAATCCCACCACCATCCACCATTGAACCTGAAACAAGAATACCTGATTTGGGAGAGAATGAAGTTGGAAATGATGAAAATTATATGAAAATGCATCAGGAAGAATATAATAAAGGGGAGGAGGATAAGGATAGGCCAAGGGAGAAGAAACAAGAAACACCATTTCAAAGGAAACAAAGGGAGAAGAAAGATATACCACCACCATTTCCATCAAGTATTATTGAATCAAATAAGTTTCAAGAAGAAACACTGCAAAAAGAAATTCTAGACACCTTCTAGAAAGTGGAAATCAACATACCTGTGCTTGAAGAACTCAAATAAATTCCAAAGTATGATGAATTTTTTAAGGATATTTGCACCAAGAAAAGGATACTTCAAGGGAATGAGAGGATAAGTTTGGTAAGAAGTGTCTCAGCCCTTAACACACCATAATTTCCAACCAAATGTCAAGATCCAGGGATGTTTTCTATTCCATTCACCATTGGTTAATTAAATTTATCTAATGCTTTGTGTGATTTAGGTGAATAAATTAATGTATTTCCTCAATCAGTATATACTTCTTTGCAGATGGAATACTTGAATCCCACAAGAATGGTGGTCCATCTTGCAAATAGATCCACAGTTTTCCTAGTAGGAGTTCTGTAGGATGTCTTTGGTAAAAGTCAAAGATCTTTTATTCCTTGCTAACTTTTAGGTGTTGAATATGGAAGATGATAGGATCCCATCACACTCACCCATCTTTTTGGGGATACTTTTCTTAAAGACAGCCAAAACCATCATCAATGTCCATGAAGGGACACTTACCATGGAGTTTGGAGACAACACTGTCCACTTCAATATTTTTTAATCCATGAGGCACCCATCAGATGATCATTCACTCTTCTCACTCTACCATGAAGATGGAATAGAACCAATTGAATAATTAGGTATGTTTAATGAATTTTTATCATTAGGAGAGAATTTTTCCATTAAAAATATCACTAAACATATGGATGTCCAAACTCTTGGAGATTCTGATTTCCTGTTGGAAGAAGAGGTAAAATCTGATTTCTTTGATAATTTGTTAAATGATGATGAAGATGATATGATTTCTTTTGTGCAGGATGTCAAACCATTGGATGTGGAAAACCTCAATTTAGTTTAATCCCTTGATCATCCTCCTAATCTAGAATTAAAACCACTCCCTACAAATTTAAAATATGTTTACCTTATGGAGGGAGAGAAATCACCAGTAATAATTGCTAATAATCTATCTGAAACTCAATAAAAATCATTGATTTAGCTTTTGATAGAGAATTTCCAAGCAATAGGGTGGATCTTAGGTGATATCCCAGGAATAAACCCAAAAAAAATCACATAAAAGTTTTCTTGAGGGAGATTCCAAACCTGTCAGACAACCCCAAAGGAGGCTGAACCCCACCCTGATGGAGGTTGTGAAAAAAGATATTGAGAAGATTTTAGAAGCTAGTATCATCTATCCCATATCAGATTCAAAATGTGTTTTCCCCATTTATGTAGTCCCAAATAAAACTAGTCTAACCATTGTGAGGAATGAAAAGAATTAATTAATCCCTGTGAGAATTAAAAATTGCTAGAGAGTATGCATAGATTTTATAAAGTTGAATCAGGTCACTCGAAAAGATCATTTCCCTATCCCTTTCATTGACCAGATGCTATAGAGGTTGGCAGGTAGAACTCATTTTTTCTTTTTGGATGGATTTTCAGGTTATTTTCAAGTACTCATTACTCTCGAGGATCAAGAGAAGACTACCTTTACTTTTCCTTTCGGTAATTTTGCATACAAAAGGATTCCATTTGAATTGTGTAATGCCCCAGGTACATTTTAGAGGTTTATGGTAAGTATATTTTCTGATCACATTGAATATTTCTTGGAGGTTTTCTTGGATGACTTCACAGTTTTTGGAAATTCTTTTGACCATTGTTTAAAAAATCTGGAAAAAGTTTTGAAAACTTGCATTGAAAAAAACCTTGTTTTGAATTTTGAAAAGTTTCATTTTATGGTTGAGAGAGGTATTGTACTTGGGAATGTCATTTCTCAGAAAGGCATTGAAGTTGATAAATCAAAAATTTAAGTGATAAATTCTTTGATTTACCCAAATTGTGTGAAATATATTAGATCATTTTTAAGACATGCAGGATTTTACAGGAGGTTTATCAAAGATTTCATTAATATTTCTCTCCCTATATCTAGATTACTTTTGAAATATTCTGATTTTGATTTCAATTGTTCTTGTAGATAATCCTTTGATGGGTTGAAAATGATATTGATTACACCACTAGTAATGCAGCCACCCAATTGGGAAGAACCATTCGAGCTAATTTGTGATGCTTCAAACCAAACAGTTGGAGCAGTACTTTCTCAGAGAATTGAGGGTAGGCCAAAAGTCATTACATATGCCTATAAAACCTTATATGCAGCCCAATTCAACTACACAACAACAGAAAAAGAGTTTTTAGTAGTTTTTTTCTTTAGAAAGATTTAGATCGTATCTGCTTGGAACTAAATTCATTGTGTTTTCTAATCATGCATCTCTTATGTACTTGATGAAGAAGGATGAAGAAAAACTAAGGCTAGTGAGATGGATGCTACTACTACAGGAGTTCAATATAGAAATCAAAGGTAATAAGGGATATAATAACCAAGTGGCTGATCACTTAAGTAGACTACCCCACACCACTGAAGTTGAAATTCCAGACACTAAACCACTAAATGATCACCTTCCAGGAGAGCAGTTGTACTTGATTGAAGGAGAAGTACCTTGGTATGCTGACATGGTAAATTATCTGATTATGAAGGATGGAGAAAAGTATCCATTCACTGTTAATGGGAACATATTGAAGAAATTCCTTGGGACAATGCTATTTGATCCAATGGAGGAGATCACACTCCTCCAACCTGTTTATCAATAAACTCCATCAGGTCATACCTCTCATTTATATTTTCTTGATTGATATGATTCAATTTCAAATATTCTTTTGTGTTAAATATATTTGAATTCATTATGGACACTACATCATTTAAGTGTGAGGGAGGTAACATTTGTAGTTTAGGATTTTTATGTGTTGTTTTTTTTCTATTTGTTTTAAAAACATATGTGTGTTTCAAATTTTGTGTGTTTATTTTTCAATTTTTTTGTGTTTTTAAAATTTTTGTGTTGAAATGATTATCTTTGAAATTTTTGAAACCCATGTCCATGGGATAAATAATTTATTCCATGAAAATGATCTTAAATGAATACTGAAAATGACATTGTTTCAAGTTCAATTCTTTGGGAATTTCATGAAAAATACTCTGCTTTTTTAATCCCATTCCACATATCACTGTCTTTATATTTGAAATAACATTCCTGTGAGGCTTATAAACCTATTATTTTCATATTCTTTACATTCACCTCACTTCTTGAGAGAACCAAGTCATGCTTGTTTTAACCAGAATTTGATTTATTCCTTTCAAAACTTGAGGGTTTGGTGTACATGTGTTTTAAATTATGGAGGAATTTCTTTGGTTTAAAATCCCCCTTTTCAAGATAATCCATTTCATTCTGGACTACCTTTTAAATTTAATCCTTGTATCCCATAGAAGCCATGAACATCCTATTAGGTTAGCCACATTACAAGCCAATTTTCCCTATCCAACCTGCTCTTGAAGTGAAATTGCATGATCTAGTTAAACTTAAGTGTGGGGGAATATGTCTTGTGTTGTGCTAGCTCATTTTCTGAAACATTGGGTGGAAAATAAAATTTTGAAGAGATTTTATTGTTATGAAAAAAAATCATTCAGCTGAAAGTTGTGCTTTTTCTAGAGCTTTCACGATGAGAGAAGTTTTGCCTTTCTGAAGCTTCTAATGAATAAAGAAAGTTGTGCCTTTTCTGGAGCTTTCAAGAAATATTATATTTGAGAAGATTGAAATGTTTGCTATTGGAATGATAAACTGTGTGAACATTCCATGATATTCCATGAATAAGGAGCTTATTTTCTACTAAGGGGAGTGAAGAGGAGACCATACTTGTGTGAAAATTAGAGTAATGCAAATTCTCTTCAAAAAGAGTCAAGCCCTCTTTATTCAGCCTCAAAATTTTCACATATAAATCCTACCAACCTAAAACCATAGAACAACATTGATAAGTCCTCATGATAAACATATGTATTTGACTCACATCGGGTGGAGATGTAGGAATTTATCAAGCCTATGGTGACCCTTGTATGAGTTTGGATGAGAAATACATTGCTAAAAATTTGAAATTTGTGTGATGAGAGATAATGAAAGTTAGGTAAGTGTTTTGTGTGCATGGGAGGATAAATGAAGATTAAATTTATTTAATGATCTTAAATTAAGAACATGAAATAATAGAGTTTGTGGAGGCATGATATATTTTGGTTCTTGTTTTCAAATTGGTGGATCTCATGGATATGTGTTTTGAATTTACTTTGATTTTATTTTGATTCTAACTTGTCCAGGAGTCCAAGTGATAAGTGTGGGGGAATTGATAGAGTTAATATTTTCAATATTATTAATATGTTTTCAATGATTTAATCCCTCTTAATTATTCAATTTGAGTGTATTTGCATCATTTATGTGTTTTTGGTGTATTTTGGGCTTAAATGTGAAAATGGGGTAATTCTGTAAAATTGATAGTTTTATATAACTTCAGTTTTTTGGGAATAACTTTTAAAATCTTGGTCTAATTGAGGTGAATATTTTTTTAGTCTTTATATGCTCATGGGATTCAATTTTTTATTCTGGACCAAGACCTAATTCGAAACTCAATGGTACAGAAAAAATCAATCAAGTAGAGAGCTTAGTCTGGTTGGCAGAATGGACCCCACCACATTAAATCAACAATATCTCATTCATAAGACCTTATAATGAAGTGATTCCAGCTGGTGTCGATAGAGGACATTCAAAGGATGGTTCAAAATAAATTTGATTTAATAATAAACTCATCAAGGAATCTTTTTGGCGCATCCAAGTGGAGTGGGTGAAACAGTTTTTGGAGGCTAAAAAAGTAATGGTCATTGATTCAGCTATATCTTTATTTACACCTATCCAATGACTCTAAAAGTGTATATAGACAATTTCATTTCCAACATTCTATAATAAGGTACCTTAGTGATTTTAGGCCAGCGGGTAGGCAGAACAGAGGAAAACTTCTGGAGGACAGATTTCAGAGGATCAAAATTTGTGTTCTTGATTTTCTTTCTTTTGCTCTTCTTAGCTTTGTAATGACTTCTTCTTCCCCATTCAACTCAGTTACCCTTACCATGGTGGGGTATATCTTTTGATTGATTGGGGAAGGGTAGGTTTACCCTTTTGTAATTCTTTTGTTCTTGTATGTAATGTTTTAATATCCTCTTTTCTCTTCTACGAATCAGTTTCAATTTCTTATAACAGTTTTTTTATCATGTACGATTGTATCTGATTTTTGATTCTCTTATTTATTTATATTTTTTCAATGATCAATATCTCCCTCCACTAGTTTCTGGTTTATAAATGATGGAATAGACCAGGATTTAGTGGTGTAGTACTCGGTGATCACCAGTACGTGTGTGATGAGTAGTGAATGTTCTTGATTGCTTGGGATAAACAAGACTCAATTGGGAATTGCCTAAGATAATTGAGGGTATTAACTACAACTCTATTACACATTTGAAGGAGAGTAGACCAATATGAGGTTTTATTAAGGTTTATTCCCACATTTTTATTTGACCAAGGGTGTGAGAAGAAACTATTGTAGATTCTCACTCTTAACGATTTAGCAGAAGAGAATTGGGTAAAGTGAACTATGATAGAATTACAATTGGAAAACTGACCCTAACCTGATCACCATTTCATATCACTGATTTAAATCACATCATTTTTCAATTTGTTTTGAAACTTTCACTTAATTAATTTACTTTATTTAGTTTCTTTCTTGTATTTTCCAAATCAAATAATTTCAAAAACAACATCACTTCTTTCTCTTATTTTAAGTGACAAATACTATTGTTGAGAACTCCTATCTAGAGACAACCTAGGTAACCCACTATAATACATTTTAACTTAGTTTATATTAGTTTTTTCCACACCCCACGACAAGAATGTGTCACATATCATAAATATGGGAGGCCTTAGCCTGAAGTACTTGTACACATGCACACATCTATAAGCCCATACAATGATGAAATGTAAAACAACTAATAAACCATGCATGCATACATATAAATCCCATAACCAGAGTATACCAACAAGAAATGGAAAGTTAAAAAGCTCCAAATACAAGCCCACCACAAATATTCTAAAAACAATTACAACCCAAAAGTAAAGATGGAGGTTGCTATCAAGATAATTGTAGGAACACACCACAGTTTGTTTGGTTCACTGAGCACTACCAGGTCCCGGTCCCTCTAGGACTCTGTCAAAGGGTCAATCTTCTACACAAGATAAGACACATGTAGGGTAATATTGTTCATGGGTGAGTATAATAATACCTATTAGGATACCACAAAAACACTAAGCATATGATAGTAAGAATAATAGTCATCTCAAAATAGGTATATGTCTACAACACATATAACAAGAATATCTAGACATACTCAAAACATACACATGGTCTCAAGGTAAAGTCACAACCATAATGCTAGACTAGGATCCCTTCTTGAAGGTTCCACATAGCACTCATCTGGGAGAACACACTCCATGAGTCAGTTAACATGAATAGTGTTTTTCTACGATGTATAGCTCATCGGGTCCTTCCATAAGAATTATACACTATAAGTCTAGAGATAATGATACATATATGAGGATCACACCCAATCAATGGGGTATACCAACAACTAAATTTGGAATAACCCTCTAAGTAGAGTATTGCAACTGCATAGTGTTGGTTATGACTATACCAATAACTCCACCTAAGGTAAGAAGATGATAGAGGATCTCACTCTGAGCCTCAGAGAAGGATTCCAAAAAACTCTATCCAAGAAGTCTTGATAAATGGATCACTATTCTATCTGTAGGATGTGATTCCATACTAACCCTCAGGTAATGGATATAAAGAATACACCCTAACAAAACTTAAATAAGATTAAGAGGATAAGGTATTCAAGATAACTTTTAAAGAGCGCATGACATATACTGGTAGTATATGGAATGTCCATTTGAATCCAGGTCATGCCCGTATAAAATGTCCTTTCTTTGTGTCCATGTCAATGTCAGGGTACACAGTGTGTCAAATCCCATGTCTTCCTGGCCATGTCTGTGTATGGTTAGTTGTGTCTATTCTTGTGTATCATCCCATGTATACATTGATCTGGATGGGATGGGTCACACTTCATGTGATATGATCACTTGTCGTGTGATACTTAACTTCATCCAGAAACCCTAGCTGTCGCTGTGAGGGTCCCACGTAGCATCTAACTCCTTGATACACATTGTATACTATGGGATTTATCTAGAATTCCATTTCTAGATCCCATGTCTTATCCTTCTCTTATAACCATTTATTCGGTCATGCCCTATTCCAAAAACAAATGAATATCATCAGATGATCCTTTCTATCATCGAACACTAGATTTTGACCTTCAAATCTATTCAAAAAATGCCCTCTGCATCATTCACCATCGCGTGTTGAAGAACACAAAATTGGATATCCCAAACCCATACAATCTTCCTCCACTTCCACCATTGCACGATCCTCACAATGTTCCAAGCTTGAATCTATGATATTGAATTGTTTCACCATGAAATGGGTGCACAACATTCAATTTACCATTATATATTGAACTGAGGGCCAAGATATTTACCAATGATGAATGAATAAATGGGGAAGAAAATCACAATAAAAACATGAGGAATAGAACTCATCCACTATTTGTGTTAGAATCAGTTCGTTTATGTTAGAACAAAAAACAAATATATGAATAAATAATCCTAAATAAATTCCATAAAATCTTGGATAAATCTAACTCTCACCCACAATATGCATGACATGCAAATCAATTCATTATTTGATTGATTTTTTTCATCGTAGGAATCATAAAATAGTGATAAATACAATAAAAACAATATCCTACCTCGATTTTAATAGATCTCTAATAAATAATGAAGCTCTATCGTTATCGTTGGCAAGATCCTCTGATTTTGTTTCGCACCAACTGTTGGTCTTCGATCTGCTCAGCGCCTGCTAAAGGAGTTACCCCAACACTCTCAATGGATCTTGTTGATTTGTAGGGTTATGTAGCTAACACTAAAAATATTCCACGAGCATGTATTTAAATAATTTCATTAGGTCTAGAAGATAAAATAAATAAATTTGTTAATTTGATATTTTATTTTATTTTCTTAAACATCCTACCATGATCTCGCCTCAACCCCAATGCCTGACATGATACAAAGATATATCACACATAGGGTAAAACCCATGATTTGAACTCAACGGTTCCCTTGTATTTCTAATATGGGAATCCATTTAGAAGTTACTCCACTTTTTCAAGAAAAATATAAATGCATACATTTAATATATTTAATATATTTCAAACAATTATTCTGGGAATACCGGGTCTTAGAAACACACATTTTCTTAGCTCCTGTTCTCAAAAATAATCCATACAATATCAAAAAAATAATACATGAAAAAATAAAAGTCACTACATTATCTCCACCTTGGGGATTTACATCTTGAAAATCCAAAAACAGTGTTATACAAAAAGATGTGTGTAGTGATCATGCATCTGGGTTTCTCACTACTAGGTGCTCTCATGAAGATTCTCTTGTCCCAATAGACATGAACTAAAGGAATCAATCATCCATGAAGGATCATCTCCTATCGATCCTTGATCCTTACTGGGTACTCAACAAAGGTAGCCTCATCCTCAACATCTGACTTTCCCTAGATGATATCATGCAGAAAATTATGCACGTACCTTCTCAGCTATGTTACATAGAATATGTCATGTACCCAGACTAACTATGGAGGTATAACTAAGCGGTATGAAACCTCACCAACTCTATATAGTATCTTGAAAGGTCCAATTAATCTCATAGATATCCTATCTCCCTGTACAAACCAACATAATCCATGTCGAGGTGAAAACCATAGGAATGCATAGCCTCCATCCTCAAACTCTAAAGGACTTCATCATTGGTCAGGAAACGAATTTTGATGGCTTTGTGAAATCCACATCCTCTCTAGGATGATCTGAACCTTCTCAGTATTAGTTCGCACCAACTCTGGGCCCATGAGTGCTGACTATCCTGGGTCAGTACAACAAAGTGGTGAAATGTAAGGTTTCTTATAAAAGGCCTCAAATGGGGATATTCCAATAGTGGAATGGTATCTTTTATTGTATGAAAACTGCACCAATGGTAATTGATCCTCCCAAATATTTCCAAAACCCAATATACAAGAGAGTAGCATGTCCTCTAGAACCTGAATGGTCCACTCAATCTGGATGTCAGTATGGGAGTGAAAAGTCATTCTCAAATGCAGCTAAGTCCGAAAAGCCTCCTTTAATCGCTTCCATAACCAATATGTGTTTTGAGAACTATGGTTAGAAATAATTATTGAGGGAACTATATGTATTCAGACTGTCTCCTACATGTAGAGGTTTCCCAAGCTCTCTACTGAACTCTCCCCCCGAATAGTTAGGAATTGGGATGAATTGGTGAGTCAATGTATGATCACCTAGATGGAATATTTTCCACCTGGACATATGTGGTAATCTAGTCATGAAGTCCATGGATATCTCATACCACTTCCACTCTGTCACCTTAAGGGGTTGATCTAAACCTACTGGAACTTGATGCTCAACCTTCACTTGCTGATAAATAATGTATTGAGAGACAAACTCTACAACTCCATTTTTCATCCATGGTCATCGAAACCGATGTTAGAGGTCCTATTTTAAATTGTCAACACTTGGATGTACTGCCAAAGGAGATGTATGAAACTATCTCAGAACCTCCTCCTACAACATCATTGGTACCATCATGCAACCTATGAAAAAGAACAATATACTCCCCACCATCATAAAATCTATCAGGAACATGTCCAGTTAATATATGAGTATGTAGGGTCTCACAGTTGGTATCCCTAAGTTGTTCCTCCCTGAATCACTATAAAAACATAGGGGTATCAACCATCGACTACAGGTAAGCTTATAAATCTCCATTCCTAATGGATAACTGTAATTAAACCAACTGGATGGATACCTCATTCAACAACTACAAACAATGTTTCCTACTCATATCATCTTCTATCATGCTCCCCTTACTAGGAGTATAGAAAATCTCAAATTCATAATTCTAGAGAAACTCTAGCCATTTACTCTTCCTTATGTTAAGATCCTTTGAAGATAATATATACTTGAGAATATTTTGGTAATAATAGATGATAAAATTCTCTCCCATCAGGTAGTGTCACCACACCTTTAGTGTGAAGACTACCACTACTAACTCAAGATCATGGGTCATGTAGTTTTACTCATGTGGTCTCAACTGATGTTAGACATAGGCAGTCATCGTATGCCACTTTATTAAAACAAAACCAAGACTAGTACTATATACATCACATAACACTATATACTCAACGCCCTCCTCTAGAAATATCAAGATGGGAGTGATCATCAATCTCTACCTCAAATATTGAAAATCTTTCTAGAACCTCTCCTTCCACATGAAATACCACCCCTTTCATGTCAAAGATTTCATGGGAGATGATATAATGGAGATGTCATGTATGAATATCTGGTATTACACTGCGAACCCAAGGAATATCTACACATCTTTCATGCTCTTAGGTGGATCCTAAGCTAACACTGCTTCGACCTTCATTGGGTCCACTAACACACCATCTATTGAGAAAATGTGTCCCATAAAGCGGACCTCTTGAATCTAAAACTAGCACTTCAAGAGATTCCTTTAAATCTGGTTCTCTCATAGTACATCCAGAACCATCCTCAAGTGTCTCATGTTCTCCTCCTCAGATTTCGATTACACAATGATATCATTGAAGAATACTACCATGAATTGGTCTAAGAAAGGATGAAAGATAAAGTTCATGATTCCCATGAACACTACAGGGGAATTATTCACACCAAATGGAATCACCATGTACTCATAGTGACTGTAACAAAGTATTAATGTCCACTTTGGTATATCCTCACCCCATACTCAAAATTGGTGATAGAATGACTAGAGTTCAATCTTTAAGAACCATCATACCCCTCTCAAATGATAAAATATTTCATCGATCCTTGTTAGTGGATACTTATTATTTATAGTCACCTAGTTTAGGTGAAGGTAATACACACACAACCTTAAGATTCTGTCCAGCTTCTTGGTCAATAACATTAGGGTTGCCTAGGGACAAACACTAGGTCTAACAAAGACTTTCCTCTACATGTACTCCAACTATACCCTCAGCTTGAGAAGATCTATGGGAGATATCCAATATACTAGCTTGGATATGAGTTACTTTCATGGGTGTAGATAAATGCATAAGTCTATCTATCGATGGGGGAGGTAAGCCTGGAACATCCTCAAGAAAGACATCATCATACTCTACCACCACTATAGGGAGCTGGAAACTCATAAAATCCACTACACCAAGGGTAATTATATCCAACTAATGAGTGATTGGAATCAACATTTTATAAATGAGTCTATTTTTCACTACCTAGTTTTCCTTTTCACCCACAAAGGAAAACCTAGTCCCATTACTATAAACACATTGCATCCTCCACTTGAAATAGTCAATCTGGGTATGAACTATAGATAACCATTTCATACCTAAGATTATATCATAATACCTCTTCACTACTAAAAACATACACCAACAGAAACTATTGCCTCCAATAGTCAGGTCAAACTATTGGAACAAATGTGTTATCACTGAGTTATCTCCAGTAGGAGTCTCTAAGCATAAGGGTCAAGCCAAGGGCTCAACCAAAATATCTAAGTCTCAAACAAAATAAGTAGAAATAAAGGAATGACTAGAACCTCTGTTTATTAGTACTATAACTAAGGTATAAAAGAAACATATCATACCTATTATCATACCTATAACCCCTAGGTCATATGCCTCGACCACCTACAGCTACCCCTTCCTCTATCCTCTAGCTCCCTGAGCCTAGTGTGGACCACCTGGGGGTGGTGGTGGTAACAAGTGAAAATGTATACCACCTCTAGCTACTCTTTCAGCTCATCTTCCATGTTCTCCACCCTAAAAACCAATCTTCTAATATCACTACCTCTCACTCTGAATCCCATCCATTGTATCCTTATCATCTATACGACAAGTCAGATAATCCCTCACAAGATATCCTCTGCTGTCACATGAGTAGAACCACCTCTACCTGAAATTACTAGACCCATCCTATGAGTCCTTAACTACAAACACTTTTTCCCTAATAACTCATTTTGAAAAACCTCACATGCCTAGGACCTTGAGAATTACATTAGCTTCCTACTTTCGAAGTATCTACTCATGTGTTTCCACTGCTAACAACCACTGTTAGCGTCTTCTCATCCAAGAAACTCTCAACCACCAAATCACACTAGATCCCATCATGGGTAGGAATTAATAGAGACATTGATAAAACACAATTTTATTGAATATTTTATTGATAATATATGATATAATTTCCTCAAATTATGACAAATATGTTCAATTATGAAATATTTGGGATTAGATCATTCATTTGCAAAGTTGATGAAAATTCCAGTTTTACCCTTTTAAAATTCACTGTAGTATTTCGGGAATAAATATTTTTCTGTAAATTATTTTGAATTAAAATTTTGAAACTATGTTCCTAACTTAATAGGATAAAAATTATATTCAGGACATGTGAGATGGATCGTGAATTTAAGTGGAGTAAATGGGCCATGAGACAAAGATGGACTGAACTATCCAGATTGGACATCACTTCACCATTTGGGTTTTATCTTCTTTATACGGGCTTGGATTGGGCCCAAATTTTTAGGGAAGATCGGGGACATGATTATTACCATATTATAATTCTAGAAGTCCAGCCAATTCACACGTTTTGTAGGTAAACTTTTCGGTTCAAGTGGTATTAAAATATTTGGTCTAATTTCCCTTTCACATTTAATAATGTTTTGTAACTCTAGCCATCCAAAACTCTATTTAAAAAGTTTTTTCACTCTTTGGGAGGTCTGGTCGAGGATTTGGGAAGGTGTGTCCAAAAGGGTGTATCTTGGGATCCTCTAAAAACTCTTGAAAGAAGTAAGGCTTTGTGCAAACATCACTTCCAAAAAGGCTCTCCTCTCCCACCTCCTCTTTGTAATTATTTTCTTTCATGTTTGTATCTTGAAATTTAATTCAATTAATCTTCTGTGATCTTACATTTTATTATCCTCTTAATATTACTAATTGGTTTGGAATCAATAGTGGATATGATATTGGGTTCTACCCTTTCAATCCTTTGCTCATTCAAAACGTCTCCACGATGACCACACCGCCCATGGAAGAGTAGATTTTTAGTGATCGATCTATCTTCTACCCTCTTCATTTAATTGTTTTGAATAATTGAGATATTTTAATTAAATAAATATGATTCATGAATTGAGTTTTTAAATTTTAAGAAACTAAGAAAGCAATTGAACAATTGAAACAAAAACACGCGAGGTCGATATTTTGTGTAAATTGTGAGAGCGCGAACTTAATCAATAATACAAGACCACATGGGATAAGTTTGTTGAGTTCAAATATAATCCCTAAACACAATTCATCCTCATTTATAGAATGGATATGTTCTCTAATTAACCACTGACCATAATCTAACCTTAGAAAAACAATCAAAGTAGGGTGCTACGATTGTGTGTTCTGAAGCTAGCCTAAGGTTTAAGTAAATCATCTTTGTGGTAAAGTTAACTCTCAAAGGGTTAGAGGGTTAAAAAATTAGAGGATTATAATTAAGTGGATATTTATTTAAATGGTAATTATTAATAAGTAAATGAAGAGGTATATTTAGATTGATTACACCTTTTAAAATATTTTCTAAAAAAACATCTTCTTGTTGCGTCTTTTTAATCAAACTTCATTTCAAAATTAAAAACAAAAAATATGCAATCTTCTTCCAGAAAACTTCTTCAAGTTCTATAAACAATAAACATCCCCCCATCCTTTCAATTAGTGTTTTAATTCTTTTATATTTTATTTTTAGAATACATTTAAGAAGTTGTTTTAATTTACTTCCTCCTTTGAGAGACAACCTTGGTCAGCCACTCTGCTGCACCTAAGTACCCAAAAACCACTAATAATTTGAGGGCGCCCACGACAGAACCTTTCAGATATAATGTTATATCAAATGTCTCTATTAATTACCTACTTAAAGGTACAATCCTAAAATAACTGATCTCATACCATATCCATCGATTACTAGGAGAGGTTGGTGAAACTCAATGAATACTCAGCTACTGTCATGCTTCCTTGCTGAATATTTAGAAGCTTATGGATGTGTACATCCATAAATATAGTTATATATAACTCCAATATTAAAAGGATATCAAAATCTACCCATGATAGAGACTCTTCATTATAAGACTGGGTCACCAAACCCCACCATCATCCTGCAGAGCCCTAAACAAAGTGTGCTGCCAAAACCACCATCCGATTTGTTAGTGTCCTGAAATAATGGAAAACTTAAGTCACTGACTCAAGATAGTCCTCATCCACATATGGGTCAGTCATTCCTCAGAACCTAAGGGTTATCTATCATTGTGACTTATGAATTTTACTCAGCCTGCGCTCCCTATCTACTAGTATTGTGGGTACCATATGCTTCTCTACAAGTGGTGGTATAACTGGTGAAACACTTGAAGTTAAAACCACTGAAAGATTCCCTAGTATTGATGCCTTATCACTAATGGGGTCATCCTCATTATCCTGATGTTGAACCCTAGTTGGCATATGTAATAAAGGAATCCTGAAATAAACAAGATTCACCTTGTTCAATGAGTATATCTGGAGAGATGAATCAATAAGGACATGAAAACAACAAAACATTCCTATATGATGCACGTACCATTGTTTTTCCTTACAACCAGCATCCTCATGTATTGAGTCAAATCGTAGGTGATTGGAGTCCTCATGTATGGATACATTACTACCACACCAACACTGGAGTCCCTAACATGAAAGTAAAACTCAAAACACTTAACATTGTTTCCCCAAACCAATATCAATGACTCCATACCTAAGATAGAACAGACTGACTTTGATACCACTTTATCATGAACTTTCCCAATGGGTATCATGCTATGAATCCCCAATCCATCCTTCAATAGGCCAGGGGCTGGATACTATTACCATGTAGGCATATCACTAACATGGGAGGCCTTATCCTAAATTAATTATATACACACACATATATCAAAGCCCACACAATACTGAAATGTAAAATAACTGATAAACCATGCATGCATACATCTAAATCCCACAACTAGAGTATGAAAATAAGCAATGTAAAGTAAACATATCCAAATAAAATCCCACCACAAAGAGACTGAAAATAAGTGAAACCTAAAATTAAATATGGGTACTACTATCAAGATAACCATAGGAGCACACCTCGGTCTTTCTAGATCACAAAGAACCACATGATCCTGGTCCCTCTTGGACTCCTTCAAAGGTTGGATCATCTTCATAATACACGACATGTGTGGGAAAAGTCTGTGTAGTGGTGTGTATAAAAATACCCAATAAGACAACCTAAAAACACTAAGAATATAACAATAAGAGTAACAGTTAGATCTATACAAGTATATGTCTAAAACACATATAATAAGAATATCCAAATATACTCAACAAATATATATAGTCTCAAGGTAAATTCACAACCGTAATTCCATTCTAGGATTCATGCTCGACGGTTTCATATGGAACTCATCTAGAAGAACACACTCCACAAGTTGGATAGAATGTATTGCATTCATCCGAGATGTATAGATCATTGGGTGCCATCATAAGAAGTATTCACTAGAAGACCAAATAGAATGATACACATATGAGGATCACACCCAATGCCTTGGGGTATACCAACAATTCAATCTGAAATAACCCTCTATGTAGAGTATCAAATCTCACATAGTATTGGTCAAAAAAATACCAAGAACTCTACCTAGGTAAATAATATGATAGAGGATCTCACTCTGAGCCTCATATAAGGATTCCAAAAACTTTATCCAATAATTTCTACTAAAGGGACCATTATCCTATGTGTAGGATGCAATTCTATACTAAACCTTGGGAAATGGATTTAGGGAACACACCATAATGAAACTTTTCCATAATAAAGAGGAAAAGGGATCCAAGAAAACATTGAATTAGTAAACAATATGTTAAAGTTGTACACATAATGTCCATTTAACACTAGGTACTGCCTGTGTAAAGTGTTCCATGTCCATGTCTGTGTTAGAGTACAGGGTGTGTCAATTCCCATATAATCCTAATTGTGTATGTGTATGGAATACCATGTTTGTTCATGTGTACCATCCCAAGTAAATTTCAATCCGACTAGGAGGGGTCGCACACTATGTAACATGTTCACACATCGTATGATACTTAACTTCATCCAGAAACCCTAGAAACTGTTGTGAGGGTCCCAAATGGTGTGTATCTCTATAATACATGCCTTATACTATGGAATTTTTTATAATTATAGATCTATATCCCACATCTTCTCCCACTCATATGGCCATCAATCAATCCATTCCCCATGCTAGAAACCAAGGAATATTGTTAGGTGATCCTTGACTTCATTGAACACAAGATTACAGTCTTCAAATTCTTTCAGAAAACTTCTTCATGCATCATCAATCATCGCATGATGAAGAATATGAAATCAGGTGGTCCAAATCCATCTGATCTTTTGCTGCTTCTACCTTCAAATGGTCCTCACATTTTACCAATCCCAGATCTACGATATCAAATTGTTACCCCAAGAAAAGGGTGTGAGATATTTGATTTACCGGTATATGTAGAACTGTGGTCCAAGATATTGGCATGTTATTAATGAAGAAATGGGGAAGATAAGAACAATAAAAAACATGAGGAATGAACCACGACCAATGTTCATATTGTCCTCAACCCATTTCCATTAGAATTATGAATGAATATATGAATAAATAATTATAAAGAAATTCCTCCAAATCCCAAATAAATCTAACCCATACCCACAATACACATGATATGTGAATCAATTTGTTAGTTTATTGATTCACGTTCATTATAAGAATCATAAAATAGGGATAAATCCAAGAAAAAAACATCCTACCTCAATTTTAATTGATCTCTGATGAATAACAAAGTCGTGTTGTTGTCTTTGATGAGATCATATGATTCTGTTACACACTTTTTTTTGATCTCCGATCTGGTCATCATCTGCCAATGGAGTTCCTACTCTCTCAAAGGATCTTGTCAATTTGTAGGGTTATACAGCTAACCCTGCAAATTTTTTATAATCATGTTTTTAAAGAATTTTAGTTGGTGGGGAAAATAAAATTTATTTATTTATTAATTTATTTTATTTTCTTAAAAAAATTCCAAGATTGCGCATGAACCCGAATGCTCGACACATTCCAAGGTTATATAACATCTAGGGTAAAACTCACACTATTAACTCAACAGTGCCCTCAAATTTATGATTCCTACCTCTTTTCAGAAGTTATTATACATTTTCATGAAAACTATGGGTGTGTGCATTTAATATATTTAATATATCTCCAATAATTATTTCAGGCACACCAGTACATGGAATCACACTTTATCTTAGTGTTTGGTCTTAAAAATAATCTACACAATATCCAAAAATAATACATGGAAAAATAAGATTTGCTATATTTTTAAAGAAACATTCAATTCAAGTATTTTAATTTCTCCCTTTTGAAATTGGAGAAACTTATCCTTTCATTAATTCAAGTTCCTCAATTAAATATTATTAAACATTCCAAATTACAATTTACCTCTCCTTTGAATCTTTTCACTCATTGATCATGATACAATTCAAATAGAGATATGATCATATCATTAGAACATGCTCCTTTTCCATAATCTTATAAAAGAACTAATTTATCCACTTTGTAAATAAAAAATTCACATAAAATCTTAAGGACTTTTCAATCAAGGTTTAAATAACTATGAGGATTAAGGTTGGTATGAATTAATGTATTAAAAAATAAGGCTCAAAGATGAGGATTATCTCTTAAAGTATAAATCATGATATCAAAATTGAAAGTGTAATGGCATTCTCCCCTTTAAAGTAGCAACACTTAATTCCCCCAAAACATAAACTTTATGATCAAAATATAGAATAATAAATGATATTCACCTTCTTGAATTTTCTCTACATTTATACTTTTTTTCAAATTAATTTTTCATTTTTTTTAAAGTTGTGCTTAGAATAAACCTCATACCCATCACATAAACTCATATGATAAAAACCATAAACCTAGTAACAGATATTTTTTATTCTTCCAAGTCACAACCCATTCCTATTTTTTCATTTTTTTAAGAAGGGAATCCAAATAAGCGTAATGAATGAATTAAAAACCTTTTCTCAACACCCATAATTAGAATCACCACACTTTTTCTTTAAAATTTATTTCATCCCTTCCAAAATCAATCCATCACCCCCACACTTTATTTATAAAATGTCATGAAAATACTTAGAGGAGGGTAGTAATGGATAAAAATTTCTTGAAACATGGCCCATCCCTAATAAGGTCATTCATGGTCTCTATAGGTTAAATAAAGATTAATGTAAAGGTGTTATTAAAGGATAAGGTAGTTTCAAAAGATATCTCAAGCATTTTAAATGTGTTATTTCATAGTCATATATTTGATAAGTTCAAATACAAGTTCTATCAAGTGACATGTCCCAAGACCAGTCAAGAAATATGATCAAGATAAAATAGAAAGTATTTTTCTAGAAACCCTCTTGGGAATGGGACATTTTTTTGTAAAATAACTAAAGGAATGACTAATAATAACAAATCAATTTCCATGAATTTCAGAAATTCAAATAAGGAAAAATGATAGGTAAATTTCATTTAAATGAATCAATTACTTCCCTTAAAGAATGATTCATCATTTAAATATACATGCTTTACTTTAATCATTCAATTACGTATTTATTAATTCAATCTCATTATATTTTAAATATAAAACATGGAATCATAGAATTCCTAAGAAAATAATGTCTCTTAGTTAATTCAAGTAAAGTAATAATTAAAGAATGGGCATACAATTTCTAGTTTAAAGCTCATAACATATTTTCAGAAAGAAATAAATTCAAGGTGTTCAAAAGATAAATATTTAAAAGTGAACTCTCTTTAATATGAAGTTTTATTCCTCTTACTCCACTTGATTGGGGGATTCCTTGTGACATCATGGTCCTAAAAGGAAAATTACTCAATTAAAACACAATTACCATGCCATTAAAGCTCAAAAAATAATAGGGGGAGTGGGTTGTATGCTAAAATAATAAAATTGAAATCTTAGAAAGCAAGTAACAGTAAATCTTGGTATGATCCCCCAAGAGGACCCTAGTTTTTTACTACCTCCATAGGGTAGTACCAGCTATTATCCATAGTCTTATGGTATGTGGATCTTCTTGGACATAAACCACCACATGCAGATTTTCCTAATTTTTACTTCTTCATTATTAATGAGGAATGATCCATGGATAGAGTATACCAAATCCTCCCCCTTTATAATTAAGTAAAAATTGCATGGTAGGGGAAGTATGAATTTAGATAATCCTTTTCCTTTATTTCTACTTGTGCATCCTTCTCTTTCTTTTCTAGTTCAAGCTAAAATTGGGTTGTATGGATTTAATTATCAAAGGGAATGTAAGAATGTATTTTTACTTGAATAAAATTTAAATTTGAATTAAAATTATCCTTTTCAAAGTGAGAAACTTATTTCTTGATTTCCTCAAGATCAAATACTTGGATTTCATCATGGGCCTCCTCAAATTTATATTCATAAAAATTAGGCATCTCCATGTGTTCCTAATCATGTATATGTGATGTTTCTTCATCTTCCTATAAGGCGTAGAAAATATTGTCTGAATCTGAAAATCCAATGCAGTGGGAATTAATACTCAATTAATATTGAATAAAATGAAATGAAATAGATTTTGAGATAATATCAACTCCCTGGTTTTTTTTATTTAATATCTTCTTCATTGGAAAGTTTCTCTTGAAGTTGGATCTTAATGGATAGAGGTAGGTAGTTATGGTCCTCCATCTTTTCTTCAAATCCCATAACTTGAGTGGTGTCTTCTTTTATGACTAGAAAAATATGAAATGGTTCTAGCTCTTATACTTTGTAATGAATGGGTCAATAATGTTTTACCTCACACTCATTCTAGAAATTATCTATTTTTTTATCTCCCAAACATAGATCAACACACTACTACAAAACTATGTTTATCTAGCACTAGGGTTATAACAATGCTAGCTAAAAGAACCATTAAAACCACTTTTATTAGCACTAGAAAAAGCACCGTTAAAGGGGGTATTTAGTAGTTCTTATTTTAGAACTGTTAAAGGGTTTATTTAGAAGCGCTAAATAAAATAATTATTAAAGGGTCCCTTTATCAATGCTTGCAAAAAAGAACTGATATAAGCCCCCTTTATTGGTGCTAATAAAAAAGTACTGATAAAAAAGGGATTTATCAGTTCTTCTAAAAAATAGATGATAAAGGGGGGGTCGTTATCAATGATTTTTTAGAAGCACTGATAAAGTCCTCATCCCTTCATCAACAATGTTTTACTAGATTTTATAAAGGGTATATTTCAAAAAAATAATCATTAAATATAATATATTTATATATTTATATATTTATATTGATATAAATATAATATATATTTTTTAAATATGTTTTAGATGATGATAAATAAGAATTTACACATAATATATAAGATATTTATTGAAAATTGATTATAACTCTAGAAAATCCATACAAACCTAAAAAACTCGAAATACCGATAATAACTCTAGAAACCCTTAAAACCCATAAAAACCTTAAGAAACCATAAAACCTTTAAAACAACCATAACTTTTGATTAGGGAGTAAATTTTAGCTCCAAAACTAGTCAAATCAATCCTTATGAAATGAGATAAATCCACATGATATTTAAATCATGTGATAATCAAAAAAATAAAATATATTATAGTTTCAAAAAAGTCAGAAATTGAACTCAAACTTCAAATAACCATAACTTTTTATTTGGGTGTCCATTTGGGATCCACCACATATCAAATTGAATATTATAAAGAGCTATACACCGATGAGATATAAACTAATCTCTATGATCTTTTTTCTATTTTTAATCCCCAAAAAGGCCTTGAAGGCCCCAAAAACTGAGTTTTTAGTCAGGTAACCCAATTTCTAAAAATTCAAACGGCTATCACTTCTGATCTGAGTGTCCGTTTAGCCTATACCACATATAAAATAGAATATTTTGATGATATATATGCCCAAATAACCCATGGGAACCCTTGATCACCTTTATTGAGGACAAAATTAAGTTTATAGTTGCTGTACCCCACTTTTTCACATTTGATGGCCTTTCAAACCTCCATAAATTATGCTTCGGGTGTCTGTTTGGGCTATACCACATATCAAATCGAATCTTGCGAAGAGATATATTCCTAGATGACCCACAGGTTCCCCTAATAACATCTTTTGAGGCTAAAAACGATTCATAAGGCCTCCAAAACTGAGTTTTTTGCCTCCATATCCCAATATTTTAACATTCGATAGATTTTCAGCCTCACTTACGGGGGTCATTTTCCCTTTTTAGTGGAGAATGAATTTCTTCCCAGAAATTACATTCATATTGATATTATGGATTTTAATTTTTTTCCTTTTTTACAATGTAATGTTATTTATAATCAAATATATAACAATATATACATTTTTTTATATTCACACATAAAATTTTAATTTTATAAATAAATAATTAAACATATTAACATATAAAATATATTTCTCAATATATAAACCTTATATAAATAAAAAATAATATCCATTTTAAAAAATATATATAAATAAATATGTATTTCAAAATATATATACAAATATATATATATATATAAACATATGTATATATAAATATATATAAACACACACATATATATATACATATATATAAATATATGGATAAAAATATAATGAAATAAATATAGATATATAGATATATCATAAAATGTAAGACAAAATAGTATAAGGAAGTGGAAAAGGTGTTGGTGTATAAGCTGGAGGTCTCAGGTTTGAAACTTTTTGGAGGCAGGGATGCGCACTGGGGGTGGGATTATCTAATGAACTAATAAAGGGGTGGGGGAAGCACTGATAAAGGGGGGAAGTGATGATAAATGTGGTTGGTGTGAAAAAAAATTATACTCTTTGTCTGCAGGGCCTTTATCAGCGCTTTTTATGAGAGAACTTAAAGATAACCCTTTAACATCGATTGTTTTATAAACACTTCTATGACGCTGATAAATACCTTTTACTAGTGATGATAAAGTACTGATTTTTAGTAGTGGAAGGAAAGTGTTCCTCATCATGAGTCTACTCTAGCTCATAATGGTCAACTTGGATTTTGTTCTTCAGATGGTCAGGTTATGGATACTCCTTAATCTTGGCCTCAAATTCTTGGATGTCCTCAAAAAAAATAGGAAATACCAGTGGAACTCCCAATGGTTTAGGTTCAGGTTTCTCGATGGATACATTTAAGTACTCAGTTATCCAATCCATTTTCCCTTATAGATCTTCTAACTTTTCATCCAACCATTGAATTTCGTTTTTGAGGTTGTTGTTGGGCACTTGATCATATAATTTTCACTTGGCCAATTTCTTTAGAAATTTTGAGAGAAAAAAAAGGAGGTTTCTTCTTGTGTCTAGGCACATCCTTGATAAAACTCAGGGAAGTACTCATAGATTTCAGTTAGATCCCTAGAAAATCCATCGACCACTGATTGTTTGAGGTTCTATTTAATCTCTTGGATGAGGTCCTTGAATTGATCCTCCACAATTATTTTTCTTTTGGATCCCCTGGTCTATCTAGAAAAAAATTAAACTCTATCTTATATAGACCAGGAGATTCAGTTATAGATTCTTACACTAGTTATTTTTCATTCCATGAAAAATAATAAACATTTGAATATATCATAGATAATAATTTTTTTTGATTTTTTTTAAAGAAATTAAAACTATCTAATATGTAAAAATAAAAAAAAGTAAGAAATCTAATGATTAAATTATTCCATTTTTGATGCACACATTTCACGGGGCATGGAAAAAGAAATTTTCTAAATGTTTTCCTAATGAAACATAGTGGCTGACCAGGGTCATCTCAGTTGAGGAGCTCCACATTTTCTTTACTTACCAATTTTAAATCACCTAATAACTATTTGTTTTTGTTATTTTTATTATTATATGAAAGAAATGATAAAGTTTTTGGGTTTTTTTATTTACTAAAATAATTAAAGGTCATGTAGAATGAAAATTTAAACTAAAATAAAATGTAATAATAAACCGAATTTGATTAGAAAGAAAGAACTTGATCCATGGTTTGGTTTTTAGTTTTATCATTATACTTCTTTATTTTTTTAATTTTCGTTTGATAATCCAATAATGAAATACCATGATAAATTACTATCCTTTTATTTAGTAATCTAAAATTCCTTAAGCAATCTAAATTCCACATCCTCTTATAATCAAGGTTTATGGAACACCTTATTTGAGAGTGTGGCATATTCCCGGACCTGGCTCCATCGTATGTCATTTCATCTATTAATTGGATCGACTCCATCATGTGAAGATCTAATCATTGAAAGAGAGGGAGAATAAAAAAATAAAAAAATAAAAATATATTTGAGTTGCATGTCATGGGGGATAATATCTACACCCATGCATGTTACTCACGTATACAAAAAATATAAAACAAACTCTGAGAATGAATTCAAGAACACATGACCCCCCATAGGGTAAGCCTCCGGTCATTCCCTCATTACCGATGGAAATAGATAACTTGGTGGAAAGAGAGAAGAGAATAATTATAAGAAAAATAAAATAAAAAATAATAATGGTGAGAGAGAAATAGAGTGAATAAAAATAAAATAAAATTGAAAAGAAAAGAGAATAGAATAATGGATGGATTTAAAAATAAAATAAGGATAAGAGAAAAATAAAATAATAAGGGGAAGGAGTAGGACAGATGGGTGTAAAATAATTTTAATGAGAATATATGAATTAATTTATTAAAATAAAACTAAATTAAAAATACATGAAATATAAAACCAAAACAGAAATAAAAGAAATAAAATAAGAAAGAAAGAAAGAATGGAAGAAAACTAATCAGCAGATTCCCTCCATTGTGGTGTCTACCCCCTTAAAGAAGTGGTTGAGGCCTCCTTTTAGTAAACCAAGGAGTGCCTCAGCCTTCAAAATAACCTTTTTATCTCTTCTTTGTAGATATAACCATGAGACTTGGGTGTAGTTGTGCCTTTTTTTGGGAAACACCTAAATTTTTTGAGTGTTTAAAAACCTCTTAGCATGTACAAAATATTAAGTGGAATCATAATTCTTCTCCTTTGGTCGTTCATGGATTTTGAATGGACTAACATAGTGGTGGATTACAATGGATTTAGGGTAGTTCCTCCATCATAGTGAAAAACATCATCAACACCCACCTGGGATACATAGTGGCTGGATGGGTCGATCTCTCCTTCATAGTGGTCATATAAAGCTTTGGATGGGATCCCTAGTGTTGGAAGGCCTTACAAGAAGGTGATGATTTGATTTCAAGCTTCAAGTAGAAGTAGAAATGGATTTCTCCTAGTTAGACCAGAGGTGGATAGTGAGTTGAATGTGGTGGTAGCGGCGGAACTTGGTGGCACCTTGTATCTGAGGCATGGGTGAGTGAGCAGGATGAAAGTCTATCATTTCATTAAATGATAAAAATTTCTAATAAAACCTTTCCCAAATTAGGATGAAGAAGATACATCATGATTATTTATTAATCAACTCATTGTTGTTGCTCGGTAGAAGCCTGCACTAGGGTGGGCATCTGGATACATGCACACACACATACATGTTCTAGACTGCAGCACCTTTCCTATGTAGAATTATGTCCACCCAAGAATGTGTTCCTCCGTGTTGTCCTCTGTCCACTCCCTCCCACCTCAGGCAGGCTTTCCCCGTGGCTTTCTTGTCCAAACAGCCTCTACATGCTTGCTATGTGGCTATGGGTTTCTTGGTTGAGGGATATCCCTTGGTCGACCTAATTTTTTTTCTGAAACTTGTTGTGTTCATAATAAAAATTCATAAATATGTTCAAAAAAATATTCATTATTAATTTCCAAACATCAATGTTTCTAAATTTTGACCCAATTTTAAACATTTCAATTTCTATTATTTATGTTTTTAAAAATTGATAAAATAATGGATTAAATAGGTATTTTGATTAAAAAATGTACAAAATCCTTAAAAAATGTTCAAAATTATGCATGATATTTTGAGTGCATCACTAATCACCTATTGTTAGTCTAATGGAGATAGTTAATGTAGTTATAAAGTTCATGTTTATAATATTTTTATTTCATTTCTTACTTTTTTATCTTACTCTAATGATTCAATGTGTCATGTGGTGGGGATTAAATGACATGTGTTCTTCATTATACTTCACAATGATTCCTTCTATAAATTATTGGTTTATTTAGTTTCCCCTTCTATGATTATCTAGTATATGATTGGGTAACTAGTAATTTATAAAGGGAGTAAAAATGATAGTGGTTATGTGAGATGGGGTACAGTACCTAAAACTTTTTAATTTATGTATACATACCTTGAGAGAGTATTTTTGTGGGTATATGCCTCAGGTTACTACTATATACTTTATGAGTTTGTAGGCCATTACACATAGGAATAAGGGATAGTGTACTATAAAAATAAGGTACTTATTTCCTATAAAATAATGTTGGAGAGGCCTACAATGATATAGAATTTATTAAGGAGAAATATAATTATGAACATATTAAGAAAATGGTAATGTAATGAAAAAATGTAATCACCTAAATTCTAATCTACATATTCAACCAAAACTCACTCATTTATATCTATATAATTTTTTCCCTATTATAAATCAAAAACCCACACATCCCTTGTTTTATTTCTTTCAATACAACAAAAAATAAAAAATATAGTAAGTGAAATGAATAATTTCTATGTGATTTTTATCTTTATTGAGGTAGAACCTTGTGATTATCCATTGTGTTTCATTCATAAGAGTTTATAAATATTAAGTTTATTGTGAGTACCCATCGATAAGGTCCTACACTTGATCACATACCTTTATTCTTGTGAAGAAAATGAGTCTTATATTGAAACATGGTTAAAGGAGATCCATCAAAATTTTAAAATAATCTCCCTCAAAAGATATCCACAGGTTGAATGGATCTCCTAACACTTAGGAAGGATTTATCTCACACTCACTGCCTTCTAGAAACTTCAATTCAATGTTTAGTTTCTCAATGAGTGAATCACAACATATATATGATTTCATGAGAATTGAACTTATTTATATAGACCTATATAGATGTTTATTATATTCCAGTTTCATTTCACACAATCCACTTTGTGGTGAAATTCATCATGTCATAGTTTTTCTTCAGTAAATGATTCTATTAATTTATACATATATCCATACACAAAATCCATAATAAAAAACAAAATACAACATTCTCAATACATAAACTAAATGTAAATATATATAACATTTAACCAATAAACATAACCTTCTATTAATACACATATATAGGAAAAATGATCACTATGAGCCACAATATCCCTTGGGATTTGTCATCAAAATGATCACCCACATAACAGAAATTATATGAATGCACATCGGAAACCACATCATGTTCATGGGTAGAGGGTGAGTCCACCAACCTAATAGTATTCCCTCATTTTCTTCTACTACCTTGAGTGAATATTATAAACGTGGATGCATTTTCCATATTTATAGTGATTGAATCTTAACCCATTATAAAAGATACATGGAAAATAATAAGAAAATAAACAATTAAAATGAAATGTAATAGTAAGAAATCCAATAAAAGAGAAAAACAAACAACCCACACTTATACCATAACATCCATACATGCACGTCTAATAACTATATGATCTCCCAAAGCTCACCCAAAATATCTAAGAACAACCATATAAGGTTTACCACTTAACCTAGATCCTAATATCAAAGCATTAATTCTTATAGATATAACTTGTGTTTTTTCCTATCCAAGGAGCCAATCATTCTTTCAAAATACATCCTCTACTCTACAAGTCATGACTAATACTAATATGGAATTAACAATTGCACAAGGTATCACATGTAGCCCATATCTTAATCTCATAACACTAAGTTATCATGATATAACTCATATCTTATTCTATATTAGGATCCACTCACTAATTAACAATAATCCATATTATCAATAAGGAATCTTGAAGCCTAATAAGTAATTGATCATCCATTTCTATAACTAAATTCCCTCAAGATCAAATAATGCATAACTATCAAAAATTATTCTCTAATGTTATTCCATCATCTTGTGGTCTCATACCAACCATTTAGTAATGATCCTAAAGTGAAAAAAGATTATTACCATTTTCATAATCCCTGGTTTTCTCACTAATACCTTAGTCCATATAAAGCATCCCACCAACCACTATAATAGTTTTAGCCTATGATAAAATAGTTAAATCAATTATTCACCCATTATTAAGAACCCAAGAAACATAATCTTGAGATTTTTCATTGGTACCTTAGTCCATGGTGTAACCCACCACTAAACATTGTGATAATTATAGTCTTCCACTAACTAGTTACACAATTTGTTCACCCATTAGGGGAACTCAGGCAGTTGGTACCATTTACCATGCCTTTTCTATCTCACCTTGATATACTGGGGTTATACATAATGAATGAAAAATACTTATAGATCCTAGTTATATCTCTATTTTCACCTGTAAGAACCTGGGTTTTTAGAACGGGTCAAAATCCCAACCCAATTTGAATTTTTGAATTGTTTCTGAGAAAACCGGGAAAATCTGGGAAGTTCTGGAAATTTCCAAATTACATGTCATGTACTCAAAAGTACATGACATGTGTGGGTTAGGAGTGTACTATCAGTGTGATGACAAATTACATGTCGTGTGGTGTCCATGTAAGAATTTCCTACTACACGGCATGTAGTTTTACTTGACACTCAATGTATCTTCCTACCGTGTACTGGCTGAATTTTAGCCGTGTGTTGACCCATGTGGCATGTCCAAGTCATGTGGCTACCTCTACTTAAGTTAGAGTATGGACAAAGATACTATACAGTGTGTAGTCATTCATACATGTCGTGTAATTTTATTTTTATTTGCTTATATTGGAGAATGTCATGTCTAATTTCCAGAACTATCTTCTTCTTCCCCGGTTTTGTACTGTGATGCTCCGGGAGGCCAGGAAATTTTCTTCTCCTAGATTATTCATCTAAAATATATTCTTTAATCCATTTTTGATTGAAGGATCACAATGGGAAGGCTAAACCCACACACCCTCTTTCTTTCTAGTTTCTTTGCCTTACACACTGTCATTTACATCTGAATAGAATTGATGGGATTTGATAGAAATGTAGATCTATGATGATCATCTTCTAATTGGATCTTGATATAAGACGTGCCTATGTCTATGAGTCTCAGGTAGATAGTGCGTACCTTATTCTATGTTTTTGTGGTCATTTTGGGGTTGCGACTTTTTAGCGCGATGTCGGGTATTAAGAAAGACCCTTATTTAATTATATTGAAATGACTGTATGAATTTTGGGATGTCATTGGGTATTCCCTTATCCTTTTATGCTAGATCGAGGCTGGGTTAGAGGTTACTGCTCATTTGGGGAATTTTGGTAGGGGGTTTCAAAATGGTTATAATTTAATTCCTGTGAATTAGACTACTGAGTTTTAATTGTTAAGCATGATTAAGTTTTTTAGAGGCTTTCAAGACTTTGGTGTTGGTATGGGACAACACATTTCTAGATAAATTAAACTATTTAATTGTTTTTCCTATTTACAGTGTTTTGTTGCTTATATATATGCGAATCATGATATTACATATGTTGGAACCTTTGGGTTGTGTTGGGAGTATTCTGGATGTTGTTGAGTGATGTTGATCACAGGTTGGTCTTGGCATGGGTTACATTGGGTGGTTCGACCATGGGATTGGGCGTCATGGATGTCGGCTTGAGGCAATGTGACTGTCAGTTTGGGTGTGGCCTGGGTTACATGGATGGTGAGGCCATCGGACTTGAGCGACATTGTCGTAGGGAAATGAGGTGTCAGAGATGTTGTGGCTTGGGAACTTATTATAGTGATTACCGCTCACTGAAAACTTTGAGTAGTGTGCACACAGATAGACTTCGTGATGAGATGGTTTTGACCACTTGTTGGGTAGAGGGCCCTGATAGATGCGGTTAGGCACAATTTGTTTGGGGGTGCTTTCCATAGGAATCCACGTGGAAGGTGATGAGCCTCCAGGGGATAGAATTTAGGATATTGCGTTGGGGGAAGAGGCTCGCCGTGATTTGAGGGTAGACATCATTGTCCCTCTAGTTACTGATTTGAGGTTAGACATCATTATCCCTCCAGTTACTGATTTGAGGGTAGACATCACTATCCCTCTAGTTCTTATTTGAGTGCAGGAATCGCTTCTCCTCTAGTTGTTGTGCCATGGGAAAGCATGGGCATTCGAACAGGGTCACATGATAGGGATTTCTGTATTGGGTGAAGGAGGTGACACTCCATGGTGGCTATTGAGAACCAGTGGAGTTTATGTTTATTTGTTCATTGTACTATTTACTATTTTCCTTATCAATGCATGCCTGATTAAACACTTATATTAGGTACGTACCATTGGTTGGTATCCTACTGAGATTCATCTCACACCCTACAATGGCCCTTCAGGATGCATGTAGATTTTAAACATTTACGTGCAGGAAAGAGATCATCTTTAGGAGATGGATTGTATTAGCTATTGCATGGAGATGATATAGACCTTGAGTTCATGCCTAGCTAGAGTTTACTTTGTTTTTATTTCTTTCTTGTATCATCATACTTAGCTTTTTTATTATAGATATTGTTGGTTATCCATTGGATCCCCTTTATATCTTGACTTACTATGGATGCATGACTGGTCTATTCTAGTAGTTGTTTCAAGTGGTTTCAGCATGCTATTGGGTTTACCTTCCGCTGATGTTGTTTCTACTTTTCTTCCGTTGTTTATCTTCTATTGATTGTGCTTCTGGTTTGTGGGTATAGTTTGAGTCTGCCGAGTCATTTATTTTCACTACATGTTATATATTATTGCTAAGAATATTACCATTATTATCTTCAGAGAGGGTTTAGCCTCCCCACTATACCTATTAGACTCTCACTACTAGTTGACAGCCTTTGGTGTTTATAGAGGTGAACCTAAGGTAGTAACACCCAACCCGTTCAGCACCATTCGGGTGGCTTTTTGGGTTCGGGATATTACAAAGTTGTATCAGAGAATTTGTTGACAGGGATTTAGTAGAAGTGTTTTCCTAGCTACTAATGATATTGAAACTTCTCTTTTTATTTATGCTGGTTTACTATTTGGAATATGGTATACTAAAGATAGGTTGTAATTGAAACTAGGTTTCTAGCTTTTTCTTGGGTGTCTGCATCTCTAAGTACGAGGGATGGACCAAGTTACCTTGGGTGGGAATTGTTATTTTTCTTTTGCTCAGATTACAATTTATATGATTTCCACCTCAGTGTCTCACTTGGTGTGTGATGTTATTAATTGTGATATGTGACCCTTGACCCTGTGCGGTAAGGGATAATTGGACCTTGGCTCAGTATGGAAAGGCGTGTTTGTTTGGATTTTGATAAGCACATTTTTAGGGTATTTCAATTTCATAACTACACATATTATTTTTGAATTAATAATACCATGTGAATAATATCAATTTTCATGTTATAGATGCTTTTGAAATGTGAATGGTGAAAATCCTGGTATAATTTCTTGTTGATTGAAATGTAATATGACATGCTTTATATATATTGTAGAATTGCATGTGGCAGGGTATTTGGGTCTGGATCTTGTACAATTAGGTAGGTACTATGGTTGAGGTTATTTTGATCATCATTATTGGGTGACTCAGTCATCAGTTAGAGGAAATATTGGTTGTCAGGATAGGCATGGCTCGAGGTACTTTTAATACTTGGCTCTGTTGAGGGAGGGTAAGGATGCCATGAGGTTGGGATGCCATGGGCATGGGTTGTGATGAGGTAGAGTAAGGGTAGTTGTTATATGATGCCTCTTTACTACTTTACTTATCTACTTTGAATATATTGTATATATATATGGGTCGTCTGACTATTTATGGTATTCAGTGGGTTTCTTCTGGACGACTCAGATGGAGCGTTAGGCGGGAGATGGTACAGTGCCACAAGAGCAGAATCAGGTTCAGGATCCAGTGCAGGCAGAGCATGAGCTACTGGTATAGGCTCAGGGACATGATCTGGTTTAGGATCCAGTGCAGACAGTGTAGCAGCCAGGTTTGGCAGTGTTTGGGTTGTGGGTCGACAAGAAGCTCAAGTCTAGTCTAGTATGTGTCTTGCAGGGGATCGACATAGGTGCGTAGGGTATAGAGCCCTCTATGAAATATCTGGTGAGGGAGTTCTAGTCGCAGCACCTACCACTTTTTCAGGGTGAGGGTGGTCCATAGGTGGCTGAGAACTGGATAGAGAGCATGAAAATGAACTTCAAGTAGCTCGAGATGCCTCTTGGGTGGAGGGTCAAGCTAGCGACGTACATTCTGAGAGGACTGGTGAAGCATTGGTGGGATGTGCAGGTTCAGGCTTCTAGACATGAAGTACTAGCATGTAAGGACTTAGAGAATAGGTTCTTTGATAACTTTTACCCAAATACACCGAGGGTAGAGAGAGCTTGGGAGTTCTTGAGCCTTCAGTAGGGAGACATGTCTGTCATGGTCTATGTGTCAACTTTCACTGAGTTATCTTGCTTTGCACCTAATATGGTAAGTGAAAACTCAGAAAGGGTGAGGCGCTTCGAGGATGGATTGCGACACGCCATTTGGATCCAGGTAAATATTTCAGGTTGGGTTTGTTCTCAGAGGTGGTGAATCAGTCACTCATATCGGAGGGGAATAAGAAAGAGAGGTCTCACTTAGGTCGAACGACAACTTCAGGTGATGGTTCAGATAGCGGGAAACAAGGTCGGGATGAGTTTCAGCAGGGTGGTCAGGCCAAGGACTCAGCTAGACTACCTCATGGTAGTTCATCAGTGGTTTTATTTTAGTGTGTATAGCCAAGGAATTTCCATACATAGTGTGATAATGCTCCAAAGGAGTGTCGAACATGTGTATAGGTGAGGCATCTTGAGAGGTTCTGCAGGAAGCCTTCTCATACATTAGGCAAGAAGGGACCAGGATAGACTGTGGTGTATGGGGTCGGATCAGGGTTAGTACCATGTGATGGTAACTAAGGTTCAGCTACATACGGAGGATGTGGTAGAGACAGGTGGACCCAGCTGAGGGGTCAGTGGTCAGTGACTGGAGTAGCATCGCAAGGAGGTCAGACATCAGGCAGTCATACATCAGGCTGGGTGCATGTCATAGAGCTACCAGAGGCTGAGCAGGCTATAGATCTAACGATGGTCAGAGGTACTCCATGGGCATGACCATGATTTTCATTTTTTCTTTTGGCATGTCTGGATTGAGTGTATGAGATGCATAGGATTTAGTTGGACTGATTAGACACTGGTTAGTGAGTTTGGAACCATTTTAAGTGCGTTATGTATTTATTTATATGTATGAGATGTGTGGCATCATGAAAATCAAGGATGTGGGTTACTTGAGGTGCCATTGGCATCGGGGCATTGAGGATGCAGGTTACTTGAGGTGTCGAAGTCATCGGGGCATCGAAGATGTGGGTTACTTGAGGTGCATGGCACCAGGTTTAGCTTTGAGTGTCCATGGGATATAGGACCTCGTGGAGGCAGACACCATGTGGCATGGGATATGATTGGGTGTCAAAAAAGACACGGGATCACCGATGAGGTGTAGGGGTGACGATGCGTCACAGGAGGACCATGGGTCCAGGAAATAGGTCGTTGGACCTTTGATTGATTTGATTTTTGGTTGGTTTGAGACTGATATAGGCAATTCCTAAGGTGGGAAGCCCATTGAAGATTGGTATGTTCAGTACATATCTGGGTTTCGTTTGATAGATAGGGGATGAGCTATGTTAAGGTGATTAGATCATAAGAACCATAGTTTTTAGAACTGGTCAAATCCCAACCCTGTTTGAATTTTTGACATGTTTCTGGGAAAATTGAGAAAATTTGGGAAGTTTTGGAAATTTCCATATTACACGCCATGTACTCCAAAGTACACACCATGTGTGGGTTATGCATGTACTATTAGTGTGTTCACCAATTACATGTTGTTTGGTGACTGTATAAGAATTCCCTACTACATGGCGTATAGTGTTTCTTGACAAGTCGTATATCTTCCTTCCGTGTACCGGCTAAATCTTAGCCATGTGTTGACCTGTGTGGTGTGTCCAAGTCGTGTGGCTACCTCTTCTTAATTAGGAGTATAAAAAAAACTACTACATGACGTTTAGTCTTTCATACATTCCATGTACTTTTATTTTTATTCACCTATATGGGAGAGTGTCGCGCCTAATTTCTAGAAATATCTTATTTTTCCCTAGTTTCAGATTGTAACGCTCTGGGAGGCCAAGAACGTTTCTTCTCCTAGATTATTCATTTGACATATGTTCTTAAATCTGATGGTGGATGTGGGATCGTAATGGGAAGGCTAAAACCACGCACCCTCTTTCTTTATAGTTTCTTTTCCTCACACACTGCAGTTTCCATCCGAGAAGAATTGTCGGGATTTGACATAAACATAGATTTACAAATATTGGCTTCGAATTGAAGATCAATATCAGACGTGCCTACGTCTACAAGTCTCAGGTAGGTGGTGCATACCTTCTTCCATGTTTTCTGGGTCATTTGGGGGTTACATATTTTTAGCGTGATGCCAGGTATTGAGTGAGTCCCTTGTTTAATTATATTGAAATGACAGTATGCATTGTGGGATGTCGTTGGGTATTCCATTATCCTGTTATGCTTGAGCGAGGCTGGGTTAGAGTCCACTGCTCATTTGGGGCATTTTTTTCTAGGGTACCAAAATGGTTATAATTTAATTACTATGAATTAAACTACTGAGTTTGAATTGTTAATCATGATTAAGTTTGTTAGAGGCTTTCAAGACCTTGGTGCTGGTATGGGACAACACATTACTAGTGCAATTCAACTATTTAATTTTTTTTTCCTGTTTATAGTGTTTTTATTGCTTTTATATATGTGATTTGTGATATTGCATATGTTGGAACCTTTGGGTTGTGTTGGTTGTAGCCTGGATGTCATTGAGTGATGTTAATCATAGGTTGGGCTTGGCCTGGGTTACATTGGGTGGTTCAACCATAGGATTGGGAATCATGGACATCAGCTTGAGGCAGTGTGACTGTCAGGTTGGGCATGGCCCGGGTTACTTGGAAGGCGATGCCATCGGACTTGAGCGACATGGTCGCAGGGACACAAGGTGTCAAAGATGTTGTGTCTTGGGAACTTATTTTAGTGATTACTGCTCACCCATAACTTTGAGTAGTGTGAACCTAGGTAGACTTCATGATGAGGTGGTTTTGACCACTCGTTGGGTAGATTCCCCCAATAGATGTGGTTAGGTACAATTGGTTTGGGGGTGCTTTCCATAAGAAGCCACGTGGAAGGTGAGGAGCCTTCTAGGGATATCATTGAGTCTATCGGGTTGGGGGCAGAGCCTCATCATGATTTTAGGGCTGACATTGTTTTCCCTCTAGTTACTGATTTGATGGAAGAAATTGTTGCCCCTCCGATTACTGATTTGAGGGATGACATCATTTTCCCTCTGGTTCCTATTTGAGGACAGGCATCAATGCTTCTATGGTTGTTGTGGAATGGGCAGGCATGGTCTTTCGGGCAGGGTCACTATTGTTTGGGTGTGCCTTCGGGACGTCAGTACTTGAGACACAAGGTGTCAGGAGGCACATGGTGCTGGATTACATGATAGAGATTCCGGAATTGGACGAATCAGGTGACACACCATGGTAGATTCTGAGAACCAGTGGAGTTTATGTTTATTTGTACATCATACTGTTTACTATTTTCCTTATAAATAAATTCATATTTAAACACTTATATTAGGTACACACCATTGGGTGTTATCCTTCTGAGATTCGTCTCACACCCTACACAGGCCCTTCGGGACATGTGTAGAATATATGGATTTACATGCAGGAAAGAGATCATCTTTAGGAGCTGGATTGTATTACCTATTTCATGGATATGGTATGGACCTTTTGGTCATGCCTAGCTAAAGTTTACTTTGTTTTTATTTCTTTCCTGTATCAGTATACTTACCTTGTTTATTGTAGCTACTGTTGGTTAGTCATTGTCACCCATTTATATATTGACTTTTTATGGATGCATAACTAGTCTGTTCTAGTAGTTGTTACAAGTGGTTTCATCATGCTGTTGTGTTTACCTTCTGCTTTTGTTGTTTCTACTTTTCTTTTGTTGTTTATCTATTATTGCTTGTGCTTCCACTCTGAAGTTCTAGTTTGAGTCTGCTAATTCATTTATTTTTTATGCATGTTATATATTATTTCTCAAACCAGTACCATTATTATCCTCCGAGAGGGTATGTCCTCCCCACTATACCTATCAGACCCTCACTGCTAGTCGGCATCCTTTGGAATTCAGGGAGGTGTGCCTAAGGTAGTAACACCCGACCCATTTAGCATTGTTCGGTGGTTGTTCGAGTCCAATACATTGCATCACCAAACTCTGGTTAAATTGTTTTCCAACCCCAACCAATCTCGCCTCTCATAAAAAATAAGTCAACTCTCTCATCCCTATATAAAATACTACCTTTGAAAACACTAAATCCAACCCACTCCACCTCCAATGCATAACTGAACAATCCAAGAAAATAGAGTTTACCCACTCTACACTAATCTTACCCACTTCACCTTAATCAACTAGTAACACCTAACCAAGTGGTTGACCAAGGTCACCTTGGGAAGATTCATGCTTGTTAGTCGCACTTTACTCACTTAATAATATTTGTTTTTATATATTTTTTATATTAAAAAAATAAGAAACAAAAATATAAATATAATAGTGGATTAGAAATTAAATACACCAATATAAAAGGAAAATATAATTTTATTAGAAACAGAAGTGATCCTTAAGTTTTGACTAAGTACTCCTTCATTATACATTTTTTTAAATCCATTTATAAGTTCAATTATAGACAATCAAAAATTATCATTTCGTTCTTGAATTGTGAAACTAAATATTCATCAGAAACCTTCCTCAATATATTGATCCAACCTTATATATAGTATATAAATAATATATACACCCTATCCAAGGCATGATATCACTTTCCACCCACTATTCATCACCTAACTCACCTTACAACACTGTAAGTGGGGTTGTCCAAGTTAAAGGAGGGAAAATGATTTTTTAAGGGCTATAATTTGAATTTGAAATGAAAATTTAAGATTTTATCCCACCTCACCAAGATATCACACACCACTTTCACATCGCAAATTGAATAAAAATTTTAAAAAATTTAGAAGTAAGGATCCAAGAGAACTTTAAACCTCCCTCAAGGATCACACATGTATGTTAGAAATTATATAACCATGGTGAATTAGAGATGCATGGTTGGGAAAAATAAAAAAACAAATAAAAAATAAGAAAAAAATACTATAATATATTAAAAAATAAATAAAATACATTAACCTATACTAAATCTTATAAATGGAGAACCATCGGTAAACTACTCTAATCCCAAGACCGAGAACCCCTATAAAGGGGGATCTATCTTCTTTAAATACAAATAGAAATAAATCTCACAAATATACCCTCCAAAAATGGAAAAAATCAATGAGTATAACTATTTAGGGAGTTTTTTTGTGTACATGCTTCTCGATTCTTCCCCTGATGCTTTGGATCAAGATTTAAATAAACTAAAATCCTTGTTTTCACTTTTACATGGATAAATAGCATGTTTCATGGAATTTATATGAATTTACAAATTTGGTCATACCAGAAATATGAAAATATTTCATTGGTCAGGATTTCCATGTATGTCTACCATGTGGGTCATGGATTGATCTCATTACCTTTATTATTCTTCATGAATGTTCTTAAGTATCTTAAAATTTTCCCATGTTGTGGTTTGATAGATACACATTATTTGAATTAAATAAAGATTCATTTAAAACAACAGGGATTAAACTATGTTATAAAGCTGTCATTTACATTGTTAGAATCACAGGTAGTGAATTCATGAATCATAGGAAATGACTGGATTGGAATATATGACTTATGTCTTTCATAGGTAGTGTATTGTTTGTTGAAGTTACTCATACATAGCCTTTGTGTCTCTACATTTCTTCTTACTTGGGAATACCTTTACTCTAACATTAACTATAATGATTTATGTTTAATCTAATGAGGTCCATGGTATTTTTTTGATTTAATCAAACAAAAAATATTATCTCATTGGATACTCTTAAATAAGAGATTTAGTATAGAAATTAATCTCACACAATCTTTGTAGTTTATTTTCTTACATAAAAGCTAGGGGATCGATCCACTCTTACAGTGATTGAAATATTTATGGTACTCCTAAATTTTATATTAAATTTCCATTTAATAGCATGCAATAAAAAATTTCTTTTATTCATATTTAATCTCTTTTATTTCATTATAAATCCATTTTTAGTGTAGTCTCAATCAAATTAATTTTAAAATTAATAAAACAGTTTAAAATGAATCTATAATACTTTTATAAATAATTATAATAATTTATATATAACTAAAAAATGTGATTAATACTCTAAATATACTTAATTTTGGGGGATTTAATGTATTGAAATTAAATAAATATTTATTAAAATTAGGAATTGATCACACCACCATGCATAACGTTTTTCACTCCAGGAAAAATTTATATCCAAAATAAAATAATCATAAGAGTCAAAAGTGAAAACACATCCAATCATTATATAAAATGAGAATTATCATATCTCCTTGATGAAAAATAGTTCCCTCTTCATTTCTCATCTCACATTTAATTTTTTTAACCCTAAGAATCCATTCAAGACCTAATCACAACCTACCTTATATTTAAATACTTTTCACTTTTCACTCAAGAAAAAATTTAAATGGAGTTATGCTCATACTTAGAAAATACATGATCACCACATGCTTGTAAAAATTATAATTTCTTTAGACTATGGATTAAAGAGAATTTAATCAATCATGAGGTATATTTCAAGGTTTTTTTGGTGTATTTGGGTTGTTGGTTAAACTTATAAAAATATAAGGCTGAAAATAGGACATTAAACTCTTAAATATAATTTATGAATATTTAATTAACTATATAAAATTTAACACCCTCAGTTATCTTATATATTAATCCCTTACAATACCCTTTTATGGGTTATGAGTCAAAAAATGCAACAAAATTAATGTTTAAATCATCATTCTTCTTTTATTTGTGTTTTTTATATGTATATATTTTTTTCTTTTTTTTCTAATTTTATTTTTTTCAAATGTATTTTTTACAAGAATAATTAAATGATAAATGAATATAATGATGGTGAATCATGCCTATTTTTTTAAATTCCAAAATTATGAATCCACTCTCACACTCGCCCATCATTGAAATTCTTTCTAAAGTAAACACGTGAAATCTAACCCCACACTCAGACATGAAATAGTCATACAATGATATTAATAGTAAAGGGTAGGTGAGGGTAAAATATGATTATATTGTTTCTTAAACCTATACGGTCATCCATAGACAAATAAGGTCTAAACAAGGGTTAATGTATTGGGTAGTTACAAGGATAATGTGAGCTAGATAAATAAGTACCTCAGTAATTTTAAAAATACTACACAAACTTTATAGCTTTGAAAAAGAGATCGTCAAAAAATTTAGTCCACACATAAAATCCAATTTTTTATTAATAAAGTTAGGGTATTATGAATAATATGTCAAAATAAACATAAAAACCTCTTGGGATAAGAAAAATATTTTGGTTATAATTCATGGGAAAGGATTTTAAAAATTGTTAAAACTTAAAAAATTAATTGAAAATAAAATTCAAGGTATACACAATAATTTAAAATATATTCCATCAAAAATCATGGATAATTTATCAAAATATAATCAAGTGTGAAAATCACTTGGATATTCATTTAAGCTCAAAGATTCCTAAAAAGAAAACTAAAAGAGAAACATTAAAATCCTAACAATGAGTGAAACTCATCCTCCGCACTTATCTTTTACTACCCATAATTATATTTCATTTAGTTATAGTGGTAGGGAAGTATAAATAACTGATAAGGAAAGACACCACATAGTTATTTTTCACTATAATGAAATATTCTCATAATTGATACCTTTTCAACTTGAAAAAAACATGAAAAACATGAGAAATTTATTCAAATTTAAAAATAAATAAAAGAATAAATATGGTGGTAAAACTTCCTTGTGTCATCCCTCAATTGGTGATGTGTTTATACTTCATACATCCAGGTATTTATAATTTCTAACCATAATCATAAGGGTAATTCAATTTACCTAATTGTAACCACAACATGGTATTTCTCTCAATATATATGAGTTTACATCAAGGTTTTAGAGCCCCAAAAACAAATAAAATCCTCTCATCCTCCAAATGAATAAAGAGATGGAACTAAAGTAGGGGTGGAAAAATAAAAAAGGGGTGATCACTGATTATTATTCTTTCTCCCTCCATATGATACTTAGTTTGTTATTTATAGAGTAGTTTCTTGACCATATTTCTTGGAATATATTATTATAATTTTACCACCACATCCATGGAGGATTCTCCTTCATTAACCAAGGATTTTTTTCATGGGTTTAAAATCTGGATTCACAATGTAAGGGGAATCAACAAACATTTATTTTTGAATAAGATAAAAACAAGATGAATTTCAATCTATATTTTCCCCCATTAATAATATAATCTTGAATCTCTATCTTATCATGCACAACCTCTGGGAATTCTTGTTATACAATTTCCTGTACAATCTTCTCCTTGGTGGTATCTTATTTTTTTTCTTAATTGCTATCCAGGGTTGTGGTTGGCTCGGTCATATCTATAGTATCAATATAAGGTGACTTAGAAGGTAATTAAAAAGTGATAGATTAAAGGAAATGGAATTAAATGAAACATCAAATCATTTAATTAGGTTTTCCAGGATCTCTTGATATTCATGGATTTCATTTGGAAGGAAATATGAGGGTTGTGAGAGAGAATGGTTTTCAAATTGAGTTTCCACCTACTTAATGTATTCATTAGAAAATAACAACAGAATTTTTATTATTTTTATTCTTTATATTGTGAAATTTTCTCCATGTATTCTTAGATATTGGAAACCAATATTTCCATCATGTCCTTCAATTCTCATATCTCATATTTATTCTCCTTCAACTATTAATCCAATATCAATTCACTAATTACTATCTTTTTAACTTCCTTTAGTGTTGGTTCATCTTCATCTTGGTAGTATAGGGGGTTTTATAGTTGATGTTGAATAATTTAATTTTGATAGTAGTTATCATTTATCTATCTGTTAGTGTAAACTTCAAGTTTTTGTGTGTGTTGTGACCATTGGAATTTCTCTTTGAGTTACTATTGGAAGAAGGAGTGGATAGTTTTGAATTATTTTTCCACAAATAAATATATGACCTCAATGGTTATCTCATAAACTTCCTTGAACTGGATATATAGTTGGGTATCCACTATATATTAATTTTCATACAATGGAATGTATCCTAGTTGAGAGAAACAAAATAGAGATAAAATAAAGGAGAAGAGAAAAGAATGAACAAAAAGAAAAGAAAATAATGAAACAAAAATAATCTATATAGTGAATAAATAATATAAACCCAATTAAAATCCTTGGTAATTGTTATAGATTTATGAATATGTTTTCATGGGACTCTTATAAATACAAATTTAAGAACTCCTATAATATATCTTAGTGGCTAACCAAGGAAATATCATGAATATTCGCACTCGGTAGCTTCACTTCACTCGCTTATTAATATTTTTTTATTTTTTATTGAAACAAAATAAGAAACATAAAGGGAAAAATAAAATGGGTTTGGAAAGAAAAAATAATAAAAATAAAAATGAAAGTTAATTGTAAGGGGAAGTGATCTTTAAAGTTTTTTCTAAGTACTCCTTCACTGTCTATTTTTTTAAATCCATTTGTTAAATCAATCATAACCAATCATGAATTATTTTTCCATACTTTAATTTTGGTACTCAACATTCATTTAAAACCTCCCTCAATAAATCAATTTCACCTCCTTGATAGTGGAAAAAATGATACACACACCCTATCCAAGGCATTATACCACTTCCCATTCAGTCCCAACATACACTATTCATCAACTAACTCAAAACCTTACAATGTAAGTTTTGTAATTTAGGTGAATATAGAAGAAATTATTTTGTAAGGTCTGGAATGTGATTATAAAATCCAAAGTGAATATGGGATCTAGCCTCACCAACACATCTCACACCACTGTCACATCATATATGGAAGAAAATCTATAACAAATTGTGTAACATATATTCAGTATCAAATTAAACCACCTTAGGGAACACACCATAAAAATAGCTACTACATAACCATGTATCATTATAAGGTCATGGATGGGGATGAGAAATCCTAAATAGGAAATAAGAAAACATCTAATGTACTATATTAAAAAAATACATTAAACAATACTAAATCCCATGAATATAAAACCACCTAGGAACTACTCTAATACCTTGATAAGGAGCCCCTACGAAGGAGTATTAATATTTCCTTAATATAGTTAGGAAGAACTCTATTTAATATCCTATCCAACCTCATATAAATCTTTGTGTACAGCTTTTGAGGGGGATATTTTTACCTATTCATATTTCTTGATTCTTCCCCAAGGCTATGGATTAATATTTTACTGAAAAGTGATCCTTTTATAATATTTTACATGGATTAATAGCATGTGTTATAAAATTTCTAAGTTTTCCATGATTTGGATAAAAAATAAGTATGAAAATATTTCATTGGTTAGGAATTTTATGCATGTCTATCGTGTGTATCATGGATTGATCCCATAGGCTTCATTTTTATTCACAAATGTTATTGAGTATCCAATAGTTCACCTGTGTTTTAATTTTCCTTCTGTTAATTATTTTCATGAATTCAGGTTTTGATTAAAATAATATTGCTTAAACAACATTATGAAGGTATCACTTCCTGTGTTTTAATTGAAAAAATTGTCTTCGTGAATTATAGGTAGCAACTGGATCAAGGGTGAAAACACAGGTCGGCTATAGGTAGTGGATTTTCCATTGGAGTTACTCATTTATAGCCCTTATATCTTTACATTTATTCATATATAATAATCTTTTTTCTCTAAAATTAATATCATTTATCTTCATTTAATATGATGTGAGCCATGAAATTTTTAATTTAGCTACTTGCAGAAGTATTCCCATAGAGGTTACTCCTACGTAAGAACTTACCTATAAGAGTTAATCTCACACAACCTTTGGATTTTATTTTTATTAAGTTGTGCCTAAAAAATAGGGATAATCTTACATAGTGACAAAAATATTCATGTTACTCTCCTGATTCATGTTAAATTCCCATTTAATAACCCATAGTACCTAAAATTCCGTTTATCCATCCACAAGTGATTTCACTTCAATCATGATTACTTTTTTAGTTTTGGATTATTAAAATTAATTTTAAAATGAATAAAATAATTAAAAAATTAATTTAATCATTTCAAACTAATTCAAATTATTTTATAAAATACTTTAAAATGTGATTATTTCACTAAAAATACTTATTTTTTGAGGATTTAATACAATGAAATTTAATAAAAAAAATTATTAAAAATGGGATGTTATCATTCATCACATTTTCAAGATCAAATCCAGAGTTTCTGCCTTCTTTTCCGAGGATTAAACTCTCGCCAAAGGTCTCTGATCTTTTCCAAAGAGTGCCTCAACATAATCTTTCCTCAGTGGAGCTTAATGGTGCATCAGATCTCTACAATCTTACGTTGGTGGATCGGTTTCGTCATCTGCGTCCTTCAGTTGATGATTTTGATCGCTTTATCTTCAATTCATGGGATCTGCAAGAGCGCGCAGTAGTCGGATTACTCGATAGGAAGCATTTGATGATTCGGTTTGAGATAGGAGAAGACCTAATTACTGTCTGGTCTCGTTCCCCTCGAAGCTACAATAGAGATTTATTTTTTCTTATTCGATGGATTTTTGATTTTCACATGAGGCGTGACCACTCGGCGTTGGAAATTTGGGTGAGTCTTCCTGTTCTCCCTCTTTCCTTTCAAAATCCCTCTATTTTTTTCTCCATTGGAAATTTGATCGGTCGATACCTATGATCTGATCATCGGACGGAGGTCATCTATCACCCCATTTGTCCATGAATTTGTGTAGAAGTTGATGTTGCGAGGTCACCTATCATTTGGGTATGGATTTCATATGGGAAGGAGTTTCGGTGGAAGCATGATGTCAAATTTGAGTCTTGGATGTCCTTCTATGTTGCATGTGGTCGTCTTGGACATGCTGATTAGATTTTTTGAAGTAAAGGTATGGTTGGGGCTTCATCGAGGGTTTTGAGAATGGGTAGTGTAGGTTCAGCCTCACTGGTGATGAAGGTGTTGTCTAGGAGTATTGGGTCACAGCGTGATGAGGGCGCTCAAGATCTGGTGACTTCCTCTAAACAGGCAGCGAATGATTTTCGGGTTGCTGTGGTTCAGGCTGTGGGAAGCTCTGGTCCTGATTCCACAATCCAGGGGAACTCTTAGAAGGAGGTGTAGGAGAGGCCACAGGACCCAACTGTGAGGCACATTTTTGAACATTTAAAGAGTGATCTTGGTATTCCAATAAAAGTGGATAACCGGGATTCATGTGACCGACAGAAGGAGCTTGCACCTAAACAGCAGATGGACTCGGCTTTTTCTGAACTAAGGGAAGTGGATGCCTGTGCTGAGAAGTGGACAGGGTGGGAGGATGTTTCTAGAGGAATGTCAATAATGGTCTCCACTGGTAATCGATTTATAGAATTGGCTCAAGCAGAGGAAGATGATACAAGGCAGGAGGAGGGCCTTCTGAAGGATGATCTCTCCCATGTGGGTGCTGCAATTGGGAATACTGTTATACAGGATGTTGTGGAGCAACCACAATGTCTTTCCATGATTGAGTATAACATTCAAAATCAACAAGAACGGGTATTGCAGTATCAAGAAGTGAAAATCCCGGGAAAGTGGGATGATATTTCTGATAGTGAAAAGGAAAATGTGAATGGTATGGTTCAGATTTCTTATAGTGATGTGGTTCAGGGTGTGGGGATAAAGATGTCTGGGAATGAGGATGTTATGACTGCCCCACCATGGCGGAGGACGAGAAAAGATTACTCCTCTCTTCCAAGGTCGGTGCTTAACAGATCCTCTATTGCAAAGGAAAGTGGTGTTATGTTGTCTTCAAAGGAATTTTTGTCTCTGGAAAAGTTGAATCTAAGAAGGAAATATGCTAAGGTCCTCAAGAATTATGAAAGATCTGAGTGGGAAATTGCTACTTCAGAAGATGGAATATATAGTTGATTTGGTGATGGGTGTGATTTTTATGATTTGTAGTTATCTTTTCTCCCCTGCTGTACTTGGTTGATGTTTTCTTTTTTTATTAATAAATGTTCAGAGGCCTATCTCTGACTGAACTTTCTTGGTATTCCCCTTAAGAATACTCTCATTTAAACCCATAAGAATTCACAACTAGTCTCTAAGAGTTTGGTCTTTTAAAATAACTAAAATTAAGAAATAGAATGGTACATGATTTTATAACCATGATATATTGAAATGAAAAACTATGTATATACCTTAGACTACTTTACATGGTTTATAAACCATGAAGGATAATATATCCATAATATCTTATGAATCATGCTTCACCAAAAAAAACTCTTTTATTCCACCATATTTTCATAATCCTCCTCTAAGACTTTTGAAGTGTTGTTCCAACACCTTAAAACAATTGAAATTCATGAATTTCAACCTTCTAAACCTATTTGAACCCTATATTTAATGATATGTTATAATAACTAGTTTTCTAATAGATTATTAAATTTTGGGGAAATTTGAATCTTTTGTATCTAGGAGAATTGGGAATATGAATTTAGTGTTTGGATATGGTTCTCCAAGCCTTGAGTGTTAATTTATTGTTTAATTTGTTCAATATCAAACGTTTTGTGTGTTGGTTGAGGACTAAAGGATGAAATTTTAGGAGTCAAACTAATATTTTAGCTATGTATATAAAACCACAATATAATAGGGTATCATTGTGGGGTGGAATATGGGGGAATACTCATTGCATCATGGATTAGTAGACTATATCATTACCTAAAAATATGGTGGTGATGGTTATTAGTGAAATTAGTGGATCATGCTATAATGGGGATGTTTAAGTGTAGCAAGAAGGTTATGTATGATATAGTTCTAGAGTCAAAGAATATCATTACACAACTTATGGTTCTATGTCATGAGGTTTACTCAAGGATTAATTGTCACACTATAACCTAGATGGAGTTGAGTTTTGAATCACCTGATCATGCTATTTGGGTTCTGCCTTGAGGATGGAGGTTATATCACGAACCCATTGGTCATGTCACAATTGGACCCTGATTTTGGGTTTTACATCATGGAACTAGGGTTCACACCATAACATTCCCTTGCATGGTTTTAATCATGGTTAAATTCCATTTTTTATATCTTTAACCTTTGTTCTTTTGGTTAAATGGAAAACTAGGGACGTACATTTTGGTCGAATCCTCCCATCCACCTTCCTCTCATGGATCCTATTAGAAAAAAACTATGTGGATCATTTTCAGGTTGTAGTTATTTTTAACATCTGTCATTGTTAATTCCAAAAGTATTTTTTAAATTCATTTAAAAGGAATATGGTGCTCTAGCATAAGTTGTGGCAATTATGGCTATAGGTCAGAGGCCTTATCATGGAGTCTCTTATCATGACATGATAGGACTTTCAGGTTTTGAAAAATATAAAATTCATGAGATTTATAAAGTTTTGTTTTATGTGTGTAAGGTTTTTCTCCATAAATAATTTTTTTAAGGAGAAAGGTCGGTCACACTATGAAAATAAGGATCACACTATGATTTGTGTACCATGATGACAAATAGTCAAGTTCAGTCATGTGTAAAGGTATAGAAAATTCTACATATGGTTCAATTGGATATTATGTATGGTTTCTATATTTTCTAAACATTCTAATAATTTAACTCATTTCATAGCATAGAGGAAGTTTCATAAAGTATTTTAAGAAAATATCAATTATTCTACCTATATAAAGGTGTTCAAATGGTAGTGCATGGGTTCACATCATGATCGGTTTGTGAGCCTATAAGAACTAAATTATTTCTCCATGAAAAATACCCATGAGTAAATGGTTTTATTTCATTAAAAATAGGTCTCTACTATTTAAGACTAGAGCCTGTGTACAGACTATGAAGTACAGGATTGTTCCACAACTAATTTTTGAGAATCTAAAATACTTAGAGTTCCACACCATGATTTTAGTGGAATTAAAAATAATATAATGGATAGATGTTGTGGGTATGGTTTTTTAATAAGTATCACATAATGAATAAGGGATTACTTTCATGATTTGTGTTTCAAAATTTGTTGAGTTAAAAGGTATAGTGTGGAAATTATATAGCTGACTCACTTAATTAAATGATCTTTCATAAAAATAATTTTCAATGGTTTTTGTGGAAAATAAGTGGAAATGTATCATTCAAAAAATAATAAATAGGATCAATGAAAAGAAAGATAAATCCTATAGGGATGATTAAATAAGTGTGATGAGAAAATAAATAGCATAGAGGTGGATTTATAGGTGAATGGGTGGAAAATAGAGAGGAGAGCAAGGGTTATTATAGACCAACACTAGAAAGAGATAAAATAAGGAATATATAGGAATAATTATCACTATAAGTTCATGTATTTCATCATATTGATGAAAGTGGAGATGATTGATACACCATTAGTATTTTAACCACATTATTGGTTTATAAAAATTTAAGATATAAATGCTTGGAGGAGTAGTGAGTTCCCTAGTTGATTGAGATAAGTGATCTCTCTATTCTGTGAAAGTTGTAAACCTAGAGGGTCATTATGTACACTCTAACTTAAAATAAGTAATGTAATTAGTGATTTAGGTTCATCAACACATCATCATATCATTCTCCTTAGATTATCCTATTTTTAGTAAACCAAGTAAAAATCACTTGTATACCACTTTATTTATTACTTTTATTGTTGTGAGGGAGAGATAGGTGTTCCTTTTATAATTGTTACAAGGTCATTTTCAAGGTTTAATTAAAGAATTTTTTATACATTGATTCCACCATCCTTATTAGGTTATTCACTATGCTAGAGACCAACATACCCCTTTGATTAGTGGTGTTATTAGTGGTGATTTTCATATTTATTCAAGGGATTTGATATTGACTCCATAAGATCATGGTTTAATCATCCTAAATCAATGGGGAAATTTTTATGTGGTGTATAGAGTATGTCAAAATATTTTAAACACATATCAAATATCATTTTGTTTGTTTGAGGAACATTACCTGGAGAGTTTTCCTAAATATTTTGAAAATCCATTTTGAAATTGTAAATCAATTGGATATCAGTTGGTGAATATTTTTTCCATAATGGTGTGGGGATAAAATCACTAACCTTATGCACATTATTGGTTATGGTCTTAACATCACTATGTTTCTCAATGATTTTCGATAATTATGCTACTTAGGTTGAAGTGATTTAATTATCCATAAATGTTTATAATTAATTATATGGGTGTTATAGTTTGAGATAGGGTCCAAAAATCTTAGTGATGCTTGTTTGGTCTTGGATAAAGTTTATGATGTCTATCTTAATGATTGTAACTCCTATATTAAGGTTCTTTGTCCATATGATACTTAACTATATGATTATTTATGTATGATTATGAATTCTTGCATGGCGGTTCATAATTTGGTAATTTATAAAAAGACCAAGAGTTCAAAAAGTGATAATTTTAATGGATTAGAGCCCCGTGATGATTTGAGTGACTTCTCATCAATGATTGAGTGATTTAAAATCACATTATGACTTTGTCTCCAAGGATTTGAGGGTGTTAGTTGGGTGTGCGGGGAGACCAAGATAGGTATTTGGGCTTCGGATGAGTTTTGGAAAGCCTAAGTTGGTTTCCTAGGCATATTATGGAATGTATGGTGTGATTCATACATTTTTAAAGGATTGCATAAACATTCAACTAAATTATGGTTTGTAACACCCTACTTTGAGGGTGGGTAGTGGTCTTAGTACTTCAGGTGTGTATGATAATTCCTAAAGGGCTTGGTATAGTGTGGTGAGGAGGTTTTATTCTAGATTATTAGATTAAGAGGTCTCTTATGATGGGTGTGTGATGGGAAACCAAGTGTTGTTTATAGTAACTCTTTTATCATGTCTTAGTGATGATTTTCTAGGAGACCTTGAGGTTTGGTTTAGGTAGGGCCTTCAGACTTTCGGGTCACCATGGGGTAATAGATGTGGGGTGGCATGTGATTAGCCATGGGACCTACCTCATGTTAATAGTTTAACTTGTTTATAAGGTTATCTCTATTATTTCCCTCCTTAGGATATATTTCTTATATTGAGATCGTCCATTAGACCTACCTTGGGGGGATGGTTCAGCTCTTGTGAGAAATTGGATCTGTTTTTCTATCCTTGGGATATTTTTCATTTATATGTGATTATCCATGGAACCTATCTATTGATGGTATAATTTGGATCAAGAAGAAAGTTTCCTCTGTTTTCCCTCCTTGAGATAAACTTATGGAATATATGATTATCCATGTGACCTTACCAAGAGGGGATGGTTCAACATGTGTAGGAGGTTGGATTCATTGTTTCCCTTCTTATGGTCTACTTACGATATATGAGATTATCCATGAGGCCTTACATTAATGGTATGGTTTGGTTCATGTAAGAGTTTGAATCTATTTTTACTCTCTTTTGGATCCACTTCTGATATATTATTATAGTTATAATGAGGAAGTTTCCATGTTTTTCAAGAATCACCAAGAGAGGATTGCCAGTTTTCTATTGGTCTAGGGATCATCGAGAGTGGAACCCCAGTTTCTTTGTATGCCTAGGTTTATTTTTGTTTCACCTTTTATTTATGGGATCTCTAGTGACATAAGATTGTAATAGACATGGTTCACCATGGGTGATCAAACTTGGTATGGTAATGTTTCATGGATTCATTGTTTTCACACGATGACCCAAAAAGTATGCTTGATGTTATATGTTTTTATTATTTATTTTCATCATGAATATACATGAATATGATAACATATATTTGGGGTATCTTGATGATAACCTACTAATATTTATTTATTATACTGTTCAAGGGAACCCCAGTATTCATACAGACCTCTTATCTATTATACATGTTTTGTATAACGGATCAGACTAGAGAAGACCAATAGGATCTAGATGTAGGGTTGGGGTGAGGTGAGATTTTGGTAGTGGATCCACATTTATATTTTATTATTTTATAGTTTCATATATCTGATTATTCTAGTAAGAAATCCATTTAGATGTTTGATAATATTATTATATTGTTCATGTGTTATGTCATGAGAATATGTCTATTTTATTATTATTTTATTCTGAATATAATTACACTTGTGTACTTTGGTTTTCTATTTTTGGATGTAGTTTGATTATTTATTATTAATAATATCCATGCTTTTTTTATTATAGTCTCACCAATGTTTCTAATAAACTCTCACCACTAGGTGGTAGCCTCAAGTGTATGAGAGGGAGTGCCTGAGGTCTTATGGAAACCCATACAAGAGTTTCATTCAGTAAATTTTAATCAGGTAATTATAAAATGGTATCATAGTTTTTTTATTTGTTTTACTATTTAGGGACTTTGTACTCAGAGATATGAATGTGTTGATTCTTGTGATGGACCTTAGGTTAGTGAGTCGTGAAAACCTATTTGGTAGGAAGTTAAAATTAATAGGGTTATGTGATTAGTGTTTTTGGTTTTTATTACTAAATTTGAGATATTTATTTAAGTACAATACGTATATTTAAGATAATTATTCACAATTTTACTCTTATCTCGAAGTGGAAAGATGTGTGTGTGCATAAATCATACTTGGAACATGGTAATCACATGTAATTAATGTACTTATGTGTTATTTATGATATTGACATGATATAGGGTTCAATTTTTTGATGTAACAACCCAGAGTAGTTTATGATGGTAGAGATAGATAAAAAAAATAGGTTCCAATGTGTTTTGAACCAGGTTTGATTTGAATTTTTGGATTTAGAACAAGAATTTTTGTTTATATATGCATTTTAAAATTTTAAAGGGTTTTTTTGGATGGATGTTTGGGAGTAAAATACCTAAAATGTGATTTTGGGTGTCAAGAGATGGAAGTGTCTTGAGTGGTGGTAATAAGGTGCCACTGGAACCCCATTGGTAGTCCACTAAAGTTTTAGTGGGATATAAAGTAGTGTTTTGTGGTTAATAAACCATAAAATTCAGGTATATCACATTATTTTACAATAATATTCATTATATATCACATTGAATCACACACTAAATACCCATAGGTTTAGTGTATTTGGATAATAGATACATAAACAACTCATTTTACAAACATTCTTCAACATCTCCCACAAATATTCTACACAAATAAAACCCTTATAAACATATCATTCATAATAATCATAGACATAACTAGGGGAATGGAAATATAATAAAGTGTGGGATCATTAAGGGGTGAAAATAAGATATATCAATTGAAGATCATAAGTGAGAATAATCTTAACAAGTTGATGGATATGGAATACCCCAAATCCTAAGGTTGGTAATGTGTTAATTCCAACATATCCTTAAGAAAAGGCTTAAGATTACATTATCACCAACATACTATGATATTCATAAGATTAATTTCTCAAGAATAGATTAGAACAATGTATATTAGGGCTTAAAGTATGCATAAGATGTTACTGTTATATTAAATCATTGACAGCCAAGCATTAAAATGTTAACATTTGAATGAATCTTCCACTTAAACTCTCATTAAAATATCTATTTCAAAAGATAGAACACATGAGAGTTAAATTCATCCATTTATATAATTTATGAATAATATGATGTATTAACTCAATCATTATAACACATTATTTAATGAAATCATCATCCAAAGAGCATCTCTATGTCTATATAAACCACTTCCATGTGATAATAGTGGGTGTTGATGTTTAAACAAATCTCCATAACCCTATGCCCATATCTTATTCTTTTTTAACACCTTTAAGTTCTAAAATGTCATGGAATGAAGAATAATCATGCATTTATGACATTTGATTTAAGAGAAACTCATGGATACCTCTAGATGTGGGAGGATATTTATCCACCACTCTAGGTATCTCTCTCAAACCATGAAATGGTGATTTAGATATTATAGTGGATTCTTTGGTGTAAGGTGAACATTATTTATATATTATATATTTTCAATATACATGTTTTCATTTAATCTAGCATGGAGATCATTGTTTTTGGTTTCTAAATCACTTCTGCAGACATGATTAAGTGTGAATCATCTTGTAATGAACCCATAAATGGTATTAGAGTGTTCCATGTTATAATATACTAAAAATAATGTTTTTAAAATGAATAATTATATACTTTAAATTACATTAATTGTAAACATAATCTTGGATGAGGCATTAACACTATGTTATGGGATAATGTAATATGAGATTCAATAATTAACATTATGTTGTAAGACAACATAATGTTAGGGTCTCCATCTTGATATTATGTTAAGTTCTAATGTAATATCAATGAGTATCAAAATATATTATTATGGGTCAAATTATCTTGCATTGGTAATGAACATTATGTTAAATGGTTAATGTTAGTTGGAGTGTAAGATACAATATACATTATTGGATAACCTATCCTATGACATTATCTCAAAAAAATATAAACTAACATTATGTTGTGAGACAGTGTAATATTTGAAATTCACTCTACATTATATTGATTGTAAATATAATGTGAGAGATTTTTCTTGAAATCACATTGTGTGGCAACATAATGTCAACAACGGTGTCTTGACATTATGGGAAAACATGGTGTCAAGTGAAGTATGCACTATGATACTATATTTTGAGGCAATGTAGTACGGAGAACCAACTTGAAATTACATTGAGGGTCAAAGTAATGTCAACTAGGAATATAAAAACATTATTAATTAAATAATTATATTTAGTTAATTATGATTATAGTATATAATTTTTCTATAAATGATAAGTGATAAGCATTGTAAAATGGAATTTTTCAAGCCTAAATTAGATATGAAATTTTCATATATATGAATTTTTTATAAATGATAAATGAATGTTTATAAATTATAATTAAGAGGTATTTTGGGGAGATTAACAATTATAAAAGGTTTATAAGTTAATTAAATATAATGTTTTTATAATTAATTAATGTTCTCAAATTTTCATTAATAAATATTCTATAATATTAAGTATTAATTATATGTTATTCTATATAACATAGAAATAAAATGTTATTTAGAAATAATAAGGGGTAATTTATAACCAATTTATATATTAAAAAAAGAATAAGGCAAAAATATAATGTGTTTATATTTAATTATAAATGGTTCATAATTATTAATTTGAATTGTTCAAATTATAGCCTTATTTTTAGAAATTATCTAAACATAGTCAAAAGGGGTTTTTATGAATGATATAGACAAGTTTTAAAAAAAATGTATATGTTATTTAGATTATGAAAGCAAAATTGGATTATAAATTGAATATAATTTATTAAATACCTTATATTGAAAGTAAGATTTCATATAATGAAAAATATGAAATGTTCATATTATGGAATGAATATAAAGTGTTTATATTCATGATTTTTTAAAATCCATAATGATTATCTTATTTATAAAAATTTTATAGATGGATTTTGATTATGAATTATTCATAAATATTTATCTCATGTTTAAATATTTAAAATGTTTATTTATTCAATGGTTATTCCCTTGTTGATTCATAGTTATCAATTTTTTATTTTAAGAATAGTGTATGATTTAGTTTAATTGTTAAAATACTTCTATAGATTATCATACATACATTTAAGTAGTTACATTCTAGGTGTGGTAAAAATGATTTAGTTTCTAACTACCTTGAATTTGGTTTTTGATTGAATTTATTAGATTGAATTTAGATTTTGAGTTTATTTTTTATATATTAGGTGCTAGAGTTTTGAATTGGATTCTCCCCTGAATAATGTATTTATGGGTATAAGGACTTTGGGTCAGACTTCCCACTATCCTAGAAGATTATGCCTTATTCAGAAAAGTTGGGGGCTGCCTATCTTTGGTTTTAGGCTTACTCATGGAGAGATTTTCAATTTCATATAATTATAAAACTTTACATGAATATTTCATACATTTTATGTGTGATATGCATTTGGATATTTATAAATATGATTAGGATCTATTTTTTGAGTGAGTAATAAAAAATGTGAGTTGTGTAAATAGTTACACATCAATATGGTTTGAACATATTAGTTTGGTGGGATGAATAGTATTCCCAACTAAATCACAAGAATAATGTAAACATAGGTGGAATAACATGGGATAAGATGGTGAGATTAAATCCATTTTGAAATTATAAGTGTTAGATTCCTTCCAAATTGGATATTATCAAGACCTAAATAATTCAGTATGAGTGACCCTAATGGTTAGGTGGCAAGGAATTATCATGTGTAAGGCATGAAATCGGTAAGGTGACCATAATGTTTAGGTTCCCCTTTTTTGGTATTTAATTTGGTTTAAATTTATATAAAAACACTAACTGTTAGGATATCATAGGAATAGAGTTGGTTTTATCCTCTAGATGGATTGGAAAAATATTTGTGTAATAAAATATCTAAGAGTCGTATATGATACGATTAGAAATTATTGTCTAAAAAATATATTAATGGATTTATTAAATGATTAATCAGTATAATTCATGATGAAATATAGATATTGGACCACAAATTGGTATGATGAATTTAAAAATTGTTCTTCATTTTAGTGGGAACCACTTTAATAAAAATTATAATTAAATTTTAATATAACATGATAGTCATATCATAAATTTTTTTGTCATAAATAAATTTCATTATATTAATAAAACCTAAATATTAAACCTTAATAAGTAGAATTCTAATGTAAGAAACTCATAAGACTGGTAAATTAAGAAAAGTTCTTAATTATAATGAAAAATTATATGTGTTGGAACAATATTTTGTTGAATAACCAAGTGTTTAAGTTGTTAAACAGGTGGATATAGATGCTTATATGAAGTATAAAATGATTCACTTAGGGTTTTAAAGGCATAAAATGTACAATTACCTCCAAAATTTTAGTATCGTATACTTAATATGAATATGTATGATACTAAATATGATTGATTATTTAAATTAATTAGAGAGACTAATATTATAGGCATGTTTTGGTTAAGGAATAAATATTATTATCATTGATGGAAATGTTATAAAAATATGAATGAGTTTAATAAAAGTTTACCCAATATTCTCAAAATGTTTAGAATATAAGAATTTGGAACATGATGTCTACTTTATGATGTTGTATAAAGATTAAAAGTGGGTAAAAATTAAAATTTAGAGAAGAAAAGTTAGTTGGAGAATCTAATTATGTTTCTTTAAGTATCCAGATGAGGTCTTTGAAACCTAAAGGTAAAATTAGCAAGATTGAGTTACAATTCCATAAGATGGAATTATTAGAGATACATATAGGAGTTTATGAAACTCTATGTAATGTCCATGTGAGGTATCAAGGTCATAAAAATTGATTCATTGATTCTTAATGGTATCTGATACTGAATGTATATTTTACAAAGGTTGTAAATATAGAAGAGTTAAAAATCAAGGTAATAAATGATATATCTTATAGTTTTTATTCAAATATTGAAACAAAAAAGTTTTTACATCATGGATTTGGTTGTAAAGGAATATATCGAGCTTAGATAGATCTTAAAAGGATATGTGTCTTTATTTCATTTATCTTATGTGATAAGAGGAGTTTTTCATTCATAAAGTATTATTATGAACAAAATTTAATGATTAATTTTATACATATGGTTTATGATTCATTGGATTCTATAACATGATTTGAACATGAGATAAGGATAAAAAATTATCTACTATACAGTGTTTATCCAAATATTTATTGAAATATGTGGGAATATATTCTCACTACCTATCAATTGTATATTTTAAACAATAATATTCTTTTAAATAAATTCTCCAAACATATAGAATAATATATATGATATGGAAACAATAGTTTATTTATTTAATATTCATACTAAAAGGATATAGGAGTTATTTACTAAACACAAATAGTTTATTAATCATAGAAAGATATTTTGAGAATGATATAGATTCTAAGAGGCTTTTGGGATTATTTTTAAACTTATAAAATTCTAAAGTTAACAAATAAAATGTTACAAAAGTTTAAAGTTGATGTGATTTCACTGAATATTCTAAAAAATTAGGTTATTAACAATAAATAAAAATTTATTAATTACATTTATTTGTTGTGATAAAGTTAGTATCATTATTTATTAAAGGATTATACTAGTTAAATTTAATTTCAATTCCTAAAGGATTTTAGGATGTTTTGGAAAGTAATAATGTAGATAGTTTCATTATTTTAAGGAAAAGTTTTGATGGTATTGGTTCTAAGGATGATGATTATGAACTTAAAAAAAATCTAAGTAGACAGTAGAAGTTTACATTATAATATTTCATGTCGTGAAGTTAAGGAGTTTGAGTATGTTCAAGAATTTGAACATTAGGAATATGATTCCTAAATCTCAACATTATTCAATATTTTTTCTTCGTAGATGTTACTCACTAAATATTTTAGTGGTATGATTTTATCATATGGTCACATATATATATATATATATATATATATTATAGGAACTATATAAATATGTAATAAGTCAACATTTCCCTATAAAGTGAGATAAGCATAAGGTTTATCTGGCACTTTATCATATACAATATGATTGACGAGACATCATGTTGTACTTTGTTAATTATTATTAGAAGAGTTTTAATAATATGAAATATATCATATAAAATAAAATATTTATTTAATCATATTTTCATGTTGAATGTATAAATGTATATTCAATTATATAGTCCATGAAAGTTAATAATAATTAACCTCACAAAGTATGAATCTGAGTTATCCCTAAACAATTTTTATCATATAGTTTTACAGGTTATGATGAAATGTAAAAATTATCTTGATTGGGATTCTCATATAAAGGTAATGAATATTATCATAAGGTATAAAATGAGGGAAAATGTTTTTTGTTTGTGCACTGGATGGCCTATGGAGTATACCACATGGAGTGTCTTAAACTATATCTCTAGAATACTAGGGGTTAATATATCATATCAATCCCCTCTTACATGAGGTTAGAAAAATACCTATCATGAGAACCATTATACTCAATAAATTACATCTTATCTAATCCAAGGGTTTTGGTGTATGCTATTGATCGTGTCGTCAATTGGAGCTCAATAAAGATGGTATTTTTCCTCTCATATAACATGTTTGATATTAATGACCTTGATTGAGATAAACTGTAGAGTGTGTTTTCATACATAGATAGTACATATTATTTGAAAATCTATTAGGATAATGAATATGTGATATTATCATCCATAAAGGTGAATGACATGTGATGTGTTCATCAATTTGTTCAGTCTATACTTAGAGTGTCGATAACATATGAGTTGGATATATGATATTGACATAAACTTTGTCCCATGGTTGCTCAATGTATTAGAAAAAAAATATTGTATGATAATTCATGCTAACATGAGATACAATTGGTTGAAATAGGTATATATATACATGTGTTTGATGGATATCATTCCAGATCCCTTTGTATTTTGAGTAACATTGATGATTTCCTAGATTCCACTTTTTTCTTACATTTATATAACTAGTGATCCATATTTTTTATCAATGTTATAAAGTCCCATGGGGTCACACTTTTTTTTAATGAATGGGGAATGATTTTGACTCAATGATTTACTCTAAAAAAATTAGAGTTTAATCCAAAAATATTTTTGGATAGTCAGTCTCAAGGTATTTCATATGATGTGATACATGGTGAAGTTAATGTTATCCTTCCAAAAGTGTTTTTTAAAATATATAAAAGTATTTATAGATATTATTCCACAATTTATTATAAATTCTATAATATAAGTTGAAATGTATTAAGGTTATTTAGGGTTTAGTGAAAGTGGGAGATTAATAGAGATGGTATTCCTTAAAGCCTAAAATTGGGAATAAGTTAGTATCAATGTGTCCTTGTGAAAAGTAATAATATTATAGTATTAATAATATTTCATCGATATATTAAATCATTGACAGCTGAATTTTAAAATTTTAATGTTTTAATGAACCTACTATATAAGCTACCATTAAAAGAACCATTTCATAAAATGAATTGTATAATAGTTAAATGAATTCATACATATAATACATGAATAATATTATGAATTAAATCAAGCATTATAACACATGATTTTATGAATAAATAAACCAAGGAGGATCATTAAAGATATATAAAATTGCTTCCATGTAATTGAAGTGGGTTTAGATGCTTGGTCAAATCTCTCTAACCATATGTACTTATATTCTTCTTCCTTATCACCATGAGGTGATGCCATACCATGGAAAAAAGAATAATATGTAATTTAGGATATGTTATTCAAGAATAACTTATGGATACCTTTTTAGGTGGGAGGATTCTTTTCTTTCAAAATAGTTATCTCTCTCAAACCATTCAATAGTGATTAAGATGTTACAGAAGAAGCTTCAGTCTAAAATACACATTATTTATAGTTAATTCATTTTTAGAATGAACTTTGTAATTTAATATAGAATGGATATATTGTTTTTTTGGTTTATAAATTGATTAGTTTTTCTATATTATGTTAGGATTTGAAAGAAATTAGGAGCAATACTCTACTCGTTATATCAGACAGACCTCGAAGGAACCATGTGCACCAGATGTACATTCATCCAATCACCTTCAGCCAGAATAGAAGAAAACTCCAAAATATTACCTAATAGAGATTTTTATGATAACTAACTCCTCTAATATTGTTCACTGGAACTAGGATGAGATCCCACCTAATCACCACACAAACTCTATGAATACATTACGCACACAAACAGAAAATAAAACAGATGAACAAGATTTATGTAGTTTGAAAAAAATTCCTATATCCATTAGAGAGCAATAGGTTATCAAAAAAATATATGTTCAGTAACATTGTGTATATTTTCACTGCACAGGATGAATCTGATTAGAAAAAGATATGTTTGGTGTATTTGGTGCTTTCCAGGTCCATCCATTGTAACAGAAAAAGTGATACTCCACATTTATTTCAACTCCCAAAAAGTGGTATCAAAGGGTTGGTTATACTTCACTATAAAAATTCAGTTTTCTTCTCCCCTTGGTTTGTAAGTTATTTTATTTTAGTTGGTTTTACTATTATTAGAATAATGACTTTATAAGAAGGAAAGGTTTGTATTGATTAGTTCAATGGAATGGAATTTTCCTTTTGAAAAATGAAACCATAGAATATTTTGATACAAAAAATATAGATTATCTTCTATATGGTAAATTTATTGAAACTAAGGTCAAAAAATAATGGATTTGGTTGAATGGGAAATCATTATATTTTATCAGGATATCTCTCTCTTGTAATGATGCATTCAACATTAGATATAAGAAAACTAATTAAAAGGTTATAAAAGTATTTCCTAACATGTATGAGAAGCTAATGGTTCTTAAAAAAGTTTTCATAATGTCAGGATTTTTTAGCTTAAGGTTATCATATGGAAGACCCAAAACCTATAATGTGAATGATTTAAATATGATCTTAGAGAAGCTCAAACTGGTGAAGGTAACATTCATAGAAAATATTTGTTATTTTTTTATTTTTTCCTCACTTCTAGAGAGTTGATATGCCACGATGAAATCAGTGAGTAGCTCTAGTGGGAAGGAAAATATTTTATTTACTAAAATTTTAAGTAGTATCTTGAATAAGGATTTGAGGAAAATTGAATTTCAATATTCATAAAGAGGTTTTCTCAATGCTACCGAATAGGTATAGTCACCTCAACTGAAGGACCATCGGAAGAAGAAATATTAAATTGATAATTCCCATATAAAAAATTAAGGTAATTCAAATGGTATAGGTCCTATAGATTGGATTTTTGGTAAGAAGGTACATATCAAGAAAGATTGTAGTAATTAGATGGAGGCATCAAATTCCATACATACAAACTTAATAAGTATAATGGAAAGTGGCTCTAGTTTGATACCAAGTATGATCATTCTAGAGGAGTCTTGGGTTATTAACTCAGGTTCATAGTTTCATTCAACTGGTGAGAATATATTCATGGTTAATTATGTACCAAGAATCTTAGGAAGAGTACATTTAGTAGATTATGAAGCTATGGATATATTTAGTAAAATATATATTAACATTTGAATGAAAATTTTATGTCACTTGAGACTAAAATATGTTACACATATTCCAGTTCACTGGAAGAACCTTATATTTTGGGATAACTTGATGATACTGGTTTCAGAATAAATTTTTTAAATGGAGTTTGGAAGATTAATAGAGGGTCCACAGTGATTTATTATGGAGTGAAAAATGGAGCTTTATACTTTAAAATATAGAATCATAGAGCTATACTAATCAGAAACACTTCATCAAACAATCTGAAAATGTGGTATTATAAGTTTTTTTACCTCATTAAAAATAATATGAAAGTTATAACGGTGAAAAGAAGATATAAAAATGTTAAAACAGACCTTGTAAGATCTAATAGTTGTATGATATGGAAAAAATAGAAAGTTTCCTTCAACTTGGATAGTATAAATCCAAGGAATTTAAAATTAGATATTTTTCATTCCAGTGTTTGGGGATCATCCCCTCTTCACTCTAATAGAGGATCACTATACTTAATGACCTTCATTGATGATTCTACACAAAACATATAGTTTTAATTTATGAAGAATAAATCTAATGTTTTTTTATATAGAGACCCTTAATTAACATACATTAACATTACATCATTTTTACGGAATACTTAATAAATTTCACAAACAGACGCCAAAAGATCATATTGTTTAGTTTTTTTGGGAACATGTAAATGTAAAAATTGGTACATAAGTGAGCTAAATTATCTCCCACTAGGTTCTTCATAAAGATAACCATTATTATACCCATCATAGATAATACATATCTTCATAAAATTAGTAAAGGAAATATAAAAAAGAAGTGAGCTTTGATGCTCAATAAGGGTAAACAAGGGAGATTTGTAAGCATAGTCATTAGCATAAGGGTATGAGAATGTGATCATAACATTAGAAGATCATACCCTTTATATAAAATATCATAAATATGAATCATGAAATAAATATTATAAGTTCATATGAAATGAATCATAAGGGAATAAATATCTTAATCAATGAAATTATAATATAGGAATAAGACATGAAATTTTGGAAAACACATAAACATGTAATATCATTCCCTATAAGTCAAGGCTAATTTCTAGAACTTATCAGGGCACTTCATGGGGACTAAAACTCCTGGGAGGGACACACCACCATCCCCAGTCATAGTCCTTTCCTTATAAGGTAATGGGTTTCCCCATATTCCCATGGTGGATCGGGTTTTCTATTTTCCCATAGTGGATTGGGTTTCCTCATCTTCCAATATTGGATCAAACTTCTTCATCTTCCCATAGTGGACTGAGATTCCCCATCCTCCATAGTGGATCAAGACTATCAACTTTATTCCATTCATTATATCATGAGATATAAATTTTTACCCAATGCATTGGAGTAATATATAGGTCCCACCCATCATATAATGAAATTATACATGCATGTTGCACAAGATAACAAAAAATTCCTCATATCATGACCCATAAAAAGAGATGGGTTTCATAAGAATCATATAATAACCCATGAAATGAAATGGGTATTATAAAAATTTCATCATATCATAACCAGTAGAAATGATATAGGTTTCACTATCATTTCATCAAACATAACTCATGAAAAGAAGCAGGTTTCATAATCATATAACCCATGGAAGAGAAACGGGTGTCATATAAATCATTCCATAAAAACATAAACCATTTAAGAAATAATATGAATGGTATTCCTGTATCATGTTGATAATAAAGATTAAAATATATCAAATTATTCTATATTAGATGGAGAAAGATTTTGAAAGATCACTTGGAACCTTTCTTAAGGAAAATATACTTTCTTTAAAAATTGCTTTCATAAAACCTTTTCAAAAATATTTTTCATATAAAGAACTATTTGAAATTTAATTTAAAATATTTATTGAGGAAAATATAATTTCCCATTTGAAAAATTATTTTTAAAATATAAAGTGTTTTTAAAACCCTTTTCTTTCAAAATGGATTTGAAAACATATAAATAAATATTGAAAACATTTTGAAAACCGCTTTATTTTAAAATACTTGGAAAACTTATATATAAATATTGAAACATTTATGAAAAAAAATTATTTTAATAAAAATTTAAATATAAATAGCTTATATAATATTTAAAAAAATCTTTAAAATAACCATGTAAACTTTCAAAGGAAGTTTTAATGAAATGACGGTCATGACTATGGGTAAATCCATACATGTTGAACATTCCTTTTGCACCGTATAATGATTTGAAAAGTGCCTTGATTGGAAAAAGATATAAATGTTCCTTTTAGAACCATTTTTAAAAATTTAAAACATTGGTAAAAATATATTTTAAAAATAATAAGATAATAGTATTAAATTTTTTAAAACATTTTTATAAAACATGGTTTTAAAGGAAAATAGATTTCCAACCAGAGAGAAAAATAAAGACGAATTTTCTTAAAAAACTTCTTAATTATATTAAGTACCAACTAGTGTAAAAATGGTTCCATTACATTAAAATGTCATAAATAAATATATTATAATAATATTAATGAGTTTTCTTGATAGATGGATCATAATATTTCATCAATGGAAGTATAATCATAAACAATCCTAGTAAATGATTAGATTATAGCAATGAACGTTTACCACTTTGGTAAATTTTAATAAAAATACCCATGAAAGGATAACATTAAATTAATATTAAAATATAATTAAAATAAGTATATTATTGATACAACCTATCTAAGGGAACTATATACACCTCATAGAAAAAAATAGGTGCATAATATGGCATGTATCTCAAAGAAGGTAAGTTGAGAAAAATTACTTTAGGGATTTGGTAACTTTTGAACCATAATACCCATGAAATAAAGATAATTAAATAGATATGTAAATACCCATAAATTTTATTATAATAATAATATAATACATTAATGGGTAGTGTATACACCACACACAAAAATTAGTGGTGAATGAGGCATAAGTCTCACAAAATTAAAAGTGAGACGAGAAAACCCTTACTACTTGAGTAACCTTTGAATCCTAAGGTATGTGAAAGAATAAAATAAATTTAAACTTTTAAAATCATGAAATAAATTAAATTAATGATATATAATATAATAGGGCAGTATATATACCACACAACAAGAATAAGTGGGGAATATAGCATATATCTCACAGAAATAAAAGTGAGATAAGGAAACTCTTACCTTAAGTCTTGACTCTCTTCATACACATTCAAATATACCATATAATAAATATTATTATATTATACATATAATGAAGAAGCATAATATTATATCTAATACCATATATTATTTTATTATAACTTTATATTACCCATTTATTAACAATTCCATGTTAATGTTACGTTTTGGGTACTATCTGCTTTGTTTTTCATATATGTTTTGACATATTATTCATGATCCTATTACTTAGATTATGATTTATTTATTTATAGAATTTTAAACATAATATAAATATCATATATATTTATTATATAAATATTTATAATAATCTAAAAAATATAGTAATCTTAAATGGAATACATCGTTCATGGAGACAATAAGCCGTATATACACGTGAACGTTGCTTCCATTATCTTATTATATTAAAATAAATAAAGTAAATGATATATATATTATTTAAATAGAATTATTATTTCATAAATATCATATAAATTTACTAAACCCATTTTTAATACATTTAATGTAAAGTGTGAATGAATCACATCGCTTTGAGGTGGAGGTAGTCCACACATCCACAAATGAAGTTATCATATTTACGCAAAATGAAAATAATGAAGGTATATTTTATATAGTAATTAAATAAGAATAAATACATCAAAAATATCATATATATCATATAAAAATAGAAATTATATCATTATTTCCAACCTTGATATGTGGTAATGGAAGAAAAAACGACATCGGTTCACGAGGCGGTAATCCTCTGTACACACGAATGATGATTGTATATCCCATTTTATGGAAGTGTGTGTGAGTATAAGTAAAACCATTAATATAATAGCATATAAATATATATATATATATATATATATATGATATTAAGGTTATTATTTAAGCTTGTAATAATTAGATTTTAGGGGTTGGAAAAATAAATAAAAACAAAGTTCTTGTTGAAGGATGTTACCTCTTCTTTGGGTAACACTTTTTGGTTATCACTATAAAATTTGGTATTTCTCACTATTCATCAAAAAATGACATTTTTTAGAAAAATATAACAAATTCAACCTAAGGTAATTTAGAAATTATGAATTCAAAAATGAAGTTTATTTTATCAATTTCAATTTCTAAATTTTTTTAAAATAAACTTTACTATTGTTTACAAAGGGACATAAAAAGAATTTATTTTAAGAAAATAGTATTTTCAAACATATAAATACTTTACTAAAAATTATATGTACTATTATCAATATGTTTTATTTATATAAAAATATTATAAATGATATTTAAAAATTAGTTATTGCTATTCATATTACTATATTTAACAACTATGTTATAACTATATTGTTTAAATAATTATAATAATAAAATGTTGTTTCGTAGAAACTTAGTGTTATGTGTAGCATGTAGTGCAAGTTAAGCCTATTTTATGTGTAGTGAAAGCTTAACTTTATCTAGAATATAATTAAATCTTAACCCGGTGTATCATTCAATTTAAGACATCAATGAAAATTAATTTATTGAAAAAAAATTCATAAAAACATAAGGTGTTACATTCTACCCCCATTAAAATGAATTTCTCCCTCAAAATTTTTCATTATGGTTCTAACTAGTGGTTTCTCCATAATACTTTTTCCAGGTGAGTGGTCTTGATTTTTATAACTCTCTTTTTACAATCCATAATTTCAACTGGTTGTTTCTCATAAGAATGATATTTCTCCAGTGGTATGACCTCTGAGTGTGTACATGTGAAGGGCCAGGTATGTACTTCCTCAGGAGAGATACATAGAACACACCATGTACTTGAGAGATATTTAAAATAATTTCAAAGTGATAGGATTTTTTCTTGATATGATCAAGAATTTCAAAGGGAATGATATACTGAGGTCTTAGTTTCCCTTTCTTCCTGAATCTCATAACCTTCTTCTAGGGAGAGATTCATAAAAACACCTTCTCACCAAATTCAAATTCTATATCATGCTGATGATTATTGGAATAAATTTTTTGCTAACTTTGAGCTGCCTTAATATGCTAATAAATGGTTCTAACCTTCTTTTTCAACTCTACATCTTCCTCCTGCGCCTCCTTAATATTTACTTGGATAGTGGGTTGAACATTAAACTAAGAAAGGTACGATTTATCCCATTCCCTTAGGATTTATAGTTCCATCCTTACAAATCTAGAAATATTGTATCTTTTGTAAACCTCATCATAGATAAGCTATCATGATCCTTTTGACTCAAGGCATGAGACATCTTGTTCGATTTCTCAGGGTGGTAATGTATTGAGAAGACATAATCCTTTATCAGCTCTAATAATATTCTCTAGTGAATATTAAAATCATTCTATGTGAATATATATTTTCAACTTTTATTATTAGTATATATACCACAATTTTCTCCATAAATATAATGCCTCCATATTTTAATGAAAAAATTACCATAGCTAACTCCAAATCACGAGTTGGGTAATATTTCTCATGGATATTAAAATTTCATGAGGAATAAGAGATAACCATGTTATTCTATATAATAAAATATCCAAATACCCTCTTGTATGCATCACTATAGATTAAAAACCCTTCTCCAATATAAGGTAATGTAAGAACAGGTGCGCTAACTAACCTTATATCAGTTCCACGAAATTTTCCTCACATTCATCTGTTAAGAGGAACTTGGAACCCTCCCTAGTGAACTTTGTTAGAGGATTATATAGTCTTGATAAATTCTATAAAAACCACTGATAATATCAAACTAAATCAATAAATCTAGGGATCTAAGTCACTATATTTGTTCTAGGACAACATTCAATAGCCTCCATCTTTGATGGGTCTATATCTATAGCCTTCATTGAGATTATATAACCTCATAATGAAACCTTTTGTAGCCAAAATTCACACTTTGTAAATTTTTTATATATTTTCTCCTTCCTTAGGGTCTTTAGTAAAACTTTTAAGTGGTATTTATGCTCTTCCTTACTCTAGGAATATATAAGAATATCATCTATATAGACTACCATAAACTGATTGAGGTAATCTTTAAAGACTCTATTCATTAAGTCCATGAAGATAGTAGGGGAATTAGTAAGACTAAAAAGCATCACTATATATTAATAGTGTTAATACCTTGTATGGAATTTCATTTTGGGTATATCCTCATTCTAAACCTTCAATTGATGAAATCTATAATGAAGTTCGATCTTTTAAAGTATTGAGCTCCGTGTAATTGATCAAACAAATCATAAATACATGGAATATGATACTTTTTCTTGATTATGATCTTGTTCAACTCTCGATAATCAATGAAAAGTCACATTGATCCATATTTCTTTTTCAAAAAAAAAGAAAAGGTGCGCCCTAAGAAAACACACTTTGCTGAATGAATCCCTTATCAAGGTTTTCTTTGAGTTTCTTATTAAATTCCTACAACTCAATTGGGTTCATTGTATAGGGAACCTTTAAAATTAGTGTGGAACTGGTTATGAGTTCTATCAAGAACTCAAATTCGTTTTTTGGTGGAAGTATAGGAAACTATTCTGTAAATACATCCAAAAATTCCTAAAGAATAGTTTTATTATTGATGTTAAGTTTATCCCCAACCATTTGTGACAAAAAATCCTTTTGAATGGGAATTAAGACTCATACATTGGATGTAGCATCCACATGGAGTCCATACATATCGTTGCATTGATAGACAAACATTGGTTAGTCTGTAATATCAAACATAACTTTATTTTCTCAAAAATCGATGTGTTGTTTTTGTAGATAAATCCAATCCATGCCAAATATGGCATCAAATTCAACCAAAGGTAGAATTAAAATATTTTCATGAATCATATTCCCAAAAAAATCAACCAAAGAGGAATCATAGGCTTGAAATTCAATCATCATACCATTAGGGGTTTTCACTGCTAATTCCACATCTAATCATTTGGGTAGAATATTAATACCCTTATAAAATTCTTTAGATATGAAAGAGTGGGTAGATCCATAATCAAATAAGACATTATTAGTTCTAGAGTGGATGGTAAGTGTAATTTTCACCCCATTATTATCGCACACCTCATCAAAAATAGTGATCGCGTGAGATTTATCCTTTTCCCTCAGCTTAAGAGGTTGTTGACGCCAATCATCATCACTAATACTCAGGTTTGTTCACTGGTTAGTATAATTCCCATTATCCTTACACTTTAAGCACTGATGTGTGGGAGTTTCACCCTATATAGTTTTCCCTCTATTCACATCATTAGATAACTTCTTCCCATTATTTCAGCAATCAATTTTCCATTATCCTTCCCTTACACACATAAAACATTTATTAGACCCCATAATACAATTTCCTCTATACTTCTTTCCACACTTAGAGCATAAATGAAAGCTCATCTTCTTCTCTCTATGGTTTTTATATTTTCCTTTGAACTCCATCTTCTTTTTCTTATAAAAACCATGGGATCGATACATAACTACAACCTCTATTTGAACCTTTATTACACAATGAACAATCTATTCATAACTACTAAAGTATCTTATGTCCAATTCCCTTTTGATAATTGGATATAATCCACTGAAGAACCTACCAACTTTACTTTCAGGTTGGATGATTATACTATAAGCATACCTCTCAAGTCTTATGAAATTATACTTGTTGGTACCAAGAGATTAATAATCCATTCGATTTAGCTAAAAGAACTCTTTCTCCATATTTGTATGAAGAATATGTGGAAATTACTTATTGAAATATAATTTAATTAACCCATCCCAATCAATGGATTAAATTTTATCTTACTTCCTTGTATTTTTTATTATAGTCCACCACTAGTATGCTTCTCCATCTAATTGATAAATATCCAGAATGAACTTCTCTTGTTCTGAACACTGGATAATGGAGAATATATTTTTAGTGGTACTGATCCATTGTTTGGTAACAAGTGGATCAACAGACATTCTAAAATAAGGTGTATGTTTCTTCATGAAGGACTCAACAAAATGGTGTTCCCTCCTTTTCTCATTTTCAAGTCCAGCCTGATTCATAGCTTAAGAAAGTTGGGTGAGAATACCAATGAGATTCTTCATTCCTGCTCCCATGGAATTCGGATTCTTAGGAGAACAATGTTGAATTTTCCATCACAATCACCATTAATGTGGTTCCTTAGAGTTCCATCCATTGACTAAAACCAAAAAACATATAGTAGGAAATAATAATCATAGTGGGGAACCATATAATCATGAAATCCCACTTATAAGATGTCTAAATTATGACACCCTATTTAACCTATGACACCTTAGGTTTATCCTAGGTTATTTATAGCCAACCTATATTTAAATCCTTCATGATGTTTTTGTATGTTTCTGTGAATTCCCAAATTATATACCATGTGATTGTAAAACTAGGTGTGTAGTAACTCTCATTGTTGTGTATCAGTTCCTGATCGAGTCTAGCTCAATACAGTATTTTTGGGGTTATTACCCCTATGTAAATATATGATAGATCCATATCTAATTTTAGTATATAGAAAGAGATGTATTGCTAGGAAACCACTCACTCTATCCTTTACCAAAATTCTAGGACATTTTCCTATACTTTTCCTCATCTCTAAACTTGTCCTTAGACATATCCTTAGGGTTATCAATAAGTTTTTCTCATCCTAGTTTCCAAAGTTAAACTAAAATTTTCTCTGATACCAACTATAATGAACCTCACTTAACATACATTAACATTACATCATATTTTTGGAATACTTAATACATTACACAAATAGACACCTAAAGACCATATTAGTTTAGTGCCTTTTGAAACATGGAAACATAAACACTGGTATATAAGTGAGCTACATTATCTCCCTCTAGGTTCTTTATGAATACCAACATTTTTAGACACATAATACATAATACATATCTTTATAACCTTTAGAAATAAAACATAAAAATGGGTGGTCTTAGATGCTTAGTAAAGGTAAACAAGGGATATATGTAAGCATAATCATTAACATAAGGGTGTGAGAATGTGATCGTAACATTATAAGATCATACCCTGTATATCAAAGATCATAAACATAAATCATGTCGTAAATATTATTAGTTCATAATACATGAATAATAATGGAATCAAAGGATTAATCCATGAAATCATAACATATGAATAATACATGGAATTATTATAGACACATAAACATGTAATATCATTCCTTGTAAGTCAAAGAGCATTTCTAGAACTTATCAGGGAACTTCATGGGGACTAAACCTATTGGTAGGGACACACCACCATCCTTAGTCGTAGTCCTTTCCTCTTAAGGGATTTAGTTTCTCCATCTTCCTATAGTGGATCGGGTTTCCCCATCTTCCCATAGTGGATCGAGTTTCCCCATCTTCCAATTGTGGATTGTGCTTCCCCATATTTCCATAGTGGATTGAGTTTCCCCATCTTCCATAGTGTATCAAGACTGTATACTTGATTTCCATCATTATATTATGAGATATAAATATTTACCCAATTCATTTTAGGGATACTAGGTCCCACCCATCACATAATGAAATCATACATGCATGTGCCATAAGATAAAAAAAATATTAATCATATCATGACCCATAAAAAGAGATAGGTTTCATAAATATCATACCATAACCCATGAAATGAAATGGATATTATAAAAATATCATCATATCATAACCTTTGGAAAGTATATATGTTTTACAGCCATTTCATCAAAGCATAACCCATGAAAAGAAGCAATTTTCATAAGCATATAACTCATGGAAGAGAAATAGGTTTCATAGACACCATTACATCAAAACATAAACCATTAAAGAAAGAATATGAATGGTATTATTTTATCATGACCCAAATAAAACTTAAACTATATCAAATTATTCCATCCTATATAGATAATAATTTTGAAATATCACAAGGAACATTTATTAAGGAAAACATCCTTTCTTTGAAATTCCCTTTTATAAAATAATTTTAGAAATAATTTTCTTATAAAGAATTATTTGAAATTAACTTAAAACATTTCTTGAGTAAAATATCCTTCCCACATTGAAAAACACTTCTTAAAACATAAATCGTTTCTAAAACCTTTTTATTTGAAATTGGATTTGAAAATTTATAAAGAAATATTGAAAACATTTTGAAAACCTATTTCTTTGAAAATAATTTGAAAACTTATATAGAAAGCTTGAAAACATTTTGAAAATCACTTAAACAATAATTAAATTCCAGAATATTAGGAAAAAAAATTTCTTTGAAAATAACCTTATATACTTTCAAATTAATCTTCATGGAAATGATGGTCATAACGGTAGGTAAATATGTACATTCTGAACATTCCTTTTGCACCATAAAATGTTTAGAAAAGTTCCTTGATCAAAAAAAGAGGAGAATATTCCGTTTAAAACCAATTTTAAAAAGGTAAAACATGGGTAAAATGTCTTTTAAAAATCATAATATAATATTATAACATTTTTAGAAAACATAGTTTTGAAGAAAAATATATTTCTGACCAAATAGGGAAATAAATATGGATTTTCTTTAAAAAAATATTAATTATATTAAGTACCAAATAGTGTAAAATATTACCATTACATGATGATATAAAGAATAAATATATTAGAATAAAATTCATGATTTTTCTTGAGATATGAATCATAATAGTTAATCTATGTGAGCATAATCATAAACAAACCCGATAAACGATGAGATTATAGTAATAAACTTCTACCAGTTTGGTAACGTTGAATCATTATAATCATGAAATAATAACATTAAATGAATATTAAAATATCATTAAAAGAAGTATATTAATGATATAACATGTACAATAGTAGTATATACACCTCATAGAAAAATATAGGTGCATAATATGGCATGTATCTCAAATAAGGTAAATTGAGACAAAAATACTTTACTGATTTGGTAACTTTTGAACCACAAACCCAGAAAAAAAATATCATAAAATGGATACGTAAATAACCATAAATTTAAGTACAATAATCATATAATACATTAATGGTAATTATATTCACCACTCAAGATAAATGTGTTGTGGATAAGGAATAAGTCTCACAGAAATAAAAGTGAGATGTGAAAACCCTTACTACTTGAGTAACCATTGAATCATGATGTCCGTTAAAGAATAAAATCAATTGAAACCTTTAAAATAATTAAATAAAGTAAATTCATGATATAACATATCATAGGTAAGTATATACACCACACAAAAATAATAAGTGGTGAATATATAATATAACTTACAGAAATAAAAGTGAGACGAGAAAACTCTTACCTTAAGTCTTGACTTTATTCGTACATGTTAAAAACTAATGTATAATAAATATAAGTTTATTATACATATAACAAGGTTAAATATTATTATATATAATACCATATATGATTTTATTATGACTTTACATTACCCTTTTATTAATAATTCCATGTTAATGTTATGTTTCGGGTAATATCTTCTTTGTTTTTCATATATGTTTTGACTTGTTCTTCTTGATACTCTTAGTTCGATCATGATTTATTTATTTATATAATGTAAAACATGATATAAATATAATATATATTTAGTATATAAATATTTATAATAATCTAAAAAATATAATAATATGAAATGGAATACACTATTCATGGAGACACTAGGTCATACGCACGCATGAACGTGGTTTCCATTTTTTTCATATTGAAAGAAAGAAAGTAAATGAAATATATTTGTGTGTGTGTGTGTATATATATATTATCCTAGTAGTATTATTATTTCATACATATAATATAAATTTACTAAACTATTCCTTAATACATTTCATGAAAAGTGTGAACGAATCACATCTCTTTGAGGAGGTGGTAGTCCACACGTCCACAAATGAAGTTATCATATTTACAAAAAACAGAAAGAATGGAGGTATGTTTTATATATTAAATAAATAATAATAAATAAATAATAAATATCATATATATCATATAAAAACAGAAATTTTATCATTATTTCCAACCTTAAGAGGTAATAATGGAAGAAAAAATGACATCGGTTCGTGAGGTGGTAATCCGCCATACACATGAACGATAATTGTGTATCGCATTTGATGGAAGTGTGTGTGAGTGTTGGTAAAAAACATAATATAAAAAATATAATTATATTAATGATACTTAGGTTATTATTTAATAATTTAATAATTATATTTTAGGGTGTGTATAAATAAATAAAAAATAATGTTTTTGTTGAAGGATGTTGCCTCTTCTTTGTGCCACTCCTTTTATTTTGCACCAAATGGATTCCTTGGTTGGATTTGTTCCCATAAGAAGGATTCTAAAATGAAGGGAGATAATTTTTTAGGATATTTTTATAGGTTTTTTCCAATAAAAATGTCTTGAGAGTTGTTAATAGAGGGGGAGGAGAGGAGGCCTTTTATAAGTGGGGAAAAGGACACATTGGGTATTCTTGAAAATATTTGAGTGCTCGCAATATTTTACTTGTCCCCCAAGGGTTAAAAATTTATAATTAAAGATTATTATAGGTTTAATGTTATACATATGTCTAGAAGATAATTTTTATACAAGTTTAGGATTATTTTTACACCTTATATTCTATGTTTAGTCAATAATTAAGCTAATTTTTTACCTCAATCATTGAAATTAATTTTAATCAATTTAACTAACAATTTGGGTAAAAAGTTAATTTAAACTTATTAAAAAATTATAAATTATTATGATTCAAAATATTGAATCCATTTTTCAAAATTCCAAACACATAAGAGATATAAATTAAATTAAAATTAATCCCATAGACAGGACGAGACAATGAGGTTTTAAAGTGAAAAAATCAAAATGTTTGAAATGTTTTTATATCCAATTTCACTGAAAATTTGTTTATAATTACCTTAATTGGATTAATTGATGTATAATTGATAAATTTATACTTTAAAACCAAAATATAATATAATTTAATGATATAAATAAATTAGACAAAAAATCGGTTTTGAATTAAAATTCAGTATTTTTTACTATTCATCCAAAAACGAAGTTTTTCCGAAAAATACCAAAAACTCACCCTAAGAGAATTTTTAAATTATGAATTAAATAATAAAGTTTATATTATAAAATTAAATTTCTAAAATTTTAAAAAATGAATTTTATTATTGTTCACAAAAGGATATAAAAACAGTTCTTTTAAGAAAATGGTATTTTAAAACATATATAGACTTTACTAAAAATTATATGTCTTATTATAAATATGTTTTATTTACATAAAACTATTATAAATATAATTTTAAAATTAGTTATTACTATTCATATTACTAATTTGAAATACTATGTTATTGTTATATTTTCTAAATAATAATAATATGTTTATTCATAGAAACTCAGTGTTGCATATAGTGAAAGCTAAACCGATGTTACGTGTAGTGAAATCTTAACTTGTTGTATTATATATAAAAACCTAACTTGGTGTATAATTAAATTAAAGAAAACAAATAAAATTAATTTAATCAAAAAAAATTCATAAAAACTCGGGGTGTTACATTCATATGTTTGTTTAGTGGAAATTTTTGGATGAAAAATAGTTTAAAATTTTTTTAAATGTATCTAGACAAATAATGGATAGGAATACATTAGAAACAAATTTACTAAATTTATCAAAGGAATAAAATCATGCATGATAATACTATTCTAAGAACCCCACAATAAAATAGATTAGCTGAAATAATGAATTGAAACCTTAAATAGAATACTCAGAGTATGAGGTTAAAATTTGAAATTACTAAGGGAATTTGGATAAAGAAAATAAATAAAGAAGTGTATTTTTTTAACAAAAGTTTAAATTTAATTATGGAATAATAGATTATGGAATAACTTTGGTCCATTAATATACCAAATATGGACCATTTCAAAGTCTTTATAAGTATCACATATGTTCATATCAATGATAAAGATATAGATAAGTTAGAGGTGAAATATAAGGTGTTTTTTCTTGTTAGGTATGGTGATTAGAAATTTTGATATTGACTGTGGGATGATGAAAATAAAAAATTAATCTAGAGTTGAGATGTTCCTTTAAATTAATAAATTATATAGAAATATTGGAACTTATATGAGAAGGGAATTGAGGATAGATTAATTATTTATGTTTAGGGAGATCAAATAGAGGATACCATAAAGTCTCTCAGTACAGAATCTTTAAAGGAAAATTTAGTGGTTGTCACTCTGATAGTCAAGAAACTGGACATAGAATTATTAAAAATATCTCTTCCAGATGAAGAATGATTAGACATACCTCTACTGGATAGAGAAAGTTTGAATTGATGACTATCAGATATAGAGGTTTGAATGGACCTAACTGAAATTATGCTAAGTATATTCACTTGTATTAGAAATACCAGTTCAGAGGTTTGGAGTTCATATAACCCTATACTTATAAAAGAAATAGGGGAAACTAAATGTTTGGAAGATGTGACTACTCTCAAATACTCAAAATGGTATGATTACTCCATGTAATAAGAAATTAAATACTTAAATCTCAAAAATACTTGGGTTTTGGATGTAATACTAGAAAGAAAGATATCTCTAGAAAAAAATTTATTTTTTTAAAGAGGATGATAATGGAAGTATGAGGTAAAAAAGAAAGGTTCTTTTAAGGGTTTTCAGAAAAAGGAAGGGATTTACTTTTCTAAAATTTTCTTACTAGTATAAAAGTGCACAACCATTTAGAAAGTGCACAAAAATTTTGGGACTAATGATATACACTTGGAGTAGTAAGATTTAAATATGTATTCTCTTTATGGGGATTAGTAGGATGAAATTTAAATGTTTCATCCCAAGGGTTTTTAATTGAATCTAAATTAGGATTTGGTTTATAATTTAAAATGAAGTATTTATGGCTTGAAATAAGCTCCAAGATAGTGTAATTGAAACTCTGAAACTTTCATACTTGAGGAAAGTTTCATTCGATGTGATTAAAATCATTTTTATTACAAAAAGGAATGGGACGGTGGAATATATATAATAATTTTGTTGTATGTGGATGATATGTTGATTAATGGTATGTAATTTCATCATATTGAGTAAATAAAGAGGAAGTTTTCTAGAAATCTTGAGATAAATAACCTGTGATAGTGTAATATGGTCTTGAGGATGATAATTGAGAGGGATTGGAAAGTATTCTCTTTGGTTTTATCCCATAAGTAATACATTATGAAGGTCATTGAAATATTTTTAAAAACCCATTTCTAAAACCATGTCAACCCCACTTTTCATACACTTTAAACATTCTAAAGAACAGTCACTGTCAGTAAATGGAGATGTTTATGACATGAAGAAAGTTACTTATACTTCAATTGTAGGAATTTTTATATATGAAATGGTTCGTACTTGACTGGAAATTTCTTTTTCAATGGGATTTTTTAGTCATTTCATATAAAATCCTAGAATGAAACATTTAAAAACTATGAAATTGATCATTCTATACATGAAGGGATCATAGGATGAAGATTTATGTTTCGAAGAGGATGACAAGTTTAAAGGTTTTATAGATATAGATGTTACAGGAGACATGGGTTCATGGAAAAATAATATAGGATCTTTATTTAATTTTGGTGGAACAACAGTTTGTTGGATATCTTGGTTGTAGCCATTTGTTACTTTATCTTCAATGTAAGTAGATTATGTTACTACTACTAAAGTAAGGAAATATTTAATATGGATGATAACTTGTAAAGTTATAAGACAGAGGAATATTATTATATAATGGTTAGAGTGTCATTTATCTTGTTTGGATCTAGTGTTTCATGTAGGAATGAAACACATTGACCTAAAGTATAACTTTTTAAAAAGTCTATTTGAGGCTAAATTGTTGGAGTTGTACAAGGTTATTGGGAAGAATAGTCTAGCTAATAAGTTTACAAAGGTGATAGTCCAAGAAATTATGAGGCAACATTGTGCCTCAGTTGGACTTATATGGTCATATGGAATAGAGGAAAATGCATGAATTGGATAGAATATGATCTCTAGTGGATGGTTTAAGATGGTTTAAATCTTGAAGAAAACTCCATGTGGGAGATTGTTGGGTTTTATGGAAATTTTTCCATGATTTGATTGGACTGAGTCTTTTGCACAAAAGTTCATCGAAAAAAATGATTGGATATAGATCACTAAACAAATACCACCATAAATATGTTTCCTATTGTAAAATTTCAAAGTGTTCATGAAAGAAATGTTTTACCAGATAAACATTCACTAAATAGGATCATATAATATATATGATTGGACAAAGTATTTTTTTTATTAAGGTTTCAATTTCATTGAATAGAGATGAATAGATGGAGTTCATCTGATAGGGTTCTCACATATTGTGTTCACTAGGGTGGTGACTCAATGCATGGTTTGTGTTCTTTGTGACTAGATGGTGGTGGTTTTATAGGATGGTTCAATAGTGTATCAAGGGTTTCCCAAGTCAATGGTTGGTTAACCATAAATCTCAAAGGTCTATACAACATGTTCACTAGATGAAGAACTCTATAAAATAGGTGGTGCCCTAGCTTTGATGTTATTTATGATTCTTATGTGATTTATATGATGAACAGTGGGAGTTTCTAACTTAACTGTCTGAGGATTTTTAATATGAGGAATTGAGTGATGATTTTTTATTCTCTTTTATCTCCTTTAATGAAATTGTTTTTAGTGGTCTCCCATGGATGTAAGAAATTTTTCCAAACCACATAAATCTTATTTGTCTATTTTCTTTGTTGTTTGTGTGTGAAGCGTGTTTGTGGATATTTTGTGGTGATTAGGTGGGAAATCATACAAGTTTTATTTCACAATATTAGAGTATTATTTTATCATACAAATCTATATCTGATAACATTTTGGATATTTCTATTGTGTAGGTTGAAGGAGATCTGGAAAATGTTCATCCAGTGTACATGGTGCCTTCTAGGTCTATCCAATGTAATGGGTAGAGTATTGCTCCTAATTTATTTCTACTCCCAACAAATAGTATGACAAAGATACCATATAGAAAATGTTAATATACCTTTAAAAACATTGTAAATAATTTAAAAGTTAATAAAAATGAAATTAATATATCAAATAAGCACGGATAATGGAACCCATAAATTAATAAAAAACATATACATAAAGGAAAAGTATTCTTGACTAAAAATAAGAGATAAGGTCATCTCCACTTACAAGAATACTTTTTGATTTAATTGCAAACTAAAGAGAGGGGAAACAGTAAGGATACATGTAAACCCAATTAATAAATAAATTTAAATAAAATAAATTAGGTTTTATAGAAAAATTACATTTAATTTTCCCAAATGGGAATTTATAGATAGAAAAACTCTATTTTAAAGTGAGGTTGTAAGATAATCCCTTACCTCATACTTCTTCTTGGTTGGATGCACTCTAACTCTATGTATAATAAACTTAGGTTTATCATTAATATGTATAAGAACCTTATTCATATTTATTTTACTTAATACCATTCATTTATAGTTTCTTATTACCCACATATTAATTTTTCATTGTTATAATTAATATCCAGGTGTTAGTTGTTCTGTTTTTTCAAGAATGATTTGATTTGGTTATTATGGCCCTTTCTCCTTAATCATGGGTTCATCACCTCCATAATGTTCATGGAGATCTAATATTTTTTTTATATTTGGATTCCCATGTCTATTTTATGGAACTTATAATGACAGTTCACATGGAATAATTGAAAATATCCTCTTTGGAAATTATTAAATTAACAAAAGAATTGAATTTTTTGGTGAATATACATTAGCATATTACCACTATATAATTATGAATATATCATAAATCAATTATTATTTTTATATCATATTATCATTATTTACTATTAATTATTCATTCATGTTGTAAACTTTGTAACACCATTCATGTATGTGGTAAAACTGGCCCAAAAAAGAATGTGTTATAATGATTGAATGAGAAATATCATATTATTTTATAGTAATAACATAACTTATAAAGAATATTGATTATTTAAAAAATATTTTATTAAAGTTTAAAATTATATTTAATAATAGTTGGATGAAGAAGATAATTAGGAGTGATTAAAGATAATATAACACTTACATTGAAGACTTAAATATTCTCTTAGTGAGCCTCTTAGAAATGAGGGATTTGTGACTCTTTATTTTAACCATTTTTTAAGAAATTTTGGATAGGATTATTATAGATATAATTTGGGTTTTGATTCAATATTATATTGAGGAAAGTTGTGGGTTAATGTGGGGATAGGGTGATCCTTTTAAGGGTTATATTAAGTGGAATTTTCATAAATACACATTCATTAATGTGTAATAAATTTATTTTTACATGAAAAGTGGATCCAAAGTGGAGACATAATGGATATTGTTCATGCATCCCATTATCAAAACAATTTAGAGATGAAATTTTATGATATTTTAATTCTATATTTCTTATTTTAACCCTTTTATCTCATTTTACCTTTATCATGGTAACTAAATTTTTACCTCAGTAACTTATTTTTATGAAAGAAAATGAAATTGACCTTATTATCTAATTCCAATGTGTTGATTGATGACACACATAATTCTGTGATATACATTTTTTTGTTAAGGATTTTAGAAGTTTGAAAGCAATGAAAAAATAATAATATATTACATAAAGGACTTAAAGGTTTCATCGTTGAAGAATATATTTAATGTGTGAAGGGGATACACTTTGGTCCTTTTTTGTACTAATTTTACTTATAATTTTATTCTAAGTAGATTGTGAGTATTACTCCCACATTAGCCAAAAAAATATGGCCAATACATTAACTATACAAGGAATGTCTTAACCATAATACCATGTGTAACTGAGGAAGACCATTCCCAATGGGAGCCATCCTAGGCCAACTAGAGGCATAATGACTATAGGGAGTAGGTGGGCCTGTGTATAGGCCCCTTGGTATGCGATCCAGAAGGTGTACATTTTATGGGACGGGCGCCCACAAGGTCAAAGCATGGGTGGTGGTGTGTTTAGGTGGTACAGGTTTTGAACCTTGTTTCTGGTTCGATGGAACAACAATCACTTATTTTTTCATAAACTAGAGGTAAAGCATAGTGATATTTCAATGTGGGATGTGAGGCCATAGGCACTATTCACTTGTTCTTTAAAAATTCATATATAATCTCGGTCGCTCGATCAATAAATCACGACCATCTGTTTAAATCCCATGCAATTCCATTTGAAACTCATGATATCATATGGTGCTTAATCAAAATAATTTGATCACATACTCTTCATATTCAACCTCCGTAAAACCTGATTAAATATCACAATACATGCTCGATGCTCGCTTGATAGCATCTCCATATTTATTCCTTCATTGATATCTAAACGAGTCTGGGACAAACAACATGGATTCCCTTATGATCGACATCATCCATATGACTTGTATATGATCCTTCGTGTGAATCCCATTATAAGAACCAGTGGCATGTCTCAAGAACTTCCACAAGTGCATAAATCCAATGCATGATATCTTTTGATCATGGGATCAAAGTTAATAAAATCACTGAAGTCATAGCATGAAGTTTATGACTATGTGAAACTCATGTGTTCTACATGATTTATCAACTGAATAAATCGATTTTATCAAGAATTTTTCTACCAATCGTTCAAGGTTCTATCATGATAAATTGATCATGTTATTGTGAGAGATCCATCTCATGAAGTAATTAATATCATGCAAAGCATTTTTGTGACCATGTTATGTCAGTCCCATGAAGTCTCCACCACCTCATCCAATACACATGGAATTCCCACCACCTTCAAGGATATTCTCTGGGTAATTATGGGATGCCCGTTATGAGAACCCCCCATGATAATGTCACTAAAATAACTCATCATGTGATCATCTTAAGATCACGCGATCACATGGAAGAATAACATCGTGTACATACCTTGTAAAATGGAATCTCTACTCAACCATGAACCCCCTGTGAATGTTTTATAGATCCCTCACAATACCTTCCTTTGAATCACATGATCGCATTAGTGATAGAACCTCCTAAGACATGGTAGGATGGGTCCTTGGATATACAAAAAACTCATACTGGTGTCTATAGGTATACACCAATGGACATGCATATTGAGATGTCACGGAACCTTGGTCTCATGGTACTTCTTTTCTCAGCCCCACGGTGTATACTTAAGGACTTTCTCCCCCCATATTTCATTCACTCCTCCTCACCATGCGATAAATACCTTCATCCATGCATGTGACATCATCAATTGGAACCCCCTACACATGAACATAAAACCCATCGCAAGACCATATGAAGGTCATGCGGATCGTATCACTTTAGGTATTATGTGGTGTCAATATAAATACACGCATCAACATGCAGGTAGCATTGGTATGTGTATAAGATAATGGAAAAACCCTCATCTTGTTGGAAGAACCCCTCACAAGACCCTATTAAGGTCATGTGAATCCCATGAGCAGTGGGGATTCATGAGGTGCCATCATGTGTGCACCCCTTTGCATGTGTGTAGCCTTGGCACTCATGTACATTCTCTTTCATCACCATGAAAACCCTAGAGGTTTAGATTGAAGAAAACCCTTGGCTATGAACCCCTCTTCCTAGGATAATTGTTTTCCATGTAGTTATGAGGCATGATCCCTTAGGAAATTCAATGTCGACACTTGTATGGGTTCAAGATCATAGACATGTTTGTGAGACCCTTCTGCATGATTAATTTAAGGCCATGCAATCGCAAGATTCTTCATTGGACTTGCGATGTTCTTAGACAGCCTTGGGCATGTCCCTTTGATTGCAAGAAAGGACCTGTACAAGTCAGTTTGATATCACAACGGCTTATTAACATATTGACATCATCATGTGATTTCCCATTGACATGTCAGCATTACCATGAGATTTCTTATGGACATGCTAGGTTGATCATGCAACAAGCCATCAACATTCCAGCATTTTCAAGCAATGTACCATCAACATGTCAAGAATTTTCAAATGATAGTACTAGGACAAGTCTTGTTGATCATATGATAGACCATCAACATTCCATCATTTTCAAGTCATATCCCATTGGCATGTCAATAATTTTCATGTGACAGTCTGAGGACAAGTCAAGTTCATCATGCGATAGCCCATAAACATGCCAACATTGTCAAGAGATAGCCCATTGTCATGTCAAGAATTTTCATGCAACATGTCGAGGACCAGTTTGGATGATCATGTGACATCATATAGTCCTATCAATATTTTCATGTAAAACACCATGGACATGTTCGGTTTGATTATACAGAGACATCCAAGACAAGATAGTCAGTTGTATGAAGAAACTTGGACATGTCAGGAAGATGTCGTATTATGTTTCTTCCATGTCACGCTAACAACCCAAACATGTCAATTGGAAAATAAAACCATGCCCAACAGGGAAACCAAGACATATCGGGAAGATCCCATAGGATAGGTAGCACCCTCCAGACATGTCAAATTGACTCTTTCAATGCCCTCTAAGCATGTTATCTAGCTTTCGTGATGACACCAGAGTCAGTCAGCTGGATCATGTGACACCCACCAAGCATGGCAGCCAAGATCATGTGATGGATGCCAGGATCAACCAGCCAGGTCCTGCGATGTCCATAGAAAAATTCATCCCTGGTCATGCAGTAGTATTTAGAAATTCCATCTAGATTATGTGATGTCCATTAGACAAGTCAACCATATTATGTGATTTTCTTTGGACATGTCAGGCATACATCCTCTGACATATCAAGTAGACAATCAAGGATTGTCGAGAAGACAATCAACATATGTTAGGAAGACAAGTATTCTAGGTTAAGTGGGCATCCCAAGACATGATAACCTTATCCATCCTACATATAAGGATAGTCTCAGTGTGTAAGTCCCAACCCAAAGAACTATGAGAACTCTGATTACTACCATAACTAGGATATGTAGGATGCCTTCCTAAGGCCCAATCTCCATATAAAACCTAAAAAATGGAAACCTCTGTGTGTAATACATGATTAGTGGCATAATATTATATGTACCACATATAATGGAAACCAAAGTGTGTAAGACCCAATAAACTAAACTAAAAGAACTCTGATTCCAGCCTAAATAGGATACATAGGATGCCTTCTTAAGGCTCAAGATCCAATGGGCATCCACTTTGGTTTAAGTCCCCTCATGTCTCTAATATTTCAACCATCGAGACCCAAACATTTCCCATGAGTATACCATCATTCTTTACCATCCATTAGTGGATGAGGAGTGGGTTCATACATAGGAATAATTTTAAGTATAATCCCCAACCATGCCCCCTAGTACCTCAAACCCATCAGCGGGTTAGGGATGAGTTGAACTATGATGAATCTAATTCCTATTATAAAATATGATATATAGTATGCCTTCCTAAGGCCTGAGCTCCATACCATATCCTCCATGGGATGGTTAATCATACATATCAAAGAGAAACTTTAATGTGTAACCCCTAAAAATCATCTCATGAAATGTGTTTGATCTCCTGATATCTCTTGTTTCTCAAACTAAGCATGACTCACATGGGATTAGAGACTAGCGATGATTATATTGACATCATGATGAGAATTTCCTAGGGAGGTATCTTTATTGGGATGCAAGTCTGATTACATCTCACCCTCACTCAAAGGTTCATACTCCAGACGAAGCAATCCATGGTATCCTTGTATGTGTAAGTTTATTTTTGTATCTCTCATGATGTAGACACCCTTATAATAACTACATAGAATTTGATTCTCATATCAAATGGGATACATAGGACACCTCACTGAGGTCTGAGCTTGATATTTACATCCTTACCACATGATGTTAAACTGCATGGATGGGTCCAGTCACATGACCTTAAACTATCTAAAACAAACTACATGGGGTTTGATTCCTATTTTCACAAGATATGTAGGATGCATCGTGTAGGTTCAATCCTGTATTCAAGACACCAACTACCTCCCTAGACGACAATAGACTCTATAGTTCCTAAAAATAGTCATAAACAAAAGCATCAAAAATAAATAAGAGAGTGATGGAGAACTCGTTACATACACATAGTCACTCCTATCGATACATGTTCTTAATCAAGCTATTGAAATAGGGGTAACCAAAATTATATCATATTCTAGGAAGGATATTATAAACATATCTTAAATATATAATAGATTCTCATAGTAGTCAAAAATTCCTCACAAAAGGATGTGATGAGTCTGACCTCCCATCCTTTTGACCAATGTGAGTTCCTAAGTGTCATTGGGTTTGAAACCCCAAAGGACCACCTCCATTTGGAAAGAAGGTACATACCCAGTTATGAATGTAGGAACCATTTGGAATTTCTAGGGAAAATAAATAAATGGTAAAACTAACATGAGTGATTGAGAAATGCATTGAACACCCCATAATCAAACTTCCACCTAATCCCATATACATCAATTACAATGAAACAAAATGGTGAACCCAATGTGAAATTCATTAACTATGTCATCCCTTTAATGGGTCAGAAAGGATAAACTTTCTAGTTCTCTTTAGGGCTAGTTTATTTTGCACTTGTCGTAAAACAAAATAGAAAACCTAATATGTTTCTTTTAACTGCACTAATCATTACGTAAAATAAGGGACCACCTCTTTATCCTTTAATTGTGAAAGTAATTGATCAAACATGTACTCTTATATATGATGTGTCACCTATAAGTTGTCTTATTTCTTCCTCATGAAATTAAAAATCCCTTATAATCGAAATGAAATCATCAAATGTTACAACGGATTCTGATATCGTCGGATAAACTGCTTTATCCATGAGGCCCTGATGTATGTTGTCACCAACAAAACACCTCTAGTACTAGTTGGTGAACATCTTGGTTTAGGAGTACCACATCAATAGTTCCATACTGAATATATAATCTTCCCATTAAATCCTTTAGAGGATGAATTCTCACTAGTCAACTTTCCCATGACCGGCCATAGGAGTGGAAGTGGTCCTTGTTTCCACATTCCACCAATTTGGGAGCTTATCCCTAGATCATGGAAATTCATGACTTCTATACCTGATGGAATTGGATGAGAACAACAATCATGTCCAATAAATCACTAAAGAGATAAATAGGAGGGTTCTCATCCATTCTAGTCACCATTAGGTACATGTGACCATGATTCCACAAGGAGCTGCAGAGGAGGTTTTTTTGATGCCAAATCTCCAAGTTAGGGAACCTAGTAGAAGATCCTGCTAAGGGTATCCAAAAAACATAGCTCTAGAACATGATCATATCCCTAATACCATTGATTGGTCTGAGGACCATCAGTGTATCCTGAAAGTGGACTAGAATCAATCCTAGATCATTACTAACTAGGATATCTTAACTTCATCAAATCTAGAAATGGTAACTATGGGATCCAAGGGAACACCCCATCCCATAAGGATGGTGGTATTTTTATCATATTTTACCCTGTTATCATCTTTAATATGGGAATCGACCCTCCAAATGGTGTATCGGGCACCAACCCACCAAACGAGATACTCCTTTGAGGAGGAGCACCAACCCGCTTATGACTCAATCAATATGATATCAATCATATCTCAAGACTCCATATTAGATCTGTTCAATAAAATACCTAAAGAGTACAATAATACCATATTGGAGTCATCTGAGTCACAACAGGTTGGCCTACCTTCTGCCACTATCACAAGAAAAGAAAGGCTTAGTGGTATCCTTCAGGCATCAATATAAGGTGCTACCAACCATGTTATTATTTCATAGGGTAATGAAAATGGATCATAGTGTCAGTGTAAATAGTGGATTTAGTCTTTATGGTCCATTACAGAACTCTCATCATTATCCAATCACCCTATCATCAACAGAGGAAAGGGTGTTGTCAAGGCTCCTACCAGCCAGACCCTTGAGGACGACAAGGTAATTTTTTCAAAATAACATATCACTAAACTCCAATGAGACAATAGGGATCTCCAAGAAATAATTGTGAGAATACTCCTAAGATCTTTACCTTGGCATGATGTACCAGTACCTTCCTACGAAACCTCACCTTGCAGTGAAGTACCCCAGCCCACAGGGATGGGTTCATTTTTATATTTTTCATCCCCTCATCGAGTAAAATAAAAACACTATTACATCTATCCCTAACCCACATGGCTGGGGTAATTTCCATATTTTTCACCTCCTCATCGAGGATATTCTGGAAACCATCTGACCTCAGATATTTCCACAAAACCTCCAAGAGAGTCAGGATCATTTAATCAGTGGGAAGCATCTACATCATCCAAGACTCCCAATGCTTCCACACCTACCCCTAAAACCAATAAATACCAATAATATATACCCTATACTTCAGACTCCACCATGCCCCCATTACAATGGAGTTATAGATAACATGTGGGAGAAGCAGCATGTTCACCCATCTCTTAAGTTCACACAGCAAAATTATATTACTTCAAATCAAAACATGTTTCTATATACTTTAATTATAACATGTAAAATGGTTTGATAGATCTCCCAGTGATGAGAAAGTCAAGTGAGGCAAGGATGATAGGCCATGACAATCACTTACCCTACCATATACATCTCAATAAGATAATAGATGGGTTTTTTCCTTTAAATACTTAATTCATGTGAAGATGAACATGGGGATATTGGGACCACCGAAACTTGAATCCTTGATCCAGTCATCTGAGCACTCTGAATAGGACACACAAGTTTTGTATCAAAGCATGATCCATATACCTCCCAAGTATAGGCGACCATATTTTAATATAAGACTGAAAAAATCCTATTCTTTCCAAAAAAGCATGTCTCAAATTATTTTGATTGTGCCATGTAAAATTGTTTGATGGAACCCCCAAAAAAAAGGAAGGTGAATGGGGTGGGGTTTATAGGGCATGACAACCATTTCCACTACCATCAACATCTCAGGAACATAATAGAGAGCTTCTTCGTCTTTAAGGATTGGTTGGAGATACAACTAAGTGCAGTCTTGATAGAGTTGAAGGATCCCAAAACTCATTAAATATGTATAAAGGTTATCCAAGATCCATCAGAAGAGACACTCTCCTAATAGGTTATTAACATCATCCATACTATAATATGTTAAATTTTATGGTCTTCATCCTTACTGTAAGATGCTAAACTGCATGGACGACGTTCTTACCGCTAAACTGCATGGACGACGTTCTTACCACAATATGTTAAATTGTATGGACCATGTCCATATTGAAAGTCATTAAACTATATTAATTATGTCCTTTACACATGACATTAAACTACATGGGTTTCTAGAACTATGTAAGACTTGATTATTGTCATCACATGAAACATAGGGACTCCGGGATCCTATATCTTATACCATCCACCTATATTAACATCCTTAATATAAGACGTTAAACTTCATGGATGATTTCCTTATTACATTATATTAAACTACACAGGTTTCTAGAACTACATACATCTTGATTCGTACCCTAATGAGATATGTAGGGATGCATGGATCCAATATCTTGGGCCAACCACCTATATTCACATCCTTACCATGTGATGATAAACTGTACAGAATACATCCTGGTCATAGGATGATAAATTTTGATGTATCTTAATCTATGGGAGACATCATCATCATCTGGTGTAAATTTAATTTTCTAGAAACATCATTCATGCAGTAAAATATCGATCCTAACTATATCAAAAAATCACCAATACACCTCAGAAGCCTATTAAGGGTGTTCTTTGATAGGTCACTTCCCTAAACACTCAGATATGGGTGTGTCAAGGACACCTTGTCAAATGTGGATAGCTATGGACTAGAGAGGATTGCACTCATATTCCAATTCCAACTAGGGCTCACCAAGTGAGAGAACTACATGCCTTAGGACGGGCTCATACTCCTATCAAAAAACCAGTGGCATATTCCAAAGGCCTAGGATCAGGCTCATATACTCGTTCTCACTGAGTCCCACCAAGTGAGAGTAGCACATGCCTCGGGATAGGCTCATTTCCCACTGATAAAAGCTTGTTGACATACTATAGAATCTTCTCAATAGTGATCTCAAATTCCCATAGCACCAGACAATTATCAATAGATTCTGGTATCCATCATAGATCAGGCTTATATCACTTCTCAACCTCAAAAGGTTAGAAAAAATATTCTGGACATGATGCAGAGTGAGGCTCATACCCATAACCTACTTAACGCCAAGTGTCCTTAAGGTTGTTAGAGACACATTCTCAACACCCTAAGGGTTTTTCAACTCTTCAACCGAACCAGAGGGCGATCATTACCATGATAGTCCTTCCTATGGTAATGTGGAGATGAATCATGGGGACTCTACTCCTAACATCTGATGTGGTAAAAATCCCTATAGTGATATATCCCATGGAAAAGGAAATACTTCCCTTGCCTAAAAACCTTCATATAAAGAGGTGATAAAAATATCAGGCCTCTTCGTATAGAAATAATCATGAAATACTGGGGTTAACCGTATATAGTTTCCCATCAATCATCAGTAACACTTCACTGCAGTCAGAAAGCGACCCAGAGAGGCAACCTATGTGTTCTAACTAGGTAAATACATATAGCTTTGATGAAGAAGATGCTAACATGGAGATATGGAGAGTGTTATCTAGAAGAAATATCTCAAAAATGCCCATATCAATTTCCACTTCCAATTATGAGATCCCAAATGGGACAAAAGAGGAGTTCCAAAGTTCATCCTAACCAGATGATGTTAAAATGTATGTATTTTGTCTTAACTACATGACGTTAAACTATATGAAGAAAATCCTAACCAAATGACATTAAACTATATAGAGTACATCCTCAACACATGATGTTAAACTATATGGAACATTTCCTAACCAATTGATGTTAAACTATATAGAACATGTCCTGACCACGTGGCATTAAGTTGTACAGATCGAGTCCTGGTAATAAGACTTTAAACAGCACATAATATCACATTCTAACCGTAGGATTCTAAACTATAAGTAATAGGTCCTTACTAAATGATGTTAAACTATACAGAATATTTCATCACTGTATGATGCTAAACTTCATGGGAATCACCATATCACTAATGACTCACCACACATGAGCTATATCTATGCAAAGGAGGGATGAAATTCCCCTGTCTACATGTGATACTGTGCTTCACATAGGGATTCTCTCCTTCTAAGAATTATTTTTGGCTTGATTCCTTCCATTACAGAATATGTAGAGACACTCGGACATATATTCTTGGTCCAATATGTAGTATCACTTCCCTTTCATGTTGGGTGACCCACATCCTTAGCGCAAAACATTAAACTATACAGTCGATGTCCTTACCGCATGACATTATATTGCACGGGTTTCTAGAACTGCGTACAAATTGATTCTCATTTGAATGAGATACAAAGGGATGCCTTGATCCTATATCATGTTCCATCCACCTCATGATACAAAATTCTCATATCCTATCATTAATCTCCTCTATATAGTAAGAGGACACCTTTCCATTCCTTGTTTCTCACACTCAGCATAGTTCACATGAGCTGAGGAGTTTCAGTAAGGGCTTCCCCCCATGAACAAGGCATAATAGCTCATGATAGGTTCTTCCATGTTATGAATGTAATAACTTAAAAGGCATACCATGAGTCCTCACCACATGACATTAAACTTCATGGTTGATTTCCTTTGCATGGCATAAAACCACACATTTCTATGGACCTCACTCGAGAGGACCACTATTGTTGATGATGGTCTCCCACTACATCACTATTCAAGAACTACATGTGACTTGATTCATACCATCATAAGATATGTAGTGACACCAGAATCTCCAAAATTAGGTCCAGTCATGTTAAAGAAATATAAAGAATTCCCCCTCCCTACATAGAGGTCATACTTGCGTAGGAAGTTCATGTTTCAAGAACTATATGTGGCTTGATTCTTATTGCCATAGGATACATAGTGATACCCATATTTACATCCTTGGGTCCAACCACAACACTCTCTTTTCATGAAAGGAATCATACATCCTTGTCTCATGATGTTAAACTTCTTGGTTCCTTGGGAACTATGTGTGGCTTGATTCATATCATTACAAGATACATAGTGATACCTGAATACCCAATTCAAGGCCCATATACAATAATAAATAAAAATAATCCCCACCTATGTGTATGTATTAGACCTAAGTAGAGAGTTTCCCATTCCAAGAACTATGTGTGGCTTGATTCCTTCCATCACGGGATACATAGTGATGCCTAGATCTGTAATCCTGGGCACAGCTACAACAACCAATAAAAAAATACATACCAACTGCATAAAGGTTGAGTCATACAAGTTCATATTACCTACATATGATTCAGAATTACAGAGGGATTGTTGGTGTATATAATATATCTTATCCAAGTTTTCATGTCAGTTCCCACATCCTTAACGCACGATGTTAAACTATAAGGAAACAAATACATCCTTACAACATGACGTTAAACTTTAGGAAAAATGTCCTGGTTGCATGAAATTAAAATTAAAAGACAAATAGGTCCCCAATACATGACTTTAAAATGTGTAGGTCATTACCCATTATCATTCCTTATCAAAGGAACACAAGATCCTTACCCTGGTCAACCATAGTACAGGGTGATTCTTCCATATTTTAAGAACCTCAATCCATATACCACACTACATGACTTGAGCACCTCAAGTTTCCACAAACCATTCATGGCCCTTATAAAGGAAAAGAGATGTATCTTCTTAACCATGATATTGATGAATAAGGGTTGAGACCTACCAATCAGATATATATTGGATCTGTAATAAGGACTTTCTAATCCTTGTGAGCTTGATGTCACCGTGGTAGAACTCAGCACCTGAGAGTGTTATGGGACATCCTCAGTATGATTTCCCACATCATTACTCATGACCTGAGAATCTCAATCAATGATTTACAACATTTTCATCTCCCGCTCAAAATGATGTTTGAGCGCTCTTGACCCTGGGTATCCTAAATTGGTTCTTGTGTAATATCTCCCTCATGTTAGGTTCATGTGCATCACAACCTTAAACTGGCTGAAATTTAGTCAAAGATGAATGACCTTAAACTCTATTCTATAATGGTCTAAATCACAAGACCTTAAACTTCTAGTGAAAGAGACAAAAAAATTTGTCAGGTTCAAAAACTGTAAAGGGAATCCTAAGAAAAATTCAAGTCTCCACTCGCTAAACTCTTCATCTTGAGAGTTTAAGGAAAAATTAAAGAAAAATAAATAAGGCATAAATCTCATAGGGACTACTTTGTATCCCTAGTAAAATCTAATATATGATCATTGGACCCCCTAGTCTAGGAAGAAGTTATATTAATGGTTTTTCACATCTTCTTTCCATGATAACATGTTCTCTAGGTGGTGAAACAACTTTTAGAGTACCTGAACCCTTCTTGAATCTTACATTTTACACAAATCAAACTTCAAAATTTGAGCACCTTGGGTCACCTAAAACCATTCATGGCCCTTGGAAAGAAAAATAGATCTCTTTATTTGTCAATCCTATTGTTGCATAAGGTATTAGAACTACCAACCAGATACATCATGGACCTATATAAAGGGATTTCCAATTCCTATGATCCTGACATCACTATGGAAAAACCCAGCACCTAAGGGGGTTTTTCGTCATTCCTAGAATGATTGTATAATGACTTCCTCATGACTTGAGAACTTTGGACCATGATTTACAATTCCCTTAACTAGATTATTCAAGTGGTTTCGACAACCTTGATGTTACATCATCATGTATTGTACCCTTTCTCAAATAAGGAATGTTAGATTCCATTCTTGAACCGTTTTAAGGCCCACACCTCATGATTTGAAACCATAGGGGGTAGGGATTGAGCTTCACATTAAGAGTTAAACTGCCTTAGGGTACCAAAACTCTTCCTATATAGATTTATATCCATATCTAACTTCATTTACCAAATTCTTGAGTCTTTAAAAATCTTTAATTGCCTAGGAAAAAGAGTGGGGTTCAACTATACTTGATCATGAATGTAATCCCTATGGACTCATGCATAAGGGATACGACCTACCAATTAGAGGAATATCCTCCTTATATAAAAGGAAATATAATCCTCATGAGCATCGATGACACCATTGTGGAACTCAGCACCTTGAGGTGATTTGGGTCAACCCCAGTACGTCTACCCCATTTCGCAACTCATTGATTCAAACTCTTGGACACATGATTTACAAAAACCATATTCCAACTATCCAAGTAGACTCAGGATTCCCTATGATCTCTCCATCTGCCCATACCATCTCCAAAATCTTCCATATCCCTTGTAAAATAGTAGAGACACCTCTTCTTGATAATGATACCAATGCATAATGGCCTTGAACAACCATTAAGAGGAATCTCTTCCTTGAAAGAAATGAACTTCAATCTTCTTAAGATCTGGAAATTCCATGGTAGAACTCAGAACCTTAGGGTATCTTGGGTCATCCCTAGAATGTTTTCCCCATATTCCATATTCATCAATCAAGTCCTGGAAGACTTTCAATTACATGGCATGTCAAGGTTCAAGCTAAAAGACCCTAAAAACTACATCAATAGAAGGTCTGAGTTGAAAGACCCTAAATTACAAAAATAAAAAGTCCTAGAAGAAATATTTTAAACAGTATGGCATCCAAAGGTCTGAGCTAAAAGGATTTAAACTATAGCAATAGAAGGTATGATCTAGAAGACCCTAAACTACAAAAAAAAGGTCTAATCTAGAAGACCCTAAACTACAACATAATGATTTTCTAGCTTACAAGACCATAAAAAACCAACTAAAATAGACAAAATGCTTTCCAAGATGAAAACCCAATATGGGAATCCTAGGAAAAAGTCAAGTCACTTCCACCTGGACATACACTTTTTGTGATCAAGTAAATATTTAGAATCTATAAAATAGAATAGCCACAAAACTTGTTAGTTCAAAAACCCATAAAAACTTGTCTTGAGAAAAAACTGACTCCATGCCTTCTAAGTCTTCCTCCATATGAAGCTTTGAAAAAATTTAGGGAAAACTAAATAAAGAGATACAAATCTTTTGGGATCCCCTATATAACCTTAGAAAAAATAAAGCTATGATCTATAAGTTCCTGGAATTAGGTAGAAGTTAGGGCATTATCCCTCTATGATGGATACCATACCTAAATTACCCTTGTAAATCAGATGATCTCAATATAACTAGAGTAGTTTTATCACTAAGGAATCTCATGACGGTGGGAATTCATGAGTATTTCTCAAGAGAAACTTTTCATAAGTTAAGAACTCAAATCCAAGTGATTGGATAAATTTGGTATTACATACAAAGGATGGGTATTATGGATGATCTAAGAAAAATATCCACTGAAACATGGTTCTATACCTAGGATTTTATTCACAAGAAAGTGACATTCCCCTTCCTACATATGAGCCAGATCTATGTAAAGAAATTCATTATAGATTTCTTCATCTGTAAACTTATATTCCCTATGCATGAGTTTGATATGCTTAATGGTGTGTTTCAGAACTATGTATGGCTTGATTCTCATTCTCATGGGTTACATAGAGATGTCCAAGTACCTTACTTTGGATACATATACAAGTTCCTTTTTACCCAATCCTTTTTCTATTATGGAACACATATACATTCAAATTTCAGGGTATTTGTGCCCCAATCCAAAGATACATACTATATTTGATTTAGCCAAGCATTCGGGGCCAGGAGTCTCGTCTTTGTAGATCTTGATATTTCCTTAGTCAACACACTTTGGGAAGACCCTCAAATGGGGATAAACATCAAAGATAATTAGATGTTTAGATATGTGGAAAAGTGATCTACATTAACCTTAGAATGAAATTATTTTCATTCTAAATGAATATCATTCTAATGGAGGGAATTTTTTTGACACCCATAGTGATATGCACTTTTGCATCATGGATTTAAGAAGTTTAAAGACAATTAAAAAATATTGATATACTGTATAAAGGACTCGAAGGTTTCATATTTTAATAATATCTTTTATGTGTGAAGGGGATACACTTTGAGCCTTTGTTTCACTCATTTTACATAGAAGTTTATTCTAAGTATATTGTAAGTATTACTCCCACCTTAGACAAAAAAATATGGAAAGTCCACTGACTAGCCAGGCCATAGCTCAACCACAGGTCCATGTGGGAGCGAGGTAGACCAAACCCAATGGGATCCATCCTGGGCTAGCTAGATAAATATATGAGGCATATCGTCTATAGGGATCAGTTGGGCCCATTTATAGGTCCTGTGGTGCATGAGACCAAAGGTGTGTGTAGCATGGGATGGGAGCCCATAAGGCTAAAGCCCAAGTGGTGGTGTGTATAGGTGGTATGGGTACCAAACCCCATTTTCAGATTTATGGAATATCAATCACCAATTTTCTTATAAACCATAGGGAAGGAGTAGTGGGATTTTTATGTGGGACACAAGGTCATTGGTACTTTTCACCCATGCTTTAAAAGTATAGCTATAATCTCATCCTCCCAATCATTCTATCATGGTCGTCTATTGAAATCTCATGTGGTGCCATTTGAAACCCATGATCCCACAAGTGCTTATTTGAAATAAGATGATCTTGTACACTTCATGTTCAATATCCCACACCCTAGTTTGATATCATGAGACATTACCAGTGCTTTCTTGATATCACTGCCATATATAGTTCTTCATTTATATCTAAATTATCCTGAGACAACCAGTATGGATGCCCCTGCAATCGAAATCCTCTATCTAACTTGTATGTGATCCTTTATTTGAGTCCCATCATAAGAACCAGTGGTATTATGCAACAATATCCACCAGTTCATAAAGCTATCATGTGATGATATTTTAATCATGTGATCAAAGTGAATAATATCACTGAAGTCGTTGCATGAAGTTTACAACTACATGAACCTCCCATCATATGTATGATTTATAAACTAAATAAATTGATTTTATCGAGAGTTTTTTCACCAATATTATAATATTCCGTCATGATAAATTGACCATGGGATCAAGAGAGAGTCATCACATAAATGAATTAAGATTATGTGAAGTTATATTGTGGCCACGTGATTTCGATGTCATAAAGTCTCCACTATCTCAGATGATACATGCCACATGCACACCATGAAAAGAGATATTAGCCTCAGCCTCCTTTGGTTTATAAATGCCCTGATCCCCTCCAAAAAATACACACATGAGGATAGTTAGGATAGTTGTAGAGAAACAAAGGGGTCATCCATCGCCTTCATAGATCTTATATAGGTAATTATGGATCTCCCATTATGAGAACCCACAACAAGAATTTCACTGCAATAACTCATCACGAGATCATATTATGATCATGTGATCACATGGTAGAAAAACACCATGCACATCCCCTATAAAAGGGTGTCTCTAATCAGCCATGAACCCCCATGTGAATTTTTACAAGATCCCTCACAATACCTTCATATAGATCATGTGATCTCATGAGTGATAGAACCTCATGCAATGCAGAAGAAAAGGTCCTTGGACATAAATCACCCTTATACTAGTGTCTTCAAGCATACACCAATGTACATGTTTCTTGAGATTCTAAAAACCATCGATCTTATAGTACTCCTTTTCTCAGCATCACATTGGAGACTCAAGAACTTTCACCCCCCCCCCCATTTTCCATGCACTCCTCCTCAATATTCGATATATACCTTCATCCATGAACATAAAGGAATCAATGGGAACCACCTATGCATGAACATAAAACATGTTGTAAGACTTCATGAAGGTCATGTAGATCACATGACTTCAAGAATCTTTTGGTTTCAATATGAGGAAACCTGTTAACATGCAGATAACTTTGTCATGTGTATACTCCAATGGAAAACACCAATCTTTTTGAAATAACCCATCTTAAGACCCAATTAAGGCCATGTGAATCACATGCACAATGAGGCTTCATTTGGTTCCATAATGTGTGCATCCCTCTACATATTTGTGGCCTTGATACTCATGGAAAGTCCCTTTTATTTCCATGAAAACCCTAGGAGGTTTAGTTTAAAGCAAACCCTTAACTATTAACCTCTATTCCTATGAAAAAAAAATTCCATGCAACTTGAGGCATGACTCCTTAGGGAATGAAACATCAAAAATTATATGGGAAAAAGATAATAGACGTGTTTACAAGACCCCACCATGCGATTAATTTAAGGTAACATGATCATAAGATTCTACATTAAACTCACGATGTCCTTGGGCATCCTTAGATGTGTCACTCTGATCACAAGATAGGACCTAGACAAGTTTCTTTGATCTTGAGACATCTTATTAACATGTCTACATTGTCATGTGATTTCCCTTTAACATGTCATTATTTCCATGTGATTGCCTATGGACAATCTAGGTTGATCATGAGATATCTCATCAACATGATATCATTTTCAAGTGATAGCCCATCAACATGTCAAGAATTGTCATGAGACAGTCTGAGGAAAAGTCAGGTTGATCATGTGAGATCCCATTGGCATGCCAGTATTGTAAAGTGATAGCCCATTGGCATTTAAATCATTATAATGTGACATCCCATTGATATTCCATCATTTTCAAGTAGAATCCCATTGGCATGTCAATCATTTTCATGTGACAGTCTATGGATAAGTCAGGTTGATCATGTGACAGCATACAATCATGTTTATATTGATATGCATGGAACCTTAAACATGTATACCTTATTATGAATAGACGTCCAATACAATACATTCAATCATAAAAATCACCTTGTACATGTCAAGAAGGCACCCTATTACATGTATTCATATTTAACTGACACCCCATACATATCAGGTGGACAATCAAAACTTGTCCATTGAGACAACCAAGACATCTTAGGCAAATCCCATAGGACATGTAGCACCCTCCAGACATGTCACACAGACTCTTATATCACCCTCCAAGCATTTCATCTAATTTTTTGATAACATAAGGGAAATTTAGTTGAATCATATGACGCCCTCAAAGCACGTCAGTCAAGGTCATGGGATGGATTCCATGATTAACCATCCTAGTCATGCGATGTACTCTGGACAAGTCAGCCTTAGTCAAGTGATGGCCTTCAAGAATTCCATCAAGATTATGTGATGTACCTCAGCAAATTCAACTAGATTATGCCATTCTCTTTGGAAATGTCAGGAAAACATCCTTTGACATGTCAAGAAGACAATAAAGGCATGTAGAGCAGACAATCAATGTATGTCAGGCAGACAAGTAGTCAAGGTCAAGTGAGCATCCCAAGACATGATAACCTTATCCATCATACATATAAGGGTATTCTTAGTATGTAAGCCCTAGCCTAATGAAATATGAGAACTATGACTCCTAATATAACCCGAATACTTTGGATTCCTTCCTAATGACCAAGCTCCATATCAAACCTCCAAAAGGGAAACTGAAATCTGTAAGCCCCGATCAAGGGCATAATATGTTATATTATGCATATAAGGGAAACCCTAGTGTGTAATCCCCAATAAACTAATCTATGAGAACTTTTATTCCAATACAAATAGGATACCTAGGATTCCTTCCTAAGGCCCGAGATTCAATGGGAATCCACTTCAGTGTAAGTCCCCTCATGTATCTGACATTTCAACTATCATGACCGAATCATGTTCCATAAGTTTACCATCCTTCTTCACCATCCATTAGTGGATGAGGTGTGAATTCATACATAGGCATAATATTATTCATAATCCTAGACCATGACCCCTAGTACCTAAAACCCATTAGCGATTTAGGGATGAATCAAAATACAATGACTCTGATTCTTGTTATGAAACTGGATATGTAGGACACCTTCCTAAGTCCTGATCTTCATAACATATCCTCCATGGTATGGGTAATCATACCTATCAAAGGTAAACTTTAATGTGTAATCCCAAATCAAATATCCTCTAATGAAATGTGTCTGATCTCTCGTTAACTCTTATTTCTCACACAGAGCATGATTCACATTGGATTAGAGACTGGAGATGATTGTACTGAAAGCGTGATGAAAATTCCATAGGGAGGGATCTTCATCGAGATGTAATTCTGATTAAATATCACCTTAATTCAAAGGTCCATACTCCTGTAGAAGCAATCCATGATAGATTTTTATGCATAAGTCCCACCCAAGGCCTCTATTACTGTATGTATTGCGATGTCGATTCCTGTGTAAGAACTACATAGACTCTGATTCCTGTCTAAAATAGGATACGTAGGACACCTCACTGAGGTCCAAGACCAAAATTTACATCCTTACCGCATGACGTTAAACTGTATGGATGTGTCCAGTCACATGACCTTAAACTACATCAAATGAACTATGTGGGTTTTGATTCCTATTTTCATAGGATATGTAGGACACTTTGTAGAGGTTCAATCACATATCCAAGACACCAACCACCTCCCTAGATGGAAATAAAATCTGTAGTTCCCAAATATGGTCATGAACTAAAGAATTGTAAATAAATTATAGATTGATGGAGAACTCATGACATGCACACAATCAATCCTATCAATACATGTTCTTAATAAAGCTATTGAAACAGGGGTAAACATCCCCATAACAGAGTCTGGGAAAGATTTCATGAACATATCTTAAATCTATAAGAGAGCCCTAGAGTAGGAAACAATTACCCCCAAAAGGGTGTGATGAGCCTGACCTCCCATCCTCTCAATCAATGTGAGTTTCTAAGCATCATTGGATTTGAAACCCTAAAGGACCACCTACATTTGGAAAGAAACTCCGTACCCAGTTATGAATGTGGTAACCATTGGGAATTTATAGGGAAGACTAAATAAATTGTAAAAGTGATGTGAGTGATTGAGTAAGGAATTGACCCCCCCCCCCCCCACACACACACACACAATCGAATGGTCACCTAATCTCATCCACGTCTTTTCTGAAAAAACAATTATTAAAAAATATGAGCCCATTTATTTTAATTTAATATATCAATATGAAAATGTTATCTTTTAAATGAAAACATAAAATATATAAAAAAAAGAGTTTTTATATAAAATAAACTTTTTAAATTTATGTGTTCTTAATCTTATTACTAATTAAATGAATTTTAATCAATTATTTTATAAATTGAAGCATTATGTTTTATCAAAATATTCCTTTAAAAGTGATAATTTAATTTTTTGAATAAAAATGCACAACTCTTGAAAATATAATTCTTTAAAAAGTAACCCTAACATAAAATAATTTTCATCACGTCCAAATAAAATTAATTATTTATCTTATAACCATTAAATTTCATCAATCCATTGGTTTTAGAATATTTTTTTAATCTTATAAAAATGTTAAATCATTATTTTTAATAATAATGATAATAATAATATATAGTGAAAAAATACATATTTTTATAATAAAATATATTTTTTAATTATTATTATTTTGTTCTAGAATTATTTTTTATTTATGAATTATATTATTTTAAATTTGTTACTAATAATTACACAACTTCAATGAATCTATTGGATACCAATATATAAAATATTCATATATCTTGTGGTCATATGTCCAACATCCATATGTACAAGGACCATATATCCAATGCCCATATGTCCAATGACCATATGTCCAACAGCCACATGACGAACATCCATATCTCCAATAGTCATATGTCCAACAGCCATATGTTCAATGACCGTGTGTCAAATGTCCATATTTCCAATGGACATATTTTCAACGGTTATATTTACAATTTCCATATTACACTCTACATACATCTAAAAAATCATTCATCATATTATTTATTTTTTGTTGTTAAATTTTTTATCACATTTCTAATGTTCTATATTTTTTCTATTGTAATAATTCGCATTATGATCATCATGGAAAATTAGGATGATGATAATTTCAACCTAATAGTATTTTTATTTACATGTAGTTTCATTCCATTAATAATTTTACTAATTATGTTTCATTTAGTTATCTCATAATGTATTTCATTTTATATTTATAATATTCAACTATAATAAAATAAATAATTATTCATTTCAGTATGGTGTTGTGCGTATCACAAGCTATCAAACACAGTGTTTATTTAAAGGGAAATGCACTTTAAGATTTTTGGGTGCTACATTCTACCCCCTTAAAAGAACTTTTTCCCATAAATTTTTTAATCTGATGAAAAAAATAAGGTAATTTTTTATCATTTCATATTTAGGTTCCCACATCGCTTCATCAAACTTATTATTCCTCCAAAGAACATTAACCAGGTGATTCTCCTTGTTTCACAGAACTTTATCTCTATGATCCAAGATTTATATCGATTGTGTAAGAACCCAGCTTTTCCTATGAGGAATGGATCCTTTAAATTTCTGTTTAATACCTTTTATTTGACCTAATATGGATGCCTAGTGAGGATATGGAGGAAACAAGGGTGTTTTTGGGATTTTTCATAGCTCAGAACCCCGATCGGTGGGAGAAAAAATGGGTTTGTATGGTTAGTAGAAACCATATATCCCATCCTATATGGTTTCCCTTAACCATATAGGATGTTTTAGTGATAATTAGAGTTCACACAGTTTTTCCTAACCGTGCATCCTAGGTTGTATGCTCGTGTAAAGGCGATTCAATTTTTCATAGAGCTAATTAGCACATTTTTTACATGGTTTCCCAAATCGTTCACACGAATTGTGCGAGCTCTCTCTTTGGATGGTGGGTTTTGAATTTTTGGTGCATAGTTTGGACAATTGTGCGATCAAACCATGCGACCCCTTGTTTTTTGTTAAAATTAATATGTTACCCCTAATTCTATTTTAACTCAAACCACCTCTTTCTTTCTCATTTTCAGCATACATAAGGTCCTTTTTCCTCCCTTGAGAGATCCTCAAGATGCCTAATCTAGGTACATTGATATTTTATCCATCTAGACTCTGATTTAACTTATGATCATATCATTGGATGTTTTCCAATGAGTTATTTATTCATCATGTACCTTTCTTCATTTTCCTTCTTCCCACTAGAGTTATTTAGGTGCAAAATCAGATGCCTTATTTTTAGGGCATTTGTACGTTTTGTTGTTTTATTCTGATCTATACAAAACTATAAGCCGATATTGGATGAGTGACCCTCTAAAGGTATAAGGTAGGTGGTCTAGTAATTATCCCTCATTTCCATGATGTTTTATATTATGTGTCGTTGTGTCACACACTGATTTCATTATGCATTGACTCTAAAACGAATCTGTATTAAATTGGTTTCTCTATTATAGAACTTAATTACTTTATTAGATAACAAGATACATTTGAGTTCATAAACCTTAACATGTACCACCCCTTTTAGAGTGCCTTTTATATGCCTATTTTAATTTCATAGGCATATAACCAAAACACCCATTGGTGTGTTTGGTTTGACTTCTAAAATGTGATACCATAAGTGAAAATGGATAATTGTTGTGGTGTAGAATGAATAAGCCATTTATCAAATCATACTAAATTAATGGGAAAGTGATTGGTATGACCACATCACATGTTTTAATAAAACAATGGTTTCACCCTTATTAAATACAATTGTTAATGAACTATAAATTATTTTTTGGCTCTTAATAAATCCTTTGACTATTTATTACTGATATAATTTTTTTATAGAGACCTTACCATTAAAATTTGGTCATGGAAACCCTCTTTTATTAGATTCTGGCATGATGTCCCTATATTGTAATGATACTAGAATGGAGTCCCTTACACATGTGATATATGAGTATGATGACCCTAACTTTATGAGATATGGGCATGAAATCCCTATACTATTATTATTTGGTCATGGAAAACCATTTTTTATGATTCAGGCATGGTGACCCATTTATAATGATTTGGTCATGGTGACCCTATGGTTATGATAAAGACACGGAATCCCTTACTCTCCTAATATGAAGTCATGATGACCCAACCTTTATGAGATACGATCATGGAATCCTAATATTATGATATGGGCATGGTGTCCCTATATGACACTTGGGAATGGTGAACCTTATGAAATATAATGAATAGCCATGGTGAACCGTATGGATTATGATACTCAAGCAAGGTGTCCCTCTTATTTGTGATGACTGGTAATGGAATACCTTGACACTTGGGTTACTCATGCTACTGCTCATTGACTCTTGATTTATGCCTCGAATACAGGATAATCAAATTATCCACATATATGGATATATATTTCACTATGTATATATACCATTTATATTTATACACATGGTTAATTTTTCATAGATTATCCAGCTTAGGCTGAAGTAGGTAGTTTCATCTTGGTGTACTTCAAGAACTATATCCAACCCTTTATAATTTTTATTACTTCATAACATTATTATACCATCACACTACTCATATTATATGTACTAACTAGATATTTATAGACATTGATGGTGGTGGCCTACTGAGTTTATCTCACACTCTATCTGGCCTACCAATGGTATCTGAGAAGATTATGTGGATGCAAGTTAGGATAGGGGAAAGCACCCAGTTTTTGGTACTTGATTTGGTTATATCGTGAGATTGGGGAAAAAAGGACCAATCTATGGCTTGTGATTCTATTGGATATAGTCTTTTTGGTATTTTTCCCCATTTGATACATGTATTGTATTGTATGCATACCTGTTCATTTTTTTAGATACATAAAATTACATCATTTTGTATATGATACTGGTTATGGTTGGTCTTGGTTATTTATTTCATTTGGATTATTTACCTTTGATTGTAAGTTATATATTATTCTTTTTCTATTTATCTATTTATTTTACCATTGTGTTATTCTTATCATGAGGTTATAGTCTTCTCATTGTACCACCTTGGACCCTCACTGTTAGTCGGCATATTCTTGTGTATAGGGAGGCATGCTTGAGGCCATGTGGCCCACTATCTTAGGGCACCATTTAGTGGCATCTATGTCAGGATGTCATAAAGTGGTATCAAATCTTCTTTTCTTGCCTTACTCTATTTTGGGATGGTAGAAAGGATACTAGGATGACTTGTATTTTGGTAATGATTTTTTCCTAGGAGTATCTAGCCCACATAGAGGGAAAATCCAAATTTTAAGGAATGGAGTATGATATTCTAGTTTATGCCTCTTATAGTTGTTTTGATTCCACCATTGGGTGACACACATGATGTGTGGTGATTATTGTTATGATTGAGGACTGTATTTTATCATTTGACTGATATAGAAAGGAATCATTGATCAAGCATTATTTGAGGAACCTTACAGGATTTCTATTATTCCATGCCACATTTATTTACTATGTGCATTTCCTGCAGCATGTTTTGGTGATTTATTTCTATGCCCTTAAATTGGGATAACATTTCATACAAGGATTGAATAAGTGAGTAGTTATGATTAAATCAAAGCCACACTTTGATTTATGAGGTGCATGTTCCTTTATAAAATGGAATTAGTGATCCATATAGTTCAATGTTTTAAAGAAAAAATCTATAAAAATGATAATGAAATTAAATGAAATTGAATTCTAAAATTAAATGGTCATCATTAAATAAGGATTACAATTTCAATTTAAAGGGTGTTTTCCTCTATAAATTTCAATTTAAAATATGTATACCTACACCCATATAGAAAAACATAGATCTTGACCTAGACCATACCTTTGTAGTGGGAAGTAGGTAGCATCTATTGTGTTCTATATAATTGTTCCTGTCACCTAATCCTAGATCTAGGAGCTGAAAGAGGGGTGTGGTTCTTACATAGAAAGTATTGTACCTATACTATTAATATATTTATTATTTTTACCATTATATACACATATATGAGGTTCATTCTTGGAATTTATAGATCTATACCACCACGACTTCCTCTAGTCATGTTCCAAGAGGGTGGTGATGACCATGCTCTGGAGGTGGTGGGCCTTGAGCCATTAATGATACCTCCAATAGTTCCACTTGTGGAATAACCTATTACCCTTGATACATGTAATTATTTTTGGTTATTAGGGGATTTTATGCAGATTATAAAGACTATCCAGGGAGCCCTATGACCCGCCTCTTCTATAGGTGAGTTTACGCGCGAGTTTCAGTAGCAGCATCCACCTACATTTTCATGGGATGGTGGCCCCTAGGCTGTAGAGTTATGGAATGATATGTTCATATCTGTATTTGAGAAACTTGAGATACCTCCAAAGAGGAGAGTGAATATGGCTACATATATGATTTGAAGATCCTCCAAATATTGTTGGGATATTCTGAACCAGACATGTTAGTATTGGGAAGTGATTTTGAGGGGTTTATAATCTAGATTCTATGATTATTTCTTATCTAATAGACTAGCTCCAATAATTCTAGGTAGTTCATGAACCTACAGTATGGTTCTATGTCCATTATGGAATACTAACCTCATTTTATATATCTTTAGTTCTTTGTGTTATCTATACTACTGATGAGCTAGCAAAGGTGAAATGATTTGAGGATCGACTTAGGCATCTTATGCGATCTTAGGTGAATTTTTTTTGGTTGAATTTCATGTCTAATATAGTGAACCAGACTCTCATCACCAAGAGAAACCTGAGGGTGTCAGATGGTGTGGTCCAAGGTAATTCCAAACTAATAAAGGTAAGTGGTTCAACTAGTTGTCGGAAGTGATTCTTTGAGACTACATGTGTGAGCAGTGGAAACCAGGTGACAACCACTGACAGTTGTGTTATTTTTCACTGATATGGGAGTCCAGTGAATAAGAATACATAGTGTCCCATATACCCCATTGAGTGAAAAGGATATGTAATATTGGGGAATCTTTAACATTTTTGTAAGACCTTCCCATCTACTTATAGTAGGAGATGATTCATATCAGCTCTCCTTTTGGGAGTGGGAGAAGGTGAACCTCACTAGGCTGGTATCTGGAGTAATACCTGCCATATAGGTAAAGGAGGAGGTCTTATCTAAGATATCTATACTTTAGATATATAGTGCTAGTAGAGAGAAGCTGCTCAGGGTAGTCAAGTTGTAGTACAAGGTCATGGATTAAGAAATATTTATTTTGTGTGTTATATAACAAAGGATAAGGGTGTTAGGACATCTACTGTTTGGGGTACTATTATAGTAACATCTACTATAGTGTATTACTTATTTGATATAGTTCTATATCACACCTTTATCTCTATGGCTATTATGGAAATCATTGGGCTTGAAATTGATTACTCCTATGGCATGATGACACTTGATACTCCTTTGGGTATTGGTTTAAATAGTGTACGTTAATGAAAGGAATTACTGATTGAGGTAGGTATCCATCATTTCTTACAGGAACTCTTCATCCTTGAGATGAAAATATTTTATGTCATTCTCAAGATGGAATAGTTTGTTCTCTATCACTTATATGTGGATTGTTATCATTGTAGGGTGTTGTTCATATCACCAGAGAGTGATACTTATAATCACAAGGGTGAGTGGGATGTCTAAGAGGGTAGAGCTTGAACAGAGAATCTTGGTATAGGTGGAGTGACCACCCAAATTACTAGACTTAATATGGATGATTAGGAATTAAATTAGACTAAATTAACTCATGCATTCAATTATTTTAGGGATGTTTTCCCTGATGTATTTTTTGAACTACCTCCTGAGAGATAGGTAGAATTTATTATCGAGCTAGTGTCTAGAGATGCACCAAAATTCAATCCTCTTTACAAGATGTCTAATACTAAGTTGAAGGTCATCAATAGGTAGCTATAGGATTTAGAGGCTAAGGGTTTTATACGGCCTAATACTTCTCCCTAGGGGTCACCAGTCCTTCTCTCCAATAAGTTGGATGGAACCCTTAGGATTTGTGCGGATTACCAAAAGTTTAATCATATTTATATAAAGAACCGGTATCCCTTAACTCAAATAGATGATCTCTTCAACCATCTCAGAGGAGCGAGGGTTTTCTAAAAGATCTATTTCAGTTCAAAATATCACTATGTGTGTGTTAGACCTTCATACATACCTCATATGGCCTTTCATAGTCGGTATGATTTATATGAGTATTTGGTTATATTTTTCAGCCTTACAAACATACCATCAATATTTATGGATTTTATGAATAGGATTTTCTATCCCTTTTTGGATTCTTTCATGGTGGTATTCATAGTTGACATCTTGGTGTATTCTTATACTCGACACAACTATGCAAAATATCTTGAGATCATTTTGAATACACTAATATAGAACCGGTTGTATGTTATGATCAGTAAGTGTCACTTTTTGACTGATAGGGTTCATTTTCTCAGTCATATCATCTCATTGGTGGAAGTTTCATTTGACCCAGATAAGGTGAGTCTTATAGTTATCTAGGAGCATCCCAAGAATATGTTTGACATGCATAGTTTCTTGGGGATGGTTATTTATTACATTAATTTTGTATAGGACTTATTATGCCTTGATTCACCTCTTACTGGTCTTACTAAAAAGGTTGTGAAGTTCTTGTGGTTTGAAGCGTGTGAGAAGGTCTTTTAGAAGATGAAAGAAAGGATCACTTCAGCATAGATTTTGGTTCTTCCAGAGCCTGGTAGATGCTATATAGTGTTTTGTGATGCATAAGGAATCAGGATAGGTTCCTTGTTAATGTATAAGGATCAATCCATGGTATATTTTTCTCTCCGATTAAGACCTCATGATCATAACTACCTGATGCATGACCTGGAGCTTTCAATAGCTATTCATTCCTTGCATTGTTGGAGGAATTATCTGATGGGAGAGTGATTTATGGTATTTATATACCACAAGAGCCTCAAATATATCTTTATGAAGCATGAATTGAATCTTAGATATTAAATATTGATATAATACCTTCAATATTTTGACTTTGATCTTGACTATATGCCTAGAAATGGAAATGAGGTAGCTGATGTGATCAGCTCTAAAACTCAGGCACTAGCCATTCAGGAAGCTATTGTTGAATGTAAATTGATAGCCCTTTTTTTATATGAATATGGGGTTTAATTAGAGTCATGAGTGGACTTTTCTTTCAACCTTAATAGTTATCTATTAACTCCTGGATAGGGTGAAGAGAAGACAGTTCTCAGATCCTAAGAGTTTGGTCCTATAGGAGAATATTTATGGTGAGGACCTACATCCAGATTAGTTTATCGATGGTGAAGACATCCTGCATATACATTGGTGTATTTGGGTTCCTACATATATGATAGAGGCACTGATGCAATAATCAAATGCTTCTCAGTGGGATTTTCATCTAGGTATCTCTAATATGTATCATGATATGTTCCATTAGTATTGGTGTCTTGGGATAAAATGTTAGATATGAGGTTTTATCACTAGGTATTCTACCTATCAGTAGGTGAAGGCAGGACACCCACATCCCACTAGCTTGGTATAGCTGTTTTTAGTCCCAGAATATAAATGGAAGGATATTACAATGGATTTTTTGTTTGTATTACCAAGTTCACATTGAGGTAAAAAGATGGTTTGGGTAGTCATGGATTGAATGATAAAGGTATCCCACATCCTTCCTATCTGGGAAACTTTCTTAGTTGATGATTTATAAATACTGTATGTCCATGAGATTATATGACTACACGAGTTCCCTCATAATATAATTTTAGATAAGGATGATCATTACACATTGAGGTTCTGGCAGGGGTTATAGAGAGATTTCGGTGCACAGGTTCTTTTGGGAACATCCTTTCACATCCAGACCAATGTTTATTAGAAACAAACTATACAGGTATTGGAGGACATGCTCTGAGCATGTGTTCTTGATTTAGGTGGTTCTTGAGAGAATAATATCCTTCTTGTCGAGTTTTTATGTAATAATAACTTTTAGGAAACAATAATATGGCTCCCTATGATTCCTTATATGGGGTCTATTTCATTCACCTATGTATTGGATAGAGTAAGGGGAGGTAGTGATGCTATGTTCTCATCTCATGAAGGAGACTTCAGAGTAGGTGCAATTGATTAGAAAGTGTATGTATATTACTCAGTCTAGATAGAAATCATATGATGATCACTGTCGATGGCCACTGGAGTTTTGGGTCAGGGATCATGTTTTTATATGTGTATCACCTAGACTTGGGAATAGATGGATACATAGGTGAGAGAAGATATCAACTATTTTTTTCATGCCTTTTGAGATCTTGGAGAGAGTTGGGCAGGTATCCTATCAATTACTATTACCATAGAGGTATTATTCCATCCATGATGTTTTCCATATTTCATAAATTCACTTTTATCATGCCGACCCATCTCGTACTTTTGATCTTGAGGATATTGAGTTAGATGTTGATGCTTCTTTTGAGTAGTATCCTATATACATTTTTGATTCTATCATAAAGATTATACAAGGTTGGTTTATACCTTTAGTATGGGTATTATGGAATCATGGCCATGTACAGGATGATACTTGGGAGTGGGAGGCCGACACACATGCTCAGTGACCAAAATTGTTCTCAGACATCATTCTACCACCCTTGGAATGGATACTCGAGGACGAGTTCCTTTAAGGGGGAAGACTATAAGATACTAGTTTTTAGTATGGGGTATATATCCTTTAAATTTTAGTTTAATTCCTTAGTTTTGACCTAATATGGATTCATAGAGAGGCTATAGAGGAAATGATTGTGTTTGGGGCTTTTTTGGAGCCTAGAACACCAACCAGTGGGAGAAAAAACTTGGCTGCACAATTAGAAAAAACAGTAAAGCATGGTCCACATGGTTTCTCCTAACCATGCGGGGAATTTTATTGAGCAGAAGAGGTCTCATGGTTCTCATTAACCATGTAACCCAAGTCACATGCCACTATAAAGGCTTTGTAGTTTTTAATATATCTAATTAGCATTATTTTTTCATAGTTTCCCAAACTGTGCACATGAACCATGTGATCTCCCTCTTTGGATATTGGGTTGTGCGCGGTTTGGCCAACCATGCGACCAAACCATGCAACCCCTTGTTTTTGGTTAAAATTGATATTTTTACCTAATTATATTTTAACCCAACCCACCTATTTATTTCTCATTTCCATCATATAGTAAGTCATTTTCCTCCCTTGAGAGATCCTTCATCCACCTAAGAAAGGTTCATTGATATTTCATCTGTTTAGACTCTGATTCAACTTTTGGTCATCTCATTGGATGCACACTGGTGAGTTATCTATTCATCTTTCACCTTTCTCTATTTTTATTCCTCTTAATAGATTTATTTAGGTTAAGTGTCATATGCCCTATTTTTAGGGTGTTTGTCTATTTTTATATTTTATTCTAATATGGACTAAACTAGAGGTCAATACTAGATGAGTTCTCCTAGACAAACATAAGGTAGGTGGTCTGGTAATTATCCCTCATTTTCATGATGTTTTTTATTATGTTTCATTGTTCCACACACTGGTTTCACCGTGTGTTTCCCCTAAAATGATTCTATCTTAAATTGGTTTCTCTATTCTGGAACCTAATGACTTTATTAGATCCCAATATCCATTTTTAGTTTTCAACCCTAACGTGTTTCACCCCTTTGGGTTCACCTTTTATATACTTATTTGAATTTCATAGTCATATAACCAAAACACCCATCAGTGATATTAGTTTGACTTCTAAAATGTGATACCATAATTGATAATGGATAACTGATTTGGTGTATCATGGCTAACCCACTTATCAAATCATATTGAATTAAATGTAAATTGATTAGTATGACTATATTACATGTTTTAATAGAACAATGGTTTCACCCTTGTTAAAGAAGGTTTTTAGTGAACTATGAATTATCTATTGGCACTTACTAAAGCCTTTGACTATTTATTACTGATATAATTTAGGAATAGAGACCCTACTATTATAATTTTGGCATGGTGACCCGCTTTTATTAGATATGGGAATAATTTCCCTATATTATTATGATATAGTCATAGCATCCCTTACACCTATGATATGTGGTTATGATGACCCTTATTTTATGTTATATGGGCATAGAATCCCTATACTGTTATGATTTGGGCATGGTGACCCATTTTTTATGATTTAGGAATGTTGACCCATTTGTTATGATTTGGGCATGGCAACCCTATTGTTATGATATGGGCATGGCATCTCTTACTCCTGTGATGTGCAGGTATGATGAACCTACCTTTATGATATATGGGCATGGTGTCCCAATATTGTGATATGGGCATGGCGTCCATATATTGTGACACTTGGGCATGGTGACCCATATGAAATATAATGAATGGGTATAGATACCCTTAAGGATTATGATACTCTAGCAAGGTGTCCCTCTTATTTTTGATGAATGGGCATGGAATACCTTGAAAATTTAGTTTCTCAATCTATTGAGCATGGATTTATGAGTTATTCCATGGGCCCATGATAGTAGCAGTATCAACATATATGGTTTTAGACATCACTACATATACATATCATATATATGTATACACATGGTTACTTGTTTAGGTATCATCTGGCTTGGGTTGAAGCAGGTAGTGTCAGTTTGGTGTCCTTCAAGAACCAAAGTTAACCCTTTACAGTTTTTATTATTGCCTACCATTATTATACCTGCACATTTATCATATTATATGCACCAAATGGATATTTATAGACACCATTGTTAGAGGCCTACTATGTTTACCTCAAACCATATTCATGTCATCGATGGTACCCTGGTATATTATAAAGATACAGGTAGGGATAAGGGAAAGCACCCAGTTATTGATACTTGATTTGGTTATAGCGTGGGAGTGGGAAAGCATAGGACCAATCTATGGATCGTGATGCTATTATATATAATATTTTTGGTCTTTTTTATTTTTTATATATGTATTGTATTGCATTCTTTTCTCTGCATTTTTGTTAGATACATGAAATTACATCATTTTGTATATGATACAAGTTATGGTTGTTTATTTCATTTGGATTATTTACCTTCCTATTTCAATTATTTATTATGTTTCCACTATTTATCTATTTATTTCAATGATGTGATACTATTATCACGAGGGTATAGTCTCCCCGATGTACCATCTTGGACCCTTGCTACTAGTCGGCCACCTATGGCATATGGGGAGTCACACTTGAGGTTATGTGGCCCACCAGATCAGGGAATCATTTAGTGGCATTTGGGTCAGAACATCATATATTTTTCCTCATTATAAAGATGAAGTTCCATTGGTACTAACTTTGAGTTCATTACATGTAATGAGTCAGGTTTTTACTTCTTAAAAATCTATACATGGAACACATCATGCATTTTGGAGAGGTTTTTTATAAGTACAAGGTGATAAGATATAATCCCCACATGATTTTGAATTTCAAAGGGACCAATTTTTCTAAGGCTCAACTTTCCCTTCTTCATGAATCTCACATCCTTATTTCATGGTGATTTTCAATGGAATACCTTATCTCTAACTTCAAGTTATAAATCTCACCAATGATTATCTAATTATATTTTATATCAAATTTATAGAGTTTCAATGTGTCATATAATGGTTTTAATCTTCACTACAATATCTTGTTAAAGATATAGTCCTAGAATCTTACACTCTCTAACTTCATCCCAACATGTTTTATTTCTCTTCCACTTCCTATATAAATCCTCATATGGTGTCATTTGAATTATATAATAGAAACAACTATTATATGATAATGATTCCAAGGGAGGGTGTTGATCCCAAACTCCTTTGAAACCCATTTAACATGATCTCAATATATCCTTTATAGTTTGAATAGTCCTTTTAGATTGACCATAAATATAAGGATGATAAGAAATACTTAACCATAATTCTATATTCAATTCTTATTGAATACTTCTCTATAACTTTTAGGTAAACCTCAAAACTTCATGAGATATAATTGAGATTGGTAATTCATACAGTCTTACCAATTCATTTATGTGTATCTTGGAAAGTTGATTAAGGGAAAAAACATTATGAATAGAAATGAAATTCACTAAATTTTTAAGGTGATATGTTATAACCCAAATTAAATTATAGCCCTTAAAAGTATTATAAATTCATAAAATTAAATACATAATGATTTTCTCCAATTTACATACAAGTATGTGTAATGGTTGTGTCATAAACTTAGAATTTTATCATTTTACCTTAAACTACTGACATACAAATAATCGAGATAGATACTCTGCAATATCCCTCATAATGTTCTTCCACTATAAGTGATACTTAATATATCTATACATCTTTGGGATTCCTTGGTGAATGGGGAAGGATGAACGATGTGCTTAATATAGAATATCTATTTTAATCTCTGGTATGGATGGGACACATATCCAGGTTTTAAATATTATAACTCTATCTCTATCAAGGTTAATCGATGGAATATTACTTACTTTATTCTATATCTCTAAATTCTTATTATGTGCATCTTTTATCTTCACATGAATGTATGATTGAGATTTAATTTGGGAAGCATATAATTTCTCCCCTTCCCTTATGATTCCCAAGTCCATCCTTTGAAAATCCATGAGTTTTGGGTCTCTCTAAATCCTTATCATGCATAATGTAGAATGATTCTTCCTGATTAGATCATTAGAAACCTAGTTTTCCTTACTATGGTGGTATTGTATTAAGTATTCATAGTCATTTATCAACTCTAACCATCTCCGTTGGTGCATGTTCAACTATTTCTGTGTGAATATATACATTATGCACTTTTGATCAGTATATATATATCACAATTTTTTATATCGAGATAATACCTCCATATCATTATTGTAAATAATACCATTGTTAACTCAAAAACATGTGTTGATTAATTTTTCTCATGAACCTTTAATTGAAATGATTCATATGATAAAACCATGTCATTTTTCATGAGGACATGTCTTGGTACCTTGTTTGAAGCATCTTTATATAAAAAACCCTTATACACTATAGGGTGGTGTAAGTACATGTGAAGTGACCAAACTTCTCTTGAGATACTTCAAATTTTATTCACATTCATATGTTCAAATAAACTTGACTCCATTCCTAGTTAACTTGGTTAGTGGATTTGAAATTCATGAGAAATTTCTCACAAAGCATCAATAGTATCCTACCAATCCATGAAAATGTTGATCTCTATTATAGTGTTTGGCCTGGCCTATTCTTCAATTACCTCTATATTTGAAGGGTCCATAGATATACCCTTTATTATGATTAAATTACTCAATAATGATTCTTTTTTTATCCAAAATTTGCACCATCTAAATTTGACATATAGTTTCTCCTTTCTCAAGGTTTTCAGCACAATTATCAAATAATCTTCATAATCTCCCTTAATATTGGAATATATGAGAATATAATCTATAAATACTACCACAAATTAATCAAGTTAATCTCTAAAGAAATTATTCATAAGATACATGAATATATAAGGGGTATTTATAAGTCAAAACGGAATCACAATGAATTAATGGTGTCCATATCTTGTATGAATGGTTTTCTTAGGTACGTACTCTATTTTCACCCATAATTAATGATATCCATTTCAAATTTAAATGTTTTAAAAGTATTATTCCCCTCATATTTTATTGAAAAAATCATCAATATGGGTTATAGGATGAATGTTATTAATATTTATCATGTAAGTTTCATGATAATCAATGTTGAGACACAATAATCCATCATTATTTTTAATAAAAGAAACTAGTGAACCTCGTGGTGAATCCCTTAGGAATATAAAACCCTTATAAAATTTATCTTTGATTTTATCCTTTAATTACTCTAATTTAATCAGGTCCATTCTAGAAGAGTTCTATGATATAGGCATAACACCATGAAATAGTTATATTAAAAACCCAACCTCATGATCCATGGGGAAACTAGGAAACTCTTCTATAAATACATTGAAAAATTCCCACACAATAGATATATCTTTAATATAAAGTTTTTATGAAAATATTTGAGCTAAATACCTCTCATTATTGGGTATTAAGACCCATAAAATGAAGTAATTTTCATAGTTAGTTCATATTCAAGTTTTCACCAATAGACAATATTTGGTTGATTTGGAATGTGAAATGTGATTTCCTTATCCCAGTAGTTAATATAGGATCTTTATAGAAAGATTAAATTAATTCCCAAAAACATATCAAATTCGACTAAAGGGAGGATAATAATATTTTCATAAAGCATATTCTCAAAAAATTATATCTAAGAGTAGTTATAGACTTGGGATATAACCCTATAATTTTTCACAGATAATTTAATATCTATCTATTAGGGTGGTGATTTTATGATCTTAAAAAAATATAGCTATGAAGGAGTGGGTGTGACTAGAATAAAATAAGACATTTTAAATTCTTTATTGGATAATGAGTGTAAATTTCACAAATTAATTTTTATGAACCACTTTAGTATTTGTGATTTTATAAGGTCTCCCTTTCTTACTTGGATTTATAGGTTGTTAACATTGGTTGTTGTCATTAAACCTTTGATTGTTTCACTAGTTTACATAATTTATATACTCCTTATAATTGAATCATTATAATTTGGTTATTTTGTTAAGTTTAGATTTATTTTTATCTATTTCATTATTTAGACTCTTCATATTTCTTTAGTATTAATGTTCTTTATGGATTTATCTTTAACACTTGAAACATTCATCTATTACTTTTAGGTAATTCCCCCATGATTCTTCCCACATTTTTAGTGTGTAGAAAATATATATCTTATTTATTCCATGGATTTCATCATTTAAGTGCCCAAAAAACTTCATTTTCCTCTTTTTTCCATAAAACCACACTCCAATTTCCATTACCACCTTGACAGTATATCGAACAATTTCATCATATCTATTAAATTCACCTATAGATAACACATTTCAAAGACATGGTTTTAAGACACTAAAGAAACAATTGATTTTTATTTCTAGGTCAATGATAAAACCATAATTGTTCCTTGTTAGTATTTTAAAGTTTACTACATAGGTACCAACGGATTCATCCTCCATTTTCTTCACCTCAAGTAATTATCTCCTAATTTTAGTGTAAATAGTTAGGGGAAATATTTTTTAAAAAATGTCTTTTAAAATCCTCCCATTCCATTTATTTAATTTATTCCCATTTCCTCATGTTCTTGATTAAGTTCAATCATTTATCTACATCATATTCTAATTAATAAATGGATAAAACAACCTTTTTATGCTCCAAACACTATAGAATTGAAAATATATTTTAGGTTATATTTATTCATTTCTTGAAAATTAGTATATTGGAAGACTCGCTAAAGGAGGTTGAACATTTATACATAAAGGTATAAATTGAGAGTTGTTCCTTCCTTAGTGAATCTGATAGTTCAATATGGTTTGTATCATTGTTCATAGCTTGATAAATTTTTGTGATCATTTCTATAATATTTTTCACTCTAGATCCTATCTTGTTAGGTTTCTCTTTCGAGAAATCATTACATTGTCCATTACACTCATTTTTTAATTAGTTATTCCTTACTCCATCCATTGAATAAAACCAAAAAAAATAGTTTGAGTATTAATAAATAATAACTATAGTAATAAACCATATGATAAGTAAAATCAATCCTATGATATCTGAAATTAAGGAACCTTTATTTTAACCTATGAAATTTTAGGTTCATATAACATCACTTTTGGTTCAACATAGATTTTTTTTAAGTTATATCTTATTATTATTCATAACCAATTCACTAAAAATTATTAAACCCCAATCTAATACCAACTTAGATGATTCAACCATAATATACATACATTTCACATCATGAATATTCATTAAATTTCACATTAAATCACACACCATGAAATTATAGGTTTAGTGTCTTTGGAGATTAGAAACACAACCAGCTCATTTTACAAACATTATTTAACATTTATCACAAATATTCTTCACAAATGATACCCTTGTACACATATCATACATTATACAATTCTTCATAACTTCGGTAATTAAAACATAAAAAAGGGTAAGCTCAAATTCTCAATAATGAGTGAACATAATAGATATCAATCAAATATCTTAAGTGTGAATAATATGAACAAGTGGGTATGATAATATAATCATGGTATATAAAACATAGAATAAGGAAACCATGCCCAAAAAACATAAATCCTAAATCCTAAATCATGACATAAGGTTTTAAATATAGCATGAAAAGTGTGGTATGGGAATGTGGAATCATCGGAAAATTATCATAAGATATAAAAACATAACATGGTAATATGGAATATAATATAAATTTAGAACATACATAAGAAAAGAAAATCATTTATTATGTTGAGTCCCACTTTCAGGATCATAATCGCATAGTGGAAAGAGTCCCATAGTGGATTGGGTTCACTCTATAGTCCCTTACATGACATATCATGAGGTATAAATATTTATCCAATGTACAGGGCTATATAATTTTGGTCTCATCTATCATATAATAAAAAATTATACATATGTGTTCCATATGAACATGAAAACATTCACAATTCCATTATACCTTAATTAAATCATGAAAAAATGGGTTTTGTGAATATTTACAAAATACATGATCATAATCCATCCATAGAAATAAGTTGAATGGTATCCTTAGAGAATATCCATAGTGAAGCATAAAAAATAGTAAAGGATGTTGATATAGATGAAAACACTTTATAATAGAAAATTTCATTGGGAATTAAAAAAATATCATTTAATTTTTTGAAAACTTTTATTTTAAGGGAATTAATTTTCAAAACAATATTTTTAAAAAATAATTATAAATGAAATAAAATTTACTTTGGAAAACCATAAAAACTTGGAAAGTAAGCTTTATAAAGAAAACTGAAGAAAATGGTGGAAGAAAGAGACCATGGAGAAAATGTTAAAAAAATATTCCATTAAACCATTATAAAGAAATTAATATTAAATAGAAAATAAACTTAATAAATATATAATTGGGGATAATGAACTATATAAAATCATATTAAAAACATGTAAATGGAGGAGAAATATTGTTGATTGAAAATAAGAGATAAGTTCAACACCACTTACAAGCATCCTTTTAGTTGTGAACCGAAGGGAGGTGAAATGGTATAGAAAAAAATAAAAAGAAAAAATAAGCATATTATAATAAAATAAAAGGGGGTTTATAGAGAAATTATATAAAATTTCTCCAAATAGTAATTTAGTGTTCGACAATCTAGATTTCAAGTGAGATTATAAATGAAACTATTACCTTGAACTTCTGCATGATCAGGTGTGCTCTAACACTATGTATAATAATTTTAGGTTTATTGTTAATATGTTTAAGAAAATTATTCATATTTATTTACTTAACACCATTCATTTATAATACCATCTTAGGTATATATTAATCTTTTATTTTTTAAATAAATATTCAGGTGTTGCAATTCTATTTTTCCATGCATGCATCGGTTTGGTAGTTCCAGTTCATACTCCTTGATCATGGTTTCATAAGCTCTAGAATATTCATCAAGATTTAATATATATATTTATTTTATTTTTTATTCTCATTTTTATTTCATGGAACTTATTTTGATTTATCACATGGAATTATTAAAAATATTCTCTTCAATGATTATTAAATTAACTAGATAATTGAATTTATTAGGGAATATATTTTGTAATATTCCCAATATATAAATATGAATATATCTAAAATATATAATTATTACATAATATAACCATTTATTAAGTTTTATTAGTTATTCATGTTGTAAATGTTGTAACATTGTTCATGTAGGTGGTAAAATTGACCCAAACAAGAACACGTTATATCGACTACATGACTAAGAACATGTTATTGTATAATAATAGTATAACTTTTACATAATATTAATGATTTAAAAAACATTTTATTAAAGTGGTAAATAATATTTAATAATATTTGAATGAATAAGATAATGAATAATGATAAAGTATAAGAATAATACTTGCATTGAAAGCTTGAATATTCTCTTAGAGATCCTCTTGAAAATGAGGGATTTGAGACTCCCAATTGTGACCAGAGGTTCCCAAATGTGTGAGATTATTTTTAGGGAGATAATTTGGTCTGGTATTTAAGAATAAAAAAGGAATTGTTTTAGTAGAAATGGGTAGAGTATGGGTTCTTTTATAGGTAGGTTTGAGTGGATTTTTTTAAAATACACATCCCTTAATGTGTAAGGATTGTCTTTTTACAAGGAAAGTAGATCCAAAGTGAAAATATGAGAGATAGGTTCATGTATAATTTCATCTACACAATTTAGGGATAATTTTTTTGATATATTATTTATTTAACCCTTAGCTTAACCCTTTTATCTCATTTTACATTTACCTTGGTAGCTCAATTTATACCTCAATAAATTTTTTTTATGATTAAAAATAAAATTAAGATTCTAACCTAATTTTGAAAATTTAATTATAAATTTGGACCCCATTTATTCTAATTCAATTTATAAATATTGTAGTGTTATTTTTTAAATTAAAATGTATAGAAAAATTAATTCTTAAGATTTAAGTGTTCTTGATCTTATTACTAATTAAATGAGTGTTAATGTATTAGTGTATGCATTAAAAAATTACATTTTATCAGAATAATATTTTAATAGTGATCAGTTTAATTTATTAAAATAAAATACACAACACTTAGAAAAAATAATTCTTTCATAAATAACCCTAACATTAAATAAGTTTAGTTACATACCATTAAAATCAACAATTTATATTCTAACCATTAAATTTTATCAATCCATTTGTATTAAAATATTTATTTTTATTTTATCAACACATCAAATTATTATTTTTTTAAATAATAATAATAATATTTTTTTTATAAAAAAATGATTATTTTTTATAATAATATATTTTAATTAATTAGTTTTATTTCATTGCAAAATTATTTATTATTTGAGAATTATATTATTTTTAATTTATTAATAAAAATTAAACAACTTCAATGAAACTATTGGATACCTACATATAAAATGTCCATACATACAATGAATATATATCCAATGTTCATATATCTAATGACCATATGTTCAATGACCATATGGTCAATGTGTATATTACATTCCTATATATAGCCTTATATGAATATCTAAAATTGTTCATGTAACACCCGAGACTTTTATGTTATATAAACCATCAAAGGAATCTTTTTCTACACAACACTTGCTTGGCTTGCTTTACATGCAATCGCGACCTTCCTCGATAGCTTGCGTCGTACGCAATACCGAGTTTCACTAAACAACAATATGCTATTAAAACTAGCCGTTATGAATAGTAATAACCACTTTTTGAAATTTTATAAATTTTATTTTTCAAAATGGACTTCATTTTTGGACTCAGAATATCAAAATTAGCCTAGGGTGAAATTTTGGTATTTTTCTGAAAACTTTCAATTTTTGATGAATAGTGAAACCACTAAGTGGTAGGTTAAAAACTGAATTTTGCATAAAACTTAATTTTACCGCTTCTGTGAATGGAATTTCAAAAATCCGACAGACACGGTTGATATCAGTAAGTAAAATGTGGTTCAATGAGATAAAAATAATTTTTTGGTGAATAGTAACTTTTTACTATTTTTACCGCAGTTAATAGTAAATAGGGTAACTAAGGGTAAATATGATATTAATATTACCATAACACATATCCTAATTCTATTGGACAAGTGTAATTCGACCAAAAACAAACTTAGGAATAAAATATTACCATTTAGGCCCACTTGGATTAGATTAGGACATTTATTATTAATTTATTTAAAGAAGGGTTAAAATAGTTAAAATCAATGTTTAATAAGTAAATCATTTTTAATATGGGGTTATACATAAGATAAATTCGATTGTAAATATTAATTAGAAAGCTAAAAATATTTCCTACATGATGGTATTTTATTTGTAATTTTTAGACATTAAATAATTTAATTTATTTATGACACAATGATGGTGCAGTGATTATCTTATTAATGAAATATTGACATAATTGATGTTATAAACACCAAAATAAATGTAATTTGAGACTTTTTATGAATTCCACTAATTTTCTAGGTTACTATGATATATTAATGTTGATTTAATCAACTTGGTTCGAACATATAATTTTTTTATGACTTTCACAAAAATCATATATCAAATAGTGTCAAAATTGACACAAAATAGTTTTTAAATCAAATATTATATTATTAATTTTTATTTTATTCCTAAAAATCTAAGGTTCGTCCAAATGACTTAGATAAGTATATATATATTAATAATAAACAATTTGGGGTTCTTTTGTCATTTTATAGTAAGTTTATTAACCATATAGTGAAAGAAAACAAAAAGACACGGTAAAAGTTAAATTATTTAACTTAGAGTTAAATCTAATTTATAAGGTTAAAATAATACCCTAAACTTGTCTAAATCCTATTGGTTGATAGGATTTCGACCCATCCCCACTTTAGCTTCGAAATAAGACCCTTTGGAACCATTATAAACGGATTTTGACTTTAATATAAAATAATATTTTGAGATATTCCTAAGGTGCCCCTCTCCTCCCTTATAAAAGGGCACCTCCTCCCCCTCCTCCTCACACCAAATTGAGCACTCAAGCTCGGCCAACCCCTGCCATTTTCTCCTCTCCACTTCCCTAGAATAATCCTAGAGGTCCTGGTCTTCTTCAAAGACCAATCTTAGTTCCCTAAGTGGAGGATTCAAAGAGGCGTTCCAAAGAAGAGGTAATATCCATTACCGATCTTTTCAATTTCTTTCTTCTTCAACTTCTTCTTCTTTAGTTGTTTAATGATAAAGTAATAACATCAGTATTACTTACATACTGATATGTTATTATAAATATGAAACAACCCTAATTCACCTTCTATCCATCCCACGGAAAAATGAAATCACCGCGCGTGCGTACGTACGGAATACCGTCTCCACGCTGTGGTGTAATCTATTTTCCACCATCACTTTACAAGGATGGGTATAATGGTGTAATGAGTAACTATTTATTATTATTATAAAGTAATATTGATACTGAAATAATATATATATACTCCAATACAGTTCCACGATCATAGGAACGATATCATCACTCGTGCATACATACGGAATACCGTCTCCACGATGTGATGCGACTCGTTCTACATGATCATCATTACATAGTAATTATATAAATGAATTGAATGAATAAATATGATATATGTTACACTAATACCATTCTGTATATAAGGTATCTATAACCTTAAAAGAAGAATAAGAATGTATTCGGCAAAACACGCATAAGAACAAAAGGCAATAAAGACCCGAGTAACAAGTAACAATGAAATATTACTAACAAGAAGCTAAGAATATGACCATATATGATATCATATCAATATGTATGATTCTGGAATAAGTCAATAACATTATTTAAACCATTATACAGGAGCTTCGGACACGTACAAAGCAAATCGGACCTAAGGTAAGGGAAATATCACAATCTCATTTTTATCCGAGATTGTTTATACTTTGGAATTTACTGGGGTGTATTTTATCATCCACATCCATGTTTCCTCAATATGTAATATTATTTACATTCACCTACAATTGTTTAAATCCAATTTTACCCTTTGGTGAGTTTTTAGTAAAAGATATGAAAGGAATATTTTGTCGTTTTTCGTACGAGGTACTTTTTTGACTTTTCCGAAAAAAGTACGAAGAATGTTTTTTTTAACTTATACGGCATGAATGGATTTTTAAAACATTATTTCCAAGAATATTCCTTTACAAGTTTTCAAGTTTATTTTTAATCAACTTATTTTAGTTTAAAGTTGTATGACATGTTAAGAAAGGAAAAAAAATGTTTTTAAAGAAGAAAGGATATTTTCCTCAAGAATGGAGTTCAAGTGTTTTATCAAAATTATTTTCCATCTAAGATAATAAAGGGTTCTGTTTTTATCCCTATTATTACATTGATTTGATCATGTTGTGATGGAAATATTTTTATGAATTCATTTATCTTATATGAATTGTTTTATGATGTCATGTCGTTTAAGAATCCCATTTTTATTACATGGGTTATGCTATGATGTATGGTTTATGATTATGTGGCACACATAAGAAAGGATTCATTATAAGAGGGGTGGGACCTATATCTCCCTCCAATGCATTGGGTAAAGATTTTATATCTCATGAGATAGACAGGGCTGGAACGGTAGGTTATACCGGTTCAGTGAAACAGGACTGAAACGAGGGTTACTCGGTTCAGAAAGGGACTTTGTCCACTAAGATAGTCTTGGAAATGAGTCATGACTAACAAGAAATGATTTTCCATGATTATGTGTGCATGCCACAAAGTTTCAAGTTTTATGTTATGATTATGGGGATCTTATTTTCACTTATATGATTTGTTCCATGTTAAGATATTATGATCTCTTTTGCAGGTTTTGATTTTCAAAAAGATATGATATGATTTTTATTTCCTTTATTTGCCTTGCTGAGAATTTGAGCTCACCCTTTTATGTTTTATTTTCCCCAGGTCAGGAAGATGGATATTAAGTAGAATATGCTAAAAGGGACCCTAGATATGATGAAATAAATGGGAGACACTGTAGAAGATTTATGAACCAGTTGTTTATGTTTCCCAGTTTCTAAAGACACTATACCTATACGGTCCTTTGTGGTTTTGTCATATGTTGTAATAAGTGTGCTTCAATTTTGAAGTATTAACAATGTATGTAAAGTATGGGTCGTTATAGTTGGTATCAGAGGAAAGGTATAGTCAACCTTTGGAAACTAGGATGTGAAAGCCTTAGTAAGAACCCTAAGGATAAGTCTAAGCATAGAACACAATCTTAGTGTTTTAGAAATGGCCATGAATAACCTAGGATAAGACCTTAAGCATGAAAATTTTATTCTTGAATTATGTGGTTTTCCTATTATAATTAGTGTTGCTCACACTATTCTTCTTGGTTTTAGTCAATGGTTGGAACCCGAAGGAACCGTGTTAATGCGGAATGAGATGGGCAATGCAATGATTGTCCCCCTGAGCAACCAAATGATATGGGAGCTGGAATGAAAAATCTTGTAGCCATGCTCACACAACTTTCTCAAGCTATGAATCATGCAGGACTTCCAAACGAGAAAAGGAAGGAGAAACATTCTGTTGAATCCTTCATGAGGCAGCGTCCACCTTCTTTCAGCGGGTCTACTGATCCATTAGTTGCTGAACAATGGATTAGTACTACTGAAAAGATATTTTTAGTTCTTCAATGTTCTGAACATGATATAGTCATCCTAGCAGTGTATCATTTGGAAGTAGATGCTGATCAATGGTGGAATCTTATTAAGAATACGAGGCAAAGGGATGAAATTGAGTCTATGGAATGGGACGAGTTCAAGAACTTATTTTTCAATAAGTACTTCCCTCGTATTCTCTGAACAAAGATGGAGAAAGAGTTCCTTGAATTGAAGCAAAGGGATGATGAATATGTTGGTACCTATGAAGCAAATTTTACAAGACTTGCAAGGTACGCTTCTGGTATTATTATCCAACCTGAGAGTAAGATCGATCGATTCTTTAGTGGCTTAAAACCAAGTCTTCGAAGGGCGTTAGCCATAAGGGACTTCAATAGCTACGAGGAAATCGTTCGATGTGATCTCAAAGTCGAGATGGAGATTGGAGTAACCCATCAGTCACATGGGTTTGATAAGAAGAGGAAGATGGAATTCAAAGAAAAATCTAAAGAGCACACGGAAAAGAAGATGAGATTTTCCTTATGCTCAAAGTGTGGAAAGAAACATGGAGGGAGTTGTCTTAAAGGGACAAGTAAATGTTTTAAATGTGTAAAAGAAGGTCATCGGGCATTTGAATGCCGTGATAATGGGAAGAAGATGTCTAATGACGCAAACAAAGGAAGGGATACACAGAATGAACCTACTACACTTCAATGTTTCAAGTGCAAGGAGATGGGGCATTATGCCAATCAATGCCCAAATCCAAGGGTTGATGATGATGGTCGACGTCAACAAAATCTTAAGGCTAAAGACAAAGGAAAGTCACATGCAATTTCTATCAGCGATGTGGAGTACGATAACGAAGTGGTGAAAGGTACACTTACCGTCCACTCTAAAGTAACAAATGTTTTATTTGATTCTGGATCCACCCACTCTTTTATTTCTAAAGAATTTTCTAAGGGTATCACCGTATTACCTCAACAATTAGATGTTGAGTTAGCTGTGACAACACCTAATGGCACAACAGTCGCATCAAAAGTTTATAATTCTTCTCCGATCGAAGTTTGTGGGAAAGTGCTTTCTGCAAATCTTGTGATCCTTCCTTTAGTGGAATTTGATGTGATTCTTGGCATGGATTGTCTTTCTCTACATGGAGCTCATATCAATTGCCAAAGAAGGGAAGTCACATTTCATATTCCAGATCAATCTACGATTGTCTATCAATGCAAGGATGAACATAACCTTCCAGTGGAAATTCCTTCCATCTTATGGGTCTTGATTCCACTAAATGAAGGTTATTTATCTCAAATGGTTGGTGAGAAACTCACGATTAAGAATATGCCCATTGTACGGGAGTTTGATGATGTCTTTCCGGAGGAATTACCGGGTCTTCCACCAAATCGTGAAGTTGAGTTTTCAATAGAACTCGTACCGGGTGCTTTGCCTATTTCAAAGACACCTTATAGAATGGCCCCAATTGAGTTGTAGGAATTGAAGAAGCAACTCCAAGAGAATCTTGATAAGGGATTAATACGCCCTAGTGCGTCACCTTGGGGAGCACCTGTTATATTTGTTAAGAAGAAAGATGGATCAATGAGACTCTGCATTGATTATCGAGAACTTAACAAGATCACTATCAAGAACAAATATCCTCTCCCACGCATTGATGACTTATTTGACCAACTACGCGGAGCTCAATACTTTTCCAAGATTGATATTCGTTCAGGGTATCATCAATTAAGGGTCAAAAGGGAGGATATACCAAAGACGGCTTTCCGTACAAGGTATGGACACTATGAATTTATAGTGATGCCATTTTATCTTACTAATGCCCCTGTTATCTTCATGGATCTAATGAATAGAGTCTTTAGAGACTATCTTGATCAATTTGTGGTAGTCTTTATAGACGATATTCTTGTCTATTCAAAGAGCAAGGAAGAGCATGAAGATCACTTGAGAATTATATTGAAGACCCTGAGAAAGGAGAAGCTTTATGCCAAATTTACCAAGTGTGAATTTTGGCTTCAAAAAGTTGCATTTTTGGGTCACATAATCTCAAAAGAGGGGATATCTGTGGATCCAGCAAAAACAGAGGTTATCGAAAGATGGTCGAGACCAACAACAGTAATTGAGATCTGAAGTTTTCTTGGTTTGGCTGGATATTATCGACGTTTTGTAAAGGATTTTTCACGATTATCTAATCCACTCACCAAGTTGACTCGGAAAGGAGTTAAGTTTGTCTGGACGGAAGAATGTGAAGAGAATTTCAAGGAGTTGAAAAGAAGGTTATCCAGTGCACCTGTGCTCACACTGCCTTGTAGTGGAGAAAGGTTTGTGATCTACAGTGATGCATCCAAGAAGGTATTGGGGTGTGTTCTTATGCAAAATGATATGGTGATAGCTTATGCCTCACGACAGTTGAAAATCCATGAGCAAAATTACCCAACTCATGATTTGGAGTTGGATGCGGTAATCTTTGCATTAAAGATTTGGAGGCATTACCTTTATGGTGAAAGGTGTGATATTTATACTGATCATAAAAGTTTAAAGTATATTTTCACACAAAAGGAGCTGAATATGCGTCAAAGAAGATGGTTGGAGCTGATTAAGGATTATGACTGCTCAATCCATTACCACCCTGGGAAAGCAAACAAGGTGGCAGATGCATTAAGTCGACAAGACCATGCTAGTTTATCCATGATGAGGATCACAAAGGATCCAATATTTATGGATTTACAAAGGATGGATCTTGGAATTATAATGGAAGGGGAAAAATCTTATCTTTCTCAAATGAATGTTCAACCATCTATACATGTGAAGATTAAAGAGGCACAGAAAGAAGATGTCGAGTTACAAAAGAAGGTGAGAAATGTTCCTGAATTCAACCTTGATTGTGATGAGATAATAAAGTTCAGGAATCGGGTTTGTGTTCCTTCCATCCCCGAATTAAAGAAGGAGCTGCTGGATGAGGCTCATAGTTCTTCATTCTCTATTCATCCTGGAAGCACGAAGATGTATAGGGACCTGAAAGAGTACTTCTGGTGGGATGGCATGAAAAGAGATGTTGCTGAATATGTCTCTCGATGCTTGGTTTGTCAACAAGTTAAAGCTGAGAGACAAAAGTCTAAGGGGATGTTACAACCATTACCCATACCCGAATGGAAATGGGAAAACATCACTATGGACTTTGTCATAGGACTTCCTAAAACATCCAAAGGCAATAATGCTATCTAGGTCATAGTTGATCGTCTTACAAAGTCTGCACACTTCATTCCTATTAGAGAGTATTTCTCTCTAGATCAGTTTGCCAGGATATATGTAAAAAAAGTGGTAAGATTGCATGGAGTACCACTTTCTATTATATCTGATCGGGATCTGAGATTTACCTCGAAGTTCTGGCGAAGTCTTCAGCATACTCTGGATATAGAGTTGAGTTTCAGCACTGCTTATCATCCCCAGACAGACGGTCAGTCTGAGAGAACAATTCAAACCCTAGAAGATATGTTGAGAGATTGCTCTATGGATTTCAAAGGACGTTGGGATCAACACCTACCTTTGGTGGAATTTTCTTATAATAATAGCTTTCACTCCAGTATTCAGATGGCTCCTTATGAAGATCTCTATGGAAAGAAATGCAGGACTCCAACTTACTGGGATGAAGTTGGGGAAAGAAAGCTATTAGGACCCGATCGCATTGATGAAATGGCAGAAAAGGTCAGATCTATTCAACAACACATAAGCGCAGCTCAGAGTCGACAGAAAAGTTATGCCGACAACCGAAGAAAAGACCTAGAGTTTGAAGTGGGTGATAAAGTGTTCTTACGAATATCTCCCTGGAAAGGGGTTATGAGATTTGGAAAGAAGGGGAAGTTGAGCCCTAGATATATCGGTCCTTTCGAAATACTAGATCGTGTTGGGAAGGTAGCTTACCGATTGGCGCTTCCACCGAATCTCTCTCAAGTTCACGATGTGTTCCATGTATCTCTCCTGAGAAAGTACATACCAGATCCTTCACATGTACTCAGCTCAGAAGTTGTACCGCTGGAGCAAGATCTTTCTTATGAAGAACAGCCGATAGAGATTCTGGATCATAGCGAAAAAGTCCTACGAAACAAGACCACTCGATTGGTGAAAGTTTTATGGAGGAACCACCAACTTGAAGAAGCTACATGGGAGCTTGAGGATATGATGAGGGAGAAGTATCCTCATCTGTTTGTTACAAAGTGACGAATTTCGAGGGCGAAATTCTTTTTAAGGGGGGTAGAATGTAACACCCGAGACTTTTATGTTATATAAACCATCAAAGGAATCTTTTTCTACACAACACTTGCTTGGCTTGCTTTACACGCAATCGCGACCTTCCTCGATAGCTTGCGTCGTACGCAATACCGAGTTTCACTAAACAACAATATGCTATTAAAACTAGCCGTTATGAATAGTAATAACCACTTTTTGAAATTTTATAAATTTTATTTTTCAAAATGGACTTCATTTTTGGACTCAGAATATCGAAATTAGCCTAGGGTGAAATTTTGGTATTTTTCTGAAAACTTTCAATTTTTGATGAATAGTGAAACCACTAAGTGGTAGGTTAAAAACTGAATTTTGCATAAAACTTAATTTTACCGCTTCTGTGAATGGAATTTCAAAAATCCGACAGACACGGTTGATATCAGTAAGTAAAATGTGGTTCAATGAGATAAAAATAATTTTTTGGTGAATAGTAACTTTTTACTATTTTTACCACAGTTAATAGTAAATAGGGTAACTAAGGGTAAATATGATATTAATATTATCCTAACACATGTCCTAATTCTATTGGACAAGTGTAATTCGACCAAAAACAAACTTAGGAATAAAATATGACCATTTAGGCCCACTTGGATTAGATTAGGACATTTATTATTAATTTATTTAAAGAAGGGTTAAAATAGTTAAAATCAATGTTTAATAAGTAAATCATTTTTAATATGGGGTTATACATAAGATAAATTCGATTGTAAATATTCATTAGAAAGATAAAAATATTTCCTACATGATGGTATTTTATTTGTAATTTTTATACATTAAATAATTTAATTTATTTATGACACAATGATGGTGCAGTAATTATCTTATTAATGAAATATTGACATAATTGATGTTATAAACACCAAAATAAATGTAATTTGAGACTTTTTATGAATTCCACTAATTTTCTAGGTTACTATGATATATTAATGTTGATTTAAGAAACTTGGTTCGAACATATAATTCTTTTATGACTTTCACAAAAATCATATATCAAATAGTGTCAAAATTGACACAAAATAGTTTTTAAATCAAATATTATATTATTAATTGTTATTTTATTCCTAAAAATCTAAGGTTCGGCCAAATGACTTAGATAAATATATATATATTAATAATAAACAATTTGGGGTTCGTTTTTCATTTTATAGTAAGTGTATTAACCATATAGTGAAAGAAAACAAAAAGACACGGTAAAAGTTAAATTATTTAACTTAGAGTTAAATCTAATTGATAAGGTTAAAATAATACCCTAAACTTGTCTAAATCCTATTGGTTGATAGGATTTCGACCCATACCCACTTTAGCTTCTAAATAAGACCCTTTGGAACCATTATAAACCGATTTTGACTTTAATATAAAATAATATTTTGAGATATTCCTAAGGTGCCCCTCTCCTCCCTTATAAAAGGGCACCTCCTCCCCCTCCTCCTCACACCAAATTGAGCACTCAATCTCGGCCAACCCCTGCCATTTTCTCCTCTCCACTTCCCTAGAATAATCCTAGAGGTCCTGGTCTTCTTCAAAGACCAATCTTAGTTCCCTAAGTGAAGGATTCAAAGAGGCGTTCCAAAGAAGAGGTAATATCCATTACCGATCTTTTCAATTTCTTTCTTCTTCAACTTCTTCTTCTTTAGTTGTTTAATGATAAAGTAATAACATCAGTATTACTTACATACTGATATGTTATTATAAATATGAAACAACCCTAATTCACCTTCTATCCATCCCACGGAAAAATGAAATCACCGCGCGTGCGTACGTACGGAATACCGTCTCCACGCCGTGGTGTAATCTATTTTCCACCATCACTTTACAAGGATGGGTATAATGGTGTAATGAGTAACTATTTATGATTATTATAAAGTAATATTGATACTGAAATAATATATATATACTCCAATACAGTTCCACGATCATAGGAACGATATCATCACTCGTGCGTACGTACGGAATACCGTCTCCACGATGTGATGCGACTCGTTCTACATGATCATCATTACATAGTAATTATATAAATGAATTGAATGAATAAATATGATATATGTTACACTAATACCATTCTGGATATAAGGTATCTATAACCTTAAAAGAATAATAAGAATGTATTCGGCAAAACACGCATAAGAACAAAAGGCAATAAAGACCCGAGTAACAAGTAACAATGAAATATTACTAACAAGAAGCTAAGAATATGACCATATATGATATCATATAAATATGTATGATTCTGGAATAATTCAATAACATTATTTAAACCATTATACAGGAGTTTCGGACACGTACAAAGCAAATCAGACCTAAGGTAAGGGAAATATCACAATCTCATTTTTATCCGAGATTATTTATACTTTGGCATTTACTGGGGTGTATTTTATCATCCACATCCATGTTTCCTCAATATGTAATATTATTTACATTCACCTACAATTGTTTAAATCCAATTTTACCCTTTGGTGAGTTTTTAGTAAAATATATGAAATGAATCTTTTGTCGTTTTTCGTACGAGGTACTTTTTTGACTTTTCCGACAAAAGTACGAAGAATGTTTTTTTTAACTTATACGGCATGAATGGATTTTTAAAACATTATTTCCAAGAAGCTTCCTTTACAAGTTTTCAAGTTTATTTTTAATCAACTTCTTTTAGTTTAAAGTTGTATGACATGTTAAGAAAGGAAAAAAAATGTTTTTAAAGAAGAAAGGATATTTTCCTCAAGAATGGAGTTCAAGTGTTTTATAAAAATTATTTTCCATCTAAGATAATAAAGGGTTATGTTTTTATCCCTATTATTACATTGATTTGATCATGTTGTGATGGAAATATTTTTATGAATTCCTTTATCTTATATGAATTGTTTTATGATGTCATGTCGTTTAAGAATCCCATTTTTATTACATGGGTTATGCTATGATGTATGGTTTATGATTATGTGGCACACATAAGAAAGGATTCATTATAAGAGGGGTGGGACCTATATCTCCCTCCAATGCATTGGGTAAAGATTTTATATCTCATGAGATAGACAGGGCTGGAACGGTAGGTTATACCGGTTCAGTGAAACAGGACTGAAATGAGGGTTACTCGGTTCAGAAAGGGACTTTGTCCACTAAGATAGTCTTGGCAATGAGTCATGACTAACAAGAAATGATTTTCCATGATTATGTGTGCATGCCACAAAGTTTCAAGTTTTATGTTATGATTATGGGGATCTCATTTTCACTTCTATGATTTGTTCCATGTTAAGATATTATGATCTCTTTTGCAGGTTTTGATTTTCAAAAAGATATGATATGATTTTTATTTCCTTTATTTGCCTTGCTGAGCATTTGAGCTCACCCTTTTATGTTTTCTTTTCCCCAGGTCAGGAAGATGGATATTAAGTAGAATATGCTAAAAGGGACCCTAGATATGATGAAATAAATGGGAGACACTGTAGAAGATTTATGAACCAGTTGTTTATGTTTCCCAGTTTCTAAAGACACTATACCTATACGGTCCTTTGTGGTTTTGTCATATGTTGTAATAAGTGTGCTTCAATTTTGAAGTATTAACAATGTATGTAAAGTATGGGTCGTTATAGTTGGTATCAGAGGAAAGGTATAGTCAACCTTTGGAAACTAGGATGTGAAAGCCTTAGTAAGAACCCTAAGGATAAGTCTAAGCATAGAACACAATCTTAGTGTTTTAGAAATGGCCATGAATAACCTAGGATAAGACCTTAAGCATGAAAATTTTATTCTTGAATTATGTGGTTTTCCTATTATAATTAGTGTTGCTCACACTATTCTTCTTGGTTTTAGTCAATGGCTGGAACCCAAAGGAACCGTGTTAATGCGGAATGCGATGGGCAATGCAATGATTGTCCCCCTGAGCAACCAAACGATATGGGAGGCGGAATGCAAAATCTTGTAGCCATGCTCACACAACTTTCTCAAGCTATGAATCATGCAGGACTTCCAAACGAGCAAAGGAAGGAGAAACATTCTGTTGAATCCTTCATGAGGCAGCGTCCACCTTCTTTCAGCGGGTCTACTGATCCATTAGTTGCTGAACAATGGATTAGTACTACTGAAAAGATATTTTCAGTTCTTCAATGTTCTGAACATGATATAGTCATCCTAGCAGTGTATCATTTGGAAGGAGATGTTGATCAATGGTGGAATCTTATTAAGAATACGAGGCAAAGGGATGAAATTGAGTCTATGGAATGGGACGAGTTCAAGAACTTATTTTTCAATAAGTACTTCCCTCGTATTCTCCAAACAAAGATGGAGAAAGAGTTCCTTGAATTGAAGCAAAGGGATGATGAATCTGTTGGTACCTATGAAGCAAATTTTACAAGACTTGCAAGGTACGCTTCTGGTATTATTATCCAACCTGAGAGTAAGATCGATCGATTCTTTAGTGGCTTAAAACCAAGTCTTCGAAGGGCGTTAGCCATAAGGGACTTCAATAGCTACGAGGAAATCGTTCGATGTGATCTCAAAGTCGAGATGGAGATTGGAGTAACCCATCAGTCACATGGGTTTGATAAGAAGAGGAAGATGGAATTCAAAGAAAAATCTAAAGAGCACACGGAAAAGAAGATGAGATTTTCCTTATGCTCAAAGTGTGGAAAGAAACATGGAGGGAGTTGTCTTAAAGGGACAAGTAAATGTTTTAAATGTGTAAAAGAAGGTCATCGGGCATTTGAATGCCGTGATAATGGGAAGAAGATGTCTAATGACGCAAACAAAGGAAGGGATACACAGAATGAACCTACTACACTTCAATGTTTCAAGTGCAAGGAGATGGGGCATTATGCCAATCAATGCCCAAATCCAAGGGTTGATGATGATGGTCGACGTCAACAAAATCTTAAGGCTAAAGACAAAGGAAAGTCACATGCAATTTCTATCAGCGATGTGGAGTACGATAACGAAGTGGTGAAAGGTACACTTATCGTCCACTCTAAAGTAGCAAATGTTTTATTTGATTCTGGATCCACCCACTCTTTTATTTCTAAAGAATTTTCTAAGGGTATCACCGTATTACCTCAACAATTAGATGTTGAGTTAGCTCTGACAACACCTAATGGCACAACAGTCGCATCAAAAGTTTATAATTCTTCTCCGATCGAAGTTTGTGGGAAAGTGCTTCCTGCAAATCTTGTGATCCTTCCTTTAGTGGAATTTGATGTGATTCTTGGCATGGATTGTCTTTCTCTACATGGAGCTCATATCAATTGCCAAATAAGGGAAGTCACATTTCATATTCCAGATCAATCTACGATTGTCTATCAATGAAAGGATGAACATAACCTTCAAGTGGAAATTCCTTCCATCTTATGGGTCTTGATTCCACTAAATGAAGGTTATTTATCTCAAATGGTTGGTGAGAAACTCACGATTAAGAATATGCCCATTGTACGGGAGTTTGATGATGTCTTTCCGGAGGAATTACCGGGTCTTCCACCAAATCGTGAAGTTGAGTTTTCAATAGAACTCGTACCGGGTGCTTTGCCTATTTCAAAGACACCTTATAGAATGGCCCCAATTGAGTTGCAGGAATTGAAGAAGCAACTCCAAGAGAATCTTGATAAGGGATTAATACGCCCTAGTGCGTCACCTTGGGGAGCACCTGTTCTATTTGTTAAGAAGAAAGATGGATCAATGAGACTCTGCATTGATTATCGAGAACTTAACAAGATCACTATCAAGAACAAATATCCTCTCCCACGCATTGATGACTTATTTGACCAACTACGCGGAGCTCAATACTTTTCCAAGATTGATCTTCGTTCAGGGTATCATCAATTAAGGGTCAAAAGGGAGGATATACCAAATACGGCTTTCCGTACAAGGTATGGACACTATGAATTTATAGTGATGCCATTTTATCTTACTAATGCCCATGTTATCTTCATGGATCTAATGAATAGAGTCTTTAGAGATTATCTTGATCAATTTGTGGTAGTCTTTATAGACGATATTCTTGTCTATTCAAAGAGCAAGGAAGAGCATGAAGATCACTTGAGAATTATATTGAAGACCCTGAGAAAGGAGAATCTTTATGCCAAATTTACCAAGTGTGAATTTTGGCTTCAAAAAGTTTCATTTTTGGGTCACATAATCTCAAAAGAGTGGATATCTGTGGATCCAGCAAAAACAGAGGTTATCGAAAGATGGTCGAGACCAACAACAGTAATTGAGATCTGAAGTTTTCTTGGTTTGGCTGGATATTATCGACGTTTTGTAAAGGATTTTTCACGATTATCTAATCCACTCACCAAGTTGACTCGGAAAGGAGTTAAGTTTGTCTGGACGGAATAATGTGAAGAGAATTTCAAGGAGTTGAAAAGAAGGTTATCCAGTGCACCTGTGCTCACACTGCCTTGTAGTGGAGAAAGGTTTGTGATCTACAGTGATGCATCCAAGAAGGGATTGGGGTGTGTTCTTATGCAAAATGATATGGTGATAGCTTATGCCTCACGACAGTTGAAAATCCATGAGCAAAATTACCCAACTCATGATTTGGAGTTGGATGCGGTAATCTTTGCATTAATGATTTAGAGGCATTACCTTTATGGTGAAAGGTGTGATATTTATACTGATCATAAAAGTTTAAAGTATATTTTCACACAAAAGGAGCTGAATATGCGTCAAAGAAGATGGTTGGAGCTGATTAAGGATTATGACTGCTCAATCCATTACCACCCTGGGAAAGCAAACAAGGTGGCAGATGCATTAAGTCGACAAGACCATGCTAGTTTATCCATGATGAGGATCACAAAGGATCCAATATTTATGGATTTACAAAGGATGGATCTTGGAATTATAATGGAAGGGGAAAAATCTTATCTTTCTCAAATGAATGTTCAACCATCTATACATGTGAAGATTAAAGAGGCACAGAAAGAAGATGTCGAGTTACAAAAGAAGGTGAGAAATGTTCCTGAATTCAACCTTGATTGTGATGAGATAATAAAGTTCAGGAATCGGGTTTGTGTTCCTTCCATCCCCGAATTAAAGAAGGAGCTGCTGGATGAGGCTCATAGTTCTTCATTCTCTATTCATCCTGGAAGCACGAAGATGTATAGGGACCTGAAAGAGTACTTCTGGTGGGATGGCATGAAAAGAGATGTTGCTGAATATGTCTCTCGATGCTTGGTTTGTCAACAAGTTAAAGCTGAGAGACAAAAGTCTAAGGGGATGTTACAACCATTACCCATACCCGAATGGAAATGGGAAAACATCACTATGGACTTTGTCATAGGACTTCCTAAAACATCCAAAGGCAATAATGCTATCTAGGTCATAGTTGATCGTCTTACAAAGTCTGCACACTTCATTCCTATTAGAGAGTATTTCTCTCTAGATCAGCTTGCCAGGATATATGTAAAGGAAGTGGTAAGATTGCATGGAGTACCACTTTCTATTATATCTGATCGGGATCCGAGATTTACCTCGAAGTTCTGGCGAAGTCTTCAGCATACTCTGGATACAGAGTTGAGTTTCAGCACTGCTTATCATCCCCAGACAGACGGTCAGTCTGAGAGAACAATTCAAACCCTAGAAGATATGTTGAGAGATTGCTCTATGGATTTCAAAGGACGTTGGGATCAACACCTACCTTTGGTGGAATTTTCTTATAATAATAGCTTTCACTCCAGTATTCAGATGGCTCCTTATGAAGCTCTCTATGGAAAGAAATGCAGGACTCCAACTTACTGGGATGAAGTTGGGGAAAGAAAGCTATTAGGACCTGATCTCATTGATGAAATGGCAGAAAAGGTCAGATCTATTCAACAACACATAAGCGCAGCTCAGAGTCGACAGAAAAGTTATGCCGACAACCGAATAAAAGACCTAGAGTTTGAAGTGGGTGATAAAGTGTTCTTACGAATATCTCCCTGGAAAGGGGTTATGAGATTTGGAAAGAAGGGGAAGTTGAGCCCTATATATCGGTCCTTTCGAAATACTAGATCGTGTTGGGAAGGTAGCTTACCGATTGGCGCTTCCACCGAATCTCTCTCAAGTTCACGATGTGTTCCATGTATCTCTCCTGAGAAAGTACATACCAGATCCTTCACATGTACTCAGCTCAGAAGTTGTACCGCTGGAGCAAGATCTTTCTTATGAAGAACAGCCGATAGAGATTCTGGATCGTAGCGAAAAAGTCCTACGAAACAAGACCACTCGATTGGTGAAAGTTTTATGGAGGAACCACCAACTTGAAGAAGCTACATGGGAGCTTGAGGATATGATGAGGGAGAAGTATCCTCATCTGTTTGTTACAAAGTGACGAATTTCGAGGGCGAAATTCTTTTTAAGGGGGGTAGAATGTGACACCCGAGACTTTTATGTTATATAAACCATCAAAGGAATCTTTTTCTACACAACACTTTCTTGGCTTGCTTTACACGCAATCGCGACCTTCCTCGATAGCTTGCGTCGTACGCAATACCGAGTTTCACTAAACAACAATATGCTATTAAAACTAGCCGTTATGATTAGTAATAACCACTTTTTGAAATTTTATAAATTTTATTTTTCAAAATGGACTTCATTTTTGGACTCAGAATATCGAAATTAGCCTAGGGTGAAATTTTGGTATTTTTCTGAAAACTTTCAATTTTTGATGAATAGTGAAACCACTAAGTGGTAGGTTAAAAACTGAATTTTGCATAAAACTTAATTTTACCGCTTCTGTGAATGGAATTTCAAAAATTCGACAGACACGGTTGATATCAGTAAGTAAATTGTGGTTCAATGAGATAAAAATAATTTTTTGGTGAATAGTAACTTTTTACTATTTTTACCGCAGTTAATAGTAAATAGGGTAACTAAGGGTAAATATGATATTAATATTATCCTAACACATGTCCTAATTCTATTGGACAAGTGTAATTCGACCAAAAACAAACTTAGGAATAAAATATGACCATTTAGGCCCACTTGGATTAGATTAGGACATTTATTATTAATTTATTTAAAGAAGGGTTAAAATAGTTAAAATCAATGTTTAATAAGTAAATCATTTTTAATATGGGGTTATACATAAGATAAATTCGATTGTAAATATTCATTAGAAAGATAAAAATATTTCCTACATGATGGTATTTTATTTGTAATTTTTAGACATTAAATAATTTAATTTATTTATGACACAATGATGGTGCAGTAATTATCTTATTAATGAAATATTGACATAATTGATGTTATAAACACCAAAATAAATGTAATTTGAGACTTTTTATGAATTAAACTAATTTTATAGGTTACTATGATATATTAATGTTTATTTAATCAACTTGGTTAGAACATATAATTCTTTTATGACTTTCACAAAAATCATATATCAAATAGTGTCAAAATTGACACAAAATAGTTTTTAAATCAAATATTATATTATTAATTGTTATTTTATTCCTAAAAATATAAGGTTCGGCCAAATGACTTAGATAAATATATATATATATTAATAATAAACAATTTGGGGTTCGTTTGTCATTTTATAGTAAGTGTATTAACCATATAGTGAAAGAAAACAAAAAGACACGGTAAAAGTTAAATTATTTAACTTAGAGTTAAATCTAATTGATAAGGTTAAAATAATATCCTAAACTTGTCTAAATCCTATTGGTTGATAGGATTTCGACCCATACCCACTTTAGCTTCTAAATAAGACCCTTTGGAACCATTATAAACCGATTTTGACTTTAATATAAAATAATATTTTGAGATATTCCTAAGGTGCCCCTCTCCTCCCTTATAAAAGGGCACCTCCTCCCCCTCCTCCTCACACCAAATTGAGCACTCAATCTCGGCGAACCCCTGCCATTTTCTCCTCTCCACTTCCCTAGAATAATCCTAGAGGTCCTGGTCTTCTTCAAAGACCAATCTTAGTTCCCTAAGTGGAGGATTCAAAGAGGCGTTCCAAAGAAGAGGTAATATCCATTACCGATCTTTTCAATTTCTTTCTTCTTCAACTTCTTCTTCTTTAGTTGTTTAATGATAAAGTAATAACATCAGTATTACTTACATACTGATATGTTATTATAAATATGAAACAACCCTAATTCACCTTCTATCCATCCCACGGAAAAATGAAATCACCGCGCGTGCGTACGTACGGAATACCGTCTCCACGCCGTGGTGTAATCTATTTTCCACCATCACTTTACAAGGATGGGTATAATGGTGTAATGAGTAACTATTTATTATTATTATAAAGTAATATTGATACTGAAATAATATATATATACTCCAATACAGTTCCACGATCATAGGAACGATATCATCACTCGTGCATACGTACGGAATACCGTCTCCACGATGTGATGCGACTCGTTCTACATGATCATCATTACATAGTAATTATATAAATGAATTGAATGAATAAATATGATATATTTTACACTAATACCATTCTGGATATAAGGTATCTATAACCTTAAAAGAAGAATAAGAATGTATTCGGCAAAACACGCATAAGAACAAAAGGCAATAAAGACCCGAGTAACAAGTAACAATGAAATATTACTAACAAGAAGCTAAGAATATGACCATATATGATATCATATCAATATGTATGATTCTGGAATAAGTCAATAACATTATTTAAACCATTATACAGGAGCTTCGGACACGTACAAAGCAAATCAGACCTAAGGGAAGGGAAATATCACAATCTCATTTTTATCCGAGATTGTTTATACTTTGGCATTTACTGGGGTGTATTTTATCATCCACATCCATGTTTCCTCAATATGTAATATTATTTACATTCACCTACAATTGTTTAAATCCAATTTTACCCTTTGGTGAGTTTTTAGTAAAAGATATGAAAGGAATCTTTTGTCGTTTTTCGTACGAGGTACTTTTTTGACTTTTCCGACAAAAGTACGAAGAATGTTTTTTTTAACTTATACGGCATGAATGGATTTTTAAAAAATTATTTCCAAGAAGCTTCCTTTACAAGTTTTCAAGTTTATTTTTAATCAACTTCTTTTAGTTTAAAGTTGTATGACATGTTAAGAAAGGAAAAAAATGTTTTTAAAGAAGAAAGGATATTTTCCTCAAGAATGGAGTTCAAGTGTTTTATCAAAATTATTTTCCATCTAAGATAATAAAGCGTTATGTTTTTATCCCTATTATTACATTGATTTGATCATGTTGTGATGGAAATATTTTTATGAATTCCTTTATCTTATATGAATTGTTTTATGATGTCATGTCGTTTAAGAATCCCATTTTTATTACATGGGTTATGCTATGATGTATGGTTTATGATTATGTGGCACACATAAGAAAGGATTCATTATAAGAGGGGTGGGACCTATATCTCCCTCCAATGAATTGGGTAAAGATTTTATATCTCATGAGATAGACAGGGCTGGAACGGTAGGTTATACCGGTTCAGTGAAACAGGACTGAAACGAGGGTTACTCGGTTCAGAAAGGGACTTTGTCCACTAAGATAGTCTTGGCAATGAGTCATGACTAACAAGAAATGATTTTCCATGATTATGTGTGCATGCCACAAAGTTTCAAGTTTTATGTTATGATTATGGGGATCTCATTTTCACTTCTATGATTTGTTCCATGTTAAGATATTATGATCTCTTTTGCAGGTTTTGATTTTCAAAAAGATATGATATGATTTTTATTTCCTTTATTTGCCTTGCTGAGCATTTGAGCTCACCCTTTTATGTTTTCTTTTCCCCAGGTCAGGAAGATGGATATTAAGTAGAATATGCTAAAAGGGACCCTAGATATGATGAAATAAATGGGAGACACTGTAGAAGATTTATGAACTAGTTGTTTATGTTTCCCAGTTTCTAAAGACACTATACCTATATGGTCCTTTGTGGTTTTGTCATATGTTGTAATAAGTGTGCTTCAATTTTGAAGTATTAACAATGTATGTAAAGTATGGGTCGTTATATTTCATCATATTCTCTAATTTATTTTTCAATATGTTTATCATATTTCTATTTTTTTTATTCTTTATATAGTTATCACTAGTGATACGATCTTCATGGTAGATCATGATGATGATAATTTCAACCTTGTAGTATTTTTATTTACTTATGGTTTCATTCATTTATTAATTTTACTAATAATGATTAATATAGTTATCTTATAATGTATTTTATTTTTTATTGTAATATTTCATCATAATGAAATATATAATTTTTATTTTTATTTTGGTGTTGTGTATATCACAATATATTTAACACAAAATTTATTTAAATGGAAATATATACTAAAATCAAGGGTTGTTACAGTTGCACCATTGAACCTACCACCAAAAGTTTAGTGGCAACCACTAAAGTTCCATTGTCTATCTATGTTATTTTCTCAATAGGTATAAATAAAATTATACCCCCAAATTATTTTTGAAACCCACTTGGGGTTCCCTTGTTTGGATAGGCGCATGGAGAAGAGAGGTTGACTCCCCCTCCCTCTCTTCCTCCTCCTACTTCCCTCTCCACCATAGGTGATTCTGGAGAGTTTTATCATGAATTAGATATAAGTTAGTCTCGTCTTATCACCTTAGTTATTATTTTCCATTTATACTCTAATTTAGGTCATTTAACCAAGTTATTTGAGATCCGAATTCACTGGGTCATGGGGAAATTATCCTGTCATGATTATAATTATGTATACAGGTGCAAGATGATGGAAAGGGAGAATGCTCGTATATGTTTTCAAGTTTTTTTCTATTATTAAGACATTGTCCTGTTTTTTCTTAGTTTTACACCATTTTATGATAGAATTATATGGTTTACTCATATCATTTGTTGAGGCTTTTGATGGAAGAAGGTTCAGGGATGTGTGAGGAGTAATTTTCACCCCATTAAAGGACATATCAATGTTGTTACATTGTCTATTGAGTAATTTTTCATTTATTCCTAAATGAATAATCATTGATGAATTGTTTAAATTAATTATAATATTCTTATAATTAATTTTTAAGCATCTTGGTTAATTTTGGGGCTTGTGATCTATAATGTCCTTCTGCCTTAGACCACATGTTAGTGCCTAGACAGACGGTTTCCACTGTAACTCAGGAAAACCTCCCCAAAGGCCATAGGATGCTGACTAGAAGTAGGTTTATAAGGAGGTATCCTGGGGAGGATATATACCATTTATCAAAGTGTGTAAAATAATATAAAATAACTAAATATAATTCATCACAATTAAACTAAAAGTAGAAGTAGATTAATATAAACAAGTTGATAAAAGATGAAATTTTCCAAAGGCCCAAATAGCCATGTCATACATACAAACCCCCCCCCCCCCACCACCACTAGGAAAATTACATATAAAAACAAAAATAAAAGGAAATTAAGAAAATGGATATGTGACATATTTAGTCCATATCACACCCCATGCTCCTGACCTCATCAAATCTATCCAGTTGATTGTCCAACATATAAGCCACGAGCCTTGACCTAACATGTACCTTCATCAATTGAACATATTCTTAGGTACCCATCTGAAATGGTAGCCTAATAAGGGTGTGAGTAAAAAACTCAGTAGGGAACCACCAATATGGTCTCTTACTAACCATCATATGAATTGATATGTTCATGTGGTATGCTCTACTGAAAATAAATAACTACAAAATAATAAATTAAATTAAATAATAATACATATTTTGGACCAATGATAAAATGTCTCTAAGCATGTTGTGTGGACCATGACAACCACCAAAATCTCACAGGTGGACTAAATCCCACCTTGGTGTTGATCCTTATGTCCTTGACCCCAATCAACCATACTTACTTCAGCCAATGTAGGGGTGTTTCTGAGCACGTCACAATGATCGTGTTTCCTAATATAATAGACTCATATTTCCCTGGTATATGTTTCAAGTAACACAGACCTACCATATTGAAGTTTTATCAGTTGATCCATAATCCCATAAGTAACATAAACATAGGAAATTCTCCTATAAGAATATATACTAATATAACCTATCAACCCTAGGATCTAAATCCATGGAATCCCCACTAATGGTTACACAAACCTTACCTATGGGAATTGTAATAGCCAAGTTCATATCCCACAAGTATCATAAACCGCCCCTGTAGGAGTTTTATCAGCTAATGGTATCATATAAATAAACACCTCCCCTTGGGTATTTCCATACATGAATAACAGACCACCAAAAAGCCGTATACCATGTCAAATAAATAAAACACTTCCCCAAATATTATTTTCCAAACCATCATAAAAATAAAGGAAGACATTAGTTTTCCAAATGCCTAAGATCATTTTCACTATCCATTGACCATTGTACACCCTCACTAGGGTCAATATGTCAATGGGAAACAAACTGGGTCCCATGGGTCATAAATAAATGGGTTACCCCACTTTGGATCCCAGATCACGATCATGTCTCAAGTCATCACCCATGTCATAGATGAAATAATTCTCCTTAGTAAGGTCATAATAGAAATTTCATCACCACCCACTTGGGGTATGCCATGTTGGAAATGTTCTAGAGAGATGGATCTGTCCCATCTCATTTATCAAGGTTCCACTAGGTTGGTCAATTCACCCAACCCATTCTTAGTCTGCCTAGGGTCAGTCCATCAAGGTTTAGTCACATCAAAAGGGGGTAGGTTCACTAGCCTCAGGTTAAAAATATTAGCCCAATGTATCTAAGGAATCAAAAGAGACCCCTAATTCAGATATGGTTCATGTATTTCCATGCAACTATAAACCCCAAATGAGGGTATCAAAAGATCCTAGGAAAGGGCCACTTAAATTGGTCCCACTAATTTTGATCATTAGGTCACACCCCTCATGAGGGTTTTATACATATCAAGGTAATTCTCAAGTCAAGGACTAGTCCATTAGTGGCTAAGGCATCAAGACGATGCCCTAGGAACAATGTGGTCAAGGTGATTATTCATTTATCTTAAGGTTTTCAATTATTTAATCATTTATAAGTTAAAAAATTGGTTTAATTTAGAATTCCCAATTAAACATGAGGGAACCACCTTTATTAGTATGCCCACACATCACATACCATATAAACAAAGCATATAAACAAAAGGTTGAGAACACGAGACCACCTAAATTTAAAGAATCATTTCACCTTATTTTCCAAAGGTTGGAAGCTACAGCCAATGACATTTTATGACTCGTCCAAGTCCACTCTAAATCCATGTTGATTCCCAAGCCTCTAACTCAATCCAAACATTAGTAATTAATTAACTTTAATATTTATAATTAATTAAAATTTTAATTTAAATGATTAATAATCATCATTTCACTCACTAGAGACCTTGTCACATAATAAACACTACCAAAAACCTATAGGAGGTCTGCAACGGACCCCCGACCATAACCCATGTGAAAGTCTTATCACGAAACATCAATTTAAAGCTCAACTTAATTCAATTTTGAGCATAAAGTTAGAAAATTAACCATAGAGACATGCCTCATAAAATCACTAAAATATTGTGTGAATATAGAGTCTTGGTACATCCACTTTCTAGGAAGAGCATAATCTTTCTCATGCACAGTCAATTCCACCCTGCTCTAGTGGAATCGGCATCAAATCTGTAACCGGACAAAACCAAAATTAAAGAAGAATGAAGGGGGAGGAAAGAAGGATAATGAAAGAGAATAATCACCTTATACTACCATAAATAACCACAAAAAATATCCCAAAATGAGGTGGGATCAAGGAGGGGGATAGATAACTACCCCCTAGTTCATGTGGCAAAGACAAGTGGAGAAGGGGGGACCTAATTCTAAAACTGCAACAAGAAAAAATTGTAATTCTTCCCCCTAAAAATACCACCTGATACCTAGTATGGATCCATCAGCAAGCTGTAGGCACTCCTATATAAGGGGGTGATACTATTTGGCCACTAACTAGCTGATGGCTATTGTAGTTTTCACTACAGTATCCCTGACCACCCCATGATGCTTCTAGTGCACACTTGATCCTTCCTATCACAAATTGGACTCCATTCCCCATCCAAAATGCCTTATTTAAGGGTTCTTAACCTTATGAATTCAATTTTCCATCCCAATTTAAAATCTATCCAATCCACAAATTCAGAAATTAAAATTTCTCTTTAATTTCAAAAGCCTATATGAATATGAGGCATTAAAAACTCCACACCATAACACTTCTAATTTCCAAGAAGTCTTGATGGTTGTATATCCATAAAACCCAACCTACTTCAGTCTACATTCCAATCTTGAATTCCCAACGTGACTAAAAAGTGAAACTTATAATTCAAATCACTGATGCTACCTAAAAACAATCCTATGCTCATTACCATCACCAAAATACCATGATGACACACACCTAATCCCATCCATCTTGAAACATGATTACATCATCATCTAAATCGTCGTTTGGACATGGTGCTACCCACTATAGGACCTCTCTCACAACCCAATTCCAAGGTATGGTGATTCCACAAACTAAATTGATTGAAAAATTATAATTAATTTTATCTTCATGATGCACTCAGTGTGGTTTCTGACTTATCATACCCAGTCATATACAAAAATGATGGTCAAGCATCGGTACTACCTATTTCCCAAAAACCAAAAACTGAATGGATAACTCTAATCTATTTAAAAAATGATCCAAAACATGCTATTATTTTAACAAAATTCCCATCCAAACATTTAATCATATCCAATATGATGTACCTAATATGGTTTTTAGCTCACCATGTCCAAATACATGTCAAACCATCGATTGGGCCCCTCTGACTGACCTGCCTCAAAAATCCAGGCTCGAACTACTGACTCATTTTTAAAATACTTGATCACAATTCATTTATTTGTAGATGAATCACATGATCATCCAACCACATTAAATGAAATTTGTGACAAACTCTAAATGAAATTAAATGGTTGAATCTAAAATCAATCAAACCTTTAATCATGTTATAACATGATCACTGATGTACTATCGATCTGAAGCACCCTTGGACCTTCCCTATTTTATCCAAATCTTGACACCAATTATCAAAATCTATATGATACTATATTATAATTTATTTCATGAACTCTCTGGGTTTTTGGAATCCAATTTACATTAGAACCATCCACCAATCGGTCTCCTAAAACTATAACCCTACTGGTAAGGAGTCGTGTCGCCCATGACTGATCTGATATTCCCCACTATAGGAGTTTCCTTGTCATTACTTCACTTGAATAAAACCTGAACACCATGGTATTTTCCCCATCCATACCCAAATATGATGGCTTTATGTGTCCAAAATCATGCATTTTTAGCAACAATCTGAAACAAACTCATTACTTGTTCTTGACCCATGGGAATTTCATCCTCAACACCCCCCCCCCAATTTTGAACCATAATGAGGATCAGACCCTAAAATGGTCAATAGTGCACTCCCCACCATAAGTATTACCCTATATATATCCTTGAGTGAAACCTCAATAGGTTCTAACAACCCACACATGTCATGCCTCCCAAGCCATGACCATTTCATCCCAAGCAATACTTGCTTTTAACCATATCCTGGATCGATCATATCACCACACCTAATCTTTTTCTAGATTATCCCTCACCACAGGGGAACTCTAAATTTTCATAAAAACTTAAGCAACCAAGACTGTAATTTTTTCATTAATTTCATCAATCCTTATCTCATACTTTTTCACTCATTGATTTACAATTTTAATGGGTACCATATGCAAATGGCATGTACAATTCTCATCTCTCCCTACATAGTAGGTGTACTCACTCTATATAGTGGGTTTAAAATCTCATACCTCTAGATCCATTACCTAAATCATGATCCTATAAGTCATAATTCACCTATATTAGGATCATGTGCCCACCCACTAACCATGTTCCTCAATAATTTCAGTCTTATTAAAGTAGGAGCACCCTTGGCACTCCTCTTCAAAATCTGGAACTTCACTTATTCCAAGTTCTATCTCATGATCAACCATTTCATGAAATCATCCCAATAATGAAAATGTCTATCAATGATCCAAGTAATATTAGTCTCATACACATTCTTTTCCTCCATATGAAACTATAAAAAAACTGAAAACATCTACACATTCCTATATTGTGCTTCTAAAGCACATTCAAATTCAACATATCATACACGCGAATGGTCTTTCCCTTTAAATTATAGTCTCAGTATTACAGCTCTAGCACCCAAAGTTCTTGATCCCACAAAACCCCAAGGTATAACCATGTCGTTATCACATCATCAATAGCACATCCTATGTAATGACCTCAACCTGAAGTAGCTACCTATGCTTCTATTTTTAAAGAATTTACAAAGTTGAGTTAACCCATCACTAGGGTTTCCCTCATAATAAAACCAAAAACTGACTCACCAAAACTCAATTTATGTCTCAAGGGTCACCAGGGTCTCCCACCTATCCCAAAGGTTTAGTCTTATCTAATTCATGAATTGTGGGATGCCAAACTTTCTCCCATATTAGATATCCCATGGCACCCCACATGCCAAAATACCCATCTCTAGGGCCTCAATAAGGTCACAACTTGGGGAAACATCCTTGTTCCCATTCCAAAAACCCACAATAACTCATATGTTGAACTATCCACTAATAGGTCCCATATATACATAATAGGCATCGCATTCCAAATCACCAACCCACTAGGCACACATTCTCACAATCATCCACATATGGACTACCACTTAGAGAATCACTATCTCATCAGTCGATTATTTCATACCCAATCATGACATCCTAGATGACCTAAATCAAGGAAAACACAAAAAATATCTTAGTTAAGTAGAATTTCATTCAAATATATATGAGAAAATACCATATATGTTGTTAAAGATGCTTTAAATAACCAAACCTTAATACTAACAACCAACAAGGGGTTATAACTAAGGCATCATGTGTCTACATCTACTCACTATAGTTATTTCATGCCACATACACTAAGGGAGTGCATCATCGTCATCAATGAGAATCTCTCCATAGAGTCCACATGACCTACCACCAGAATAAAGTGCATGACATAATTCATCCCAAATGAGTAGAATGTAGCCAAGTATTTATACCAAAAAATGTCATATGAGTAGTTGTAGACACTTTAAATATCTAATCCTTTGTCATTAAAGAAAATGATCACACTAGAATGCCTATATCATGTGAATCCTTTGAGCCTAAAATAATGTATGATATGCCTCTTGCATCTATAGTTCAAGATTAAAATCTAGAACTCATCTCCTACAAATGGAAAAAATCCAAAAAATCCAATAACTCAAAAATCATAAATTTAAAACCTCATATGTGTCAAAATAGGTGAAAATAAAAAATAACTATGACAGCACAAGCTAAGAACATCAATCTCATACCCATGGTAACCTAGAATTCCACTCAAAAAGGTGTTTTTGACGCACCAACATGGGTTTTATCACAATATCTGACACATTTCTGTGTCTATATTCTACCAAAACATAAAATAGTAATGAAAAAAAAGAAAATATCTTTGATACCACTTTATAACATATTGCTTCCCCAGACCACTAGTGGGTGCCTGGACCAACAATCACCACTCTACCTCATGAATACTTCCCTAAAGACCATAGGTTTCCAACTAGCAATTGGGATTAAGGAGGTGTCATGGGGAGGTTATACCCTCTATACCAAAGTTAAAAAATGAATATTAAACAACTAAAAATTATCTATCATAAATAAATAGAAAGAATAAGTAGATAAATATAAACAAGGAGATAATAAATGAAATATTTCAAAGGCCCAAACAACTATTCCATGTATATAATTGACCACCCACTAGGATGGTTATGTATAATAACCATAATAAAACATAATAAGGATGTTATCTCCATGATATATTTGATCCACATCACACCCCATGATCCTGATATTGTCCAATCTATTCATCTAAACTTCCAACATCTAAGACACAATCCACAACCCAACTTGTAACTTCATCAAGTGAATATATTTTCAGGTACCCATGTGTGATGGTGGTTCTAGAAGGATGTGACTACAAAACATAGAAGAGCATCACCAACGTGATCCCATACTAATTGTTATATACAGTGATATGTCCATGTAATATTCTCTACTAAAAATAATAAACTAATGAAAAATAAATAATATAAACCAAAAATACCTACTCCAGAATGATGCTGGAATGTCTTTGAGAACATCATGTGGACTATGCCAGCCACAAAAACCTCAAATAGTGGCCAAGTCCTACCCTAGTGTCGATACTTGGGTCCTTAACTCCGATCAACCATACATGCTTCAACCAGTTTTTGTGTTTATCTAATCATGTCGAGATGACTGCACCTCCTAATATAATAGACTTTGTTTTCCCTAGTTTCCATATCAAGTAATACAAGCCTCCCCTATGGGAGTTTTCTCAGCCAAGGCATAATTCCATAAGTAACACAAACCTTGGCAATGCTCTTAGAAAACTCCATACCAGTATACTGGATCAACTTCGGGATCTAAATATATGTAATACCCACTAATGTTAATATTTACCTCCCCTAAGGGAGTATTATAAGCTAAGGTAATAGCTCACAAGTATCATAGACCTCCCCTATGGTCATTTTCTTAGCCAGTGGTATCACATAAATGAACACCACCTCTTAAGAATTTTCCATATATGAATAACATACCACCCCAAAGAAGTATACCATTTCAAATAAATAATACACCACACCCAAGTTAATTTTCCCAACCATTATATAATTAAAGGAAAACACTATTTAGTTGAATGCCTAAACCCATCATCACTATCTATAGTCCACCACACACCCACATGAGGTTTAATATGTCATCGGGCCACCTATTGGGTCCCCTAGGTCAACATAAAATGGGGGCATCCCACTTGGAGTCCCTAGACACAGTCAAGCCCTAGTTCATAACCCGTTTCATGGAGGAAATCATGCTCCTCAACAAGGTTAAAATAGAAATGGACTCATTGGAAACATGGGATGCACCACGTAAGAAATGGTCTAGAGAAATGGATCTCGGCCCATCTTAGTTTTCAATGTCACACTAGGTTAGTCCACTCATCCAATCTGATCTTGGTCTTCTTAGATTCAGTTAACCTAGGCCTAATCACATGAAATTGAGGGGGGGTCACTCACCCTGATTCAACAGTGTGAGACCAATGGCTCTAAGTCATAAAAAGAGACTCATAAGCTTCATAAGTTATGTGTGTGTCCATGTCACTATACACCTCTAATGGGTGTGTCTAAGTGTCTTAATAAAGACCCAATCAACTTGGTCTCACTCATTTTTTTCATTATGTAATACTCCACGGTAAGGGTTTATCGATCTCAGGGAAATTCTCAAGTCAAAGCCTTGACCATCTCTGTTTGAGGCATCAAGCCAACACCCTAAGACTGACATGTTTGAGGTTCTTATCCATTTATCTTATGGAATTAAATTATTCAACAATTTCAAAATTAATATTTAATTTAATTTTAAGGCCAAAATTATATAGTATAGACCCACCTAAAGTGGTATGAACACATATCACATTCCATATAAACAAATAATATAAACCAAAGGGCTAGCACATGATACCACCTTCCTTTAAATAATCTATTCCCCTTATTTTCCAAAGATCAGTAGCTGCTTCCAAGGCTGGTCCATGCCTCGAATAAGTCCACTCTGAACCCATGTCGGTACTCAAGCCTCTAAATCAAGACAAAAATCAATAATTAATTAACATTAACATTTAAAATTAATTAAAAATTTTGATCTAAATAATTTTTAATCATTAGTCCACTCACTAGTGACCCCATAAAATTGGAACCATAACCAACAAAACATGAGAGGTCTGCGATAGACCCCCGAACTCAAATCGGTTGAAATATTTATCACACAAACTCAATTAATATCTTAAATTAGTTAAATTTTAAGAAGAAATATTAGAAAACTAACTGTGGAAATATACCTCTATCTATGATGATTTCCACTAGGTATGCATGTCGTGTTCTACTTGTCTCTCATTTCATATTTTCAGAGGTGGGTGGCCTCCACCACCATAATTGGTGATATTGTATCCTTGGTTGAAAAAGTATTATGGGATGTTGATCCCTCATTCTATGGATTCCTCCTTGGTGCTCATTTCCTAGTCTGGGACTCCCTCATAGATTTGATTCATGTTTATGAAACTCATTCCTAGTACCATATCAAGGTGGATTCTAGTTAATTATGCTTCCTCTATCTTGATAGGGTTGAAACCTGTGGTCATAGTATATGGTAATGTTGAGAATGTCCAAGAATCTTGGGATTTTAGGCATTTTGGGTACCTATAAAACCTTCCCCTTTTGAAGTTATATGAATCTCTCATTTGAGGCATCTTAGGCACGGAACCCAAGGCATCTTTGTCATCCATGAGGTAGTTAACATCAAGGGAATAAGTATTTCAAGTATTTTTACCCTAGGCATCCCATTTTTAATGTATGGGGTATATATTATGGACCAAGTCATAGGTTCAATGAATTGTGGAGAAATTTTGTTTATAGGTTTAACGTATTGTGGGGAAAGGTTTTTAGTGTGTACCCATGGGGAAGATGATCACACGTTGGCTTGTAATATTAGTAAGAGAAATTATTCCCCTATGGGAGATATGATCACAATTTGGGATTTGATGGTTTTGAGAGAAAGTGTGCCCCTTGGGGGGATATGTTCAAAATTTGAGATTTGATGGTGGTGACAGAAAGTGTGCCCCCATGGGGGGAGATGATCACACTTTGGGATTTTATAGTAATGGTAGAGGTTTTTCAAGATTGGAATTAGGTAGGTGTCTTATGTACCCTGCTTTAGGAAACAGGGATCAAAACCCATGTAGTTTGATGCTACTTTTTAAGTTCATGTGACAAAAAGGTCCATGTAGTTTAATGACTTGTAGTAAGAATGCTTACATTGCAGAAAGAGTGTCAATGAGGAATGTTGTGGGGATTATGCATGTGAGCTTCCTGGTGATGTAATGGATAATTGATGGTATGAATGGGGGATTACATGTGGGATATTCCTGGTTCTTAAATTGAGAAATGATGGTATGAATGGGGTTATGTAAGGTATATACCTAGTTCTGCAATAGAGCAGCAATGGTATGAATAGGGATTATGTGTGGGAGTTTCTCAGTGTTGCAATGGAGTGGAATTGGTATGAATGGGTCTTATGAGTGGGAGTTTACCAATGCTACAATATAGAAGTGATGGTATAAATGGGGAATACATATCATAGTTTCTTGGTGCTGCAATGGAGTAGTGATGGTATGAATGGGGCTTATTCATGGGATCTACCCGGTGCTGTAATGGCATAGCGATAATTTGGTTGTTCCTTATGTGTGGAATTTACCTGGATTATGGGGGATAATATCATGATTATCACATGATTCATATCATTCTCATTACATGAGGCATCCTTTACTTATTACACAGGGAATCTGATTTTCATTTCATGGGTTAAGGCCACAGTTTAACATCATGTTCAATGATATTTTTTGTAGGTATTACACATCGAGCTTCCCATTATTTCTTCCTCACATTGGTTCATAAGGATATATCGACCCACTGATGGGTTGAGGAATATTATTGGGCATTACACCTAAGGAGGAGGCCCAGAGGGGATTCTTAAGAGTAGCATAGATATATTGGGGCCTAATATGCTAGGGATTCCCATTGTTTCCCCCTTATGTCAAAACATGAGGGAATCTTAACCTGTGATGAGTTAGGGAATATAATTGGGGATTGAGCATTAGGAAGAGGCCTGTAGAGCCTATTTGGGGTTATCTAATGATCATTACATGAAAAATCTTGTGCTTGATACATAAGGCATCTCATTTTTTTCACAAGAGGCATCTCATACTTTTCATATAGGGTATAATACATCTTAACATCTTGTAGTGAGGACTATTAGGTGAATAATGCCTACAAATGGTTGGTGTGGGAATTACACAATAGCGGTCCTTTCTAGTTCAACCTAGTCTAGTGATGGGGTTTTAGGAATTTTTTTAGGAGTATTTCAACTCGAGGTATCCGAGGAAGCCAAGGGTAGAATCTTGACTCATGGCACAAGAAAGAGACCAAGAGGAGTGTATCAACTCAATATATTTTGAAAGTGTGTCTAGAAGTATCTCAAATCATGGTATTTTAAGGATGGAGGTTGGGTTTATATATATTTCAATACAAAATTTTATCAACTTTCATAGATAATTTCATTATGTGACTCTCTATTTTTTATGGGGATCAATTACAGTAGTGAAGGGATCCGGCTGGAGGCCCGGGATTTTAGCCTAGTAGTGATCCTGAGCAAGGGTGTGAGGATTAGGGGGTGAAACCCCAATGGTATAGACCATCAATTGCATCCAAAACACTATTTCATGCAACTATGCTTTGATTCGTGCAACTAGGTGTTGTTTCTTATAGCCGGGTGTTGTGTCATGCAACTTTTGTTGTTGCGTGAAAAGGATTTTTCACAAGGCATGGCCTACAAGTGAAATATTTGGATATCACTATGTCATACAACTTTCAAGTTATATAAAAATATAGTTTCAAGAAAATTTAGACTTTTCATAGATTTGGGATATCAATGGATAAATTTTCATGAAAACATCTCAAGCGGAAGACCATGCATTAAGGGAGTTTGTGAGGTAATTTCACAAGTTTGGGATTTTGGAGTTATGTGAAGTGTGAAACCCTATGTTGTGTGAAGCGCACAACCCTAAGTTATGCGAAAGTGAGCTTTGTCACTTGAATCCCTAATTTCACAATAAAAATGAGGGGTTGATACCAAATTAATAGGCATTTTTTGTCATGAAATTTAGCCTGTGTCGCAAAAATTTTGGTTGTGTCATGCAACTCCATGGGTTTGTGTGAAAATGCCTTTGTTTTTGGAGGTTGTGTCATGTATTCATATAGATTCTATTTTTTATGTCACCTTTCTCACACAACTCATTTTTGTGACTATGAATTGGTTTCATGCATTTTTGGAAAGTTTCATGCAATTCCACACTTTGCTCCAAAATCATCCCGACTGTCCATTTTTAGAACTCTATCTTCAAAAGGCCATAACTTTGTATCTATAGGTCTATTTAGGATATGTTACCAGTCCAATTGAAGCCTTAAAAAATTAGACCCTAGGTATTTGTTTCTATCATTCATTCTATTTTAGATACATTTTTAGTGCCAAAAAATTACGCCCATAGAATGGGGTTCAATGTGGATGAGGAGGATGAGGCGGATGAGGCGGATCGGATTCTGAGGAAAGCGCTGAGAAAAATTCCTTAACTTGAGGCCCCTTATATCTCGATTGTGTTAATGAAACAATTAACAAAATATAAAATCCCACATAATCCATGGTCTATGTGGGAAACAAGATATAATAGAATAACATTCACTTGAACATGGGTACTGGATAGGTGTGGATGTGTTGGGATCAGAACGAGTCATCAATCACTTTTTTGGGTGAGTCCTGATTAGGAAGACATTGGTTGGATAAAAGGACTATTAACATCTAAATTTATTTCCCAACATGCATGGGTACATGATTAAGGTAACACCAGGGGCACTGAATTCCACCTGAACAAAAGGGATTGAATAACTTGAATCAAGAATCCTAGGATTTGGTACACAAAGGTGGTGATCGGACAATAGAGGATGACTGCTGACCATGTTTGAAACACGGATTCCACTATCATTTCTTCAAGTATGGAGGAAAATGATATTTTTCCATTAAATAAGTTCAAAACATAGGACCTATAAAAAAAAATTGGAAGCCTTTTGGGGTGTGTTCCCGAATGGTAGGTGAGCCAGTGGGGCAAGGAACCATTACTGTTAGGGGGCCCATTCAGAAGTGGAGTATGATGGGGATCTAAATCTAGGAAGATACAAGGCATGGTGATGAACTGAGGGAATGTTTGTATGGGTTTCAACACCCTTGAAATTATTCTATCATGGCTTTAATAACATTGGGTACACTTATCGGTTTGAACAAAGGTTGGACTCATCTTCAAAGGGGAGTGTCGTCTTAGGTGTTAAGTGATGGTCAAAGAACTCAAATGGTGTGGTACAATACTAAACATTAGGCTTTTAATAGTTCTATAATATGTATTTTTCAGTGTAAAAATCACTAAAAATCAGAGTGTCCTTAAAATCTCTAGGCCTTCATCAGTGCTAAAAAAAGCTGAAAAGTCACCCATTATCAGTTCTAAAAAAGCACATAAAGGTTCCCTTTATCAATAGTTCTTTTAGAGATGATAAAGGTCCCTCTTTATCAGTAGTTTTATTTATCACTACTAAATGGTTCCTATATCAGCACTAAAAATAGCACCAGTAAAGGGGGTCCTTTATTGGTGCTAGTTTAGCACTGATAAAAGATCCCTTTATCAGTGCTTTTTCTAGAATTGATAAAGTTGAATTATGTTGTAGTGTGATATTAGAATTACAACACACTAAAACAGCAAATACATGGACAAAATATAGGGAGAAAATATAGAATTTAATTTAAATAAATTTTACAACACAAATACAATAAACACTATTTTATAGACATTTCAAACTTTTTTTGTACAATTAAATGAGTGGGTACAATTTATCCTAAACATTCAAAAAAATCAACATTCCTTGGAATTTTCCCCATGACCCCTGGTCATGATATTAGTTACCAAAAAAACCACCCCATATCGAGAAAAATAATAAACCTATATAAGAAAACACATATACATTGAGTCAAAGAGTCGATTTTAAAGAAAACAATTAAACAAAAAGCTTCAATTTTAAACCAAAAACATGTCCATTGAGTCATACTAGGAACACCATGTATCAGATTGAGTTGTGGGTGATTATTCCATGTCACACCATTTCCTGTTGCTCTTAAAATTAGGTGCTCTTGAATGGGCTCACATATGTGGTGATAAAAAAATCACTACAAATGTGAAACAATTCAAAAGAACTTTTTTTTCAAAACAAGACTTCAACTATCACACCATTTCTTATTCATATTCAAAAATTATCTATGTGAAAATTAATTAAATAAGTATCAAATAAAAATTATATGGAAATTAATTAAGTAATAATATATAAAATAATGAGAAAAAAATTTGACCTTGTTTGCTCTGTTTTACCTATGTGATGTTCCTTTTAATCTAAAATGGAACTTATATATTGAAAACACAAATTATGATTCATACCAACCACATTGTCTATCATATTTGTGTGTGGTAAATTTCTATACATCACAAATGAATTATGGATTTTTTTCATAAAGTTTCAAAAACAATCCAGACTTGTTTTCTCATTTTTGACTAATGACATGTGTTTTAAAATAAAATGACTCTTTTATATTGAAAACACACAATTTGAGTCATATTGGTCACATCATTGTCGGATTGAAGTGTGGTAAATTCTTAAACATCAAAAATGAATTATGGATCATTTTCCTAAAGTTTAAAAATAATCCAATTTCATTTTATTAGTTATGTATATTTGAAGTGTGTTTTAAACTAACGTGAATTTTTTGTATTGAAAGAACACACTTTGATTCATACCGACCACATCATGTGTCAAATTGATTTTTGGTCAACTTCTACACATAAAAACTGAATTATGGATCATTCTCCTAAATTTTGAAAATAATATGATCTCATTTTCCTAGTTTTGGGGATGTGAAAATTATTTAAAACTAAAATTTCATTTTTGTATTGAAAACACACACTTCAAGTCATACTAACCACATCATGGGTTGAATTGATGTGTGGTCGATTCCTACACATCACAAATGAATTATAATTAATTTTCATAAAGTTTAAAATAATTTGTACAGTTTTTCTTGGTTTTTTCATTGTGGAACATGTTTTAAACTAAAATGACACTTTTATTTTGAAAACACATACTTAGAGTCATACCGACCACATCGGGTGTCAGATTGATGTGTGGTGGATTCCTAAAACTAAAAAATGAATTATGAATCATTTTATTATCTGATCTAATTTTCTCATCTTTGGATATTTTGTGTGTGTTTTAAGCTAAAATGACACTTTTGCTTTGAAAACACACACTTCGAGTCATACCAACCACATCGTGTGTTGGATTGATGTGTGTTCACTTATTATACATCAAAATTAAATATGGATCATTTTAATAAATTTTAAAATAATCTAAGATCATTTTCTTGGATTTGGTGATGTGACATACATTTTAAACTAAAATGAAAGTTATACTGAAAAATGCATTTTGAGTCATACTGACCACATTGGTTGTTGGATTAATGTGTGGTAAATTCCTACACATAAAAAATGAATTATGGATTGTTTTTTTAATATTTGAAAATAATGAAAACTCTTTTTCTCAATTTTGGTGATGTGGCATGCATTTTAAGCTAAGATGACACTTTTATATTGAAAACATGCATTTCAAGTCATACCTACCGCATCGGGTGTCGTATTAACATGTGGTTGATTCTTACACATTATAAATAAATTATGGATTATAATCCTAATGTTTGAAAACAATACAATATCATTTTATCATTTTTGGATAAGTTATGTGTTTTAAACTAAAATGAAACTTTTATATTGAAAACATGTACTTTGAGTCATACCAACCACATCATGCGTCAAACTGGAATGTGGTCAATTCTTATACATTGAAAATGAATTATGGATCATTTTTCTAAATTTTGAAAACAATTTGATCTTGTTTGATCAGTTTTTTCTATTTGATGCGTATTTTAAAATAAAATAACACTTTTATATTGAAAATGCATATTTAGAGTCATACCGACCACATAAGGTGTCATATTGATGTGAGGTCAATTCCTATACATAAAAAATAAATTATGTATCATTTTCATAAAGTTTGAAAATAATTCATTCTCATTTTATTAGTTATGTCTATTTGATGTGTGTTTTAACCTAAAATAACACTTTTATATTGAAAACAAACACATTGAGTCATATTGACCACATCATGTGTTGGATTGATGTATGATCAATTCCTACATGTCAAAAATGAATTATGGATAATTTTCCAAAAGTTTGAAAACAATCTGATCTTTTTTCTTGGTTTTTGTGATGTGACATGCGTTTTAAACTAAAATGGCACTTTTATATTGAAATTACGCATTTCAAGTCATACTGACCACATCGAATGTCATATTGAAATGCTGCTGATTCTTACACATCACAAAATGAATTAAGTATCTTTTCTCTAAAGTTTGAAATTAATTTGATCTCATTTTCTATTTTTGGATATGTGATGCATTTTAAACTAAAATGACATTTGTATTGAAAACATGTACATCGAGTCATAATGACCACATCGTGTGTTAGATTGGAATAAAGTCAATTCCTACATAATAAAGATGAATTATGGATAATTATTCTAAAGTTTGAAAATAATATGAGCTTTTTTTCTTGAGTTTGGTGATGTGATATTTGTTTTAAACTAAAATGACACTTTTATATTGAAAACACCTATTTAGAGTCATATCGACCACATCGGGTGTCAGATTGACATGTGGTCAATTACTACACATAAAAAATTAATTATGGATCATTATCATAAATTTTGAAAATAATATGATCTTGTTTTATAGGTTTTGTCCATATGATATATGTTTTAAATTAAAATGTCACTTTTTTATTGAAAACAAGCACTTCAAGTCATACCAACCACATCGTGTGTCAGATTGATATGAGGTAAAATATAACATGTCAAAAATGAATTATAGATCATTTTACTAAAATTTTAAAATAATAAAATCTTATTTTATCTATTTTGGTGGTGTCACATGTGTTTTAAATAAAAGTGGAACTTTTGTATTGAAAATATGTACTTCGAGTCATACTAACCACATCGTGTGTCGGATTGATGTGCGGTCATTTCCTTCACATCAAAAATGAATTATAAATAACTTTCCTAAAGTTTAAAAATAATTAAAACTCATTTTATCAGTTTTGTAAATGTGAAATGTGTTTTAAACTAAAATGAAACTTTTATATTGAAACACGTACTTCAAGTCATACCAGCCACATCATGTGTCGGATTGGCATGCAGTTAATTCCTACACATGAAAAAATAATTATGGATTATTTTATTAAAGTTTTAAAAGAATATTATCTCATTTTCTTAGTTTTGGCTATGTGATGTGTGTTTTAAACTAAAATGTCACTTTTATATTGAAAACATATACTTAGAGCCATACCGACCGCATCAGGTGTTGGATTGATGTGTGGTCGATTCCTACACATTAAAAAATTAGGGATCACTTTACTAAAGTTTGAAAACAATATGAACTTTTTTTATTAGTGTTGACAATGTGATACTTGTTTTAAACTAAAATAATACTTTTGTATTGAAATACGCACTTCGAGTCATACCAACCACATCATGTATTGGATTGATGTGAGGTCAATTCTTATACATAAAAAATGAATTATGGATCATTTTCCTAAATTTTGAAAATAATAAGATCTTTTTTCTTGTTTTTTGTGATGTGACAAGTGTTTTAAACTAAAATGGAATTTTTTATTGAAAACACGCACTTTGATTCATATCGACCACATCATGTGTTGGATTGATGTGCAGTCAATTGTTACATATTACAAATGAATTATTGATTATTTTCCTAATTTTTTAAAACAATTCAAGATATTTTTCTTAGTTTTTGTTATGTGATAAGTTTTTTTAAAATAAAATGACACTTTTATATTAAATACATGTACTTCGAGTTATACCGACCACATCTTGTGTCTGATTGGAATGTGTTCAATTCCTACATGTGACGAATGAATTATGAATTCTTTTCCAAAATTTTGAAAGTAATGTGACCTCATTTTCTTGGTTTTGGCTATGTGATGTGCGTTTTAAATTAAAATGATACTTTTATATTGAAAAAACATATTTAGAGTCATATAGACCACACCAGCTATCAAATTGATTTGATGTCAATTTATACAAATTAAAAATGAATTATGAATCATTATCTTAAATTTTGAAAAGAAAATTGATATTGTTTGCTTAGTTTTGGCTATGTGATACATGTTTTTAACAAAAATGACACTTTTTATTGAAAACACATAATTTGAGTCATACCACCTGCATAGTGTGTCATATTGAGGTGCGGTCAATTTCTACACATCAAAAATGACTTATGGATAATTTTCCTAAAGTATAAAAATAATGTGAATTTGTTTTACTAGTTTTGAATATGTGACATGTGTTTTTAAATAACGTAAAGATTTAACAAAATAAGTATCATATAAAAATGATGATGAAATTAACTAAAAAATGGATAAAATGAAAAAAAAATTAACTAAATAAGTTGAATTCACTTATTCATGATGTATGTATACACTCTGACACCATGTATTTGACCCATTTGTTTCTAAGAAAATTGATTTCATCCATTATACTTATCCTTGAGAAAAATATCAAAAATAATATATAATCATTACGATGATAATGATTCGCATACCAAGTGTATCTATAAGGTTATATCCCATACTAGATCACAAACATAATAGGTAATCGCCTAAATTTGACGTCGGTAAACATTATTGCACCATTTACTATTCCCACTCATCTCTAAAAAAAATCCTTCTTATTTTGAGTACATAGATTGTTGGAAATCTTGGTAGTACTGATAAAATATATACAAACAAGTGATTAGGAAATTTTTTAATGAAACTTTAATTACTGTCAGAAATTACTTGTTTGAGGATACTATTATTTTAATGGTATATAATATCTTTTATAAATTTAAAAACATAATATTCACAATCGTTGTTGTTATATTTCTTTGGACATTGCAGAAACATTGACCAAAATGAGTAAATTGTTTTGAAATATGTTTTGATGGTTAAGTATTTTTATATATACCTTAATCTATTTCCATTTCAATAAATCCATTTTCTTCTTATGTTTAGTCACTGACCTCATACCATGATTTATCCTATAATTATTGATTTCCCTATCATAAAAAAATTCTTATTAAAACGCAAACTAAAATATATAATTCAAATTTTATCAATAAAATATTGATTGAATTTCATTAAAGATTCATAATACACACCATGTGTGGTTATCTTGATGGAAATACATTCATTGGATCCAAAAAACAAGAATTTTTTGTATCTAAATTGATTGATATCAACATCTGTGATTCCTAAAAAAATAAGTAATTAAAAAAAGAAATATATATATTTTATATGATTAGATTGCATAGTTTTACCCCTACATTATAGGAATCAACAAGAGTTTTTCATCTATTATTTTCTTCTAAAATGACTCACTTAGATCATATTTTCTCTTATTAATTTCTTGAAACCCAAAATAAATTTCTTATATAGAAATAGTACAGAGATTAATGAATCCAAACTATGCTTCATGGGGTTTTCCATTTACATAGTAGTAATATAAATTCCTATAGAAAATATGAATAGTTATTAACTTTAATGAAAATAGTAGATCATTTTTTGGATAGATGGATTATAAAAATATACCTCAGGTATGTATTCACAACTAATACTTCCAACCATTCAAACTTTAGAATCTTATTTATACTCTCGAGACCAACCACATCTGTAATAACATTTCAAAATATTTCTTCTTCATATTTAATGTAGGACACATATCCATATTTGAATTTGGTGTCTTCATGAACTAGTAATGTTAATATATGTTATAGTGGAACTGGCTGGGATAAGGTACTCCTAGAAGGTTCTTTTGCTTTCTTGGTTGATTCACTGGATTTTCTTGATCCGAACTTCCATTTCCCCATTGTTTTATCCATATTTAATACCATACCTCACTTTATACCTTCTTTCATAAACTATTATAGGTTTTTCATTTGAAAAATATAGTTATGCGCATACCTCATGTATCTTTATAATATTATATTTACATGGTATGAAAGTAACAATAGCATCATTGACCATTGTAATATCTAGATCAATAAGTGGAAGAGGAAAATTAGTGCTTGGAACTTAAATTCACACTCTCATGTGATCTTTTGGAGTTATTTTTTGTGTAGGATTTCTCCCAGGATATTATAGACTATACCCCTTTCAACAAGGATATGTGTGAGTGTTGATAGATAGAAATCACATACAACTTCACCCTATAGAATTTTAATAATATAGTGTTATCAAAAGTTTTTTTCACATTTAAGGGAAAGAGTAACGAAAAAATTGATTACCTCTAGTAAGGTATTTGGTTGAGGGGAATGACAAGCCTTAAATATAGTGGATTCATTTTCTTCCTCATTTGATGATCTTTATTCCACTATATGTTCACTTCGATCCTTTTTCATATATTGTTCTTTCAAACCAGAACGGATAATAATATCTTGAAAATCATCTATTTTCATCTGAAGTTTTTTCATCATCTGATATGTATCTTCTTTTATATTTTTCTTCTTGAAATATGTTTGAGGTGACACTCCAAAACCTACACCTCTAACATGACCATATTGTTTTGGCTGATTCAAATCTAATGAAAGTAGTTTTTCTTTAAGTATGGTCGCCTCTAATTCTTATGTTTAAACCATATAAAAAACATATGAACTTAAATATATATTTTTATGCAATATTGTTGTAAATAATAAAAAATATATGATTATTTCATACTTATACATTTTTACCATACTTATTTTGGGTTTTCGTTAACTATTTTACCCTCTTTATTTATTCGGGCCTCCTTCTATAGCACATGATATGGGATGGAAGTGTCTATAAATTTTGATTCATCAATATGTATATAAAAAAATAACATATATTGTTTCATATCACATAAAAAAATTATTATAGATTTAAAATACCTACCATTTTCTTATCTAGTGAAGTGTATCACATCATTGCTTTGCGATCGGGGTACATTGGTTTTGATGCACATTGTTTATTTTTAGAACTATTTTTTATTTCATAATTTAACAATTTTGAATCAAATTAGATAAAATATATAATTTCAAATAATATATTATCAGCTATAATTTACCTAAAATTATTTCTCATCATAAAGGCTAGTGAAATAATTCCATGTTTCCTACTTTATAATGTGTGTATACATAACTAGTGGGTGGGTTTTTACTTTCCCCTTAACATCCTTCAGATGAATCTTGGTAATAAGTGTCTATAATCATCTATAATCTTTTCTAGTGGCCATTAAGACATATTTATTATGGAAATAATCTAAAATAAACAAAAGCTGCAAGGGATAATGAAAATTAAATCAATGTTTCATTATATAATTTTTTGTTAAAATAGAGAAAGTATATCAAAAAATTACCTTAATATATTCCCAAAGGTTTTCCTTCATTATAGGTTGGACATGGTGACACAAATATATATCTATTGGCACATTGATTCTCATTATGAACCAAACATAACTAATGAACATTAACTTGTTGGGGTCAACAGGTTGTCTGTGTTGATTCTATCCAACTTCAAATTTTATACCCTTTATTCTTGCCTTGATAATTTTAGTCAACACAATGATTCTATGTCATTATTGTTTTTCATCAACATGTTTTTGATCACCTAATAATTTTTTAGTTTCAACATAAATCGTCTATTATTCCCCGAGATTGGTAACATCATCATGTGCAGAAGTAATTGTATGCATGAGTAGTCAAACATTTAATTTATATTAAATTAATATAGTAAAGAACACAAAATATTATTAGTAAAATCATAGTATATTAAAAACACTTTAATATGCTCATTGAAATATCATTCTTTTCTTTAAAGGTTGAATGGATTTGGCTCCTCTATCAAGTATCCAAATCCCATTTTCCCCTCTAATTTATAAGACACTGTCTACATTGTGACCACCATGAAATGATTGTGATATCCTAATAAAAGGGACATACTTGATTGAATTTTCACCTGAAACTACTATTGTTTTAGTCACCAGCAGTACAATTGACCAATTATTGTTTTCTCAATCTGAAATATAAAATACCTACACCAATTTTTGATTCCATTATGAATAGATCTTCTTTATTCCCTTCAACATTGAAATTAAACTTTTTTAATCCCATGTCATATACTTTCACAACACTCATATTTTAAACCCATTTGAAATAGAAAATAATCACTTGAAATGTTGTGTAATCTAATTCATATATCTATTCAATGATACAAAAATATGATATATTCACATAAATTGGATTTCTATCCTTGGAACCAGATATGAAAATTTCTTTTACCAAAAGTGTAACTCCACTATTTTTTATTGTACTATGTTCATTGTATTCTTTTATATATAATGTATAACCATTAATTAAAAAACCAGTGTAAGATATAAAATTTGAATTTAGTCACATGGATAGCCATCGAAGTTGATCAGAAATTGAATTTAAATTTTTAGATAAATCCTTATAAATATGATCTCAGAACCATCTAATAAAATATTTATTATGTGTATTTGACATCCATCTTTCATCCCTTAATGGATTCAAATTTATAATAATTTATTTTTTGGATTCAATGTGTGTATCGACATCTTCACTATTATGTAAAATGTAAGGGTGATATTTCTTCTACACTGTGATGGTAATTGTAACAACATCTCTTCCAGAAATCCCTTCACCCATAAGGTGTCAGCTGTGATGAGACTTTGAGAGACTAATTATATCTACATCTGATAGGTAGTTGGTTCATAATTCAATAACTTCTTCAATAATATATCATTCTTCAATATACCCTTCTGGATGACTTTCATTATTTATGTACCATTTTAAAATATTCATATTCCATTTAATGGGGTACATCCATATATAATGGATAGGACCATATATTTGAACATCTCTAACCAAGTGAACCATCAGGTGGACTATTATATCAAAGAATGATAGTGGGAAGAATATCTCTAATTCACAAAATATTACTGAAATCTTCTTATTCATGATTGAAAACTCCATTGAGTCTACAAATTTACTACATGTGGCTTTGAAAAATAAGTGGATCCAGGTTAATGTATATTGTAAATTTTTAGTTAGAATGCAATGTAAAGAGATGGACATTAAATATTACATCAAAACATACCAATCATGTGATTTTAGTTCCTGTAACATAAAATTATTCATTGTTCATTCTTGAAATTCAATGAATATCAATATTAAACTTTTAAATCCTTAAGGAAAAATGAAAATTTGAAGAAAAAAATTGTCTGGATAGAGTGTAAGATACATGAGGAATAAAATTCCTACTTTTACCCTTCACTAGTGCCAACTCTTCCCATATACTTGTGTCAATTGTGTCCAACCAAGACTTGATTCCATATTTTTTTCAGGAACATTTAGTAATGTTATAATAACACTATAAAATACATTTATTTCTACATTTATGACATCAAGAAAATATATGATGTACAAACAATTCTATTATGATAGTTAAAATAAAATTGATCGTTTTTTAACCTTATTTCCTATTATTTTTTAAAATTGTTTACTGAAAACTGTATCAATATCATTTACTTAATCGAAAAGTTTATTACCCATTAGTGGAGATGGTTTTGTACCTTGTTCGGTATCCCCGTAGAATGTTGATGTCTAGGATCATTATTTATATTATTGAGGTAAAAAAATTATGTCCTAAAAACAATGTCTTCAAGGAATGTTTCAACTGAATTGAGTGTGTTCATTATTGAAAAGTGGGATGCCCCAAAATTCCATTAATGATATAGCCTGACAAATTTTCATAAGAAGGAATTTCATTTATCATCTCATACAATATAGACCTCAATGTGAATACTTCACTTCTATGAGCATCGTAAATTATAGAACCTGTATCCCAAATCAATTTTATATATTTGATTAATATATCCAAATAGACATCAATATCATCATCGGGTTGCTTTGGTCCAAATATAAGCAAATACAATATAATGAATTTGTGCTCCATGCATAACCATGGAAGAAATTTATAATTTACCAACATAACTATCCATATACTATGAGTAATACTCTATAAACCAAAAGTATTTATTACATGTCTAGATAATTCAATACAGAAGTTTCTCTGTTCATTTCCAAATTCAGGATACTCATAATCAATTTTATTCCACTAAGGATACTCTTCTAGATGACATAGTTTCCCATCTTTAATTATTGTAAATGAATTTCATTTAAATTGTCTCACAGTTTCCTGACATCCATATAGTTTTCTAAACCATGGAATGATAGGAAAATACCATACATATTTTGAAGGACTTGATTCATCTTTCTTGTATTTATTTATGCCACACTTAGTGATTTTTATGAGTGATTCATGGTCCTTGTGAACTAATATGAAATATTTTGTAAAAGTATGTATTTTTTTAAAGATCATTCCCTTTGAACATAGAATTAATTTAGCATCATTTGTTCAATAAGGAAGTTCATTTTCTTCTAGTATCATATCATTCAAGAGACCAAGTAGTTTTGTAAATTTGGTGTCACTCCATCCACCACCATCTTTCAAATTATATAACTTCAATACAATGGAAATTTTTTTGTATTTAGTAAAACTGATATACAATGGTCTCTTAGAATAGTTAATAACTTATCAAAATTTGGACAATAATGAAGATCATATTCAATTTCCATTTTCATTTCTTTCATACGATCTTCATCGTCATTTACACTGGTATTTATATCAAATTATCCATAAACCATAGTATCATTGCAATCGATGTACACATTTGATTTTTTCCCGTGTTTAGTTCAACATTTATAGCTATGATTTATTCTGTGACAAATCAAATTTTCTTTCAACTCTTCTAGACTAATTTGTCTTGAATAAAAATGATGTGAACATGGAAAAAGGATTTGAGAAGAGTCATATGCATGCTCTATTGCAAACATGGTGAACTATTTAACTCAATCTTCATAATATTTTTTCATATGATTATAATGCATCCATTTTTTATTCATCTTCATCCTATTAGGTTCATAAAATATTCCTTTTTTACAAAAATAAATAAATGCACATAAGATATTCATAATCAAAGGAGAAAGTTATAGATAATTATAAAAATGGGAACCCAAAATTTGAATGTTATCTATGATGATTCCTAATAAGTTATAATTTTACACAAGGGTGGAATGAAAAGAAACAACCTAGGGTAAACATCTAGTTATTGGTCTAGTTTCTCGATTTGATGTTGTGTGGAACAAAAAGGTGTTAATTCTAGGATAGTTTATATAACCATTCTATGTGGGGGTCCAACAAGAGGGGGGAGTTGATGTTTATTCATTTCTTCAATTGATATGTGGTGGGACAAGTGGTGTTTAATTGATAGTCTGAGTAGATCTTTAAAACAATGGGAAATTTCAGGTGACTATCACTTATAAGTGGCCAAATGTCACGTATGATTAATTCAAAGATCCAAAAAAAATGGTGATCAATTGAAATCATATGGTTCATTTGACCACTGATAAGAATCAGTTAACCCTTGACCCTTATTTCCTTTAATTATGGAATTTTACCAATGATAGGTAGCCACTTCAAGCATAAATATTTTCTCTCTCATTTATTCACATTTACTATGTTCTCATACACTTTACATCATAAATCAAGGGATTTCAAATCATTATTTCATGTATAATTATAAAATATCTTATTAACAATGTTAATAAAGTGGATTTTGTACTCAAATGAATCACTTATAAGTATTAATTTAATCATCACTAATAAATATGTTGGAAAACAAAATTTATTAATTATTGGATGGTAGAATTCCCTTGGAAATTTCTGTTTTTACTTTCCATTTAATTATAATCCGACTTTCTAAATTTTTGTAAACATATCTTTCCTCGGAACATACAAGGTCATGTAATCACTGGATTTTGACACAGGGACAGGGAGCTTGCAAATTTATGAAATGAATGGATGAAACTGTTATTGACAATAGAAGTGAAGTTGGATTTCATGTTACTCTCTTTTTCTATAGATTATTCTAGAACATGTATTATAAGGATACCAACAAATATATGTGTAAAACATTTTTTCCTTATGTTGCATTATTAAATTTAGGTTACTGTTGAACTCATATTACTCGTTATTTAATATTTAATATTGTGCATTAGATTTTACTAGAAAATTCCCTAATATGGTATATCAATAACTATTTCATATGGATGGGAGATACAATATTTAAGTAAATTTTAATAGATAATAGCCAAAGATAATGGTATTGGAAACTAAGAAAAACACTGAAAAGGGGTCATAATTGGGTTTTGAATCTTGAATGCTTGTGAACCATAATTGACTTTTATTGGACAATCTCCCTCTAGCCTGGCTTAAATAACAATCCTTTCAACAAAAATTTGAGACAGTGATAGAAGCTAGACGGTCAGGAAGGGAGAGGGGGAAATCTTGTTGTGTCGGTCAGCTGAAGAAGTGGAAGATGGGGAAAGGGTGGTCGTCGAAGGGCTGCTTTTCGATGGTGGGTGGTTGGTTTGGATTGAAGATAGTGATAGCGGCAAGACGGTCAAAAAAATAAAATAAATATAGGACACTAAAATGTAATGTGGTTTGGACCATGTATGTGTGAGAGAGATGATCAATGATACTGATAAATGAGAGAGGAGTATAAATAATAACATACCTTAGATTTGAGAGAGTTGATTCGTTTGAAAGAATGTCAAGGGGAAGTGGCGACATAGTTGAACTTCCACGAGAGCATGAACGGTGTGAGGGAAATCAGTTCGGTTAGGGTATTATTTAAAAGATCGGGAAAGGTTTTATGGGTGTTAAAATAATAAGCGTTGATAAAATACCTCTTTAATGGTGCTAAAAAACGCTGATAAAGACCTATATAAATAATATAATTAATATAATTAAAAACTTAAAGGTTTATAATTGTAAATAAATATAAATGTATATAATTATATGTATATATATTAAAAAAATTATAAATATGAATTTTTAAAATATAATTATAGATATATAGTTATTATTATAATTATAAATTAATACATTTGAAAATATATTTATAAATATCTATATATAATTATAAATATATTTATATAATTATATATATAATAAATATATATAAATATAGTAAATATATTCATTATTTAAATATATTTATTATAATTTTATTATTATTTAAATATATAATTACTTGTTTATAATTATATAAATTCTTTTAAAAAAAATTATATTTATTTATTTATAATTATAAATATATAATTTTATAAATATAGTAAATATACATTTATAAATACATTTATTTACAAATATTTATTTACAAATATATTTTTAACATTATTAATTAATATATAGTCTTAAATGCATGAATAATAAAAATGAGTGAATTGAATAATCAAAAATGAGTAGTCGTCAAAAATATAAAAATATATATATAAGATTTATTAATTATAAAAAAATATTAAAAAAATAAAATTTGGATATGTATCAAAATGAAGATGAAAACATATTGAAAATAATAAATCATAGTAAATAAATATGTATAAAAAATATTATAAAATGATTAAATTCAAAAAAAATAAAAAACAAAAAATATTAAAAATAAATAAATAATACCAATTGAAATAATATTAAAAATAAATAAATAAAATTTACTAATTAAAACATAATATATTAAATATATTATGTTACTAAATGAATTTATAAAATGAATATTAAAATTTCAATAAATTACATAAATATTAGGTGTTTGTGTTTTTATATAGGAATTCATTAATTCCATAAATATTTGTCTATGTGAAATTAATGTGTGTATATATATATATAATCTTGATATATATTAAATTGAACAATGACATTATATAATATGTAATGACTATTAATGAAATAAATAATAATAAGAATGAATAAATTTAAAATATGAATAATTGTTAATAATTATATAAATTATTTTTAAAAACATAAAAATTATTATTTATATATGTTATAATGAAAATGAATACATATTAATTATATAAATTACAACAATATTAAAAACATTAAATGTTAATGAAAAAACATGTATAAATAAATATTAAAAAATGGATAAAATTATAAAAATATTGAACAATTAAAAATTGAAATTAAATAAATTAAATATATATATATATATATATATTAAATATATTAATGAATAATTACGTATAAAAACATTAAAAATGAATAAATTACAAAATTATTAAATGAATAAATATTTAGATCAATAAATTATAAAAAAAAGTAGCCAAAAACTTAAAATTATTAATGAATAAATTATATTAAATGAATGCATGTTCGGAATGAGTGAAATTTAATTATATATATAAATAATTAAATAATTAATCTATTGTTGAAAATTAATAAAAATGAATCGATTTATGTAAACACTCCATTATTTCCCTCATTTCATTAATGAAAAGTATGCAACCTTGGAAATTAACGGAACTCACTTCCAGATTAGCTGTTATTTGGGATTTCACTGATTTCATGTGTGTGTCCCTCAGTAGAGGACTCATCCACTTTCTTTTTCCTTTAGTGTATCTTAAAGGTAGAGCTTGGAGTATTGGCTCCATCAATCTTAAACCAGGTATGCTTCGGCTTCATGAATGGAAGCTTAACTTTAACTTGAATGAATTTAAAAATACTTGCGCTCAGGTTTGGATTAAAATACATAGCCTCTACTGGGTTCTATGGAATGCTGAGATTCTGTATGACATAGCCTCTATAATTGGTGTTCCTATTATAATGGACCATGCCACTGAAGCTGTAAGTTATGGACATTTTTCATGCATCTTGGTGGAAATTGATATAAGTGCCACCCTGATATACAAAGTGGTTTTATCCACATCAAATGATGATATCTGTCTTAGAATTGAGTTTGAAAAAACTCCACCTTTTTTTATTTCTTGTCAAATGATTGGGAACTCGGAATCCAATTTTAGAAGAGATCTTTTGTGTTCTAATTGTCAGAGCAAGGGTCATGATTTGCATCACTATAAAAGGGTTTTCAAATAGGAAAGGGTTCAAAGCATTGATCAGGGTAAGAATACTGTTGAACATGTGAATGGTCTTGCCTCTTCTTCTCTAAATAACATCATAGGATAGATACAAATCATCGTTGATGAGTCTACTGAAAAAACTCATGGGAAGGATGTTAGAGATTCCTCTCTAAGGGATGATTTCATTGTAGGTGAGGCTTCTAAACCTACTTCTTCTCTTGCATGGGATAATATTAATGATGATAGTGGATTTCATACTAATGAAACTACTGGAAAGAATGTTTTAAATGTGATATATTTTAAAGAGGTTTTGGAATGGAGTATAGAAGTAGAAGAAGATGAAAAATTAGTTGATAGTCAATATGTTTTGGAACTCTTAGCTCAGGAAGATGTTGACTTCCATTTATAGAAGGAACAAATTATGGTTAATTCCAAAAGTCGAAAGGGTAAAGACAAGATAGATGTTTCCATCTCAGAGAAGCCTAAGAATAATAAGGTGATGAATTCTATTTTCAAACCTGTACCCCTAGAAAATACTGAGAGGAACCTAGTCCATTATTCAAATCATGTTGTGTATTCAGTGGACAGGATGGTCAATGCTTCATCCTTACACATTGAGGTGCCCACTATGGGTCCTTCTAATAACTCCAGTGGCCACCAAAGCCTTCGGATTACTATGTAGTCACGCAAGGATGAACTATCTAATCCATCTCCTAGACCACTATCTACTAATGAGGACAGAATACCTTCTCCTACATCCAATGGGATGGGAATCCAGAGGAATGCTTAGGTTGTATCTGTTTCATCCTATTCCTCACCACAAATGGTCACTGGAGAGGCCACCAAATTGAAACCTAGACAGGTCTCCATAAATACCAAGAAAGGATAGGCTATTGCTGGTCTTATTGATGCTTTCAAATGGAATCAACCCATTAGGATTCTTGGACTTGAAGGACCGAGCAAGCCATTAAATTCTCCAGATGCACTGACTGTTAAAGCTGGAAGAACTCCAGATTCTGTAGAAATTCAGAAGATCTCAGCCTCCATGTTAATGAATGCCTCTAAATTGAAACCTAGTATGATTCCCATTGAACCTGTACAAGAAACAAAAACTGTATTTTTGGATACCGAGGGTATTAATAATTCCATAATGGATGGATCACCTCACTTACCAACTAAGGGGAAATGCCAAAAGGAAAGTAGCAAGGTGAGTTATCGTAACTTATTTGAATTACTAGCCCCGATCAGCAGTGATGATGATGAGAATTCGAATAATGTTCGCGCTGAAGTTAAAATAATGGAAGTTGATAAGAATGTGGAGTTCATGGATAATGATGGTGGACCATTGATGCAAGTCAAGACATGGAGGAGGGGGATACATCCTCATGGCAGGGGTGTTCAGGTCACTCATCACAGCATGATCACTAGCTCTCGAGTGGGTTGATGTCTTTTTTTTGTCTATCTTTTTGTGGACTATTTTAAGTTTTGTTTTCTCCTCTGTTTTTATGTTGTTTGACTTTGTTATTCTATAAAAGAGGCCATAGCACCTCAACCTTTTCAAAAAAAAAGTATTTCAATTATTTAATTATATATATATATATAATTTATTAAATTATATATATATAGTAATAAATATTATATTTATTATTTAATTAAAAATTAATAAATTTTGAAAATATTAAAAATTGTATTAATGAAATATTTATTAATAAAAATGAATAAATTTACTATGTATATAATTAAATAATTAATATATTATTTATAATTAAATTTATTAAATTTAATATATATATATATAGTAATAAATAGTATATTAATTAGATATATAATTAAATAATTAATATATTAACTCTTATGTGTCCTTTAATTAAAAAAATGGGTCAACTTCCAAGCCAATGAAGGGACCTCGTGTAAGACACTGCCTAGTTTGGCAGCAAGGTAAACCTCCACCGACTATGACAGTGGAAGGAGAGGAGGATGGCACCCAAATAAACACACGAGTAGGTTGGATTTCATATTAGGCGTGCATGGGGGTGGGAAGGTGGGCCAGAATGTGTAGGCGAAGCACATTAGGCCCTAGTGGTGTAAAAGTGTAACAGGTTCCCAACCCCATAGTCGGACTGAAAGAACAATGGCCATGGGATTTCTTATAAAGCAGATCCAAGACACATTGGATTTCTGATGTGGGATGCACAGTGCATAGAAAAAATCCTTTATTAGTTCTTATTTTAGCACTGATAAAAGGTTTCATTTATTAATGCTTAAAAAAGAGTTGATAAAGGTTTCTCTTTATCAGTGCTATTATAGAGCACTAATAAAGACCACCCTTTATCAGTGATCTTATTTATCATTGATAAATACTATCCTTTACCAATGATTATTTTAGCATTGATAAAGGTTTCCTTTATCAGTTCTTTTATTTAGTATTGATAAATGTTATCGATTCTTGTTATGTGTTCTATAGTAGTGGTATGTGACCATTATCGAAGGCAGAAAAGGGCTTCTCAAGCAAGGTAATAAGATGTTTTGTAGTTTTACATCATACCATGAGGATGAAGGGCATGCAGGTTAACATCTTACCACAAGGATTTTGAATGTTTAGTTTAATTTCATATAGTGAGGACAATGTATCATACAATTTAATGTCATGTGACTCGGATGCTCATAGCATAGTTTAGCATCTTGTGACCCGGACGTGTGAAATGACATGAATAAATCCCTTCATTCAAGGTAGTGGGATGCATGAACAAGAAACATAATGGGTGACACCTCATAGAGGATATCTAAGGAAAAGGGAGCTAAATTTTGGCTCTGACTTTTTCCTGAACTAATAGGTTCAGTGATCACAACTAGGTTTTTACCAAGACCCATGGTGGGTCCCACTGGCGAGTGGGAGTCTAACTTTTTCTTAGTTTTCCCCTAAGTTTTTTCAAACTGACATACATCCATGCCTCTTTCCTAGGTAATTTTAAGGTTATGTAAGTTAGAATGGGGTTTCTAGTTTAAGATCATGTAGCTTAGACCAGGAGTTACAAATAGTTTAAGTTCACAATGCTTGGACCAAGATTACTGCCAGTTTAAGGTCATAGAATTCTGACCAAGGGGTGTGTGTCTCAAAGGAGTGTGTGTGACATGGAAAAGTGGTAAACTGACATGAAGAGAGATCCAAGGAGTCCTGATTCTATGTGAAACATCCTTGAGGAAACATACACACAATCTAAAGTCATGATTCTTGTGCATGGTATCCTAGTTTAAGGTCATGAAGTTTGGACCAAGGGTGTGATGCTCCATTTAAGGGATGCCTATGTGTATCAACCTTTTTTAAGGAAATTCATTCCTTTCTCCCAATCCTACATGATCTATGATTAGTGTATATGAAATCTCTATTTTTTCATGGGGGAACAATAATGGGAAAAGGAAGATGACTTAGGGGAATCCAACAGTGAAGACCGACTTAGTCACCGTATGTGAATGTATAGGAGGATGAAGCATGGGGTTCAGAAGTTCATACCATGGAAAATAAAGGTTGAAAGGGAGGTAAAAAATGATTTTCAAGACCTATATCATGACAGAGGGTGACCAATGGGAAGGTACCAACTGCTGACCATGTTCAAAACACAGGTTCCACAACCACAACAGTCAAAGATAGGGTAGATAAATTTAGGATTGACTATTGACCATTTTCAAAACATGAGAACCACTATTTGTTACTAGGATTCCTTCAAGGTGTGTTCTCAACATGATAGGTGAGACTTTGTGGCCAAGAACCATTGTCATTAGGAATATTGTGGTGATTTTGTAGGATGATGAGGATCCAAACCGAAGAAAGAATAAGTTTGAAAGTTTAAGTGGGTAATATCCTAGGGTAAGTTGAGTGCCCTAGGATTTATACCACCATGCGCTCAACTAAGCTGGATGTACATGTCATTAGGAAAGTATCAAGCCTTTCCCAAAGGAGGGAGACCCCAGAATGAGTTGGCGGTGGGGATAGACCTAGGATAAGATATCCATTAATCTCAATATATCCCATGGGAATGTGAATCAATCCACACATAGTTCTGTAACATGGGTTGGTAGGGGACTAATGTCAAAAGGGTGGTTTCCTCTCTGGAAAGGATGGTAGATCATCTCATAAATATTATATAAGGCATCCTATGTTCATTAAATGTGGTAAGTCTATAGTTTAATTATATGTGTTGCGTATGTTGGTGTTTTTTCTTCTTTTACTTATCATATGAGGCATCACATGTTTGTTATACATGGTAAGGATATAGTTTAACATCATGTGCTGAGGATGTTGGTTTTGTCCATCCCATATTTATCATATATGTTATCCCAGGTTTATATGAGGTAAGGATAAAGTTTAACATCATGTTATGATTACTTTGGTGTCTATTATTCTCATAATTATCATATGAGGTATCCCATTTTTTTACATGGGGTAAGGCCATAGTTTAACGTCATGTGCTGAGGATGTTGGTTTTGATCATCGCATATTTATCATATGAGGCATCCCGAGTTTATATGGGGTAAGGATATATTTTAATGTCATGTGTTGAGGAATTTGGTTTTTATTGTTCTCATACTTATCATATGAGGCATCCCATGTTTGTTACATAGGTTAAGTCTATAGGTTAACAACATGTTCTGAGGATGTGTGGCTTTGTAGTTTAAATTCATATAGTTCAGACTATATCCACTACTAGTTTATGGTCATAGATCTCATACTATAGGGGGTGGGTGTCTTAAAGAGTATTGTGTGACATAAAAAAGTGATAACCCAGTGTGAAAGAGAGCCAAGAAGACCTGTTTCAACACAAGCTTATAATAAAAACTATACATAGTTAAAGTCAGGATGCTAAGGGGGGAAGCCTCTCAATGAGTTGATCGTGGGTTTGGGCCTAGTATATAAGATTCATGTATCACTACGTATCCCATGGGTATGGGAATCAAGCAACATGTAGTTATATAATACGATGTGGTTGGATACCGAAGCCGATAGGGGGAGGTCCTCTCAAGTGAGGATGCGGCGAAAACAAGAAGGGGGAATTGGTTTTCTAAAAAAATAGGGGAAAGGAAAACTGTGTGAATAAGGGGACATAGGGGGTCAAATTCACATAGATTAAGGTTATAATTCTTGGACTTGAATCAGTTTAGGTACATTAAGGATGTTTGGGTGGTAAAAAAGAGTTAAAACCCAATGTGAAAAAGGATCCAAGGAGGCCATGTACCATACAAAGTAATTCTAAAACCAGTTTTGCACGTTTTAAGTTCATGAGGATTAGACTAGGGGAAGGACCCAAATAGGTTGTTGTTGAGTTTGGGCTTGATATATTAGATATGGGTGTCCCTATATATCCCTTAAGGCATGGTAATTAAGACATACATAGTTCTAGAATATGATATTATTGAAGTCCAATGTTGCAAGGGTAGCATCCTCTTTGACAAAGAAGTTGAATCATATCATATTTTTTATATGAGGTGACCCAGGTTTATATCGGGTAAGGCTATAGTTTAACATCAGGTGTTAGGGACATTGGTATTTTTTCATCTCATATTTATCATATGAGGAATCTTTGATTTATATGGGGAAAGGATATAGTTTAATTTCATGTGCTGAGGATGTTGGGATTTGTTCATCTCATATTTATCATATAAGGCATCCCAAGTTTATACGGGGTAAGGCTGTAGTTCAACATCATGCGCTAAGGATGTTGGGATTTTTATTTTAAAGTCATACAACTCAGACTAAGTTTTTTTATAGTTTATATTCATATATCTCATACCATGGCTATAAATATTTTAAGGCCATAATGATTAAACCAAAGGGGGAGCTATAAGGAGGAGTTCATAGGGTGAAAAAGAGAACACAAACCCAATGTGAATAGATTAAAAAGGAGGTATTATCTACAATAAATTTTCTTTGAGTGTGGTAAAACCCCAATAAGACTCCTAATACCATGTGAGTCGTTCTCAGTGTTGGAAAAAATGAGTCAGGAGAGTCGTTCCCTATTGTAGAGAAGTGCACACTAGGGGAAAGGAGAAGTTTAGTTGAGATAGGTCTCATGATACTAACTTACTTACTTGATATGCACGAATTCATGGAGGGGAAACACCAAGGGTGTTAGAGCTCCACAAAAGCATAGATAGGTGGTAAGTATGTACATAGGGAATTATGGGATATAGACCATGAAATTAGGGTGACTAGTAGGTAGGGAACAATTGTTTACCATGTTCAAAACACAGTCCCACAACCACATCAGTCATGGATGGGGTGATCAAATAAAGAATCAACCATTGGCCATATTAAAACATAATAATTGTTTTATTCTACCATAGATCCATAAAATCATGTGCCTAGGATAGGGGTGGTTCTGATTGTCTAGAAACCATCACCATTAGTGGGAACATTTGAATTTGAAGGATTATGAGGATACAGATTGATGAAGACTCAAAGTGTAAATATGAGTTGGGGAAATATTTATGTGGGACTCAACATTCTATGTTCCATGACACAGTGAATTTGAGTATGTCAATGGGGTGTATTGGTGAGTGGTAGTTGAACATGATCCCAAGGGGGAAGAACCCAAAATAATTCAATGGTTGGGCTAGGACTAGGACTCGATGTCTGGGAATTCCTTCATATCCCATGATACTAGGAATCAATCCATAAATAGTTCTATAATGTGGTATAATAATTGATCGACACTAGAAAGGGGTAGACCTCTTGTGTAATGGATAAAGGTATTATGAAGTTTTATGTCATGTGACTGGGATGGAGTTCTTATGGTATAAGGTTTCATGATTTTGAGCATAGTTTCATACAGGTTAACATCATTTGATGAGGATGATTTTGTATAGTTTTATGTCATGTGACTAGGAAAAAAGATGCACCTTTTAAGGTCATTCATGTAGGACCAATGATTCTATGTATTTTAATTCCATGTAGCAATGACGATGGATGTTATGTAGTTTAATTTTATATTACTAATATGTTTGGGGAATTATTCCAAACATATTTCCCCCAGTGAAGAGATTTCATACTGAGATGACTCAGGCTTCAGCAATATTCTAATGTTGGATCCTCTCAAATGAGCTCCCTCGATTGTTATGGACATTTTAAGATAGAAAGTCCTACCATAGGATTAACCTAAAATTACCTTGGCATATACAAGTATTTTTTCCAAGTGTGAGTTTGTCTATGTCATAGGGAACTTTCCATGGTATAGTATTGGGGTCATGGGGAGGACCTCCATGATGGCGGTTGATGGCACAAGTGATAGGGAGAGTCAACCCAACATTATTGGAAGATATTTGGGGTCTCAATACCGGTCATAAGATCACACTTACCTATGTAGTGGTTAGTAAAAAATAGAGTTCCCCAAGGGTGGAAAGGTTCACATGAGCTATTGGAGCGTGGTTTACTAGAGTAGGGATGACAGCCTTCCCCTAGTGTGGAAACTTCTATGAGGATAATGGCTACCAGAGTGGCCGGTCATGGAGTAGGGATTTCGAATCATCCCCAACATGTGGGGTTATTCTCCCAGTGGGTTTTCCCTAGTGGTATTCCATCTATAGATGGAATCAGGGTTTCCATCAGCAAGTGGTTATCTCAATCTGTCTGTTTGGAAGGAATGTTTTCCTCCCTCTTATTATATTATACTGGTCAGGGGTGCCTCTTTATCAAACAATATCCATTTAGAAAATGGTTAAAAGGATATTGGTTGGTGTGGAGGGATATCTCTTCAAATGGATGGGGTGATGGCACCCAAGATTCATGGAATCCTATCTCTATGAATGGATGAGGTGATGGCAACCAGGAGGAATTGAATCATATATCTTTGAATGGATGGGGTGATAGTACCCAGGAAGCATGGAATCATATCTCTCTAGATGAATGGGGTGATGGAACCTAGTAGTCATGAAATCCTAACTCTCTATATAGATGGGGTGATGGCACCAAAGAGGCCTGGAATCCTTTATCATCAGATGAATGGGGTGATGACGCAAAAGAGGTGTGGAATCCTATATTTTGGGATGTATAGAGTGAATATTACTAGGAGATGTGAAATCCTAACTCTCCATATGGATGGGATGAAATTTCCTGGGAGGTGTGGAAGCCTAAATTTCTAAATGAATAGGGAAACATCACCCAGGAGGCATGGAATACTATATTTCTAGATGGATGGGAATACATCACCTAGGAGGTGTGGAAGCCTAATTATTAAGATTAATAAGAAGAGGTTTCCATAAAGATATGGAAGACTATATTTCTAGATGGATGGGGTGATGATTCATAGGAGGCATGGAATCCTAATTCTCAAGATGGATAGGGAAATGGTTCCCTAAAGGCATGGAATACTATCTCATTGGATGAATGGGGTGACAATTACCAAGTGGTGTGGAATCTTATCTTTTCAGATAGATGGGGATAGGATTCCTAGGATGCATGGAATACTAATTCTTAGGAAGGATATGGAATTAGCACCCAGGAGGTGTGTAAGTATATCTCACTAGATGTACAGGGAAATGGTGATTAGGAGGCATGGAATCATATCTCATCGGATGAATAGGGAGATGGTGCTTGGGAGGTGTGGAAGCCTAAATATCCATATGGAAGGGTTGATGGAACCCAAAATCCATGGAACCTAACTCTCTAGATAAATAGGGTGATGATGTATGATAGGTATGGAAGACTAACTCTTTACATGGACAAAGCGATTGATCTTAGGAAGCATGGAAGGATAACTCTTCAAAAGTACAGGGCAATAGTTCCTAGGAGTCATGTAAGCCTATCTTTCTTAATGGATAGGGTGAATTTTCCCAAGAGGCATGGAATCGTATTTCTCAAGATGAATGGGGTGATGAAACCTGGCTGGCATGGAAGACTATCTTTCTAGATGGATGGGGAAGCAATGCCCAGGAGGCATGGAAGCCTATCTCACCAAATGAATGGGGTGAGGGTTCCTAAGATATTTGGATTCTTATCCCACTGTAATGATGGGGATAGTACACCTAGGAGCTATGGATTCCTATCTATCTAGAATGAAAGAGTGAGGGTGCCCAGGATCTGTAGATTTCTATCTTTCTAGAATGAAGAGGAGGGTTCCTAGGAGGTGTGGAAGCCAATATTTTCAAATGGATGGGGCATTAGTTCCCAAGAGGCATGAAATCCTAACTCTTCAGATGGATAGGGTGATGGTGCTTAGGAGGTTTAGAATACTAATTATCAATATTGATGGGGAGAGGTATCCCAAGAGGTTTGGATTCCTATCTCTCAATATGGATAGGGTGATGGCGCCAAAGAGGTGTAAAAGCCTTACTCTTTATATGGATGGGGAGATGGCGCCCAGGAGGCGTGGAATCCTAACTCTCCAAATTAACGGTCAATAATGCTCGAGAGGCATGGAAGCCTATATTTCTAGATGGGTGGGGTTACGAAGCCTAGGAGGCATGGATGCCTAATTATTTGGATGAATGGGGTAATAAAGACTAGGAGGCTTGGAAGCCTATCTTTTTGGATGGATGGGTAAATGGTGACTAGGAGTAATGGAAGCCTAATTATCATGATGGATGGGGTAATAATTCCTAGGAGACATGGAATCGTGTCACACCAAATGAATAGGTCGATGTCTCCCAGGACGCATGAAGGTCTAACTCTCTATATGGACAGTGCAACGGTGCCTAGGAGTCATGTAAACCTAAATTTCTGCATGGATGGGGTGACATATCCAAGGAAGTATGAAAGTTTAAATCTCTATATTGATGGGGTGATAGAGTCTGATAGTTAAGGAATACTAATTATTTGGATAAAAGGGGAAAAGTTGTCCATTAGGTGTGGAATTCTATCTCACTGGATAAATAGAATGATGGTACCTGAGAGGTGTGGAATCATATCTCACTGGATTAATGGTATGATAATGCCCAAGATTTATGGAAGCCTAGCTCTCTTGATGGACAAGGGGATGGAACCTGAGAAGTTTTGAAACCTAACTCTCTGGATGGATAGCGTGATGGCACCCGGTAAGGGTGGAAGCCTAAATCTCTAGATGGAAACTACAATGGTGCCCAATAGGTATGGAAGCCTAACTCTTTGGATGGACGGGGTGACGGTGCCCAGAAAGCATGGAATCCTAACTCTAGAGATAGATTGGACAATGATTCCTGGAGGAATTAAAGCCTAACTCTCAATATGGAGAAGGTGAGGCCTCCCAAAAATGTGTAGAAGCCTAACTCTCCATATAGATGAGGAGATGACACCCAAAAGGCATGGAAACATATTCCCAAATACCGTACATGGAAGCCTAACTCTCTGGATGGATGGTATAGAGACCCTCTCTTTTCATACATTAAAATTACATAAATTTTACGGAATACTTAAAACATTATACAAACATATTCCCAAATACCGTACTAGTCTAGTGCCTTTGGAAACATGGAAATGTAAACACATATACATAAGTGAGCTACATTATCTCACACTAGGTAATTCTTTACTAGCACCCTCCTTAGACACATCAAACATAATATATATCTTCATAACCTAGGGAAGGAAACATAAAAAAAGGGTGATCTCAAATTCTTAGTATGGGTAAAAAAGGGAGATATGTAAGCATAATCATGACCATAAGGGTATGAGAACATGATCATGAAAATATAAGATCATACCCTACATATCAAATATCATATACTTAAATCGTGGCATAAATATTGGCAGTTCACAAGACATTAATCATAAGGAAATAAAGAACATAATCCATGAAAGAGTAACATAGGAATAAAACATAGAATTGTGGTAGACACATAATCATATATAATTATTTCCATAGTAGTAAATGAATTTATGTTGAGACCATCTTTGTGGAAAATTCCTTTACTGAACCAGGTTCACACCCCATTCCAACCATGTATTACTGAACTGAGTTCACCCCTTGTTCCATCCTTGTATTACTGAACCGATTTCATTTCCTGTTCCATCCCTATAATACTGAACTAATTTAATTTCTCATTCTATCTATGTATATATCATGAGATATAAATATTTACCCAATGTATTTGAGGGAGATATAGGTCCCACCCATCTCAAAATGAAATCATACATACATGTGCCACAAGATCATAAATAATTATATCATAACCCATGAAATGAAATAGGTATTATAAAAAGGTAATCATATCATAACCAGTAGAGAGAGATAGGTTTCATAATCATTTCATCATTAACATAACCTCTGAAAAGAAGAAGGTTTAAAAATCATATAACCTATGAAAGAGAAATGGGTTTCAAAAGCATATAACCCATGAAAGAGAAACGGGTTTCATAAACATCATGTCATAAAAAAATAATCAATTCATAGAAATAATATGAATGGAAAAATTGAATAATTTCCTTATAAATTAATTATTAACACCAATGGATGTTATCTTATATGGTAAATACTTTTTAAAGGCCTTTTAAAAACATTTCTTGAGGAAAATATCCTTTCTGTATTGAAAATAATTTTAAAAACATAAAACATTTTTGAAAAAATATTTCTGTTAAAATAGATTTTAAAACTTATAAAGGAATAATTGAAAACCATAAAATGTTTTTAAAATCCTTTTTTCCTTGAAAATGGGCTTCAAATGTATTTTTAAAACATTTTGGAAATCATTTTTGAAAACATGGTTTTTGAATACAATAGATTTCGGATAGGAGGGAGAGACGATTAGATTTTACTTAAAAACATTATCTTAAGTAACAAAGAGTGGGAAAATGTTACTAATACATGAATATATCTTGAATAAATATGTGATATGGAAAATAATTATTTTTATTGAGATATGGACCATAATATTTCATCAAAGGAAGCATAAACATAAACAACCTCTAAAAAATGATGAGATTGTCTCAATAAACTCTTATAACTCGGTAACATGGGATCATACTCTCCATGTAAGAAAAGGAAATTACATGAATCTTAAAATATCATTAAATAAAGTAAATTTGTGATATAAAATGTAAAATGTAAGTATATACACCTTGAAAGAGAAATTAGGTGCATAAAAAACCCGAGTCTAAACAAAGGAAAATTGAGACAAAACTATTTTAATGATTTGGTAAATTTTGAAACTTAAACCCCATGAAAGAAAGATCGTAAAATTGATATGTCAATAAACATAAATTTATGTATAATATACATATAATAAAATCATGGGAATTTCATACATCACATAAAAGGAAAGAGTGACAAACATAGCATGTATCTCATGGAAATAAAAAGTGAGATGAAAACTCCTTACCTTGTGTCTTGACTCTAATGGTACTCATTCAAACCACATGTATAATAAATATAAATTTATTAAACATATTTTAAAAAACCATGTTATTATATATATGGTTTTATTACAACCTTATATTACCCACTTGTTAATAATTCTATGTTAAGGGTTCACTGCAGGTAATATTCGCTTTGTTCTTCACATGTGTCTTGATTTGTTATATATTTGGTATTTATACTTTATATCATTATTTCAAGAATGTATACCCTAATATAAACATCAATTATATATATTATATTTGTATTATAATAATCTATAAAATATATAAGTATGAAATTAAATACACCGTTCATGGAGACGGTAGGTCATACGTATGCATGAACGGTATTTCTGTTTAATTGTCATGTTAAAAGAAAGAAAGTAAAAGACATATATGTATATATATGTGTGTGTGTGTGTGTATATGTATATATATATCATTATTAAATAATATTTAGGATATCATATATGTCTTATATATTCACTAAAACCATCCTTAATACAATCCAGTAGTGTATGAACGAATCATATCACTTTGAGGGGGAGGTAGTCCACACTACCTCAAACGAAATTATCTTATTAACACCAAATGAAAATGAAAAATATATGATTTGTAAAATGAATATATAACCTTAAATAAATAATAAACATATAATATATAACATGTATAAATATATTTTCCATCATAATTTCGACCATGAGAGGCGGTAAGAAAAATTTAACAATCATCACTTAGTGAGGCAGTAGTTCTATATACACATAAACAGTATGTTCGTTATCCACTAGATTGAGGTGTGTATAAGTTTAGGTTAAAACCTTATAATAAAAAATCCTAGTATATTGAGAATATTTTTGTTGTTATGCAATCATGGAATAAATAAAGTGTAGGGGGTGGTGAAAGAAAATAAAAGAAAGGACTTGAGAGAAAATGTTACCACTTAACTTGATAAAAGAGGTAACATATTCTCTAAAAATTTTATTTAGGATACTATTTCATTATCAATATATTTTATTTATATAAAAAAATTATAAAAAATATTTTAAAAGTAGATATTACTGTTAATATTACTAAGTTTAATGTCTAGGTTATATTTATCTCATTTAAATAATTATAACTATAAAATGATGTTTCATTGAAACATCATTTTTCATGTAATGTATTCCAAGTTGGTGTTGTGTGGAACATACACCGAGTCAATTTTCCATGTAACATATGAAGATTCGGTATTGTGTAACATATGCCAAGTCAGTTTTGTGTGAAAGGAATGTTTGACTTAGTGCATTGTAATAAATAAATGAAAATTTAATGTATTCAAAAAAAAGGTTCCTAAAAACTCAGAGTGTTATATTCTAGACCATTAAAATGAATTTCCCCCTCAAAATTCATCACTCAGTTAAAAAAATGAGTATAATTTTGCTTCATTGTATCCTCAAGTTTCCACGTAGCTTCCTCTAACTGGTAATTTCTCTATAAAACTTTGACCAGGTGAGTGGTTTTGTTTTGTAGAACTTTCTCTGTATGATCCAGATTTTCAATAGGTTGCTCCTCGTAAGAAAGATCATGATTAAGTGGTATGAACTCTGAGTTCAGTTCATGTGAAGAGTTAGGTATGGAATTCCTCAAGATAGATACATGGAACACATCATGGACTTGAGAGATATTTAGAGTAAGTTTCAAGTGATAGGCTATCGTCCTGATATGATCAAGAATCTCAAAGGGACTGGTATACCTAGGTCTCAGTTTTCCTTTCTTCTCAAATCTCATAACTTTATTCCAAGGTGATATTTGAAGAAACACTTTTTCACCAACTTCAAAATTCTAGATCATATTGATAGTTATCAGTGTAACTTTTCTTCTGACTTTGAGCTACCTTGATATGCTGCTGAATGGTTCTAACCTTCTTGGCCATTTCTTCATCAATATTAGGTCCCAATATATTTTTTTCTCCAACTTCATCACAACATGTTTGATATCTACATTTGTTCCCATAAAGGGCTTCATAAGGTGTCAACTGAATTCTTGAGTGAAACCTATTGTTGTAAGAAAACTCAACTTGAGGAAGGTGTTGATACCAACCACATTTGAAATCTAGAGAACAATATCTCAACATATCCTCTAGGGTTTAAATTATTCTTTCAGACTGACCATCTGTATAAGGATGTTAAGAAGTTCTGAAACTCAATTCTATATCAAGTGCTTGCTGAAGGCTTCGTCCTAACATTGAGGTGAACCTCATATCCTGATCTGATATAATGGAATGTGGTACTACATTCAACCATACCACTTCCTTAATATATATCCGGAAAAGATGGTCTATAGAGAAGTCTTCTCGGATAGCGATGAAGTGTATTGACTTAGTAAGGAGATCGAATACAACCCATATAGCATTAAACCCTTTAGATGTTTTGGGTAGTCCAATGAAAAAATCCATAGTGATGTTCTCCCATTTCCATTCTAGTATGGGTAATGGATGCAACATCCCCTTTGAATTTTTTCTTTCAACCTTAACTTGTTGGAATACCAAGAATTGAGATACAAACACTATAATATCTCTCTTCATGTCATCCCACCATAAGTATTATTTCAAGTCCCTATACATCTTAATACTTTCAAGATGAATAGAGAATGAAGAACTATGAGCTTCCTCTAAAATCCCCATCTTCAAATCTGGTATGGAAGGAACACATACACAGTTCCTAAACCTCATCATTCCACCCTGATCAAGGTTAAACTCAGAAACATTTCTGAACTTCTATTTCATCTCTACATCATCCTTATGCACCTCCTTAATCTTCACTTGGATAGAGGGTTGAACATTAATTTGATAAAGATAGTATGTTTCTCTTTCCTTCAATATTTATAGATCCATCCTTTGAAAATACAAAAATATTAGATCTTTGAGGATCCTCATCATGGATAAGATAGCATGATCCTTCCAACTAAAATCATCAGCCACCTTATTCAATTTCCTAGGGTGGTAATGTATTGAGCAGTCATAATCCTTTATCAACTCTAGCCATATTCTTTGGAACATGTTCAAATCATTCTATGTGAATATATATTTCAAAATTTTATTATTGGTATATATATCACTCTTTTCTCTATAAAGATAATTCTTCCATATCGTTAATGCAAAAATTACCACTGTTAACTCCAAATCATGAGTTGGGTAATTTTTCTCATGAATCTTCAACTATCGCAAGGCATAAGTGATAACCATATTATTATACATAATAACACATCCTAATTCTTTATTGGATGCATCGTTATAGATTAAAAACCCTTCTCTACTATAGGATAATGTAATCACAGGTTCACTAACTAACCTTCTCTTCAGTTCCCTAAAATTTTCCTCACATTCATTTGTCTATGGGAACTTGACACACTTCCAAGTTAACTTATTCATAGGATTAGATAATCATGAGAAATTCTCCACAAATTTTTGATAATATCCAGATAAACCAAGAAAGCTACATATCTCAATCAACATGGTTGGTCTAGAACATCATTCAATATCCTCCGTATTTGATGGATCTACTGTTATACCATCTCTTGAGATTATGTGACCCAAAATGAAACTTTTTTTAGAAAAAACTCACACATTTTAAATTTTTCATATAGATTCTCCTTCCTTAGGGTCTTCAGTACAATTCTCAATTAATATTCATGATCTTCCTTTCTCTTTAAATAGATAAAAATATCATCTATAAATACTACCACAAACTAATCGAGGTAATTTCTAAAGACTCTATTCATTAAATCCATGAAGATAGCAGGGGAATTAGTAAGACCAAAAGGCATCACTATATATTCATAGTGACCATACCTTGTATAGAATGTCGTCTTGGGTATATCCTCTTTCTTTACCCTCAATTAATGATATCCAGAATGAAGGTAAATCTTGGAAAAGTATTGAGCTATGCACAGTTGATCAAAAAGGTCATCTATATGGGGAAGAGGATACTTGTTCTTGATTTTGAACATGTTAAACTCTCAATAATCAATTAAGAGTCTCATTGACCCATATTTCTTTTTCACAAAAATAACGAGTTCACCCCAAGGTGACACACTTGGCCGAATGAACCCCTTATCAAGTTTTTCTTGGAGTTTCTTCTTCAATTCCTACAACTCAATTGGGGCCATTATATAAGGATTCATTGAAATTGTTGTGGAACTAGGTATGATTTATATTGAGAAATCAACTTCATGTTTTGGTGGAAGACTAAGAGACTCCTCTGAAAAGATATCCACAAAATCTTGAACAATAGGCATATCATCGGTATTGATTTTATCCCCAACTATTTGAGATAAGCAACCCTTGTGAATAGGAATTAATACCCATACACTAGATGTAATCTCTATAAGAATTTTATACTTATCATCACGTTTATGGATAATCATAAGAGGGTTTTAAATATAAAACATAAATTCCCTTCCTTGAAAATTTATGTGAGCTTTATGTAGAGAAATCCAATCCATTCCTAAGATGGCATCAAATTCAACCAAAGGAATAATGGAAAGATTTGTAGGAAGCACATTCCCAGAAACTTCAACCAGAGAGGAATCATATACTTGAAATGAAATCATCATACCATTAGGGGTTTTCACTGCTAATTCCACATCTAATTGTTTTGGAGGAATATTAACACCCTTATCAAATTCTTTCGACATGAAAGAGTGGGTAGATCTAAAATCAAATGTGACATTAGCAGTTCTATAGTGGATGGTAAGTGTACCTTTCATCATTTTGTTATCACACCCCTCATTAGAAATAGAGATTGAATGATATTCCCACTTTTCCCTTGGCTTAAGAGGTTGTTGACATTGATCATTATCACCAACCCTTGGGTTTTGGAAGTGGTTAGCATAATTTCCATTCTCCATGAACTTGTAGAACTAAATCATGGGAGGTTTACTCTATAAAACATTTTCTCCATTATCATTTTGAGATAAATTATTCCCATCATTTCAATAATCAATTTCCCGATGACCTTCTTTTTTTCACACTTCATGATTATTCCTACACTTAGAGCATAAAAAGATTCTCATCTTCTTCTCATCATGGTTTTTAGATTTTCATTTAAACTCCATCTTCCTCCTCTTTTCAAAACCATGAGATTGATATGTGAATCCAACCTCCATTCCAACCATTATTTCACTACACAAAATCTATTCATATATACTAAATTATCTTATGTAAAACGCCCTTCTAAGACTTCACTTTAAGAAACTGAAGAACCTATCAACTTTACTTTTGGGTTGGATGATAATTCCTGAAATGTACCTTGAAAGTCTTGTGAAATTATCCTCTTAGGTACTAAAAGATTCATAATCCCTTTACTTCAACTCAAGGAACTCTTTCTATATCTTGGTATGAAGAATATGAGGAAATTACTTACTGAAAAACAATTTCTTGAACTCATCCCAATCCACGGATTCAATATCATCTTACTACCTCATATTCTGGATAGAGTCCACCACTGGTCTACTTTTACTTTTAACTGATAGACATCCAGAATGAATTTCTCATGATCCAAACACTAAAGAATGGAGAATATATTTTTAGTAGTACTAATCCATTTTTCATCAACAAGTGGATCATAAGACCCTCTCAAATAAGTTGGATGATTCCTCATAAAAGACTCAATAGAATTTTGTTCCCTCATTTTCTCATTTTGAAGTCCACTATGATTCATATCTTGAGAAAGTTGTGTGAGCATGGTAATGAGGTTTTTCATTCCAACTCCCATAGAATTCATTTGCTCAGGAGGATAATCATTTTATTATATATCTCAATCACCATTAACATGGTTCCTTTAGGTTCCATCCATTGACTAAAACCAAAGATCATGGAGTAAGAAATGATTATCATAGTGAGGAACTACATAATCCTAAAAAGTAACATATAATATGTCTAAATTATGAAACCTTACTTAATCTATGACACCTTAGGTTTATCCTAGGATATTCATATAAAAAATCTATTTAAATCCTTCATGATGGTTTTTGAAGAGTTTTTGAATTTCCAAAGCATATCCCTTAGTATTGTCAAACCAAGTGTGTATCAAGGCCCATTGTTGTGTACTAGATTACCCCAAGTTAGGCCTGGAACATCTTGTCAGAGTTTTTACCCCTAAATATGTATGTTCCAGATCCACATGCACTTGTAGTATCCAAATAGGGATGTGTTTATAGGAAACCACTCACTCTATCCTTTACCATAATTCTAGGAAATTTTCATATACTTTTCATTATCCTTAAACTTATCCCTAGATATATCCTTATGGTTATCACTAATATTTTATCATCCTAACTTTCAAAGTTTAACTAAACCTTTTCTCTGATACCAAATATAGTTACCATTTATTTTCATACGTTAACATTACATAAATTTTTCATAATACTTAAAACATTATACAAACAGATGCCCAAAGACCATACTAGTCTAGTGCCTTTGGAAACATAGAAACATAAAAACTGATACATAAGTGAGATAAATTATCTCCCACTAAGTTCTTCTTGACTAGAACCCTCCTTAGACACATAAAATATAATACATATCTTCATAACCTGTGGAAGGAATTGTGAAAAAAGGATGATCTTAAATGCTCAGTAAGGGTAAACAAGGGAGATATATAAGCATAATCATGAGCATAAAGGTATGAGAACACGATCATGAAAATATAATATCATACCCTACATATAAAATATCATATACATAAATCATGGAATAAATATTTTTAGTTCACAAGACATGAATCATAAGGAAACAAAGAACATATGCCATAAAATCATAACATAGGAATAAAACATGGAATTATGGTAGACACATAAGCATATATAATGATTTCCATTGTAGTCAAGGCTTTGATGCTGAGACCATATTAGTGGACAAATTCCTTTACTGAATTGGGTTCACACCCCATTCCAACCCTGTATTACTGAACCGAGTTCACCCCTTGTTCCACCCTATATTACTGAACCAAGTTCATTCCCCATTCTAGCCCTGTAATATTGAACTGATTTCATTTCCCATTCTATCCATGTCTATCTCATGAGATATAAATATTTATACCGTGAATTGGAGGGAGATATAGGTCCCACCCATCTCATAATGAATTCATACATAAATATGTCACAAGATAATAAATAATTATATCATAACCCATGAAACTAAATGAGTATTATAAACATGTAATAATATCATAATATGTGGAAATAGATAGGTTTCATAATCATTTTATCATGAAAATAACCTGTAAAAATAAGTGGGTTTCAAAATCATATAACCCTTGAAAGATAAATAGGTTTCAAAATCATATAACCTATGAAAGAGAAACGGGTTTTATAAATATCATGCCATCAAAACATAATTCATTAAGAGAAAGAATATAAATGGAAACATTGAATAATTTCCTCACAAATTCATGAGTAACACCAATGGATTTTATCTTAGATAGGAAATAATTTTGAAAGACCTTTTAAAAACATTTCTTGAGGAAAATATCCTTTCTACATTTAAAATGCTTTTAAAAACATAAAACATTTTTGAAAACATATTTCTTTGAAAATATCTTTGAAAACTTATAAAGGAAGAATTGAAAACCATAAAACGTTTTTAAAATCCTTTTTCCTTGAAAATGGGCTTCAAATATATTTTTTAAAACATTTTGGAAATTATTTTTGAAAATAAGGTTTTTTAATACAATAGATTTTCGACCGAAGAGAGAGATGATTGGATTTTACTTAAAAACATTATCTTAAGTACCAAAGAGTGTCAAAATAGTAATAATACCTGATTATATCCTATATAAATAGAGTATAAGGAAACTCATGATTTTTCTTGAGATATGGATCTTAATACTTCATCAAAGAAAGCATAAACATAAACAATCTTGAAAAAATGATGAGATTGTCTCAATAGACTCTTATAACTTGGTAACTTGGGATCATACTCTCCATATAAGAAATAGAAATTAAATGAAGCTTAAAATATCATTAAATAAAATAAATTCTTGATATAACATGTAAAATAGAATAATATACACCTTGTAAGAGAATTTAGGAGCATAACAAAACATGAGTCTCAATGATGAAAAATTGAGACAAAACTATTTTAACGATTTGGTGAATTTTGAAACTTAAACCCCATAAAATAAATATCGTAACATGAATATTTGAATACCCATAAATTTAATTATAAGATACATATATTATAATCATGTTCAGTACATACACCACACAAAATGAAAGATTGGCAAACATAGCATGTATCTCACAGAAATAAAAAGTGAGATGAAATCCCATTACCTTGTGTATTGAATCTCATTGTACTCATTCAAAAATACTTGTATAATAAATATAAATTTATTATAAATATTTTATAGAAACATATTATTATATATATGGTTTTATTATCACCTTATATTACCTATTTTTTAACAATCCTATGTTAAGGTTTTACTTCGGGTAATATTTGCTTTATTCTTCGCATGTGTCTTAATTTTTTATATCTTTGGTATTTATAATTTATATCATGATTTATAGAATGTAAACCATGATATAAATATAATTTATATATAGTATATTTGTATTATAATAATCTATATAATATTTAAGTATGAAATAAAATACACTTTTCATGGAGACGGTAGGTCGTACGTACACATGAACGATATTTCCATTTAATTGTCGTGTTTAAAGAAAGAAAGTAAAATACATATACGTGTATATATATATATATATGTACATATATATCATTATTAAATTTGATTTATGATATCATATATGTATTATATATTCACTAAAACCATCCTTAATACAATCCATGTAGTGTAATAATGCATCATATCACTTTGAGGGGGTGGTAGTCCACACTTCCTCAAATGAAATTATCATATTAACACCAAATGGAAAGTAAAAAATATATGTGTTGTAAAAGTAATAAATAAGATTAAATAAATAATAATTATAATATATAACATATATAAATAGATTTTACATCAAAATTTCCACCATCATAGGTGGTAAGGAAAATTGAACAATCGTCATTTAGTGAGGCAGTAGTTCACCGTACACATAAATAGTATGTTTGTTATCCATTATATGGAGGTTTTTGTAAGTGTAGGTCAAAACCTTAGCATAAAAAAATCCTATTATATTTTTTATAATGTTTTTACTATAAAATCATGTAAAAAATAATGTGGAGGGGTGGCGAAAGAAAATAAAAGGACTTGAGAGAAGATGTTACCTCCTAATCGGGTAACTCCTTTTGGTTTGTGCCAAAAGGATTCCTTAGATTGAATTCTACTCAAGGGAATGATTCTAGGAGGAAGTGATGATTATTTTGAAGTGTATTTGGTAGAGTTTGGCCAAACTTAAGAGGTTTGATAGGTGTGAGGAAGTGGGATAGGTGGTGGCCTTTTATAGGGAAGGAAAATGACTCACTTGGAATTTTCGAAAACAAGTTAGATCTACAAAAGTTTTTACCTAAAAAAAGTCATACCAAACTAACCTAAATCAATAATTGAATTTTTATGGATAAATAATTTCATAAAATGGTTTTTTGACAAGTTTCTAGGTTATTTGGGCCCCTATGATTAAGGTTTAGTCCCTAATTAAGCTTAATTTGACCTTAATCACTATGATTAATTTATTCACTTTTACTAATCATTTTGGTGAAAAATAAAAATTATCCAATTAGAATAAAAATATTATACTAATTAAAATGGATTATGTTAGTTTTTAAAATTCAGTTCATATAATCAGAAAAAAAATAAGATTAATACTAATCCCGTAGACGGGACGAAATTATGGCTCTTTAAGGTAGAAAAATGTTCAAAAGTTTGTTAAGTTTTTATATTCAATTTCAAATTTAAATTGATTCTAATAGCCTAAATTATATTAATAGATGTATAATTGATATAATTTCACCTTAAAAAAATTAAATTTTACTAAAATTAATAATTATTTAAATGAAAAGTAATTTTTTAACCTAAAAGTGGTATTTTCACTATTCATCAAAAAATGAAGTTTTTCAAAAAAAATCCCAAAAATTTACCATAAGATAATTTCAAAATTATAAATTAAAAAATTATGTTTATTTTATCAAATTTAATTTCTAAATTTTTCTGAAATTAATTTTATTATTTTTCACTAAAGGATATTAAAAGCAGTTCATTCGAGAAAAATGTATTTTTAAACATAAATGGACTTTACCAAAAATCATATCTTTCATTATAAATATGTTTTATTTATATAAAACAATTATAAAAAATATTTTAAAACTGGTTATTATTTTTCATATTAGAACGTTTAATGGATAGGTTATAATTATCTAATTTAAATAATTATAACTATAAAATTATGTTTTGTAGAAACTTTGTTATTGCATGTAACGTACACCAAGTCAGTGTTGTGTGTAACATATACCGATTCAATGTTTTGTATAATGTACAATGATTTGGTTCCATGTAAAGTACACTAATTATTTCCCATGTGAAAGGAATGTTTGACTTCATGCATTGCAATAAATAAATGAAAATTTAATTTATTCAAAAAAAAAGGTCCATAAAAAACTCAGAGAGTTACGGATGGGGAAACGAAACCCGGCAGGCATGGAATCCTAACTCTCAGAATGGACAAGGCAACAATGCCCAATAGGTGTGGAAGCCTAACTCTTTGGGTGTATGGGTAAATGGATATTTGGAGGAGTGGAAGCCTAACTCTCTATATGGATAGGGTGAGGGAACTCAGGAGATTTGGATGCCTATCTCACCAGAATGACAGAGAGAGGGTTACCAAGAGCTTTGTATTCCTATCTTTCTATAATGATAGGGAAAGGGTGTCTAAGAGTTGTAGATTCCTATCTCACCATAATGATGAAGTGAGGGAACCCAGGAGATGTAGATGCTTGTATTGAAAAAATAATGGGGTGAGGGAACCCAGGAGATGTGGGTTCCAATCTTGTCAAAATGATAGGGTGAGGGAACGTAGGATATGTGCATTCCCATCTCACAAAAATGACGGAGCGAGGGTACCCAATAGTTGTGGATGTCGATCTCTTCGAAATGATAGGGCAGAGGGGACCAGAATCTATGGATACTTATCTCACCAAAATTATGGAGTGAGGGTGCCTAGGTGTTTTGGATTCCTATCACATAGAAATTATGGTGTGAGGGTGCCTAGGATCTATGGATTTCTATCTCATCAGAATGATAGGTTGAGGGATCCCATGATCTGTGGATGCCTATCTCACCGAAATGATAAGGCGAGGTTGCTTAGGATCTATGGATTCCTATATCACTAGAATGATAGGGTAAGGTTGAACATGAGTTATGGATGCCTATCTCACCAAAATGATGGGGTGAGGGCACCCAAGAATTCTGTATCCCTATCACGTCGGAATGATGGGGTGAGGGCACCCTGGAACTGTGGATGACTATCTCACTGGAATAATGGTTTAAGGGTGACAAGGATCCATGTATTATTATTAGATTGGAATCTCATGAAGTATAGAAATGATAGAAAGGATATGATTGACATTCCCTTAGCGTTGACATCATGGAGACTAGACCAGAGCATCCAAAGCATAGATATTATCGACCTGCTCCCAGTGTTGGGTTAAGAATCTCTATACTAGTAGTGCTTCATGGTGGTGGGAACCTGCCTTGGAAACTCTCAGGTGTAAATGGGGGTTTCTATAGCCTAAATATCCCTAAACTCTTGGACATAGGGGGGTATTTCTATTTTTGTTATGGATAAATTCTCTAATGTCAGTTTATGGTACAATGAAGAGGACCACCGTAGTGAAATTCTTTATCATGGGATAGCCCATGATGGTTACTGGTGGTTCCCATGATAGGGATATTTATCTCATCCTATCTTATGAATGGTTGGATTCCCAATACCAATGATGTGAATACATACTCAACGTAATATTTGCAGGGGAAGGAGGTGCATCAGTAGTGGCAGGGTCCACTAGAGCTATTGGAAGTTCCTTTTTCTAGGTAGGGTTTGTATCTTACCCCTAGCATTGGCACTAGTTTTTATAGATCATGGATGGTAGAGCATGGAATGGATCAACCTACACTTCGACCTATGGATTTCGTAAGTGTTATTGGTGTAGTCGAGTGGGATCCATCTTGGTCAGATATCGGGTAGAGACCATGATTAGCGCAGCTTGAACGTCCCCTACCTCCTCAACATAGTGGATTGAGCTACTGGAATGTTCTGAGGATAGGCTCTAAAAATGGATTTCTATCATAATAGGGGGTTTTCCCCCATATGTGGACCCTGAGGGTGGAGTAATTTGTGTTTCATCACATCCTATGGGTCTTCACTCATCCAGTGTTACTCATCCTCTCACACATGAAGGAGAGGGGGTTCACATTGGTTATGCCTCAATTTGGGCATACCAAAAATTATTCATACACTCACAATTGAAGAATAAGAGATTCACATTGAGTTCACCATTTTTTTTTCTGACACTTTCCACCATGCCCACGCATCACATTATTATTTCCCCTATATTTCTTTTTTCCAAAGGCGGGCATCCTCCACCACTGTGGTTGGTGATGTTATCTCATTGGTCAAAATAGGATGATTGAATGTGTGTTACTCTTTACATGGATTCCTCTTTGTATCTCATTTACTAGTCTGGTTCACCCTCATATATCTGATTCGTGATCATAAAACTTATTCTCGGTGTCATATCGAGGTGGACACCGGTTAATTATGTTGCTTATGTCTCAATAGGGTAGTAATATGTAGTAAAATTAGATGGTTATGTTGGGAATTTCTAAGAATATTAGGACATTGGGCATGTTGTGCACCTATAAAATCTTCCAGTTTTAAAGTCAGAGTCATATCTCGTATAAGGCATCTTAGGCATGGAACCCAAGTCATCATGTGTCATCCACATGTTTTTTGACACCATGTTTATAAGTATTACAATTCTTTTTTAACATGGGTATCCCATGTTTATTGTATAGGGTATATTTTTTTTATTAGGTCATGGTTTTAACATCTTGTGGAGATAGGTTGGTCATAGGTTTAACATCTTTTAAGGATAGGTTTTTAGTGTGTTCTCATGGTGAATATGATCACACTTTGGGTTGTGATGGTATTGAGAGAAAGTGTGTCCCTGTGGGGGGAGATGATCACACTTTGGGATTTGATGGTGCTAAGAGAAAGTGTTACCCCTTGGGAGAGATGATCAAAATTTGGGATTTGATGGTGGTGAGAGAAAGTGTTCCACCATGGGGGAGGTGATCAAAATTTGGGATTTGATGGTAATGAGAGAAGTTTCCCAGGATTGAACCTCAAGGATGTGTCTTATATACCCATCTTTAGGAAATAGGGATCAAAACCCATGAAGTTTAATACCACAATCTAAGGACAATTGATAGAATGTTCCATGCAGTTTAATGTATTATGGTAAGGATGCTCATGTTTTGGAAGGATCGTTAACAAGGAATGGTGTGGGGATTACACATTTCATATGCTCGGTGCTGTAATGGATCAACGATGGTATAAATGGGGGCTTACATGTGGGAGCTTACCGATGCCGTAATTGAGTAGTGATGGTATAAATGGGGCTTACACATGGGAGTTTCCTAGTGATACAATGGACTAGGGATGGTATTAATGGGGCCTGCACTTGGGATATTCCCAGTTCTAAAATAGAGTAGTGATGGTATGAATGGGGCTTACACATGGGTGTTGCTCAGTGCTGCAATGGAACAGTGATGATGTGGTTGGGGATTATGCATGGAAGCTAACCAGAGGATGGGAGATCATCTCATGATTATCACATGAGGAATATTGTTCTCGTTACATGAGACATCATATTATTATTACATAGGGCATCCCATGTTCATTACATGAGCTAATACCATAGTTTATCATCATGTGTAAGGACATTGCGTACAGGGCTTACACATAAAACTTCTCATTCCTTCTTCCTCATATTTGGTCATGAGGACATCCCGACCCACTGATGGGTCAATGAATATGATTGGGGATTACAAATGAGTATTATACCCATAGGGTCTACTTGGTAGAAACATAGATATATCAAGAGCTTATGCTCTAGGGATTCCCATTGTTTCATACTCATGTCAAGTCATGAGAGCATATTGACTTGTTGATGGGTCAAGGAATATGATTGGGTCTTACACCATAGGAGGAGGCCCATGGGGAATATTTTGGGGTCATCTCATGATCATAAAATGAGGCATCTTGTGCTTGATGCATAAGGTATATTGTGCTTGATTCATAAGTCATAACATGTTTTTCATAGAGGTCATCTTGTGATTTTCATATAGGGTATACTACATCTTAATTTCATGTAGTGAGGACTAATAGGAAGGTGATTTCTAGTAATGGATGGTGTGGGAATTAGGCAAGAGAATCCCTTTCTAGTTCAACCAAGAATATGAGTCAAGTGATAGGGTTTTAGGAATTATTTGAGGTGTATTTTGACTCTAGGTATCTGAGGAAATCAAGGGGAGAATCTCAACTCATGGGAGGGGAAAGGGACAAAGAGAAGTACACCATCTCAATGTATTTTGAGACAGTATATAGGATTATTTTGATTCATGTTATTTTCAGGGATGGAGGTTGGGTTGTAGATATCACGACCCAAAATTTCATTGACCTGGCCTAAAAAGTTTGTGGTGTGACTCTCCATTTTTTATAGGGATTGGTGATGGTAATGAAGGGACTGGGCTGAAGTTCTAGGGTTGTAACCCGGCAATGATCCCGAGCAGGGGCGTAGGAAAAATCCCCCACAGTATAGACCATTGGGTGTATCCAAAACACTATTTCATGAAATTATACATTGGGTCATGTAACTGGGCCTTGTTACGTGAAACTGGGTGATGTTTCACGCAATCAGGCATTGCTTCATGCAACTTTTGGTGTTGTGTGAAAAAGAGTTTGCACGAGGCATGGCCTATGAGCTTGATTTTTGGATAACATTGTGTCATGAAACATTTGAGTTTCATGTAAATATATTTTCATGAAATTTTAGGATTTACATAGAATTAGAATCTCGGTAGATAAGGTTGTGTGAAAAGATCTCAATAAAAATCCCATTTATTGAGAGGCTTTGCGAGGTAATTTTGCACAAGTTTGGTATTTTGGGGTTGTGAAAAGTGAGTAACCCTGAGTTACGTGAATGAGATATTCAAAACTAGAATCTCTAATTTCCCCTTGAAAATTTGTGTTTGATTCTATATTTATAGTCATTTTGATTATGTCATTAACTTACCCAGTTTCATGCAACTTTTGGCTGTGTCGCGCAAATCCATGGGTTTTCATGAAAATACCATTTTTTGTGGATGGCTAATGTATGTATAGAGATTCTATATTTAACACAGAATTTCTAATGAAACTTAATTGTGTGGTTTTAAAGGGGTTGTGTGTACTTTTGTAAAGTTGCATGCAATTTCATACTTTTCTCCAGAATCACCCCCCAGTGGTCATTTTTAGAAGTCTAACTTTTCACGAACATAACATTGGATATGTAAGTCTGTTTGGGATATATTAATAGTCAAATCAAATATTGAAAAACAAAATACACTCCTAGGTATGTGTTTCCATCGTTATATACATTTTGGATTAATTTTTTTAGTGCCAAAAACCTCATAAAAAATCAATCATTTGTGTACAGGCGGAGTCTTGAGACATCCTCTTCCTAGGTAGAGTAGAAGATTTCTCAAAAATGGTCAATTACACCATGATTAGGTGTAAGAGTTATAAAATCCATAACTAGAGGAAACCAAAATTAAAGAATAATTGAGGATAAGTGGACTAAATGACAACATAGGAGAATAATTTCCTTCAACTACCAAAAATCTCCACTAAAAACACCCCAAAATGAGGGGGGTCAAGGAGGGGAAGGGGGAGGACCCCCCCCGGTTCACATAGCCAAGATAAGAGGAAAGGGAGAACCCCCTTATAAAAAATAAGGAGGAAGAATTGTAATTCTTTAACCTAAAACCCCATTGGCTAGCCAGTATGGGTCCATTTTATAGCTAGTATGGGTCTACTAGCTAGCTGGTGGCACCCTTGTACAAGGGAGTGACACTGGCTAGACACCAGCTAGTTGATTGATAGCCTGTGGTTGGTTAGTGGTTGTTGTAGTTTTCAATACAGCATCCCAGCCACCTTGGGATCCTTTTTATGTACACCCGCTCTCCCACTTCACTAATTTGACACCATTCCCTATCTAAAATACCTCCTTTTAATGATTGTAACCTTCGTAATTCAATTCCAAATTATGGTTTAAAATCAAACCCATCCACTAATTCAAAAATTCCAATTTCTATTGAATTTCAAAAGCTTTTACAGACAAAAGGAATTACATGATGGATAATTTATGGTTATTGATAGCTCGAACATTGATGGAGTGAGATTTTATGAGGGGTTAACTCCATATTTGAGGTAGGGGTTCCTAATATGACCTTTTATATTTTTGTGCATATATTTTTTAAGATAAAAGTATAGGTAAGTGGGTTTGATTGACCCATTTGAGATCTTTTAATGGTTTATATTATGTTAAAAAGTTCTATAGGGTTTGGATAAAGTCATACAAATCCCTTATATAAGAACCCATATCCATACAGGTTGAGTTTTTAGTGGGAATTTGAATTTTCTTCATTGGCAGATCAGTCATTTTAAAATTTGAAAATCGAAACAAGGTTATAAGGGTTTGAATATCCAAAAAAATAAGTTTTTTGGATGTAGTTTAAGTTTTTTTGGAAGGCCTAGGGGTTTGGGAGATCACTGGAGTAGGAACTGGCATGTCGGTCTACTTAAAATGGTTGCAACAGGACATTCACAATGTGAATAGTGATTCATGGCATTAATGGGTTTCATAGGGTTCCTTCTAGGTGGTTCATGAAATGAATCAGGGGCCCAGGGGATTACCCTAGAAATCCGAATTTTAAAACCTTAGGTTACACCATAAAACTACCCAAATCCTAATTTAATTAAAAATGAGGCTTAGACCCCTCTTCCTTAATCGAGTAACTAGGATGCTCTCATGAGGGCTCAAATGACACCACTTTTCCTCTATTATTTACATATCTTGGTGATCTTGGGTGAAATTTGAAGGCATTGGATTTAAGGTTTCTCCTACTCTTATTCTTTTCCTTATCCCCCACTTGTTTTCACTAAAATCGGGATGTTAATTTAAGGTCAAAAAATATATATTTCACCAAATAATGGTGAAATTGTTGTATTTCCTCATAGATTACTTGTAGCCTTGAAAGAGGGGATCTTGAGATGGTGTCTACCTACATTTGTGTGTAGTTCTATTGATTTATGCTTCCATTTAAAATTATCTAAGGGGTTTTTACCTAAATCAATTTTATCAGGATTTTGAATTGGTAGTTTTATTTGGGGATTTTTTTCATCCTTGATCTAGGGATGTTTTGGGAGTGTAATTCACCTTATTTGTGATGGTTTTGGTACAGTGAAATGACCTAGTGAATTAATTAACAATATTAAAAGTTTTAATTTAGTTAATAAATTAATTATAAATTAACATAATTATTTATTTATTTTTTCTTGGAATGATTTAGGGTCTAACTAAACAAGGGTGAGGAGGGATGATCTTAGTGGGTTTGGCAGATGTTTTTATCCCTTGGCGTCAAAGTGGAAAAGCTTCGAATGAGGTAGGTGGTCTTGCATACTTTCCCTATGGAATTTATGTTTTATATGCTACATGTGAATGTTTGGGCACTCCATTGAGGGAAATTCCCCTGGGTAAATTAATTAAATAAATGTTTTATTTAATTTAAAATGCTTAATTGGAATAGCTAAATGTTAGGGGTCATGAACAACCCATATGTGCTTTCTTAATACCTTTGTCATCAATGGCCAAGGCTAGGACCTTATGATGAGATGGTCTCTAAAACCTCTTGTGAGGTGAGGCTAGACCATGATACCCTTATCCCATGTATAGGGGCTTCAGATATTAGATAACTCCCTTATTGACTTTAGACCATTCAAGATTCTCAAGACAAGGATGGGGTGATTGACCCTATCCAATATGATGTGACCAGGCCCAGGTGGATAGATCATAGGCTAATCAGGACCAGGTTTGGATGAGCTAACTAACCCAAACAAGACCTAGGGATACATATGGTCCATCGACCATCTCTTCACCAACAACCATGTGGTGAGACCTTGAGTAGTCGACAAGGTCGTGTTACCCTTCTAACGGTGTCATGGGATGAAATTTCTTAGTATGACAGGTGTGGACCTGATACTATGATTGAGATTAAGGACCCCTACATGGGTGCCTTTTCTATGCTAAGACTAAGGGTACCTAGGGGTTTCCCCTTTGACTAACCAACTATGAGTGGTGTAAGTACAATGGTTTTAGGTGTCACCTTGGAACCCAAAAAAAACTAGGGAGCCCTAGGGGTTGGGGATAGAGATGATGGGTGTGGGTGTTCAGCTAGCCCTTATTCTTTCCTTTCCTTATGGAGTGAGCCATTGAGGATAATTTTAATAAGTTTTGGATTCCATGATTGGAGATAGGGTATAAGGATGGGCTTCTGCATTTTGGAGATGGATGTGGTTGGAGATACCATAGAGTTGGAGCTCGGTGCTATAGCCACTATGGATTTAGGGCTTGGATATGGTGGGGGATTCCTTTGATTAGGAGACTAGATGGTTAATCTGACATAGATTTAGATCTCACAAATTTCCTATCATGGTCCTCATCCCTAATGTCATGAGGATATTAAGATATCATGGATTTAGATCTTAGAGATAGGTTAACATGGGCATTATCCCCAGATTTGAGTAGATGATTTAGGCTTCCTTAGATTTGGAGATCATGGATTGGATGATGTGGGTCTCATCCCCAGAGTCATGAGGAGATGATTGGGACTACCCTGAGTAGGGAGCTTAAATATTTGTTGATGTGGGCCTCATCACTAGAGTTGTGAGGATAATGGGATTCCATGGATATAGATCTCACTAATTGGTTATTGTGGGCCTCATACCTAGATCCATGTGTTTATCGGACTACTATGGATTTGGAGATCACAATTAGATTTTGGGGGATGGGTTACTAGATTCATGAGGATTGGTTGGGGTTTCCATGGATTTAAAACCCACATGTTACTTTGGAGGCATGGTCTTCATGATATTCTTAGAGATACTCCATCATCGACCAAATTAGGTATAGTCGGTCAGGGTTACGGACCTAAGGATCTATATAAATTTATTTATTTGGAGTTATCTTTTATCTTAGATAAGCATTTTACAAGAACATGTCATTATATATGTTGTTTATTAAGGGACCATATTGATGGTTCCCTAATGAGTTTTTTTACTCACACCCTTCTTGATCCACCATTGAACTTGGGTACCCAGGCATATATTCACTTGGTTATGGGAACATTTTGTGATAAGGCATGGGACAACATGGTTGAGTGGGATATCTTGAATGGTATCTGGATATTGGATGGTATTTGGTTATTTTATGTTTACTATTCACTATGATATAGGGATTATAATCTCCCTACAGGACCACCTTAGACCCCTACTGCTAGTCAACAGCATATGTAATATGGGAAGTTATGCCTGAGTTCATGTGAAAAACTAGTTTTTCAATTGATTATACTGTGATTTGGGGAGGGACATTACAAATTTTTATCAGACCAATTATTTTTCTTTTATCTTATGATTTTGGGATCTGGTATACTAGAGATTTAGGAATGTGTTGGAGCCTGTGATGGATACGAGGATGGTGAGTCAAGAGCACCTCTTCCATTATTAAGTTTAGGTTACCATGTCTTGGGGATATTGTTTGAATTTTCTTTTACAGTTTTATTTTATTTTTTCTATGGGTGATGCACATGTGGTTTAGATTTTGTGATTTATGATGGATATCTGGCTCTTGGCCTATTATAAAAAGTACAATGAGTTGATTTTGACTCTTAGCCTATGGAGACAAAATCCATCTCATGCATCATGATAGGAATGTTGGATTTACATTAAATATTGTCCTAATAGTATTTGGTTTCACTAATTACGGAGGAAGAGTTGTTTAAAATGTCAACAACTACTTGTAAGAAATTTTCCCATATAATAACTTTAGTGGCATTCTACTTAATTGGACCATCTTGTATATGGATTCTTTATTATAGAAGGTTATGTGAATCTATGGTGAGACATTCCATGAGGAGGAAAATAATTATGTGATCCTAATTTATAGTAGGTTTGGTGACCCTTTTGGATTAGTATGACTTAGGTTCATAACTATTGGACCCATTGTGGGTTTTGGTTGTTCATGTTCTATTATTTAAAGTGACCAGCAACAAATTATATATTTTTTTATAATATATATTGGAATTGAATTATACTTAACAGGATTGTGTGTGTGTGTGTTTCCCTATGTACGAATCATTTGGGAAGGTGTTGTGCACATGTATCATTGACCAGTGAGATGTGATCCTCCAAGGAGTAGTTTGGTGTGTGAATGCTCTAAGAGGATGGGTTCCCTATTCATGTGTGGTGTTTTTTATGTTGATACCAAGAGCTAAGATGGTAGTGTGGGAGATGCCATATGGGTTTCTAAACTGATGTGAGACTTGACTGAAAAGTCTAAGTGGGAGACCTAGAGGCCCTTAGTTTTGACTCAGACAATAGTGGGTTGGTTTTTTTTAATGGTAACCCATGGAGGTTACATTGATGCTAGGTATGTTTTTTATTTCAAAATGGATATACAGTAAGTTCTATAGAGATTCTATAAAAGTAATGGTTATGAATTGGTTTATTTCTAAGGGGAGAACCCAGAGTTATTTTGATTGGCGTTAAGGTATGTTTCGGGGGGGAAGGATTTTTCATATGCCTAACCTTAAAATTTTGACATTGTTTAGTGCAGGAATAAATTTTGACTTTGATTGATAATTTTAGACTAGTTTGGGTGACATGTGACTCATGGAATTTTGTGTCCAGCTTAGTAAGTGATTAGGGGAAATCTTGCAACCTAGGGTTTCTAGTGAAGTAAAAAATGGTTGGCACATAATGGATATCTAAGATGTCATTTGAGATATGTGAATGGGTGGATCAAGAGTAATTTCCTATTGTTTTCATAGAAATAAATTTGATGTGTGTCAACTATGGTGGGACCATTGAACTTTGGGTAAGTATGATAGATCGTTTACATTTCCATTAAGAATAATTTGGTTTATGGTGGAATAACTCAAGAAGTGTGGTGATAGTAGTGCAACAAAAAATTGAAGTTAATGTCTACTTTGTAGAGATTCATGAGGTGGTAGTGGTCTTTGGTTAATGATTCCTTCTTGAATTATGGTGTTTGGGAGTTCACATGATGCTTATGGGTAGGGATGCCTAATGCCTTTGAATGGGTTTGTGGTGGTAATGATCAATGAAATCTTAGTGTACTCCTAGTCTAGAGTTGATCATGCCCAATATCATGAAATCATCCTAAGTACACTAAAAGAGGATTGGATATACACCAAGGTATCTAAATGATTTTTCTAGTTTGATGAATGGATTCCCTTGGGGTTTCTCTTGAGAAGTAAGGTAATAAAATTTGTATGATGGGGAGACCACCATAGGTTATTAGAAAATCCTATGAGAAGGGTCTTGGCTTGGGTGGACCATCTGTTGGATGGTCAAGGTTTCATTTGGATGATAGTGAAATGTAAAGTCTGATAAATCTATTTTTTTGTAAACACTAAATTTGAAATTATGTCAAGATGTTGGATTGATTCTTCATGTTGACATCTATCTCGTAATGTTCCGATGTGATTGAAATGTGATTCATGGGGTGAACCCTATTTCATGACTTGGTTCAGGGGGTGAACTAGTTCCATTCCTTATTTCAGGGAGTAAATACTTATTTCATTGTATGGTTCATGGGATGAACCATGTGATGAAATTTTTCATGAAATATTTTAAGGTGTGAAACATGTGATGAAAAGTTAATAAGGTTCTTTTTGGGGTAAAATTATTAGGAAATATATGGGAGTTGGTATCATGGTTTGAGTACATCATTTTGGGTATGATGGGAGTATTCCAAGGTTTGTCTAGAACCTTTTGAGGAAGGTTCAGTGTATGTGGGACCTGTGTATGGGTAGGTAATACTCATCTATTTTGACTTATAATTAGATATGGGATGCGGTACCAACTATGGCAGGCATTTTTGTCCATATTCAAGTATGGTGAGATGGAAACCATGTCAAGCGGACCATTAGACCACTGGGAACTTTTTTTGGTAATTGATATTGATGGTGGGGAGTTCCATAGGTCTAAATCAGTTGCTATGAGTTGGGTTATATGGTGGGAATTACCATGAACCTACTAATGAGTTGGTTCATGAAACAGTGGTGTTTTGGGATAGAACCACAGTGCATGGGTTGTCAGGTTCTTGGACTTACTCAGTGTAATGGGGTACTAGTTATCACATTTCACATGTGATTGAGTGTGATAACTTGATAGTTTTTAGAATAACATAATTTGAGGAAATATTGACGTTTTTAATTGACCAAATCATGAGGTTTCTAGATTTTGAGCAATTTCACTAGTCTAAGTTTGGTGGGGTATGTCATAACCAAAGATTCAGTGAGAAATTAGAGAATGCATCTAATTTAGGTGAATGATGTAGTTATAGAGGATACACATGGAGAATTATTAGGGAAAATAATTGTTATGGTGTAGATTTTGTAATGACCCATTCCAATTTGTATCAATGGATCTAGATAAAAAACAAGTTCCAATGAATTTGGAACTGAGAAAAATTTTAATTTTTGGATTATGATATATAATTAGAATTTATAGATGAATTTAAAAAATTTAAAGGATGATTTTGAGATTGATGTTTAGGAGAAAAATACCTAATGCAAGATTCTGGGTGTTGGGAGATGGAGGTTTCCTAGGTGGTGGTGTAAAAGAGACACCAAAACCTTGATTGTAGTCTATTGGAAGTCTTATGGTAGCCATCGATGTTTTAGTGGTATTTTGGGTTATCTTTTTCAAGAGGGGAAATGGGAATTTTTCCCCGCTTTATTTTAGAAACCCACTTAAGTTTACCTTTTTTATCTAGAAACACAGATAGTGGAGGGAAATTTTCCCTACCTCTCTTCTGCCCCCTCTTTCACTCTCTACTTAGGAAATCTATATGAATTTTTCTCACCGATTTGAGGTAAGTTGGTCTACTTTTCTCCTTTTGGTTATTATTATCCATTCATACTCTTAGTTGGTGTGTTTCATCTATACATTTAAGATTTTACTTTAGCAAGGCATGATGAAATCATCTCTTCATATTTCATATTCAAATGAAAGAGATGGCCAAGGGAGTATACTCACATGTGGTTAGGAGTTGTTTTGTAGTTAATAAACCATTAATTGATTTTATCTTGGTTTTACATCATTTTAGGATGTAATTAGATATTGAATACATATCATTTTTTGGTTTTTTGATGGAAATTGGTTCAAGGGTGTTCTAGGAGTGATTCATACCACGTTGGAGGTGGTGTTGGCATTGTTATGTCATTTAGTGAATTATCCCTCTCTTATACCAAAATTAATAATTATGGATTACTTGGGAAAATTAATTATAAGCTTTTTATAATTAATTCGAAATCATCTTGGTTGAGTTAGGGGAATTTTATTGATAATTGATGGTTGGAAATGGCTCAGTCATGGATGGTGTAAGCTTTCTCAAGGGTTTAACTCTATAGTTTAGTTAGGTGGTTCCTAATATTAACTTTTATATAGTTTTTCATATATTGTGTGAGATATAATCATGTGTAAGTAGGTTTGAATTACTAAAGTAGGATAAATGAGACTTTTCCATTATGTGAGGCAAGGATGGAGAGTTTATAAAGACTCTTAGTAAGACATTAGGAAATTATGGATTTATGTTTTAGCCACTGATGGATAATCATACTATGTGAAAGGTTTATTTAAATATATATGGAATCATGATAGGTATCCATTATCAAGTTATGTCTCTCATGACTAAGGAAGGTAGAATAGTGGTTTTTGGTGCTCACCTAGAGTGATGGAGATGGGTGAGCCTATTTGATTATTATATAATTGTTTTTTTTGAAACATAGGCTTGAGTGGATATGTGAGAATGACCTCATATAGAACCAAAGGGGTTTTCCTTGCCTCTTGAGTGATGAGTTGAGCCACCTAGATCATGGTAGGTCCCTCAAACCTTGTAAGTTGACTGTGTGGCCACTAATGCCCATGAAACCATTGGAAATAGTGAGACACTTAGGGAATGGAACTAAGGGATGGAATTATAGTCCCCAACTCATCTTGTGATCCTTGTAATGAATTTTTGCTACTTATTGGATAAGGAAACTAACATGTTGGTTAGGTTAAGTAGTGACCTAACCTTTGTGATAAGACTTTTTCTGATGGGTTTCTTTGTAGCATGATCCTTATGAAATAGCGACATATCATTCACATTAGATATGGTTAGTGATATATAATTCAATTTCTATAATGGTAATACATTGTTCACCTAGTTATACCTCATTCACCGTGTTGATTTGGTTGGTTCCTAGTTAAATCTTGATGATGGATAGTGATTTATCATTCACCTAAGATGTGAGTCTGTTAAATATCATTCGCCTTGACTAGTGTATGGGTGATGCATCATTCATCCAAGTGTTATAGAATGGATATGACTCATTCTCCTTGGATGATGATATGAATAGTGATTTTTCATTCATAATTAGGTTGGTCTTAGATAATAGGATCATTTTTCTAGTCTAACATTGGCTAAACCAAGTATTTGTTGACCATTAGGGAGACTCCATGTGTATGCAGGGTGAGCGGTGTATGCATATGATGTTACAAATTACTATTCATTTAGTAAATTCATGTGCATATATAATTGTTTTTATCAAGGACACTATTGGTGGTGGTTTTCTGAGTTTTATACTCTCGCCCTACATAGACACATTGGTGCATGTGTAGAATTTATGCTTAGAATGTATTTTAGGTGATGGATCAGGTATAAGTTGATGATATGGGAGAGTTGGACAGGGTTATACAGATAGGTATGAGGTGATATTGAGGATAGTTTTTGGGTATATTTGTATTTTTTTCTATTTTCTTATATTTTTTAAAGTTAATCATTTAGTGACCTTGCATCTATAGCATGACTATATGAAATTTCTAAGTTATATTTTATTATAACATGACTATGTTATTATTAAGGTTTCTTTACACTATAATTGCATATTTTGCACTCAAATGGTGTACTTGTTTTGGATTTCTATATTATTGATTGTTATTTTTTGTGATGATATTAAATGGAACAGTCACCCTATATGATTCATCAAACCATCACTGCTAATAAGAAGCCTCTGGCACATGGGGTGGCACACATGAGGTCTATTAATACTCTAGTTTGGTCAAAGATAAAGTTAATCAGGTTAGGGATGTTACATTTAATGTAAAATCCTGTTACTTTTTTTAGGTATTCATAAACCCCTCTTTTTAATCATGAATTGGTTGGGTTTCATTTGGAAGTGTTCGGGTTAAAATTTTGAAAGTTTTGAAAATTTTGGGCTAGTGCATGGTTGGTTCACATTTTTCTCAAACCGTGCGCCCACTCAAGACAAACCATGGAAACCTAGGAAGTGGGGTTTTTCATGGTTGGCACATGATTTTTTAGATTATGTTCCCTATTAGGATAAACTATGTGACCCATTTAAAATAGGTGCATAGCTAGGCTGCACGGTTTGGTCTAACCCTTTGCATCTACCCAGCTAACTATGCATATAAATTTTTAATTAATCCAAATTTTTTATTAAAATTTCCCAAACCCCCCTTTTAGTTCCCAAATGGATTGGAACAAACCATAATAGATTTCTACCTTACTTGGAGCTCCCAAGAAGATTTTTTGGCCCCTCAGACTCCTCTCAAAAGCAGATCGAAGCATGAGGAACATCGTTCGATATTCACCCAATAGGTTTCCCCTTCCCATTCTCGTTCTCCTGCTATCTCTCTCTTCCTCCTTAGGGTTTTGTGGATCCTCATGTTGAATTGTGGATATAATACCCTATGTTTTGGGTTATAAAACTAGGTTTCATCTTTGTTACCTAGATTATGTGATCATTATTCTTCATTGATGAATATCGGCTAGGTTTTGGTGATTTGTGGTTTATTGATCTCGAGGTAGGCGGTTCCATTAAGATAACCAATTTATGTTAACCTTAATTGCCTTGTTTAATTTAAATTTATTTAATTAAATAAAATAGATTGATTTAAATGAAATTTCTTTCACTTTCTTGATTAAAAACTAAATTCCATTGAATTAGGGTTTTTGGAAATTAGTTTTGGCATGAAATTGGGAAAACCTGCAATTAAATTGAATCGGTGTGTGTTTATGGAAATTGTTTCAATTAAATGGTTGAATTTAATTGTAGAAATAGATTTGATAGAAAATTGTGGAAAAAACACAAATTCCATTGAATTGGAGGTTTATTGTGAAATTGATAGAATTTTGTGAAAATTAAATTGTTGAATTTAATTGTGAAAGTGAACTGTGAAATTGAATTGTGATCTGATTTCAAATTATTATATTGTGAAAATGTCTTTAAATGGTTTTTATAGAAACCTTAGTGTTTTATCTCAGAAAAGGGCATGTTTTTTATTAAAACCCATTTTTATTTTTAAATTAAAAAAGGAATATTTGAAATGTAGAATGGGATTAATTTTATTTTAAGAATTATGGAAATAAATTTCCCATTGTTGATTTATTATTAGAGAACATACAAGCCTTAGGTAGTTAGTGATTTATTAGATAAAACTTTATTATTTAAAACATTCCAAAAGATAAATGAAGCATATCACATCCATTAGGAAATAGTGATGAGTCCTCTTTAACCTGAGCTCAAAGGGATATATGTACATATTTTCATGTCACCTTGAGTGTGTAGAGTCCCTTAGCCTAGAATTATTTTACCTTCTTAAGCATATGACCAAGTTTATCACTTATTTTTATTTCAAATGAATATATTTTATTATTGTAAATTGTTTTACATGCCTTCTGATTTATATAATCTGTTTTATATAAAAGTGTTTATTTAATCTATTTTTGAAAAGAACTATTATTTTATAAATATTCCATTAATTTAAATGTGAATCTTTTGTTTAAAAGTATTTCCATCATTTGAAATGTAAATCGTGAATTTTTTTAATTATTTTTCTGAAATTCTAAAACTATTAGTTTTAAATTTAAATATATATTTAGTTAATTTAAAATTGGCATCTGTTATGGAATCCTTAGTGAGACACTATTAGGCTTTTTAGCTCACACCCTACCTGGGCCTTTAGGTGTTTGTATATTATCTCCTTCTAAGTTCAAGCAAGGGTAAATAACCACTTGGAGGTGGTTCTATCTGTTGATCCTTGGACTTGGTGAGTTGCATTAAAGTTATTACTTGGGCTGTTTTAGATTTTTGTGTACTTTATTATAATACTTTGGGTTTTTATGCCTCTTTGAATTCTATTATACTCTTACCAATAGATCTTACTTTGTATGCATACTATCTTGTTTCTTTTACTTCTATAATGTTTATGGAAAAAATCATTCCCAGTCTTATTTTTTATGATTCCACGTGCTAGTCGCCAACCCATTAAGATCAGGAATACCCTTTGGGCTATGTCAGGACTGGATCGGTTATTAGGATACCAGGTTACCTAGGATATTTTATGAAAAAGTGGTATCAGAGCTCCAGGTTGAGCTTTTTGTCTTGAAGTTAGTATAAATTGTGTAATCTTGTTAGGACTTAAGAGGTAGTTGTGAGTGAGTTCCTAGCCATCTCTCACTACAATGAACCTTAAGTCACCATGGGTGGTTAGGAAAAGGCATATTTAGGATTAGTTATAGTAATTTTCTCTACTTTTTATTTGGAAAGATTTAAATCAAAATTTATTTTGTTTATCTATTGGGATTAATTTCCATTTTCACTCTATTTGAGTGAATATGATGTCTTCCTTATTGTCTTTGATATTTTGTATAATCATACCTCTGATAATATGTAAAAATTGAATCCAAGAGGAAGTTATTTTTGCACCACAGTGATTGAATCCTCTTGTGGACACAAGTCTGGTTGAGGTGATTATATACACTATCCAAACTCTGGGATAGGCACCACCTCCAGTTCCTGTTCAAGCTCCAGTTGTAGAACCACAAAGAGATGTTATCATGATTTGTTCTCAAGAGTTACTTCTCCAGAATCCATCACTGTTCAAAGGCTCAAATGATCATCAATATTCTAAGGAGTGGATAAGTAGAATGTATCATTTGTTTGGGTTATTGGACACACCCAATGAAATTAAGGTAAAGTGTTCTACCTTCATGTTGGAAGGTCCAAGCAGAAGATGGTGGGACATGATGGTGACAATGAAGAAACATGAGGTCTTAGAGTATAAAGACTTCAAGTTTATTTTCACTAACCAGTTCTATCCAAAGTAAATATTGTTGGACAAGGCTAAGAAGTTTTTCAAACTTGGGTAGGCTGATAGGACCATGACAGTGTATGCAAACTATTTTTTTGAGCATGTGCAGTTTTCACCTAAGATAGTATCAAATGAGAAGATGAAGGCTCGATAGTTTGAGTCATGACTTCCATAGGATGTTCATTCTCAGGTTTTCTTGCTGATTATTCCTTCTTAGGATGATGTATTGGATAGAGTTTTGATGGTCGAGATGGACTTGGATAACAAGTTAGGGTTATTGGGAGTTTCCTTCACTCCCAGTGGTAGTGTACATTAATCTAATAGAAAGAAGAAGTTTGATGATTCTCGTGGTGGTTCTCGACATCAGGGTCATTCTAGACCTCCTGTAGTGCCTAGAATAGGCCCTTTGATTTGTTACCAGTGTGAAAATATATATCATTCAAAGAGGGTTTTCACTGAGTCACCCAAGGTTTATGGTTCTTGTGGATGATAAGGTCACCTGAAGTGATTCTTCCTTGTTTAATCCACTCTGTGCAGTGGTACAGGATCATTTTCACCTTCTAAAATTATGGTGCAATCAGATGCTTTAAGGGTAAAAGGGTTCCATCCACAGGCATTCGAAATGAAGCTTCTCCATGCAGTGGAAGAGTATCCAGAGGAAGCGGATATGGCTCCATAAACCATGATAGGTACCATCACTATATCCCCATCATTAGTGACTACTTTATTTGATATTGGTTCATCTCATTCATTTATTTACACTCATTTTTTTAATTTTTTTAATCTTTCTATGGATCATTTATCTTGTGCAATGGATATTACTATACCCCTTGGTATAAAGAGAGAGTAGAGTCTCCATAGTCCCACTTGTGTTTTCTCTCTATCCGATGTCAATCTTACTTAGAGTTTTTTGGTTATTAACATGGAACCACTTGATGTCATTTTCAAAATGGATTGGATCATTTCCAATAAATATTGAATTGATTGTTATCTTTGACGATTCTCCTTTACAGCACCCGATGGGGTTTTTCAAATCTTACAAGGAGAATGGGGACCAAGGTTGAGCAAAGCTAGAACTTTTTATCTAGAGTTGGGGAAAGTTATGTCTATGTTTTTCTTTGATCTAGAGCAAGAATATTTGAGTGATGATCTCCCTGTAGTTTTCATCGAGTTTCCCCATGTGTTTCCCTCTAACTTCTCTGGTTTTCCAGCGGTAAGGGAGGTAGAGTTTTCCATTGAATTAATGCCTGGTACTCAACCAGTTTCTATTACCTCTTACCGTATGGCACTATCTGAAATGAAAGAGTTGAAGTCCCAATTGGACGACCTTCTTGAGAAAGGCTTTATATGATTGAGTTTGTCAACTTGGGTGGTAATGGTTCTCTTTGCTAAGAAAGCTGGTGGTTCACTTTTCCTATGTGTTTATTACTAGAATATCAATTAATTGATGGTAAAGAACAAGTATTTTTTTCCAAGGATTGATGATATTTTTTATTAGTTGAAAGGGGAAAAGTGGTTCTCAAAGATCAAACTTTGATCTGGTCACCATTAGTTGAGAAAAAAAGAATCTGGCATTCAGAAAACCACCTTTTAGAGTAGGTACAACCACTATTATTACCTTTTTATGCCCTTTGGTCTAACCAATTATCCTATAATTTTCATGGATTTAATGAACAGCGTTTTCCACGAGTTTCTTGATACTTTCATGGTAGTATTTTTTGACGACATATTTATTTACTCTAAGTCCGAATAGGACCATGTGAATCATCTGGGAATAGTTATGAGTTAGTTGATAAATCACAAAATTTATTAAAAGATTTAGAAATTTGATTTTTGGTCTGGGAAGTGAAATTATTGGGACACGTGGTGTCAGAACATGGTATTTTAGTTGATCCTAAAAAGGTTAAGGTTGTTATGACATGGGAACAACCATGGAATGTCTTTGAAATTCGATGCTTCTTAGGTTTGGATGGATATTATTGTTGGTTTTTTAAGAACTTCTATAAGTTGTAATCTATTATGATTACACTAACTTATAATGGAGTAATGTTTTCTTGGGATGATAAATTTCAGAATTATTTTGTTGAGCTAAAATTTCTTTTGACTACTACACTGGTGTTGACTCTTCCAAAGGCTTGGCAAGGCTATATAGTCTTTTATAATGAATCAAGTTTAGGCTTGGGTTGCATTATTATGTAGGGTAATCATGTTGTTGCTTATATATATCTTTATCTTAAGCCACGTGAGAAGAACTATCCAACCCATGACCTTGAACTTGTAGTTGTGATGTATACACTTAAGAGTTGGAGAAACTACCTTTATAAAGAAAGGTTTACCATGTTTTCTGACCACAAAATATTGAGTTATATATTCTCTCAAAAATATTTTAATCTCCTCTAGTTGTGTTGGGTGGAATACTTGAAGTTATTCGATTACATCATCACCTATACCCTAGGGAAAGGGAATGTATTTTCAGATGCTTTGAGCAGAAAAATTCTGATTCAGGTAGTGAAAGAATCATCAAAAGAGTGGAACTTGATGGCTCACTTTTCACAGTTTCATAATGGAGTTTGGGAATCAGGGCCTGAGGTTTCCTTGGCCAGTGTTCAGTTGAAATTCTCTCTTCTTGAATTGCTTCTTAATGAACAACATATTGATGATGAGTTCCATAGTATTAGATACTCTATTCATGGTGGGGAGATCATGCCTCATTGGTCATTCTCCACTGAGGGAATCTATTCATTCAAACCCGTTTTTTTTTACTGTCTTCAATAAGGAAATTTTTGAGGAGGTATTTCCATAGTTCCCAGTAGTAATTACACCCAAGAACCATGAAGATGTTCTATAACATGAAGCAGAAATTCTTGTGTCCAAGTATGAGATGTAGAATTTCAGATTTTGTTTCTCATTATTATACGTGATAATAGGTTGAGGAAAAGCACTAGAAACCATCAGGTTTTCTTTAACTACTTTCAATCTTGACTTGAAAGTGGGATGATATCTTTATGGAGTTTATGATTGGGTTGTATCATGCCTAGAGAAAGAAAAATGCAATGTGGGTTTGGATCGATCATCTGACTAAATTGGCTAACATTTTACCAATTCATGATACAACCAAAGTTGAGGAGTTGGGAAACCTCTATGTAAAAGATATTTTTTATTTTCACAGAGTTATTTATACTATAGTATCTTATAGGGATCCTTATTTTACTTCTCACTTTTGGAGAGGCCTTCAGGAGGCACTGGGATCTCAGGTCCATTTGAGCACGACATACCATCCATAATCATATGTACATATAGAAATAGCTATAAATATTCTTGAATATATTTTCCAAGCTTGTGTTCTCAACTTTAGTGGGGATTGGGATGATCACTTGGGGCTGGTTGAGTTTTCTTATAACAATAGTTACTGGTCTGTGATCAGAATGGCTCCTTTTGGGGCCTTGTATAGCCGATCTTGTAAATCTTTGTTGTGTTGGTTATAGATTGGTGAAATTTACTTGGTTAGACCAAGCCTAGTCTAAGAGATGATATAAAAGATTCAGTTTATTCATTAAATAATATTGATGGCACAGAGCCGGTATAAATCTTATGTTGATCGTTACTATAGACCGTTGGAATTCTCAATTAGTGACCAGGTGTTCTTGAAAGTTTTACCCTGTTTGGGTCATTAATATATTGGGAGGCAAGGGAAACTTACTTCTCATTTTGTGGGACCTTTTGAGGTTGTTGAGAATGTGGGGAAATTTTCTTACCATTTAGAACTTCCATCATAGATGACATCAATACATAATGTATTTCATGTATCTCAACTTTGTAAATATCTTTATGATCCATCTCATATTCTGAGCTAGAGTGATCTTGATGTTAAACTTGATTTATCCATGACTGTACAGCCAATCAAGATATTTGATTCTGAAACCAAGGTATTTCATGGGAGTATGATACCTTTGGTTCGAGTGTTATGGAAACACGGTTCTGATTCTCATGAAACGTGGGAGAGGGATTCACTGATGAGAGAGCAGTGACCTCATATTTTTATCATGGAAGCTTCTTCGTAGGCTTTATGGGGATAGAAAGTTCATATGGTGGGGAGGTTGTGACATCCTATTACTATTTTTAGGTATTCTTAAACCCCTATTTTTAATCATGCTTTGGTTGGGTTTCATTTTGGGAGTGTTTAGGGTGAAATTTTGAAATTTTTGAAATTTCTGGGCAAGTGCATGGTTGGTTCATGGTTTACCCAAACCATGCGCCCACTCAATCTAAACCATGAAAATCCAAGCGGTGGGGTTTTTCATGGTTGGTTCATAGTTTTTCAAACCATGTATCCTCTAAGGAGAAACTGTGTAGCCCATTTAAAACTGGTGCACAACCAGGCCGCACAGTTTGGTCTAATCATGTATGTCTTCCTGCTAACCGTGCATACTGGTCTATAACTAATCTAAATTTTGATTAAAAATTCATGAACCCCCCTTTTAGGCCCTAGATAGACTAAAACAACCCATAATTTATTTATTCCTTCCTTGGAGCTCCCAAGAAGAGTTGTTTCCCCTTAGACCCCTACAAAAAGTGGATTGAAGCTTGAGGAATGTCTTTTGATCTTCACTCGATAGGTTTCCCCTTCCCATTCCCATTCCCCTACTATATATCTCTTCCTTCCTAGGGTTATATGGATCCTAGTGTTGAATTTTGGATATAATATCCTTTTTTTGGATTATAAACATAGTTTTGATCCTTGTTACCTGGATTCCGTGATCATCATTCTTCATTGATGAATCTCAGCTAGGGTTTGGTGATTTGAGATCTATTGATCCTGAGGTAGGTGGTCCCATTACGATCCCAATTTATGTTAGCCCTAAATTTCATTATTTAATTTCAAATGTTTAAATTTAATTAAATTGATTTAAATTGTTTGATTAAAAAGCCCAATTCCATTGAATTGGGATTTTTGGAAATTGGTTTTGGCGTGAAATTGGGAAAACCCCCAATTACAATGAATTGGGGTCTTTTTATGGAAATTGTTTTAATTAAATTGTTAAATTTAATTTTGGAAATAGATTTGATGGAAAATTTTAAAAAAACCAACTCCATTGATTTTGGGGTTTATTGTGAAATTGATGGAATTTTATGAAAATTAAATTACTGAATTTTATTGTGAAATTGTATTGTGAATTGATTTAAAATTCTTATATTGTGAAAATGGATTTAAAATGTTTTTGATAGAAAAATTAGGGTTTTATCTTAGAAAAGGGCATGTTTTTTATTAAAAGCCATTTTGGTTTTTAAATGGAAAATTGGAATATTTGAAATGGAGAATGGGATTAATTGTATTTTAATAATTCTTGAAATAAATTGACCATCGTTGATTTGTTATTAGATTACATTCATTCCTTAGGTATTTAATGAGTTATTAGACAACACTCTATGATTTAAAAAATTACAAAACAAAAATTCAACACATCACATCCATTAGGCAATAGTGATGAGTCCTCTTTGACCTAGTCTCAAAGGGACATATGTACATATTGTTGTTTCACATTGAGTGTGTAGAGTCCCTTAGCTATGAACTATCATACCTTCTTAGTCATATGACCATGTCGTTTGCTTGTTTGTATTTCAAATGAATATATGCCATTATTGTAAACTATTTTACATGACTTATGATTTATATAATTAATTTTATATAAAAGGGTTTATTTAATCCATTTGTGAAAAAGCACCATTTTTTTAAAAATATTCCGTCACTTAAAACATGAATCTTTTGTTTAAAAGTATTTCCATAATTTTAAATATAAATCATGAATTGTTTTAATTATGTTTTTGAAATTCCAAACCTATTATATTTAAATTGAAATCTCTCTTTGGTTATTTTAAAATTAGAATATGTTATGGAATCCTTAGATAGACCATACTGGGATTTTTAGCTCACATCCTACTTATGCCTTCAGGTTTTTGTAGATTATATCCTTATAGGTTTGAGAAGGGGTAAAGCACTACTTAGAGGTGGTTCTATCTGTTGATCCATGGAATTGTTGAGTTGCGTTTGAGTTGGGACTTGGTCTGTTTCCATGTTTAATTTTGGTACTTTGTTTTAGTACTTTGGGTTGTTATGCCTATTTGACTTTTGGTACACTACTCCCATGGATATTAATTTGTATGAATACTATCTCGTTTCTTTCACTTCCACAATTTTTTTGGAAAAATGTTTCCCACTCTCATTTTGTATGATGTTAGGTGTTATTCACTGACCCATGGGGATCAGGAACTCCCTTTGGGATATGTCAGGACTGGCTTGATTATCATGTTACTAGAGTACCCATGCTGGTTCGTGACATTTAAAGTGTCAATAGTAACTTATATAATGTTTTCTTATATAAATTATTGGTGTAATTATACTCAATCATACCATAGTTTTTCTGATGACAGGTTACATGGATCTTTTCATTGGACATAATTTGATTATGACTATATTGTACTTATGTACAGGTGTTGTGTGTATCCCTTTGATAGGTGGTTATATGAATTTGATGCCTTGGTGAGGGTTTGAAATAGGTGGGATATCCCTAAGATGTATTTGAGAATTTTAAAAGGTTTCCTTAATGATTTGGATACCCTTGATTGGGTAGAGGAAGGCATGTGGGATGCTTAATGTTTTTGTGATGTAAATCACTGGGAGTGATTTTAGTATTATAGTCATCTTAAAAAGGTATAATTCATTAGATGGCTAGAATTATTGGTTTTGGGTGTGGATTTTGATAAGATTGTGAATGGTGATCATAAATGGTAAAGTATTGGGTGAGGAGGTCATACACCTTATGGTTTTGGAATGATGACTGAGTTGTGGGGAGGTCATGTGATCGACCTTCAGCTAGGTGAGAATCCTTGGTTTTTTTGGAGATATAGAACCAAGAGTTCTTATAGGATTATGTGTTTACATGAAAGGGGTTCATATAAAGTCAATTAAGTGTGTGAACCTAATATGGATGAGATATGACTCATGGAATCTTGATTTTGGTTGTATGATTGGGTAATATGGGAGTTTATACCTTTTTTATGAAAATGAGATGGTTGATGGAATAAGAACTAGTGAGAGGGATATTTACTGAATTCACTCTTTCCTTGGGAAGGTAGAGTGAGTAGTTTTTTGATATTTCCTGTAAGATTCTCTATGTGTGAAGTAAAATGCCTGTTGGTTGCATGTAGTGACCTTTAGGTTGTGAGTCGTTTTGTGGGACATTGAAAACCATAGGGGTTTTAGGAATGATTGTTTGAGGTGTTTTTCGGATTTTGTTGCATACCCTTAGTCCCTGATAGCTTGAAGATAGGTCATGGAACTCTAGTGGGGGTTGGTAATAGGTTACCCTTAGGGTGAGATGTCTAATGATAATGGTGAGATGCTTGAGGGTGTTGTTTGTCAAGGTTTTGGAGATGAGTTATAATACCCCAAGATTTATGGTAAGTATCTTATTAAATAAATTCAATTTACTCGATATCTTATTTTTAATCTAACATTGATCTTAAATGAATAGTAATATACTATTAAATATTTTTTTTTTAAATGACCATTGGAATAGTATTGCGACTATTATGAATAGTAATGTGGCCAATAGAATAGTAATCTCACCTATGATAGTATAAATAAAATTTATTTATTCCATAAATGAAAATATGATATATTTATATCATAGAATAAGTAAATAAATTTTTAAAAAAAAAGATAAATTAAGTGTTAGTATTTTCGTAAACCATGAATAACTATTTAAAATTTTATAATTAATATAATTATTTAAAAGAAAATTTATTTTCATAAAATATATTCATAAATTAATATTTTTATGTCTTATTATTATGGGATAATTTTATGAGACCTTAATTAATTTTTCAAAGTGTTATAAAATCAATTATAATATTAAAATTGATATTTTTTGAATAAATGTTGATTTTAATTAAAATTAAATTTCTTATATTTAGAAAATTATTTTCTTAAAATAGATTCCATTTTTTAAATCAGCATGTCTAAATTATCCAAATTTTGTTTTTTGGTAATTTTCTAAAATACTTCAATTTTCTAATGAATAGTAAAAATACAGTTTTCACGTAACCAGTGTAACCTAAATTACTTCATTCATGATGTATTAGTGACATAATCAATTCTAGAACCTCAAGTTCGGATATTATATATTTAATTTCAAAAATTATTCATTAAAATACAATAAACACAATTTACAGGTCTAAAAATTATTTTCCAAAACCTAAAGTCAAAAGTGATTCCTTAAATATTACATTTTCTTTATTTCTACTTTCCTTTTTAATAAATTAATGAATTAAAATTATAAAGGTGTTTTAAAGTCTTAAACACATTATATTATATTAATATATGATTTATATTTTCAAAAATTCACTATTACAAGTCTCACCTTTGATATAATGTTTTATTTAATATTTTATTCTAAAAATCCCCCTCTCCTGGGTATAAATAACCCATATCCCTTCCCTTGGAAAACCACTCATTCCACCCTTTCCAAAGCCAAATATCTACCCAAATCCCCCCTCTTAATCCTATTATAATAACTAAGGACGTTTTGGATCCATCTAACTCCAATCACCAAGGTAGTTTTAGTGTTGTGCAAGAGAAACCACACCGAGGAAAGAGTAAGTTTCCATTAACTCCTCCCTCTTTTCTTATTCTCATTATTATTTTCCCATTTCATTTCAAAACCATATACTCTAAAATTAATTATTCAGTCATTTGACATGATATTAATAATTTTAACCTACTAAAAGTATTGTATATATGACATATATAAATTTTTTACTCCCTTTTCCCGCTCTTACGACAACATCCCATTAAAGGTCGGTTAACCACCTACAGAGACATTGCCAAAAATAATTATTATAACCACATTCATGACTGGACAGTATGAATTATATATAAAATATAAATATATCATTACATGTATTCTATTCTTCTGTAATTATTTATACTAATGAATAATTTACATTTAACAAAATAGAAAAATTGAGGAAAAACAGAAAAAATTTAAGAAAAATGTGATATCAAAATGCATCAATTCATCAATAAAAAATTAATAATTATAATCCAATAATTATAATTGAAAAATAGTTTTATAAATTACTATAATTTACTTATGTATTAGTTTTTTAATAAATATAAGTTTGTTATTCCGGAGGCGTAAAAAGTGATGTAATTAAGTGAGAATTAAGGTAAGCGACTTCGTATCAATTTCAATTTCATTGAGACACACATGGCATTGTACACTTGATCATTTTTATGTGGTTTATCTACTACCCCTTTGAGATCATTTTTCATTTGAAATTATATTCCTCCTAAATATCTATATTTTCTTGTATCATGGATATAATTATTGTCTAAGCTGCATTCCATTTTTACATACGGTGTTTACTTTGAATGTTAAAATATTGATATATTAATATTTCCTACTTAATATGGATATTTTGATAAGGAATATTATTCTTGAACTAAATCTATGTATGAATAATTCTTTGGACTTGCAGTGATAGGTGGGTCCCGACTTTATATCCCCATGATGCATCGACAGGTCTCATGAGACAAAATAGCTGGCAACAAAACCTTCGTGTTTGTTTCCAAAAATAATTAGATGGGAATCTACCCATTGAATTAAACTATTTTAATGGTATTATGGTTTATATGCTAAATACATTAATTCCAATAATTAAGAATTTTCATCATTTAGCATTCAGTTATCATTATCTAGAGTATTTTCACTATGATAAAATCTATGGATGCATTTTCATTCTCAGTTTATTGATGGTGTGTATTTTTAAATTATTCACCATGACATATTGATTATGCCTAATTGATTATTCTTCACTTATTATTGATTCATGTTTATTCTATATGTAACCCTTATTGATCATTTTATCTCAACCTTTTATTTGATTTCCTTCCCCAGGTTATGAAGATGAAATATTTGAATAAGTGATAAGGAAGAAGTTTATTTTTCCTTTATTATGTTCTATATTTAAATTTCCAATGTAATAAGGGAACCATGTATGTATCTAGTTTCTTCAAGACTATTAAACTTATTGATCCTAAGTGATGTGATCTCTTGTATCCATCCCATTGTAATAAAACAACCACAGACTATGAGCTACTCAGGTCGGGGTTGTTACAATTGGTATCAGAGCAAGTTTAGTAGAAACTTTGGAAACTAGATTATGGAACATAACCCTAAGATAGAATTTGAGGATGATCATATAATAACATCTTAGGATTTTGGTAAGGTAGAGATTATGTGGGTATTCTAAGCAATACATCCATGTTTGGATACTACAAGTGGATGTGGTTCTAGCATAGATGTACCTAGGGGTAACAACTCTGACAAGGTGCATCGGGCCTAACTCGACATAACTTGGTATGTGACAACATGCCTTATTACACACCTAGTTTGAAACTACTATGGGATATGCTTAGGACAATTCACATTCTATTTACAAACAATTATGAAGGATTTAAAATTAAATATGTCCCCAAAAAAACCATGTTTATGATTATGAGATTAGTTATGCATAAATTTTCAATTTATGTTAAGTGTTTTTCTAGTTTGAAATTAAGAATTATGATTCATAACCAAATTTAGTGTGTGCCATTTTTTATAAATGGCACCTAATGGAAGAAATGGAATCAATACCCATGGAAAATATAGGTATTTCCCTTCTAAGAAATACAATAGAGTTAGTGTTGGAGCTAAGAATATCATTAACATATTAGGACATCTTACACAAGTTATGAAGAATAACCATAAAACACCTATGTTGGATCATTTCATGTGGCAGAATCCCCTATCTTTTAGTGGGACTACTAATCTAGTGGTAGCTGAGCAATGGATCAAGTCCCTTGAAAATATATTTCTAGCATTAGGATGCAATGAAAATGAAAAGGTAGTACTAGAAGTATATTTCCTCAAGGGAGATACTAATCAATGGTGGTCGTTGATCCAAAATACTAAGGAGGAAGATGAAATAGAAGACATGTAATGGAGAACTTTTAATGAAACACTATTCAAAAAATATTTCCCTCATGAATGACGAACTAAAATGAAGAGAAAATTTATTATCTTAAAGAAAAGGAAATAATATAGTGTTGAAAAGTATAATACCGCCTTTAAAAACTATCCAGGTATAATATAGATACATACATGATTCAGAAGATAGGATTTATCGTTTATTTAAAGGTCTTAAGATAAGTCTCTGAAGGGAACTAGATTCTCAAACATTTTCATTATATTATTAAATAGTAATAAGTGCCAACAAAATGGAGAAGAAATTTTATAGATCCTATATGTTTAAGGGAAATTAAGAGAAGAATAGGTCTTCTGATAACCATAGAAAAGGTGAAGCATCAAAGAAGAAGAAGGGAATGAAGCAATTTCTATTATGTGAAAATTATGGGAAGAATCATCATGGGAAATTATTGAAATGCATGAGAGTTTATTATAAGTCTGGAGAAAATGGTCATCAAGATAATGAATACAAGGGAAAGAAACAAATAAATGATTTTAAATGCTTCAATTGCAATGAATTGGTTCATTATTCAATATAGTGTCCCAAGCGTTAAGGTAATCTACCACAAAAGTGACCAAGGGGAGATGGCCAAGATTATGCAATCACTACAGCTGAAATATAAGTACCCAATGATGTGGTGGAAGGTACATTAATCCTATATTAAAATTTATCCAATGATTTATTTGATTTTTTATTATCACACTCTTTTATATCTACTCAGTTTTCCAAGAAAATTAGACATTTCCCTTTTGATTTAACAAGGTATTTGTCTGTCAAAACTCCTAAGGGGTCTCATTGAAAAAAATGTGTCAGTTAGTCCCCTTTATGACACATAAATGTGATTTAGTTGTTGACCATATCATCATACCTATGTTTGACTTTAATATAATCCTTGGTATGGACTGGATTTCAAAATATGTTGTGAAATATTATTTCAAGAAGAATGAAATTACGATCTGTGAGGAAGATTTAGAATCTCTTATCTTTAGATAAGAAACCACATCATATGATTCTTATATAGATCCACCCCTAGTAGCTATACTAAATGAAATTCTTAAGGATTAAAAGAAAATAATATCTAGGTATTAGGAAAGTAATATTCAAATTGAGAATATACTAATTTTACAGGAATACATTGATGTATTTCTTGAGGAATTACCTGGACACCCCCTGGAGTATAAATTTGAGTTTAACATTGATTTAATCTCTAATTAAAGACCAATATCAAAGACTCCTTATATAATGGAAACTATGGAATTATTGGATATGAATAAACAACTATAGGATTTTAGTAATAATGTATTTATTCTCCCTAGTGTTTCTCCATGGGGATCCCACATTCTCTTTGTTAAAAAAGAAAGATGGATCATTGAGGTTATGCATTAACTATAGAGAAATAAATGCTATTACAATAAATAAAAATTATCCACTACCTCGTATTGATGATTTATTTGATCAACTCCATGGAGCTCAATATTTTTCAAAGATTGACCTTCATTCTAGATATTTTCAATTATGTGTAAAGAAGGAAGATATTCCAAAGACAGCATTTCAAACCAGGTATGGACATTACGAGTTTATAATAATTCCATTTGGACTAACTAATGCACCCTATATTTTTATAGATCTAATGAAAAGAGTATTCAAATAATATCTTGATAATTTCTCTATGGTATTTATTGATGATATCTTGGTGTACTCTGAAATCTATGAGGACTATGAGAACCACTTGCAGATTTTTCTGGAGACTCTTAGAAGAAAATAGTTATATGGGAAGTTTAGAAAGTGTGAATTTAGGCTTCAGATGGTTTCTTTTCTTGTACATGTTATCTCTAAATATGGAATATCAGTTGATCATATAAAGAAAAAGGCAATCCAAGATTGGCCTATGCCAACAAACATAATCGAGATATATAGTTTTATTGGTTTAATAGGTTACTATTAGCATTTTGTTTAGAATTTTTCCCGATTGGCTAGCCCGTTAACCAAGATCACACGTAAAGGGGTTAAGTTTGTATAGACAAAATAATGTACAGAATGTTTTGAATAATTGAATATAATATTGGTCGATACTCCAATTTTAACTCTTCCATCAGGAAATAATGGGTTTGTGATATACAGTGATGCATCAAAGAATGAACTGGGTTGCGTAATTATGAAAAATGATAATTTTATTTCATATAAATCAAGGCATTTGAAGACTCATGAACAAAATTATCCAACTCATGATCTTGAGTTAGCAGCTATAATATTTTCTCTGAAGATATGAATCCATTATCTCTATAGTAAAATATGTGAGATATATACGGATCACAAGAGTTTGAAATACATCTTTATATAGAAATAAATCAATATGGGGAGAATGATATGGATCGAGTTACTAAAATATTATGATTTCTCAATACACTACCACCTAGGAAAATCACATAAGGTTGTAGATGCACTGAGTAGGAAAGATCATGTACTTATAACCCAAATGAGGAATGAGAAAGATCCTATGTTCATGGACCTAGTAAAGATGGATATATAAATTGTTAAGGAAGAGGAAACATCACCTTTTTCAAATGATTGCAAAACCATCTTTACTAGATAAGATAAAAATCTCTCAATCAAATGATGATAATTTTCAAAAGAAAATTAAAGAAGATGAGGATTTAATATTGGAAGAATTCATGTATGAGAATGGAATTATAAAATTTGGAAAGAGGTTATGTGTTTTGTCAGTACCTGAGATAAAAAAGGAACTATTATATAATTCTCATAGAAAAAAATTCTCTATACAACCTGGTAATACCAAGATGTATAGATATCAAAAGGAACATTTTTTGTGGGATAACATGAAGTAGGAAATTTCTGACTATGTGTCAAGGTGTCTAGTTTTTCAATAAGTGAAGGCTGAGAGACAGCATCCTATAGGATTCATGCAACCTCTAGATATTTCTATGTGTAAGTGGGATGACATTACTATGGACTTTTTCATAGGACTACCAAGGACACCTAGAAGGAATGATTCACTATGGGTTATTGTTTATTGACTTACCAAATATACACATTTCCTCTCTATAATATAATATTTACCTCTTAAGTTCCTATAAAGACTCTATATTAATGAAGTTATAAGTATTCATGGTGAACCTCTATCAATTGTGTCTGATCAAGATCCTCATTTTACATAAAAATTCTGGAAGAGACTTTAAAAGGATCTAGATATTGAGCTTCATTTGGGTACTGCTTATCACCCTCAAACTGATAGACAGTTTGAAAGAACTATTCAAACATTAGAAGTCATGTTGATATCATGCTCACTTTAATCTCAAGGTATGTGGGATCAGTATTTACCTTTGGTAGAATTTTCCTACAATAATAGTTTATATTCTAGTATTAAAATGGCGTCATATGAATCATTATATGGAAAGAGATGTCATACTCCAACTTGTTCGGATGAAGTTGGTGAGAGAAAACTTATAGGCCCAGAACTTATTGATGATACAATAACAAAGGTAAAGACTATTTAGGATCACATCAAAGTGGATCAAGGTAGGAAAAAGAGTTATGCTGACAACCATAGAACGGATTTGGAATTTGAAGTGTGATATCATGACTTTCTGAAAGTATCTCCATGGAAGAGTGTCTTAAGATTCTATAAGAAAGGTAAATTGAGCCCCAGGTACATCAGATAATTTGAAATTATGGAAAGAATTGGATCTATAGCTTACCATTTATTAATGCCACCAATTCTCTCCAAAGTTTATGATGTGTTCCACATGTCATTGTTAAATAAGTACATGTCACACCTAACACATGTACTCACCTATAAAAAAATAGAATTGGAACCTGATTTATCTTAATGCGAAGAGCCTATCGATATTCTTGACATAAGAGAGAAAATTTTGAGAAATTGGATGACTCGACTGGTAAAAGTTATTTGGAGAAACTATAAAATGTAGGAAGAAACCTGGGAATCTAAGGATGTTATAAAGAAGAACCACCCACGTCTATTTAGAAGGAAATATTCAGGAAAATTTTGAGCATGAAATTTCTGAAGGAGGGAAGAATATAACACTCCAAGATTTATGGTACATATATTTTTAAATAAATTCAATCTACTAAATAGCTTATATTTCATGTAACACTAATCTTAAACAAGCATTAATATACTATTAAATATTATTTTTTTAAATGACCATTGGAATAGTAATGTGATTGTTATGAACAATAATGTGTCCAAAAGAATAGTAATCTCACCTATGATATTATAAATAAAATTTAGGTATTCCATAAATTAAAATATTATATATTTATATCATAGAATAAGTAAATAAATGTTTTACAAATGATAAATTAAGTGTTGGTAGTTGGGGTTTGGCTTAGTGGTAAGCACCCTGTAATCCTACATGGAAAATGGGGGTTCAAAACCCATGGGGCGCAGGGTACTGTAGCAGTACTGTAGTGGTACTGTAGCAGCGGCAGCACTATTCATCAGTAGGTACTGTAGCGGCGGCAGGACACTGTAGCGGCGGCAGGGCACTGTAGCGGCGGCGATTCTGTGCGGTACTATAGCAGCAGGTTACTATTCACAAAATGTGAATTGGCCTTAGAATTTGGGCCTACGGGCTATGTAATGGGCTACAAGCCCACTGGGACTTCGGGCTATGTAATGGGTTTCCCTATACCCAGTTAAAAGAGGTCTTTGCTTTGATTTAATAATAAAAAAAATGAGGCTTCGGCCCCAACCTTTAAAAAAAATTAAGTGTTGGTATTTTCATAAAACATAAATGATTATTTACAATTTTATAATTAATATAATTATTTAAAAGAAAATTTATTTTCATAAAATAGATTAATACATTAATATTTTTATGTCTTATGATTATGAGATAATTTTATGAGACCTTAATTAATTTTTCAAAGTGTCATAAAATCAGTTATAATATTAAAATCGGTATTTTTTTAATAAATGATTATTTTAATTAAAAAGCTAAATTTCTTATATTTATAAAATTATGTTCATAAAATGGATTCAATTTTTGAAATCATCACATTGAAATTATCCAACGGTGATTTTCTAGTAATTTTTATAAATACTTCAATTTTCTGATAAATAGTAAAATTACAGTTTTCACGTAATCGATGTAACCAAAATTACATCATTCATGATGTATTAGTGACATAATAAATTCTAGAACTTCAATTTCGTCTATTATATATTTAATTTTAAGAATTATTCATTAAAATACAATAAATTCAATTTCCAATCCTAAAAGTATTTTCCAAAACCTAAAGTCAAAAGTGATTCCTTAAAATATTAATTTTTCTTTCTTTCCAGTTTCCTTTTTAATAAATTAATGAATTAAAATTGTAAAGGTGTTTAAACATATTAAAATCATTATATTATATTAATATATGATTTATATTTTCAAAAATTCACTGTTACAAGTCTCGCCTTTGATATAATATTTTGTTTAATATTTTATTCTAAAAATCCCCCTCTCCCAAAGTATAAATAACCCATCTCCCTTCCCTTGTAAAACCACTCATCACACCCTTTACAAATCCAAATATCTACCAAAATACTCCCTTTTAATCCTCTTAGAATACCTAGTGATGTTCTGGAGCCATCCAACTCTAGTCACCAAGGGAGTTTTAGTGTCGTGTAAGAGAAGTCACACCGAGGAAAGAGTATGTTTTCATTAACCCCTCTCCCTTTTTTTCTTATCCTTATTTTCCCATTTCCTTTTAAAACCATATAGTATAAAATTAAGTTTTAAGTAAGTTAACATGATATTAATGATTTTAACCTACTACAAGTATTATATGTATGACATATATAAATTTTATACTCCTTTTTCCTGCTCTTACAACAGCATCTTATTAAAGGTTGGTTAACCACCTACAGAGACATTGAAAAAAAACAATTATTATAACCACATTCATGAATGGATGTTATGAATTACATGTAACATATAAATTTTTAATTATATTTATTATAGTATTTTTTAATTAATTATACTATTGAATCATTTACATTTAACAACATAAAAAATCGAGGAAAATGGGAAATTTTTAAGAAAAACATGATATCAAAACTCTTCAATTTCATCAACAAAAAATTAATAAATATAATACAATAATTATAAATGAAAATTATTTGTATAAATTACTATAATTCACTTATTTATTAGTTTTTTAATAAATATTTTTATTTTATTTAAGAGGTGTAAAAAGCGATGTAATTAAGTGGAAATTAAGGTGAGGGACTTCGACTCAACTTCAATTTTATTAAGACTCACATGGTATTGTTCACCTAATCATTTTTATGTGGTTTATCTAATAAAAATTTGAGATATTTTATTATTTGAAATTATATTCCTCTTAAATATCCATATTTTCTTATATCATGGATATAATTATTATCTAATTCGTATAGCATTTTTACACACAGTGTTTACTTTGAATGTTGAAATATTAATAAAACTATATTTATTACTCAATATGGATTTTTTTAAGGCATATTTTTCTTGAACTAAATATATTTATGAATAATGCTTTGGACTTGTAGTGATAGGTGGGACCCAACTTTATAGCCTATCGATGCATTGATAGGTCTCATATGAAAAAATAGTTGGTGACAAACCCTTCATGTTTGTTTATAAAAATAATTAGGTAGGTATCTACCCATAAATTTAAACTATCTTGATGGTATGATGGTTCATGTGTCATATATATGACATCTAATAATTAAGCATTTTCTTCATTTAACTTTCAGTTATCGTTATCCATAGTATTTTCACTATGAAAAAATATATGGATGCATTTTCATTCTTAATTTATTAATGGAGTGTGTTTTTTAATTATTCATCATTACATATTGATTATGTCTAATTGATTATTCTTCACTTATTATTTATTCATGTTTCATCTATATGTAACCCTTACTAAGAATTTGAGCTCACCCTTTTATTGTTTTTCCTTCCCCAGGTTATGAAGATGAATTATTCGAATAAGAGACAAGGAAGAAGTTTTTTTTCCTTTGTTATGTTCTATGTTTAAATTACCAATATAATAAGAGAACCATTTATGTATCTATTTTCTTCAAGACTATTAAACTGATCGATCCTTGGTGATGTGATATCTTATATCTATGACATTATAATAAAATGACTGCTGACTCTGGGCTACTGGGTTAGGGTTGGTACATGAGTAATTTTTGTCCTCACTAGGTTAAATTCCCTAAGAGGGGGTTGAATTATGGTTTAACTAATAAAATAAAACACCCCTTTGATCTTGTTTTTTCATTAAAAACTCCCTTTTTCTTTTCATAGTATTATATATATATATAAAAATGAAATCATGCAAGAGACGCGTCAATTTTACTTGGTTCACCATAGTCAGGATAGCCCAAGGGTTATACAGAGTTAATATGATAATATACCAAAATCCACTAAATATCACTATTTTTAAAATGTTTATAGTGGACTCATTGTCCCCCTTGGTTTAAAACAACTCACTCTTGAGAACCCAATGATCTTTCAATTGAAGTGAATTCACTACTTATCCAGAACATTATTTAGATGATTTATATCATCTTTGAATTGTTTCACACCTAAGTGAGTGTGTTATGAATCTTATTTTTTATATGATAGATGAAATACACTTTACATCATAGTTTTTTTTCATGTAAAAACCCTTTGTGAACTTTTTATTCTCTATGAATGACCCCTTCACACACTGATTGGGTGGACACCACACACTTCTCGGGTAGAAAACTTTCCATCAAGTGTGTTCTAGGAGGTTCCTCCTGTGTGAGATTCTCCTCTATACACCTACTTTGTAGACCGCCTACATGAGCTACCACCACTCACTACTTGCGTGACCATTTTTCTCTATGTAATGACTTCATGGGATTTCTACTTCACCAAATACTTTACCATGTGAACTCCCTTTAAAAATAGAAGAATTATCCAGCTAATCTTCTCCTTGATAATTTTTTTCTCTATTAAATGAAGTTATTATGGGGTCTTTATATAGAAAAAGAAACCCATAAAACCCACTAATCAAGAAATTGCTATTTTGTATTTCATGTTTATTCTCCTTCATAATCTGTCTAATCTTAATGCCTTATGATCGCACACTGATTACATGGTCCCAAAAACCTCTTAAATGATAAACCCCCTCCATGCACTACTTTATCATCATTCACTCACAACTATATTCATAAGCTTTATTCATATATTCTCCTTCTATGTGACTCTTCCACAACCACATACCTACTAAGTAGTTTCACTAACTATATCACACTTACCCCATGATTTCACATGAACACCATGTGGTCCTCCTAGTTACCACATGAAAAACCTCCATTTTCCATTTTTATCCTTGAACTCCAAACATTTATTTCCCAAAAAATCATAACCATAAATTTATCAAACATTTGGAAATAATTCCACCTTCCAAACTCCTTAACAGGAAACAAACATGTTGTATATTTTTCAACGTACATTGTCAACAAACACAATTAACCTAAAAGTATTGACACATCGCTTTGAGGGATTTTTTCCCAATAATCCCCCCTTTGGTTTTCTTTATAATAATTCAGAAAAATAAAATTTTATGGAACTAAATAGTAACCAAATACTTACTCAACATGTATCCTAATCCCATATGATCCAATCCTAACATGAGAAACAAGATTAACATGTAAAGTTCATCAATGAATCACTTAATTCTTGATACCACTTGTTAAATATTTCTCAATACCAAATTTTGAATTGATATAAATTTATCTTGAAAGATGATAAAAATTGATATCAGTGATCAATACCAAATGTTCCATGAATTTTATCTCAAGATAAGACCACTTTTTCAACAACACATTGGAACATTATTTCATCAATAAATAATAGGACATTTTTCATTATGTCTATTCATTAAAATAACCACTTCTTCATTTTAAAATTTAAAACTCCCACAATATCTTTTCTCCCCACTATTCAACACAAAAAAAAATCTCTCCCTTATTATCACATTAATCCCCCCTATAATAGGTTTGATCAATCTCTCCCCTTCTCACTTATTTCTCCCCCATTGTCAAAAAAACCAAAGGCCACCCCTTTATAGTCTGCAATAGAGAAAATAATAATTATTAGAACATAAGGAAATTTATAACACACCATGGGGAGTGGGGGTTTCACATCCACACTTTTTAGATGTGGGAATTTTAATATACTCTAAGAGTATGTTGATGCTTTCAAATGCTTATTTAGGTATGGTCTTTGTCAAAATGTCTTTAACCTAAAATTTTATAAGCACATACTCAAACTTCACTATCCCATACTCAACTTTCTACTTGATAAAATGGTAATTTATTTCAATGTTCTTCATAATATAGTGATGTAAAAGATTTTAGATAATATTTCCATAAATTTAATCATCACAATTCATTCTAATTGAATATTTCACTTCAACTCCCATGTCTTCAAGCTACTGTTTCATCCATGATAACTATGTGTAGGCTTGAGTCACCATAATTAATTAATATTATATGGTTCTTAAATAAATTTATTCTTATTTATTACTAATATAAGATATTCACAATCTTCTAAGATGGAATGAACCGCCTAATTTTTATTTTTTTCATCCACTAAACTGGTCTAGTTCATGTTTTTATATATCAACAACTCTTGTTGGTATGTTTCACTATAAAGAAAACCAAAACCCATCATGACTTTGATATAAAAGAGTATTATTTTTACCATAAGTAAGTGGATTTACATGGGATTAATTTAATATCATAACACCTAAAATGGGGAAAATACAATGTCAGGTCATGTCATTTCTAAGAACAATATGCTTCCAAAGATCTAACTATATTTTGTGATCATTTATTATCCCTTGATAATTTCATTCTGGTAAAAACTGGAGTTGTCATATCCTTATAATCCTATAGTACAAATATTATCAAAACATCCCTATAATGTTTATATTAATAAATAAATGTCTCATTCATTCCTAGTATCATTTGGAGACTAAGGAAAAATGTCAGTTTTCCAATCATTGACATAGTATGTATGTTACCCATTAGATGTAAGTGTGTGTAATTTTAGGTATAAAATTTTTAATAACAAAATACTAGTATATTTAGGATATTGGGGTTTTTATAGAATCATAAAATAATAATATTTTAGGTATTGGATAATAGAAGTGAAACTAGAGATCTTGAGATAATACATTACCTCTTAATCAGGTAACTTCTTTAAGTTTGCACCAAAAGGCTTCCTTAGATAGATTTCTTCCCAAGGGGATACTTCTAGAATGAGGGAATGTATGTTGGATAGCTATTTGGGTAGATATTGGTTAATTCAAAGTATCTTGATAGGTGTGAGTAAGGGGTATAGTGCTTTCCTTTTTATAGTGGAGGAGGAGTGGCACTCATGTAAATACCAAAAGGTATTCATTAATGGGGGATCTACCTTACCTAAAGTGCCTCCAAAATGGAAAAATAATGTATCAAATGGGAATAATTGTTTATAAAAACCTCCATCACACAAAAATATGTGCATTATAATAATTTTTTTACATAACTTCTATGATTCCCTAATTTTATCATTTTAGTTTTTATTAAAGAATCTAGTTTTCTAACCTGAGTAATTTAAAAAGTAAGAATAAAATAAAGTAAGATTTCTTAGAAAATATATATCCAATTAATTATTAATATTATATCTAATTTATAAAATAAAAAACCCTTGTTTTTTGGAAATTAATTTTAAAACAAGTGTATATGACGTGCTAAAACACTACCTAAACCCGGACCGTGTTAACAATGTTTTTATAATATATGGGTCAATATGTTAATTATAAAAGATCAATTGGTTCATTAATATACCATATTTAATTTTTATTAACTCTTAAAAATCACTTTCCAGAATATAGGATTTTTATTAATTTTAAATCATTTAATAAAATATCATTTATTGTAAAATAACAATAATGTCAATTGTGACAATATTTATTTATTTTTAATTTTAAAATATAAAAAAAAATTATAATTAAAATATATTAAGTTTAAAGTTTTTTAACATGATATATTCATCTAAAAAAATAACTAAAGACAACAATTCAATCAATTCACTTCACTTTTAATATTTATAGTATCATTTATTTTAGTTAATTATTAACTAAATAATCACTATGTTAGTGTTTCTTAATCATTTTAAGCAAATGATCATCTCCAAAAATTAATGATAAATTATTATGATAAAAATAACCCATTTATCTTTCAAAATGATATGTATAATCTAAAATATGATGTTTTTTACATATCTCAAAGTTTTATAAATGTTAATGGTAAGGAAAGTTCCCTTTTTATCTTTTTTCTTACTTAACATTTTATATAGAGAAAATCTATTTCATAATATCCCAATAACCCATAAAATTAGAAACAAGTGGGGATATGGTCGAATTATTGTCCTCCGGTGGCTTTTGGAAAAAATTTCAGGTCATTTTGGTCCTTAAGATTAAGTTTTAATCCCTTATTAAGCTTAATCTTACCTTAATAACCATAATTAATTTTAATCACTTTCACTAATAGTTTTGGTAAAAAAATATATTGATATTATTATACCACAAATATTGTAATGATTAAAACTATGTATGTATATTTTTCAAAATTCAAATCACATATGTGTGAAAATTAAGATTGATGCTAATCCTGCACACATGGTGAGAAAGTGGGTTTTTAAAGTAGAAATGTTTAAAAGTTCAATAAGATTTGGTATCTAATTTTAATATAAAAATGATTCCAATGGCCTAAATTGGATTAATATATATACAATTGATATATTTTGAATTTAAAAAAACTATTTAAGATATAATTTACCATTAATAATTATTTAAATGAATAGGTAGTTTTTTACTAAACTACAGTATTTTGATTATTCATCAAAAAAATGGAACTTCTTAGAAAATACCAAAAAAACACAATAAGAAAATTTTGACATTCCAAACTCAAAAATGAGTTTTATTTTGAAAAATAAAATGTATTATATTTTAAAATTTTAGTTTTAAAATAGGTGCGCCATTAAAAGGTGGTAAAACTCAATCTTGTGTGTAACGCAAGCTAACTCAGTGTGGTGTGTAGTGTAAGATTAACTTGGTGTTTCATATAAAGAGAGACAAAATAATATTTATTCTAACATGAAAATATTTTAATTTCTTGGGTGTTACAAAATTCATACCATCTTACTAAAATCTTTAATGAAAAGAATATAGTATCTCTTCTCATCAATGGCTCTTGGTGATATAGGTCCACACACATCAATATACACAAGTTCAAGCACTCTTACTAAATTTTTATCTTTTCCTTGTATGTATTTCAAGTAATTTTGCTTTTTTATAGGCTTAGCATATATGTGTATGATCATGTAAAATATTGGAGAGATCTCAAGATCGATCACTTTTCACCAGATCTTCCAAGGTTGGTTGGCTTAAATAGCCAAGCCATTTATGCCATAATTTATTTTCTTATTTATTGGATAGAAGTCATGCATATTTTTCTTCACTAAAAATTTATATATTCCCCTTCATGTAATTCCCCAGCATATAAATTTCACCATGTTTTACCTTGATGATACAGGCCTTCTTGGTAAACTTTATTACATTCCCTAAGTTACATAGTTGACTGAAACTTAGAATGTTTTGACTGAGGCCTTTAATAAATACATTTGTTATTCTCATGTATTTGGACCAAAATTTGTCTTTATTGGATCTAATAATAATTATTCCTTCATCATTTCAAAATTTGAGGAAACCTTCCTAGTTGTTCTTGATTCCTATGACAAGATCTTTATTTCTCATCATGTAGGAAGTGCATCTACTTTTAAGGATACACACACAAGTATGATCTGATTATTTCAAGTAAATTTATGTAACCAATGTCTACTTAGATATTTTATTTTTTATCTATGTATTTTTATTCACATGAGATGATGATTGATATGATTTATCTTCTTCATATCATGATAGAACCACTTCATCATCCAAAGATGCAAAATGATTTTTTTCAGCTTGCTTGATGATTTCTTGAGTTTTTGTATATGACCACTTTCAATCTTCATCAGAACATGCCTCTGTATTGTTGACAAGAAATTTCTATCCATATGTCTAAATACTCCACAAAAAAAATAGTGAATATCAAAATAATACTGGTAATATTGAATTATATTCAATTTTTTTTTCTCTTATAATCTTTAGTACCACTTGGATATGGAATGAATATTTTAAGAATGTATTATATTTCTATAATAATAACACCTAAAACATGGTGCATCATTGTGTGTCACTACTGTAGAACCAATTATCCCTTGGTTCCTCTAAATATTTTGATTTTAATTTGTACCCAAATCAATCTTCAACTTCAGAGTGGGTGATTTTTCTATAGCATCAAACATTGTTTCATTCATTTTATGATTAATACCCACACTATCATTTTTATTTAGATATGAATTTTTCTTCTGCTAATAGTCCTTTTCCTTTTTTTTTGTACCTCCATCCTCCATTTCACCTTTTTTCACATGTGTGATTAGCTTCCCTGATGTCATACTGAGAGTCAAAAGTCTCTACAGATCTTCAAATTTTCATCATAGGCTGACAACTTCCTCTTTAATATTTTCAATACATTTGACCTAATATTTCACTATATTAATCAAACCATTGATAACACTGGACTATTATTCATCTTTGAGATTTTACTAAACAATATTATCTGAGTTTTTTGGATTTTTAGATTTGATGTTTTCTATTTCTACTTTTAGATCAGACTTCTCTTCTTCTTTATATTGCATATAAAGTTTGAAATCATGAACCAATTTTTTTCCTTTATTCATTTTATCTCTTCAAAAATCTATATCCTCATTTTAATCTTCTAATTATACCTAGAGATCAAATATTCCTTCCACTTATTCTTCTCTATCTTCACTCTTTTCCCTTGTCTAGGAATTTCCCACAATAGCCACCATATCATTTTCATTTTGGTCTTTACAATATTTAATTTCTTCATATTTACTTTATTTTTAACTATTATTTTTTTATGAAAATGGGTTCTTCTTCTTGAAGAAATCATGATTAGTGATTACTATACCTTTCACATTGAAAAAAGACTTATTTTTGATATTTTCATCATCCTCATCATTATCTTGAAAGTTATTGGGACACTTTACTGTAAAGTACCCAACCTTTCCACATTCAAAGAATTTGAGTGGAAGTTTCCTTTTAAATATTCATTTTCCCCTTTTTAGATTTAAGGAAGGAAATTACATGATTTATTCCACCTCTTCATATTCCTATCCATCCTATATGATGAACTACTTTATGGACTTGAATGTCACCTTCTTAAACTTATCCATTTCCATAGCATCATTATCATCATTTCTCATCTCATAAGTAACAAGAGTACTATGAAAACTAACCAAAATTATCTCCTTTGGATATTTATCCTCAAGTAAAAAGACTTTCACATTAAACTGGGGTGGAAATATTATTAGGATGGGATTAAAGACCTTCACGCTATCAATTCCTTAAGCATCCACATCCATTTTTCTTTATTCTAGGTCTGATAAAGACTCATTTCCCATATTGACCAAGTACTATATATAGTATTCATATATACATCTATGCCTAAATATCAAAAGTATTATTTCTTTTGATTCTTCCATAGTTGGAAATTGTTTCCCTTGAAGATCGAAATCCCTTTGCGATTGAATTCTTTGATGGATTCTACTTAGAGATATTAACAAACTTCAACAATTTTATCTAATACTAATTTTTTGTTCCACTAGGTTAAATTCCCCAATAGGGGGTGAATCAGGGTATGATGGATAAAAACAACCACCTCTTGGATCTTGTTTCATTGTTAAACAAAACTTTCTTCTTGATTCTTCTCATAATAATATATATATATATATATATATTCATAAATGAAATCATGTAACAGAAACATTATTTTTTTGGTTCACCCTAACCAAGATATTCCAAGAAGAAAACAAAGGTAACGTTTCAATTTACCATAATCCACTAAAGTGCACTATTATTAAAATGTTTGGAACAGACTCACTATCCCTCTAGTTTACAACCATTCAATCTAGAGAACTCACTACTCTCTCAATTGAAGTGAATTCATCAGTCATCAAAATTATTATTTAGATGGTATGTATCAAATTTTAATTGTTTCACACCTATGTTAGTGTATCATGAAGTTCCTTTTTTCATCAGAGAGATGAAATCCACTTTAATGTGTAGCATTTTATTCATGGGAAAACCCTTTATGAACTTTTTTTTATCCTAAAAATACCCATTCATACACTGATTGGGTGGACATTAGAAACTTCTTAGGTGGCACACTTTCCTTCATTTACAAGATAAGTGGTTCCTTCTATATGATAAGTTCCTCTATACACCTCCTTGATGGACCACATTTGAAATTTTCACCGCGCACTACCCACACAACCAATTTTCTTTGTATACTGACTACATTAACTTCTTCCTTCACCACAGAATCCCCATGTAGACTAACTTTTCTCTATACACCCCTTATGATCTTTCTTTATTGTAGACTTTACCATGTGAACCCCCTTTTGACATTGTGGAATTATACAACAAATCTTCTTCTTGATAATTTTTTTCTATATCAAATAAAGTGATTAGGGGATCCTTAAATAGAAAAAGAAACTCGAAAAATCCTATAATCATAAAATTAATGTTCACTTATTCGTAGGTATACTTCTTCATGGTCTGACTAGTTTTACCACCTTATAACCATGCACTGATTACATAGTCCTATGAACCTCCTAGATGATTAACCCATGCCATGCACTACCTTCAAGATCACTCACTCACTACATCATGTATGATCCTTCTTAGTGAATTCACCTTTCATATGAATCTTCCATAACTGTGTACTTTCTGAGTGGTTTCACAAACAACCACACACTTACTGAGTGGTTTCTCATGTGTACCACATGGTATCCCTAGTTACCATGAAAAAAACCTCCCTTTTCCATTTTTTCACAAAATCCAGACTTTTATTTCCCTAAAAATCATACCTATAAATTTGGAAAATAGTGGGAAACAACACCACCTTCCAAAATCTTAATTGAGTAATGTACATGATGTATCTTTTTGAAATTACATTTTCAACAAAGCCAATTAACCCAAAAGAACTTAAACATCACCTTGAGGTATTTTTACCAAATATTAATAGACCATTAGTGCATTTTTATTTCTATGGGTCATAGAACTGTATGGATGTAGGTCTAGATATGAATTGATTGGGGTTTTCTAGAATATGATGAGTGTGGATCAAAGATAGTGACATGCATCTGATGTTGAAACATTCACACACTGTAATTGTGAAGTAGTGGTAAGGAAAGTAATATGGAGGAGAGCAAACCATTGGATATTTGAGAGTGTAGCCTTTATTCTGAGAGAATTGTGGAGAACATAGAGGGTAACATTCTTGGTAATCCTAAAATTAGAAGTGATTGGAATTATTGGTTGTCTCTCAGGTATGAGTGGGTCAGTCTCATCCAATAATTATGTTAGGTATTTTACGGGACATGGGGTTAGGAGATCAGGTATGTTTCTTCAAAAAATTACAAATGAGGATGCTCCTATGATGGGGATTATGTTATCATTCACTTCATCTATGATCCTCACATTGGGAGTATCATGTTGTAATAGAACTAGAAGGTGGTTGGTTATGATATCTCCTAAGTTACTAATGTGTAGGTAGGAAAAATCCATCTGGTTCCTTGAAAAATTCCAGAATAGGAATTAATCTATGATGTTTCGGTAGATTCGGTATGTCATTGAATGTTTTGAGTTGAATATGATGTTTTTAAGAGTGACTTAGAAAAATGGTTTTTAGTGATCGTAAAGAGAATACAATGGTGGTTTTGACTAAGTTGATGAATTTGGACATGGAATTACACTAAGCATAAAGTTTATAGTTTGGAATAGGTATTTATGTGTTTCCATGATTCCTTTGTGAGTTGAGGCATCATGATCATGTGGATGTGACGGAGTTTTGGCTTGTAAGGTTGGGTGTTTTAGTAAATTCATCCAGTAAAGGATTGATAATTGTTTTTATTTGTAATTGTATGTGGTGATGTGAAAATTTCATTTGGTGCATCATATCAAGTACAAAGTAAGTTCTTTGAGGATCAACTCAGGGGTTTCCATATAAAAACCAGTATATTTGGGTTATGTGTGTGGATGGTTAGTTCACACTCAATTCAATGTGGGATTATGGTAATTGAGTGATATCATATCACAATTGATGAATTGGAAGTTAAGTGATATTTATAAGTTATTCTTGGGGATGAGAATCATTATGATAGAGAGTTTGTAAGGACCTTCATTACTATAGGTCAATAAATTTTAGGAAACTTGAATTTTATGGATCCAAGAGAAAATGGAGTTTGAATTTGGTTTATGGATTTGATTCTCCAAGCCCTAAGTTTTAATTTGAGGTTGTTTATATTTATTATTGGGAGTTTGGGGTGTTAGTAGAGACATGAGGAGGACTGGAATTTCCAAATTTTGGATAAAATTTTAACTGTGGGAGGTAAAACACAATGAAATAGGGAAGCGTTGCGGTATGGCATGAGGGTAATGATCATTTCAGTATGGAGAGATATACCATATCATGGTCTATAAATTTCAAGGTGGTAGTTTTTAGTATAGATTATGAATCATGTTGCAACAAGGTTATTACTTCATGGTGGAGAGGTAGGGTATGATTAAGTTATAGATTTTGGGAATATCATACCATATCCAATGGAGTTACACCATGAGAGATGATTAAGGTGGAGGTTTCATTATATATCCTAGGAGTGTTATATTATAACAAAACCTAATCAAGTTTTCTGATTTTTACCTTGGGGAGGGAGTTTTTGAGTGACTCCTTACCACTTTATCAGTTATTTTTTGATAATTACATAAACCTATCATTTATTTTTTATTTTGATTAATATTTTTTACATTATTCATCGATTATTTATTATTATTCTAGAATTTTATTAATTTGATTTCTTATTTTCATGTTGAGGAAATTTTGTTAATTACATGATCTTACATATTCAAGAGAAGATGGGAGGAAAACCTTACATTTTGGATTTCCTTTCTGAGTATAAATCATTGCACATTGAATAAATCTCTTATGTATTGTGAGTTTGGAAATATGACTAAGTTAAAACCCTTAAATATAAATTTAATAATATATTACACATGAATCTAGGGAAATACATTACATATTGATTATTTCATAAAGTAAAATATATTATATATATAATGAATTGGAAATATTTCATATTAGATATTTTCTAAGGGAAGAATATCATGTATAGGAATAAATATCACATATCAAGTTTTACTCTTATTTATGATGTTTTTTGGAAATTTTGGTAGAGTTTAGACTCTTATGTATAAACATTATAGCAACCCAGGCTTCTCATTCATGGATATTACATCTTTCTAGATGAATATTTATTATATTACACAAACACATGCCTGAGTGCCATAATATTTTAGTGCCTTTGGAAACTTGGAACACAATATTTAAAGTTGGTGAATGATATTAAATGTTTCTCACAAAGATCTTCTCATTTAGCACTCTTTATAGACATACCCTATATAAAACCTTTCTTTATAACCTAGGGAAAGGAAGCATAAGAAATAGTGAGTTTAGATTCTTAGTAAGGGTAAACATAAGAGATATCTATCTATGATCATATAAAAGAATAATATAATCATAAGGGTATGTGATAATGAACATAACTTATGAAGTTCATACCCAACATGTTATAGATCATAAAAATGAGTTATAGCATAAAGATTATCAGTTCATAAGACCTGAATCATAAGTTAATCAAATAACATGAGTCATGAGAGCATAAAATTGGCATAAGAAAGAGATTTTTGGTATACATATAAACATATAAAATAATTTCCTTAGTATTCAAGGATTATTTCCAAAACTTATAAGGGCACTCTATGGGAAGATACACCTCCCGAGTGGGACACACCACCATTCCCAGTGGTATCCCTTTCCTCATAGTGAAATGGGTTCACTCCCAAAACCATCATAGTAGTCAAGGTTCACTAATAAGACCATCATAGTGGTAAAATTCCCTTACTAAATTGGGTTCAATCTCCATTCTAGACCTATCCTAATGAACTGGGTTCACTCTTAATTCCAGTCATGTCTTACTGTACTGGGTTCACTCCCTGTTCCAGTACTATCTTTATAAAAAAAATTACTCCCTATTCTAGTCATATATATCACAGGATATATGAATATTTAAATAATTTATTAAAGGGAGATATAGGTCCCACCTATCTTTGGTTATAATTTAACCATCGCACTTGGTTATAATGTAACATAATCCTTGGTTATAACATAACCACCATCACATAATGAAAATCATACATATATGTGCCACGTGATCATAAAACATTCATCATATCAAAACCCATGAAATGAAATGGGTTTCATAAACATTTCATCATAATATAAACTGTGGAAAATAAATATATTTCATAATCATTTCATCATTTCATCAAATCATATCTTGTGGAAAAAGAATCGGGTTTCATAAGCATTTTATCATGGTATAACCCGTGGAAGAGAAACAGATTTCATAAAAATATTTTCATAATAAACATAAACCATTTAGAGAAATAATAAAAAAATTATCCTTGGATCATATCCCTAATAAATCATAAATAACATCAAATAATTTCATCTTAGATGTAAAATAATTTTCAAAGCCTACTTGGGATATTTCTTGAGTTAAAATCAATTTTCAAAACATAAAACATTATGAAAATACTGTTATTTGAAAATAACCATGAAAACTTATAAATGGATATTTTAAAAATCATATAAAACATTTCTTAATTAAAATATCCTTTCTTATTAGAAAAAAAATTAAAATATAAAATGCTTTTAAAATCCTTTTCACTTTTAAATCATTCGATTAAAATATTAAAATTTCCTAAATATTACGGAAATAATTTTATTTAAAAATAAATTTTAAAACTTGTAATGAAGTATTGAAATAATTGAGTTTTCATGACATCTAGAAATATTGTTTATGTCATGCATGTTAAAAACAAAGATTATTTTCACATTTTCAGTAAAATTAAAATGATCATTGTTTTTTAAAATGATATGAAGATTAATTTTAAAAAAAATTGTAAAAATTAAAACATGGGTAAAAATTTATTTTTAAAAATCATAAATGAGTAATAAAAAAATTGAAAACATTTTTATAAATCATAGTTTAAGTAGAAAACATATTTTTGACCGAAGAGAGAAATAAATTTGGATTTTCTAAAAAATGTTCTATTAATTATTTTAAGTACCAAAGAGTAGAAAATGGTACCATTACTTGAATATATCATGAATAACTAGAGGATAAGAAAATAAATTACTTTATTGTGAGATGTTTCATAATATTTTATCTTGAGAAACATAATCATAAATAATTTTGATAAATGATGAGATTGTAACATGAAATCTTTACCACTTTGGTAACTTTGAATCATAATCCCCATGAAGTAATAACATAAAATAAAACTTAAAATATCATAAGAATGAATAAATTCATTATATTTCATTTCAAAGGGTATTTATATACACCTAGTTAAAGAATATAGGTGCATAACATAATGTATGTCTCAAAGAAGGAAAATTGAGACAAAAATCTCTTGACGATTTATTAAATTCTGAACCACAAACCCCATTAAAGAGAGATTATCAAATGGATACTTAAAACACAATAGTTTTTAGGAGGATAATAATCATATAAATTCATGGAAATTATATACACCACGTAAAATAAATAGGTGGTTAATATGGAATGTTTCTCATATAAGTAAAAAAGGTGAGATAGAAATCCCTTACCTTAAATCTTGACTTCTATTGTACACGTTCAAACCTCCTCTTTTTTGGGTGTTCACCTTAGGTTTACACTAAAGACTTTATAGGTTGGATTTATTCTCAAAATAAGGCTTTTAGTATGATGGAATGGAAGTTGGGAATTTATTTTGGTAGGTCTTTGCCAAACCAAATAGGTTTGAAGGTGTGAATAAGGGAGGATAGAAGGTGGCCTTTTATAAGTGGGGGATAGGACTCACTTGGTATTTTTGAAAAGAATTGAGTGCTCCCGCATTTTTCATATATCACAGGGATAAAAATGAATCATTATCAAATATTATATGTTTCATGGTTGAAATATTTCCATACAATCATTTTTATACAAGTGTATAGGTCATTTTTACACTTATCCTTTTAGTTTAACCCCTAGTAAACCCATTTTTACCATAACTACGGTAATTAATTTTTACTGCATTCACTATTTATTTTGGTCAAAATTTAATTTTACATTATTAGACATTATAAATTATTATGATTCCAATTATGGAATCCATTTTTCCAAATTCCATTCACATAAGTTCTAAAATTCAATTTAAAATTAATCACACAAATGTGACGAGAAAGCGAATTTTTAAAGAGAATAGGTTCAAAAGTTTGAAATGTTTTCATATCAATATTTAATATGAAATTGATTCCAATGAAATAAATTATATTAATTGATATAAAATTTAACTAAGTTTACTTTAAACCCAATTCTAAATATAATTTATCATTATAAATAATTTAAACTAAAAGGAAGTTTTCAATTAAAATTTAGTATTTTAAACTATTCATTAAAAAATAAAAAAATTTATAAAAATCAAAAAAAAATACACCCAAAAATAATTTTGAAATTATGATTTAAGAAAATTAATTTTTTTTTATAAAATTCATTTTCTAAAATTTTCAATAATTAATTTTATTATAAGTGAAGGTGATAAAACTGCATTTTAAAAAAATACAATTTTTAAGCGTAAAATTGGATTTATTCTTATTTTCTGTATAGAAAAAATATAAGATGAATGTTAAATATTTTATTGAATATAATATATATATATATATATATCATTAAAATAATTAATAAAAAGTGATTTGGTTAATTTATTAATATAAAACACTCTTGTGTGCATAAAAATGGTTTTTCGAAGAACGATTTCCTTTTATTTTCAAAAGAGTTTTATTTTAATTTATAATTAATTGGTAAAAAAATAATTAATTTTATATAAATGTGTAAAACAAATTTTCATAATTTATTTAATATTATTCATAACCACCATTCCAATGTCTAGGTAAAAACTATCATATTAAATAATAATATTTTAATAATATATCATGTTTCATTTAAACTTAGTATTGTGTGTAATGAAAGATAATATTGGTGTTTCATGTAACACAATCCAAACTTGGTGTTATGTGTAACTCAAGATAAAATTAATGTTGCGTGTGACTCAAAATATTAAAAATATCAAATTAATTTGAAAAAAATATTTTATAACATCATAGGGTGTTACAAAGACTCTTACACATCAAGACTCTTACGTATTGAATATTTGTAAAACTATTAGACCCTAATGTATGATGGAAAAATTAGAAATTTTTCAAATAAATTACTCTTATGTATTACAATATGTAATTTCAGTATTTATGTTCAAAATTATTTCAAAATTTAAGTTCAAAAGTGTTTTGAAAGTTAAGTTATGAAGTGTTTCAGAAGTTAAGTTTATAAGGTTTCAAAATTAATGGATTTGTAATATATACTCTTATATATAATCATTGTTCCACTAGTAGAGTTATTTTTTTGGGTATTATTCAAAATTTAGAGTCTGGTTTTCATAGGATATATTGAATTAGTATTTCATATCTTTTTTCTTGGAAGAATTTAATTATGATTTAAACTGATGTTTTTGATGAATTAAGTGGAGAATTATCTGAATTAAATAACTGATAAATACATGAAAATTTTTGGAATTATAGTAATGATATAATTTATATTATTTGAATTATTATAATAGTTATATTTTATAGGTCATTATTGTATCTTCTATATAAACAAGTTCATAGATATAGGAAGTGTGAAACAAAAATATCAAATTCTAAAGTGCTGCTAGGTTGTGAAGCTAAATTATTTACAACCACTATGTTATATTTCCCAAAGCTAATTTTTCTACATCTATGAAGGGATAAATATGTATGTTACTACACTAGAAACATCATCTATAATATGTTATTGGTTTAACTATTTTATTATTTTCATTGTGATGTATTGTCTTGTATTATAAAATTTTATCAAGTTGTACTCATAAATCACTCATAGTTATACCACCTTTAAAAATTTTATTCTTGTTTATGATTACCTAACCACAAAGAAAATTACATATTATCCCTTATCCCTATAAAAATGAAGGTTTGTAGGTTGTGCCTCCATGTGTGCAAACAGCAGGGGGTTTTGGTTGTACCTTGGGTTTGATAAATGGTAGGTTGTAAGGAGTTGTAACTCTCCTTCAAAGGTGATGTCTATTTATTGGATATCCAAACTCTTGGGTTGAGATTTTTAAGATTGTATATGGTATTATTTTTACCCTAACTACTATAAAACTCATGGGTTCTCTTGTTTATCATTATTCTTCTTACACTCTTATCACTCACTACACTAAAATATTTATGATATAATTGTTTATTCTTTCTATACAGTGTATTACACGTTATCATTTTAATTATTCTGATTATTTTAAGATAAGAAATTCATCCCACCCTGTCATTGAAATATTTAGTTTGGGACCATATAGTTGGTATCAAATCCATTCCCTTTTAATATTTTTGTTTCATTAATAGTTTTCCCAATACCTGACACTTAATATTAGAGAAATGACTATTTCAAATTATATTATATTTTTAACCTTATACCATACTTAATATTCTAAAATAATTATTACTTCAAATGGAAGTTCAAGGATAAAATGATGGTTGAATTCCATATAAGGCATCCTTTTTTAATTTAAATGATTATGCTTGCTGGAAAGATAGTATATAAGCTTATCTTGAGTAGAAAAGCAATGAGAATTTCACTATTATAGTAAAACCTTATAAATTTTCTAAGACTAACCCAGATTCACTTACTTGAAATGGTGCTACTAAGTATGTTCTAAATTATAATATCATAAATATTTTGTATTATGATATTATCTAAAGAAAATAGCCACGTTTCTTCTTGTAAAACTGCTCATGATATTTAGAGAATTTTTCAAGTTAAACACATTGTGATATGAGTAATAAGAATTAAAAATGGGAGAAAATGATACTTTAATTCAAATGTTCCATAGGTTCACAATCATTGTGAATGAGATGAGAACACTTGGAGAAACAGTAATTATTCGTGCCTTCCCATCCCATTACTTTTCTGCTTGGGGTATTTGATGGTGTTCGATGGATTTAGAGCTACAGTAGAATTGTAGTAAGACTTTTATACCCTAAAAGAGGGGTTTATAGTGTAATTATTTGTTTTATGTCTTTTCAATCCAATTAATTATAGCTTGTATGCGGTGAGGGGATACCGTGTGAGATGGGGTTACACCATAAAATTGGAACTATTGGTGTGGGTTAATTAAACCCTAAATGCCATATTTTTTAGTGGTAGTTGAGGTTTTAGAGTTTTATAGCCTAAAAGGTGGTTTTATGATGTAAGTAATATGATCATGATGAATTTATGATGTAAACTTGTAATTTATGCCATAAAGGGGGAATGTTGTAGGTTTTTTATAAGGCTTTTTCACCTGAATTTCCTTTCATTCGGATGCTCATTTTTTCTCTTGGTTATGGGGAAAACCCTATATGATTTTGGGAGATATTCTAACCCATATTCCCTTACATTTATCCTTGGGATCTGGTGATTTCTCATTGGTGATCCATAGTGAGTTTTTTTGTCTTTCCCATGGTTTTCATTCTATTATTCTCTTGGAGTTTTATTGTAGAGGTGTTGTTGTGATCCAGTTATGTTTTGGGATGTATTTTTATGATCCCTTGATGTGTTGTAGGATTATTCGTGGTTTTCCTTGTGTGGTTGTGAGATTTGGGATGTTTCTTCTTCACCCTGTGATGCGTAGTGATATAAGAAATATTTTTTGTGGTAGGGGATCCTCATTCTCTCCTTATTATGTGATATGTATGAGGATTTCATGATTTTACTTTCCATTTGGTGGATAGAAAGGGTTGGAATAATAAGATAATAAATTGGAATTTTTAAACTGATGGGTATGGGGATATATTTCATGCTTTAATACTTTGATATATGTTGTTTATGATGATATTATTCCATGTTGTTTCCTTGAAGAAAATAAAGGTTTTTGGGAGCCTTGTTTTCATTGTATATGATATTATGTGAAGACCCTTACTGTGTTGTTGTGTGATCTGATCCTAAATAAAAGTCTAAAGGATATATATTTGTCTAATAAAATGGTTTCCCATGGAAACCTAGTTTTTCTATTAATAACCTTTCTAAATAAATAGGTAATGTGATAAAATACCCTAAATAAATGTGGAAGTTGGGATGTGTTGTATTGTGTGTACTTTTTCTTGTTGTGTTTCCCTGCATGGTTTGGGCTATTGTGTGATAATGGAGGTGACTAGTTGCATTATATGATGTGTGAAGTTATGATGTAGTGGTTTTTTTTCATGGATGTGATGTGGGAAGTTTTACGATGTGGTGTGCAGTGGTTATGTTGTGATTTTGTGTTGTGTGATGGTCATTGTGCATAGTAGTGATGATTTGTGGTGGTGATGTGTGTTGGTTGTGTGTGGTGGTTTTGTGTGGTGGTTTTGTGTGGTGGTTGTGTTGTGAGGTTGTGGTGGGTGATGTATATTGTGCACATTGGTGATGATGTGTAGTGGTTATGTGTGGTGGTTATGTGTGGTGGTTGTGTGTGGTGGTTGTGTGTGGTGGTTGTGTTGTGAGTTGTTATTGGGATGTGTGATGTGTGGTTGTTGTGGAATGATGGCTTAGTTGATGTGGTGTGGTGAACATGGTGGATGTTTAGTATTGTGGTGATGTTTATGTGATTTGGGAAAAATTTTGTGTGGTATGGTTGCATTAGTTTCCTAGTTGTCCATTTAATATATGATGATGCTAAATTAATATGAATGGATGAAATTTATGAGAGGTAATTGGTTGAATGAAATGATAAATGAATGAGCTATGTAAATATGAAATAATTGTCTTAGTAAATGAAATTTATTAGGAAATTTATATATTTGGAAATTGGTGAAACCTATAATTGAAATTGGGAATATTGTGTGACTTGTGTGTTGGTGGTGTGGTGTGTTTCATATAGTGGTGGAAGTGATTGTGATGGTTGATGTGTGGTGCGGTAGTGGTGATGTGGATTGTGCTAGATTAGTTGATGTGAACCCATAGGTTGGGTGTTTTGTGATATCTATATACCATTTTTTATGTTCTTTATATATTTTTCCCACTAGAGTTGAATATCCTTACCAATTATCAAAGGTTTGGGGTTTTTGTTTCTTGGTGGTTTCCCCAATATAGAGGATGGTGGTGACATAGATGGCTGGTTACCCCCTCTTTCCCACTCTTCCTTTAGTAACAGTGATGATACGGGTTGGTATTAGAGATTACCCAGAAGTGTTGGCCCAAGTGTTTTAGGGAGATATGTGATATGATAAGGCAACGATGTGATGTGATATGTGGTGGGGGTCATTCATGGTAGGAGGAGGGAACGAGGTTGGTGTCCTACACATTCATGATACCCTACTACTCTTGTTATGTGATGAGATGTGGTGTGATGGCCTAGGTGTCTTCGGGAAAGATTTTATGTGATGGACGAGGTGTCTTTGGGTGAGACATGGTGTGGTGATGCCTGATGCTATCACAGGATGCTATACTTTTAGAGGGTGGGGTCGTTAGGGATGTATCTTGGCCCACATCAGATATGGTCCAGGTTTCTTCAAGTGAGATGTGATATGATGTGAGGTGATGTGGTTGTGATGTTATGTGTATGGAGGGATGGGAGTATAGGACATTCAATGTCGGGGTGTGAGAGTAGAAAATCAGTGGGGAAGTGGTAATGGAGTTCCTTGCTTTGTTATGATCTCGATGCTATATTACTATATTGGATGCGTGATTTGTTAGTAATCCATAGTGAGTCTGGGATTGGTTAGTTGGCATGCTTAGGTTATTTTTAGTTCTGAAGTTTATTTATTGGCACATTAGCATGCTATTTTCATGTATTCACTTGACATCTTGGTTATATCCCTACTAAGTATACCTATTGTACTCACCCTACATATATAAACTATTTTCAAGCTTCTAGGAGGACTTTGGGGATTGAGTTTGACATTACTAGTTGGGTTGGATCTGTTGTTGAGTCGTTATCATGGACTTGTCTTTTGGTATTTACTTTGGAGAATTTTGTATGTACTGGTTTAATTTATTCATGCATTGTGGGATAGTTTTTGGTTTACCTTTATATTATATGTTGGTGTTTTTTGGTGATTTTTTATCATATCTCCCAATCCTATTTTATATTATAGAGGGTAATACCTGCCATTTGTGAGATTTTTATACCCTTAATTCTAGTTTCCAACCCAGGGCCTACTGGAGGCAAGACTCAGGGGTCATTATCTCTCCCCCTTTATTATGGTATGTTTAGTGGTATAAGGGAATGATATAGTGGTATCAGAGCTAGATTTTGAGATAGGATATTGTTTGGAGTTAGGTTTGGTGAGGTTATCATGTTTTAGTGGAGAATCAGTGCCAGTTGATCTTAGTGCATGACATAGGCTAGGGATATCATCTAGGACATAGTATTTTAGGGCACCCTTGATCTAGTGCACAAACTTTGAGATTATTGAATGACCAAGTGAGGTGGACCTGTTCTTAGGGTAGAGACCTAGGAGATTTAAATGCATCATGATTGATTGTGTTTGTGTTTTAATTGGTTTATTGTGGAAAATAAAATAAATAAATAAGTTTATTTTAAAAAAATCATGTTATAAAGCTTAGGATGTTCTTCTTTATTTTTAGTAATGGTTCATTTTCATCATCCATGAGTGGATCAGACAGTTTAGGTTCATCGGTTTGATTTAGTTGATCATCGGAGGGTTTACCCAACCAAGGAGGATGAGGCATGGAAGAGAATCTTACGTACCTTTTAGTAGTAGAGTTTGGGAAAGTATGAGTAGAGAATCTCATATCTAGATATAGAGAACTATTTTGAGGAGCCTAAGATAATTTTTTTTCTAATCCAAGTATGGTCTGAGTTCTGCGTGTCATTTGTGGTGATTCAGATGTGGGGAGTTGTAAGTCAGTGGTGAATGTTATTACTTGGTGATCGGAAGGAGGTAGATCTGTTGTGGACCAACTTTTATAGGGAGTTATGGGTGGATTTCATGTTGTTTATGATGAGGAAAACCAAGATGTAGGATATAATATCCCATAATAAGGGGAGTTTGAGTATTCGGAAGCTTGGGATTAGGTTCAAGGACCTCTTTCAATTTTCTCTAGAAGTTTTCCCATATGAGAAGTCTAGATCGTGGTGCCTGGAGAAGGATTTTCGCTCAGTGATTAGGTATGCGGTCACTCTATTTACACTCTTGACATATCTTGAGGTGTAAAAAAGGATAATGTTATTAAGGTGATGCTTTATTTAGGATTTTATCCTTGAGAGAGTGGCCATTAAGAAATCTCAACGAGTTGGGCTTTAAGTAGTGGGTTGCGGGCGTTCAGGCATTTAGGGTTCTAACTAGTGGGCAGCCATCCACAACAGATCATTCCTCATTCTTCTAGGATAGGTGTATTTCACAAACCTTTAGGGGTATTGTCATTTTCATTATTTTTTTTGGTTATAGGTCCACCACTAGGATCAATTATTGAACACCTATGGAAGCTAGTATCAGGTGGGTTTTTATGCCCCTTTTCATTAGAAACAATAGCAGTTGCCTCTAAGGTAGTTTCAACAGCAAGGACCATCAGTTCTTATTTAGTAAACGAGGGTAGGTGGTGTTAGTAGAGGGTTTCCTTGTGATATTTTACATCTATAGGTACATAGGCTAGATCATGGTCATAGAGGATAATATAATAGAGACATGGGATATGTACATGGTCATATTCACATGTTAGAAGCAGTAGTACTAACAGAGTTAGGAGTTGTTTGAGGTATGGTTATCTTATCATCTACCCTTATGTGGGATTTGTTTGATTTGGGATCCTCACACTAATTTTTTACTTCTGATTTAGTTCATTATTTGGTACTAGATATGGAGAGTCTTCCAATACCCTTGGTGTTATCCACACCAGTTGGTGGTTAGGATTATTTGTTTGATGTGTGTCAGGAATGTAGATTGGTGTTGGGGTATCACCAGTCAGTAAGAGACTTCTTCTTATTATAGATACAACCATACGATGTTATAATTGTCGTGGATTAGTTGTATATTATGTGGTCATTCATCTCCTATTTCTAGAAGAGAGTCTTTTTCGATGTGGAGGGCCAGGTAATGGTGTTCATTGGTGAGAGAGGTTATTGGATGGGTGGTGGGAAAGTTGAGACTATTTTGTATCAGTTGGTAGAGATGTTTGTGGAACCATAGGTTGGGGATATTCCAAGAGTTTTGTAGGAGTTACTAGATGTTTTCCCCAAAGAGGTTATGACACTACCCCTCAATGCGATTTCAATTTCGAGATAGAGTTTCAGTAGGGTGTGTCTCTGATTTTGATGTCTCCCTATTAGATGGTGCCTATGGACCTGTGAGATTTGTGGTTGTAGGTGGATGATCTGATGTAGAGGGGTTTTATCTAACCTAGTGGGTTGTTGTGGGGTGCTCCAATGTTGTTCTCCAATAAGGTGGATGATAGTCTAAGGTTTTTTATAGACTACTAGAGGTTAAATCAGGTAATTGTCAAGAACTATTACCCTCTTCCAAGGATATATTATCTTTTCAACTAGCTAAGAGGATCTAGTTGGTTTTTGGAGATCGATATGTGGACAGGATATCACTAGTTGAAGGTTAAGGATGGGGATATTCCTAAGACTTCCTTCAAGTGAAGGTATGGGAACTTTGAGTTTTTGATCATGTCATTTAGTGTTACAAACATTCCATAAGTGTTCATGGGGCTTATGAACTCCATGTTCTGTGATTTCCTAGATTGATTCATCTTTGTGTTTATAAATTATATCTTGGTCTAGTTGAAGTAAAAAGAAGATCATGTTGAGAATATTAGAGCTATTTTTAAGGTTCTTAAACACCATTAGTTCTATGGAAAGTTTTCCAAGTGTGATTTATGGATGTGATAGTTGTGTTTCCTTAGACATGTGGTGTCCTGCAAGGTGTGGCAGTGGACCCATTAAAGATCAAGGTAGTTGTTTCTTGGGAAGTTCCCAAGAACGTGGAAGTGGTTTGTAGTTTCCTTGATCTCTTAGGATATTATTGGAGACTTGCACCCATTTTATATCTATTTTCATCCCCACTGATGGTTTTGACTAGAAAGTATCAGGTTTTAGTGTGGATTGATCAGTTCCAAATAGTGTTTGGTTACCTAAAGTAGGGGTTGGTTAGTGATCTATCACTTTATTTTTCTATGGAGGGTGTGTTTTTTGAGGTTTTTTTTTATGAATTCCATTTGGGATTATGATGTGTGTTGATGTAGTAGAGTGTATTGATCTATTATGGGTGTAGAAAGTTACATCCCCCTGAGTATAACTATGCCACACATGATATGGATTTGATGGTAGTTGTGTTTTCATTAAAGTTATGGTGGAATTGCCTCATTGGCGAGTGATTTATGGTTTTTATAGACCATAAGAGAATGAAATGTGTTTTATATCAGTGTAATATGAATATACACTGATAAAGGTGGATAGAGTTTCATCAGAATTATGATTTTGAGATATCGTACACCCTTTGAAAAGGGAATGTGGTTGTTGATGCGTTGAGTCAGAAGTATCGAGGAGATGTGTTTCAGAAGTCTGTTGATGTTTGGAAAGGGGTGGAGGATCTTGAAGTAATGAATCATAACATTGTGGAGATCGGTGGTAATGGTTGTATCTATCAGATGATTTTGGAGTCATATTTGATGCGGCAATTAGAGTATTATTGGTGGGGAGACTCAAAGGCAGATGTGATGCATAACTATGTTGGCCATAGTGATACCCTTGAGTGATGGTCTGAGGATGGTCAAAACTGGGTGTTGTTCCAAGGAAGGTTGTTTGTTCTTTAGGCGATGCATGAGGTATTTATTTATTAGTTTCATGGATCTCCTTTAGCGGTACATCCTGGTATGAACAAGATGTATCATGGTTTGAGGAGGTGGTTTTGGTGTCCAGGTATGAAATAGTTGGTCGTAGAGTTATGGTGTGGTGTCTAGTTTGTCTGCAAGCAAAAGTGGAACACCATGTTCTTGGAGGTTTATTACAGTCCTTAGATGTTATCGATTTGAAATGGGAAGACATATCAATGGAATTAATCACTGGGTTACCTTGTTCTTAGTGGGAATGTGATGTTTTTTGGGCTATAGTGGATTGATTGATGAAGTCAGGTCATTTTTTGGTGATCCATGAATTGAGTACCATGGATGTTTTATCAAGGTGGTATATGGATGATGTGGTTAGGATTCACAGAGTACCAAGGACCATCATCTGTGATAAGGTTCCTTATTTTACATCATGATTCTAAAGGGGATAAAATTATGCTTTCGGCTCCCAATTGCACCTTAGAACTATTATCCACCCTCAGAAAGATGGTCAGATAGAGCGGACCATCTAAACGTTAGAGGGTATGTTATGATCTCGCATCTTGGAATTTGGCGGATGATGGGTAATGAAATTGCATTTATTTGATTATTTATACAATAAAATTTATCACTCATCCATTTGTATGGCCTTATTTAAGGTATTTTATAGGCATTCATGTCATTCTCTATTGTGTTGGATGGAGGTTGGGGAGTTAGCATTTCTTGGTCCCCATGTGGTGTAGAGAATGATTGAGAAGATCCAAATGGTTCAACAGTGGATGAGGATGGAATAGGACCATCAGAAAGCCTATTATGATCATAGGTGGAGGCCCCTAGAGTTTGAGTTTAGAGACCATGTGTTCTTGAGATTATCCCCTCAATGAGGGAAGTGGAGGTTTGGCCAGGGTAGTAATATTCATCCCCTATTTTTTGGAACCTTTGAGGTGTTGGGGTGAGTTTATGAGGTGGAATATCAATTGGTATTTCTACCCTAGTTAGATAGGATCCACGATGTCTTATATGTGTCCCAAATTCATCAGTATCTTCACAATGACTCCCACATCATTGACTGGAGATAGTTAGATATTAAGGATAATGAAATGTTTGTGGAGTGAACTATAAAGATCCATGATTGTCAAGAGAGGGTGTTATGTGGAAGAACCATCCCCTTAGTTCATGTGTTTTGGATGCATGGTGGTCTAGAGGATATTACTTGGGAGTGAGAGATATAGATGTGTGCCCATTACCTGGAGTTGTTTTGAGTTTTTCTTTTATTTGTTTGGTTTTTCCTAGATTATGTGATGTTTGGATCATGTTTTTTTATGATATGTGATACTTTTTCTTCATGTCATTGTGTGTGATAAAGCTTTTGACATATAAATAGGGGAGTACCTGAATCTTAATCAAGATTCATTATAATATGTTGTGATTAAAATAGTGTGGGTGAGTTAGTGCCTCCCAAAGTAGATAATATCTTGACATTGAATGTGGAATTCTATGATTTTGGTGCTTGAGGAAATTTTGTGTGTTTGTTTTGGAAGGTTTTATTTTATGCTGTGTAGAGGTTGAAATGGTTGTGTGGTGATATAGTTGTATGGAAAGGAGGTGGTTTTTTTTTGGTACCAGATGTGTAGTGTTATGCCTGATGGGAGGTCGTGATGTAGTTGTGTGGTGATGAGGTTTCTTGGTATGTTTTGTGGGTACCTAGGTTGTGTGTGTTTGTATAGAGGTAGTGTTGATGTGTAATGAGAACCTTGAGAGGTATATCACAGGGTGGTTTTTTAGACCTATTTCCTTCTTCGGGTTTGGTTTTGATTCTCAAGGGAAAGAATCATTTGAGAGGAATCTAATTTAATGGTTTGTGTCATCTTATCCCCTTACTTTTTTAGTTTAGGGTGTTCAATGGAGGATAGAGTAGGTACAGTGGAGTTCGATCTACAAAAGAATTATAGTAGGCATTTTACACCATAAAAGAGGGTTTTACAGTGTAAGTCTATGTTTTATGGATTATCAAGCTAGCGGCTTATGTCTTGTGTGCGGTGAAGGTATTCTACATGAGATGTGTTTACACTATAAAAGTAGATCTTACATTTAAAGTTAATTAAGCCCTAGATGACATGTTTTTCAGTGTATATTGGGGTTTCGGGAGTTTTATGGCCTAAAAAGTGGTTTTACGGTGTAATCTATAATCTGCCCAAGGAATTTATGGTGTAAAATTTTAATTTATTATGTAAAGGGGGCTAGTTATAGGTTTTTTATAAGTCTTTTTCAGAAAAATTTCATTTCATTTGTCTACTTGTTTTCTCTATCAATTGTGGGGAAAACCATAGGTGATTTTTGGGAGATCTTCCAACCCATCTTCCCTCAACTTGATCCTTGGGCTCCGATGGTTGCTCATTGGTAATCTGTGGTGAGTTGTTCTCTCTTTACCATGTTTTTATTTTCATTATTCTCTCTTAGTTTCACCATAGTGGTGTTTTTGTGATTGAGGTATGTGTTGGGTTGCATTTTGATGATCCCTTGATGTGGTGTAGGTTGATCTGTGATTTCCCTTATGTGGTTGTGAGTTGCGGGTTGTTTCTTCATTGACCTATGGTGTATAGTGAGATCATAAAGATTCTTTGAGGTAGGGATCCTTGTTCTCTCTTTTTTACATGTCATGTGTAGGGATTTCATGATTTTTCTTTCCATTGAAAGGATAGTAAGGGTTGACATAATAAGATAATAAATTGGTATGTGTGAAATTGATGGTTATAGGGAGATATCACATGATTTAATACTTTGATATATGTTATTGATGATGATATTATTCCATGTTGTTGCCTTGCTAAAAATGATGGTTGTTGGGAGCCTTGTTTGAACTGTTTATGATATTATGTGATGACCATTATTGTGTTTTTGTGTGAATTCACCCTTAATAAAAGGATAAAGAATTTATATTTTTCTAATAAAATGGTTTCCCATGGAAGCCTAGTTTTTTTGATAATACCCGTGCTAAATAAATAGGTAATGTGATAAAAGTCTGTGAATAAATGTTAAATATGGGATGTGTGATGTTGTGTGTGATTTTTCTTGTTGTGTTTCCCTTCTTGGTTTGGATTGTTGTGCAATAATAAAGGCGATAGACTGGGCTATGTGTTGTGTGGGGTTGTGATGCGATGGTTGGTTGGCATGGATTCAATGTGGGTAGTTTTACAATGGGGTATAAAATGGTTTTGATGTGAGGTTGTAGTGCATGATGCTTATAGTGAGCAGTGGTGATTATGTGTGGTGGTGATGTATAGTGGTTGTGTTGCGAGGTTGTGTTGTGTGATGGTCATAGTGCGTAGTGGTTATGATTTTTTGTGATAATTTGTGGTGGTTGATGTGTGGTGATGATGTGTGGTGATGATGTGTAGTGGTTGTGTTGTGAGATATTGTTGGGATGTGTGATGTGTGGTTATTATGGAATGATGGCTTGGTTGATGTGGTGTAGTGATGATGGTGGATGTGTGGTGTTGTGGTGATGGTTATGTGAGTTGGACCAGTTGTTGTGTGGAATGGTTTCATTAGTTTTCTGGTTATCCATGGAATATATGATGATTCTAAATGAATATGAATGGGTGAAATTGATTTGTGTTAATTGGTTGAATGAAATGATAAATGAATAGGATGTGTAAATGTGAATGATGTGTCTTAGTAAATGAAATTTATTGGGAACTTTATATATTTGTAAAGTGTTGAAACCTATAATTAAAAGTGGGGATGTTGTGTGAATTGTGTGGTGGTGGTGTGGTGTATTGCATATAGTGGTGGCATCGGTTGTGATGGTTGATGTGTGGTATTGTAGTGTTGATGTGGTGTGTTCTAGTGAAGTTGATGTAAACCCATAGGTTGTATGTTGTGTGTTATCTATATACCATTTATATTTATTTTATTTCTATATTCACCCCACCTCAATTGGATAACCTTACCAATGCTCATAGGTTCTAGGTTCTGAGTATTTTCCCTAACATCCAATATGGTGGTGATACAGATGGCTGGATCCACCCTCTTATCCACTCTTCCTTCAACATTAGTGATTATATGAGTTGATGTTGGAGATTACCCAGTAGTTTTGGACCAATTATTTTTGGATGATATGTGATATAATGAGGTAGTGATGTGATGTGATATGTGGTAGTGTTTATGTGTGGTAGGAGGAGGGAATGAGGTTGTTTCCCTTCACATTCATGATACCTTACTGCTCTGGTTATGTGATGAGATATGGTGTAACAGACCAAGTTTCTTTAGGAAAAATGGTATGTGATGGCCCAGGTGTCTTTGGGGGAGACATGATGTGGTGATTCCTGATGCTAGAATGGTATGTTAAACCTTGCGAGGGTGAGTTTGGTAGAAATTCATCCTGTCCCACATCAGAGATGGCCCATGTGTCTTCAGTTGATATGTGATGTGATGTGATGTGATGTGGTTGTAATCTGATGTGTATGGAAATGATGAGGGAATATAATGTTCAATTTTGGAGTGTGAGATTGGAAAATAGTGGGGAAGTTTCATTGGGGTGTCTTGCTTTGTTATAATCTCGATGTTATATTACTATATTGGATGCATGATTTTGTGAGTGAGCTATAGTGAGGTTAGGATTGGTTAGTTCACCTATTTAGGTGCTTATTGGTTCTCTTGTTTGTTCACTGGTGCATTAGCATGTTGTTTTCACATGTTCACTTGAGAACTTTGTTATTACCATACTAAGTATACCTATAATTCTCACCCTATGTATATAAAAAAAATTTAGGTTTCCAAAAGGACTTTAGTGACCAAGATGGACATTACTAGCCGGGTTGGAGTTGTTGTTGATTTTATTTCAAAGAATTGTATTTTGGTATTTACTTTGGAGACTTTTTTATATACCATTTTACTTTATTCTTGCATTTTGGGATGGTTTTTAGTTTAGAATTATATTATCTGTTGGAGTTTTTTTGTGGTTTCCTATGCTATCTCTCAATCTTGTTTTATATTATAGATGGTAATGTCTCCCATTTGTGAGATTTTTATACCCTTGGGGCTAGTATCCAACCCGAAGCCTATTGGATTCGGGACTTGAGTTTCATTATATATCTCCCTTAATTTTTCTATCTTAGGTGGGATGGTGTTGTGACAAAAACAGTGTACAATGCTACTATGGTTGATAGATTTCTAAGATCACTACCCATGAAGTAGCACAGTAAGAAAGTTGCAATTGGTGAAGAAATAACTTTATAGAATGCACTCTATATGAGATGATTGGTTAACTCTTGAAGTATTATATTTATTTTAAGAACATTGACAATAAATATTATAAGAATAAGAAAGTTATTACTTTAAAAATTCTTGTTACTTCTTCTAGTTTCTATGATGGTAATTCAGATTCCTCTACTAAAGGAAAAGAGAGGATAACTAAATTCATGAAAGGAGTATACAAAGAGATTAATATTAGGAGGTATAGAATAGTAAAAATGAATTTTAGTATAGATTATAGAAGGTATAACAATTAGGGTAGTTAAAATATTAATTATAGTAATTCAAATCTTACTTTTTATGAGTGTATGAGGAAAGGGCACATCAAACCTGACTGTTTGAGGGTAAAGAATTAGAGGAAATATAATAGTTTCAAAAAGAAAGAAAAAAGAGCATTGTAAGCCTATATAAATAGTTAAAATTCATATTTATGTGAAGATATTGGAATATAGAAGGAAATTTGTAATATTTTTTTATAGATAAATATGAAAGGTATCATTTTCACCTTCTTACTCATGTTTGTCAAGTGACTTGGGTGAATAAGAAAATAAGGTTGTAAATATTTATTTGATGGAAAGCATAGATGTGGTTGGTAATTTCAGTTATGATTATGACTATAACCTAAATTCTTTATATAGTAATACTAGTGTAAAATAGTTACAAAATAACATTCAAGAGTTATAGGATACTGTAGTTACTATTGTAGATACTTATATGAAACTAAATAGGGATTGAAAAGGTATGATAGAGGATAATGATAAGGTTGATTCTGAATTCTTAATGATTAAATAGAAAAATTAGATACTTAAGGATGATAATGAGAGGTTTAATAGCACTTCTTCAAATAAAAATGAAAATTTCTATGATGATTTGGAAGCTGTGCAAAAGGAAAGTGGTGAGATTGAGGTTGAAGTAGAAAGTTTTAAGGAAGCATCATCTAAAATAACTATTAAAAGAGATATTCTAGATGATTTTATGAAAATGAAAATGATTACTAGAATTAATAATAAGTAATATATTCTTGGTTATAATGATAAATTTCCCATAATGTACAGTAAGTTCTTTGTGAAAGGTAAAAGTGAAGGTATTTCTTTAGTTAACTATTTTAAGTGTGGTGCTTTTGTTCATTATGTATCTAATTTTTCTTTATGATTTGTTCAATATATTGGCCAAAAAAAATATTTTTTGTCTAAATCTAATTTAAATATTAAATTTTCTAACCCTTCTATAGGATGGGTTCCTAAAAGATCAGATCAATCTGATTGGGCCTAAGATAGTTTACATTCCCTTGTAAGAATGTTTCTTATAACCAGTATGTATACATTTTATAGTTTTATTTCCTAGTATGATTGAATGATATTTATTTTGTATGTTTCTATTATGTATAATGATCATGTATTTACTATTTTCTTATTTTGTTTACCAAAATGTTCTTAACTATTGGTTACATTTTAATTCTTTCAATATCTTTTATAATTCATTAAATGTCATTAACTATTTTTTGGCTCCTTTTAGTATTTTTTTTTTGTATAGGAGGGGTTATCATGATTAAAATTCATTGTAAAATCATTTCAAAAAGATAAATATTGAATTAAGAGTGATCATTTACTATTATTTATTATTTATTTCTTAACATTTGGTATTTCTTTTTATTTTACATGAGTTTAGGGGAGTTATTATTTTAAATTGTTGGAAATTTTTTATTGATCATGTTAAGTATTTTTTTTATTGATATTTTTATATCCTAGGTTTGGATATATCATTGAGAGGGAGAGTTTAACATCCCACCCCTCACCCATTGTCTTGGTAAGAGACGATGGGTGTTACTGGCCTTAGGTGACATCCCCAAGACATCAAAGGCTGGAAATAAATTCCAAGAGATTCATAAAAAATTAGGGGACAATTTTACCTTTGAAAATAAAACAACAAAACCAATATAACCTTAACCAAACAACCTCTATATTATGAATTACTAAAAAATAAAACTCAAATAAAACCAACCCATATTAGAGTACAAAGAGGAAACCAAAATCAAAAAAACTCAAAGATACCAAAGACATAAACTCAGTAGCTCCCAACATGATCCATGCTCCAACTCAATAATCCATTCCCATAGTATCATGATGCATCACTAAATAAATATGATACCTTTACTTTACCTATGTCTTGATATATCACATCTGAAAATTCACCAAAGTGCCCAAGAAGGTCGTGAGTATAAAACTTAGTATATTTTCTTCAATTAATTCTCAACTAATACCACTAGTATAGAACATGTTAGAACATTTATATAAAATAGTTTAAAAAATTAAATTAGTTTATATAAAATTCAAATAGTTTTCCAAACTAAAATAGTTTCCAAGGAAAGAAACCAAACAAGCTTTAAAATTATTTCTCAAATCCCATTTTAGCATAACCATTCTGTTTTCACACATGCATGAAGACCATGGACCTCCCTATACTCACAAGTGGTGAGTAATCCATTCACAGATCCATCACTTAGTGAACCATTTTGATAGGGGAAGCTTCACACCCTTATCCTTCCCATTTTGATAGGGGAAAATTCACGCCCTTATCCATCCCAAATTTACATGGACACAATATAACCATGCATTCCAAAATACCATGTAAAACCAAACATTCCAAGACATATTAATAAAACATTTATTTTATTGAAAACATTTATAAAAACATTTTTACATGCATTAAAACAAAACCACAATTTTAAAATCACTATTTTAAAATTAACATCACAAGGTTTTCCATAAAACCATCAAATTCCACCATTTCACAAAACCATCACCAAAGAGGTTTTCCATCAAGGATCACACATCAATTTCACAATTAAATTAAAGAAATTCAATAAATTTGAAATAAATCCTTCAAGTTCAATTAAGAGGATTCGAGAGTGAATCCACCTACCTCTCAACATAGGTGAAAATGAATAACGGTACACCAACATCAAAAACTCGACCTAGATCTTCAAAAAACAACCTTAGATCTTGATCACTTCAACAAAAATAACCATATTTCATAAATATTGAAATCACACAACATATATCTATCCCAAATGGATTAGATCTATGATTCTAAGAGAGGGAAGAATATGAAAACTAATGAAAATGATGAAGAATGATCACTTACCAACAAATACAACCTCTAACACACTTAGATTCTCCAAGGAATCACTCCCAAATCAATAGGAATAGTCTCTAAAGTCTTGGTAGGGAAAGAATTTTGATATAGGACCTATTTAGGTGGAAAACAAGAGTCTTATAGGGTAAATTGGATTAGATACATGAATTTTGGAACTAATTTTGAACGTTTCATGGTTAGGGTGCACAGTTGGGAAAATCGTGCGCTAACAGTGTGCCTACTCAGTGCCCACTGTTTCAATTTCAGGGTTTTATGGGAGGTTTTTCATGGTTTATTCTAACCGTTATTAAACCGATAACCTATATAAAATCCAAAAAAACATGTCAAAACTTATTTTAACCTCCCTAAACTTAATCTGAACAGTTTATATACTTAAAATACATAAACAAATGGACAAGTACCTGAAATCGAGGGTGCTACATTCTCCCCACCATTGGTCTTTCCATCCCTGAAAAATTATTAACCACCATTATCTTGAAATATTTTGGTCCATTTCTCTACCATTTACTTCTCATGTTCCCACATTTCATCTTAAATCTGACCATGTTTCCATAAAACCCAAACTAGACTTATGTTTTTTCCATGAAATACTTTCTCTTGCCTATCCACAATCTATAAAACATAGAATCTGGATCTAGGTCAATGTGATCCCATAGAATTACATGGTTAGTATCAGGTTGATACTTATTTAATTGAGATACAAGAAACACATTATGCACTAATCTGAAATTTGGTTGAAAATCTAACTGGCATGCCACCTCACCAACATGTTCAAGTATCTCAAAAGGGCCTATGTATCAAGGATATAACTTACCCTTATTCCAAAAATGATGATCTCCAGGACTTATAGAGATTATCAAGAACACTTGATCACTCACCTAAAATGGAAATGGTCTTCGAGGATGAACCACATATGATTTCTGGTGAATATGAGCTATATCCATTCTATTCCTAATCAACTGAATCTTATCTATTGTCTCTTTCACAAGTCTTGGTCTAACCAATGAAGTCTCACCTGTTTCCACCCAACAAAGTAGATAATGAAAAGGATTCCCACACAATGTATCAAAAGAATCCATATTTATTGAGTCCTGATAGATTTTGTTTTTTAAGAACTCCACTAATGATATTTTCTCCTCCCATGAGCCACCAAAATCCATTACACAAGAATGAATCATGTCTTCCAATGTTTGTATCATCCTTTTGGATTTTCCATTCATTTGAGTATGATATGATGTACTCATAGTCAATGAAGTATCAAGGGATTACTATAAGGATTTTCAAAAATGATACATAAACCTCAAATCCCTGTCTGATACTATCAAAAAATGGCACACCATGCCTTTTTACCAATTCATGGATATGGTTTTTTTACAAGTATTCCACTATAAGAGATTAATGAATAGGGATGAAATGGGACAACACTATGAGTCGATCTACTATCACCCATATGAAATCATGTTTTTGAATCATCCTTGGTAGACCTATTACAAAATCCATAGCTATCTTCTCCCATTTATAAATAGGGATTTGTAAAGATTTCAGTATACCCACTGGTCGTTGGTGTTATTTATTAGCCTGCTGACAAGTGAGGTATCTCAAAACAAACTCAGCTATATTTCTTTTCATGCCAACCCACCAAAATTGTGCTCTCAATGACTTATACATCTTTTTTATTCCAGGATGAATAGACCATATCGAATGGTGGTAAGCATGTATAACTTGTTCCTAAAAATCTATAGGTACAACCATCTGATATTAAAAAAAACACTAATCCTCTATCAAGATTCCATCCCTCAATGGTCTCCCCACCATTGAGTTTTGGCCTCATAGAAACACATTTAGAATAGGATATATGTGATTCTTTAACCTTATAAACTAAATCAGGAACAAAAGAAACTAAAAAGAAAACTAAAACACTACTTTGGTCTTGATAATCTAAATTCATGTTGTCTATCACTGACATCAACTGTCATTGATTTGAAGCATCTTTCACCAACTGACTATATGAATTTCTACTTAATGCATCTACCACCAAATTTCCTTTACCCAGTGTATACACTAATTCAAATTCAAATATTTGAATATACTCTATCCATATTATTTATCACATATTCAAATCTCTTTGTGATAAAATATGTTTCAATCTCTTATAATCTATAAACACCATAAATTTCTCACCAAAGAGGTAATGATGCCAAGTCATTAAAGAATGGACTACAACAGCCAATTCCAAATCATATGTTGGGTAGTTATTCTCATGAAACTATAAATTTTGTGATACATAATCAATAACATGATCTCCCTAAATGATAACAAATCCCTACCTAGATCATGAAGCAGCACAATACACTACATAACTTTTTCCTAATTCTGGAAATATCAAGATCGGTGTTGATGTAAGGTGAACTTTAAGAACTTGAAAGGACTTTTGACATTCCTTATTTCATTTAAATGGAAAACTTTTCATTTTCCAAGATACCATTGGTGAATATAGTCATCAAAATTCATGAAAAAACGTCAGTAATAATCAACCAATCCCAAGAAACTATATATCTCAAAGACATTATTTGGTGATTTTTAAGAGATCGCAGCCTTTATCTTTTATGGATGCATAGAAACACCTTTTTTAGAGATATCATGGCCAAGGAAACATAACTATTGTATCCAAAAATCAAAATTTTAAAGTTTTTCATACATGTGATGATCCCAAAAAATACCCAACATTATAGCCAAGTGTTTCTCATACTCAATCTTTATCCTAGAATACACTAGTATGTCATCCACAAACACCACCACAAAATAATCTATATATATTTGAAATATTTGATTCATAAATTCCTTAAATATGACTAGTGTATTCATAATACCAAAAGTAATACCACATACTCATAATGGTCATATCTACTCCTAAAATCTATCTTCAAAATATCCTTCTTATGAACCCACAATTGGAAATATCCAAAATATAATTTGATTTTAGTGAACCACTAGGCTATCCTCAATTAATCAAAAAGGTCATCAATGAATGGAAGAGGATATCAATTCTTTATCATAACTTGATTATTCTTATGATAATCCACACAAATATAAAGAGTTCTATCCTATTTTTTCACAAACAAAACAGGTGTTGTCTATAGACACGTACTAGGATAAATGAACTTTTTATTTCTAACTCTTACAACTATAATTTCAATTCCCTTAATTCTATTGGTACCATATGATAAGATGGAATATATATATATATATATATATGGTAATATTCCCTATTAATAGATCAATAATAAACTTCACTTCTCCTATGGGTGGAAACCCTGATAAACTATCGTGGAAAACATTAGGAAACTGGTTAACAATGTTGGAAACCCACTATTATTGATCTCATCCAATGATGCCAAGGTCAAGGCTACCAAATATTATTAGATAGTTCCAAATTTTGGTGCCAAAAACCATTATCCACTTTTATTTACATTCTAATCTCATTTAAACAAATGCTCGACACCAATATCAGTTTTAAAACTAACCCTTCAGGTATAATAGTTGATGTGGGATTTGAACATTGTCAACCAATCCATACCCAGGATTAAGTCATTGAAATCCATCTTAGGAATATATAAATCCCAAATTAATTCATCTCCATCAATAGGTATATAACATGATTTTCATATAAAGTCTCAACATTCTCTTTGTCCAAGAGGAGTTTTAAGTTTCAATACATGAGGCATCATCTCAACATGAAAACCCAAAAGATAAATAGCATGATAAGTAATAAAAGAATGAGATTCACCTGTATCAAATAAAGATTTCATAACGGTATAATTCAAAAGAACCATACTTCTCACTATTGAAGGTATTTATTGATCATCCACTATCATTTTCTCAGATCTATATAATTTCTTACTCACTACAATTTTCTCATTATTACAATGTTTAAATTTCCCTGGTTGAGGAGTCATGGAATTCCTAAAATCACAATGTATTTATTGGTTATTTTAATGAGAAATATTATTCTTCCCTTGTCCCATCTAAGCATACAATGTCTGCACAACATGAGATGTATCCCTAGTGCCTGAACTTGGAGCACTATGATAATAGAACTGAAGATATCCTATCTAGTTTCAATTATGACATGGTCTATATGGTGTTGTACAATATCACTTAATATGATTTAAGTAACCACATTGAAAACAACCCATATTACTCTTTGGTTTAGGAGGAATATTCATTGATCCCATCATCTAATTCTGATTCATACCACTACCTTGGAAATAGGTGTCCCTCTTCCACTTATTCCCAGAATTAGAGTTCCTACCATTTCCTATATGTATCAACATGCTTCCTCCATCCATATTTCTTGATATGTCCCTTTCTACCACCATTTATCTATTGATCAACTCTCTATAATCTGGTATAAAAAGCATGAAATTTTTTAGAGAATTTATGGACTCAACCCTGATTCAAAAAATCATGCCTTCAAGGACACACTTATAGAAACTTTTGGTGAAAAGTGGAATAAATTCATGAATTTATCTATATAGTCTATTATTGAGAGATTATTCTTATTTAAACATAAAAAATACATTTTTCTGACAATTTTTATTGTGTGAGTATAGATTTGTTTGTTGAAAAATTATTTAAAATCATCCCATGCAATGACTTGGTCCAATTTATCCTAAACTACTAAATCCCACCATTGGCATGAAATATATTCTAGCATGTACATTTCAAAATTTACTTTAAAATCAACTAGTGTTCCAAGTAAATTGAAGATTCAATTCATCCTATTTAGCTACACTTTTTTTCCAATTCTGAATCACCCTGAAAGATGGGTGGATTCTTATTTTGGAACTAAACCAAATGATCCACTTTCCTTGGTCCATCCCTTCTTTTCCCTCTATACATGGATTGAAAAAAATTGACCAATACTTTGAACCACCTGTTGGTTCACCTATGTATTAGGTGAAACCACATTCTCAGTAACCGCTTTTGGTTGGTTTCTACAACACCTGCCCAGTGTCATTTTCTATAACCCAAAATAAAATTCCAGTTAGCCTCACTCTCTAGAAAATAAAGGCTTATCAATTTCAAATTTACCACATCACATATATCATAATAAGGCTTTCCAAAATTCAACAATTTCCACTTTCAACCCATTTTTGAAAATTCCACCATGCTCTTTCAAAATCAAACCATTTTCAACTATTTTTAAAAATCAACACTTTTCCACCAAATCATAAATTATTACTCAAAATTAAATATGTACTCTTAAGGGTAAGTCGTTTATATCAATGTGAGTTATGCTTTTCTCGTCATCTAAACCCATGATGATGAGGTTAGAACTCTTATAAGTGTCTCACAGCACTCATTACCAAAACTATATGGTAACTTGAAGTTCAGCATGAACAGGTTAGCTATGCCTTTTTATGATCTAAATTTCAAGTTCTAATGATCTTGATCCTAGATACCAACCTAAATCAAGGACTAAATAAGAATGAAATTCCAAATACAAGACCGAAAAAAATGATACCATTTGTAACATCTCACCCCTCTCCTATTGGCTTGGAAAGAGGTGGTGGGTGTTACTAGCCCTAGGTGACATCCTCAAGACAACAAAGGATAGAAATAAATGCAAAGGGATTCATAAAAAATTGGTGGATGGATTTCCCTTTGAAAATAAAACAAAAAAACCAATATAACCATAACCAAATACCCTTTATATGATGGATGAGTACAAAATACAACTCAAAGAAAACTAAACCGAACCAAACTATATCAGAGTACAAAGTAGAAACCAAAACCAACAAAACTCAAAGATACCAAAGTGATAAACTCAATAGCTCCAAACATGTTCCAAGATATAAATAAATAATCCATGTCCATAGTATCATGATGCATCACTAAAGAACTGTGATACCTTTCCTTTACCTATGTCTTGATATATCACGTCTGCAAACACACCAAATTTCCCAAGTAGGGGTGAGTATAAAACTCAGTAGATTTTCCCCAATGACTTACCAACTCATGCCACTAGGATAAAACATGTTATCGCATTTATATAAAATATTTTAAAAATAATTTAAATCAATTAATATTAAATCCAAATAGTTTTCCAAAATAAAACATTTTCTAAGTAAATAAACCAAACAACCCTTTAAAACCATTCCTCAAATCCCATTTTGGAATACCCATTCCATTTACACACATCCACACATTCAAAGACACATGAAAACCATGTAAATCCCTATAATCATGAGTGGTGGGTAATCCTTTCACCAATACATCACTCGGTGAACCGTTTTGATGGGGAAAACTTCACACCCTTATCTATCCTATTTTGATGGGGGCAACTCTATGCCCTTATCCTTCCCAAATGAACATGAACACACACCAACCATGTATTCCAAAATAATATTCCAAACCAACCATGCTAATCCATTTCAATAAAACATTTCTTTTATTGAAAACATTTATACAAACATTTTTTCATGTATTAAAACAAAATCACAATTTTAAAATCAGCATTTTAAAATTAACATCACAAGGTTGTCCACAAAACCATCCAATTCCACCATTTCACAAAATCGTCAATAAAAAGGTTTTACATAAATAATCACACATAAATTTCACAATTAAATTCAAGAAAATAAATCAATTTGAAATCAAGCCCTAAATTTCTAATCAAGAGGAGTCAAGAGTGAATCCACCTACCTCTGAACTTAGGTGAAAACGACGAACAATCATAAAACATCAAAAAATGGACTAGATCTTTAAAAACCCACCTTAGATCTTGTTCCCTTCAACCATAAAAACCATATCTCATAAATATTGAAATCAAAAAACATATATTTATCATCGGAGGATTAGATATATGATTCAAATAGAGGGAAGAAGATGAAAACTAAAGAAAACAATGAAGAACAATCACTTACCAACAAATTTGGCCTCCAACTCACTTAGATTCACTTAAGAATCTCTCCCACGTCAAGAGGAATGGTCCCTGTAGACTTTAGAGGGAGAGGGATTTGAGATGGGACCTTTTTAGGGGAAAATGAGAGGCTTATGGGGTAAATAAAATTAGATCTATCAATTTCAAATCTAATTTTTAACGATGCACAGTTAGGGTGCACGGTTAGGGTGCATGGTTGGAAAAAATGTATGCTAATAATGCATGATCCACTTCCTACAAACACACCTTGCATAGTTGGCCCATACATTTAGACAAATCGTGAGCCAATGGTGATATACCCCACTATACAACATTACACAGTTTCTCTTGGGTGGCCAAACAGTTTGGACAAACTGTGCACCTACCCAGTGCCCACTATTTTAGTTTCATGGTTTCCTAGGAGGTGTTGCACATTTCTATTAACCGTGATCAAACTGTGAATAGATGGAAAATCCACAAAAACATTCCAAAACTCCTCTAAAACACTTGAAACTTAACCTAAACACTGTATATTCTTAAAATACATAAAAAAAGGGTCAAGTTCCTAAAACTGGGGGTGCTATAAGGAGGTTATGAATTAGTGATGTACTTTTTACATTTTATTCTTTTCAAATAAACATCTAAAATCAATTCAGATCTTGATCCCTTATTCATTAGAGTCTCACCTCTCATGTATGCAAATAAATAAAAGCACTAAAATTTGAATGAGTATTTTTATAAGGTTTTCCCCTGATATGGGTGACTAAGTACTTACTATATTCAAGATAATATGAGATATATATTCTCTACTAGTAATAAGAAAAGTTATTACAAATAAATACAAACTCTAGTAATACATGATCACTAATGATTATTGTGGACCATCTTCCGACGGGATCTTTAGAATAGCATCCCACCAGTGTTCTTTATACTGACTTCCACCTATTGTGATATCTCCTAAAAATCCCTAGTTTTTTATACTGGCATCCCACAAATTCTTTAATGGTATTCACAACATTTTTTGAATATGTATTCAACCACTTATTCCTACTAATACAGTGTGCATTTTGGCCTTGTTCTATGCAAACAAATATTCTTCCGAATCACTGCTGGCCTTTCTCACCTTACTCCTTCGATACTTTGGTGTATCAGCTTCTAAAACTGATATAGAAAATTATCTCACACAATAATTCTTCATGACCTAAGTGCATAATTTATTTACAATATAACAATAATTGTTCATATGATAATAACTCATTTATTCCATGATTTAAATTTGTTATGAATAACACATTTAATCTCACTCATTTAAATTTTAATACTTTCTGTATATTGGGTATTCATTTCCTCACTCTTTAATACCTGAAAATATTGTGGGTGTTATTCCTCCTCATTTTTTTCATGGATGCTATAGTGTATCCAATATCTCAATAGTGCAGCATCCTTAAAGTCCATAGTTCTACATCATAGCTAATTTACCTATAGTGTGGACACCTATAAAATAGAAGAATACCTAAAAATAATATTTACTCACTTTTTGGCGTAGCCATTCTTCCACTATGAAACACGTTATAATCTTCCATAATTATAAGTGGGGTATTCTCATCTCATCTTTCTTCTCAAAAACAAATTATTTTAATTTTTTTTAAAGAAAATAACGGTATCACATCATACATGCTAAAGTGACTTTAGTTAATCAACTCTAAGTCTACATGGGAAAACCTAGTATAGAAAACAAAAGAGATAAAACCAAGGTTTTCTAAGTTATCCATAAAATACTCACTAGTGATACCATGCTCATATATTTCTCAATTTTAAAGAAAAGGGATAAATAATATGATTTATCAAAGAAGTAAAAAATCCCACACACACCTCAACAAACACATCATAAAGTTTAGGTGTGTAATAATAACTCCCCCTTTATATCATCTTTTCATCGACTAAGAACTCCCCCTTAATAATTATAATTAAGAATGAGGGAAGGGAGTGTGATTATCTTACCTCAAACTTCATGTAAGCTCCCCTTAAAGGGATTATCTCATTCATCATCATAGAAATTGACGAACTCCATGATGAACATCATTTCACCTTTAATTCCCTTTATACTAGTTCAGATAAACAAGAATAAGGGGATAAGGAATTTCTTTAATGCTTCTTAGTTAGAGAAACAGGGTTGAGATTTTCTCAACCCAGAAACTCTCTTCAATCCAACTCTAGTTCTCTTCATTGTATCACTACCTTTGATTTTCTAGTTTTGATCAATTGAGGGTGGAATGGTTTTCCTCTTCATCTTATTATGATTCATAAAATCATGTGCATAATCATATGCTTACTTTTATTTTTATTTTGTTTTTACTTCTTTTGTAGGTGGAAAAATCACATAGTTATTTTCATTATGCATAGTTTTTTTATCCTGTACAAAATATCTCATGATATTTCTAGATATGATCATTTGAAAACTTTATATGGTTTTTGGATTCATCTAGTGAGTTCTTTGGTCTACCTTTAGCATATAAATTTCCTCCTATTTTTTTGATTTACCCTTCTGACAAGAATTACTTTGAACAAAATAGTCATAATTCTTTTCTCTTCTTATATCATTCTTTACTTAGGCATACTAAAGTAACTATCCTGTAAGGTTTTTCATTCAAGTTTTAGCATAATGACCTTATTGGTCACATCTTTCATAGATTTTCTTTAGATAACCTAATTTATTCTAAGAATAAATACTTTTTGATTTCTCAGCAAAAAAATTATACATTCTAAGACTATTTATTTTTCTCATAGAGTTACTTATTTTCTTTTCAGAATTGGTTCCCCTTGATCTATGCCAATTCTGAGAAAGTGACATGTTATACCAGTAATGGAAATATTTGTGTCCAAATTTACTATAACAGTAGAAGTTGCCTCTAAAATTATATGTTCTATAATTTTGACCTCTTTATTGGTGATAAATTACTTGTTGTCTGGATACACTCATGTCATGAATTTTCTTCAGTCGTGGGGAAAATTATTTTCCTAACTCATTAAATTTATCATTATCATAATCAATCCATATTATTCCATTTTTTGTGTTAGAACCTATACTGCTGTATTAAATAGATTTATTATTACTGGTATAATAAAAAATAACATAAACATTCTCTTTTGGACAGATATTTATGAAAGCTTTGGATGATTCAGATTTAACAATTACTATTTTATCCAAATCATAACTCATCATTTTCAAGGTGTTTTCTGTTTTAAGATACCTAGACTATGTCTCATTCATTTATTCTTCTTTTTCGTCTAGTTTTATATTGATATATTTCAACATCTTATCCTATTCTATAATTTTCACCTTAAAAGTTTTGATCTCTTCAATAAGATCATTCACCTTCTTATTTTTATTTCTTTTATCTTTCTCCAATGGTTTGATTCTTTTCTTAAGCTGAGTGCTTTGATAAATATATGCTACAAGTTAATATCTCAACATGTATTTATGGTAGTTCTCTTCTTCTTTCTCATAATTTCTTGAAGAATATCTATGTATATTAACTTTTTCTATGAAGGTTGTATGATTTTAATTTGAAACTTCATCTTTTGATTCAATCCATGCTGAATATTCTTCATTAACTATCATGCCCGTTATAATTTTCTTATACTTCCTTGAGAATTTCTTTTTCTTTCTAGTTCCACCTTTACTATTTTTTCTATATATTATTTTAATTTAATATTATTCTTCTTTATCATTATCAAAATAATGAGATTATTTCTTTGAACAACCAATTGAAAAATGTACAATTTAACCATAATTAAATCACTTTAAAGGAATAAAACCTTTAAATTTTCCCTTCCCTATTTTAATCCTTTTGGAAATAAAATACATGACTCTTTTATAATCTGCATCACTTACCTCATCCTTATTGGAATATGAGGATATTTCATCTTTATTTTCCTTCATCTTGAGGATTTTCATTACTTTTATAATTCATTTCATCCTTGTTTTTCTTTTTTAATATAGGAGTTTTTCTCATCTTGTAATTGGGAAGTGTATTATGAAACTTATCAAGAGATAAGTATCTAATTTTTCTAGAGAATAAATCTTTCGATCAAATCTATTAGAAAAGTTACACATCAATTTCTTGAAAACATATGAATCTTACAAAGTATCTCCAAAAATCTTGATATGACTTATTATCTCATTTAACCTAGTAAATTATTCATCAAAAATATAATAATCATCCATTTGTATATCTTCAAACTTAGCTCTAAAAATTTTTAGTTTAGATTCTTTGATCTTCACATTCCCTTCATACATATTATCAATTTTACCCCACATATCTTTGGTTGTTTTTAGTCTCATCACCTTAGTGAAATCTTTATCATACAAGGATGAAAAAATAGAAATTTTTGTATTTTCTATCTACTTAAATACTTCTCTCATCAACATGTTTCATAGAAGCATCTATTCCAGGTAAGATAAAACCAATTATTACAGCATCACTAATTTTAAGGCCCTGTGAATGAAGATATGGTAGCATTCAGTTCTTCCATGCATAATAGTTATTTCCATAAAATAAAGGAAATCCTCTATTAATGAATGAATTCAAACTCTCCATCATTAGTCTTCAGTAAAGGTTTGATCTTTACAGAGGTAACTTCATGCTCTGATACCACTTGTAAAGCTCAGGTTCAAAAATATCACTGGGAGGGGGAGGGGTGAATCGATGATGTACTTTTTACAATTTATTATTTTAAAATCAACCATCTTGATTGTTTCATATCTAGATCCATTATTCTTTATAATCTTAATTATCTTATATAAAAAAATAAAAACACTAAAAATTACATGAGGATTTTTACAGGGTTCACCCCCGAGCTAGGTTACTATGTACTTATTATGTTTAGGATGATATGATACATAGACACTCCACTAGTAATAATAAAAGTTATTACAAGTATAGAAAAAATCTAGTAATGTATGATTACTAATGACTACTATGGAATGTCTCTTGATAAGATATTTAAACTAGTATCCAACCAGTTTTCTTTATACTAACTCCTGCCAATTGATCTATCTCCTAAAAAGATCTGGTTGTTTATACTGGAATCCTTCCAATTCTTCAATGGTCTTCATAACCTTTTCTGAAAAATTCTTCAACTTCTTCTACCTACTGATTCAGTGTGCATGTTAGCCTTGTTCTGTTTCAAATCCATTCAAATAAATGTTCTTTTGAATCATTTCTGGCCTTTTCACTTCTTCCTTTGATACTTTGGTGTATCATCTTCTTAAACTGATCTAGCAAATTATCTCACATAATAATTATTTATCACCTACATGAACAATTTATTAACAATAGAACAATAATTTTTCATGTGATGATAACTCATTTATTTCATTATTTAAATGTTTTATGAATAACACATTTAATCTCCCTCATTTAAATCTAAATACCCATTGGTTGTTAGTTATTCATTTTCTCAGTCTTTAATAATTAAAAATATTGTGGGTATTATTCCTCAATTAATTTTCATGGATATTATGGTGTGGACAATAACTTTACAGTGTATCATCCTTCAAGTCCATAGTTATATAGCACAACTTATTTCTCTAAGGAATGGACACCTCTCAAATGGAAGAATAGATGTAAATAAGCTTTAATCACTTTGTGGTGTATCAATTCTTCCATGGCGCAACACCTTCCAATTTTCCAAAATCACAAAACTCAACTATTTCTCTTATAGTGCAATTCCATTCACCGCGACATAGCTCCCTCTAATTTTCCATAAATGCAAAGCTCATTATGTTTTTATTAGGGTGTAAACTCATGCATTAAATTATAGATCCTTGTAGCAAGAAACCTTTCTACTATGAATTTTAAACAATCCATGACATAAACAAGGGATGCATCATATCCATCTCATTTGGTCATGGATCTTATGGTGAGGTGAAAAAACCCTATGGCATTTCCTTCTCATCATGCAGAATCATCAGGCATTCCCTTCATTTTGAATTCCTGAAGGAATCGAGTTTCATTCATCTTATTAAAATTCCCAAAAGACTTGGTAAATATCCATTCTTCATGATTCATATGAATATACCCATGTATTTTCTAGTATGCATGAATTCTCATACATGTCATGAATATTTCACCCACTATATTTTCAGATGCGACTCAACCCATTCTTTATTTTCCTCATTAAATGCATATTCATGAAATTTTAAATACATGAATATGTTATTTTGATCAAACCTATGTATTTAAATTGTGCATTTACTTCATCCAGGAGATTGGATTCATTAAGCTCCATCACTACTTGGTGAAATTTTTCATGCATGGAAGATGCATTAATATCGTGGGTGGTATGCTCTTTAGACTCACTTGTATCGTCATAGGTTGTTGAGGCATTATATTTATCCAATGGTCATAGAAATGATCTCCAAATCTCATAAATGGAAGAAGAACCCATTCACAACTGAACTATTGATCACCAGAAAAAAAGATAACATGTTGTAGCGGATTGGACAGGCAGGATCAGTTGTACCATGTAGCTAGTGTTATTTTCATAACTTTTTAGAGTAGGAATAATACCCTATAGGTCCCACATCCCACATAGATCTTCATATTTGTCTCTCTCTCCCATTTATACTTCCACATTCCATGGACTTGTCGATCCAGAAATGGGGTTTGTCACCTGTAACACCTCCCACACTTGCCTCACAAGTCGCGCCTCACCTTTGTTGGACCACCAACACTCAACCCATCTACATGTGCGCTCACCTACGTGCTCCTGTGGGCCTATATATGGACCCACTCTCTATCGTTACTTGGGATGTCCTGGCTGACTCTCGCTCATGGTTGAGGCCTGCTCCCACAAATAATGGTTAAGGTGGATGGATGGATCATGTGGTTGGCCCCTAATTTTTAATAATTCCAACAAAAAAATACTTATATTATATTCTAAGTGTAGAATATATCATCAATCCTTCCTCAAATTCATTATGAAAAATAAATATTATTTTTCATAGATTTATTTTAATTCTTTAACTTTTAAATTCTTCTTCATTCAAATCAATATTTTCATGGTCTTCACTTCATCAAAACTCCTCATGTAATAAAGTTTATATTGCATGGACTTATTAAAAGTATTCTTCTTCTTCTTGTTGTAAATAATGTGCAAACACCTTATCACATGCTTTTTCATCTAGTATCATCTCCAAAATTTGTCACAACTTAAAAATAAAGAGAATTTTCCAATCATAACATCAAATTCTATAAAGAAAATCTATAACAATTCTCCAAGAATCACCACTTAACATATTATACCATTGATAACAAACGAAACACTTGGGTCCAATAATATTTCATACTATTTAAGAATTCTTGTTTTCTCTTTGAATTATTATTATTTTATGTGCTTTATTGTTTAATTTAGGGGTATATGTTTATTAGTTATATTTTATGCCCATGTTGCTTTTTGTTTTGTTAATTAATATTTTTTTAGTTTTTACATGGACTAAAAAATATTTTTATTATGTTTTTTTATCTTTATTGAAAGGGGGAGAGATGTTTAGGTTTTGTAATTATCAAAAAGGGGGATAATTTTGAGTGTCTTATTTCCAATTCATTAATTATGTTATTATAATTATGTAACTTGCATCTATTTTTATTATGTTTAATATTGTATATATTATTCATTGTTTATTTTTTATTATTTTGGAATTTTATTATTCCAGTTTCTCATATTTTTTTCTAAGGAAATTTTGTTTGGTATAGGATCATACACATTCACGATAAGCTCAAAGATAATTCTTATGTTTTGGATTTTATCTAAGTATAAATCCTTATGAATTGAAGAAATTTATTACATATTTGAAGATTGGAAATCTGGCTAAGTCAAAAAAAAACTCATGTATAAAGTTCACAATATATTATATATGAAGCTGTAGAAATATTTTATATATTGATTCTTTTATAAAGAAAAATATATTTTATATGAAATTAAGTGTAAATATTATGTATTGGAAATTTTTCTAAGGGAAGAATATCAAGTGTTGGAAGAAATATTATGTATCAAATTTTACTTTGATGTATGATGACTGTTGAAAATTTTGGTAAAGTATAGAATCTTACATATGAATAATCTTATGTATAAAGACTCTTACATATTGAATATTTGGAAAACTATGGAACCCTTGTGTATAAAGGAAAAATTGGAAAATTGTAAAAGTAAATTACTCTTACGTGTTACAGTAAGGTATTTCAAAAGTTAAGGTCAGAAGTATTTCATAAGTTAAGTTGTGAATTGTTTCATAAGTTAAGTTTATAAGTGTTTCAGTTCACAATTATTAAAAAGTTAAGGATTTAGAAGATATACTCTTTAATATCATTAGTTCACCACTTTTATAATTATTTTTATAGGTATTATTTAATATTTATAGGTTTATTTTCATGGGAGATATTAAATCAGTATTTAATGTCATTTTTTAGGGAAGAATTTAATAATTATTTAAAATGATGATTTTGATAAATTAAGTACATAATTATCAAAATTTAACAACTTATAAATGTATATACATTGTGTGAGTTATGGTAACAATATTAATTATATTATTTGAATTATTCTAATGTTTATATTTTAAAGTTATTTTTTGTGTCATCTATATAAAGAAGTTTGAAGATACATATAACTTGACATACAAATTTCAAATTCTAAAGTGGTGTTGGGTTTTAAAGATAATTTTTTTTCAAACTACTGTACTAGATTTCTCAAAGATAATTTTTATACATCTATGAAGGTCTAAAACTTTTCTACACTAAAAAAATCACCTACAATATTTCATTGGTTTAACTATTTTATTTTTTTTATTATTTTGTATTGTCTTGTACTGTAAAGTTACTATTGAGTTATACTCATGACTCACACATGGTTATACCTCCTTTAAAAGTAATGTGTTGGGTTATGCTTACCTAAAAAAAGTAGATAATAGGTTATTCCTTGTCCCTGAAAAAATGAAGGTGGTTAGGCTTTACCTCCAAGTGTGAATAATGAGGGTGGGTTAGTTGTACATAGGTTTTGGTGAAATGAGGGTTTTAGAGAGTTATCTCTCTCCTTAAAATGTGAGGTCTATTTATTGGATGTCCATACTCATGAGTTGAGAGTGTAAAGAGTGGATGTATTATTGGTTGGATCTAAACTACTATAAAACCCTTATGTTCTCATTTTTATCATTATTTTTCTTATACTCTTCTCACTCACTACATTTAAATGTTTATGAAATAATTTTTTATTCTTTATATCTATAGTATTCAATATTATAATTTTAATTAATTTGATCATTTTAGGATAGAAGATCTACCCTTGTCTTTCCCATCTCTATTATGGGACTTTATAAGAGGTTTCATCATAGCCCTCTTACTCACACTACAATTTAACCTCATGTTTGGGCATTGTGTTGTGAAACTAGAGTTCATGCCATAATTTTCCCTTTAGTAGTTTATTTAGCATGGGTAAACTCATATTCTCTGTGTTTATCACTTTTGTTCTTTTAGTAAAATGTTTATATAGGGAGGTCTATTTTGGTTGCCTCCTCCCCTCCTATTTTCTCCCTTGGAACCCTTTGATGAGGAGTGTTATTGGTTTCCATTTTGATTCAATGGATTGGATGTAGATTCCATTAAATCATGGTGGAATCATCCCAAATCAAAATAACTTTACATAAAAGCATGTAATCACTATTTGATTCATTATAAGAATGTTACTTGGTGAGTTTTCCTAAATATTTCATAAATTCTTTATGAAATTGGAAACCAATTAGATATCATCTGGTGGGGATTTTTCTAATAGTGGTGTTTGGGGTACATCATTGACCTTATGCACATCATTGATCTTTTCTTAGTGTCGCTGTATTTTTTAGTGAGTTTTGGGAATTATAATTCTTGGGGTGATGTTGTTAATTAATTATAAATATTTATAATTAATTTCATGGGTGTTATGGTTTGAAATAGAGTCTTGGTATCTTTATGGATTTTGGATGATCTTGGATAGAGTTTAAAGAGGTTACTTAAGGATGGAAATTCCTATATTGAGGTAGGTCGTCCCAAAAATACTTAAATATATGCCTATTTATATATTATTGTGCATGATTTCGTGGGAGTTTGGTCTTGGGTAATTTAGAATGGGGTCAAGAGTAACCTGAGTAAGAGTTTGGTGTCTTAGAGCCCCTAGTGATTTGAGCGAGTTATATTTGATGTTTGAGTGATTTAAAATAACCTAATGAATTCTTATCCAAGAGGGTGAGAGTGATAATAAGTTGTGTGAGGGGTCCTGGATAGTTTTTCACACATGATATGGGTTTTGGATAGCTTAGGTTGATTTCCTAGGGTTAGTGTGGAAGGAATGGTTGGTTTAGGCCCTTCTGTGATGGATTTGATGGTCGTGCATCTCATGCATACCTAGGAATGACCCCCTTTGTGGGTGGGTAGTGGTTTTAGTGCTTGAGGTGGGTTTGGTAAGTACTTTGTGGCTTGGTATAGTGTGATGAGGAGGGTTTCCTCTAGATGGTGAGCTTGAGAACTCTCATATGAGAGGTATGTAATGGGAACCCAAGTGTGGGTTGTGGGAATTGTTTTATGATGGCATGGAGATGAATTTCTAAGGGGCCTTGGTTTTATTATCGATATAGTGATGTTGTGATTTGAAGAGGGATTGGATCAACCTATTGAAGTATGGGTTGGGTAGGGTCATTGAGTGTGGTTTCACTATGGTGTGGTTTCACTATGGTGTGATGGATGCAGGTTGGTATGCAACTAGCCATGGGACCTACCTAATGTTGGTGGTTCAGCTCATGTGGAGGTTGTATCTATTATTTCCCTCCTTAAGATCAACTACCTACATTGTGATTAGCCATGGGGCTTACCCCAAGGGGTTGGTTCAGCTCATATGAGAGGTTGGATACATTGTTTCCATCTTTTACTGGGCTCTCCCTCACTTGGATTTTACAAGGACTCTCTCCCAAACTTAGTATAAGAATTGTGTGCTTAAAGTAGGAATAGAATTGATATAGAAATAGAAAAATAATTCAACTCGTAGTTGACTTTGCAACTAATAGTATATGAATCTTCTCTAGAAAATATTTCTTCAAAGATGAAATAGTTCTGAAATTACCCTTGGATATATATTTGAGCTTCAATGAACACACAACAATAATAATACAATTCTTTCTCTTTCCTTATTTTTCTCTATATTCTTCCTCTATTTAATTTAGTCATAAAATAATTGGAATATGTAATAGTTTTAGAATAATCGTGATATTTAGCATTTTTTGACTATCTTATAGCTTCCATCAATCTTCCCAATATATATATATATAATATCTTTAAATACATTAGTTAAATTAATCCATAATTATATCCTTAAAAATAGAATCTCTTAGATTTAAAATAGTCCATGATTTTCCCTTTAAAAATTGAATTTCATATAGTTTTTATAGACTTTATTCTCAAAAAATAAAAAATAAAATAATTTTGGTAAAAATACTTGAAATAAATGTGATTTTAAAATATTTAATCTACTTCCTAAAAATATGCTTCATATCCATTGAAGAATTTCTATTCAAAAATACCATTTATAAATACCCAGTTATATTCCTAAATTCATAACCTAAAATAAATCTCCCTTCAAGAGTCTTATTATATTTTGGAGCTTTGATATTCCTTAAAAATCAACTTTGAATCATCTCTATTAATCTCATAAATTTAAATCTTTACAAAAAAACACTCCAGGTTCACAAAACTAAAAAATACCTATTTTTTTGTTTTTTATAGAATCATTAGAATATAAATATTTTTCAATTTAAATCATAAGTAAATTCTCCATTAAATTATCACATAGAAATATCTATTTAATAGTTATTCAAAATCTTTAATGAAAATTGAAATCTAATCTTTGAATAATTCTTGTAATTTATCTCCACAAATACAACAATTTTGAAAATCCTAAATTTTGAATTTTGAAACCTTTTCCTTAATCATACACAACATGCCCTATCTGCAAGATAATATGACACGTGATTCGGTGATTCTAATTAAATCTGAATTTAGTTAATTGCACATGAGTATTAGTGATTTTTGTTTAATATGATGTATCCCGACCACTTTGGTTTTATTTATACGCGGCCTTAATCTTACGTGACTATGAAATATTTGGGATTTTAATCTTATATAGTTTCTCTTTATGTGGTGTATAATGATTCATATATGAGAGAACTCATTCATGATATCTCCTTGTAGAGTGTTCTCCTTATATGGCTTATTTTGATGTGCGATATAAAAATTTGGCTTCACTTTATGTAATTTTCTTCTATTCAACATTAATCATATGTGATATTAAGTCTTCATTATTCATGTAATAATAATAATTGTATGTGTAAGAATGAATCTTAGAATAAAAATTATATTCATAAGAATTAACTTTGAATAAATTTATTTGTGTAATACAATTTCTCCACACATAAGATTCTTTCCTTAGACAAAAATCAGCATGTAATATTTCTTCCTTTAATAAAAAATACAATACGTAGTATATTTACTTTAACAAAATAAAAACATAATATATTTGACTTAAATAAACATTCACTGGATACATGAGAAATATGTTTTCATAATATCCAAAAATATAGTATATTTTTAAAGACAAAATAAATACGTAATACATTTCCTTAATACATAATATTTTATACTTAGTAAATTTTCTTCAAAATATAATAAAATTGGAATAATAATGAAATAATAATAATTTCATTTGAGAAAATCTAATAAATAAATAAATAAATTTTAAACTAATTAATTAAAACAAAAAAAATTAATTAAACAATTATACACACATGATAATAATAATTATTAATTCACATACATAAAAACACATAACATAAATGTAACAAATAAAACCATATTAAACATAATAAATCATACTAATTCATATGAACTTAATTAATAAAAAGAACACATTATAATAAAAAATAATAATAAATAATGAATAAGAATAAATAATGAGAGAGGAATATAAATTATCAAAGGATAATAAAGTGGAAAAAAGCCACTCAACATTCCACCCTTTTGATAATTATGCTGAAAATTAATTTTTTATTATCAAAACACTTTTGAGGAAAAGTGAGAAATCATGAAATACAACACCAACCACTTAGAAACCAAAATAGAAAACTCAGAACATATACAAGATCAGCTCCTCCCCAGCAATTTCACCATATCAAAGCCTTCATCAAAGCATGACCCTTCAACAAACAGTCACGTGCATAAATGCACGGGCACAGAACCAATAGCAAATCCATACCCTCTCAACGACCAAATCCAAAAGGCAAGCTTTGGTGAAGTCTTCATGCTCTAATCTCCATCTGTATCAAATCCACATATAGTTCTGAGTTTAATCACTAGGATTTCTGCATAACTATCCAAAGAACTAGACCTAACACAGACACAGATCGTACAGTATTCCACAAAACCAACCAAGCCCAACAAACCAACTTAAACAGAATCATAAAAGAGTAACTTAAGATTACCAAAAAAACCCCATTTTTATAATTACAAAACTCAATCACACTCTCCCCCTTTTATAAGGATAAAAAAGATAATACATTATAGATAATATTATGTAAAAACAAACTAACATAATATAACATAAATAATAGGGACATAAGTAGTAATTGAATTTCTCCTCATTTTTTAACCTGATAAATCCTAATAAATAGTAAATAATAAATTAAAATGAAAAAGGGGTATAAATATGAAAAGTAATCATATCCCCTATATTAAACAAATAAAGTTCAGTAAAGAGTGAACACTAAATATTTATAGATAGTAAATAATAAAAATTAAAAGGAATGCTTGGATTAAAAAATAATTCCCCCTTAATCCAAGATTCCTTTTTGAACAGATGTCACCATGAATGATCCATCAAGTAAACTCCCCCTGTATAAGATAATTAACATCAATAAGCCACAAAACATGCTATAAATATTCAAATAATTGATAACAAGTTTACACTGAATTAAATAAGTAATCAATAGTTTAGATCAAGCCAATAAAAACAAAATAAAATAGTTCACACGTGATAAATATTAAAGAAAAATACCCCCTTGAAATGATCATTTTTATTCAAAATAAATATATTAAATATAATCAAAGAATTGAATAAAAGATATTCAAAGAATTAAATATAACATATTAGTGCATATCATGTATACTAAAGATGGAAAATAACACATGGTACAGGCCCAAAATATAATAGAATAATTCAAGTTAACATTTCAAAAAATGAAATAATAAAGGATAAGAATGCTATTTAAGATAAAAATATATAAAAATTGAATCATATTAATAAAAAAATTAGTACATGCACATTGGATATTTGAAAAATAATTTAAAACCAATATAAATAAGATTACAACAGTGACTGGTAATGATAAAAAGAGAATAAGAATAAAGTTAAACTAAATATATATTAATATATACTCTTTATATCTTTAAGATAGTGAAAGTTATGGAAATACATAGAATAAATTTTGATATGAGAATCAAAACATAGAAAATATAAGATTTATACATTTGAAATGAGCATCAAGTTGCAAAGCATAACATGATTAAAAACTTAACATCAAATAAGGAAAGATAGTTAATATTCATAACAAGTATTGTCCCACTTAATGAAAAGTTTTAATCCAAGTATCCATAAATATAAGTAAATGAAATTCAATGAATTTGAAAAGGATGTTATAAAATTATTATTAAACAACTTCCCTAAATAATAAACATCACAAAGTTGAGAAATACTTATCAAGTTTTGTTTTTATTCCTTTATAAAGTACTTTATAATGAGGAATGATTTTGTATTTCCAATTAATCCAACTCCAAATATATTTCCTCTAAAATTGACTCCAAATATACCATTTATAAAAAAAATGGATCCTTCCCTAAAAAACATCAAAAAAATTATGTGTTTTAGAACTCATATGATTTTGGGTTCAGTGGTGTTAGCAATAAGAGATTTAGGCAACTAAATTTTCTTATTTTGAGTAGGAATTATAGACTTAAAGTTAGACAAATCTTTAAAAATGTAGGAATTATTAATTCCACAAATTTGAGGGTCTCTAAATTATCAATATTTTTAAGGACTTATCCCTAATCATTTCATATTCTAGTAACTTTAAAGTAGAATTAACTTTCTTGCATTCCTAAAGATATTTTAGAGTTTTATAGAGTTAGTTCATAACTCTTACATAAAAAAATCATATATTAAAAAGTGGACACTTTTAATCAATATCCATTTTTCACATAATATAAGAGTTTTAAAATGAAACACATTTTCTTTTCATGAAAAATATTCATGAATATTAAATTAACTTATTATTTGTTATTAAACATCCTTAAACCCTATGGAAAAATATTTTAAAATGTGGTATGATCATAAAAATATTAGTAAGGGACATAAAAAAATAAATAAATAAATCGTTATCCCATGAATACTTATAAAAATTTTCCTTTTTCAAAATAAACTTTGGGATCAAAATAAACATTTTCTTACCCAAGAAATCATCTTATCTGCCCAAATATTTTAATAAAACATTTAATAAGAAATATTAAAGGAAAAATAAAACTCATAAAGGTTTATTTAAAATCATGAAAGGATTATAATAACATTTTTACAAAGTTATAATTTTCACCCTTAAAAGGTATTATGTACTTTTATTTAAACATAAGATCATTATCTTACCTTGAGAAATCATAATATTCCCATAAAAACCCATATAAATCGTAGGTAAAACATATAGGTTAATTGGTACATCATTTTAATATCACTTTTATAATCACTCTTACAAATGTAATAACCATATGATCAACTTTCATACCTAATGCATTGGAGGGATATCACAGACCCACCCGTCCTTGATTTATTATAGAACCACTTGTATTTGGTTAATAATGTAACCAACCATCATTGGTTTATAATAGAACCACCCATAATCAAAATAATTCCCAAGAACCATAACATAATCACAACACATAAAATCTTACAAATTCCAAAATTATACTCATAAAAATATTTTTTCACCCATAAGAAAACATTTTTGGATTTTGAAATATCCATTCCATTTTAAAATATTTTTTGAAAATAACTAGACTATAGGGAAAGATTTTTTTCTTTTAATAATACATGAAATCTTGTAAAGGAAGTCAAAAATAAAATAATAGTTATGACAGTGGGAAAATTCATTGTTGTCTTATACGTTAAAATAAAACATTTGTTTTGTATTTTGTTAAAGAATGTCAAAAAATTCCGTAAAAAGATTACTTTTGAAAACCTTTGAAATTAAGTAAAAAGAGACATAAAATTTCATTTATAATTCTTTTATTACCATATTAAAATATCTATAAAATAATTTTAAAAATATGAATATGGAAGAAAAAAAGTTTTAAAGGAAACTTTAAAAGGGGATTTTTAAAAGAAAGTAACTTACCTTAAGTATGAATCATCATGTATGTTCTTTATCATTCTAAAGGATAAATTTATGTTGATTATTTACTTGATTTCTAACCTTTTCAAGTTTATTATTCCTTTTATCTCACTTATTGTCATGTTATAACAATTACTCAATCATTTAAGTTTACGTTATATGTTTTGGCAGTATTTGGTTCATAAGTCCAAAATGACTTTGGTAGGTTGACTATGGTCAAATAGGTCATTATTCCATAATTTATAGAATAATAATCATGAAATTATTATAATTTTCATTCATAAATTATACTTTTAAATCCAACCATTAAATATGGTTATAAAAAATGAACTACGTTACAATCATCACTACTACAGATTCATCCTTTAACAGTGCTTGGCTTTATTAGCGTTAGTTAAAAATGCTAATAAAGGCCCCATTTATCAATGCTAGAAAAACCATTGATAAAGTGGTCCTTTATCAGTACTAAAAAATCACTAATAAAGTGGAGTCTTTATCAACACTAAAAAAAGTATTGATAAAGATCCCCCTATCAGTGCTAATAAAAAATCGCTGATAAAGGGTATATTTCAGAAAAAATATTTATATATTTCATTAAAAATAATATATTAATATATAAAAATATTTAAATTGGTATAAATATAATATATATTGTTTAAATATGTTTTAGATAAGGCTAAATAGAAATTTATACTTAATATATAATAGATTTAGTGAAAATGGATTATAAATAATTAAAAAATATTATTAATTAATAATTTTCTAATTATTATGAATTAATAGTCATTTAATAACAGTTGTATGAAAAAAAATTAAATCAATTAATGAATGGTTTAAGAAAATTTGAAAGCATGAATTGAACTTCAAACGACCATAACTTTTGATCCATGTGTCTGTTTGGGTTTTACCACATATCAAATCAAAACCTACAATTAGTTATATGCACTAGTGACTCAAGGAACCCTAGTCATGTTTTTATAGGCAAAAAAAGGCCTATGTGGGCTCCAAAATGATTTTTTAGTCGGAGTATCCCTATTTTTTAACATTTTATGAAATTTTAGTCTCATTTAAGGGGGTCTTATTGTCTTTTTTTGATGGAGATTGGATTTATTCTCTGGTCTTACATTCATATTGATATTATGGTTTTGAATTTTTATCATTTTTCATAATGTATTTTGATTTAAAATTAAATATATGCATATTTTCTTATATTTACTTATAATAAATCACTTGTATAAATACATATATCAGCATATTTACATAAAAATGTATTTTTAAATATATAAAATAAATATGTATTATTCATTTTATTTAAAGTAAAAAATTATCCATTTCATTTACCTTATACAAATTCATTAATATGTGTGTATTCATAAATGGATGTATATTTATATTATAGTATAGTATATTTAAATGAACATTGGTATATAATATATTTAAATAAATATAATTATATATATATCACACATATAAACAAATTTTTATAAATGTATTTAAAAAACATTAAATAAATATATGAATAAAAAAATATACATGTAAATATATATAAATAAATATTAATATCAAAAAATATATAATAAAACAAGCTAGTGCAGTGGTAAATGCGTTCGAATCCTAAAAGGGAGGTCTAAGGTTCGAATCCAAGTGCGCGTAGGATGGATAGAATTTCATAAAGTATTGTTAAAGGGTGAGGGAAGCACTATTAAAGGGGGCACGTGAGTGTGTGAAAAGAGTTGATAAAGGGGTATGGGAAGCACTAATAAGGGGGTGGTGTGGAGAGTATTAAACAAAAAATAATTCCCCCATTTACCAACATTTTTTTATGAGCGCTAATAACGGGGGCCTTTATCATCACTTTTTGTGAGTGTTGATAAAGGTTGACTTTTAACAATGCTTTGGAATACAGTTCTTTGTAAGTTCTATTAAATCCCAAGACTAGCAATGTTAAATATGTGATTTATAGTAGTACATGGAGATGATAGGTCATACGTACACATGAGTAACGTTTCCATTTTTCAATAATCATTATAGAAATAATGTAATTATTATATTATATTTATAGAATGATTATATTATCATGAATATCATATTAATTATTTAAATATTCTTATATATATAATCCTTGTGATGTGGTGATAAAAAAATGAATCACATCACTTCATGGAGGTGGTAGTCCACACATATGCATGAACAACATTGTCATTTTTTCAGTGAATATAAAGGTAAGAAGGTAAATGATATATTAAATTTTAAAAATGATAAATACTTCATGAATATCGTATATAAACATTAATTTTATCATTATAATCTAGTTTTGAGAGATGGTGATGGAAAAAATTTGCATTGGTTCACGAGGTGGTAGTTCGTCGTGCACAAAAATGATGGTTTCATTTCCCATTTGATAAAAGAGGAGAAGGATATAGGTTATTCTATTAACATAATAACATCCCATTATATGTAGGATACTTGATTTATGATTTTATCATTTTTTAAGAATATTTGAAGGAGGTGTAAGAATAAATAAAACTAAAATATGTGGTTAATACTATACTCTTCTTTAAGAAATCTCCTTTTCTTAACATCTTAAGACCTCTAAGATTGGTATTATGCCCAAATTATGGCCTCTGGAATATTGGTATGGATTTTATGAATTTATTTGTGTATATATTGGCTAAACAAAGTTTTTTTTAAGTGTGAATAAATGAGAATCGGTGGTTCTCTTTTATAAGAAAGGGGAGGGGCACTTTTAAAATTTCATAAAATATTAAATTAATATAAATTAATTATTATGCCTAGATAGATAAATATTGATAATATTATAAGATAATATGATTATGAGATGAAATTCTCTCATGAAATAAAATTTGGATAAGTTTGGATTACATTGTTACCCTTATCTTTTTTGTTTTAACCCATTAACCATTTTCACACTTACCATAACAATAATGTTTTTACTCTTTGAGGGTTAGGATAGTTACTATAAATAGAAAAAAGGCCCATAAATAGACAATGGTTTATATTTTAAATCATATCCTAATAACTTGGATTAATATATTATTTTTATGAATTTTATATTATTTAATAAAATATTATTTTCATAAAATATCAATAATGTCAATTTTAGAACTATTCATTTACTTTGACTTTTATAACACTAAGAAAATGAATGAAATTTGAATCAAATCTTTTAATAAATCCTTAAAAAATTATTTTTATCTATAAAATTTTTGCTTCACCTTAATTATTTCAAATTATACTACTTTTAATATTTTTAATATTATTTATTTTATTTTTCCATTAATTGAATAATTATTACGCCAACGTTTTGTAAGCATTTAAGGTAATTATTTATTCACTAAAAATTAAAAAAATATATATAAATCACTAATCTTTCAAAATACTATTTATAATATAACATATTCTCTGGTTATCCCTGTGTTAAAAATATTATAGTTTTTAAAAACAAGAGTGTGGTATTTTTTACTTTTCTTCAAATAAAATATTATAAAGGTCACAATCACATCTAAATGGAAACAAAAGGTCATATATTATACCTTTGTATAATTATGGATGGTATATACTCATCCAATAAAATTTAGTCAAGTGTTAGGGTCATTTTATAATCCTTATTATTTTATTTTTAACTTTAATTACCTTATTTATCATTTACTATGGTAACAAAATTACTAAAGAAATTGTTCATATAGACTAAAAATAAAAAATGACCTAATTACCAAATTTGGACCTCCTGATTAAAAATATGGAATCCATTTTTTAATACTCAAAACATATAATTTCCATAATTTAATTTAAAATTAAACTAAAAAAATGCGATGAAAAATAAGTTTTTTCAGAAAAATGCCTTTTTTAAGTATAAAATTTTTTTATATTAAATTAAAGTTTATAATTTATTACAAAGACTATTATTGTATTTTTTAACTAAAATTAACTAATGAAATTTTAAAACTAATCAAAAATAGAATTTTACTTTGTAAATACTTGAAAAGAAAATACAATTTTCAATAAAGATTTGTATTTTCATTATTTATTATAAAGTCAATATTTTCAAAAAAAATATCAAAAATAAAACCTTAGATAATTTTTAAATGATGAATTCAAAAATTAAATTCAATTTGAAATTTTAAAATTCTATTATTTGGAAGCAAAACTTTTAAATAAAATCATATAATTCCTGAAAATTCAATTTGGTTAGAAATAAAGTTTTCCTTTTGATTGAAAATTTACCTAATATTTGTATAATGAGTATAACTCCATAATATCAAACTAATTAATGATTTATTCTAACATTACTTGGGATGTTATAATATTATCATAATATCCATCTATACCATAGTGAAAATAAGTAATAGTAGGCATGGTTTTGCTTTTTTAAACTAGATATAAAATAATTTCTATAAACCTTTGTATTTTAACCATTGCCTTTAATTCCAAGTTACCTTTATTTGTTTTATTATTACCAAGAATTTTTTAAATTTAACCCTCACCCTTATTAAACATATTATCACTCAATTTTAATGAATTCACTTCAGATAAAAAAATTATTAATTTTACTATCATGCAAGGCATAAGAAGATTTGGATTTATCAAGATTAGACTTTAATTCTAAAAGTTGTTTATAAAAATAATTCTCTTTTAGTAATAATATATTCATAAGATTTTTTATATTTTTTTATTCTTTATTTAAAGTATCATATTGATCTTCAAGCATGAAACAATACTTGTTAAGCTCATTAAAAGAATATTTTCATATTCATAAGTTCATGAATAGATTGATTATACCTCTTCAATATAATCCATAAAACACATATTTTATTTTTTATTTGATTTCTCAGCTTTAAAATCTTAGTGTTATTCATCACTATAATCCTAAAAAACACTCCAAGTATCCTTCATAACTCTCTTTCCTTTATTATTATAATCTAATCTTCTTTATTTCCTTTTAGAATTCTTTTCTTTGAGTTGAGGGCAGTCAAGATTGATATGCCCAAGTTTCTTGTATTCATAACATTTGGTCTCTTTTTTGTTTCCATCATCCATCTTTAATTTTATAAATCATTTCATGAATCCATTTTTCTTCTTGTAGAATTTATTGAATCTTATAGAAATTTTTATAAGTTTCCCAGCTTCAAACATCATGAGTGTTACAATTATATTATTTGTTTTTAGCTCTTTGATAGGTGTATACTATCTAATAGTAGTAAATATTCCATTTTATCTAGTAGGTAAAACTTTAATAACTTTCAAAGTATGATCTGATTTCAGTATGGAAATTCCTAAAGCAGCAACATTGTTCACTATCTCAGTGAGCCTTCCATTAATTTAAGAAATTCTTTCTTTATTTTACATCCTAAAAGTATTAGACTTTAGCTTTACAGTATTATACCTTAATTGTTTTACATTATCAATTCCTTCATAAGAAACAATGATAGTTTCCCAGATATCATATATAGTATCACAATGAGAAACTCTATTAAACTTATATGGTTCTAATCCATAGATGATAGCATTCATTTCTCTTGAATTTAGATCATAATCTACCTCTTGATTAGCACTCCATAATTCAGGTTCTCTGGTATAAATTTTATAAGGTTTCACTACCTCATGTAAATTTTTAAGAAAATATTTTTTAAATAGATAAACATTCTATATTTCTGAAACCATAATTCTTAAGATTGAAATAAGGAGATATAACTATTGACATGCCTTGTCTTAGATCATCCATTACAATATGTCTTTGACTTTTTGGATCCTTTTCTATCTAGATTGTTATGGCTAACAAGGGTTGGTTGAGCATTGACTCGATCATCACCCTAGTACACTATGAGTGGGCCTAAGATTGCACACATTTCTAGACACTCCCAGGGAATATGATTTAGTTGATTTCATACTCTTTACAAACCATTATGAGGGATTTATTTCTAAATTATATTAAGGGAATAGGTTAAGATGTATCATAGAACACCACTTAAAGTAACATAGGAAAATCTAAGAGAGTTACTAGATTGATCAAATATGAAATAGTTGAAATTAAAGTATCATAGGTTTAAACAAATGTGTCATTGGAGAAGATGTCTTAGGATTGATTTTTCATATTCATATACTCGGATTCTTTAGGATATTATCATAACCATTTTTGTTTTAGTATTTGGTTGAAATAGGATAATGAGGATGAAGATGAGAAAGGTATGTATCCAAAAACCACTATGTATTATAACCAAATAAGGGAGTACACTTAAATAGATGAATCTTAATATATGAATGTTAAGATGGAATAGTGAGTTTTCTGGTCTTACATAACGTAATGAGATTGATATCCTAATAGAAATTAAATCTAGATGATCTTTTCTATTTTAATTAGTGAATTGATATGTATCGATGATATTTTGGTATTTTCTAAAAGTTGTTAAGGATTATGTAAAACATCTAAGGATCATTCTTCGGTAGTTTTTCATTAATGGTTTAAAATAATATATTAAATGGTATTTATACAGAAATGATTTTATATAAAGGTTATATTTTAGAGATAACTATTTAAGAACTCATGTTTAGGGGGTGGGTAAGTTATAGGTTTAGTACATGTTTGATGTCAAGATAATAAAGGGTTGGGTGATTAGGAAAATATAAGTTATGTGGTATCAATATCCATGGGATTGATAGTTGATTCATGATGTTTTTAAGGTTAATGACATTGTGGGGTTATGGTATATATAGTCTGGTATGTGATTTTGTGAACTGGTGGTTAATACCATTTGAGGATTAAATATATAAATAAATTTTTGGAAGAATATTTGATCTCACTATGGTGTTATGACTTGGAGACTTAGGTAGATTTGGTAAAGGTATACTCTGAAAAATATATGATTAGTGTATAAATAATAAATTTTGTTTAAGGAAAGATAAGTATGTTGATATAGCCTAATATGGTAAGGAAGATATCACATTGGAAGTTATATCTATAATAATGGGTATGTTAAGAATACTATCACCAACTTTAATCTGTGAGTAATAATTAAAATTATGAGGATGCAATTTATTTAAGGGGATGGAATGTAACGACCTGAGATTTTGGATCCTTTAAAATATATACTATGTTCTATAACTTGTGTCACACGTTAAACCCAACATAAAGAAACCCCAACATATTGAGAATACATTATTAATGAATCCATAATAAACACTAAAATGGAAAATCATTAATTTTTATTACCACTAGATGGTAAATAATTAATACGAGTTGATATTAAAAAGATTATTTCCAATAAAAAATATTTTCTTTATATTATACATTTTATTTTAAAAATATAAATTTAAAAAATTCAGAATTCAAATTTGATAAATAAAATTTCATTTTTTAATACCTCGCATCAAAATTATCTTAGGATATATTTTTGATATTTTTCTAAAATAATCGATTTTTAGGTGAATAGTAAAAAATAATGATTTTATTAAAGTCATCACTTTCATGAAATTATTTTATTATATGAATACATTGAATGATTTGAAACCTTTAACTATAAAATTATATATTATAAAGTATAATAAATCATTTTAAAATACTATTTTGAATTTAAAAACATATGCTCAACATTTGGAAAATGTGTGTAGTGTTTCAATGAAAAAAAATTAACTATTTTGTTTAATTAATTATAACATGATGGAATAAAGTTTTTGATTTATTTTATTATTAAATTAATAATATATGAATGATAATAATTATTTTAAATTCATTATAATCAATGGCAGTGATAATTCTATCTTAATCATAAATCTTTTTGCTTAAAAATAATATTTTTCAAAAAACAGGTTTTAAAATGTAAAAAACTTAATGGTAAAAACTCTATAACATGTTTAAAATATGTGTGGAAACACATTTTTGTTCCTTTATCAACCAAAATACACCCTAAACTCAATAATTTTGTAACTTTGGATCCATTGACCTTGTAATAGTGTCATAGTATTGTTGAAAAATGATGAGTGTTTCCAAAAGTGCCCCTTTTCTCCCCTTATAAAAGGATACCACTAACACCCTTTAAAGATACACCTAAATTTATAATTAATAATTTAAACTATTAAATTTTAATCTCTCTAGAACCCTCTCCCACAAACATATGTCCCTGGTCACTCATAGTCAGCCTAAGCCCTTCAATTTCAAGGGAACTTTTGAGGGAAAATCAAGTCTCCAATATAAGTATTATCTCTTTCTTATGTTTTTCTTCTTAATATTAATCTTAAAAATACCTTATAACCATAATAATATTATGAATTAAGTTTTATTAGTATAATCATATTTTGTTATATTAATGGTACAACCCTTATTTATTTATTTTCATCTGCTTATAAAAACAAAGGAATATCAATCGTGCATACGCACAGACTACCACCTCCACAAGGAATCATTTTTTAATTTTTCCTCTAGTTTTTAATTATTTATCAAAAATATTCAATAATAGTTCATAATAATATAAACATCAAAATAATATCATTATGCTTCCATCATAATGATATCTCTACAAGGAATCATTTTTTCATTTTTCTTCTAGTTTTTCATTCTTTATCCAAACTTCTTTAAGATTGGTTAACCATCATGTAAATATAAATATAGTATAATTATGATTCTATAATAATGATATTATTTCAAAGTAAACACCTCATTAACCATACTCACCAAATGAGTTAAAGTGTGTTCAAATTTGGGTTGGTTTAACCACCTACATGAATAATGATTTCCTGCCTGAATGGCCCGAAGGCCTTCATTTTTATTGATTTTTGATAACCCCCCTTTCAAGGGATGAGGTGGAACCCTTACAAGGCCCGTAGGCTTAGGAGATTACATGACCCGAAGGTCTTAGGGAATTCAACCAGACTATCTACAAAGGAACTGCCCCTCCCCAGCATCTGCATCCTGATAGTATATCTCCACCTTTGCATGACCTACTGGATAGGCTTCCCATGCAAGCACAGGCTGGTACTGATGGCATAGCCATACCCTCTCATTCTGACAATCCATTTGGCTCTGCTCTGGTGAGTGCACCTGCTCTGAATCCTCTTCTTGAATAATGATTTAAAATTCGATTATGGATAACTATGGGAACATGAAAACTAATATTATTAAAATATATTAAGTAAATCATGATTAGTATATGGTTCTAGAAATATTATATTAAGTATTTTACTTATTATTTAAGTAATATTTTCATTTGTTAAAATTACTGAAATAAGTTGTTGTCAATTTGGTTTTCACATAACGTAACCAAAACACATATGGGATGAAATAATAACATTTTAAATAAATATAAGTTATATATTACATAATATAAAATGATATATAAATAGTGAAATTGGTATCAAATGATGGGTAATGATATCAAAATTATTAAACATGCACAAAATAATTAAATTTATTAACACTTGATGGTTATAATATGCTATAATTAATTGATGTACTCATGATAAAGAATTGTAATAAGGATTATAAAGGGGTAATATTTATGAGTAAGGTTCTGAAATAGGTTATTAACTTAGCTATGTTTTTTCTACAGGGTGTTAGAGTGTCATCAACTAAGAAAGGAAGCAAGGTAAGGGTTTGTTGTCTCAAGTTCACTTTTATTGAGGCATGATTTCACGTTTTTCACCTATTACTCTTTGATATGGTATATCCAGTGCCAAAATTAATTACATATTTATAAATCACCCTTTTTCATGAGATATAAATGTTTATTTCACAATCTTTCCTATATGTTAATTAAATCCATTCACTTCTCAAGTTGTAAGGGTTTCTTTGTCTTAAATATGAATCCCTTGAGACATGTTTAATCTATACACCATGTTTCCTTTTCAATGGTGTAAATACTTCCCTATTTTCATTTTATATTAGGCTTATATTATATTTCATGATATTCAATGTTAATTTTAAGGTTGTACCTCTTATGGGGTTTTTTATTCAAATGTTACAAAGGTTGCAATGGGTTTTCATGATTCAAATTTTTCCTTAGGTCATAATCACTATTCTTTGACTATAATATTTCAATATTAATCTATTATAACATATTATGATGTTATTTTGTATTTACACCTTATTTTTTATGGAAACCATGATCCACATCAAATACTTCTTTCTTGATGATTCTATTGTTTCGTTAAAATGCATTTTTGTTGAGAATAATTATCATTTATTTTAACAAATTCTTCTTCCATGTCCATATTTTCCTTCCTACTAATATTATTCTATATTTTTAGAAAAATAATATGAATTATTTCATATAATTTTCATAATTCTATATCTCTTTTTAAAAAGAAATTTTAATATCCTTTTAATGGTGTGGGTTTTCAATAAGGTTATTTCAAATTGCTCAATAGGTTTTTCCATCCTTTAAAAATAAAAAATTTTATCATCCACTCCACATTGTCATTTTATAATCTTTATTCCATTTTCCAGTTCCCATTATTAAAGATTCTTTTTTAAAGTAAAAGTTTTAAAGTATTTTCACTTACCCTATTTGAAACCTTTATGTCTTTCAAGGTCCTTTTATTTGGAACTATTTATAATAAGGTTTTAAAAAGTCTTCTCTTTCCCTTTATCCATGAATTATGATATCCATAAGGGACTTATTAAATCAAACTCCTTTCTTTGAGTTATACATTTTCTTATTTGAAATTCATTTTTTAATGACTGCCCCTTTTAAATGATGTTCCATTTTTACTTATGGGGAAAAGAGTTTTTGAACCAATTCCATTTCCATGAAAGGTTTTCTTTTATTTTTTCTTGAAAAAAAAGGATTGTTTTTTAAAAAAGAATTATAACCATTTCTTTTACAATGATGAATACAAAATGTTTTCAAAATTATTTTTTATGATTTTTTTTCATTATCTTTAAATGGTCTATCTCCAATGGAGTCATGTTTCATGATTCACCCTATATTATTCTGTTATTATGTGATTATTTTTTTTGATCAAGTTTTCAGTTTCAAGTGATTTAATTTATGAGGTTATTTGGATGTTTTATGAAACTTATTTTATTCCATGGGTTATTTATGAAAATGAAATGATTTACATTTGGAACAAAGGGTGAGTGTGATGGAATTAAGCTCTACTCACAATTTTATGTGTGAACAGGTTGGCGAATAGCCAGGTTCACAAGGATAAGAAATCATATGTTTATGATTGTTCCATCTTTTCAAGTTTTTTATCATGTTAGGCCAAGTTTTCATGATTATGTATTATTTTTAAAGTATTTCTCACTTTTATATCATGCTCACATGTTTTATGATTATTGATATTTGTTTTTACTCCAGGTCATTTCTTTTGTGGTTCCTTAATGATATTCTTATGATCTTATGTTACTCCATCAAGTTTTATGATTATTATTCATGGTCTTTTGATCTTTTATTATGTTATTTATATCATTCTCATATTCACCTTCATGTTTATGATCAAATCTATTATGATATGTCTTTTCCCTTACTGATCGTTTGAAATCACTCATTTCTTATGTTTCCAATCCTCAGGTTATATAGATGATTGTATCATGTGATATGTCTAGAAAGGGTCTACAAGAGCATGATTATGGAGGAATGTTCACAAGTGTGGTAAATTAAGATGCTTATGTAGCTAATCACAAAGACTCTAAACCTTTTGGTCTTTGGGTTATGCGATTGTTTGTGATATGTATTTTTTAAATCATGAGATTAATGTATTATTTAAGTGATGTTTAGATTGCTTCCCTTTAGAGAGTATAAAGAAATTCACACATATGAGAGCCATTACCCTCAATAGAAAAAGTAAAATCAAGAGATATGATATCAACCACTAAATAATTTCATATCATAAGGAAAAGGAAAAACTCACAATACCCCCCAATTCATGTAATTTCATACGAATACAAACAAAAGTGTCCAAGTAAAACACCAAAGACAATCCTACAGTGGAAACTCAATAACATCTTTAATGCTCAAGCTAGTAGTATCCAGCTCAGTTCCTAAAGTCCTCCTAGAAACCAGAAAAACATAATAATAATGGAACATGTAAAATATTATGATTGAAATAAATGAAAAAATAATAATAATAAAGGGATAGTTTAACCAATTGTAAGAGGTAATGTGGGGGTTTTTTATTGGAAAAAAGCATGTGATATAATTTCATTTGTTTAAATGAGCCTCCCATTTCATTTCAGTTTCAGCATTTCATAACCACTGGGAAACCACCAATCCAACACACAACGCCATCAACCATTCCCATGTCAACTCTATATTCTTGCATCACACATCACCACCACAGCCCCACAAGTCAAACTCAGCATACAACCATACCCGTAATTCCAACCATTACACATACCATTACATCAATCAACATCACAGGCAAAGGGGAAACATGTCATCTTCTTATTACACACAAATGGTTTAATTACCATTCAACCCTAAATATGTCATGACCCACTCCCACTGGGAACCCATCCTGGGTTTGTAATAAAAATGAAAGTGACCCCTGAAACCCGCCTCCAATAGGCCAAGAGTTAGTGACTAGCACCGAGGGTATAATCGCATACATATGGGAGGTATTACCCTAACAATCCTAGGAACATATAAAGAAAACCACCAATCAACTCCATAATATAAAATGAAAACCAAGATCCCATGATACATGAAATGGCATGCAGATATAAAATCCATAAAATGAAATACCAAAAAAAAGTCTTGTGGTAGAAACTCTGACAGAAGCTCTAATCCTTGAGCTAGTGAAGCCCAACTCGGTCATTGAATCCCTCTTGGAAACCTAAAAAATGGTTTTTATATATAGGGTTGAGCATAAATGTATACTCAATAGAATCCTCCTCAAGATCTCTTGTGCAAAAGTGGAAGAAGCATACTAAAGCTTTGGTGACAAACAGAACCAACACGCACCTATGTTAGGTCAATTATCATTCAACCACACCGAGGCTCGCTTAAACAATGGCACATCCAGGTATAATAACATAATAATGGGAGAAAGTAATAAGACGGTACCCTGAGGCCACTTCCTCACTGGTTTGTGACTCTCACACCCCGACGACAAACTTCATGTACTTTCATCCCTTCTGCAACCGTGAAATCACACAATATATTTCATATCACAACCATATACCACATACCACAACCACATCATCATCATCACATATCCACCACCACAACCATTGCACAGCTACAACTGCATACCACACCACAACCGCACATCACAACCACATCACATATCCATCACAGTAGGGTGACACGTGAATTTCAAATTATAAAGCGTTGTTAAGTTGTGAAGCTAATCATTCTACATTTGTGAAAGGTTGAAGTTGTTTGTTTTTTACACTAGCGACATCATCTAAAATATTTCAATGGTTTAACTATTTTATTTTTTCATTATGTTGTATTGTCTTGTACTGTAAAGTTATTATCGAGTTGTACTCATGCCTCACACATGGTTATACCACCATTAAAAGGTATGTGTCATGTTATACTTACCTAACCAAAAAGCATATAACTAGTAGTGCCTTGTCCCCAAAAAAAGGAAGGTGACTTGGTTGTGCTTCCAGGTGTGCAAAAGGCAAGGGAGTTTTGGTTGTGTCTGGGTCTAGTGAAAGGAGGTTGCAAAGAGTTGTCACTCCTTCAAAAGTGAGATCTATTTAGTGGATATTCACACTCTTGAGTAGAGAGCATAAAGAGTAGACGTAGGATCGATTGGATCTAAACTACTATAAAACCCACGTATTCTCTTGTTTATCATTATTCTACTTACACTCTTCACACTCATTGCACTAAACTATTTATGATAGAATTATTAATACTTTTTTATCCATTGTATTCCACATTATAATTTTAATTATTCATATCATTTTAAGATAGAAATTTCACCCCCTCTTTGTCTTTGTCACCTCTAGTGTGGGACCTGATGGGAGGTTTCATCATGACCCTCTTAGTCACACCGCAACCCGCCCACGGGTTTGGGTTGCACGACAACACCAAGGGTCATGTCGCAACGGCATATTTCCTGCGTCAAACCCCTTTGTTCTTTTGGTTGGATAGCCATGAAGGGAGGTCCATTTTGGACAGCTCCTCCCCACATCCTTCCTCCCTTGGACCCCTTTGATGAGGAGTGTTGGCAATTTTCATGATGATCTGAGGGATTTAATGGTGATTCCACCGAAGCATGATGAAATCATCCCAAATCAAGGGGGATTTTATGTATGGTGGCTAGAGGATGTTGAGAGATGTCAAACACATGTCCTCGCTCGATGTTTCATTGGAGGAATGTTACCCAGTGAGTTTTCCTAAGGATTTCAAAAATCCTTTGTGAATTGGAAATCAATTGAATATTGGTTGATAGGGATTTTGCTCATAGTGGTGCTAAGGATATGTCATTGACCTTACACGTCGTAGGTCATGGTCTCAACGTCGCTCCGTTGCTCAATGAGTTTTTGGGCATTATGCTGCTTGGGTTGAAGATGTTTATAATTAATTGTATGGGTTTATGGTTTGAGATAGGGGCTCAAAAGCTTGGAGATGCTTGAACAGGCTTGGATAGAGTTTGGCGAGTGTGGCTTGAGGATGGTAACTCCTATATTGAGGTATGTGGTCCATGTGGTACTTAATTGTATGCTTGTTTATCTACAATTGTACATGTCTTCATGGGAGTTCGGAATTAGGTGAGAATTGGGTGGCTTAGAGCCCACTAGTTACTTGAGCAAGTGATCCCCGATGCTTAGTGATTTAGAATCACCCGATGACTTTGTAGCAAGGGGTGAAAGGGCCAAATGGTTTTGTGAGGGACCATGATAGGTCTTTGGGCTTGGGATGAGTTTTGGATAGCCTAAATTGGTTTCATATGGATAGTATGGCGAGCATGGTGAGTTAAGGCCCCTGTGTGATGGATGAGACGGTCGTTCAACTCGTGTATAGGTAGGAGCACCCCCTTGGTTGGTGGGTAGTGGTCTTAGTGGTTGAGGTGGGCGTGATAAGCCCTTTGGGGCTTGGTATAATGTGACGAAGAGAGTTTCCTCCAGATAATAGGCTTGAGAAATTTCCTACAAGAGGTGTGTGATGTGAACCCCAAGTGTGGGTTGTGGGAATTGTTTTCTGATGGCTAAGGATGAGTTGGGGACCTTCGTTTTGTTATCAGGATGGCGATGTGGCAATTGGAAGAGGAATTAGACCACCCTGCTGAGGTTTGGGTTAGGTAGCGTCTTCAAGTTGTGGAGTCACCATGGGATGACAGACGCAGGGTGGTATGCCACCCATGGGACCTAACTCGTGTTAGTGGTTCAGCTCATGCGAGAGGTTGACTCCGTCATTTCCCTCCTCGAGAACCACTGCCTATTTTGTGATCAACCATGGGACCTACACTGAGGGGATGGTTTAGCTCATGTGGGGGGATAGTTATGTTTCCCTCCTCGAGGTCCATTATTTGTATACTTGATTAGCCATAGGACCTTCCTCGTGATGGTATGGTTTGGCTCATGTGGGAGGTTAGCTCTGTTGTTGCCCTCCTCAAGATCTGCTTATAGTATATGTGATTAGTCATGGGACCTTACCCTAAGGGGATGGTTCAACTCATGCAAGAAGTTGGCTCCATTGTTCTCTCCTCAGGATCCGCTTACGATATATTACATCGATTATAATGAGACAGTTGTCTAGTTGTTCAGAAATTGTTGAGGATCCCTAATTACCTATTGGTTCAGGGATCACAGAGAGAGGCTCCTTGATAGCTTTGTATGCATGGGTCTACTTGTGTTCTGTCTTTTCTTTGATGGGCTCTCTGATGACATAAGACTGACAAACACAATTCACTAGAGGCGATCAAACCATGTATGGTCAGGGTGTCACGGTAGCCTAGTTAGCACACAATAACCCAATATGCGTGTTTATATGTTGTATGTTTCTATTATTTATTTTCCTCGTGCACACGCATGTATGATGAGTATAATAGGGACACTGTGAGACCCAACTAATACCCTACATAGGAACCCTAGTGCAAGTGCAAACCTCTTGTTTGTTGCGCAGATTTGATCACAGGTTGCATAGATCGGGCTAGTGCAGCCCAACAGGATTTGGAGATCGGGTTGAAGTCAAGCTGAGGAATGATGGTTGAGACTTGTATATTTTATTGTTTAATTTTTTTCATACATGACGTTGACCCAAGGAGAGATTTGTTGGGATAACGGTATGACTGCATTGTTCATTTGTTAAAGGCGTATGTTAATTTCGTTATGGCTTGCTTCTGGATGTAATTCCATATGCGTACTCTGGTTTTTTGTTGTGGATATTTGATTATTTATTGTTATGGATCGCCATGATATAGAGAATATGTCTCTCAAATCAAGGGTTCACTTACCCCAACTTCAATACGTCACTTCAACTCAAATCAAGGGTTCACTTACCCCAACTTCAATCCGCTGCTGACTAAAATGACCAACTGATAACGCCATTTTTACACCTCCATCCCAAAGTTCAAGAAAATAAAACTCTCAAAACCAACAAATGTCATTTAAAACTCAATTTCCTTTTTCTCAAAAAATGAAAACTGAACCAAAATGCACATTTTAACATCACAATTTCTCCCTTCGAAAAAAAAATTAAAAACATGTTTTTAAACATTGAGACTCATTATCACAATCATAATATTCAAAATAATATTAAAAAAACATCCGGCAAAGCCATTCATCACACATTTATCATAAAACCTCAAGAGTGAAGATCGTTTACCTGGATGGATTAAATTACCCTAGCCATGCACTTATTTGACCATGCACTTATTTGACCTGATGCACAGCTCAACTTGCATGCATTATGAATTATGCATGTTAACCATGCACACCGTCCAATTGGATACAAACAGATCAAAATGGGATCCCAACAAGCACTGTAAACCACCACCGCCATACATTGGCGTCATCTTGGAACCAAACGATCGACAATCCAGCGCACCTGCGGAACCATAAACACCCACCCAATCACGTCCATAAATACATACCCACTGCTCGGGTAGAGGACTCACGACATTATGGTGAGGGGCGTTCCAGTATAATCCCTGCGCCGCCATGGGGACTAGGTTCGATGGGAAGAGGATGAATATGGCGAGCGAGTGGGCGCCCGCCCACTCGAGCGGATACACCACCCGCCTCCACCCATAAACATCCACCTGTGACGAACTAACTGTCAAAACCCCCAACCACGCAAAATAATAATGAAAAGTTAAGCAGCTTAAAACTCGCCAATATGTACAAGCCGCAAAATGTGATTCCTGCAAAGGCGGTTGTGATCGACATATAGCTGATGGTGTACAGTGACTTGTTTATCGGAATCCCTGCACACCAAAACACTGTATGGCATTCTCATCAACATTTATCAAAAACAAAAAAAGAAAAGATTACCTACAAGAGACAGGAACACGCCCAGCACAAAGAGTAGGGATGAAATAACACACCAATTACATAGGCGTTCCTTATGGTCCTGACACATAAATGAATGATTAACACCAAGTTCAAAGGGGAAAAGACAAATCACAAATGCCTCACCGCTTTATGGGCAAGAACGTGTCCATACTCGAGTCCAATTATACAAACTACCGCAGCCATTAAAGAGCTGTTAAGGGGCATCAAGGTAAGTGACAATTGATGAGCCAACAATATGAAACTGAGACCCCACACCTAATAAAAGGAATAAAAGCCCAAATAAATACTATACATCTATATATATATGTGTCACCTTAAGATACCTTCAGGGTCAAACGGAGCATCACACCATGAAGGCAGTGTGGCATCCATTGAACTGCATTCCTGTCGTAAAAAAAAAATCTTTAGCATCAGTGAATTGCGTTATGCCTGTGAAAATACCTTCCACCTGAAAAATACCTTTAGGTTTCTGAAAAATGGCTTTGTATATAAATGATCAATACCGAGAAAGAAACGGTCTATCATTCCAGCGGGGTTACAGGCAGGCCCAACATCACCCCTTAGACCACATTTCACCTGTAAAAAATAAAGGTAAAGAAAGAAAAAACAAGAAGCATTATGGAATGCTTCTTAGGGGCAGAAATGCAACTAAAAAACCATTTTTCCCTTCACCTTCAAATATTCTAGTTTTAATTCAGGGGTATAATTGACATTAAAAATCTTTTGCTCCACTGATATTTGCCATTAAAAATTTACCAATTACTCCATTACATTTCATTTCATTCTATTTCAAATATTCCCATTTTAAAAGGACAGAGAAACACAGAACAACACAGAAGAACGAAGGAAGAAGAATAAGGAGATGAAGAAAATTCCCCTGGAAGGCGCTGCTTCCCAACACCGAGGCCCCACTCAGCTCCTGCAGCTGAAAGCAACACCAAATCATTCCCCCCTTCCTACAAACTTCCCTCTAATTAATACCCCAACCACTACTAACAACTCCCACTACTACTGCCAGCCCAAACTAACTATTAATACCATATTACAATTCTGCCCCTGGCCGTTTATTAGATCCCTTAACAGCACCCCAGCATTACCCCACATACCTATCATTTCCCCCCGCTTGAAAAACCACATTGTCCCCAAGGTGGAAAACTTAATGAATTTTCTGGGGTTAATGGCGCAACCTCCCTTTTCTCTGCACTTCTTTCCAGAACCACTGAAGCGGGACAGGTTAACACCAAACTCTGACCAGACCTCCGCATTTCCTGATCTCAGATCACTCCCTGCACAATCAGCTCACGTTCCACTCTCCTAAACAACGTCAACAGACATGCCTTATTCCGGTAAACAGCGTCACATGCTCAAATTCATCAATGTAGTCATCCACAACTCTAGTCTGACGAAAACTTTTCAAGAAGATCGCAGGATCTTCCTCAGCTACATTGCCATATCTACCGAGTAACTCTTCATTAAACTGCATCCATGTGAGCTTCAATTTTATTGACTTCAAAGTGATGATCTAATACTGTGTCATCCCTTCCAAACTTAGCTGTGCCAATGGCACCTTCACTACTTCACAAGTTCAATGGATTTAAAAAAATGTTTCGGCTCTGGTAATCCACGACACCGGATCCTCACCAGAGAAGGTCGGCATTTCTACCAGCTGGGTCATTGTACGCAAATCCTCCCACGCCACGTCGCACAATACAATATTGTTCACCACTGCTTCTGGTTTCTGTTCGTCAGTGCCTGCTTCAGTCCTCAAACTACTTCCTCCTCATCACTGATGGTCTTCCCTTTCCCAGCTACAATTACGGATCGCTCCACCTGCTTCGCCCCCAACTGGAGACATTGTTGTCACCAGTTCCTGCATCTAGAGCTCTTGTCTCTGAAGCGCGGCCACTGTTCGTTGCAGACTAGCCTCCTGTCGCAATAATCCAATCTGCAGCTCCACAACTGCTGTTCCAAGGCCTGCTACTGTCGATTCAAGTCCTGCTACTCTGTTCTCCATACGAGTGGGCATCAAGCAGCAGAATCGACTTCAATTCAATCAATCGGAAACCTTTCCTTCTATTACCTCTCTCAAGATCCTCTATCTGAATGTGATTTCAGCGCCTTTCTCAATAAAAGCACCAATTGATAGGAGGTTGGAGCAAGAAAGAGAGAGAACAGTAGTTTCTATTGATAGGATCAGCAACAAGGACAGAGAAACACGGAAGAACAGAGGAAGAAGAAGAAGAAATAGAACAAGATGAAGAAAATTCCCCTTGAAGGCGCTGCTCCCCGAGGCTCAGGCCTAATAACCCTGTTCAGATCCTGCAGCTGAAAGCAACACCAAATCATTCGTAGCCCCCCTTCCTACAACCTTTCCCTCAAATTAATAACTCAACCACTACTAACAACTCCAACTGCTACTGCCAGCCCAAACTAACTATTAATACCAGATTACAATTCTGCCGCAGTTTATTACATCCCTAAAGAGCACCCCAGCACTTGCCCAATGTACCTATCAGCAATCTTGTCTCTAAACAGGTTTAGCCTGAGGGATAAATAAATAAATTAACATATAAACATGTTCTTACTATGTAAACATCAGATTCACTTGATGAAGGCAGGGAAGTTTCCTTTGATACTCGGTATTGCCAATCTGGGACATATAGAAAATACGATAGCCCCAGGTAGGTTCCAGACAACAGAACTGCAACAACCCTGCGCACGACAATGAAATTTCATATGTTATTATAATTGGAAAGGAACCCATGAAAATAGTAGCACCGATAGTCATAACAATGACTTATTAATTGATGCGGCACATTGGCACCCAGATGTGCTGGTATATGAGCAAGGGCTCCAATACTAACATTTAAAATTAATGCATGCTGTTCAACATGGCAAACATCTCAACATTATTTTGATAATTGAAATTACAAGTTCTTGATGATATACCACATAATTGAAAAAACATACTTCACTGACACCACAAGCCATTATTGGGTGTGCATACGATAAGTGACCTAGAAAAGGCCAATTACTGACTCCACAGAAATTTGACTGCGCTGCTAAATCTTGTTGAGAAGATTCAAATGGTTCCAAAGTTCAGAATGAAAGGACAAAAAAAATAATGCGAGAAACAGCTTTCCTAAAACACATGCACAAGCTGAAATCATTATATTTATGTTGATACTTGATCTCACAGACATACATACCACTGCCTCCAGTAACTTCTTAGAAGACTCCTCGTCCCTGAATTCCAGCATGAAAGCCAGATCTCACATAAAGCAGCAACCACATATCCAATAGATATTCTCTGGATATTAAAACAAATGCACATGCTTAATATTTTGGGTATAAAATAAGGAAGAACAAATTTTCTGCAACTCATTTCACACCCAGATGTGTACAGTTCATGGATGATAACACTGGCATATGTGACAATAGCACGCCCCAAAAGAAATCTAAATTTAAAATGATCCAATGCAAAAAAAAAATGACTACACAGAGTATCAGTTATTTAATCTTCAATGCTCAAACAATTACACATCTACAATAAAAGAAGAATAGAATATACACGGAAGCAATAGGCTTCTTGGTGATGCTAACATAAAAGGCACCCAAACTGAGTTAAATGAAAAGGAAACGAGTTTACTCAACAAAAGATTTTTTTTCCTCCTCGGAAGACATTCTGCTAAGAACGCACCTGCAAAATCCCAAGCCAGCGAACTCTTTTCAGATCAACACCATATGTCAAGGACGTTATTCCATGAAAATAACCACCTGAAATGAAGTGCAACGCAATAAAAATACATGGTATTTTTAATCACAAAATAGAGCAACCAAAAGCAGACAAGCCCTCTTGAGAAGAAAGATACCAGTTCCAATGTTCCAAAATGTATACCGACACCAAGGTCAAATGACAATTTATAGTAAGCTTGCATGCCAGGTGTACATGGGCCTGGGGACCTACCCGGACAGATAAGTCCGACCCAAAAAAAAGTCTTATTGGACATTAATTTTGTTGGCCTAAATAATAAATGGGTGATTTTTAAAAGCCCGATCAATATTCAGGCCACATAGGTGACCCAATTAGTAACCTGGCCCGACCGATGATATATTATAATTGTTGGAGATGTTTATGTTCGAATAGGCTTACCCTATGCCCAGTCCCTTTGAATTTTGAATTTTGTATTTACTGTTTAGCTCTTGTATTTGTTTTGCTAGGAAGAAAGTTGCCAGCCTCACTTGAGAAGCATGGATTCCGATACCTAATTTCTACATGGTATCAAAGCGGTTCCCATTTTATATAAAATTTCCAAGCCAATTTCTAGGGTTTCATTCTTACCGGTCTACTTCGACTAGCGGGTCTATCACTGGTGGAGATGGGTTCACAATTCAGATTGCTGGTTATGGAAGTTGTCCGGTTACACCCACTATGACACTCTCATCAGTGTTTCTTACTCCACTGCCCATTTAATTTATTGTCAATTAGTAAGCTTACGGCTGATTTATAGTGCAAAACCATCTTCTCACCTACTGTGGTTCTGTTTCAAGAGCTTTCATCTTCTCTTGCCCGTTCCATGCTTCTCACTCCGGCCCTCCAACTTCACCACCAGCTTAGTCAGCCTCCAATGTCAATTCTTCAAAAAATCTATCTCGAGTCAAGTCATGTTTCTCCTTTTGATTGAGTCATGTCATCACGCCAAACCTCATTGGGTCAACTATGTTTCCCGGGTGCTCTCACGTATCTCAAGCCCTTTACATTTAGTTCATTTTGATGTATGGGGACCTAGCCCTATTCCAAGCAAATTGAGCCATCATTATTTGGTTATTTTCATTAAGGATTTTTCTCATAAGACTTGGGTTTATTTGTTAAAACATCAATCCAAAATTTGTTTTGTCTTTGCCTCATTTTATCATGAAATCAAAACCAAGTTTTCACGCTACCCTAAAAACTTTTCGTTCTGATAATGATCATTGTAGAATGATAGAGGAGGAGAGACCCGAACCCCCAAGATACTCTCTAAAGAAGCCCTTGAGGTTCTTTTATAACAATACTAAAGGCCACACCGGACCTCAAGTCCGATGTGGGATGCAGACTCCAACACCCCCCTCAAGCTAGGTGTACCTAGCTTGGACACATAAAGAAAAGAGACCAAACCAATGAAAACAAAGCAATCAACAAACTGCAAACACTCCCCCTCAAGCTAGACATACCCAGCTTGACGACAAAACAAGACAAAGCAGTATAAAAGATAAAGCTTCAAGGTTGTTGCTCCCCCTCACGATCGCAGCTCCCCCGCAGGATGATGGATGAATGAAGTTGTCGCGAGCATAGCAGAGGAACCACACAAACAGGGCCGGTTAACGGTGCGCCAGGAATGCCGCACTAGCGGGGCCGATCGATGAGACGTCGGGAAATCCACACTATCACCGGGAAAGCCACGCTTGCGGGGCCAACGACGGGAGGCGGGGGGATTCCGCAGAATCATTGCGGGATCTGGCGGCAACAAAACGGCACGGTTCGAGGCGGATGAAGTGTTGCGCCACGGTGGAGAAAGCGCAAGGACGTACCGGCGAACAGGGAGGCGGCTGCCGGGAGAGCAGCGCGGGAGGGCTCCATCTCGGGAGAGCATGCGAGGGAGGCGGAGGCCGGCATGGAGGCGGGGCTGCCGCAGGAGGAGGCCGGCATGGAGGGAGCAGAGTGTTGGTGCACCACTGCAGTGCACAGGAGGCCGTCGCAGGGAGGCACGGCAAGAAGGGAAGCACGGCAGCAGGGAGGCACGACAGTAGAAGGCCGGAACGGAGGTGCCTGTGAGCAGGAGGAGCGTCGTCGGGGAGAACCGCCGCAGGAGGAGCGGCTGGATCCCGTCTGGAGGCTCGAGCGGAATCGGGAGGTTGCTGGAGCGGGAGGGGCGTCGTCGGGAGGGAAAGTCGTCGGGATCCCGACGGGAGGAAGGGGCCGCCGGGATCGCGCGTGAGGAAGGAGCCGCGGCTGGCTGTCAGGATCGCGACGGGATCGTGACTGGAGGAATGGAAGGACCGAGCCTGGAGGGAGGGAAGGTCGTCGGCAGAACTAGAGGTCGGCTGCTGGAGGGGCCGACAGGGGTGGAGGCTGGTTGTTGGAGGAGCCGGCAGGGGGAGGGGCTCCGTTGGGAGGGAAATTCGGGATAGAGCCGCTCAGGCGGATGGAGGGATCCGCCGGAAAACCACCGGGAGGCCGCCTGGGAAACGAGCCCGGAGGGGCGGCGGCAGAAAATAAACCCAGCCCTACATGGGGGGCTGTCGCCCCCCACGGGGGAGATCCGCCAGGAGGGAGGGTTTGGGATTAGGTTCCCTCTGATACCATGTAGAATGATAAAGGAGGAGAGACCCGAACCCCCAAGGTACTCTCTAAAGGAGCTCTTGAGGTTCTTTTATAACAAATACTAAAGGCCACACCGGACCTCGAGTCCGATGTGGGATGCAGACTCCAACAATCATTAATACTTCTGTGGATCTTTTCAGTCTTTTCTTGATGACCACAGTATAATACATTAAAGTTCTTGCCTAGACACACCAAAATAAAATGGTGTTGTTGAACACAAGAACCATCATCTGTTGAAAACTGCTCGGACTCTTCTCTTTCAAATGAAGGTTCCTACCATATTCTGAAACGATGCGATTTTGACCGCCACCGATCTCATTAACCATATGACGACCCACGTTTTTCATGCATGATTTTTAGCATAATTCCATAACAAAATATTGCATTGATAAATTTCACAGGATCTTTTTAGGTTTAGTGTCTTAATACAGATCACATAAAAAAACACACTTTATTTAATCTTCTTGAAAGACTCCTTTATAATTTCATCCTATATCACATTACTGCATATGATTTCCTGGAGACATACATCAAAAGGAAATAGTGAGCATGAAGCACCCAGTAAGGAGATAAACAAAAAAAAAATGAAAAGTGGGTGATAATCATGGATAAATCATAAGGCATAACATAAGAGCATGATCATAAGCATATGAGGCATAACATAAGGACGTGATCATAAGTATATGAGGCATAATATGAAAATAAAGCTAAAATATAAAAATGAGACATTGACAATCATATCACAAAGGTTCATCACCAAGGTGTCGTAAAACATATTATCAAGGTTGTTCACCAAGATGTCATTAAACATTACAGAAGCGTGTCGTCAAGGTATCATAAATATGTTAATCTTTAGAGATTAATTCTTTACCCAATACATTTGAGCTCTATCAGGATGAACCCTTCATATGCCTAAATTTATGTGCGCCACATAGATTGTATATCACAATAAAACATTTCATCTATAACCCGTGGAGAATAAAGAATGAGTTTTCTATAAAATCATTGAGTTCATAAGAGTCAAAGATATGAACTTTTCATCATTTTTAACCCACGAGTAGGGATGGGAATGTTGGTTTCATACATGGAAATCTTCAATCAATGAAGTATAATTATATCTATATGAATACCCTTGAATGAAAGTAGGTTTGGGTATTCGCATTATAAAAGTATGACATAGAAAATCAAAGAATGATTTCAGCAGCATAACAGGTATACAAAATATTATTGTGGGAGAATGGTAGCCTTTCACTAATAGAACATCATTTGGGCAATAATTGAATGGTTGTAAATATATGAAAACATAATAAGATGAAAATCAAAAGACTAACTACAAAGGAACCACTTGAATGAAACATAAAGAAGATGAGAACCCCTCACTTTAAGTACTAATTCCTAAGCTTAGAGGGGTGAGGTAGGTATTTATAGAAAAAAGAGGAAAATTGTTTATTATTGTTCGGATATAGCCTTTGGAATTTCAGGCTTTAGAAAATACATTTTCCATTGACCACCTATGGTTTTGACTAACATTAAGAACATGGTTTTTGGACATATAACAATTTCAAATGTATTTTAGAAAATTCTCAATAATTCACCATAACCTAATTTTGACGTGCTGATTTCAGATATAATGTCAATTTTATGAAAATAAATTCCTAAGTATGAGAAATAATTATTATAAATAAAAAAAATACATTTTTGAAATAAAATACAATTTTTAAAGGGAGACTTTATATACACTTTAATGAATTTTAAATTTTATAATATCATACATAATAATTCTTATATGGACATATAATGACATTTAAAATGTAATTATTATATATAATACTTTTGAATTTCCTTCTAAACTGGTATTTTACTATTCTATTGGGTATTTTTACTATTCCAACGATCATATAAGGGTCACGTTGCAATGGTTAACGGTCGGATCCTAACGGTCGCATTGCCCTTGGCACCCTATATATATTTCACCATTACCATACTTCATCAATTGTTAAGCCACAACCAATCAAGAATTTCAAGAAAAAATTGTCGAAAATAAAAAAGGGTCAAAAGAGTTTATTTATTTCAATGTTGTACGACAATAGGGGGAACTCAGGATACAATAGAGGGTACAAGGAAAGAAAAACCTCGAGCAACCACCTCCCGAAGCTTCTTCCTGTCTGCGATAGGAGAACGACCACTTCTTCAAACCGCTCCAACGGAATAGTTTTCTCAAAGCAATATCCCGCCACCACCGTGATAATCAGTTTTTATTAATACCCAGTAACTCAGCCCAATAACCGGCTAACTGGCCCACTCATAATTAGGAGCACGCCTCTTATAATTGTGAACAATAGGAGGACGCAAGGGGGTAATAGAATCGGCAGTCCCTTTTCTAACAATTTGCCCCTCCTCAAGATTCACCTTGTCCCCAAGGTGGAAATTTGGAAACTAATCCAGGATGTTCTCGGCACCCTCCCAAGTCGCCTCTTCATGCATCAAACCTTTCCACTTGACAAGTCATTGACTAGAAAGCCGTATAGGCGCCTCCCTGGTAGCCAACAACTCATCCGGTTCAATAGTACGTTCTGCCCCACCGGTCCGGTTAGGGGGGAAATTTGTCCGGTCATGAAAATCACCAACTGCGCGCTTTAGCCGAGAAACATGGAAAACTAGGTGCACGCACGAAGAAGCGGATACGGACAACTTGTAGGTAGTAGGCCCCAAACGTTCAAGAATAAGAAAGGGCCAATAATATTTTGCGGCTAGCTTAGGACACAACTTCTTCCTTGGTGAAGGCTGGACGTTAAGCTGAAGTTTAACGGACACTAGCGGGCCAACCTCAAATTGTTCATCCCGCTGGTGGCGATTAGAATACCTAGTCATCAGTTGTTGGGCACAATGCAGATTTTGACATAGTTGGCTGAGCATTTCATCACGTTCCACAAGGACCGACTCGACCGACTCCACTTGGGTCCCACATTTAGCATAACGGACAACTGTAGAAGGCTTCCCCCCATGAGCCACTTCAAAGGGAGTCATCTTAGTAGATGCATGGGTTGCAGTATTGTAAAAATATTCGGCCCAATGAATCTAATGGGCCCACGTGAGAGGTTGAAAAGAAGCAAAACACGTACGTTTCTAAGGATCTGTTAACAACTTCAGTTTGGCCATCTGATTGTGGATGATAAGAGGAACTCATCTGAAAACGTGCACTTCTAACCAAAAAAGTTCTTTCTAAAAGTTACTAACAAACAAGGGGTCACTGTCACTCAATATGGAACAGGGAATGCCGTGTAAGCGAGCGACTTCTTTAACAAAAACTGCAGCGACTCCCTTACTATAAATGGGTGTCGAAGGAACGTGAAGTAGGAAAATTTGGACAATCTGTCAACCAAGACCATGATAACATCGTAGCCTCCTGATTTGGGCAGGCCATAAATGAAATCCATGGAGATTTCATCCCAAACCAGCTCCGAAGGCAGCGGTTGGAGGAGTCCAGCAGGAGATATCGCCTGATATTTTGTCATTGGCACGTTTCATGGACAAACCGCAAAACATGTAGCAACATTCCTTTCCAATATAGCCCAGCACCCAGACGCTTACACGTTTTAAGGTTATCCCGCATGGCCCCGAGCAACAGATGTATGATAATAGTGCAAAAATTTCAGAATAAGAATAGAGTTCTTAAAACTAAGTGTCCCTTAAAATAGAGCAGACCATTTAAAAACTGATATTCAGGTTGAGACCGTCTTGGGGTTGAAGTGGCGGTGTGCGATTCAAGGATGTCAAAATGGTGACATTGGCAGGGTCATGTCAATGGTGCACCTACTTGCGGAGCTCAGCAATTTGTTGACCTTTCAGTGTTCCGATCATGAGCCAACTGTCAACTCGACCTCAACTCGCATTATGATGAGAGAGATGAGGTATTTCAACTGCTCTGATCTCTCTTTCCAGAATGTGCCCACGACCACCATATCAATGACACAGCAGAAATAATTTGCATAAGGTCCATATCTTGCTGTAGTTCCTTGCAAACTGTGTCCAACTCCATCCAAAATGGTTCAGAAACTGCTGAACACAACTGTGTGGTTTCAGTAGTAACCCCGCAATCTCCTTCAGCCAAACGAGATAAAGAATCTGCTGCTTGGTTGACCTTTCCAGGCTTGTAGAAAACCTCAAAATCGAAACCCAAAAGCTTGGTCTGCCAACATTGTTGGTCAATGGAATGGATCCTCTAACTGAGTAAATGCTTGAGAGCTTTATGATCTGTATACGATCATAAAGTGTCGACCCATTAAGTACTGCTTCTGGTGTGTCGCAGCTAACCCTGAAGTCATAATTTTCTTCTCATACACTGACTTGGAGAGAGTCGCACCAGCAAGTGCCTTACTGAAAAAGGCGACGGACTGGTTTGCATCAAAACAGCTCCCACACTCCTTCCGAACACATCGCATTCGACAATGAAAGGTTGTTGAAAATCAAGAAGAGCTAACAAGGGTGCTGTAATTAAACAGTGCTTCAGCTCTACAAAAGCCTTTTCTTCGTACCTTCGAATAAACTTCCTGGAATAGCCAGTGAGTCCTAAAAAACCCCATACGCCCTTCGCGTTTTGTGGTCGTAGCCAGTTCTTAACACACTCGACCTTCTTTGGGTCCATAAAGACCCCATCATGGGATACGATATGTCCCAAATATTCCACAATATCTTGGGCGAAGAAACATTTCTTCTTATTGGCCTTGACTTGGTTGACACACACCATGTCGAACACTCTAGTTATATGTCTGAGGTGCTTTATCCAACTCTTGCTATAGACAAGAATATCATCAAAAAAAAATAAAAAAATCTGTAACAAGCCCCGGAACAATCTGTTTATTGTGGACTGGAAAGTAGCGTTGGAGCAGTCATAAGCTCAATGCATGACGAGGAACACGTAGTGTTCTTCATTGGTTCTGAATGCTGTTTTTGTAGGTTTCGGGCGCAGTGGAAGCGTGCGATGGGTCGTGCCCAACTTTGCTTTTTGTCATGATCGATGATCAATCTGAGATTTACACGACGATAAACACCGTGATCAACGGAATTGAATTAAAGAAAACAGACAATGGATAAAACACCGGAACCAGAACGCGGGATCATCACATATTAGTTATAATTAATTTAATCAATTAAAGAATTACCTTATGAGAATTCTTTTTTCATTGATCGATCTGACAACAGATCTGCGTGGTACCGTCGTTGCGTTGTAGGAATCAAGAGCAGATTCCCTCTAGCGGTGATCCATACATATTCCACAAATCTTCGAACGTCATCGTAGGAATCTTCGGGCGCTAACATGGCAAATCCTATTGTTTGTGTCGTTCGCCTTTGATCACCTCGAGAATCGATTCCAAAGAATTCTCTTTGATCTCTCTTGACTCGAGAGTGGGAGGTGAAGATTGCTCTCCGTTCTTGAGAGCGTTCTTGAAGAAGAGAGCTCTCTGGGGCTTTGAGGGGATTCTCCGGATTCGTTTTGCACAACAAAACAAATAAATTGGCTCTCTTGAAAAATAATATAATTGGATTTATACACCGTTGTTTGGAAATAAACATTTGCACAAGATCCCTTTAATATTTATTTAACTCCTGCGAAACCCCATAATAATAATAATAATATCATTTCTCGACATGCGCTAAATTGCAAATGAAAATTAAATATTATTTATTCAAATAATATTCAATATATATATTATTTCTCACCGAACCATTAAACTCGGTTTTTCGTTCCTCCACAATATTTATCAGGCCTTGAATAACGCCTCTTTATTTATTAGATAAATATCACTGCATTATTCGTCAATAAATAAATAAATATTATATTCACTAAATAGAAATTAAATATTTATTAAATATTTTACTCAAATAATATTCTCTCAAATAGCTGGTGACGAAATATATGCAATCAAGCAAACATGAATAATTATTAAACCACTTGCGAAAATAATATTTATTCAACTTGTTAATAATAAATAATAATATATATTATTTAACTGAGATTATGGATACACTTAGTGTGTGATCTTCTAGGTCTCTTTCTCAGTGGCATTAGACGAAACAGCATAAAGTACAAGGTTAACGTCTAACAACACGCCAAGGCACCCATAGAGAAAGAAGTTAATGTTGCAACGACATAATACCTCATACGGGCGCGTACTAAGTAATATAATCTTTTTATCACGATATCTTTAATCAAGCAGGTTGCATGCTGGTATCATCAACCTATGTGCTCGATGTCTCTTCAAATTTCTGAAAATTGAACATGCCTATAAAACACCATGGTCATGGATTTATTTCGGTCATCAAAAAGCCTGAAATATCAACTTTCGTTAAAGAATAGAAGGGACAAATCCTTTCTCTCGCAATATTACTCGTGACGCACCCCAACGTATCCTAATTTGCCACAAACATATGTCGTCACGGTTTTCATCAATACATCAAAGTATGTGACTTATAATACTCATTAATAATAATCTTAAAGTCTAAGAATCAATACATATTTTCATCCAATGACACGTATAAATGTGAATTTCCTACTGGCAGGTCTCGTTCTCATAATATCTAACACTGGATATTACCACGGGCGTACACCATGAGAAGGTGTCTCAAACTCTTATGAGTCTTCACCCTTGATAGTTTGTATCATTTGTGCCCCTCAAATTATATCATCCAACTAAAGACTGTTGTGGCACTTCTGGATTTTCATCATAGAGGGAAACTGTTATGACCTTTCAGTGCAACAGCTACTCTTAGGACATTATCACATACCATGTCACACGGAAGAACAATCATGATGTGATAAGAAATTTATTAATATTCAAAACTATGAATACAGGTTATCATAAAGTACACAGAAGTTGATTCTAAGACACCAACTTCAACGGTTTTCCCAACATCTTCGGCCCGCATTCTAATATGGTGGAAGCTTGACTTCAAATCCAGTTTAGTAAAAAACTGTGCACCATGTAATTCAACTATCACTTCTTCATGATGGGAATTGGAAATAGATCTGGAATAGTCAATTTATTCAGTGTGCGATAGTTGAAGCACATTCGCCACCCACCATCCTTTTTAACCAAAATTATTGGGTTGGCAAATGGGTTGTTGGTTTGACGAATAATACCCTTCTCTAACATCTCTGTCACCTGCATTTCAACTTCATCGTTTAAATGAGGAGCCAATTTATAGGGCCGAATATTAAATGGAACCGCCCCGGCAATTAAGGGAATGGCGTGGTCCATCATCCTACTTAGAGGCACCCCTTGTTGTTCTTCAAAAAAAAACTGATATTTAGACAACAAAGCCACTTGTGGACAATACTGCCTTTTCGGGTCCGTGTCACCTTTAGGAGATAAAAGTTCACTCTTCCAAACCCACCCATCCAAAAACACGATGGATCTCTAAAATAGTTGGCGTAACTCATCCGGTGGGCCCGACAACTCAGTAATACCAAGTAATTGTATGTCTTTCTCTTCCCATAAGAACTTCATGGTCTTGTGTAACACCCCGACCCAAACCATCGGGTCCAAGTCAGAGAGCCACAAGACCTCATGCGCACCTCCCCCTACACAGTTGTCGACTATCAATGAAGGTCCGAACGTCGTCGGTGGGGAAACTATACCCTCAGTATCTTATCCTTGCACTAATAATATAAATAAAATATAACTCAGAGTACACAAGGTGGAATAAAATAATATCAGATGGAACACATGACATACAATAAATAAATGGGCTCCCAGTGTGGCAAACCAAACCAAAGTATAGTGTAAGCAGATAAATAAATAAAACTCTGCGAAAATCCACCGGAGTCTATCCCGATCCCAGTACCAGCTCCATGCTCCACGAATCAGCTGTCCGACACGGGCCCTTTGCCCTTGCTTGAATCCCTATACATGAAGTTTGTACGCGCATCAAGATGCTAGTATAGAGTGAGTAATAAAACTCAGTAGGACACCACCAATGCGTTCATAACAAGTGTGCACAGGTATAACAGATTTATGTAATGATAACAAGTGTTAGACCCGTTTCAGTGTATTTTAGAGCCACATCATTTTCCTCTTACTGTATTTATTTTCCTCTATCTATAAATAAAGATCTCCACCTCTCTTTAAAATAGAGAGTACTAATCTACATGGTATAAAAGTAAAACTCTCAGCCCCGATTTTTTTTCCTCTGTTGCGCACCGAAGCCCTGCCACCTACCGTCACCTCCCTTCGTCCAAGCGCAACCCGCCATCCTTGTGCTTCCCTAGCGAGTGCGCATGCGCCCAACATGTCGCGCTTCTAATGGCATCATTTTTCTGTGACGTTTGATCCAGACGGTGGCCTCTTGGCAGCGCTACTCCAAGCATGATCCCCCTCCACGTGCGATCAAGGCCAATTGGGCGCCTCTCCTGACGCGACTGATGTTGTGCACTTTTCCCTTCTGCAGCACTCCTCCAGGCGCCCCTCAACCTCCGTCTCCTGCTGGAAGCGTCTAGGGCTTCACGTCATGGCCTCTCAACGCCACTGCTTCTGACACCTCTCTCCAGCATCATGACGTCCTCAGAATGCGTTGGCAGTTTTCTCCCGCCACTGCTCGCCTATTGATTCCTCTGTGCTCTTCCTGCACAATTCAATAGTTATCCCATCCAGTAACCTATTACCTTTTTTCCTGTTGAGGCTCGATTTCCCATTTCCGACTATTCCTACTAAGTTCCTCACTCATCCCTTTCTGTCGTCTTGGTTGTATCTTGTAGCCTCTTTCCATTATCCCTCCTAACATGGCGGATTCTTCACCGACTACCTTGATCCTTCCACAGTTGATCACTGCCTCCACGCGCCATGTGGATGAGCGTCTTGATACAACTAACTTCTTTGTCTGGCGTAAGACAGTCCTCATGTCTCTCACCGGTATGGATCTAGACTCGCACCTTGTTGCTCCTCCCCCACCGCTATCCAATCCGAAGTACAAAATTTGTAAGCTTGCTAACAGTAAAATTTTTGCATTGTTAGTCAATCCCATGGAACGCTCTGTCAAAGATGTGACTCGAGCGGCGAACATTGTCAAAGAATTTTAGGACTCCTTGACCCTCACGTTTCTAAAACCAATAATTTAGTTTGGGTGTTAAATGTTCTTCAATGCCTTTCCACCATCCATCAGCACCACCGTCCTTTTCCGACATATTTCACCGAATGGAGGCTTTGCGTGATGAGTTACTTGAGCTTTAGCCCCTTCCTCAAACACCATAGGCTGTTTTGGCCCAACGGGATCAGTTATGTCTCTTCAGTCTTCTTCATAGCCTTGATCCAGAGTATGCAACGACTGCCACCAAAATGTTGGTCAGCCCCTCCTCTCTTGAGATTCCATTGGTCCACCATCGCCTTAAAAAAGCTCATCGAATGCTTTCCCCGCCTATTGACATTGCAGATTACACTGCACTACTGGGTCGTGACGGTGGTTGTTTTTCAAGTACTCGTGGTCGTTGCCGTGGTGGGGGCCACAATCGTCCTTTTTGCCAGCATTGTGGTAAGCCTTTCCATCTCATGGATCATTCCTGGGTTCTCCATGGACGTTCATCTCAGCCACCTCGTCAGGTTCAGGCAGCTCTGGTCGACTCCTCCCTTCCACCATTTGGTGTCCATCACAACATGGACCTCCCAATTGATGAGATCGACCTTATACACTCTCATCGGGTCACTTCGCGACCTGCCTCCTGTTCGACATTTGTTGCTCAGACTGGTGGCTCTATTGCGTGTCTTTCATCACCCGACTGCTTGGATGCTTGATTTCGGTATTTCTGATCATCTCACTAGTGATGCAGGTATGCTAACTACTAATAGTCCATATACTGGCGCCACTGCAATTATTTGTTGTTGACGGATCCACTATCTCTATTGAGGGATTTGGCATTTGCTCTTTCAATCCTTATATTCACCTGACTTCAGTGGCTCATATTCCTCAAAGTCATTTTAATCTCCTCTCCATCAGTAATCACACAAAGGACTTGAACTGTGTTGTTGTTTTTACATCTGATAATGTTTTTCGTGAGCGATCGATGAATCGGAATCTTGGCAGAGGTCATCTTCGCGATGGAGTGTGCATGTTTGATACTCCAACATCCCTGCTTGCTCATCTATCTCTGTTTGTGCTCAGATCTACATTTTTGCCATGGTCATCCACCGACTTCAGTCTTACACCAACTTTATCTTCATTTCAGTTTGCAGCTTTCTTTTCATTGTGAGTCCTGTAAGCTTGCAAAACATCATCGCGCGTCTTATGCTCCTCATTTGGTGATGCAAATCTAAAACTTTTGATTTAGTCCATTCCGATGTATGGGGTCTTTGCGTGGTCTCAAGTCAGTTAGGGTGTTGTTATTATGTATCATTTACTGATGATTTCTCTCGCATGACATGCCTTTATCTCATTCGTGATTGTTCTAAGGTGTTTGATACTTTCCTGGCTTTTACCGTGAAATTCACACTCAGTTCTCCACGCCTATTAAATGTCTCCGCTCGGACAATGGACGAAAATATTTATCTTCTTCACTTAGCAGTTTCTCAAGAATCATAGCGTCCATCAAACATCCAGCACAGATGCACCTCAGCAGAATGGTGTGGTCGAGCATAGCATCGTCATATTCTGTAGACTGCTCATACCCTCTTATTATTTCACATGCAGGTGCCTCTTCGTTTTTGGGGTGTTATTCTTACTGCTACTTATCTTATAAATCGTCTTTCTTCTTCTATCTTTCAGGGAGAGTCTGTTCCGGACTCTGTTTCCCTCTCTCCCTCACCCATTTCCACTTCGTGTGTTTGGATGTCTTTGTTATGTTTGTGACACTCGTCCTCATTTATCCAAATTTTACCCAAAAGCTCTCTAAATGCATCTTTCTAGGTTACTCTCACACCCAGTGTGGATACCGTTGTTTCTCTCTAGACTCACAGTGTTATATCCTCTTTGTTGATGTCTTCTTTATTGAGAACTATCCATTCTCATCCTCTCTACCCTCTCCCCACCCCGATACCACTATCGATGGCTACTCCCTCTCACCATCCACCGCCCCTGCCTTCATTGTACAACTTTGATGAGCCCACGCGGGTGCGGGCTTACCCGCGGGCCTAATTTAAAAAAATATTTTTTTTTACAATATATGTTTCTTTAACATTTTAGTTTTTTAATAAAAAATCATTATTAAACCATGATATATGATTTCTCGTCATAATGCTCATACTAATTCACCATTCATTCACACGTGAATTTTAAGTAGGACTATATTTATTGTTTTAATATGATATTATGATATTTATATAGTAATTATTAACCATATTCACATGGTGTCTCATTGCACCTCTCGAAAAATGGAACTCATCTCCCCTGCACATGGTTTTAATTCTAAAAGAGTTGTTATAATTATATTATTTTTTAAGTCGATTTAATTTTGTTATTATTTAATTTATTTTTGTTATTAAAAAAATAAGAAAGGAGCTCATGGGAACCCTAATAGCCTACTTTGAAATCGGTCGATATTTAGAGGGTCGTCGTTCATTCACAAGTCCACCCGTTTGCATCACCACACAACCAATATCATCATTCATAGCCCATCATCGATCACTCACCTACTTTGCATCGCAGAAGCTCGCCACCACATTAGCGTCGTCGCATGCCACCGTTAACCCATAGAAAAATGTTTCATCACAACCTTTAAAACTTTAGCTATTGTAAATCCATACTTCTCCCCACAACTAACATTAATAATGAGAAAAAAAATGCAATATTTAAAAAATTATTAGTATATTTTTTAAAATGCGAGCAAGCCCGCAGGCTACCGGGCTTATGCGGGGCGGGACAGGCTTAAAATTTTTTGTTCGCATTATATGCGGACAAAGCCACGCGGACTCAAACCCGCATGGGTTCCCCCCCGACCCACCCATTTCGCATTACTATTGTGGCTAAAGGCTTTGCTCAGACATATGGTGTTGATTATTTCGACACATTCTCTTTGGCTGCTAAAATGGTCTATATGTTCGATCATCAATATCTCTTGCAGTTGTTCATCATTGGTTTCTTCATCAACTTGATGTCAAGAATGCGTTTCTACAAGGTTTTCATGAAGAGGAAGACTATCTGCAACAACCTCCTGGCTTCATTGCCTCAGGGGTCGGTTCTCATGTATGTCAACTTCGTCGGTCTCTTTATGGATTCAAGCAGTCTCTTTGTGCGTGGTTTGATAAATTTTGCATTGTCATCACTACATTTGGTCTATCTCAGAACATGAAGGATCACAGTGTTTTTTATCGACAAACGTCCTCTTGTTGCATCCTGTTGGTTGTGTACGTTGATGATACAATTATTACAAGTAGCGACTCGCATGGCAATGCTCATCTTAAGGCTTATCTTCAACAACAGTTTCATACCAACGACCCGAGTCGTTTGACATATTTTCTTGGCATTGAAGTCTATTGTTCTCCAACTAGCATCTTTCTTTCACAACAAAAATATGCATTGGATATCTTGCACGATTTTGGCCTGTGTCAGGCAATTGTCGTCGACACTCCCCTTAAACCAGGAGAACGCCCCCCCCCCATGATCCCACTGACCCATACTCTCATTCAGATAGATATCGTCGTCTTGTGGGCAAACTCAATTATTTTACCATGACTCGTCCGGATATTACCGACGTTGTTAGCAAGGTCAGTAAATTCAGACAACATCCAACGAAATCTCAATGAGACATTGTACTTCGCATTGACAAATACATTAAGAAAGACTTTCCTCGTGGTCTTCAATATTCACATCATGATCATCTTGACATTGAGGTCTTCTGTGATGCCGACTACACTGGCTACTTATATACCCGAAAGTCTACTTCTAGGTTTGCGGTTTTTCTGATTGGTAACTTAATCTCCTGACAAAGCAAAAAACAAACTGTCATTTCCAGATCCAGTGTTGAATCTGAATACCGTGCGATAGTCACGGTCACTACCGAAATTCTATGGTTTCGTCACCTTATTCATGAAATTGGTTTCTCGCCACAGACTCCTGCTCATATTCGGTGTAAAAATCAGGCACCCACAAAGATTACCTCTAATCCAGTTTTCCATGAACGCACGAAGCATATTGAGATTGATTATCACTTCATTCACCATCACCTTGAGCAAGAACATATCAGTTTTAGCCACACTTCAACAGCTCATCAGCTTGTCGACATCTTCACCAAAGGTTTGCCAAGAGTTCAACTGGATTCTCTATGTACCAAGCTGGACATACAAAGCATCAACGACTCGGCTTGAGGGGGAGTGTGTTTGACCTTTCTCTTTTCTGTTTGTTTTTTGCTTGTGAGACTCTTATTTCAAGCCATAACTGTTCTAGCTTGAGGGAGAGTGTTGGACCTGTTTCAGTGTATTTTAGAGTCTCATATCGTTTTCCTCTTACATGTATTTATTTTCCTCTATCTGTAAATAAAGATCTCCACCTCTCTTTGAGGTATAGAGAGTACTTATATACAACAATAAATGCGCGGGCAAGTATGAACAATCATATGTCGAGCACTCATATGTTAACCAAGCCACCATGAGCCCCAACCGCACCTGCTTCGGTTCCATGTCAAAAGGATGAACAAAGATGTTGAAAGTGATCAAGAACTAGCCATAAGGTTGGCGACATGTTACTCGGTATCCTAAGGAATCAAGTCTCTGTTCAAGCCACAAGGCCGACTAGTGAACATGTACTCGGTATTCGCAAGACATCGAGTTTTGGCAGATTCCTCGGTATCTTTAAGGCGTCGAGTTTCGGCCTGGGCCGCAAGACTGCCATGCTCCTACCCTATGTAGGGGTCCATCGTCGTAATCGCCGCATGTCGTGTGCACTCCCCCTCTAAGGGGTGATCATACCACAAAGGTCCACCTATTGTGAATACCAAGACAATACCTCTATGGCATGGTAAATATACACAACAGGGCAGAGCATAATAAAACAAGCATAGTATGTCATCATGAGCATATGGTAGCAACATATAACATGTGATCAACATCAAGCATGGTAACAAGCTAGTCTAGCAATACTCATGGAATCAAGGATCATATATGGGTATCAAGAGCTACACACACCCACAAGCAAACACCAACAAACGTGAACAACAAGCTATGTCGTCACAATATGAAATCAAGGCAACAAGAGTATACAAGGGCCTCAAAAGGCAAGTCACCCGATAAGATTGTATCCAGTCTATTTCTTCCGTTGAGAGGGTCGTTCTGAAACTGGGGTTGGATGAAGGGGAACTGCTTTGCTGTCGAGCCGATGACAGAGCAGGGGATGGCATCACAGGTGGTCGTACAGATGCACGGATGAAGCGTGGTGTTGTTGGTTGGAAAGGCCGACACAGCGAAGAGTGGTTGGGTCGGGAAAACGCCGAGTAGGGCGGGGGTCGGGACGTCACCGAAAGAGGCGGGTTGGGAAACTGCGAGGAGCCGGCTGGGAGTGCCTAGCAGGGAAGAGCTGGGATGCATCAGAGTCGTAAGCGGCGGGGTCGGACGCGAAGCCGAAAGGCCGCAGGAGGGCGAAGTCGGGCGACGCACAGAGGAGGAGGCGGGGCCAGCGTCACTGGGAAGCCGCAGGAGAGACGGCGGCGGAGGCGGAGGCGGTGTCGGGTGTCGTCGGGAAGCCGCTGGAGGCCGGGGTCGAATGACGTCCGAACCGAGAGGCGCCAGAAAAGGCAGCTGGTCAGGCGGTGGCGTCGGATCGAGAGGCGCCGCCGGGACCAGATGGCCGGCGGGAGGGTCGTGGGAGTCGGGAGCCGCGTCTGGAAGCGGGGTCGCCGGGAGCCAGCTTAGGAACTGGGAGGCGCTGGCGTGGATCACCGGGGAAGGCCACAGGGGGCGCACGAGGAGGCCGGGAGACCGCCGAAAGGGTGCTGCTGAGAAGGGCGAGGCCGGACGAAGCCGGAAGACCGCAGGGAGGGCTACACCGGGAAGGGTGGGGGTCTGGCTCGGAAGGCGAGGGGTGGCTGCCTGGACTTGGGGGTTCCGTCGGGAGGAACAGGGGCACCAGGATGAAGAGAAGGAAGGCGGGGGAGTCCGCCTGGAGTGTCGCGCCTGGGTCGGGATGACCAGTGGCGCCGGGAGCGGGATCGCGCAGGGAGGAGGACCGTCGAGAGGGATTTGTCGAGAGGGAACCGCAGCGGCTGGAGGCGCGGAAGCCATCGACGTCACGCGCAAGGAGGAGGACTGTCAAGAGGGATCCGTCGGGAGGGAGCCGCAGCGGCTGGAGGCGCGGGCAGGGAGCAGCGCGAAGAGGCGGGCAACGGGCCGATCGCGTCTGGACGAGGGCACCGAGAATATGCAGGAGGGAGCCGCCGGAAAGGGCGGCAGGATGCAGGGAGGGAGGGGCCACCGGAGACGGGCGGGAGGGAGTTGACGTCGGGCGCGGGGAGAGCCACTGGAAAGTGGGAGCCGGGAGCGTCGCGACGGAGGGGCGCAGGGAGCCGCGCAGAGCAGAGAAGGCGGGGCAGGCCGCAGGGGAGGGGCGCCGTGAGAAACTGCAGAGGCGGTGAAAAAAAATGGATCGGGAAAAAATTTTAATTTCCCTCTGATACCATGTAGAATGGGAAACCGCCTTACCCTTACCTCAAGGTGAGGCGGAGGCCTTCTTTTATAGATTGAGAAAGAGAAATACATACAGGAGTATTCCGATGTGGGACTCGGAAATACCCAAAATAATAAGAGGGTTTAACGAGAATTATTACTCCTTAATTCTCTTTGTTTTAACCTCTAGCTTGGCTTCTTTAACATTCACAGAGGTTCTGTGTAGTTTCACTAATGCATAGATGACTTTTGTAAAAACTTTCTCAATCACATCATTCTCACAAATAGTCTGTTGTGATTCATCTTCAACGAGAGTGAATCTTTCATTGTATAACGTAAATCTCTCTTGGCTTTGATTTCCAACCGAGAATTCTTGACAGTCATTGTAGCTTCATGAGATTCTTCAAGCACATGGATCATCTCAGTAAGAACTTTTTCAGACATGGCTTTCTCACACACATTTCTTTGCAACTCTTCTTCAACATGAGAGAGATGTTCATTGCAAAGTAATAGAATTTCTTCTTTTGCTTCAACAAGTTGTGTAACAAGTTTGCATCTTTGAAATTTCTTAGCCAAAGCTTTCTCTATAACCTCAGTTTCCTCTTCCGGTCGTGATTGACAAATGCAAATATGTAAGTGACAACCTCGATAGGAACGTTCTTTAGATAATTTTTGACTTCTGAATAAAAATCACTGAGTGATTCAATAAACACTTCTTCATCGCAACTTGAACCGGAATAATCAAAATGATTATTATCAACTGATTTAATAGATACTACAGATATTGCTAATAGACTACCGCTTTGACTGCAGCATTGTGCAAAGACTGCTGACTATTTGAAAAATGGAAGAGTATTCCATGAATGTGATATGCATGCATGAAGGAAGTGAGAAAGCCTTGTGAAGTTGAAGTTTCGTGAAGCCTTCAATCAATACTTCATAATTCCTCAAGCCACCTCGCATTCTCCATGTTGAGGAACAATGTGTTATTTTCAAATTGTCTTCACCGTATGTCTTGGATATCAACAATGTGTTATTTTCAAATTGTCGTCACCATATGTCTTGGATATTAAGACCAGTCACCACAATTAATATTGTTTCATTTAAAGCAACACCTCTTCAAGTCAAAACATTATTACCAACTTATGAATAATTCTCAAGAATAATTCAATGGCAGCACCTTCATGCTTCAATCACTGTCACATTGACTTTCCAACATACAAAAGCATCGACAACAAATAAGATACAATTACTTCAATCTATTTGGGTTCTTCAGTTTCCACGCATGAACCTGACACCAAATTTAGGATGATTACTCTAACAAGAAAGGTAGAAAGAGAGTTGATTGGAGAAGGTGTTCACAGGGAAATTCACAGAAGAACGGTGCCGCCTCCTATTTTTGGGGGATTTGGAGTTGTGGTGTCCCATTTGTCTTCCAGCAAGGTCGCGGGTGAAAAAAACAAGCGAGGGGAGGATGTAATGCGAACAAGGGGGAATGGGAGTCAAATCAATTAGTCGTCGGGAACAGGGAGATCAAAAGCGAAAGGGATTATGTTTTCGATGTGGCCAACCATTTCCTCCCATGCACCGATGTCCAAATAAACATTTAAGGATTTTGATATAGGAGATAAGAGGAGCCGACTTCTAAAGTCGAGGCAGACGTTGATTTACAGCAGAGTGGTGGAAGATGTGATTCAGGGAAGGTACTGTGGGGAAATCACGAGACAGTACGGGCAAGGGAAAATCTGAAACTTAAGAGTATGGAGGATTCGGGAGCTGATTCGATGATGTTTTTAGGTCTTATGTCTGGAATGCCAACGGCTGTGTTTGTTGACAGCGGAGCGAGCCACAATTTTATTTTTAAACCACTTGTCAAGCTGGCAAATGTAGAGGTCAGCCCAACAAAACCATTTGGTACTAGATTGGGAGATGGTTTTCGAGCTGTTAGGGGTGAAGTTGAGCTAAGCCTCACATCATACTTTTCATATCATATCATCTTTATTATTCATTATAAATAAACATCAAAGCCCTCCCTCCCGTGTATCAAAGCAGGTATGACCCAAAACCCTCCCTCCCATGTATCCTATCTCAGCCAAGGGTTCGATTTTTCCCCCCTAAGGGGGCGGCGGTCCCATGGCCAGCGAGCCCTAATTCTCTACCGTTGCCCCCTCTACTCCTCCCTTCGTCTCCCAAACGCCGCACCCTCTCATCTCCCAGCAGTCGTGGCAACTCTCTGTGCCGCCCCGACCCTCCGTTGTTATCCACCCCTTGCGCGACGACCCGACAATCCCACCTTGCACGTCGCCTCTCCCTACATGACGCCCCCCCACCCACCAGGCGCCACTTCTCCTATTGTGTTGCATGTCGTCGTTCATGGCCATCCCTCCCATGAAGCTCCTTCCTCTCATCCACTGGAAGGAGAGATCCTCTTCAGCAGAAAGATGGTTCAAAATCCCTAGAAGGGGTCGCGCCATCAAGTCTCACCCCGCATCCTCAGCACCTGTTAACCTCCCTTCCCCCGACGAAGACGCACCAACTCGTGCCCCTCCCCTTTTGCGTGCCCCACCTGGAAGCAGGGAGCCTTTGCGCCATTTCTCTTGGGCCCCCTACCGTCCTTGCAGCCCTTGCCACCTTCTGCTCGGATCTTCGTTGGGCCTCTTTACTTCTACCCTGATCACCGTCGGAAATATTCTTCACTACCCGGATCACCATCAAACTTATTCTTCACTGCCCGGATCACCGTCGGGTTCCTCATCATTGCTTGGATTACCGTCGAGCTGTCGGGTTTCGTCATCAATGCTCGGATCACCGTTAAGCTGTCCGAATCACCGCCGGACTTCCCCATCAACGCTCGAATCACCGTCGAGCTGTCCGGATCACCGTCGAACTTATTCTCCACTGCCCGGATCTCCATCGGACCTTTTAGTTAGTGCCCGGACCATCAACGGGCTTCTTTGAAGCTTTTTTTCTTACTGTTTTTAGTTCTTTTGAATTTGTATTGCAAGCCGGACATGTCCAACTCGAGGGGGAGTGTCAGGGATGATTATTTTTGTTTTATTATGTATCCAAACTAGATACACCTAGCTTGTGGGGGAGTGTTAAAGGTGAAGTTGAGTCAAGTCTCACGTCAAACTTCAGGTATCATGTCAACTTTATCATTCATTATAAATAAACACCAAGGCCCCCTTAAAGAGTCATCTTGGGTATTCGGTCCACTCTCTATTCTAACTCAAGCCATATCACAATGTAACCATATTGTAGCATGCTGAAAAAATTTGTTATCACAGTGGAAGCTTATGTTTTTGACACGGGTGGTCCAGATGTGGTTCGTGGTATGGAATGGTTGAAGTGTTTGGGTTCTCTTTTGACCAAATGGAATCATAAAACCATGGAATTTTTGTGGGAAGACAAGGAAATAAGGTTGCTTGGGAACATCAAACGGTGTATGTCACCACTTGATTTGACGTAGAGTTTTCATTCGAAAACGTTGTTTTTGGGAAGGATGGTTTTGGCGGACTCAATTGAAATTACCTATGTCAACAATAGACTAGAGAGGAATTTAAACAGCAACAATCAGAGAAGATTTTGTGGGACTTTTGAGCCTTGTTTAATGAGCCTAAGGGGTTACCTTCGAGTCGGACTATGCAATATTGTTGGTCGAAGGGGCCGCATCAGTGAATATTCGACCGTATAAGTTAACACATTACTAGGATGAAGTCAAGAAACAAGTAAAGGAGATGTTGGCTAGTTGCATTATCCGAAATAGTAATAGTCCTTTTGTGGGTCCTATTATCCTAGTCAGGAAAAAGGATGGCGGTTAGTGTATGTGTGTTGATCACAAGGCTCTGAATAAACTGACGGTGCCGAATAGATTTCCAATTCCAGTCATTGAAGAGCTATTGGATAAGCTTCATGGGGCCTATTATTTTTCTAAACTTGACTTCTGGTCTGGGTTTCATCAGGTTCCGGTGCGAGCCTTCGATGTCGGTAAGACGACTTTCCGAACACACAAGGGCCACTACGAATTTTTGGTAATGTCATTCGGGCTTATGAATGCCCCAGCAACCTTTCAATCTATACTATGAATATGGTGTTCAAAGATTATTTGAGGAAGTTCATACCAGTTTTTTTAATGATATCCTGATTTTCAGTTAATCTGAGCAGCGCATTTAGCTGATTTGCACTCAACCCTCCAATTGTTGCATGCCAACCAACTACAGCTAAACTGGAAGAAATGTTTTTTTTCCCAGTAGTCCGTAGAGTATCTAGGGCATATCATTTCAGGAGAAGGGGTTACAATGGACCCAAAGAAGGTTGGAAGTGTTCTAAGTTGACCGAGCCCACAAAACGTTAAGGGGGTACGTGGTTTCTCATGCCTTACAAGTTACCGTAGGAAATTTATTAGCGGCTACGGAATAATTGCAAAACCACTCACTGTCTTAACCAAAAAAGACGGGTTTAAGTGGAACTCTGAGTCCGAGCAAGCCTTTGAAGAATTAAAAGGCTACTTGGTTTCAGCCCCACCTCATGTTTTAATGGATTTTCAAAAGCGGTTTGTTATTGAATGTGATGCCTCCAGCAGAGGGATGGTAGTTGTTCTTATGCAATATGGCCGCCCAATTGCATATTTTAGTAAAGATTTAACTGAGATTCACCTATCTAAATCGGTATATGATAAGGAAGTTGTGGCTCTTGTGTTGGCAATGAACCACTGGAGACAAAATTTGCTGGGCAAAAAAATTGTGGTTTATACAGATCAACGGGCACTTAAACACTTGCTTGGTCAGCATTTCCACGCTGCCAATCGACAAGACTGGCAAGCAGAGTTATTGGGATTAAATTTTGAAGTAGTTTATAAGCCAGGAAAAGTTAATCAGGTAGCAGACTCTGTCTCGGCTAGCTGATGAGGTGCTGGCAAACCAAGCTGAAGACAAGCTTCTTGAGAAAGCTATTTCCCAAGCTGAAGACAAGCTTCTTGAGAAAGCTATTTCAGAACCGTTCTGGATGGAAATCGATATCGTTAAAAAAAAGCTTCCCCACGATCAGGAGTTTTCAGTAATCGTCACAACACTAGAACAGAATCCCGACTCTAGACTTGGATATTCTCTTCAGGATGGCCAGCTGTTTAATCATGGGAAATTGGTTTTATCCCGTCATTCTATTCTTATTCCCAAATTTCTACAATATTACCATTCTTCAGCTACAGCGGGGGCATGTCAGGTTCCTTAAAATTTACAAAAGACGTGCAGCTGGGTAATTTTGGAAAGGTGTGACACGCACATTCCAGCAATTTGTTCGATAATGTGATACTTGCTAGCGGCATTAAGTACCAAACTATGTCCCCAACAGGATTATTACAACCACCGCCCATTCCAGACTTGGTTTGGGATCACATTTCTATGGATTCTGTTTCCGAACAGCCTAAGTCTATGGGATATAATGTGGTTCTGGCTGTAGAGGATTGCCTCTCTAAATATGAACATTTTGTGCTGCTACATCATCCCTATACAGCTAAATCAGTCGCAGAGGTCTTCGTCAAGGACCTCGTTCGCTTACATGGAATTCCTAGTTTTATTCTCAATGATCAAGATCCGACATTCATCAGTGATTTCTGAAAAGAACTTTTTCGACTCGAGGGAGCAACTCTAAAGATGAATTCTTCCTACCATCCTAAATGGTCGGACGGAAATTGTTAACAAGTGCTTGGAAACTTATATGAGATGTTTCGCTTCAAAGAAGCCTCTCATGCTTCCACTTGTCTCACTCCTTTTGAGGTTGTTTATAGCAGGAAACCTCCTACTGTTATGCGTTTTGAAAGTGGGTCGACACCAGTTCATTCTGTTGCAAAGGCTCTCCCCGGTCGAGATACCGTCCTCACACAGCTCCAGCACAATTTACATTGGGCTCAGCAATTAATGGTCCGATATTCCAACCGGCGCGGGAGGTAACTGGTTTTTGAAGTTGGTGATTTGATGTTGGTCAAATTCAGCCCAAATATCCAGACTACAAAGTCTAAGAAATTGTGTCCCAAGTTGGCAGCACTGCAGTATGGCCCTTTCAGAGTTCTAGCACGGATTTGGGAGACTGCTTATGAACTTTATTTGCCTGAAGCAGCTCGAATACACCCTGTATTCCATGTTTCCCAGCTAAAACGGGTTGTTGGAGATTCTCCTGCGCATTTCGTTCTTCCTGATATGTGGGACCAACCCTACCTACAAGGTTGAACCAAAATAGCTTTTAGCTACCAAGGAAGTTTTTGGTGGCTTGCCCGAATCATGTCTTATCAAGCGGAAGGGGAAACCGATGGAAGAGTCTATTTGCGAGGACGTTGAGCATATTTCTTACCCAGTTCCCTGATTTTTTCCCTTGGGGACAAGGGGGTTGCTGAGGGGGGTGGGGGTGGATGTTAGCACTCTTGTATCTAGTCCAAACTCTGTGCCTAGACCCCCACTGCTATATACTTCGTAGAGGACGGGTAAAAAGGGAAATAGCAACGGGCCCGTTGGTGAGTTTGTTGGAGGGAGGGGGGCAACTATAATTGTTAATCGGAGGTCACTCGTGCGGGATATTCTCAGCATTCCTTCTGTCCGGGCGTCCTGCTGGGTGGCAGCCGCAAAGGAGAGGTGGTCTCTCTCCAGTCGATGCCATCAACAGCCATGAAGAAGTACTCGGACGTGGTTTCTCCCTCGTTTTCTTCGCTGTAACCTTTTTCCCTTATACATATCGTGATTCTTCCCTTACACTGTAAGCGGAATTGGAATAAATAAGTGAGATTATCGTTCTTGCATATTGTTTTTGTACGCTTTCTGTATGTTGTGACCTAACAAGGTCTAACGCTGGATTTTGCGTCATTGAGGCGGACCTTAAAAGCCCACGCGGGCCAAGGGAGGTTCAGTGATGGACTTCTCGTCTCTATGATAGACCAACAACGGTCTACCTCGAGACCAAGAATGGTGCCAATCAAGACATTGTATTCTGTGATGTCCTTGTTCGTGTTTATATCACAACCCTTCATCTCATAGGTCATTCCAACCAAACCACGTTAATCTTATTGTTGTATGTGTTTGCATGTATCATTCATCATGGTTTGTTGTTTTCGCTATGATGTTACTAGGCTCATTGAAGAGGAATTCGTCATGACAAAGAGGCTACCCAACAAAGTACCTATTGGAAGCCAAACAATGGAACCTGTGCTACAGTGATTAGTATCATAATTGGAATGATGAATTCGAGAAGTACAAACCTATCAAGTGAAAATTTATAAGCAGGGTTTAAATACCTTGAAGCAGAACGCCAAGAAGAAAAAGTTTAATTGCCCTTAGCATTGCCTTCCACGTAGCAAATACTCTGTCCGATGCTTTCTGGAGTAATAAAGAGAAAAAAGGGGCATATCTCAAATAAAAAAAAATATGGGAGCAGTCAAATATGATCGAATCAATGCCCAGTTAAGGACCAAGAACATGACGCGAGTCCTCAAGATTATAGCCGGTGTGCGGGTCCTTTGACAGAACGTAGTTAAATTGTGCAAAAAAATAATTAAAATGCTTCTTTAGAGGTGTTTTTTTTTTCTTTTTTTTTTCTTTTTTTTGTCCGAGAGAAGCAGTAGTACCCCATAGGCGAGCGCAACAGAAATTCCAGATATGAACAGAAAGAAAGGCATCACAAACTCTGCCAGGTGCAAGCCATTCCACGGACAGTGGGCGATTATCGGGAAAATAGATCCAGCATAATCTACAAGAATCATAAGCTGGCAAAGACAATATATTAGATGTTTGATCCGTTGAAACAAAACAGTATCAGTAAACCAGTAGATGCCCTATCACAAAGCAACGGCGTTTTAAAACAGATGTCACGTCGCAGATTAAGAACAGAAATGAACTTCACTTCGAAGCGAGCCAGAGCTCTTAAACAGCGTTCAAATCAGGGGGTGTACAGGTATGCAGCCAATCAGTAGTTTCAGCAATGAAAAGCAAAACGGAAGCTGCTGAGGAGCAACTGAAAACAGTAACAGGGAGAGCGAGAGTGCTCACGCAGACAGAGAAACCCCGAAAGACATCGACGGACACGGCACGACGGTTCGCTCCCAATCCGGTCACCGGTCGCTCCCCCTCCAAAACTCCGCTAAGAAACGGCTCCGAGTCGGCCATGGCTGGCCACCAACCCTTTGCCTCGGCAAACTGCCACAGTACGACTGAAGATAGCGGCCGCGCTGCTCCATTTTTTGTCGAAGTTAATTTTTTTTTTCAGCACCCTCGAAAGTGAGCGCAGATGGCCTCTCAGTAGAAACTGGTTGGTCGCTGATGATGGCCCCACAAAACTGTATCGAGCCGAGCGGACGACGAATAAAACGGGTCGAGTCAATTTTATTTTATTTTTTACTTTTTCTCTTATTGTGAGTGTAGAAGTGCGTTCCTTGACCGATAATCGCAATGTAAGATAAATTAGAGCTCAAAACGAACCAAAACGATGGATCTGGGAGTGGGAGGGCGGGTGGCGTTCGGATGAAGAAAACGGGAAGAAGGGGAGGAAATGGGGAGTCGTGCCCACGGTACATCGATGTCATTCGGTCTCGTGAATGCGCCTGCAGTTTTCATGCCACTAATGAACCGAGTGACTCATCCATACATGGTTTCTTTTGTGGTAGTCTTCGTGGACGATATCTTGGTATACTTTCACACTCAACATTACCCGTACGTGCATATTCACTGCCATGCACGAATATACGCATATCGGGGGAACCCACATACATATAAATATGTACTTATGCCTACGCAGGCGAGTCGCCTAGACTTTGGCGACCCGAAACCACACCAAAACATTCAACGCACTACAAGATTAATCCAACGAACCTTAAAACGCATAAAGACACTAATTGGGGTAATAATTTTATTTAATATATATATAATATGTTTATTTAAAACTATCATTATTACCTTTAATTCTTTGTTCATTATTTAATCATTATTTAACAAGTAGTTAATCATTCTTTGTTCATTAGTTAATCATTTGTTTAATCATTAGTTAATAATTAATTAATACATCCAATTATTTCTGAAAAGCTGGAATTAAACATAGGAAAATGATTTTCATAAACATTTGTATTTTCGATGGTAATTATAGTGCATGTATTCATGAATAACATTCATAATTTTTAAAAAAACATTTCATGAAAAAAATGATAGTTTTAAACACATAAAATTCAATTTGAAACCACATCATGAACAATTGTAATTCATTTTCCATCAACATCTCACTTGGATGGATTATAATGAATGAATTTTAATTTATTTATTTTATTAATAACATATTTATCATTATGAAAATATATTGTATTATTTACCTTTTTACATTTTCATTCACTGAAAAATGATGATGTCATTCATGTGTAGGTGTGGACTACCTCCAATACGAAGCGAAGTGATTTATTTTCATCACCTCATCACGTATATGATTTATATACATATATTTTAGTAATTAATATAATATTTATTATATTATCATCATCGATGGTGATAGATTAACACCTCACGGACTACGTTTTCTTTTATAAAATCTGATTCTGTAAAACATTTTACATAGTGTCTAGAATCTGGAAAGGATCATCATAATAAGATAAGTTAAGTTTCAATTCTATACCTTCGTAAGTGAGGACATTTACTGGGTCGGGCATGTACTTCTTAAACAACGAGACATAGAACACATTGTGCAGGTGAGGAGGTCACCGTCTCTAGTTTGATCTCTTCCCATCCATGGGTCTCTGGTTTTTGTTTGAAAATCTGGTGCAACCTGGAAATCGAGGAGGAAGTGTGAAAAAAATGACAAAAGGGTGCATTTTGTCGAGTTTTTTTATATCTTTTTTGAAAGAAAAAATAATTAAGGTTGGGTTAAAATTTTTATGAAAATTAAGGCTGAAACACTTGTTGAAAGTCTGTAGGATTCTCTGCAGCCTTTCACCAAACAAAATATATATATATACAAGTTTGTATATTTAAAAATATATGTGTTTATATGTTATGATATATATATATATATGAACATATAAAAAATAATTCAAAATAACAATCATTTCTTAAAAACAGTTAATGAAAAGTAATTTTAGCACCACAATATATTGTTGTTTTAAACCATTATAATTGAATCTATAATTTTTTTTACATTCCTTTCATTTTCAATTATTTATTATGTTTATGATTTTTTTATTTATTTTTAACAACTTTTTAGATGTTTGGGTTATGTTTTAAGTTTTGTTTAGATTGTTTTTATAGTTTATATTTTATAATCTTTTAAAGTTGTCTACCTGAAATTTAATAAGTTTTTTTATGTTTCAAGTAATCGACTTTGGAAGGTTATAAAATATAAATTGTAACTAAAATATAAATGAAAATTGAAATGGTTGTTAAACATGTAAAAATGGTTGATAGTGAAACAAATTTCATTATTTCTATAAACAGAAAACATATACATGAAAGAGTACAATCACTCTCTACAGTGAGGTCTCGTCTCACATGGTGGTGTGCGAATGTGACGCTCGTATCGAGATCGTCGAGCTCTGTGTTGAGGTGGACTATGATGACCTAGAGAGGGCTAATCCTCGGGTGCTGGAACGCCGACTATTGGATGCTCTACCTGTGTCTCAGTGGGCGGAGATGTCAACTAGATGTCGTCATGCGCACCTCATCCTTCTCCCACTAGGCGAGTAGGACCTGTCATTATCGCCTGAGGGAACCATATAGCCTGTGAAGGATCTGACATGAAAGCTGGAGGCATGGGAAATTACCCCTAATAGATGCTCGAATAATTTTCACCTGGAGTTAACTGTGGATATTATGCCAATATAGATGGATCTCATGCCTCGTGATGCACATTCACAATCGATTGAGGTTGGACTGCTAGAGGATTGACTTCTGCCTGTGGAACATGCGAGGCTTTACATCCAGCACGACGCGGTCTATGTCATCGTCACCGTGGCTCCTCAGCATCAGTAGCTGCTGGGGGAGGTTCCTGAGCAGGAACCTCCACTCCCTAGGCAGGAACGTCATCTCCCTGGATGGACGATAGAAGACACTATCGTGAACCGCATGGTAAGCCGGTATCGTCCCCTGCGCTGCAACATGGATCGTTGTCAGGCTAGCAACCTCCTCCTACTCTGGATCACTCATGTGGATAATATGTTGTAAACTAATGGAAATTTATTGGCTTACCATATCCTGAAGCTCTCTACTATGTCGAGTAAGATGTAGTATAAACTTCAGTCTATACCATGACTTATACTCGACATACTGTGAAAGATGGAATCGCATCGTACGTACACTCTGCATATGAAGCGACGCTTGTCTGCCCCAGAGGTTGAGATACTCAGCATGTCGTCGGCACCAGTCGACAACCTACCTCTCCGCCAACTTCACAGAATGAACCTTATGTATCCATTTTAGTGGAAAATAGAATGCACTGAACACACCCAAATTGGCGCATGACTTTATCAGGCTGGTGTCACTCAATAATACGAAAGTGAATGAGAGAAACTATAACCATAACATCATGAAGTCTAACAGTGCAACATGTAGACATCTGGTCCAATAAAGCTCAATATGTCATCCATGAAATCTGAAACGACATGTGAGATTTATCAAAGAAGTTTTTTACTAAAAACCAAAAATGATGATATTATGAAATTTGGTAGTCAATGAAAGATTGCATATACTTACGTCATCGGGTAGGAGACTGTCCAATATGAGATGGTATGCACCCAAATGGTGTGTTGGAGCGCTGATCAAGCGATGTGCCTAACTCCACCTATAAAATACAACATCAAAAGTGATAAATAATAAGAAATTAAATTCTATAACTCCTATTAGCATCAGAAACCAATAGAGATGAGTGATCATACCAACGTCCATGCGGAGCATCACGCAACACATCTATAGGCAACTCCTGGCCAGCAAAAACAAGGGGAGGGGAGGGGTGTGCTCTCATACCCGCATCTGAAGAAGGATGACACATCCCCTGAGATCTGTGGGGTCTGAGCGACATGTCGTGCATAATGCTTTGTAAGTGTAAGCCAAACACGCACATCCCCAACTGTATGTCCCGACTTGATCAAAATCCTCCGGTATCCCTAGATACATCCTGTACACATGCATACCTGAGTGATCAGCGCAGACTGTCCCTCCAATGATCCATAAGATACAGGCACGAGTATGACGCATGACAGTCTGCTCGTTAGCGTTATCGAGTAAATGAGCAAAGTGTATCTCAAGTCACATCATAGATATCGACCCGCCATCTGTAACATCATCATCGACCAAATTTTTGATGCTTAGCAGTCTTTGTACATGCTCAAGCCAGACTGCATGGGTGGGTCCAATAAATACATCACCCTAGATAGGAAGACCAGGCAAGATTGTCACATCCTCAAGGGTGATAGTCATATCCCCCTCGGGCGGGTGGAATGTGTGTGTCTCTGGTCTTCATCTCTCGAGGAGAGCAACAAACAGGTGATGATCAATGAATGTGAAATCAGATATCGCAATTAGCGATGCAAAATGGGCTATGAGCCCGCGGGCTAAGCGGGCTTGGGGTGAGTTTGGGGCGGGGCAGGTTTATAAAAAATAACCCACATTTTAAGCGGGTTTATATGGACAACCCGCACGGATATGGGCTGACTCACAAGTTATTATTATTTTATTTTATAATAATTATTATAATATTAAATTTTCAAATCTCATTTTATTTCACAAAGAAACCCCGCATGGAGAGGAAGACTACAACCACTTTTTCCCGACATTGCCGACTCCCAATAACGCCTCGAAACAATACTGCTGTGCACGCGCTACCTCCTCGTATTCATCTCGTCGTTGTTTTATTTATCAACACCACCAAAGTTAAAAAACTACCCTACCCTCCTCCTCTGCACAGTCGCACTACTCACACTGCAACTCTTCTTACCGCCGCCGGCCTTTGTTCCTTCGCTCGCTGCTCGTCCCTCGTCTCGTCTCATCCCCCGCCCCGCCCCTTGCCGCGTCTTCCTTCCCGACTCTCTGCCACCCTGCCCCGGGCCCGACCTCCTCCGTGAGTCCGCGACCCTCACCCCACACCTTCACGCCTTCTTTGCGACGACGACCCACCACGCTACCTCACCCCGGGCCCGACTTCCTCTGTGAGTCCGTGACCCCCGCCCCACCTCACGCCTCCTCGACGGCGATGACCCACACTACCCCGCTTCGGGCCCGACCTCCTGTGCGAGTCCGCGACCCCCGCCCCACCTTCACGCCTCATCGGCAACGACGACCCACGCTACCCCCGCCCGGCCCCAGCCCCTCTCGCGCGCCTCCTCTGCGGACCACCATCTCCACTCCAGTGACTCCACTACCCCACCCGACCCCCGCCTCCTCTGCCACCCCTGCCTACTCAGCCACCCCCGCCCGACCCCGACGACCCCTCCCTCGCCTCCTTCGCCACGCATGACCCCCACCTCCGACGACTGCTCCCAGACCCCCGGCTTTTCCACCTCCTCCGCCACCCCAGCCTCCGCGACCGCAACCCCCCTCTCCGGCGGCTCCTCCCCGACCTCGACACCGCTGGCTCCTCCGCGATCGATCCCCCTCTCCAGCGGCTCCTTCACCGCACGCGACCCCCACCTTCGCCGACTCCTCTTCGCTCTCGGGTACTGCAAACATAACAAAACATAGGTATGCTTTTTTTTGATTTATGTTATTTCATAAAAGTATTTTATTTTTTAGTTTTAATTTTTAACATTTTCCACATTTTTATTGTGTTTCTCGTAATAATTTAATGTAAGTTTAAAAAATAACATATAACATCAATAAATATTATATCACATAAATCACACCCTTATTTGTTAATTTAAAATCTAATTATTTTTAGAATATATATATATATATAGACTATTTTGTTATTTATATAGTTATTAACTCTTAATATTATTTTTTATTTTTGAAAAATTGTGATTTTTTTCATAATTTCATTTAAAATGAAATCATTCATTTTTTAATTTTTAATTTTATAAGATTTCATGAGATTATCAGATTTTATCATTTATATATTTATATTTGAATTATAAATTATTAATTTTTATTGATTAACATTTATGATTGTAAAAATATAATTCTTTTAATGTTTAGTTTATTTTTTAATCACCAATAATTATATTAAAAAAAATTTATATAAATTATTTGTCTAATATAGATATAGTATTTTGTTATTGTAGGTTGTCTTAAACATGTATCAACTTCAAAATGATTTTGAATTAGAATAAAATTGTGACATTAATGATAGTAACTAAGTGATACATGATGTGGATAACACTTGTCAATTTAGTCAAGACATGGATAAAGATGAAAATAAAAATGATGATGTTCAAGTTGCAGCAAAAAGATCAAAAAAGACCACATCTGACGTTTGGAGTTATTTTGAGCAAATGGGTGTAATTGATGAAAAACCAAGAGTTAAGTGTAAAGGATGTGGATTAATATTGGTGGGAGGTGGAAGGAAATATGGAACATCAACTCTGTCTCGGCATATCGAAAAATGCAATGGAATCAAAGTTTTAAAAGATCGTAGTGTTCCTTCAATGATCTTGGACCATTCAAGAAAGTTGCGAAATAAAAAGTTTGATTCAAAGATGTTTCGAGAAAAGATGGCAATGACCATTATAAGACATGACCTTCCATTTAAAATTGTTGAATATGAAGGAGTTAGAGAAGTTTCCAGTTATTCAAATCCAGAAGTGAAGTTTTTTTCTAGAAGTACTACAAGTTCAGATGTGATAGAAGTATATGATCAACATAAAAAAAAATTGAAAGATATTTTGTCAAACATTGGTGGTAGGATATGTCTTACTTATGATTTGTGGACGACTTGCACTAGTAAGAGGTATCTTTGTTTGACTGCTCATTATGTTGATTTGGAGTGGCAGTTAAAAAGAAAAATTCTTTCTTTTATTGACATGTGACCTCCACATTCTGGTGCTGAATTGGCAAAAAAAGTAAAAGAAATATTAGTTGATTGGGGTATACAAAGAAAAATTTTCTCTCTCACCCTTGACAATGCTTCTGCCAATGATACTATGCAACAAAAGCTGAAAGATCAATTGAATTTGGAAAATAATTTGCTCTGCATGGGCGAATTTTTTCATGTTCGATGATGTTCCCATGTTTTAAACCTTATTGTTCAAGAAGGTCTGAAAGTTATTGATTCTGCATGCCAAAAAATTAGAGAAAGCATTTCTTATGTTAAAGGTTCTGAGTGTAGAATGACATGCTTTCAAGATTGTGCAAAAAGTGTTTCAGTTGATAGTGGTGTACTTTTGAGATTAAATGTGCCCACTAGGTGGAATTCTACTTATACAATGTTAGAAAGTGCATTTAGGTATAAACATGTCTTCAATAATTTGGATATTTATGATCCAAATTATAAGAATTTTCCTTCAGAAGAAGAATGGAAGAGAGGTGAACTGATTTGCAATTTTTTGAAGCCCTTTTTTGATATGACAAATTTGATTTCTGGATCCACATATCCTACATCAAATTTATACTTTGGCCAAGTTTGGAAAATTGAGAGGTTTTTGTTGCATAATATCAACAATGATGATGATGTCATTAGAACAATGTCATGCCATATAAAGAAGAAATTTGATAAATATTGGAGTCATTATAGCATTCTACTTGTAATGGCGGCTGTGTTTGATCCTCGTATCAAGTTGACAATGTTGGAATTTAGCTATCAAAGTCTTGATTCATGTCATTATCATGAAAAGATTTTTATGGTTAAAAACAAGCTATATCAGCTTTATGGAGAGTATATAAAGGATTTCCCTTCTATTTCATCAATTAGAACTAATCAAATGGGTTTATCTTCTACTTCTCTTAATTCTTCAACAAGGGAAAATGCTGATGTAATTGATGTAAGTTCAGTTTCTTGTTATTTAAATCATTATCTATGTATTTCATTTCATTTCATTTCATTTTATTTTTTTGTTTATATATATATTTTTTAGATGTGGATTGATCTAAAAAATAAAGTTGTTGGCCCAAATGATGCAAAATCTCAATTAGATATTTATTTGGAGATGCCATTGGTGGATATGTCAATTTATAGAAATCTAAATGTGCTTGATTGGTGGAAGGATGAGAGTAAAATATTTCCTATTTTATCACTCATGGCATGTGATTTGTTATGCATTCCTATTACCACGGTGGCCTCAGAGTCTGCCATTAGCATTGGCGGAAGGGTGTTGAATAAATATAGGAGTCGTCTTCTACCAAAAAACATTCAAGCATTAATATGTGCTCGGAGTTGGATTCATGGTTTTGAACCTATTGGTAACTTTATCAATATTATGTTTTATTATATTATATATATAATAATTATATTAACATTGATTTTCTTATAGGATTGGAGGATGAAAAAGTGGAATTTGGCTTGGAGGAAGATTCTAGTTCTGAAAGTATATATGTGGAAAGCACAAGTACTCCTTCAATTTCTTAAATGCATGTCTTCCTAATAATTAATAAAGATACTTTACTTTTATTAATATATTTTCATAAGATTTTTTATTAAAATCAAATTCATCAATACTTTTATTTTTTAATATATTTTTTATTTTATAATTGTTTAAAAGTATATTTTTAATTGTGTTTTGATGTAGGATTTGGAGGAAGCATTAAAAGAGATAAGGGTGCATGGAATATTGAAGAAGCATGTGAAATAGATCACCTTGATCTATATTTTTTGTTTAGCGTTATATTATTTGTAACTTTGATTTTGAAACATTGGAATTTTTATGCTAATCATGGACAATTTTATAATGAGGTGGAATTTTGAATAATTATTACAATCATTTTTTAAATTATTTTTTTTTATATTTTCAAGCTTACATTTTCATTCTCATATAATTTCCAACCATAATTCGACTCATTTTTCATGAGGGATTTTACGAGCATATTAAAATGTAAAAAATTATAAAAACAATATTGAATGTGGGTTGCCCGCGGGCTTGCCCGCATCCGCTGCGGGGCGGGGCGGGCTTGATAAATCCACCCGTTTTTTATACGGGCTTTTGCGGGTCTAGCCCACAAGGGCTCAAGCCCGCGCGGGCTTGGCCCGCCCCACCCATTTCACATTGCTAACCACAATGTCGTAGAAGCCAACATGATGTAGGTACAATATAATGGTGGCTGGAGGCAACATGTGCTGATGATGGTGCGCTCGACACACCCTGATCTGTCGAACCTCACGACCCTCTATCCCGACATGAGAAACATGCTCATCCTGCTCATTGAGAAGTATAGTATCCTCTATCTATATGTAAAAAATTGAAATAAGTCTTAAGCGTAAAATATAAATATAACGTTATGATCAGTAAAATGTTATGACTGCTAAATGTAAGACACGACATGTTTATTTCCATTGTTTTATGAAGTTTTTTTTACCAAAAGAAAAAAACATACCTTCATGTTTCTCAAAGCATATTTCTAAAGTGTTTTTAGATATGTTTTTACTTAGAAAAGGGTGTTTTGTAAGATATAGTTTTATATATTTATATATATAAACATCTTGTCTTCATTATCTAAAAGTTTATCATAAAATGGTGTGCTTTGTAATTTATATATGATTTCTCACATGATGGTGTGTTTCATGATTATTTTCTTGCATGATTTCTTTATGGTATAACCATCAAAATTTTGATTACACTTTCATGTCACCTCACATGTTCTTGTCATATTTCTTTTTAATGTGGATACGAAAGGCTTATTGTTTTTTGATAGTAAAAGTATTCAGAAATGTCAGAAATTCTACAAAATAAAGGATCTTATATTAACACCATATAATTAACAATATGAGAAGATCACATTGGATACAATACATCATTATGACTGAGAGTGTGAACTCGATCTAACAATGTTAGGGCATCGTTTCCGATTATGACCTTCTTGATGATATATGTTGCATCTTAAACTTTTCCCTTGTTCTTGAGGTCAGTCCATCTCATTCCTCATCCTATTGGACTTCAGTCTCTCCCATTGACACAACCTTTTGATACCAGGTATCAATATCATCTATTCTTCGATCGTTGGGAAATATCGAAACTCCTCAATAGGCGTCCATGGTGTAACATGAAATTTAACAATGGTGTCCATACGATACAATGGATCAACATATGCTTCCCATGATATATTCATAGAGGCACATGATATGATGGTGTGTGTGCATGGAAACCGTAATGCCTGGAAGTTTTCACATTGACATTGTCTCGCTTCCAGTAATACCACCATTTTTTCACCATTTCAACTTGTGATGGGGTCTGAACACTCTTGAACTTCAAATCGAGAGTCTTCTCAGCGGAAAAGGCACACCTGATAACCAGAAGCTTCTTTAATGTTCTTTTCAATATCTCATTGAAAGTGTCTTCCGTACCTTATCCCATGCTTAATCCCATCCAAAGCTAGTTTTTTTCCATCAATGAAGTACTTCACACTACAGTAAAATGTCTCCTAGACTGGGGCTATTATATGTAACTTGAAAATCCCCTTGAAGACATCATTGATGCACTCCACAATGTTTGTGGTCACGTGTTCATACTTCTTCCCCTGTTATATTCTAATGTCAATTTTTCTTTTGGAATCAACATCATATAATCATACACTTCTTGATAAGACTTGTAGATTTGTTCGAAACGTTGTTCAAACCTTTGTTGATCTAACTCACATGCTACACAGAAGTGATCATATTTTACATAAATTAATTTTATTTTTATGTTGAAATAGTAAAAAATAACAAAGACATTGCATACCAAGCCTTGTGATTGCCTTATTCATAGGTTCATTATGACTTTTTTCACACATTTCTAACAATGTGTTTGATGCGGTATCGATGATGTGCATTTGGGGGTCTTCATGTATCAGGATCCGCATTGATTGCCTCATTGACTTCTCAATTATGATCAGATATCAAACATACACCCTGAATGTGGGTGAAATGGTTGCTGATAAATGCCAAAAACCAACTCCATGATTCATAGTTTTTCTTCTCCACAATGGAAAATGAAAGCAGAATAGGTGAATGATTGTCATCTTGAGTTGCCATAATCAACAATACGCCTTTGTATTTTTTGTATAGAAACATTCTATCAATCTGTATGAACTATTTTCTGAAATGAAATGTGGAAATATAGGGGAGGAATGCCCAGAACAACCAATGAAATTGAACATGAGATGGATCAAGTCAGTTATCTTGAGACACATGTTTGTTCGTATGAATATGGAAGAAAACTTGGTCATTGGGTCTTAGTATAACTAGAAATTATGGCAACACACGATACGATTCATCCCAATCACCACAGACCTTTATAATTGCCTTCTGTTTCACTATTCATGCCTTATTATAGGAAATATTACAACCAAAAGTTTGTTGTATCCTCTCTTGCACAAGGGCTACAGGAACATCTTGGCAGGTCCTAATCATCTCAATGACAATAGATGGCACAAATTCAGTATCTAATGAGGTATCACTACTAGAAAAATTATTTATAGCCACAGACTTATAACCACAATTTTATAAATCCGTGGTTATATCTTAATTTTTAGCCACAATTTAATTAAAACCATGGCTATATGTTGATTTTAAGCCATGGTTTTATAAAAATCGTGGCTGTATGATATTTTTTTATTCAACCGAGCAGTTCTCCCATGAGGCTCATATCCTAACCCTCACACGACTCTCCTCACAACTCTCCCATTTCTTTACTACCCCTCGTGAGCTCTCCTCACTTGACGACGCTGCTACGACGAGGCCACCCACCTCCCCACTGAAGGTGCTCCAAGGCGGCCTCCCCATCTCCTCTGTCACGAATCAACCCAAGTACCTTGGTAACCCGATAACCGATCTGATCCTGACATAGCCCGAAGGGTGTTCCCGATCCTCATGGGTTTTCGACTAGCACCTAACATCATACAATATGAAAGTGGAAACAATTTTTACACTAATAATGAAAAAGTAAAAGAAATAAGACAATATTCATAACAAAAGAAACTCCATTGGGATAAATGTACCAGAAGTTGAACACGAATTAGAGCCCAAAATACTATAACCCAAGTACCAAAATAGGGAAACACTACCCAAGTCCCTAAGGAAACCACTCACCACGTGCAAGGCTCAACAACTGGATTCACCTCCAAGAGATCCTTTTCCCTTGCTCTAACCTAGAAATAAATAATCTACAAACACCCAAAGGCACAAGTAGGGTGTGATCCAAATCCCAATAGGATTTCACTAAAGATTCTGTAACAAGATTCCAATATCAAATTAACTAAGAATGTGCTTTAAGTTTTAAAACAAACAGGTTTGGTATTTACAAAAGAATATTTAAACAAATCATGCTTTACAATTTAAAAGATGAAAATACATTTAGAAAATCACGCTTCACATTTCAAATGATGGAAAAACATTTCAAAAGATGGAATTTACCTTTAATAAAAGGATACTTTTCATAAATAGAACTTTTCATAAAATGGATTAAATAAACATTTTTATATAAAATAGTTTATATAAATTCTCAAGGCATGTAAAATAGTTAACAACAATGACATATATATATATATATACATTCTAATTACAAACAAGCGAGAAACATGGTCATGCAACAAGTTGGTATGACAGTTTTAGTCTATAGAGACCCAACATTGTGAATACATAAAAGTATGTACATACATCCCTTGAACTAAGGCCAAGAGGCTTCATCACCATCGCCTAAGGAATGAGATGTACTAATATGATGTTTTAGAACGTTGTAAGTCATGAAGTGTTGTCCAAAATAACACACTAAATAACTAAGGCTTGCATGTGCTCTAGTAAAAAACAACGATGGACAATTTACTTTAAGACTACTTAAAATACAATTAAATCCCATACTCCATTTCAATATGCTAATTTTACCTTTAAAAACCACAATAGGTTTTTAATAAAAAATATGCCTTTTTCAAAAACAATGAAACCACTAGGTTTCCATCAAAACCATTTTAATACATTTTTCATAAACCAGGATTTGAAACCAATTCATGTAACTTCACAATCCATTACAAAATTAAATACAATAATTTAATTTTCAAACAATTCCATCAATTTCATCACAAACCCCCAATTCACTGGAATTGGGTTTTTTTACAAATTTGCCATCAATTTTTTTTCTTCAATTAAATTACACAATTCAATTGATTCAATTTCCATCCAAACCAAAATTTAAATATAAAAATTTAAATTACCAAAATTTCCATAAACACACCCCAATTCAATGGAATTGGGGGTTTTCTAATTTCATGATAAAAACCCATTTTTCTTAAAAACCCAAATTCACCAGAATTGGGTTTTTTCCAAAAAAATGATTGAAATTCATTTTAATCCAAAATCAAACAATTACATTTAATTCAAACAATTGAAATTAAATAAAGAAATTAGGATTAATAAAAATTGGACATCGTAACAAAACTACCTACCTCGGGATCAATGAACCTTGAATCACCAAACCCTAGTCGAGATTCGTCAAAGAAGGACAACAACAACAGGATCCGAGAGAAACAAGATTCAAACCTAGTTTTAGATCCATAACAATGGGTATTAAATACTCCAGCAACATATTGAGATCTATAAAACCCTAGAGAGAAAGAGAGAGATCACGGGAGATTAAGAACGGGAGGAGGAAACTAACCGAAGGAGGATCAATCGACGTTATCCTAGCTTCGAATCGCATCTAGGAGGGGTTTGAGGGGCTAATAATCCTTCTTGGGAGCTCCAAGGTTGAGAAAAACTAGTTTGGGTTAAAGGAGGTTCATTTGGGATCTAAAACAGGGGTTTGGGAAATTTTAATAAAATTTCAGATCTCTTAAAATATCACCTGCACGGTTTCCTGGGAAACAGTGCACAGTTTGGAAAAAACATGCACATGCCGTGAGCCTGTTATAAATGGGTCGCATGGTTTTTCCTAAGGGGATGCACGTCTTGACTAACCGTGCACAAGCTGTGCAAATATCTCTGTCCAAAACTTTCCATTTTCCTATAGCAGGGTGCAAACCATGCACTAGCCCATAATTTTCAAGATTGTTAAAATTTCAACCCAAAACAACCCCAAATAAAACCCAACCAAAGATAAATTAAAATGAGGGTTTATTAATACCTGAAAATAGTAACAAGATGTTACAACCTCTATACCATAGAAACTTTCTGTCCAAAAAAAACACATAAAGAATCCTCCACGTCAAAAACAGGCCACTGATCACTCATTAGTACCTCCCTCTCCCATGTCTCATGAGAATCAGAACCGTGCTACCATGCACACAAACCAAAAGCATCATCCTCCCATGAAGTAACTTGGTCTCAGAATCAACAACCCCGACTGATCATTCAGTCACAAATAAAACATGTTCAACTTCAAGATCACACCAACTTAGAACATGAGATGGATCAAATAAATACTTTCAAAGATGAGATGTATAAAACACATTATGTATTGATGTCTGCTGCAATGGTAGTTCCAAATGATATGAAACTTTCTCCACCTACTCAATAACTTCAAAAGGTCCAACAAAATGAGGAGTAAGCTTCCCTTGCCTCCTAAGTCGTCGATGACCCAACCGAGGTGAAACCTTCAAGAGCACCTGGTCACCAACTAATAACTCCAAATTTCTATGAAGACGATCAACATAAGACTTATATAGGCTATGTACCATCAACATTCTCTAACGAATCAAATAAATATTTGATATTGTCACTTGGACCAAGCTTGGTCCAACCAAGGAACTCTCACCAATGTCTGACCAACATAACAAAGATTTACAAGGATGACCATACAAGGCCTCAAAAGGATCCATTTTGATCACGGAATGGTAAATATTGTTATAAGAAAACTCAACCAGGCCTAAGTGATCATCCCAATACCTGTCTATATAGCTCTTTCTGTTTGTCCATATGACTGCAGATGGTATTCCGTACTCAAACGGATGTGAGATCCTAGTCCCTCCTGAAGGACCCTCCAAAAGAGAGAAGTGAACTAAGGATCTCTATTAGAGACTATAACAGATAGAACTCCATGAAAACAAACAATTTTTTTCACATAGAGATTTTCTAACTCCTCAATTTTGGTTGTATCATGAATGGGTAAGAAGTGAGATGATTTCATAATCATATCGATCACAACTCATATTGAATTATTCTTTCTCTGGGTATGTGTAAAACCAACCAAAAAGTCCATAAATATCTCATCCTACTTCCAAGTAGGGACTGGAAGTGGTTGAAGCAAACCTGAAAGTTTTTGGTGCTCGGCCTTAACCTGCTGGCATGCATAACAATGAGAAACAAACTCAGCAATGCCATGTCTCATACCTAGCCACCAAAATTTCCATTTCATGTCATAAAACATTTTTGTGGTTTCTGGGTGCACTTCCCAATAGGAACTATGGAAATATCCCATCATATAATTCCTTACCGAAGACAGTACCACAAACGATTTTGATAGCATAAAATTACTTCTTTAGATAACAACTATTGGGAAACTGCCTCCCCACCATAAAGAGAGTCTGTAATGCCATGTAACTCATCGTCAAGCTGTTGTTCATGTAGAATAAATTCAAGAAGAGCAGATGTCAACTGAACACTGGACAAAGAAACCTCGACCCCTTTCTCCTGAACTTCAATATACAACTATGTAAAGAGAGGCATCAAGTTTCACTCTTTCGATGATTATTTTATTTCTTGGGTCAGAAGCTTCATGATCACAACATATGTAATGAAGTTCCCTTTCCCCAGTTATAAGCGATTTCAAGGTCAAAATATTGCAGGTATTCCACTCAATTCCTCTAGCGAAGATTCAAATATTTTTTAGAGAAGATATAACTCAAGATCTTGTGGTCTAAAAACATGGTAAACCTTTCTTTATAAAGGTAATTCTACCAACTCTTAAGCGCGCGAATCAAAGATGCAAGTTCAAGGTCATGGGTCAAAAAATTCTTCTGATGTGTCCTAAAATGATGAGATCTATAGGAAACAACATGGTTAACTTGCATAAGAAAAAAACTTAAGCCTAAACCCAATGCATCACTGAAGACCACATAGCCCTAACCAGCCTCTGGAAGAGTCAAAATCGATGCGGTAGTCAAAAAATGTTTCAACTCAACAAAATAATTCTGACATTTCTCATCCTAAGTGAACTTTACTCCCTTTCAAGTTAGTGCAGTCATCAGAGAATCCAACTTTGAGAAGTCCTTAACAAACCAACTATAGTATCTGACTAAGCCTAAGAAGCTCTGAATCTCAAAGACATTTTGTGGTTACTACCAAGTCATAAAAACCTTCAACTTCTCAGGATCAACTGATATTCCTTGTTCCTATACCACACGTCTCAATAATTTCACTTCTTGAATCTAGAAAATGTACTTAGAAAGATTGGCATAAAGTCGGTGATTTCTCAGTAAAATCAGAACTATTTTCAGATGATGCAAATGATCCTCCTCAGACTTAGAGTATATGAGTATTTCATTGAAAAATAATACCACAAAAGTATCAAGATACTTATAGAAAATCTTGTTCAGTAATGCCATGAAAACTATAGGATCATTAGTTAGACCAAAGGGCATGACAAGGTACTCATAATGGCTATACCTACTCTGAAAGGCACTTTTCTGAATGTCAAACTTTTTTATCCTTAACCGATGGTAACCAGATCTAAGTTTGTTCTTTAAGAACCACTTTTACCCCTTAAAATGATCAAATAGATCATCAATCCATGGAAATAGATATTTTTTCTTTATGGTAACTTGATCAATCTTTCTATAACCAATGCATAGGCAAAGTGAACCATCATCCTTCTTCGCAAAGAGAACAAGTGCCACCCAAGGTGAAACTCTCAGGCGTACAATGCCTTTCTCTAAAAGATAATCCAATCGGGACTTCAACTATTTCAGTTTAGCTGATGGAACGTGGTAAGAGGGAATAAAAACTAGTTGATTACTAAACATTAAGTCAATGGAAAACTCAACCTCCCTTACTGGTGACAAACCAGAGAAGTCAGAGGAAACACATCAGGAAACTCGACGACAACCAGAGGGAGATCACCGCTCAAAGATTCCCGCTCCAAATAAAAGGAAAACACAGATATCACTTTCCACAACTCTGGATAAGAAGGTCCGTATCTACTTAATTTTGGGTCCCATTCTCCTTGAAATACACAACACACACAAATGTGTGTAGTAAGGAGACCCATCGAAGGTAAGAATCAATCTGGGATTTATTGACAATTATCTAATCCATCCCGAAAATGATGTCAAGAGATTTCATGTTAAGAACTAGAAAACTCCAAGAAAGCTCAACATCCAATAGAGAGAAAACACAAGTGGGACTGTGAAGATCCTACTCTCTCTTCATACTAAGGGGTGTAGTAATATCCATTGTACAAGAAACAATCTCCATGGGAAGATTTAGTAGATTAAAAAAACATGTTGAAATAAGTGAATGAAAGGCATCAGTATCAAATAGAGAAATCAATAAGGACGAAGCTATAACAATGATACCTCTCACAGTTGATAGACCCATATCCACTTCCTATGGAGACTCTTCCACTACGTGAAGAAGCTTTGTTCCAGATGCTTGTGGTTGGAATCCTTTTGCACATGAAAAATCTGATTACCCCATAGTTTTAGGAGGATCTGATGATCCCATTACACTACATGGAGTGGGATAAATATGGAAGAATTACTGCAAGTGCTCGTAGAAGCCATAATTCTTGGGTGTCTCAATGAAAACCCTCTTAGAATGTCCTATCTTTCCACACCGGTAGAAAACCAAGGGACTTATTCTAGGCACTGTAAGAGGTCTAGAATGACCTTACTACTGAGAAATACCATGAGAATCATCATGCTTCTACTTTACTTTAAAGGAACTCACACTTCCACTAGGAGAGAAATAAACTCTCAATAATCCCGACTTTCCATCTAGGTCCATTTCAACCATAAGTGCTCTACCCGGTACATCAGCATAAGAAGGAAGCTTCAGAAAGAAAACCTGAGAATGAATATCCCAACAAAGTCCCAACTTGAATCTTCAAGACTTTATCCTATAATTCAATACTATCTCAGGTGCGAAGTGCACAAGCTTAGAAAAACGGTTTGCATAATTTTTCATAGTCCTGTCAGCCTGCTCGAGTTTAAAGAACTTAGTGGACTTAGTTAACAACATCAAATATGTATAGAAATGGTTGGTTAAAATAACCTTTAAGTATTTATACTCCAATACCTCATGTTTCTTTTCCATTATCATCACGTCCCACCATCTTATACTTGATCCTTTCAGCATGAAGGTGGCACACTTCACTTTAATTTCATCAGGTGTGTCCAAAAACCCAAATAAGTGCTCCACTATGCTCAAACACTCTTCAGCCTCTTGTGGATCATTAGATCCTTTAAATGGTTCTAGATTTTGGAAAAGGAACTATTGATAACAATTTTTGAGAACATCCCTCTAAGGTTACATAGTTGGATCTTGAATGGTAACTGGAGGTGGTGTGTGTCCTAGAGCTTGGACAGTGCACACAATCACCTCAACCAGGTTCAGGTCTACAAGAGGATTTGATCACTGAGGTTTAACAGCAGATTCCTCCTAGATCTGATTCACATGTCTTTTAAAAATGTATACTGACTTCAAAACAAAAGCTCAACCTGGAGATATGATACAACTTTGTCACAAACCAACCTGGGTACCCTGGTAACCCGATAACCGAGCTGGTCTGACATAGACCGAAGGGTGTTCCCGATCCCCATGGGTCGACGACTAGCACCTAGCATCATATAACATGAAAGTGGGAACGATTTTTCCAATAACAATGTAGAAGTAAAAGAAACAAGACAATATGCATAACAAAAGAAAATCCAATGGGAGAAATGTACCATAATTCAAATAGGCATTAAATCCCAAATTACTACAACCCAAGTACCAAAACAGGGAAACACTACTCAATTCTCTAAGGAAACCACTCACTAAGTCCAAGGTTCAACAACTGGATCCACCTCTAAGAGATCCTTTTCCCTTTCTAAAACCTATAAGGAGATAATCTACAAAAATTTGAAGGTACAAGTAGGGTGTACAAAAAATCCCAATAGGATTTCACCAAAGATTCGATAACAATATTCCAATATCAAATTAACCAAGAACATGCTTTTAATTTTAAAACAAAATGGTTTGGAATTTATGAAATCATATTTAAAAAAATCATTCTTTACAATTTAAAAGATAAAAATACATTTAGAAAATCATGCTTCACATTTCAAATGATGGAAAAAACATTTCAAAAGATAGAATTTACCTTTAATCAAAGGATACTTTACATAAATGGAACTTTTTAGAAAATGGATTAAATAAACAGTTTTATATAAAATAGTTTATATAAATTCTTAAGGCATGTAAAATAGTTTACAATAGTGGAATATATATACATTCCAATTACAAACAAGCAAGCAACATGGTCATGCACCAAGTAGGTACAATGGTTCTAGGCTATAGGGAACCAACACCATGAATATGGAAACGTATGTACATACATCCCTTTAACCAAGGCCAAGAGGATTCATCACCATCACCTAAGGAATGGGATGTGTTGATATGATGTTTGAGAACATTGTAAGTTGTAAAGTGTTGTCCAAAATAACATATTAACTACCTAAGGCTTGCATGTTCTCTAGTACAAAACAACAATGGGAAATTTATTTTATGATAGCATAAAATACAATTAAATCCCATACTCCATTTCAATATACCAATTTTTCCTTTAAAACCCATAACAAATTTTTAATAAAAAACATGCCTTTTTCAAAAACAACAAAACCACCGAGTTTCCATAAAAACCATTTTTAATCCATTTTTAATAAACAAGGATTTAAAACCAATTCATTCAATTTCACAATCTATTACAAAATTAAATACAATAATTTAATTTTCAAATAATTCCATCAATTTCATCACAAACCACCAATTCACTAGAATTGGGGTTTTTCACAAATTTTCCATCAAAACATTTTTCTTTAATTAAATTACACAATTAAATTGATTTAATTTCCATCCAAACCATAATTTAAATATAAAAATTTAAATTACTATAATTTAAATATAACAATTTAAATTTCCATAATTTCCAAAAACACACCCTAATTCAATGGAATTGGGGATTTTCCAATTTCATGCCAAAACCCCATTTTTCTTAAAAACCCCAATTCATCGGAATTGGGTTTTTCCAAAAAAACAATTGAAAAAAATTTTAATCCAAAATAAAAAAATAATTTAATTCAAATAATTGAAATTAAACAAAGTAATTAGGGTTAATAAAAACTGGGCATCGTAATGGAACCACCTACCTCGGGATCAACAGATCTCGGATCACCAAACCCTAGTCAGGATTTGTCAAAAAAGGATGAAAACAACATGATTCAGGAGAAACAAGATTCAAAACAAGTTTTAGATCTATAACATCAAGTATTAGATCCTCCAACAATATACCAAGATCTATAAAACCCTATGGAGAATGAGAGATTGTGGGATATAAATAATGGGAGGAGGAAACTAACCGGAGGAGGATCGACCGACATTCTCCTAGCTTTGGATCACATCTGGGAGGGGTCATAGGGGACAATAATACTTCTTGGGAGATACAATATTAAGATAAACTAGTTTGGGTTGAAGGAGGTCTGGCTGTGACCTAAAATAGGGGTTTGAGAAATTTTAATAAAATTTTGGATCTCTTAAAATCTTATATGCACGGTTCCTTGGGAAATAGCACACGGTTTGGACAAACCATGTGTAGGAAATTCACCCGTTATAAATGGGTCACACAATTTTTTATAAGGAGAAACATGACTTGACTAACCACGCACAAGACGTACAAAGATATCTTTCCAAAACTTTCCATTTTCTTGTAGTAGGGCACAAACCATGAACTAGCATATAATTTTAAAGATTCTTAAATTTTCAACCCGAAACAACCCGAAACAAAACCCAACCAAAGATCAATTAAAAGGAGGGTTTATGAATAACTAAAAATATTAATGATGTGTTACACCCTTCTCTGTTTCACCTTCGACACGACCACCCCACCTCCCTATTGACGCTGATCCGAGGTGGCCTCCCCACATCCTCCGGTGCACCTCCGACGCGGACACCACACTTCCCAATGATCCTCCTCTTCATGGATCTCTGTCGATCACACCTACTAAATATTCTTACCCACCAAAGGTATTTAGGGTTTTCTATTGTCGGGTTGATGAGATTCATTCCTACTCTCCTTCACTGTGCAACATCTCCCCTATCTCTAACCTAGGGTTTGATTCAAGCTTTCTCCTGGTGGGTGAATTTCATCAATTTCATAAGGTTTGTTCTCCTTTTAAAAATATTTATTCTGTTAATAAAATTTTGAACTCATTTTATTCTACTTTTTATATGTTGACTACGTTAAATTTTTCCCTCTAAACTATTTACCCTAGTGGGTGAATTTCAGTACAATGTAATAATTGTTTTATGGTACTATGGAGGTAGGATTTACTAAAATTAATTGAAATTTCCTATTATCTATTTTTTTCTTGCCTCTACACTTTCCTGTATGAAATATTATATCAATTTCATTGGTTTATTCTCTTGTTGAATGTGCTATGTATTTTTTTCCTAAAAAAACTAATTATTGGTTACTTAAAATTTCCAATTGCATGTGAAATGTATTTTTTTTCTGCTTCCTTTGAAATTTATTTGTTTTTCTTATGTATGACATCTTTAATATAAAATTTATTTACCATATTAACCAGATCAAGTAGTTTTGATTGATAGTAGCTAGTTGTGAAATTTATTTATAATTAATTAATCAATAGACCAACATAAAAGTCTAGAATGATCTCTGATAAATCATTAACCAATTCATCAGTTCACTAATTCTAAGAGATTAATCATAAGTGATTATATATTTATTTTTATAAATCACTTCATAAACAATAACTTTCATTTTTAAATTTATTTTCATTCCAGTTCTTCAACATATCACCATTGTGCTTTATCTTTTTTCTTAACTCCTTTTTAAAGGGTGTACTTGTGTTTGTGACATAGTCTATCCTTTTACCATTATTTATAAGGGATTATTGATTATTGTAATTTTTATGGTTTTATGGAGTTAACATTGACCTCACCCCATGTTGAGGACCTACTGGATTAGGGGATAATATTCATACCTACCATTTATAATGAGTAAGTCTTGGGGTAAAATATTTCTGTATTTTTATTCCATATATGAAATTTTTCTATGGAATTAGGGATAAGGTATCATGAACCCCTTTATAATACCTTATATCCTCTATATATTTTTTAATTTGTGAAATTATTTACTTTTGGTTTTTTATATGTTAACTTCCATTGTTATACTTTATAAAATTTATGAATTTTATTTTTAATGTATGAGTTTTGTGCCTACTGCTCGATCCATATAGATAATATTAAGGATGAATTCAGATTTTAAATTGCATTATTTTTTAATTTATTAATTATAATTATTTTAGATATGTAATAAATGTTTGTTAATTAATATCATTGTACAAGTTTATTGAATAAAATATTTTTTTTCTTACTCTGTAAAAAAATCTCAAGATTATGAATGATTCATCTCAACATTTCCTAATTGTAGTTTTGTGCCTGATGCTTGATCCCTCTAAATAATATCAAGGATGAATTTGAATTTGATCTTTAATCTAAATAATTGAGTCAAAATGGTTAAATATATTCTCTACTTGCTATTCTATAGTTGAATTTTTAAATTTTTTATTTGATTTTGTTATCTTTTTGGGGGCGTGTCTTTCCAGTTTATCTTCTTGACATCAAATGATGGGAAAATAAGTGCCTGGTTGTATGATAACATGGGTTAAAGAGTTCAATATGATGTACCGGGTCATTCATCCACTGTAATGACGTATAGTGCTGATGGAACAAGTCATTTCTCTAAACTTACTCATTGCTGTAGTTTCCTTCCTTTAAGGCCCGTTTGGAATAGGGAATGATGGTAGATAGATGAATCTAGCTTAAAAAATTTTAAAAAATAAAACATAATATATAAGAAAATGATAAAATGATAAATAATAATAATAATAATAAAAGTAATTATTTTGTTTAATTATAAATTATAAATTATTAATATTGCCAATATGCACTATACATCATTATTTTATACTCAATTCAATTCAATTCCATTTCATTACACTCCACTCCATTATTAAATTCATACCAAATGGGGACTTCATGATAGTTTGTTTCTAATGCATGGAATATTCAACTTAACTACTAATTTTAAAAATATGCCATAGGCTATTCTCATGTGGAACTAACAAAGAAGGCGATTCATACTTGGTTGAATGGAATGAAAGTGAAGGAGTTATGAAGCATGCATATCATGGTCTTGGTAAATGATCTACATAGGTTGTGCAATTTTACACCACCAAGAATCGGTACTTATCTACCGGTGGTGAATATATGGTTAAATTTTGGGACATGAACAATTTGAATGTATTGGAAACTACCAATGCATATGGTGGATTACTGGTAAATTATTAAACATAGGTTTCTGATCATGATGTATTTAAGGTAAGATAAATTGTATTTGGATTCACTACAGGATTCACCCTCTATTTGATTTAATAAGGAAGGGGTATTTCTTACTATTTCAGCTAATGAAAATGGTTTTAAAATCCTTGCAAATTCAGATGTCATAAGGCCACTAAGAACCTTAGAGAATCGTACATTTGATCCATTGAGGATTTCATCAGTAACTATAATTAAAGAGAAATTATAAAAAATCAGGCCCAAATGAGATTATTTATAAAATTCATTACTCTTGTTGTTATGTTATTAATGTATAGTTTGTAGTGAATGCCCCTTCCATGGGCTCATATACTTCATCCAATGCAACTATTAGAATAAGTACCAGAGATCAACCTCACCCAGCAGCACCATTGTTGGTATGGTGAGTTGATGTGGGTTATGTTTTGTTGCAATTTGTGTTAGTAATGTTATTGAAATTTACTATTTTCTATTCATAAACATTTATATTGAATTTTATATTATTTTTTCCTAATTTATGATTTCCTTTATTTTATGCAGAATGGTGATAATCGAAGTCTTATTGATGTAAAACCTATAATTGATGACAATTCCAGTGACAAATTGAGGATATGGAAACTAACAAAAATAAATGAACCGCCATAGTGTCACTCCCTTATGATTCCTGGTAATTTATCAAAAATGGAGGTATGGAGGTTCACCATGACTATCCTTTTTGGGAATTATGTATTTTCATTGGATTTCTTCAATACTCATATTTAATTCTTTAAGATGGTTTGACTATTTTATGTCTGGCTATAGTTAATATTCTATATATTGTTTTCTTTTTAAAGTTGACATTGTTTCCTAACAATTATTCAAACCATTCATATTTTTCAGTTAATTTATACAAATTTAGGACTTTCTATACTTTCATTAGCTTCAAATATAGTGCACAAGATCCATAAATGGCCAAAAAATGAATTAAACTTAACCGGAAAGGTATAGAAAGAGGGTGGAATTTCAATGGTCACTTTTTTCCTTAGTTTTCTTACATTCTTTCATCATTGGTTCACTTCAGGCTACAAATTTCTCTACACCATGGCTATGGAAACCTTCAAGAGGAATTTTAATGACTAATGATGTATGGGACATGAACCCCAAAGATGTTGTACCATGCTTTTCCCTTTCAAAGAATGACTCCTATGTTATGTCAGCTTTAAGAGGAAAAATATCACTATTCAATATGATGAATTTCAAGGTAACGAGGCTTTTATAGGTTGTTTTGATTTCTTTATTCTTATTATTTATTAGTCAATGTTTTGTCACAATTTTGCTTCCCTGTTTTCTAGACCATGACAACTTTTATTCCCCCACCTCTCTCTGCAACATTTTTGGCGGTGAAATAATGGATGTGTTGATTTCAAGAGTAATGGAATCATGTGATTCCTATAATTAATTGGTTGTACTAATTGGTTTCCAACTCAAACAATATATATTGTTTTGAAAACCATCACTTGTTTCTTTTTCATTATGTCCTAGAATCATTATTGATCTTATGTAAAACCTTTTTTACATAACATGATTTTATCAAGACACTTCCTTTCTAAAATATGTTTTAAACTAAATTTTATAAAAATATAGGGTTGAAATTAAATCTACTAATAACATTGAAAAATGAACGTATATTCTCCCTAAATTAAAATCTATGTATGAAAACCTACTTTTAAAAGAATAAAAATTTAAAATGGGTATCCTAAATTCATCAATTACACCACCATTAACTCTTTATCTAGGATTTTTTGGGTATATATTGGATATGAAAAGTAATATACATGGTCTATTACCTAGAATTTTATTAATATTCCCTAGTTACTACCCATGAAATAGTTAGAGACTTGTTTGGATAGGTATTAGAAAACCAAGAAAATGCTCATCCCACATAACATAGAAGTGGTTTCACCTATCTCTAACGTATCTAGAAAATAATGATGTTTTATAAACTATATTATGTTTCACCTAATGCTTGTTTAACTTTTTAGAAACCATAATGTGATATACATGTATTACATATGCTTATGTTATAATAATGTAAAATGTAAATTATTTTTTTGTGTATGATGAATTATATGGAATAATATAGAAGGTCTACCTTTTAATTTATTAAGTGTATAAATTGTTATAACAGGATTATTTCCCAAACATGACTATATATTTGAGATTTCCAACATGTCATTCCCTATCATATTGATCACAATAATTTTCATACAGTGTATGGTTTCTTTGATCATGGATACTGCTTTGATAGAAAATGAGCATCTTAGTAGGGGTATTTTGATATCGTATAAATTATATATAGGCATGTCACATGGGATGGTTTGTTGAACCATGTTTTTGTATGACCCTTTCCACTTTCCATTGATTAGTTATAGACCTAACTCTAGAATACACCTTCCCATTTCTATGAGATGGGGTTTTACCCATAACTCAACCACTAACTGAAATATGATGATGTTATCTCATTGGGGAGGGATTCCTCATTGTCTTATCCTATTCATGTTATGTTCAAATTGTTAGGATCAAAGATGGTATGGAAGGAATGTATCCTTTAAATATAATAAGTTTTCATTTATAGTTGATATTGATCTTCAAGTTACTTCATTATCTACTTATAATATGATTTGATTGATAACTAGATGTAAAGTTGTTTTCATCTATATTCACATGAATGAGTAAATTTATCAAAATAATACATCTTCATGTATTTCATATATGTTTAAAACATGGTGATTTCCTAATGAGTATTATATGATCAAACTCTGCAGGTGTACTCTGGTGGATATGTAGTTCTGTGGTCTGTCTTGTAGGTGCCTATAAGTACTAATAGATATTTGGACGATCTGTCCTTATTGTACATTTTCATTGTTGGTATGAGTCATGTGCCTCCTTATGTTAGAATTAGAGATTAAATACCATGTTTATAACTTATTCATTATGTCATAAACCTATTTTAGACAATACAATTTTACCTCAGACAATATTTTCTAATGTATGACATGTATTTCATTAATGTAATGTTGGTTTTGCTTTTTTCTTTTATTAAACCTAATAGATAAATCACTCCTCAACCATAATCCTAGACCTATGGCCCTTGCGCAAGACCCTAGGGATCAGGAAGTGCTCACTAGGTCATGTTGTGGCCTAATCTGGGTATTGTTTATGTGATTCAGATCACAATCATTTAAAAATGGTATCTGATTAGGAGAATGATACCATTTCTCACTTAAAGCTATTAGGATATTTGAGATTAAGAGTATACACGATGTGGGATATTTATAATTCATATATAACCCATTAAAAGTCATGCAATCCCCTTTATGATGGAACCTCTTATTACTAAGGTTTTTTGGGTTTCTAGGCAGGCACCACTACTATAAAATGGGCATTAATTTGAATACCTCAACCTTCTGAAAGTATGAACATGTAAGTGACATAGGTCTTGACTGGGAGTCATTTATTTTTTCAATTTATGTATTATTTATCCAATTTCCTTTAAGAAAATCCATTTTTATAATATATAATTGAATCTAGTTGAAACATTAATTCATTATAAGAAACTAATAATGTATTGAATTTTTTCATTTATACCTTATTAGGGGAAATGGAATTAATTATGGTAATCACCTAGATGATTGTTACCACCCCATTAATTAGTATTTTTATGATATTGTTCTAATTTACTGAAACATTTTATATTTCATACATGTTTCTCATTGCTTGTTTTTATTCCATATTTTTAACTTCATAGAACATTATTATTATCTTTTTGACATATTTTTTTCATGATAGCATTTCTATTATAGAGCATACCATCACTACTTATTTAACCTAATTTTTTCTTGGTAGTGATTAATTTCGATCAAAGAATTATTTTTACTACATTATTGACATTTTTTGTCAGACTGGTTGGTATATGCATCATATAGTGGTTAGTACATGATATGTGTGCATGCTAGCTTATGAATTGTCCTAGGATTGTCAGTCTAGAAATGTTTCTAACATATTTTAAAATTTTCTTTTAATTTCACTACAAACTTAATAAGATCTATGATTTCTTTTGAAAGTATTGTCATGTCATGTAGGAAATTCAATGTGAATTCATGGGTGCGTGAAGAGATGGGGCCTGCTTTTTTGAACACCATCTTATTTCTAGCCTTATAAGTGAAGGAAGTAACTGAGGAAATGGATGAAAGAAGAATATTATGGAGCTGGTTACTCAGATCAACATTAACAATGAACATCAACAGATTTCCCAACTGGCTACCCATGCATATGAATGTCCCAAATAGTTCCTATATATAACTCTAAATCTAAAGAGAAAATCTTCAAATTGTGATGAGAATAAGGAGGTTTGCAATAAATATGGGGTTTTTGGATACCCTTCCATTCAGTGGTTTCCTAAAGAGTCTTTGGAACCCCGGAAGTACGAAGGTCAACGTACAGTTGAGGCACTTGCTAAGTTCATGAACACTGAATGAGGGACCAATGTCAAGATAGATTATATTCCTTCCAATGTAGTGGTCCTGATGTCATATAAATTTGAAGATGTTGTAATAGAAGAGACAAAGGATGTTCTAGTTTAGTTTTATGCACCATGGTGTGTCTATTGTAAAAACCTTACTCCTATATATGAAAAGGTTTCCACAAATTTTAAATTGGAAGAGGTTGTAGTGATTGCGAACCTAGATGCTGACCAATACAATGATTTGGATGATAATTGAGTCATTTTTCCCTAAAAATATCATTTTCATTTGTATTTTATAAAAAAATTCCATTTTTACATAATATGATACATTTTTATAAAATTATTGATATCCAAACACAAATTTAATTTTTTAGTTCATTTAGACATTGGAAAATATTTCTCTGGAGTTGTTTTAACCTTTTCCAATTCAAGTATTCTAGCTATGCAGGCATGGTATAAGCAACTTTCCTACATTAAAATTTTTCTCAAAGAGAAACAAAAGCGGTGAAAAATATGATATTGGTCATGAATTGGATGGATTTGTGACCTTCATCAATAATAATTGATACTTTAGACATGATGGAAAGGGGAAACTCACTTCAAAGTCCAGCATTGTGGAGAGCTTGGAGAAGTTTTCCAAGGAGTTTTCAAGTGTTAGTGATGATGAGAAGAGGGTCGTGTTTGGTCAGATGGAAGAGGAAGCAATGAAGCTAGAGGGATCTATTGTTAGATAAGGAAAGATCTATCTGAAGTCTAAAAAAGAACAACTTGGATAAAGTCGCAAACTACATGAAGAATGAAATTCAGAGGCTTGAACACATGCTTGGGAAGTTGATCAGCCCGAATAAAGTAGATGAGTTCACTCTCAAGAAGAACATCCTATCTACTTTCATGTAATCCCTGTCATTTAGAGTTTCATTCAACCTTCATTTCAACAATTTTCTCAATTCCATGTGGGTGTACTGTGTTTCTGGGTGGTTTAAGTTAATTTTTATAATGGGTTTTTAATATTGTATTGATAATTAAAAATCACTCAACAATATAATTTTTTTGTATTAACCTTGTATTAGAATTTTGGGTCATGTAGTAGAGGCATGGGATAACTATTTTTAGTATTAACCTTGTATTAGAATTTTGTAATAACTATTTTCTTACAATATTTGTAGGCTATAACTATGGTTATAAACCATGGTAGTAGACCTATATCCATGGTTATGAACCATGGCTATAATCCGATGTGGTAGAAGCTATATCCATGGTTGGAAACTATGGCTATAGGTGTACTACCATGGTGGAAACTGCAGATATAGCTGTGGTATTATTTCCATGCCAATAGGAGCCATGGTCCACCAAACCATGGCTATAACCTGAATTTCTAGTAGTGATCTTGTGTTAGGTTTGGATGAACACAAGTATGAGCTGCCCCAATCTTCAAAATTCTATAACCTCCAAATGCAATGTTCGGAATCACCCTCAAATATAATCTATAACCATCCCCAAATTTATCATATCGTATGATGTATTTTTTATGGATTGATTCCTAAACTAAATATATATAGTGCCTCTCTATATAAAATATTTTTATCATATTTTTCAATGCATTTTAACTTGGAAAATCCCTTCCAACATATAATGTTTTGTACAGATCACTAAACCTATCCACTATAACTCCAAGAAACTCAGTTGCAAGTGTGATAACATTACATTCAAATTCAAGAAAACGTACCATTACTTCTGACTAAGATGCAAAGAGTGATGGATGATTTATTTTGGGTCAAGACTACTATACAAATACTACATTTTTAGAAACTTCCTCCCCAACTTCCATTTCTCCCTCCTCATTAGCACTGCTGTCTCTGTCTGTTCCATCATTAACAAAATCCTCATTAGAATTTGGATTTACATCTATATTCGGGAGATCATCTAGGTTTTACCCTTCTTTATCATAGGGAGGAGCCTTAATTTCTTGGCACAAACCTTCTCCAACCACTCTTGTAAGTCTATGTATTTGTACAATTGGACATTATTGTTGTATAGTAGAAACCTAAACATATAACTTCATCATGGAACCATTTGACCACTAGGAAAATGAATTTACTTCATGTACCCACTACTCATCAGCAACCAATGGACAAGCTATATGCCATAGTGTAGCTAAAAATTGAAAATATCTATAGCTAATAGAATTGATCTCTTGATCAGGCCCCTGATTTAAGTTACCACATTTTTTCCTTGAAGTTCACTTAGGGTTACATAATCAGATGTTCTAACCATTATTGTTGATTGTGTACTATAAGAAGCTCCTTACTCAGTTTGAATAACCTACCGATAACAGTAGACACAATAAAACATGACTCTCTAGGTTAAAAATGTTTTTTATCAAGATTTTGATAGTATAAATATTATTGATAATGATGGTTTATCATATAATATTTATGATACTGAAATTTTATAACATCTTTTTATATCCTAAAATATGATACTAATGTTTCATTATATAAAAGTTTATTAGAAAAAAAGTCACAAAATATTTTGTAAACCGAGTTAAAAAGAATAGAAAACATAAAATTAGTATATTTATCTATGATAAAATGGTAATTATGATCATATAAAGTGAAATGGACAAGAAAAAACACATTAAAAAACACATGAATTCTTTACAACATACAAGAAATACCTTGTAATTTTTCAACAGAACAGAGTTTGGATGAGATGATCATGACTTTGTAAGTGAAGTAAAATCTAGATTATTTTGAAGTGGGGTCTTAATAACATCTTCTAAAGGGATGTACTTAACTTTTGAATTTTCAAAAGATTTCGGCCTTCGAATGACACCATCAGTGTATGGGGAGGCCTATCATTAGAAGGTTGAAAGCTTTTGAAAATTCAAAATTTAAGTACATATATTTGGAAGATATCATTAAGCTATAACTTGAAAATAAGTTGGATTTTACTTTACTTCTGAAGTCAGACTCATTCCATCCAAACTCTATTTTGTTGAAAAATGTCAAGGTGTTTATTGTTTGTTGTAAATCATTCACGTGTTATTTAATGTTTTTTTATTATCCATTTCACTTTATATGACCATAATTTTCATTTTATCATGGATAAATAAACAAATTTAATGTTTTCTATTCTTTTTTACCCCATTTTCCAAAACATTCTATGAATACTATTGATAATGAGGGCTGACCATATAATCTTTATGATACTAAAATTTTAAAATGCCTTCTTATATCATAGAATATGATACTAATGTTTCATAGAACAATTTTTAATCTTCCTAAAGATATTTTAGTTGTTTATAAAGAAAATATGAATCATCTAAATCATAACCCATAGGAGTGTAAAACCAGGTGTACAATAAGGCTCGTTGTCATGTACTAGTTCTTAATAGAGTCTAGCTCAATGCGGTGTTTTTGGGTTTTACCCCTAGGTACATCTATACCAGATCCACATCCACTTGTAGTATCCAGACATGAATTTTATTTCTTAGATAACCACATAATCTTTATGCTACCAAAATTTTAGAACATTTTCTTATATTCTAAAAGATGACAATGGTGTTTTCTAGTACAATTTTTAACTTTCCTAAATGTTTTTTCAATGGTTTATAAAGAGAACGTAATTCATCTAAAATATATCCATCGACATTAACAAAATATGCGTGCAATAAGGGATGAATCATCTAAATCATGGGAGTAACAAATCATGTGTGCAGTTAAGCCTATTTTTCATCCAGTTTTTCATCTTTCATCCCATGTTTATTCTATGTTAATCCAAAGTTAATCATTGGTTAATAATTAGTTAATCATTGGTTAATCATTAGTTAATCATTCATTAATCATTGGTTAATCATTATTTAATCATTGGTTAATCATTCTTTAATCATTAGTTAATCCTTCTTTAATATTTCCTTAATCATTAGTAAATCATTAGTTAATCATTAGTTAATCATTAGTTATTCATTAGTTAATAATTAGTTAATCATTAGTTAATCATTGGTTAATCATTAGTTTATCATTGGTTAATCATTGGTTAATCATTCATTAATCATTGGTTAATCATTCATTAATCATTGGTTAATCATTTATTAATCATTGGTTAATCATTCTTTAATAATTAGTTAATTATTCTTTAATTTTTCCTTAATCATTACTTAATAATTATTTAATCATTAGTTAATCATGAGTTGATCACTTTTTAATAATTAGTTAATCATTCTTTAATCATTCTTTAATCATTCATTAATAATTCATTAATCATTCGTTAATCATTCCTTAGTCAATCTTTAATCATTACTTAATTATTAATTAATCATTATTTAATCATTAATTAATCATTAGTTAATCATTATTTAATCATTATTTAATTATTCCTTAATCATTCCTTAATCACTACTTAATCATTCTTTAATAATTACTTAATCATTAGTTAATCATTAATTAATCATTAATTAATCATTTAGTAATCATTCTTTAACCATTCGTTAACCATTCCTTAATCATACCTTAATCATTCCTTAATCATTACTTAATCATTAGTTAATCATTAGTTAATCATTACTTAATCATTAATTAATCATTAATTAATCATTCTTTAGTCATTCTTTAATCATTCTTTAGTCACTTTTAATCATTTTTAATCATTATTTAATCACTAATTAATCATTATTTAATCAATCTTTAATCATTAGATAATCATTAGTTAATAATTACTCAATCATTATTTAATCATTAATTAATTATAATTTAATCATAGTTTAATCATTACTTAATCATTAGTTAATCATCACTAAATCATTAGTTAAACATTCTATAATAATTATTTAATCATTAGTTAATCATTATTTATTTATTACCCAATAATTAGTTAAACATTGCTTAATCCTTAATTAATTATTCCTTAATAATCAGTGAATCATATTATTTTCATTAGTTAATTATTATTAGTTAATCATTATATGTAATCATTCTTTAATCCTAAGTTATTCATTAGTCAATTTATACTTAATTATTACTAATAATAACAATTATTTATAAACTATATATAACTAAATAAACTAATAAATAAATAATATATTTAGAACTAACTAAAATCAAATCAAATCAATAAATAAATAACTTTAAACTAAATAAGAAAAAATACCTCTAAATGATGTTTTTCAAAAAAAAAAACACTTCTTTTAGGCCACTAGAACCACCACGCACAAAGAAGACTTAATTTAGAGAGAGAGGGTGTGGAATTTAGAGAGAGGATGAAATTTTGAAATGATGAGGGGGGTACCCTTTTATAGGGACTTAAGGGAAGAGTGGCCAAGGGTTTTACCTTTCGCCTTTACGTTAGGCAAAAGGAATCCAATCCTGGGCCACCTTTTGTTTTATTTTATGTAAAAGGTAGCAGGCCCCCAATTGCCTTTTTCATGTCATCAATCCCGACCGATGACAGGTGTAATGACCTGTGTTTTTGAAACGTATGAAAAACCAAAGAAATTTGAACTTTGGTGTTTACTGGATGAGCTATTTTTAAAACCGAGCTTTAGAACGTGATTCTAAGAGTTGTAACACTTAAATGTTTTGTTTTTAGACTTGGGTGAAATCCTAAGAGGTTCCTTGGAGGTCTTTTTTAGTTTTAGGATCACTGAGGCTGGGAATTCCATGTTTGGAGGGTCTGATAGAGGCACATGATTTGTCTGAAACCATGCGGCCTCCAGCAGCAAATCGTGTGGCTGCAGAGCAAGGAGCAGAAACACTACGCATAGGCTGTGCATGATTTAACCAATCCATGCACCCTTCTCACATGGATAGTGCCACTTAGGTAGTACCCACACACTATTCACTGCATAGTTGGTGTATGTTTAGGGTAACCGCGTGGGTCAAACTGTGCAAGGTGTTTTATTAATAAATGGGTGATGTAAGATTGGTGCATGATTTGGCCAAACCATGAGACCTGATTTTTTGGGGTGAAAACCCTTAATGAGTTTAAGTTTTTCTTTTTATTCTTCTTCTTATCCTCCCAGCCGCGTGACCCTTCTCCTGTGTGCCTTTGGTTCCTCCTTCAAGCCTATTCTAGGCATGCTAATAACTCATCCACCGGTTGTTTGATTCATGCATCATCAGTCTCTATAGATCTACATCAGTAATCTCTTGATTACTTTTGAATATTTATTTGTTTAATATCCTCTTGGTTGTGCTATTTAGGTGTGATATCTTTTCCCCTATTTTTAGAGTAAAGGTCTATTTCTCATATTTCTTCCAAACAAGATCGAATTAGACCTCGATATTGGACGATTAGGTCATCCTAAGTATGAGGTAAGTGGTCTATGCCTTTTCCTTAAATTTCCATTGAAATATGAATGTAGGAATTGTTATGTGTGCCGACCTTTACCAAGCGTCACCTTAGTTTTGGTTACTTTATATTAAATTGACCATTGCACCTTGATACATGTATGTTGACCCTCATTTAGCTATTTAGAGATGGTTTATCACTTTTATGGACACCCCATGGGCATGTCAAGTGAATTTACCCTTTATAATTAATTTTTTAAAATCCCATAATGATTTCTAAGTGTTCAGCTTAGGCTATAAATTGAATTTACCTTGTATGTAACTGTCTAAATGATAATGGATCCTTCCTAATTCCATTTGAACCATTATGAATTAAATTTCCTTATTGGGCAATTTTCCTAAATTTTTTCTTTAAATAAAATTGAATTATGACACATGAGATTGATGTTTATAATTAATTGTTTATGAAAAATGTCATGATTTTATAATAAAATCCCTCGATGGAGGTGCACTGTCTTCTTAACTAAAAATTAATGGGTTGTGATATAAATCATGCTTAGATTATTACAATTGTTTTTCTTTTATGCTTGATGTCATGTTTTGGCATATGACATGTTTGATACATAGACCTTTTTGAAACCATATAATTAATTTCACCCCTTACATAGATGACTAATGAACCAAACTACTCCTAAGGGTTTGGATTGATTTTTAAATGGGATTACCCATGTAGGTAATTTCCCAGTTGACTATGGTACATCCTAAGTGTTCATTGAGATTTATGAATTAGTTTGTCTTACTTTGTAAATGGGATTATCCATATAGGTAATTTCCCAGCTAACCTTGGCACCTTCTAAGTGCCCTTGGAACTTGATAAAGGAATTTCCATGTGTTTTAAATTGAATGGCATGTAATAATGCAATTGGATTGTTCATGATGGTTACTTTACCTTAAATTAAATTAAATGGTTTAAATGAAATGGCTCCCTTGTAATGGTTTATAAGGGTGGTAAGGCCATACCTATTACTTGTGCATGTGAATGCTTATATGAACTATGAGATCATAATGGAATTGAACTTGGATTTTGTAATGAATAAGAGGTTTTTACTTATATGTTATATTATAAATGTAATGATGCCCTTGATTATAATGAGTTATATAAATGCAAAGCATGAGAGGTATTTCCTCATGGATTGCATTATAAATATGATGATTCCTTTATATGGGCTTGATAAATGCATGGCATGAGAGGCATTGCCTCATGGAAGTTTATTATAAATATGATTAATCCTTTACACAATTTGTGTATGATGGTAAGGGGTGTTGATCCAGGAGGTAAATCACAATCCCTTATATCAGGTGTTGAGCATGGAGACTCGCACCAGTGATACGATATGGGCGTTGGGCTGAGGCACCATGTACCATGATTAGAGTGTTTCCATGGAGTCTCACTCTCCATCCTGAGTGTTGTTGCATAATGTATCTCACTCTATAGGTATGTAGGGAATGTACCCTATTGTATGAGTTTTTAGGCTCATTTAGAATGGTTATGGATGCATGATTTACACTACAGTCCAGCCAGTAACTAGTATTCCAGGTATATGGCCATTAGGCATTCAAACACACTTGGTTCATATAGGTGGATGCAATATATAACTAAAACTATATATATATATATATTAACTCTATATATATTGTCACTATTTAGACTTATTCAGGCTATGATCCAAAGTAGGTATCACCTCCAGGTATTCCTTAAAAACTTCGGCGGGTGGTTTTTTATTTATTCAGTATTTCTTATTTATATTTATACTTATACCTGTACACTACCTTGAATTATATTTCACAGATTGGATTCAATCATAGACACCATAGGTGGGAACCTACTGAGATTATTATCTCACACTATGCTCAGCCTGCCATTTCAATGGGGTACATGAGTAGATCTTATTTTTGCAGGACGTTGGTTGATTTCTTGAGTTATTTAGCTAGCGCCTAGGAGTTAGGAGCATAGGACCAAGCTGGATCTCAAGATTCTTGTGGAGATCTCCCTTGGGGATTTACTTTTCCTTTCTTTCTTGTTATGTACTATATCTTGTAGCATGTTGTATGTTTATTGTTTTTATTATGTATCATCATCAGGATATGCATGCATCATTTGTATATTGGTGTTGCCCATTGATTGTATTTAGTTATAATATTATTCTTATACCACTATGTCCTTCATTTATTTACTTCTTTCGTTGTTTTATGTTGTTTTCTATATAATTTTACTACTATGCTACTCTGATAAGAGGGTATAGTCTCCCCATTATCACCTCCTTAGACCCTCGCTACTAGTCAGTAGTCTCTGGCATATAGGGAGATGCACTTGAGGCCATGTGACCCACCATTTCGACTACTGTATTAATGGCCAGTTGGGCCTGGATGTTATAAAGTGGTATCAAAGGGGTTCTTTTCATTTATCTTACTATTTTGGGTTGGTAAACATGAGATTAGGAATGTTTTGGTACTTGGTAAATAGCTGTGTCTGGGACTGATCTCCCCACCCATGGGGAAATGACCAAGTGGCCAAAGCTGGGTTTGATGTTCATACTGTTTGCAATTATAATTGATTATGATTTCACCTCGAGTGATTGGTGTGACTTCTAATGCTTATTGATTTATGAATTTATGGTATTTTCCCTTGTCCTAGTATGGCAAGGATGAATCATTGTATGCATCATATTAGGCATATATATAATTCACATGCCATTCATACGCCATGCCATATAATTGCATTTATAGGTTGTATGATGTTTTTGATTGTGTGCATTGAGTGCCATGCCATGATTTGTTTTCTTTAACATTCGTAATTGTATAAAATGCTTATTTTTGAACCTGTTTATGTAATTTTATCATGTTCTGCCTTTATATGCCATTCTGCCTGTTTATTTAGCATGTTTTCCATGATTCAGTGATTATATGCCATGTTGCCTATCTATTTAGCATGAATTGCCCATATATCATATTTTTTTGCTTATTTCCCTACTTCTCTTCATTTAATGCTTGATGAAATGCTATTTTTTTGATACAATCAATTGGTTTCATGGGATGAAATTAGTGGTTGTGACTAAACGGGAACCGATCTTTAATGTAAGGTGTATGAGAACCTTATAATTGGGAAAATGTAATCTATATACTTGAACCATATTTGAGCTTTGGTTATAAGTAAATGATGTTTATAAAATATATAATTCTGTTAAAATTTAAATTCAAATTGAATTGGTTTTGATTAACAGGATCTAAATGCCAAACTATAAAGTGTATGGGCGCTTTATGGATTGGTAGATGACCACCCATATGACTGGATCATTATATATGAGCATGTTAAATTATGAAATGAAATGGGTTTCGATTAAATGGGATCTAGGCTTTGGTCTATAGAGTGCATGGATGATTTATATATTAGGGTGGTGGAAACCCATGTAATTGAACCTTTGTTTGTATGACCATCATATATTGTGAAATGATTATAAATGTAAAAGCAGTTTAATTTTAATCTAAAATGAATTGGTTAAATTCTATATGCACAAATGGACCCAAGTACGTAATTTGGGTATTTCTTATTATGATATGACCCATTTGTATGTTTACAACTTTAATAACTAAGAAATTTCTATTTTGTTACTTTTTGAAGAACTCGGGTTGGCTTAGTGGGACTAAATGTTAAAATTTTAAAATGTAAGTTTTATGAGACTTGCCTATTATGCTGTGGTGTTTTTTTTAAATCTTTTAAATGTTTTAAGGTTAATTGTGAATCAATGTAATGGCCTTGAAAATTAAACCTTAAGTGGTTTCCTTTGTTTAGACCCTCATGTAAGGGCAGTTTCAGTTCTCTTTGAGTTTCCTTGAAATGGAAGTGTGAGTGTTTTCCATAGGCCATTTTCCTTTTAGTAATAGATTAAATGGTAGGATCTTGAGCCGGAGACTTCTTTTTGGCATAACCTAGTGATAGGGTCGATGTTGTGCTTTATTAGGGGGTAACCCGTATTATGTAGTACCCTTAGAGAGTTTAAATTCCTTACTAATGTTGTGAGATTTTTGACGTTTGGTGTAATTTGGGTGTTGTTGTCCCTTGTAGGACTCACAAACTCTAAATGAAACCCTTGTTTAGATGGGTGGTCTTGGTATCTTTGACCCTTATTATGGGTTTAATCATTGATAAATGCTTAGTTTCAGTAGGTTAGACATTCCTGGGGCATGGTCCGCTACTTCGTGGGTTGCATGACCCTTTTCTATCAATAATGGAAATTGTGGTGCGTCGTCATCCAGGTTAATGGTTATATGATGCAATATGACTTTGGGTTAAATATCTTATACAGGACATATGATACTAGATTTCATAGGGTTGATAAGCCTATGGGTAGTATCTAGGACGTGTCTTTGGATCTTGAAACCTTGGGGTAGTATGCGTTCATGTACTCAGTTCCCACCAAGTGCTAAATGATATAACAAACCAGTTGAGTTTGGTGAAATCATTTATCCTCATGCTATTTAGTACGATCTTGGGTCATTTCCAAGTAAAGAAAATTGGGTGTTAAATAATCTATTCTTCCTAATGCTTGGGAGGACTTCCTTATGAATTGGGTGTTTCACATGTCGGTCGGGTTAGTTTTCATGCCAAGTTTTTGGGACATGGTGATCATGACTCAGAGGAGCGACACACACATGTTTAAGGTGGTTTTGATCTAGCATGCTTGTGAGCATATAGTATGTCTTTTCATTCAATGTCTAGGACACTCCTAAGGTGGGGAGTGTAGCATCAGTTCTGGGAAATGTGACCTTCCAAGTAGAAGGAGCACAACCTAAGAGGACCATTGGGAAATGGTCAGTTTTTCTCGAATGCCTTTCATGAATACATGTATTGAAATGTGTAGGTGATTTCTTGGTATCATGACATTTTTATGGTTGGTAGTGTGTGCAACCCCTGAGAAACATTGTTGGTTAGATAGGACTTCAATGGTTAATCTTGAACGATCACAGGATGCCTCAGATGGTAAAGTCATTGTGATTTGATTAATGTTGGTGCGTTGTCAGGTGAATTTGAGATTCCTTTCAGGAAGTTGACTGGGAGTGGTTCGACCATTATTTATTCTTTTTTATTTCTTGGTTTCCTCTTTGTGTACTCTTTTTTAAGAGATGAACATGTCCCCTATATTGACATCATCCTTGATGCACTAAGAGTGCATCAGTATTATGACATACTAAAGTTTTAAAGCCATTGGGCTTGATATGTAATATCTATCTGGTTTCATGTTGGATGCATGGGTTTCTTCAAGTTTTGGTTAGTACTGAGTGGACATAGGTTCTTAATTAGTAATTCCTTGGCTGGACTCTCAGACACTATCCATTCCCTTTGACTTGACTGCCAACAGATGCCACTTTAGGCTCATTCGATGATATAAAGTGGATGTTTTTGGCTTTGTGCCAATGTATCACTTGTATTTATGGAGTGTGGACTACCTTGGGATAGTTTCCTAGATTCCATTTCTTTGAATCTAAGGTTACCCCAAACTTGTGGTCAGGCTTAGAGATGTTGTTTAAAAAGGGTAAATATTCCAGTGGGTTGGATCTAGATTGCATCCTTGTTCGTGTTGAAGCATGACAATTTAAATTATCAAGTGGTGGTTTGATCAAGGAATGTCACTGGAATTTGGGTATGAGCTTTGGTGAACATGTTCATGCTAAAGACCATATTCCTTGGAGGAAGGTATTACAGTTCTATGTGAAATGCACTGACCATCTAAGCTAAGAATCTCCAAGATAAGTTAGTTGGGGTGGCTTGAATTTTGATTATCCTTACTCAATGAGTACGGTTAGTGAAGAACCATTTTAAATCATGTTATTGGGTGGAGACAAGTACGATATGTGTCAACCTGCGATTTTCATGAGAAGTAGGATCGACCCATATAAGAAAGTTAGGTGGGGAATCAACTATTTGAGAATTTTAAAACTATGCTAGGAGCATCGTTAGAATGATTATGGGTGTGCTTTGTAAGGAAATTCCAATGGTGGAGCTACCGTGGTTCAGAATTGTCCCTTTCTGATGTTAAGACCAATAGTGGAAATCACCATCAAACAAAATATAAATGATATGATGATGTGATCATGTATCTAGCTAAATGTGATTAGGTAAGTGTTGTTTAGGTGTTTTAGTTGGGAAAATAACATTGGCTTGGGTGTTGATGGCTTAAGTGACGTATATGCTTAAGAAGTGATTGGAGTTTCAATGGGAATTTAGAAACACAAAGAATCTATTTAAACGAAGCTTCATGACCCTTATAGGTTAGGTTATGTTTCCATTGTTTCTTAAGGCTTCTCGGGGATGAAAAGTTCTAAGGAGGAGAGGTTGTAATGACCCGTGTTTTTTGGAATGAATAAAAAATAAAAGGAATTTGAACTTTGGCATTTACTGGATGGAACATTTTTAAAACAGAGCTTCAGAACATGATTCTAAGAGTTATAAAACTTCAACGTGTTGTTATTGGACTTGGGTGAAGGTTTGAGAGGTCCCCTGGAGGTCTCACTGAGTTTCAAGAGCACCGAGGCTGGGAATTTCAAGTTTGGAGGGTCGAACAGAGGCACGTGATTTGTCTAAAACCGTGCAGCCTCCAGCAGCAAACTGTGCAGCTGCAGAGCAAGGAGTAGAAATTCACTGCATATACTATTCATACTTTACCCAAACCATGACTCCTTCTCATGAAGTTAGTGCCACATAAGTAGTACCTTCACACTATTCACTATATGGCTGACACATGGTTAGGGTAACCGTGAAAAGTGTTTTATTAAGAAATGGTGGCACATAATTGGTGCACGGTTTGTCCAAACCGTGTGGCCAAATTGTGTGACCCACTTTTGAGGGTGAAATTACATTTTCACTCTTAATGAGTTTAAGTTTTTCTTTTTTGTCTTCTTATTTTCCTCCCATCTGTGTGACCCTTCTTTTGTGCACCTTTGGTTCCTCCTCCAATCCTATTCTAGGCATGTTGAAAACTCCTCTACTAATTGTCCAATTCACACGTCATCAGTCTCTATGGATATGCATTGGTCAGTTATCGAATCCTTTGGAATATTTATTTGTTTAATCTTCTCTCGACTATGCTATTTTGGTGTGAGATCTTTCCCCCTATTTTCAGGGTGAAGGTATGTTTCTCAGATTTCTTCTAAACTAGATCAAATTAGACCTATATATTGGATGAGTAGGTTGTCCTAAGTATGAGGTAGGTGGTCTATGACTTTCCCCTAAATTTCCATTGAAATATGAATGTTTCCATTGTGCTACGCACCAGACTTTTCCAAACATCACCTTAGCTTTGGTTCCTTCATACCAAATTGAACATTGAACCTTGATACATGTATGTTGACCCTCGTTTAGGGAGTTAAACATGGTTGATCTCTTTTATAGACACCCCATGGGTGTGCCAAGTGAATTAGCCCTTTATAATTAATTGTTTAAAAGCTAGAAATAGATTCTAAGCATTTGGATTAAACTATAAATTGAATTTACCTTGTATGTAAATGTCTAAATGATAATGGAACCTTCCTAATACAATTTGAACCATTATGAATTGAATTTCCTTATTGGGTAGTTTTCCTAAAATGTTTCTTTAAAGCTAATTGAATTATGACACATGGGATTTCTGTTTATAATTGTGATAAATGAATTGCTTATGAACAATGTCATGTTTTTATAATAAAACCCTTCAATGGGAGTGCGTTTTCTTATAAACTAAAAATAAATGGTTTGTGATATAAATCATGCTTAGCTTGTTGCAATTGTTTTTCTTTTATTCTTGATGTCATGTTTTGTCATATGGAATGTTTGAGACATGGCCCTTGTTGAACCTATATAGTGAATTTCACCCTTATATAGATAACTAATGTACCAAGCTCCTCCTAAGGGATTGACTTGCTTTGTAAATGGGATTACCCATGTAGGAAATTGTCCAGTTGACCATGGTACCTCCTAAGTGCTCACTGAGCTTTATGAATTGGGTTGTCTTACTTTGTAAATGAGATTATGTAATGACCTGAACTTTTTGAATGATAATTGTTTCCTAAAAATGTGTGTTATAGTATATTACATAATAAAACTATACATCATTAATAATGAAGTGGGTATAATTTGAAATGTGACCATCGAGTTTCGAACATTATATGAATGTTGGTCAATTATGACCATTGGTCAATATAACCTTTCAAAACTATACTCTTAATAATATTTTTAACATTATAATCATTGTTTATAAGTAGAAATGAAAAAGGAAAATTAATACAGAAAGAAGATTCGATGACCTCATCCAGTAGAGTCGTGGCGTACAAATCCCATTTTTCATAACTTAGTAAGGATTTAGCATCATTGGGTGTCACTCTTGACCAATCCCAATCCAATCTTCAATAAATGAGGCTTGAACGAAATCACTTCTGGTATAAGTTCAAGTTAGTGGAAATCACCACTCAGGCGATGTTATCCGAGCCACCCCAAGAATCTATCACCATTGCACACCTTACCCTTAGGTCATATGAAACTGTTATAATGGGTTATGTTTCAAGGCCCTAGTTACTTAAAGTGTAATGGCATTGTATAAATAAAATTTTTGTTCCATAAATTCTGTTTGAGAATAGTTTTTCTTAAAAATACGATGAATTTGATAAATTGATTTTTTAGATAGAAATTATACTTTTAGAAATGATATAATTATTATAATAAATTAAGGAATTATTAATAAAGTTTATTTTAATGAAATAGTATGATTAAAAACTATTATTTAAATTTAAATAATAAAATAATTTTATTTTTTTCAAGTGTTAGAAATTTTACTATGCATTTTCCATCCGCTATTATTTTTAATAAATAAGGTTTTTTATATTTAAAAGTTAAATTTATCATATTTAGATAATTAATATGATAAAATAAATATCATTTTGAAATCATCACGTTGAAATTAGGTTAGGGTGAATTTATGAGAATTTTATAAAATACTTTAGTTTTTTATGAATAGTAAAAATACAGTTTGGGTTTTTCAGTATGTTTAATGACATCATAATGATGTAATAAGTAATATAAAATGTTGGTTGACTCTTTTGGATTAAAATAAAATAATAGGTGTCCCAAGTGTCCAATCACTACTAGAAAAGGGGGCAGTGGAGGCCCCCTGACTCGGGCGACCGCCATTGGCGGTCGCTATAGCCCACCTTTAGCGACCGCCAATGGCGGTCGCTAACCTCCCTAAAAATATTCGGGGGGTTTCTGCGCCCCCCCCCCCCCCCGCGCCCTCTCGATCTGCCCTAACCCCTCGCTGCCCTCCCTCGCGCCGCCCTCCCCTCCTCCGCCGCCCGGCCTCCCCCGCCGCCCGGCCTCCCCCGCCGCCCGGCCTCCCCCGCCGCCCGGCCTCCCCCGCCTCCCGGCCTCCCCCGCCGCCCGGCCTCCCCCGCCTCCCGGCCTCCCCCTCCGCCCGCCCTCCCCCGCCGCCCGCCCTCCCCCGCCGCCCGCCCTCCCCCGCCGCCCGCCCTCCCCCGCCGCCCGCCCTCCCCCGCCGCCTGCCTTCCGGCCGCCGCCCTCCGCCTTCGGGCCTCCGGCCGCCGCCCTCCGGCCTCCGGCCGCCGCCCTCCGGCCTCCGGCCGCCGCCCTCCGGCCTCTCGGCCCTCCCCCCCACCCCGGACGGCACCCGCACCCCGGACAGCCCCCGGCGCGCACTCCGGACCGCCCCCCGCACCCCGGACGCCTCCCCGCACCCCGGACAGCACCCCCCCGCGCACTCCGGACCGCCCCCCGCACCCCGGACGCCTCCCCGCACCCCGGACAGCACCCCCCGCGCACTCCGGACCTCCCCCCGCACCCCGGACGCCTCCTCGGACCCCGGACAGCACCCCCCCGCGCACTCCGGACCGCCCCCCGCACCCCGGACGCCTCCCCGCACCCCGGACAGCCCCCCCCTGCACTCGGACACCCCCCTCCGAACCCGGACAGCCCCCCCGCACCCCGGACAGCCCCCCCCCCCCCCGCACTCGGACACCCCCCCTCCGAACCCGGACAGCCCCCCCGCACCCCGGACAGGCCCCCCGCACCCCGGACACCCCACCCCGCACCCCCGACAGCCCCCCTGCACCCCAGACAGCCCCCCCTCCCCCGCACCTCGGACACCCCCGCACCCCGAACACCCCTGCCCGCACCCCCGACAGGCCCCCGACACCCCGGACACCCCTCCCCGCACCTCGGACAGCCCCCCCCGACCCCGGACACCCCCCCCTCGCTGCCCGTCCCCCGTCCCCTCACCGCCTCCTCTCCTCCAGCTCCCCACCGCCGCCGCCGCCCGTCCCCTCCCTTGTCGCACCGCCTTTGGCTCCGGCTCCCCTTCGCTGCTCCTCTCCCTCACAGCACCGCCTTCGGCTCCCCTCCCTTTCAGGTTTGTAGCTCAATCAGGTAACATGAGCTTTCAGTTACATTATTATTTTATCAATGGTTCATAAACAAATGATTAATATTTATTTTGAATATAGTTGATTTGAAAAATGTAAATGTAATAAGTATTGTGTAAATGTTTGTTATACAGATATTATTATGGATAAGAGTTGGATTGATCTTCCAAATCGAACGTCTAGAGAATATTTCAATGGCATTATGCAGTTTATTGACTTCACGAGAGGATTTGAAAGTGACTATATTAGTTGTCCATGTAGAAAATGTGCTAACAGATATCAATTCACACGAGATACTGTGAGGGAGCACCTTTTCTTTAATGGATTTCTGAAAAATTATAAGAGTTGGACTCGTCATGGAGAAGAATATGTTCGTTGTCAAAATACAGATGCAGCTCAGATGGATGTTGATGCAAGGATGACTGATCCAATGCATGAAATGCTTACTGAAATGGTACGTGGGTTTGATCCTGAAGGCATTGACATCCAGAATCTTGAGACCGGTGAGATAAATCTTCGCTCTGGTGCAGATCGTGATTCGAGGAGGTTTTATGAAGTACTTGATGATGCGAAAACAGAATTATATCCTGGATGTACTTCTTACAATAAACTGTCGTTCATCGTGGAGTTGTTGCATTTGAAGACTTTGAACAATTGGTCAGACACATCATTCGACATGCTTTTGGTTTTATTGAAAAAAGTTCTTCCTGTCGACGCTAAGATTCCTGAGTCGTATTACTATGCTCGTAAGTTGACAGAGAACTTAGGTTTTACATATGAGACTATAGATGCATGTGCAAACAACTGTATGTTGTTTAGAAATGAAACTGCTCATTTGGATATCTGTACGGTTTGTGGCGCTTCCAGGTGGAAAGAGAACAGGGGAAATAAGACTCATCAAAGTCAGATTGCGATACAGGGGAAACCGATTGCCGTAAAGCAAATGCGTTACTTTCCCCTTAAACCGAGGTTGAAAAGATTTTTTATGTCATCTAAAGTTTCTAATTTAATGAGATGGCATGCAGAAAGAGTTCATGAAAGTGACATGTTAACCCACCCGGCAGACTCTCATGCATGGAAGGATTTTGATAAGAGACATCCCGACTTTGCTAAAGATGTTCGTAATGTCCGATTGGGATTGGCAGCAGATGGTTTCAATCCATTCAAGTCTATGGTTGGTGCAACTCATAGCACATGGCCCGTGGTGTTGGTTCCATATAATCTTCCTCCGTGGCTTTGTATGAAGCAACAATTTATATTACTTTCCACTCTTATTGATGGACCTAAAAGTCCGGGGGATAAGATTGATGTTTACCTTCAGCCATTGATTGATGAGTTGAATGAATTTTGGGGCGATGGTGTGATGACTTATGACTGCGAAACGAATGAAATGTTCAAACTGCATGCAGCTTTATTGTGGACAATCAATGACTTCCCAGCTTATGCAAATTTATCAGGCTGGAGTACGAAAGGGGAATTTGCTTGCCCTTGTTGCAATAAAAGTAAAAAATCTGTATGGCTTAAACATTCCAAAAAATGGGCATACATGGGTCACATGCGTTTTCTCCCTCCCCAGCACAGGTTCAGAAAGGACAGAGTGGCATTTGATGGTTCTAGAGAGTTCAGCCCAGCACCAAAGATCATGACAGGAGTCGAAATGTTATCGCAGATTGAGGAAGAAAACATCCGCACGGTATATGAAATTCAGGATTTGGTGGCTCCTCCAGTACGTAATATTCGTGCTGCGGGTAGGCAGCGCAGTCACAATTGGAAAAAGAAAAGTATTTTTTATAGTCTTCCGTATTGGAAAACTAACATGTTGAGGCATAATTTGGATGTCATGCACATTGAAAAAAATGTTTGTGATAACATATTGTGGACCATTTTAGGTGTCAGTGGAAAGTCAAAGGATCATGTTAATGCACGCCGTGATTTGGAAGAAATGGGTTTAAGGAAACAATTGCATTTACAGTTAGCTGAGGGAAACAAGGCATATATGCCTGCTGCACAGTATTCGATGACTACAGAGGAGAAAGAGACATTTCTTTCCATTTTGAAGATGGTCAAGGTGCCTGATGGTTACTCTTCTAATATTTCAAAGTGTGTGAATCTGACGAGCAAGACATTGCAAGGGTTGAAAAGTCATGACAATCACATATTACTTCAGCAGTTGATTCCAATCGCAATTTGTGATTGTTTATCCCCCAATGTTGTTCAGCCCTTGATTGAGATGAGTAATTTTTTTAGACAGCTTTGTTTAAGAAATCAACGAATGAGTGATTTAAAAAGTTTGCAGGACCGAATTGTACTTACGCTTTGTCACTTTGAGAAACTTTTCCCCCCCTCATTTTTCGATGTTATGGTCCACTTAACAGTGCACCTAACTGATGAAGTAATGGCTGCTGGTCCAGTGCAATTCAGGTGGATGTATCCTATTGAACGGTATTTGAGTACATTGAAAAGATTTGTACGCAACAGAGCTCATCCAGAGGCATCAATAGCCAATGGTTATTTGATGGACGAGTGTACTACCTTTTGTGCAGAATATCTTACGGATGTTGAAACAAAATTAGATAAGCCCTCTCGGATTCATGATGGTCCAGTTGGAGAAGGAACCACATTTGATATGGACAACATCGAGTGGATACAAGCACATCGATATATCTTGTTCAATACTCCATCAGTTGCACCATTAATGCAGTAAGTATCTTATCAATGTGCTTGTATAACTTTTACATGTTTTCTTTGCATAAGTTGATCTTTTAAACATCGCGTAATCATTTGCAGGAAACACATTAATGAGATAAAAGAAGAGATGCATCGTGCGACTGAGTTGCAAATTCAACAATCTCATTATGCGGCATTTCATGATTGGTTCAAGGATTATGTATGTATAAATTGATTTTCATTATGAGTGAAGTATTAAACTAATTCTTTCTGCATATATCAGTATTGATTTTTATAAATTATGTAGGTTCGTAAGCTGAGGGAGTTAGGGGACCCCACGTTACCTGAAGTATTTATCCAACTGGCTGAGGGTCCATCTATAACCGCTCGTCGTTATAAAGCTATTGATGCTAATGGTTTTCGATTTCGCATTAAAGATGTTGATGACAAACGAGCAACACAAAACAGTGGAATCGGTTGTCCCTTTGTCGATTCTGGTTATTACTATGGTCAATTGATAGACATCATTGAAGTTGTATACACACACGGTTTGAAGTACATATTGTTAAAGTGTAATTGGGTTGATCCAGTGCGTGGATGTAAAGTCGATCAATATCAGTTTTCATTGGTGAATTTTAACTACATGTTATACAGAAATAATGAACGAGTTGAGAATGAACCTTTCATCTTGACATCACAAGCGGAACAAGTATTCTTCGTTACTTTGCCTTTGGATCCAAGTTGGCAAGTTGTTGTCAAAATGTCTCGGCGAGGAGTGTTTTTATTTGAAGAAGATGAACCCGAGACTGTTCCGTTTGTTTACCAACAACTTGATCAACATACCGTAGTTCAACGTGAAGAAGATATTTATTGGGTCAGAGCGGCTGTTGAAGGAGAAACGGTCGATTTGCATGCTTAATGAAAGGTATAATTGTTTTCCCGCTATTCAGTAGAATGTCCTAGGATATCATAAATTATCTAATCATTTTATAAATCCTTATAAGTTTTAATCCTCACTTTTGTAAGTTAATTCAGTCATAAATATTTAGGTTGATTAACTTTCTGATTTTTTAAAATTCATTCACAACTAATTATTCAATCCATTTTTTGTTTGATTAACAGTTGTACAAGTTTGATTTATTAAGAACAATCCAATTTATCTTTTAAACACTTTGGACTCATTACTGATATTTTGTATGATTGCAGACATGTCAGGGGAAGAGGCAGAAAATCCACATCATCCATCTGAGGCATCTACGTCTCAGGGTCGAGGTATGTTTGACAGTCATTATCTATATTATTTATGTAATTAACATATATATATATATATATATAACATTTGTCAATTTATATATAAAATTGTTTTCAACAGGATCAGACTCGGCTGCTTCTTCCTCTCGCAGGAGAGGCCCTGGTTGTGGCATATTAGCATGGAATTCCGACACGACGATAGATGTTTCATTTGATGAGGTATTTCATCCCGTGGGACCGAATGCCCCGGCATTTATTCGTTAGCTGGGTCATATCATACGTGACCCACATCGATTTCCATTGACCACGCGTGATTGGGCTTCTATCCCTCAGGACACATTAGATCGTCTATGGAGGGAGGTTCAGGTAAGAAAATAATTTTACTTTATTTTCTATTTATAAATAATACTAATATGTTTGATTATTTTCATTATAGCAAAATTTGAAAGTATGCCCTGAAGAGTTTCGGCCCGTGTGTATGAGCAAATGCCGTAAGGTGTGGAAAGATTATAAAGGCAAAGTGAAGAGGGACCACTGGGTACCAAATGTGGGTGCCCCTGACATTTTGGAAAAAGTCCCGAGAGGTGTCCTCCCGGCTCAGTGGCGTGACTTGGTTGCATATTGGTCTACTGAGGGTGTTGCGGTTTGTATATTAATTATTTTGCTGTATATATATTTTCAAGAATATGTGATTTGTTTGAAATTTGAATGAATTGAATGTAGGAGGTGTCAACACGCCATTCGGAGAATCGAGCGTTGCAGGGACCAGCTCACAGGCTCGGGACTCGTCACGTGTCTCAAATCCGACATGAGGTATATATTATTCACTTTTTAATTAATTAATTAATATGGTTTTGTGTTTATATTCTTTTAATATACAGTTGCGAGGGCAAGGTGCAGCAACTGATAAAATGTCGGTGTGGATAAGGACTCGTGATCGCAATGATCCAGAGGTTGCAGCATTGATAGTAAGTGTCTGTACTTACCAATAATTACATAAATCTTTATATTAACATATATATATTTATATATATTTAAATATTTCACAGGATCAATTTGAAGCTGAGTTAGAACATCTGCCAGAGGACCAGCGACAGCTTCCCATGCGACGGGATGAGATCTTTCATCACATTATTGGTCGGGACGGGCATGGCTATAGTTTGACCTATGGAGCAGGGATTCCTCGTTCTGTAGTGTCACGCGCTGCGGTTGTCGGTCCTGCTGTTGCTCATATGACACAGCAGATGTCAGATTTTGAGGCACGGCTGCGCGCTTCCGAGGAGACAAATGCGCAATTGACAGCTGAGGTAAGAGCACTGCGGGAATATGTGCGTCGAGCTGATGGTACAGGGGATCATACGACGCAGGTATATACTGTATTTATTTATTTAATTTAAATTATTTTTGTTATTAAAATATTTATAATGTTTATTTGTTGTAGGCACCTGGTCCACCAGAAGGAGGTAACAGTGATGGCAACGCGTGACGCACCATATATTCACGAGATATGTTTTTTGTTTTTACTGGTAGGGTTGACATTGATGTACTGTATTTATTCATTTAAGTAATGCATTATTACCATCCATGGTGGTCTTTTAAATATTTTATACACATATTGAGTTTTTGATCAGATAATCTTGAATGATTCTACATTTGAAAAAGTCGAACTAATTCCAACAGATCAATAAATCTGATATTATAGATTATGTATTATCCAATATATTTTTTATAAATTTTTGTATTGTATCGATAAAAGAAATATGTATTAATTAGATGTTATCACTTTTATTTTTCACTTTTGTAATCAATGGGATGACCTTTGCACCCCCGGAGAGCCCCCCGCACCGCCGTACAGCCCCCCGCACCCCCGTACAGCCACCCGCGCACCCCCGTACAGCCCCCCGCACCCCCGTACAGCCCCCCCGCACCCCCATACAGCCCCCCCGCACCCCCGTACAGCCCCCCGCACCGCCGTACAGCCCCCCGCACCCCCGTACAGCCACCCGCGCACCCCCGTACAGCCCCCTGCACCCCCGTACAGCCCCCCCGCACCCCCGTACAGCCCCCCACACCCCCGTACAGCCCCCCGCACCCCCGTACAACCCCCCGAACCCCCGTACTGCCCCCCGCCACCCCCGTTACAGCCCCCCCCGCACCCCCGTACAGCCCCCCGCACCCCCGTACAGCCCCCCGCACCCCCGTACAGCCCCCCCGCACCCCCGTACAGCCCCCCCGCACCCCCGTACAGCCCCCCCGCACCGCCGTACAGCCCCCCGCACCCCCGTACAGCCACCCGCGCACCCCCGTACAGCCACCCGCGCACCCCCGTACAGCCCCCCGCACCCCCGTACAGCCCCCCACACCCCCGTACAGCCCCCTGCACCCCCGTACAACCCCCCGAACCCCCGTACTGCCCCCCGCCACCCCCGTACAGCCCCCCCCGCACCCCCGTACAGCCCCCCGCACCCCCGTACAGCCCCCCCCGCACCCCCGTACAGCCCCCCGCACCCCCGTACAGCCCCCCGCACCCCCGTACAGCCCCCCCGCACCCCCGTACAGCCCCCCCGCACCCCCGTACAGCCCCCCGCACCGCCGTACAGCCCCCCGCACCCCCGTACAGCCACCCGCGCACCCCCGTACAGCCCCCCGCACCCCCGTACAGCCCCCCCGCACCCCCGTACAGCCCCCCACACCCCCGTACAGCCCCCCGCACCCCCGTACAACCCCCCGAACCCCCGTACTGCCCCCCGCCACCCCCGTACAGCCCCCCCCGCACCCCCGTACAGCCCCCCGCACCCCCGTACAGCCCCCCCCGCACCCCCGTACAGCCCCCCGCACCCCCGTACAGCCCCCCCGCACCCCCGCCACCCCCGTACAGCCCCCCCGCACCCCCGTACAGCCCCCCCGCACCCCCGTACGCGTTTCCGGCGCCGTTAAACACCAAAACGGCGTGCGGCGGTCCGATTCGGAGCAAACGTGCTCCGAACGACCTGAAACCGCACGGGGACGAGAGGAATATTATTCCTGAGATGCAGGAGGAGGCCGCACGTCCATCGGACGTGCGGTGCGCGAGGCACGCCCGATTGTGTCGTTTTCAGCAGCGCGGCGCGCGCTGAAATGGCGCGTTGGGGGGTCAAAACCACCCGAACGACCTCCGAATGCCACGAAACCGTACGACAACATCCGGGGCGTCAATTGTGAAATGGTCGGCCAGACGGCACCTCATTCGGAGGTGCCGTGCGACCGCGGCGGCCGGAAACGCGTTTCCGGCGCCGTTAAACTCCAAAACGGCGTGCGGCGGTCCGATTCGGAGCAAACGTGCTCCGAACGACCTGAAACCGCACGGGGACGAGAGGAATATTATTACTGAGATGCAGGAGGAGGCCGCACGTCCATCGGACGTGCGGTGCGCGAGGCACGCCCGATTGTGTCGTTTTCAGCAGCGCGGCGCGCGCTGAAATGGCGCGTTGGGGGGTCAAAACCACCCGAACGACCTCCGACTGCCACGAAACCGTACGACAACATCCGGGGCGTCAATTGTGAAATGGTCGGCCAGACGGCACCTCATTCGGAGGTGCCGTGCGACCGCGGCGGCCGGAAACGCGTTTCCGGCGCCGTTAAACACCAAAACGGCGTGCGGCGGTCCGATTCGGAGCAAACGTGCTCCGAACGACCTGAAACCGCACGGGGAAGAGAGGAATATTATTCCTGAGATGCAGGAGGAGGCCGCACGTCCATCGGACGTGCGGTGCGCGAGGCACGCCCGATTGTGTCGTTTTCAGCAGCGCGGCGCGCGCTGAAATGGCGCGTTGGGGGGTCAAAACCACCCGAACGACCTCCGAATGCCACGAAACCGTACGACAACATCCAGGGCGTCAATTGTGAAATGGTCGGCCAGACGGCACCGCATTCGGAGGTGCCGTGCGACCGCGGCGGCCGGAAACGCGTTTCCGGCGCCGTTAAACTCCAAAACGGCGTGCGGCGGTCCGATTCGGAGCAAACGTGCTCCGAACGACCTGAAACCGCACGGGGACGAGAGGAATATTATTCCTGAGATGCAGGAGGAGGTCGCACGTCCATCGGACGTGCGGTGCGCGAGGCACGCCCGATTGTGTCGTTTTCAGCAGCGCGGCGCGCGCTGAAATGGCGCGTTGGGGGGTCAAAACCACCCGAACGATCTCCGAATGCCACGAAACCGTACGACAACATCCGGGGCGTCAATTGTGAAATGGTCGGCCAGACGGCACCTCATTCGGAGGTGCCGTGCGACCGCGGCGGCCGGAAACGCGTTTCTGGCGCCGTTAAACACTAAAACGGCGTGCGGCGGTCCGATTCGGAGCAAACGTGCTCCGAACGACCTGAAACCGCACGGGGACGACAGGAATATTATTCCTGAGATGCAGGAGGAGGCCGCACGTCCATCGGACGTGCGGTGCGCGCGGCACGCCCGATTGTGTCGTTTTCAGCAGCGCGGCGCGCGCTGAAATGGCGCGTTGAGGGGTCAAAACCACCCGAACGATCTCCGAATGCCACGAAACCGTACGACAACATCCGGGGCGTCAATTGTGAAATGGTCGGCCAGACGGCACCTCATTCGGAGGTGCCGTGCGACCGCGGCGGCCGGAAACGCGTTTCCGGCGCCGTTAAACACCAAAACGGCGTGCGGCGGTCCGATTCGGAGCAAACGTGCTCCGAACGACCTGAAACCGCACGGGGAAGAGAGGAATATTATTCCTGAGATGCAGGAGGAGGCCGCACGTCCATCGGACGTGCGGTGCGCGAGGCACGCCCGATTGTGTCGTTTTCAGCAGCGCGGCGCGCGCTGAAATGGCGCGTTGGGGGGTCAAAACCACCCGAACGATCTCCGAATGCCACGAAACCGTACAACAACATCCGGGGCGTCAATTGTGAAATGGTCGGCCAGACGGCACCTCATTCGGAGGTGCCGTGCGACCGCGGCGGCCGGAAACGCGTTTCTGGCGCCGTTAAACACCAAAACGGCGTGCGGCGGTCCGATTCGGAGCAAACGTGCTCCGAACGACCTGAAACCGCACGGGGACGAGAGGAATATTATTCCTGAGATGCAGGAGGAGGCCGCACGTCCATCGGACGTGCGGTGCGCGCGGCACGCCCGATTGTGTCGTTTTCAGCAGCGCGGCGCGCGCTGAAATGGCGCGTTGGGGGGTCAAAACCACCCGAACGATCTCCGAATGCCACGAAACCGTACGACAACATCCGGGGCGTCAATTGTTAAATGGTCGGCCAGACGGCACCTCATTCGGAGGTGCCGTGCGACCGCGGCGGCCGGAAACGCGTTTCCGGCGCCGTTAAACACCAAAACGGCGTGCGGCGGTCCGATTCGGAGCAAACGTGCTCCGAACGACCTGAAACCGCACGGGGACGACAGGAATATTATTCCTGAGATGCAGGAGGAGGCCGCACGTCCATCGGACGTGCGGTGCGCGCGGCACGCCCGATTGTGTCGTTTTCAGCAGCGCGGCGCGCGCTGAAATGGTGCGTTGGGGGGTCAAAACCACCCGAACGACCTCCGACTGCCACGAAACCGTACGACAACATCCGGGGCGTCAATTGTGAAATGGTCGGCCAGACGGCACCTCATTCGGAGGTGCCGTGCGACCGCGGCGGCCGGAAACGCGTTTCCGGCGCCGTTAAACTCCAAAACGGCGTGCGGCGGTCCGATTCGGAGCAAACGTGCTCCGAACGACCTGAAACCGCACGGGGACGAGAGGAATATTATTCCTGAGATGCAGGAGGAGGCCGCACGTCCATCGGACGTGCGGTGCGCGAGGCACGCCCGATTGTGTCGTTTTCAGCAGCGCGGCGCGCGCTGAAATGGCGCGTTGGGGGGTCAAAACCACCCGAACGACCTCCGAATGCCACGAAACCGTACGACAACATCCAGGGCGTCAATTGTGAAATGGTCGGCCAGACGGCACCTCATTCGGAGGTGCCGTGCGACCGCGGCGGCCGGAAACGCGTTTCCGGCGCCGTTAAACTCCAAAACGGCGTGCGGCGGTCCGATTCGGAGCAAACGTGCTCCGAACGACCTGAAACCGCACGGGGACGACAGGAATATTATTCCTGAGATGCAGGAGGAGGCCGCACGTCCATCGGACGTGCGGTGCGCGAGGCACGCCCGATTGTGTCGTTTTCAGCAGCGCGGCGCGCGCTGAAATGGCGCGTTGGGGGGTCAAAACCACCCGAACGACCTCCGAATGCCACGAAACCGTACGACAACATCCGGGGCGTCAATTGTGAAATGGTCGGCCAGACGGCACCTCATTCGGAGGTGCCGTGCGACCGCGGCGGCCGGAAACGCGTTTCCGGCGCCGTTAAACTCCAAAACGGCGTGCGGCGGTCCGATTCGGAGCAAACGTGCTCCGAACGACCTGAAACCGCACGGGGACGAGAGGAATATTATTCCTGAGATGCAGGAGGAGGCCGCACGTCCATCGGACGTGCGGTGCGCGAGGCACGCCCGATTGTGTCGTTTTCAGCAGCGCGGCGCGCGCTGAAATGGCGCGTTGGGGGGTCAAAACCACCCGAACGACCTCCGAATGCCACGAAACCGTACGAAAAAATCCGGGGCGTCAATTGTGAAATGGTCGGCCAGACGGCACCTCATTCGGAGGTGCCGTGCGACCGCGGCGGCCGGAAACGCGTTTCCGGCGCCGTTAAACTCCAAAACGGCGTGCGGCGGTCCGATTCGGAGCAAACGTGCTCCGAACGACCTGAAACCGCACGGGGACGACAGGAATATTATTCCTGAGATGCAGGAGGAGGCCGCACGTCCATCGGACGTGCGGTGCGCGAGGCACGCCCGATTGTGTCGTTTTCAGCAGCGCGGCGCGCGCTGAAATGGCGCGTTGGGGGGTCAAAACCACCCGAACGACCTCCGAATGCCACGAAACCGTACGACAACATCCGGGGCGTCAATTTTGAAATGGTCGGCCAGACGGAACCTCATTCGGAGGTGCCGTGCGACCGCGGCGGCCGGAAACGCGTTTCCGGCGCCGTTAAACTCCAAAACGGCGTGCGGCGGTCCGATTCGGAGCAAACGTGCTCCGAACGACCTGAAACCGCACGGGGACGAGAGGAATATTATTCCTGAGATGCAGGAGGAGGCCGCACGTCCATCGGACGTGCGGTGCGCGCGGCACGGCCGATTGTGTCGTTTTCAGCAGCGCGGCGCGCGCTGAAATGGCGCGTTGGGGGGTCAAAACCACCCGAACGATCTCCGAATGCCACGAAACCGTACGAAAACATCCGGGGCGTCAATTGTGAAATGGTCGGCCAGACGGCACCTCATTCGGAGGTGCCGTGCGACCGCGGCGGCCGGAAACGCGTTTCCGGCGCCGTTAAACACCAAAACGGCGTGCGGCGGTCCGATTCGGAGCAAACGTGCTCCGAACGACCTGAAACCGCACGGGGACGACAGGAATATTATTCCTGAGATGCAGGAGGAGGCCGCACGTCCATCGGACGTGCGGTGCGCGCGACACGCCCGATTGTGTCGTTTTCATCAGCGCGGCCCGCGCTGAAATGGCGCGTTGGGGGGTCAAAACCACCCGAACGACCTCCGAATGCCACGAAACCGTACGACAACATCCGGGGCGTCAATTGTGAAATGGTCGGCCAGACGGAACCTCATTAGGAGGTGCCGTGCGACCGCGGCGGCCGGAAACGCGTTTCCGGCGCCGTTAAACACCAAAACGGCGTGCGGCGGTCCGATTCGGAGCAAACGTGCTCCGAACGACCTGAAACCGCACGGGGACGACAGGAATATTATTCCTGAGATGCAGGAGGAGGCCGCACGTCCATCGGACGTGCGGTGCGCGCGGCACGCCCGATTGTGTCGTTTTCAGCAGCGCGGCGCGCGCTGAAATGGCGCGTTGGGGGGTCAAAACCACCCGAACGACCTCCGAATGCCACGAAACCGTACGACAACATCCGGGGCGTCAATTGTGAAATGGTCGGCCAGACGGAACCTCATTCGGAGGTGCCGTGCGACCGCGGCGTCCGGAAACGCGTTTCCGGCGCCGTTAAACACCAAAACGGCGTGCGGCGGTCCGATTCGGAGCAAACGTGCTCCGAACGACCTGAAACCGCACGGGGACGAGAGGAATATTATTCCTGAGATGCAGGAGGAGGCGGCACGTCCATCGGACGTGCGGTGCGCGCGGCACGCCCGATTGTGTCGTTTTCAGCAGCGCGGCGCGCGCTGAAATGGCGCGTTGGGGGGTCAAAACCACCCGAACGACCTCCGAATGCCACGAAACCGTACGAAAACATCCGGGGCGTCAATTGTGAAATGGTCGGCCAGACGGAACCTCATTCGGAGGTGCCGTGCGACCGCGGCGGCCGGAAACGCGTTTCCGGCGCCGTTAAACACCAAAACGGCGTGCGGCGGTCCGATTCGGAGCAAACGTGCTCCGAACGACCTGAAACCGCACGGGGACGACAGGAATATTATTCCTGAGATGCAGGAGGAGGCCGCACGTCCATCGGACGTGCGGTGCGCGCGGCACGCCCGATTGTGTCGTTTTCAGCAGCGCGGCGCGCGCTGAAATGGCGCGTTGGGGGGTCAAAACCACCCGAACGACCTCCGAATGCCACGAAACCGTACGACAACATCCGGGGCGTCAATTGTGAAATGGTCGGCCAGACGGCACCTCATTCGGAGGTGCCGTGCGACCGCGGCGGCCGGAAACGCGTTTCCGGCGCCGTTAAACACCAAAACGGCGTGCGGCGGTCCGATTCGGAGCAAACGTGCTCCGAACGACCTGAAATGAGATTATTTCTTGAATCGAAGTTTTTAAATTATTATAGCACAATGATTTGATATTATATATATATTAAATATATATTAAAACATTTAAAATATATTATATATATATATATATATTTAAAATATTGTATTTAATAGTATATATATATATATATTTATAGCACAATGATTTGTATTTAAAATATTGTATTTAATAGTATATATATATTATAGCACAATGATTTGTATTTAAAATATTGTATTTAATAGTATATATATATTATAGCACAATGATTTGATATTATATATATATTAAATATATATTAAAACATTTAAAATATAGTATATATATATATATATTTATATTCAATTCAATAAAAATTTTTTTAAAATTTTTTTTTTTTTAGAATAGCGACCGCCATTGGCGGTCGCTAAAGGCCTCTAGCGACGAGGCAACAGCGACCGCCATTGGCGGTCGCTGCGCGGCCGCTAAAGCCCTTTAGCGACCGCCAATGGCGGTCGCTAATGGCCTTATATATAGTAGTGAATATCACGGGGAAATACCACGGGAAAACCCGTGGTTTTTAATTTACGATTACCTATGTATACAAGGAAATTATTAAACAAATTCTCCTCTTTTGCTATAAATACCCACCCATTTTTCCATTAGTTTTAATTACCAATTCTTCCCCTATAAAGATCTGATAGTTTTACCTCCCAAGGAGTCCTCTCAAGGTGTCTTCAATCCCCCAAGGTCCCGATCCTCATGTTTTAGGAACACTCTTCAAAAGGGAAATCTCAATCTCTCTTTTCCTTTCAAGTTCCCTTTTTTATGTGGTATGTATTGAAAATTTTCAAACTATGTTCTTCTATCTATTTTATTCTATACCTTTATTTTATTAAGAGTATTTTGTGAAAGGGATACCCTTTCCCCCTCTCTTTCAGCCTTTTCTAAAACCACTCTTTATACCCATTATGCTTTCGAATTCTCTTCTAAAAAATTTCTCTCTTTTTCTTAAGAAAATTATCTTTTATTTTCTTTATGTGAATAACCAAGCCTATTTCATTTCTAGGGGTATTTAACAAGATTTCAAAATTATTTATTTGATTCTGGAATTTTACATACATAAAACCCTCAATCCCTTTCCATGAGTTATAAATGACATAAAGATATTATATTTAAGTACTTTTTAAAACACAATGATTTTTATATGAAACCCATTTATTTTATTATTCTTGAGTTATTTATGAAATATTTTGTTATGATATAATTGGATCACATTAATTAATATATATGAAGGGTTCAACCTAATATCTCTCTAATTCATTGTATAAAGAATTTAATCTCTAGAGATGACATGTTTTATGATACCTTGATGAATAACCTTGATAATTTTTATGACACCTCGATGATAAAACTTGGTGATATGCTTATGAATGACTCAATTAAATATTGTAGACAAATTTCCATGTTATTATTCATGTTCCTATTGTTATGATATGTCTCTTGATCATGCCTTATCATTATGACTCATGTTCTTATTGATATTCCTCAAGATCATAAGTAATCTATTTCCCTTTTTTTCCCTTACTGGTCCTTATGCTCACCCTTTCCTTTGATGTATGTCTCTAGGTTATGAGATGAAATAATTTTATATAGGATGAACTAATGAAGAATCCATTAAAGTGGATTAAATTAACGTGTTCTGTTTTTATGTATTATTTACCTTATTTCTAAGAAACTAAACTTTACAAGATTATCTTTTTGTATAATGTAATGAAAGGTTATGTAATAAAAATGTGGGATGCTATATATTACCCATGTAGGTAATTTCCCAACTAACCTTGGAACATTCTAAGTTACCTTGGACCTTGATAAAGTAATTTCAATATTTATTAAATTGAATGGAATGTAATAATGTGATTGGATTGTTCATGATGGCAATTTTACCTTAAATGAAATTAAATGGTTTAAATGAAATGGCTCCCTTGAAATAGTTTATAAGAGTGTCAAGGACACACCTATTGTTTGTGCTTGTGAATGATTATATGAACTGTGAGATCATAATGGAATTGAACTTGGATTTTTATTACATAAGAGGCATTTTCTCATGTGTTATATTATAAATGTAATGATGCCCTTGATTATAATGGGCTATATAAATGAAAATCATGAGAGGTATTGCCACATGGATTTCATTACAAATATGATGATGCCTTTATATGGGCTTGATAAATGCATGAAATGATAGGTATTTCCTCATACACATTTATTATAAATATGATTACGCCTTTATGTAAGCTGTGTATGATAGTAAGGGGTGTTGAGCCTAGAGGGAAATCACACTCCCTTATATTGGGTGTTGAGCACGATGAATCGCACCAGTGATACAATGTGGGCATTGGGATGAGGCACCATGTACCACAATTAGAGTGTTTCCATGGCAGCTCACTCTCCATCCCAAGTGTTATTGCATGATGCCTCTCACTCTATAGGGATATAGGGCCTGCACCCAATTTCATGAGCTTTTAGGCTAGTTTAGTCTGGTTATGGATGCCTGAGTTACACCCCGGTCTATCCAGCAACTAGTATTATAGGTATATGGCCATTAGGAATCTGCACATGCTTGATTTATATAGGCAGATGCAATATATAACTAAATTATATATATATATATATATATATTACTACTATATATATAGTCACTGTTTAAACTTATTCCGACTATGAGCTGAAGCAGGTATCACCGCTAGGTGTCCCTCAGGAACCTGGACGGGTGGTTGTTTATTTATTCAGAATTAATTGTTTATATTTTTGATTATACCTGCACACAACCTTGCATTATATTTCACGGACTGGATTCAGTCATAGACACCATGGGTGGGAACCTATTGGGATTATTATCCCACACCCTGCTCGAGCTTCCATTGCACTGGGGTACCAGAGTAGATCTTATATTTGTAGTACCTTAATTGATTTTTTGAGCTGTTTAGATAGCACTTGGGAGTTACGAGCACATGACCAATCTGGAGCTCAAGATTCTTATGGAGATCGCCCTTAGGGCTTTACTTTACTTTTCTTTCTTGTTTTAGTACCGTATCTTATAGCATGCTATATGTTTTCTATTTTCATTATGTATTATCATCAAGACATGCATGAATCAGTCATATATTAGTGTTGTCCATCGGTTGTATTCAGTTATAATATTATTCTTCTGCTTCCATGTCGGTCATTTATTTACTGCTTCTGTTGTTGTATGTTGTTTCATACCCAATTGTACCACTGTTCTACTCTGATGAGAGGGTATAGTCTCCCCACTATCACCTCCTTAGACCCTCTCTACTAGTCGACATCCTCTGGTGTATGGATAGACACGCTTGAGCCCATGTGACCCATCGGTATGGCTACCATATTAGTGGTCAGTCGGGCTGAGACGTTACAATAGGCAAAGGTGGCACACCACCTGCTGCCTTTCTGATATAAAATTATTATTTTTTTGATCTAGACGGGTTAATTTTTTTTTTCAAAAAATGCATAAAAAATTCATTTTTGTCACGTTGTGATAAGATAAAAAACAATATGTTTCTTTTTTTTAAAGAAAAAGTGGGAGAGGTGTGGAGTGAAATTTATTTTGTATAATTTTTTGGGGGATTTTTTTATAACATAAAAGAGATAAAAACACACCTTGTTTGTGGTATATTTGAATTAATAAAATAGTTGATTTTTTATTTTTCAATTATTATGGATTTATCATTGTTGTATATTTTTAAAAAATTTAAACTATTTTTGATTTGATGGGGAATACTCAAACTGAAAGTAGCAGAATGTCACCCGATGAAATAATTTCATAAGGATATTGAAATAAAAATCACTTTCAGACATAGAAGTATGGTGTCTAACACTAAATTTAAGGTGGATAAATTTTATGGGTCAACTAACTTTACTATATGATAATGTAGAGTTCTTAATGTTCTAACAAAATATGAGTTAGTATCACCTTGGAAGAAATGATCGTTGGAATCTCTAATGGTTATTAGAGAAATCTCAACCTCCAAACTTCTAGAATTATCCAACTTTGACTAAAAAAAGATAAAAAATATAGAGTGATGTTAAAGAAATGTATAGAGAGTTTGTGGAAGATTTTGGAAAACAAGTATATGGTTAAGAGCATCGAAAATCGACTCTACCTGAAAAAAGAATTACTTTTATTTCAGTACAAAGAAAATATAAACATGGCCTAATTTTAGTCATCCAAAACATATAACATAAAAAAGGATCACTCACATACCCAATAACCTTTTTAAGTTTAGAGTTTTAGAGAATTAAGAAAAATTCTTACATAACAACACTCATGTCTTCAAGTAATCATTTTTCCTACCATAACTAAATTTTCTTATTTCATAATAATTCTTAAATCACTCTCATAAAAATTTTCACATATGAAACATATCTAGACATAAATCATTTAACATAATTATTAATAACTTAGGGAAATGGAAAACACAATAATGGTGAGATCAAATGCTTGGTAAAGGTAAACATAAGTATTAACAACTTAATGTCACTGGTGAAAATAAGATGATAATAAGATTACAACTACATAATCAAAGTGAATGAACATAACATAATAGAATTAATACCCATAAAAACATAGATCATAAATCATAATACATGACATAGAGCTTTAACATAAGACAAAAGTCATATAATTCAACAATCATGATCCATGTGAAAATAATCCTTGATAAAATTATCCATTAGAATTCATAACATGAATTGAAAAAATATTTAGGTCCTGGAATCAAACATTCATCATGTAACCACCTAACCGTATAATTGACCGCATAATGATTCACTATTTAATTCCACCCTTACACCGTTGTTTTAAACTAGTTTTGTAATGAATATTCAAAATATAATAATAAATTTAACTTAATGTTTTATTCAATGAATTAATTTTTATCACTTTTAAAAAGGAAAATTATACTTGTTTTGATATTTTCATTGAAGGTGGAGGTGGTTTGGAGGCCCATAGATCATCCAGAAGAAAAATGGGCCAAGCTGCATGGCATCCCATGGACATCTGCCCACTGTTTTGAACATTACGAGAATTATGTGAATCCAAATGGGCTTAAACTTGGTGGTCCTCTCCAAAACATCATGGGATACAAATCTTATTGAGGAACCAAAGCCTAATTCTTCCATTTGGTGGCCCATACGAACCATTCTGTCCAGGGGACAGAATATGCCTGAATTCAAAAGTTTGTTTTGGTCTTTTGACCATATCTCACAATACCACTGTCTAATGGCCACCAAATTCAACAATGAGACAGTAAAGGGTCCGGAAAACAACTATTCTCTTTCGGTAAATTCGTGATATGACTTTATACTATTCCAAAACTGAGATACAAGTGGTATCTCAAAAACAGGGTGCCCAAAACCATGTCCCATTTTGGCTATAAAAAGGCACCATGGGCACATCATTTTTAAGTTCAAACCATAAGTGAAGATCTACCATTTTGGAGTCTTGGAAGAGTCTCCCCCTCATCCTTGAAGTTCTGTATTCCCCTATCCTCATAGGGGGATCAATAATGAAGGAGTTTCACTCGAGCTTCCTCCTCCTCCCGATGTCGAGCTAAACGGTGGGTGATCATTGCGAGGGAGATACACACTTGAAGAGGGAGTTCCAGCACATTATATTCTAATGGGTTTGTATAATTTGTGTGTGAATTATTTCACTTATGTTTAATATTTATATTCTTCTTCTCTGAATGCATTGATTTGGTTTAATTAAGTGAAAAATTTCTCATTTCAATACTAATTGGGTTGAGATTCAAGTGAGAATCTTGGGTTGTTCCAATTGGACAACACAAGCATCCTATTTCTCTCACACATACATGAGATTTCAGTATTCTTTGGTAGAAATCACTCTATGATTGTGTTCCAAACCTTGACACCATGATTTTTGTGTCAAGGGGCGGTTCTTTGTGCATCATTTTAAGAGGAAAGAGGGGAACCAAGATCTTGGTTAACCCTTAAACCAAAGGATTACACTAAAACCTAATAATCAATTAAGAATGAATAAATCTTCAAGATCTGTAGTAACTTAGAAAATATCACTTATTTATCTCATATTTTTCAAAATCCACCTTGTCTTTCAACTTTACAACTCTTTACGTTAAGTTACTTTCTTAAAATTGTTTACAAAATCACCCCCTCTTTTGTTCTTCTTATTAAAAATACACACTCAAAACCTATCAATTCTCCTTGATAGATGACCTAGGGTCTTCCATAGACTATAAATAAACCTTAAAAACATAATCAATTTGATGTGTCATGACAAAACCGTCAAATTTTGGCGCCGTTTTTAGGGAGTGCTTTGGTTTTTAGTGCGTGTTTTTGATAAGATTTTTGTAAATTTTGTGAATATTTATTTGTTTTATCTTATACCTTTACCTATATTTTTGTGTTATGATTTATTTCTTGTGTAGGTTTTGTGTATGAAGCGTTCTAATCCAAGAGATTTACCACCTTTCAAACCTGAAATAGAGAGGATCTTACGTCAGTGACCCCGAGACGCACAAGAGAACCCTTTAAAGGAGGACTCACAAGACAACAACACTCTTATTAATCCTTCATCTTCTTCTTCTAGAACCAACATCAAAAATGAAATAAAATTGCATAAAATGGTTGAAAATAACTAGACATTAAAATAACTAACCTCACATGATGTTTATATCCAACCCACATACATTCAAATTTAAGTCAAAGCACCCAATTTTGAACTAAAATCCGGTCTAATTCATTTATTACCAAGATTCCATGGACTCACTGGAGAAGATCCACACAAGAATTTAAAAGAATTTCATACTATTTTTTCAACATTAAAACCTACTAATGTGGATGAAGAATAAGAAAATCTTAGAGCATTCCCCTTTTCTTTAGAAGATAAGCAAAAGATTGGTTATATTATGTTGATTCTCCAATAAGAGGCTGGGCGGACATAAAACACATTTTTCTTGAAAAACATTTCCCAGCCTCTCAAACTGAAACTATAAGGAAAGAATTTTTTGGGATAAGACAATCTCAATGGTAAACACTTCATGAATATTGGGAAAGATTTAAAAGATTATGTTCAAGTTGTCCACACTGCCAAATAAGTGACCAAATTTTAATACAATATTTTTATGAAGGTTTAATCCCTATTGATAGAAACATGATTGATGCTGCCGCAAGTGGTGCGCTGGTAGATAAGACCCCAATTACTGTAAGGACCTTAATTGATAACATGGTATAAAACACTCAAAAATTTAGTTCAAGGTCCGATGTACCCATTAGAGGTGTCCATGAGGTGCAAAGTACTGAATTAGAGAAGAAGGTGGACATGAAGTTTGAGGAGGTAAGTACCCTTCTATGACAACTTGCTCTCTCCCAAGGGAAATCTCAATATTCTCTTCCCATCCATTGTGGAATCTTCTCTTCTGACACCCATTATTCTGACCAATTCCCCCAATTGAGAGAAAATTCTGAGAGTTGTGATGAAATCTTCCCAGGACGCCCCTATAACCAACCCTTTAGAAAAGAACCATACTATACATCCAACTCTGGGTGGAAAGAAAACCAATGTTATAGGAAAGGTGGGTATTCAAACCAACCTCATCAACCATTGAACCAACAAGGTTAGAGTAGTCATCCAATACCACCACCCAGAAATCCTCAACCACCCAAAGGCCTTTCCAATCACCCCTCCCAAAACCAAGCTTAGCCTAGAAGATATGATGAAATAAATGGCTTCCAACAATATCCAATTCCAAAAAACCACCCAAGATGCCATACAAGACCTCAAAACCCAATTAGGCCAACTAGCTAACTCGGTGGGGGAAATTCAAAGTCATGGTTCGGGTAAAATACCCTATCAACTAGTAGTTAACCCCATGGATAAAGGAAATGTTAGTACCATCACCCTTAGGAGTGGAACAAAACTTAAAAACCAAATGAATCCTCTATTAGAGTCATCCCCTCCTGAGTAAACCACCATCCCAACCACTGCTAAAAATGGTCCAAGAGAATAAAATCCTTGTCCTGAGAGAAGTACTTCCAAAGGAAAGAGTGTGTATGTCGATGAGTCTCCTATCCCAACCATTCCTCTTACATTTCCCTAAAAGGCCACCCAACCAAGGAAACAAAATGAAACTGAACTTGATAAGGAACTATTGGAAACTTTTAAAAAATTAAAGGTTAAAATTCCTTTTATTGATGCCATGAAGAAAATTCCAAGATATGAAAAGTTTTTAAAGGAGATATGTACACATATAAGGGAACTTTGTGGTGATGAGAAGGTAAGATTGGGTAGGGATGTCTCAGCATTGATAGAACTATCACTGCCTACCAAATGCAATAATCCCAGAACTTTGTCGATTCCATGCACCATAGGGGAGTATTCATTTTCCAATGCTATTCTTGATTTAGGTGCTTCTATAAATGTGACGCCTCACTCCATTTACTCTTCATTACAGGTTGGATACTTGAAGCCAATTGGGATAGTCATTCAGCTAGCAAATTAGAGTACATCACACCCTTCTAGTTTGTTAGAGGATGTTCTTGTGAGGGTTCAAAATTTATTTTTTCCTAATAATTTTTATGTGCTTAAAATGGAAGATGATAGGATGAATGGACACACCCCAATTATATTGGAGAGGCCTTTCTTGAAAACTGACAAAACCATAATTAATGTCCATAATGGTACATTATCTATATAATTTGGTGGTGACATAGTCCATTTCAACATCCTTGATGCCATGAAGCACCCCTCAAAAGAACATTCCTCTCTCTTAGTAAATTCAATTGATGTAATACCTTCCCCTAAAAACACTTCATTCCATTCCCCCAACCCCCTTTCTAAGTTTTTATCCTTGATTGAAATCCTTGGTAATTAATCATGCATTGATTGTTGTAGTATTCTAGAAAAATGTCATGCATGTTTATTAATTGATGATTTCTTGAACACTGAGGATCCAATGACCATCGATTATATTTATAATCTTGTAAAAGATCATTCCTCATATGAGGATGATATCATTGAGTAGTTAGATGAGATCAGTGACCTCTCACTTTCACACACACTCCCATAAATCCAAAATCCACCTGAATTGGAACTGAAGAAACTGCCTCAAGATTTAAAATATTCATATCTTAATAATGGAAACAAGTTTCCCATCATCATTGCTAGTTCACTCCCTCTTGATCATGAATTGTGACTGCTTAAACTTTTGAGGGAGTATAAACAAGCTTTGGGATGGACACTTGCTGCTATTTATGGTATTAGCCCATCAATTTTTACACATCATATTTTATTAAATGACGAGGCTAAACTAGTGAGGCACGTACAACGTCAACTAAACCCAAACCTCCTAGAAGTTGTGAAAAAGGAAGCGACAAAATTATTAGCTACTGGAATCATTTACCCCATCTCTAATAGCCAATGGGTCAATCCCATTCAAGTAGTTCATAAAAAAATTGGCCTTACAATAATAAAAAATGAAAATAATGAATTGGTTCCAAATCATGTGCAGAATAGTTGGCGGGTCTGTATAAACTATTGAAGACTAAACCAACACACTAGGAAGGACCATTTACCTTTACCATTCATTGATCAAATGCTAGAGAGGCTAGTGGGTAAGTACCACTACTGTTTCCTTGATGGGTATTATGGATACTTTTATATCTATATTTCCTTCGAGGACCAGGAAAAGGCAACCTTCACTTGCCCCTTTGGAACATTTGCATATAGGAGGATGCCATTTGGTCTATGCAATGCTTCAGGTACTTTCCAGCGATGCATGGTTAGTATTTTTTTAGATTACCTGGAGAATTGTATGGAATTTTTCATGGATGATTTCACTGTTTATGGATCCTATTTTGATGAATGTTTAAGTAGTCTTGGTTCAGTCCTACGTCGCTGTATTGAAAATAATCTTGTATTAAATTATGAGAAATGCTATTTGATGGTGCAGTAAGGTATAGTTTTGGGGCATGTCATTTTTTGAGATGGTATCCAAGTAGATAAATCAAAAGTGTATGTCATTTATTCCCTACCATTCCCCAAAAATATATGGGATGTGCGGTCTTTCCAAGGTCATGCTGGATTTTACCATAATTTCATTCGTAACTTTAGTAAAATTTCACCCCCTCTCCCGATTACTCCAAAAAGAAAAAGAATCTATTTTTGATAAAGAATGTGAGGAATATTTTAATAAGTTAAAATAGAGTCTCACTCCACCCCCAGTAATCCAACCACCTTGGTGGGATTTACCATTTGAGATTATATTTGATTCCTCTAACTATGTAGTTGGGGTAGTCTTGTCACAAAGGGTCAATTGAGCTCCACATGTCATTGCCTATGCCTCACGTACTTTGGACCCTACCCAAGAAAAATACACCAAAACTGAAAAATAATTCCTTACCATTGTGTTTGCCTTGGATAAATCCAGGTCATATATTTTAGGGTCCAAAGTCATTGTGTTCTCAGACCATTTATCCCTCTAGTATCTCCTTAAGAAACTGGAAGCCAAACTGCGTCTCATTCGTTGGATGCTCCTCCTTCAAGAATTCAATATAGAAATTAGAGACAAAAAAGGAGCAGAGAATGTGGTGGATAACCATATCAGTAGGATTACCCCATCCTCAGACATTGACTCATCCCACTCTATTCCTATAAATGACATGTTTACTGATGAGCAATTGTACCGAGTGCAAGATGCTATTCCTTGGTATGCTGAAATTGTAAATTATTTGGTAGAATCTTGATTTTCTACTGATTTCAATAAAAACCAAGCCAATCATCTAAAACACGAGTCTCGTTGGTACATTTGGGATGAACCCTACCTCTGGCGCACATGTAGTGATTAAGTCCTTAGGTGTTGTGTCCCCGATAGAGAGTTACGGTCTATCCTTAGATTCTTCCACACTCTTTCTTGTGGGGGCCACTTTGGTCCCCAACAGACTGCTCACAAAATCCTTGATTTCGGTCTCTTTTGGCCAACAATTTTTTGGTATGCCCATAATTTTTGTAAATATTGTCCTTGTTGTCAAAGAATGGGTAATGTATCTAAAAGAAATGAAATTCCACAACAACCATTTCTCTTTCATGAAATTTTTGATGTTTTGGGTATTGAATTTATGGGGACATTTCCCAATTCCTTTGGAAACTTGTACATTATTTTGGCAATTGATTACGTGTCAAAATGGGCAGAGGCACGAGCTATAAGGACTGATGATTCTAAGGTAGTTGTAGAATTTTTGAGAACCCAAATCTTTTGTAGGTTTAGATTACATAGGTTCATCATCAGTGAATAGGGTTCTCATTTCTGCAACCGAACAATGCAGTCAATTTTGCATCGGTATGGGGTCGGTCATCAAGTTTCTACTGCTTATCAGCCATAGAATAATGGTCAAGCTGATGTGTCAAATAGAGAGGTAAAATATATTCTTGAAAAAATGGTTCAACCCAATAGAAAAGATTGGAGTCTTAGACTTGATGATTTATTATGGGCATATCTCATTGCTTTCAAAACTACCATTGGCATGTCACCATATCGGCTAGTGTTTGGAAAGAGTTGTCACCTGCCTGTTGAGATTGAGCACCGGGCCTACTAGCCTATCAAACAATGAAATTATAATCTTTCTGGTGCAGGTGCTCAAAGGAAGTTGCAGATTCAGAATTTGGAGGAAATGAGAAGAGATGCATATGATAACTCCATGATTTATAAGGAGAGAACCAAGGTTGCCCACGACCGTCTTATCCTTCATCGCCAGTTCCCCATTGGGAAGAAGGTCCTCTTCTACAATTCAAGGCTAAAGTTGCATCCATGTAAGCTTTGTTCCTGTTGGTTTGGACCATACACTGTTACTAACATCTCTCCATTCAGTTTTGTCTAGGTTCAAAATGAAGAAACCAAGCGAACCTTCATTATCAATGGGAAGCGGCTAAATCACTTCCATGAATCCATTTTGGAGTCCCTGATGAAGGAACTCCATATTCAAGAAGCAATATATGAATGACACTCACCAGGTTTTATCCTTCCTTCCCACATTCTCTTCTATTATAGTGAGGACACTGCACACTTTAGGTGTGGGGGGGGGGATGGGTACATTCCTGGATTAGTTAGGAATTTTCATCATCTTTTTTCTTTCTTCTATTTTTCACCTTCTTTATGGTATTTTCACTTTTCCCCATCTTGTTGAGTTCATTAGGATTTTCATCGTCTTTCTTATTTCTTATCTTTTTCGCCTTCTTTATGGTATTTTTACTTTTACCCATCTTTCTGGGTTCATTAGGATTTTCATTGTCTTTCTTCTTTCTTCTCTTTTTCACCTTCTTTATGGTATTTTTACTTCCCCCCTTATGGTCACCAAATCATGGAACTTACTGAAAATGCATGTTGAAAATTTTGATTCCATGTTGATTTAACATTTTATAAAAAAACCTGTCTCTGTTTTGGATTGAATGTTTGTATGAATTTAACATCAGGGAGTGATTTTTAGTGAATTGGTTTTCTGTCAATGATATAAATGGTTGTATCACTGTGAAACATTTGAGATGATTGATGCCCCTTATGTGAGTAGTTTTTTTTGGGAAAATCGTGTCACTAATATCTCCATACATTTTTGCACCAAACCACAAAGTGTGAATATTTATTATTTAATATAAGGTAAATATATGTTAGGTTAATATTTTTCAGCTTTAAATGATATTTCTATACATTCGTTCCTTATCTGACCTGTTTCACTACTATACTAGATTGACCTATGCGTGTGTACCTAATGTTTGACTATTGTACGCCCTAAAAAAAATTGGGTTGTGTCTTGGGTAGGTTAAAAACCACTCATCCTAAACCTTTTATCTTGTTATAACTATTGAAATTAGTGTCGTGATGAGATCAAACAAGGGTTGATAGATGAGTGTAAGATTTGTTCCAAATGCAACTTCTAAAAAACCAAAATAATAAATGAGGGGAGTGATGAAATGTGAAACATATGGGGATATCTAGGTCGGGATCTTATGTTTTGAATTCTAGTAATGCTTAAGTGAGTGGGTCTTGAAATATTATTGCAAAGGATGTAGGGCAGGTTCGGTGAAAAAATTCATTTAAAGCTGAATAATTTTAAAACAACCTATATTTATTGGATAGAAAGTGGAAAGAATATCATGGAATAGTTTTCACACACACACATGAAGAGTTAGTGGAATGTTTGAATTTTAAATTCCTTTCTCAATTTGGTATCATGAATCTCTTTGAATTTCATTGTGATATGATTTATGAGACATCTTTTTCCATTTTCACTAGAAAGAAATCCTTAGTGTGGTTCGTGCATTGATCACATTACTTTAATGAATTAAAATTTCCTCAAATGTTAAATCTTAATGACGTTGGTAATATATAAATACATCATTTTTTTGATATGTGACTTTTCCCAAAAGTGCAAATGTTTAGGTGTGGGGGTGTGATCGCATAGCGATTCACTATTCAATTCCTCCCTCACACTGCTGTTTTAAACTAGTTTTGTAATGAATATTAAAAATATAATAATAAATTTTACTTTATGTTTTATTAAATGAATTAGTTTTTATCACTGTTAAAAAGGTTAATTATACTTTTTTTATATTTTCATTATAGGTGGAGGTGATTTGGAGGCCTGGAGATCATCCAGAAGAAAAATGGGCCAAACTGCATGGCATCCCATGGACATCTATCCACTGTTTTGAACAGTAAAAGAATTATGTGAATTCAAATGGGATGAAACTTGGTGGTACTCTCCAAAACATCATGTGATACAACTCTTATTGAGTAACCAAAGCCTAATTCTTCCAGTTGGTGGCCCATCCGAAACATTCTGTCCAGGGGATATAATCTGCATGAATTCAAAAGTTTGTTTTGGTATTTTAACCATATCTCCCAATACCATTTTATAATGGCCACCAAATTAGACAAGGAGATAGTAAAGAGGCCTACCAACAACTCTTATCTTTTGTTCAAGTCGTGATACAGCTTTATACTATTACAAAACCAAGACACAAGTGGTATCTCAAAAACAGGGTTCCCAAAACCATGTCCCATTTTGGCAATAAAAAGGCACCATGGACACATCATTTGTAAGTTCAAACCAAAAGTGAAACTTTAACATTTTGGAGTCTTGGAGGAGTCTCCCCATCATCTTTGAAGTTCTGGAAGCCCCTATCCTCATATGGGGATCAATAATGAAGAAGGAGTTCCACCCGAGCTTCCTCCTCCTCTCGATGTCAAGCTAAACGATGGGTGATCATTGTGAGAGAGATACACACTTGAAGAGGGAGTTCCAAAACATTATATTCTACTAGTTTTGTGTAATTTTTGTGTGAATTATTTCACATATGTTTAATATTTGTATGCTTCTTCTATGAATGCATTGATTTGGTTTAATTAAGTGAAACATTTCTCATTTCAATACCGATTGGGTTGAGATTCAAGTGAGAATCTTGGGTTGTTCTGATTGGACAACACAATAATCCTATTTCTCTCACACATACATGATATTTTAGCATGCTTTGGTAGAACTCACTCTATGCTTGTGTTCCAAACCTTGACAACATGATTGTTGTGTCAAGGGGCGGTTCTTTGTGAATCATTTTAAGAGGAAAGAGGGGAACGCAGATCTTGGTTAACCCTCAACCAAAGGACTACACTAAAACCTAATAATAAATTAAGAATTATGAACTCTTCAAGTGTTGTAGTAACTTATCAAATATCACTTATTTATCTCATATTTTTCAAAATTCACCCTGTCTTTCAACTTTACAACTCTTTACGTTAAGTTACTTTCTTAAAATTGTTTACAAAATTACCCCCTCTTTTGTTCTTATTATTAAAAATACTCACTCAAAACCTATCAAAGCTCCTTGAGAGATGACCTAGGGTCTTCTATAGACTATCACTACTGGAAATAAAGGATATAGCAATAGTTTAGAACCGTTGGTATAGGCTGGAGAACCGTTGGTATATTCTATACCAACGGTTGTCCAAACCGTAGGGAAGTAAGGCATGGGGAAAGATATATACCAACGGTTTGCAGTAAACTGTTGGTATAGCCCACTCTAGGTATGGATTTGCCAACGGTTCAACAAGAACCGTTGGTATAGGTTTACCCAATGGTTCTAAACCGTTGGGAATACTATAATTCTGATCTTATACCAACGGTTCACAACCATTGGTATAGTATTTTTCCCAACGGTTTTCATAAAACCGTTGGGAATTCAATGGTTTTGATCTTATACCAACGATTGTAAACCGTTGGTATAGATGTTTTCCCAACGGTTTCAATGAAACCATGGGGATATGTTTAAGTATGGTTTTTTACCAACGATTTATTGAACCGTTGGTATAATTCTTTCTCAAAGTATACCAACGGTTTACAACCGTTGGTATTCAGTATTTCTAGAATTGTTGCACAGCAGCCCCTCCAGTAGCCCCTCCAGTACATACACCTGCATAAAAAACAGCACTAAAAATAGTGACAGACTTAAAACAACAAAAAATAACACCACCTATTTGATTAGAGTCATGGTGAATAATTCCCCCTTTGAATCTTCATATGACAAAAATCATCCAGTATAGTTGAATCAGAGTTTCAATAAATCAAATATTATTTATACCCATTTCAATCTTCATACGGCAACCACTTTTATAATATATGGTGAAAAGGTATTTTCATAGGAGTCTCATCACTTGTGACTCAATAACTGCCACACCATGCCTCGAATTGAGGCTGGGTTGACTGGTATACATCACATATGATCCATGGATCATTTTCCTAAAGTTTCAACACAATCAAAATCCGTTTGATCGGTTTGGCATATGTACGTAAAATATTAATCCATTTTGAACAAATGAGAGGTAGTTTGGGTGGTCCCCGCCCCACAGTGACTCGTATTGAGGCGGGGTTGACTCGTACACGTCACATATGACCCATGGATTGTTTTCCTAAAGTGTCAAAAGAATTAGAATGTATTTGGTCTGTTTCTCGTATGTCAATTGTTGATATCACTTACAATTTAGTCCATTTTGAAGAAAAGAGAGACAGTTTGAGTGGTCCTGGCCACACCGTGTCTTGTATTGACATAGGGTTGACTCGTACACATCAAATATGACCCATGGATCGTTTTCCTAAAGTTTAAATAGAATCCTAATTTGTTTGGTTGGTTTGGCGTATGTCAACTGTTGTTTTCACTTAAAATTATGTCTATTTTAAACAAAAGAGAGACACTTTGAGCGGTGTCGGCCACACCGGGCCTCAGATTGAGGTGGGGTTGACTCGTACATGTAACATATGATCCATGAATCATTATCCTAATGTTTCAACACAATCAGAATCTGTTTGATCATTTTGGCGTATGTATGTAAAATATTATCCATTTTTAACATAAGAGAGACAGTTTGGGTGGTGTCGGCCTCACTGTGCCTCGTATTGATGTGGTATTGACTCTTACACATCACATATGACCCGTGGATTTTTTTTCCTAAAGTGTAAACAGAATCCGAAGGCGTTTGGTCAGTTTCCCGTATGACAGTTGTTGATTTCACTTACAATTTAGTCCATTTTCAACAAAAGAGAGAAAGTTTTAGTGGTCCTAGCCACACTGTGGCTCAGATTGAGGCGGGGTTGACTCGTACACATCACATATGACCCATGGATTGTTGTCCTAAAGTTTAAACAGAATCCGTAGGTGTTTGGTTGGTTTTCCATATGTCAGTTTTTGTTTTCACTTAAAATTAAGTACATTTAAAAAAAAAGAGGCACTTTCAGTGGTTTCGGCCACACCGGGCCTCAGATTGAGGCGGGGTTGAATCATACACGTCACATATGAGGCATGAATCATTTTCCTAAATTTTCAACACAATCAGAATCCGTTTGATCAGTTTGGTGTATGTACATAAAATATTGTCCATTTGGAACAAAAGAGAGGCAGTTTGGGTGGTCCTGGCCCCACGGTGCCTCGGATTGAGGTGGGGTTGACTCGTACACATCACATATGACCCATGGATCATTTTCCTAAAATTTAAATAGAATCCGAAGGTGTTTGATCAGTTTCCCGTATGTCAGTTGTTGATTTCACTTACAATTTAGTCCATTTTGAACAAAAGAGAGACAATTTGAGTGGTCCCGGTCACACCGCAGCTCGGATTGAGGCAAAGTTGACTCGTACACATCACATTTGATCCATGGATCATTTTCGTAATGTTTCAACAGAATAAGAAGTCGTTTGGTTGGTTTTGCGTATGTTAGTTGTTGTTTTCACTTAAAATTATGTCTATTTTAAACAAAAGAGAGATAGTTTTGTTGTACCCCTCTCTCTTGGATTTTAATGATCACAATCACTCTCATCATGTTCTAACTTGTTTTCAAGTGTTTTGATGCTAGGAAAAAGGTTGCCCAGGAGTTGGCCCAAGAAGGCTGATAGTGGACTCTCTGAGTCCACCGGCCAACCGGTGGATTCCCACCGGCCAGCCGGTGGTCTTTGGCAGAAGCATTGCTTTCTGCCAGAGCCACCGGTCAGCCGGTGTTAGCGCATCGGCCAGCCGGTATGGGCACCGGCCAACCGGTTCTTGCCCACCGGCCAGCCGGAGGACCCAGGCAGTAGGCTTGCCCACTGCCTGGTGCCACCGGCCAACCGGTGGATGACCACCGGCCAGCCGGTGGAACCCAGACAGAAAGCCTGCTCTGTCTGGACCACCGGATAGCCGGGAGCTCATCACCGGCCAGCCGGTGGACCACCGGCCAGCTGGTGAGACACCACCGGCCAGCCAGTGTGCCCAGTCAAACTAGCCGTTGGGCTTTGACCAGACTTTTACTTTTGACCCCCAATGGCTCCGGAAGCCCTCCAACGGCCATATTGAAGTGTTTATGGGTATTTCTCCTATAAATAAGAAACCATGGATGCCGGGAACACACCCGAAATATATTTTGATGTCTTGACGCTCTAACGACAAATCTCCAAGGCCTCTTGTGATCCATTGCCATCCTTGAAGCTTGAGCTCCCTCTTAATCAGATGCTCTCACACTTTTGGTGCTCAAGGCTTCCGTGTGTTTGTATTATTTTATTTGTTTAGTTCTTCATTGGGTTTGGATTAAAACAAACCTCTCATTTCCTTTCTTTCTTTCCATTGGGTTTCTTTCTACAACCATAATAAAAAAGCAAGCTGTACGAAGGTGTTCTAGCCTACCTTAAAACGGCTAGTGGGTTTCTTGCTACAACCATAATAAAAAAGCAAGCTGTACGAAGGTGTTCTAGCCTACCTTAAAACGGCTAGTGGGTTTCTTGCTACAACCATTAAAAAGCAAGATAACGTATTAATCTCTCAACGGTTCTTGTTGGGAGTGGAGACGTAGGCTTGGGAATTAAGCCGAACTTCGTTATCAAATCGTGTCTTGCCTTTTTTATTTCCGCTGCATTGATAATTGTTTTAAATTGTTAATTATTTTTGAAAAGGCAATTCACCCCCCCTCTTGCCATCCTCTACGACCCAACAAGTTTGAGTGGTTTCGGCCACACCATAGCTCGGATTGAGGTGATATTGACTCGTAAACATCACATATGACCCATGGATCCTTTTCCTAAAGTTTCAATAGAATCTGAAGGCGTTTGGTCCATTTCCCGTATGTCAGTTGTTGATTTCACTTACAATTTAGTCCATTTTTAACAAAAGAGATACATTTTGAGTAGTCCTGGCCACACCGTGGCTCATTTTTTGGCGGGTTTGACTTTTACACGTCATATATGACGCATGGATTGTTGTCCTAAAGTTTCGACATAATTCGTAGGCTTTTGGTCGGTTTCTCGTATGTCAGTTGTTGTTTTCACTTAAAATTAAATACATTTTAAAAAAAAGAGAGGCACTTTGAGTGGTGTCGGCCACACCGGGCCTCGGATTGAGGCAGGGTTGACTTATACATGTCACATATGATCCAGGTATGATTTTCATAAAGTTTAAACACAATCAGAATCCGTTTGATCGGTTTGACGTATGTACGTAAAATATTGTCCATTTTGAACAAAAGAGAGGCAGTTTGGGTGGTCCCGGCCACACATCACCTAGTATTAAGGAATAGTTGATTAATACACCTGAAATATGACCCATGGATCATTTTTCTAACGTTTCAATAGAATCCGAATGCTTTTGGTCCGTTTCCCGTATGTCAGTGGTTGATTTCACTTACAATTTAGTCCATTTTGAACAAAAGAGAGAGAGTTTGAGTGGTCTTGGCCACATCGTGGATCAGTTTGTGGCGGGGTTGACCCGTAAATGTCACATATGACCCATGGATTGTTTTCCTAAAGTTTCAACAGAATCCGTAGGTGTTTGGTCAGTTTGGCGTATGTCAGTTGTTGTTTTCACTTAAAATTAAGTTCATTTTAAACAAAAGAGAGGCACTTTGAGTGGTGTCGGCCACAACAGGACTCATATTGAGGCGGGGTTGACTTATACACATCACATATGACTCATGAATTGTTTTCCTAATGTTTCAACATAATTTGTAGGCGTTTGGTCGGTTTTGTTGTGTCCTGGGCCGTGAGAGCCCCCGCCAGGGATGATGGCGCCTGTGCCCCGGTAACCAATCCCACATCGGTTGTGGAGGGAGATTGGTGGGTGGTTGAAATTCCCGTGCCTACCTTCCCCTCAGCAACGCGTTTTAAAGCCGTGAGGCCTGGGATAACAACTGGGCCAGAGCGGACAATATTGCTGGGCCGAGGGATCCGATCCATCAATTGGTATCAGAGGGTGGTTGGTCTCGGGACCGGTGTGGGCTTGGGGGGGGGATGTTGTGTCCTGGGCCGTGAGAGCCCCCGCCAGGGATGATGGCGCCTGTGCCCCGGTAACCAATCCCACATCGGTTGTGGAGGGAGATTGGTGGGTGGTTGAAATTCCCGTGCCTACCTTCCCCTCAGCAACGCGTTTTAAAGCCGTGAGGCCTGGGATAACAACTGGGCCAGAGCGGACAATATTGCTGGGCCGAGGGATCCGATCCATCAATGGTATCAGAGGGTGGTTGGTCTCGGGACCGGTGTGGGCTTGGGGGGGGGATGTTGTGTCCTGGGCCGTGAGAGCCCCCGCCAGGGATGATGGCGCCTGTGCCCCGGTAACCAATCCCACATCGGTTGTGGAGGGAGATTGGTGGGTGGTTGAAATTCCCGTGCCTACCTTCCCCTCAGCAACGCGTTTTAAAGCCGTGAGGCCTGGGATAACAACTGGGCCAGAGCGGACAATATTGCTGGGGCACAGGCGCCATCATCCCTGGCGGGGGCTCTCACGGCCCAGGACACAACATCCCCCCCCCAAGCCCACACCGGTCCCGAGACCAACCACCCTCTGATACCATTGATGGATCGGATCCCTCGGCCCAGCAATATTGTCCGCTCTGGCCCAGTTGTTATCCCAGGCCTCACGGCTTTAAAACGCGTTGCTGAGGGGAAGGTAGGCACGGGAATTTCAACCACCCACCAATCTCCCTCCACAACCGATGTGGGATTGGTTACCGGGGCACAGGCGCCATCATCCCTGGCGGGGGCTCTCACGGCCCAGGACACAACATCCCCCCCCCAAGCCCACACCGGTCCCGAGACCAACCACCCTCTGATACCAATTGATGGATCGGATCCCTCGGCCCAGCAATATTGTCCGCTCTGGCCCAGTTGTTATCCCAGGCCTCACGGCTTTAAAACGCGTTGCTGAGGGGAAGGTAGGCACGGGAATTTCAACCACCCACCAATCTCCCTCCACAACCGATGTGGGATTGGTTACCGGGGCACAGGCGCCATCATCCCTGGCGGGGGCTCTCACGGCCCAGGACACAACATGGATCCCTCGGCCCAGCAATATTGTCCGCTCTGGCCCAGTTGTTATCCCAGGCCTCACGGCTTTAAAACGCGTTGCTGAGGGGAAGGTAGGCACGGGAATTTCAACCACCCACCAATCTCCCTCCACAACCGATGTGGGATTGGTTACCGGGGCACAGGCGCCATCATCCCTGGCGGGGGCTCTCACGGCCCAGGACACAACATCCCCCCCCCAAGCCCACACCGGTCCCGAGACCAACCACCCTCTGATACCAATTGAAGGATCGGATCCCTCGGCCCAGCAATATTGTCCGCTCTGGCCCAGTTGTTATCCCAGGCCTCACGGCTTTAAAACGCGTTGCTGAGGGGAAGGTAGGCACGGGAATTTCAACCACCCACCAATCTCCCTCCACAACCGATGTGGGATTGGTTACCGGGGCACAGGCGCCATCATCCCTGGCGGGGGCTCTCACGGCCCAGGACACAACATCCCCCCCCCCCCCCTAAATAAAAACAAAAAGTCACCGGGGAGAGGGATTTTGAAAAGAGACAATTTTAGGCCCGGAGAGACTCACAAGAAGGGATTTTTCAATCCAAACTTGTCTCATAGCGGGTCTTCTTCTATAAAACTCATCGGAAAAGAAAAAAACTTTTGGGTTGACCATACCGGGCATTTTTACAATTACATTCATAAATAAGGTGCCCGGGTTTTTTACAATAATTACAAAATTTAAATTCGGAGCTCCCCCTTACAAAAACAGTGGGTGCATGAGAGGAGGAGGCTTGGTTGGTGTAGCCAAGTCCTTGAGTGGTCCTAGAAATTCGTTGGGAACCTAGGAGATTGTTCAAATTTTGTTCACCTTGGGTGAACTTGGCTAGGGATTCTCTTAGATCCTTGATGGTTGATTCCATGGAATCAACATTTGGGAAATTTTGGATTTTGAGGGACAGTTCCTCCTTCTCCAAAAGCCTCCCAACGGCTCCGAGGCCTTTTCCAACGGCTCCAAAGCCCTCCAACGGATACTTGAAGGTTCCTAGCCTATAAATAAAGGCCTAGGAAGCCCCGGAACAACATACAAGCCACCGGACACATTTTTACATCTTTGGCGAAGCTCCGACGGATTGTTCCAAGGGAACCCAAAGTGCTCCAACAACTTCCACATCCAAGAGCACCTCCATAGAAGCTTGGAAGCGGCCCTCAAACATCATCAATCAATCAAAGGCGCCCAAGGCTTCTCCATTACGGGTTTTATTGTTTATCTCTTTTTGAGCTTTAAAATTGGGTTTGTGCCTACAAACCCCAACTCTTTTCTCATCTCCCCTTCTTTGGGTTCTCACACCACCACTAAGGTGTGAAGAGGTTTTCTCAAGCTTTTCCTTTAAAAGGCTTGTGTCTCGGTGAGCTAGTCTTCACCCGTAAAAAGACTAGTGGGTTCTTGCTAAACCATTAAAAGCAAGTGGGTTCTTGCTAAACCAATAAAAGCAAGCTGTAATAGGTCCTAGTGCTACCTTAAAGCCTAGTGGGTTTCTTGCTAAAACCATTGAAAAGAAAGCGGTAGGAATCTCTCAACGGTTGAGTTGGGAGCGGAGACGTAGGCCGGGTTTTGGCCGAACTCCGTTATCAAGTTCTTGTGTCTTGCCTCTTTACTTTCCGCTGCATTTATACTTTGATTTAAATTTCTTAATCAATTTTTTAAAAAGGCAATTCACCCCCCTCTTGCCATCATTCCCTTGTTTTTTCCGACCCATCAATTGGTATCAGAGGGTGGTTGGTCTCGGGACCGGTGTGGGCTTGGGGGGGGGATGTTGTGTCCTGGGCCGTGAGAGCCCCCGCCAGGGATGATGGCGCCTGTGCCCCGGTAACCAATCCCACATCGGTTGTGGAGGGAGATTGGTGGGTGGTTGAAATTCCCGTGCCTACCTTCCCCTCAGCAACGCGTTTTAAAGCCGTGAGGCCTGGGATAACAACTGGGCCAGAGCGGACAATATTGCTGGGCCGAGGGATCCGATCCATCAGGTTTCTCGTATATTAGTTGTTGTTTTCACTTAAAATTAAATACATTTTAAAAAAAGAGAGGCACTTTGAGTGGTGTCGGCCACACCGGGCCTCGGATTGAGGCGGGGTTGAATTGTACGCGTCACATATGATCCAGGTATTATTTTCATAAAGTTTAAACACAATCATAATCTGTTTGATCGGTTTGGCGTATGTACGTAAAATATTGTCCATTTTGAACAAAAGAGAGGCATTTTGGGTGGTCCCGGCCACACGGCGCCTCAGATTAAGGTGGAGTTGATTCATACACATCACATATGACCCATGGATCATTTTCCTAACGTTTAAATAGAATCTGAAGGTGTTTGGTCCGTTTCCCGTATGTCAGTTTTTGATTTCACTTGCAATTTAATACATTTTTAACAAAAGAGATACAGTTCGAGTAGTCCCGGCCACACCGTGGCTCAGTTTTTGGCGGGGTTGACTCATACACGTCACATATGACTCATGGATCGTTCTCCCTAAGCATGACGAGTCCATACATGAGTCCATAACTTGTAACCCATGTCTTATCCTAACAATTAACAAGTAAACCAAATCAAACAAGGCATAATTCACATAACATGGAGAATGTACAACAAGGATTTGTATTCAAATTAAAGAATATAATCACATGCATTTGATGAGAATGAATTGATAAGATTACCAAGAAATTAATATATTTCAAGACATAAAAAAATAGAATAATCCTAAATAACATTACATGATCATAGAAATAAAAAAGGCATGTGAAATCAACATGCCTATAATTACATATCATCCATGAGGTATAACATTTAATCAAATTGTAATAGAATTATACATAAGGAATATGAGTCTCATTAACTTGCATACACAATGGTACAAAAGGAAAATGTTATTCAAGTCCGGAGGGCTGTCCGGGGTCCAAGGAGGAGGGTGGGGGGCTATCCGGGGAGCTATCCGGGGTCCAGGGAGGGTGGGGGGATGTCCGAGGGGCTGTCCGGGGACCATGGAGGAGGGTGGAGGGGTTATACAATGTCCTGGGTGAAGGGTGGAGGAGGGACTATACAAGGTCTTGGGTGGAGGGTTGAGGGGGTTGTCCAGGGTTCAGGAGGGGGGTGGCTATCTAGGTTTCAAGAAAGAGGGGGTGGGCTGTCCATGTTCCAGGAGGGGGGTGTCTAGGGTCCAAGAGGGGGGTGTCCATGGTCCAGGAGGAGGGGGGCTTTATTAAAGAGAGGAAATCCCCATATAATTCTTTGAAAATTATCTAAACCCAATCCAAACAACATCACAATTCCAATCCATCACCCAACCAACATCCAATTCATCCTCAATATCAGTAACCTTCCCATTATTCCTTAAACAAAAACTATAAATACAAAACACATATCCATTTTTTGAACTAAACCAAAGTCCATAGATACTACCATATCACCCCACTAAAAAAATGGAAAACCACCTACGCCACTACCCCAACCGTCCACAATCACTTCACATGAAACATACTTATATCCATTACATACCCCGAGACAATATGACTAAACAAACTGTTTATCATCTTTGAGTGGGGATACATCTCACCAGCACCTCCATTGGTTCATATGGTTCACTAAATACAGGAAAGGATTGGCTATGTAGACTTCAAATAATGTTGATCCATACAATCATGAAACATAAGTATTGACAAAAGACAAAAAACAAATCAATGTGAACTTGTTGGGTATTCCATGCCATAAACATCACAAAAAGGTTTATACCAAATTAAAAAAGAAAACGAAAATTATAGATGCAAAACATTTAAACAATGGTAGTACATACATATTTAGAGTGCAGAACTACAAAATTATTTGATTTAAGATGGATCTATCAAGTGGAACGAGTTTCTCAATCTGGGTATAGAGAGATCGCTCACATTTAGGTCAAATAAAAATAGAAAATAGAAAAGATAGATGAAGAAAATTAGAACTGAGGTAGGACTTACAAATTTTATGTCTTGAACAGAATATTTGTTTGATTGAAGAGAATGGATGGAGTTTCCAATACCCGTAAGGAGAGAGCGTCGGGAGAGAATCAATTTTAGGGCTGTAGTCGCACGAAGAGAGAATTGGGGGCTCACTGTATTTGGAGAGAATTTTTCCCAACGGTTTTTAAAAACCGTTGGGAAAAGATTTCCCAACGGTTTTACTAAACCGTTGGGACAATGTGGTTGAATGTCAAGATTTCCCAACGGTTTTGTTGAACCGTTGGGAAAAGTCCTAGTTTTAATGACATATGCCAACAGTTTAATGTAAACCGTTGGTAAAAGTTGGTTGAAATCAAGATTTCCCAATGGTTTACATAAACCGTTGGTAAAAGTTGTCCCATAGTGAGATATCCCAACGGTTTCATTAAACCGTTGGGAAAGAGGTCTGTAATCCACATATGCCAACAATTTTCTAAAACCGTTGGCACCAAACTGTTGGTATAGCTCTCCATTCCAGTAGTGTATAAATCAACCTTAAAAATATAATCAATTTGATGTGTCATGACAACGCGGTCAATAATTCTCATATATCTTAGGAGTAACCTATAACTAGTAAAATTTAGCATCTCGTAGGAGTAACTTACAATCAGTTAACTCTATCTCCTCTTAGGAGTAACATAACTTCTTTGACTCTTACAAGTAACCTTCTTCCAGTTAACTCCATCTTACTACCCAATGAATTAAAGAGATATAATAAACCCACCCATCACATATTGGACAAAGTCCCTTAAGGATATGGGTTCAATCCCCAATCTCTCTTTCATCAGTGATTTCCAAGCACTATATCATGAAATAAAACACATGGATGCTTGTATTTCATCAAAAACTTTCATAGCTTGATTCACCCGTGAAAAAGGAACGAGTTTCCTAAAAATCCATTTAAAACATCATCATAAACCATTTAGAGAAAGGAAGTAAATGATATCATAATATAATATCTCTAGTGATGCATAAGAATCATTAAAGGATATTGACATGGATGAAAACACCTTTAAAGGAACATTTAAAACATTTCTTGGAAAATAGGGGAAAATACCCTTTTTCTTTCGGTACCTTTAAAAACTAAAAATTCCCAAAATATTGAGAAAAAAAAATTCTTTGAAAATAATCATGGATACTTGTAAATAAATATTCAAAACAAAGAATATTTATGTTGGAGAGAAAATAAATTTATTTCATAAATGTTAAAAATAAACATTCTTTTCAAACTCTTGTAAAGAGAGTCAAAAGTGACCCATGTGAAAAAAATTAAGAAATTTCCTTTTTAAAACCTTTTAAAAGAAGATAAAAGTTAATGAAAAATAATTTTAGGAAATCCTTTTATGTTTAGAAAAGAACATTCTTGAAATAAGATAAATAACATAAATAAAGAGTTTGGTTAAAAGTATTTAAAACCATTAAAGTAATGTTTTTAAAGAAAAACCATTTAAGACCTTTTAAACCAAAAAAAATTTGAGAGAAAGAACATAAGAAAGAATATAAAATACCATGATTATAAAAAGAGTCATGATATTATATGTCAAAAGTTAGTATATACACCATATAAATGAATATAAGTACATTAATTAAAACATGTCTCAAAATAATTGAAATTGAGACCATGAAAACCCTTGTAATTTTTATATCATTTGAATCGATGTCTCATTAAAGAGAGAACTTCAAAGGAACTTTCAAATATCATGATCAAATAGTCATCCATGATATAATATCTCAATAGTTAGAATATACACCTTATAAAAGGAAGTAGGTGCATAATACAAGACATGTCTCAATGAAACAATATTGAGATGAATAATCCTTACAAAGATCATATCATTGAAGTTATAATTAATCAATGAATTAATTATGTGTAACAATTGTAAAATCACATAAAACAAGTGGAAATACAACATAATATAATCAGAGGCAATTTTACACATAATCTTGGATTAAAATAGTCAATGAAGCAAAAATATAACTCAATGAATGAAAATTGAGTTGAGAAACCCCTTACCTCGAGTTTAGACCTGTTATGTATGTCCTCTAAATCCTATAAAATAAACGCATATTAATTATTTAATAACCTTTTAAAAGTTTATTCCATTATTATTAAACTATTTATTTCATTTATTTTAGTGACATATTTAATTACTTAATCAGTTAAGTCCACGTCAAGTGTTTTGAGGATGTTTGGTTCATAATTGCAAAATGACTTTGTTAGGATGATTGTGGTAAAATAGGCCATTTTACCAACATATATAGAATAATAATCATGAAATAATTATCATTTTTATACATTAAATACAATTTTAAAACCATCCATAAAAGGCACACATGAAAAATGAATCACATCACTTAATGGAGGTTATAATCCACACGTACGCACAAACCACATTATCATTTCCCAATAGATAGAAAGGTAAGAAAATAGATGATATATTATCTTTCTAGAATGATAATTATTTCATGAATATAATAATCATGACATAATTATCATTTTTATACATTGAATACAATTTTAGATGTCACGAACCAAGTTGGGATTCCATCCAACCTGACACCCAACCCAACTCGTGGCAAGACTCGAAGGTCGTTTCTGATCCCCATGGGCTGGAAACTAGTGCCTGGCCATAAAACATCACACTTTGGGAATGATTTCTTCCACATAATTAACCATGAACAATCAATAAGGTTAAAACATCATCACAATCAATAACCATAACCAAAAGAGGAATCACTATCACATTTTAAACATTTTATAACTTTGAAAATAAAACCAAAATACCAAAATGGGGAGGGGAACCAACTACACAACCCAACCTTCATGAAATAAGAAGTCCATCACCCTCATGAAACCTCTACCAATACCTACAAAAATAGGAACAACTAGAAACCAGATCCACCTTCATCACCACAAACCATCTTGCCTTCACCTGGGTCAAACATAACAAGATATACATACACCTGAGGGTGTATGTAGGGTGTGATCCAAAGCCCAGTAAGATATCACCCAAAAGAAGGATTCTATTCCAAAACATTATAAGACAAATAATCATTCTAGTTTTAAGAAAGATATTATAAACACTTTTAATTAAACATTTTAAGGAAAAAAATTTCAAGAAAAGCATGATTGAAATTAAAATGAAAGCAAGGTACACTATATAATGAAGGTAAGCACAACATCACAAGAGCACCATGAGTAATACCTAAAGTTACTAGTAATAATGGGACCCTAGTAAACTTTTATCTCGATGATATGGTATAAAAAATATGCCCCACAACATCCTCATGCACTAGCCACTAGATAGGAATCCATACAAAGTTCTAGTTGCCTCCAATCATCATCATATTTTAGTTAGTGTTGTAGCGTCAATCCTGCTAGAAGGAACTGAGACTTAGCCTCACTGATCTGACTAGCATACTAGTCCCAGTCCCCCCACCTAGATACTTAGGATTTTATTTGTGCTCAATTTCATTCCCCATGTCACATAGATCACCTCTTTCACATACACACAATAAACAATATGAATACACATGAAATCCCATCATTTTTCATAATAAAAACCTCTTTTAAATCCATATGCAGACCAAATCCATTTGAAAACATGCTTTTCACCACTTACACGATTCATGGAACACATTAGAAGGCATAAAAAATAAGGTACACATAAAACCCAACCAATTTAATTTGAAAAATCATCTTTTAACCCATATGAACCTCAAAAACCATTAAAAACATATTTATCACCATTCAAACACTTCATAGAACACATTTAGAAATCCCATAAAGCACACCGAAATCATCCAATAATTAGAAATCATGGAATCACCTACCTCAATCTTGGAAACTTCTGAAATCTGGTGGAAAACCATAGCTGCACCACAAGGGACCCTATAAAGGAAAGATCATACCATAAACACCAATATTAAACTCAAATAACTGTGGTTCAACCTACATTAGGGAAACCAATCCACTAGATAAAGAAGAAAACAAAGAGGAAGGAGGGAATAACCAAGAAGAGGGAAGAAATCAAGAGAGGAAGGGATTACTTGATGAATATTTGAAGATACAAGGGAAAAAACACCCAATATTTGAGGGTATAAGGGAGAAAAGGGGAGAGGAGGAGGCAATTAGGGCTGGAAATCCTGAGTGGGGAAGAAACAAGGTGGATTTGGGTTAAAATTGGGGGAGGGTAGAAAGGTAGATTCCATATTTTTAATGACATAGATAGGTCGCATGGTCTTGTTGCACGGTTTTCCAAATCGCGTGGAAACTGTATGTACCTCTATGTTCAAGGAGGAATGAGGTTGCATGGTTTCTAGGGGAAAGGGCATGCTCGTGTGGCTGACTGTTCACCCCAGACAGAACCATTGGTCTGGGTGCGTGATCTCTCATGGGTTGGCACATGATTTTTACTAGCCATGCGCCAACCGTGCGCCACCTGTTGTCGAGTCCAAAAACTCCATTTTCACTAAAAACTCATGGGAAATATAAGTAAATAAGAGAATACCACAAATAAACAAAATAATACCTCAAAATCCCATCACATATGTGACATTAGAACCATCCATGGAAGGTATACATGAAAAACAAATCACATCGCTTCATGGTGGTGATAATCCACACATACACATGAACAAAGTTATCATTTTCCAACGGATGTAAGGGTAAGAAAATAGATGATATATTATATTTAAATAATGATAATTATTTCATTAATATCATATATATATATATATATATATTAAATTCATCATTATAAACAACCATGAGAGGCGGTGATGGAAAACGAAACACATCGCTTCATGGAGGTGGTAGTCCAAATGTACACATGAATGATGTTTTACTTCCCAATTTTATGAAAAAAGAATATGAATAAGATTATTAAATTAACATAATAATATCTTAATATATGGTATATACTGATGTTATTATATTGAAATGGTCAGGATAGAATTGAAGGAATCTTTGAAGAAGCTCATTTGGATCTCTCCATTAGGTCCCTAGGGATGGTATTTTAAGAATACCAACACCTCTAGAATGTTTATAAGTAAGTTAATAAGATATTTTGGTAGGTTTTCTTCATGATAAGTGGCTAAATAAGTGTGATGAGGATAAGAGGGGTGGTGTCCTTATATAAGAGGAGAGGGGAACCCTTGAAATTACTTAAAGTATTAAATCAATATAAATTAATTTTCATGTTAAAGTGAATAAAAAATGATATATTTAAAATATAAGATGTAAATAAGTAGAAATAATATCATCTAGTAAAATTTAGTCAAGTTTAGGTGATGTTTTAACCCCTATCTTTTAGTTTTAACCTTCTATTAACCCTTTTAACTATTTTTGTGATAACGATGTTTTTTTTACTCTTTAGGGGTTATGAAAGTTCTAACAAAAATAAAAGTGATCCATAAATGGAAAATGGTTGATAGTTTAAACTATATCTAATTAAATTGTAAAAATATAATATTTTATGAATTTTAAATCATTTAATAAAATATTATTTTACATAAAATACCATTAAAGTCATTTCCGGGACTATTGACATAATTTGACTTTAAAAATGTCAAGATAGTAATGAAATTTGAATTTAAACATTTAAAACATCAATAATATGTTATATTTATATAAAAATTTCTTAGAACACAATAAATTACACAAAAAATATTACTTTTTAAGTTTTTAGAATCATTTACTTGATTTTTCTACTACTTAAACAAACACTATGTCAACATCGCGTAAGTATTTAAGACAATTATTCCATTACTAAAAATTAAAAATAAATCACCATGATAAAAAAATATTTTATATTTAAAATAATCATTTATAACCAAACATAACCTCATTTTATCCATTTAAAAAAATATTAGAGTTATTAAAACAAAGAGAGTGACATTTTAGATTTATTCTCTACTTAATAAAATATCAAGGACATTATAAAAGGAAAATGGTATCGAGTTTCCATATATTAGAATATTTGATGATTATGGTTGAAATAAACCCATATTATAGAAATATAAAAGGTGTTATATATATTTTTAAAGCCTTATCACATATTTTTTAACCTTAATTACTCGATTTATCTTTACCGAGGCGACAAATATTTACCACGGTTACTATTCATAATGACAAAAAATAAAGTTAAACTATTTGAAAAATTTGGATATGATGATTCCAAATATGGAATAAATTTTATAAAATTTAATTCCTATAAGTGGCAGAAATTTATTTTAAAATATACCCGCGAAACACGACGAAAAACAGTTTTATATAAAAAATCATTTTAAGTATAAAAATGTTTTTATACCAAAGTTAAGTATAATATTGATTACAATGAAATTAATTGGATTATTTTTAATAAAAATAAACTAATGAAATTTTAAAACCAATTCAAAACAAAATGAAACTTTGTAAATACATGAAAATAAAAGATAATTTTCTATAAAATTAGTATTTTTTAATATTCATTGGAAAAACAACCTTTTTAGAAAAATAAAAAAAAATCACCCTAAGCTAATTTTAATATAATGATTTAAAAAATAATATATTTTTTATCAAATAAAATTCCTATAAGTGTTAGGAATTAAATATAATATCAACTCACAAAAATTAATAAAAACCATTTTTAAAGAAAACATATTTTTGAAGTATAAAACGACTTTACTAAAAATTGAGTGTTTATTTCCTAACCATGAATAAATAAATTTTTATTGCGTAGGATACACACACACACACACATATATATATATATTTCATAATGAGGTTTCTCATATTCATACACATCAATTCAACGACTAGGTTATAATGGTCATATTTAAAATAATATTATTTTGTAGTTATTTTAATCTTGGTGTTATGTATCGTATACGATATCAAACATAGTCTTATTTTAAAATATAAAGTTATTAAATAGATAGTTATAATAAAATTTTACCAAAATTTTAAAGTTTAGAATTAACAATCACGGATGATGATAAGACCCTCTTGTTGCTAGACTCTATACTGGAGAGTTGTGATCATTTAACCACTATATTGTTGTATGGTAAGTATGAGGTAAAATTTATCAATGTATCAAATTATTTTATTAAAATTGAGTACGTGTATAAGGACATGTATTACCACAAAGTTTCAACATCAATTTCATTTACAAAAACCAAAGTAAGACCATCTAATAGGAAGCCTAGAGGTTTTAGAATAGGTAAATCACAATCGAAGTCAAGAGGTGAGTCCACCTACAGATGACCAACAAAAGATGAGTGTATCTATTATCATAAAATAGAACATTGGAAAAAGTATTATCCCAATATTAAGAAACTGAAGGATAAAGTTATAAAGAATACTAAGGATGTTAAAGATTTAACTTTCCTTGTTTATTTGATGGTCAACCACTCAGATGGTTGGATTGTTGATTCGGGTTGTTCATTACACATGTGCTGAAATCAAGATTGGTTTTCAAGATGTAAGGAGTTTGATGGAGGGCAGTGCTAATGGGAAATAAATACCCCTAACACATGAAAGGTATTGTAATAATACATTTGAGGATACATGATGGTATAATTTTACCTCTTACAAATTTGATATATATAATAGAAATGAAGAGGAACCTAATATCTTTAGGAGTCATGGATGTACCTAGTTACTAGATGAACATTGAAGATAGAGTCATGAGAGTAATCTATGACGAATTCCTTATGATTAAAGTTACTCATAGATATATTTTATACTATTTAAATACTGAGACTGTTATAGGTGGAGTAGTGATATGAGAGGGGAGTGATGAGTATCTTGTCATAGGGGGGTCAATAAAACAAAATTTTAACTTGAATAAATGTAGTAGTAGTGAACATGGGTTGTCTCTCAGAGAGGATATTGTTATGGGTGTATTTATTTTGTTTAACGGGTTTGATTATGTGGAAGAAATGAATGAGATCAATTGGTTTTAAATTAAATTTAATAAATAAGTGGTTTAACCTTGGATAACCCCTCCCTTTTCTGTTAAATAATTATTTCTTATCTTCTTTACCTATTTTCTCTCTAGTCAAATAAAATCTCATCTGACTACCTACCCCTAATAATTTAAATTTAATCAGAGATTTGTAATAATTAATTCAACCTATAACCACCCCTATTCTAGTGATTAGAAATATCTAATCACTCTTGGTTCATCACACTACTAACTATAATAACAGTGTAGAAGCTCTAGTTAGCTTGTGTATGAAAACTAGAGGGATAGGAAGAAGAATTTTAATGCATTGAATAAAAATAAATTTACTAAAATCAAAAATAATCAAACAAATATATATATAAATAGAAGATAAATATCAATTTATTATTGAATTCATCAACAGAGGGAAGGGGTATTCCCAGCTTATCCACTAATGGGTTAGTGTGCCATCACCAAATTTATTACAACAATAAAAATGAAAGAAAGCATGAACAACAATAGATCTGGATTTGGTGATCGTGGAAGTCACCCATTTCTCTAGTGAATAGTGGATCTTCTTAAATAAAATACTCTAGGTCCACCCATGCATCTTTCCACATGATTGAAGGGATGAATCGATGAAACTTAGAGAATAGACCTATGCTAGGATCTTCTGGAAGCAAAAAATGGATTTCTGTGAGGCTGGTGAATGGACACGGGGTCTAAATCCATGGGATCGGAAAGCTTTGACTGGCCTCCACGAGCTTCATACGATCAAGTGTTAGGCTCAGATGGCGTCAATGCCCTGTTTCATAGTGGAGATCCTAGAATCCCTACTTCACAATGGTTCAATGATATTTGAATTCAGTGGTTTTTAATATTCAAAAATTAAAACATAGATTCCCCTGTTACTTTATGTTCAAACTGCTCACACCAGTTCATCGAGCTCGGTTCCTACTCTTAGACTTAGACTTACATGGCCTCTGGATGTCTCTGATTTTCATCTCTTCCTAGGTGGGTTTCAGCAGCTCACATTCAAGCTTCTACCCTCAATTATTCAAACAAAACTTAATATTGGATCTGGTTCACCATCGATGAATGGTCTTAAGTTTGGGTGGTTTGGTATTCTTTAATAACAAGTTCAAGCAAAACACGACTTCACTATGTGTGTTGTGGCGAGTATGATAAGTTGAGAGTGCCTGAGGAGGGGCTCACAGTCACTTATAGGTGAATGCATGGTAGGTTTGATGGGTGTTTTTATATGGTCATTTGGTTGGATTTCATGTGGTAGGTTGATGGAGCCACTTCATATGGTCACTATATTGATTGTGGGCTATTCTTATGCTAGGTTAAAACTACCCACACACATTAGGTTGGAGAACTTCTCATCATAGTTAGTATACTAACCGTGGATATGTCTTGAGGTAAATTGGTGGAATCCTTAATGTAGTAGCTTAAAGCTATCATGCGGTAGATCAGTGTGGTTAGTTTTCTGATAGAGCTTGTGGTTATGTGATAAGTCATTCATAGTTAGTTGAGTGACTATGGAGAAACAGTGCAACTGGTATAATTTCTCTCTCTCTTATAGTAAGTTGGGGATCAACCTTCACGATAGGTTGTCAATTTATTCTTACATATAGTAAAATAACCTTGAGGATTCATATAGTAACTTGAAAATTTTAAGCGTGGTTACTTCACATATGGTAAGTTGAGTGACCGCGAGGCAGCCAATGTGTGTCACCTTGAGCCTCTTGATTTTTTTTATGCTTCAACCTGTATATCACAATTTTTTTAGTGCATGATTTTATAATTAATTTTAAAAAAAATGAAACAATTAAAATAATTTTGAAATTAGTGCACAACACCTTAAATTTAATTATCTAATTAATATTGAGTTTCATTTAACAAATTAATTCCAAATTAAATCCCAAAACAAAAATCAATTCCCCAATTGAATTTCATTACAAAAATTATAATAATGGTTTCATATTTGAGGTTTAATTCAAGGAAAGTCCAAAACACATTTAAATTCCACATTAAAAATTCCTCCTTTAAAAAATAGATTTAAAACATAAAATTCAAATTGTTTATCACACAAAAGTTTCACAATTGAATAAAACAATCAAAGTACGACTTTTCCAAGTTGATTCAAAATTAATCAAAACTTTTTTTAAACAAAATTGATATCCTTTAAATAATGAAATTTTAAAATTCAAAGTATGGATTCACAATTTCCTCTCAAAATTAATAGAACATGAAAAAAAATTATTTGAGCTGATTTATAATTAAATCCCAGATTTTCTAAAAGTAATAATAATCACTGATTTGCCTAGGTTTTTTTTTAATTTATAGGGTGATTATAAGTAAAATACAGATAAAAAATAAGAAAATTTCATCTCCCATCACCCCCACACTTTAATTATTTCACTCCCAGGTCATACCTTGGATTAAATTTATTAAAAAGAAAAAAAATGACGGTCCTGCCTAATTTCAAATATACACACCATAATAGAACAAAATCATATATTCCTTAATTGTTTGAATTATCATGACAATTCTATGATTTTAAATCACTATCTTACTTAAATGTAAGAAAAGTTCTAGTTCTAGGGGTGAGACAAATTATATTGAAGTGGTATAAAAGTTTTAACAATAAACACTTCCATTTATCCATCTATCCTAAGTTTCTTAAACCAAAGTTAGGATTTCCACTTCATTGATATAACTCAAATGAATTTGTTATAATTCAATTTCCCCCTTCTTCATCTGGTTTTAATATTCCCCTCACCTAAATAAATTCATTTTTGACTATTAGGAACTTTATTATTATTTATTATTATTTTTAGTTATATATGTGCAAATCACCATGAAAATACACTTATTGGATATGTAAAAATGACATTTACTCATGAACACAATGCCCAATGTCTCATAGATTCACTGTGAGGTTCCAATTGACAATTTTACTCTAATTTCAAATAACTTATATCAGTTTATTTTGAGTTGGCTCGCTAAAGTGTTCTTTTTTTATAAAGGCCAAATTACCTCAGATTAAGTTTAAAAGTATAGTGACCTCATGTTATAATTATGATTCCCCAAAAAAATTTTCAACTCACACTCCCTTTCCTAGTTTTAAGATCAAATTTCTATGAAAGCAGTGAGAAATTTAATCATTAATCATATATCTATCACAATTTCATAACCTAATAAATCCTCAAAATCTAGTATGTTATTTAAACTAGGTAGGTAAATAATTGGCTCAATTAAAGTTTGAAAAAAATACAAGAAAAAACTATACACAATATCTATGTACAATATTTACAAACAAAGCATTTTTTAAATATTTTTTAATATTTTTTTATTTATTTAATTACACTCCAAAAATCTAAAAACACAATCATTCATGAACTATGTATATATTCCTAAAAATAAATAGATTTTTTTTCTTAGGATAAAGACTAAATTTAATATAGAAAAAAGATATTTACACCCTAAAATACTTTTTCATCTCTCCACCGCACTTATTTTAGAAACACTTCTATTAAAATTACATCATTATTTTTTAAGGAATGAAAATTTTAAATTTATAGTATCAAAAGAATTGTGAAGGAATGAGACAACCTTTGGTTCCTTATTCAGTGATAGTAGGGAGGAGTTTGGACTCCTCCATAAATTATTTCCAGAAATCCTTAGGGCAATGATTAACTTACCAACCATTTAATTTGAAGGGGTTCTATGATTTATCTCCCTTGATATCAAATCCACCAAATGGAAATATATTAGTCACTATGTATGATCTAGTACATTTGGAATGAAGTTTACCTAGCACGAGTTTCATCCTTGAAGAGAACAATAACACTTTATCTATAATTTTAAAATCTAATTTCTAGATGAGTTTGTCATGAAAAAATATAGATTTCACTTTTTACAATATAGATTTTTTTGGAGGTTGGCCCTATATAGACCACACCATAAGGTGACCTCTCTAGGTTGTATATTGTAGAGACACTCCTTGGATTCCCCTTGAATGGAGAAGGGGGAAACCTTCTAGTTGATCTGATCCTTGGTGAATCCTCTAGTTCTAAATCTATCATATACTTATTTAAATTCTCTAAAATTACTCTTGATATATTTACAAAATAATCCATGAAATTTAGATAAAATTCTAATCATTATAGTTTTAATTTCACAGTCCTATTGACCATTCAATTGCAATTGTTAGTTATTAATGTTGAAATTAGGTGCATACATTTCTATCAAAGTCCTTTTCACTTGAGAAAGGTTATCTTTCATCTTTTCAATATCTAACATAATTTTGGTGAAATGAGTAGTTTTAAAATAATATTTATTCAATGGAATGGTGAAAAACTCTCTTTCCTCTTGTTTAGTGATTTTTAGAGTTTGAAGTCTTGCGATAATAGTTCTCTCAACCTCAAGATCAAAATCCATGAGGTGAGAAGAACTATATTTGGTCATTTTTTGAAATCATTTAAAACAAAATTTAAACACTAACACTATCCACCCAAACAATGTCTTTGAGTTTAATGATAAACCTATAATAGGGCACTCAACAAAACAAAATTTAGACCTAAATAAATGTATTAGTAGTGGACTTAGGTTGCTTCTTGAGGAGGAAAGTGTTATGGATATGCTTTTATTTTCTTTAATGGGTTTGATTTTGTGGAAACATTGAATGATATTTATTAGTTTTAAATTAAATTTGATAAATAAGTGACCTAACCTCAGATAACCTCATCCCTTTACTGTTTAATCATTATTACTTATCTTCTCTCCCTATTTTCTCTCCAGTTAAAAAAAATAAAATATGAATACCCACCCTAGTATTTTTTTAATCAGAGATGTAAAATAATTACTAAAACCTATAATATCCCCTAACCCAATGATAAAAAATATTTAATCACTATTGGTTTGTCACATTGTTAACTATCGTAGCAGTTTAAAAGCTCTAGGTGGCTTGTGTGTGAAAACCAGAGGGAGAGGAAGAAGAATTTAAATGCATCAAATAAAGTGAAATTTCCTAAAATAAAACATAGTGAAATAAATCTAGATAAAAATAGAAGATAATTATCAATTTATTATTGAATCCATCAATAGATGGAAGTGGTTATCCTAAACCCAACCACTAATGGATTAATGCGTCATGATGAGAGTTATTGCAACAATAGAAATGAAATAAAGTAAGGATACTAGAAGCTATGGATTTGGTGATCATGGAATAATCCTCTTTCTCTAGTGAATAATGGTTCTTATTAAATAAAATACTCCAGGTTCATACACACTTCTTTTTATGTGATTGGAATAAGTTCTTTCTTCATCCCTGAACTATTCTAATACCTTAAAAAATTTCTTCAATTTTAGTGTTGAGCTTAATTGAATCCTTCTTTAGATCCTTGACATGTGTCCAACTCAAGGGCTATAATGGATTTTCTTAGCATCCATAATATTCTATAACTAATTCATGTTCCACCCACAATCAACCTCTATATAATTTGGAGGTGAAGAGATTTAATAATTCGCATCATAGTGGATTCTAACCTATGATCTAAGGAAGAAGATGAGGTATGTATTGAACTTTGGATTTAGATTTTTAATGGAATTAGAATGGGCCTATACACTGAACCTAAGTGAGGACATGCTAGGATTAGGCCTAGGATTTTTCTGGGTGTTTAAATCTAGGCATGGATTTCTAAATGTTTGGGATTTAAATTGGGCATAACATTGGTTCTTCAAGGTGGTGCCGAGCTGGTGGCCTGATCTAGATTTTAGTAGCATGTGTTGGGGAAGTCAAGTTGTAAATGAAGTAAGGTCTGGAATAAAAAATCCATGTGTGGTACTTAAATGGGTGGAATCTTTAGAGATGCAACAATACTGAGTCGAGGTTTCTGATTGTGTGGGAAAGGCTGCATTGAAGTCACATGAGGAATGGTGATTCACTATGGTAATGTGGAGATGCTTGTGTTGAAGGGAAGACTCGATGTAACTTCAAGAACAAACCTAAGATAATATATTTTATATGTGAAAATAGCTTTCTGTGAGGATTTTGAACGGATATGGGGTCAGAATCCATGATATTGGAGAGCTATAAGGTTGGTGTAAACTCATTGGGGAAATTCTTTGAGCACATTGTATGTGCTAGCTAACAGATGTGAAACTAGTGGATTGAGAATGACCGAGGTCTCACTGGTCTTCGAATTCCTGCATAAGAAGTAAAACACATCCAAAAATTAATCATCCAAAATGGATTCATATTTGAATTCAATAGAGCATGTGTAACTTGTTTCTTTGTTCAGTTTTAGTGGTTTTCAAAAATGGATCTCCCATATTCAATGATCAGCTAGTTGAACTTCAAGAAACTTCTTATTCTGGTTTGACAAGCCTTGACTAGTCTCCATGGGCTTCGTATGATAAAGTTTCAATCACAAATGGCATTGAATCCCTCTTTTTTGGTGGTGATTTAGGACTCCTAGCTTCACAATGGTTCAAAAAGAGTCGGATTTTGTGGTTTTCAATATTTAAACATTAAAACAAAAATTTCCCTTTGGCTTTAAGTTCAAACCGCTCACTCTAGTTCATCAAGCTTGGTTCCTTTTCTTAGACTCAGACTTGCAAGACCCCCAAATGTATCCTATTAGAAATCCCAAAGGATTGAAGTTGTATTTTTTGAAAATAATGTTGGTCAAGGTTGATCGACAGTAATTTTGGTTAAGGTTTTCGATAATAAGGATGATCAAGGTTGATGACCAAGATGTGTGTTGGCATCTCAATGAAGTAAGTTGGATTTTTTGAAATATAATCGTTGAAAAAACATGTTGAATATGACCAAATTGAAGAGATTCAGATGCTTTTATAATTTTTATGGACTCATTAGGCCCATAAGGCTTGTTAAAGAAGGTCAAAGTGATGATTGGACAAGTGGAGAGCCAAGTGGATATGTATAGAATTTAAGTCCCTAAAGGATGCGTATAGGAACAATATATATATGGAAGATTTTGTAAGGGTATCACGCCTTGTGTAAGGGAAACATATTCCTTAAATAAGGGTAGCCTAGAAGCTTGCGTAAGGGTAGCTAGGTGACGTGTAAAGGTAAATATGCAACCTGTGTAAAGGTACTCATGAGATTCCTCATCAGCTGAGTGATGTGTAAATATAAAAAGGAGACCTATGTAAAGGTAGTCACAAGATTCCTTAGTCACTTGAATAAGGTTAGTTTCTTGCCTAAGGGAACCTATCTAAGGGTATTCACTCATGTAAGGGTACCTTTATAAGGGTATCCACTCATGTAAGGGTACATGAGTAAGGGTAAGCTGTAGATCCCAGCTTGCATAAGGGTAAATACTTTTCCACATAAGGGTACAAGAAGCTCATGTAAGGGTAAATCATCAACCATGTAAGGGTACAAGAAACTCATGCAAGGGTAAATTCTTATCCACGTAAGGGTACAAGCTATTGTGTAAGGGTATCTGTCTATCTATGCAAAGGTAATTAGGGTCTTCCATTACCCGCATAAGGGTAAAATGATACACGTGTAAAGGTAACATGACTTACATCATAGTATATGAGATCACACCACAATAAACTGAGGAAGAGAAGGCTACGATGAAGAATAATATGCCATGATGTAGTCTGTGTGAAGTCGATATTATGAGAGTTTTCACATGCCATAGAGACATAACTTGCACCGTGGAAGATGATTGGAAATGTGTTTATGGAGGGAATTGCATCATGGTTCTTATATATACACCATAAAGGTTAGTGATACTTTTATTCGACATTTTTCCATTTGATAGGTTCCCACACCATGGAGAAAAATCTATGCCACAACATCACCTTGGCTTTGTAGACTTAGAAGATACTGCACCATGGAAAAAATGGCTACACCATACTAGTCATGCATGAATACAAGAGTAGATATCAGGAGATTTGTAACCATACAAAAGTACAGTGAACATGTGTGATTATTATTAAATAAAGGGTTAACCATATTTTATTAAGGCTTTATGATCGTGGTCCATGAAGAGTTAAAAGCTGGATACCTTGACCAATGTGGGTGCACATTCAGTTTTCTATATTTATAGATATGGAAATACATGTTGTGAATATGGATATATTCTCAAGTTGTTATATCTTTTAGAAATATCCATGTAGTTACAACCTGAGATACATGGATAATTTAAGACTTATTTATGAATCTTAAAATGGTAGTTAAAACACATGTGATAACGACTGTATAAAATCATAAGATCTATGCCACATGTTATATCTCTTGGAAAAAGAAAAACATAGGAGTGTTTTCTTATAGACATGAATGGAGATCATATTGAAGATATAAAATTTAGATAAATAAGAGAGATATATACATAGAAAATACATTTCCATATCTGATTCTTAGAGAGTAAGGAGGTTTTTTTCCAGATGAGGGTTGGGAAGATTGAAGGTTTGTAACCATTGAAGATCCTACCAAAGTTGAAGAAGGAGATTGTTGTATTAACAACAAAGAAGAGTTTTTTCTAGAGACATACTAGAAAGAAGAAGGTGTTGGATCAAGGTGTTTTTACAAGTGGTTAAGTAAAAAACCATAAGGACTTCAAAAGATAATCTATTCATACATGAAGATTCAATCCATGAAAGTGATACTATTAAAGGGACCTACATATACATATACCGTGTAGATGATCCTTTCCACCATCAGTGAGCCAGTAAAGGAATGTTTGAGGGAGTGAACCTTGGGAAGTATTGAGTTTTCCCTAAACCTTATAAGGTAGTTATCCTAGTCATATGTGTGACCTAGCCTATACCTCTATAGGAAGAGAGATTAATAGTGATTTTGGTACATGACACAATTGTAATGTCTCAGATTGGGTGCCACACACCGATGCCCCAAACTGGTTGGTTACATGACCTCAATCACACTTCCTCATATGCTAGAGGTTGTTGACTAGGAGTGAGGGTCTGATAACATTCATAGGGATACTATACCATTTTTATCAAAGTAATACACCCAAAAAAATAAATAAACAAAAACTAAATGAAATATAATCATAACTTGGATAATATATGTATCACATAATGACCAAAAAATGGAAGTAAAATATAAAATTAAACAGTAAAATATGTCATGCTAATGTACATGACAAGTTTCAAAATTCAACTCAAAAGTAAATATGTTGACAAATCACAAGTAGTTTCCAAACCACATATGGTTCCCTCATCCATTATCTATCCCAACTCAACCATCTAACACAGGGCCTTCGACCTTATCCTCTCATGCAACCATGAAATCTATTTGAGTACTGATCAGGAATCCTGAGTAGGGTGTGAGTGCAACTCAATAGGCCACCACCAATGGTGTCTAAAATAATATCGATTCAAATAACAATGTATGAAATTGTATAAAAAATAAAGCACAATGCCTAAATAAATAATTATCACATTATAAAATATTCTTTATTTAACCACATAACCCCCAAGTTCCCATGGACACCCGTACCTCAACACCTGATTCAGCCCATGCCAGAGTCTGAACCATCCCCAAGGGATATCATATCTCAGAATTCCATTATCACCAATCTTCATCTCAATCAACACATGAATTTTATTATTACCATTCATTGTCATAGTCAACACATGAATCCCATTGTTACCATTCATTATCTCAATTAACACATTAATGTCATTATTACCATTCATTGTCTCAATTAACACATGAATTCCATTGTTACCATTCATTGTATCGATTCACCAATGAATGAAACTATTACCATTAATCATTCTAATTCACTCATGAATGACATTTTTACCATTAATTATTTCAAATTCACCCTATTAATTAATTCAAAAATTAATTAATCATCTCAATTTCATTACAAATTCAACAATTAGTTCATCACATCAATTCCCTTAATTAATTATCCAATTAATTAATCACATCAATCTCATTTAATTAATTCACTAATTAATTAATCACATGTATCTCATTACTAATTCAACAATTACTTTATCACAACAATCCCCTTAACAATCACAAGAATCTTCAATAATCAATTCTATAACTAATTATCCCAATTTAACAACTTCAATATTATAATAATTAATTCAAAAAATAATTATTCAATTCATAATCCCATTATCCCAAAATTAATTCAACAATTAATTATTAAATTTAACAACCCAATATTTCAATAATTAACTCAATAATTAATTATTCATAAATCCCAATTCAATATTTCGATAATTAAGTCAAAAATTAATTATCCTCAAAATCCCAATTTAATATTCTAATAATTAACTCAACAATTAATTATCCCCAAATCCCAATTCAATATTCCAATAATTAACTCAACAATTAATTATCCCCAAATCCCAATTCAATATTCCAATAATTAACTCGACATTTAATTATCCCCAAATCCAAATTCAATATTCTAATAATTAATTCAATAATTAATTGTCCCAATTTTATAATTCCTTAATTAATTAATTCACCAAATTAATTAATTCAATCAGGAAATTCAATTTCTAAAAAAACTCTAGAAATTCTATAATTACATACACATAATTGAAATCACAAGTATGGGATTTAATAATATACCACCTACCTCAATTCTTTGATGAAGGATCACCCAAAGGAGAACCCCAATTTGAAGCGAATCAATTAAGAACATAATGATGAACATGATCTAGATGCAAAACCTAAACCCACAATTAAATGAAACAAGATCTCTTAAATCCAGATCTAGATCCAACAAGCATAGATCTAGATTCAACAAACCTAGATCTTGATAAAAAAATAGAGAATAAAAACCCACCAAAAGAATAAGATGAGAATGGAAGAGAGATGAGAAATCAATTAGGAAGAAACCACATACCCAAGGAGGTGAAGATATGCCAACCAGGCTTCAAATAACCAATAACGAAGGTTGGAGGGCCTTGGAATCCCTCTGGGAGGCTATTTAATTAATATAAAATGATTATGGTTTGATCTAGGACATTCGAGGGTATAAAATGGGGGTTTGAGAATTTTTTTAATAAAAATCGAGGGATTAAAATCTCGTCCACACAGTTTGCTGCTTAGGGTGCACGATTTCCCCTAACCATGTGCCTTAACTATTCACCTCTTATAGAGGTTCATAGTTTCTCCAAATAGGGTGCACAATTTGAAAAACCATGTTCTAGCCATGAAAAACCACTCTATCTAAGGTTGCACAGTTTTCTGGGCCAAGACGCACAATTAGGGAAAACTATGCCCCAACCGTGCACTACCCTCTTTCTTCCATTTTTCTAATTTTTTCACACAAACACACACTAAGGTAAAATGAAAATGAAAAGTACTCAACACAAGACAAAATAATACCTATAAATTATCCCGAGACATCTCCATAAAAGGATGGGGTTTTATAATATCCCCACCTTATAACAACTCATACCAGAGTTTTACTCCCAAGAATCTCTGAGATTATGAGTCAAAAACATTAGGCCACTGAGCCCAAACATATATCTCTCTCTCCCAAGTTTCCTCTTGAACATGGACATGTTTCCATAATACACAAACTATCAGCACAATCTTTCCCCACAATACTTTCTCACTACAATCCAACATGTGTATCAGATTATCCTCAAAGGATGCATCTATATCAAGCACAAAATCATCCACACCAATCAAATGAGAAGGTTCCAAGTGATACCTCTAAAGTTGTGACACATGGAGTGTCTCTGTGGAAGAGCCAATCAGTATGCCACCAGTTTGATTCTCTCTACCACCTCAAATGGTCCAACAAAACTAGGCACCAACTTGCTCTATCTCTATATCCCGCGGTGACCCAATCTAGGTGACAACCGGAGGAATACATGACCACACTCTAAAAACTATAGGGGTATTCTATTTCTATCAACATTTTACTTTTTTGTACTTTGAACCGTAGTTATATGTTTCTAAATCAACGGAACCTGCTCAGACATCTCTTACATGAGACTCAGTTCGAAAAACTCTAACTCACCCACCTCCATCCAGCATAGAGGTGATTTTCATGGCCTACCATGAAGTGCCTCACATGGTTCTATTAGTATAATAGCTTGATAACTGTTGTTATAGGATAACTCCACCAAAGCTAGGTACTTTTCCCAAGTCCCACAAAATTCTAGGACACGTTCTTGCATCATATCCTCAAGCACTTGTATAGTATGCTCTAACTACCCATCTATCTGTGAGTGGAATACCGTACTCATAAAAACCTATGTACCAAGCACCTTCTGTAACGCCCCGACCCTATTACCCAGAGTCGGTGCATTATTACATAACATTGGCATGATCACAAGAAAGATCAAATCTCGAAAGACCGATTGGTTTAGTAGCCTTGTAAACACTAGATATATTCATAAGTTTTACATTACATCATAAAATGAAAAACTACTACAACAACATAATGTCTCCATAAATCCACACTCATATCCCCACATAATATCCCTGCAGGTCATTCATAATTTACTTCTTCACTTCCTGGGAAAAATAAAACATAGAAAAGGGGTGAGCTCAAATGCCCAGTAAGGATAACAATATAGCGGAAACTTTCATAAATAAGAATAAACATTTAAGGCAATGTATAACTAAAACAAAAGCCTTTCAAACATGAACTTTCAACATAGTATGGCATAAATAAAATGAAATAATGCCATTTACTTATTCACATGGATATTCTACTAATCGAATAATCACATGAAAAATCAATAACCACTTTCATAATGATGGAATGCATAATGATGAACTTTAATTTCTTTGTCAATGCCTCGTCCCAAGACCTTGGGGCTAACTGTAACCGGAACCCAACCCAGAGTGCCTCTAATAACCGGACACCAACCCGGAGTGCCTCTAATAACCGGACACCAACCCGGAGTGCCTCTAATAACCGGACACCAACCCGGAGTTCCTCTAATAACCGGAGACCAAACCGGAGTTCCTCTAATAACCGGAGACCAAACCGGAGGGCTTACTTTTACCGGTCCCCAACCCGGAACATACTTGTCTAACACATTCATCTGAATGAAAGGTTGATATATAACATAAACATTCGGATTAAAAATAACTTATGAAATGTCAATACTCTAAACAAAAACCATGAGTGACATAAGAATAACTTATCCATAGTCAAAAAACAGCACAAAACCTTCAATAAAATATGGATGTTTTGTATCATAATAAATCAACTTCAAATAAGCTTAAAAGCCATCAAAGAATGTTGACATAGATGAAATCAAAACTATTTTAGAGAAATATCTCTTTTTTTTAAATCATTTTAAAAGTAATATAATTATAAAATAATACATTCAATTTGAAAATATTCTTATAAGCTTGTAAGGAAAACTTTGATGATTTTATTACGGCGGTAAATAGCCTCACCTGCCGTATAAGTTAAAAAAAACATTCTTACCTTAAATTTGTCGAAAAGGTTAAAAGTGCCTTGTTTGGAAAACGACGGAAAGATTCCTGTCGAAACACATAAGGGTATAAATGACTTTAACCCATATTCTTGTAAATAGTAAAAATGTTTTGAAATACATTATTAAGAAACATGTATGTGGATGATAAAGAGATCCCATTAGATTATTACGTATAAACAACCTCAGATAATGAAGAGATTGTGAAATAACCCTTACCAATTTGGTAACTTATGAAACATACAACCCATGAAAGAGGTATCATACAATGAATATGTAAGTACACATAAATTAGAGTGTATTACACAAAGAATATAATTATGGGCAGTACATACACCACACAAAAGGTAATTGTGGCAATATGGCATGAATCTCACGGGAATAAGGAGTGAGATGAAAACCCCTTACCTTGTACTTTTCCTTGGTTGGGGTAGGTTAACCTCCTGTATAATGGTGAAATAATTGTTATTAAATTATTCAAGAATCATATATATTAATATGATATCATATATGATCTTTTAATATTGATTTGATAATAATATCTTAGTATTATCATTGTTTCGGGTGTTAACTTACTTGTTTTCTTTTATATGTTTTGTTATGTAAGCCATGTTTGTAAAGGATAGGTTGTATATTATTCATATCCAGAATGATATCAAGTCCTTAAACATCATTTTTCAAATCATCAAATGATAATTATACTTGAATGGATACGATGGAGAATGAATCTCATCGCGTTCGTGGAGACGGTAGTCCGTACGTACGCACGAGCGACAATATCATTATTTTGATATTAAAATAATATATAAATGGATGGTATATCATATATACAGAATAATTAACATGTTATATTTATTATTTACATGAGTTACACATCATTATTATACCCATCCAAATAATAATATATTGAATAACAATTACACCACGACGTGGAGACGGTAAGCCGTACGTACGCACGTATGGTGACATGTTATTCAAAGGGTGGATAGAATAATGAATATGGTTATACCATATTTATAATAACATCATAGTATATGTGAGATACTGGAGTTATTATTTTATAATGGTAAGAACAAAGAAATAAGAAGTGGAAGAAGAAAGGAACTTGAAAAGGGGTGGTGAAAACATTACCTCTTCTTCGGGTTCTTCCTTTTGATTTGATCAAAGGGCTCCTTAGGTTGGCTTTCTGATCAAACTAAGGCCTCTAGGTTGTAGTGAGGGATGTTGGGAGAGTATTTGGGCAGAGTTTGGCCAAACCAAAAGGCTTTGAAGGTGTGAAGAAATGAGAAGGAGGAGTTCCCTTTTATAAGAGGGGTGAGGGGAACCTTTGGAAAAGCTAGAAATATTAATTTATAATAAATTCATATTCGGTTTCTAATGGCTCAAAAGTTGATTATTCAAAGTTTAAGGTGGGGATAGGTAGAAAACCACTCAACCAATAGAATTTAGACAGGTTTGGGTACTTATGTTAACCTTATCTTTAAGTATTAACTCTAAGTTAATTAGTTTCACTTTTACAATGTCTCTTTGTATTTTTATATAATATGGTTAATAAACATACTGTATACATCCAAGCGACCCCCAAGTGGTCCATTAATGATGAAACTATCATGATATAAGTCTCCTGGCCGAACCTTAGATTTTTAGGAATTTAATATCAATTAATAATATAATATTTGTTTTAAGAACTCTTTTATGTCAATTTTGACACTATTCAATAGTTGATTTTTTTGAAACTCATAACAGATTGATTACTTCGAAAAAAGTAAATTAAATCAATCCTAATATATCATATTATCCTAGAAAATTAGTTTAATTCATTAAAAGTTTCATATTATATTTATTTGGGTATTTATAATATCAATTAATTTAATTGTTCACTATTTTAGTAATTACTGCATCATCATTGTGTCATAAATAAAATAAATTATTTAATGTCTAAAAATTATAAATAAAATATAATTATGTAGGAAATCTTTTTATATTTCTAATTAATATTTATAATCTAAAATCCAACATATATAACCCTATGTAATAATTGTTTTTATAAAAGATATATGCTTGTGTCATTTTTTTATTCATTTTAACTTAATTAAAATAAAGTGTCCCTATCACCTACAAGTGGAACCATGGGGTCCCAAAATAGACCCAAAGATGCCTATGATCGAACATGTATCAACCAATAAGGCTATGACACGTTTTAGGGTAATTTAGTATTATTATAATATTATTTTTTAACCCTTATTTACCAGATTTACCCTTAACCATGGTAAATAAAATATTTACCACAGTAATTATTCAAAATGTCTAAAAATAAAAGTTACCTATTTACACAATTTGGACATCCTGATTCCAAATATGGAATCCATTTTTCTAAATTCAAAACACAGAAGTGGCAGAAATTAATTTAAAATTAATTCCTGCTGTCAAAACAAAAAGCGTGTTTTTAAGTGATAATAACTATCAAAAGATTGACACTTGTTTATGTTCGGTTTAATTGTAAAATTATTTCCAATGACCAACATTATATTAAATGGTAAAAATATATTCTAAATATACTTTAAAACCACTCAAATTCATAATTTATCACTATTAATTATTTTGATTAAAAAAGTTGTTTTTAATTAAAATTTAGTAATTTTCACTATTCATCAAAATATGAAAGTTATCCGAAAAGTACCAAAATTTCAACTTAGGGTAAATTTGACACTATGAATACAAAAATGAAGTCAATTTTGAAATATAAAATATATATAATTTCAAAAAGTAGGTATTACTATTCATAACGGCTAGTTTGATCGGTTGTGGTGTGTGTTAAAACTCGAAGTTGCGTACAACACATGCTACTGTATTATTCAAAGGAAAGCGTACCGTGGAAGCTTGGGATGTTTCATTTTAAATTTTTTGATGTCCCCATTTAGTAAAAAAGTTTAAAATATTGTATTTAAAAAAGGGTTCACTATTAAAAGTTGATAAAAGTGCAATACTGAAAATGAATTTGTTCTTGCATTATATCTAAGAAACTCATAATATGGATTCTAAAATTATAAGGATTATATAAAGTTTAAAATTTAGATAATACTATTCATAACCTCTTTTGAATGGATTTTTTTTGTAAGTCATGGTGTGATTGAACTCAGTGTTGCGTGTAGTGCAAGTTATTGAATTATTTTGAAGAAATAACACACTATGAAATCTTGGGGTGTTATATTCTCCCCTCCTTCAATAAATTGCGTCCTCGCAATTTGAAATTGTTCTTCGAAAATAAAAGGTTGAAAATAGAAAATATATTTGTGGGAAAACCCACATCGGAAATTGGGTTACTAAAATTTAGTCTTAATATGAGGAAAAGAGAAATGAAAGGGTCACCACCAAATTATGATCTCGATTAGGAGAACATTGGTGGAAATTAGAGACATATAATTAGAGGAAAAACGTAAATATTTATAGGTAGTGATTGAGGTCATCAATCACAAACAAGTATGAAATTGAGGTCCTTAAACTCATCAATCTATGATGATTTAAAATACCATCGGTTCAACAAAACATAGGGTATTAGGATAACACATTTTTGACATTTCAAAATATCTTAGTTGAAATCCCACATCGAAAAATGAATTAACGAGGCCTCTATTTAAAATAAAGAGTGGAAAGTATGAAGATTACCGAAAATAACACATACTAGGGTTCCATGTAGGAAAATATGGATATGGAAGAGAAATCTAACCATCAATTATCTGATGGAGAGTGGTAGAGAACATGGCTATGAAAAGGCCAAAAATCCCAAAGCCATAAATTAGTGATGATTTAAGGTACCATCTAGGACAACATTTTTGTTCTAAGTTCCTTTTATTAATGTTGAGGAATTTATTTATGAGATTGGCTAAGATCATAAGAAGATATACTTACTTTATAATTAGAGTTTTATCCATTAATAAATTTCTACCACAAACTCATCTTTCACTCTAAAAGATAATAGAATGTACTTTTTTTTCTATTTATACTATTCGTACAGGGTTCCAAAATAAATGAATTTATAATTCATCTACCAGATCTTTTAAAAAAAACTACATTATTTAATCCAGGACATCTCGTGGGCCAGTGGTAGGTGATACACCCTTGTCGCCCTTCGGTTGTGGGTTCAAGTCTCACAGCCTTGCCGGACGCGACGGGTTGCCGCCCGACCTCCGGGTTGTCCTTTTATGGCAATCCAAAATAATCCAAACTAGAACTATCCAAAATAATTCTGTCCAAACTCACAGTCCAACATTTATAAGGAAGGTAAACATAATGTAGATCCTTTTTACCCCGTAATAGCATATGAATACCTTCATCATGTATTCTTTTAATACACTGAAACATCCTGATTTACCATAATCTTTATTGATTACATTCATGCTCCCTTATTCCATATAGAATGCTGGATATACTTCATCAATCCAAAAATGTTTTAAACCCCAACAATGATGGAATAGACAAATCATTAATCAGCTTCAAGGTAGTCAAGAATATCCAATATAATTTATCCAAATCAATCATGTATTATTCTAAAATCACTACCTCGGTATCAGAACCATATTATGGTTTATCTTTCTCTCAACCATATATTTTCCAAAAATTTAACCTTCTATTGAGTCACTTTTCTTTGTTCCACACAATCTCAAGTCCTTAATGAAATAGTACTGCAGTACAATCCTTATATACTCCATAATTATTATAACAAGTACATTGTTGATACAACACTCAATTGACATAATCAACATAAGAACTCTAATCATTCTTCTTCATCTGTGGTAGTATCATAACTTGATTATTATCCAATAGAATCATTTGCGGCATAGTCTGATGACTGGGACATAGGTTCTCGTAGTGTCCAAACTCCTTGCAAATGAAGCATTGTACATTTAAAACCATTTTCTTACCCTTGCAGTCACGTACTTTGTGCCCTTTTCCTCCACACTTATAACAAACTCCCATTCCTTTCAGGCAAGTTCCAGGGTGTTTCTTTCCACAGTTACCACATATGGGAAAATTCTTCTTTTCCCTCTTACCTTTATCCATCTTTCTCTCTTCCATCCTTTTCTTCTCTTGCTTCCTTTCAGAGCCATAGGACTCAGTAAACTCTTTACTTATCTTATCAACACATGATATTATTTCTTCATATGATGATAATACATGCGAGACTATTTCTCTTGTAAATTCTGGCTTAAGACCATAAAATATATGATCCTTCTTTCTCTTTGTAACATGTGCATTGCTAGAGTTCTCATTCCTTCTACTGGGCGCCATTTCTAAACAATGGCATACATTAGATTAGTTTATGAATAACAATACCTAATCCCAAACTTGTAAAACACATAACATAAATTAAATAGTTTATGGATATAATCCATAATCATAAAAATGTATCCTTTGAGGAAGTATATACTCATAAACCCTTCATAATGATTTGTAAGGAAAATGAGAGTTATCCTAAGCATATCCCCCAGGAGTGTCGTAACCAAGAGTACAGCAAGGCCCGTTGTCGTGCACCAGTTCCCGTTCGAGTCTTGCTCAAAGCGGTGTTTTCGGGTTTTACCCCTAGGTACATCTGTGCCAGAGCCGCCTCTACCTGCTCGTATCCAGACAGGGATGTATTGCTCGGAAAACTCACAAAATCTCTACAATACCAAAATTCTAGGAAGTTCTTCTATACTAATCCTCAAAGTTTATCTTAGGTCTATGTGATCTAATCAGAGTTTATCTAAATCTAGCTTCCAAGGTTTGTACTAAACTTCCTCTGATACCAACTGTAACGCCCCGACCCTATTACCCAGAGTCGGTGCATTATTACATAACATTGGCATGATCACAAGAAAGATCAAATATCGAAAGACCGATTGGTTTAGTAGCCTTGTAAACACTAGATATATTCATAAGTTTTACATTACATCATAAAATGAAAAACTACTACAACAACATAATGTCTCCATAAATCCACACTCATATCCCCACATAATATCCCTGCAGGTCATTCATAATTTACTTCTTCACTTCCTGGGAAAAATAAAACATAGAAAAGGGGTGAGCTCAAATGCCCAGTAAGGATAACAATATAGCGGAAACTTTCATAAATAAGAATAAACATTTAAGGCAATGTATAACTAAAACAAAAGCCTTTCAAACATGAACTTTCAACATAGTATGGCATAAATAAAATGAAATAATGCCATTTACTTATTCACATGGATATTCTACTAATCGAATAATCACATGAAAAATCAATAACCACTTTCATAATGATGGAATGCATAATGATGAACTTTAATTTCTTTGTCAAGGCCTCGTCCCAAGACCTTGGGGCTAACTGTAACCGGAACCCAACCCGGAGTGCCTCTAATAACCGGACACCAACCCGGAGTGCCTCTAATAACCAGACACCAACCCGGAGTGCCTCTAATAACCGGACACCAACCCGGAGTTCCTCTAATAACCGGAGACCAAACCGGAGTTCCTCTAATAACCGGAGACCAAACCGGAGGGCTTACTTTTACCGGTCCCCAACCCGGAACATACTTGTCTAACACATTCATCTGAATGAAAGGTTGATATATAACATAAACATTCGGATTACAAATAACTTATGAAATGTCAATACTCTAAACAAAAACCATGAGTGACATAAGAATAACTTATCCATAGTCGAAAACAGCACAAAACCTTCAATAAAATATGGATGTTTTGTATCATAATAAATCAACTTCAAATAAGCTTAAAAGCCATCAAAGAATGTTGACATAGATGAAATAAAAACTATTTTAGAGAAATATCTCTTTTTTTAAATCATTTTAAAAGTAACATAATTATAAAATAATACATTCAATTTGAAAATATTCTTATAATCTTGTAAGGAAAACTTTGATGATTTTATTACGGCGGTAAATAGCCGCACCCGCCGTATAAGTTAAAAAAAACATTCTTACCTTAAATTTGTTGAAAAGGTTAAAAGTGCATTGTTTGGAAAACGACGGAAAGATTCCTTTAGAAACACATAAGGGTATAAATGAATTTAACCCATATTCTTGTAAATAGTAAAAATGTTTTGAAATACATTATTAAGAAACATGGATGTGGATGATAAAGAGATCCCAGTAGATTATTACGTATAAAGAACCTCGGATAATGAAGAGATTGTGAAATAACCCTTACCAATTTGGTAACTTATGAAACATACAACCCATGAAAGAGGTATCATACAATTAATATGTAAGTACACATAAATTAGAGTGTATTACACAAAGAATATAATTATGGGCAGTACATACACCACACAAAAGGTAATTGTGGCAATATGGCATGAATCTCACGGGAATAAGGAGTGAGATGAAAACCCCTTACCTTGTACTTTTCCTTGGTTGGGGTAGGTTAACATCCTATATAATGGTGAAATAATTGTTATTAAATTATTCAAGAATCATATATATTAATATGATATCATATATGATCTTTTAATATTGATTTGATAATAATATCTTAGTATTATCATTGTTTCGGGTGTTAACTTACTTGTTTTCTTTTATATGTTTTGTTATGTAAGCCATGTTTGTAAAGGATAGGTTGTATATTATTCATATCCAGAATGATATCAAGTCCTTAAACATCATTTTTCAAATCATCAAATGATAATTATACTTGAATGGATACGATGGAGAATGAATCTCATCGCGTTCGTGGAGACGGTAGTCCGTACGTACGCACGAGCGACAATATCATTCTTTTGATATTAAAATAATATATAAATGGATGGTATATCATATATACAGAATAATTAACATGTTATATTTATTATTTACATGAGTTACACATCATTATTATACCCATCCAAATAATAATATATTGAATAACAATTACACCACGACGTGGAGATGGTAAGCCGTACGTACGCACGTATGGTGACATGTTATTCAAAGGGTGGATAGAATACTGAATATGGTTGTACCATATTTATAATAAAATCATAGTATATGTGAGATACTTGAGTTATTATTTTAGAATGGTAAGAACAAAGAAAGAAGAAGTGGAAGAAGAAAGGAACTTGAAAAGGGGTGGTGAAAACATTACCTCTTCTTCGGGTTCTTCCTTTTGATTTGATCAAAGGGATCCTTAGGTTGGCTTTCTGATCAAACTAAGGCCTCTAGGTTGTATTGAGGGATGTTGGGAGAGTATTTGGGTAGAGTTTGGCCGAACCAAAAGGCTTTGAAGGTGTGAAGAAATGAGAAGGAGGAGTGCCCTTTTATAAGAGGGGTGAGGGGCACCTTTGGAAAAGCTAGAAATATTAATTTATAATAAATTCATATTCGGTTTCTAATGGCTCCAAAGTTGACTATTAAAATTTTAAGGTGGGTATAGGTCGAAAACCACTCAACCAATAGAATTTAGATAGGTTTGGGTACTTATGTTAACCTTATCTTTAAGTATTAACTCTAAGTTAATTAGTTTCACTTTTACAATGTCTCTTTGTATTTTTATATAATATGGTTAATAAACATACTATATACATCCAAGAGACCCACAAGTGGTCCATTAATGATGAACCTATCATGATATAAGTATCCTGGCCGAACCTTAGATTTTTAGGAATTTAATATCAATTAATAATATAATATTTGTTTTAAGAACTCTTTTATGTCAATTTTGACACTATTCAATAGTTGATTTTTTTGAAACTCATAACAGATTGATTACTTCGAAAAAAGTAAATTAAATCAATCCTAATATATCATATTATCCTATAAAATTAGTTTAATTCATTAAAAGTTTCATATTATATTTATTTGGGTATTTATAATATCAATTAATTTAATTGTTCACTATTTTAGTAATTACTGCATCATCATGGTCTTGTTGCACGGTTTTCCAAATCGCGTGGAAACTGTATGTACCTCTATGTTCAAGGAGGAATGAGGTTGCATGGTTTCTAGGGGAAAGGGCATGCTCGTGTGGCTGACTGTTCACCCCAGACAGAACCATTGGTCTGGGTGCGTGATCTCTCATGGGTTGGCACATGATTTTTACTAGCCATGCGCCAACCGTGCGCCACCTGTTGTCGAGTCCAAAAACTCCATTTTCACTAAAAACTCATGGGAAATATAAGTAAATAAGAGAATACCACAAATAAACAAAATAATACCTCAAAATCCCATCACATATGTGACATTAGAACCATCCATGGAAGGTATACATGAAAAACAAATCACATCGCTTCATGGTGGTGATAATCCACACATACACATGAACAAAGTTATCATTTTCCAACGGATGTAAGGGTAAGAAAATAGATGATATATTATATTTAAATAATGATAATTATTTCATTAATATCATATATATATATATATATATATTAAATTCATCATTATAAACAACCATGAGAGGCGGTGATGGAAAACGAAACACATCGCTTCATGGAGGTGGTAGTCCAAATGTACACATGAATGATGTTTTACTTCCCAATTTTATGAAAAAAGAATATGAATAAGATTATTAAATTAACATAATAATATCTTAATATATGGTATATACTGATGTTATTATATTGAAATGGTCAGGATAGAATTGAAGGAATCTTTGAAGAAGCTCATTTGGATCTCTCCATTAGGTCCCTAGGGATGGTATTTTAAGAATACCAACACCTCTAGAATGTTTATAAGTAAGTTAATAAGATATTTTGGTAGGTTTTCTTCATGATAAGTGGCTAAATAAGTGTGATGAGGATAAGAGGGGTGGTGTCCTTATATAAGAGGAGAGGGGAACCCTTGAAATTACTTAAAGTATTAAATCAATATAAATTAATTTTCATGTTAAAGTGAATAAAAAATGATATATTTAAAATATAAGATGTAAATAAGTAGAAATAATATCATCTAGTAAAATTTAGTCAAGTTTAGGTGATGTTTTAACCCCTATCTTTTAGTTTTAACCTTCTATTAACCCTTTTAACTATTTTTGTGATAACGATGTTTTTTTTACTCTTTAGGGGTTATGAAAGTTCTAACAAAAATAAAAGTGATCCATAAATGGAAAATGGTTGATAGTTTAAACTATATCTAATTAAATTGTAAAAATATAATATTTTATGAATTTTAAATCATTTAATAAAATATTATTTTACATAAAATACCATTAAAGTCATTTCCGGGACTATTGACATAATTTGACTTTAAAAATGTCAAGATAGTAATGAAATTTGAATTTAAACATTTAAAACATCAATAATATGTTATATTTATATAAAAATTTCTTAGAACACAATAAATTACACAAAAAATATTACTTTTTAAGTTTTTAGAATCATTTACTTGATTTTTCTACTACTTAAACAAACACTATGTCAACATCGCGTAAGTATTTAAGACAATTATTCCATTACTAAAAATTAAAAATAAATCACCATGATAAAAAAATATTTTATATTTAAAATAATCATTTATAACCAAACATAACCTCATTTTATCCATTTAAAAAAATATTAGAGTTATTAAAACAAAGAGAGTGACATTTTAGATTTATTCTCTACTTAATAAAATATCAAGGACATTATAAAAGGAAAATGGTATCGAGTTTCCATATATTAGAATATTTGATGATTATGGTTGAAATAAACCCATATTATAGAAATATAAAAGGTGTTATATATATTTTTAAAGCCTTATCACATATTTTTTAACCTTAATTACTCGATTTATCTTTACCGAGGCGACAAATATTTACCACGGTTACTATTCATAATGACAAAAAATAAAGTTAAACTATTTGAAAAATTTGGATATGATGATTCCAAATATGGAATAAATTTTATAAAATTTAATTCCTATAAGTGGCAGAAATTTATTTTAAAATATACCCGCGAAACACGACGAAAAACAGTTTTATATAAAAAATCATTTTAAGTATAAAAATGTTTTTATACCAAAGTTAAGTATAATATTGATTACAATGAAATTAATTGGATTATTTTTAATAAAAATAAACTAATGAAATTTTAAAACCAATTCAAAACAAAATGAAACTTTGTAAATACATGAAAATAAAAGATAATTTTCTATAAAATTAGTATTTTTTAATATTCATTGGAAAAACAACCTTTTTAGAAAAATAAAAAAAAATCACCCTAAGCTAATTTTAATATAATGATTTAAAAAATAATATATTTTTTATCAAATAAAATTCCTATAAGTGTTAGGAATTAAATATAATATCAACTCACAAAAATTAATAAAAACCATTTTTAAAGAAAACATATTTTTGAAGTATAAAACGACTTTACTAAAAATTGAGTGTTTATTTCCTAACCATGAATAAATAAATTTTTATTGCGTAGGATACACACACACACACACATATATATATATATTTCATAATGAGGTTTCTCATATTCATACACATCAATTCAACGACTAGGTTATAATGGTCATATTTAAAATAATATTATTTTGTAGTTATTTTAATCTTGGTGTTATGTATCGTATACGATATCAAACATAGTCTTATTTTAAAATATAAAGTTATTAAATAGATAGTTATAATAAAATTTTACCAAAATTTTAAAGTTTAGAATTAACAATCACGGATGATGATAAGACCCTCTTGTTGCTAGACTCTATACTGGAGAGTTGTGATCATTTAACCACTATATTGTTGTATGGTAAGTATGAGGTAAAATTTATCAATGTATCAAATTATTTTATTAAAATTGAGTACGTGTATAAGGACATGTATTACCACAAAGTTTCAACATCAATTTCATTTACAAAAACCAAAGTAAGACCATCTAATAGGAAGCCTAGAGGTTTTAGAATAGGTAAATCACAATCGAAGTCAAGAGGTGAGTCCACCTACAGATGACCAACAAAAGATGAGTGTATCTATTATCATAAAATAGAACATTGGAAAAAGTATTATCCCAATATTAAGAAACTGAAGGATAAAGTTATAAAGAATACTAAGGATGTTAAAGATTTAACTTTCCTTGTTTATTTGATGGTCAACCACTCAGATGGTTGGATTGTTGATTCGGGTTGTTCATTACACATGTGCTGAAATCAAGATTGGTTTTCAAGATGTAAGGAGTTTGATGGAGGGCAGTGCTAATGGGAAATAAATACCCCTAACACATGAAAGGTATTGTAATAATACATTTGAGGATACATGATGGTATAATTTTACCTCTTACAAATTTGATATATATAATAGAAATGAAGAGGAACCTAATATCTTTAGGAGTCATGGATGTACCTAGTTACTAGATGAACATTGAAGATAGAGTCATGAGAGTAATCTATGACGAATTCCTTATGATTAAAGTTACTCATAGATATATTTTATACTATTTAAATACTGAGACTGTTATAGGTGGAGTAGTGATATGAGAGGGGAGTGATGAGTATCTTGTCATAGGGGGGTCAATAAAACAAAATTTTAACTTGAATAAATGTAGTAGTAGTGAACATGGGTTGTCTCTCAGAGAGGATATTGTTATGGGTGTATTTATTTTGTTTAACGGGTTTGATTATGTGGAAGAAATGAATGAGATCAATTGGTTTTAAATTAAATTTAATAAATAAGTGGTTTAACCTTGGATAACCCCTCCCTTTTCTGTTAAATAATTATTTCTTATCTTCTTTACCTATTTTCTCTCTAGTCAAATAAAATCTCATCTGACTACCTACCCCTAATAATTTAAATTTAATCAGAGATTTGTAATAATTAATTCAACCTATAACCACCCCTATTCTAGTGATTAGAAATATCTAATCACTCTTGGTTCATCACACTACTAACTATAATAACAGTGTAGAAGCTCTAGTTAGCTTGTGTATGAAAACTAGAGGGATAGGAAGAAGAATTTTAATGCATTGAATAAAAATAAATTTACTAAAATCAAAAATAATCAAACAAATATATATATAAATAGAAGATAAATATCAATTTATTATTGAATTCATCAACAGAGGGAAGGGGTATTCCCAGCTTATCCACTAATGGGTTAGTGTGCCATCACCAAATTTATTACAACAATAAAAATGAAAGAAAGCATGAACAACAATAGATCTGGATTTGGTGATCGTGGAAGTCACCCATTTCTCTAGTGAATAGTGGATCTTCTTAAATAAAATACTCTAGGTCCACCCATGCATCTTTCCACATGATTGAAGGGATGAATCGATGAAACTTAGAGAATAGACCTATGCTAGGATCTTCTGGAAGCAAAAAATGGATTTCTGTGAGGCTGGTGAATGGACACGGGGTCTAAATCCATGGGATCGGAAAGCTTTGACTGGCCTCCACGAGCTTCATACGATCAAGTGTTAGGCTCAGATGGCGTCAATGCCCTGTTTCATAGTGGAGATCCTAGAATCCCTACTTCACAATGGTTCAATGATATTTGAATTCAGTGGTTTTTAATATTCAAAAATTAAAACATAGATTCCCCTGTTACTTTATGTTCAAACTGCTCACACCAGTTCATCGAGCTCGGTTCCTACTCTTAGACTTAGACTTACATGGCCTCTGGATGTCTCTGATTTTCATCTCTTCCTAGGTGGGTTTCAGCAGCTCACATTCAAGCTTCTACCCTCAATTATTCAAACAAAACTTAATATTGGATCTGGTTCACCATCGATGAATGGTCTTAAGTTTGGGTGGTTTGGTATTCTTTAATAACAAGTTCAAGCAAAACACGACTTCACTATGTGTGTTGTGGCGAGTATGATAAGTTGAGAGTGCCTGAGGAGGGGCTCACAGTCACTTATAGGTGAATGCATGGTAGGTTTGATGGGTGTTTTTATATGGTCATTTGGTTGGATTTCATGTGGTAGGTTGATGGAGCCACTTCATATGGTCACTATATTGATTGTGGGCTATTCTTATGCTAGGTTAAAACTACCCACACACATTAGGTTGGAGAACTTCTCATCATAGTTAGTATACTAACCGTGGATATGTCTTGAGGTAAATTGGTGGAATCCTTAATGTAGTAGCTTAAAGCTATCATGCGGTAGATCAGTGTGGTTAGTTTTCTGATAGAGCTTGTGGTTATGTGATAAGTCATTCATAGTTAGTTGAGTGACTATGGAGAAACAGTGCAACTGGTATAATTTCTCTCTCTCTTATAGTAAGTTGGGGATCAACCTTCACGATAGGTTGTCAATTTATTCTTACATATAGTAAAATAACCTTGAGGATTCATATAGTAACTTGAAAATTTTAAGCGTGGTTACTTCACATATGGTAAGTTGAGTGACCGCGAGGCAGCCAATGTGTGTCACCTTGAGCCTCTTGATTTTTTTTATGCTTCAACCTGTATATCACAATTTTTTTAGTGCATGATTTTATAATTAATTTTAAAAAAAATGAAACAATTAAAATAATTTTGAAATTAGTGCACAACACCTTAAATTTAATTATCTAATTAATATTGAGTTTCATTTAACAAATTAATTCCAAATTAAATCCCAAAACAAAAATCAATTCCCCAATTGAATTTCATTACAAAAATTATAATAATGGTTTCATATTTGAGGTTTAATTCAAGGAAAGTCCAAAACACATTTAAATTCCACATTAAAAATTCCTCCTTTAAAAAATAGATTTAAAACATAAAATTCAAATTGTTTATCACACAAAAGTTTCACAATTGAATAAAACAATCAAAGTACGACTTTTCCAAGTTGATTCAAAATTAATCAAAACTTTTTTTAAACAAAATTGATATCCTTTAAATAATGAAATTTTAAAATTCAAAGTATGGATTCACAATTTCCTCTCAAAATTAATAGAACATGAAAAAAAATTATTTGAGCTGATTTATAATTAAATCCCAGATTTTCTAAAAGTAATAATAATCACTGATTTGCCTAGGTTTTTTTTTAATTTATAGGGTGATTATAAGTAAAATACAGATAAAAAATAAGAAAATTTCATCTCCCATCACCCCCACACTTTAATTATTTCACTCCCAGGTCATACCTTGGATTAAATTTATTAAAAAGAAAAAAAATGACGGTCCTGCCTAATTTCAAATATACACACCATAATAGAACAAAATCATATATTCCTTAATTGTTTGAATTATCATGACAATTCTATGATTTTAAATCACTATCTTACTTAAATGTAAGAAAAGTTCTAGTTCTAGGGGTGAGACAAATTATATTGAAGTGGTATAAAAGTTTTAACAATAAACACTTCCATTTATCCATCTATCCTAAGTTTCTTAAACCAAAGTTAGGATTTCCACTTCATTGATATAACTCAAATGAATTTGTTATAATTCAATTTCCCCCTTCTTCATCTGGTTTTAATATTCCCCTCACCTAAATAAATTCATTTTTGACTATTAGGAACTTTATTATTATTTATTATTATTTTTAGTTATATATGTGCAAATCACCATGAAAATACACTTATTGGATATGTAAAAATGACATTTACTCATGAACACAATGCCCAATGTCTCATAGATTCACTGTGAGGTTCCAATTGACAATTTTACTCTAATTTCAAATAACTTATATCAGTTTATTTTGAGTTGGCTCGCTAAAGTGTTCTTTTTTTATAAAGGCCAAATTACCTCAGATTAAGTTTAAAAGTATAGTGACCTCATGTTATAATTATGATTCCCCAAAAAAATTTTCAACTCACACTCCCTTTCCTAGTTTTAAGATCAAATTTCTATGAAAGCAGTGAGAAATTTAATCATTAATCATATATCTATCACAATTTCATAACCTAATAAATCCTCAAAATCTAGTATGTTATTTAAACTAGGTAGGTAAATAATTGGCTCAATTAAAGTTTGAAAAAAATACAAGAAAAAACTATACACAATATCTATGTACAATATTTACAAACAAAGCATTTTTTAAATATTTTTTAATATTTTTTTATTTATTTAATTACACTCCAAAAATCTAAAAACACAATCATTCATGAACTATGTATATATTCCTAAAAATAAATAGATTTTTTTTCTTAGGATAAAGACTAAATTTAATATAGAAAAAAGATATTTACACCCTAAAATACTTTTTCATCTCTCCACCGCACTTATTTTAGAAACACTTCTATTAAAATTACATCATTATTTTTTAAGGAATGAAAATTTTAAATTTATAGTATCAAAAGAATTGTGAAGGAATGAGACAACCTTTGGTTCCTTATTCAGTGATAGTAGGGAGGAGTTTGGACTCCTCCATAAATTATTTCCAGAAATCCTTAGGGCAATGATTAACTTACCAACCATTTAATTTGAAGGGGTTCTATGATTTATCTCCCTTGATATCAAATCCACCAAATGGAAATATATTAGTCACTATGTATGATCTAGTACATTTGGAATGAAGTTTACCTAGCACGAGTTTCATCCTTGAAGAGAACAATAACACTTTATCTATAATTTTAAAATCTAATTTCTAGATGAGTTTGTCATGAAAAAATATAGATTTCACTTTTTACAATATAGATTTTTTTGGAGGTTGGCCCTATATAGACCACACCATAAGGTGACCTCTCTAGGTTGTATATTGTAGAGACACTCCTTGGATTCCCCTTGAATGGAGAAGGGGGAAACCTTCTAGTTGATCTGATCCTTGGTGAATCCTCTAGTTCTAAATCTATCATATACTTATTTAAATTCTCTAAAATTACTCTTGATATATTTACAAAATAATCCATGAAATTTAGATAAAATTCTAATCATTATAGTTTTAATTTCACAGTCCTATTGACCATTCAATTGCAATTGTTAGTTATTAATGTTGAAATTAGGTGCATACATTTCTATCAAAGTCCTTTTCACTTGAGAAAGGTTATCTTTCATCTTTTCAATATCTAACATAATTTTGGTGAAATGAGTAGTTTTAAAATAATATTTATTCAATGGAATGGTGAAAAACTCTCTTTCCTCTTGTTTAGTGATTTTTAGAGTTTGAAGTCTTGCGATAATAGTTCTCTCAACCTCAAGATCAAAATCCATGAGGTGAGAAGAACTATATTTGGTCATTTTTTGAAATCATTTAAAACAAAATTTAAACACTAACACTATCCACCCAAACAATGTCTTTGAGTTTAATGATAAACCTATAATAGGGCACTCAACAAAACAAAATTTAGACCTAAATAAATGTATTAGTAGTGGACTTAGGTTGCTTCTTGAGGAGGAAAGTGTTATGGATATGCTTTTATTTTCTTTAATGGGTTTGATTTTGTGGAAACATTGAATGATATTTATTAGTTTTAAATTAAATTTGATAAATAAGTGACCTAACCTCAGATAACCTCATCCCTTTACTGTTTAATCATTATTACTTATCTTCTCTCCCTATTTTCTCTCCAGTTAAAAAAAATAAAATATGAATACCCACCCTAGTATTTTTTTAATCAGAGATGTAAAATAATTACTAAAACCTATAATATCCCCTAACCCAATGATAAAAAATATTTAATCACTATTGGTTTGTCACATTGTTAACTATCGTAGCAGTTTAAAAGCTCTAGGTGGCTTGTGTGTGAAAACCAGAGGGAGAGGAAGAAGAATTTAAATGCATCAAATAAAGTGAAATTTCCTAAAATAAAACATAGTGAAATAAATCTAGATAAAAATAGAAGATAATTATCAATTTATTATTGAATCCATCAATAGATGGAAGTGGTTATCCTAAACCCAACCACTAATGGATTAATGCGTCATGATGAGAGTTATTGCAACAATAGAAATGAAATAAAGTAAGGATACTAGAAGCTATGGATTTGGTGATCATGGAATAATCCTCTTTCTCTAGTGAATAATGGTTCTTATTAAATAAAATACTCCAGGTTCATACACACTTCTTTTTATGTGATTGGAATAAGTTCTTTCTTCATCCCTGAACTATTCTAATACCTTAAAAAATTTCTTCAATTTTAGTGTTGAGCTTAATTGAATCCTTCTTTAGATCCTTGACATGTGTCCAACTCAAGGGCTATAATGGATTTTCTTAGCATCCATAATATTCTATAACTAATTCATGTTCCACCCACAATCAACCTCTATATAATTTGGAGGTGAAGAGATTTAATAATTCGCATCATAGTGGATTCTAACCTATGATCTAAGGAAGAAGATGAGGTATGTATTGAACTTTGGATTTAGATTTTTAATGGAATTAGAATGGGCCTATACACTGAACCTAAGTGAGGACATGCTAGGATTAGGCCTAGGATTTTTCTGGGTGTTTAAATCTAGGCATGGATTTCTAAATGTTTGGGATTTAAATTGGGCATAACATTGGTTCTTCAAGGTGGTGCCGAGCTGGTGGCCTGATCTAGATTTTAGTAGCATGTGTTGGGGAAGTCAAGTTGTAAATGAAGTAAGGTCTGGAATAAAAAATCCATGTGTGGTACTTAAATGGGTGGAATCTTTAGAGATGCAACAATACTGAGTCGAGGTTTCTGATTGTGTGGGAAAGGCTGCATTGAAGTCACATGAGGAATGGTGATTCACTATGGTAATGTGGAGATGCTTGTGTTGAAGGGAAGACTCGATGTAACTTCAAGAACAAACCTAAGATAATATATTTTATATGTGAAAATAGCTTTCTGTGAGGATTTTGAACGGATATGGGGTCAGAATCCATGATATTGGAGAGCTATAAGGTTGGTGTAAACTCATTGGGGAAATTCTTTGAGCACATTGTATGTGCTAGCTAACAGATGTGAAACTAGTGGATTGAGAATGACCGAGGTCTCACTGGTCTTCGAATTCCTGCATAAGAAGTAAAACACATCCAAAAATTAATCATCCAAAATGGATTCATATTTGAATTCAATAGAGCATGTGTAACTTGTTTCTTTGTTCAGTTTTAGTGGTTTTCAAAAATGGATCTCCCATATTCAATGATCAGCTAGTTGAACTTCAAGAAACTTCTTATTCTGGTTTGACAAGCCTTGACTAGTCTCCATGGGCTTCGTATGATAAAGTTTCAATCACAAATGGCATTGAATCCCTCTTTTTTGGTGGTGATTTAGGACTCCTAGCTTCACAATGGTTCAAAAAGAGTCGGATTTTGTGGTTTTCAATATTTAAACATTAAAACAAAAATTTCCCTTTGGCTTTAAGTTCAAACCGCTCACTCTAGTTCATCAAGCTTGGTTCCTTTTCTTAGACTCAGACTTGCAAGACCCCCAAATGTATCCTATTAGAAATCCCAAAGGATTGAAGTTGTATTTTTTGAAAATAATGTTGGTCAAGGTTGATCGACAGTAATTTTGGTTAAGGTTTTCGATAATAAGGATGATCAAGGTTGATGACCAAGATGTGTGTTGGCATCTCAATGAAGTAAGTTGGATTTTTTGAAATATAATCGTTGAAAAAACATGTTGAATATGACCAAATTGAAGAGATTCAGATGCTTTTATAATTTTTATGGACTCATTAGGCCCATAAGGCTTGTTAAAGAAGGTCAAAGTGATGATTGGACAAGTGGAGAGCCAAGTGGATATGTATAGAATTTAAGTCCCTAAAGGATGCGTATAGGAACAATATATATATGGAAGATTTTGTAAGGGTATCACGCCTTGTGTAAGGGAAACATATTCCTTAAATAAGGGTAGCCTAGAAGCTTGCGTAAGGGTAGCTAGGTGACGTGTAAAGGTAAATATGCAACCTGTGTAAAGGTACTCATGAGATTCCTCATCAGCTGAGTGATGTGTAAATATAAAAAGGAGACCTATGTAAAGGTAGTCACAAGATTCCTTAGTCACTTGAATAAGGTTAGTTTCTTGCCTAAGGGAACCTATCTAAGGGTATTCACTCATGTAAGGGTACCTTTATAAGGGTATCCACTCATGTAAGGGTACATGAGTAAGGGTAAGCTGTAGATCCCAGCTTGCATAAGGGTAAATACTTTTCCACATAAGGGTACAAGAAGCTCATGTAAGGGTAAATCATCAACCATGTAAGGGTACAAGAAACTCATGCAAGGGTAAATTCTTATCCACGTAAGGGTACAAGCTATTGTGTAAGGGTATCTGTCTATCTATGCAAAGGTAATTAGGGTCTTCCATTACCCGCATAAGGGTAAAATGATACACGTGTAAAGGTAACATGACTTACATCATAGTATATGAGATCACACCACAATAAACTGAGGAAGAGAAGGCTACGATGAAGAATAATATGCCATGATGTAGTCTGTGTGAAGTCGATATTATGAGAGTTTTCACATGCCATAGAGACATAACTTGCACCGTGGAAGATGATTGGAAATGTGTTTATGGAGGGAATTGCATCATGGTTCTTATATATACACCATAAAGGTTAGTGATACTTTTATTCGACATTTTTCCATTTGATAGGTTCCCACACCATGGAGAAAAATCTATGCCACAACATCACCTTGGCTTTGTAGACTTAGAAGATACTGCACCATGGAAAAAATGGCTACACCATACTAGTCATGCATGAATACAAGAGTAGATATCAGGAGATTTGTAACCATACAAAAGTACAGTGAACATGTGTGATTATTATTAAATAAAGGGTTAACCATATTTTATTAAGGCTTTATGATCGTGGTCCATGAAGAGTTAAAAGCTGGATACCTTGACCAATGTGGGTGCACATTCAGTTTTCTATATTTATAGATATGGAAATACATGTTGTGAATATGGATATATTCTCAAGTTGTTATATCTTTTAGAAATATCCATGTAGTTACAACCTGAGATACATGGATAATTTAAGACTTATTTATGAATCTTAAAATGGTAGTTAAAACACATGTGATAACGACTGTATAAAATCATAAGATCTATGCCACATGTTATATCTCTTGGAAAAAGAAAAACATAGGAGTGTTTTCTTATAGACATGAATGGAGATCATATTGAAGATATAAAATTTAGATAAATAAGAGAGATATATACATAGAAAATACATTTCCATATCTGATTCTTAGAGAGTAAGGAGGTTTTTTTCCAGATGAGGGTTGGGAAGATTGAAGGTTTGTAACCATTGAAGATCCTACCAAAGTTGAAGAAGGAGATTGTTGTATTAACAACAAAGAAGAGTTTTTTCTAGAGACATACTAGAAAGAAGAAGGTGTTGGATCAAGGTGTTTTTACAAGTGGTTAAGTAAAAAACCATAAGGACTTAAAAAGATAATCTATTCATACATGAAGATTCAATCCATGAAAGTGATACTATTAAAGGGACCTACATATACATATACCGTGTAGATGATCCTTTCCACCATCAGTGAGCCAGTAAAGGAATGTTTGAGGGAGTGAACCTTGGGAAGTATTGAGTTTTCCCTAAACCTTATAAGGTAGTTATCCTAGTCATATGTGTGACCTAGCCTATACCTCTATAGGAAGAGAGATTAATAGTGATTTTGGTACATGACACAATTGTAATGTCTCAGATTGGGTGCCACACACCGATGCCCCAAACTGGTTGGTTACATGACCTCAATCACACTTCCTCATATGCTAGAGGTTGTTGACTAGGAGTGAGGGTCTGATAACATTCATAGGGATACTATACCATTTTTATCAAAGTAATACACCCAAAAAAATAAATAAACAAAAACTAAATGAAATATAATCATAACTTGGATAATATATGTATCACATAATGACCAAAAAATGGAAGTAAAATATAAAATTAAACAGTAAAATATGTCATGCTAATGTACATGACAAGTTTCAAAATTCAACTCAAAAGTAAATATGTTGACAAATCACAAGTAGTTTCCAAACCACATATGGTTCCCTCATCCATTATCTATCCCAACTCAACCATCTAACACAGGGCCTTCGACCTTATCCTCTCATGCAACCATGAAATCTATTTGAGTACTGATCAGGAATCCTGAGTAGGGTGTGAGTGCAACTCAATAGGCCACCACCAATGGTGTCTAAAATAATATCGATTCAAATAACAATGTATGAAATTGTATAAAAAATAAAGCACAATGCCTAAATAAATAATTATCACATTATAAAATATTCTTTATTTAACCACATAACCCCCAAGTTCCCATGGACACCCGTACCTCAACACCTGATTCAGCCCATGCCAGAGTCTGAACCATCCCCAAGGGATATCATATCTCAGAATTCCATTATCACCAATCTTCATCTCAATCAACACATGAATTTTATTATTACCATTCATTGTCATAGTCAACACATGAATCCCATTGTTACCATTCATTATCTCAATTAACACATTAATGTCATTATTACCATTCATTGTCTCAATTAACACATGAATTCCATTGTTACCATTCATTGTATCGATTCACCAATGAATGAAACTATTACCATTAATCATTCTAATTCACTCATGAATGACATTTTTACCATTAATTATTTCAAATTCACCCTATTAATTAATTCAAAAATTAATTAATCATCTCAATTTCATTACAAATTCAACAATTAGTTCATCACATCAATTCCCTTAATTAATTATCCAATTAATTAATCACATCAATCTCATTTAATTAATTCACTAATTAATTAATCACATGTATCTCATTACTAATTCAACAATTACTTTATCACAACAATCCCCTTAACAATCACAAGAATCTTCAATAATCAATTCTATAACTAATTATCCCAATTTAACAACTTCAATATTATAATAATTAATTCAAAAAATAATTATTCAATTCATAATCCCATTATCCCAAAATTAATTCAACAATTAATTATTAAATTTAACAACCCAATATTTCAATAATTAACTCAATAATTAATTATTCATAAATCCCAATTCAATATTTCGATAATTAAGTCAAAAATTAATTATCCTCAAAATCCCAATTTAATATTCTAATAATTAACTCAACAATTAATTATCCCCAAATCCCAATTCAATATTCCAATAATTAACTCAACAATTAATTATCCCCAAATCCCAATTCAATATTCCAATAATTAACTCGACATTTAATTATCCCCAAATCCAAATTCAATATTCTAATAATTAATTCAATAATTAATTGTCCCAATTTTATAATTCCTTAATTAATTAATTCACCAAATTAATTAATTCAATCAGGAAATTCAATTTCTAAAAAAACTCTAGAAATTCTATAATTACATACACATAATTGAAATCACAAGTATGGGATTTAATAATATACCACCTACCTCAATTCTTTGATGAAGGATCACCCAAAGGAGAACCCCAATTTGAAGCGAATCAATTAAGAACATAATGATGAACATGATCTAGATGCAAAACCTAAACCCACAATTAAATGAAACAAGATCTCTTAAATCCAGATCTAGATCCAACAAGCATAGATCTAGATTCAACAAACCTAGATCTTGATAAAAAAATAGAGAATAAAAACCCACCAAAAGAATAAGATGAGAATGGAAGAGAGATGAGAAATCAATTAGGAAGAAACCACATACCCAAGGAGGTGAAGATATGCCAACCAGGCTTCAAATAACCAATAACGAAGGTTGGAGGGCCTTGGAATCCCTCTGGGAGGCTATTTAATTAATATAAAATGATTATGGTTTGATCTAGGACATTCGAGGGTATAAAATGGGGGTTTGAGAATTTTTTTAATAAAAATCGAGGGATTAAAATCTCGTCCACACAGTTTGCTGCTTAGGGTGCACGATTTCCCCTAACCATGTGCCTTAACTATTCACCTCTTATAGAGGTTCATAGTTTCTCCAAATAGGGTGCACAATTTGAAAAACCATGTTCTAGCCATGAAAAACCACTCTATCTAAGGTTGCACAGTTTTCTGGGCCAAGACGCACAATTAGGGAAAACTATGCCCCAACCGTGCACTACCCTCTTTCTTCCATTTTTCTAATTTTTTCACACAAACACACACTAAGGTAAAATGAAAATGAAAAGTACTCAACACAAGACAAAATAATACCTATAAATTATCCCGAGACATCTCCATAAAAGGATGGGGTTTTATAATATCCCCACCTTATAACAACTCATACCAGAGTTTTACTCCCAAGAATCTCTGAGATTATGAGTCAAAAACATTAGGCCACTGAGCCCAAACATATATCTCTCTCTCCCAAGTTTCCTCTTGAACATGGACATGTTTCCATAATACACAAACTATCAGCACAATCTTTCCCCACAATACTTTCTCACTACAATCCAACATGTGTATCAGATTATCCTCAAAGGATGCATCTATATCAAGCACAAAATCATCCACACCAATCAAATGAGAAGGTTCCAAGTGATACCTCTAAAGTTGTGACACATGGAGTGTCTCTGTGGAAGAGCCAATCAGTATGCCACCAGTTTGATTCTCTCTACCACCTCAAATGGTCCAACAAAACTAGGCACCAACTTGCTCTATCTCTATATCCCGCGGTGACCCAATCTAGGTGACAACCGGAGGAATACATGACCACACTCTAAAAACTATAGGGGTATTCTATTTCTATCAACATTTTACTTTTTTGTACTTTGAACCGTAGTTATATGTTTCTAAATCAACGGAACCTGCTCAGACATCTCTTACATGAGACTCAGTTCGAAAAACTCTAACTCACCCACCTCCATCCAGCATAGAGGTGATTTTCATGGCCTACCATGAAGTGCCTCACATGGTTCTATTAGTATAATAGCTTGATAACTGTTGTTATAGGATAACTCCACCAAAGCTAGGTACTTTTCCCAAGTCCCACAAAATTCTAGGACACGTTCTTGCATCATATCCTCAAGCACTTGTATAGTATGCTCTAACTACCCATCTATCTGTGAGTGGAATACCGTACTCATAAAAACCTATGTACCAAGCACCTTCTGTAACGCCCCGACCCTATTACCCAGAGTCGGTGCATTATTACATAACATTGGCATGATCACAAGAAAGATCAAATCTCGAAAGACCGATTGGTTTAGTAGCCTTGTAAACACTAGATATATTCATAAGTTTTACATTACATCATAAAATGAAAAACTACTACAACAACATAATGTCTCCATAAATCCACACTCATATCCCCACATAATATCCCTGCAGGTCATTCATAATTTACTTCTTCACTTCCTGGGAAAAATAAAACATAGAAAAGGGGTGAGCTCAAATGCCCAGTAAGGATAACAATATAGCGGAAACTTTCATAAATAAGAATAAACATTTAAGGCAATGTATAACTAAAACAAAAGCCTTTCAAACATGAACTTTCAACATAGTATGGCATAAATAAAATGAAATAATGCCATTTACTTATTCACATGGATATTCTACTAATCGAATAATCACATGAAAAATCAATAACCACTTTCATAATGATGGAATGCATAATGATGAACTTTAATTTCTTTGTCAATGCCTCGTCCCAAGACCTTGGGGCTAACTGTAACCGGAACCCAACCCAGAGTGCCTCTAATAACCGGACACCAACCCGGAGTGCCTCTAATAACCGGACACCAACCCGGAGTGCCTCTAATAACCGGACACCAACCCGGAGTTCCTCTAATAACCGGAGACCAAACCGGAGTTCCTCTAATAACCGGAGACCAAACCGGAGGGCTTACTTTTACCGGTCCCCAACCCGGAACATACTTGTCTAACACATTCATCTGAATGAAAGGTTGATATATAACATAAACATTCGGATTAAAAATAACTTATGAAATGTCAATACTCTAAACAAAAACCATGAGTGACATAAGAATAACTTATCCATAGTCAAAAAACAGCACAAAACCTTCAATAAAATATGGATGTTTTGTATCATAATAAATCAACTTCAAATAAGCTTAAAAGCCATCAAAGAATGTTGACATAGATGAAATCAAAACTATTTTAGAGAAATATCTCTTTTTTTTAAATCATTTTAAAAGTAATATAATTATAAAATAATACATTCAATTTGAAAATATTCTTATAAGCTTGTAAGGAAAACTTTGATGATTTTATTACGGCGGTAAATAGCCTCACCTGCCGTATAAGTTAAAAAAAACATTCTTACCTTAAATTTGTCGAAAAGGTTAAAAGTGCCTTGTTTGGAAAACGACGGAAAGATTCCTGTCGAAACACATAAGGGTATAAATGACTTTAACCCATATTCTTGTAAATAGTAAAAATGTTTTGAAATACATTATTAAGAAACATGTATGTGGATGATAAAGAGATCCCATTAGATTATTACGTATAAACAACCTCAGATAATGAAGAGATTGTGAAATAACCCTTACCAATTTGGTAACTTATGAAACATACAACCCATGAAAGAGGTATCATACAATGAATATGTAAGTACACATAAATTAGAGTGTATTACACAAAGAATATAATTATGGGCAGTACATACACCACACAAAAGGTAATTGTGGCAATATGGCATGAATCTCACGGGAATAAGGAGTGAGATGAAAACCCCTTACCTTGTACTTTTCCTTGGTTGGGGTAGGTTAACCTCCTGTATAATGGTGAAATAATTGTTATTAAATTATTCAAGAATCATATATATTAATATGATATCATATATGATCTTTTAATATTGATTTGATAATAATATCTTAGTATTATCATTGTTTCGGGTGTTAACTTACTTGTTTTCTTTTATATGTTTTGTTATGTAAGCCATGTTTGTAAAGGATAGGTTGTATATTATTCATATCCAGAATGATATCAAGTCCTTAAACATCATTTTTCAAATCATCAAATGATAATTATACTTGAATGGATACGATGGAGAATGAATCTCATCGCGTTCGTGGAGACGGTAGTCCGTACGTACGCACGAGCGACAATATCATTATTTTGATATTAAAATAATATATAAATGGATGGTATATCATATATACAGAATAATTAACATGTTATATTTATTATTTACATGAGTTACACATCATTATTATACCCATCCAAATAATAATATATTGAATAACAATTACACCACGACGTGGAGACGGTAAGCCGTACGTACGCACGTATGGTGACATGTTATTCAAAGGGTGGATAGAATAATGAATATGGTTATACCATATTTATAATAACATCATAGTATATGTGAGATACTGGAGTTATTATTTTATAATGGTAAGAACAAAGAAATAAGAAGTGGAAGAAGAAAGGAACTTGAAAAGGGGTGGTGAAAACATTACCTCTTCTTCGGGTTCTTCCTTTTGATTTGATCAAAGGGCTCCTTAGGTTGGCTTTCTGATCAAACTAAGGCCTCTAGGTTGTAGTGAGGGATGTTGGGAGAGTATTTGGGCAGAGTTTGGCCAAACCAAAAGGCTTTGAAGGTGTGAAGAAATGAGAAGGAGGAGTTCCCTTTTATAAGAGGGGTGAGGGGAACCTTTGGAAAAGCTAGAAATATTAATTTATAATAAATTCATATTCGGTTTCTAATGGCTCAAAAGTTGATTATTCAAAGTTTAAGGTGGGGATAGGTAGAAAACCACTCAACCAATAGAATTTAGACAGGTTTGGGTACTTATGTTAACCTTATCTTTAAGTATTAACTCTAAGTTAATTAGTTTCACTTTTACAATGTCTCTTTGTATTTTTATATAATATGGTTAATAAACATACTGTATACATCCAAGCGACCCCCAAGTGGTCCATTAATGATGAAACTATCATGATATAAGTCTCCTGGCCGAACCTTAGATTTTTAGGAATTTAATATCAATTAATAATATAATATTTGTTTTAAGAACTCTTTTATGTCAATTTTGACACTATTCAATAGTTGATTTTTTTGAAACTCATAACAGATTGATTACTTCGAAAAAAGTAAATTAAATCAATCCTAATATATCATATTATCCTAGAAAATTAGTTTAATTCATTAAAAGTTTCATATTATATTTATTTGGGTATTTATAATATCAATTAATTTAATTGTTCACTATTTTAGTAATTACTGCATCATCATTGTGTCATAAATAAAATAAATTATTTAATGTCTAAAAATTATAAATAAAATATAATTATGTAGGAAATCTTTTTATATTTCTAATTAATATTTATAATCTAAAATCCAACATATATAACCCTATGTAATAATTGTTTTTATAAAAGATATATGCTTGTGTCATTTTTTTATTCATTTTAACTTAATTAAAATAAAGTGTCCCTATCACCTACAAGTGGAACCATGGGGTCCCAAAATAGACCCAAAGATGCCTATGATCGAACATGTATCAACCAATAAGGCTATGACACGTTTTAGGGTAATTTAGTATTATTATAATATTATTTTTTAACCCTTATTTACCAGATTTACCCTTAACCATGGTAAATAAAATATTTACCACAGTAATTATTCAAAATGTCTAAAAATAAAAGTTACCTATTTACACAATTTGGACATCCTGATTCCAAATATGGAATCCATTTTTCTAAATTCAAAACACAGAAGTGGCAGAAATTAATTTAAAATTAATTCCTGCTGTCAAAACAAAAAGCGTGTTTTTAAGTGATAATAACTATCAAAAGATTGACACTTGTTTATGTTCGGTTTAATTGTAAAATTATTTCCAATGACCAACATTATATTAAATGGTAAAAATATATTCTAAATATACTTTAAAACCACTCAAATTCATAATTTATCACTATTAATTATTTTGATTAAAAAAGTTGTTTTTAATTAAAATTTAGTAATTTTCACTATTCATCAAAATATGAAAGTTATCCGAAAAGTACCAAAATTTCAACTTAGGGTAAATTTGACACTATGAATACAAAAATGAAGTCAATTTTGAAATATAAAATATATATAATTTCAAAAAGTAGGTATTACTATTCATAACGGCTAGTTTGATCGGTTGTGGTGTGTGTTAAAACTCGAAGTTGCGTACAACACATGCTACTGTATTATTCAAAGGAAAGCGTACCGTGGAAGCTTGGGATGTTTCATTTTAAATTTTTTGATGTCCCCATTTAGTAAAAAAGTTTAAAATATTGTATTTAAAAAAGGGTTCACTATTAAAAGTTGATAAAAGTGCAATACTGAAAATGAATTTGTTCTTGCATTATATCTAAGAAACTCATAATATGGATTCTAAAATTATAAGGATTATATAAAGTTTAAAATTTAGATAATACTATTCATAACCTCTTTTGAATGGATTTTTTTTGTAAGTCATGGTGTGATTGAACTCAGTGTTGCGTGTAGTGCAAGTTATTGAATTATTTTGAAGAAATAACACACTATGAAATCTTGGGGTGTTATATTCTCCCCTCCTTCAATAAATTGCGTCCTCGCAATTTGAAATTGTTCTTCGAAAATAAAAGGTTGAAAATAGAAAATATATTTGTGGGAAAACCCACATCGGAAATTGGGTTACTAAAATTTAGTCTTAATATGAGGAAAAGAGAAATGAAAGGGTCACCACCAAATTATGATCTCGATTAGGAGAACATTGGTGGAAATTAGAGACATATAATTAGAGGAAAAACGTAAATATTTATAGGTAGTGATTGAGGTCATCAATCACAAACAAGTATGAAATTGAGGTCCTTAAACTCATCAATCTATGATGATTTAAAATACCATCGGTTCAACAAAACATAGGGTATTAGGATAACACATTTTTGACATTTCAAAATATCTTAGTTGAAATCCCACATCGAAAAATGAATTAACGAGGCCTCTATTTAAAATAAAGAGTGGAAAGTATGAAGATTACCGAAAATAACACATACTAGGGTTCCATGTAGGAAAATATGGATATGGAAGAGAAATCTAACCATCAATTATCTGATGGAGAGTGGTAGAGAACATGGCTATGAAAAGGCCAAAAATCCCAAAGCCATAAATTAGTGATGATTTAAGGTACCATCTAGGACAACATTTTTGTTCTAAGTTCCTTTTATTAATGTTGAGGAATTTATTTATGAGATTGGCTAAGATCATAAGAAGATATACTTACTTTATAATTAGAGTTTTATCCATTAATAAATTTCTACCACAAACTCATCTTTCACTCTAAAAGATAATAGAATGTACTTTTTTTTCTATTTATACTATTCGTACAGGGTTCCAAAATAAATGAATTTATAATTCATCTACCAGATCTTTTAAAAAAAACTACATTATTTAATCCAGGACATCTCGTGGGCCAGTGGTAGGTGATACACCCTTGTCGCCCTTCGGTTGTGGGTTCAAGTCTCACAGCCTTGCCGGACGCGACGGGTTGCCGCCCGACCTCCGGGTTGTCCTTTTATGGCAATCCAAAATAATCCAAACTAGAACTATCCAAAATAATTCTGTCCAAACTCACAGTCCAACATTTATAAGGAAGGTAAACATAATGTAGATCCTTTTTACCCCGTAATAGCATATGAATACCTTCATCATGTATTCTTTTAATACACTGAAACATCCTGATTTACCATAATCTTTATTGATTACATTCATGCTCCCTTATTCCATATAGAATGCTGGATATACTTCATCAATCCAAAAATGTTTTAAACCCCAACAATGATGGAATAGACAAATCATTAATCAGCTTCAAGGTAGTCAAGAATATCCAATATAATTTATCCAAATCAATCATGTATTATTCTAAAATCACTACCTCGGTATCAGAACCATATTATGGTTTATCTTTCTCTCAACCATATATTTTCCAAAAATTTAACCTTCTATTGAGTCACTTTTCTTTGTTCCACACAATCTCAAGTCCTTAATGAAATAGTACTGCAGTACAATCCTTATATACTCCATAATTATTATAACAAGTACATTGTTGATACAACACTCAATTGACATAATCAACATAAGAACTCTAATCATTCTTCTTCATCTGTGGTAGTATCATAACTTGATTATTATCCAATAGAATCATTTGCGGCATAGTCTGATGACTGGGACATAGGTTCTCGTAGTGTCCAAACTCCTTGCAAATGAAGCATTGTACATTTAAAACCATTTTCTTACCCTTGCAGTCACGTACTTTGTGCCCTTTTCCTCCACACTTATAACAAACTCCCATTCCTTTCAGGCAAGTTCCAGGGTGTTTCTTTCCACAGTTACCACATATGGGAAAATTCTTCTTTTCCCTCTTACCTTTATCCATCTTTCTCTCTTCCATCCTTTTCTTCTCTTGCTTCCTTTCAGAGCCATAGGACTCAGTAAACTCTTTACTTATCTTATCAACACATGATATTATTTCTTCATATGATGATAATACATGCGAGACTATTTCTCTTGTAAATTCTGGCTTAAGACCATAAAATATATGATCCTTCTTTCTCTTTGTAACATGTGCATTGCTAGAGTTCTCATTCCTTCTACTGGGCGCCATTTCTAAACAATGGCATACATTAGATTAGTTTATGAATAACAATACCTAATCCCAAACTTGTAAAACACATAACATAAATTAAATAGTTTATGGATATAATCCATAATCATAAAAATGTATCCTTTGAGGAAGTATATACTCATAAACCCTTCATAATGATTTGTAAGGAAAATGAGAGTTATCCTAAGCATATCCCCCAGGAGTGTCGTAACCAAGAGTACAGCAAGGCCCGTTGTCGTGCACCAGTTCCCGTTCGAGTCTTGCTCAAAGCGGTGTTTTCGGGTTTTACCCCTAGGTACATCTGTGCCAGAGCCGCCTCTACCTGCTCGTATCCAGACAGGGATGTATTGCTCGGAAAACTCACAAAATCTCTACAATACCAAAATTCTAGGAAGTTCTTCTATACTAATCCTCAAAGTTTATCTTAGGTCTATGTGCTCTAATCAGAGTTTATCTAAATCTAGCTTCCAAGGTTTGTACTAAACTTCCTCTGATACCAACTGTAACGCCCCGACCCTATTACCCAGAGTCGGTGCATTATTACATAACATTGGCATGATCACAAGAAAGATCAAATATCGAAAGACCGATTGGTTTAGTAGCCTTGTAAACACTAGATATATTCATAAGTTTTACATTACATCATAAAATGAAAAACTACTACAACAACATAATGTCTCCATAAATCCACACTCATATCCCCACATAATATCCCTGCAGGTCATTCATAATTTACTTCTTCACTTCCTGGGAAAAATAAAACATAGAAAAGGGGTGAGCTCAAATGCCCAGTAAGGATAACAATATAGCGGAAACTTTCATAAATAAGAATAAACATTTAAGGCAATGTATAACTAAAACAAAAGCCTTTCAAACATGAACTTTCAACATAGTATGGCATAAATAAAATGAAATAATGCCATTTACTTATTCACATGGATATTCTACTAATCGAATAATCACATGAAAAATCAATAACCACTTTCATAATGATGGAATGCATAATGATGAACTTTAATTTCTTTGTCAAGGCCTCGTCCCAAGACCTTGGGGCTAACTGTAACCGGAACCCAACCCGGAGTGCCTCTAATAACCGGACACCAACCCGGAGTGCCTCTAATAACCAGACACCAACCCGGAGTGCCTCTAATAACCGGACACCAACCCGGAGTTCCTCTAATAACCGGAGACCAAACCGGAGTTCCTCTAATAACCGGAGACCAAACCGGAGGGCTTACTTTTACCGGTCCCCAACCCGGAACATACTTGTCTAACACATTCATCTGAATGAAAGGTTGATATATAACATAAACATTCGGATTACAAATAACTTATGAAATGTCAATACTCTAAACAAAAACCATGAGTGACATAAGAATAACTTATCCATAGTCGAAAACAGCACAAAACCTTCAATAAAATATGGATGTTTTGTATCATAATAAATCAACTTCAAATAAGCTTAAAAGCCATCAAAGAATGTTGACATAGATGAAATAAAAACTATTTTAGAGAAATATCTCTTTTTTTAAATCATTTTAAAAGTAACATAATTATAAAATAATACATTCAATTTGAAAATATTCTTATAATCTTGTAAGGAAAACTTTGATGATTTTATTACGGCGGTAAATAGCCGCACCCGCCGTATAAGTTAAAAAAAACATTCTTACCTTAAATTTGTTGAAAAGGTTAAAAGTGCATTGTTTGGAAAACGACGGAAAGATTCCTTTAGAAACACATAAGGGTATAAATGAATTTAACCCATATTCTTGTAAATAGTAAAAATGTTTTGAAATACATTATTAAGAAACATGGATGTGGATGATAAAGAGATCCCAGTAGATTATTACGTATAAAGAACCTCGGATAATGAAGAGATTGTGAAATAACCCTTACCAATTTGGTAACTTATGAAACATACAACCCATGAAAGAGGTATCATACAATTAATATGTAAGTACACATAAATTAGAGTGTATTACACAAAGAATATAATTATGGGCAGTACATACACCACACAAAAGGTAATTGTGGCAATATGGCATGAATCTCACGGGAATAAGGAGTGAGATGAAAACCCCTTACCTTGTACTTTTCCTTGGTTGGGGTAGGTTAACATCCTATATAATGGTGAAATAATTGTTATTAAATTATTCAAGAATCATATATATTAATATGATATCATATATGATCTTTTAATATTGATTTGATAATAATATCTTAGTATTATCATTGTTTCGGGTGTTAACTTACTTGTTTTCTTTTATATGTTTTGTTATGTAAGCCATGTTTGTAAAGGATAGGTTGTATATTATTCATATCCAGAATGATATCAAGTCCTTAAACATCATTTTTCAAATCATCAAATGATAATTATACTTGAATGGATACGATGGAGAATGAATCTCATCGCGTTCGTGGAGACGGTAGTCCGTACGTACGCACGAGCGACAATATCATTCTTTTGATATTAAAATAATATATAAATGGATGGTATATCATATATACAGAATAATTAACATGTTATATTTATTATTTACATGAGTTACACATCATTATTATACCCATCCAAATAATAATATATTGAATAACAATTACACCACGACGTGGAGATGGTAAGCCGTACGTACGCACGTATGGTGACATGTTATTCAAAGGGTGGATAGAATACTGAATATGGTTGTACCATATTTATAATAAAATCATAGTATATGTGAGATACTTGAGTTATTATTTTAGAATGGTAAGAACAAAGAAAGAAGAAGTGGAAGAAGAAAGGAACTTGAAAAGGGGTGGTGAAAACATTACCTCTTCTTCGGGTTCTTCCTTTTGATTTGATCAAAGGGATCCTTAGGTTGGCTTTCTGATCAAACTAAGGCCTCTAGGTTGTATTGAGGGATGTTGGGAGAGTATTTGGGCAGAGTTTGGCCGAACCAAAAGGCTTTGAAGGTGTGAAGAAATGAGAAGGAGGAGTGCCCTTTTATAAGAGGGGTGAGGGGCACCTTTGGAAAAGCTAGAAATATTAATTTATAATAAATTCATATTCGGTTTCTAATGGCTCCAAAGTTGACTATTAAAATTTTAAGGTGGGTATAGGTCGAAAACCACTCAACCAATAGAATTTAGATAGGTTTGGGTACTTATGTTAACCTTATCTTTAAGTATTAACTCTAAGTTAATTAGTTTCACTTTTACAATGTCTCTTTGTATTTTTATATAATATGGTTAATAAACATACTATATACATCCAAGAGACCCACAAGTGGTCCATTAATGATGAACCTATCATGATATAAGTATCCTGGCCGAACCTTAGATTTTTAGGAATTTAATATCAATTAATAATATAATATTTGTTTTAAGAACTCTTTTATGTCAATTTTGACACTATTCAATAGTTGATTTTTTTGAAACTCATAACAGATTGATTACTTCGAAAAAAGTAAATTAAATCAATCCTAATATATCATATTATCCTATAAAATTAGTTTAATTCATTAAAAGTTTCATATTATATTTATTTGGGTATTTATAATATCAATTAATTTAATTGTTCACTATTTTAGTAATTACTGCATCATCATTGTGTCATAAATAAAATAAATTATTTAATGTCTAAAAATTATAAATAAAATATAATTATGTAGAAAATCTTTTTATCTTTCTAATTAATTTTTATAATCTAAAATCCAACATATATAACCCTATGTAATAATTGTTTTTATAAAAGATATATGCTTGTGTCATTTTTTTATTCATTTTAACTTAATTAAAATAAAGTGTCCCTATCACCTACAAGTGGCACCATGGGGTCCCCAAATCGACCCAAAGATGCCTATGGTCGAACATGTATCAACCAATAAGGCTAGGACACGTTTTAGGGTAATTTAGTATTATTATAATATTATTTTTTAACCCTTATTTACCAGATTTACCCTTAACCATGGTAAATAAAATATTTACCACAGTAATTATTCAAAATGTCTAAAAATAAAAGTTACCTATTTAAAAAATTTGGACATCCTGATTCCAAATATGGAATCTATTTTTCTAAATTCAAAACACATAAGTTGCAGAAATTAATTTAAAATTAATTCCCGCTGTCAAAACAAAAAGCGTGTTTTTAAGTGATAATAACTATCCAAAGATTGACACTTGTTTATGTTCGGTTTAATTGTAAAATTATGTCCAATGACCAACATTATATTAAATGGTAAAAATATATTCTAAATATACTTTAAAACCACTCAAATTCATAATTTATCACTATTAATTATTTTGATTAAAAAAGTTGTTTTTAATTAAAATTTAGTAATTTTCACTATTCATCAAAATATGAAAGTTATCCGAAAAGTACCAAAATTTCACCTTAGGGTAAATTTGACACTACGAATCCAAAAATGAAGTAAATTTTGAAATATAAAATATATATAATTTCAAAAAGTAGGTATTACTATTCATAACGGCTAGTTTGATCGGTTGTGGTGTGTGTTAAAACTCGAAGTTGCGTACAACACACGCTACTGTATTATTCAATGGAAAGCGTACCGTGGAAGCTTGGGATGTTTCATTTTAAATTTTTTGATGTCCCCATTTAGTAAAAAATTTTAAAATATTGTATTTAAAAAAGGGTTCACTATTAAAAGTTGATAAAAGTGCAATACTGAAAATGAATTTGTTCTTGCATTATATCTAAGAAACTCATAATATGGATTCTAAAATTATAAGGATTATATAAAGTTTAAAATTTAGATAATACTATTCATAACCTCTTTTGAATGGCTTTTTTTTTGTAATTCATGGTGTGATTGAACTCAGTGTTGCGTGTAGTGCAAGTTATTGAATTATTTTGAAGAAATAACACACTATGAAATCTTGGGGTGTTACACCTTCTATAATCCCTAATAGAAGTGAAAGGTAAAACATGAGTTATGGTTTGAAACAATAGTTCATGATACCTAGTGTAGATAGAATACATCACGAACATGCAGTTCTCCCAACTGATCCACTAAGAAGATTTCCCGTATAGGAAAGAAGTGAGCTACCTCATCAGTCTGTTGAAAATAACCCAAATAACATCATTATTTCAAGGAATACTCAGGATACCCAACCCAAAATCCATGGTCACGTCATCCTAGTTCTATTCATAAATTAGTAATGGTTATAGTAAACCACCTGGTCATTGATGCTCAACCTTCACTTACTAACAGGCGTAACATCGTGTCACGAACCATACTATCCCATTTTTCATGCCCCACCACCAAAATTATCATCATAGTTCATAGTACATTTTGGTCATACCTAGATGTAACACCCACTTATAGGAATGAAACTCACACATAAGTTCCTCACACATGCTTGTAGGCATAACAACCCAATTCCTAAGATAAATGATCTCATCCTCATATCTTCTTCAATCAGAAGGTGACTCCCCACCTTCATGGATTTCCCTCAAGGTCAAGCACTACAAATCCTCATAATACCTATCTCTAATCTTGATCAAAAGTGTATAATCCACTGAAACTGATACAAGAGTCATCTTCTCTTGACTCTCCTAAACCACAACATGCATCTCAGCCAGTAAGGTCATCATCTTCCACTCATCACTAGACTCCTAAACCACCTGAGTTAGAGTTTTCCTACTCAAAGTATCAGCCACACCGTTTCCCTTCCTGAGAGTATATTCTAGCTAAAAATCAAACGACTGTAAATAATCAACCCATATCCATTGTCGAAGATTCAAATCTTGTTGGGAGAAGATATAATTTAATCTCTTATGATCAGTATACATAGTAAAATTTTCACCCAACAGATAATGTTTCCAACACTTCAAAGAATAAACAACTACTGGAAACTCAAGATCATGCATAGGGTAGTTCTATTCATATGGCCTCAACTTATGAGACCCGCACACCCCAACTCTATCTCCCTACATCAACACTATGCCAATTATGATCCCACAAGCATCAAAAAACACCGTATAGTCCTCACTTGGACCAAGTAGGATCAATATTGGTGCCAATTTCAATTGATTTTTTTAACTCATAGAAGTAATTATCACATGATTCCAACAAGTCAAACTTTATCCCTTTATTGGTCAATCCTGAAAGTGACACTTCCAATCAAGAAAAGTCCTAGATGAATCTCTGATAATATCCAGCTAACCCTAGAAAGATTCGGATATCGAACACATTCTTGGGATTCTCCCAAGACACCACTTCCTGAACATTCTCTAGGTATACTGATACACCTTCATTTGAGATTATGTGACCCAATAAGTGTACCTAATCAATCCCAAAATGAAACTTAGATAGCTTGGCTTATAACCAATGTTGTCTTAGTGTACTCAAGATGATGTCAAGATGTTGGGTATGATCATCATGATTCTTGTAGTACACCAAGATGTCATCCATAAACACCACCAAAAAATGATCCAGGCATGGATAGAAGATTCTGTTCATCAAGTCCATAAAAACTTCCAGTACATTCATCAACCCAAACAACATTTCAATGAACTCATATAGGCCATACCTTCTTCTGAAAGTAGTTCTCAATATATCATAAGTTTGAAATCTCAATTAATGATACCCAAATCTAAATTCTATCTTGGAAAAGACACAAGAACCCCTCAACTGGTCAAAAAGATCGTTGATACATGGAAGAGGATGATTGTTCTTCACTTTCATCTAGTTCAACTTATAGTAATTGACATATAAGAGTAAACTCCCATCTGCCTTCTTGGCGAAAAAAATTAGTGAACCCCAAGGTGACCTACTTAGTTGGATAAACCCCTTATCCTCCAACTCCTCTAGCTGAGTATTGAGACCTTGAATCTCTTTTGGTTCCATTTTGTATGGTGGAATTGAAACTGGATCATCCCCCAACATGAGCTCAATTGTGAATTCCACATCTCTCTCAAGTGGAAGCCCTGATAAGTCTTTAAGAAACACATCCTAAAATCTATCTACTACGGGTGGAAAGACATCCTGTTTTACACCCCATCATCTAACAACAAACTAGTTACCTGGGTTATGAGCTCTCCCAATTGCTGATTAATTGGCCCTACTCGACCTGCCAAGATATCCCACTCTCCACGATGAATGTAACTTTCATTGGTAGGAGATGTACATGTCACTCTCCTCTAGTAACAATATATGTGGGATTGGTATGCTACTAATCAGTATATACCCAAAATTAGGTCAAAGCCTGACATGCCAAGAATATAGAGATTCCATAGAAAATGATACTCCCCAACTTTAAGAGAACACCCCTTGCACAAACAGATATCTCTCGATTGTACTCCTAACGGTGTATATATCATCATAACCCCTATCACAAACTCCATCACCAGGCTCAAACCATTTACAAGTTTTGTAGAAATAAATAAATGATAGGCACCGGTATCAAATAAGGAACTAGATAATGCAAAGCTATAAGAATAGTATCTCTCAATATCGATGGTACAACCTCGCTATCCACAAGAGTAGGCTGAATTACATGAAACTATCCTATCTCTCTTCCCTATGATGTAACTTGAGTCCCCTATACTACACCACTCTAATTATATGGGCGCTCTTTCCTAGAAGAACTACGTCTACTACCTCTATTTCCTAGGAAAGTAAAAATATAGCTACTAGACTAATATGGTGCAAAAGATCCCTTTATCTCACCCTAGTTTTGTCTAGATCCTCCTCCACTACCCATATATCATGGGTTCCCGCATAAATTCCGTAGATGTACCATCCTACCACAAGATCGAAACTCCACCAGTGGTCAAGAATAATGTCTATGAAAGTGGCCTTGCCAAACTCACTGGTGACATATGATCCATGTAAGGTCCTGTGTGACTAAACCTTATCCCTTGACACTCTTCCTACTATCCCTTGGATAACACCCTCGTAATGATTCTTCATGATCTTAGAAGATGTACCTCCTGATTTCCCAGTAGTAACCACATGTCCTGCACTAGAAACCTCATTTAGGTTCCCCTCAATAATGAGATCCTGATCCACCACTTCATAAAACTTATTTAACCAAAATAGGTTAAACTGGGACTTAATTTCACATTTAAGTTTTTCCTATAAATGCCTCTCCATAGCTGTCTCATCCCTTTACAATATTGGAGAAAATTGTTGCAAGTTTATAAATCATCTATCATAGTTTATCAAAAACATAATCCTCTGAGTCAACCTCATAAATTTATCATCTCTCTCCTGCCTCAACTTCTCTAGATTGAAGTGCTCCAAGAACTTCTCCAAGAAGTCCTTCCATAACATACCATCATCCTATCCAGTACGAGCCTGAACATCCCACTAGTGCTTCACTGATCCTTGTAGCATATAAGTATCCAACTTAACCCTCCTCTTATCAGGAGTCTCTAAATGTTCACGTATAGTCTTAATAGACTCCATCCACAATTCATCTCCCTTAGGTCCACCCTCTCTAGTAAAATTTGGAGGGTGCTATAATCGAAAATCCCACATGAGGTCATACATACTCCTCAAAACTCAATTTGGGTCTCTTTCCTTGAATTGTATGAAGCGAGAAAAGTTTGTTTGGAACTTCTCCCCTGCTTCCTCACCCAGCACTATCAGTTCCTCAGGTTCCACTACCAGTAGATCATCTCTAGCCTTATCCTCCCATCATCCTCTCAACAAGAATTTTCATGGATACATATCTCTACAATTCAAAATGCACGTATCAGGGCACATAACACCACTTTATCATGTTTACTTGATAGGAAAACCCAAAAAGGCACAACAAGTCTTTTTTCCCAAACCCCACCACATAATGAAAACCGAGGCGCTATCACTACCCTTAACCATCTTACATCTTGGTCATGGTTAACAAAGGGTAAAATCATTCTCATCATTCAAGTTTCATTCAACGCCCACTTATTCACATCTTGCATAATTTTTTTATAATTCTAAAGATCATATTAGGCACATTTTCATTTAAAACACACAAAGAAGGAGAATAATTCAATTTTAAAAACTTACCCAAAACTTGTTTTCTCATGCGTGCCTAAAATGATGCATGTCACAAAATAATTCTGAGTGCCTAGAATGATGCTTGAAACTCAACTCTCGTTCCATACCAATCCATGGTTCAAATCTCATAAAATATTAGAAAAAATATTCACATCACACAACAAGTGCATCACCTATAGTGAAATAATATTCAACTATATCAACAAATAAAAATAACAACAATCCCACCCTGGGTACTTGGGTCCTTACCCATACATGGATTTAAAACCCCCATGGATGAGCTCATTCCCAAGGCCCGAATATTCCTAGTCTCCTATATACCTTTCCCAAATAACAAGATAAAATAAAAGAAAAGAAATATCTTCTGATACCACTTTGTAACGTCCCAAACCGGGTGCCACACATCAGTGCCCTGAACTGGTCGGTCACATGAACTCAAGCATGCCTCCCCGTATGCCAGAGGCTTCTGACTAGTAGTGAGGGTCTGATATCGGTCATGGGGAGAATATAATCTCTTTATCAGAGTAATACAATATAAGAAATAAATAAACAATAACTAAATGACATATAATCATAACCAGGATAATACCAGTATCACAAGATGTCCAAAAAATGGAAGTACAATATCAAACTATACAGTAAAATATGTGTCACATACATAGATTATTTTAAATGTTTTTTTATTTTAATTTCCATTAATTCTTTGTTTTAGGGGTTTCCAAAGGTTTTATGGAGAATAGGTGAGTTTTAATGAATTGGGCCAAACCGTGAGCCCAATTCCAGATTTAAAAATAAATTTTATTTCTTTTATAACTTTTTCATTTTTTAATATTTTTCACTCATTCCAACTCCTAAATGTCCTCCCCTGATATATTAACACCAAAATTAAAATTTGGAGCCTTTAAAAATCCATAACCAAGGTTTATGTTGGTTTTTATTTAAGGGATTGGGCCTGCCCGAAAGCCCAATTCCAGTTTTAAAAATAAAGTTTGATTAATTAATAACTTATTCATTTTTAAGGATTTTTTGGTGATTCCAAGCCTCAAAAACGCACCCTGAACCCAGTCGCACGCCCAAGCTCTTTCTACCCTCTTTGGATATCTTATTCATCATGATTTAATGCTGAACTTATTAGGGTTTCTAAAATCGGGCAGATTTGAAGAGGTAAATTCATTCCTTCACATCTCCTTCAATATTTAATATTTTCCCCCATTTCAGTCCCCACATGATCTCCTCCTCATCAGTCGAGCCTAACTATCAGGTTTTTCTACTTTGAGTTTCAAAATTTGGTTAATTCGGGGTAATTTCTTCAAGATTTTTCAAGGTGAGTGTTCCTCCCTTCCACTTCTTCCATTTCCATAGGGTTTTATCCCTCTTTCTTGATGTTCCAAAGTGTCCAGAACCTAGGGTTCGTACCTAGGGTTTAACCATGGGTCTTTTTGGTGAAAATTTGTAGCCTAGGGATGGATTTATCATCCTTGTGGTGCCGGGGTGGTGCGGTTGATATTTCGCACCATGTTTTGAGGGATTCGACAATTTCGGTAGGTGATTCCGTGGGTAACCATTTAATGATGAGTTAGTTTGCTTGATTAAATAATTTTAAATTTTCCTTATGTGCTGTGAATTATGAGAAAACCATTTTTGGTAGCAATAGTAAACCATTTGGTATTAAAGTTACATTTTTTCTTGAAGTGTGTATTTTTCAAATGTATTTCATGTGTTATCTCTTGTGGTAGTTTTGTAAAAAGTGGAAGTGATTTATTAGTTGTTGAAATGTGCTGCCAATTATGGTTGGGTAATGATATAGTGCCATGTGGGCCTAAAAAGGGGGTGTATTTGAATGGTTTTATCTATATAACCTTGTTATACTCCTTGAAAGTGTTTTATGGATTTGTGTGTTCTCATGGGTATCTTTTGTGATATTGTTCAAGGTGATTATATAACATTTGAAAGTGGATTATTACATGTTTATTGGGCTGAAAATTCTGTTTTGGTAGGGTCTTGGTGTGATTTGGGCTTAAAAAGAGGTTTTTGAAATGGGTTTTATGTGCAAATTTTGGGTATACTCTTTATAATTTTTTTATGAAAGTTTTGAATGGTTTATTGAGTTGTGTAATAGGTGAAACTATATCAGCAAACTGTTTTGGTAGGATTATATTTTTAAAAGGTCCATTTCATTTGTGAAAATGCTGTTATGTGATATGTATCATCTTGGAAATATTTTATTAAATTGTTTGAAGGAGATATTGAGGAGTGAAAGTGACGCGAAAGTGATGTGGAGTGTTTTGTGTGAATGTGATGTGAAAAATTGAATTTTTGATTATGAAAGAAGTGTTATTTTCCATGTGTGTGGGCTATTATATGAGTTGAAATATCTTATAATTATTTTATAAAATTGTTTAATGGTTTTTTGGAAGTGTTGAAGAAATGTGAAATGTGTTGTGGGCTACTTTGGTGTGAGTCGGATTTCAAAATCATTTTGAATGAAAAATGGATTTTTGTGACTTGTGTGGTATACATATGGGCTGTTTGGTTAATTTGTGATGTGGAAATGATATTTCCATGTTCAATGTATATTTCTTGACTTGTTGAACTTGTTTGAGCACAAGGGGAAAACCTGGGTATCTAGGTGGGTGGACGTGTACTAGTATGCTAGTGAATCCATGGGGTTTGGCCTCAGTTTCACTTAGCAAGATTGACGCTTACAACTATAACTAAACTATGATGATGATGATTGGGGACCACTAGGTTATGGGTATGTTCCCTACTAGTGGCTCGTGCATGAGAATGGATATTTTTGATGGTTACTCTCACCGAGATACGAGGTACCTGAGACCCACAACTAACTAGTGCCTAGGGGTTATTTCATATTTGATTGTGCTCATTAGTTACTTTATACTTACCGTCGGCATATGGTACATTTGGATGGAAAATTCAGTAGCTTTGTTGTTTATTTTAAAAGTGTTAACCCATTAAAATAGCCCACTTGAAAACTGTTTTTATTCAAAGTCGCATCTTTTAGAAATTGTAACTAGTTTTTTTATGTTTTTGAAAACTTGCATGATTTTTGTCTTTAAATGTTTATCACATGGAATATCTTAGTGGTGGTATCCTAATGGTCATTGGCTCACACCCTAATTACACCCTTGGGTGTAAGTAGACTTGGTTATTTTTGTTGTCGCAGGTTGGGTACAGTTTTTAGTACCATTGGTTTGGGTTTCTAGCAGGTCCTTGGTGTTGAAGTCTTGTGGGGATGGCTTGAGGGAGGTGCCTCTTGCCATGTGGAAGTTCTTGGGATATTTCATTTTGGTTTTGTACCTTTAGTATAGTCTTTTTGAGTTATTTTACGCTATGTAATTCAGTTCTGAATTTTTGTAAAAGATTGTTTGGTTTGAAAAATCCAGATTTGTTTTATTGGATTCTTTTGTTGTTTTAAGATTATAAACTCAGGAAAATCGTTCCCAATTCTCATTTTATGATACCCGGGCACTTGTGCCAGCCCGTGGGGGTCGGGAATTCCCTTCGGGTCTTGCCATGGACCGGTTCGGGTGCCGATTTTGAAGGTGACCAGATTCGGTTCGTGACAAAATGGTATCAGAGGAGGTTCAGTTTAACTCTTCGGGTCATGTTATTTGGGGAACAGTCGAGATAGTCTGGATTTAGGATTTTTGGGACATGGAATTCCAGTTATGGGTAGTGTTCCTGATCACCACACCTCATAATGGGATTCAAGTTTCCAAGAGAAGTCGGGATTTATCTAAGTCCTTTGGTTTTCTTGGTTCGATGATGATTAAGGGAAATGAAAAGAGAGTTGGGTTAATGGTCCTAGTGAGGTCGCAGGGCATGACAAGCCATGTGGAGCCAAGGATTTTCCCTAGAACACTCTCCGTGACAGTGAAGTGATTGGAATATGGCCGCCAACCATATTTCCAAGTCACCCACTGAAACTAGTTTCCTCTCGCATTGTTTTGTGCTTAGGTTTTGAAATCTTGGCACTTTGGTTTTAAGAAGTGTAAAGTTTTTGTGAAATTATTTTCAAATAAATAGGGAATGGTTTGATTTATGAAATGGTGGAAGTGAATTTTTAGAATTGTTTTGAAATGGAAAATGGTGTGCTTACACCTCTTTTGAAAGAAGGTACTATATTGAAGTTGGTTTTGAAAAGTGTTTCCAATAGAGTTTTATAAACAATCAAAGGGTGTTTTAATAGGATGAGGTGTTTTGAAATTGATATGAATATCTTGAAAGTGAGTTCTTTTCCAAATGGTTTCATCTTTATGAAATGTTTTGTAAGATGTTAATTGGTATTTTGATCTCATTGTTAGCAGTTTTGAGAAAAAGGTTGGGTTGGTTGACCATTTTGTTTTTGAAAAGTGGAAAGAATTTTTGTTTTAACCTTTGGTATTTCCGTGAGTGACCACATGCATGGGGTTATATGGGATGATGGATGGTTGATGGAATGATTGGATGAGTGCTGTAATGGATATGAGGAGGGTGCCCGGTGTGGCACAAAAACATGCATGTGTGAGGCCCATGGGGTACCATTGGTGGATACACTTACTGCTAAACCATTTGTTTTCAAAGAATTGGTTTTAAAGAAAAACATGATGTCTTGATGAATAGTTTGGTATGGTTTGTATTATGGGTTTTTGAAAATGTTGATATTGTGGGATGTTTTGAGTTCAAGAACCCCTTCTGTTTGAACTGTGTTTTGGGTTTGTGTTTGGTTGGTAAACTGTGTTGTAAGGATGGTTAATGGTCTCTTTTGAAAAATGTTTTGGGATACCTTTACAGTGGTTCCCTTCATGTGTTTGGATCTGGTTTGTGGCATGTTTTGACTAAGGTACCAGCTTGGTTGGGTCCTTGGGTTCTCTCATTAGATAAGGTACGCCCCCATTAAGGGTTAATGCACAACTGAAGTGCAACCTGTATTGTTTCGCCATTGGAAAATCCTCCAGTTGATCAATATAAGGAATATTTTATCGATCATTGTTGATTGAGTCTACACCCATTCATTTCATTGATTTGTGGATCCTCTTGTAGTGTTATAGTGCTTGTGGAAGGTTGAAAGAGACCTTAGTTTCTTAAGTTTCCTGATTCATCGAAGGTGGAAGTGTTCTTTTGTTGTTAGTGTGGATGAGTGTCTTGATGGTGTCTAAGAGGGCCTCTGGGTTCTTTATAGTTTCTTTGAAGAAAGAGTTATTATTAAACCACCAATTTTTAGATTTTGGTCATGATAGGATATTGTGTCCACTTTTTGGACTTGTCTCTTGTTTAGGGACTTTAAATATGGTCTCGTTCCATGTATTGTTTCTATCAATCTCAAGGGTCATGTTCAGTGACGCATTGTGATGTTGTGTTCTCTTTTGACTATAAAGGTGAAGGTCACACAATCCTCTGAGGTTATATGTTATGTTGGGAGTATGTATCCCTTGGGAAAAACATCAAATCCTCTATCTTAGAGGAAGGTGTTTATACGTGTCATTCCCTTCTGTTGTTTCTCACCTAAAGAAACAAGGTGCAATGTGTGTGCATCTTCTGATCCCTTATTTCAGTGAAATTTCTGGTTTTGGTAAAGTGGGTTATGGAGTGTGTTATATCTTGATGAACCCATCGGGGTATGCGGTGTAGTTGTTTGTGGCACCGAAAGAAGAAGTTCCACATAGGAGTTTCAACAGCCTAACTGCGTGGCCGAAGATGCTTCAATATTTTGAGCTCCAGCCATAGGTCCCGGAGAGAAGCTGGCGCGTAGTCAGGGGAAACTCTAGTGTCGTTTAAACCCTTGTACAAAGTCCTATCCTCAGTATGAAATATAGGAAGAGTTTAAACCTATGGTTTCATCATATTTCTTCTGTTTTTCCCATTCGGTGGAAATAGGTGGAGGGTCTTGTACCCATGTCATCACAAAATGTTATTCCCTCCCCCTTTGGTTTCCATTGAGTCTTTGGAGAATGGTTGGAAATTTTGCTAGACAGGTTGAGCACACGGGTTTCACATGGTTTGTTCTAACCATGAACAAAAAAAAATAACCATGAAAATATAAGGATCCACATAGTTATTGCACACTTTCCCAAACTGTGCAGACTAACCGTGCGACCGTCCCAACTCTTTAATTTTGGGGTCTTTTCGTGTCGGCCCACGCCGATCGGTTAAGATGGTTGGTTCTTATGGTGGGGAGACACACTATGAGTCTTGTATAAGTTCTTTTGTAAATTTCTGATGGAAGTATTCCCTTTTTATTGGGGAGTCCATTCAGGCCTCCCCCTGTTAGTGTCCTGATTCTTTCTCGAGAAAAAAAATATAGGTTGTCTCTTATGGTGGGGAGGTAATTTTTGTTCCCCCATACCAGTAACTCAGACTTATCCATGGTTGTGGATTGGAAGTAGGTAGTCTCATTCAGATCTATCAAGCTACCTACATCTTCCTTTAGTAAACATTGGGATTGGGGAGTGCCCAATGGTCTAGTTAAAGTAAGGTAAGTGTAACCTTCTTCGATGTTGTTGTTCATTTGGGTGAATTGCTTGAGTCTTGTTTGGATAGTGTTTAATGAGTTTTAATTTGGGATAAATTATGAATGTGATTTATTATTTCATGAAAGTGGTTTAAGTTTTGTTTTTGAGAGTAATCCTTCATTAATTGATCACTGGAGGTGTTTTGGCCGTTGGGGGAGAAACCTGACAAGGGAGTACCTCTTGGTTTTCTCAGTTGGGTTTGGTTGTTGCTTTGGCCTTGCTGTGACTTTCCAGGGAGGAAAATTTTCATGGTGGGGAGAATTGTCACATACATATCTTATTTCAAATGTATTTTTATTTTAATTTCCATTAATTCTTTGTTTTGGGGGTTTCCAAAGGTTTTATGGAGAATAGGTGAGTTTTCATGAATTGGGCCAAACCGTGAGCCCAATTCCAGATTTAAAAATAAATTTTATTTCTTTTATAACTTTTTTATTTTTTAATATTTTTCACTCATTAAAACTCCTAAATGTCCTCCCCTGATATATTAACACTAAAATTAAAATTTGTATCTTTTGGAAATCCATAACCAAGGTTTATGTTGGTTTTTATTTAAGGGATTGGGCCTGCCCGAAAGCCCAATTCCAGTTTTAAAAATAAAATTTGATTAATTAATAACTTATTAATTTTTAAGGATTTTTCAGTGATTCCAAGCCTCAAACGCGCCCCCTGAACCCAGTCGCGCGCCCAAGCTCTCTCTACCCTCTTTGGAGCTCTTATTCATCGCGATTTAATGCTGAACTTATTAGGGTTTCTAAAATAGGGAAGATTTGAAGAGGTAAATTCATTCCTTCATATCTCCTTCAATATTTACTCTTTTTCCCCCATTTCAGTCCCCACATGACCTCCTCCTCATCAGTCAAGTCTAAATATCAGGTTTTTCTGCTTTGAGTTTCAAAATTTGGTTAATTAGGGGTAATTTCTTCAAGATTTTTCAAGGTGAGTGTTCCTCCCTTCCACTTCTTCCATTTCCATAGGGTTTTATCCCTCTTTCTTGATGTTCCAAAGTGTCCAGAACCTAGGGTTCGTACCTAGGGTTTAACCATGGGTATTTTTGGTGAAAATTTGTGGCTTAGGGCTGGATTTATCATCCTTGTGGTACCGGGGTGGTGCAGTTGATGTTTCACACCATGTTTTGAGGGATTCGACAATTTCGGTAGGTGATTCCGTGGGTAACCATTTAATGATGAGTTATTTTGATTGATTAAATAATTTTAAATGTTAATTATGAGAAAACCATTTTTGGTAGAAATAGTAAACCATTTGGTATTAAAGTTACATTTTTTCTTGAAGTGTGTATTTTTCAAATGTATTTCATGTGTTATCTCTTGTGGTCATTTTGTAAAAAGTGGAAGTGATTTATTAGTTGTGGAAATGTGCTTCCAATTATGGTTGGGTAATGATATAGTGCCATGTGGGCCTAAAAAGGGGGTTTATTTGAATGGTTTTATGTGTATAACCTTGTTATAATCCTTGAAAATGTTTTATGGATTTGTGTGTTCTCATGGGTATCTTTTGTGATATTGTTCAAGGTGATTATATAACATTTGAAAGTGGATTATTACATGTTTTTTGGGCTGAAAATTCTATTTTGGTAGGGTCTTGGTTTGATTTTGGCTTAAAAATAGGTTTTTGAAATGGGTTTTATATGCAAAGTTTGGGTATACTCTTTATAATTATTTTATGAAAGTTTTGAATGGTTTATTGAGTTGTGTAATAGGTGAAACTATATCAACAAACTGTTTTGGTAGGAGTATATTTTTAAAAGGTCCATTTAATTTGTGAAAATTCTGTTATGTGATATGTATCATCTTGGAAATATTTTATTAAATTGTTTGAAGGAGATATTGAGGAGTGAAAGTGATGTGAAAGTGATGTGGACTGTTTTGTGTGAATGTGATGTGAAAAATTGAATTTTTGATTATGAAAGAAGTGTTATTTTCTATGTGTGTGGGATGTTATATGAGTTGAAATATCTTATAATTTTTTTATAAAATTGTTTAATGGTTTTGTGGAAGTGTTGAAGAAATGTGAAATGTGTTGTGGGCTATTTTGGTGTGAGTCAGATTTCAAAATCATTTTGAATGAAAAATGGATTTTTGTGACTTGTATGGTATACATATGGGCTGTTTGGTTAATTTGTGATGTGGAAATGATATTTCCATGTTCAATGTATATTTCTTGACTTGTTGAACTTGTTTGAGCACAAGGGAAAAACCTGGGTATCTAGGTGGGTGGACGTGTACTAGTATGCTAGTGAATCCATGGAGTTTAGCCTCAGTTTCACTTAGCAAGATTGACGCTTACAACTCTAACTAAACTATGATGATGATGATTGGGTACCACTAGGTTATGGGTATGTTCCCTACTAGTGGATCGTGCATGAGAATGGATATTTTTGATGGTTACTTTCACCGAGATACGAGGTACCTGGGACCCACAGCTAACTAGTGCCTAGGGGTTATTTCCTATTTGCTTGTGCTCATTAGTCACTTTATACTTACCCTAGGCATACAGTACATTTGGCTGGAAAATTCAGTAGCTTTTTTGTTTATTTTGAAAGTGTTAACCCGTTAAAATATCCCACTTGAAAACTGTTTTTATTCAAAGTCGCATCTTTTAGAAATTGTAACTAGTTTTTTTATGTTTTTGAAAACTTGCATGCTTTTCATCTTTAAATGTTTATCACATGGAATCTCTTAGTGGTGGTATCCTATTGGGCATTGTCTCACACCCTACTTACACCTTTGGGTGTAAGTAGACTCAGTTATTTTTGTTGTCGCAGGTTGGGTACAGTTTTTAGTACCATTGGTTCGGGTTTCTAGCAGGTCCTTGGTGGTGAAGTCTTGTGGGGATGGCTTGAGGGAGGTGCATCTTGCCATGTGGAGGTTATTGGGATATTTAATTTTGGTTTTGTACCTTTGGTATAGTCTTTTTGAGTTGTTTTATGCTATGTAATTCAGTTCTGAATTTTTGTAAAAGATTGTTTGGTTTGAAAAATCCAGATTTGTTTTATTGGATTCTTTTGTTGTTTTAAGATTATAAACTCAGGAAAATCATTCCCAATTCTCATTTTATGATACCCGGGCACTTGTGCCAGCTCGTGGGGATCGGGAACGCCCTTCGGGTCTTTCCATGGACTGGTTTGGGTGCCGATTTTGAAGGTGACCAGATTCGGTTCGTGACAATATGTCATGCTAATTTACATGCCAAGTGACAAAATGTAACTCAAAAGTAAATATACTGATAAATTCTAAGTTGTTTTCGAACCACATCTAGTTCCCTCATCTATGATCCATCCCAACTCAGCCATATATAATAGTTCCTTTTCCCTTATCCTATCCTGAAACCATGAAATCTATTCGGGTAGTGATCAGGCAACCCAAGTAGGGTGTGATTACAACTCAGTAGGCCACCACCAATGATGTCTAAAAAAATATCAAGTCAAATAACAGTGTATGCAGTTATATAAAGAATAAATCACAATGAATAAATAAATAGTTATCACATTATCAACTATTCTTTATATAACCACAATGACCCCCAGGTTCCCGTGGACACCCATACCTCAACACCTACTTAGGCCCATGTCAGAGTCTGAACCATCCCCAAGGGATATCATATCTCAAAATTCCATTATTACCATTCTTCATCTCAATCAACACATGAATTCCATTGTTACCATTCATTATATCAGTTAACACATGAATTCCATTATTACCATTCATTGTATCAATTAACACATGAATCTCATTGTTACCATTCATTGTATCAATTAACACATGAATTCTATTATTACTATTCATTTTCTCAATTCACTTATGAATGAAATTGTTACCATTCATCATTATAATTCACTCATGAACACCATTGTTACCATTAATTATTTCAAATTCACCCCATTAATTAATTAAATAATTAATTAATCATCTCATTCTCATTACTAATTTAATAATTAGTTCATCACATCAATCCCTTTAATTAATTCCCCAAATAATTAATAAAATCAATCCCATTTAATTAATTCACCAATTAATTAATCACATGTATCTCATTACTAATTCAACAATTAGTTTATCAAATCAATCCCCATAATGATCACAAGAATATCCAATAATAAATTTTATAAGTAATTATCCCAATTTAACAAATTCAATATAATAATAATTAATTCATAATTAATTATTCAATTCAAAATCCCAATATCCCATAATTAATTCAATAATTAATTATTAAATTCAATAACCCAATATTTCAATAATTTACTCAAAAATTAGTTATCCCAAAATCCCAATTCAATATTCTAATAATTAACTCAATAATTAATTATCCCCAAACCCCAATTAAATACTCCGATAATTAACTCAACAATTAATTATCCCCAAATCCCAATTCAATATTTCGATAATTAACTCAATAATTAATTATCCCCAAATCCCAATTCAACATTTTGATAATTAATTCAACAATTAATTATCCCAATTTCACAATTATTTAATTAATTAATTCACCAAATTAATTAATTTAATTAGGAAATTCAATTGCTAAACAAACTCTATAAATTATACAATTACATACATGTAATTGAAATCATGACTACGGGATTTTAATAACAGACCACCTGACTCAATTTTTTGATGAACGATCACCCAAAGGAGAACCCCAATTTGAAGGGAATCAATGAAGAACACAATAATGAACATGATCTAGATTGAAAACCTAAATCCATGATTAAACAAAACAAGACCTCTTAAATCTTGATCTAGATCCAATAATCCTAGATATAGATTCAAAAAACCTAGATCTATATCCAAAAAAATAGAGAATAAAAACCCACCAAAAGAATTGGAGGAGAACGAAAGAGTGAGGAGAAATAAATCACAAAGAAACCACATACCTGAGGAGGTTTAGATATATTAACTGGGCTTCAAATCACAAATAATGGAGGTCCAAGGGCCTTGGAATCCCTATGGGAGGCTTTATAATTGATAGAAAATGATTATGGGTTGAGTTAGGGAGTTTGGGGGTATAAGGCAGGGGTTTGGGAATTTTTTTTAATAAAATTCAGGGGATTAAAATCCCATTCGCATGGTTTGCTGCTCAGGGCATATGATTTCCTATAACTGTATGCCTCAACTGGGTGCCTCTTCTAGGGAGTTCATGGTTTTACAAACCACATGTTAGCCCTGAAAAACCCTTTTATCTAGGGTTGCATGATTTTCTAGGCTAGGGTGCATGGTTAGGGAAAATCATGCACCAACCCTGAACTGCCTCTTTATTCCATTTTTATCAAATTTTTACCCAAACACATCCCAAGGTAAAACCCAAATGAAAATTACTCAACACAAGACAAGAGAGTACCTGTAAATGGGCTCAAGACATATCTATAAAAGTTCGAGGTTTTACAATATCCCTAACTTATAACAAGTCATCCTTGAGATGTACTCCCAAGAGTCTCTAAGATTCTGAGTCAAAATGAGTGGGAAACTAAGCCATTGTATCTATCTTTCTATCCTAAGTTTCCTCCTGAACATGGTCATGTTTCCAAAATACACGAACTATCAGCACAATTTTTTCCCACAACACTTTCTCACTACGATCCAACATGTGTATCAGATGCTCCTCAAAGGAAGCATCTATCTCAATCTCAACATCATCCAAATCGATCAAATGAAAAGGGTCATGATGATACCACCAAAGTTGTGACACATGAAAAATATCATGCATAACACTGTATCTCTATAGAAGAGCCAATCGGTATGCCACCGACTCGATTCTCTTCACCACCTCAAATTGTCTAATGAACCTAGGCGCCAACTTTCCATATCTCTATATCTTACGGTGACCCAATATAGGAGACACCCGAAGGAATACACGATAACCCTATGAAAACTCTAGGGGTCATCAATTTCTATCAGCATATGACTTTAGTGTACTCTAAGCCGTAGCCATATGTTTCCAAATTATATGAACCTGCTCCGACATTTCCTACATGAGACTCGGTCCCAAAAACTCTAACTTACTCGCCTCCATCTATCATAGAGGTGATCTATATAGTCTACCATAACTTACCTCATATTGTTCCATCTGTATAGTATCCTGATAACTGTTGTTATAGGTGAACTCCACCAAATCTATGTTATTTTCCCAAGTCCCACCAAAGTCTAGGACACATGATCGCAACATATCCTCAATCACCTATATAGTACACTCCAACTTCCCATATATCTATGGGTGGAATTCCTTACTCAACAAAACCTGTATACCTAGCACCTTCTGTAATCCCTAACCGAAGCATGAAGTTAAATGTGAGTCACTATCTGAAACAATAGTCTGCAACACCCTGTGAAGATAGACTACCTTCCAAACATACATTTCTCCCAAATTCCCCACTAAAAAAGTTTCCCATATAGGCAATAACTTTCCTACCTTCATTAGTCTATCCACAATAACCCAAATAACATCATTCTTCTGAGGCATCCTTAGGATACCCAAAAAAAATCCATGGTAACATCCTCCCACTTCCATTTCGAAATGGGAAATGACTATAGTAAACCACCTAGTCATTGATGCTTAGCCTTAACCTGCTAAAAGGTGTTATATCGTGTCACAAACCCTACTATCTCATTTTTCATTCATGCTCCTAAAACTTTCACCATAGGCCATAATACATTTTGGTCATACCTAGATATACCACCAACTTTGAGGCATGAAACTCACACATCAGCTCCTCCCGCATGCTTGTAGGGACAAAAACCCAATTCCTAACATAGATGACCTTATCCTCATATATGCTCCAATTAGAAGGTGACTCCCCACCTTAAAGGATTTACCTCAAGGTCAAACACTCTAGATCCTCAGAATAACTATCACTAATCTAGATCAAAAGTGTATAATCCACTAAAAGTGATAAGAGATTCATATCCTCCCGACTCTCCTAAACCACAACATGCATCTCATCCAGTAAGGTCATCATCTTCCACTTATCACTAGACTCCTGAACCTCCTGAGCTCGAGTCTTCCTACTCAAAATGTTAGCCACACTTTTTCCCTTCCCAGGAGTATATGATATCTCAAAACCAAACAACTACATATACTCAACCCATATATACTATTGGAGATTCAAATATCATTGGGATAAGATACACTTTAAGATCTTGTGATCAACATACACAGTAAAATTTTCTCCCAACAGATAACATCACCAACACTTCAAAGCATAAACGAATATTAGAAACTCTAGGTCATGTGTAGGGTAGTTCTGTTTATGTGTCCTTAAATTATGAGACCATTACACCATAACTCTACCTCCTTTCATGAACACTACTCCAAGTCCAATCCTAGAAGCATAAAAAAACACCATATAGTCCTCACCTAGCTCATGTAGTATCAAGATCGGTGCTGATGTCAACCTATTATTCAACTCCTAGAAAGAATTCTCACATGATTCTGACCAGTCAAAATTTATCCCCTTCTAGGTCAAGCTCAAAAGTAGTGCTTCCAATTGGGATAAGTCTTGGATGAATCTACAATAATATCTAGCTAACCCCAAAAGATTCGAATATTAAATACATTCTTGGGATTCTCCTAAGAAACCACTACCCAAACCTTCTCTAGGTCTACTAACACACCCTCCTACAAGATTATGTGACCTGATAAGTGTATCTGATCAATCCAAAACTGACACTTAGATAGATTGGAGTATAGATGATGCTATCTCAATGTACTCAGGATGATTTCAAGGTGTTGGGAATGATCATAAAGAGTCTTGGAGTACACCAAGATTTCATCCAAAAACACCACCACAAACTGATCCGGGTATGGATAGAAGATTCTTTTTATCAATTCCATAAACACTTATAGTGTATTTTTCAACCCAAAAAACATTAAAATGAACTCATATAGGCCATAATTGCTTCTGAAAGTAGTCCCTGACATATCATAAGTCCAAAATCTCAACTGACGATACCCTGATCTCAAGTCTATCTTGGAAAAGTCACAAGCTCCAATCAACTAGTAAAAAAGATCATTGATATGTGGAAGAGGATACTTGTTCTTCACTATTATCTAGTTCAACTTCCAATAATTTACAAAAAATCATAAATTCATGTTCGAATTCTTGGAAAAAAACTGGTGAACCCCAAGGAGACATACTTGGTCAGCTAAACCCCTTATCCTCCAACTCCTCTAGCTAAGTCTTGAACTCTTGAAGCTCTGTTGGTTCCATTCTGTATGGTGGAATTGAAACTAGATCATCCCCCGATATGAGTTCAATTGTAAATTCCACATCTCTCTTAGGTGGTATCCCTAAGAAGTCTTTAGAAAAAACCCGAAAACCTATCTACTATGGGTGGGAAGACATCCTATTTCACACCCCATCATCCAATAACAAACTAGTGATATGGGATATGAGCTCTCTCAATTTATAAGTAATTAGCCCTACTCGGCATGCTTTGATATCCTACTCTCTATAGTGAATGTAACTGTCACCTATATGAGATGTAAAGGTCACTCTTTTCTGGTAACAATATATGTGGGCTTTGTATGATATTAACCAGTCCATACCAAAAATTAGGTTGAAGCCTAACATGTCAGTAATATAGAGATCCCATAGAAAATGATACTCCCCAACTTCAAGAGAACACCCCTTGCACAAAAAAATATCTCTTGACCATACTCCCAATGGTGTATTTATTATCATAACCCCACTCACAAAATCCACCTCCATGCTCAAACCATTTACAAATTTTGTAGAAACAAAGGAATGAGAGTCACCAGTATCAAATAAGGCACTAGATAATGTAGAATCTATAAGAATATCACCTCTGACTATCAATGGTCTAGCCTCCTTATCCAAAAGAGTAGGATGAATTGCATGCGACTATCCTTCCACTCTTCCCTATGATGCAACTTGAGTCCCCTGTGTAGCACCAATCTGCTTATACGAGTGCCTTTTCCTAGAATAACTGTGTCCACTACCTCTACCGCCTCAACCAATAGAACTCTAGCTTCCAGACTAATATAGTGCAGAAGATCCCCTTCTCGCACCCTAGTTCTATCTAGATCCTCCATCACTACTCCTCTGTCAGGGGTTACTGCATAACTTCTGCATATGTACCATACTACCATAAGATCAACACTCTACTAGTGGTTGGGGACAATGTCTACAAAAGTGGCCTTGCCAACCACACTGGTGACATACGATCCGGGTGAGGTCTTGTGTGACTGAACCTCCCCCCTAGCCACTCTTCCTGCTATCCCTATGGCTAACACCCACGTAACAATGCTTCCTTCTCTCAAAATATGTACCTTTTAATTTCCCAATAGTAACCACATGTCCTGCACTAGAAGCCTCCTTCAGGTTCCCCTCAATAATGAGAGATTGATCCACCACTTTAGAAAACTTCTTTAATATAAAGAGGTTAACCTAGGACTTAATCTCCCATTTAATTCCATCCTAGAAATGCCTCTTCGTAGCTGTCTCAATCCCTTCCAATGTTGGAGAAAAGCATTACAAGTTTTTAAAGCTTCCAACATAGTTCATCACAAACATAATCCCCTATGTCAAACTCATGAACTTAACAGATCTCTCCCGCCTTAGCATCTCTAGATTGAAGTCTCCAAGAACTTCTCTAAGAATTACTTCCATAACATACCATAATCCTATCCAGTCCAAGCCTAAACATCCCACTGGTGCTTCGATGATCCTCATAGCATATAATCATCCAACTTTATCCTCTTCTTATTATGAGTCTCTAAATGTTCAAGTATAGTCTCAATAGACTCAAACCTGAACTCAACTCCCTTAGGTCCACCCTCTCTGGTAAAATTTAGAGGGTTATATAACTAAAACTCTCATATGAGGTCATACACACTCATCAAAACCTACTATGGGTATCTTTCCATGAATTTCATTAAGTGAACAAAGTTCACTTGGAACTGCTCCCCTACTTCCTCACTCGGTACTATCGGTGCTTCAAGTTCCACTAATGGTAGATCATATCTAGCCATATCCTCTCATCATCCTCTCAATAAGCGTATTTATGAAGGAATATCTCTACAATGACAAACACACATATCAAGATAAATAAAACCACTTTATCACATTTATGTAAGAGGAAAACCCAATAAGGCACAACAAGTCTTTTTCTAAAACCTCGCCACACGGTCAAAACCAAGGTGCTATCACTACCCTTAACCATCATACATATATGTCATCATTAAAAAATGGTAAACTCATTATCATCATTCAAGTTTCATTAAAATCCCATTTATTCACATCTTGCATAATTTTTTTACAATATTCAAGTTCATATTAGGCACCTTTTCATTTAAAACACATAATCAAGAAAAAATAGTTTAAGTTTAAAAACTTACCCAAAATCTATTTTCCCGTGCATGCATCAAATGATGCATGTCAAAAAATAACCCCGAGTGCCTAGAATAATGCTTGAAGCTCAACTCTCATGCCATACCGGGCCACAAGTCAAATCTCATAAAATCTCAGAAATAATATTCACATCACACAACAAGTGCATCACCCAAGGTGAAATAATATTCCACTACAACAACAAACAACAATAACAACAATCCCACCCTAAGTCCTTGGGTCCTCTCCCATACATGGGTTTGAAACTCCCATGCACATTCTCATGTCTAAGGCCCAACTCTTCATATTCACCTGTCTACCTTTCCCAAATAGAAAGAAAAAAGAAAAGAAAAGAAAACAAAGATATTTTTATACCACTTTTTAACGTCTCAGCCCGAGTATCATAGACTGGTTCCCCGAACTGGTCAGTCACATGACCTCAAGTACACCTCCCTGTATTCCAGAGGCTATCAACTATCAGTGAGAGTCTGATATCAGTCATGGGGATAATACAACCTCTTTATTAGAGCAATACACTAGTGAAAATAAATAAAAAATAACTAAATGATATATAATCATAACCAGGATAAAAACTAGTATAGCAAGATGACCAAAAAATGTAAGTATAATATCAAACTGAATAGTAAAATATGTCATGCTAATGTACATTCTAAGTGTCAAAATGAAAATCAAAAGTAAAGACACTGAAAACTCCCAAGTGGGTTCCGAACCACGCCTAGTTATCTCATCCATGCTCCATCCCAACTTATCCATCTAACATGGGGAATTTTCCCTTAGTATCTCTTACAACCATGAAATCTATTTGGGTACAGATCAGACAGCCTGAGTAGGGTGTGAGTAAAACATAGTAGGCCACCACCAACAGTGTCTAAAACAATATCCATTAAAATAAAAATGTATGCAGTTGTATAAATAATAAATCACAATAAATAAAAAAAGAATTATCATATTATAAACTATTCTTTATTTAACCACATAAACCCCTAGGTTCCTGTGGACACCCATACCTCAACACCTACTTCAGCCCATGCCAAAGTCTGAACCATCCCCAAGGTACATCATATCTTAGAATATAGTTGTTACCATTATTCATATCAATCAACACATGAATGGAATTATTACCATTCATTGTCTCATTCAACACATGAATGCCATTATTACCATTCATCATCTCAATTAAGAAATGAATGCAATTATTACCATTCATTGTATCAATTAACACATGAATTCCATTATTTCCATTCATTATCTTAATTCTCTTATGAATACCACTATTACCATTCAACATTATAATTCACTCATGAATTCCATTGTTACCACTCATTATTTCAAATTCACCACATTAATTAATTTAAAAATTAATTAATCATATCAATTTCATTACTAATTCAAAAATTAGTTCATCACATAAATCCCCTTAATTAATTCCCTAATTAATTAAGCACATCAATCCCATTTAATTAATCACATGTATCTCATTTCTAATTCAATAATTAGTTTACCACATCAATCCCCTTAATGATCACAAGAATATCCAATAATCAATTCTATAATTAATTATCCCAATTTAACAACTTCAATATTACAATAATTAATTTAATAATTAATTATTCAATTAACAATCCCAATAACCAATAAATAATTCAAAAATTAATTATTCAATTCAAAAACCCAATATTATGATAATTAACTCAATAATTAATTATCCCCAAATCCTAATTCAATATTTTGATAATTAACTCAACAATTAATTATCCCCAAATTCCAATTCAATATTCTGATAATTAACTCAATAATGAATTATCCCCAAATCCTAATTCAATATTCCGATAATTAACTAAACAATTAATTATCCCCCAACCCCAATTTAATATTCTGATAATTAACTCAATAATTAATTTTCCCCAAATCCCAATTCAATATTCTGATAATTAATTTAATAATTAATTATCCCAATTTCACAATTCCTTAATTAATTAATTCACCAAATTAATTAATTCAATTAGGAATTCAATTTCTAAATATATTCTAGTAATTATACAATTACATACACGTAATTGAAATCATGAATATGAGATTTGAATAGTATACCACCTACCTCAATTTGTTGATGGACAATTACCTAAATAATAACCCCAAATTGAAGTGAATTAATCAAGAATATAATGATGAACATGGTCTAGATTTGAAACCTAAATCTACAATTAAATGAAACAAGACCTATTAAATATTTATCTAGATCTAACAATATTAGATCTAGATTAAAAAACCTAGATCTAGATAAAAAAAATAGAGAATAACAACCCACCAAAAGAATGGTAGGAGAATGGAAGAGAGATGTAAATAAATCGGGAATAAACCATATACCTGAGGAGGTGTAGATCTACCAACCAGGCTTCGAATCACAAAAAACAGAGGTCGGAGGACCTGGGAATCCCTATGGGAGGCTCTAAAAATGGGAGAAAATGATTATGGGTTGAGCTAGGTAATTAGGGGGTATAAGATGGGGGTTCAAGATTTTTTTAAATAAAATTTTGGGGATTAAAATCCCGTAAGCAAAGTTTGCTTCTTGGGGCACAAATTTTCCCATAACCGCGTTCCTTAACCATGTGCATCTTATGGGGGTTCATGGTTTGACAAAACATGCATCAGCTATGCAAAACCCTTCTATACAGGGTTGTAGGTTTGTTGGGCCAGGGTGCACGGTAAGGGAAAATCATACGCCAACCGAACACTACCCTCTTTAATAAATTTACCTATAAATTTTAAAGCAAATAGACATGGAGAAGGATTTGAAGGTTGGTATCATACATCTCAAAACAAAATTTGAAGAAAGGTGAAAATCAGGTATGGATGCTGATTCAAATATAAAAGTAATGTCTGTTTAGTTGAAAGAGAAATATGAGATAATAAGCGACCTTGAGAAGAGGATGGACACCTCAAAAGAGAAGATAAATATCCCTCCAAAAGCTATCTCAACTTGTTCAATAATGAAAAGTAATCTAGATATGAAATATGAAAGTAAAGTTTTGTTCCATGAAAAGTCTAGAAGTGTGGTTCCACAAATTAAAGAGGCACCAAAATACTTTTATTATGGAATATTTGAGCATATAATGGCTAAATTCTTTAAATCCAACAATCTCAAAGATGTGATAAGAATTGTGAAAGTACAAACATCTCATTCAAGGAGAGAAAAAATGAGGTATGATTCTTATGGTAGACATTTCATTTTTTCTAACCTCAGTCACATGGAAAGGTATTGAAATTAGATGAACACATAGAAGGGTAAAGCATCCATACCATGACACTCCAATCATATGACTTACAAGGATATTGATTATCCTAGAAAAAGGCCCATTAATATGGAAAATAGTTTCAATGTTTTGGATAATAAAATTGATCCTCAAAAAAGGGTGCATCAAGAACCAATATCTGAGCACTCATAATAACTATCTTGGAGGAAAATAATGAAAATATGTAAGAAAAAACAAGAGGTTATTCCAGCTATGAAGAAGGTGGAAGATATTTTGTATTTGAATCCAATAAATAATATTTATTCCAAGATGGAACTTTTGTCCTTTAAGGAATAGGTTTTCCAAAGTGGTCATACACAAACCACAAAGAGGTAAAAAAGGAAGTTGCGATGGAGAAGAAAGATGGAGGTGAGATCCACTAGCGATGAAACTCAAGAAGCTACTTGTTCAAGTGTGATCAATTCCATAATTGTGGAAAATACCAAGCCAAGAAAGTATAGAAATGTTCAAATCATAAAAATAAGTGTGTAAGAGGTATCGGAAAAAATAGATCCTGTAGAAATAGGTTGAGTTTTTTAGTTTCAAGTGATGATGAAGAGCTCGAAGGAATGATTGAATTCCCTTCCTAAAATCTAAAAAGGGGAAAAGGAAAGATGGAAGGTGATGAGTTGGTTGATATTGACCATCCCTATTCCCAAAATTGAGGAAATTAGAGTTACCCCTCTCCCCATATGCTTTATTATGTCTAACTATTGCGAATAAGTGCATAATTAAGGGGGAGATACGATCCATGAGGTGGTTGTTCTTGAAAATCACATGTGATGGGAGTTAAAAATATTATATGATAAGGCCATAAACCAATTGGTTCTATTACTATTGAAGATGATTGAATGGGAAACAACAACATCCAAAAAAAATTAATTTTATATTTATATATTTGTCTTCCTGATTAGTGGTTTGGTGTTTGGCACCATCTGATGATTTCAGTATATCCAAAAGATGCTTAATTGGAAGTGTTTTTAAAATGAGTGGTATCCCCATTTGTTTACCAACAAGTGATATAAAAAATGGTGTTAATAGAAAAAGTCTCATGGGGTTTTTTTGAACATAAAATACTATTAATCCTTATCATTTTGAATCCTATAAAGATCTAATGGGCACGAAATTCAAATGATATAATTTTTTAAACTTGAACCACTATTGCAACAAGTGGTTCCAAATGTTTATCAACTGGTATTAATTAATTCAACATGTATTATGTCTCTAATAACCAAGTACTTTAATGTTATTTACTAATGTTTTTGTGTGAAGTGATATAGGCCACAAGTTGTGTAGTGTAAAATACAAAGCTATTTTTTGTGTTTATTTATATTCATGAGTGATATGACCATTATTTTTGTTGTCTATAAAAACTCTTGTTTCCCATTCCAAGATATAACCTAGTAGGATTATAGGATTTATTGACATATCAATTGAAAAGTGTTAAATTCAATCAGTGAATCTCTTGAGAAAATACAATAGTAAAGGAGATTGGATTGTGTAACATGAGGTTTCAAAGTATTTGACACATTAACTTGTAGTTGATGCCAAAGAAAGAAGTTGTTTTGAAATAGGGGGAGAAAATATCCAGAGTTGGAGAAGATATCCCCAAGGGGGAATTGATATTTCTTGGAATCTTTCATATATTAATGGGTATATGATGTGAATATTATGTTCCCTCCAATTGGGATGAAAAGGAAGAAAAGTGCATACCTACATTTGTGAAGGAATTCCCTTTATATTTGAAAGGTAATTTTCATTTCATTGGCGATAAGGGGGAGAATAATATATATTAAGAGGGAGAAGATATAATTAATGGGGAGAAGATACTTACAAGGGTTCATTGAATAAGAGGGAGAAAAAGTATGTCATGTATTGTCAACAAAATCCAAAGGGTGAGATTTTTAGAAATCCAAAAGGATTGAAGTTGGATTTATTGACAATAAGGTTTGTCAAGGTTGATTTTAAATAAGGATGATCAATGTTTTTGATAATAAGGATGGTCATGTTTTATGACCAAGATGTGTATTGGAATCTCAATAAAGTAGAATTTTTTGATAATAACATTGTTGAAAACACATGTTAAAGATGACTAAAGTGGAGAGCTAAAAATGATTGGAGAATTGTTATAGACTCAATAAGTCCATAAGGCTTGTCAAATAAGTCCAAAGTGATGATTTTACAAGTGGTGATCCAATTTAATATGTCTATAAGTGAAGTTATTGAAGGAATCATATAGGTAGAGGCTGAATATGGAATCTTTCATAATGGTATAAAAATGCCTTGAATAAGGGTGGAATGGAAGCTTCCATAAGGGTAACTGGGTAATTCATAAAGGTAAACGAATACCAAAATAAAGGTAGATGAAAGCTTCCTCGGTGGTTGGATGATGCATAAAGGTAAACAGATGACCTGCGTAAAGGTATCCAAAACATTCCTTAGCTGCTCACATAAGGGTAGCTGCTTGCAAAAGGGTAGTTGCGTAAGGGTAGCTGCTCATGTGAGGGTACCTGCACAAGGGTAAATGCTCATGTAAGGGTACCTATGTAAGGGTAAGATATGGATACCACATTAGGTATGGGTAAATACTCATCCACATAAGGTCATAAGAATATAGAGTAAGGATAAATCCTCAACCATTTAAGTGTACATACAACTCACATAAGGGTAAATCCTCAACCATGTAAGGGTACATGTAGTTGTGTAAGGGTATTTGGGTTTCTACATAAAGGTAAGTTGGGTCTTCTATTACCCATATAAGGGTAAAGTTATACCTAAGTAAATATAACATGGATTACATCATAGTATATGAGATTTCCCCACAATAAACTGAGGAAGAAAATGCTACATCTTAGAAGAATATTCCATGACGTAGTCTATGCAAATTTGAGATTCTGAGAGTTTTCAAATGCCACAGAGATACAACTTACACCATAGAATATGATTGGAAATGTGTTTATTAAGGGAATTTCACCATGGAGAATATGTCTACGTCTCAAAGGTGAGTGGGGATTTTATTCTGTATTCTGGAATTCAAGAGGTGTCCACACCATAGAGAAGAAGCTACGCCACAAAATCACCTTGGATTTGTGGAATTAGAATACATTTCACTATGGTGGAAATGGATACATGTTAGTAGCCATGTGTGAATATAGAAGCAGATCTTGAGAGACTCATAACTATTCACAAATGTAGTGAGCATGATCGATTATTATTAAACGAAGGGTCAACCACATTTGATGAAGGCTTTATGCATGGGCCATGAATAGTTAAAAGCTAAAAACCTTGATCACCATGGGTGTACATTCAGTTTTCCATATTTACATATATAAAAATACATGATAAGAAGACAAATATATTCTTGAGAAGCTATATCTTTTAGAAATATCCATATAGTTACAACCTGAGATACATGGAGAATTTAAGATCCATTTATACTCTTAAAATTGAAGTTACAACACATGCGATAATAAATATATAAAATTATAAGATCTGTATCACATGATACATCTCTCAGCAGAAGAAAAATAGGGGAGAGTTTTCTTAGAGAGATATTAACAGAGAGCATATTGAAGATATAAATTTCATAAAAAGAAAAGAGAGCTATGTATGGAGAATACATTACCATAAATGATCATAAAAGGTCAAGTAGAGTTTGTTCCCAATGAGGGGTTGGAAGATTAAAGGTTTTTAAACCATTGAAGATCCTACCAAAGTTCAAGAAGGATATTACTGTATAAAAAAGAGAGTTTATTCTAGAGATATACCAGAAAGAATAATGAGCCGTATCAAAGTGTTCTCAAAAGAGGATGAGACTTCAAAAAAGCATATATTCATACCCGATGATGTAATCTATTCAAGTGATACTGGTGAAGGGAACTACATGTCCATAAACTATGAAGGTGATCCTTTCCACCGATAATGAGCCATCAAAGGAGTGTTTGAGGGAGTGACCCTTAGGAAGCAATGGGCTATCTCTAATCCTTATAAGGTAGTGAGCCTAGACATATGAGTGACTTAGACTAAACCTCTGTAAGTAGTGAGTTTAATAGTGATTTTGGTGCACCAAACAATGTCGATGTATACTCTTTAGACATAATATAGTAAGTGTGAACCAAGGAAATTATCATCTCTATATTTAATTTATGCATGTACACAAAAATTGATAAATAAATTTAAATAATATCTTATTAAATAGAATAAAAAGTGAACCTCAAGGTTGATAGGTCAAGATCCTTGAAGGGAAAGTGAGACTTTAAAGGAGTAAGAGTTTTAATTTTCATTGATAGTGAATACCCCAAGTCATCCTCCCTCTCAGGGTAATATCACACTAAGTCCCTTATTTATTTCCAATATATCTGGTTTTCATCATCTTCCTAGGTGGGTTGAAACATCTCATGTTCAAGATTCTACCCTCAATTATTAAAACACAACTTAATCCTAGATTTAGTTCACCATCGATGAATGGTATCGATATTGGGTGGTTCATTATTCTTCAACAAGGAGTTTTAGAAAAGACCGACTTCACTATGGGTGTTCTGTAGTGAGTACGATAAGTTGGAGTGCCTGAGGAGGATCTTATGGTCACTTTCATGTGAACCTATAATAGGTTTATTGGATATTGTTCTGAAGTCACATGGTAGGATTTCATGTGGAAAATTGGTGGTGGAACTTTATACACTCACTATACTGATCATGGGGTGTTCTTATGGTAGGTTTATACTACCCATGAATGGTAGGTTGGAGAAGTTATCCTCACAGTTAGTATACTAACCACGGAGATGCCTTGTAGCTAGTTTGTAGAAACCTTCATGCAGTGGATTAAAACTACCTTGAGGGACAATAGTGTATTTAGTTTATTGATGAATCTTATGGTCATGTGACAAGTTATCCACAGTTAGTTTAAGTGACCATGGAGAAACAATGCGGCAGGTAGGATTTTTTTCTCTTGTGGTAAGTTGGGGATCAACCTTTATGATAGGTTTCCAATTTCTTATTACGGTTAGTACACTGACTAAGAGGCTTCATGCATTCACTTTAAATTTCTATGTGCTGTTACTTCCCATATGGTCAGCTTAGTGATCACGAGGTATAAAATGTGTGACATCTTGATCCCTTTTCAATTTTTTATGCTTCAACCTGCATATCAAAAATACATTTTTTTCAGTGCAAGATTTTTCCAATTAATTTCAAAAAAATTAAAACAATTTAAAGAATGTTGAGATTAGCCTATAACACCTTAAATTTAATTCTCTAATTAATGTTGGGTTTCATTTAACAAATTAATTCTAAATTAAATTACAAAATGAAAATCAATTCCTCAATTAAATGATATTAAAAAAAATTTAATCATGGTTTTATATATTGGGTTTAATTTGAGAAAATTCCAAAACACATAGAAATTCCACATTAAAAATTCATCCTTGAAAAATTAGAGTTAAAATACCAAATTCAATTTTTTATCACTAATTAATTTAAAGATTCAATAAAATAATCAAAGTATGGATTTTCCAAGTTGATTAAAAATTAATAAAAACTATTTTTAAACAAAATTTATAGCCTTTAAATAATTAAATTTTAAAATTCACAATATGGATTTACAGTTTCCTCCCAAAATTAACAGAACATGAAAAAACAATAATTTGAACCAATTAACAATTAAATCCCATATTTTCCAAAATTAATAAAAATAACTGATTTTCCTAGGTTTTGTTTAATTTATGGGGTGTTTAACAATAAAATACAGACAAGAAATTAGAAAATTTTAGCTCTCAGTAGGGAGTGGTCTAAAAAACTTCTAGATTGAGGAATATGTGACTCAAACATACTATAGAGAAGTTTTTATAAAGAATAGCAAAGAAAGGTGTTTTAAAGGGTGACAAGATAGAAAAACTTGACTCCCGTGAGCATTGTATGATGGGTAAGAAAACTAGAGTTTGTTTTAGCATTGGAACACTTGACATGAATGAGACACTTGACTACATCCATATCGATATCTAATCACCATCGAGGAATGATTCATTGGGAGATAATCATTTTTTTACATTCATTGATGAGTATTCATGATATGTTTGGCTGTATACCATAAATCACATGGATTAAGTGTTATATGTCTTTATTAAATGAAAAAATATGATTAAAAATCATACGGGAAGAAAGAATAAGATACTAAGATTAGATAATAGTGGATAATACACATTAGATCCATTCAAGAAGGTTTTTCAAGATGAAGGTATTGTGAGACACTTTATAGTTCTTAAAATGATATAACAGAATGGAATAATAGAACAAGATAATCATATAATCATTGAAAAGTTTCAATGTATGTTTTCTCAGTCTGGCTTGAAAAAATATTTTTATGAAAAAGAATTGATTTATCTAACACATAATGTGAGCTGATTACCTAATTATGTGATTGATGATAAAATTATGATAGAGGTTTGGTATGGTGATAATGTTTATGATTATGATATACTATATATCTTTGGTTGTACTACTTATTTTCATGTCACTAACTCAAATTTGGATATGAGAATGAAGAAATCCATTTTTATTGGGTTTAGTGATGGTGTAATGGTTTCTTGGTTATGGGATTCATAAGCAAAGAATATTATTCATGGTCATGATTTCATATTTAAATAATCTATAATGGTAGAGTCAAATGATTTTGGAAAATAGAAGGATGTATAAGATAGAGTTTAAATTGAATTATAGAAAATTCCACCACCAATTGATAAAGATTCATAGGAGATAGATTTTAATGATCATACTGATATCCTGATTGAAGAAAAAGTTTCATTATATCAAGATAATAAATATCATGAGAGTATAGCCACTAGTAGATCACGAGGAACCATAAAAATACCTTCTAGGTATAATGATATTATTTTTATTTTCTTTTAGTAATACAATATGATATTCTAGAAAACTATCAGGATATTTTAGATATGAATGATATGGACCCATGGAAGTAAACTATGGAAGAATAAATGAGTTCGCTGTATTAGAATCATAAATGAGATATTGTTCCACATCTAAAGAATAATTGGGTAGTTGGGTGAAAATGAGTGTTTGAAAAAAGGAATATGAAACTGGAAAAAATCATACCAAGTACATGGATAAACTTATCACTAAGGGATATGCATATAAGGAAGGGATAAAATACAATGAGTTATTTTCTCTTATTGTTAGGAATGCGTCTATCCGAATTTTGTTGGCATTGGTAGCATGGTTGGATCTATAGTTAACTTAACTTAACACCAAGAAAAAATTTATTCAAGATCTATTGAAAGAAGAGATATATATGACCCAAACTGATGGGACTCATGTAGTAAGACATGATAATTGGGTTTTTAAGTTGAAAAAATCACTGTATGGAATAAATCATTCACCAAGATAGTGGTAAAAAAGGTTTTATACTCTTATATTGAATAAAAAATATATCAATAGTTAGTTTGATAATTTTTTTTACTTCAGGATACTTCTTGATGAAATATTTATCTAACTACTTTTATATGCTGCTGATATATTGATTTCATGTAAAAGTGATAAATTGATTGAAAATTTGAAAACCTAGCTCAACTAAGAGTTTGAAATGAAGGATCTTGGAGATTCCAATAAAATTCTTGGGATATAGATTGAATGAGAAAAATATAAGGGTGTTTTTACCCTCATATTGAGGGGATATTTGAAATAATATCTCTAGAATTTTGACATTGATGATAAATCCAAACCAATAATCACCCCATTAACACCAAATTTTAAACTTAACTCATCATTATCTCCAAAGATAGATGAGGAGTGTAAACATATGGATAATATTCCATATATAGCTGTAGTTGGAGCTCTGATGTATTCTATGATTTGTCCAAGGCCTGTTATTTCACACATAGTGAGAATTATAAGGTAGTATGATGACATGTTGGGTTTTATTACTTCCTATAGGTTATCAATTTTAGAAATTTACAAACATGACATGAAATCACTAAAACTAATAAAGTGTAGTGTAGGATATGAAAGTATCGAGGTTGAAACCACATATACAAGGTACCTTAGAATGAAAAACTCTAACCCAACAGTTAAGATAAATGAACTAATATGAAAGAAAATCTACTTCTATTTTGAGAGAACAAAGAGATAATGAAAGTATGAAATTTTATGGTGTTGAGAAGATGATCATGAAGGATCAGTTTGGTCCTTCAATAGTGTGAGGTTCTATTATTTTAAATTATAAACTTATGAAATCTTTTTTTTTGATATGAGAACATTTCACTCATTTATTTCTTCTTTTGTTGTTGATCATATGGGTTTACCTATTGAGATGATGCCTTTTATTTTGAAACTTCAAACACCTTTGGGACAATGGGAGTGTCAAGATTTTAGGGCTGTAATGTGTGATATAAATATTAATGGGGATGAACTAATTTTGAATTTCTCTATTCTATAGATGGATATCTATGAAATAATTTTTTTAATGGATCAGTTGAAATCATTCCAAACCATCATCGGTAGTTATACCCATCATGTTAGTTTCACATCTTCTGATGGCATTAAGAATGTCTTTAGAGGATATTGGGATGTGATTACAAGTAGATTGGGACCTTTGGTACTAGTGGTTGGGACTATATCTTATCAGTTAGTAGTGGTTACCTTGGTATCAGTTGATGAAATTGAACACAATGATTTTCCATCCATTGTCGATCAATTTCCAGACGTATTTCCCAATAATTTCTCTGGGTTTACACCCAAAAGTGAAGTAGATTTCATGTTTAACCTCCTATAATGGATTATTCTTATTTGAATTCTATCTTATAGGATGGAAATGGTAAAATTTAGGGAATTAAAAGTCTAGATGGAAGAGTTGTAAAGAAAAGGGTTCATCTAACCTAGTACCTCTCCTTGGGAAACACTAGTTTTGTGTGTGAAGAAGGTGGACGAAACTCTTAGGATTTATATCAATTATCATAATATCAAACAAGTTACAATAAGGAAACAATATCCTATTCCACTAATTTATGATATGTTTGATAATTTTATGGGATCCCAGTGGTTATTTAAAATTTATTTACAATTAGGATGCTACCAACTTCATGTTTGAAAGGGGGATATTCTAAAAAATGCTTTCCAAAGCCGTTATAGACATTATGAATATGTGGTTATTCCCTTCACCTTATGAATGAAAAAATATTTTTTATGGAATTTATAAATCTAATATTTCATATATATATATATATATATTCTTTTATAGTGGTGTTAATTAAGGATATTATGGTGTATTCTTGGACTCTGATAATGAGAAACACTTGGCTATAGTGCTGAGTATCATGTGAGATCATCACCTTTATTATATGTTTTCAAAGTGTGATTTCTTGATACAAGATGTATGTTTCCTTGGTCATTTAATTTATTAAATATTGGTTTCTATAGATCATGAAGTTATATTGGTTGTTATTTCTTGGAAACCACCAAATAATGTTTTTTAGATACATAGTTTCCTTATATTAGTGGGATATTATTGATGATTTGTTCATGATTTTTCATGTCTTGCTTCACCAATGAAAACTTTGACATGGAAAGGTGTTCCTTTACAGTGGAGTTATGACTACTATAAATACTTCCAAGAGTTTATGGTTTTATTTACATCAACATATATCATTATGTTTCAAGAATAAATATGATGGTATGTGGTCTATTGTGATGCATCGAGATTTGGGTTGGGTTGCATTATAATGTAGAGATATAATTTTGTAGCTTATGGTTCATGATATTAATAAGTGCATAAGAATAATTACCCAACTCAAGATTTGGAATTATCTATTGTAGTTCATGCTTAAAAAACATGGCGTCTTTATCTTTTTGGTGTGAAATTTATGGTGTTTATAGACCATAAAAGATTAAAGCACATTTTCTCAAAAATAAATTTAAACCGAAGGCAATGAATATGGATGAAATAACTTAATATTTATGACTTTTACTTGATGTATACATTAGGTAAAGGGAATTTGGTGGCTTATGAATTATGTATAAATTCATATAATAAGTGGGATAAAATGGCTTTAAATTAATGGAAGCTAATGTCAGTCATAACTGATATACATCAAGAATATTCTAAGCAAGGTGATCTCATGATTTTATTTCTAGTTCTATTTTTTATTGATTTATCTAAGTAGGTTAAATATTATTAGACATCAAGTACCATATTTTAAACTATTAGATGAAAACTCAATGGCGGGGGGACCATTGAGAGATGAATTTTAGATGGGAACTCTATGTTGGTTTTTCAATATCGGTTGTGGTGCCTATGGCCTATCAAAAAAACTTCTTAATGCCCACCAAAATTCAATATGGTTTGTTCATATGGGAATTAAATATATGTATAAGGTGATAAGAGCAAAGTTTTGGTGGGTTGGCATGAAGAGGAATGTGTTAGAGTTTGTTTTGAGATGCCTCACCCGTCAGTGTGTCATGGAAGAACACCAATGGCCAATTGGTATGTTTCATTAATTACCTATTACCATGTAGAAATGGGAGAATATATCTATGGATTTTGTTTTAAGTATACCAAGAATGGTTTGAAAACATGATTCCATATGAGTGACTGTGGATCTGCTCATGAAATCAGCTCACTTCATCCCAATTCATGAATCGAATATGATAGAAGATTTGTAAAAAATATACATCTAGGAAGTTATGATGTTTCATTACATATAAGTTTTTATTGTGTTTGACAGGGTCCCTAGGTTCATATATCATTTTTTGAAGTCCTTACAGTAATACCTTAGAACCTAGTTAACAATGAGCACAACTTATCATCAACAAATGAGTGGAAAATCCAAGTAGGAAATCCAAACCTAGGAAGAAATGCTTAGAGATTGTATGATAGATTTTTTTGGCTCATGGGATGATCATATTATTATATTGGAGTTCTTATACAATAAAGTTTATTAGGCCTTGATACATATGGCTTCTTTGGAAGCCTTGTATGGCCATCCTTGTTGTTCCCCACTTTATTGGGTGGAAACTAGCGATACTTCACTTATCAGACCTAGCCTTGTGCATAAGAAAATGGAGAATATTTAAAAGATCATGAAAATAATAGTTATGGATCTAAGTCATCATAAATTGTATGATAATTACCATCATCAACCATTGTCATTTCAGGTGACTCGTCATGTTTTCTTAAGAATCTCTTTGGGGCATGGGCATCATAATTTTTGTAATCATGGAATGCATCCTTAGTAAATTAACCCTTTTAAGATAATTTAATGAGTTAGTGATGTGGAATATAAATTATGTTTACCTCCAAGGTTCAATTATGTGTATAATTCACTTCATGTACCTCAATTAAAGAAGTACTAGCATGATCCTGACCATGTGATTCGATAGGACCATGTGGATTTTGAAATGAATACTACATTAATTAACCTACAGATAAGTATTTTGGATAGTCTAGAGAATCTATTATGTAGAAAAACATCATTTTGGTATGGGTTGTATGAAAGCATTGTCAGATTTTGGAGGAGACTTAGGAATGTGAAAAGGATATGCTTGAGCAATGGCCTGAATTTTTCTAAACCAACACCAATATTATACTTTCTATGGATGTAAATACCAATGTTGGGGAGAATTCAACACACCCAATTTTAAGTAATTTTACCTTTATAATGTTTTTAAGCTTATAAAATACTTAGTTTATCTTTTAGAATTTTTTTTAAGGTTTTAGAAATTTTCAAAAGCATTTTTTTGTGGTGAAAAATTTGAGAAAAATTAGTATAAATAATACACAATCTTCAAGAAACCATGTATGGGATGATTAGAGTAACGAGGTAGGTGCACGATTAGTTCATGGTTTGACTAAACTATGTGGGTACCCAAGAGTAACGATGTAAATGGAAACAATGGAGAAAACATGGTTGAAACATGGTTTATCTATCTGTGAGAGCCAACCATACAAGGTGTTAGCCTTGAGACAGTAGCACCAAATGGTTGGTGCATGGTTTTTAAAACCATGTAGAACAACCATGTGACTACCTAGGTATTGTCCAGTAGCAGGTTCATGGTTAGCGCACGGTTTGAAAAACCATAAAAACTAACCATGTGACATGTAGTTAATGCTATGAAAATTATTATTTAATTCGGATTAAGACCCCAAAATCCTCATTTTATCCTATTCTTTCAGGGTCTCAAACTCCTCTTCCACCCTAGGCTACCAAGGTGATTCCCTTGGATACAGAAGTTGCAATTTCCTGACTTTTCAGCAAGGTATGTTTTCTTTTAGTTTTGGTTAAACCCTCATTGGGTTTTCTTTCTTGGCTTAGATCCTGGTGTTTGGGCTCTTAGGCTAGTTGGTTTGTTACTGGAAAGGTGGTAGAGGGAGGGATGAAACCTATCTACCGACAAAATAAACAGCATGTATTAAATACATGATGTGTATTGGGTTGGTCAGACCCTTTGCACAATGTGAACTAGATTTTCCTAGGAGGGAAAAAACCTAAACTTTACAAGGACTTCAAAGTTTACACACCGTGTAAATACCCAGTTTTGTTTTTTTAAGGGGAGTAGGGGATAATTTTGATAGATCCCTTATTTATTCTAGCACAAGAGGAGGAGCCATGCGAGAGACACCCTCCATGCCTAACCTAGGTTCTTCCAAATATTCTATGTTTGAGCTCTGTTCTCTTCACCGTCAGGTATGTTGGATCCAAAATGGTAATATACTCTTTCATATTCCTTCCTTTCATCTTTTATCTTTCCATATTTTGAGATTTTTTTTGCGAGCTCATATACCCTATTTTCATGGGTTTCATTCGTTCTTTCAATTTATCCCATTCAAGCCTGATTCAAAGGATGACACTAGATGATGAGAGTTCTATGAACCTAATATTATTGTTTTTTATCATGCTCTATGTTCCATGAACCATACTTTTCAATTTCACCTCCATAATGTATAATTAATCAAAATAAAGGTTATTATCATGAAAAAAGGAACCTAGATACCTATAAAACAATGTTGTTTGGAGTTTTCCTTGACATGAGACACGCTTATGGGTGTTCCCTTCCTTGAGGTCCTAAATTCCCATTTTCTTAAATTATTAAACCATATTTTGAGGTGTGTTGTTTCCTTGTAATAAATAATACCCTGGTATGTGAATTGAATTAAGGAAAGTCAGTGGCCATGTGTTAGGAATTTATGCATATGCCATAGCTTGAATTACATGAATTAAATTAATTACCTAACTTGATTAAGGTGATATGATATTAATGCCTTATTAAATGATTTGAGCTATTAATAGCTAAAATTACCTTTATATTATGTATAGGGTGATACAATGGTCCCAAATTAAGGACACCTTGGATGAGCTCATATTCTTTATAATTAGAATTTTTTATTGAGTTATAAATACATTGGGAGTGATAATTTTTATGAATTGGATGGGCTCACTGAGTGGATTCTCTACCTCCTTATGAGTGATACTGATTCCTTAGGGGAGACCCTATGGACAAGATCAGTGGAAAGATGGTTATACCACACCACAAGCAATACTCTGACCCCTATGTGAGACACTAGGGACAAACTCAGAGGTTTTCTTGTCTTTAAACCATGCTAGGAGTGATACTTGGGATTCCATTTATGGATTTACTTGGATGAACTCTTACTGTTTTGGGTATTTATAGTTCCACTAGTATAATACTTGGGATTACTTTTTTGGATCACCTTAGATGGGATTAGGGTGCTTCTTATTAAATTCTAATGATTAATTTTGTATTAAAGACAAATAATGAATAATTTTTATCTAGTTAAATATCTGCCAAGCCAAATAACATGCCTGGGTTTGGTCTATCTCTTGATACTTGTTTTATGTTGAATTCTTATCATTTCACCCACATACTAATTGTATTGGTTCACCTTGGTTCTGTGATATCCAACTTAGGCTGAAGTAGGTAGTACCGATTGAGTATCCATGAGGTACCCAAACCAATATATCTATTTATTTATTACTTAAAATTTATTATGTACCTAAACACTGCTCATTTATTATGAAAATATTGGATTGTTCTAAACACCATTGGTGGTGGTCTACTAAGTATATCTCACACCCTAATCAGACCACCTATGGTATGCAAGAATTCTTTATGATTTTAGGTGTAGATAAAGGGAAGAGTTCAGATTACGATGCATGATTTTCATTACTAGGATAGAGTGTGGGATTAGAGGACTGAGACTATGCTTGTGATGCTAGTAGAGGAAACTTTTGGTCTTATTTATTTATTTATTTTAGCATGTGGTATATTCCTATTTCCCTTGTATCCATTATACTCATTTTTATAGATATATGACATGATCATCATCATTTTTTATTTATTTATGATTCTGCTTCTACCTGTTTATTCATCTGTTGGTAATATTGGATGATTTATTATTCCTTTGCTGCTTGTTTATTTATTCCTCCAATGGTTTCCTTTTATTATTACCACTACGATACACTTTGACTCATGAGGACATAGTCTTCCAATGGATACACCCTAGGCCCTTGCTGCTAGTCATCAGCCTCTGGCATATAAGGAGGCGTTCTTAAGGTTGTGTGGACAACCGTCTCAGGGTACCACTTAGTGGATTTTGGGGAGGCTGGGACACTACAAAGTGGTATCAAAGATTCTTTTTTCCCTTTTTATTACTATTTGGGTATTAGACATGAGACTAGGATGTATTAGGATTTGGTAATGATCATATGGATGGAAGTTTCTAACCCACATATCAGGGAAACCTAAATTACATGGGATACTATTTTTATGTTTTGGTTTGTGCCTATTACAGTTGTATTGATTTAACCATTGGGTGAGACACATGTTTTGTTGAATTATTATTACTAATATTATTATTATGGGTTTTATTTTCCTTAGACCAGTATGTCAAGGAGGTATCTTCTCATGCATCATAATAGGCACCTCATTACTTATATTCCATGCATTTTTCCATGCCATGTTTACTTTCTACACACATTATGTACTACATATAGTTAGTGATTATATTATTATATGTTTAAATGTGATATAGTTTCTTACAGGGATAACATAATTATATTAATTAAAGTGTCTAAATCAATCTAAATATTTTCCCCCATATAGATTGATAATGGAACCTTAATTAACCATTTATGCCATGTTTAAGCCATGAACCATCAAATTTATGGTCTAAAACATTAGATGATTTTGATTACATGAATTCTAACTCGAATTTATAAAGAATTAACTTCTATAATTTGGGAATGATAGTTCATTTAATCAAATCATTTCATATGATTCGTTACGTCCTGATTCTATATATAAGGGTTAGGTCATAATTACTTGATGTACTAATTGAAATTTATAAAGAGTATGTGATTTTATAAATTGGGAATGGTGACACATATAACTGGACTATGATATCTATATGAACATAAATAAGAGTGAACTTAAATAAATTTAATTTTTTTAAAAGAAAACATTTACCATTAAACAGGGATTCCAATTGCAAAGTAAATAGTGTTTTCCTCTATATCTTGCAATTGACACTCCATATACCCGAACCTATGATGTGGTATATGAGACCTTGAACCTCACTCGACCTTAGTAGTGGGACTTAGGCAGTGTATCCTATGGTCTGTTGTGATCTTTCTCATCACCTAGACCTAGATTTAGGAGAAGTCTGAGAGGTGTGACTCATTATAGGAAGGTTGTATACCTATAATTTCCTACTTTCACTATTTCTGATCTACTATTAAATATTATCTGAGGCATGAATTTGGAAATTTTAGATCTTTTAAACCATGAAATCCTTGAGTCGTACACCAGGAGGGTGGTGACGTCCATACTATGGATGTGGTGGGCCTTGAGCCCCCAATATTACCTCCTATAGTGCCAACTAAGGCACCTCCTATTGATCTTCCACTGGGAATTGATGATCAGTTTGAGATAGATTCTTCCTCTTTATAGAGGCTATATAGGGAGCTCTATGACCTTCCCATACCATGGTAGAGTTGACACACGAATTTCAATAGCAACATCCTCCCACCTTCTTGGGGGATGGTGATCCTCAGGTTGCTAAGTCATGGCTAGAGGCCTTGTTATCAATCTTTGATCATTTGGATACACCTCTAGAGTGAAGGGTCAAGTTCCCTACCCATATGCTTTGTGATTATACTAAACATTGGTGGTATTTTATCACCTAGGCTAGACGTTATCCAGGTATGGTTTGGGTGAGCTTACAAATAGCATTTTTTGACCACTTCCCCCAAAAATTTTAGAGAAGATCATGCTAGAGAGTTTATCCACATAAAATAAAATTCTATGTTTATAATGAATCACTCATCTCATTTTAACGAGTTTTAGTATTTTGCACTGACACTAGTTAGTGATGAGTTGATGACTGCGAGAAGTTTTGAGGATGGGCTTGCGTATGCTATCCAATTGCAGGTGAATGTATTCCTATTGACCACCATTTCTGAGATAGTGAACCAAGACCTTATCATAGAGTGGAACATAAGGGAATATGGAAATATTATAACGACCCATACTTTACATACATTGTTATTACTTCATAATTGAATCATACTTATTACAACATACAACAAAACCATGAAAGGACCGTATAGGTATAGTGTCTTTAGAAACTGGGAAACATAAACAACTGGTTCATAAAATCAACTACACTGTCTCCCATTTATTTCATCATATCTAGAGTCCCTTTTTGGCATATCCTACTTAATATCCTTATTCCTGACCTGGAAAAAAGAAAACATACAAAAGGGTGAGCTCAAATGCTCAGTAAGGGTAAACAAAAGAAATATCAATCATATCATATTCACAAGAACATAACATTTTGAAAATCTTAACCTGCAAAAGAGATCATAATATCATGTCATGGGATAAATCATAGTAATGAAAAGTAATCCCAAATAATCATAACTTAAAACATGAAACATTGTTTCATACACACATAATCATAGAAAATCATTTCTTATTAGTCAAGACTCATTGCCAAGACTATCATAGCGGACAAAGTCCATTTCTGAACCGAGTTCACTCCTCATTCCAGTCATGTATCACTGAACCGGTTTAACTTGCTGTTCCAGTCATGTCTATCACATGAGATATAAATCTTTACCCAATTCATTGGAGGGAGATATAGGTCCCACCCATCTCATAATGAAACCATTCTTATGTGTGCCACAAAATCATAAATCGTACATCATAACATAACCCATGTAATAAAAATGGGATTTTTAAACATCATGTTATCATAACATAATCCATAAAAGGACATCATAAAAATAATTCCATCATAACATAATCAAATCAATGTAAAAATAGGGATATAAACAAAACCCTATATTATCTTAGATGGAAAATAATTTTGATAAAACACTTGAACTCAATTCTTGAGGAAAATATCCTTTCTACTTCAAAAACATTTTTCCTTTCTTAACATGTCATACAATTTTAAACTAAAAGAAGTTGATTAAAAATAAACTTGAAAACTTGTAAAGGAAGCATCATGGAAATAATTTTCTATGAAATCATAAAAATACATTCATGTCGTATAAGTTAAAAAAATATTCTTCTCGTACTTTGGTCGGAAAAGTAAAAAAGTACCTCGTACTAAAAACGAAAAAAGATTCCTTTCATATATTTTACTAAAAACTAAAAAATTTGTAAAATTGGATTTAAAAAATTGTAAGAGGATAATATTAAATATTTATGAAACATGGATGTGGATGATAAATATTCCCCAGTAAATTCTGAAGTATAAACAATCTCGGATAAAAATGAGATTGCGAGATTTTCCCTTACCTTAGGTCTGATATGCTTTGTACGTATCCGAACCTCCTATATAATGATTTAAATAATGTTATTGACTTATTATAGAATAATATTTATTGTTATTATATCATATATGATCATATTATTATCTTCTTATTAGTAATATTTCATTGCTACTTGTTATTCGGGTGTTCATTGCTTTATGTTCTTATGCATGTTTTGTCGAATAAATTCTTATTCCTATTTTTAGGTTATAGATACCTCATTTACAGAATTTTATTAATGTGATATATATCATATTTATTTATTCAATTCATTTATATAATAATTATTCAATTAATATCATGTAGAACGAGTCGCATCACATCATGGAGACGGTAGGCCGTACGTACGCACGAGCGATGATATCGTTTCCATGATCGTGGAATTGTATTGAAGTGTATGTATACTATTTCAGAATCAATATCAATTTAAAATAATCATATATAGTTATTATTTACACCATTATACCCATCCAAGTAAGGTGTTGGTGGAAAACAGATTACACCACAGCTTGGAGACGATATTCCGTACGTACGCACGCACGGTGATTTCATTTTCCGTAGGATGGATAGAAGGTGAAATATGGTTTTTTCATATTTATAATAACATATAAGTATATGATAGATACTAATGTTATTACTTCATAATGAAACAAATAAATAAGAGGAAGTAGAAGAGGAAATAAATTTGAAAGAATCGGTAACAGATATTACCTCTTCTTCGACACGCCTCTTTGAAACCTCCTCTTAGGGCACTAAAATTGGTCTTTGAAGAAGACCAGGACATCTAGTATGTTGCTAAGGAAGTTGATAAGGGAAATGGTCAGGGGTTATCCAAGCTTGAGGGCTCAAAATGGTGTGAGGAGGAGATGGAGGAGGTGCCCTTTTATAAGGGAGGAGAGGGGCACCTTTGGAATTATAAGAAATATTAATTTATAATAAATTCCAAACTCACTTAAAAACCTCCAAAAATGACTCAAATAAAAATATTAGATGAGATAGGGTTGTAATATCATCAAACAATAAAATTTAGACAAGTTGGGAATTTATTTTAAACATTATCAACTTGATTTATCCTTATATAATCTATTTAATTTTATTTGTGGTAATAATATTCTAAATTTTAAATCATTATCAATAATTACTTATATGCTGTGAATTGTTCATAATTTTATAATTTATTAAATTTTAGACCATATAAATTTTAATTTATAATTTTTAAATATTTTTGTGATTTTTAAACAATTTTATAATATGTAATTTTTATAAAATAACAATAGTGTCAATTTTGACACTATTCATTTATTTGAATTTAAATAAAATATATACAGAAGATATTTTCGAACTAAAAGATTTAATAGATTCATAACATGTCATTTTAATCCATAAAATTAGTGGATCACATTAAATATTTTATGTAATATTTATTTTAATACTTTTAAAATCATTTATTTGATATTTCAATCAATAAAATAATTTTAACATCACTATTGTGTCATAATTAATGATACTTATTTAATCCCTAAAAATTATAACTAAATTCATATGATGTAGATAATTTTATTTTATTTCTAGGGACTATTTATATCCTAAGTTTTATGATGTTTATCACTAAATTAAAATTATTACACTTATAAGATTTAAGAGAGTGACATGTTGTCACTTTCTTTGGTTTTAATAATAATTATATTATTTTATGGTCAAAAGTCCATGAAATGAATCTATTCTGACCCTTAGGTGATATGGGTCGACTTTTATTCATCCAATATTATTTTTTCAAGTGTTATGGTAATTTTATAATCTTATGTTTACCCTTAATTACCAGATTTACCTTTAACTGTAGTAAATAAAAATTACCGTAGTTACTATTCATAATATAAAAAAATAAAATTAACATAATTTGGACCCACTGAATTCAAATATGGAATCCATTTTTAAAAATTCAAAACACAGAAGTTTCAGTAATTAATTTAAAATTAATCCCATTGTTAAGAAAATGAGTTTTAAAAGTTAAAACATTGCCAAAGATTGAAATGTTTTTACTTATGAATTCAATGTAAAATTAATGGTAATGACATAAATTATATTAAATGGTAAAAAATATATTCTATTTATACTTTAAAACCATTCAATATTATAATTTAACCATATACATTATTGCGATGAAAAAAGTTGTTTTTAATTAAAATATAGCGTGTTTTTACTATTCATTAAAATATGAAAGTTATCAGAATAATATGAAAAATTTATCCAAAGTAAATTTTTATATCATAATTCCAATGAAGAATTTTATTTTGTCAAATTGAACTTATAAAAATGTCAAAAACTAGATTTAAAGTGGGTGCACCATCAAAAGGCGGCAAAACTGCATTTTTTGAAAAATACTTATTTTACCTGAAATATTTATTTTGTTCTCATACCATATTCTAGAAAATGTGTAAGATGAATAATAATGTTATAAAATTAAAAATTTAGTTAATACTATTCATAATGGATAGTTTATATAATATTTTAATAACATATTGTTGTTTAGTGAAACTCGATATTGCGTACAACACACGCTATCGAGGAAGGTTGCTTTTGCATATAACGCAAGACAAGCTAGTGTTGTGTGTGGTGAAAGATTCCTTTTATGTTGCATATAACATAAGACATAAAAAAAATATACTTCTCATAAAATATTAGGGTGTTACAAATATGATCCAGGGAAGTTCAACTTCGAGATAGGGAGATTATTTGTCTAGTGGTAGGAAGCGTCGAATCAAGGGAGCACATGAGGGAAGTGACATCTAGATTACATGCACCAATATCTATGTGGTGTGTCACCAATGTGTTAGGATGGTCCATAAGAAACCCCAGTGTATGAGGATCCCAATAGAGTTCTATTCTTGTAGCAGGAGGAGTCACCTTCAGCACTTCTGTTGATTTTTTCCTCTAGTACCTGGTGAGAAGGGATCTGTACTAACACTGCATTCAGGTATAGGATCTATAGCTCCATGTCATGATGGGATATGGTATACTATTGATCTATTAGGCCAAGGATTTGGTTGTGATCAAGGTAGCCAGAATTTAGAGGCTTAGTGCCAATAGAGTGGTGCTGCCCAGGTTAGTCAGGTTGCATCTCAGGGCCACAAATTAGGCCATATCAATACAGTGCAACCTACTTCCTAGGAGAAGAGTCCAGGGATTTATATAGTATTAAATACTATTCTAGTAGCCTATAATTTAGTTTTTCTTCTTATTCAATATAGGTTCATCAAAATATTTTATATCTACATAAATTATGGAAAGTCTGTTCCTAGAGATGATGAACTTATGTGGTGTGATGACTCTAGAAACACCATTAGGTGTTCGATCTGAGATTGTATGCCAATGAAGGGATTTACCTCTTGAGTTTGGTGGATGTATCTTCCTCTGGAATCTTTTTTTTTCTCAATATAACATGATTCAATGTCATTCTTGGGATAGAATTATTGGTTCCCTATCATGACCATGTTGATTACTATTGTTAGAGGGTGTCTTTTACATCACTTGAAGAAAGTACATATTCTCATAAGGTTAAGTGGTATATCCAAGTGAGTCAATATGGTCCCAAGCATCATGGGATGGGTAGAGTAACAAACAAGATTGATAGCCTCTTTATGATTGATCAGGGAATTCAGTTTGTGGAATTCCCTCCTATGGTGGACTGGTTCATGGAAATAATCCTTGAAGACTTATTAGGGTTACCTCCTGTGTGAGAAGTGGATTTCACTATTGATCTAGTTCTAGGAGTGGAACTGGTGTTCATTCATCCTTACATGATGACACCTACAGAGCTCCAAGAACTCAAAAATCAGTTGGAAGACTTGGAAAAAAAGAGTTTCATATAACCCAGTACTTCTCCATGGGGTTCACCTATCCCCTTTTTCAAGGAGGATGGCACCATCAGGTTGTGTGTGTATTACTACCAATTGAACTAGATTATGATAAAAAAATGATATCCACTACCTCGTATAGAAGACCTCTTCAACCATATTTGAGGAGAAATAGTTCTCTCTAAGATCTATTTGAGGTTAGGCTACTATCAGGTCTATGTGATACCTTCAGACATACCACATAAAATATTCCAGAGAAGGTACAACTTGTATGAGTACCTAGTTATATCGTTCAGTCTTACAGACATGCTCATTATTTTCATGGATTTTATGAATCATTTTTTCCACCTATACTTGGATTCATTTGTGGTAGTCTTTTTGGATAAAATCTTTTTGTATTCTCAAACTCGACACAACCATGATAAACATATTGATATCATTTTGAATACATTGAGAGAGAATCATCTATAAGCTAAGCTCACTAAATGAAACTTTTTTATTGATAAGGTTCACTTATTGGGTCATATTATCTCAGAGGTCAAAGTTTTTGTTGAATCAGAGAAGGTGAGTGTTGTAGTTTCTTGGGAGAATCCCAAGAATGTCTTTGACATACCCATTTTCTTGGGGCTAGTTGGATATTATAGGTATTTTATTTAGGACTTATAATGCATAAAAACATGTCTTATAAGCTTGAATAAAAGGGTGTTAAGTTCTTATTGTCCAAATCTTGTGAGATAACTTTTCAGGAGATGAAAGGGAGACTGACTTCATCAATGATCCTAATTCTTACAGATCTAGGAAGAACCTATACAGTTTATTATGATACATCAAGAATCGGGCTAGGAGTAGTTTTTATGTAGGGTGGTTAGATTGTATCATATGGGTCCCTCTAGTTGAGACCTCATGGGTGGAATTACCCTATGCATGACCTTGAGCTAGCATTCGTGGTTCATGCTTTACACCATTGGTGACATTATCTATTGGGTGAGTGGTTCATTGTTTACACTGATCATAAAAGTCTCAAATATATTTCCATATATCGTGACTTGAATTTGAGGCAGTGTAGTTGGGTAGAATTCCTGAAGTTTTTCAACTTTGATCTTGCTTATACACTTGGGAATGAAAATTTAGTACTAAAACCCTAACCTAAAAGACTCAGACACAGGTTATTTGAGAGGCCAGTAGTGAGTGGCAGTTGATGGATTTATTTTTTGAGTTTTACCTGGAGGTTCAAGAGTGTCTTAGTAAATTCTTTTAGTAGCTTTAGCAGTGACATACACCCTTCTATTACAGGTAATGATGAGATAGATTTAAGATCATGAGGGCCTTGTCCTAAGGGAGGGTGTCCAAGGTGAGAAGCCACCACTTGGTTTGGTAATTGATGAGAATGAGATATCTCACTTCTGTGGGTGTGTATGAGTGTCCGCTGACATACGAGAAAAGATGATGTGGGAATATCATGATTTTATTTAGCTAGTTCACCTTGGGATTAAAAATATGTACCAAGACATATATCATTAGTATTGGTGGCCAGATATGAAGGGGTAGATTACAAGTTTTATCACTCGATGCTCCACCTATCCCCAAGTGAAGAATGATCACCAGTGACTAGCTAGACTTTTACATCCTCTATCTATTATTGATTGGAAATGGGATAACTTCAATATGGATTTTGTGATGATCTTTCTGCGATCCCCTCAAGGAAGTGATATAGTATGGTTTATCATCGATAGGTTGACCAAGGTCACACACTTCCTGCCTATCCAAGATAACTTCTTAGTTGACGAGCTTGGGAGGATTTATATTTGGGAGATTATATGCATTTATGATGCTCCCTGCACTATTGTAACGGACTGAGACACCCGGTTTACAGCGTGGTTCTGTAAGGGGTTACAAAAAGCACTAGTTTTACTAGTGCTCTTGAGTACAACATATCACCCTTAGGCCAACGGGCAGTTCGAGCGAACAATACAGGTGTTATAGGACATGCTATTGGAATGTTCCCTTGATTTTGGAGGTTCTTGGGAGAAACATATACCTCTCATCGAGTTTTCCTATAATAAAAACTCTAGGGAATAGATTCAGATGGCTCCTTATGAGGCCCTTTATGATAGGTCATGTCATTCACTCCTATGATGGTTATAGGCAGGTGAGGTAGTTCTACTGGATCCTTGTCTTGTTTAGGATACACTACTACAAAATAGGATTTATCCAGCACTAGGGCTTTAACAATGCTAGATAAAAATGCTGTTAGAGACCCCCTTTATTAGCACTAAAAAGAGCGATGTTAAAGGGGGTCTTTAACAATATTTTTTTAGTGCCGTTAAAGACCCAACTATATCAGCACTTTTTTAAAATCACTGATAAAGGCCCACCCTACATCACTGATTTTAAAAAAGCACTGATAAATGGGTTCTTTTATCATCACTTTTAAAAAAGTGATGATGGGGGGGGGGGGGTTATCAGCGCTTTTTTAGAAGAGCTGATAAAGACCCCCATTTATCAGTGATTTTTTACAAGCGCTGATAAAAGTATACTTAAAAAAACATTTTTCATTAACAATAATATATTAATATATAAATATATTTATATTGATATAAATATAATATATATTTTTTGAAATATGTTTTAGATAAGGTAAATAGGCATTTACACTTAATATATAAGATATTTAGTGAAAATGGATGATAAACTAACTAAAAAAAATATTTTTAATTAATAGTTTGCTTATTATTACTGAGTAATAGTTATTTAATATCAATTTTAAGATAAAAAAAATCAAAAAATTAAAAAAATATCTAAAATAAGTTGAAAAAGTAACTCAAACTTCAAATGACTATAACTTTTGATCCATGTGTCTATTTGGGACATACGAGATATAAAATCAAATCCCGTGATGAGATCTACACCCTCAGTGATAAAGGTAATGACCTGTCACAATTTTTGAGGAAAAAAACCCAAAAGGCCTTCAAAACTATGTTTTTAGTTGGGGTACCTTGATTTTTTAACATTTGGTGGATTTTCATCCTCATTTAAGGGGGTATTTTTTCCCTTTTTTAGTGGGGAATGAATTTATTCCCAGGCCTTACATTCATATTGATACTATAGTTTTTAAATTTTATCATTTTTCATAATTTAATTTTATTTATAATTAAATATATGCATGTTTTCTTATATTTACTAATAATAAATCAATCATATAAATACACATATCAGCATATTTACATAAAAATGTATATTCTAATATATCTAAATAAATAAATATTCTAAAAATGTATTTAAAACAATATCTAACCATTTTTTACATTATACAAATATATTTATAATGTTTATATATACATATGTGTGTGTGTTAATAAACACACATATATATATATATTATAATCTAATATATGTAAATGAATATAATATATAATATATTTAACTAAATATAATATATATCACACACACACACACATTTTATAAATGCATTTAAAAATAATTATAGAAATATATGTAAATATATATATATATATATAAATAAAGATAAATATCATTAAAATGACAGAAAAACAACAAGGTGTAGTGGTAAAGACGTTCTATCTTTGAAGGATAAGTGTAGGGTTCAAATCCAGGTGGGCGTGCATGAGGATTCAAATTTGAAAAGTGCTGATAAAAGGGGTGGTGGGGTGAAAAGAAATAATAATGGGGGTGTGGAGTGTTGTTAAAGGGGTTGTGGAAGTGTTATTAAAGGGTTCGAGCGCATAGGTTTATGGATTTTTTTACCCCCTTTAACAACACTTTTTTAGCGCTGATAAAACTTTTAGGATTTTAACCACGCTTCAATTATCAGTTTTTTTAGCATAGATAGAGGCATTTTCTAGTGCTGTTAAAGGTCTTTTTTGTAGTAGTGAGACTTTAGAATAAGTGCAACTGATTCTGAAATATATGGATACAACTTAGTCTAGGTAGAAGTCTTATACCGATCGTCACCGTTTATCTCTAGAGTTCGAGGCGGGACATCTGGTATTTCTAGGAGTTTCACCAAGATTAGGTTATATACATATTTAGAGACAAGGAAAGCTATCACCTCATTATGTCAGGCCTTTTGAGATCGTGTAGAGAGTAGGTTCGATAGCCTATCAGTTACAGATACCTCATAGGTACCATGACATGCATGAAGTCTTCCATGTATCACAACTTCACCAGTATTATTTTGACCTGTATCATTCATTTGACCCCAAGAATATTGAGCTAGATGTAGATGCATCCTTTTAGGAGCATTCGATACGCACAACTAATTAGAGAATGAAGGCTCTCTAAGGTAGGTCAATTCCTCTGGTCTGGGTGCGGTGGAAACATATATGTGTACAGGACAAGACCTAGGAGAGGGAGGTCGATATACATACTTAATGGCCAAAACTTTTCATAGATGATTTTTACTACCCTCAGAAGGGTAACTTGGTGATGAGTTTTTTTAATTAGGGGAGGTTGTAACATCCCATATTTTCAGTGAGGTACATTTTCTTTTAGTTTTGGTTAAACCATCATTGGGTTTCATTTCTTGGATTAGATCCTAGTGGTCGGGCCCTTAGGACAATCAGTTTGTTTTTGGAAAGGTGGAAGTAGGAAGGATGGAACTTGGATATAGACCAAATACATGGAATGTATTTCAATACATGATTCATATTAAATACATGATTTGTATTGGGTTGGCAAAACCCTTTGCACCTTGTGAACGGGTTTTTCCCCAAAGAGAAAAAACTTGAGCTTTATACAACGTGAGAAGTTTACATGCCATGTAAATACCCATGTTCATTTTTTAATGGAATCAAGGGATTATTTTGACAGAACCCTTATTTATCCCCGCACAGAAGTATGAGCTATATGAGAGACCTCCTCCATGCCTAACCTAGTTTCTTACAGATCTCCTCTGTTCAAGATCCATTATCTTCACTATTAGCTACATTGGATCTACAATAGTAAGTTCCTATTTCCTCTTCCTTCCTTTCATATTTTATCTTTATATCTTTTTCACTATTTTAGTGCAATCTCATATGACTTATTTTTAGGTTTTTCATCCATTATTTCAATTTCTCCTATTCTAGATCGATTTAAGTGTTGAAACTGGATGAGGAAAATTATATGAACCTAAGGTAGGTGGTCTAGCTCTTTTCCCTAAAGTTTTGTTGCATTTTTATCATGTTCCATGTTCCATGCACCAGAATTTATAGTGTCACCTACATAATGTATAATTAATTAAATTAAAGGTTATTCTTAGGAATAATGAGACCCTAGCTACCTACGAAATAATGATTTTGGGAATTTTCCATAACATGAGACACCCCTATGGGTGTTCCCTTCCTTGAGGGACTAAATACCTCTTTTATTAAATTTTTAAACCACCTTTTGAGGTGTGTGGTTTCCTTGTAATAAATAATAACTTGGGATGTAAATTAAATTAAGTAAGGTGAATGGAAATGTGTTAGGAATTTATTCTTACTCCATAGCTTAAATTACATGAATTAAATGAATTGGAAAACTTTCTTAAGGTGTTATGATATTAATGACTTGTTAAATTATTTTATCTATTGATAGCTAAAATTACCTTCATATCATGATTAGGGTGATACAAGGGTCTCGACTTAAGGATTCCTTGGACGCGTTCATCGTGATTTATAATTATAATTTTCCAATGAGTTGTAAATACACTGGGAGTGATACTTGGTATGCCTTGGACAAGATCACCAGGTAGATTATATACATCTTTATGAATGATAGCAATTCCCTAGGGGAGTCCCCATGGACAGTCTCAGTGGAAATATTGTTAAACCATTCCACAAGTGATGCTTGGACCCCTATGTGAGATAAAAGGGATGGGATCAGAGGTTTTCTTATCTTCACACCATGCCAAGAGTGATACTTGGGATTCCATTTATAGATCTGTAAGGAACCGACCCCAGTTGCCCAGAGCCGAAACCTTATTTGATTATGTTGGCATACATGCAAGGAATATGAATCCCAAAGGACCGAGTAGTTTAGTATTATTGGAAAAAATTTACATACATAAGTTCAACTTTACATATGGAAAGTAAAAAAGCGACACTAAATTATTCCACTAGCAAAATTATGCCTCCTAGATTATGCTTGCAAGTCATTCATAATTTACTCCTTCATATCCTGGAAAAAATGAAACATAAGAAAGGGGTGAGCTAAAACGCCCAGTAAGAGTAAGCAATATAGCAGAAGATAGCATAAACATAAGACATGGTTCATAATTGAAAACACATTCCTTTAACAATAAACATGAACACATTATGGTAGGAATATGAGCTAAGAAAATAATGCCATAATAAAACATAATCATGGGTATTCTACTAGTCGAATAACCACATGAACTTTCAATTACTAGCTTCATAATGAGGGAAGTGCATATTCCAGGCATTCTGAAACATTTTTTCAAGGCCTTGGCCAAGACGTCTAATGATTAAGGCCTCATCCAAAAATCCATATATCACATTGGGAAAGGCCTCAGCCAATTCCACATCTATTTGTCTCATGAGACCTATCGATGCATCGAGGGGCTATAGCGGGACCCACCCATCACATAATAAGTCCAATGAATTCCTCATATGAGCGGGGATAAACATAAACAACATATACATTCATATTGAAACAATCATATGAAATGTAATTAACTTTCCCCAATTATTGAACATAAACACTAACCATTCGGAATAATATGGTGAATGGTTTTAGGATAGATCATCCACATTAAATTTAATCATAAACCATTCAATAAAATATGGTATATGACATAATAAATTATTAACCCCAATAATACATAATAATCAACATGAGTGTTGAATCAAACGAGAACAATCTTCTAAAATAATCAAGCAATTCTTGTGATAAATACTCTTTTATTTTGAAAAGAAGAGTTCTTTTGGAAAAATATTTGTATAAAACCAGAAGTTAAGTAAGATAGTATTTCATGATAAAATTATTGTTTTTATAAGTATAATGGTTTTCAAAAATAGATTATAGCTTGCCCTTGAAAATAGATACGAATTCGAGAAATTCCCTTGTATTGGGCTCGTATTTTTGGAAATAGTTTTGAGAGATTCTTTTAAAACATGTAACTATCCAAAAAATAGGGAAGGATTCTGGTTGGTATATATATATATATAATACTCACACATAATTTATGAGGAGTACATAACAATACATAATAATTTCATTTAGAAAATTAGACAATAAAAGTAACCCGAATGAAAATGGAAGTTCGGGTGGAAAACCCTTACCTTAACTCCAAATGTGTTCCGCTCTTGAAATTAAGATCCTGAAATATGAAATTATAATTATTAATAAATTATTTAAGAACCTATTAGAAATTTATTTAGTTTATCATAATTATTTTTAGTTAATTTATACCCTTATTGCTAAGTTATTATATTTAATTTTGTTGTTCCGGGGTGTTCGTTTTCTTTATTTTCATAATCGGTTCACTTGTTTTTAAGTAATAGAGTTCATGTGGAATGGTTATAAATCTCCAGGATTGGAATTATATATTATTTATTAACATAAATAATTGTTATTGGTAATTTCTATCATTTTGTTACATGGAATGAGGATGAATCATTATACGACAACCACTTCGATTATTCGGCGGTATTTGGATTATTATTAACTAGTTTTGTCATATAACTTAATTATATGTACATATTCTGGTTACTGAATATTAATTATGTTATAATACATATATTATAGTCTGGTTAAACCATAAATATGTTTTCATTACCAGTAATGAAGAATAAATTTAAGAATGAAACTTCTTCGTCCACGAAGGCTATAAATTGGAACCTCATGGACGTTGATTTCGTTTATAAAAATAAAAGGGAGGGAGTAAGAATATTTGTGATGGTTATTCCATTCACATGATATAATTATAGTATATAGATGATACTAGAGTTATCATGATCATTTGGACAGAGGAGGTGAGGAGAGGATTGCAAAAGAAGATAAATAGAAATGAAACCAAATGAAAAAGAAGGGTGTTTTACCTCTTGAAATAACATCCTTGAGAAACTCCTTAAGGGAAGGGGTTTTGGTCTTTTGGTAAGACCATAAGCTTCTTGGATGTGGGGAGAGACTAGGGAAGGGTAATTGGGCAGAAATTTGAGGAGCTTCAAGGCTTAGAGGAGTGAAGAGAAGAGGGAGTGGTGAGGGGTTTTTATAGTGGAGGAGAGGGGTAAATTTTGAATATTTAATTCATTATTTTACTATTTCCCTCAAGACAACCAATAGTGTTGTTTTATGTGACCCCTAGTAGTAATAAGTTCATGTGAGTTCTAAATAAGTGGCCTTGAATCACTTGTGATGTCATGAATAGTGTATTTAACTGATAATTTGTATATACGATATTTTATCATATTTCACTATTCATCAAAAATTCTAGAATTTCAGAAAAATCCCCAAAATTCACCCCTACCATTTTTCAACGTGTAGAATTAAAAAGTGAAATACATTTTTTAAAAATAATTTTCTAAATATTATTAATTTAATTTTTAAATAAATTCATAGTTAATTCGAAAAATAACAATCTTAAAGTGCAATTAGTTTTATTTCTCATTGAAAAACTAATTAAGATCTCATTATCTTATTTCCTTAAGAAAATAAAATAATATTATTATTTACTATTCATAAGGGTCATATTACTATTCATAAGGGTATGTTACTATTAACTAAAAATCAAGTTTGTTCTATCAGACTCCAAATGACTTACTGAACACAACTCTAGATGACCATTTTTCGAAATTCAAAACATAGAAGAGGCAAAGTTGTGTTTAATGGAAATATTATAAAATTGCATTCTATATTTATTTTCAAAACCTTGGGGTGTTACATGATCTCCTTGGATGAAATATTATGGTGTTGGGTATTTATAGTGAAACTAGAATGATACTTAGGGTTCCTTTTCAAATCACCTCATATGGTCTTAGGGTGCCTCTTATTAAATTTTATGATGAATTTTGTATTCGAGAAAAAGAAATAATAGCTATTATCCTAAGATGCATCCACCAAGACAAATAACAATCTTGGATTTTGTCCATCTCTTGATACTTATTTTATATCAAATTCTTATCATTTCATGCACATTATACTTGTATAGGTTCACCTTGGTTCCATAACATCTAGCTTTGGGAGAAGCAGGTAGTATTGGTCAGGTATCCATGAGGAACCTAGACCGATATGTCTATTTATTTATTGTTGTACATTTTTTATATACCTGAACATTGCTCATTTATTATACATAGACTAGATTGTTATAGACACCATTGGTGGTGGAAAACTGAGTATATCTCACACCCTTCTTAGGCTACCTATGTTACCTAAGTAGAATTCATGATTGTAGGTATAGATAAAGGGAAGTGTTCATCTTTCGATTCTTGATTTTTATTACAAGGATAGAGTACAGGATAAGTGAATAGAGCCTATGCTCGTGATTCTAGTAGAGGTAGATTTTAGTCTTATTTATGTATTTTTTTAGCATGTGGTATATGATAGTTTCCCCTATATCCCATGTACTCATTTTTTATAGCTATATGAAATGATCATCATCATTTTTGTATTTATTTATGATTCATCTTCTGCCTATTTATTCATATGTTGGTAATATTGGATTATTTATCATTACTCTATTTATTGTTTATTTCCACCTCTGCTTATTTCCTTTTATTATTACCTTCATGATACACTCTAAATCATAAGGGCATAGTCATCCCACAGACACACCCTAGGCCCTCACTACTGGTTGATAGCCTCTGGCATATGGGGAGGCATGCTTGAGATCGTGTGACCAACCATCTTGGGGCACCGATTAGTGGCTTCTGGGGCGAGACACTACTAAAGTGACTTTTTATTTAATTATTATGCCTTGGAGATCCAAAATCAATGGTAAGTCCCCATCCTTCCTTGTTATTTATAGATATACTCTTCTCCTCTCCCCCAAAACCATAGATCTAATTTTTTATAGATATATCTATGTCTATTTATGGGAATCATGATGATATATAACTTATTATATTAAATGAAAGTTATTTTGATCCCATATCTAGAAGACCATAGTTCCATTATTCATTTTTAGTCATCCGTTGAGAGGTAGGTGTCTTCTCTCTTACATCAAATTATCTATAATATGATGTTTTAGTTTTGATAAAGTGTTTTTCTTGGTTTTTATATGGAAAAGTGGTGTGAATTCTTGAAGAAAAATATTTTGGAATAATTTTGTTATCATGTGTTTTATGGGACAAAGCATGGTCATGAATTAACACCATCAAAGTGGGATATAGTATGTACATGATGTACCCATACTTATTTGAAGCATGAAGCTTCTGTGTGTCTGTGTGTGTGTGAACATGGGGATGATTATGCCAAGTGATGAGAGATGATAATAAGTTATTTATTGTTTTCTCTCATGGATTTATCTTATGGATTTTTGTAAACTATTTATCTACTTTTGAACTATTTTATATAAAATTTGTTAACCAATTCTTATCCTAGTGGCATGTTTTACTAAGTCTTTGGGGGAATCCTTATAAGTTTGTACTCACCCCCTATTAGTCACTTTGGTGTGTTTGAAAATATTATATTCTGGGACACAAAGAAGGATAATATATCTTACTTATCTAGTGATTCCTCTTGATACCATGGGCGTGTCATGTAGAGTGGAATCTTGGATCTTGTATGGTTTTTTCTTGGGATGATTCCACTTTGTTTTCATGGGATTCTATTGTCTTTTGGGTATTTTCCAATTATTATCATTATTTTCATTATGACTCTGATATTGTTTTATACATTTAGGTTTACCTTAAATTTTTAATGTTTATACTCATAAATCATATATTTAGTTTGAATATTTAACTTTGGTATTGTCATGTTGTTTTTAGAAAATCATTCCCCATCATTCTTTGTGGCCCTTGGTATTTATTATCAGCCTTTAGTGTCTTAAGGATGTCACCTAAGGCCGGTAACATCCACACCTCTTCCCAAGAAAATGGGTGAGGGGTGGAATGTTACATATGATATTTATGATATAATTATTATTATATTATGGTGAATTATTATTTACTATTATTTTGTTTTATCCATCAAAAATTGAAAACATCACCTCGTGCATACGTACAAACTACTATCTCCATGAAGTAATGTAATTCATATTTGATCAAAAAATTATATGAATGGCCAAAAAGTAAATATAATGAATAAATATGGAACATATTACATGATTAATATTCTAGATATGATTAAATCATGATCAAATTGTGAGGACCAGAACTGTTGAACCAGAACATGAATGGAATCATGCCAATTTTTACTCGAATGTTCATTTTAATAAAGAATGGTTAATAAAAGTATAATTTGAAATTATAAAGGAATGATAAAAAGTAATTTATGTATGAATATGGTTCTTGAATAAATTTATAATAATTATACATTTATTATATTGAATTATTAAATGCATAAGGAGAAATTCTAGACTTGAGGTAAGGTTTATGTTACAATATAATTTTTTTCGATATTTTGTATAATAAATTTACATTGAGGTAAATTATATAGATCTTATAATTTAAACCCCATATGTTTTCTTTTCCTATATTTAATCATGGTATTTTTAAGTAATAGTACCTTTTCCTCTCTTTTTTACTTAAAATGATTGAGAAAATATTTATAAAGATAAGATAGTCATATTTTCTCTTTAATAGAGAAACATTTTCTTCCATGTATATTATTTTAAAAATTATTATGTGGAAGTTTTTAACTATACTATAAATGTTTTAAATTATTCACTTTCACTAACTTTGACTTTATTTTAAAAAGGGTAAAAATAAATATTTTAAAAATATTCTGAACATGTTGTTTTTTACTTTTACAAAAGTGTGAAAGGAATGATCTCTTTTAATGTAGATTGTATGATGTTATTTTACTACCATCCTCAATATTCCTTAATTAAATATTCCTTTAAAAATTTTCATTCTTAATTTCAAATAAATTATTTTTTAAATATTCTTGAAATTTTTAGTTTTTAATGACAATGAAATAAAATGATATTTTTTATGTTAAAATAAATGTTCAAATAATCTTTTATAAGTATTTTTCATCTATGATAACATACTTTAAATATTTTTATGCTTCACTGGGGATATGATCTTATGATAAAATCAACATTATTTCTCTAGATAGATTATAGTGATAATTATTTAATGATGATTCTATGAAACAATTTTCTTTCCCATGGGGTAATTAAGTTATGATGAAATATTTATGAAACCCATTTCATTTATAGAGGTTATTTTGTGATGAAATGATGGATGGTTTATTAAACTTGTTTTCCTTACACAGATTATGATATGATAAATTGATGAATGTTTTATTATATTGTGGCACACATATGTATGGTTTCCATTATGTGATGGGTGGGCCTGGAATTATTATCCCTCCAATGAAATGGGTAAATATTGATATCTCATTATATAATATTAACTAGAATGGGTATTGAATCAATTTTTGTATGGGACTCCATCTAATAGGATAGTATTGGGAGTGAACCTTGACTAAGGAAATGGTGGAATGGGTAGTGAACCAAATCCAATATGATAGTATTAGCAGTGAGACTTGACTAAGGAAATGATTTTCTATGATTTTTGTATGCCAAAAACCTACGTATTATGATTATGTTATGTTACCATGGAACATGATTGATTTTTGATGATTAATAACATTTTTTTACATATTTCATTTGTTATTTATGAAGCCTTATATGATTTTTCATGATTAAAGTTTGTAACAACCAATGGTTTTGGAATATTTTCCTCCCTAAATTTATAGAATATTTGATAGATTATTTTACATGAAACACCAAACTAGAATGATCCATAACATATTAGGTGAGTATTATTAAGAAATATATAAGAATAATAAAAACCAATAGTAAATAAATGTATATCAATCCTAAAAAAATCATAGATTTTGAGGATAAATAAGACATGAGATTTATTATTAAAATGAATTTTTATTTCTCAAATAACATTTTTAAAAGTATTGTGTACTTTATACAAATAATTAAATTGGATAATATTAAATTATAATATTAAATATTCCAATATATAAACTTATATATTATAATTATTTAAATTATAAATTGATATGAAATAATATTTAGAGCACTTAATGTTTAAAAATGACATTTTTCAATAAAAGAAGTTTTTCTTTAGATTTTTTATTTTCATTTAAAAAATAAAATTATCAATTTTAGAGTATTAATTAGATAAAAATAAATTCATTTTTTTATTTATATTTTCAAAATTATCTTAACATGAATTTTTGATATTTTTCTTAGATTTTTTATTTTTAATTGAATATTGTAATATACTAATATTGCAACTTTTATACCATTAATTTTATATAAGTGTGAAATAGAAATTTATAAAAAAAAATTCATTGAAAAATATGTATTATATAATTTTAATTATTTTTATTATATTTAGAAAACCTATATTTTATATTTTAAAAATCATGTAATATTTTTCTCAAAAATTGTTTTAATACATTATACATTTATTATATTAAAATTAATTTTCTTAAACTTTTAGAAATTTAATCAAGAGAAATTTATTTAAAATTTATAATCATCGGGTCCAAATTATCTAATAAGGACCACATTATTTTTATGTACAAGGATTATTTTACCTTAGATAAAAACAAGTTACCACGGTAAAAGCTTAAACAGAAAAAGTAATAATTTCATGGGGAAAAGAAATTGAAAAAAGTAAAAAAATGTTTATAATTTAGGGATTGAAATATTATTGACCTTATCTACCCATATAATCATTTACGATCTATATTTTTATCTACATGATGTGTTTAACATGTGTTCTCTTTATGCTAATTTGAAATATTTTAAAAAATACCATTCTCACCACTTATAAAAGGGGCCCCTCTCCACCCCACTTTAATCTTGAAAAATTTATCTATTTCCTTCCCCTATAATTATATTCTAATATAATAATATTCTGGTCACAAGATATTATACTAATTCCTTTCTTTCTATGGAATATTTTAAGAGAAACTTAAAGTTCTCACTGTATGTTCAATATTTTCCCTATCATCTTTTCCGTTTATCTTTCCATTTAAAAATTATTTTTATGAATATTATATGATGCATTAAGTATTAATATTATAATTAATATTTTTAAATTATGGGAATAAACATTAATCAGCTCTTAATTTCTCCTTGATAATAGAAAAAACATCAATCGTGCATATGTGTCAACTACCGCCACTATGACATAACGTGTTTCATTTTCCTTTATTATATTAAAAGGCTATTACTAATAAGTAAATTAATGTATTTATGCATTATATTTATAATTTTTTTTTATTTTATGAAATTTAATGTCTATATTAATCCTTCCTCATGTTATATGGGAAACGAAATCATCATCCATGCGTACGTGCAGACTATCGCCACCATAAAATGGTAAATTCCATTTTCACTACAACTTTCGTAGTTAGTTATAAATTATAATTGATAAGTATATATGATATATAAGACTAATAAATATCATTAATATTATTCTTTATAAATAATAAAATAAATAATGATTGTTGTTAATTAATCCATAAATATAGATAAATAATACAAAACAAATTCATCACTGATTTTATCTTCACAAAATGAAAAAAAAATTCATCTAATGAAATTATAACATTATTGGTCATTATAAAAATCCAATAAAATATCTTATATGACATAGGAATGATAAACATTGTATCATATAATTGGTACCAAAATTTACATTATAAATCATGCGTGAAACAATTGAAGTTACTAACACACGATTATAATAATAACCGATAACTAACTAATATATTCATAATAAATGATCATAAATGATGTATTTAAAATTTAAATTTATGTGAATATGGTTATAAAATAGATTATTAAGATAACTATGTTTTTTTTAAATGAGGTTAAAGAACTTTTGACTAAGTGGGAATAAAGTTAAGTGGTTTTCTAGACACAAATATTTTACTTAAGTCATAATCACTCCACATTGATTATAATCTTTAAATATTGATTTATAATACCCATTGATAATATTTGTAGGATTGATAGGATCTAAATAATGATGTAGATGCTCAATATACAAGAGGGGGGGTGAATTGTATACTTTAAAAAATTCCTTTGGAACCTTTAAAGTTAGCTATTCCGAAAGTAGGTTCCGGAAATATGGATCCGGAAATTGAATCTTAATTAAAGATTACAATATGAGATTCTACCTTAAAGCATATAGAATCTAAATGAATCAGATTACAAGTAAGGAAGTATAAGAAAGTACTTTCCTTACGATACAAAATGCAGCGGAAATAAACAAGTAGTAAAACTACAATTAACAAGATGTAAGTCTTTTAACCCAAAGAGAAGGGTATCCAACAACCTTGGATAAAGGTCCCTTGATTTATACTTTCAAGAAAGTCTGTCTTAACCACACCAGGGTAAGCCCTCGATATGAAGATCAGAGTCTCTGTCTTGCTATCCCCACAAGCCCTCAACTTCAAGGTAGTTGGCAACCTCTGTCTTCCTCAGCAAGGAAGCCCTCGAACTTCAAGGTAGTCGGCACCTCTGTCTTCCTATCCCCGGAAGTACTAGAATGTAATCACCAACATTCGGAGTTGCACGAAGCTTTGAGAGTTAATAAGAGCCTCTCTCTCTAGAAATCACTTAAAGCATATAATCATATGAGTCGAAGATCAGTCAGCCTTTCAGCCTTTTTTTTCATCAGCCTTGAGCTCTTTCAAATGAGCTCCTATTTATAGGCAAGGTCGGCCTCCTTTCCAACGGTCATATTTTCCTAAAAAATTGGAGGGACCTGTACACGTGTAACTTAACCAACGGTTAGTTTATAACAGAATAGATGACATCGTTTTATAACAAAACAAGTGTAACAAAAAGTACGACATCATTTTAAGTCTAATTGAAAAGTTCGGAGTGAAAGTTCGGAGTGTAACAAAAAATAATTTTCAGAGTATAAATAAATTCGGAGTGTATAAAACAAAGATGATCAGGTTCTATTTAATAGGTGAATTCAGAATGAGAATTCGGAATGATAATTCGTCAACAGAATTCGTAATGAGAATTCATCATCAGAATTCGTAATAAAAATTCGTATCTAGAATTCGGAATGAGAATTCGTCATCAGAATTCATAATGAGAATTCGTCATCAGAATTCGTAATGAGAATTCGATGTCGAACTTCATAAGGATTCGTATCATGAATTCGAAGTAGAACTTAATCAGAGTTCGTATCCAGAATTTGGAGTGGAACTTTATCAGAGTTCGTATCTGGAATTCGGAGCAGAACTTTATCAGAGTTCATATCCAGAATTTAGAGTTGAACTTCATTACAGTTCTTATCCAGAATTCGGAGTAGAAATTTATTACAGTTCTTTATCCAGAATTCGGAGCCTAAAACAGAATGCTTCAAATCAAGGTTTCAAACAATTCCAAGAAAATGGAAATGAATCTGAATCTTATACTTAAAAAAATATGGATGAAAATATGATAAGGAAAAATTTTCTTATAAAAGCAATTTTCCTTATAAAATCAATTTTTCTTATAAAAGTAATTTTCCTTATAAAAGCGATTTTTCTTATAAAAGCGATTTTCTTAAGAAATCAATTTTCTTAAGGATAAGGTGTTTGTGATTTTTAAAACAAGAAGGAATTAAAAAGTCATAAGGAAAACCTTATTGACTCAACAATCTCCCCCTTTTTGGAAAGCACAAACATCCTTACGAAAAAGAAATTCTAAGAAGAAAGAAAACATTAAGGCTTATCTCCCTTTGCTTGTGGATGTAGATGAATACGAATAACCCCCCCTCAAGCTTTGAAACTCTAAGGATCGTATTCTAGATTTCCGGAATGATATTTCATTACAAATAAGAAAGTATTCTTTAAAGAGAAACTCCCCCTTAGATAAACTCTATTGGAGTTTGTTTTCTTTCTCACCCTTTGTTAAGATTCTTTATCCCTTTCATTAGAGTTCTTTTCCTTCTCCCCCTTTGTGATTTTCAAAAAGAATTTGAGGGAATGGAAAATATAACAGAGTACCTGAAAAATTAGTAGTAACAACAAAAGAAACGAGAAAGCACAAATTTTCATTAAGATTGAAAAAGATCAACAACAAAGAAATTTAGATACAAAAAAAGATCAGATCTGTCTATTTTGGATCTTTTTCCTTCGCCATGAGACCCTTAAGAATAGTCTTTATCTTCTTTAAGTCTTTATGATCTTCTTCAGCTTTCTTCTCTAAAACAAAAATTCTTATATTTTGGACTTCAATCTTTTCTTCCCGAGCCTTCAATTTCTCTTCAAACTCAATCCGATGATCCCTTTCAAACTTCCAGTTTTGAGAAACAGAATTCAGCTTCCCATTCAGATCTCTGACTTCTTGAATCCGGAAGTTCTTTTCATTTGTCTATTTCTCTTCAAAGGAAGAAGTAAGCTCATTTATCTTCCTGTCTTCTGTCTCAAAAGCATCTTTCACATTCTCTTGGAATTCATCTAAGAGCATCATCTCTTCTACAGTCTTCCTCGACCAATTTGTCATCCTCTTGCAAGATCTTCTATGAGATTCATAGATGACAAAGAAAGTTTTGAACTGAGCCTCTATTTCAACACACTTATCCATGACCATGGATAAGGAGTCTGTTTTCTGATTCAAAACATGTTGGAGCATCTGACATCTTGAATCAATACTTGATAAAGTTGTAATAGTACCCACCAACTTCTTTAAAGACTGAACAACAAAGTCATGCCCCAACGAAGATGAATCCGAATCCGAGACTCTGCTAGGAGAATTTTGTTCTTCAACTTGGTCAGGCTTCCTCTTTGAAGAACTACCAACTTCCTTTATCTTCACCACTACTGAGCTCAGAGTATCAGCAAGAATTTGCTTTCCCTTGTCTCTTTTCGGAATAGAATCCTGTTCTGGAGTTCTTTTTTCACTATCAGTCACTTGAATAATATTGTCTTCATCATTAGAAACTTTATGAGCACCAACCTCTACATTCTCCATTTGAGCAACATCATGTAGAAGTTGTTCTTCTTCTGCATGATAAGCTACCTCTTATTCTCCTTGCTGCTCATCGATCGCTGGAGTGACTAATTTCGAGGATTCGACTTTAGAAGTTCGGAGCGATAGATGTTCCGAAGGTGTTCCCTTATAATCATCTACTTACTTCAACACATCTCCGGTGTCACCACTTCCTTCAGCAACAGCTTCTTCCTCTTCCACTTGCTCAACTTGCTCTATTTCCTCAACAGGCTTAGCAGCTGTCTCTTCCGGAGCAACAAAGTTCCTTCCTGGAGTCTCAGGTAGAGATTCCAAGGAAAAAGATCTCGGAACAGGAATATTTGCTGAAACCATCTCATTGAACTTCAACAATGCCTGAGCTACCTCTGCTTCAGACAACTTATTCTTAAGCTTCTTTTCTTTGACTTGTTTTTCTAGCTCATACACAGTTCTTTCCTTCAAGGCCTTAGCCTCCACAGGATCCAAGCCAAACTAAGGATCCCCTTGCACTCTCTTCTCTTTGATCTCCCTCCATTTAGCAACTAACTCATCTGGGTAAGCTTTCTTCTTCTTTGGTTTTGGAGGTGCGGAATGAACTTCCTTAGACTTGGGATTCTCTGATTCTACTTCAACTTCTTTCAACTTTCTCTTCCTTACTGGCTTAGAGGATTCCGGATCAGCAACTTTCAGAACCGCTTCTTCTTGAGCAGGTAAGTCAACAAACTGACCAGACTTCTTGTCAAAGGCTACATCCATCCTTTTGAGTGTACCATCACTCACCAGCATAATTTTTCAAACTCTTGGCTTAGACTTTCAAGCCTCCTTGAAAGACTCAAGGCACCGAACTATCAACTTTGAGATGATTGCTGGATACATTAAGATCTGAGCTCTCAAATTCCCTTTCTTCACATTCTCAAGAGTAATAAAAATGTGTTTCATCAAATTAAACTTCCTCAGATTTATCAAAAAATCTAGGATATAAATCTCACTCTTCTTCAGACTATCTTTGTCACCCTTTCTCAGTACGATAAGACCTTGTACCCATAATTCTAGAATCTGGAAATTTGTAGATAGAGAAGCAATATTCGGAGCCTTGTCATCTGCCAGTCCGAGAGTTTCTAATGATTTTTCCTTGTCGAAGCTACCCTTAGAATTTGGCAACACATGAGATATGAATTCGGCTTCACCTTCATAATTCAGCCCTACCAAGCTGGATACCTTGGCATATGAAAGCTTATAAGTATTACCATAAGACTTAAAAGACAACTTCTCCCTTCCATCTTCCTTAAGAAAGAAGACTGTTTCATAGAACTCTATAAGAAAATCTGAATACACTTCATCTTGATTCCCAGGTTTTGACACCGCAACATCTTCCCATCCATTAAGCTTAATATTCTTTGAAATAAGAGAGTCATACTCGTTGAAGAAATCAGGATGAACCAACCTTTCTCTATATACTAACCACTTTGAAATCGTCTTAAAGGAAGACATGTCTTGACAAGCTGCTTCCACAGACATTTAGATCTGAAGACCTCTGAGAAGTTCGGAACAGAGAAATCTGAAGTTCGGAACGGCCTTAAAATAGAGAGGTAGAGCTTCGAGATACTAGAGCTTGAAAACTGATGTGGGACAACCATTTGGGGTCCCCTTTATATAGGCAACGAGAAAGACGGTTCAACTTGCATGGTTGATCGAACGGTTGTGACAAGCTGAGATCAGATATGACGGTCGAAAACCAATTCTCAAGAAAACTTGAATTCGATCTTTTGAGTTTTTTTATTAAAACAAATAATTAAGAAAACTATAATCTGAAAACAAAATATAAGAAAATTCCAACAAGTAAAGTATGACTACGAAAACTTGAGTCAGGAAATCATACCTTTTGGATTGTCTTAAGAGGATTATTCGTAATGGGTAATATAAAAATGACTAAGAAAAATCTTTATTACTAAAATACATAGTTCTCAAAACTCACTATGAAAAACAAACTTAGTATGGAAAACTTAGTACGAAAATTTTATTATAAAATTTTAAAAACAAAAAACACATTAAGAAAGATTCGGTACGAAAATCCCATTATGAAAATACCAGTACAAAATTTCCATTCCGGAAGTGTTCAATATGAAGATTTTGATTCCAGAAGTCTTCTGTACGAACATATCCATTCTGGAAATTTCAGTTCCAGAAATTTCTATTCCGGAATTGTAGTTCCGAAAACTTTGAAAAACTAACTTTGAAAAAAAAATTATTCTAACAATCAAATGTACTCCCCCTGTGAAAAGGAGTTTATTACTGTAAGGAGACTTTTTCAACAGAAAGTTAATTAAGAAGGATTACGTTACGGTTATCATTCCTAGCTTCTGTTTAATGTATTCAAATCTATTAGAAGGCAAATATTTTGTGAAAATATCAGCAAGTTGATCTTATGTTCCGATAAATTGAAGAATGATATCTCCTTTTTGTGTGTGATCCCTAAGAAATTGATGCCTAATATCTATGTGTTTTGCATGAGAGTGATGTGCAGGGTTCTTACTAAGGGCAATGACACTTGTGTAACCACACAAAATTTGAGTTTTAGTAAAACTCAAGCCATAGTCTGTGAGTGTGTGTTGCATCCACAACACTTGAGCACAACAACTTCCAGCTGCTACATATTCGGCTTCAGCAGTGGAGAGTTTGCAACCAAAAACCTTAAAGTAGGATAGTCTTGGTTTTCTACCATTCCATAACTCATAAGGAGTTTTATTAAGAAAAGGTCTAATCAAAACTCTATTTATAGTATAACAAGCAGTACTTACAGCTTCAGCCCAGAAATGTATAGCTATAGAATATTCACTCAACATGGTTCTAGTTATCTCTTGAAGAATTCTATTTCTTCTCTCAACTACACCATTTTGTTGGGGAGTTCTAGGTGCTGCAAAATTGTGAGTAATACCTTTTCTACTACAAAAAGTTTCAAAATCAGAATTTTGAAATTCTCCTCCATGATCACTATGAATAGTTTTCAAAGGAAGGTTTTTCTCATTTTTAACTTGAGCTCTAAAACTTTTGAAATAATAAAAAGCTTCAAATTTATTTGCTAGAAAATAGACCCAAGTAAATCTAGTGTAATCATCAACTAGAACAAACACATAGTATTTGCCTCCAATACTTTCAGTTTGTGTTGGACCAAAAAGATCCATATGCACTAACTGTAATGCATCGGTTGTCGAGACTTCACCGATTGATTTAAAACGAGATTTATATTGCTTTACATATTGACAAGGATCACAAACTTTATAAGAATCAAATCTAAGATCCGGTAGATCCTTAACTAATTTCTTCTTAGAGAGTTTACATAGGTTTCTAAGGTTACAGTGACCTAGTCTTCTATGCCATAACCAGGAATGATCTTCCATTGCACTTAGACAATGTAAATCTTGACTCCTGAGGTATTCTAGGTTCAAGGTGTAAACATTCTCTTGCCTATTGGCTGAGAGAATAAATTCTTCCTTGGAATTTTGAACTAATCACTTATCATTCCTAAAATTCACAAGGTAACCTTCATCACATAACTGACTTATGATAACGAGGTTGTGCTTAAGACTCTTAACAAAAATAACATTTGAAATCAAGGTTTTACCAAGAAGAACAATATTACCAATACCAACAATCTCTCCCTTAGCATTGTCTCCAAAATTTACCTTTCCTCCTTTCATTTTGATAATCTTTCTAAAATAGCTTTTGTTACCAGTCATGTGCCGGGAACATCCACTATCCATGTACCATGTATTGTTGCTGGTACTCTCTTTATTTTCCTGAAATCAAGAAGAAAAATTAGACTTTCGGAATCCAGATTTGTTTAGATCCAAGATTTCTAGATAACAAAATTTTAGGTACCCACATCTTCTTAGAGAAATAAGCTTTGTGAAATCCTAGAGATTGAGTTTTGTTTAAGGAACAATTATTTTCTCAGTGACCACCACATTGACACTTGGTACAAAATGGGTCACTTTGAGGAACAAAATAATTATTACTGAAAATTGGTTTTGCATGGGTGTAACCAAATCCGGTTTTATTTCTTAAAGGTCGTATTTGGGAATACATTTTATCAAAATTTTCCTTACCATGGGTAAAGTTTGATAAACACTTCTTTAAGGAAAAAATTTCGGACTTAAGTTTTATAACCAAGTTTTTATCCTCAAAATCATTTGTTTTAGAACTAGAGCTAGGCTCGAAAACATTTTTCTTAGAAATTACCTTTTCTAATTCTTTAGAAAGTTTGTTCTTCTCAGAACTTACTTCCTCAAGATTTTTTGAAATACTTTCAAAATCAGAATTTTTTCTATCAAGATATTTAGAAAGATCTGATATCTCTTTTGTAAGAATAAAATTCCTAGAGTTTTCCTTATCAAGTTTCTTACTAAGTTTGGAATTCTCAATTTCAAGAAGTTCAGAAAACCTAGAGACTTCTTCATAAGTAGGTAAAGTATTTTCTTCATTAGAAGAAGATTCTTCATCAGAAGAGTTATAATACTTACTATCATTAGAATTTAAAGAAACATTGGTCAATGATTCAGCATTTCGTACCTTAGCCATAAAACAGTGATTATCAAGAGGTAGTCTGGCTATAAGACCAAGATTCTTCTGTCCTGAAGATTCGTAATCAGAAGATTCATCTGAAGAGTCACCACCACTGGCACTCCAGGTGTCATTAGTTTTCAAAACTTTCTTAGATTTGGCTTTATAATACTTCTTTCTGTTCCTGTCTGAATGTCTTTCTTTCCTTTCTTTCTTTTTGAGAAAAGGGCAGTCTGGTCTAATATGTCCATCTCTCTTGCATTCATAACAAGTAACTTCTCTATCTTTCTTATCTTTCCTGTCCTTTTTCTTATATTTGTATTGGAAATTTCTTTGACCAGCTATCTTGTTCATCCTTCGAGCAAGATTTGCTAATTCATTTTCAGAGACTTCACTCTCACTAGAGTCTGATTGAACTACCATCTTCTTAGACTTGGATCTGGTTACTCTCTCAGGAGTCTTAGCTTTCATATGATTTGATGTTTTTGTAAAATCAACAGTATCATTCCCATTTTTCTTTTTGATGTTGTCAGCATATCTCTTCATTCTTGTTTCATGTTGGAGAAGAGTTCCAAATAACTCATCAAGAGAAATTTGAGTGACCTTACTGTTCTCATCTATAACAGTTATTTTGGATTCCCACTCATTAGGCATGATATTAATTATCTTATCCACAAGTGCTTCATCATATAAACCTTTCTCTCCCATAGACTGTAAACTGTTGACAATAGTCATGAATCTCTGTTGAACTTTACAGATTAGTTCACCATAAGGAAAATTGAAGCCATGGTATTCAGCTCTAAGCATAGCTCTCCTAGTCTCAATCACTTTAGAAGTTCCAAAGTGCATTACCTCTAACTTCTTCCAGATACAATTAGCTGCTTCACAAGAAGAAATTTGGCTATATATATTTCTGGTCATTGAACAAAGTAAGGTATTGCGTACCTTATAGTTGAGTTGATACTCTTGATTTTCCTGGTTAGTAAAAGTTCTAACTTCCTTGTCAGGAATTTTATAATCACCAGTAAGCATAACAAAATTGTCCACTCCAGTATTGATAAAAAAAGTCTTAATTCAATCTATCCAATACTCATAATCATTACCATCAAAGATTGGTGGTCTTGTAGGATTTAGATTATCGATGGAACCAACATTAATTCCTGCCACACTTAAAATAACCTTTGGCACACAAACTTGTTAGTAGAAAAGATTCGTAATAACAAAGTTCGGAATGACAAATTTCGGAATGAAAAACTGAGAAAGAAAAACTTATACGTGAGTACAAGTATTTCGGAGACCTCCTCTAATACCAATTGTAGGATTGATAGGATCTAAATAATGATGTAGATGCTCAATATACAAGAGGGGGGGTGAATTGTATACTTTAAAAAATTCCTTTGGAACCTTTAAAGTTAGCCATTCCAAAAGTAGGTTCCGGAAATATGGATCCGGAAATTGAATATTAACTAAAGATTACAATATGAGATTCTACCTTAAAGCGTATAGAATCTAAATGAATCAGAGTACAAGTAAGGAAGTATAAGAAAGTACTTTCCTTACGATACAAAATGCAGCGGAAATAAACAACTAGTAAAACTACAAGTAACAAGACGTAAGTATTTTAACCCAAAGAGAAGGGTATCCAAAAACCTTGGATAAAGGTATCTTGATTTATACTTTCAAGCAAGTCTGTCTTACCCACACCAGGGTAAGCCCTCGATACAAAGATCGAAGTCTCTGTCTTGCTATCCCCGCAAGCCCTCAACTTCAAGGTAGTTGGCAACCTCTGTCTTCCTCAGCAAGGAAGCCCTCGAACTTCAAGGTAGTTGGCACCTCTGTCTTCCTATCCCCGGAAGTCCTCGAATATAATCACCAACATTCAGAGTCGCATGAAGCTTTGAGAGTTAATAAGAGCCTCTCTCTCTAGAAATCACTTAAATCATGTAATCACATGAGTCGAAGATCAGTCAGCCTTTCGGCCTTTTTTTTCATCAGCCTCGAGCTCTTTCAAATGAGCTCCTATTTATAGGCAAGGTCGGCCTCCTTTCCAACGGTCATATTTTCCTAAAAAATCGGAGGGACCTATACACGTGTAACTTAACCAACGGTTAGTTTATAACAGAATAGATGACATCATTTTATAACAAAACAATTGTAACAAAAAGTACGACATCATTTTAAGTCTAATTGAAAAGTTCGGAGTGAAAGTTCGGAGTGTAACAAAAAATAATTTTCGGAGTCTAAATAAATTCGGAGTGTATAAAACAAAGATGATCGGGTTCTGTTTAATAGGTGAATTCAGAATGAGAATTCGGAATGAGAATTCGTTAACAGAATTCATAATGAGAATTCATCATCAGAATTTGTAATAAAAATTCATATCCAGAATTCAGAATGAGAATTCATCATCAGAATTCGTAATGAGAATTTGTATCTAGAATTCGGAATGAGAATTTGTCATCAGAATTCGTAATGAGAATTCGTCATCAGAATTCGTAATGAGAATTAGATGTCGAACTTCATAAGGATTCTTATCCTGAATTCGGAGTAGAACTTAATCAGAGTTCGTATCCAGAATTTGGAGTAGAACATTATCAGAGTTCATATCTGGAATTCGGAGTAGAACTTTATCAGAGTTTGTATCCAGAATTCAGAGTTGAACTTCATTACAGTTCTTATCCATAATTTGGAGTAGAACTTTATTACAGTTCTTTATCCAGAATTTGGAGCCTAAAACAGAATGCTTCAAATCAAGGTTTCAAACAATTCCGAGAAAATGGAAATGAATCCGAATCTTATACTTAAGAAAAATATGGATGAAAATATGATAAGGATAATTTTTCTTATAAAAGCAAATTTCCTTATAAAATAAATTTTTCTTATAAAAGAAAATTTCCTTATAAAAGCGATTTTTCTTATAAAAGCGATTTTCTTAAGAAAGCAATTTTCTTAAGGATAAGGTGTTTGTGATTTTCAAAACAAGAAGGAATGTAAAATTCATAAGGAAAACCTTATTAACTCAACAATGTTATGTTTTATTTATATATTATTTTATTATTAAATCATTTTTCAAACTGAATTATTCTTCCTTGAGGAATTTACTATATCATAAAAAATATAGTTTTGTTAGGAATAATTCCCATCTCTTTTAATGGATTTCCCTCCATATATATGTTTATAATTCTAAAAAAAGTTCTTATTTACCCAGTGTAAACTCAAGTTTTTTTTATTTCCAATGATCATCATGTTCACCATTATTATTTTTAAAACAATGGATTAATTAACCTTTTAATGATGCGGGTTTTCAATAAAGGAATTTTAAAATATTCAAATAGATTTCCCTCACAATTATCTTATATTCTACCCTCCTGCTTCACATTTTTACATATGTTTTACTTATTATCAAGGCATATTATTTGGAATTTGTTTTGAATTAATGTTTTAATTTGTTTTATCATCATATTCAAAATATTTTTTTGGAAAGTGACTTGAAAATTAGATATTTTTATGACTATTATATGATACTCTATTTAAGAAAACTCCTTTTTGTGATCTCTATTACATTATCAAATGATTTTTCTTCAATTGAGTAATAGTTCATAAATCAACCAATATGCGATCTTATTAAATACTAATTTTGGGATATTATGTTTTTGGTATCAAAAGATCATGATTTTTATCTAATACCATTTGAAAAAGATATGAAACCATTTTCTTCTCATGGTATATTTATGATAAGATGAGTGATTTGATTTTTTGTGTTATTAATATGTATGGATGATGATGGGTGGGGTATTATATTACACTCCAATGAATTTCTTATGGATTTATATCTCATTAAATGACTATATGAATCAAGTAAGGAATGCTCACTCTATTATCGAAATCAGATAGGGGTGTCTTCTCTACTATGTTATGGGAATTAGAAGGTAACACCTAATTTTAGATATATGATTTATTCATACATGAATATTACATCTTTTTTAAGATAAAAAACATAATAGTAATACATTCATGGATCAAAATGTTTAATATCTTGAGAAAATTAGGCTCATACATCACTTGTTCAAAATAAAAATAAACTTTATTTAAATAATTCTTATTTATCCTCCTAAAATATCTCACATGCTTCATAGTATATGTAATTATCTAAGGATATACATTAAATAAATGGGTGAGCAAAATGTCCAGCAAGGGGAGGGATACAGGATAAGAATCAATAGTACATGGGTGAGCATAATCAATATCATCATATCATAAGTATAGAATCATCATCATAATCACGAGGGAAATATTTGATAAATGCATGGAATGTAGAATATTCATGATAATGAAACATCATAACATAGTTTTCAAATATGAAACATAGTTTTAAACAAATCTAGTATCATGTTTACACATTACATATGTGCATAAATCATAAAATCATAGTCATAAAAAAAATATAGAATCATGTTCATGTATAATATGAATAATATCATTAGATATATCACATTACCCAATTTATTAGAGGATTATATATTTTTTTCCCATACATCACATCATAAAATCCTCATAATAATGAATTCTACATAAAATGTATAAAAATCATAGTTATGAAATAAAATAATGTAATAGAATGGGTTTCATATATAATACTTCATGTATAACATTTGGGGTTCCCAAATGAATAAGTTAAATTATAATATATAACACCTCGACCCCAATAATCTCTAAGTGGTTGCATTATTTTATTACATCAACATCATTACAAAGAATAAAATCCCAAAGGACTGATCAATTTAGCAGTTTTGGAAAACCAGATTACATAAATGATACCCAAATTATATTGAGAGATAGAAAATAAAAAATAATACATAACAAAGACTAATAAACTACATCCTTAAAACTAATTCTAATAATTAATCTTCATATCTCAGGGAAAGGAAACAAAATAAGGGTGAGATTTTTTTTAGTAAGGGTAAGTAAAGCATAAGAAAAAATGAATTAATGAGAATAAATCACCATGGAAAGGTAAATAGTCGATAACACATGCCATTAAAATAACTGGATAAGGAATAATCAATATGAAAATCTAAATAAATGAAAAAAAATCCATTTAATCAATAAAATGAGAATAAAATGCATCCATATATTTTATCATATGAAAACCTCATGGATAATAATAATGATAACTGAAATATCTATGAAGGAAATGCTTAATTATTAGAAGTTCTGTATGAGGCACATGAAAACCTATATCATAAAGACCTTTCACAAGAAAATTTAAAACTATAATTATAAACCCATTTAATTTTTTGAAATTTTTTCTCATGAGAACCTATCGATGCATCGAGGGGATATAAAAAGTTCATGCCCCACCCGTAACTGTCTATCCAAAGCATTCCTCATATTGAATAATCAATTCAATTATTAAAAAATATGCCTTATCATTCAATATCCATATTAAACAAATAATACAGATTTATCAATAATTCCTAATGGAGGATAAATAACAACAAGGGTTTATTATGTTTATGAATGGAAATACCATTGGAATATCATTAAAAACATTCTTGAGGAAAATAATCTTTAAACATTCCAAAGTGTCTTATACCACTTTGAAATATTTTAATCATAATCCCCATGAATAAATAACATTAAATGAAAATTATAATATCATTAGAATAAAGATATTCATTATATAACATGTCAAAGGGCAGTATATATTCCATATAAAAGTGAATTGGTGCGTAATAACAAATAATTCTCAATGGAATGTATATTGAGACAAAATCCATTACCTTGAGTATGACCTGTCATGTGTGTCTTTATATTCCTAAATAATAAACTTATTTTAATTATTTAATTTCTTTAGAACCTTTTTAAAGTTTATTATTACTTTTAATTTACTTATTAGAATGTTTTATACAATTACTTAAACAATTAAGTTTATGTCAGGTGTTTTGAAAAAATTCGGTTCATGTGTTAAAATGACTTTAGTAGGTCGACTATGGTCAAAGGGGTTATTATATAAACATATCAATAATAATAATAATAATAATCATGAAATAATTATCATATTTATACATAAATTATACTTTTAAAACCAATTATGAAATATGGTTATGAAAAATGAACCAATGTTACAATCATGGAGACTGTAGGCCATACGTACGCATGAGTAACATTCCTATTTTACAATGATCATTATGGAAAGAAGGTAAGTAACACTATATATTTTAAGAATGATAATTATATCATAAATACCATGTTATTTAATTATATATACTTATATATAGAATTCTTGTGATGTAAAATTAATCACATCACGTCAAGGAGGTGATAGTCCACACGTCCATGAACGATGTTATCACTTTTTAGTGTGTGAAAAGGGTAATAAATAAAATGATATATTATATTTAAAAAATTTAATTATTTCATGAATATCATATAGATTTCATTTATGCCACAAATTTTTAGTTTAAACCATCCTTAATACATTACATGTAATGTGTAAACATATCACATCGCTTTGAGGAGGTGGTATTCCACACACCCATAAATGATGCTATCATATTTACACCAAATGGAACACATAAAGGAATGTGTTATATAACAATTAAAGAAGTATGAGGACAACATAAATATCATATATATCATATATAAACAATGTTTACATCATAATTACCAACTATGAAAGGTGATAAAGGAAAAATGAATGACATCGTTTTGCGAGGCGATAGTTCGTAGTACACAAATGGTAAGTTCATTACCCATTTGATGGAAGTGTGTGTAGGTGTAGGTTGAACCCTTAACATAAAAAAATTCAGTATATTTAGGATATTTATGTTTTTATATAATCATGGAATAATAATAAATTAAGGGGTGGAGAAACAAATAAAATATAAATGCACATTGAAGAATGTTACCTCTTTTTCTTGTAACTCCTTTTGGTTCACACCAAAGACTTATTTGGTTTGCTTTATGCACAAGGTGAGGCTTCTTGAATTTGGGGAGGGATGTTTGAAGCTTATTTTGGCAGAGTTTGGATGAGACAATATGTTAATTATAAATGATAAATTGGTCCATTAATATATCATATTTGATATTTATTAACACTTAAAAATTACTTGGTGGAAGATAAGAATTTTATTAACTTTAAATCATTTAATAAAATATCATTTATTGTAAAATAACATTAATGTCAATTTTGACATTATTTGTTTAATTTTAATTTAAAAATATCAAAAAATTATTGTAATTAAAATATATTATGTTAAAACTTGTGTAACATGATATATTCATCTACAAAAATAATGGAACATAATAATTCATTAAATTTTCTTTACTTTTAATGTTTTTAGCATCATTTATCTTGTTTATTTATTAACTAAATAATCCACGCGTTAGCATTTGTTAAGCGTTTAATGTAATTATATCATATAGAAAAATTAAAGTTAAATTACCATGATAAAAAAATAATTTAACTTTAAAAATAATGTTTATAATTGAAACTATGTAGCTTCTTTCATACTCTAAATATTTATAAATGTTAATGGCAAGGAAGGTTCCTTTTTTGTCTTTTTCCTTACTTAACTTATTATATGGGTTGTTTTCATGGCCATGTGTCCCAATAACTCATAAAAATAGAACCAAGAGGGTATATTGTCTAAATATGGGCATACAATAGCTTCTTTACAAGTGTATTGGTCATTTTGGACCTTAAGTTTAAGGTTTAGTCTCTTATTAAACTTAATTTTACTTTAATCGCTGTAATTAATTTTAATTAATTTTATTAATATTTTTTTGTCAAAAACTAAGTTGACCTTATTAAACATTATAAATTATTACAATTCTAAATATGGAATCCATTTTTCCAAATTCCAATCACATAAGTGGCATAAATTAATTTAAAATTAATCTCACAAATGGGACAACAATGTGGGGTTTTAAAGTAAACGTTCAAAAGTTTACTAAGTTTTTATATCCAATTTCAAAGTAAAATTGATTTAAATGATCCAAATTGGATTAATATGTAAAATATATCTAATTAATATTTAAAAAAAAATCAAAAATTTAATTTAACCTTCTAAATAAATTAGACAAAAAAGCAAATTTGAATTAAAATTCAACATTTTCACTATTCATCAAAAATAAAACTAGACAAAAAAGTACCAAAAATTTACCCTAACCTAATTTTTACATTTTTATTTCAAAAATGAAGTTTATTTTGACATATAAAATTTATAAAAGTTTTAAAATTCATATTTAAAATAGTTGCGCTATTAAAAGACAGTAAAACCGCATTTATAAAAATATTGGTTTTTATGTGTAAAATTAGGTTTGTTATTATCTTATGACTATAAAATATATTATATGAATGAAAAAAATATTTGATTGAATATATAATATATTTATTACATTAATATCACTCAATAATTTTAATTAATTTAATTTATTAGGATAAAATGACTTTGTGAGCTTAAAAATAGTTTTTTATAAAAACATCCCCTTTATATTCAATTGGTTCTTATATTAATTTCTAATTAACCAATGAATTGAACCATATATTTTCATAAGTTAGTTAATACTATTAATAACCATAATTTTAATGTCTTGGTTGTATCTTATTATATTAAATAATAATATCTTAATAATATATTATTTTTCAGTAAAACTTTATCTTGCGTGTAACACAAACTACTAAACAAAATCATTATTAAATGTAATGAAAACTAACTTAGTGTTGTGTATAGAATAATATTAACTTAGTGTTGTGTATAAATAAATCTATCAATATAATTAATTTTATTCTAAAATGAAAATATTGTAAATTCATGGGGTGTTATATTCTCCCCACCTTAATTAAATTGCATCCTCATAATTTAAACTTAATCATAGTAATCTAGGGTTTGAAATTTGAAAATACTATTGTTGAAAAAAACCCACATCATAAATAGGGTTAATAACACATATTCTTAATAATAGGGAAATTAAAATGTGAAGGTCACCATAAAACTAGGTTTTCAAATAGGATAACGTTAGTGAAAACATGGACATGGAAGAAAAATATCACTATCAAGTTCTGATGGAGTGTGATAAAGAACATGTTCAACTAAAATTTTATGACCACACAGCTTTAAACCATAGTTATGAAAAAATTTCATTGATATTATAAAAAATGATGATAATAGGAAATTTTTTTTGTTTCAAGACCATTTCCTAGAGTTGAGGTATTCTTTCACACTATAGGAATATAATTAAATATACGTTTCTATTTTATAAACACAATATTATCCTTTTCTTGTGCCTTGAACTATTTCTACTTCATTTCTTAGCAGAAGTTACATCATGGGGTAAATTAATATATCAATATCTAAAACCTCATCCAAATACCAACTTAAACCATTTCATAAATGGTTAACTTTTCTAAAAGATTATAATCCAACAATTTAGAAATAAGGTCACTAAATTTTACAAAATAAACTTATCATTAGACTTTAATCAACATGAAGAATCTCTAAATTGTCACATTCTAAATATGTGAATACCTTCATCATGTATTCTCTTGAAATATGGTAATAAATTGAATTACCATAAAACCTTATTGAAAACATGAATGCCTTCTTATTACTTAAAGTAAAATACATGTTATTGTATATATTTCTTAAATAAAAAAGTGTTATAAACCCCATCAATGATAACATAAGACAAGTTGTTAATAAATCATTAATAAATTCCAAGTTAGTCCATAATATCCAATATAATTTATCCATAGTAATCGTCTATTTATTCCAACATCATTATCTCAGTATCAAAAACATATTAAAGGTTATATTTTCCTCAACCATGTGTTTTCCAAAAAATGTTCAACTTGCTACTAAATTACTTTTCTTGGTTATTGGTACTGACCAACACTCACTTTTAAATCCTTGATAAAAAGTACTATAGTACAATCCTTATATATTTTATAATTCTCATGACCAATACCTTATTGATAAAATACTCAAATTACATGATTATTTAATCTAAAAACAGGTATATTAATCATTACTCTTCATCTATGGCAGTAGAAAAAGTTTTACCATGATCTATTATCCTATTTTAGGGTATATTACTTCAACACTTGAGAAATTTATTTACATAGTGTCCCTTATCCTTACAATTGAATCATTGTACATTGGAAACCTTTTTCTTATCTTTTCAATCACAAGAATAGTGGCATTTCTCTACACACTGGTAGAAAACTCCTATTACTTTTTTGTAAGGACTAGGGTGATTATTTCCAAAATTATTTCATGTGGTAAAAAACTTCATTCCCTTCTTCCCTTTATCCATCTTTTTCCCAGTTTCCTCTTGTTCTCATGATTCCCTTCGAATCCATAATACTTAGAGAATTATTTCTCTATCTCTCTATGAAATAATAATATTTCCTCATATGATGATAATTATTGGGAGACTAATTCCATTAGAAATATTGTCTTAAGACCATAAAAGATATGATCCTTATCACTCTTTGGATCATGCAAATTGGTGAGGTTCACATTCCTTCTACTAGGTGCCATTTCTAAATGAAGACATAAACTCGATTAAATATTATCATTATGAAATGTAATGTATAATCCCAAAACTAAAAAATAATTAACATAAATTGAAAAATTTATATATATCTAATCTCATAATCATAAACATGGTTTCTTTGGGATGTTCTTTTATAATTATCCTCAAATCCTATCTTAGGGTTATGTTCTCTAATCTAAGTTTTCTAAATCTAGTTTATAAGGTTGCTTCTAAACTTCATTTGATACCAAATGTAATTCTCTAACCCTGGAAAGCCTGAAGTCAGTGCATTATTTTATTACATTGGCATGATTACAAGGAATCAAATCCCAAAGGACCGATTAGTTTAGTAGTTTTTGAAGGCTAGATTACATACATTATACCCATATTACATTGGGAGATAGAAAATAAAACATAATACATAAAAAAGACTAATAAAGTACATACTTGAAACTCATTCCAAGAATTCATATTCATATCTCGGGTAAAGGAAAAAAACAAGGTTGCTCTCAAAATCTCAGCAAGGGTAAGTAAAGCAGAAGAAAAAATGGATTAATGAGAATTAATCAACATGGAAAGGTAAATAGCCGATAACACATTCCATTCAAATAACTGGATAAGGAATAATCAATACGGAAAGGTAAATAATTGAAAACACAATCTATTTAATCAATAAACTGAGAATGAAATGCATCTAAAGATTTTATCATATGAAAATCTCTTGTATAATAACAATGATAACTGAAATATCTATGAATGAAATACTTAATTATTGGATATCATGTTTGAGGCATATGAAAACCTATATCATCAATACCTTTCATAATATGGTTTAAAAATAAAGGTATAAACTCATTTAATTTAGACAAATTATTTGTCTCATGAAACCTGTCAATGCACCGAGGAGATATATAAAGTCCGGGCCCCACCCGTCACTACCTATCTAAAGAATTACTCATATCAAATAATATATTAAATTAATAAAAAATATAACTTATCATAAAATATCCATATTGAATAAATAATATGAATTTATCAATAATTACCTAGTGGAGGATAAGTAACAACAATTATTTTTGATGTTGATGAATGGAAATACCATTGGAAAATCATTAAAAAAATTCTCGAGTAAAACAATCTTTAAACATTAAAAAGTGTCCTATACCACTTTTAAACATTTGAATCATAATACCCATGAATTAATAACATTTAATGAATTATATAATATAACTAGAATATGAATATTTATTATATAACATTTCAAAGTATATTATATACACCATATAAAAGAGAATTGGTGCATAACCACAAATAAGTCTCAATGGAATGTAAATTGAGATGAAATCCCTTAACTTGAGTATGAATTGTCACATGTGTCTTTATATTACTGAATAATAAACTTATGTTAATTTTTTACTTTCTTCATAACCGCTTTCAAGTTTATTATTACTTTTACTTCACTTATTACAATATTGTATACAACTAATTAAACAAATAAATTTATGTCATGTGTTTTGAGAAAATTCAGTTCATGTGTTATGGTCAAAGGGGTCATTATATAAAAAAATTCAGAATAATAATCATGGAATAATTATCATATTTATACATCAATTATACTTTTAAAATCAATTATGAAATATGGTTATGAAAACTGAACCAACAATACTGTTTTGGAGACGGTAGGCCGTACACACTCATGTGTAACGTTCCCATTTTTTAATGATCATTATGGAAAGAAGTTAAGTAACATTATATATTTATAGAATGATAATTATATAATAAATATCATTTTATATAATCATATGTACTTATATATATATAATTCTTGTGATGTAAAAGGAATCACATCACGTTGAGGAGGCGGTAGTCCACATGTCTACGAACGACGTTATCACTTTTTAGTGCGTGAAAAGGGTAATAAAGAAAATGATATATTATATTTACAGAAATATAATTATGGAATTAATATAATATATATTTTATTCATGTCACATATTTTTAATTAAAACCATCCTTAATTCATTCCATGTAATGTGTGAATGTATCACATCGCTTTGGGGAGACGGTAGTCCACACGCCCACAAACGATGTTATCATATTTACACCAAATGGAACACATAAATTTATGCTTTATATAATAATTAAAGAATTATTAAGACAAAATAAATATAATATATATAAAATATAAACAATTTTTCCATCATAATTCCATAATATTAAAGGTGGTAAAAGAAAAATGAATGACATCATTTCACAAGGCGGTAGTTCACCATACACAAATAGTAAGTTTGTTATCCATTTGATGAAATTTTATGTAGGTGCAGGTTAAAAAATTAAAATAAAAACATTTATGTATATTTAGTATACTTAATTTATTATATAATTACGAAATAATAATAAATTAATGGGTATAGAAACAAATAAAACATAAATGCACATTGAAGAATGTTACCTCTTTTTCAGGTAACTCCTTTTGGTTTACACCAAAGGGATTCCTTGGTTTTATTTATTCAAAATTTGAGGATTATAGAATGAGGTGAGATATTTTTGGATCTTATTTGGTCAGATTTTGGATGATCTAAAATGGTTTAATAGGTGTGAGTAAGGGAAAGAGTGAATGTATTTTTATAGTGGAGGAGTGACATTCTTGTAAATATAAAAAGGTAAACACTATTCAGAGTTATACCTTATCTCATGTCCTTAAAAATTTATAAATAATGTATTAAATTGAAATTTTGGTTGATTAAAATCTCCACCAAAAAAATAATTGCATTTTTATAATTTTGTTCCTTAGTCTTTAAGTTTCCTTATATTTTTCATTTTGGTTTTCCATTTAGGTAATTGGTTTTCCAACCTAAGTAATTTAACCATTAAGACTAAATTAAGGTGAGATTTATTAGAAAATATAAATAAAATGAATTATAAATAATATATCTAATTTAAAAAATAAAAATACCATGTGTGTTGAAAATTAATTTTAAAACAAGTGCATGTAACGCGCAAAAACACTACTTTAACCCAGACCGTGCTAACAATGATTTTATTATCTATGAGTCAATATGTTAATTATAAAAGATTAATTGGTCCATTAATAAACCATATTTTATATTTATTAACACTTAAAAATAACTTTGAATAATATAGAATTTTTATTAATTTTAAATCATTTAATAAAATATCATTTATTGTAAAATAACATTAATGTCAATTTTGAAATTATTTATTTAGTTTTAATTTAAAAATATAAAAACATTATTGGAATTAAAATATATTAAGTTAAAATATGTTTAACATGACATATTAATTTATAAAAATAACGGAACACAATAATTCATTAAATTTTCTTTACTTTTAATGTTTTTAGCACCATTTATCTTATTTAATTATTAACTAAATAATCCACATGTTAGTGTTTGTTAAGCGTTTAATGTAATTATATCAACTAAAAAAATTAAAGTTAAATTAATATGATAAAAAAATTCTCTAGATTTCAAAATAATGTTTATAAATGAAACTATTTAGCTTATTCCATACTCTCAAGCTTTATAAATGTTAAAGGCAAGTAATGTTTCTTTTTTGTCTTTTTCCTTAACTTATTATATGGGTCAACTTCATGAAAATGTGTCCCAATAACTCATGAAATTTGAAAAAATATGGGATATTTTTGAAATATGGATATAAAATAGTTTTTTTTACAAGTTTCTAGGACATTTTGGACTTTAATTTTAAGGTTTAGTTCCTTGTTAAGTTTAATTTTACCTTAATCGCTATAATTAATTTTAATTAATTTTACTAATATTTTTGTTAAAAAATTATGTTGACCTTATTATAAATTATAAATTATTATGATTCCAAATATTAAATCCATTTTTCTAAATTCTTATCACAAAATTGATATAAATTAATTTAAAATTAATCCTGTAGACGAGGCGACAATGCAAGTTTTTAAAGTGAAAATGTTTAAAAGTTTGCTAAGTTTTTATATCCAATTTCAATGTGAAATTGATTAAAATAAAATAAATGAGATTAATATATTTAAATTTTTTCTAATTAATATTTAAAAACTATAAAAAATGTAATTTAATTTCATAAATAAATAAAACAAAAACAAAAATTGAATTAAAATTCAGTATTTTTCATTATTCATCAAAAAATAAAACTTCACAGAAAAGTTTAAAAAATTCACCCAAACCTAATTTTTATGTTTATATTTAAAAAATAATGTTTATTTTGACATATAAAATTTATAAAAGTTTCAAAATTTTTATTTAAAATAGATGCGCTATTAAAAGACTGTAAAATTGCCTTTATAAAAATACAGGTTTTAATGTGTAAAATTAGGTTTATTCTTATATTATGACTATCAAATCTATTGGATTAATGTACAAAATATTTTATTGAATATATAATAAATGTATATTAAATTAATATCACTCACTAATTGTAATTAATTTAATTTATTAGGATAAAATGACTTTGTGAGCATAAAAATAGTTTTTTATAAAAATATTCCCTTCATATTTAATTAATTCTTATATTCATTGCTAATTAACCAATTAATTCAAACATATGTTTTAATAGGTTAGTTAATCATATTCATAACCATAAATTTAACAGATAGTTTGTATCTTGTTATATAAAATAATAATATGTTAATAATATATTCTCATTCGGTAAAACTCAATCTTGCATGTAACGCAAACTACCGAACAGAGTCATTTTTGTGTGTAATGAAAGATAAATCAGCATTATGTATAGTGTAATATTAACATGGTGTTGCGTATAAATAAATGTAGCAAAAAAATTAATTTTATTCTAAAATGAAAATACAGTAAAGTTTTAGGGTGTTATATAATACATCATCATTCTTGATTGGAGAAAAACAACTCAAGAGGGGTTATGTGAAGTTTATGTAAAATAAATTATTTTTGATAAGGATTTGTAAGTTGATTATAAAAAATTTTGAAATGTTATAAACATGTATATACCCAATTAAAAAAAATAAACAATAGTGAAAAGTCATTTCAAGGGCTTTAGAGGAATATCCATATTGAAAATTATGTGAAAGAGGGATAACCCAGAAATAAGTAGTTGGGTTCAAGAATCTCATTACCTTAAATCCCAATTTATTTCATCAATTTTATACCTCCTTAAGAATATAAATAGTTTTATAAAATAAGTTAATTATGTTTTTGACTATTTATCTATTATAAACATTGGATTTTATTCTTTAATTCCCATTTTTAATGGTGAAACATTTTGATATTACATTTTCTTTAAAATATCCCATTTTTTCGATTATGGAATTTTTGTTAAAGGTAATTTATATATAAATCGAATAGAATCTATAATCTTAAAAATAAATATATTTATACATTTATATATTATAAATAATTTATTATAATCATCCATAATGGTTGTGTTGATTATTGAGTTTGCAACATCCTCATGGGTGGTTAACCGGTTGTTGACGAGACATTGTCAATAAAGGAGGAATAGATTAATGAAATATAAATAAATATTAAATATTACTATTTTAGGAGGTTAAAGTCATTAATTTAATGTTAAAAATACCCATTTAATTTTATTATATTTTAGTTTGAAAGGAATAATGAAAAGGGAATAGATGAGGAAAATGAGATGAGAAGTTGATGAAAGCATACCCTCTTCATGGTGTTGCTTCTTCTCCACGACACTAAAATACTTTGATTCTTGGATTTGGTTTACTATTAAAAATACCTAGGTATTATAAGGGTCTTAAGTGATGTAATTTGGGTAGATATTTGGATTCGGTATGTGATGGTGGAGTGGTTTTCCAAGGTAGGGATGAGAGGTTATTTATACTTGGGGAGAGGAGTATTTTTGAGTTATAATATTGAATAAAATATTATATCCAAATTAAAACTTTAAATAGAAATATATTTGAAATTATGAAATGTATTTGAACTAAATAATATTATTTTAATACATTAAAACACTTTATAATCTGAATTTATTTGTTTAATCAAATGAAAAAGTGAAAAAAATGACAAAATATTATTTTGATGGGATGCTTAAGAATTTAGAATTTTGAAAATATTTTTTAACTTTGGAAACAATTTTATTGTATATAAACTAATAATTTATAAAATTAAATATTTTTTTGGTTTATCCAACATTTATAGAATTTATTAGGTCATTATTACATCATGAATGATGTATTTTAAAATACACTAGTTACGAAAAAACTGTATTTTTACTATTCATCTAAAAAATGAAGTATAGAAAATTACCAAAATACAACCCATAAATTTTTTTATGCATTGATTCTAAAAATTACAAATATTTTATCCAAATAATATTCTAACATAGGTAATTTTATGTTTTAATATAAAAAATTATGATTTTTATAAAATTTATTAAAATATTGTTCACTAAAAATGTGCTTATATATTCTTTGTATTTTTAATCATGATATTTATTTTATGGAATTATAATATTTATATTTTCTTTAATTAATAATTAAAAATATTATTTATATTATTTTTTTTATAGGTAAAATTACTATTCCCAACAACCAAGTTACTATTCCCAACAGTTAGGTTACTATTACAATGATCATATTTTTATTCTAATGGTCACGTTACTATTAAAAATGTTATATAACCTCATATAAATAACAATTTATTCCTTATTTAAACATTCACTAAAATTAATCTCGAGGTTATATATTTTCATTTTCTATGACGTCGATTGGTTTGCTAATATGTTTTCATTTCTATAGTGTTTTTTTATGGGGGAATGATTCCAGAAGATTGGGGTGATCTAATTTTTACCATTGTAGTTTTTTTTTATTTTCCACTTTTAGTACCCTTGTAATGTTTTAATTTTCATGGGTTTAATTTCTAACTAATGTAATTATTTTCATTAATGAAATAAGGTGTTTTTTGGTTTCTCTATGTGATGTAAGTGTATAATACTATATAAGATAACACACATTTAATTAGGAAACAAAAATAACTAATATCATCTAGATCATTACACAACTCCACAATTATATGTTTATATATTCTTATGTTTGTTCCAATTATTTTTTCTAAGATATTATTTATTTTCATGCTATTCCAATAGTTTATGAAATTACATGTTCTAAATATATTCAACCTTCTTATGTTATGATTTCATGTTTTGTTTGATTTTTATTATATGCTCATGTGACATATTTTTATGACCTTTATTGGGACTTATGTTTATATTCCATGATCTATAATGATAAATCAAGTTTTATGATTTTCACTGATGATCACTTGATATATTTTTTTAATATTTATCCCATACTTTTTTCCATCATGTTTATAATATAACAGTTACAACTAGTTGATAAGTTTTCATTATTGAGCATTTGAGATCACCCCTTTCTAATGTTTCTATTCTGTAGGATATGAAGACGATTATATCATATGATATGTCTGGAATGGGGTCTAGATGAGCATGGTTATGGATAAATGTCAACAAGTTTTGTAAAATAAGATGTATATATAGCAAGTCTTCATGATGCTAAAACTTTTGGTCCATGGGTTGTACAACTATTTTTGATATGCATTAATTTAACCATGGAATTAATGTAATAATTATCTATGATTATCTTAGGTCTCTACAATTAGTATTTTAGGAATGGTTTTGTTATTTTTTGGAGATTATATTAGTTACATATGGTGTTAGTGTTAGACAACCTTATTGAAACCCCTAGATATAAGTCTTATTATAGGATGATATCCTCAAATATTTGTAAATACTTGAGAATGTAGTTTTCCTATATAAAAATATCTGTCTTGATACTAGAAAGTGGATGCAGTTGTAGAATAGATACACATATGGGTAATCACCCCAAAAGGGGTTGGTTGAGCATTGAATCGATCATCACCCTGATGCATGATGAGTGGGCATAAGGCTGTATGCCTGGATATTCACCCCTAGGGGATATGTTTTGGTTGATTACATGATCTTTACAAATTACTATAAAGGAATGATTTTCCATTTATTTTTAGGGATTTATATCTCAAATGACCATAAAGGAAGTTATCATTGATGACATTCCCATTGTATGGGGGTATACTGATATATTTATTGATGAACTTATTAAACTTCCAATAGAGTATGTGGTTGAGTTTTCAATAAATTTAATACCTTGCTCGATTTCTATCTCATAGAGTCTTTATTGAATATCCACTATTGAGTTTGAAATAAATAATCATGTTCATAAAAATATAGATAAGGGATTTTTATGCCCGAGTGCTTCACCCTAGGGTGCAATAATGTTGTTTTTCAAGAAGAAGGATGAATCAATGAACCTATGAATTGACTATTGTGAACTTACTAAGATCATAATAAATAAAAAATATCATCCACCCCATGTTGATGATCCATTCAATCAACTATGAGGAGATAAGCATTTCATGAATATTGACCTTCGATCCAAATATCATCAATTGAGGATAAGAAGACAAGATATACCCAAGACTTATTTCCTCAAAAGGTGTGGACACTATGAATTTATTTTGATTCCATTTAGGATTACATATTACCCTTTTATCTTTATTTATTTCAAGAATATGGTCTTTAGAGATTTCATTGAGAACCTTTTGGTAGTCTTTATTGATGAAATTATCATTTATTTTATGAGAAAGTATGAACTTTAAGATCATTTGGAAAATTATCTGAGGACTATAGTAAAGGATAAATTATATAACATGTTTATTAAGTATTAAATTTTGGATATAAAAATTATTCTTTTTAAGTCATGTTATCACCAGTGAGGGTAAATCTATATACACATCAGTTATATATGTAATTGAAAAATGGTTGAGACTATCCTCTATAGCAGAGATCTGAAGTTTTATAGGATTATCTATATACTACTAGTGTTTTGTGATAATCATATCATGATTACCCAATCCAATAACCATGTTTTCATGTAAGGGAGTGAAGTTCCTCTAGACAACATAATGTGAGGAATAATTCAAAGATATTAATAAGAGATTAGTTACTATACCTATACACACTCTACTATACAATGGAGAAGGGTTCATGATATACATTTATTCTTCCTTGAAAGGTTTCAGATGTGTTTTTATTAAAAATGAGAAAGTAATTTCTTATGTATCATGTTAATTAAAGACTTATGAGCAGAACTACTAACCCCATGATCTGGATTTGGTGATAGTAGTATTTTCATTGAAAATTTGACACCATTATCTCTATGAATAGAAGTGTGGTATTTATACTAACCACAACAGATTAATGTGTATATTCAAACAAAAAAAAATATGATTTTGAACTGAAGGATATGGTTGGAGTTGATAAAATATCATGATTTATTGATACATTACCCACTGGGAAGTCAAACAAGGTAGTTTATTCCTTGAGTAAGAAATATCATTTTATCTTATCTATCATGGGTAATTAAAAATACTAAATACTAATGGATTTATAATGGATGAATTTAGAAATAAAAATGGAATGAAATAAATCCTATCATACCCAAATGTTTACTAAACTATCCATTTAGAATAAGATCAAAGAAGCCCTGAAAGATGATGTGTAGCTGTTGAAAAAGGTTATGACTATTTTAGAATTATTCCTTGAAAATATGAAGTTAAATGTTTAATAACTCAGATATGTTTCCTATAAAAACTTTAATTGAAGAGGGAATTTTTGGATGATGCTCATAGTGCATCATTCCCTATTGGTCCAGAAAAACCAAAGATGTTTAGAAATATTATTCAAAACTTCTCATGGGACAACATAAAGAGAGATATTTTGGAATACACATCTTCATGCCTAATATTACAACAAGTTAAGGTGTAATAAAAAAGGTCTAAGTGTATGTTTTAACCATTATCCATACCAGTATGGAAATGAGAAAACATTGTCATGGATTTTGTTATGGGACTTATTTGGAAATATAATGGCCATAATGCTATTAGGGTTGTAGTTGATCTATTTAAAAATACATCACATTTTATTACTATTAAATAATATTTCTATTTTGATTAACTACCCATGATATACATAAGGTAAGTGGTAAGACTACATGGGTTTTCACTCTCCATTGTATCTGATCAAGATCTAAGGTTTTTGTCAAGGTTCCTGATAATTCATCATAAGGAATTAAAGACTGACTGACTGAAACTTAATTTTTTATTTCCAAACACTTTTAGGGAAAGTGAGAAACCATGGAGCACAACCACACAAGGACACAACTGACACAACCAATAGAAAATATCACCAGCACAAACAACAAGAACAACCAGCACAACCACTAATAATCATAATAACCATACTCATCACCACAGCCAACACATGACTCCTCCTCCGCAGTGGATGATTCCCATTCAGAAGCTGGTTTACAATTCCTCCAAAGATTATCGCCTTGGATCTGGCTCTTCATTTGATCCGGAGAGTGCTGATCCGGGCTCAGTTGTATGGATATGGTGTCTTTTTTGAAAGCAAGGATCAATCCACGATCATGCTTGGAAGATGCTCTGGTAATCGCCAGGCGCGAAAGATAAGAATAATCCTTCCTTGTTTTTCTTCTTGGTAAAGCCGACAATTTTCCAACATCTTCATTCATCTTCATTTTCCCACCTTGAACTATATCCGCTGGAAATCATTTTTTTCATTTTCTCAAAACCGATTTATGGGTTAGCAGTAACCATACACAAACTGACCCAAATCACAAACAAACACCCCAACCACACTTTCAACCATCCAATTTCAAAATTCAAAAACCATGCCATCATTTCAAACACGAGTACCGAGGCGTCTCCGGCAGAACGTCACCTCGAGTCACACCCCTGCAGCGTTAGCCATACCGCCCGCAACAACCATCATCGTTGCCGTAGCTTAAGACGTCAGTGAAAACCCTCAACCAACGCCATCAAACCTTCAACAACGCAACAACACCGCCACCGATTTCAATGAGGGAGGAACCCTCAGCACAACTCATCGTCATACCAGAAAATCACCAAAAAACAGCAAGACCGACGGAAATCAAACCACCACTGAAACCAAAGGCACCGCCGGTTCAAACCTTGGCAGTCCAACAAAAGCCTCCACATATAACAAATCAAGCAAAACTATCATTCAAGCACTGAAATCCATCATGAACTGCAAAACCAGAACCAAAAAACTGAAATCCAACAACATAATCATATAATCCCGAAGAGCCGCAAGACCTTGCCGCAAACCATAAATGCATCACTAACACAGGTTCCTTGCATCCCTTGTCCTTGCCCTTCCTCATTCCAGGTGTGTTGCCTTCAATTACCGAAAGACACCTAACCTCATCTCCATTGGCATTAGGGGAGTTATTCCCTTCACCCTCTGCCACTGTATTAATACCCTCTTCTTTTCTATTAAAGATTCTAAAGTCCCGGCTGGGAAGTTCTTCCACCAACACAGAGGACTCCTCGCGACCCCCCTTCCAGACATTTGATTCTGCTGGTCACCCTCATCCACACCTCCGGGTAATACTTCCACAAGATCAGAGACCAAACCAACTTCCAAGAGACTATCAAACCTGTTGCTCACCTGCAGAGGAGGTCTCACCAGTAGAGCAGGACATCCATCTTCTCAGATCCTGACTGAACTGGGCACCTCCATAATACTCAAAACCCCTTCGTTATCAGCCAATTGTTCAATCTCCCCTGCAGTTCCATTCTTTTGAGGTTCTTCATTCCTCTCCTCACAAGAATTAGTGGCCTCCTGCCATGAACACTGCCTGCCCTTCCAAATCCTATCTCAACCTTCTAAATACTTCGGACACCGTTGGATTGAGACCCAATGCTTCCTTCGTCACAGGACCAAGGGCACGAGCTACAGGCTCCTTGCAAACTCCCTCTGAAGCATCTTGATCCAACAGATGTAGCGACTGCATCCTACTGCAACTTTATGGACCATGCTCCCTCTAAACTGAAAAATCCCCCCGAAAACTGCAGGTTCATTATCTTTTGCACCTTCCTCCCTCCTTGCCGATACTTGGGTTGATGGTCTCCTTCAGAAAACCTCCAGAGAATGACCCAGACGGTTACAAGACAAACAAAAATCAACCCAATTTTCATAAATGACCCTTTTCTTGCATCTATATTCCTCTCCGATGGTAATCCAAACATAATCAAAAGGAGTCCGGGAGGTATCAACTTCAACGCAGACCCTGGGATTAACCGGGTGACACACTGCCTCCGTTCGACTATCCACACATAAAAACCTCCCGACGAGGTTACCCAACATTCTGAATGTATCACAAAGTTGATAGAAAAGATATACAGATAATCATTTAAGATATATAGAGTTTGAATTTATTGACAAGGTATTCCCTCAGATATCTTCATAGAAGTGGTTTATGAGATTTGGGAAGAAAGGGAAGCTGATCCCTAGGTACATCGGCCCCATAGAGATTGTTGATCATATTGGGGTTGCATAATATCACTTAGCACTCTCTATTGACCTCTCTAAAGTAAATTATATGTTCTACGTATCTCTTTTGAGAAAGTTCATACATGTACTGAACTTGGAATCCATAAAATAAGAACATGATCTCTCATATGAGGAGAAACCAGTGTAAATTCTCAACCGAATAGATAAGGTGCTACGAAGCAAGACCACTCATGTGGTCAATTCTCAATAGAGGAATTGTAAGTTTGAAGAACCTACCTAGGAAACCAATGATTTAATGATGTAATACCCCAACATGTTTCCTTCTTAGTAATAAGAATTTCAAGGACAAAATTATTTTTAAGGGGGGTATAATTTAATGACCCAAGATTTTATAATATATTTATTTTATCTAAATTAATTCTGTCTTCGATGGTTTTATTCACATGAAATGTCAAACTAAAATGAGACAATTCATATTATATGAATATCATTAAGAAATATTTAAGAACAATAAAACCATATAGTAAATAAAATTATACCAATCATCTAAAAATTATTCCATTTAAAGGATAAATATTTAATATTAAAATGAAATGTTCTTTCTCAAATATGTTTTTTCAAAGTATTGTATATTTTATCCAAATACTAAATCCAACTAATAATAAATTAAAGTATATAATATTTTTTTATGAATTAATATATTAGAATTGTTTAAATTATAAATTTATATGAAATAATACTTTGAACACTTAATGTTTAAAAATGTCATTTTTCAACAAAATTAGTGTTTCTTAATATTTTTTATTTTCATTTAAGTAATAAATTTATAAATTTTAGAATATGAATCATATAAAAATAACTTTATTTTTTATTTATAATTTCAAAATTTATTTTTCATGATTTTTATATTTTGTTTTAAAAAATCGATGTCTAGGCGAGTAATGTAATATACCGATACCACCACTTTTATTCCATTATTATATAATTATGAAATTTCAATTTATGAAACATTTTTATTGAAAAAATATGTATTTTAACCTTGAAATTATTTTGATTATAGTTTAAAAACCTGTGTTTTATATTTTAAAACTCAAGTGATATTTTTCTATTAAATTGTTTTAATACATTATACTTTTTTTATGTTGAAAATAAATTATAAAAACTTTTATAAATTTAATCAAAATAATTGGATTTAGAATTTAGAATCAGTGATTCTAAATTATCTATCATGTACCACTTTATTTTTAGTCATAAATATTATGTTACCTTTTGTAAAAAATAGTTACTAAGGTAAAATCTTAAATGGAAAAAGTAATTAATCAAGGGTTAAAGGGCACAAAACATGTTAAAAACATGTTTATAATTGAGTAGATGAGATATTAATGACCTTATATCACCCAAACCTCAATTGTTGTCTTTTTTTGGAGCCAAATGACATGATAAACACCTTTTCCCTTCATATTAAATAGAAATATTTACAAAAATTTCATTCTAATGATTTATAAAATGTTTCTCTCTCCACACTATTTCTGATGCTTTCTCCGGGGTGTACATCCATCTGTGGAGGACACACGACTTTTGCCCCACATTCCCACTTTCCAAAGGCGGGTGACATCCATCACTTATTCATGGACATTTGATCCTTGATCAAAAAAGGATGATAGGACGTCGGTTCCTCCTTCTGTGGATTCCTCCTCGGAACTGGTTTCCTAGTCCAGATCTCCCTCATAAACTTAAGAAGTTTTTTGTAAAACTCTTCCCAGTGCCATGGCTTCATGTATGCCGGTTAATTATGCTGCTTCTGTTAGGACATTCCAAGGGGTCCAGTTAGGGCAGCAACCTTTGGTCGGGGGAGTAGTCATGTTGGACATTGCTGGCGTGTCTGGACGCTAGAACATTGATGCGTCTAGGTTTCTTCCCCTTGTGATAGGGCTTCTCGAGGGCGCGGAATCCTGAGGCATCCCACATCAAATGTGGGGAATTGTATGCCATAGTCATGTCTTTGAGGATTTCATCAACTTCCCATGTTTAGCACATGGTATGCCGTGAGTTTAATGTCTAACGGAGACAGATCATACTGATCAGAACACTGATGGGAGTGAATTAAATGGGTGAAACCCCAAGAAGGATCACTGATGTTGGGGATAACACATGGTTAATTACCCAATTACTGCTAGGAGCAGTGAGAAAGAAGGTGACCTGATCTCACTGGGATGTGGCTACCCAGGTAAGAATCCGGATGAATATGGATTGTTGAGAGTGGATGGAGAGTGAGATGGGACCGACGTGAGAACGATGGTGATATTGGGATTGAGCCTTGAAGAGACCTCCTACATATCCTCGTGGTAGGGAATCAAAGTCCACGTAGTTCGGTGGGGGGATGGGGCACCTGAGGAAGCGACTCGTGAGAATGGACACATGGATGGGACCCAAAGGAAGTGGAACCTCTGGGTTGGGTAATGACTTTCCTAAAACACTTAGTCCTGGGGGATAGACTAGGATGAGACATGGGTGATGGGATTGAACCTCAGGGAGGCTTTCTATGTATCCCCGAGGTATGGAATCAAATCCCACGTAGTTCAGGATGGGGTATAGAATCGGGGTGTGCGTAGAGGATAGCGACCCGATGATATACTGGGGATTACACTTGGTTAGCATCCCAGGTTGGTCTAATGCCCGAGGGGGGGGGACTAGAGATGTGGTTCCCAGTGAATGGGACTATAATGACTTACCGTTGATTGGGGACTGCAATGGCTTACTGCTGGTTGGGGTGGACAACGACTTACCGCTGATTGGGGATCACAATGACTTACAATCGATTGGGGAACACAATGACGTACTGTCGATTGGGGCACACAATAGCTTACCATTTATTGGGAAACATAATGGATTACCATCAGTTGGGTAAAAAAATGGCTTACCATCGGTTGGGGAACACATCGTCTTACCGTCAATTGAGGAACACAACGGCTTAACGTCAGTTGGGGAACACAATGGATTACCGTCGATTGGGGAACACAACAGCTTACTATCGATTGGGGTTGTACCTCAAGAAGGCTTCCTACATACCCTGTCTAGAAGAAAAGGATCAAATACCATGTAGTTTGAATGAGTACAGTTTAATGTCTTGCAGGGTGAAAAGGGGCGTATAGTTTTATGTTATGCAGGATGAAGGTGAACCGATGTGAATGGGTTGGGACAAGCAGGTGTTGGGGTTGAAGCTCAGGGAGGCTTCCTACATACCTTTCCTAGGAGTAAAGGATCAAAGTCCACATAGTTTGGGATTAGTGATATAGTTTAACGCCATGCGGGACGAAGGGGAACCGATGTGAAGGAGTTGGGACAAGCATGTGTTGTGCTTGAACCTCAGAGAGGCTTCCTACGTACCTTTCCTAGGAGACAAATATCATAGTCCATGTAGTTTAGGATGGTTTGGGGCTTACATGCTAAGGATGCCCATGAAGGATTCCATGGTCAATGATTACTCTAAGCCCACATGAGTCATGCTCTATTTGAGAAACAAGAGGCAATAAAGACCTGACGATCACGTCACGAAAGGTGCGTCTGCGGGAAGTGGAATGGGGCTTACCCGTGGTTAGTGGCCCAAAGAGGAAACAATGGCTTATGCTGTAGGTTTTGGGCACAGTGGAAGCACGTTGGTGGGTTTGACCAACTTTAAATTTAGTGTTAAAAAACGTTCAATCTGAGATCTGTCACGATATTAAACGTTGGATCTTTGGAATGGAACGAAGAACGAAAAAGAAAATAAGAGTCCCAGAACCATTGAGATAGGATCATCATATGTTGGTTATAATTAATTTAATTAATTCATAAGAATTACCTTGGCGGAATTCTTTCTTGGTTGATGTCTCCGGTCACGATCCTGTGATCCGTCGTTGCATCGTAGAATCCAAGTGTAGGATTCCTCTGGCGGTGATCCACATGTGTGCCACATATCTCTGGATGTCTCCGAAGGGATCTCCAGGTGCTAGCGCGGAAGAACCTCCGCTTGCGATTTCCGCCTTTGATCGCCTTGGTCTCTCAGTCTTGAGAGCGTTCTTAGAGGAAGGAGTTCTTTCGGCCTTGAAAGAATTCTCTAGAATTGTTGTGCACAATGATTGATTGAAAAGTGTTGGGGTTGTGAGGATATTTATAATCGTGTTTGAGGTCATAGAGTTATGACAATAAATAAATGTGTTACGGGTTTAATTTATTTCATTAACCCTTATTGAAAATGCCCATGTAGAATGATTAATTCCTTGACATACACCCATGTTGATTATAATTAATATCACAATAATGATATTATTTCCTCAAAATCCCGACGAGAAAAACTACACTCCATGTAATCATTAATACACGGTGTGTACTTGTTTTCCATAAAACTACACAGCGTGTATATTAAATATACACGACATGTACTTTTATTTTCCACTTTTCTTTATCTCCTCCTCCACATTTATTAGACCTTGAGTAATGGATATTTATTTCTTAAATAAATGTAACTGCATTACTCGCTAATAAATATATTATTTCACCCACAATATATTCTCTCGAATAACTAGTGTCGAAATAAATACGATCAGGCATCCTTAAATAATTATTAAACCACAGTCGGGAATAATCTTTATTTAACTTGTTAAATTAATATTTAATTGAGATACATGGACACACTTAGTGTGTGACCCTCTAGGCCTCTTTCTCAGTGGCATTAGGCGGAGCCTGCCTAAAGTCCAAGGTCAGCATCTAGAAACACACCAAGGAACCCATAGAGAAAGAAGTTAACGCCGCAATGACGTGTCACCTCATATGAATGCTTACCATGTAATATAATCCCTTTGTCACGATATCTCAAATCAAGCGGGTTTCAGGCTAGTGTCATCAACCCATGTGCTCAATTATTCTTTCTTTGACTTTCTGGAATTGAAATTTCCCATTCCTTACCATGGCCATGGATTTATTTAGGCTATATAAATTCCATCAAAGGGCCTAAGATATCTAATTCCGTTATAGAACAGAAGGGACAAATCCTTTCTCACATTATCTATTAATGCAGTATTACTCGTGACGCACCCAACGTATCCTACCTTGCTGCGAACAGTGTGTCGTCACAGTTTTCTTCAATACATCTAAGTACGTGAGTTGTAATACCCATTAATAATAATCTTAAAGTCTAAGGACCAATACACATGTCCGCAGATAGGAACATCCAATGACACTATGAAATGTGGATTTCCTACTGGCGGGTCTCGTTCTCATAATATCCTCCTGGATATTACCAATGGCGCACACCATAATAAGGTACCTCAAAGTTTTATGAGTCCTCACCCCTAATGACCTGTATTATTTGTGTCCCTCAAATAAAACCATCTGGCCATAGAACATATATTCAAGAACAGTGTTATGGAACTTCTGGGTTCTCATCATAGCAGGGATCCGCTATGTCCCATTAATGCAATAGCTGTCCTTAGGACATTATCACATGCATTGTCACGCATAAGAACAATCAATATGTGATAAGGAATTTATTAATTAATAAAGTACAAAATAGTTGTTTCTAGGCCACTAACTCAAACAGACTCCCACTTGGACTAGAGCCAACTGCTAAAAACCTTTAACCCGCTAGCTCTCACATGATATCCATGCTTCTGCTGAGATAGGCCTTTAGTCATGGGTTCTGCCACGTTCTCTTCCGTGTACACTCTTCTCACTGCAACTTCACCCCTTTGATAGAAATCCCTCAAGAGGTGATACTTACAGAGTATGTGCTTTGTCCATTGATGTGACCTTGGTTCTTTTCCAAGAGCCACCGCTGCAGTATTATCACAATACAATGTAATGGGATCTTTACTTATAGGCACCACATCAAGATCCTGGACAAAGTTCTGAATCAAGATAGCTTCCTTGGCTGCATCAAAAGTCGCTATATATTCAAACTATGCTGTAGAATCAACAAAAACTGAATGCTTTGTACTCTTCCAGATCACAGCTCCTCCATTGAGACAGAAAACATATCTAGATTGCGACTTCAAATCATTATGATCTGTTTGAAAACTAGCATCAGCATACCCTCTAATGACAAGCTCCTCGTCTCCTCCATACACCAGGAACATATCCTTAGTTCTTCTCAGATACTTAAGGATAGTCTTAACAGAAGTCCAATGCTGTTCTCCTGGATCTTCTTGATATCTGCCCACCATGCTCAGTGCATAGGCAACATCAAGCCTGGTACATAACATGGCATACATGATGGATCCTATAGCTGAAGAGTATGTGATATTACTCATTCTATCTTTCTCTTGTTATGTCTTAGGACACATTTTCTTAGAAAGATATAGGCCATGTGACACTGGAACCAATCCCCTCTTGGATTGTTCCATACTAAATCTCTTTAGTATATGGTCAATGTATGTACTCTGAATTAGTCAAGCAGCCTCTTGGATCTATCACGAATGATCTTGATCCCTATAATGTAGGCTGCTTCACCCAAGTCCTTCATGGAGAAACACTTGTTCAACCAGTCCTTAACTGACTGTAAGACTGGTACATTGTTTCCAATAAGCAATATGTCATCAACATATACTACTAGGATAACGATCGTATTCCAATTAAACTGTTTATAAACACATGGCTCACATTCGTTTTTAATAAACCCAAATTCCTTTATGGCTTCATTAAATCAAATGTTCCATGACCTGGATGCTTGCTTTAATCCATAAATGGATTTCTACAACTTGCAAACCCGTTTGGATTCACCTGGTGTCACAAAACCTTCTGGTTGTGTCATATAGACATCTTATTGAAGGTTCCTGTTAAGGAATTCTATTTTGACATCCATCTGCCAAACCTCGTAGTCATGGTAAGCTGCTATGGCAAGTATGATTCTTATGGATTTAAACATGGAAACTAGCGAGAAGTTTTCACCATAGTCAATTCCTTGACGCTGTCTAAACCCTTTAGCCACTAGCCTTGCTTTATAGGTGATAACTTGACCTTCCATGTCCATCTTTCTCTTGAATACCCATTTGCAACCAACAAGTTTTACATCAACTGGATCATCAACCAGAACCCAGACTTGGTTCTGATACATGGAATCCATCTCAGAATTCATAGATTCTAGCCATCTTGCAACTTCTGAGCTTTCTAATGCTTCCTTATAAGAAAGAGGTTCATCTTTGTAGAACAATAATGATTCACCATCCTTGGTGACTAGGAAACCAAATCTCTCTGGTTTCCTTACCTCTCTTGAGCTCCTACACAGTACTTTTGTTTCTGGAACCTCTTCCATGGGGACCTGTGGAACTTGTTCCTGTACCAACTCCTGTGTATTTTTAGCATCAACTTCATCGAAGTCAATCTTGCTCCCACTATCCTTCTTGAGTATGTGCTCCCTCTCAAGAAAGACGGCTTGTATGGCGACAATCACTTTGTTGTCTGAAGGCTTATATAGGTAATATCTTTTCATTTCCTTGGGATATCCTATAAAGATACACCTCGTTCCCTGGGGTGCTAGTTTGTTTCTTGAGAAGGCCTTAACAAATTCCTCGCATCCCCATACACGTGTGTGCGAAAAAGTGGGTTTCCTTCCATTCCATTACTCGGATGGAATTCCATTTTCCGCCTTAGTTGGTACTTGGTTTAATGTGTATGCTGCAGTTTGTAATGCATATCCCCAAAAGAATAATGGAAGATCCACATGACTCATCATCGACCTCACCATGTCCAACAAGGTGTGGTTCCTTTTTTCACTAACACCATTCCACTGTGGTGTATAAGGAGGAGTGAGATGAGATAGAATCCCAGACTCCCGTAGAAGATCGATGAACTCTTGGTTCAGATATTCTCTACCTCGATCTAATAAAAGTTTCTTTATCTTCTTACCAAGATGATTCTCTACTTCATTCTTGAATTCTTTAAATTTCTCTAAGGCTTCAGACTTATACCTCATTAATTAGACAAATTTGTATCTACTCAAATCACCAGTAAAAGTAATGAAGTAAGAATATCCACCTCTAGCTTCTACTGGAAATGGTCCACATACATTAGTGTGTACCAATCCTAGAAGCTCTATGTCCCTTTCACCCTGTCCACCGAAAGGCGGCTTGGTCATTTTACCTTGTAAACAAGCGTGACATCTATCAAGTGGTTTTAGCTCAGTAGAGTCTAAATAGCCATCTTGGCAGAGCTTTGTCAAGCGCTTCTCATTTACATGACCGAGACGGTGATGCCACAACTGGGTGATGTATGATTCATGTGAGTTTGTTTCATTATCGATTTCCAACACTTGGTTTTCGTAATTTAATACATACAAACCATTATTTAAATGTTCCATACCATAACATATGTTGTTCTTATAAAAGATACAACCCTTATTTCCAAACTTGAAAAAAAATCCATCCATATCCAAAAAAGATACAGAAATTATGTTCTTGGTAATACTAGGCACAAAATAACAGTTTTGTAAAACCAAAATCATGCCAGTTGGCAATGAGAGGTGATAGTCACCAATAGCCAATGCAGCCAGCCTTGCACCATTGGTAGCTCAAAGATCAACCTCTCCTATGGCGATCTTTCTAAATCTACTTGGTTCCTGCATTTGAATACATATGTGAGACCCACAAGCTGTATCTAATACCCAATGTGTAGAAATAGAAAGATTTCACTCGATAACAAATGCACCTTTAGCATCCCCACGCTTCTGGGTGCAGTTCCTCTTATAGTGGCCCTACTTGACACATGAAAAACACACTGCCTCCTGTTCCTTGCCCTACCTCTGGATCTTCCCCTTCTTGGAGGGACGGTGCTCGGGGGCTTCAGACTGTTTATAGGTCTTTGGCCCCTTTGCCTTGTCCTTCATTTTCTTGTTCACCATAAGGATCGTGGGTTTGTCACACCCCATGTCCTTATCTACCTAGAGAATCAAGGTTAGAAGCTCCGATAGACTCTTCTCATTGCCACTCATATTATAGTTGACAATGAAGCTAGAGAAGGTCTTGGGCAGTGATGATAGGATGAGATCTGTACGCAACTCATCCAAGAATTTAATCCCTAAGATGTCCAGGCGTTCAATGTAGCCAATAAGCTTGACTACATGAGGCCCAGATGGCGCAGACTCTCCAAGCTTAGTTGTAAACAAATATTTGGAGATCTCATACCTCTCCCATCTCGCCTTCACTTGGTAGAGATCCTTAAGGTGAGACATCATGCTATACACATCCATGTCTTCATGTTGCTTCAAGAGATCATTGGACATGGCCGATAGCATGAAACACTGGACATATGTGGAATCATCCATGTGTTTCATATATAGAGATAATTCCTCATCACTGGCCTCTTTCCCAGGTGCAACTGGAATAGGATCTTCCAGCACATAAAATTTCCTTTCGTAGTGAAGGATGACGGGTAAACGCCTCTGCCACTCTTGGAAATTGGTGCCGGTGAGAAGGTTTTCCTTCTCGAGTATGGTTCACAATGATATGTTTGAGGTCATTTTCTTTTCGTTTCTACAAATTAAGATGAGCAAAGGTTTAGTACTTTATTACAAAATTGAGACAAATAAATAAATTAATACTTATTAGTCTCCCACTATTTTATCAAAATCCAATAGCCCTCACCATTGACTTCGGAATATTCTTTTGCCTGAATATTCTAGTGGCAAGGATCCATATTTCCCTTCGCATTAGCCCAACTAGGGTTGGTCAAGAAACTTAAAGGGTTTTAGGTAGGCATTCCAAATGTCAACTGCATTAACTCGCATCTCCTTGATCCACTAAGTGGACTCCCCAATCCTGAAATCCTTTTATATTGGATTTCCTCAACCTTTTCCTCTTGGTCACACCAAGTCTTACTGTGGCAATCAACCCTTGATGCGAACCAAGTCAAGTCAACCCAAAACCTTGAATTAGAATTCCCCAATAATTGAAAGCACCCCAACTAGGGTTGGTCAAGCACTTTGAACTATGGTTCGATTCTAACCAAGATTATGGAAGGCTATACCGACTTAATATTTCTTTGAGGGATTTTATCCTTATACATAAATTTCAATTTTATTATCTTTGATTACATGCTTGTTAATATTAAGTGGGATATACTTAAGTGATTAACCATGTCTAAGATAATATTTATGTATAAGCTGGTTTTATTTTAGTTCCATCTTGCATGCTCGTTTAATTCATTAATTGTGTGATCATGAAAACACACCCACAATAAATATACCATGAAAATGACAGAAATAAAATAAATGGTATGATCATGAGATTTTTCTATTGGTTAGTTTATCTAGCGGTTGATAAACTAACCCAAGACCTAGGGGAGAAACACCTTGAACCTTTCGGGTTCATGTTTACAGCTTTCTACCTGTCCACCTTTGTATCTCATTGGATTGGTTTCACCTTGGCTCCTGACTTGAGCCGCCTCCACTAGCTTGGGATCTCCATCCATTACATATGCATTTATCTCACATGCATGTGAGGGGTAAGAGGGGTTTTTACATAAAAGAATCCTTGGGTGCGCATACCCTATATATTAATGAAGAGATGGCTTACAGGCCAACAAATTTAATTTAAATAAATAAATTAAAAGAAACTATTCACATACAAAGGTCTCGGTCTAGCTCATGATCATCCATAAAACTAGCATTCAATTCTTTAATCGTTCTTGTTTAAGATAAATCATGCTCGAATTAATTAATTATCTTTAATTAATCAATCCTGTTATCTTAAACCCTTTTCTGAACCTCCTTGAGATTCTCATCCATCATAATTTTAACCAAATAAATTCATTTAAAATTATCCTTGTATGTAACTTGTACCTTGGAGGCAACCTGTTGAATTTCCGCTCATTACGTAGATGTTAAATTAAACACATATATATAAAACACCTATCATGTGTTGTGCCTCAGCTTTACCCCTGCACCATGGTACACGTCTCAAGGGTTTGTATATTATAATATTAAATTTTAATAAATCTTCGTAATTTGGGTGAGTACACATCGTGTAGTTCTGACTACAGGGCGTGTACTTTTCTTCACCGTCCATCCGAAGTACACGCCCGGGGACAGGGCATGTTAATGTACTTTGGAAATTTTTGGAGTACACGGCGTGTTCTGTGGGACACACGCCGTGTAGTTTCTGCGTTACATTATTTTCAGCCGGGCAAGCCGTGTACGGGGTACACGGCCCAACCCTAACCCGAAGGGACTACACGCTGTGTTCATTGGACCACACAGCGTGTAATCCAGAAATCGTGTGCCACCTGTTTCTGGTCAACACACGGTGTCTTAAATTCTTATAAAGAATCCAATACACAACCTGATTTGGTGGATTAGTCAATGCATTGAACCTAGACTACACGACATGTACTTCCGAATACACGCCGTGTATTCTGGTGTTGTACGTCCAGAAATGTTTAGCTCCTCCAGATGAGTTCCTCTATTTTATTTTAATCAAAATTAAAAGAAAAAATCGTTTCTGTGAGGTGAACGAGAAACGAGGGATGAGGAACAGATCTCGAGATTCATATTTCCAAAACGATTAAACATGAATTGAAATAACTAAATTATTAAATTTGTAAATCACCAATGAAAAACTAAATAATTATAACCAACGATATGACCCATTTGATACCACTTGTAGGTTCCGGGCTCAGTGGAAGTGCATTGGTGGGTTTGCACAACTTTAATTATAGCGTTAAACAACATTCAATCTGAGATCCGTCATGATATAAAACACCGGATCTTCGGAATGGAACGAAGAACGAAAAAGAAAAGAAGAGTCCCGAAACCATTGAGATAGGATCATCATATGTTGGTTATAATTAATTTAATTAATTCACAAGAATTACCTTGGTGGAATTCTTTCTTTGTTGATGTCTCTGGTCACGATCCTGTGATCTGTCGTTGCATCGTAGAATCCAAGTGTAGGATTCCTCTAGCGGTGATCCACACATGTGCCACGTATCTCTGTACGTCGCCGAAGGGATCTTCGGGTGCTAGCACAGAAGAACCTTCGCTTTCGATGTTTGCCTTCGATCGCCTTGGTCTCTCGGTCTTGAGAGCGTTCTTCGAGGAAGGAGTTCGTTCGGCCTTGAAAGAATTCTCCAGAATTGTTGTGCACAACGATTGATTGAAAAGTGTTGGGGTTGTGAGGATATTTATAATCGTGTTTGAGGTCATAGAGTTATGATAATAAATAAACGCGTTACGCGTTTTATTTATTTCAATAACTCTTATTGAAAACCCCCTTTCGAATGATTAATTCCTTGACATGCGCCCACACTGATTATAATTAATATCACAATAATGATATTATTTCCTCAAAATCCCGACTAGAAAAACTACACGTCGTGTAATCATTAATACACGGCGTGTACTTGTTTTCCATAAAACTACACGGCGTGTATATTAAATATACACGACGTGTACTTTTATTTTCCACTTTTCTTTATCTCCTCCTCCACATTTATTAGACCTTGAGTAATGGATATTTATTTCTTAAATAAATGTAACTGCATTACTCACTAATAAATATATTATTTCACCCACAATATATTCTCTCGAATAACTAGTGTCGAAATAAATGCGATCAGGAATCCTTAAATAATTATTAAACCACAGTCGGGAATAATCTTTATTTAACTTGTTAAATTAATATTTAATTGAGATACATGGACACACTTAGTGTGTGACCCTCTAGGCCTCATTCTCAGTGGCATTAGGCGGAGCCTGCCTAAAGTCCAAGGTTAGCATCTAGCAACACACCAAGGCACCCATAGAGAAATAAGTTAACACTGCAATGACGTGTCACCTCATATGAATGCTTACCGTGTAATATAATCCCTTTGTCACGATATCTTGAATCAAGCAGGTTACAGGCTAGTGTCATCAACCCACGTGCTCAATTATTCTTTCTTTGACTTTCTGGAATTGAACTCGCCCATTCCTTACCATGGACATGGATTTATTTAGGCTATATCAATTCCATCAAAGGGCCTGAGATATCTAATTCCGTTATAGAATAGAAGGGACAAATACTTTCTCACATTATCTATTAATGCGGTATTACTCATGATGCACCCAACGTATCCTACCTCACTGCGAACAGTGTGTCGTCATAGTTTTTGTCAATACATCTAAGTGCGCGAGTTGTAATACCCATTAATAATAATCTTAAATTCTAAGGACCAATACACACGTCCGCAGATAGGAACATCCAATGACACTATGAAATGTGGATTTCCTATTGGCGGGTCTCGTTATCATAATATCCTCCTAGATATTTCCAAGGGCGTACACCATGAGAAGGTGCCTCAAAGTTTTATGAGTCCTCACCCCTAATGACCTGTATTATTTGTGTCCCTCAAATAAAATCATCCGGCCATAGAACATATATTCAAGAACAGTGTTATGGCACTTCCGGGTTCTCATCATAGCAGGGATCTGCTATGACCCATTAATGCAACAGCTATCCTTTGGACATTATCACATGCATTTTCACGCAGAAGAACAATCAAGATGTGATAAGGAATTTATTAATGAATAAAGTAAAAAATATTTGGTTCTAGGCCACCAACTCCAACATATGCATGGTTAACAGCCCAAATAGAAAATAGGGGATGCTGCATGGTTAGCAGACCAAATAAGAAATAAGGGATTATGTGTGGTTAACGGCCCAGAGAGGAAATAGGGGCTTACGTGTGGTTAGAAGCCCAGGGAGATGGTGATAGGACTTACTCTAGGATAGAGGCCCGATGGAGACAAAGCCCGAAGGGAGAGGGATGGGATAACGAAGGTACCTGTGCCCATATCTCCTCTGGTATTTGACACTGAATAAGAGAGGAGGAGAAGGGATGATACCTCCTACAAGATAGGTTAGGGGATTACACCAAGATGGCTGCCCTTCCCCACAGACAGACACTGCTCCAGCAAATATGATCTCATTCCATGTGAGGAAGATCTCACTCCCGTAGAGATGAGCCAGCATGGAGAATGTTTGAGATGTGGAACCCCATGTGTGTTTCATGGGGCGAGGCTACAGTTTTACATCATGTGCTGGGGACAATGGGACTTGACAATTTAATATCCCGCAGCTCAAACAAGGTGGGTTCACTCCGCACCCCTAGGACTTGCATAACTGATACCTGCCTTCTCTTGGGTAAGGGAAGGCATCAACAATGCTATGGTGTTAGGGTGTTGTGGAGTGATCCATTGAGCGGTCAATGTTAACATGGATATGCGAAGAATTAATATCCGTTAGTGTGCCTATGAGAAGAATCATGAGGCTAAGCAATGCAACATGAAGCACCACCCAAGGGACCTTGAAATCACTTCGTACAAACCCGGAGGGTCATAAGAGAGAAAGGTGAATGGGATAGGTGTGTTTCACATAAGAGGGGCTTAGAAATGGTGCCTTAGTGTAAGTAAATCACATGGAGCATGCAAGGAGGTAGTATTTCTCACAAAAGAAGGGATTTGTGCACAATAGGCGCATAAATTAGAATTATTGCGCACAATAAGATGGGTTGCACAGATAAAGGAGGCGCACACACAATAGGAAGAGGTTTTGTGTGCAAGTGCCCAAGGTTTGTGTGCAAGTAAACGGACTTGCGCGCAAATGGACAAAAAATAAAGGAACTGGATGAGGGTCAAGCCCTAGGGGTTTCACACGAAGGCGGACCCCTGGGAGACCTGTCACAGAAAATTCGATACCTAAAAGTCATATTTTGTGCATGGAAGAGTATTTTTCACACCATGGAGATGGTTCAAATTCTTCAGCCTTAGAGGGATGGGGGGTGCCCTTTTATTTATAGGTGATCGAGAGCCATAGGTGCACGCAGAATTCAGTATGTACAGAAAAACCGACCCATCAGTCGGCCGCACTAGACTTTTCGTGTGGCGCGAAAAAATTCTCCTGGGTGCATAAATTTTTGCATCATTAGGGAGGCTTTATGTGCACTTCTTTAATTTTCCACGTAACCTTTCATCCTATCCCAGACCAGTTTTATCTATCGAACTCTGCCTTTAGTTTTCCCAAAATGTTGGCCTGAGCCCTTTGGCGGATTTCGACGGCTACAAATACCCCCCCTCAGAATCAAATCTACGAGGGGGAGAGGAGGTAAGATTATGAGGGAAACCCTGAGAGGCCTGACCCAGATGAGGGAAGTGCATGGAAAATAGCGCATGTGTCACACAATCTTTTTTCGCATGCGTGGAAAACCCAATTCACGCCTATAAAAACCCTCAGGGGGTCCCATGGTCCGTATAGGATTTCTCACGTGATAAGCTCCAAAGATCTCATGAAAAAAAAACTCGCCTACCTTGGTGAATAATCTGATCTATTTTTCATGGAATTTACCAACACAGGTCATAATTTTGAGCCCAAAAACCATTTTATGTGCCAATTTCTTGACTTCACGCGCCGCTTTGTTTTTTTATGAGAAACTCTCTAGTTTTTTTCGCACAACCACCTGGTTTTTTTAGAATTTACCAAAAAAGATGGATGTTGATCAGGGTGACGTTGGGAGAGAAGCTGTGTATGCCGCTCGAAGGGATGAAATGATTGTGAACCCTGAGGTTTACGATGCCAGAAAAGTTACATCCAACAATCAAGCTCTCTTCAACATGCTAACCCAATCCCAGAAGTATTATGTTCTATTTGAAAACCTACTGATATGGGATTTCAGTATTTTAGAGGAGGTACCCGTACTGGGGTTTGACATCGATACACCACAGTCATGGGTGACGTGTGAGGATGATCTTCCATGATACAACATCACAAGCAATGTCCATCCTGCTAGAGAAACTAGTCACATGTCCATCTATGTCCTAAATCCAAGGACCAGAACCATCTCGGGGAGCGAGCCGGCCACCGAGGATTCTCTGGATCATTACACAAGTACCTTATGATAGAGCATCACTAATGAGACCAAGGGATGGCTATATGACTAGGACCTGAGGTATAGAGGAAATTTCATAAGTGAGTGGGCCTGGGCGTATTGGGTATGCCAATCATACGATCAGTTTGGAGCATAATTGCAGCACATCGGGCTATTTGAGGCGGTGTGGACGTTGTAGTTCCATTTCTACCACCAGTAAGAACTCAAGCCGAAGCTATTTAGCCGATGGTCCCCTGATACCAACACCTTCCATATTCATCATGGGGAGGTTGGGGTTAGTCTTTGGGATGTTCACAACATCGGGGGTATCCCTTTGGACGGGAATTAGTACAACGAGTTCCTTACCACCGAGAATATCAGCGGGACAGGTTGCAGACTCCCATATTGACATGGAATTTGTTAGAGCTAGCCAAGGAGAGGTTGGGGGTCAAGGAATTTCTGAAATACATCGCCTATTCGAAGTGGTTCAGCCTGTTTCTGCAAAAATACCCCAATATAAAGATACCGTAGTGAGGGAAGCAATGTTCGATCATGGTTCGGAGGAGCAAGAGCGGGTCATATTAAAGGATCTTTGAGGTGGGGGAATATCGATCCTAGGGATTATGTGTGGATGAAAGATGAGACCTGAACGTCAGGTATGTTGTATTTCTTGCAACTTTCTTGAGTGGATGGCTACTGATAGTAAGGTATACAAGGATGGGAGTCCTCCCAATAACATTGGTGATGGCCAGTATCATGGAATCCAATCAGAGTTTTAACCTGAGGGTCCCTGTGCTGGCCCGAATTTATGCTATTCTAGGGCATATTTTGAGAGGGGGCTCACCAAGGAGGATATGTGTCCCTTTACAAATCTTTCATGGTTGGATCATGGATCAATATGGTGGGTACACCTTTCCAAATTCCATTTATCCCCCAGGTAACGGACTACGACCTTCCTTGTTAAACATTGCTGGGGTCATGTCGCTGACGCTCAACGAAGAGGGGATAAGGATCAGGATCAGAAATCACACCAATTTTACTTTTAGTCTATTCCACACCCTGGCTAGCCAGATGAAAGATGACAAGAAAGGATCACTAGAGAAAAGAGAATAATTTTAGAGCATCAAAGGTGGGGTGCTTGTGGCCCGGGTTGATGGGAAGATTCTTTGTGATCCCTATGTGCTGTCAAGGTTTTCCAGGTAGTTTGGATGCCTCCAGCAGATGCCGAAGAAGGTGTATAAAGATGTATATGGGGAGAAACATCCTTGCGTTATTCGTCAAATTTGGATGATGTTTACAACTTAAGGCTCTGGTGAGGTAATTTTATTTCCCCCCACTGGAGTTGACGTTTTCCTCTCAACAAAATATGTAGAACATTGGGAGGTGGAATATCCCGAAGGGCTCCTGTGGAAGTGAGTTCGGCAGCTCAAGGAGGCTAGTGTGGAATCTGGGTGGTGAGAGAGAAGACAAGGCACTGCTGTGGAGGAGAGTCCATGAAAAAGTCACAAAGTCAGGTTAGTACAGGTTGGAACTTCAGCAGCGGGGAAGTCACGTGGTGCAGACATACCCCCGTCATCCAGAGGGAGAGGGGTTCATGAACAAACTCACAGAGTGTCTAGGAAGCTTACTGGGAATCAGATAAGGTATCCACTACAAACCTCTGAGGACGCAATCTTCCCTGCACTGTGGTCAGCCTGGCTGACCCTGCGGTAGTCAATAATCACCAAATACCTTTGGAAAAAGATGGTACGAGATGAAATCCAGCTGCTAGAAATTGGACTCATTCGAATTGATGACAGGGTGAAATTTCATCGTCGACACACATATTTGACAGCCATTAATGTATATGCATGCCAATGGGGTCGATGTGAGGAACCAACTCTCCCGGTGAAGGTGATTCTCAGCTAGGAGCATGATCCAGAAAGAATTATGTCTGAATATGATGACGATGATGAGGAGACAGAGGGTAGTGAGTCAGAAGAAGAAGAGGACAAAGAAGAGGAAGAAGAAATAGGGGAATCTGAAGAGGATCTTGAAGGTGGAGGGTATCGAGGGACATCTTGCCAAGGGAGTCCTCAAAAGAGTGGTGAGATTGTTGGCTCTGACATTGAAATAGTTGATCTACTCAAGGTATGCCTCAATTATTATCCTAGATTTTTCTCTTTTTATCTTTCATAATCATCAATTATATTTTTCATCCTGTTCAAATGCATATTGGCGCTGTTCAGGAAGATCCATCCGAGGGGGGTGAGGATGCACCAATAGAACAAGTTGGGGAGCCGACAGCCATTATCGAACTAACAAGAGCTGAAGGATCTCCTATAGTGACAGCTCCTACGGCGTCTGAAACATCGGAGGTTGATGCGCCGAGCTCTTGTAAGTTTCATTACTCAGATGCTTGTATCTATCATCAGAGAGCTCAACTAATTAGGTCATTCATTTTTTGTGTAGTAATCACAATACCAGAGGCTCAACAGGCTGCTAAATCTAGACCATCTATAGAGGATCTGATGACAACTAGACCAACCCAATCAGAACCCACTTCTCAAACCACGTCGGCCCCAACACCTAGTGAGCAAAGGGTTGTGGACACCGGCGATATCACTGCCAGGGAAAGGTTTGAAGTTGGAATGGGCGAAATTTCTAAAACGGAGATGAGAGAGGAAGGTCAAACACATATTAAAGATCCTAACCCCTTGGGAGAAATGCCAGAGGGAGACCCTTCTGCTAATCTTCTGGTTGCTTTCCCTAAATATCTACCTGCAGACCCTGAGGATATGGATGACTCTGATCCTAAAGCAACTGAGGAAATCTATATGATGCGGAGAAAGGGGTTTAAGTGTATTGGAAACTTCCTAAAACATCCAATAGATGAATGGGTTCCCCTAATAGAATCACTGCGCACCTGGTTGTGCCTTCTCTACGCCAGAGGGGTGGATGTTCATCACCTCCACACACTGATCCAGGATTACATGACTGAGAAGGTGTGGGAGGGAATCCAATGTCTCACTGTCGACTAGTTCCAGAACAGATTTATGAGCATACTGATGTTCCTTGAGGTTGAGTGAGAAGTTTGGCACCTTGAATAATAAACAAATGTGCGATCCATATTCATTGCAGACCAATCCAAGATTATCGAGTGGTTGAAGGCTCAGCTGGCCAAAGCCTAGGAGAAAGCAGCATAAGAAAACTGTCAAATAGATGGATTTCAAGATGAGTAGGGGAGAATGCAGATCAAAGCTAATGATATTTTCTATACAGCTTCTAATAAAGAGAGGTAGATCAAGGAGCAGGAATCAGTCCTGGAGGCCACAATCTAGAGGGTGGTATCACTGGAGCAATCCATCAAAGGGGCTGATCCATAAAGTTTGTGTTCTGGATAAACCTATAAAAATTTCTCCCTTTGTTTTCTTATCCCTAACTGCATGCATGGACTTATTATCTTCTTTATTTTTTATTTTTATTATCACATATCAATCATAACTATGGAGTAACCAAAAATCAATCCCTAAGATTGCATGGGTCATTCCCGATGTGAGAAACAAGGGATGTCTACATCGTTACTTCATCTGAATATGAGAGTGCCAACCAATATTCGGGCATCCGGGGTATAAAAGACCAATCTGGGATTCCAGGAAGAAAGAGGGAGGCCTGACTAAAGAATGAAGTTCTTAGAACAGTTGAGTTGCTATTTTTCCAATCTTCTCTAGTGCATGAGCAGAGTAACGTCACGTGCATTATAATCAATCTGAACACAGGGGAATGGAAAGCGTGAATCACGATACCCAAAATTCGGAACTCTGGGGGGGGGGGTGACAATGAAGGATAACTACTGACTATGTTTGAAACACAGTATCCCTATTGTGTTAGCTTGAAATGAGGATGAAAAATGAGGGCCAACCACTGACCATATTCGAAACATAGGACCTGACTCAAAATGTTTTCCATTAGTCTTCTGAAACGTTGGACCAGAATGGTAGGAGGTCCATAGGATTAGAATATGTACTATTAGGGGGGTTCCTTTATATGTGAAATAGGATGAGGGTCCAAATAGAGGACATGCAAAGCATGTAGGGTGGAGTGATGGGTTGTTCGAATGGAATCCAACACTCTTGAAATTACACCACCATGGTAAAAACACATTAGGTGGACACATCGGTCTGATCAGGGATCAAAATAACTTCCAAATAGGACCTCTCTGGTATGGACCTGGAATGCTCTATAGTTTTATGTCATACCAATAAGGATAATAAAAACATAGTTTAAATTTCATATGGTGAGGATGGTGCACATAGTTTTAAGGTCATACTGCCTGGACCAAGATCGGGGCTGAGGGGCTAGAAGGGTTAATGAACCTAGGGATGGGCCCGAGGAAAAATGCCCAAACATCACTACATATCCCATACAGATGATAATCAAGAAAAATTTAGTTATAATATTACAATTTAATGTCATGAAGGACAAAAATCCTTCATGGCACAACTGTACCAGTACACGCCCCACCAAAACTACTAAGCTCACGTGAGACGTGCTCGATGTGGGAAACAATGAGTAATGATGGGATTTACCTGGTGTAGGGAGGCACACATTATGAGTTATGGGCCACTAGGTGAGTGAAATTACACTATTAATGGTCTGCCTTCTTAACACACATACATGTGTGTGGGGGATATAACCGAGTGTGTTGGAATTCCACTTAGACATGTGGGAGTGGAAAAATGTAAATCATGATGCCTGAGATCTGGATCATGATGATAGAGGCGTGATGATAGAGGATAACTACTGAACATGTTTGAAACATAGTATATATTTCACATTAGCCTGAAATGGGGACAAACAAATGAGGGTTGACCACTGACCATTTTCGAAACACATCCCAAATATTTCCTGAGGTCTTTAGGGGCGTTGGGCCAAGACGATAGGTGATCCAATATGGCATGAGACCAGGCCATAAAGGGGGTCCCTTCAGACATGGAAGAGTATGGGGATCCAAATAAATGTCTCATGAATCTTGGACATGAAATGAGAGAATGTCCATGCAAAAGTTAAACACTTCAGGCTCTTTTTCATGATTCATTTGAGTATGAAAATAATATGTATCAGATAGAGGGAGTCAAATCCCTTTCCCAGGACAAAGGTCTTGGTGTTGCACGCTCCTAGATTAAGGTTTTAGAGTGAACTATTAATATGGAACATGATTTAATGAAATTATCATAGGGTGGATAATTAGTTAAACTTGACGCGTAGTTCACATAGGTAGATCTTAGTTTAGGGTCATAGAACTCGGACTAGGCTAGGAATAGACAAGGAAGAAACATGGTGAGATTGTCGTAAAACCTGACGCGAATGAGAACCCAAGAGGTGATCACCACACCACATGATTCCAAATGGGTTTGGGCCATGGGGCGGAAAAAGGGGAAGGATTTAAGATTCCTGGGGCTAGACCTGAAGATGGAATGTCTGGGCATTCCTATGTATCCTGTGAAGATGAGAATCAAACCACATGTAGTTCTTGAAAATGTCACCCAGTTTAGTGTCTTGTGACAAGGATGGTCAGATCTTAGTTTAAATGTCTTTAGAGCTCAGACCATAGATAGAAATGAGGTAGGGAGAAATGTGGTGCGGTAATTGAAAAACCCGATGTGAATGAGGACGGTAGGAGTCCATATCACACCATGTGTTCTTTGGGGAGGTTTTGGGTCAAGGGAACGAAAATGAAAGTTGGTCTAGGCCTGAGGAAAAGTGATTGGGCATCCCTACATACCCCATGATGATGGGGATCGATCCATACATAGTTCTATAAGTGTCTTGGTAGAGTACCAATTCCAAGGACAATACTGTCGTGCGTGTCTGGCCCACAAACCAAAAGAAGTGGCATTTAATATATCTTGTTTGTTCTTTAGGATGGGTGTGTTTTTTTGTGAAGCGACAAACCTAAGATGGATAATATATGCATATATACAAGAATAAATCCATATGCAGGCATTGAAAAATGGTATGGTTGACAACCAGTACCAAACACGATGTTCCCTCGAGTGAGGACATCACAATGAAGTGTCGTTTTTTCATCATGTGGTCAGGATGATAATGTCATAGTTTAGGGTCGTATAATAGGACCAACCCATGAATTTTAATGTCTTGCAGTAAAGAAATAAAATTTTAAAGTCATGTGGGACTGGGCAACATAGTTTAAAGTAATATGGCTTGGACACATATAGAAGAAACAAGGTTTTAAGGGGGAATGCACATGGTGTGATAAAGCATTCCCGACGTGAATGAGGATGAGGTCCACACCACACCATGCACAATCCTGGGGAAGAAACCTTGGGCCCAGGGGCTAGAAAAGGTTAGATAATATGGGGCTATACCTAGAGATGAAATGTCTAGGTGTTCCTACATATCCCATGAATATGGGAATCAAGCTGTTTGTAGTTCTGGTAGTGCATTTTAATGTCTTTCAAGACGAGGCTAGAGATACTAGCTCTTAGAAGGGGAGAACGTGGTGTGGATATTGAAAACATGACATGAATGAGGACATAATCCCATACCACACCATGCAAAGGTAAAAATGCTGAACAAAAAAGGTAATTTAGGGGGAACCTGAGCTGGACCCGAAGATAAGATTCCTGAGCATTACTACGTATCCCATGAAGATGGGAATCAAGATACACGTAGTTATATAAGATGAGGTTCTTATAACTTATAGAAAAGACATAGAAATATCTTAGTTTAAGGTCTTAGAGCTTGAACCACAGTGAAGAGAGACTCTTCCAAACGGGTGTAAACCTCAACCAAATCCCTAAGCCCACGTGAGCTACACTCGATGTGGGAAACAAGGGAGGATATGGTCTTTGAAACACATGGAATACACACAAAGGGGAAATCAGTGCGGAGCCCCAAATGTCACCTCATCATTTCTTTGTCCTCCTAATGTGAAAATGCGCACTGAGGGATAGTATCGAGAGTGTCAAAATTCCACTTGGACACGATGGAGTGGAAAACGATGTGAATCATGCAACCCACATTTAGGGATTGATGGGGTTGGTGTGACGATAGAGGATAACTATTGACCATATTCGAAACACAACATCCATATTGTGTGACCTGAAATGGGAACAAAAAATGAGTGTCAACTTCTGAACATATTCACAATGCGGGACTTGTATCAATTTGTCGTTTGAAATTCTTGAGGACGTTAGCCCAAGATGGTAGGAGGGAACTAGGGCCGAGAATCCATTCTGTTCGGGGGTCCTTTTGAAAGTGAAAGATGATGAAAGACCAAATGAAGGGTAATATGAAGCATGAGGATGGGTGATAACATGTCTATATAGAATACAACACTCTAGGTCCTAATCCAGAGTGCTCATGGGCACATTGGTGAACCGCCAAGAGGGTTGAGGGGCCCTACTTAAGAGCAGCCGAATTGAAAAGATGAATGTGAAACAAGGGGATGAAGAGTTATCAGTAGAAATAGGTACGTGGAGTGGTTGTTAAAAAACCGATGTGAATGAGGAAATAATCCCACACCACACCGTATACCCCTCCTAGAAGAACTCAGTCTAGGGGGCCAGGAAGATAAGGAGGTTTCTAAGAAATGGGCTGGACCCAAAAGCTAGATGTTCGGGCAGTCCTATGTATCCCATAAGGATGGGAATCAATCCACACATAGTTCTGGGGGATGTTTTGTAGTTTTACGTCATGTGGCCAGGACGCAGGTAGGGGAAAGATATCTCGATGAGGAATGTGTATGACATGGTGAGTAACCTGATGTGAATGAGGACGTAAGGAGTCCACACCACACTATACAATCCTAAATGAAAACTTGGTCCAAGGGGCCAAAAAGGTCAAAGGATATAAGATGGAAAGTCCTAGCTAGTTCGTAGTTTAACATCTTGTGGTGAGGATGATGGTGGTCTTAGTTTAAGGTCATAGGGCTCATACCATAGATACATGACCCTTTATGTGGGTATTGCCTTACCAAAGCTCCTAAGCCCACATGATCAATGCTCGATGTGGGAAACAAGGAATAAGATTAGGATCTCCTCAACATATAAGGATATGAAAATGAAGGGAGGATATCAGGTAGGGTCAAACTCCATCAGAAAAACACTCCTGCTCATATAAGACTAATGTTTGAAGGGACATCAGAACAAAGTGAATCACTGCACCCAATATTTGGGACATACGGGGGTGGTGTTAATGATGGAGGATTGATATTGATCCTATTCAAAACACATCATTCACATCATGTGACCTGAAATGAGAACAAAAAATGAATGTTGACCACTGACCATATTTACAATTCAGGACTTGTATCAATTTTTCATTTAAGATCCTCAAGGTCATTGTCCTGAAATGGTAGGAGGGCCTAAGGCCTAGCATCCATGCCATTCGAGGGTCCTTTTGGATGTTAAAGATGATGAAGACCCAAATAAAGGGGATGTGTTAAGTGTGAACATGCCTGTTTAGTTTAACATCATGCAGGATGATGAAAAAGGTGGAGATCTCCAGGGAGAGGGAGACATGGTGCGGTCATGATGAACTTGACATGGGTGAGGGAAGAAGTCTGCACCACACCATGTGTTTTGACCCAATGGGAGATCTTGAAGTTGGGGGATGGGCCTATAGAAGAAATTTTCGGGCGTTCCTACATATCCCATAATGACGGGAATCAAGAAATACATAGTTCTTGAAGGTGCAGTTTAATGTCTTGCGGGACAACATATATGGGGCGATCTTAGTTTAAGGTCATAGAGCTTGGACCATATTTCATTTTATCGTCATGCAAGACAACAATTTAGTTTAATTTCATGAATGAAACAACAGTTTAAGGTCATGTAGGACCAATTTACTTAGGCAAAGTATTTCTTGAAGAATTTCGCATTGGTGGTAGGAGTTATATGCTCACCATCTACGGTAACCAAGGAGTACGTACCATTAGGGTAAACCTTGTGAATGATGTAAGGTACTTATCATTTGGGCTCCAACTTGGGTGGTTTCCTACCAAGTATCATTGGTTCCCTCAAGGCCTACACAAAGTCACCTTGCAAGAAATAGTGGAGGAGAACTATCTTGTTGAAATCTATGACTATCTTGTTCTGATGCCTTTCTAGATTGTGTAGGGCATGAAGCCTATTCTCGTCGAGTGCTTCCAATTCAGCCAGACAGATTTCAGCTACCTTATCTGGTGCTTTATGATCATATAAAACTGTGCGTAATGAAGGAAATTGAATCTTGATGGGCAGGACGACCTCCAATCCATATGCTAGGGAATATGGGGTCACCTGTGTGGAATTACGAGTCGTTGTCCGATAAGACTAGAGGGAATTGGGGATCTTGTCCGGCCAACTCTTCTTGTTCTAAAAAATCATTTTATGCAATATATTATAGAGGGTTTTATTGAATGCCTCGATCTGCCCATTTTCTTGCATGTGATAGCGAGAGGTATGGTTAGAATGAATGTTGTACTTGGCGTACGATTTCTTCAACTCAGCTACCCAGAAGTTAGTTCCGTTATCAGTGAGGATGGTGTGAGGGACTTCAAATTGATAAATGATGTTATATCTCACAAATTCAAAGATAAAACGAGACTTGACCTCCTTGAGCAGAATTTCCTCTTCCCACTTGGAAAATAAATCCGTAGTGGTCAAGATGAACCTGTACTGGAGAGCTGTCACTGGTGGATATGGTCCCACAACATCGAGTCCCTAGACTGCAAAGGGACAAGAGTACTTGGTAGTGTGGAGAGGCTCTGGTGTCTGATGCACAAATTTATCATCTATTTGGCATGCATGAAACCTCTTGGAAAACTCAATATAATCACAGATCATGGAGGGACAAAAATACCCCAACCTCCAGATCTGGTGAGATAGTTTCGGCCCATTCTGATGAGCCCCGCAGGAACCGGATTGAACCTTCTACATGGCCTGAGAAATCTCACCCCTTGAATGTAATAGAGGATAACCCCATCAAACCCACATTTTTAGAGGGTATGCTCAAGACTGGGACCGCTATGGAGGGTAAACTATAATATGCAGCATTGGATTCACTCGTGCTTGGATCGATCTGCCGAGAGGCTGCCGTGCTGGAGGTACTTGATAAAGGGGGTCCTCCAGTCAGGAACCACTTCCATCACCGTGATAGGGGGACCTGAGGGTGCTGACATGGAGGCACCAGTGGTAAGGTGTCTTACCTATAGACTATCATTGTCATCTGGAGTGACGAGGGAGATGACTCTTCAGTGTGCAACATGGATAATCAAATCATCTTGATCAGGTTTCACCAGATATGTAGCCAGAATGGCCAAGGCATTGACTCAACCGTTCTGGGATTGAGGGACATGGGTAAATTCTGGCCGAGACTAGAACTAGGCCATCAGCTGGTGGGTACGTTCCAACAATGGTACGATCTCTGGATTTCTGACGACATAGTCACTGTTGATTTTCTTGATGACTAGTTTGGAGTCCCCTTACACATGAAAGTGCGTAACATCAATCTCGAGGGCCAGCCTGAGGCCAATAATGAGGGCCTGATACTCTACCTCATTGTTGGTATAACCTTCTAACAACATGAATGAATATAGCAGAACAACTTGTGCTGGAGTGATGAAGACGATACCTAGGCCCACTCTGTTGAGTCTGGGGTCATTGAGTCTTCTACCGGTGGGGCTTCGAAAAGCACCATCAAAGTGCATTTTCCAACATGGAATGGGTTGGTCTATCGAGAATATTTCCTCACAGTAAAATCAAGATCCAGAGACTGGTCCGTGGGAACAGGATGGGTGACGAGGAATTCTGCCAATGCTTGTCCCTTAATAGACTTTTTGGGGACAAACCTGATGTCGAACTGCTGGAGGATTACTGCCCACTGAGAAAGAATACCTATCAATATGGGGAGGTTCAGGATGTACTTCATCAGATCCACTTGGGACACTAGCTGTATCTCATGGTTCTGCAAGTAATGTCACAATTTCTGCACCAAGAATACCAGCGCAAGATAGTTTTTCTAGATAGAAAAGTATCTGGTCTATGCATCGAGGATCATGAAGCTAAGATATTAGAGACTGTTCTCCATTACGTGTTTGTTATTCTAGGTGAGAATGGCGCCAAGGGATCTTTCTAGGGCAGTCACATAAAGAACCAATGACTTTATAGAAATGGGTGGCATTAGGACCGAAGGCTGCAACAAATACTTCTTTATTTCCTAGAAAGCAGTTTGACATTCCTCATCCCACTAATAGACAATGCCTTTCTTCATGAGATAAGAAAATGGATTACACTTTCCAACCAAATTTGAAATGAATAGGCATATGTAGGCCAAGTGGCCTAGAAATCCCCAAAGACCCTGAATATTGCTTGGAGGAGACATCTTACTAATGGCCTTAATCTTCTCCAGATCGATCTTGATGCCTCTATATATGAAAATGAAGCTGAGAAACTTTCCAGAGGTGACCCCGAAGGCACACTTCGATGGGTTTATCTTTAGATGGTGATAATGGAGGAATTTGAACACTTTCTCAAGGTCTTTAAGATGGTCCTGATGCATGAGAGATTTGACCACCAGATCATCTACATAGCATTCCACCAATGTCCCAATGATTGGCTTAAATATGCGGTGCATGACACGCTGATAGGTGGCACCTGAATTCTTTAGACCAAAGGGCAGGTAGCAGAAAGTACCTTGTGGTGTCTTGAAGGCTGTATACTCTTCATCTTTAGGAACCATTCGAATCTGGTTATACTTGGAATAAAAATATATGAAGTAGAGGGCTTGAAACCTAGTAGTGGAATCAATCAACAACTCCATCATGGGAAGGGGGAAATTATCCTTCAGACAGTGATGATTGAGATCCCAAAAGTCAATGCAGACCCTGATCTATCTGTTCTTCTTCCCGACAGGAACAATATTGGATAACCATCCGGGGTACTGGACCTCCTTGATGAAATTGGATCTGATGAGCTTATCAACTTCGGCCTCTACCATGACACCATGAGAAGGGTGTATCTTTCTAGGAGGATGTTGGAACCCACAATGATTTCCTGGAAGACTGAGGCGGTGGACGGTGACATGAGGATCTAGTACTAGCATTTCGTCATAACTCCATGAAAATAAATCACGATGTTGCTTCAGGAAGTCCACATGCTAATTTTTCTCTTTGAAAGGCATAATAGAACTAATCAATGTGGATTTCGGATCCATTTCACTACCAAGGTTCACCTATACCAATTCGTCGACCATGTCAGAGACACCATCTTAAAAAGCGGGAGGTGCATCTTCTAAATATTCTCCTTCAATTATGGATAAGGGATCCTTGGAAGGAGGATATTACTCTAAGTCTACAGATCTCGATGGGAAGCTGGTGCTAGCCTGAGCGGTGGTAGACACTGCATTGGGGAAATTCTGTGCTGTCAAAACCATAACGATGAAGACTTTCGACCCAATCCCATCTAGTTTTTATCCCAAAGGGACACGCTTGATGATATAAAAACAATAGTGTCATGTCAGATTCATCTGGTTATCCCAACCCAAATAAATAAGAAATTAGGACATATTTTCATTTCCATGGGGCGGACATCCCAATACCTTATGGGGGTAGGGGCTCTGGGATCACTCGAGCTTGATTTGTGTAGGAATACGAGGTGATGTTTCAGCATCACTTGGAATTGTAAGTGTTCTTCCCCCTAATTCCATAAACAAAGAACCATTTCCCCATATCCGGGGTCATAACCTCTAATTGGTGGATCAGAAAAATGTAGGCATCATCCAGGTCTATCCACAGGTCGGTCGCAGCTGTAGCGTATTCAACCTCATTAGCCTAAATCTTCTTGTCCTTGATCTTGTAATAGTGGACATCTAGGTAGCAGGATTGAAAAGAGGAAAAGGGAGGCACGTCACCTTGGAATAAACCCACGCGACCATTAAGGGAGTACTTAAGGTACTGGTGATACAATGAAGGGACCGCCACATACAGGTGAATCCATGACCTACCCTTCAATGCTTTGTAGGAAGTGTCTTGGGAGACAACCATGAACTTGGTGTTGGCTACCAGACCACCAAATTGGGTCTTCAGGCTGATCTTTCTAAATGGTGAATATTCCGTTCTACCATAACCTTGTATTTTTAGGTCAGATGGACTCAGATCATCCTCAGACATCCCCATTTTTCAAAGTTTCCAGGTTAGGATTAGGTTGATCCCAGAGCCTATGTCGATAAAACAGAAACAAACCTCCACACCATTAAAGTGGCCGGTAATATACATTGGGCATATGTTCCCCTATGTGGGAGAGCCTTCATCTTCTCCCGAGAAAGAGATAATGGCCTGGAATTTAGCAAGCTCGACTGCCTCAACATGGAAGGCTTCTACAACTGCTACCTCCATCTAAAACTGGAGGGGGATTCATAAATATTTAGAGAGGGATTCATGCATATCTGCTGATAAGAGAAGGGCCTAAAAGATAGATATCCTCACAAGAATTCTAAAAATATTCTTGAGGATATCATACTTCTATACCAAACATGAAATTATGCTTATAGGAGGTCATTATGTGGAAAGGGGTATGATGGGCCCTTCTGGCTGAACTGGCGGCTGATTAGTACTGGGAGTGTCTCGCTTCTTTCTAGTCGAAGCTTGTGGAGCGACTACCAGATATGGGATAGATGACTGAGCCCAGTCTGTAATAGCATGTGACTAATCATAGCGTGGTCGAGGTAGATCTTCCTGATCAAGTAACACAAACAACAGCGAAGGCTGGCCCGATAACACTAGATAAGAAGGTTGCGCATACTGGGATCTACGTTGGGCCTGCTGTCTAGTTTTAGTGGCATGCACATACTGGTTGGAATTATTGATCGAGGAACTCTGATGACCCATATAGCCACGACTCCATCGATATTGGTGACGATTGGGGACTTTGGGAGGATCTGTCTAGCGCTCCTCACTGTTAGAAATCATGTAGGGGTTTACTAGCTCCATAGTGTTAACCGAGGTGTACCTTTTATCATCACTCAAAGAACCCCCCCCTGGATGGATTATGGGGGGAATCTCCATCTCCAGGGGTATCAAGTTGTTGATAGTATGATATGATGATGAAATAAGTGAGGTACTTTGTTTTACCTTGCGTCAGCAATACATGCTCTTCTGGGAAGAGGAAGGCTAAGCCATTGATGGAGAAGTACTAGAAGTAGGTGACGCGGTGTCTCCTGAAGGCTCAAGTTGATTCAGATGTGCACATATAATACCATGGGAATGGGAGACTGCCTTACGATCCATCCAGTCATCATACTTCTGGGATCGTGTTTAGGAACCTGATTCCACTCACCTTCACTGTCACTGCTTCTATTGAGCTTCACGAATACACTTGCCACTTATGCCAGAGCTGGTCATAACTTGACTATATTGTTATAAAACTGGTCTTGAATCTAGTCTTTAAACACATATCACTATTTGAGTGTGTTCCCTAAGATCTGGTGATAAGGGAAGTAATTGGGGTGATCAGTGAGATCCGCCTCTTCTGGATTTCTGTGTTCGGGCAACTGTATAATTCCCTTTTCCAAGGAACTTCAAAAATAACCGGGGACCTGAGCCTCATTGAATGAGTAGGTCCAGTTTCTCCTATCTGGGAAGGGGTCTCTTTGAGCCTAGCCTTGACGAGGGGTTAGAGGATCCTGTCAAGGAGGTGGAACCTGGTTATCTCACCTAGGTGGTGGTGGCACATTACACAGGGGCACCTGCTGATTATGAGGTGGGTGCTGTTGGGATGAAGGCTGTGCCTAAGGTGAAAGGCCCCTATGAGGTTATGGAGGTGGATTCACTGGTAACAACTCCAGTTGCCTATGGGACTCTATTTGGGACACTGCGGTGGGCTCAGCCTTAGCGGCTCTTCTCACGGGAATTGCAGGAGGCAACGAACGTGCCTGATTGGATTGCTGTAAGGATTCCTCTAGATGCTAGGCCTTATTAAATAATTCTTGGAATCCCCTGAGGTAATTATGAGTAATGATAGTGGGGACTAGTTTGGTCTTGGAATTCCCCACACACATTGTCAGTAGCTGTTCCTGATTCAGCGACATATCTAAGGAGTAGGTGAAGCCTTTCCACTGGGCGACAGAGTCTACGACGCGCTTGTCAGGACTCTTCTTAAACTTAAAGAGTTCTGCAATACTCATATTCCAGGTGGTATAGATGAATTGTTAAAGAAACTTCCTACGATGATCTTCCCAGCTAGATACTTACCCGATTGGTAGCTAGCTATACTCGATAAACGCAGGCCCCTCCAATGTCTGTAGAAAAAACCGGAGTTTAGAAGCCTATTACTACGCTGGAGCTCCCAACATGGGTTCGTACCTTGTGATGAAATGGGCCATATGCTGTAGCGGGTCTCCCATACCATTAAATAGGGAGAATGTGGGATTTATGAAACCCAGGGGTGCGGCATATCATCGACCCATGCCAGATATGGCTTTCCATCAGGCGGGATTTCCACCTGTCGAGTTTCCAATGACTTGAGGCAGTAATAAGTGCCACCATCAAATCCTCTAGGTGGGTATTCTTGTCTTGATGAGGGTTTATAGACACTAGTGCATTGGTAGGTTCTTCAACATGATAAGCAGGCCTAGAATCTCATGGAGCGGTTGGTGGGATTACCTACGGAGCAGCTAGGGGAACCCAAGCTGGGTCCCAAGGATTATCACGCCGCTCAGGCGGATTTGGTGACACATACCGCGACCTCTTTCCATAAGTTTTGACCTCTATCCTGTCTATGTGGGTAGGATTATCAGGGTTACTAGAAGGCAATTTGCTGGGGGACTGTTGTACCTACCCCTGCTGCCCCGTCCAAGGATCACCATAGTCTGGCCGTCGCTCCATGGCACGTTTGACAAGGAGGTTATCGACCATCTTCTTGTGCTCTGCAAGCTGTTGGTGCAGTGCGGGTTTTTGGGATCATCCTCTATCTTCTGAACTAATCCAGACAGGTTAGAGGATTTTACATCTCTAAGGTTCTCTTTTCCCTTATTGGGATTCCACCTGAGGACCAATGCCTCGGTGGGCACAAGAAGACCTAGTAGATTCCTCTTCTGGAGAGTAACCCTTCCCAATAGATCCAATAATTATGGCACTCCGCATGGGGGAAAGTTCTCATCAAGGATATCTAGATCGATCTCCCCTTCCGATAGATTGACCATGTTAATCATGACTCTACCTGAAGACATGTCCTCAATATCGCATGGAAAGTTGGGATGGCGCCGGATAGAACTGAAATGGAGGGAAACATACTTCTCCCAACCACAGACCTGAATATGGGGGGAAGCCTCCTTGATAATTCTACGGAGCACTTTAAAGATTTGAACGCATTGTTGCTAGAGGGTCCAGTGGTGACTGGGTGACTCAGGGCGCTGATCCATAGGGAGCACAGCCAAGTCAACCATATGGAATTGTTGGACAATGTCCTCAAAGTGTGTTTGACTATTGGGGTAATCCACTCAATGATAACAGAGACATAAGTGCATCGCCCATAGGGTTTGGAAAAAGCACGTGACTTCCTCCTGGGTAAGAGATTCTGGTGCACTAAAGTTTGTAGTCACAACTAGCCAGAACATTTTTTAGAAATGATCCACTGCAAGGATGTCCCGAAAGCTCCTTGGCCTAGACTCAGGATCTGGCCCTTGGTTTCCCCACTCATCTACTGGGGGCGGCTCTGGGACCGATAATGGCACTAAAGCAGACCGATGATACAACAGTCTAGCTGATGGAGAATATGGAGAATGATCTAACAAGCCACCGTATCTCAGGATGTCCTGCGATGAATTTGACTACTGAGCCACAAAATCTCGGTAAGACGGTCTGGAGACCACAACTTCTGACGTAGGGGCTACAATCACTGATGGTGGACCATGCTGTTGTCTATCCTTTACTGGTCCCCAGAATAACTCTCCATGATTTATGGTTGAGATAGATAATGACCCTATTGATGATAGGGAGGATTGCACGGCCATTCCCTGGAAAGGGGCCAAATCTTCCTCCTCCTGGATGTATCTATAGAGGGAGGCGGGAATCTGGTGGACCTCACATTCTGGAAGGATGTGGCTGATACATCACATTCTTTCCCCGACCCTCAATACTGAGGATCGAGGTGACGGTTCCATTTCCGAATCGCATTACACCTCATAATCCGAGAAGCATATAAGCCTAATTGCACTCTGAATCTTCTCAGTGCTCTTTTTATGATGTCAGCGACCCACCCTCCTACCCCAGGATGGATCTTCGGGACAAGGTAGATTTTTGGATCGAGGTGGACCTTTGGCTGAATTGATGCTGGGGAGGAGATGAATTCTGCCTGGGTGAGCTGGGGTGCGAGGGGAACCTAGAAAAATGTCAAAGGGAACATGGGGAGGACCTTTGCGTCCACTGACTAATGCATGGAGGGAATCTCTGCGGGATGTTCTAGAGCGGGTAAAACCTCCGCTAGATCTAGTGGGAGCATGGGTAGGGCTTCTATGCTTTTTTCCTTTGGTAGCAATGGTATGAGGAAGGTCCCTGTATTGGTCGAGATGAACATGGGTAGGACCTCTGTGTTGGGTGCCCATGAAGCGAGGCAAACCTCCACTTATTAGATTTCTAGGATGAAGAGGACCTTCATCAGTTGATATAAGGACATGGGGAAGACCCACCAGATTGAAGGTTGACCGAACGAAAAGCATCTTCACACATGAAACCTGTGATAGGAGGGATGAATCTATACCTGAGGTCATTGGTGCAGAAGAGGTTTCTATATTGGGTGTCAATGCAGTGTGGTAGACCCTCATTCAGATTAAAGGTGGCATGGGGAGGACCTCCAAACCAATATTAGAAGTGGTGATGACCCACGTTCTCATTGGTGGAGGTACGGGGAGGACCTCCGTACTAGATGTAAATGCCGAGGGTTGGCCCACGACAAGCGCCACCTGTGTCGGCGACCAGGAGAGTTCTCCCAACCTGCCAGTGGGGTGGTTGGGGCCTCGATCCTGGGCGGGCGTATGAGTTCCCCTGCTCAGTATAAATAGAGGACTGATGGTATGTGTCAGCAGTGACATGTGCTATGGTAGCCATTGATGTTGAAACCCCTCGGTGGGCATCATCCTCAGCCTGCGCCCGACGCTGACATCAGGTTAACTAGACTGGGGCCGATGGGTCAGGCGCATAGCTCACCCGCTCTTCAGCTCATGGGGTCGGGTGGCGGTGTTGACCCGACCTGGTGGGAGACCTCCTTAGGAGCCCCTAGAGAAGGATTCCAGCTGGACTAGCCCAAACATCCCTCACCTCATTGGAATAGGGGAGGGAGTCATTGAAGAGTTTCGGGGAGAGGCTCCCGAAATGATTATACATCGGAGTGGGGAGAAGTGGCTCCCTACACGACCCTTGGGGGTGGTGGTGGTGATGAGGTGCAGAAGCCTCTAAGTCTTTTTGGTCCATATCCCAGGTTGGGATAATCCCCTCCTCATTGTATCTTCGAACGAGGTCATTAATTAACCTTCTATGAATGAATTCATATGGGGAGATGGGGCATGGGCGCCCAACAACCGTGGACTTAGAGGATTCCATGGGGGAGATGAGGCTACACGGGATTGCTGTGTTGACGTTGCCCCTACGTTGGTGGGTGGGCGATGATTGGTTTTCTGTCATGATAGATTGGGTCCTGTAAAGTAGGAAGATTTAACCATTAGTGATGAAAGAAGGAAAGTGACATCCAGTTCCCCAGTGCCATTCTGTATTCTATGGTTGGTAAGAAGGATACACGTTGACAAAGTCACAGATCGGGATGTCCAAAGTTTAACTTCCCCAACTTCAGGGGAGTTTCACGTCAGGCCCACTATTTGCTTAGTGGGACCTGGCACCAAATACATGGATTCAGTGACACACTAGTCCACTAATGTCTCAAATGCTACTAATCTCCACATTGAGAAGAATAATTTCATGCAGGGTTCACCATTTCTATTTCAGATGCTTTTGCTGGGGTGCACATCTATCTATGGAGGATACGTGACTATTTCCCTACATTCCGGATTTTAAAAGGTGGGAAACATCTTTCACTTATTCAGGTACATTTTATCCTTGCTCAAAATGGGATGATGGGACATCAGTTCCTCCTTCCATGGATTCTTCCTCAGAACTTGTTGCCTAGTCTGGGTCTCCCTCATTGTAACATCCCCGTTACTGTTTCAGGTATTCCTAAACCATCTTGTGTTAAATTATTATTACTTTAAATGGGGAAAATATGATTTATCAGTGTTTTGTTAAACCCATCACAGAATAGTAAAATGCCCAATTAATACATTTTAATATTCAATTAAATATTTTTTTGAGTTAAACACTAAGTAAGTATGAGTTTTTGTGGTCTGTAAAGTCTCAAAGAGGATGGAATAAAAATATTAAATATATTATTTTAAGCATGAGAAATTTATTCAAAATAATTGAATAACTCCAAAACGGTCCATCATATGATAAATTTGAGACCACAGTCATGTCTAAAATATGGTGTTTACCCTAGGAGGGGTATAACATTCGAAGGTGCCAGACTTTTGGATACCTTGATCATGAGATAAAGTTTTTAAATAATATTTAATATATTATTTATTAAAAATTATTAAATATCTCCTAAGAGGTGCATCTTATGGGAAATATGAGACCACCGATGGGTCCAGAATGGGGTGTTTACCCTAGACAGAGTATAACATTCACGATCAACATGCGTTTGGTCACATCACTCTTTATGGTTATGTTTTTAATAATTTTAATATATTAAATTGATTAAAATAAAATTACAATAATAACCCTAAATCATGAAAATGCTACTTCATCTTCCTAGAACCGAAAACCACCATTGTTGAACGCTCTATGTTTCAAACATATCAGTTTCTTCACCGTTTTAATTCATTTAAGTGGAAAAAACTTTAATGGGAGAAATAAATGACTCCATATTGAATTGTTCATTGAATAATGGATTAAATAATAGGTATTAATTTATTGAAATGAAAAAAACATGGGGTTGGGATTTATTTACAATATGACTGATCACTATGGTTCATGGTGGATCTTCTTGAGTGAGAATGAAATTAGGTGTCGATTTCATAAGACCGATGAAGATCTCTCACGTTTTACTCTTCCTCAGAGACCAAGCAACGTGTGACCTTCCTTTTCCACCTCTCCAAGGTGACACTTTATTTTTATTTTTTCATTATTTCATTATTTTATTATTTTCTTTTCTTTTCATTTTTATTCCATAATTTGAATTATGAAAAAAGAGTCAAATAAGAAAATAAATAAATAGAGAAGAGGTTTTTAAATAAAATGACAACACCAAATTTATCAATATATATATATATATATAAAATCACATTAGACATGTTTTATTAAAATTATCAAATGTTATTTATTTGGTTGATCAAAAGCTATTTACGGGAAATATGATAAAGGATCAATTTATAAATGAATTGTCGAATGATGATTATTCCAAGTGATAATCATGAAGATGTGGCATAATCACATAAAAAGATAATTTCTGAATTATAAATGGTTAATTTTTGAAAGATTAACACAATATAATTTTAGACGGATAATTTGTAAAAGAAATCTTTAGATAATAATTGTACAATTGTCAAGGGTTAAATATGAAAAAATTATTTATGATAATTAGAATAAAAAATAATTTATCGAAATTATCATAGTATAATTTCATGGATTAACAAATGATAATTATTAATAAAATCAAATGATAATTTCTTGAGTTTATTAAAGTTTGGGTATTGAAAATTTTATCACTAGATAAATACAAAGTTTTACTAAATGATAATTACTTTATCAAAGAATATTTTGATATATATATATATATATATATATATATTAGAAAGTAAGTATAATAATTATGTATAATACCACCTCTGTTATAAAATTAATTAAGAATATAAATTATCAATTGAGGTTTATGATTATTCTTATTGATATTTCTTGTGATCACATGTGATAATCAAAATTATAATTTGAGAATTATTTAGGAGAGAGAAGTTATCATCACATATAATATTTTTTAATCGATAATTTGAAATTATCCATGAGGGATAAAATAATATTATCACAGGTATTATTTTAATCCATAATTGGAAAAATTATTTAGGAGAGAGAATGTATTATCGCATGTGAAATTTTATTTCTTTTTGAAATGAAATAAATGACATTAGTTCTAAGACCCCTTGATGAACATCGAACTTTGGTGTGCTGATGCTTATGATAATAGGGCATTGAGGAGGTGTATTGAACCACAATGGGTGGATTATTGTAGTCACTGACATCGAAGACCTTGAGGTAGGTGGTTCCGTTCCGATTAGCCAAATTGATTATCCTTGTATTTTTTTGATTTATTTCAATTTTTGATTTAAATTTAATTTCTCAAATTTGCTTTTAATTAAATTGACAAAAACCTTATTCCAGTGAATCAAGAAAATTGAAATGGTTTTGGCATGGAAATTTGGAAAACCCCCAATTCCATTGAATTGGGTGTGTTTATGGAAATTGGATGATTTAAATTTTTTAATTTAAATTATGAATTTGATGGAAGTGATTTCAATTAAATTGTTGAATTTAATTGTGGAAATAAATTGTGTAATGACAGAATTGGTTTTGAATGGATTTCAAACTAGTGAAAATGGATTAAAATGATTTGATAGAAACCCATTGGTTTTATCTTGTAAAAAGAAATGTTTTTGAATAAAACCTATTTTGGTTTTAAATGGAAAGAAATTGGAACTTTTGAAATGAAATAATGGGATTGATTGTATTTTTAAGTAGTCTTAAAATAGTTCACCCATCATGTAAGATCTCATGAAAGCCTTAGGTAGTTGGTGAGTTATTTGGATACACTCTACGCTATGACAATGTTCTAAAACATACTTGTGATAGGTCACATCCCCGAAGGGTTGGTGATGAGTCTCCTTTGTCCAGTGTCATAGGGACATTTGTATACACATTTTTATGAGTTCACATAGAGAGTGAATAATCCTATAGCTGGTTAATACTATCATACCTTTTGTTAGATGAAAATGTTGCTCGTTTGTTTATTTATATTTGAGATATAAATGTATGCCAATATTTAAACTGCTTACATGCCCTCTCACTTTACATAAACAGTTTTATGTAACTATTTTTTTAAGCCATTGTTTTAGAAATATTCTATCATTTGTAAAGAATTTTCTTAAAAGTATTTTTTCCCATCATTTTGAAAATGTATAACATGTTTTTTTAAATATTTTTTTGAATTTCCAAACCCATTTATTTGAAAATTGAAATATCTTCTTTGGATAATCTATATTTGGAATCTATTATAGAATCTTTGGTGGTATTATACTGGGCTTAGAATCACACCCTACTTTTTTATTTAGGTGTTTGTAGACTTTCTTCTTCTAGGTTCGAGCAAAGGGAAGGTATCTCTTGGAGGTGGATCTAGCTGTTGATCTTTGGTCTTGGCAAGTTTTGCCCTTAGAGACCTTGGGGTTGTTTTCCCATTTTAGTACCTTGGATTTTATGCCTCTTTGTATTCTGGTACATTACTCCCAATGGAGCTTCTTTTTGTTTTTAATACTTTCTTGTTTCTTTTTTTCCCGTATTGTTGGTGGAAAAATAATTCCCACATTCATGTTGTGTGATGCCAGGTGCTAGTCACTGACCTGTGGGGATCGGGAACACCCTTTGGGCTATGCCAGGGCCGGTTTGGTTATTGGGTTACCAGAGTACCTGGGATGGTCCATGACAAAATGGTATCAAAGGAAGGTTAAGCATCTTGACTTGAAGTTAGTATTCAATTGTGAAATATTTTCGGGACTTATGAGGTAGTTTTGATTGAGTGTCTGACCATCTCTCACTGCAATGAACCTTAAGTCACCAGGGGTGGTTAGGGAAAGTCGACTCTTGGATTAGTTCTAGTATTTCCCTAGTTTGATTTGGATTGAGTGGAATACAAATATTGTTTATCCATTCTATTAAGAATAGTTTTACTCATTACTCTATTTGAGTGTTAATCTAATGTCTTTTTTTTATATGCTGATGTTGTGTAGCATCATACCTCTGAGAAGACGTGGGAATCAGATTGAGAAAGTGGCTACAACTGAATCTCAACAAGCAAGTCCTATTGTGAATCCGAGTCTAGTTGAGGTGATTGTTAACACTATCCAAGCTATGGGATAGGCACCACCTCCAGTTCCCGTTTAGGTTCCAGCTATGGATCCCCATAGGGATGTTCTCCGAAATTTTTCTCAAGAGTTCCTACACCAGAAGCCACAATTTTTCAAAGGATCCACTGAACCACAACATGCTAAGGAATGGTTGAACAAGATTGAACGTCTTTTTGGGTTCTTGGAGACACATGACGCGATCAAGATGAAATGTGCCAACTTCGTGCTAGATGGACCGAGTAGGAGATGGTGGGACATGATGGTGACGACTGGGAAACATGAGGGTTTAGAGTGGAAAGACTTCAAAGTTCTTTTCAATAACCAGTTCTATCCAGAATCAATGCTGTTGGCTAAGGCTATGGAGTTTTTCAAGCTTGATCAGGCCAACAAAACCATGACTGAGTACTCAAATCTATTTGTTGATTTGGTGTAGTTTTCTCCTAAGATTGTATCTAATGAGAATATGAAGGCTTGATGATTCAATTTGGGACTTCGATTAGATATCTATTCTTAGGTTTTCTTATTGAAGATACACACTTATGTTGATGTGCAGGATAGGGTGATGATGGTTGAGATGGACCTGGTTGGAAAGTCAGGGTTTAAGGAAGTTCCTTTTCCTCCCAGTGGCAGCGTTGTTTCCTTTAAAGGAAAATAGAAGCGTGATGATTTTCATGGTAGTTCTCGATGACAGAGTCATTCCAGACCTCCTATAGCACCAGGATAGAGTTCATTGACATGATATCAGTGTGGAAATCTAGGAAATTCTAAGAGGGTTTGCATTGAGGCACCCAAGAACTGTAGCTCCTACAGACATTTAGGTCACTTATTGAGATTCTTCCATCACTTCTATACTCCACGTAGTGGAACATGATCATCAGCACCTCCAAAAACTATGGGGAAATCAAATGCTTCACGTACAAAATGGTTCTAGCCACAAGCATCTGGAACAAAGCTTCTTCACATAGTGGAAGAGTATCTAGAGGAAGCAGATATGGATCCTGCAACTGTGAGAGGTACCATTACTATAGCTTCATCTTTAGTGACCACTCTATTTTCTACCAGTGCATCTCACTCATTTATTTCAAACCATATTGTTAATATGATTAATCTACCTATGGAGCTTTTATCTTGTGCTATGGATATTACTACACCCCTTGGTACAAAGAGAGAGAAGGGTCTCCTTATTCCTTCTTGTGACTTCTCTCTATTAGATGTCGAGCTTGCTTGGTGTTTTTTGGTTATCGACATGAAATATATTGAAATCATATTCGGGATGTATTGGATCATTTTCAATAAATCTTGGATTGATTGTTATCTTCTATGGGTCTACCTTACTACACCCAGTGATGTACCTATTGTCTTTCAAGGAGAATGAGACCCAAGGTCGAGTAGATCCATACCCTCTTATTTAGAGTTTTGAAATGTAATATCAGTGTTTTCTTTTGATCTAGAGATGGATTCAATGTGTGGTGATCTTCCTTCAGTCATCATTGATTTTCTTAATGTGTTTCCTTCTGACTTATCTGGTTTTCCATCGGTAAGGGAAGTTTATTTTTCTATTGACTTAATGCCTAGTACTTAACCAGTTTCTATTCCCTCTTACTGAATAGCTCCATCTGAACTAAAAGAACTGATGTCCCAATTAGATGATCTTCTTGAGAAAGGATTTATACCCCAAAGCGTGTCACATTGGTCAACACTAGTTCTCTTTGCCAATAAGGATAATGGTTCTTTTCTATTATGTGTTGATTATCAAAAGATCAATTGAGTTATGATAAAGAACAAATATCCATTACCAAGAATTGGTGGTTTGTTTGATCAGTTGAAAGGGTCGAAGTGGTTTTTAAAGATTGATCTTTGATATGGTTACCATCTATTGAGGATAAAAGAATCTTACATTCTGAAAAAAACTTTTTGGAGTAGGTATGGCCCTTATGAGTACCTTGTTATGCCCTTCTTCCTAACAAATTCTCCTACAGTTTTCGTGGATTTGATGAACAAGGTTTTCCATGAGTATCTGGATACCTTTGTGGTAGTCTTTGTGGATGCCATTCTTGTATACTCCAAGTTCAAGGAGGATCATGTGCATTATCTGAGAACAGTTTTGAGTCTACTAAGGAATCACCGATTTTATGCCAAGATTTCAAAGTGCAATTTTTGGATTCAGGAAGTGAAATTATTGGGGCATGTGGTGTCAGAACAAGGAATATTAGTTGATCCTGAGAAGGTGAAGGATTTTATGACTTGGAAACAACCAAGAAATGTTTTCAAGATTCGGAGATTCTTAGGATTAACAGGATATTATCACCGATTTGTTATGTACTTCTCAAAGTTAGCTTCTCCGATGACTTCTCTGACTCGAAAGGGAGAAAAGTTTTCTGGGAGTGATAAATTTCAAAGTTCTTTTGTTGAGCTAAAGTGTATTTTGACTACTATTCTGGTGTTAACTCTTCCTGAGGCTAGTAAAGGCTACTTGGTCTTCTATGACGCATCAGGTTTAGGTTTGGGATGTTTCCTTATTCAATGTAATCATGTTGTTGACTATGGATCTCATTAGCTTAAGCCTCATGAGAAGAACTATCCTACCCACGAACTTGAACTTGTAGCTGTAATGCACACAATTAATTGTTGGTTACATTAACTTTATGGATAAATATTTACTATGTATTTAGACCACAAGAGCTTGAGTTATATCTTCTCTCAAAAAGATTTGAATCTACTCCAAAGGAGTTGGGTGGAGTACCTTCAATATTTTGACTTTGAAATTTCATATAACTCGGGGAAAGGGAATGTCATTTCAGATTCATTAAGCAGGAAAAATCCAAATTAGGATATGAAAGAATATTCAGAAGAGTGGAGTTTGATGACTCTTTTTTCTCAGTTTCATATTAGAGTTCAGTGGAATGGGGTTAAAGTTTCTTTAGACAGTGTTCACTTTACATCTTATATTCTCGAGTTCATTATTCAGGAACAACAAATTTATGATGAATTCCATATCATTAGGGTCTCTCTTTATGGTGGGGAGACCAAAACTCAGTGGTTATTATCCAAAGAGGGTGTTCTGTGTTATCAAAACCGTTACGTTGTGCCGTCAGTGACAAGGAAGGATGTGATAGGGGATTTCCATAACTCCTAGTGGGATGTGAACCCAGGAACCAAAAATATGTTCTATGATATGTGGAGATAGTTCTAGTGTCCAAGTACGAGACAAGACATTGCTGAATTTTTATCCCATTGCTATACATGCTAGCAGGTGAAATTCGAGCACCAGAAACCTTCGGGTTTGCTTCAACCACTTTGAGTCCCGACATGGAAGTGGGATGAAATCTATATGGACTTTGTGGTTGGGTTACCTCAAACCCAAAGGAATAATAATGAGATATGTATTGTGATCTATAGGATGACCAAGTCGGGTCACTTTATACCCATTCGAGATACAACCAAAGTTTAGGAGTTGGGAAATATCTATGTGAAAGAAATTGTTTGTTTCCACGGAGTTCCATCTACTATAGTCTCTAATAGGGATCCTCAGTTTACTTATCGATTTTGGAGAGGCCTTCAAGAGTCACTTGGATCTCAGGTCCATTTGAGCATGACTTACCACCCATAGTCATATGTCTAGATAGAGAGAACTAAAAAAATCCTCGAAGTTATGCTCCACACATGTGTTCTCAACTTTGGTGGGGCTTGGGATGATCATTTGGGGATAATTGAGTTTTATTATAAAAAAAGTTTTCATTATGCATTCAAAATGGATCCTTTTGAGGCATTGTATGGTCATCCTTGTAAATCTCCTTTATATTGGTCAGATATTGGTGAAAGTTCCTTGGTTGGACCGAGTTTGGTCCAATAGATGACAACTAAGATACAGTTGATTCATCAGAGAATGTTGACAACACAGAGTCGATACAAGTCTTATGCTGATCATCACCGTAGACCATTGGAGTTATCAGTTGGTGACCAGGTGTTCTTGAAGGTTTCACCTCGGTTAGGTCATCAACGGATTGGGAGGAAAGGGAAGCTTGCTCCTCGTTTTGTGGGACATTTTGAGGTTTTTGACCAAGTAGGGAAAGTTTCTTACCATCTAGCTCTACCACCATAGTTGACATCGATACATAATGTGTTTCATGTATTACAGCTGTGAAAGTATCTCTCAGATCCATCTCACATTTTGAGATAGAGTGATCTTGATATTGAACCATATTTATCTGTGACTGAACGACCAGTTAGGGTTGTTGATTCTGAGACCAAGGTACTTTGTGGGAGGACGATACCTTTGGTTCTTGTACTATAGAAGCATGGTTATGATTCTCACGAGACGTGGGAAAGGGAGGCACTGATGAGAGATTAGTGGCCTCATCTTTTTGACATAGAGGATTCTTCATAGGCTTTCTAGGGATAGAAAGTCCTTATGGTGGGGAGGTTGTAACATCCCGTTACTGTTTCAGGTATTCCTAAACTATATTATGTTAAATTATTATTACATTAAATGGGAAAAAATGATTTATCAGTGAAAAGTTTTGTTTTTGTTAAACCCGTCACAGAATGGTAAAATACCCAATTAATACTCTAGAATATTCAATTAAATATTTTCTAAGTTAAACATTGAGTAATTATGAGTTTTTGAGGTCTGCAAAGTCTCGAATAGGACAGAATAAAAATATTAAATATATTATTTTAAGAATGAGAAATTTATTCAAAATATCTGAATAACTCCAAAACGGTCCATCATATGATAAATTTGAGACCACAGTTATGTTCGAAATATGGTGTTTACCCTAGGAGGGGTATAACATTCGAAGGCGCCAGACTTTTGGATGCCTCACTCATGAGATAAAGTTTTTAAATAATATTTAATATATTATTTATTAAAAATAATTTAATATCTCCCAAAAAATGCGTCATATGGGAAATCTGAGACCACTGATGGGTCAAGAATAGGGTTTTTATCCTATACAGAGTATAACATTCATGATCAACATGTGATTGGTCACATCGCTCTTTATGGTTATGTTTTTAATAATTTTAATATGTTAAATTGATGAAAATAAAATTAAAATAATAACCATAAATTGTGAAAACACTACTTCATCTTCCTGGAACCGAAAACCACCATTGTTGAATGATCTATGTTTCAAAAATATTTGTTTCTTCACCATTTTAATCCATTTCAGTGGAAACGAATTAAATGGGAGAAATAAATGACTCTGTATTTAATTTTTCATTAAATAACAGATTAAATAACAGGTATTAATTTATTCAAATGAAGAACACATGGGGTTGGGATTTATTTATAATATGACCGATCACTATGGTTCGTGGTGGATCTACTTGAGTGAGAATGACATTGGGTTCCAATTTCATAAGATCAATGTAGATATCTCACGTTTTCCTCTTCATTGGAGACCAAGCGGCGTGCGACATTCCTTTTTCACCTCTCTAAGGTGACACCTTCTTCTTCTTTTTCTTTCATTATTTATTTTATTATTTTCTTTTCTTTTCCTTTTTATTCCATAATTTTAATTATGAAAAAAATAGTCAAATTAGAATATAAATAAATAGAGAAGGAGGTTTTTAAATAAAATAAAAACCCCAAATTTATCAATATATATATATATAATCACATTAGAGTTGTTTTATTAAAATTATAAAATGTTATTTATTTGGTTGATCAAAAGGTATTTATGGGAAATATGATAAAGGATCAATTTATAAATGAATTGTCGAATGATGATTATTCCAAGTGATAATCATGAAGACGTGGAATAATCACATCAAAAGATAATTTCTAAATTATAAATGGTTAATTTGTGAAAGATTAACATAAGATATTTTTAGATGGATAATTTGTAAAATAAATATTTAGATAATAATTGTAAAATTGTCAAGGGTTAAATACACAATAATTATTTATGATAATTAGACCAGAAAATAATTTATCGAAATTATCATAGTATAGTTTCATGGATTAACAAATAATAATTATTAATATAATAAAATGATAATTACTTGAGTTTATCAACGGTTGGGTATTAAAAATTTTATCACTATATAAATACAAATTTTTACTAAATGATAATTAATTTATCAAAGAATATTTTGATATATATATATATATATATATATATATATATGTATATATATATATATTAGAAAAGAAGAATAATAATTATGCAGAATACCACCTCTCTTCTCAAATTAATTTAGGAATATAAATTATCAAATGAGGTTTATGATTATTCTTATTTATATTTCTTGCGATCACATGTGATAATCAAAATGATAATTTGAGAATTATCTAGGAGAGAGAAGTTATCTTCACATGTAATATTTTTTAATTGATAATTTGAAATTATCCATCAGGGATAAAATAATATTATCACATGTATTATTTTAATCCATAATTGGAAAATTATTCAGGAGAGAGAATGTATTATCGCATGTGAAATTTTACTTCTTTTTGAAATAAAATAAATTACATTAGTTCTAGGACCCCTTAATGAACATCGAAATTTTGTGTGTTGACGCTTATGATAATAGAGTCTTGAGTATGTGTATTGAACCACACAAGGTGGATTATTGTTGCCGCTGACATCGACAACCTTGAGGTAGGTGGTTTCATTCTGATTAGCTAAATTGATCATCCTTGTATTTTTTTGATTTATTTCAATTTTTGATTTAAATTCAATTGCTCAAATTTTATTCCAATTAAATTGAAAAAAACCCGATTCTAGTGAATTGAGATATTTGAAATGGTTTTGGCATGGAAATTTGGAAAACCCCCAATTCCATTGAATTGAGTGTGTTTATAGAAATTGGATGATTTAAATTGTTTGATTTAAATTATTAATTTGATGGAAATGATTTCAATTAAATTGTTGAATTTAATTATGGAAATAAATTGTGTAATGATGGAATTGGTTTTGAATGGATTTCAAACTAGTGAAAATTGATTAAAATTATTTGATAGAGACCCATTGATTTTATCTTGTGAAAAAGGCATGCTTTTGAATAAAACTTGTTTTGGTTTTAAATGGAAAGAAATTGGCACTTTTGAAATAAAATAATGTTATTGATCGTATTTTTAAGCAGTCTTGAAAATAGTTCACCCATCATGTAAGAGCTCATGCAGGCCTTAGGTAGTTAGTGAGTTATTTGGATACACTCTATGCTACGACAACGTTCTAAAACATACTTGCGGCAGGTCACATCCCTGATGACTTAGTGACGAGTCTTCTTTGGCTAGTGTCATAGGGACATGTGTATACACATTTTCCGAGTTCACATAGAGTGTACGGAATCCTATAGCTAGTTAATACTATCGTACCTTTTGGAAGATGACCATGTTGCTCGTCATTTTTTTATATTTGAGATATAAATATATGGCAATATTTGAACTACTTACAGGCCTTCTCATTTTACTTAAATAGTTTTATGTAACTATTTTATTTAAGCCATTATTTTAGAAATATTCCATCATTTGTAAAGCCTTTTCTTATAGTAAATTTTTCCATCATTTTGAAAATTTATTGCATGTTTGGTTTAAATATGCTTTCAAATTTCCAAAAACTTTTATTTGAAAATTGAAATCTTTTCTTTGGATAATATATATTTGGAATTTGTTATGTAATATTTGGTGGTATCCTACTGGGCTTAAGCTCACACCCTACTTTTTCCTTCGAGTGTTTGTAGACTTTCTTCTTCCAGGTTCGAGAAAAGGGAAGGGATCTCTTGGAGGTGGATCTAACTATTGGGATTTGGTCTTAGTGAGTTGTGACCTTAGGGACCTTGGGGTTGTTTTTCCATTTTAGTACTTTGGATTTTATTCCTCTTTGTATTCTGGTACATTACTCCTATAGGATTTTCTTTTTTTTATGCATACTATCTTTTTTCTTTTCTTTCCATATTTTTGGTGGTGAAATTGTTCCCACTAGCATGTTGTGTGATGCTAGGTGCTAGTCGTTGACCCATGGGGATCGAGAATGCCCTTCAGCCTATACCAGGGCCGGTTTGGTTATCAGGTTACCAGGGTACCTGGTCTGGTTCGTGACACTCATAGACTTAAAACGTTGTTCTGAAAACTCTTCCCGATGTCATGACTTCATGGACACTGGTTAATTATGCTGCTTCTGTCAGAACATTCCAAGGGGTCCAGGTAGAGAAGCAACTTCAGTCAGGGGTGTAGTTATGTTAGACATCACTAGTGTGTCTGGATTCTAGAACACTGATGCATCTGTGTTTCTTCCCCTTATGATAGGGCTTATCGAGGGTGTGGAAGCTTGAGACATCCCACGCTGAATGCGGAGAATTGTATGCCATATGCATGTCTCTAAGGTTTTCCTTAGCTTCCCATGTTTAGAATAGGGTATGTTGTGAGTTTAATGTCTATTGGAGATAGATCAAACAGATCAAAATACTGAGGGGAGTAGATCAGATGGGTTCAAACCCATTAAGGATCACTGATCCTAGGGATAACGCGTGGTTAATTACCTGATTACATTTAAGAGTAGTGAGAAAGAGGGTGACATGATCTCACCAAGATGTGGTGACCTGGGTAAGAATCAAGATGGATATGAATTATTGAGAGTGGATGGAGAGTGAGATGGGACCGAAGTGAGGATGATAGTGATATTGGGCTTGAGCCTTGAAGAGACCTCCTACGTATCCCTGTGGCAGGGAATCAAAGTCCACATAGTTCGGTGGGGCGATGGGGCACCCGAGGAGGCAACCTGTGAGAATGGACGCATGGATGGGACCCAGAGGAAGTGGAACCTCTAGGTTGGGGAATGACCTTCCTGAAACACATACGCCCGAGGAAAAGACCATAATGAGACATGGATTATGGGATTTAACCTTAGGGAGGATTCCTACATGTCACCGAGGTAGGGAATCAAAGTCCACGTAGTTCAGGATGGGGTATAGAATCAGGGTGTGCATAGAGGACAGTGACCCAATGATATACTGGGGCTTACACTTGGTTAGTAGCCTGAGTTAGTCTGATGCCTGAGGGTGGGGGGGGATCAGATATGTGGGTCCCAGCGAAGGGTACTACAAAGGCATACCATTGATTAGGGACTACAACGGCTTACCACTGGTTGGGGTGGACATCGACTTACCACTGATTGAGGATCATAACGACTTACCATAGATTGGGGAACAAAACAGATTACCGTAGATTGGGGAAGACAATATCTTAACGTCAATTGGGAAACATAATGGCTTACCATCAGTTGGTTAACACAATGACTTACCATCAGTTGGGGAACACAATGGATTACCATTGGTTGTGGAACACAATGTCTTACCATCGGTTGGGGAACTCAAAAACTTACCATCAATTGGAGAACACAATGGCTTACCGTCAGTTGGGGTTGGACCTCAAGGAGGATTCATAAATACCCTATCTAAGAGACAAGGATCAAATCCTACATAGTTTTAATAGGTACAATTTAATCTCTTGAGGGTTGAAAAGGGGCGTACAGTTTAACATCATGCTGGATGAAGGTGAACTGACATGAATGGGTGGGGACAAGCAGTTATTGGGCTTGAACCTCAGGGAGGCTTCCTACATACCTTTATTAGGAGGCAAGGATCAAATTACACATAGTTCGGGATAAGGGATATAGTTTAACATCGTGCGGGATGAAGGTGAACCAATGTGAAGGAGTCAGGACAAGTAGGTGTTAGGATTGAACCTCAAAGAGGCTTCCTATGTACCTCAAAGAGGCTTCCTATGTACCTTTCTTAGGAGACAAGGATCAAAGTCCACGTAGTCTGGGATGGTTTAGGGATTACACACTAAGGAATCCAATGAAGGATTCCATGGTCGATTCTTACTCTAATCCCATGTGAGTCATTCTCAGTGTGAGAAACAAGAGGTAGAAAAGACCTGATGATCACGTCATGAAAGGTGCGTCTGTGGGAAGTAGAATGGGGATTACACGTGGTTAGTGGCCCAAAGAGGAAATAGGGACATATGCATGGTTTTTGTCCCAAATAGAAAACATGGGCTTATGTGTGGTTAGCGGCCCAAAGAGGAAACAAGGGATTATGCATGGTTAGCAGCCCAGATAGATGGAGATTGGGACTTACTTCAAGATGGAGGCCCGATGGAAACAAAGCCCGGAGGGAGAGGGATGAGATAACAAAGGTCCCTATTCCCATATCTTCTCTAGTCTTTGGAGCCAAATAAGAGATAAGGATCAGAGATGATGCCTCCCACAAGATAGGTTAGGGGCTTACACAAAGATGGTTTCTCTTCCCCGTGGACATATGCTGCTCCAGCAAAGAGGATCTCATTCTATATGAGGAAGATCTCACTCCTGTAGAGACGAGCGGGCATGGATAATGTTTGAGATGGGGCACCCCATGTGTGTTTCATGGGGAAAATCCACATTTTAACGTCATGTTTCTGGGAGGATGGCACTTGGTAGTTTAACATTCTATAGCTTGGACATGGCATGTTCACTTTGCACCCCTAGGACTTACATAACTGATACTTGCCCGCCCTTGGGTAAGGGAAGTCATCAACAATGTTGTGATGTTGGAGTGTTGTGGAGTGATACATTGAGAGTCCCACATTATCATGTCTATGAAAAGAATCAATAGAAGTTAGCATGCTTAAGCTAAGAAGCATGAGGTTAAGTAATAAAATGTGAAGCACCGCCTAAGGGACCTTGAAATCACTTTGTACAAACCTGGAGGGTCATACGGGAGAATGGTGTGAGGGATAGGTGTGTTTCTCATAAGAGGGGCTCTAACATGGTTCCTTAGAGTAAGGACGACACATGTAGCACACAAGGAGGGAGGATTGAATGAAAAAGAAAGGATTTTCACACAATAGGTGCGCAAATGGGAACTGTTGCACGCAACAAGACAGGTTGCGCAGATAAAGGAGGCATGTGCAAAATAGGAAGATGTTTTGTATGAAATCAGACAAGATTTTCACACAAGTAAGAGGACTTGCGCATAGTTATACAAAAAATAAAGGAACCAGGTGAGGGTAATGTCCTAGGGGTTTCACGCGAAGGCTAACCCCTGGGAGACCTGTCACCGAAAATTCGGTACCTGAAAGTCATCTTTTGCGTGCGGAAGTGTGTTTTGAACACTGGGGAGATAGTTCAAACTCATAATCCTAGGAGGGGTGGGGATTACCTTTTATTTATAGGAAATTGGGACTCACTAGTGCATGTGGAATTTAGCCTGTGTGTAAAACCCGACCCATCAGTCGGCCGCGTGGGACTTTTCGCGCGGCACGCAAAAATTCTATTGGGCGCGTAAATTTTCGCACCATTGGGGAGTCTTTATGTGAACTTATCCAATTTTCCAAGCATACTTTCATCTTTTCATAGATCAGTTCTCTCATTCTAACTCTTCCTTCGGTTTTTACAAAATATTGGCCTAAGGCCTTCTGTGGATTTCGGCTGCTACACACTCCTTCAATACAACTCTAAAAATTAATTTTATTTCTAAAACTCATCACACTTTCTATACCCTAGTATAATATTTCACTATCATAAATTTATGGTCACATGATTTTATCCTAATCCCTTCCTTTACAAGGAATCATCCATGAGAAACCCGATGTTCTCAAAGTAAGTTTAATTTTTACACAAACATATTTTTCTTTTATATTTCTATTTAAAATTTATTTTTCCAAATATTATATGATTTATTCAGTATTTATGGTATATAGATTTTTTTTTTATTTTTTGGTAATAAATATTAACCACCTATTTCCTTCCCTTTAAATAAATCAATATCATCAATCATATGTATGTGCACACTATCAGGAATATGATAACATAGATGACTTTTGAATAAGTGGGAATAATGTTAAGGATTTTTCTTGGATCATATTTTTGTTGGGGAACTACAAATAAATTATAATCATTCAATATTGAACTATAATATAGTATTATGATTCTATGTTGTATTTACATTTTCATTTGTAGGTATATAACATTTCACACTGATGTATTCTTCTATGATTAATATATTATTTCATAAAAAATGTTATTTTTTAAGAATAATTCCCATATCTTTTAGTGGATTATTTTCTTCCATATCCATGTTTATGCCTCCATAAAATGTTATCCTTTACTTAAGGTAACCCAATTTTTTATCTCCAATGGTCCTTATATTCCCCTTTATTCATTTAAAACAAATGTTTCATTAATATTTTAACAATATGGGGTTTTAATAAATGTGTTTTAAAATATTTGAAATGATTTTCCTTACCATGATCATATATTATTCCATTATAATTCAAATTTTGATATATGTTTTATTTCTTATCAAGAATATTATTTGTAATTTGTTTTGAATTAATGTTTTAAATTTTTTTATCATTATCATCTAATTTTTTTGGAATTTGAATTTAAAATCATTTATTTTTATGATGATATTATGAAACACTTTTTCAGAAAAACCCTTTTTGTGATTTATCTTCCATTTTAAATGGATTATTATCCAATAGAGTAATGGTTCATAAATCATCCAGTATATAATTTTCATAAATGGTCTAATTGGAAGATATGTTTTTGGTATCAATTGATCATGCTTTTATATGTGATACCATTTGGAAAAGTTATGAATCACATTTTATTCTCACGGGTTATTTATGAGAAGATGAACGATTTAACATTAATTGGAACTCATATGTATGGATGATAATGGGTGGGATCGTATATATCCCTCTAATTAATTGATCAAGGTTTTATATATAATGATATAATTATAGGAATTGAGTAATGAATTCTCCCTCCGTTGTGGTAATCAAGTATGAATGTCATCTCTACTATGTTTTGGGAACTTGGTGGTGATGACTACTCCACTATGATATGCTTACCTATTATTATGTTTATGGAACTTATTTTTATAATATATTATTTTTTTCTAAGATATGGTGAATGTTTACGATCTTTCATGTTCTAATGATATTATACATTATTAATTTATAATTTCATGTTTTGTTTGATTTTTACTATATGATCATGATACATGTTTTTGATGAAATCTATTGGGTATTATGTATCTATTCTATGATCTATAATGATAAATAAAGTTTTATGATTTTATATTTTGATCCCTTAATATTTTTTTGATATATCTCCCTTTCTATTTTTTCCCTCATGTTTATGAACCAATGGTTTTGACTAGTTAATAAGTTTACCTTTTTAAGAATTCAAAATTACCCCTTTATTATGTTTCCATTACAAAAATTATAAATATGATTATATCAATTGATATGTTTAGAAAAGGGTATAATGGAGCATAGATATGGAGAAGCATCAACTAGTTTTGTAAAATAAGATTTTTATATAGCTAGTATCCAAGTCAAAAATCCATTTAGTCCTTGGGTTGTGAGACTATTTGTGAGATGAATTAATTTAACCATAGAATCAATGTAATATTTATGTATGATTACCTTGGGTCACCATAAATATTTTGAGTAATTAGGTATGAATATCATATGTTTTGATATTGTTCTCATACATGTATTTCAATGCTCACTTATGATCATTGATTGATATATCCTATGTTTACCCTTAATAATAATTTGACCTCCCCATTTTTTTTATTTTACCATGTTATGGATATAGGTTTTATGTAGGGTATATCTAATAAGTGTACTATTTGAGATGTAATTTATGTGTAATTTCCCCCATCCTGAAACTCTCTCATGTGGAAAAACTGGGTTGGTTAATGGACCTAAAGTGCACCTTCCCAAATGCCAAAGGTTTCCAACTAGTAGTGGGAGTGTAGAGAACATAGTGAGGAGACTATACCCCTAGTACAAAGTTACAATATAATGTGAGAAAATAAATATCATAGTAATGGAAGTAGTGGAAAAAATAAAACACAACGGATAAACCAAATAATAAATTCCAACTAAAAAATTCAATAATAATAAGATAATAATGTAATGATAGGCTCAAATGTAACAAAATTCCATGATAAAATTCATACTGATAAAATACCAACCTGACACAAATAAACTAAAAAAACCTCAGTCACAAACCCCATGTCAGTCCCGCATCCAAGATCCAACCCATATAATAAGAACAAATCAACAACAAGGTCATTTTCCCTTATCAAAAAATACATCCATATAATCTTTTTAGGTACCAAATGGAATCCTGAATAAGATTTGAGTAAAATTTAGTATGTTTACACCACCGTATCTAAAAAAACCAGTTTGATAATAAGTGCATGCAATAAAGTGAATAAAAGGAGTATTAATTAATCAATTAATACAAAACAACAATCAACTTACTTCAGTAGCATGCCAGAATATCTATGAACATGTAGAACAACCATGATAACCATAATCAAAATTCTATGGTATAATAACATAACCATGAAAAATCCCTCTTTATAATAATTATAGTGTAACTAGGCCAGGAATTGTATATATACATTTTTGTATAACCGGGACAAGACCTTTATATAAGAATTTCTGTATAACCAGGCCAATCCCTTTATATACCCATTTTAGCATAACCAGAACAATCCATTTATATAATAATTTCAACATAACTAGGATAATCCCTTTATATAATCATTTCATCATAAATGGGCCAAACCCATTATATAATCATTTTGGCATAACTAGGCCAAACCCTTTATATAAGTATTTTAGCATAAATGGGCCAAGACCTTTATTAAAGTATTTCAACATGAATCACAAAACAATTTATAAAAAAAAGAATAAAAAAACATGATTTCATAAGACACAATGGTCAATTCAACCATTTATAATTTATCTTTCAATTAACCATTCATTTATTAAATTATATCTTGCACCGTTATCATGTCAGCGTATACACCTGTTTTATATCAATTTATCACCACTCATTTTAATTATTAAGTAATCCATTTTCCAAGATGAATCTATCATAATAAATCACCTAAGGTCTCATGCCATGCTAAAATATATTTTAATCCATTATTTTGTTCATTATTGATTCAAGGTAGGAACACCCTACAGGTAACCATAATCCAGGTTGCAACACTATTAGATCCAAAGGGGTCCAAGGAGTGGTTAAAACATATGAGTATCATCACCCATAATTCTGTTAGTTAATGTGCACATTGTGTTGGTGTAATTGAAAAATATTTCACATACTTAAACAAATAGAAATAGACCATAGGGATTTATTTTAAACCACCTACCTCTATCCGGTGATCAAAGATACACTCTAGATTAAAAATGACAATGTAGAATGAAGGTGAAAGAGATCATAAGGAAAACCTAGTTCACACAAACATCAAGATCAAAACCTGATTCAACAGTGGTCAAGATATCATACCGTGATAATGAAGAACAAGTGGAAGAGAGGGTAAAAACAGGGTAAAGGAACTCATTGGAGATCAATCACTATACCTAGATATCCAGAAGGGAAGAAATTAATCCAAAAATGACTGGAGTCACCCTAGGGTTTGAGAGAGGAGGGTGAATGGATGATGAAATAAAATCATATGAACAACATTGTTTAAAACTAATAATCTTGAGATATTCATCATGTGAACACCTTTTATGATGTGAATTAATCGATTTATGAGATAAATTGAAATACTAATCACCTCATGTTAAAAAAATCCCCAATTGATCATTTCACATCATAAAAGAGTTTAAAAGCATGTAACTATTCCACACTCTGAACCAGTTCAAAGAATATACTTGGAAACAAGTTTATGTCATGTAACATTTTCATGACATGAAAGTGTCCAACATACAACTCTCATACCAAATTATGTATAAAGAACCTGAACCACCTTCGAAGCCTTCCAAACCCATGGAGAACCCTCATAATCCCTTGAAACATTTATACCTAGACTCCATTAATTCAAAAAATATCATTCCCTAAACTTTAGATCATTTTCTATAGAAAAATATCTCCATCCCCAAAATATACCGGACCACTAAGGTTTAAAGAAGAAAATAAAATCCAACTAAGGAGGTTGCAATAAAACTCAAAGAGGGATATTCCTAGAAAAAGATGAGATCTTACAACCTCCCCACCATATAATAGCTCATCCTTGAGATACTCTATGCATCACTGTGGGGTCTTGATGAACAGGTCTTTCCACGGTGATCATATATCAGATTCCCTCTCACAGGTCACCTATTGAACACACCCATGCTTAAACTTCACTGAAACTAGAGATATAGTCTTTCCCCAGAGATACTTCTCTATATGGTCCACAATCCATATTAGATGCTCCTCAAAGGATGTATATAAACCAATATTGAAATCATAAACTTCTACCACATGAGAAGGGTATGGATGATATCTTCGAAGATGTGGCATGTGAAACACATTGTGCATGGAACTATAATGTTGTGGAAGGTCCAATAAGAATTCCACTGGACTGACCCTTTCCACTATCTTAAATGGCCTAAAAAACCTTGGTGGTATATTTCCCAATTTCCTAATACACTGTTTCCTCAACCTAGGTGAGACCCAAAGAAAAACATAGTGACCCAACTCAAACTCCATATTTTTCTTATACTGGTCAACATAGGATTTCTGTAACACCCCAAGCTTCCACAGTATGCTTCTCTTTGAATAATACAGTAGCGTGTGTTGTACGCAACTTCGAGTTCTAACACACACCACAACCAATAAAACTAGCCATTATGAATATTAATACCCAATTTTTTAAATTTTATACATTTTATCTTTCAAAATGGACTTCATTTTTGGATTTAGAATATATAAATTATCTTAGGGTGAATTTTTGGTATTTTTCTGAAAACATTCAATTTTTGATGAATAATGAAAAAATACTGAGTTATAGTTTAAAACCGAATTTTTATTTAAATAATTATTTATTTTATTTAAATTTAATTAAGGTCAAAATAGATACATAATACATATATAAGTTCAATGTAATTCATTGGAGTTAGTTTAGAATAATTTTAGATATATAAAAATTTTATTGAACTTTTCACCGTCTTTTACTCACCTCCTAGGAGAATTTGGAAATTCACATAAAACTTAATTTTACCGCTTCTGTGAGTGGGATTTAGAAAATCTGAGAGACATGGTTAATATCAAGGAGTAAAATGTGGTTTAATAAAATAAAAATAATTTTTGGTGAATAATAACTTTTTTACTTTTACTTACCACAGTTAAAAGTAAATAGGGTAATTAAGGGTAAAAATGATATTAATATTATACTAACACATGTCCTAATTCTATTGGACAAGGGTATCTAGACCAAAAAAAACCTTAGGAATAAAATATTATCATTTATGTCCACTTTTATTAGATTAGGAAATTTATTATTATTTAATTCAAAGAAGAGTTAAAAGAGTTAAAATCAAAGCTTATTAACTAAAATATTTTTAATATAAAGTTATACATAAGATAAATTCGATTATAAATATTAATTATAAAGATAAGAAGATTTCATAAATAATGTTATTTTATTTATATTTTTTAGATATTAAATAATTTAATTTATTTATGACACAATGGTGATGCACTAATTAGCTGATTAATGAAATATTAAAATAATTGATAATATAAATAACCAAATAAATGTGATTTGAGACTTTTTATGAATTAAAATAATTTAATAGGTTAATATGACATGTTAGTATTGATTTAATTATGTTTTTTCTAAGTAATCATGATGTTATGATTTTCACAAAAATAAAATACCAAATAGTGTCAAAATTGATATAAAAGAGTTTTTTAAAAAAATATTATATTATTAATTGATATTCAATTCCTAAAAATATAAGGTTCGCACAAGAGACTTATATAATGATATGTGTATCATTAATGAACCACTTTGGGTTCTCTTGGATGTATATGGTAAGTTTATTAACCATATAATATAAAAATACAAAGAGACATGGTAAATGTAAGACTATTTAACTAAGAGTTAAATATAAATGATAAGGTTAATTTAGAGACCCAAACCTGTCTAAAATATATTGGTTAAAAGGATTTATACCCATAACCACCTTAGAATTTTAATAATCCACTTTAGATCCATTATAAACCGAATTTGAATTTATTATAAATTAATACTTTAAGTTTTTCTTAAAGAGCCCCTCCTCCCCCTTATAAAAGGACACCACTTCTAACCAATTCTTCATACCTTCAAAGCCTTTTTGTTTGGCCAAAATCTGAAAAAATACCCTCTAAAATATCCTCCCTTAATCCTGGAGGCCTTACTTTAGTCAGAAATCCAACCTAAGGATCCCTTTTGATCAAATCAAAAGGAAGAACCCGAAGAAGAGGTAATGTTCTCACCACCCTTTTTCAGGTTCCTTTCTTATTCAACTTGTTCTTTCTTTGTTGTTTCCATTATAAAATAATAAATACAGTATATTCTATATATTTTGATGTTATTATAAATATGGTACAACCATATTCATTATTCTATCTATCCTTTGAATGACATGTCACCATACGTGCGTACGTACGGCCTACCGTCTCCACATCGTGGTGTAATTGTTATTCAATACATTATTATTTGTATGGGTATAATAATGATATATAATTAATGTAAATAATAAATATAACATGATAATTATTCTGTATATATGATATACCATCCAATTATATATTATTTTAATATCAAAAGAATGATATTGTCGCTCGTGCGTACGTACGGACTACAGTCTCCACGAACGCCGTATCCATTATAGTATAATTCTCATTTGATGATTAAAAATAATGTTTAAGGACTTGATATCATTATGTATATGAATAAAATACAACCTATCCATAATAAACACGAATTATGTAACAAAACATATAAAAGAAAACGAGTAAGTTAACACCCGGAACGACGATAATACTAAGATATTATTAACAAAGAAATTTTAAAAGATCATATATGATATCATATTAATGCATATGATTATTGTATAATTTAATAACAATTATTTCACCATTATACAGGAGGTTAACCTACCCTCAACCAAGGAAAAGTACAAGGTAAGGGTTTATTTCACTATCTCTTCATTATCTGAGGTTGTTTATACGTAATTATCTACTAGGACCTATTTATCATCCACATCCATGTTTCTTACAAATGTATTTCAAAACATTCTTACTATTTTATAGAATATGGGTTAAAGTCATTTATACCCTTGTTTTACTTTTTATAAAAAGTTTATAAAGGAATCTTTCCGTTGTTTTCCAAACAAGGTCCTTTTTAACCTTTTCGAAAAAATTAAGGTAAGAATGTCTTTTTTAACTTATACAGGTGCAACTATTTTCTACCATTATAAACTCATCGAAGCTTCCCTTACAAGCTTATAAGAATATTTTCAAAGTAAATGTTTTATTTTATAATTATGTGACTCTTGAATTATTTAAAAATAGAAAGAGATATTTCTCTAAAAAGAGTTTTGATTTCATCTATGTCAACATCCTTTGATGGATTTTAAGTTTATTTGGAGTTGATTTATTATGATAAAAAAAATCCATATTTTATTGAAGGTTTTGTGATATGTTTTACTATGGATGTGCTATTTTTATACCATTCATGATTTATGGTTAAAGTATTGACATTTTGTATGCTAGTTTTTATGATATGTTTAAACCTTTTCATATGAGGAATTTATTGGACTTAGTAAGTGATAGTTGGAGCCCGCTATAGCTCCTCGATGCATCAGTAGGTCTCATGAGACAACTAGACATGGAATTGGATGAGGCCCTTTCCCAATTTGATTTATGGTTTTGGCCAAGGCCTTAATAATTTTTAGACATCTTGGCCGAGGCCTTGACAAAATTTTTCAGAATGTCCGACATTATACATTACCTCATTATGGAAATTATATTGATGGTTCATGTGGTCATTCTACTAGTAGAATAACCATGATTATGTTTTATTATGGTATTATTTACTCAGATCATATTCTTTCCATAAAATTATTCATGTTTATTTTTGGTAAAGGCTTGTGGTTTCAATTATTTATCATGCTTAATATTTATGTCATTTTCTGCTGTATTACTTACCCTTACTGAGAATTTGAGCTCAACCCTTTCTTATGTTTCATTTTGCCAGGATATGAAGAAGTTAGTTATGAGTGACCTGCATGCATAATCTATGAGGCTTGGATGTTTCTAATGAAATATATTTGTGTTGTATTTCTATTCAAGTTGTAAATTTGAACTTATAAATGAATATTGTTTCCAATAATACTAAACTGATCGGTCTCTCGAGACATCATTTCCTTGTGATCATGCCAATGTTATGTAATAATGCACCAACTCTGGGTAACTAGGGTCAGGGCGTTACAGTTGGTATCATAGGAAGTTTAGTACAAACCTTGGAAACTAGATTTAGATCAACTCTGATTAGAGCACATAGACCTAAGATGGACTTTGAGGATTAGTATAGAAGAACTTCCTAGAATTTTGGTATTGTAGAAATTCTGTGAGTTTTCCGAGCAATACATCCCTTTCAGGATATGAGCAGGTAGAGGCATCTCTAACACAAATGTACCTAGGGGTAAAACCCGAAAACACCGCTTTGAGCTAGACTCGAACGGGAACTCATGCACGACAACAGGCCTTTCTGCACTCTTGGTTATGAAACTCCCATGGGATATTCTTTGGATAATTCTCATTTTCTTTACAAAACATTATAAAGGGTTTATGAGTATATACTTCTTCAAAGAAAATATTTATTTTATGATTATGGATTATATCCATAAATAGTTCAATTTATGTTGAGTGTTTTACAAGTATGAAATTATGTATTTTGATTCATAAACTCATCTAGTTTATGCCATTGTTTAGAAATGACGCCTAGTGGAAGAATTGGAACTGTATCAGTGCATGCACTCCATGTAGGGATTTCCCTCCTACTTAATATAATTATAGTGGAACTGGTGATGAAACTGGTGCTGATAAACTAATCACCATACTGGAAAAACTCACTTAGGTTATGAATAATAACCTTACCTGTATGGAGCACCCTGATCCGCAGTGTGGAGGATCAATGTTAGACTGATTCATGAGGCAACAACCACCAACATTCAATGGGAGTACAAATCCCTTAGTAGCTGAGCAATGGATAAATTCCTTGGAGAAAATATTCCATTCATTGGGGAGTAGTGATAGGGAAAAAGTTGTCATGGCAGTTTACCGCCTCACTGGAGATGCTGATCAATGGTGGTCATTGATTCAAAACACAAAGGATGATGATAAAGTATCAAATATGGAATGGAGGGAGTTCAAAGATATTTTATTAGAAAAATACTTTTCCTCATGACCATCGAGCGGATATGGAAAGACAACTTTTGAGTCTGAGGAAAAAGGAGGATGAGAATGTCGCTAAGTATGAGGCTAACTTTACAAGGTTAGCGAGGCATGCTACAGATTATATACGTAACCCAAGAAGTAATATTGATTGTTTCTTTGATGGGTTAAAACCATTTCTCCATCAAGCATTAGTATCAAAATCCTTCTCATCATATGAAGATATTGTCTCATATGCTATCAAGACAGAAAAGGAATTCTCTAAGTCTTATGACTTTAAATCAAAGAAAGAGAAGAAGAGATCTGCTGAACACTATGGGAAAGGAAATAAGTAAATAGGGAAGAAGGGAAGATTTGAATTTCCACCCTGTGATAATTACAGAAGGAAGCACCCTGGTGCCTGTCTAAAAGGAAAATGAGTATGCTAAAAATTTGGACAGAAAGGTAATATAGCTGGTGATTGTAAAGGAAAGAAAGACACTACCAATGTTCAATGCTACAATTGCAGAGAGATGAGACATTATGCAAATGAATGTCCTAAGCGTTAGTGAAACTTACCTCAGAAAAGGCCAAGGGATCAAGGCCAAGTTTATGCAATCACTACTACCGAGGTTGAAGCCCCGAAAGACGTGGTGGTAGGTAATTTAATGGTTTCCTCAAGTTTAGAAAATGCTTTATTTGATTCTGGATCGTCATATTGTTTCATATCTTCCCAGTTTTCTAGGAAAATTAGATATTTCCAATTTGATTTAATAAGGGAGTTTTTAGTTAAAACTACTAAGGGAAGTATCATTGCTACAAAATTCTATGGATCCGTTCCCATTAGGGCATATAAATGTTCTTTATATGCTGATCTCATCGTCATACAAATGACTGAATTTAATATAATCCTTGGTATGGATTGGATTATGAACCATGATGTGAAATATATTGTAAGAAGAAGGAGGTTATGATTTTTGATGATGATGATAAAGAACACCTTATCTTTAGAGCAAAATCTTCACCACCTGATTCTTATCTAGATCCACCCCCAATAGCTCAACTAAATTCAATTATCGGGGAAGAAGAGAATGGAATAACTATGGGTGAGGAAAGGAATGTTCAAATAGAGGATTTACCTATTGTGAGAGAATATGTTGATGTGTTTCTGGAAGATTTACCGGGACATCCTCCAAAATGAGAAATTGGGTTTTCCATTGATTTAATTCCTGGTTCAAGGCCTATATTGAATACCCCTTATAAAATGGCCACTGTGGAATTAGTTGAACTAAAGAAACAACTAGAGGAAATGAGTAATAAGGTATTTATTTTCCCTAGTGTTTCTCCATGGGGAGCCCCTATACTTTTTGTTAAGAATAAAGATGGATCTATGAGGTTATGTATCGACTATAGGGAAATAAATTCTATAACAATAAAGAACAAGTATCCCCCACCTCTCATTAATGATTTATTTGATCAACTGCATGGAGCTCAATACTTTTCAAAGATTGACCTTCGATCTGGATACCATCAGTTGTGTGTGAAGAAGGAAGAAATTCTGAAGACAACATTTCGAACCAGGTATGGGCATTATGAGTTTACAATAATGCCTTTTGGATTAACTAATGCACCCTCTGTATTCATGGATCTAATGAATAGAGTTTTCAAGGAATATCTCGATGATTTTGTGGTGGTATTTATTGATGATATCTTGTTATATTCCAAAATATACTAAGATCATAAAAATCACTTGTGCATTATCCTGAAGACTCTGAGAAGACATGAATTATATGGGAAGTTTATCAAGTGTGAATTCTGGATTCATGAGATTTCTTTTCTTGGCCATATTGTCTCTAAAGATGGAATCTCTATTGATCCTTCTAAGACCAAGGCAATCTAAGAATGGCCTGCACCGACGAGTATAACTGAGGTACATAGTTTTATTGGTTTAGCAGGTTATTATCGACGTTTCATCAAGAACTTTGCCCGATTGGCTAACCCATTAATGAAGCTCACACGTAAAGGGGTTAAATTTGTTTGGAAAAAAGAGTGTGAAGAATGATTTGATGAACTGAAGATAAGATTATTAAATGCTCCTATTTTGACTCTACCATCAAAAAATGACGGGTTTGTTATTTATAGTGATACATCGAAGAAAGGACTTGGTTGTGTCCTTATGCAGAATGATAGAGTTATTTCCTATGCATCACGACAGCTGAAAATTCATGAGAAAAACTATCCTACTCATGATCTTGAGTTAGCTACTGTAATCTTTGCTTTGAATATTTGGAGACACTATCTATATGGTGAAAAATGTGAGATTTATACTGATCACAAGAGTTTGAAGTATATTTTATCACAGAAAGAACTCAACATGAGGCAAAGGAGATGGCTTGAACTACTCAAGGATTATGATTGTATGATACACTACCACCAGGGGAAAACAAACAAGGTGGAAGATGCTTTGAGCAGAAAGGATCATGGAGTTTTAAATAAGATGAGAGTTGAAAAGGATCCTATATACATGGATCTATAAAGATGGATATGGGAATCACCATGGAAGGTGAAACCTCAATACTTTTTCAAATGGTTTCTGAACCATCTTTACTAAAAAGGATAAAGAGTTCTAAGACCAGTGATGAAGAGTTTCAAAAGAAGATTAAAGCTGTGAATGATGGGAGATTGAGTGACTTTGTATATGAAGATGGAATTTTGAAGTTTGGGAAGAGACTTTATGTTCCCAATATACCTGATCTAAAAACACAGTTGTTGGATGATGCTCATAGTTCCAATTTCTCTATACACCCTAGAAGCACCAAAATGTATAGAGATTTGAAGGAACATTTTTAGTGGGACAACATGAAGAGGGAAATTGCTGATTTTGTGTCAAGATATATGGTTTGTCAACAAGTGAAAGCTGGAAGGCAACATCCTGGAGCAGTCATGCAACCTCTTCCCATACCTGAGTGCACTACAAGAAAACCGCCGCTAAACGGCAAAAAAAAATTATTTTTTTTTTAATTTTTTTTTAATTTTTTTTATATTTATTCGAGGATTAGTGGCGGTTTTTCAAAAAACCACCGCGAAATAGCGGCGGTTTCCGTAAAACCGCCGCGAAATGAAATGAAAAAAATAAAAAAACGCGAGAAACCCCGAAATCACTAAAACGACCATAACTTTTGATCCGGGCGTCCATTGAAGCGCCACGACTAGTCAAATCGAATCTCATGAAGAGATATAGAGGCACATATAATCAAAACCATGAGACGGTCTAAGGTGTGGAAGATATTAGAGTTATAAGAAAGTTGAAAAAAGTTCTCCAACTTCAAATAGCCATAACTTTCGCTCCGGGTGTCCGTTTGGGCTCTACCACATATCAAATCGAAGCCAGCAAAGAGAGCTACACACAAATTCAACACAAAAAAGCTTCTGTCGTGTTTTTGGACCCCAAAAACCCCTCCGAAGGCCTCCAAAACCCCGTTTTCGTCACCGGTGTCCCGTCGAACTTGTCTTCAAACATACCTAACTTTCGATCTGCGTGTCAGTTCGGCCTCCTCCACCTTCCAGATCATAGCTCGTTCCATGAGCTTCAGTTTGAATGGTTGCGACTCCCACATGCACTCATAGATCATATGTTATGGCCTTTTTAGTGGGTATCGGGTTTGTTATGTTTTTCAATGCCTCGTTTCTAGCACCTGTTCTCCGTCATCTTTTTTTAAATGGTCATAACTTCCGATCTGTCTGTCCATTCGGACTCTTTCACCTTTCAGGTTGAAGAGCGTTTCAGGATCTTTGATTTGACAGGTCATGGATCTAAAATGGACTTTCGGATCATAAGTTATTTTTGTTAATGTGAGTCCAATGTTTTTGTCTCTTTATGACCGTTTTGATGGGTTTTAACGGTAGCTCCATTTATTACTGTTTATTTGGGTTTCCATGACTTGTTATCTTTATCAATGGTTTTTTATGGGTTATTATGATGATTATGTTGAATTATTAAGGAGTTTTCCAGAGTTGTTACGAGTTTTCATGCGTTCTCATTTTTTTAATGCCTCATTCTTCATATGCTTCTCCATCCTTTTTCATGCGTTTTCATGATTGTTCATCCCTTATCACGTCTTTTCATACTTTTTCATGTGTTTCCTTTATTATTTATTATTTATTATTTATAATATACTTTAATTTATTTATTATCTATTATTTGTAACTGGTTATTTATTATTTATTATTTATATTTATTTATTAGTTATTATTTATTAGTTATTAGTTATTATTTATTATTTATTATTTATATTTATTTATTATTTCTATTTATTTATTATTTATATTTATATTTATTTATTATTTATATTTATTTATTATTTATTATTTATATTTATTTATTATTTATTATTTATTATTTATTATTTATTATTTATTATTTATATTTATTTATTATTTATATTTATTTATTATTTATTATTTATATTTATTTATTATTAATTATTTATATTTATTTATTATTTTTTATTTTTTATTTTTTATTTACTATTTATATTTATTTATTATTTATTATTTATATTTATTTATTATTTATTAGTTATTATTTATTATTTATATTTATTTATTATTTATTATTTATTATTGATATTTATTTATTATTTATTATTTTATATTTATTATTTATTATTTATATTTATATTTATTTATTATTTATTATTTATTATTTATTATTTATTATTTATATTTATTTGTTAGTTATTATTTATTATTTATTATTTATTATTTATTATTTATATTTATTTATTATTTATTATTTATATTTATTTATTATTTATTATTTATATTTATTTATTATTTATTATTTATATTTATTTATTATTTATTATTTATTATTTATATTTATTTATTAGTTATTATTTATTATTTATTATTTATTATTTATTATTTATTATTTATATTTATTTATTATTTATTATTTATTATTTATATTTATTTTTTATTTTTTATTTATTATTTATATTTATTTATTATTTATTATTTATTTATTATTTATTATTTATTATTTATTATTTATATTTATTTATTATTTATTTATTATTTATTATTTATTTATTATTTATTATCTATATTTATTTATTATTTATTATTTATTATTTATATTTATTTATTATTTATATTTATTTATTATTTATTATTTTCTATTTATTATTTATTATTTATTATTTATTATTTATTATTTATTATTTATTATTTATTATTTATTATTTATTTATTATTTATTATATATATTTATTTATTATTTATATTTATTTATTAATTATTATTTGTATTTATTTATTATTTATATTTATTTATTATTTATTATTTATATTTATTTATTCTTTATTCTTTATTATTTATTATTTATTATTTATTATTTATTATTTATTATTTATTATTTATATTTATTTATTATTTATTATTTATTAATTATTTATTATTTATATTTATTTATTATTTATTATATATTTATTATTTATTATTTATTATTTATTATTTATTATTTATTATTTATATTTATTTATTATTTATATTTATTTATATTTATTATTTATTATTTATATTTATTTATTATTTATATTTATTTATTATTTATATTTATTTATTATTTATATTTATTTATTATTTATATTTATTTATTATTTATTATTTTCTATTTATTATTTATTATTTATTATTTATTATTTATTATTTATTATTTATTATTTATTATTTATTATTTATTATTTATTATTTATTATTTATTATTTATTATTTATTATTTATTATTTATTATTTATTATTTATTATTTATTATTTATTATTTATTTATTATTTATTATTTATATTTATTTATTATTTATATTTATTTATTATTTATTATTTATATTTATTATTCTTTATTTATTATTTATTATTTATTATTTATTATTTATTATTTATTATTTATTATTTATTATTTATTATTTATTATTTATTATTATTGAGTTTATATCTATTATTTATGTATTATTTGTTTTTTCAATTAATATATATAAGTATATTAAATTCTATTTATTAACCACATGGCGAGCTTGCTGGAGTGGTAAAGTCTTTGGAAAATATGCAAGAGGTAGGGGTTCAAATCTCACTAAACGCAAAATTTCTTTATATTGCATGGGTATGCATGTGCATGTGCATGGGATGTGCATGCATGAATAAATAAAGTAAATAAAATAATACGAAATAAATAAATAAATAAAATAAATATGAAATAAAATAAATACGAAATAAAATAAATAAATAATAAATACGAAATTAAATAAAATAAATAAATAAATAAAATAAATAAAATAAATAAAAGAAAAAAAATAAAATAAAAAAAATAAATAAATAAAATAAATAAATAAAATAGATAAAATAAATAAAATAAATAAAATAAATAAAATAAATATATAAAATAAATATATAAAATAAATAAATAAATAAATAAATAACATAAATAAATACGAAAAATAAATAGATAAATAAATACATAAATAAATACATAAATAAATACATAAATAAATAGATAAATAAATAAATAAATATATATAAATAAATATATAAAATTAAAAATAAAAAAAATTAAAAAAATAACAAAAAAAATAAAAAAAACCACCGCGAAACGTTCTGCGACGGTTTTGAAAACCACCGCGAATAGTTTCCCGACGCACGATTTAGCGGCGGTTTTTCAAAACCGCTGCCAATCGATTTAGCGGCGGTTTAAGCCGCCGCGAAACGAAAAAAAAACCGCCGCTAAATGCCTTTTTTGCCGTAGTGGTGGAAATGAGATAATATTACGATGAACTTTATCATGGGATTACCTTACCAAAAACTCCTAGAAATAATGATGCAATATGGGTCATTTTTGATCGTCTTACCAAGTCAGCACATTTTCTTTCTATAGGGGAAGATTTACCACTCGAACGCCTAACAAGACTATATATTAATGGAGTTGTGAGACTTCATGGAGTACCCATATCAATTGGTTCTGATCGTGATCCCCGTTTTACTTCAAGATTCTGGAAAAGTCTTTAGAAAGCCCTCGATACTGAACTTCATTTGAGCACTGCTTACCACCCCCAAACTGATGGAAAATCAGAACAGACTATTCAAACCTTAGAATACATGTTGAGATCATGATCACTTGACTTTCAGGGTATGTGGGATCAATATTTACCTCTGGTAGAATTTTTCTATAATAATATCTTTCATTAGAGTATTCATATGGCACCATATGAAGCGTTATACAGAAAGAGATGTCGCACACCAACCTGTTGGGATGACGTTGGTGAAAGAAAACCTGTAGGGCCAGAACTGGTGGAGGAAACGATGGAAAATGTGAAGATAATCCAAAACCACATCAAAGTAGCTCAAAGTAGGTAGAAGAGCTATGCCGATAACCGAAGGAAGGATTTGGAATTTCAGGTAGGAGATCATGTTTTCTTGAAGGTATCTCTATAGAAGGGAGTTATACATTTCGGTAAAAAGGGTAAATTGAGTCCTAGGTACATAGGACCTTTTGAAATTCTAGAACGAATTGGGGTTGTAGCTTACCGTTTGGCAATACCGCCAAGTCTCTCCAAAGTTCACGATGTGTTCTACATATCACTGTTAAGAAAATACATGCCTGACCCAACGCATGTACTCACTTACGAGGAATTATAACTGGAACCCGATCTGTCTTATTGTGAGAAGCCCGTCAGGATTCTTGATACAAGAGAACAAGTGCTGAGAAACCGGATGACTCGTCTGGTAAAAGTTCTATGGAGAAACCATAAGATGGAAGAGGCAATGTGGGAACCCAAGGAACTTATGATGAAGAACCACCCGAGTCTTTTTATGCAATAATATTCTAGAAATTTCGAGGATGAAATTATTTGAAGGAGGGGAGAATGTAACACCCCAAGCTTCCACGATACGCTTCTATTTGAATAATACGGTAGCGTGTGTTGTACGCAACTTCAAGTTCTAACACACACCACAACCAATCAAACTAGCCATTATGAATAGTAATACCCACATTTTAAAAGTTTATACATTTTATCTTTCAAAATGGACTTCATTTTTGGATTCAGAATATCAAAATTATCTTAGGGTGAATTTTTGGTATTTTTCTGATAACATTCAATTTTTGATGAATAGTGAAAAAACACTGAGTTATATTTTAAAGCCAAATTTTTATTTAAATAATTATTTATTTTATTTAAATTTAATTAAGTTCAAAATAGATATATAATTAATATATAAGTTCAATGTAATTCATTGGAGTTATTTTAGAATGATTTTAGATATATAAAAATTTTATTAAACTTTTTACCGTCTTTTACCTACATCCTAGGAGAATTTGGAAATTCACATAAAAATTAATTTTACCACTTATGTGAGTAGAATTTCAAAAATACGAGAGACATGGTTAATATCAAGGAGTAAAATGTGGTTCAATAAGATAAAAATAATTTTTGGTGAATAGTAACTTTTTACTTTTATTTACCACGGTTAAAAGTAAATAGGGTAATTAAGGGTAAAAATGATATTAATATTAGCCTAACACATGTCCTAATTTTATTGGACAAGTGCATCTCGACCAAAAACAACCTTAGGAATAAAATATTATCATTTAGGTCCACTTGGATTAGATTAGGACATTTATTATTATTTAATTCAAAGAAGAGTTAAAAGAGTTAAAATCAAAGCTTATTAACTAAAACATTTTTAATATAGGTTTATACATAAGATTAATTCGATTATAAATATTCATTATAAATATAAAAATATTTCATACATAATGATATTTTATTTATAATTTTTAGACATTAAGTAATTTAATTTATTTATGACACAATGATGATGCAGTAATTACCTAATTAATGAAATATTAAAATAATTGATAATATAAATACCCAAATAAATGTGATTTGAGACTTTTTATGAATTCCACTAATTTTATAGGTTAATATTACATGTTAGTATTTATTTAATTATGTTTTTTTGAAGTAATAATGCTGTTATGATTTTCACAAAAATCAGATACCAAATAGTGTCAAAATTGACATAAAAGAGTTTTTAAAACAAATATTATATTATTAATTGATATTCAATTCCTAAAAATCTAAGGTTCGGCCAAGAGACTTATATAATGATAGGTGTGTCATTAATGAACCACTTGGGGTTCTCTTGGATGTATATGGTAAGTTTATTAACCATATAATATAAAAATACAAAGAGACATGGTAAATGTCAAACTATTTAACTAAGAGTTAAATATAAATGATAAGGTTAATTTAGTGACCCAAACCTGTTTAAAATATATTGGTTGAAAGGATTTCGACCCATACCCACCTTATAATTTGAATAATCCACTTTGGAGCCATTATAAACTGAATATGAACTTATTATAAATTAATTCTTTAAGTTTTTCCTAAAGAGCCCCTCCTCCCCCTTATAAAAGGACACTACTTCTAACCAATTATTCATACCTTAAAAGCCTTTTGGTTCAGCTAAACTCTGCCCAAATAACCTATCAACTATCCTACCTTAATCCTAGAGGCCTTACTTTAGTAATAGAGCCAACCTAAGGATCCCTTTTGATCAAATCAAAAGGAAGAACCCAAAGAAGAGGTAATGTTTTCACCACCATTTTTCAAGTTTCTTTCTTCTTCAACTTCTTCTTTCTTTGTTGTTTCCATTCTAAAATAATAACTCCAGTATCTTCTATATACTATGATTTTATTATAAATATGGTACAACCATATTCAGTATTCTATCCATCCTTTGAATGACATGTCACCATATGTTACGTACGACCTACCGTCTCCACGTGGTGGTGTAATTGTTTTTCAATACATTATTATTTGGATGGGTATAATAATTATGTGTAATTCATGTAAATAATAAATATAACATGATAATTATTCTTTATATATGATATAACATCCAATTATATATTATTTTAATATCAAAATAATGATATTGTCGATCGTGCGTACGTACGGACTACCGTCTCCACGAACGCGATGAGATTCATTCCCCATCGTATCCATTCAAGTATAATTCTCATTTGAGGAGTACAAATAATGTTTAAGGACTTGATATCATTCTGGATATGAATAAGATACAACTTATCCATAACAAACACGACTTATGTAACAAAACATATAGAATAAAATGAGTAAGTTAACACCCGGAACGACGATAATACCAAGATATTATTAACAAAGCAATGTTAAAAGATCATATATGATATCATATTAATGTATATGATTATTGTATAATTTAATAACAATTATATCACCATTATACAGGAGGTTAACTTACCCTCAACCAAGGAAAAGTACAAGGTAAGGGTTTATTTCACAATCTCTTCATTATCTGAGGTTGTTTATACATAATTATCTACTTGGACCTATTTATCATCCATATACATGTTTCTTAAAAATGTATTTCAAAACATTCTTACTATTTTACAAAATATGGGTTAAAGTCATTTATACCCTTGTTTTACTTTTTATAAGAAGTTTATAAAGGAATCTTTCTGTCGTTTTCCAAACAAGGTCCTTTTTAACCTTTTCGACAAAATTAAGGTAAGAATGTCTTTTTTAACTTATATGGTGGGTGCGGCTATTTTCAACCATTATAAACTAGTTAAAGCTTCCCTTACAAGCTTATAAGAATATTTTCAAAGTAAATGTTTTATTTTATAGTTATGTGACTCTTAAATGATTTCAAAATAGAAATAGATATTTCTCTAAAAAGAGTTTTGATTTCATCTATGTCAACATCCTTTGATGGATTTTAAGTTTATTTGGAGTTGATTTATTATGATACAAAACTTCCGTATTTTATTGAAGGTTTTGTGATATGTTTGACTGTGGATGTACTATTTTTATACCATTCATGATTTATGGTTAAATTATTGACATTTCTTATGATAGTTTTTATGATATGTTTAAACCTTTTCATATGAGGAATGTATTTGACTTAGTAAGTGACGAGTGGAGCCCGCTATAGCTCCTCGATGCATCGGTAGGTCTCATGAGACAAATAGACGTGGAATTGGCTGAGGCCCTTTCCCAATTTGATTTATGGTTTTGGCCAAGGCCTTAATCATTTTAGACGTCTTAGCTGAGGCCTTGACAAAATGTTTCAGAATGTCCGGCATTATACATTCCCTCATTATGGAAATAATATTGATGGTTCATGTGGTCATTCAACTAGTAGAATACCCATGATTATGTTTTATTATGGCATTATTTACTCAGCTCATATTCTTTCCATAAAATTATTCATGTTTATTATTGGTAAAGTCTTGTGGTTTCAATTATTTACCATGCTTAATATTTATGTCATTTTCCGCTGTATTACTTACCCTTACTGAGCATTTGAGCTCACCCCTTTCTTATGTTTCATTTTCCCAGGATATGAAGAAGTTAGTTATGAGTGACCTGTAGGCATAATCTAGGAGGCTTGGATGTTTCTAATGAAATATATTTGTGTTGTATTTCTCTTCAATCTGTAAAGTTGAACTTATGTATGAATCTTGTTTCCAATAGTACTAAACTGACCGGTCTTTCGAGACATCATTTCCTTGTGATCATGCCAATATTATGTAATAATGCACCTAATCTTGGTAACTAGGATCGGGGAGTTACAATTTCTGCCAACTCTATGTGGTCACTAACCACCTACTAATTAACTGAACCTACTTATACATATCCTACATGATACTAGGTCTAACAAGCACTAACTCACCTACCTACAACCAAAAAAGAGGTGAACGACATTACCTTCCATATAGAGACTCAAAATATTCCCTTTAGATTTATTCCTAAAATGTTTTATTATATGAAAACTATATGAGTTCTATATAATACTTCCATTAACCACCAAAAACTAGCACACATGTTCCTAATATATCCTCTAGAATTTGAATAATCCATTCAGATTGGTCATCGGTCTGAGTATGATAGGATGTACTCAGAAGAACCTATGATCCTAAGGCCTTTTTAGACCCTACAAAAACTAAGATGTGAAATTATGGTCTCTATCATAATTTATATTCCTTGAAACAACATTCCATTGAAATATCTCCTTCATATAGAGACTACCCAGATCATCAATAGTAAAGGTCTCTCTGATGGGTAGGAAGTGGTATACCTTCATTAGTTGATCCAAAATTACCCATAATGTATCATTATCATGAGGGGTCCTAGGTAATCTTGTCAAAAAATTCATAGTGGAATCACCCCATTTTCATATAGGAATAGGCAGAGGATACAATAGCCTAGTATGCCTTTGATGCTTGGCCTTCACCTGCTGATAGGTGAAACATCTCGCTACAAAATCCAGCACTTCCTTTTTCATTCTTTAACACCAGTACTATCTATAAAGATCATGATACATATTTTTTAGACATGGACATACTACCCATCTAGAATCATGAAACTTTCTCATCATCTTCTCGCATAATCCCATAGGAACCCATGCTCAGACATGTAAAAGAAGAGAATTTATGCTACTAAGAAACCATTCTGATGGTGTCTCCCCACCAAATAAGCTTTTCCTAAGATCTAATCCCTCCACATCTAATAACTATAAGGTTCTGATCTGGTCTAAAAGCATGGTTATAACAGATGTAGAAGTAAGATCTACTCATCCCTAGGACTCATAAACATCTAGATGCATGTCTACAAAGAGTTTCATCATCCTCCACTCATCACAAGACTCCCACACTACCTATGTCTTCATATTCAAGTTCAAGGCATCAAAAATGATGTTTCACTTTCCCATTCTATATTCCAGCTCAAAGTCAAAATACTGAAGATACTTGACCCACCTACTCTGCCAAAAGTTCTGCTCCCACTGAGAAAAAATGTACCGAAGGCTCTTACAATCCGTGTACACTACAAAACTATCACCCATAAGATAGTATATCCAATATATTAGGGAGTGTACCACCACTGCTAATTCTAGATAATGAGTAGGATAATTCATATCATGTAGTCTCAGTTGTCTAGAAACATAAGAAGCCACTCGGTTAGCCTACATCATAACCACCTTAATTCCAACTCTGGATGTGTCGCATTACATTATATATACCTTAATCGGCATAAGTAAGGTGAGGATCGGTGTTGTGGTCATTCTTCCCTTCAGCTATAGAAAATATTTCTCACAAGAATTCAACTAAACAAACTTTACCCCTTTCTTGGTCATCCTTGACATCTATGCTTCTAGAAGAGAGAAGTCCTGGATAAAACACTGATAATAACCTATTAACCCATAAATTTCTGAATTGTGAAGATGTTCTTTGGGACACTCCTAAGATACCATGGATATAACCTTATATGGGTTCACTGACACTCCATCCTCTAAGATAACATGACCCAAGAAGTTCACTTTATAAATCCAGAAACTTTATTTTCTTAGCTCGACATAAAGATGATGCTCTCTCAATGTACTTAGGATAATGTTAATATATTGGGAATGTTAATATGATGACTGAGATTACATAATGATTTCAGTGATAAAAACCACCACAAACTAGTCCAGAAAAAGATTAAAGGTCTAATTCATCAAGGCCATGAATATCACCAATGTGTTTTCCATACCAAAAGACATCACCAAAAACTCATGCAAGCCACACTGTCTCCTAAAATCAATTCATGGTATGTATGATGGTATCAATCTCAAATAAAGATACTCGGATCTCAAGTCAATATTAGATAAAATATGGATACCTATCATCTAACCAAAGAGCTCATCAATGCATGGAAGGGGATACCTATAGCGACCCATGCTTTATGTACATGGACATTATATTTCTTTTGCGGAATACTTAATAAATTACAAAAATATATTCCCAACGACCGTATAAGTTTAGTGTATTTAGAAACTTAGAACATAATCTTCTAACTTGGTGAAAGATCTTCAACATCTCCCATAAAGATCTTCCCCCTTTTTTTCCTACCTAAAACCTTTCTTTATATCCTAGGGAAAAGAAAAGATAAAAAGCGTGAGATCAAATGCTCAGTAAGGGTAAACATGGAGAACATAAAACAAAACATAAACATAAGAATGTAAAAACACGAACATAAAGTTTAAACATCAAAATATTGAGTCATGAAATAAATCTTGGCAGTACGTAAGACATAGATCATAAATGAACATTAACCATGATAGAATAGAATTGGCATAAAACATAGAATAAAGTCTATTACTAAACCGAGTTTACTTTCCGTTTCAGCCATGTATTACTGAATAAGATTTACTTACCGTTCTAGCCCTATATTACTGAACCAGATTTACTTGACATTCCAGTCATGTCTATCTCATGAGATATAAATATTTACCCAACACATTGGAGGGAGATATAAGTCCCACCCATCTTATAATTAAATCATTATTATATGTGCCACTAAAACATAAATCATTCATCATAACATAACCCATGAAATAAAATGGGTTTCTTAAACATCATTCCATCACAACATAATCCATATAAAATAAATGGATTTTATAAAAATAATTTCATTATAAACACAATCAAATCAAAGTAATATAAGGGATAGAAACATAACCCTATGTAATCTTAGATGAAAAATAATTTTTATAAAACACTTGAGCTTAATTCTTTAGGAAAATATCCTTTCTTATTTAAAAAACATTTTCTTTTCTCAAAATGCCATGAAATTTTAAAAGAAAATAATTTAGTTGAAAATAAACTTGAAATCATGTAGAGAAATATTCATGGAAATAAGGTGTCATAAAACTGTAAAAATTCATTCATTATGTATAATTTAAAAAAATTATTCTCCTCGTACATTTTTCTGGAAAAGTCAAAAAGTACCTCAAATCGAATAATAAGAACAGATTCCTTTCACACATTTTAATAAAAATTCACAAAAGGGTAATTTTTTTTATAATAATAGAAAAAATATTACATTATTAGGAAACATGAATGTTTATGATAAATATACCCCACTAAATACTTACGTATAAACAATCTCGGATAAAAATGAGATTGAAAAATTATCATTTACCTTAGGTCTGATTTCTTTCTTATGTGTCTAAAACTCCTATATAGTGGGTTTAAACATATTATTAACTTGTAATAAAACCATAATAATATTTATTATATCATATATTATTCACTTATGACTTTATATTACCTATTTATTTATCAATTCCATATTAAAGCAACATTTTGGGTAATAATCGTTTTATTGATCGTATGTGTTTTGACTTTTTATTCTTGATATTATTACTTAGATTGTGATTTACTTATTTACGGAATGTAAAACATGATTTATATATCATAAATATTCAGTATAGAAATATATATAATAGATAGATAAATGAAATGGAATACACCGTTCATGGAGATGGCAGACCGTACGTATGCATGAACGCTGTTTCTATTTCCTTATTGAATTGAATTGAAACAAGTAAATGAAATATATATATATATATATATATATATATATATGTTAATACATTAGAATTATTATTCCATATATTTCATGATTATTTATTATATATACTTTATAATTATTTTTGAATGATTAACGTGAAGAATGAATCTCATCGCATCGTGGAGACGGTAGGTCGTACGTACGCACGAGCGATGATATCAGTCACTTAATGGTTAAATGGTATGGAATTGGATGGTATATTAATTATACAGAGTAATTATAATGTTATATTCATTATCTAATTCCATTGTAATCATCATTATACCCATCCAAATTAAGTATTGTTGAATAACAAATTACACCACAATGTGGAGACAGTAAGCCGCACGTACGCATGCATGGTGATATTGTTATTCTTAGGATGACTAAAAGGAGGTATAAGGTGGTCCCATAAATATAATAACATATCAGCATGTATAAGATACTGTATTTATTACTTTATTATTGAAAAAACATAAATAAAATAATTTTGAAAGAGGAGATAAAACAATTACCTCTTTTTTGAGTATCTCTTATTAATTTGCACAAAAGGTATTCCTAGGATAGATTTCTGCCCAAAGTGTGGCCTGTAGGAGGAAGGGAGGGATGTTGGGATGAGATTTGGTCTGGGTTTTTCCGAGACAAAGGGATTTGGATATGTGAATAAAAGAGAAGGAGAAGTTACCTTTTATAGGAGAGGTGAGGGGCACTTTAGGAAAGTCTTTAAATATTAATTTATTATAAATTTATTTTTGGTTTACAATGGTCCTAAAATAATTTATTTAGAATATAAGATGAGTATGAGTCGAAATATTCTCAAAAAATAGGTTATAGACAAGTTTAGGTTACAAAATTAACATTATCTATTAGCTTTAACCCTTAGTTAAAACATTAACACTTACCATGTATTCTTGTATTTTCATAATATATGGTTACTATAGTTACTATAAAATAACAAGAGAACAAAAAGTAGATAATTAATGAAAATTTTAACATTATATAATTTATTTTTCCAAATATTATATTTTTAGGACTATTATATCATTTAATAAAATAATATTTGTTTTAAAAACTCATTTATGTCAAATTTGACACTATTTAGTAATTTATTTTTTCTTAAAGTCATAAAAAATTCATTCATTCAAAAAAAAAAAAATTAAATAAAATATAACATGTGATATTAATCCATAAAATTAATTTATGGCATCATAATGTTCAAATTATATTTATTTTAACATTTATAATATCATTTATTTGAATCTTTCATTAATAAGGTAATTACTGCATCATCATTGTGTCATAAAAAAATTTATTTATTTAATGTCTAAAAATTATAAATAAAATACCATGATGTAATAAATATTTTTATATTTATAATTACTATTTATAGTCAAATAAATCAGTTATATAACCCTATATTAATAATGTTTTATTAAAATATACATGTTTATGTTATATTTCTCCTTACTTTAAATTAAAAATTATAAAAGGTCATTATCACACCCAAGGGGCTCCATAGGGTCTTAAAATCAACTCAAGGATTCTCATGGTTGGAAATATCTCATCTAATGGGATTAAGAAATGTTTTAGGGTAGTTTTATATTATTATAATATTATTTTTTTGCCATTATTTACCAAATTTACCCTTTAATCATGTTAAATAAAAATAATTACTGAAGTTACTATTCATAATGTCCAAAAATAAAAGGTACCTATTTACACAATTTTTACCTTCTGATTCTAAATATAGAATCAATTTTTCTAAATTCAAAACACATAATTGGTATAAATTAATTTAAAATCAATCTCATTGTCAGAATGAGAGAACATGTTTTTAAAAGTTAAAACATTGCAAAAGTTTGAAATGTTTTTACATATGAATTCAATGTAAAATTAATGATAATAACATACATTATATTTAATGATAAAAATATATTCTGTTTATAATTTAAAACCATTCAATATTATAATTTAATCATATAAATTATTTCAATGGAAAAAGTTGTTTTCACTTAAAATTTAGTGCATTATTACTATTCATCAAAACTTGAATGTTATCAAAAAAATATAAAAAATTCATCCAAAGTAAATTGTTATGTACCTATTCCAAATAAGACATTTATTTGTCAAATATAATATATAAAAGTGTTAAAAACTATATTTAAAATTTGTGTGCCATCAAAAGGCGACAAAATTGAAATTTTTGAAAAATACTTCTTTTATCCGAAAAATTGAATTTGTTCTTATATCATGTTCTAGAAAATACAGAAGATTAATTTTAATGTTATATAAAATTAAAAATGTGGTTAATACTATTCAAAATGACTAGTTTATATCCCATTAAATAATATTTTAATAATATATTGTTTATTGAAACTCGGTATTGTGTACAACGCAAGCTATCAAGGAAGGTCGATCTTTCATGTAATGTAAGCCAAGTCAGTGTTGTGTTTAATGAAAGCTTCCTTTGGTGTTTTGTATAACATAATACAAACATAGTTTTTTATACATTGAAAAAAATCTATAATCAGTATTTCGTGAAATGAATTCTATCAAAAGAACTTCAAATTATGTGTAACATAAGCCAAGTATAGTGTTGCGTATACTGCAAGCTAATATGGTTTTGCATATAGAGAAAGATAATATTGGTATATCACACAAAACAAGACATAAAAGAAATTAAAAAGAAAATATCTCATAAAATCTCAGGGTGTTACATTATACCCCCCTTAAAATAAATTTCACCCTTGAAATTCATTGGGGTTATAAAAGGTTTCTTACTTGAAAGTTTCTTTCATAGAAACCCACATCATAAATAGGAATACTAAAACTTCATTTTAAAAAGTAATGTTAAAAAAATAATGGTTACCCAAAGTGATTAATCTCTGGGTTTCCACATTGGAGAATATATGTGGGAAGTGAAAACATGGATATGGAATAAATATCTAACCATAAAGTTCTGATGGATAGTGATAGAGAACAAGGTTTGGAGAACATTAACAACCATAAATCCATAAATCTGCGATGATTTAAGGGACCATATGATTATTTAGATAATAAGGTACTAAAATAACATTTTTGGTTTTCAAGATCCTTTCCACAACGTTTAATAAATTTTCATGAGAATAAATACTTACTTGATTTTGGTACAATCTCACCATTGTTCATGCCTTGTACAATTTTTACTTCATCTCTTATTTAAAGAAATGATGTTGAATTTTTCATTCTTGAAGTGTTAGAAGATCATGAGATAGAATTAAAGGTCATTCCATATGTCTCAAAAAAGGTTACAAGAAGTAATAAAAAATGCATAAGTCCACTTATAGTGAGATAATACATTAATATAACAATCAAAAACTAGAATATAACTTATACTATTCATAAATGGATAACATTACAATCCTTCCAAAAACTAAAAATATAAAAATTTAGGAAGAGGTGTACTAAATCAACTTAACATTTATCTCCCATATCTCATAAGGTATATATTGGTTGTTACATTCCAAACATGTGAATTACTTAATAATGTATTCTCTTAAAACATGATAATAACATGAATTACTGTAGAACCATAGTGAAAACATGTATTTTGTTAAAATTAACTCTTTCCATGCACCAAAAATACCAAAAATTCTATATACTCAAACCATGATATCACTTTTTCTTTATATCATTAATGAGGTCATTAATAATATCAAACATCTCATCATTTCCTTATCCCATCATTATGCACATATCATGCATTTTCCAAAAATATTTGAATAACTTTTAATAGTTACTGATATCATTCAACACATATATCCAAATACTTAAGGACAAACAATAGTGTAACAATCCTTAGATGTTTCTTTAATCTATAATACTATAAATTACATATACAACATTATTCTTGATAATCATGTAATAATTCCACTATCTTCTTAAACCATTGATCGAGCTTCATTGTTTTATTCCTTAACACTTCTTTCATCTCATATATAATTTATAGTCTCTTAATCATCATCGACATAAATACTACCCATACAACCATGCTGATTCTCTTCATGAGACTTTCCCTTAGGGCATTGATTTGCATAGTACCCATAAATTTCACATTTAAAGAATTTAACTATCATTGATGTATTAGAAATACCATTATCCTTCTCCATTGCGTTAATTGAACCTTTTCCTTTACAATTAATGGCTTTGTGTCCTTATTTTCCACACCCAAATCATCTTCCAGTTCCTTTAAAACATTCTCCTTGATGCCTCTTCCCACATTATTTATATGAGGAAAATTGAACTTTCTTTCCTCTATGATCACCATGAAACTCCATATTTCTCTTATTAGTTGGTCTAGGAAACTCACCAAAGTTTATATTATTGATCATGTTATGAGATTTATGATTAGGAATAATAACGATGTTTCACCTTCTTACTCCCATTTCATTTGGTTTCTCATGAAGAATATTATTTCATTGTCCATTATAAACTCCATTAACATGAATCCTCCCATTTTCATCTATTTTATAAAACCCAAAAAGAATAGTGTGAGAGGAAAAAATCATACTAAGAAAACAACATAATCAAAGGGGAGTAATTTCAATCTCTAACATCTTAGGTTTAATCATAGGTTATTCGTGATCATTACCATAATTCTAGGACTGTAACCTATAGATAGACTTACCCTTAGGGGAATCCCTAGACATACATTATAAATATCTCTAGGTATCTCACTAAAGATTTCGCATCCTAGTTTCAAATGGTTAACTAAACCTTCGCTCTGATACCAACTATAGCGACCCATGCTTGACATATATAGACATTACATTTAATTTTCAGAATAATTAATACATTACAAAAATATATTCCCAAATACCGTATTAGTCTAGTGTCTTTGGAAACTTGGAACATAATCTTCTAACTTGGTGAAAGATCTTCAATATCTCCCATAAAGATCTACCCCTTTTGTTTTCCTACCTAAAATATTTCTTTATATCCTGGGGAAAATTAAACAGAAAAATGTGATTTCAAATTCTCAGTATGTGTAAAAATGAAGAACATAAAATAAACCATAAAAATAAGAATGTAAAACACATGAACATAAAGTTTAAACATCAAAATCTTGAGTCATGAAATAAATCTTTGCAGTACGTAAGGTATAGAACATAAAGGAAAATTAACTATGATAGAATAGATTTGGCATAACACATGGAATTTTGGAAAATAATAAGCACATAATATTATTTCTATAGTATCCAAGTCATTTCTTCTAAGACCATCACAATGGACAAAGTCTATAACTGAACTAGGTTTAATTTCTGTTCTACCCATGTATTACTAAATCAGATTTACTTTCCATTTCAACCTTGTATTACTAAACCATATTTACTTTCCATTCCAGTCATGTCAATCTCATGAGATATAAATCTTTACCCGATGCATTAGAGGAATATATAGGTCCCACCCATCTCATAATGAAATCATTCTTACATGTGCCACAAAAATATAAATCATTCATCATAGCATAACCCATGGAATAAAATGGGTTTCTTAAACATCATTCCATCATAACATAATCCATATAAAATAAATGGATTTCATAAAAATAATTTCATCATAAACACAATCAAATCAAAGTAATAACAGGGATAGAAACATAACCCTATGTCATCTTAGATGATTTTTTTTGATAAAACACTTGAGCTTAATTCTTGAGAAAAATATACTTTCTTCATCAAGAAACATTTTCTTTTCTCAAAATGCCAAAAAAAATTAAAAGAAAAAAATTTAGTTGAAAATAAACTTGAAATTTTTTATAGGAATCTTCATGGAAATAAGGTATCGTGAAATAGTAAAAATCCATTCATGTCGTATAAGTTAAAAAAACATTCTCATCATACTTTTTTCTAGAAAATTCAAAAAGTACCTCAAATCGAATAATGAAAAAACATTCCTTTCTCACTTTTTAATAAAAATTCACAAAAGGGTAGAATGAACATTAAATTTTTTTATAAGAATATAAATAATATTACAAAATTATAAAGATGAACTTGGATGATAAATATACCTGAGTAAATACTTAAGTATAAATAATGTCGAATAAAAATGAGATTGAAAAATTATCCTTTACCTTAGGTCCGATCTCTTCTGTATGTGTCCGAAACTCCTGTATAGTGGGTTTAAAAATATTATTAACTTGTAAAAAAACCATAATAATTTTTATTATATCATATATGACTCACTTATGACTTTATATTACCTGTTTATTTATCAGTTCCATGTTAAAGCAATGTTTTGGGTAATAATCGTTTTATTTATCTTACGTGTTTTGACTTTTTACTCTTGATATTATTACTTAGATCATGATTTACTTACTTCAATAATGTGAAAAATTATTTATATATCATAAATATTCAGTATATAAATATATATAATAGATAGATAAATGAAATGGAATATACCATTCATGGAGACGGTAGGTCGTACGTACACATGAACGTTGTTTCCGTTTCCTTATTGAATTGAATGGAAGAAAGTAAATGATATATATATATATATATAAATATAGTAGCATTATTATTTCATATATTTCATTCTTACTTATTATATATAATTTATAATCATTCTTGAATAGTTAACGTGGAGAATGAATCACATCGCGTCGTGGAGACGGTAGGCCATACGTACGAACGAGCGAGGATATCATTCACTTAATGGTTAAATGGTATATAATTGGATGATATATTAATTATGAAGAATAATTATCATGTTATATTAATTATTTAAATCCATTATACTCATCATCATACCCATCCAAATTAAGTATTGTGGAATAAAAAATTACACCACACCGTGGAGACGATAAACCGTACAGACACACACATAGTGATATTGTTATTATTAGGATGGATAAAAGGTGGTATAAGGTTTTACCATAATTATAATAAAATATAATAATGTATAATATACTATATTTATTACTTTATTATTGAAACAACATAATAATAGGAAGTATAATAAGAAAAGAATTTTGAAAGAGGTGATAAAACAATTACCTCATTTTCGAGTATATCCTTTTGATTTGCACAAAAGGTATCACTACGATAGATTTATATATAAAGTGTGGACTCTAGGAGGAAGGGAGGGATGTTGGGAGGTGATTTGGGTAGGGTTTTTCTGAGCCAAATGTCTTTGGAGGTGTGAATAAAATAGAAGTAGAAGTGCCCTTTTATAGAAAAGGTGAGGGGAACTTTAGGATGTAGCACATATGGCACCCCACTTGCCCGGAGTTTGCTCTAAGCGTCTGCTCTAGGATCCTATCTCTCCTTATAGGGTTTCAAGTTCTCCCCTAAGGTGATGGAACTTACTCCGCCTTCAGCTTTAGGTTTTCCCCCTCTTCATTTTCTCCTTCTAGGTCATTCTCCCCTTCTGGGTTTGCTACTTTCTTACTTCTGGAGCTGTCTCACTTTCTACTCTCCCTCCCCTACTCTACTGGTCTGGATCATTATACTCAGCTCCATTTGGTCGGCTGTGTCAGTGCTTGGATAGGTTTGGGACTATGGTGGTGGGATTGGGTTCATCGTAGGATTCTCTATTTGGTGGTTTCTTCCCTTGTCGCCTCTCTATGCTCCCCAGAGCTCTCTGTCTTTTTTCCTCTTCTTCCTAGGGTTTCATCCCCCCAGTGTTAGAGCATCCTTATTCTTCTTTCAAGGGTTTCTTCCCCCCGATGTGTTTCCTTTTCTTTAGGGTTTTATCCCCGGTTCCCCCTTTTGGTTTATACCTTTCGGTTTTCCTATTAGGGTTTGAGTCCTGTTTTCTTCTCCCTGGTTTCATGGTTGTTTTGAGTTATTAATCTAGTTCTTTTGGGGTGTTTCGACAATGTTCTTGGTTTTTCTGGTGATGGTTCTCCTTTGAGGTTTTATGGTTCGACATTGAGGTTTTATGGTGTGTTGATGGTGCTTGATCGGTCGTGGATTGATGTGGAGGCCCTTTACGCTCGTACTCCTCTATGGAATTCGGGTCCTCTAATCCCTTATAGGTTGGTCGGGTGTGATGGTATCCAGAAGTTTTTGGGTTGTGTTGTGCGATGTGGAGGAAGGGTTTCAGGTGGTGCAGCCGGTGGTGACAGAGTGACTTCTGTTTTGTTAGACAACGTGGAAACGGTAACGGGTGGCTTTGGTGAAGGATAAGATGACATCGGTGATGGTGTAGAGGCAGTTGGATAGTTGTGAAAATGGAAATGTCGTTTGGACATGTCCTTCCTCAATGCAGGTCTTCGAACGACTCACTGGTTTTTGTGGGGAGCATGATTTGCTGAGGTAGGGGAGTTTGTTTCTCACTGGTGATGGAGGGTTCTGGTGGTTCCATCATGGGCAGTCGCTGGCATTGGATGGTTGGGGATGATGGTGATGGATGCGTCATAGTGCACTGCATAAGGAAGCTCGTAATATGAGGTTTGATATGCTTTGTTTATCTTTATCGGTTTTCATGGGTGGCCATGTGGATTTCGTGACTTGAGGCAATGTTTTGACGGTGATGTGGCAGTTATTTTTGAATGTTGTAAGTCATTGGTTGTAATGTAGGGTATGTGGTATGTGTGGTGATGATGTGGATCTCGGTTTTTGGTTTCCACTTGACCAAAAAGTGTCTTTTTAAAAATACAAAAAAATGGTTTGTGGTGAGGGGCGCTTTAGGAAAGTCTTTAAATATTAATTTATTATAAATTAATTTTCAATTTATAATGGTCCCAAAATCATTTATTTAGAATTTAAGACAAACATGAGTCTAAATAATCTCAAACAATAGGTTTTATATAAGTTTAGGTTACAAAATTAACCTTATCTTTTAACTTTAACTCTTAGTTAAAAACATTAACACTTACCATGTATTCTTGTAATTTCATAATATATGGTTACTATAGTTACTATAAAATGACAAGAGAACCAAAATTGAATCATTAATGAAAATTTTAACATTATATAAGTCATTTGGATGAATCTTATATTTTATTACTATTATATCATTTAATAAAATATTATTTTTTTTAAAACTCATTTATGTAAATTTTGACACTATTTAGTAATTTATTTTTCATAAATTCATAAAAAATTATTTCATTATAAAAAACTAAATTAAATAAAATATAACATGTCATATTATTCCATAAAATTCATGTATGGAATCATAATGTTCAAATTATATTTATTTCAATATTTATAATATCATTTATTTGAATCTTTCATTAATAAGGTAATCATTGCATCATCATTGTGTCATAAATAAATATATTTATTTAATGTTTAAAAATTATAAATAAAATACCATGATGTAGGAAATATTTTTATATTTATAATGACTATTTATAGTCAAATAAATCAGTTATATAACCCTATATTAATTTTTTTAGTAAAAGATACATGTTTATGTTATATTTCCATTTACTTTAAATTAAAAATTCTAAAAGGTCATTATCACACCCAAGTGGCTCCATGGGGTCTTAAAATTGACCCAAGGACGATCATGGTCAGAAATATCTCATCCAATGTGATTAAGACACGTTTTTGGGTAGTTTTATATTATTATAATAATATTTTTACCCTTATTTACCATATTTACCCTTTAACCATGGTAAATAAAAAAATTATTGAAGTTACTATTTATAATGTCCAAAAATAAAACGTACCTATTTAAAAAATTTGGACCTTATGATTCCAAATATGGAATCCATTTTTATAAATTCAAAATACAGAATTGGCAGAAACTAATTTAAAATCAATCCCATTGTCAGAATGAGAGAATGCATTTTTAAAAGTTAAAACATTGCAAAAGATTGAAATGATTTTACTTATGAATTCAATGTAAAATTAATGATAATGACATAAATTATATTGAATGATAAAAATATATTCTATTTATACTTTAAAACCATTCAATATTATAATTTATCCATATAAATTATTTCAATGGAAAAAGTTGTTTTCACTTAAAATTTAGTGTATTATTACTATTCATCAAAACTTGAATGTTATCAGAAAAATATCAAAAAATCATACAGAGTAAATTTTTATGTCCTAATTCCAAATAAGACATTTATTTTTCAAATATAATATATAAAAATATCAAAAAATATATTTAAAATTGGTGTGCCATCAAAAGGTTGCAAAATTGTAGTTTTTGAAAAATATTTTTTTATCTGAAAAATTAAATTTGTTCTTATATAATGTTCTAGAAAATACATAATATTCATGTTAATGTTATATAAAATTCAAAATGCGATTAATACTATTTATAACAGCTAGTTTATATCCCATTAAATAATATTTTAATAATATATCGTTGTTTAGTGAAACTCGGTTTTGCATACAATGCAAGCTATCGAGGAAGGTCGCTCTTGTGTTCAATGCAAGACAAGTTAATGTTGTGTTTAGTGTAAGATTACTTTGGCATTGTATATAACATAATCAAAACATATTTCTTTTATACATTGAACAAAATCTATAATCAATGTTGCGTGAAATGAATTTTATCAAAAGAACTTGAAATTGTGTGTAACATAGGTGAAGTATAGTGTTGCGTATACTGCAAGATAATTTGAAGTTGTGTATAGAACAAGATATTCTTGGTGTATCGTAAAAAACAAGACATCAAAGAAATTAAAAAGAAACTATCTCATAAAATCTGGGGGTGTTACAATATCAGTTTTTGGCCATCATATGGTTGAATCTTTGATAGTCTACACACAAGAACAAAATCCCATTATCCTACTTGGAAAAAATCATAGGAGAACCCCAAGGTGATGTACTAGGCCATATAAAACCTTTATCTTCAAGATATTTTAACTAAACCTTTAACACCCTAAGTTCCACTAGTTCCATCCTATAAGGTGGAATAGAAATGAGCTCATCTCTTGGCATGAACTCAATCGCGAACTCGATCTCCTGCTCTAGTGGTAAGATTTCAAACTCTTTAGGAAATACATCCAAAAAATGGTATAAAACTTGAGGAAAAGTATCCTCCTGCATTCCACCATCATCTAGAGCATGACCTGCTATCTGATCCATGATACAATCCAATTTGAATTGAATTGGTACTGCATAACCAACCTGAAGATCCCACTCACCCTAGTGAAAATAGATGCCTCCTTCTATGGAGAGAAAGGTAACTCTCCTCTAATAATAATCAATATGATCCTAGTGTAAAAATAGCCTATCTATACAAAGAATCAAATTGAACCTATCATTTCCATAAAAAGCGGTTCCCAAACGAAACACTAACCACTAATTTGCAGAGAACATTCCATGCAACGTATAATATTATTTAACCACACTCCCAATGGTGTGTTTATGGTTAAGACACCATCTAGTATTTCCACAACCAAGTACAAACCATTTAAAAAAATAAAAAATAAAAAAATAATTAAATGCTCCTATATCATACAAAATGAAATATGAGGTAGATGATATAAGAATATTACCTCTGATGGTAGAAAGTCCTATATCAAAAATAGCTGGAGTAGACTATATAGTGTGCAACTGACTTGACCCTCTGCCTGAGGATCTAGTATAACTCCACTATTCTACTCCCTCCGGTAGGTACTTCTACTCCTGTGAAGGGGTACCACATCCCATGCCTCGGCCTGAAAATCTAATGGAAATTTGGCTACCTGTCTGCTGAGGGGTGACCGAGTCCTTCCTAGAATTTGGAACCTATTTTGATCCCCTTCCACTTCTTTACTACTACATGGCCCAAAAAAATCTCTACATGTGGCCTAGCCTACCACAAGAATGACACTCCAAAGTGGGGTACATACACTAAGTCCGCTTATGACCAAAATTTCTACATTGATAACACTGTAAAAAAATACATTCCTAATATGGGTAACCACTACCCTGACCACTCTTCTCATTTTTTCCTTAGTTATAACTATCGTAGTGATGATTCTTTATATCATAAGAAGAGATACTAGTTTACCCTACTGAAATAGACTGATCATTGACCAGAGACTCTCTTAGATTCCTTTATGTGATGAGAGCCTAGTTTATCACATTCGAAAAGCTACTCAAGCTAAAAAATTTCACATAGGACTTGATCTCACAGTGAATACCATCCTGGAAATGCCTCACCCTATGAATCTAATCAGATACTAAAGATGGTACAAAGCACTATAAATTAGTGAAACATCTAGTGTAGTCCATCACTAACATTCCCCCTATGTCAGGTGCATGAAATCATGAGATTTATCATTCCTCAATGTTTCATGATAGAAGTGGATCAAAAACTTCATTTCAAAGTCTTTTTAAGATAACTCCTGTTACTTCCTAGATTGCTCTACACTGTCCCACCAATGCTTGGTTAGTCCACAAAGCATGTGTGTAGTAAGATTCACCCTCCTATCTATGGGTGTATCGAGGTGCTTGAAGATTGTCTGGACTGACCCAATATAGAACTCAACTGCCTAGGGGCCTCCCTCCCTAGTAAATGTAGATAAATGTTGTAGCTAAAACTCTCTTTTAATCTCAGACATCGAAGGAATAATGTGAATAATATCCCTTTCCATGGATCCCATAACCCTTAGAAAGATTTAGTGAAGTTGAAAATCCATTAGATCCTCAAGAGATACTGGAAGCTTCAGTTTAGCTATGTTAGGATCCTATTGGATATCGTTCTCATGATGCTCAATTATAAGATGAAGAGGAGTCATTTTCTCTACAAGACACACAATCCTTTAAAACAATGAAACAATAAGGTCAACCTAAATAGGTGAAAACAATAGAGAAACACTAGATCATGGTCTCTATAAACATAGATTAACAAGTAAATTATCATGACATAACAGTCATTTCATTTCATTTATCAGATATAACAAGGATCTCATTTCACATTTCATATGAGAAAATATATCACATGCAGTAAATATGTCCCTATCATGAACAATTCATGTTAATATATATATATATATATATATATATATCCCTATGTTCCTATCAAGATGAATTCATACTCATCTTGTGCCATACCAATCTATGAGTATAAATCTCAAGAAATAATAACATCACACAACATGTGAATCACCCAAGGTGAGATAACATCAACCGTAACAAACGAACAACATGAACAATAGTCCCATCCCTGGGTACTTGAATTTTCCCCCATACATGGGTTATCTACTCCCATGTTCAAACTCATTACCAATTCTTGACACATCCTAGTCTCCTTTATACATTTCCTAAATAGTAAAACAATAGAAAAAATAGAAAATCTAATACTCTGATACCACTTTGTAACATCCCCTATCCCGACACTCTCTCATGTGTCTAAACCGGGTTAGTTACTGGACCTCAAGCATGCCTCCCTGAATGAAAGATAATGATGACTAATATAAAGGGTGTATAGATCATAGTCGGGGAGATAATACCCCCTAATATAAAGTTTCAATACAATAAAAATAAACAAATATTAGAGTAATAAAATAGTTGAAACAATACAACTCAATGGGTAAAAAAATAACAAATGTCAACTGAACAATCTAATAATAATAAGATAATAATGTATTAGTAGTCTAGAATGCAACTAAATTCCATGATAAAATTCATATAGATAAAATACCAAGATGACAAAAATAAAATCAAAAGACCCTGGTCCCGAACCTCACGTTGGTCCCGTTTCCAAGCTCCAACCCATCCAGCAAGCATCAATCAACAACAAGTTTGTTTTCCCATTTCCAAATCTACATCTATATATTCTAATCAAGTACCAAATAGAGAATCAAATAGGGTGTGGGTAAAACTCACTAGGTCGACACTACCGTGTCTAAACAAAACTAGTCTGATAATAAGTTCATGAAATAAAATGAATAACATGAGTATTAATTAATCAGTTGATACAAAACAAGAACCAACCTACTTCAACACCATACTAGAATATCTCTATGCATATAGCACAACCATGATGACCATAACCAAAATTCCATGACATAATCACATAACCTAAAAAAATACCTTTGTATAAGAATTACAATGTAACTAGTCCAAGACCTTTATATAATAATTTCAACATAACAATGCCAAGCCCTTTATATAAGAATTTTAGTATAACCATGCCAATCCCTTTATATAATAATTTTATCATAATTGGACCAAGACCTTTATATAATCATTTCAACATAACCAGGTCAAGACCTTTATATAATCATTTCATCATGAATCATAACACAAGTCATAATGGAAAGAATAACACAACATAATATCATAAGACATAATGGTCAATTAAGCTAATTTCCATTTTTCTTTTAATTATCCATTTATTCATTAAATTATATCTTATACTATTATTATGCCAGTATATATACCCATTTTATATCAATTTGTCACCAATAATTTTAATAATCAAGTAATCCATTTTCCAAGGTGAATCTATCATAAGAAATCACCTGAGGTATCATGTCATGCTAAATCATATTTTAATCTATTAGCTAGTTCATTATTGATTCAGGGTAGGATCACTCTATGGGTAGCCACAAGTCAGGTCACAACACTATTGGATCCAAATGGGTATAAGAAGATATTCAAGCATATGAGTATCATCACCCATAATTTTGTTATTTAATGTGCATGTTGTGTCGGCACAATCACATAATATTGCATATACTTAAACAAATAGATACATACCATATGGCTTTGTTTCAGACCACCTACCTCTATCTGGTGATCAAATAAACACTCTTGACCAGAAACAACATTGTAGAATTAAGGTGAAAGAGATCACAAGGAAAACCTAGATCACACATACATCATGATCAAAACTAGATTCAACAGTGGTCAAGAGGTCATACCATGATAATAAAGAACAAACAGAAGAGATGGGAAAACCAAAGTAAAGGAACTCATCAGAGAGAAATAACTAGAATGATATGTCTGAAAGGCAATAAATCACTCAAAAAATGCCTGGAGTCTCACTAGAGTTCGAGAGAGAAGGCTGCATGGAAGATGAAATAAGATCACACACACAACATAGTTTAAAAATATAATCACAATATATTCATGGTGTGAACCCCTTTCATGATGTGAATTTATCAATTTATGAGATACACCAAAAAACTCATTGCCTCAGGTTAAAAAAATTCCTGAACAATTATTTTATGTCATCAAAAAATTTTACATCATGTAACCATTTCATGCTCTGAACCAGTTCATGACATCTTCCTAGCAACAGGTTCACATCATGTAACATGTTCATGACATGAAAGTGTCCAACATACAACTCTTAACCCAACTTATGTTGAAATAACCTGAACCACTTTTTAAGCCATCCAAACCCATGGAGAACCCTCATAATCTCTTGACACATTTATACACAGACTCCATTAATTTAAAAAAACATACTTCCCTTAACATTATGTCATTTTCTCTAGTAAAATATCTCCATCACCAAAAAAGACTTGACCACCAAGGTTTAAATAATAAAAGAAATCCCAACTAAGGAGGTTAAATAAAAATCCGAAGAAATACATTCCTAGAAAAGTTTGGGATCTTACATTATGGGATATGTTTAAGATCTTTATTTAAGTAAGATTATTAGGTATCTAGTCTCCAATGAAACTAAACCTTTACAGTACTTAGGGGATTTTTTTTGTTAAATGTATTGAATATTCATCCAAAATGATGAAATATTTATATATATTATGATTGGGTCACCTCACTGAGGATATAAACTAGGATCTCATTACTATGCACAACCAAATTGAGGGTGTAATTTTTAGGAAGTCTATTTCCTTTGCGTGATCCAAAAATTTATCTTCAAGTAATTGAAAGATAATTTTAGTGATTCTCACCAGAGTAATGATGGAGGGAAAATCTTGGTTGAGATTCATATTTTTCTCATCTATAGATATTCCCTTTAGTTTTTATTAGTTTTTTATAGAGAGGTAAACATGAACATAGTTACACTAGACAACTACAGAGTACTATTCATTTGTGTAGATACATTATCATTAGTGATGTTTTAGTATTAAATCACAATCAGCTAGTAGTCACAATTTTTTTAGTCTCAAGGTTCTAAATTAAGACCATGCTTTCCATAAAAGAGTGGTAATTTAGTATCCTCTAGCTATTTTAGACATAGATAAGGTTAATGTTCTTAGTGTTAGGGGAAGCAGTGGTGTCTTAGTGAAACCCCTCAGGTTAGTCAGTTGATAGGACCTCAAGATTAGGGCTTATATTAGCTTTCTATTATCAAGATAACCACTATTAATCAATGTTAGATACTATAGATTGTTCGAGGAATTATTTGGGTAGAATATACAATAATGATAGTTCTATTTTTAAGGTTTGTTTGTATTAATTTATATATGATCATCTAATTAGTGATTTGTGTTTGATTATTGAGTTTATGTATAGTGTATTGGCCATATATATTCCCTTAAGGGCATGGTCTAAGGGTATTCTGAGTTGTTTGAGATACACCATAGAGATAAATAGTTACAAAAGTCACTATTATGTATTTATTTTATAGATGTTACATTTTGATGAGTCGCATGATGGATTGGTTGACTCTTTTAAAGAATATAACAACTACCATCATCAACGAGTACCTCTCACTTATGTTAGGTTGATTTTTATACCTTAATTGGAGAGTTTGATTTATTATCTAAACATTACCAACCTAACCATTAATATTCGGGGATTATTTTTACCCATTTTATGAGAGTTTCTATAAATAATGAAGATTAGATGGGATAGTCATTATTTCCTCCCATTATTCATTAGTTTTAAAATGTATTTCTTAACGACTTATAGGGGTTTCCATTTGAGATATTTTGAGAGTATAATCAAGTTTCTTTTGTTAAATAGAATATATCAATTTCTCCATATTGAATGGTTTTTATAGATTGTAGAGAGATAATAGTATAGTTATAGGTTCAGGAGGTTATGGGATTAATTCTCTCAAACATGTTCCCATGGAGTGAAACAATTTTATATTCTAATAAGGGTAATGGTTAATTTTGGTTATGAATAGATTACTAGTATTTGAACATAGTGATAGTAATGAACCAGTATCTACTCCCTTATATAGATGACTTATTAGATTAGTTGTGGAGTTCTAAGTGATTATCCAAGATACATCTAAGATTGGTATATCATTAGTAATTTGTGAGGCTATAACACCCTAATATTTTATGATATATTTCTCTTTAAATAAATTCAATGTTTTTTATAGCTTTCTTTACACAGAGTACCGAGCTTAAATGAATCGAGAAATACATTTGAAATGTTATTATTAAATTTGACTACTATCGCCTATCCATTGGATTGGTCAGTATAAATAAGACTATATAAATTATGATTAGTGTGTATAAAATTTTTTCATAATTAAAAAGCATTGATTAATGTGTAGAAATAAGCACACAATTTTAAATATTAAAAATAATAACATTTTATGTTAAATGAACACTTTTTCTAAGAATTTTACTTTTATATTTATGATATACCTTTATCATTGATAAACTAGTATTTTTATTAAATATATTGAATTTAAACAAATGAATAATCATTCATACACTGATTATATTTTTTTTAGATAATAATATAAAAGTTCTTTAAAGTAAAAAACACAAATTTTATAAAATAGTTTTCATTATGAGAAATGTATATTATATTAATAAAAAGAATTAGTTAGTATTAATAAATGATTTTAATAAAATTTTTAGAAAACATATTTAATAAAACATATGAATTTAATCTAATGGTTTTTACTATGAAAGGAAGAAGAATAAAATCAATTTTATTCTTAAAAGTTTTTTTCCGTAAAAATAATTTTTATTGCGTTTTTTGAGATTATTTTAAAATTAATTTATGCCACATATAAAAATTGAATATGATAAAATAGTTTTAATATTTGGAATCATAAATAAAAAATATAGTAATTTGGTTAATTTAATTTTTGATAATTATTTGTTAGGCCCAATAGGGGCTTATATAACCTAAGAGGAGGGGGTGAATCAAGGTATGGATACTTTTAAAAGTTCTTCCTTCCATAGAAGATCTCTACCTCATAATTATATGGGTCAATTATTTTACTCTTTAGTGTTTGTATTGATCCAATTACCAGTCCAAATTTTTTATATAAAATTGTCTTTTTATTACCTTTTAAAACATTATCTAATGATGATGCACATGATTTAAAGGAAATAAATCACAAGAAACACATGTTTTTACTATGTTCACCATGACATGATACTATATGGATCATGCTTCCAACATTGTGTTGTCCCACAAAAATAACTAAACTCACTATTTTATCTTTTTAGTTAGGTCAATCCTACCTAGAATTACCACCTAAAAATGGTATGAGGTAGATGAAATATCTCCCAGGGGTTGCCTCCCTCACACTTTCCTCTTATGCTCACTACTTTAGAAGGAAAAAATAGTTGACACATGGGATAAATAAAAATATCACCTATTGTTTGATATTTTTACTGAAAATAGATTGGTTCCCTTTGAATATCTATTTTCTACTTCACAATTTTATTGTGAATGTCACTTAGAACATATCCTTTGCATGGGAGGTCATGGAAACTCCACCTCACTTTGGAATATTCTTCAAGATATTATATATCTTCCTCTTTCCAGAATGACTATGGAATTTATTTCACATATTGGAATGTTGTAAATCCTTCCATTGAATACCTCAAATGTAGGAGTGAATAAATTTTATACTTCCAAGCATTAAAAACCTCCTTTTACATGAAACATGTATTAGGGTATTTCATGGTTGAACACCTCCACTCTCTCTACTGTATCCAGATATCACAATGGATCTCTCTCCTCTTCTTTTTCAAATATTATCGAATATTAAATATCCTCTCTTCTCTAATGGCCTTGTCTATTTTTATAGTGGAATTAAAATATAATAGAGTATTATTTCATATTTTAAAAATATATAACTCATATTTCATTATCAAATATCTTTTCATATTTGAAAATATGAAACCCCTAAGAAATTGGCAATTCAAAATCATTAATAGAACTATATGGAAATATTTCAATATCTATAATTTGGAAACACCCACTTATCTCATTTTATTATTTTCATGAATAAATTTTCTCATTCAAATATATGAAATTCACAAGGAACAAATATGAAAAACTCTATAATTCATTACTTAATTTTCATAAATATTTGAATTAAAAATTCTCTATTCAAAACTATATTTAACCTACCCTAATATCATTGTAGTGTAACTCTATTTTTAATTCTCCTTTTTAACTCTAGATATCCTATAAGAACAATTCCAATATTAAAAAAATTATAGAATTAATTACACTAAAATAATTATAAACATTACACAAATTCTATATAACACTCACAAGACTCTATGAAATTATATTTATGTGGATAGGTGGATCAATAATGAACCTTACACATGATTCTAAAAACCTATATAAATAGTATAATTATAGCCATTAACCTTAAGAGAAATTCACTTGATACTTATTGATGCCATATTTTCTTATCAAGACCATTAAAAATGTCTCAAATAACCCTCATAGATCCTACACACTCTTACCTTTATTTGATAAATATATTTTCCAAATTACCATATCATGTGAAATAATGGTGAGATTTCCATGATTATTTCTAGTTTTAAGTGACCTCATGTAATGTGATGATGAGATCATAAGAGGTTCCTAGATAAAGTATTGGTGTAATGTTCATGAATGAGGTAACTCTTGAGTTAGTGGTTTAAGACAACTGAGATGGAGACACTTTGATCAATAGATTGCCCATGTTTGAGATATTAAATGAGGGATGTACAGTTTCACACTACTCTCAAATCCTACATCAGATTTCATCTTAGATGAATGAAACGTAATAATAATCTATATACATTAAATAGTAAATCATATTAGACTAGCATTGGTACTCATACACTACCTCCCATGCTGCCCCACACATGAGAGGCTAAGTATCTCTTTTTCTATATGTGTTGACCCACACTTCTACTGCTACCTTTAGATGCACCTGTGCCTATATGCATGGGTGATCATTTGAACCTTCCCCTAACTGCTACCCACTCAACTATATAGTTTCTTATATATTGGACACCAACTTGTTTAGAGGGTGTTCAGGTTCTATTTTTGACTATATATCCCCATCTCTATACTTAGCCAAAAAATTCCTTCTGAATATAAAGGAATAAAAAGAAGCATAAATTATTTAGATATATATATTCTACATTTTCATTAATAGCACAACCATATCTTTAAGTTAGTATTAAAAAATAAAATGAACCCAATTTTTATTATCAAAAAATCCATGAATCATATATTGTTAACTAATCCACTTCAAATTAATAAGGGTTCAACAATCACCCCTTGTATTTAGTTGAAAATATCCCCTTAATCCATCTATATTTTCTCTATCCCCTTTATTGTAAATGAAATACACGGAGTAATTATATTTAAATCCCCCTTAAATCACAATTATATTTTTAAAAATTCCACCCATATGTCAATATATTCATTTTATCATTTTTAGATACACATTTTCAAAAAAATGTTGATTTTTACAAACCTAGAATCCCTTTGTTATGAAAATTTTGAAATAATATGATCCAAATGGATGATAAATATCATAATATATCTAGTGGGAAAGTTTTCCAATTAGGATATGATATGTCAACATATTCTCTAATCCTACTGATCTAGGGATCGATGTAAGAAAAGAGAGTCTTAGTTAACACCTATAAGGTTCTCCATGTAACTCACTAGGTTAAATAAATTCATATCAGCCTTTATATTTAATTTTCTCAACACATCATATGATCCCAAATCACAATAAATATTTTATCATAATGATTTTAAATCATAAGGGGTTAATGACATAATATTTTAGGTATTAATTATGTAACTTGTTAACATCAACAACTTAACTCCATTTTTCTTTTATGTCACCTTGGATCTCACAAAATCCTTTAGTCACAAATGAGGATTAAAAAACCATTGGAACATCAACATAAATTACCAATTGATTTAGAAATTATGTATTTTAAATGTTTGTCATTTTTTGAGAAATTTTTTTTTGAGAAATGAGCATTCCTTATTTTCAACATGAAATATATGGAAAAAAATAAAATTGAGAAAAACAGATTAAAAAATAACCACGAGACTAGGAATATTGATTGTAATTCAGAGACTGTTTTATAACACAACAAGATTAGTTACCACTATCATGGTTATTATATCATATAATCATATTCTTCCTTTTTGTGTATATATTCTACAAAACACATAGCCTTAAAAATTTATTCCAAGGTAGTTTTCACAATGATCAAATAGATTACCGCAAATCTATTCACATGTTCCAGATTGCATCTCATTTAGTCCTTTATTTTTCAATTTAAGCAATCCTCATCAAACTTATATATAGATTTAGGCTTGATACTAAACTCTACCGGAAATACTACAAATATCACTTTTTACATGAAATTTATAACTTAATTCTTTATATGATTTTTGTATCACATCATGTGATTTTGTATACACTTACACATGGATTGTATCTCCCCTTGACTTTTATGTCTATTTAAACACAATAGGCCATTTAGAGAATAAGGCTATAGAGGTACCTACTATATTCCTCAAGTTAAGGATCATAGTGAGTTTCCAAGGACCACCACATTACTTTTTTCCTTTCACTTTGGATCCCACTTTTAAGTATGAAAGAGTTTTAATGGAATCCAATTCCTATTCCACTCCTTTTGGATTGTTCTCATCTACATAAATGAGGTCACATGATTTTAATCCTTGTGGTGTTTTATATCAAGGTTTTCTCCTTCTAAAACATGATGCATTTTATTTCTCTAACCCAACTTTCTATTTTTATTATCCTTATAAGGATTATTAATTTTCTCAGTACATACCATACTTTAGGATATCCCCTTCAGATGAACAACTCCATAAATAGGATTACGTGAGATCTTACTTTATTCCCTAAAAAATTGTCTCTTATTTCTCCAAGATTCTTGTGATTTAGTAGTATATTTTTATCACCTTTGAAGAATACTTTCAATATTAAAGTATTTATGTGGTTTCTAAATTATGTTTATATATTGGAATGATTTTTCATTCTATGAATTTTGACATCCTCATAAGGTATGGTTAGTATGGTAAGAGTAATTAAAATGACAACTGTACCCCAGATATTGTGGTTAATATATTTGATGTACATTTTTTATATCTTCATAGGGTGAAATATATTCTAGAGCCTAAAAAAATGAAATGTGACCATGAATCCCACAAAAATAGAACATGATTCCATACCTTCTTGTAAGGCTCTTACAGTTTTCATAACCACTTGTAGGGATCCTTTTAGATATGTTTCCATCAAATTTTGTATTTTCTCTTTTATTGGGAGTGTTTATAGCTATATTACTCTTATGCATGGGAGAGGGTTCATCATTTCCAATACTAGATTTCCCTTATTACATGGAATTTGGGACCTCACTATCTCTTTATGATTATCCTTTGAGATGATTTTTTTTTTCATTCTATTAAAAATTAATTATTTAAGGTTAATTAAATAATAAATTCAAATCTTCCTTGAGTTTAGGATTACCCTAGATATCTACCGGATTCATGGTTGAAATCAAATCTTCTTCCAACTGCTTATTCTTCTTGTTCCATGATTCAAGTTCAACATTAATTTATTTTTTGAGAGTATTCACTATAGACATATCTTCATCAAATTCCTAGGATATTTTTCAATCATGTCACTCTAATCATTTATTTTATAATTCATTTGAACAATATAATCATCAAGGTATACCTTCTTTTATTATATCATTTTCTTTCCTCAACCATATTTGATAGGTGTGCAGTAAGATCAATATTATTAGCTTTAAAATATTGAACCTATTATGAGTTCACATTCAACCCCTTCAAATCAAATTTTAGTTTTTTCAGATTTTTGGACATCTTCTCTAACTCTATATCTTAGAAGTCATTCATATCTCTTAGTTCTCTAGAAACTTTCACAAGCCTTTTGTTCAGACTTTTTAATGTATCAATCTCAATTATAAGCACTTTAATCTAGATATCTTGAGACTTATTCTCATCTATCAGATTTATATTCTCTTTTCTTGATTGATGATTCATCCCCTATAATAGTTAAAAAACTTAGACTTTTTAATTTTTTGGGATATCCTTATTATCAAAAGTTCTAACATCACTTAGCATATCAGGTTCCTCATTAATTCTTATAATATCATTATATAATTACATGTAATATGAATCATTTATACCATACTTTTATAAATTATTGGTTTATTTCAATTGAATCACACTCTATCTATAGAAATATACAACCTGAGAGATCCCCACAGAAATATTTTTCTTCATTGAAGCTCCCCCATTTCCATGTAATAAAAAAATATAAGAAAAAATTGAATCGTTAACTTCAAAAATTAAATAAAAAATTTTAGAGTAAAAAAATATAAAAAAAGTAACCTTCCCTTTTATACCAATTTTTATATCCTCCAAGGTCTTAGATACCCTGATGGGGGGGGGGGGTGAATCAGGGTTTGGATACTTTTCAATGTTCTTCCTACCCTAGTTGATCATGACCTATTAATTATAAGGATCACTTAATTTTATATTTAGTGTTTTCATTGATCCAATTATATGGAAAAAATTTATATATATATTTTTATTTTAATTATATTTAAAAAAATTATCTGATGATGATTCAAAAGATATAAAGAATAAAAAGAATAAGGACACATGAGTTTTTACTTGGTCACTACAAAAATATGACCACTGTAGAAGGGGTTATTTTTGACATTAGAAGGGGTTATAACCCCTTCTAAAATCATTATAGGCGGTTATGAGAAACCACCGCTAATGTGCCAACATACTGTTAGTAGAGGCAGTTTTGAGAAAGTGCTGGTAAATGTGTGATGAATTTAGTGGTGGTTAGATTACAGGGGGTTTAAACCCCCTCTAATATTGTCCAGAATTTATCACAAATGTTAGTAATTAGAGGCAGTTAAAACCCCAACCGCCTATACTAGAGGGATTAGGGGTGGTTCAAACCGATCCTAATTGTTAATTGTATTAGGGGCGATTTTACATAACTACCCCAATGCTTCTCTTTTTTTAAGAAAAAATCTCTAGAGTATCGGTATGTCCCCCAGCCTCCCCATTCCCCGCCGCCCCCATCCTGTGTGTCCCCCGCGGTCTCTGCCCCTCCTGTGCGTCCCCAGTATCAGTCTCTCCTCTGTGTGTCTCGGTCTGTCTCCTAGTGTCTTCTGTGTGTCCCCGCTGTGTCCCCCGGTGTCTCCTGTGTGTCCCCACTGTGTTTCTCAGTCTGTCACCCGATGTATCCTGTGTGTCTCAGTCTGTCCCCCGATCTATCCCCCGGTGTCTCGGTGTGTCTCGGTCTGTCCCCGTGTCCCCATGTCTGTCCCCTGGTCCTTGTGTGTCTTGGTTCTGTCTCTCAGTCCCCGGTCCTCGTGCGTGTCCTGATCCAACCCTGCCCCTAGTCTCCTCATGTGTGTCCCGGTCCAACCCCATGTCTCCTCTCGGTCCTTTAATTTGGAGGGCTTTTAAAATTTTTGAAGCAGCCGGGATTCGAACCACGCTATATTACAGTATCAAGCCTGTGCCTAAACCACCACCCCAACTCTCATTTTGTTTATATAGTACCTCTATTATTCTATTTATATATTTTGATAACTTTATTAAAATATAAATTATATGCATAATATATTTAAATACATATAATAAGTTTATTAAAATATAAATATATATTAATAAACAAAGATATATATATATATATTAACAAATTTTCACATAATTTATATATCATTGTATTTATATATATTAATAAGTTTATTAAAATAAAAATTATTAAAAAAATATATTTAAATACATATAATAAGTTTATTAAAATAAGAATATATATTAATAAACATATATATATTAACAAATTTAAACATATAATTTATATATTATTGTATTTATATATATTAATAAGTTTATTAAGATAAAAATTATTTGCACAATATATTTAAATAAATTAAATAAATAACATGTATCTATATTTATATTTATATAAATATATATGTATAAATATATTTTTTTTCACACCTCTATAAATTATATATTTACATATATTTAAATAAAATTATGTGTGTATGTATTTATAAATACATTTATATCAAACACACACAAACGCAAATGTGTATTTATATATTTATTTGTAATTGTTTATATTTATTTGAATACATGTATATTATATATATATACATATTAAATTTATACAAACACAATTAAATATATATATATATATATATTATTTTTATATGAATATAATATATTATACATTTTATAAATACATTCATATATGTATACACAATATATACTATATATATATTATGATTTTTTTGAGAAAATAGTAGGGGTTCATAACCCCTATAATCTCATAAATTATAGGGGTTGTGAACCCCCACTATTTTCTTTAAAAAAAATAAATTCCATATAACACACACACATATAACACCTCTAAAATCCAACTGCATATATATATATATATCTGTGTGTGTGTGTGTGCGTGCGTGTGTGTGTGTGTGTGTGTGTGTGTGTGTGTGTATGCGTGTGTGTGTGTGTGTATATATATATATATATAGAGCCTCTAACTAAATATATAGTGCCTGTAACTAAATATATAGCCCCACTAATTTTTAAAGTAGCAACATTTTTAACATAACCGTCTCTAAAATCCAACTACATATTACAAAAATTCTAAAAATTTTGGAGGGGGTTGTGAACCCCCTCTAAATTCGATGATTAGAGGGGGTTGTGCAGAACCCCCTCTAATGTTACAGAAAATGAATTTAGAGGGGGTTGTGCATAACCCCCTCTAAAAAACCCTTTCTAATGTACTGTTTTTTTTGTAGTGGTTCACCACAATGAGCTAGTTCAAGGATAATTATACCAATATTATCTTGGTGAAAAAAATCACTAATCTCACTTATTTTTGTTTTAGACTGGGAAACATCTTCCTAGGAACAATTCATTATAATGGTTTTAGTTAGATGTACTATCTCATTTGTATAACCTCCCCCACACATCCCTCTTATTCTCAATGAATTATAAATAAAATCAATTGGTACATAGACCAAATAAAAATATCACCTATGATTTTTGAGTTTCACTAAATGTAGATTGGTTCCCTTTGATTCTCCACTATACACTTCATTGATTTTAATTGAAAATAAAATCTAGCATCTACTTTATATTAAAGGTCATGGAAACTCAACCTCACATTGGCAATATCTTTAAGAGATACTAAGTCACCCTCTTTCCAGAATGATTCTGGAATTCCTTTGACTTACTGTAATACAAAAACAACTTCCCAGTTTCACATACTTGGATGTAATAGTGAATAAAATCCTTAAATTCTATCTATAAAACACATTTCAATATATAACATGTATTAGGACATTTCATGGTCAAACCACTCCTCTCTTATGTATCCATATATCGTAATAGAAATATCTTCCCTTATGTAATTATTATCAAATAGTGGAGATAATCACTTCAATTAATATCTCTTATATTTTTATAGATGCATCAAAATTTCGTAGAATCAGCTTCTATAATTTCAATATATAAAACTCCTCTTTCAAAGAAAAATTTCTTTTCAAATTTGAAAATATGAAACCTTTAAGAAACCAACACTTCAAAATAATCAATATCACAATATAGAAATATTTTAATATATATAATTTGGAAACCCCCTCTTACCTCATTTTATTCATTACATTATTATATTTTCATATTTGAAAATATGAAATCCCTAAGAAACTAGTATACAGAAACTCCATAATTCTTGACCCTATTTTTAATGAATACTTCAATTAATAAATCTCTATTCAAACCTTTATTTAAAATACTGGAATATCATTACAGTGTGACCCTGTTTTGAATTTTCCATTTCAACTCTTGATATCTTTCCCAAATAAATATTATATTTTAAAAAAATTGAACCAGTTTCCTGAAAATAATTCTGAACTTTAAGTAGAATATTTATAACTATTACTTGACTCCTTAAAATTAGATTTATGTGCTGAGGTGGATCAATAGTGACCCTTACAAAGGATCCACTTACCCTTATATTGATTGTATAATTCCTTCCATTAAAATTATGAGAACTTATCTTGATCCTTATAAAAATATCATTTTAAAATAAATACCTTTATATAGGTATCAAATATCCCATATACATCTATTGTCCTCTTACCTTTACATTAATAGTTTCCAATCCAAGTGGAAAAACATGGTGAGATTTCCATCATAGATTCTAGTTTCAAATTATCTCCCGTAATGTAAATATGAGATCATGAGAGGTTTCTAGTTAGAGTACTGGTGTCAATTTCATACAAGAGGTAACTCTCATAAGAGAGGTTAAAGACAACTTAGATAAAGTTGTTCCGATTAGTAGGCCTTGTGTGTATGTGATTTTAAATGATTGATGAACAATTTCATGATACTCCTGAACCCCACATAAAATTTTCACTTAGATGGATGTCATTTAATAATAATATTCATCCCTAAACCACTCAATCAAGTCAGGATAGCTTCAGTTCTCACCCACTACCTCTCATTTAGCACCACATATGAGGGACTAAGTTCCAATTTACCCATACATGATGACCCATGATTTTTATTCTTCCTCTAGATGGATATTTTCCTCCATGTAGGGTTATCATATACACCTTCCCTAGAATGATTCCCACTAGTATATACAAGGCCTTTGATCTTGGTCACCCGCTAGTATGTAGGATCCTCAGGTGATGAATTTGATTATAATGGCCCAAATTTTTGATGAATCAACATCTCCATACATAGCCATAAAATACCTTCAGTATATATAGGCATAACCACAATAAAAAACTCTTCAAATATATATATTTATTGACCTGAATCGTCATTGAAGCCGTTCAAATTTTAATTATTTATTTTTCTAATAACTACAATATATGTGGCAAGCAGGGTCGAACCCACAGAGAAGGAAAATTTGACCACTATTCTTCTAAAAACATTCAAAAGATCCCACTATTGTCAGCATTGGAGTAGATGTTTTTTTAAAAAAAAATTCAACTTTTTATTGTGTTTATTATAAAGCACAAATGAAAAACCTCAATATTTTTAATCTTTTTGATATAAACCATAAATAAAAAAGAAACAGGCTAAAAATATTAAGTAATAAAGATATAATATGCAGATAAATGAACAATCAAGAGAAATATGTCTGTGGAAAAATCTCAAATCTACTAGTCGTGAAAATATTCCTTCTCACGATAATGACTAAAACTAGTACCACTAAAAATGAGTGGTTTATTTCCCTCACTAGAAGATAAATCACTCAAAATGATTAATCTTGGAGTTATCCACTCTAAGATTAATCAACTGTGAGAATTTTGGTTTGAAAAAAATGACAGAACAAACTCACCGTAAGTTCGGAAGTTTTCATTTCAATTTAGATATTTTAAAAAAATCAATCCATAATCAGACTCACCAAATGATTGTGGAGTTCCGAGATTAAGTGATAGAGATATGTTTCAGTTGAATACAATCAGAGTTGATCTCTTCGATCAATTTCGATCACATTTAAAATGATAGTGAGAAGGAAGAAGAAAGATAACCAGCAAACTCGATTTTAACCCCAAACTGGAAGATTTATCCTAACATTATCTCTAATACATGAACTAAAATCACTAAATTACAAATAAAGATAATTGAAAGAAAATAGAGGAAGTGATCTCCCTCTACTAGCTCGAATCGCTGCTGCTCCGGGTCCTTGGGTGTCCAGGAAGTTGTTCTTCGAGAAGTGCTCCAAGATTCGCCCCCCCAGGTTCTCCTCTGCTTGGAAGTGTATGATCAAATATATCGAATGCTTTCCTTTTTTTTTCTTGCTGCTCTGTTTTAAACTTACCATCAATTTTCTGCACATCACCCTCTATTTTCCACCGACTTCAAGGTTCCCTCACTTGTGCACTACGCACATGTGTTTTTTCACGACTGACACGTCACTCTAGCATTGCCCTTGTAACTAACTCCCGAAGAGTTCATTGAATGTACCTGGACGAGATTAAATTTTGCGTATAAACCTACAAAGGAAAGAAAAAACAAAATAGTTAAAAAGGAAGGAAATAAATAAATAAATATTAAATAGTTAAACTTATTAGTTTATTAAAAATTCTTTAAAAGGTTTAATAATGTTATTATTTATTAAGTTATTGATTTTTATTTTAAATTCATTTGATTAAGTTAATTTATTTTAATTTATAAATTGATAAAAGTTTGTTTTTTTAATTTATTTTATTAGTTAATTAGTACATATCTTATTTAATTATTAAGTTTATTTAAGAAATTTATTTATTATTATTAATTTTTTTATTTAGTTTAATGATTGTTAGTTTTTTTATATGAATTTAATTCCCCCCCAATCGCGCTGCAGAGCAGGGGGCTGATTGGAAAATTAATTAATAATTTTGTTTAATAAGTTTTTTAGTTTAGTTTTATTATTTATTTATATATTATTATTTTTTAGTTATCTTCTTCCCCTTCCCTCATATCACGTTGCAGAACAGGGGGAAGTTAATTTACTGTTCTTCATTCCGAAGAAACCAGCACAACATGTTTCAACCAGCCGACTCCTCTTTATGATGGTGGATTTATAGATATGACAACACAACGACACTCCAGGTAGCGCTGAAACAGGTTAAAACGACAGACAGTGGGTCGAACTCCTCTACGGCGGACTCCTCAACTCCATCTTGACTTAGTAGCGGTGGAAACTCAACCTTCTTCGGACTACAATAGATCTATTTTCCAGATCAAATGGATTGGGGTTCGACAATGGTGGTGTGAGCCTCTTCGCACAGTGGAAACAGAGGGGGGGGGGGGGGGGGGTTGTGGTCCTGATCACAGACCATATTTGTGGAGGCTTCAAGTTGTCCTTCAAACATCGGGATAAATATAGTTTGGGGTTCAGGTTTGTGGATAGAAAAAAAAGAAAAAAAGAACAACAACCTGTTTTGGACAGCTCAAGATTACAACTCAGATCCTAGTGTTGTGGTGAGAAACAGGTGTGGGTAAGGAAGAACTAGTTTTCTGAAATCAGTATTTGGAAATTTCAAGTTCAATTAATTGTTTGGGTTCCTATTGTTGGTGGGTTTCTTGGAATAAATGAGCGTAGGAAAGGTGTGTGAAGAAGGAGAATGCAGGGGATGAAACCTTGAAGAGGTGTGGGCTACAGATGACAAGCTATGAGCGGTGTCACAATGTGACCGGTGGGTTAAGAGGTGGAGGGATGATCGGTTGTGGTGGCACTGTGTGAGAACGGTGTGATGAGAAACAGTGAGACAATGATGAAAAATAGAAAATAGTGCCAAGAGGAAACGGTGGCTGAAACTTGATATGCTACCATTTTGGGTGAAACCGTGAGGATACAGTGCGAGATGTAGTTGGGTGGCACCGTGAGGGGTTGAGACTGTAAGAAAGGTTTATGGTGGCACCACAACACTACAAAATAAACAGAAGAGTAAAATAAATTAAAACTTAAATAAAATCTGACCAAATAATTAATGAAAACTAAAAATTAATTAAAACAATTGAAAATTTAGGTACTCATAAACTTTAATAAACTTATAAAACCATTTAAAATTGAGATAAATTATTACTAACTTTAATTTATAAAACATTAATTATTACTAAACTTAAACTAAAATTAATAAGAAAATAAATTATTAAAAGTTAATATAAAATTTAAACATTTATTAAACAAAGTTAAATTACTTAAAATAGCCTACTAAATAAAATTATATTAATTAAAGTAGAAAAATAATTATTCTGTTATTAAATAATTATGTTAATTAATGAAATTAAATTAAAGATATTTAATAAATGAAATAGGTTTATAATATTAAATTTATAACTTATGAATATGTTAAAAGACATATACAAATTATATCATGTTATTTTAAATTAATTATGTTTTAATACATGAAATGTTAAATTAAAAATTACATTATTTATGTACAAAGCAGAACTAATTAATTAATTAATAAATGTTAGATTATTAAATATGTAAACAAAAACACCAAACTAAATAAAAATTTATTAGACTATAAAATTAAAGTAATAAATAAATAAATTATTTATAAGATAAAAATACAATTTTAAAAATTTGATTAATTAATAAATTTAATTATAAAAATACAAAAGAACACTTATTTAGAAAAAAGTACGAAAATAACTAATTAAATCTTTAAAAATTAATTAAAAAGATGCGGAAAAACATGTGTTTTTAAGGACACATCAAATTCCCCCACACTTACTCATTGTTTGTCCTCAAACAATCCCATGTTTTATTATCATTTAGAAACAAAAAAATGTTTTATGAATCAATTCAATATGTAACATGCCCAATAATTTGAAAATAGAGGACTGAAGTATCAATAGGCTTTTGAAAAGATAACTCAAATCAAGTCCTGCCTTAAACAATCTCTTATTAGAAATCAAGAAAGCAATGAAAGATATATTAATGAGAGTGTCTTGCCTCATATGTGATTATTCTTAGAGACTCATTACAATCCAAGATCAAGTTCTAAGTCCTAGAGTGACAGGAGGTAAAATATCAGTGGAATTAAGAACTTAACCATAAGAACTTTATACTTTGACTTTTCACCTAGGTTCAAAAAATAAATATATTTTATTTGTTTTGAATCACCTTATTGATACAACCTAAATGAATCCCATATAAAACAATTGACCCCTTCTTCATTTGGTGTTCATCATTCCCCTCACCTTAATGAACTCATTTTTGACCTTAGACATTTTATTCAATTTTTCCCAATCCATGTATCATGTGTTAAGCACTGTGCATATACACTTATTCAAAGTGTATAGAGGGCTTATAGTAAACAGAAATTCACCCGACATCTAGGGTTTTAGAGATTCACTGTGGGATCCCAGATGCCCAAACTACTCCAGTTTCAAAAGATTTATATAAAAATCATTTACATGATCTCATTAAAGTGATTACTTTAATAAATAAAAAGAAATGAGCTCCTTATGATCAAGATCACACTTCCACTTCCAAGGGTTATGATCATAACTCCACTAACAGGTTACCCATATCACTCTAAAAAATAGTCCCTAAACAAAATTTCCATTAAATAACTAAACAAGATCACTAAACAATCATCCACCCACATTAATTTCAGTTTCACAGCAGCTCTTAACTACCAAAATGCATCATTTAAAGGAAAGACCCTACCGAGTACAATGTAAATCCTAAAATTCTGAAAGAATTTTAAAAATATTTTAACTATTTTTTTTACAAAAAGATTGAAGTTGTAGTGGGAATTGATAGGCTCAAATTAAAGCATAGTTTAGCACAATCAAGAATTGACCCCCTCTCCCACACTTAAAACCCAACTTTGTCCCCAAAGTTGACTTCTAAAGTGGAGAAGAACAATTTGACAATTAAAGTTCAAAACTAATTTTCAATTTAGTAGATAAAAGGCGTGTTGAAAGGTCACATTAAAGTTCAAAAATATTGTTGGCCACAATGAATAAATTATCAACAGGTTCACAAGCAAGTACACACATTAATATTTAGTCCAAATAATAATTTTCAATACAGCTCAAAAGTAACACGTGAGGTGTGGGTGCACATTTAACTAGGGTGAAATCAAGTTTAAAAGAATTTATTCAATTGGATATTCGATACAGTAGAAAAGGTTCATGATAAACACCCCAACCCAAAGCAGATTAAAAAAAAAGTAGCATGTACCCCCCCCCCCCCCCACACTTAGTTTCAAGAAGTGAGAATATTTTAATAGCAGTGAAATTCAGTTTTCAGTAGTGAAGTATATGTAGAATTTTTATTTACACAGTGACATACAATAAACTTTCATTCCAATACCAGCACAATTTTAAAAATTTGTAGATTTTTTTTAATTTCAGTAGCAAGATATGAAACAGAATTTTATATAGTTCAAGTCATGCAATAGAATTTCAATACACATGTAGCAGAATTTTCTAATACAAGAAGATTTTTTATAAAGTAGAAACATATAAAGTAGAATTTTTCAAACAAAACATGCAATTTTTTTTAAAGTAGTAAGGAGCAGAATAATGAAATAGAAATTAATAGTAAGTTACTTCCCTGACTTAATATTTTTCCACTAATCCTTCAATATGTGAATTCCACTCCTTTATTAACACAACAAAAACATCCTAAAAACACAGAGCATTTAAACCAGGAACAAAAATCCATCTGAGATAGAGCATATAGAATACAACACAACATCACTTTATTCAAAGTAAAACAAGAACACAAACAAAAGTAAAAACAAAAGAAAGAACATGTGTTGAATCCCATGAAGAACTGAATTTAAATTCTTCCATTAGAATTTATTTAAGTACATTTTTTTTGTGTTTTATTGAAAAAAAACAAAACCATGGGTTTCCTCCCATGCAATAATAAATTTTAAAGTCTTCAGCCAGACTTTATTAAGAATCAGTTCTCAAGCACAGTGAAGGCAGCCAAACCCTTTGGTTGTCCCTCAAAATAAAGCTTCACTCTCTGCCCATTAACCTACATGAGTTTTTTATCTTAACCTACAATTTCAACAACTCACTACTGGAAATACACTATTTCCCAACGGTTCAGAACTGTTGGGAAAGCCCCTCAAACCGTTAAGAAAGGTTTTCCCAACGGTTCTGATAACCGTTGGGAAGTAAGCCGTTGGGAAAGGTTTTCCCAACGGTTTACTGGCAACCGTTGCAATAGGCCCCTAGAAGTTACCCTACCCCAACAGTTTGGGTAAACCGTTGGGATAGTTTTTCCCAACGGTTCTCCCAAACCGTTGGGAAAACCAAATACCACACATGTTCCCAACGGTTCCAAACCGTTGGGATATACCATGTGGAACATTTTCCCAACGGTTTCAAACCGTTGGGAATTGGTGAAGTCTTTCCCAACGGTTTAGAACCGTTGGGAAAAGACATGCTAAAAACCTATATGCCAACGGTTTGAAACCGTTGGCATACCCTATGCTGCAAATTGCAGCACCCTGCAATTTGCACAGCCCCTGTCCCCTGTCCATCACCACCAGTCATCAGGACTCATTTTCACCTCATTTTCACCTCATTTTCGATCCAACTATTGTACCAGTAATAAAATAAAACATACATATTCAATTACAATTACGAACAAATTCATACACATTTAACATATAATGGATCCTCAAACTATACAAATCCATAATTAAATTACAATTCATAAACATACATAATTCATATAGAATTCAATTTAAAATTTAGATGACAATTATACGTGGAATCTGAAATTCAATTCATAATATGATCGGTTTTTTCTATACCATATATTTTTACCTCAAATGATGTCCATTTTAAACAAAATACATACACCTGAAGTGATACCGGCCACACCGCACCTCCGATTGTGGCGGGGTTGATTCGTACACGTCACATATGACTCATGGATCGTTCTCCTAAAGTTTCAACGGAAACCGAATCCGTTTAGTCGTTTTTCCGTATGTACTTAAAATGGTGTTCATTTTAAACAAAAGAGAGCCACTTAAACTTATCTCGGCCACACCGCGACTCGGATTCATCCCGGATTGGCTCGTACACGTCACATATGACCCATGGATTGTTGGGATAAATTATCAACAGATTCGGAATGCGTTTGGTCGGTTTTCCGTAAGCCAGTTGATGCTTTTCACTTAAAATGACGTCCTTTTGAAACAAAAGACGGACACTTTGAGTGGTGTCGGCCACACCGCGTCTCCAGATTGAGCTGAAACCACCGTGAAACATTCTAATTATTATTCGTGACGTGTACGCGCAGACAGCACGTCAATCGGACGTGCGGTTTGCCCGGTACGGATCAATATTCATGTTTTAAGTGATGCGCGCGCTTCGAAACGCGCGTGAGGGGGTCCAAACGGGACGAACGATGTCGGAATGGCCTGAAATCAGACGATAAATACGGGTGAGTGATTTATGAAGTGGTTGAGCAGACGGCACGTCAATCGGACGTGCCGTGTGCCCGCGGTGACCGACAACGCAGTTATGGTGTCATAAACGGCCAAAACGGGCGTCCAACGGTCAAATTCATAGCGGACGACCACGGATTCACCCGAAACCATCGTGAAACATTCTAATTATTATTCGTGACGTGTACGCGCAGACGGAACGTCAATCGGACGTGCGGTTTGCGCGGTACAGCTCAATATTAGTGTTTTAAGTGATGCGCGCGCTTCGTAAACGCGCGTGAGGGGGGTCCAAACGGGCCGAACGATGTCGGAATGGCCTGAAATCAGACGACAAATACGGGTGACTGATTTCTGAAGTGGTCGAGCAGACGTCACGTCAATCGGACGTGCCGTGTGCCCGCGGTGACCGACAACGCAGTTCTGGTGTCATAAACGGTCAAAACGGGCGTCCAACGGTCAAATTCATAGCGGACGGCCTCGGATTGAGCTGAAACCACCGTGAAACATTCTAATTATTATTCGTGACGTGTACGCGCAGACGGCACGTCAATCAGACGTGCGGTTTGCCCGGTACGGATCAATATTCATGTTTTAAGTGATGCGCGCGCTTCGAAACGCGCGTGAGGGGGTCCAAACGGGCCGAACGATGTCGGAATGGCCTGAAATCAGACGATAAATACGGGTGAGTGATTTATGAAGTGGTCGAGCAGACGTCACATCAATCGGACGTGCCGTGTGCCCGCGGTGACCGACAACGCAGTTATGGTGTCATAAACGGCCAAAACGGGCGTCCAACGGTCAAATTCATAGCGGACGACCACGGATTGAGCTGAAACCACCGTGCATAATTCTAATTATTATTCGTGACGTGTACGCGCAGACGGCACGTCAATCGGACGTTCGGTTTGCGCGGTACGGCTCAATATTAGTGTTTTAAGTGATGCGCGCGCTTCGTAAACGCGCGTGAGGGGGGTCCAAACGGGCCGAACGATGTCGGAATGGCCTGAAATCAGACGACAAATACGGGTGAGTTATTTATGAAGTGGTCGAGCAGACGGCACGTCAATCGGACTTGTCGTGTGCCCGCGATGACCGACAACGCAGTTATGGTGTCATAAACGGCCAGAACGGGCGTCCAACGGTCAAATTCATAGCGTACGACCTCGGATTGAGCTGAAAACACCGTGAAACATTCTAATTATTATTCGTGACGTGTACGCGCAGACGGCACGTCAATCGGACGTGCGGTTTGCGCGGTACGGCTCAATATTAGTGTTTTAAGTGATGCGCGCGCTTCGTAAACGCGCGTGAGGGGGGTCCAAACGGGCCGAACGATGTCGGAATGGCCTAAAATCAGACGACAAATACGGGTGAGTGATTTATGAAGTGGTCGAGCAGACGGAACGTCAATCGGACTTGTCGTGTGCCCGCGGTGACCGACAACGCAGTTATGGTGTCATAAACGGCCAGAACGGGCGTCCAACGGTCAAATTCATAGCGGACGACCACAGATTGAGCTGAAACCACCGTGAAACATTCTAATTATTATTCGTGACGTGTACGCGCAGACGGCACGTCAATCGGACGTGCGGTTTGCGCGGTACGGCTCAATATTAGTGTTTTAAGTGATGCGCGCGCTTCGTAAACGCGCGTGAGGGGGGTCCAAACGGGCCAAACGATGTTGGAATGGCCTGAAATCAGACGACAAATACGGGTGAGTTATTTATGAAGTGGTCGAGCAGACGGCACGTCAATCGGACTTGTCGTGTGCCCGCGGTGACCGACAACGCAGTTATGGTGTCATAAACGGCCAGAACGGGCGTCCAACGGTCAAATTCATAGCGGACGACCACGGATTCACCCGAAACCACCGTGAAACATTCTAATTATTATTCGTGACGTGTACGCGCAGACGGCACGCCAATCGGACGTGCGGTTTGCGCGGTACGGCTCAATATTAGTGTTTTAAGTGATGCGCGCGCTTCGTAAACGCGCGTGAGGGGGGTCCAAACGGGCCGAACGATGTCGGAATGGCCTGAAATAAGACGAAAAATACGGGTGAGTGATTTCTGAAGTGGTCGAGCAGACGGCACGTCAATCGGACTTGTCGTGTGCCCGCGGTGACCGACAACGCAGTTATGGTGTCATAAACGGCCAGAACGGGCGTCCAACGGTCAAATTCATAGCGTACGACCTCGGATTGAGCTGAAACCACCGGGAAACATTCTAATTATTATTCGTGACGTGTACGCGCAGACGGCACGTCAATCGGACGTGCGGTTTGCGCGGTACGGCTCAATATTAGTGTTTTAAGTGATGCGCGCGCTTCGTAAACGCGCGTGAGGGGGGTCCAAACGGGCCGAACGATGTCGGAATGGCCTGAAATCAGACGACAAATACGGGTGAGTTATTTATGAAGTGGTCGAGCAGACGACACGTCAATCGGACTTGTCGTGTGCCCGCGGTGACCGAAAACGCAGTTATGGTGTCATAAACGGCCAGAACGGGCGTCCAACGGTCAAATTCATAGCGGACGACCACGGATTGACCCGAAACCACCGGGGAACATTCTAATTATTATTCGTGACGTGTACGCGCAGACGGCACGTCAATCGGACGTGCGGTTTGCGCGGTACGACTCAATATTAGTGTTTTAAGTGATGCGCGCGCTTCGTAAACGCGCGTGAGGGGGGTCCAAACGGGCCGAACGATGTCGGAATGGCCTGAAATCAGACGACAAATACGGGTGAGTTATTTATGAAGTGGTCGAGCAGACGACACGTCAATCGGACTTGTCGTGTGCCCGCGGTGACCGACAACGCAGTTATGGTGTCATAAACGGCCAGAACGGGCGTCCAACGGTCAAATTCATAGCGGACGACCACGGATTCACCCGAAACCACCGGGGAACATTCTAATTATTATTCGTGACGTGTACGCGCAGACGGAACGTCAATCGGACGTGCAGTTTGCGCGGTACGGGTCAATATTAGTGTTTTAAGTGATGCGCGCGCTTCGTAAACGCGCGTGAGGGGGGTCCAAACGGGCCGAACGATGTCAGAATGGCCTGAAATCAAACTAAAAATACGGGTGAGTTATTTATGAAGTGGTCGAGCAGACGGCACGTCAATCGGACTTGTCGTGTGCCCGCGGTGACCGACAACGCAGTTATGGTGTCATAAACGGCCAGAACAGGCGTCCAACGGTCAAATTCATAGCGGACGACCACGGATTCACCCGAAACCACCGTGAAACATTCTAATTATTATTCGTGACGTGTACGCGCAGACGGCACGTCAATCGGACGTGCGGTTTGCGCGGTACGGCTCAATATTAGTGTTTTAAGTGATGCGCGCGCTTCGTAAACGCGCGTGAGGGGGGTCCAAACGGGCCGAACGATGTCGGAATGGCCTGAAATCAGACGACAAATACGGGTGAGTGATTTATGAAGTGGTCGAGCAGACGGCACGTCAATCGGACTTGTCGTGTGCCCGCGGTGACCGACAACGCAGTTATGTTGTCATAAACGGCCAGAACGGGCGTCCAACGGTCAAATTCATAGAGGACGACCACGGATTCACCCGAAACCACCGTGAAACATTCTAATTATTATTCGTGACGTGTACGCGCAGACGGCACGTCAATCGGACGTGCGGTTTGCGCGGTACGGCTCAATATTAGTGTTTTAAGTGATGCGCGCGCTTCGTAAACGTGCGTGAGGGGGGTCCAAACGGGCCGAACGATGTCGGAATGGCCTGAAATCAGACGAAAAATACGGGTGACTGATTTCTAAAGTGTTCGAGCAGACGGCACGTCAATCGGACTTGGCGTGTGCCCGCGGTGACCGACAACGCAGTTATGGTGTCATAAACGGCCAGAACGGGCGTCCAACGGTCAAATTCATAGCGTACGACCTCGGATTGAGCTGAAACCACCGGGGAACATTCTAATTATTATTCGTGACGTGTACGCGCAGACGGCACGTCAATCGGACGTGCGGTTTGCGCGGTACGGCTCAATATTAGTGTTTTAAGTGATGCGCGCGCTTCGTAAACGCGCGTGAGGGGGGTCCAAACGGGCCGAACGATGTCGGAATGGCCTGAAATCAGACGAAAAATACGGGTGAGTTATTTATGAAGTGGTCGAGCAGACGGCACGTCAATCGGACTTGTCGTGTGCTCGCGGTGACCGACAACGCAGTTATGGTGTCATAAACGGCCAGAACGGGCGTCCAACGGTCAAATTCATAGCGGATGACCACGGATTCACCCGAAACCACCGTGAAACATTCTAATTATTATTCCTGACGTGTACGCGCAGACGGCACGTCAATCGGACGTGCGGTTTGCGCGGTACGGCTCAATATTAGTGTTTTAAGTGATGCGCGCGCTTCGTAAACGCGCGTGAGGGGGGTCCAAATGGGCCGAACGATGTCGGAATGGCCTAAAATCAGACGACAAATACGGGTGAGTGATTTATGAAGTGGTCAAGCAGACGGCACGTCAATCGGATGTGCCGTGTGCCCGCGGTGACCGACAACGCAGTTATGGTGTCATAAACGGCCAAAACGGGCGTCCAACGGTCAAATTCATAGCGGACAACCACGGATTCACCCGAAACCACCGTGAAACATTCTAATTATTATTCGTGACGTGTACGCGCAGACGGCACGTCAATCGGACGTGCGGTTTGCGCGGTACGGCTCAATATTAGTGTTTTAAGTGATGCGCACGCTTCGTAAACGCGCGTGAAGGGGGTCCAAATGGGCCGAACAATGTCGGAATGGCCTGAAATCAGACGACAAATACGGGTGAGTGATTTCTGAAGTGGTCGAGCAGACGGCACGTCAATCGGACTTGTCGTGTGCCCGCGGTGACCGACAACGCAGTTATGGTGTCATAAACGGCCAGAACGGGCGTCCAGCGGTCAAATTCATAGCGTACGACCTCGGATTGAGCTGAAACCACCGGGGAACATTCTAATTATTATTCGTGACGTGTTCAGGGGGCTGTCCGGGGGGTGTTTGGGGGGTTGTCCGAGGTCCAAGGGGGGGGGGGGGGTGGGGGGGTTGTCCGGGGTCCAAGGGGGGGGGGGGTGGGGGGTTGTCCGGGGGGCTATCCGGGGTCCAGGGTGGAGGGTTGGGGGCTGTACGGGGGGCTGTCCAGGGGGCTGTCCGCGGGGGCTGTCCGGGGGGGCTATCCGGTGGGTGTCCGGGGGGCTGTCCGGGGACCAAGGATGAGGGTGGGGGGGCTGTGCGGGGTCTGTCCGGAGGGTGTTTGAGGGTTCTTCAGGGGGTTGTCCGGGGTTGTTTAGGGGGCTGTCCGGTGGTTGTTCAGGGGGTTGTCCGGGGTTGTTCAGGGGGTTGTCCGGGGGGTGTTTGGGGGGTTGTCCGGGGTCCAAGGGGGAGGGTGGGGGGGTTGTCCGGGGGGCTATCCGGGGTCCAGGGTGGAGGGTTGGGGGCTGTACGGGGGGCTGTCTAGGGGGCTGTCCAGGGGGCTGTCCGCGGGGCTGTCCGGGGGGTGTTTGGTGGGTGTTCGGGGTCCAAGGGGGAGGGGGGGTTGTCCAGGGTCCAAGAATGAGGGGGGTTGTCCAGGGAGTTCTCAAACACACAACCACTAAAAGACAACAACATCCATAAAAACAGACAATATATAAAAATAACTCAACTCCAATACTATACTACGAGTCTAGATAAAACCAACAACTAGAATAGATTAAACATCAAATCTCAAGTCAAAAATGTAACGGATCAATATGTCCCACATCAGCATCACCATCTCTATCATCATCATCATCATCGCCCTCGTCATCGTCCTCCTCATCGTCCTCACCCTCCACAACGCCTTCCTCCTCGCCTTCGCCCTCCTCCTTGCCCTCCTCATCTCCCTCCTCTTCCGCATCAGACTGCTCGCCATCATCATCTTCAAGCTCGACATCGGCCTGACCACCACTGGAACTACCACCTGGTGCACCATATATAGAATGTATCGACGACATGTATTCATCAATCGCTGGGCTGGCCTCTGCTGGAAGTGTTGGACGTAGAACTTCAATAAATTTCATAAATGCACTGTTTGCCCTTGCAGACTGTTCTGCCGTCTCTGTGGCCCTTTTCTCAGCCTGTTCTGCCTGTGCCCTAACTTGCTGCAGCTCGGTGGCACTACAACTCGTACCTGAGGCAGGCCAATACCTCGTCGGGGCTATCCTAGGTCGGCAGCGTACTCTGCCAGAATGATCATCTCCCAACACCTGATGTAAGTGATCAGATGGCCCAAAATTGTCTGCTTCTTGGGCATCGAGGGCCTCTAAAGCATCCTGTTACAAATATAAATATATTGTTAAGTTACGAAATAGATATTAAAATATAAAATCAACAGATTAAAACTTACAATCTGCTGCTGAGTCGCTTCGTTGACAGCACGTCCATCCTTTTTTCGTCTACTCGAGCAAAACAGTTTTGCTCGAGTCACACGTCCTTCAATATTTTGTACTTGCCTCTACAATGACATTGAAAACAAAATTTATATAAAGACTTCAGCAAATAATTAAATAATTGAGGAAACAAAAGAAAATGTAAGTCGTAAAGAAAACTTATAAACAATTGTCATACCTGCTGCCTCTCATGATCCGGCATCGTCGTGCGTCCTAGTGTATGGAGGTATTTTTTTGCATCAATGTTTTTTTTATTTTTTCCAGATGATTCCTAAATAAAATTCGATAATGCAAAGGATAATATTAATGCAAAACTTGAAAGTAATTATTTAAATACCTCAAATGTAATTCATACCTTAAACTGGGTACTCGTCCAATGAGTAATCATCTGACGATACTGCTCTATAGGACAATCATCCACAACTGGTACCGCCTCTAACTCAGTGCCAACTCTAGCACGCCAGCCAATATACAGCTCATGCTTTTAGGCTCTCCAAAGCTCGCCTAAATCCTTTAGACGTTCCATTCGTGCACCCTCACCATCAGGAAAATTAAATCGAAGCTGAAATGAAAATATTAATTTATATAAATACAAAAAAAATTCATGGCATTAAATACAACAGATTTTTTTACCCATATCTCTGCCCAAGCTCTATCTTTGACCTCATGTGGCAAATGTCTCCACGACAGCGGGCTGACGGGAATGATGTCGGAGTATTTGGCAAGCGTCGCCATAAAACTCCGACATTGCTGCCCTGTTTTCTCAACCATCTGATTGTCTTCATTATATTCCACCATAACCTGTGTCCGACGGTTCCACACCGAACGCATGCGTGTACGGCCCCGCCCCCGCCTCCTTTCAGTAGTTGTATCTGTCATGAAAGAAAAACAAATATTTTATCAAAACATGTTATAATGAAAATAAATATTGCTATAAAAATTTGATAGGGTTTTATAAATATACCTGTGCTAGTCTGATCAATGAGTGGCGCCGGATCCACAGAACCTGATGGAACACCCTCTGGTGGAACAGGAGTCGAAGACGATGGAATATAAAAGCTCGGAGAGACAGAAGTAGAAGGAAAAGAAGATGGAACAACTGTATGACCTGATGCTGACTGGGGAGTGGGAATCATCATGGGATGTGAAAATGATGGGGCAGAAGATGCAGAAGGTAGCGAAAACATGGGAGGTCTAAATATCCCGTGTGTCCCTAACGACACACCGGGATCAGAATGTGGGAAGGCTGAAATGTCAGTGGGAGGGGCAGGGTCTAGTCGGGCACGCACAGTTCTATGTCCACCTCTGGTACGAACCCTCCTCGTACCACCGGCCTGAGTACTAGGACCAGTACTAGGCTCCTCGTCGAATAACTGTCGACGTAATGGTGGATCCTACAAAAAAGTTTACAAAAAAAATTAATCACATGACATTATATATTTTGTAAATATATATATATATATATATGAAATAAAGTACTCACTGTAGGCACTAATGGTGGAATGCCCATCTCCTCCATCCGACGATTGTTCTCCGCCATTTTTTTTCTTCGTCTCTCTTCAATTGGCTTCATTTCCTGCATTGGAAAACAAATATGTAATTAATTAGAAAAAGAAAATTAATGTGTAAACCAAAAAACTAAATATATGAGGGAATGAGGGGATTCATTGGTAATTTAGCTATCAATTGTTTTAGAAGAGCTTGAATGAATTTAATAAAACATAAAAGTTGTAATGTTCACCAAGTTAGAAATATTGTTTGATTTGGTTTGAATACAGTTCAATTCCAAATTAGAAAATGCAATTCAAATAAAACAGCAACCAATAAACATTGAAAATTCACATAACGGTCAAGTCAGCTAAAACATATTTGTGATCAATACTAAATAAATATGAATATTACCAACCTTAACAACCCAACTCGAGGTAAACCAAAAGAATTGAGAACATGGATGAATGATTCTATATATTTCCAACCACAACTTCAGGTTCACAATCAACTCTGACAATTGAGCTATTGGAGTCATCAAAAGAAATAAATGGATTGGTTCCAATGGCAATAGGGACAGTGTCAATTCCATCATCAGCATCATCAAAAATATGTCTTGGAATTACTTCAACTACGACACCAAATTCAGGTTGAAGTTGATCTTTGACATAAAAAACTTGTTTAGCCATTGATGCCAATACATATGGTTCTTCGGTTGCAAGAGTGCGGGTCATATTAATTACTCGAAATCCACAATCATCAATAAATGTGCCATGTCTCGTCATCGAATCAAACCAATGGCATTTCATCACTGTGACTCGTCCATGAGAGTAATAATCCAATATTATTATTTTCTCAACGACTCCATAATAACCCACATTTTCAAGTCGCGGTCTACTATCTGATGCGCTGGCATAACAATCTGTTGTGGCAGTAACCATAATACCATCATGTTGTGTTCTCATGTTTTTGGCTCGTTCAGTGACAATAAATCTGTACCCATTGATAACAATTGATTTACAGTCACGAACCACGGTATTAGGACCAAAAGCCAAAGCTCTTATTTCCTCAGAGACAGAGTCAGCAGACAAACTCAATACCTGCAATATAAATGACAGTTAAACTTAAGTAAATATTGAAATAATTAATTTAAACAGTAATATTTTTACCTTCAATTTTAACCAAGCAGAAAACTCTTTGCTATGCAAAGTCTCTCTCCTTCTCAAAGATAAAGAACGATGCTTCCTATTTATCATTGTTTTATGTTCCCTGTAGATAAAAAAATATGAATAGTTTAACAGATATATATGTAAGATATACATATTCAATTTTGTTACCTGATATAGTCATCGAACAAATCACAGTTGAACAAAACTGTGCGATGTGCCATCTCCCGCTCTTCATGGCTTAATGTCTTCAATGTATATGATCCAGGAATTCCTCCTATTTGAGGAAGTGATGGAAAACTGGGTTCAATTTGCTCATATTGTTCTTCTTCATTTCTCATTGGTCTGTTCATTCTTGTAGTAAGATCAGACAAATACATTGAACAGAAATCCATACATTCTTGAGCTAAGTAACCGTTCACGATAGAACCTTCGGGATGATTCTTGTTTCGAACATAAGACTTTAATGTGAACATATTTCTTTCAGTTGGATACATCCAACGAAAAGAAACAGGTCCTCCGAGAAGTATTTCAGTTGGAATATGGACAGTCAGATGCAGCATGCATGTGAAAAATGATGGGGGAAATATTTTCTCCAACTTACACAAAATTAATGGGGCATCTGTCAACATTTTTTGCAAGAAAGACTTGGACAACTTCTTAGCACAAATATCTCTAAACAAATGGTACAACCGAATAACACCCACCCTTACATTATTGGACAAAAGATGACGGATTGCTATTGGAAGCAACTCATGCAGTAGAACGTGATAATCATGAGTCTTCAAAGATTTTAGCTTCAACTCTCTTCTGTTGACCCGTTTAGATATGTTGCTTGAATAGCCATCAGGAACTCTTATAGTCTCTAATACTTCCAAAAATTGTTTTTTTTCAGTAGGTGTCATCACATAAGAAGCACATGGAAGTTGCCATTTATTTTCACTGATACGCACAGGATGCAATTCTGGTCTGATGCCCCAATCCACCAAGTCACGTCGAGATCATAAATCATCTTTTGTCTTCCCCTTGACATTTAGAAGAACTGAAAGCAACATTTCACATATATTCTTTTCAATATGCATTACGTCTAAGCAATGACGTAGCAAATTGGTTGACCAATAGGCAAATCAAAAAAGATACTCCTCTTCCTCCAATTGTAACAGGTTTCTGTGGAAACATTCTTTCTCTTTCCAGATTTCATTTGACCCTTCCCGAACGAAAAACTGAAATCTTTCAATTCATTAAGCACATCAGTTCCAGACATACGCTGAGGTGGATCATCGGTCTCTATAGTATTATCAAATCTTCGACGATTCATTCTATATGGATGATCCTTTGGAAAAAATCGTCGATGTCCCATAAAACTGAAACTACAACGATGTTTCAGTCTTCTAGATCGTGTATTCTTCATAAAAACTGGACATGACAGTTTCCCCTTCGTGCTCCATCCAGACATCATTGCATAAGCCGGAAAATCATTGATTGTCCACATAAGCGCAGCGCGCATCTGAAATATGTCTTTCGAACATGCATCGTATGTGCGCACACCCACATCCCAAAGAAGCTTCAACTCTTTTATTAAAGGTTGCATGTATACATCAATATCAATGCCAGGATCAGAAGGACCAGATATGAGTATACTCATGAAAGTGAAAGGTTTTTTCATACACAACCATGGGGGAAGATTATAAATGTGTATAAAAACTGGCCATGTGCTGTGCGAAGTAAGCATCTGCCCAAACGGATTAAAACCGTCGCATGAAAGACCCAGCCTCACATTACGCACGTCAGCTGCAAAATCAGGATGTCGAGCATCAAATCTCTTCCATGCAAATCCATCTGCAGGATGAACCAACTCATCATCAGTCTTCTTTCTCTCAGTATCATGCCATCTCATTTTTATTGATATGTCATCAGACATAAAAAGATTCTGGAGTCTGGGGATCAATGGAAAGTGCCACATTACTTTCTGTGGAACGCGGGATGGTGTTCCATCAGATTTTGACTTCCAGCGGGATGTGCCACATTTTATACAATCATTTCGTTCAGCGGTTTCCTCCCAGAATAAACTGAAATCTTTCGGGCAAGCATGAATTTTGTTTCTTGAAAATCCAAGTTCCTCAACTAACTTCCATGCCATATAGTGGTTTGAGGGAATATCTGCATCATCTGGAAGTAAATCCTTCAAGAGGGTAAGAATGTAATCGATTGCTGTATTAGAAATCCCATACATAGTTTTCCCATGAAATAATCGGATTAAAAATTCCAGCTTTTTCATTTTATCGCATTGCCGATATACTGGAGTCGTGGCAACATCATTCAATTTTTTCACCCTATCAATATCATCATTTTCACTAGATGCATCAGCTGTCCTCATATCGAAGTCTTCTTGAGTCGAAATCCTTTCTTTTTCATGATGACGAATAAACGGAAACCGATCATCTAACAAATTCTCCATTCCAGTCTTTTCATTTCGATCATCACCAATTTGAGATTTCGTTTTCTCCCCATTGTGATACCACAGAAAGTAGTTTGCTTGAAACCCATTTTTGGTTATGTGGTAGCTGACTTCTTCACGGCTCAACCAAGGTCTACCAACACAATTGGAACATGGGCAGTGTATGCGACCACTATCTGAAGCATTGTGAAATGCAAAATCTATAAAGCTCTCCAAATTGTTTTGAAAATCATCTGAGATCCGATCGGTTTCATACATCCAACTTCTGTCCATTCTGTAAAAAGAATTTATATAAGTCATTTTGTCATAAACAATTCAATAGGCATTAACTATAATAGAATATACATTTAAGTAAATGATAAAGGAAGAAAATAATCAAGGTATCAACTACACATGTCAAAAAAACATACAAATGTGTTATTGAAAAAATGTAAAACCAACAAGAACTTAATGTGTTATATCACATAACAGCATGACTCATCCCATAACCATATTAGTAGGGTATCATGAACATGAATAACATCAACCTTGTGTCATCCTCCTACCCTACATGACCCCAACCACATGCCACATCTTATTATAGCCTTATCACATCACACCTCATCGAAAAACACTAGGGAAATCATAGTACATCTCACCTGAAGACACATGGACAATCACATCGCATCTTGCCTAAAAACACATGGTCAATCACTTTTGAAGGAAGAGTAGGGAAGACATGGTAGCTATCCAAACATATAACCACCATCCTAGATATTAGAAAAAATACCCATAACTCAAAACCTCTGATTGTTGGTAAGTTTATCCAACTCTAGTTGGGAATGTGTAGAAATAACATAAAAATACATGATATATAGATAGCACAAAATACTCAACCTATGGGTTCACATTAACTACATAATCACACACTTCACTACTACCATAAAACACATAAACCACACCACCACCACACAAGACGCATATCATTGGAATATAATTCTACATTCAATAAGTCTATCTATGGAATTATCATAAGAATCCATGTATCAATTGGAATATAATTCTACATTCAATAAGTCTATCTATGGAATCCCTCCCTTGGATCCATGTATCACCAATGGATTAATCAATATTCAAAGAAATGAGTCTATCCATGGAATTCCACTGTGAATCCATTTATCACATAAAGCATATAAGTTAATAGAAACAAGATTATATACCTGACATCCTAATAGAATCCATGTATCACTATTTACTATTAATCATTTAATGAATTTCATTTCATTTAAACAATTCATTAAACATACCAAGGTCAAAAACAAAGATATTTAATACAACTCACCTCAAAATGGTGACTCAATCAAATAATAACCTGAAAACAATGAAGCTTCATTTACTCATGTTGTAATGACAAGATAATGAGATTCTCTTGCTTAATCAATCAATTCTATATCATGGTCTCAACATAACTCATAATGGCTAGAAATTCAATGAAAATTCAAGCACTCACATGGGAATTTTTAATATAACACTCCTAACAAGACTATAAAGATATCACATGCATTAGTTATAATATATCTAACATGGTAGCATAAAATATAAGATAAATTTAATCCAATTTCATAGATTCATAGCATAGTCTCTACTTTACTCACATTGGCAAGGCAATACAATTAAAAAATGTGTTAAAAAATAATTGGCATTCATGTGTTAAAGGGGAATGCAAACCATAAAATACCCTTAATTAATTTAATTTACAATTCAATTCAGAAATCGAACAATCAATTCGATTTATATAACCTTTCACAAATGACATCCCATGTTCAAGGGGTAAAATCCAAAAAGGAATTTTCAAGAAAACTCACCCTTAGGCGCCGGCAGTAGCTCCAAAATCGTCTAAACTGAAGGGAAAAATAAAAATAAGTTTAAATACTATCCAAACATTTGAATACCTTTTGGTGGTGTGAATTTCACTTTGAATTGTTAAAAAATCAAATTGGTAGGATGTTAGAACCAAAGTGATCTGAGTTTGAGAATGATAATGATTTTTTATTTTTGTAAATTTATTTTCAAGTTGATCAATGTATAAATATGAAGGACTAAGACATAATTTATTTCATGATCCATAAAATACATTCCCAATAATAAAATCCAAGGATCTAGAGGAATCACATCTTTTTAAGATTACATACATAAATTCATGATCAGAAATGTAAAAAATAGGATTATTTAAAACTCCACATAATTCTTATACAATCCATAGAAATTATAAAACTATATATGACAATCCAAGGCACAAAAAAACAACTTTGAAAGTTATCTCAACACCCCACAAGCCGGATGCCACACTAGTTAGGGATAACACTCAACTAGATGGAGGTTTTACTCATTGAGATCCAAACATTTGAATACCTTTTGAGATAAAGAAGAAGAAGAACCTGAAGAAGAGCTGGAATCCGGCCGGCAGTATCTCCAAAATCGGCTGCTGCTGCTCCCGTTAGGGCTCTGTAACGCGAATGGGGGAGAGAACGGGCGGCTGGGTTTTTGGGGAAAACCTTTGCCAACGGTTTTTTAAAACCGTTGGCATATGTATGTTTTTCCCAACGGTTCTCATGAACCGTTGGGAAAAACTCCCAAAAAACAAAGTTTTCCCAACGGTTCATGAGAACCGTTGGGAAAAGCCTCACAAAACACATATATCCCAACGGTTCATTAGAACCGTTGGGAAAAACCTCCCTATTCACATATATCCCAACGGTTCTAATGAACCGTTGGTAAAAGCCTCCACTATTCATCTTACACCAACGGTTTCATAGAACCGTTGGTATGTAAGTGTGGGGAAAAACACGAATTCCAGTAGTGACTCCATTCTTTAGAACTCTCAATATATTAAATGGTCTAGACCACTTGGAATTCAGTTTTATAGGGAAGAATTTGAGTCTAGAATTAAAGATGAGGAAATTCTATCCAGGTTTGAATTCTTTGGATTGAATGATAGAATCATGAAAGATTTTAGTCCACTATTTATAAATCCTTTAATTATCATAACTCTCTCTTCTAATCTCATTGAGTTCACTTAACTCGAGTAATATCCTCTCACCAACACTCTTAAAATCAAATTTTAGAGCCTTAATTTCCAAATAAGACCTGTGTTGCAATTCCACAAGTAAATGAAATCATTTTCCAAACAACAACCTATAAGGAGACATACCTACTGGGGTCTTGAAATCAGTTCTATATTCCCATAAAGATTCATGCAATTTAAGAGACCAGTATTTCCTATAGGTTGACACAATTTGATCAATTATTTGTTTTAGTTCTATATTTTAAATATCCACTTATCCACTGGACTGTGGATGATAAGGAGTACCAGTTTTATGAACACAAACATATTTTTCCATCAAATATTTAAACTTATAGTTCTTAAAATGTGTTCCATTATCAGTGATAAAGGATTTGGGAACTCTAAATCTTGTAAAGATGTTCTTTTTTACAAAATTTATTATAGAGTTGGCTTGATTGTTGGGAAGTGAAACTATCTCAACCCACTTTGTCACATAATCTACATCAATAAGAATATACTCATTTCTAGGAGATGAAGGAAATGGAACCATGAAATATAAACCCCAGACATAAAAAATCTCTACTTCCAGAATTCCTTTTTGGGGTAACTCCTGCTTCCTACACACATTGCCTAACCTATGGCACTTGTCATAGCCAACCACAAAGTTCCTAGCATCCTTAAAAAGGGTAGGCCAATAGAAACCAGATTTTAAAACTTTCTGAGTAGTCCTTTAACCACCATGGTGACCTCCCCAAGGTGAGGAGTGACAAATCTCTAAAACAAGAAACATATCTTCCTCAGGCACACATTTACTAAGAATACCATCAACACATCTCCTAAACATTAGGGGATCATATCATAGATAGTATTTAAGATCAGAAATGAGTTTCTTTCTTTGGTTATTAAACAAATTTTTAGGAAAGAATACTACTATAAAGAAGTTGGCAAAATCTGCAAACCATGCAGATTTCTTGATAGAAACAGTGAGTATCTTTTCATCAGGAAAGGAAGAGTTTATTTCCCTAGGATTTTCTGATTGAGTAAGAGGAAGCCCAGATAGGTGGTCAAGAACTAAATTTTCAACTCCCTCCTTATCCCTAATCTCTAAATCAAACTCTTGTAGCAAAAAAATCCATCTAATTAGCCTGGGTTTAGTTTCTTTCTTAGAGATAAATTACTTTAAGGTAGAATGATCAGTGAAAATGATGAATTTTGAGCCTAACAAATATTGTCTAAACTTCTCAAGAGAAAAAAACAATAGCTAGAAATTCTTTTTCAGTGGTGGTGTAATTCTTTTGGGCCATATCTAGTAGTTTACTAGCATAATACACCACATGAAACTTCCTATCTTTCCTCTATCCAAGGACAACACCTATAGACAAATCACTAGCATCACACATATGTTCAAAAGGTAACTTCCAATCAGGTGTAGTGATAATGGGTGATGTAATGAGTTTTTCTTTTAATAGATTAAATGATTTCAAACAGTTTTAATAAAAGTTGAAAGATGCATCCTTGAACAGCAAAGAACACAAGGGCTTAGTGATTTTGGAAAAGTATTTTATGAATATCTAGTATAAACCGACATTCCCTAGGAAACTTCTAACACCTTTTACATTTTCAGGAGGTGGGAGTTTTTGAATGACTTCTATCTTAGTAGTATCAACATATAGACCTCTCTTGTACACCTTATGACCAAGCACTATACCTTTTGTGACCATTAATTGACACTTCTCTCAACTAAGAACAAGGTTGGTTTCAATGCATCTTTTTAAGACTAAATCAAGATTTCCAAGACAAGAATAAAAAGTGCTACCCACAATGGAGAAATCATCCTTTAAAACCACTATGATTATTTAAATAATATCTTAAAGGATAGTCATCATACACCTTTGAAAGGTGGATGGAGTTCCACACAACCCAAATGGAATCTTCCTGTAAGACAATGTCCCAAAGGGGCATGTGAAACTAGTCTTTTCTTGATCCTATAGAGCAACAAGAATCTAGTTGTAACCAGAATACCCATCCAAGAAACAAAAAAAATTCATTTCCAGTAAGCCTCTCAAGCATTTGATCAAGTAAGGGCATTAGAAAATGATCCTTCCTAGTGGCTTCATTAAGCTTCCTATAATCAATACATACTCTCCATTTTGTGGATTTCATAACTTGTATTTATTCATTATTTTCATTTTTTACTATAGTGAAACCTCCTTTCTTGGGGAAAACCTATACAAGGATGACCCAAGCACTATCAGATATGGGATTGATTATACCAGTGTTTAACAGTTTGATCACTTTCTCTCTTGCTACTTCTTTCATGTTTGGATTCAATCTTTTTTGACACTATATCCTAGGCTTACGGTCAGGCTCCATAGGTATTTTATACATGTAGAATGAGGGACTAATACCATTTATATCAAATATGGTCCAACCTATGGGAGATTTAAACTTCTTCAAAACACTCAATAGTCTTTCCTCTTGATTCTCATTAAGCTCAGCAGAAATTATGACATGCAAAGTGGAATTATCACCCAAAAATGAATATTTCAAATGAGTAGGGATTGGTTTTAGTTCAAGAGTGGGTGGTTCTACACTCGAAAGAAGACTCTCAGGCCTGGGAGGTCTAAGATCTTCAACATATATCTTGTAATTAGTATTAAATGATGAAATATTTTCAATTTCTAGCTCAGATTTAGAAATAACAATGCCTCTGTCCAAACTGGACAACACACTATCCAGATTTTCCTGATCAAAATTCAATAAGTTTATCAAATAAGAATCATCAAGTTGTTGCAAAAGTTCTCCCTAAAAATCATAAAAGTGATCAGAAAGGTTGGTGTTAATAGAAACACCCTCAAATTCACTCAAAAAGTTCCTAAGTTCAGGAACAAAGGACTCATCTAAAGCAGAAACTAGTTCTGGAGAATTTTCCAGATTAGGTGTTTGAGCAGAATTTTCAAGTTCTAAGACAAATTCAACAATATTTTTAGCTTATAAATTATTTTCTTTAGCATAGGATTGATTTTAATATTATTTAGAGTTTCCAATTGAGTTATCATCTTCTAAGGACTATACTATTGAACAATTTTCAGAAAAAGTTGGTCATTTAACATTTTTAAACACATTGAACTCTTCTTGTTGTTATCCAATTTTAAAAATAATATGAACCTTTGAAACATAAATAAAAACACCACATGTGGACAAGAAAGTCTTACCCAAGATGATGGGCATCTCTTGATCACACTCCATATCTAATACTAGAAAGTCTGCTGGTAGAAATAGCTTCCCTACCCCAACTAGAAAGTCATATACCCTACACACAAGATGAGTGAAAGATCTACCTGCCAATTGCAGTATGACTGTGGTGGGTTGAAGGTCACCCAACCTCAACTATATAAACAGTGAGTATAGAAGAAAATTAATATTAACACCTAATTCACACAAACAGTTGATCTAATCCGAATTTCTTAGTGTGCAAGGTATAACAAAGTTGCCTAGGTCTTTCGATTTAGGTGGGATTTTCTTTTTAAGCACAACACTGCACTCTTTAGTGAGGTTGTAAGTAGAAAATTATTCCAGGGTCCTTTTGTTATAAATAATTTTTTTTAAAATATTTCAAGTAAGATGGGATTTGAATTAAGGCTCGAATGAAAGGAATGTTTACTTGAAGTTTGTAAAGGAGACCAAGGAACTGAAGAAGTTCATCCTTGGTGTTACTTTGTGGTTTCAACTTCTTAGGGAAAGGGATGGGTGGGGAAATCTTTTTTAAGGACAATGGGTATATCCCTCACCTCTTCACCAACTTTTTCTTTTCCTTCATTCCTTTTATTTTTAGATGAATTTTCATCTTGTGCTTCTGATGATAAATTCAGATTTCCATCATTTTCAAGATTTTTCTGTGAACTTACAACATGTGAACAAATCAGATTATTGTTACCAGATTCAACTAGATTTTCATTTTGGGCATTTTAATGGTCTTTTTCAACAACAATTTGAGTATTAATCCCACTTCTAGTTACCACAACCATGGAATTATTTCTAGGGTTAAGATCAGTGGTATTTAGAAGTCTACACTTTTTCCTAGATGAAAAATCTATATAAAGTTGACCTAGATATGTTTCCATATTTTTCATTCTAACACCAGTTTTCATTTTATCTGACTCATAATGATTTTGATTTCTGGTTAGCTGAGTCAAGATTAGATCAAGCTTAGAAGACATTTGATTATCATTGTTTCCTTATGCATTTGAAGACTCACCCCTTTGTTCATTTTGAAAGTTTGGTCTTGGTTGGTTAGAGAAATTAGGGGAAATGGATTGTTTAATTAAGCCTTGATCTTTCCAGAAAAAATTTGGATGGTTCCTATAGCCTTGATTGTAGTTGTTTGAAAATGGATATTCTTTAAGAGTCATTCTAGGACCATAGTTAACAAAATTAGAATTTTATTGATGTTGGGATGGCATATAAAATTTAGGAAAATAGTTTTCAGTATGCCCAAACATACCACACTGGACACACTATTCCCTTAAAGTTTGGTTGGTGTTTTGATAAGCAAGTTGGTTAATAGTTTTCTTTGAGTTCTGATTCATTAAATATTGCAATTGGTTGGTGATTCTAGCAAGTTGAATTTGAGTTTCATTCATTGAACCAGTATTTGACTTAACATTTCTATTGACTATTTTTCTTCTTGAATTTTTATGTTGTGAATTCAGTGTAAGATTATTAAAAATTTATCTCAATTCTTTATCTGTCTTGTCAGTGTAGTTACCCCCAATAGCTTGGTCAACTAGATTCTGTCCATAGGATGAAAAACCTTCATAAAAAATATCCATGAGAAGGTGGGATGTGAGTTGATGATGGGGAAACTTCCTAAGAAGATCCCTAAATCGATCCTAGGCTTCATGAAAAGCTTCTCCATCCTCTTGATAAAACTAGTTATTTTTTGTTCTCAGTTCACCTTTCAATCTTTGGGGATAAAACTTCATGATAAATGAGTTATACACTTGATCCCAGTTTTAAAAAATTTTCTCATCTAGGCTCAAAAACCAATTCCTAACATTCCCTTTAAGGAAAAAGGGAAAGACTCTCATTCTTAGCTCATTCTCTGTGAGTCCAAGAAGAGGTATTTTTTGCATAGTATTATAGAAATATCTAATGAAGGATAGAGAGTCCTCATTAGACAGTCCATTAAATACAGGCAGTAGTGAAATGTGTGACTGTTTTAGCTCAAAATTTCTAGCTCTAGGACTAAGTCTAATGGACGATGGATTGCTTGAAACTTGAGGAAGTTGAAACTCCCTCATCCTAGGACTTTCAAATTTATCTAGAAGTTCTGGTTGATTTTTAAAGTTGTTAGGTTCATGAACTCTCTCATCCAGATTTTCCATTTCAAATTTGTTTTTATTTCTTAGAGCAGTTAAGTGTTTATCTAATTCAGGGTTTAGGGGATTTCATCTAACACCAGAAGTTCTTGTGCTCATACAAACAACAGTAGACAATATTCAACAGTAAGAAAATAGCAACAAGAAATGAAGAAGATTTTTTTTACACTTTTCAAATTGTTTTAATTGTTTTTAGATTTTTTTACATGTGATTTTTTTTAGTTTTTTTAGAAAAATATTAGCTTGTGCCTTCCCCAAAAATGGTTCCAAAAAACTTTACTTGAACCATCATTGAATGTGGTCAAAGTTTAAGTATTTATTTTCCTACTAACTACAGTATATGTGGCAAGCAGGGTCAAACCCACAGAGAAGAAAAATTTGACCACTATTCTTCTAAAAACTTTCAAAAGAGCCCACTGTTGTTAGTAGTGAGGTAGATTTTTTTTTAAAACTTTCAATTTTTTATTGTGTTTATTATAAAGCAAAAATTAAACACCTCAATATTTTTGAGGTTTTTTATCTAAACTCTAATGAAACAAGAAACATGCTAAAAAAAAGTAATAGAGTTATAATTTGCTGATAAATGAACAATCAAGAGAAATATATCTAGGAAAAAATCTCAAATCTACTAGTCATGAAAATATTATTTCTCACGTTAATGACTAAAACTAGTAACACTGAAAATAAGTGGTTTATTTCCCTCACCAAAAGATAAATCACTCAAAATGATTAATCTTTGAGTTTACCACTCCAAGATTAATCAACTGTGATAATTCTGGTTTGAAAAAGATGACAGAACGAACTCACCGTAAGTTCTGAAGTTTTCATTTCAATTTTGATGTTTAAGAAAATTAATCCACAATCAGACTCACTAAATGATTATGGAGTTTAGAGATTAAGTTCTAGTGGTATATTACAGTTGAATTTAATCAGATCTAATCTCGCTGATCAATTCTGATCACATTTAAAATGATAGTGATAAGGAAGAAGAACAGAAACCAACAAACTCAATTTTAACCCTAAACTGGAGGATTTAGCCTAACATTATCTCTATTACTTAAAATAAAATCATTAAATTACAAAGATAGAGAATTTAAATAAAACAGTGGAAGAGATCTCCCTCTAGTAGCTCGAATCGTTGCTGCTCCTTGTCCATGGGTCTCCAGGAAGTGGTTCTCTGAGAAGTGCTCCATGATTCGCCCCCAGGCTCTCTTCTACTTAGAAGTGTATGATTAAATGTATCGAATGTCTTCCTTTTTTTTCTCACTGCTCTGTTTTAAAATTACTTTCACCTACTGCACGTCACCCTCTGTTTTCCACTAACTTCAAGGTTCCCTCACTTGTGCACCACATAGGTGTGTTTTTTCGCGACTGACACGTCACACTAGCTTTTCCCTTGTAACTAACTCCCAAAGAGTTAGTTGAATGTACCTGGATGGGATTACATTTTGTGTATGAACCTACAAAGGAAAGAAAAAAAAGTTAAAAAATATGGAAATAAATAAATAAATATTAAATAGTTAAAGTTATTTGTTTATTAAAACGTCTTTAAAAGGTTTAATAATGTTATTATTTATTAAGTTATTGATTTTTATTTTAAATTTATTTGATTATATTACTTTATTTTAATTTATAAATTGTTAAAATTTTGGTTTTTAAATTTATTTTATTAGTTAATTAGTACATATCTTATTTAATTATTAAGTTTATTTAAGAAATTTATTTATTATTATTAATTTTTTAATTAGTTTAATGGTTGTTAGTTATTTTTATATTAATTTCATTTCACCCCCCAATCACGCTGCACTGTAGGGGGATAATTGAAAAACTAATTAATAATTTTATTGAATAAGTTTTTTTAGTTTAGTTTTTTTATTATTTTTTATATAATTATTATTTTAGTTATCTTCTTCCTCTTCCCCCTAATCACACTGCACAATAGGGGGGAAATTGATTTTCCATTCTTCATTCTGAAGAAACCGATGCAACATGTTTCAACCATCTGACTCCTCCTTGCGATGGTGGTGTTCCAGATCGAGAAACGTAACGACAGTCCAGGTAGTGTAGAAATAGGTGACAGCAATGGACAATGGGTCGACCTCCTCTCTGGTGGACTCCTCAGCTCCTGCTCGGCTTAGCAGCGGTGACAACTCGACCTACTTCAAACAGTGACAAATTTATTTTCCAGATCCAATGGATCAGGGTTCAACAATGGTGGCATGAGCCTCTTTGCACAATGGCATCAGGGGGGAGGTTTTAAGTTCTACTCACAAACCATATTTGTGGTGGCTTCAATTTCTCCTTCAAATAATAGGATAAATCTAGTTTGGGGTTTGAGTTTGCGGATATGAAAAAAAAGAACAACAACCTGGTTTGGATAGCTTAGGACGACAACTTGGATTTTAGTGTTGCGGTGAGAAACAGGTGTGGGTAAGGAAGAATTGGTTTTATGAAATCAGTATTTTGAAATTTCAAGTGTGATTAATTGTTTGGGTTCCGATTGTTGGTGGGTTTCCTGGAATGGATGAGCGCAGGAAAGGTGTGTGAAGAAGGAGAATTCATGGGATGAAATCGTGACGAGGTGCGGGCTACGGATGCCAGGCTACGAGAGGTGTCACACTGTGACCGGTGGGTTAAGAGGTTGAGGGATGACTGGTTGTGGTGGCACTGTGTGAGAACGGTGTGATGAGAAATGGTGAGACAGTGATGAAAATGGAAAACAGTGCCAAGAGGAAATGGTGGATGAAACTTGTTGTGCCACCATTTTGGGTGAAACCGTGAGGATACAGTGCGAAATGCAGTTGGGTGGCACTGTGAGGGTCTGAGACCATAAGAAAGGTTTACGGTGGCACTGAAACGCTGCAAAACAAACAGAAGAATAAAGTAAATTAAAACTTAAATAAAATCTGAACAAAATAATTAATTAAAACTAAAATTAATTAAAATAATTGAAAATTTAGGTACTCATAAACTTTAATAAACTTAAAAAACCATTTAAACTTGAGTTAAATTATTACTAACTTTAATTTATAAAACATAAATTGTTACTAAACTTAAACAAAAATTAATAAGAAACTAAATTATTAAAAGTTAATATAAAACTTAAAAATTTATAAAACAAAGTTAAATTACTTAAAATAGCCTACTGAATCAAATTAAATTAATTAAAGTAGACATATAATTATTCTATTATTAAACAATTATGTAAATTAATGAAATTAAATTAAAGAGATTTAATAAATGAAATAAGTTTATAATATTAAATTTATAACTTATGAATTTGTTAAAAGACATCTAAAAATTAGATTATGTCATTTTAAAATAATTATATTTTAATACATGAAATGTTAAATTAATAATTACATTATTTACTTACAAATCATAATTAATTAATTAATTAATGTTAAATTATTAAATATACAGACAAAAAGACCAAACTAAATAAAAAGTTATTAGACTATAAAATTAAAGTAATAAATAAATTAATAACATATAAGATTAAAATACAATTTTAATTAATTTTTTTAATTAATAAATTTAACTATAAAAATACAAAAGACCACTTATTTAGTAAAAATTACAAAAATAACTAATTAAATCATTAAAAATTAATTAAAAAGATATGGAAAAACATGTGTTTTTAAGGCCACATCATTTATGTATTTTCATTAATAGAAAAAACATAGATTTAAGATAATATTCAACCATAATACCAACCCGATCTTGTATTGTAAAAAAAATCCATGCATCATATATTGTCAAAAAATTCACTTCAAACTTGTAAGGGATAAACATTATAAATAATAACCAAGTTAAAAATTCATTACTATGGTAATGGTAAAAAGGTTTAACGAGGTGTTAAAATAAATAAACAAGGGTCAAAATGAGAAAAAAAACATGAAAAAATCAGATTATATGAATCTATTTTGATCCTATCTCATCCCATATTTTAATTTGATATAATATGGATCCAATTTCTTCTTATAGTGACTTTATAATATTTTAATATTCTTAATAATTACAAGTACTCTACTCACCTCACTTATAAAAGGGTAGCTTCTATCCTCTCTTCTACACAACACATGATCCCCATGGTTTGGAAAAATTCCATCCGAATAATCTCAAAAAATCAATATCCAAGACCTTGAGGCTCTGGGTTTCCTAAAAGAATCATCCAAGAATATTTAATGTACTTTTTAGAGGAATATACACAAATAATAATTATATATTCTTATTGATATTTTTCACATTTAGTTATTATTAATGAAATTCTTCAAAAACTATCTTAAAATGATGAAATAACTATCTTTATTATATTGATATTTTTTTATGTTAATGGTATATCCATTTTATCTCTCTTCCCCATCCGTTGGTAAATGATAATGTCACTTGTGTCTACATGTGGACTACCACATCCAAAAATTGATGTATTTAATTTTTCATTTCCTATTTAAATGGTTTCTAATAAGGATAGATTTAATGAATATATATATATATATATAACATATGATATAATTATAATTCATTAAATGTTATTAATCATATACCTATCTTTAATTTCATCCATCAATAAGTGAAAGCAACACCCATGAATATGCATGGACCACCATATACATTAAGTGTTGTAATTCATTTTTCATCACTACTTTATATGAATGGTTATAAAAGTATATATAATAAATTAATATGATACCTATTATATAGTTAAGATTTTGGATATGATGAAATCATGAACAAAGAGCAAGGACTTGAATCGCCAAATTGAAACATGCATGGGAAACATACCATATTTTCACCCAAATGTTCATTTTAATGAAGAATTATTAATAAAAAGGTAATTTTAAATTATAATGGAATTATAGATAGTAATATGTATTTGTCATGACCCATCCCCCGGAGCCCATATTGTGACTACCCCAAGCTCGCCTTCCATAGGCCAGGGCCTGGCGACTAGCACCAAAGGCATAAATCCCTAAATTGGGAAGGCATTGCCTTTATAACTATAAACAAACACAATAGAGTAAACAACAGGAAGAAAATCACTAAGTAAAACTATATACAAAAGAAGTCCTGGAAAGTAAAAGGGGCAGGAAATACAATCTCACCAGGAATGTATAAGTACAACTGAAAGCAAGTACAACTGTAGAAAAGTAAAGCAGCTACTAGGTCATCCTCCAGGGTTCCAACCTGAAGGGGAGGTACAGATAGCCTCCTCAGCACTCCCGACCATCCGTCTCCTTTGTGTACCATCACACCAAGTGGTCCACCTCCAGGTACCATCCAGTCCTACTACTCTCCGCCTCAGTCAGCATTGTCGGTCGTCTGCAACCAACACAACGAGGTGCAGCCATAGCCTGTGTAGGGGTGAGTATAACGATACTCAGTAGGGACCCCGAGACCCTCAAGGTCTCACAAAATCCAACAAGGATAAACCACAAAGTATTAAATCAACGGATAACCATTACTTAGGTATATGCCCATACATATACCTAAGTTATCTAGTAACCCATCTCAATCCTGAGGAAAACACAAAAGTCATTAACTCAACTCAAACCGGGACTTTTATTATCGAAACCATGGCTGCTGGGGAACTCCTCCCTTGTCGAGTACAGTGGGCCTACCAAGACTCCAAGGTTCTTCTCACTAACCTTGGACTGCTGAGGTACTCCTCCTGTCGAGTACAGTGGGTCTGCTGCCAACTACCAGTCGCTCCTTCACTGTGGGTCTGCCGCCAACTACCAGGTGCTCCCCATAATAGCATGTAGAGGTACTCCTCCTATCGAGTACCACAAGTCTGCTGCTAACTACCAGATGCTCCTCCGCCGTGGTTCTGCCTCCAACTACTAGGCGCTCCCAACTGGGCTAGTCGAATCACTCTGAGTCGAATCGGTCAGGCAGTCGTCAGGTCTGCCAGCTACTAGGTCTCCACACTCTGTTTGCTAGTCACTAGAAGGATCCGCTCCACGAGCTACTGAGAAACACTACAACTATTGCGAAGTGCCACGAAGAAGTATCTCAAAGGTATGCCATGTCACAGGGTTCTCAATGCAACAGACGAAACGTCAATCGGACGCCCAATCTGTTAGTTATTAGCATTTCCGTCCCGGGGGCCTGATTGGATTTAGGTTCAATCCAATACAACCGTACCCCAACTGTGTCCAAACCTAAAGTGAGGTATACCAAGAGAACCTTCTCACTCCAAGATTTCTGTTTCTGCAGATGGTTCGTCGATCGAACACCCGTAGCCCAAGTTATGGGCGAAAAGGTGTATTCGGGTCAACGGGTCCGGACTGGGGTCCGACCCGGTCCACAGGTCCGACTCGGTCCGCGGGTCCGACTCGGTCCGCGGGGCCGACTCGGTCCGCGGGTCCGACTCGGTCCGCGGGTCCGACTCGGTCCGCGGGTCCGACTCGGTCCGCGGGTCCGACTCGGTCCGCGGGTCCGACTCGGTCCACGGGTCCGACCTGTTCCACGGGGATGGCCCGGCCCACGCTGGGCAGCCCGACCTGCGCTGGGTTCAGCCCGGTGGCCCGCGAGGGGGGGGGGGGGGGGTCCACCTCAGCCACGTCCAGGGGGAGTCCGCACGCCCCCTGGAACATTAAATGACAGAGCTATTTGAATGGGGACCAAACCAACGCCAGGTGGTGCGTGGTCCAAGTCACGTGGGACCCAGCAGGGTCCCTCTCCTCTCGACTGGCCAGGCAGCCAGCCGCTTCTGCACCGCCGGCAGCCGGTCCAACGCCGGCCGCCTCTGCTCCTCCGCTACGGCCCTCCCTGGCCGTGGTTATCCTCCTCCGCGTGGCGCGACGGGGCCACGCCCTTCCGTCATAGCCCTCCCTGACCGCGAACCCCTTCTCCTCTGCACGGAGCAATGGCGCCGCACCCTTCTGCCACGACCCGGCCTGGCTGCGACCCCCTTTTCCTTCGCGCGGTGCGACGACGTCGCGCCCTTCCGGCGACCGGGTGGCCTTACACCGCCGGTTTCCTTCTCGGCCAGATTCCTTCACGGCCGCAGTTGCTCCACCACCGTCATCAAGAAGCGAGGAAAAATGAAGGGGGAGGGTCGGACTGTGTTCGTTCGGCCCGAGACCTCCACGTTATGATGATATCAATCGGCAAAACATTACCCAAGATTGAATGACGTAGAATAGAACAAAATTAATTCAAATCCCCTACCTCGTATCATTGTTTATTGACGATGTCATGGAAAGGCAGACGCCAATTTGTTGATGTCGAAAATGAAGAAGATGAGGATGGCTTCGTCGTCATTCTTCAAGGATGACACTTCCTCCTTTGTTCCTGTTGAAGAATAAAGAAGGTTTCCTTTGTTCTTCGGTGGTCTTTTCTCGTTGAAGAGTTCTTTCTTCCTTGGCGTTCTATCTCCAAGAGCTCCTTAATTCTCCCTTCCAACAAAGAATGATGCCAACCAAATGAAATAATAGTTTGTCTATTATTTTATTTGTTGGCATGAATTCAAAATTTGGAGTTTAATTAAATGAGTTAACTCACTTAATTAATGGGGTAGATTAGGCTCAATTAATTAGTGAGGATGGTCAATATTCTTCTCCACTTAAATGGGGAGTTAAAGGGGTTAAAGCTTGGGTGGTCCCCACCATTATTTATCTTCCCAAGGGAGGTTATGTTCAGGTGGGCCCCACCACCCTAAACTCTCATGGGAGGTTAAGGTATGGTGGGCCCCACCCTAACCTCCACTTGTAGGTTTTAACCACCAAGAATAAAAATCAAGTCACACTTTATTTTTATTTAAATTAAACTTAAAAACTCAAAAACTAACTTTCATCCTCAACCAACTGTCGTCGAGGTGAAAGCCTTCTTAAGAAAATATCAGAACTGCGAGTTCAATAGTGCCCTCTAATTTCAGTTCCGAGAACCGGTTAAAAATTTATAAAATCCCGCTCATACGTTTACTAAATGTACCCGAACAAAACTTCAAAAATTGATTCCGGGCACACCAGGCCTCGAAATCGAGCGTCGTAAATTTTCACGGACTTGTAAAAATCCCGTGTATTTAAAAAAAAATCCATGGAATTTTAGGGTCTTTAAATTCTACCCACCTCAGAGATTTACATCCTTGTAAGCTACAACTCAAACTAAGGGAACAAATGGGGGTACTGAGCATGCATCTGAGCCTCTCGCTCCCATGTGCTCTCCTGGAGGTTTCCGTGCTGCCAGCAAACGCGCACCAGAGGTATCGACCATCCACGTAGAACCCACTCCTGTTTATCCTCAATATATATTGGAACCTCCATAAAAGTCACCCCATCATCGACGTCCATCTCCCCAGAGTCAATGATGTGTGATGGGTCATGCACGTATCTCCTCAGCTAGGATACATTGAAGACGTTGTGCACTCGGTGTAGCTGAGGTGGAAGTGCCAGGTAGTAAGCCACCTCGCCTACTCTGTTGAGAACCTAGAAAGGTCCGATGAACCTTGGATATAACTTGCTGCCTTGGCCAAATCTCCATAAACCTCATCGGGGTGAGACCCATAGAAAGACATGGTCGCCATCCTCAAACTCTAGATGTCTCCATCTCCTATCATCATATGACTTCTACCTACTCTGTGCAGTATTCATCTATTCCTGAATGATCTGAACCTTCTCAGTGGTAGCCCGTAACATCTCTGGTACCACCAGTGCTGACTCCCCAGGGTCTCTCCAGCACAAGGGTGATCTACAGGGTCGTCTGTACAATGCCTTTAAAGGTTCCATCCCGATGGTGGAGTGATAGTTGGAGTTGTAGGTAAACTCCACCAATGGTAAGTGATCCTACCAGCTGTGACCAAAGTTGAGGACACATGCATGTAGAATATCCTCAAGGGTCTAAATGGTCTGCTCAGTCTGACCATCTGTCTGAGGATGGAAGGTGGTGCTCAAGTGAAGCTATGTCCCGAAAGCTTCCTGCAACCCCTTCCATAGCGGAGAAGTAAACCATGCATCACGATCGGAGAAAATAGAGGAAGTTACTCCATTTATTCGCACAATATCCTACAAATATAGGCGTCCCAACCTCTCTAATAAACCCTGCTCTCTGATTGGTAGGAAGTGGGCTGACTTAGTGAGTTGGTCGATGATCACCCATATCGAATCAATACACCTGGATGTACGTGGAAGACCTATCACGAAGTCCATGGATATCCCATCCCACTTCCACTCTGGTACCTCTAAAGGCTGGACCAAGCCTGCTGGTACCTGGTGCTCCGCCTTCACTTGCTGACAAGTGAGGCATCGAGAGACAAACTCTACTACAACCTTCTTCATACCTGGCCACCAGTGCTATCACCGAAGGTCCTGGTACATATTTTCCACTACTGGATATACCTCTATAGGGGATATGTGAAACTCCCTCAACACTTCCTCATGAAGTGACACTGGTACCATAGTACATCCTCTGAAGAGGATGACGTGCTCCCCACATTCAGAAAATCCATCAGGTGCCTGCCCTATGGATATCTGAGCATGTAATGTCTCGCAGTCAGCATCCCCGTGTTGCACTTCCTTGAATCACTGAAGGAGTGTGGGAGTGACCGTAAGATACTGTAGAAAGGATGATATGTCCCTATCCACAAAGGATATCTGTAAGGTAACCAGCTTCTCTGTCGCCTCTCCTAGCAGCTGTATACCAGATCTCCTGCTGAGTGCATCCGCAACAATGTTCCCCTTCCTATGAGTATAGACTATCTCAAAGTCATATTCCTGGAGGAAGTCAATCCATCGCCGCTGTCTCAGGTTCAGGTCCTTCTAAGAGAAGATATACCCGAGACTCTTGTGATCAGAGTACACGGTAAAACGCTCGCCCATCAAATAGTGCCGCCACATCTTCAAGGCAAAGACCACTATTGCTAACTCCAAGTCATGGGTAGCATAGTTATTCACATTCTGTCTCAACTTCCAAGAACCATATGAGATCATTTCTCACTCCTGCATCAGTACACACCTGAGTCTGGTCCCTGATGCATCGTAGTAGACTACGTACCCTACGCCTTCCTCTGGAAGCCTCAAGATGGGGGCACTAGTTACCCTCTGCCTCAGCTCCTGAAAGCTCTGCTGGTATCTCTCCAACCACACGAAGGGTTTCCCCTTATTCATCAAGGCTAATAGCAGTGATGCAACTTTGGAGAAGTCTGGTACGAACCTCCAATAATATCTAGCCAAACCTAGGAAACTCCGTACCTCCATCACACTCCTTGGTGGCTCCCAAGAAAGTACCGCCTCAATCTTCGTTGGATCCATTTCAACTCCAACCTCTAAGATGACGTGTCCCAAGAAGTGAACATCTCAAATCCAAAACTGGAACTTTGAGAGATTACCATAAAGCTGGTGCTCTCAGAGTGTGTCTAGTACTACCTGAAAATGGTAGGCATGATCCTCCTCAGTAGTCCAGTAGATCAGAATGTCGTCGTTGAAGACTACGACAAAGAGATCGAGGTAAGGTTGGAAGATCCTGTTCATGAGTCCCATGAACACTTATGTAGCATTGGTTATGCTGAAGGGAATAACCAAGAACTCGTAGTGGCCGTACCGACACCTGAAGGCCGTCTTCTGCACATCCTCGTCTCGAACTCTGAGCTGGTGATAGCCTGATCTAAGGTCTATCTTTGAGAACCACCATGCCCCCTTTAGCTGATCAAAGAGGTATTCAATCCTCGGAAGTGGGTACTTGTTCTTCACAGTCACCTGGTTCAGGAAATGGTAGTCAACACAGAGCCTCAAGCTCCCATCTGCCTTCTTGGCGAACAGAATTGGGGCTGCCTGGGGAGAAACACTAGGCCAGATGAATCCCTTCCCCTGCAAGTCCTTTAGTTGTACCCACATCTCACGAAGCTCAACGGGAGACATCCAATATGATGGATTAGATATTGGTGCCATCCCAGGGTACATGTCAATGTAGAAGTATTTCTCTATGCGAGGAGGTAGTCATGGAACATCATCAGGGAAAACATCCATGTACTAGTCCACCACTACAGGATAGCTCAGACTCTCCACATCTACTGCTCCAAGGGTAAGGAATTCCAACTAATGAGTGATCGGCTGCATCCTCCTCTTAGTAAGTCTGTCCTACGCTGCAAAGGTTCCTTTCTCGCCAGTGAAGGTGAACCTGGTCCCATCCTTGTGGACACACTGCACTTTGCACCTAATACAGTTGATCTGAGAATGGACTGTAGATAACTAGACCATACCCAAGATGACATCATATGGCCTCGACGCTGCTATGAGGAGATCCCAACCAAATATATTACCTCCTAGAGTAAGCTCACACTGCCATCACCAGTGTGTAATCATCGAGTATGCTCCCGTTGGAGTCTCTAGCCATAAGGATCGAGCCAACGGCTCCGTCGAAATCTCCGAGCTCCGAATGAGGGCAGTGGAAATGAAAGAGTGACTGGAATCTGTATCTATAAGAACTAAAACTAAGGTGGAGTAGACACAGATCATACCTCGAATCATCTCTGGAGCACCGTGATCGTAGGTCTCAGCTACCTGAAGCCGAGCTCTCCCCTGTCCACCCGCTCCCCGTGGTCGGGGTGGACCTCTTGGTGGTGGTAGTGGAAACACCTCGAAACGTCATCCACCTCCAGATGCACGTCCAGATCCTCTGCCATGTCCCCCTCCTCCATGAGGACCACCTCGATCGAACCTTTGCCTCTACCTGGGAGGTCCCTCAACTGTCTGGTGATCATCTGAATGGCGGGTCGGACAGTCACGAGCCACGTGACCATGCTCGCCGCATGAGTAACACCGCATACTACTGACATGTGTGTCTTTGATCCATGTTCCCCGCACAACTGATCCTGAATCATGCGGTCGACCACCTGTAGGTCTGTTCCTCTTGGACATCTGCGACCTCTGTCTACTGCCAGCTGCAGAAGACTCCGCTGCGTATCAGCTAGTAGTGGGTCTCGCTGCTAGTGACTGCTCAGCAAGAAACCTCTCCACTAGGAGGGCTCTCTCTAACACCCACGCCTTCGTCGGGATGCCGAGAGAGATCATCAATGCTCTGATCTCTCACCTGATCCCCTGCTCGAAGGTCCGAGCCCTAAAGAATGGGTCCCTCACTATATCTGCGGAGTAGCGCGAGAGGTCGGTGAACCTCGCTGAGTACCGCACCACTGTCATGTTGCCCTGCTGCAGATGAAGTATCTCCTGTATCCTCACCTCATGAAGAGTGGCTAGTACAAACTCCTCCCAAAAAAGGATCTCGAAGTCTGCCCAGAGTAGCGTCACCTCATCATGCACCTGGAGAATTAGGCTCCACCACCTGCCTTCTGCTGCCTGAAGGAGACTCGCGACAAGGATCACCATGAAGTCTACTGGTGTCCCAACTAGCCTGAAGTCTCTCACCACAACCTCTAGCCAATCCTCAGCCACCTGTGGGTCCATCTCTCCCCTGAACCTAGGTGGCCTCTGGCGCTGGAACTCATGCAACGCGCTCAAGTGGTGTGTATCATCTGCTGCTGGGGCTGGTGGCATCGGTGGCCCAACGAGAAGTAGTACCGCTGGTGCCTCCGCTGGAAAAGGGACCTGCACCGAGGCCTCATCACTCAGTGGGCTGTTAGTACATATGACTCTCGGGGCTCTAACTGGTCGTCTGCGGTGAGGCATCCTGAAAGAAACAGATCCGACACGGTCAAAATATTTTACCTAGTGAGCTGACCTAGTTGAGCTGACTTAATAAAACTTTTGGAAACACGCACAAAATCAGTGTTTTCATGCACTAAGTCGGAAATCAGAAGTCAGGGTCCTGGTGTATGGATATGTTTTCCGCTCGCACCAACACTGGACTCCGTAAACTGAAAACCACACTTATTACTCTTAACACTATTGCTTCACAGAAAAGAAAGATCAGAGTTCTATGTTCTGCGATAGAACCGACTCCTCTGAAACCAATTTGTCATGACTTGTCCCCCAGGGCTCGTATCGTGACCACCCCAAGCCCGCCTTCCATAGGCCAGGGGATGGATACTAGCACCAAAGGCGTAAATCCCTAAACCGGGAAGGCATTGCCTTTATAAATATAAAAAAACACAACAGAGTACACAACTGGAAGAAAATCACTAAGTAAAACTGTATACAAAAGAAGTGTGGGAAAGTAAAAGGGGCCAGAAATACAAGCCCAATAGGAAAGTACAAGTACAACTGAAAGCAAGTACAACTGAGGAAAAGTAAAGCAACTACTGGGTCATTATCTAGGGTTCCTACCTGAAGGGTAGGTACATATAGCCTCCTTAGCACTCCCGACCGTCTGTCTCCTCCGTGTACCATCACACCAAGTGTTCCACCTCTGGGTATTATTCAGTCGTACTACTCTCTGCCTCAGTCAGCACTGTCCGTCGTCTGCAACCAACACAACGAGGTGCGGGTATAACCTGTGCAGGGGTGAGTATAACGATACTCAGTAGGGACCCCAGGACCCTCAAGGTCTCACAAAATTCAACAAGGATAAACCAAAAAGTATAAAATCAACGGATAACCATTACTTAGGTATATGCCCATACACATACCTAATTTATCTAGTAACCCATCTCAATTATGAGGAAAACACAAAAGTCATTGACTCAGCTCAAACCAGGATTTTTATTATCGAAACCACGACTGATGGGGAAATCCTCCTCTGTCAAGTATAGTGGGCCTGTCATGACACCAAGGCGCTTCTCAATAAACTTGGATTGTTGAGGTACTCCTCCTGTCGAGTACCGCGGGTCTGTTTCCAACTACCAGGCCCTCCTCCGCTGTGGTTCTACCGCCAACTACCAGGCGCTCCTCCTAATAGCCTGTAGAGGTACTCCTCCTTTCGAGTACCGTGGATCTACCGCCAACTAACAGGTTCTCATCTACCATGGGTATACCGCCAACTACCAGGCGCTCCCCACTGGGCTAGTCGAATCACTCCGAGTCGAATCAGTTAAGCATTTATCAGGTCTTCCAACTACTAGGTCACCGCACTCTGCTTGCTCGTCACTGGAAGGATCCGCTCCATGAGCTACTGGGAAATAATCCAACTATATAAAATTGGCACGAAGAAGTATCTCAAAGGTCCATCACATCATAGGGGTATCAACACAACAAACGGCACATCAATCGGACGCCCGGTATGTTAGTTATTGGCATTTCCATCCCGGGGCCCCGGTTGGATTTAGGTTCAAAACAACCCGACCATAACCCAACTGTGTCCAAACCTCAAGTGGGTTATGCCAAGAGAACCATCTCACTCCAAGCTTTCCGTTTCCGTAGACGGTTCGTCGATTGAACATCCGTAGCCCAAGTTATGGGCGAAAAGGTGTATTCGGTTCAACGGGTCCGCACTAGGGTCCGACTCGGTCCGCGTGTCCGACCGGTCCGCGGGGGTGGCCCGGTCTACGGGGGCAGCCCGGACCGCGCGGGGCGTCCAGGCCCACACTGGGTTCATCCTGGCGGCCCGCGGGGGGGGGGGGGGGTTGCCTCAACTGCATCCATGGGTGAGTCCGCGCGCCCTTGGAGCTCCCGAACAGTAGAGCCATTCAGGTGGGGACCAAACTGGTGCCGGGTGGTGCTGGTTCAACTCACGCGAGACCCAGCGGGGTCCCGCTCTACCCGGCTAGCCAAGCGTCCAGCCGCTTCCACACCTCCAGCGGTCGGCCTGATGCCGGCCACCTCTGCTCCTCCGCCACGACCAGCCCTGGCCGCGGTCCTCATCTTCCACGCGGTGCGACGGTGTTGTGCCCTTCCACCGCGACCCTCCCTGGCCGCAATCCTCCTCATCCACATGGCGCGACGACACCGCACCCTTCCGCCGCAGCCCACCCTGGCCACGACTCCCTTCTCCTATGCACGGCGCGACGGCGCCACATCCTTCTAGTGACCCAGAGGCCTTGCGCCGCCGGTTTCCTTCGCATCCGGATTCCTTCACGGCCGTTGTTTCTCCACCACCGTCATCAACAAGAGAGGAAAAATGACGGGGGAGGGTCGGACCGTGTTCGTGCGGCCCGAGCCCTCCACGTTATGGTGATATCAATTATCAAAACATTACCCAAGATTAAATGACCTAAAACAGAACAAAATTAATTCAAGTCCCCTACCTTGTATCGTTGTTCGTTGATGATGTCACGGAAAGGCGGACATCAATTCTTTGACGTCGAAAATGAAGAATCCGAGGATGGAGTCTTCGGCGTTCTTCAAGGATAGTTCTCTCTCCTTTGTTCCAGTTGAAGAAGGAAGAAGGTGTCCGTCATTCTTCAGTGGTCATTCCTCGTTGGAGAGTTCTTTCTTCCTTGACGTTCTATCTCTAAGAGCTCCTCAATTATCCCTTCTAACAAAGAATGATGCCAACCAAATGAAATAATTGTTTGTATATTATTTTATTTGTTGGAATTAATTCCAAATGTGGAGTTTAATTAAATGAGTTAACTCACTTAATTAATGGGGTGGAGTTGGCTCAATTAATTAGTGAAGAAGGTTGAGAGTCTTATCCACTTAAATGGGGAGTTAAAGGGGTTAAAGATCGTGTGGTCCCCACCAAAATTTATCCTCCCAAGGGAGGTTATGTTCGGGTGGGACCCACCACCATAACCTCTCATGGGAGGTTAAGGTGTGGTGGCCCCCACTCCCAACCCCCACTTGGAGGTTTTAACCACCAAGAATAAAAACAAAGCCACACTTTATTTTTATTTAAATAAAACTTAAAAACTCAAAAACTAACTTTTATCCTCGACCAACTACTGTCGAGGTGAAATTATTCTTAAGTGAATACCGGCGCTACGAGTTCAACAGTGCCCTCAGATTTTAGTTCCAAGCACCGGTTCAAAAATTATAAAATCCCACTCATACGGTTACTGAACGTACCCAAATGAAACTTCAGAAATTGATTCCGGGCACACCGGGCCTCAGAATCAAGCGCCGTAAATTTTCACGGACTCGTAAAAATCCCATGTATTTAAAAAAAATTCCACAGAATCCCATGTATTATATATGCGGATTGATCATTTATGAAGTAAGATGAGACCTGATGTAAAGGTTTTTCATCTAACTTTTATTTCTATGAGTCATAAAATATTTACCACATGTTTATTTTGTATTTTGTATATAATAACCATGATTATATTTAATTATTACTCCCATTAAAATTATGGGGGTTTACAAATCCATTTATTGTTTTACCTTTTATAAGGTTTTTATTAAGAGATTACCAAAACTGTAAGGATTATTCATCTCAATACTATCCCATTGAGATATTTTCATGTTATGCACCTATTTGTGTTAATATGGTGTATATAGTACCTATTTGATGTATTATATCATTAATAACTTTATATTAGTGGTATTTAATATTCTATATGAAGTTATTTATTTCAAAGGGTTTACGACTCAAAAGTTAACAGAGTGGTGATGGTTTATATTAAAATCTAAATTTTAATCAAGATTAATTATGCTTGAATCTCATTTGGGGGAATTATATTCTTTTAATCTCTAAAACCCCATCTATTTTATTCCCCTCTAGTTATTTCTAGTGATTTCATGTTTTCCATTCATTTTATTCTCTTTGGTACTTAAAATGATCAAGAAAATTCTTTTAATAAAATCTAACCTTATATCCTCTTGGTTCAATTATTTTTTCATCCATGTACATGTTCTCCAAAATGTTTTATAGAAGTTTATATCCATAAAAAATTATTTCAAAAAGATTATTTTTACTACCTTTGAAATTATTTACAAATTATTAAAAGGTATATTTTAAAATGTTTTATATATGACTAACTGTTGAATTTTTACAGACATGCGAAAAGAATGTTCTCTTTTAATCTATACAGAATTAAAGATTTTTCTAGCCATCATTATCATTATTTTCATTGAGGATTATTTAATAATTTTCCATGGTTTTTCTCAAAGAAATGATTTTCCCAATATTCTATGATTTTTTTTATTTTTAATGATAACAAATGAAAAGGTTATTTTCCTTATTTTCAATGAAATGTACTACTGTTCCTTTAGAGTTATTTTCATTTTTCTTATAATCCTTTATATATTATTTTACTACTCTGGGGATATAATATTATTTATATATTCTACTTTATTACTCTATATTTCTTATGATGATGATATTTTACATATGATTCTATAAAACATGTTTCTTTATCTCTGGATAATTAAGTTATGATGAATTATTTTTGAGTATCGTTTTTTTCATGGGTTATTCTTTGATGAATGTTTTTATGATCTTGTGGAAAATATATGAATGTTTTTCATTATATAATGAGTTGGGTCATAATTATATATCACTACAATTTATTGGGAAATTAATTATATCTAATGAGATAACTATGTTATGTGTGAACCTGATTTCATGTTCAAAATATAAAGTGTGGACCTGTTGATATTATGAATGGTTAAAAAATTATTGCATGGTGTTGATTTCATGTGCATAAATATTATATGTGGACTAAATAACATTTCATTAATATTATGAGGGGTCTTTTTGGTGTTTATAATTTTTCATAATTCTATGATGTCATATATTTATGTTTATGATACATTCCTATAATACATTATCATGTTATGATCCATGGATCATAATTTTAGATTCCTGACTACACACATGTATTATATTGTGATAAAATTCTTATTACATAGCTCATGATTTATGTTCGTGGATGATTGGATATTCTTTTCATATGTTATGATCATGTTTTATTACCCTTTTTATTATCTTATACTCACTAAATATTATTAACTATCATCTATAAATTTTACCCTTGGTGAGAATTTGAGATTACCTATTATTATGTTTCCTCTTTCCTCATGTTATCTAGAAGGATATTGAGTATGATAATCCTTGAATGGTACTATTTTTTAATAATGTTCTTGGAGTTTTTGAAGATCATTCATTAAAATAGGCTATTTTCATGTCTAGTATCCAAAGACATTAATCCTTTATAGTCCTTGGGCATGTATTATTGTTATATGTATTGAATATTCATCTAAAAAAATGTAATATTTTTATAATAAATTCTCAGTTCATTATAATTGGAATCAAAGTAGGGTTTTTTATTTTTGGATATTAGGATTAGAAAACATTAGCGAAAATCATAGGTAAATGTTTATGTATTGGATAGATATTTTAGGTTTTAGTAAATTTTAGATTGTGACGTTTCTTAGAAATGAAATCACCTTTTGGATAAAATTATGTTAATGAAGGCTCTAACATAGATAGACCTAGGGGTAATAACCCTAAACACATTGGTAGGGTAAAAACTTGATCATAAACTGGTGCATGATAAAGAGGCCTAACTTTATACCTAGGTGGACACTCCCAAGGGATATTATTTTTTAATTCATATTACATTTATAAACCATTATAATGAATGATAGAAAATAAACTACAACAACCTATGATAAACATGTGTGATATAGGATAAAAATAAAATGTCATGGGTTTATAATAATGTGTCATAATTTAGGAAATTATAAGAATTATTTTCATAATCATGTGATTTATAACTCCAGTTGTTGATTCTTGATACTCAAAATAAGATTTTTTTATTAAATGGTTGAAACTAGGAGGAACCTTGTTAACATTGGGCTTTATGGATAGAGTGTTGGTTTTATGGATGAGAAACCAATCATTATAGAAGTTGGAGTGAAATATATTTTGGTTATTCCAAACCATATATCTCAATTTATGATTAGAAACTTGAACCTAGGTGAGTTTCCTAACACACCTAGTAAGAGAAAAACAATGTTTCATTAGAGTTCAGTTAATGAATACCTTGGAGGAATGATGATTCAATTTCTCAAGTTCCTATAATGCGGGAAGAAACATGCAAGGAAATGTCTCAAAGTAATGAGAAGATGTTTTATGTGTTTAAAATAAGGTCATATAGTAAATAATTTCCTAGTAAAAATAAATATTTCTATGGAGAGAAATAATTTTCATCCTAGGTCACCACTAATAATTCATTGTATTAAGTGTAGGGAACTTGGGAATTATTTTAGTCAGTGACTTAATATTAGGGTTAAATCCTAGAAAAAGGTATGAAGAAAGGTAATATTATATATCAATCACTAAAGTAGATAATTTTAGCACACTTATCCTCCACTCTAGAGTTGGGTGTGTCAGGTTTATGTTTATATGAATGTGTTCCATTAAAATAGTAATATTCATCCTTTAGTAGAATTTGATGTGATTTAGAACATTGATTGGATCTCATTATATAGATCCAATATCAATTTCCATTTAAGGGAAATAAAATTTGATATTATGTATCATCTTATTATAACCTATATGTGCGATGATGAACATGGACTTCTAATGGAAATTACATCCATTATACGAGTCTTATTGCATATTCATGAGGGGTACTGTCACAACCTGTCCTCGGGGCCCGAGCCGTGACTACCCCAAGCCCGCCTTCCATAGGCCAGGGGCTGGCGACTAGCACCAAAGGTGTAAATCCTGATAACTGGGAAGACATTTCCTTTATAAAAGTAAACAAAACACCACAGAGTACAAGCAGAAGAAAAACACTAAGTACAAAAGAAAGTGCTGAAAAGTAAATGGGCCAGAATACAAACCCAACTGAAAGTGCAGCTACAATTGAACGAAAGTACAACAGAAAAAGGCAAACAGCTGGAAGAAGGAAGCAGCTCCTGGGTCGTCCTCCTCGGATCCTACCTGAAGGGTAGGTACAGATAGCGCAGCTCCTGGATCGTCCACCACGGATCCTACCTGAAGGGTAGGTACAGATAGCCTCCTCAACGCTCTCGCCCGTCAACCTCCTCCGTGTGTCGCCTCGCCATGAAGTCCACCTCTGGATACTGACTCGTCGTGTAGTCCACCTCCGGGTACCATCCAGTCCTCAAACACTCGGCCTCCGTCAGCACTGCCCATTGTCTGCAACCAACACAACGAGGTGCGGGCATAGCCCGTGCAGGGGTGAGTATAACGATACTCAGTAGGGACCCCGAGACCCTCCTGGTCTCACTAAAACCAACAAGGATAACCACAAAGAAGATCTCAACAGATAACCTCTACTTAGGTATATGCCCATACATATACCTAAGTTATCAAGTAACCCATCTCAATCATGAGGTAACACAAAGATCAAAAGTCTCAGCTCAAACTAGGATTTTCATTATTGAAAACGTAACTGCTAAAGAGCCCCGTCTCTGGAGTGTACAATGGTCCTGTCACGACTCCGAGGTACTGCTCACTAACCTAAGACTGCTGAGGTACTCCTCCTGTCAAGTACCGCGAGTCTGCGGCCAACTACCGGGCGCTCCGTCCGCTGAGGGTCTGTCGCCAAATACCGGGCACTCCCCCTAATAGCCTACAGAGGTACTCCTCCTGTCGAGTACCATGGGTCTGCGGCCAACTACCGGGCGCTCCGTCTACCGTGGGTCTGTTTCCAAATACCGGGCGCTCTGTCCACTAGGCTAGTCGACTCACTCCAAGTCGAGTCGGTCAAGCAGTCGTCAGGTCTCAGCCGTCTACACGGTCTTCGTACTCCGTACACTCGTCTCTGGGAGGGTCTGCTCTACGAGCTATAGTTCGATACTCCAAGTTTCACTAAGTCCCACGAAGAAGTATCTCAAAGGACCACCTCATCATAGGGGTCTCAACGCAACAGTTGGCGCGTCAATCGGATGCCCGGTCTGTGAGTTACTAGCCTTTTCGTCCCCGGGGCCCGGTTGGTTTCGTGTGCGAACCAATCCGGCTGTAACTCAACTATACCCCGAACACTCATAGGGTATACTCAAAGGGACCATTTCTCAACGTGATCACCAATGCCGCTGACGGTTCGTCAAACGGACGTTTGGTCTGAATGAAATCAGCTTTTCCGTTCGAGGGGCCCGGTTGGATTTCGGGTACAATCCAACCTGGACACTATCCAATAGAAACCAAAACTCAGGCGAAGTATACCAAACGTTCCGTCTCATCAAGAGGAAAACAATGAGACAGACGGTGCGTTAATCGGACGCTCGGTCTGTGAGTTATTGGCTTTTTCGTTCTAGGGGCCCGGTTGGTTTCATGAGCGAACCAACCTGACCACACTCCGACGGCATCCAAACCTCGAGCGGGGTAAGCCAAAAGATCAGTCTCATTAAGATAAATCCAACAAAGTCGACGGAACGTCAATCGGACATCCGGAGCTCAAGTTACGAGTGTTTCCGCTCCGAGTGCCCGGTTGGTTTCATATCCGAACCAACCCGACCGAACCCAAAGTAATCCGAAACCTTGAGTGCGATATACCGAAACGACCTTCTCGTTCCAAGGATTTCTACGCAACTAAAGGTGCGTCGATCGGAGGTCCGTAGCCCAAGATATGAGCGTTTGAACCAACTCAGTCCGAAAATAGGGGGTCTGGGCCCAACCCGGCCCGACCCAGTACCCCCTGGGTCGGCCGAACCGGGTCGACCCGGCCCGGGCGGCGACCCGGCCCGACGACCCGGCCCAGAAGCCCGGCCCGGCCGGCAGCGCGGCGGTGCGCCCAGCACGGCCTCCGCGCGGCGCGAGCGCGCCCAAGGGAGGGGCTACGCCCCTCCTTTAATTCAAACGGCGGCCCCCATTAAGGGGCCGCTCCATGTGCAACCTGGGGGGGGGGGTGTAACCCCCCGGCTTTTCCCATGTAACGGCCGGCCAGCGTAGGGCCGGCCGGTTTCTCGCCGCGGGACTCCGCGGTCCCGCGCCTTCCGGCGCCGGCGGCCGGAGTTCCGGTCACCTTCTTCGAATTCTCCGGTGGGTGGTTTTTCCGGCCGCTACTTCCAGAATGTATGCAAATTCGTTCGGCGCGTCATGACGACGCTGCGTCTTTCCGCCGCGGCCCGACTCTGGCCACGGCCTTGTTCGCAATCCTCAGCGCGGCGCGACGACGCCACGTTTCTTCATCATGGCCCACATCGTTCACGTCTCCTTTCGCTCAAACGCGGTGCAAATATGCATTACTGTCTTCGCTAATAAAAACCGAAGAATAGAAAAGTGGGGAGGGGTATCGACCATGTTTGTGCGGACCGATTCCCTCCCGTTATATCGATAGCAGTTGGCCGAAACGTAAAACGTTTAACCATCACAATTTTTAATTTAAATAAAAATTGGAACATGGCCGTCAGATTTATCTTTCATATTCGAAGGAAAGAATCACCAACTTAAAAAAAAGTCGAACCCCTACCTCGGTTTCAAGAACGGTGCACGTCAACGAGCCGTGGAAGACGAGCGTCGCGGAGGTCAGACGTCGCGGAAAAGAACGCTGATGTCGCGAAGTGAGGATTCGAAGACGTTGACAGAGATTTCATCGTGGAAAACCATCGCGGAAGAAGAATGTCGTTGAATAAGTTCTCCGCGTTCTTCGACGGAGATGTTCTTCACTAAGGATGGTGTTCTTCATCGGAGTCCTAGGTGTTCTACACGTTCTTCGTCGAAGAAGAAGTTGTTCTTCCCAAAAGCTCTCCACGAAAAAACTCTAACAACCAAAATAAAATAAGCCTCCCACTTATTTTATTAACCCAACATAGGTTTTTTTTGAATTTCAAGAGTTTGAAAATTCAAAACCCACATTTAACTCACTTAAGTTATAACATAAGATGTTATAAAATTAATGAGGACATTAGTTAGCAAAACTTAAATGGGGGGGTTTAGAGGGGTTAGGAAAGTGAGGGGTTGGGCTCGTGTGGGTCCCACCCTACTTTATCCTCTCAAGGTTGGTTATCACAAGTGGGTCCCACCCCCAACATCCTTACTTAGGATAAAACTACCAAGTGGGAAAAATAAAAATTGTTAATTTTTATTTTCAACTACCCCAAAAAATTAATAACTCCCCTCGTGTAAATGCAACTTCGAAACAGGAGTTCCTAAGCAATTACTGGTGCTGCGGTTCCATCGGTGCCCTCGGAATTCGATTCCAGGCACCGGTTCAAAAGTTATAAATTCCCGCTCATTCGTTTACTGAACGTACCCGAGATAAAATTTGGATAGAAATTCCGGGCACACCGGGCCTCGGAATCAGGCGCCGTAAAAAACTGTGTTTTTGTAAAATCCCAAAGAAAATTTAGAAAAAATTTCCTTTGAATTTTACGGGTCTTTACATTACTCCCACCTCAGGGATTTATGTCCTCGTAAAGCTTCAACACAAACTAGGGTTACAAAAGCGGTACAGAGCACACATCTAAGCCTTCCGCTCCCATGTGCTCACCCGGAGGTTCCCGTACTGCCAGAGAAAGTGCACCCGAGGAATCGATCGTCCTTATAGGATCTGCTCCTGTCGATCCTTGATCCCCACTAGAACCTCCGTGGAAGTAAACCCATCTCCATTGTCCTCCTCCTCATGGTCGATGATGTGCGAAGGGTCGAGCATGTATCTCCTCAGTTGAGATACCTGGAAAACGTCGTGCACCTAGTGCAACTGAGGTGGATGGGTCAAGTGGTAAACCACCTCGCCTACCCAGCTGAGGACCTAGAAAGGTCCGTTGAACCTCAGAGATAACTTGCCTCCCTGACCACATCTCCGTAAACCTCGTCGAGGTGAGATTCGTATAAGGACGTGATCGTCATCCTCGAACTCTAGAGGCCTCCAAGTCCTATCAGCATAAGGCTTCTGTCGGCCCTGTGCTGTCCTCATCCACTCTTGGATGACCTGGACCTTCTCTAGTCTCACAAGAGCTGCTATGATTTCTTCTTTGCCGATAAGAGAAATCTGGTCTCATCCCCTAGATGAACCACATGCATTGCCTAATACAGTTAATCCTGACATGAATGATGCATTCATTCCATGGATGACGTCGTAAGGCCTCGACGTAACTACCAAGAGATCCAACTGTCACTCTCGCCTCCAAGGGTCGAGTAACACTGTCGGCATTAGTGTGAGGTCACTAGGTCTCCTCCAGTAGAAATCTCGAAAGTGAGGGTCAAGTAAATAGTTTTAACCGGAACCACTCAGTATCAACCCAACAAAAGGGACAGGAAAGCAAACATCACAAGGATAAGTTTCATTTTTTTATTATTGAAGCTCATAGTAAAAAGACACGAAGCAACTACAAACAAACATCAACAAAACTAGAAGCAACAGGGTCAATAGCCTCCAGGTCTGGAGCTAGTCCCGCTCCTGTCCATCTGCTTCCGGAGCTCCATGACCATAGGCCTCAACTGCCTGAAGTTGAGCTCTCCCATGTCCTCATGTCCCCTGTGGTCGGGGTGGGCCTCCTGGTTGTGGGGGTGGAAACACCCCGAAGCGTCGTCCACCTCCAGCTGCACGACCAGATCCTCTTCTATGGCTGCCAGCTCCTTGCAGTCTGCCCTGATCGAACCTCTACCTCTAGCTGGGAGGTTCTTCATTTAATCGCTGGTCATCTGCATGGCGGGTCGGACAGTCACATGCCATGTGACCAATCCCGCTGCAGGAGTAACATTGTCCACTCTCGGCACGACTGGCTCTAACTCCACCCCGGTTCCCCCGCACAACTGAACCTGAGTCGTGCAGTCGGCCACCGGTAGGTCTGGTCCTCTTGGACCTCTGCGTCATCTGTCTACTGTCTGCTGCAGAAGACTCTGCCGCAAGCTGGCTAGTGGTGGGTCGTGCTACTGGAGACTGCTCAGCAAGGAAACTCTCTACTAAGAGGGCTCTCTCCAACACCCCTGTCTGCGTCGGAATGCTGTGAGAAACAAAATAAGCTCTAATCTCTTGCTTGATCCCCTGCTCGAAGGTTCGGGCCCTGAAGAACGGATCCCGTACCATATCTGTGGAGTAGCGCGAGAGGTCTGTGAATCTCGCCGAATACTGTGCCACTGTCATGCTGCCCTGCCGCAGCTGAAGTAGCTCCTGTATACGCACCACTCGAAGGGTGGCTGGTAAAAACTCAGCCCGGAACAAGCTCTCGAAGTCTGCCCAAAGTAGTATAGCCTCGTCATGCATCTGGAGCATCAGGATCCACCTTCTGCCTGCTGCTTCCTGAAGAAGGCTGGCAGCAAGGATCACCATGAAGTCTGTCGGTGTCCCCACTAGCCTGAAGACTCTCACCACAGCCTCCAGCCAATCCTCAGCCGCCTGCGGGTCCGTTCCTCCCTGGAACCTGGGTGGCCTCTGGCGCTGGAACTCGTGCAGTGCGCTCAAGTGACGTGCACCCTCTGCTGCTGGGGCTGGTGGCATCGGTGGCCCAACGGGTAGTAGTACCGTTGGTGCCTCCGCTGGTGCCTCAACTGGAATAGGGCCCTGTACGGAGGCCACGTCGCTCGGTGGGCTATCAGTACGAACAACTCTCGGGGCTCTAACTGGTCGTCCGTGGGGAGGCATCCTGAAAGAAACAAACATGACACGGTCAAAAGACTTATACCTGGTGTGCTGACCTAGTTTGAGCTGATATTTAAATAAAACTTCTGGAAACACCCATGCAATCAGTGTTTTCGTGCACAAAGTCGGAATTCAGTTGTCAGGGTCCTAGTGTATGGATACGTCGGCCGCCCACACCAACACTGGATTCCCTGAACTGAAGACCACACTCGGTACCCTTAACACTATTTCTTCACAGAAAGAAAACATCAGAGTTATAAGTTCTGCGGTAGAACCGACTCCCCTGATACCAATTTGTCACAACCCGTCCTCGGGGCCCGAGCCGTGACTACCCCAAACCCGCCTTCCATAGGCCAGGGGCCGGCGACTAGCACCAAAGGCGTAAATCCCGATAACTGGGAAGGAATTTCCTTTATAAAAGTAAACAAAACACCACAGAGTACAAGCGGAAGCAAAACACTAAGTACAAAAGAAAGTGCTGAAAAGTAAATGGGCCAGAATACAAACCCAACTGAAAGTGCAGCTACAAATGAACGAAAGTACAATAGAAAAAGACAAACAACTGGAAGAAGGAAGCATCTCCTGGGTCGTCCTCCTCGGATCCTACCTGAAGGGTAGGTACAGATAGCGCAGCTCCTAGATCGTCCACCACGGATCCTACCTGAAGCGTAGGTACAGATAGCCTCCTCAATGCTCTCGCCCGTCAACCTCCTCCGTGTGTCATCTCGCCGTGAATTCCACCTCCAGATACTGACTCGCCGTGTAGTCCACCTCCGGGTACCGTCCAGTCCTCGAACACTCGGCCTCCGTCAGTACTGCCCGTCGTCTGCAACCAACACAACGAGGTGCGGGCATAGCCCGTGTAGGGCTGAGTATAACGATACTCCGTAGGGACCCCGATACCCTCATGGTCTCACTAAAACCAACAAGGATAACCACAAAGAAGATCTCAACAGATAACCTCTACTTAGGTATATGCCCATACATATACCTAAGTTATCAAGTAACCCATCTCAATCATGAGGTAACACAAAGATCAAAAGTCTCAGCTCAAACCAGGATTTTAATTATTGAAAACGTAACTGCTGAAGAGCCCTGTCTCTGGAGTGTACAGTGGTCCTGTCACGACTCTGAGGTACTGCTCACTAACCTAAGACTACTGAGGTACTCCTCCTGTCAAGTACCACGGGTCTGCAGCCAACTACCGGGCGCTCCGTCCGCTGAGGGTCTGTGGTCAAATACCGGGTGCTCCCCCTAATAGCCTACAGAGGTACTCCTCCTGTTGAGTACCGCGGGTCTACGGCCAACTACAGGGTGCTCCGTCCACCGTGGGTCTGTCGCCAAATACCGGGCGCTCCGTCCACTAGGCTAGTCGACTCACTCCAAGTCGAGTTGGTCAAGCAGTCGTCAGGTCTCAGCTGTCTACACGGTCTCCGTACTCCGTACGCTCGTCTCCAGGAGGGTCCGCTCCACTAGCTATAGGTCAATACTCCAAGTATCACTAAGTCCCACGAAGAAGTATCTCAAAGGGCCAACTCATCATAGGGGTCTCAATGCAACAGTCGGCGCGTCAATCGGACGCCCGGTCTGTGAGTTACTAGCCTTTTCATCCCCGAGGCCCGGTTGGTTTCGTGTGCGAACCAATCCAGCCATAACTCAACTATACCCAGAACACTCATAGGGTATACTCAAAGGGACCGTTTCTCAACGTGATCACCAACGCCGCTGATAATTCGTCAAATGGACGTCTGGTCTGAATGAAATCAGCTTTTCCGTTCGAGGGCCCCTGTTGGATTTCGAGTACAATCCAACCCGGCCACTATCCAACAGCAACCAAAACTCAGACGAAGTATACCAAAAGTTCCATCTCATCAAGAGGAAAACAACGAGACAGACGGCGCGTCAATCGGACGCCCGGTCTGTGAGTTATTTGTTTTTTCGTTCCAGGGGACCGGTTGGTTTTGTGAGCGAACCAACCCGACCACACTCCGACGGCATCCAAACCTTGAGCGGAGTAAGCCAAAAGATCCGTCTCATTAAGAGAAATCCAAAAAAGTTGACAGCACGTCAATCGGACGTTCGAAGCTCAAGTTACCAGCGTTTCCACTCCGAGGGCCCGGTTGGTTTCGTATCCGAACCAACCCGGCCGAACCCAAAGTAATCCGAAACCTTGAGTGCGATATACTGAAATGACCGTCTTGCTCCAAGGATTTCTACGCAACTGACGGTGCATCGATCGGAGCTCCGTAGCCCAAGATATGGGCGTTTGAACCAACTCAGTCTGAAAATAGGGGGTCTGGGCTCGGCCCGGCCCGACCGAGTACCCCCTGGGTCGGCCGAACCGGGTCGACCCGGCCCGGGCGGCGACCCGGCCCGGGCGGCGACCCGGCCCGGAAGCCCAGCCCGGCCAGCGGCGCGGCCAGCGCGACGGTGTGGCCAGCGCGGCCAGCCCGCTACGCGAGCGCGCCCAAGGGAGGGGCTTCGCCCCTCCTTTAATTCAAACGGCGGCCCCCATTAAGGGGCCGCGCCATGTGCAACTCGGGGGGGGGGGGTGTAACCCCCCGACTTTTCCCCTGTAACGGCCGGCCAGCGCAGGGCCAGCCGGTTTCTCGCCGCGGGACTCCGTGTTCCCGCGCCTTCCGGCGCCGGCGGTCGGAGTTCCGGCCGCCTTCTTCGAATTCTCCGATGGGTGGCTTTTCCGGCCGCTACTTCCAGAATGGCTGCAAATTCGTTTGGCACGTCGTGACGACGCCGCGTCCTTCCGCCGCATCCCGACTCCGGCCGCGGCCTTGTTCGCAATCCTCGGCGTGGCGCGACGGCGCCGCGTTTCTTCATCGTGGCCCGCATTGTTCACGTATCCTTTCGCTCAAACGTGGTGCAACGATGCATTGCTGTCTTCACTAATCAAAACCAAAGAATAGCAAAGGGGGGAGGGGTATCAGCCGTGTTTGTGTGGACCGATTCCCTCCCGTTATATCGATAGCAGTTGGCCGAAACGTAAAATGTTTAACCTTCACAATTTTTAATTTTAATAAAAATTGGAACATGGCTGTCAGATTTATCTTTCATATTCGAAGGAAAGAATCACCAAATTAAAAAAAAGTCAAACCCCTACCTCATTTTCAAGAACGGTGCACGTCAACGAGCCGTAGAAGACGAGCGTCGCGGTGGTCGGGTGTCGCGGAAAATAATGTCGATGTCACAAAGCGAGGATTCGAAGACGTTGACGGAGATTTCATCGCGGAAAACCGTCGCGGAAGAAGAACGTTGTGGAAGAAGTTCTCCGCGTTCTTCGGCGGAGATGTTCTTCGCTAAGGACGGTGTTCTTCGTCGGAGTCCGAGGTGTTCTACACATTCTTCGTTGAAGAAGAAGGTGTTCTTCCCCAAAGTTCTCCACGAAAAAACTCTAACAACCAAAATAAAATAATCCTCCCACTTATTTTATTAACCCAACATAGGTTTTTTTTGAATTTCAAGAGTTTGAAAATTCAAAACCCACATTTAACTCACTTAAGTTATAACATAAGATGTTATAAAATTAATGAAGACATAAGTTAGCAAAGCTTAAATGGGGGGGTTTAGAGGGGTTAGGAAAGTGAGGGGTTGGGCTCGTGTGGGTCCCACCCTACTTTATCCTCTCAAGGTTGGTTATCACAAGTGGGTCCCACCCCCAACATCCTTACTTAGGATAAAACTACCAAGTGGGAAAAATAAAAATTGTTAATTTTTATTTTCAACTACCACAAAAAATTAATAACTCCCCTCATGTAAACACAACTCCGAAACAGGAGTTCCTACGCAATTACCGGCGCTGCGGTTACATCGGTGCCCTCAGAATTCGATTCCGGGCACCGGTTCAAAAGTTAGAAATTCCCGCCCGTTCGTTCACTGAACGTACCCGAGCTAAACTTCGGATAGAAATTCTGGGCACACCGGGCCTCGGAATCAGGCGCCGTCAAAAACTGCGTTCTTGTAAAATCCAAAAGAAAATTTAGAAAAAATTTCCCTTGAATTTTACGGGTCTTTATAGGTACTTATCTCAAATAGTTGGGGAGAGACATGAAATTGATGATATGAAGGAATATTATTTATAGTGAAAAGTGTGATATATATACTAGTCATGAATTCTTGATTAATATATTCACATAGAGATTATTAAATATGTGCTAAAGGGGATAGTTGGAGTAGATTGAATATTATGACTACTCCGTGAAATACCAGCTTGGGAAAAATTACATGGTAGCTGATGCTATGAGTTGGAAGGACCATGATATTTAAAGCATGATGAGGATTTAAAGATATCAAATAATTATGGATTTTAATAGGATATAAATTTAAATAATAAGGGAATGAAAAAGATCCTATATTTCTCATTTGAATGTTCAACCATCAATTTATATAAATATTAAAAAGGCATAGAAGAAAGACCTAGATTTACCAATGTGGTTAATGAATTATCCCAATTTATGCCATTATAGGAATATAATATTCCTATTTAAGAACTTTTTATGTGTCACATAAATACAATAATTAAAGGAGATATTGGATAAAGAATATATATCATCATTTTCTATTCATCATGGAAGCATGAAAATTTATAGAGATCTAAAAGAGTATTTATGGTAGGATAAAATAAAAAGGGATATTGAAGAGTATGTGTTTTGATTCCTGGTATATATAAAAGTCATAGATGAACATAAAAAGTCTATGGTGATGTTACAACCATTACCCATACCTGAATGGAAATTCCAAAACAACACCATGGATTTTGTAGTTGAACTCCCCAAAATTTTAAAAAGACACAATGTTATTTGTCTTTTAGTCAATATCCATACAAATTTAGAACGTTTCATTACTATCAGGGAATAATTATATCTTTATCAGACTTCTAGGTTATACATTAAGGATGTGTTTACATTGGATATATTACAACTCTCTGGATCATATCTTATTGAGATCTGAGGTTTACCTCAATGTTTTGGAGAAGCCTTCAACAATATTTGAATAAGTAGATAATATTTAACACTGAATATAATTCTAAAGAATATGGTCAATATAATATGAATAATAAAATCCTAGAAGATATATTGAGATTTTATTCCATTTATTACAAAGGTTTTTGGTATCAACACATTCATCTGGTCATGTTTTCATAAAAAAATAACTTTTAATCAAACATTCAGATGTCTCCTTATGAAATCCTCTATGATAGGAAGTGAACAAATCCAATGAAATGAGATGAAGTTAGAGAAATAATGTTATTGCGACATGAGATAACTGAGGAAATGATAGAGAATATTATATCCGTTCAACATAATATTAGGGTTTCTCAAAGTCAATAGAAAAGTTATGATGACAATCGTTGGTGAGATATGGAGTTCAAAGTTCATGAAAAAGTATTTTATGAATATATAATTGGAATAAGGTAATGATATTTATAACTAATAGAAATATGAGACCTAGATATAGCAGTCCCATTGAGATTCTTGATCTTATCAGAATGGTAGATTATCCGTTTTTGATTCCACTGATCCTCTATCAAGTTCATGATGTGCCTCATATATCACTTTTAAGGAAGTACATAACTATTCCTTAACATATATTAAACTCAAAGGTTGTATCATTGGATCATGATATTTATTATAAATAACAAAAAAATGGAAATCATAAATTATAGAGATAGATTTCTACTGACCAGACTACATATATGATTAATGTACTATGAAGAAATCACAAAGTTGAGGAAGCTACCTCAAAACCTGTGGATATAATGCGGCAGATGTATCGTTATATATTTGAATAGGAGTGACATAATTTCAAGTGTAAAATTATTATAATATGGTATAATGAAACACCCCATAATTTTATGGTATATTTATTTTTAAAATATTTTGATTACACTCAACACCAAGTTTAAACAAACTGTGATATACTGTTGAAATATTTTTAGTAATGTTACTATTATTGAATAATAATTGAATTAGTGGGTATGAATAGGACTAAATAAATTATAAATATTAGGTATAATTTTTTTTCTTAACAATAAATTATATATTAATTACTAGAAATAAGTACTCAATTTAAATGTTAAAAATAATATCATTTTATGTTAAAAGGTCAATATTTCAAATTATTGTATTTTTATATATATTATGTTATTTGATCACTAATGAAATAAGATATTGATGAAATATATTTTTATTTAATTTTTTAAATTAAAAATCATTCTCAAATTTATTTTTAATTTTTTAGAAATGAAGATAAAATAATTTCAAGGTAAAAAGATATTTTTTCTTAAGAAAACTATTTTTACTATACACAATGTCTTTTATATTAATAAATTGAATTAATCAATTTTGATGAATGATTTTAAAGAAAAGTGTTTATAATATATTCAATAAAATATATTTAAATTTACCAAATTATTTTTACTCTTCAAGGAATAAGTATAAATTCAGTTTTATGCTTAAAAATACATTTTTCTGTAAATGGGTTTTGTTGCTTTATGCAGACTTATATTAAATTGAATTTATTAAACTTATATAAATTTATTTTGATAAAATGGTTTTAAAATTTAAAATCATAATGTATAAATTTATTCTTGAAACACAATTCATTTTTGGTCATCATAATTAGTAATTAAGGTGAAAATTCATCACTTTAGTAAAGGTTAAAATGGATAACACAATGTTAAACTAAAGAGATAAAGGTTAAAATTACTTCAAAACATGTATAAATCCTATTTTATGAATGTATATAGATATTATATCATCCCATATTTTAAATGGATCAAAATTGGAACCTCTTTCCCATGAGAGTGACATTTTTATATTTTAATATTCTTAATAATTACAAGGGTGTCACTCCCCTTGTTTATAAAAGGGAACCTCCTCTCCTCTATTCCATACACCATAACCTTTTAGATCTAAAAATATATACCAAAATACACTAAAAAAATATTCATATAAGTCCTTGATAATATATTATTCCCAAAATACCCATCCAATAAGCCTTATGGTGTTTTTTAATGGATGATACCCGAAGAAGAGGTATATATACTTACCAATCTACTTCATGTTTAATTCTTCATAAACTTCCTAATTTTTTTATAACCATATTAAAATGATTGAATAATTATTTTTACTATACTAATATTTTTTTATGTTAATGGTATAACCCTTTTATATATCTTTACCATTTGTTGGAAAATGATAATGTCGCTTGTGCATACGCGTAGACTACAACCTCCCTGAAGTGAAGCGATTATTTTTCTATTCCTATTCACATAAATGTTAATAAGTATATATTTTATGAAAATAAATTTAATTTATGATATAATTATGTTTCTACAAAGTTTAATTATTATATACCTCTCTTTCCTTCCTTCCATATGTCCACTAATAAGTGAAAACATCTCATGTGCATGCATACAGACTACAATCTCCATTTAGTGATGTAATCCATTTTTTATCACTAATTTGTATGAATAGTTATAAGAGTAAATATAATTGTTATATATGATACTTATGACACGTTTAATATTTTGGTGATGATTAAACCTTTACCATGGTGCAAGGAGTGAAACCATCGAACCGAGACATGCTTGGGAAATGGACTAGTTTTCACCTGATTGTTAATTTTAATGAAGAATTGTTGATAAAAGGATAATTAGAAATTATAAGGGAATGATATATAGTGTTATTTAGTTAATTATGGTTCTATAATATGTTTATAATAAATATATATTTGTTTCAATGAATTAGTATGGGGCAATATAAGACCTAAGGTAAGGGTTTCTCGTCTCACTTTTATTTATATAAGACATATGTGATATTTACCACTTGTTTCTTTTGTGTGTTTTATAGAATTTCCATTAATTTAATTTATTATATTTCTCATTAAAATTATAAATATTTTAAAAATACATCTATATTTCTATATTTTATGAGGTTTTTTATAAGAGATTAACAAAACTGTAAGGGTTATTCATCCCAATATTTTCTGGTTGAGACACGATTCATGTAATGCATCTATTTGTGTTTATATGGTATATATAATTCCACATTTATATATTATATCAAAATTTACTTCATATTAATTTTATTTAATGTTCTATAATATTTTTTCTTTCAATGGGATATGATTCAAAAGTTACCCAAGATGTAAGGGTTTATATTGTAATCTCATTTTTAATTAGGATTGTTTATGCTTGAATCTCCATTGGGGGAATAATATGAATTTTATCTCTTAAAAACAATATATTTTATTATAATTTGGTTATTTATTATATTATAATGTTTTAATTTCATTATCCAATCTTTGATACTTAAAATTGTTGAGAGAGTTTTTTAAGAAAAACATACCTTATTTCCTCTTTAACTAATAATTTTTTTCTCCCTTGTCCGTGTTCTTAAAAAATTATTATAGAAGTTTTTACACACAGATAAATTTTTTAGAAATATTTTTTATTATAAATTTATTTCATTATAAATTATATAGAGGAATGTTTTCAAATTTTATACATAATACTACTTTTTTACTTATTACAAAAGCATGAAAATAATGTTCTCTTTTAATGTATATGGCATGACAACTTTTCCCACCATCATGACAATTCATTACTCTGAATCCTCATTTATATGATTCCATGGTAACATTCAAATAAATTATTTTTTTCAATATTTTTGTATTTTTTAGTTTTTAATGACACAGAAAGAAAGGGATATTTTCCTTATTTTCAAAGAAATGTTTAAATGTACTTTTAAAGTCATTTTCATCCACGTAGACATATTTTAAGGATTGTTATGCTTCACTGGGTATATAATCTTATAATACTAAAAAATTTCTTTCTTTTGGTAGATTAATTTGATTTTGTTTTAATGATGGTTTTATGAAATCGATTTATTTACCTTGGGTTATTTAAGTTATGGTAAAATGATTATTAAACTCATTTCTTTTTCATGACACATGCATATTATGATATGTCCAAAATTTTATGCGTGGACCTGGTTTCATTTATATAAATTTTATAGGGGATTTTATTACATATCCTTAATATGATAATTTGACATGTTGGTGTTTACACATGTTCACAATGCTATGATTTCTTATGTTTATTATTATGCCACATTCCTATGATATATGCTGATGTTATACTCCATGGATCATGATTCTAGCATCACAATTATACAAATTTCTTATTTGGGCTAAAATCCTTATTCCAAGACCCATGATATATGATCATGGATGATTGGGTAATATTTTCATATGTTTTTATCGGGTTCTCATAACCATATGATTATCTTATGCTCACTTTGTAGCGACCTGACCTTGACAAACTAGACCTAGAGTATATTAACATTACATTAGCATAAGATACAAGTAAACCACATCCCAAAGGATAGAACAATTTAGTAGTCTTGATAAACTAGATACATACAAAAGTTTTTTTTACAAATGAACACACTAATTACAACATACTTTTTTTTTCTTTGAGGGTAATAACTTTATTCCATCTAGCATATCCTTTCCCATCTTTTTAGGGAATCCTAGGGAAATGATACAAAATAAAAGTGATCTAAAATTCTCAGTAAGGATAAAGTAAAATGGAATCAATAATGAATCAATGATAATAATAAATATAAAAAGGAAAATAACTGATAACATATGCCATGTAGTCAATAACTGAGAAGGAAGTGAGTAAATAATACGACGAGTTAAATAACTGAGAACACATTCCATTTAACCAATGAACTGAGAATTAAATACATCTATAGATAATTTCAATTAAAAAATCTCATGGATAATAATAACTAAATATAAATTAAGGAAATTCTTAATTGTTGGATGCCATGTTTCCTAGGTACATTGAACCGTTACCATTAATAACTTTCACAAGATGGTTTAAAACATACTGGTTACAAAAAAATTTGGTTTGTCCAACCTTAACTATACTATCAAGACCTTTCAAAAGATATCTTAAACTACTAATATTTTGAAATAAACTCAAAGGTTTTGTTTCCAACTGATTTCATCCCATGATACTTCTGATGTATCTAGGGGCTATCTATAATTGGGATCAACCTGTGTCGTACCTATCTAAATCATTCCTTAACTATTGAATAATTGATTTAATTCATAAAAAATATCCCTTATCAAATATTTATATTGAATAAAGGATATATATTTATTAATATTTCCACATATAATCAAATAACTATCAAAGTAAACACTATAGGAAAAATGGTATTTGATTTAGGAAATGGACATATCCATGATAAATGATATGGATAATTAGGGTAAATTCAATGTTCAATGATAATAGAAAATTAAATATTTCAAAGGGGATACAAGTAATCTAGTAAGAGAATGTCAATACCATAATTGGTCAAATCAATTAAAAACCATCCAGAGGAAGAATAAGGATGGTATCAATACAACATATCCCAAGTGGAGTAAAAATATAGGGGTTTTGTCATTGATGAATGGAAATATTATAAAAATATATTTTAAAATAATTTTTGAGTAAAATATCCTTTTTTATTTTGAGATTTTTTTTAAATACATTTCTTTGAAAATAACTTACATTTTCTTTAAAACTTATCCTTTTAAACTTAAAAATAAAGTTTTGATGAAATAACGGTGGGTAAATCCCTAAAAACCATACAAGGTAAAAAGAACATTCTGTTTTCTTAGTAAAAGGTTAGAAATTATCTTTGTTCATAAATTGATAAGAATATTCCTTTGAAATCATTTTTAAAAGAAAAAAAGATAAACATGTCTTTAATAAATCATTTTTTAAAGGATAAAATATTTCTGAAAAGACCATAACGCTGAAGTGAGGATCAACCGATGAATATATTATATGTGTGTGAAATATAAATAAACATAAAAAATTTTAAATACAAGAATATATAGTATATAGTTATTACACACATAATCTTATAATATTAATGATGACGAGGAAGTAATATAACCCAATGAAAAGGAATGAGGTTATGAAATTCTTTACCACTTGGAAAGTTTTAGTTCAAATCTCCTTAGAAAAAATAATTCAAATTTAAAATAATAATACCATGAATAATTAATTAATCATGTTATTACATATCAATTTTTTATTATGTAAACCATATAAAAGAAATTAGGCGCATAATAATTAAGTTTGCCTCATGGAAAAAAGTGAGACAAGAATCCCTTACATTGCATTTCCTTTAAGGTGAACATCATTTAACTTTATGTATAAGGATTTTAAACATGTTAAAAACATATATATGAACTATAATCATATTTATAATATCATATATTAACTTATTATAATATCTTATTACTCTTTTTCTAACAATCTTTCATTATTTTCCTCGTTTTGGGTGTTAATTGTCATGTTTTCTAAGTATGTTTTGACTTGTTACTTATTGTTCCTCTTAATTAGATAATTATTTAATCATATAAATAATTTAAACCATGTATTAATTATTATATATAATCAGTTTATATATATTTATAATAATCTATAAAGTTTGGAGATAATAAATGAAATGTACCGTTCATGGAGATGATATGCTATACGTATGCATGAACGCTACTTTCATTTCATTGTCATATTAAAAGAATTAAAATTAAATGATATATATATATATATATTATAATTAAAGTATAATATTTATTTCATATATTTAACATATTTTTATTGAAACCATCTTTTATACATTCCATGTATAGCGTGAATGAATCACATTGCTTTGAGTAGGCGATAGTCCACACTTCCACAAATGATGTTATCATATTCCCATAAAATGGAAAGCATAAAGGTATGTGTTATATAAGAATTAAATAAGCATAAATAAATTATAAATATCATATATATCATATGTAAATAGAGTTTCTATCATAATAACCAATTATTAAAGGTGCTAAAGTAAAAATGAACAATCGTCATTTCGTGAGGCGGTAGTTCACCATACACGAACGGTAAGTTCATTACCCATTAGATGAAAGTATATATAAGTGCAGGTATTACCTTATAATAAAATAATCAAATTATATTTATTATATTGATGTTATTATATAATAATGGAATAAGAATATTTGAGGGGGTGGATAATGAAAATAAAACAAAAGAGCTTGAGGAAGGATGTTACATCTTCTTTGGATAACTCCTTTTGGTTTGCACCAAAGGGATTCCTTAGATGGATTTATGAAAAATCTGAGTCTTATAGGTTAATGATATGTATGTTGAGTATCTATTTGGGAACATCTTGGTCAATCCAAAGTTTATTGATAGGCATGAGGAAGTGGGAGGTGTGAGTTCCTTTTTATAGTAGAGGAGCAACATTCTTGTAAATTTTTGAAAAGAGAATTCAAACCAAATTTTTCCAATGAAAATTGGATCAAATAATAGATTAAAATTCAATAAAATGGATTATAGGTATAAATATGAATATCCAATGTATTTTTTATAGGTTTATAGGTCATTTTGGCCCTTATGTTTTAGGATTAGTCCCTTATTAAGCTAATTTTTCTCTTAATCGTTGTAATTAATTTTAATCACATTCACTAATATTTTAGATAAAAAAACTAATTTTAACGTATTATAAATCATAAATTATTATAATTTCAAATATAGAATCCATTTATACAAATTAAAATCACTTAAGTGGCATATATTAATTTAAATTTAATCCTGCAGACGGGATGCCAAAGCGAGTTTTTAAAGTAAAAATGTTCAAAAGTTTGCTAAGTTTCTACATCAATTTTCAAATTTAAATTGATTAAAATGAAATAGATTGTATGAAATGATATAAAATTTATCTAAATAATCTTTAAAATCAATAAAAAAATATAATTTAACCCTATAAATACATTAGACGAAAAAGCAATTTTGAATTAAAATTCAGTATTTTTCACTATTCATCAAAAAATGAAACTTCACATAAAAATACCAAAAATTAACCCTAACCTAATTTTGATGCTTCAATTTCAAAAATAAATTTTATTTTTATATATAAAATTTATATAATTTCCAAAAAATGGATTTAAAATAGGTCCTCCGTTAAAAGGCGGTAATAGTTCCTTTAAAAGAATATAAGTTTTTTATGTATAATACTGGGTTTGTTCTGATCACATGCTTATAAATTCTATTGGATGAATATCAAAAATATTTGATGGAATATATAACATATATTAAATTATTATCATAAAAAATTTATAATTAATTTAATTTAATAGGATAAAATAGATTTAGGAGCATATACATATTTTCCTATAAAAACATTCCATTTATATTCAATTGGTTATTATATTAATTTATAATTAATTTATAACGAATTAATTTGTTTTATATTTTTGTAAACAATATATTTTTATAAGTTAGTTAATACTTTTTGTAAGAACCCGGGTTTTCAGAACGAGTCAAAATCCCGACCCTGTTTGAATTTTTGACTGGTTTCTGAGGAAACTGGAGAAAATGCAGAGTTTCTGGAAATTTTTAGACTACACGCCTTGTACTTTAAGTACATGCCGTGTATGTGTAGGAAAATGGCCGACCGTGTACTCCCCGAGTACATGTCGTGTGGTGACCATGTATAATTTTCTTACTACACGGCATGTAGTTTTGAACACGTCGTGTAGACCCCCAACCGTGTGAGGCCATACATGGCGTGTAGGCCGTTGGTTGGGTAAGAACCAGGGACATGCCGTATTCCCTTTAGACACGCCGTGTAGTCTAGCCATGTTTGAGGGATATACATTGCGTGTGGGTATGTCGGTGAGGAAGAGAAGAGGAACCTGGTACACGTCGTGTACCCAGAGGTACACACCGTATACTCATGTCGGTAGGTTTGGAAAGTAAGTCGGTAGAATTAGCCATCTTTTGAATAGTTAAATGAAATATACACAGCGTGTAGTCCTAAAGTACACGCCGTGTACTTTCTTTTTTCGCTTAAATCGGGAAGTAGCCTCGTATTGAGGCAGAACCTCATGCCTTCCGCCAAGATACATGAACCAAGCCGGTCGGACCTTCATTTGCTTCCCGGTTCTTTGTCCGAAGTCCGATTTGATCGCTGATTAGTGCGTTGGAACCCCCTCGGTAAGGCCTCGATTCCTTTTTGTCCATTTTGTCTGATTTTCATTCTAGAAAAAGTTATACCCCTTTGAGGGGTTTTAAATCTTTTGTATATTTACCGCCTTCTAGACCGAATTGACGGCTTTCACCGGAGGAGTAGCGTTGTATGAGTATCAGGTAGGTGGTGCATACTTCTTTTTGTGTTTTCGCAGTTTTTTGGGTGACGCGACCTTCAGCGCGTTTTCGGGTATTTTTGAGCGGGACCAGTTTTATCATTTTTTTCATACGGAATTATTTATGGGACCTCTAGGATGCTTTTGGGTATGCCCAGTTACTAGTTTGCGTGAGCAGGGATGGGTGAGGGGCCGTTGCTCATTGGGGCATTTTGGCCAGGGAACGCCAAAATGGTTTTAATTGAAATATGATTGTTATAAACTGTTTAGTTTAATTTGTTAAATCCTGTTATAAATTGTTAGAGGCATTTAAGACCTCTGTGCTGGTATGGGACAACACCTGGTATAGTGCAATTCAACTGTTTAGTTGGTTTTTCTTGGTTATGTTTTCTGTTTAACTATGTTATATATGCAATTGTTGAATTGCATCTGCTGGACCCTTTGGGTTGTGTTGGGCTTGCCCCGGTTACACTTGAGTGATGCTGATCACAGGTTGGGGCTTTGCCTGGGTTACTTTGGGTGGTCTTGACCACGGGATTGGGCGTCATGGACATCGGCTTGAGGCAGTACGACTGTCAGGTTGGGCATGGCCCAGGATACTAGGGTGGCGATGCCATCGGACTTGAGCGACATGGTCGTAGGGACACGATGTTTCAGATGTGTTGGTGGCTTAGGACTATTTTGGTGATTACCGCTCCCCAGGACTTTGAGTAGTGTGCACACAGAGATACTCCGTGATGAGGTGGTTTTGACCACTCGTGTGGGTAGAGGCCCCCGTAGTTGTGGTTAGGTATTTTGGTTGGGGGTGCTTGCCGTAGAAAGCCACGTGGGAGGTGAGGAGCCTTCAGGAAATGGGCGTGCCTTCGGGACATTGGTACTTGAGACACAAGGTGTTAGGAGGCACATGATGCCAGGTTACTATTTTGGGCGTGCCTTCGGGATGTCGGTACTTGAGACACGAGGTGTCATGAGGCACATGGTGTCGGGTTACTGTTTTGGGTGTGCCTTCGGGACGTCGGTACTTGAGACACGAGGTTTCAGGAGGCACATGGTGCCAGGTTACTATTTTGGGCATGCCTTCGGGATTTTGGTACTTGAGACACGAGGTGTCAGGTGGCACACAGTGCCAGGTTACACGACAGAGATTCCGGCGTTGGCCGAAGCAGGTGACACTCCATGGTGGCTGTTGAGCACCAGCGGAGTTTGTATTTATTTTTGCATTGTACTGATTACTGCTTTCCTGGTAAATGCATGACTGCTTAAACACATATATTTGGTACGCACCGTTGGGTGGTATCCTACTGATATTTGTCTCACACCCTACACGGGCCCTTCGGGATGCGTGCAGACTTTATGGATTTACATGCAGGAAAGAGGCCAGCTTCAGGAGCTGGGATACGTTAGTTGTTGCATGGAGATGGTATGGACCTTGAGGTCATACCTAGCTGGGGTTTACTTATTGTGATTACGTTTCTGTATCAGCATCCTTACTTGTTGTAGCTACTGTTGGTTATCCATTGGCGCCCTTTTTATATTCAGCTGTGTATGACCTGCTTTGTATGCATTCTTTCCTGTTTAGTAGTAGTTACATTTTATCAGCATGCTGTGGTGTTTATTTCCACTGCTGTTTCTTATACTTATTGCTTCCGCTATTTATTTCTATTGGATATTCTTCCGCTCTACGGGTCTGGTTCGAGTCTACTGAGTCTTTCTTTCCACTGCATCTTTACTATTATACTCGAACCAGGACCCTTAATATGATCCTCCAAGAGGGTATAGCCCCCCCACTATACCTATTCAGACCCTCGCTGCTAGTCAGCAGCCTTTGGCGTTCAGGGGAGGTGCGCCTAAGGTAGTGACGCCCGACCCGTTCAGCACTGTTCGGGTGGCTGGCCGGGTCCGGGACGTTACACTTTTCATAACTACCCATTTAATGAATAGTTTATATCTTATTATATTAAATAATAATGTTTTAATAATATATTATTGTGAGGTAAAACTCAGTCTTTCATGTAACACAAGTTGTTGAAGAAAGTATTTATTGAGTGTAATGAAATATGACTCAATATTTCATTCATTTAAAGCTATATCATGGATCAAATTTATTTAAAATCATAAATATATTATAAATTATTAGGATATTATATTGCATTATGCGCTTGGTGTTGCGTGTCATACACACTATTTCATACAATTTTCTTACTTTTGAATTTCAGGATGTTACACCATTAATATCATTGAATAATATATCTTAATATAACCCTTATGAAGCATATAATTTCACTCAATTTTATGATTTGACTTTCCCCGAGTTATGAAGAAGGATATTAAGTATATTAATTATAAAAGGGCACTATATATGATGAATATTGTGGGAGATATTAACAATAATTCATGAAAATAATCTTTTAATATTATATTCTCTAAATACACTAAACCTTTATAGTCATTCGATATTTATTATTGTGTGATGTATTGTATAGTCATCTATAAATATGTAATATTAATGTAATAAATTCTCGAGTCATCATAGAGGTCTGATTATATCCCTTGTATTTCATTAAGGAGTATCTATAGATCATATATATTCATTGTGATAATATTTGGGTTGATGGACATGAAGAAAATATTTCTGAACCTAATGAATGTTGTCTTCCATCCATATTTTCATTTTCATTTGTTTTTCATTGTTAATGATATTTTTGTGTACACCCAGTCAATGAAAGACCATGATCCACCCCATGATATTGTATTTAGAAAACTAAGAGGGAATCAGTTATATACCGAGATTCTAAAGTCTTAAATTTTAATCCTTGATGTGAAATTCTTAGAGAATGTTTTTAGTGGTTGATATATCAATAGCCCTTGAGAAGAACAAGACCCTATATATTGGTAGTGTCATAAGAATGTTATAAATATCCATGGTTTTTGAGGATTGATAGAATACTATAGAAGATTTATTAAGGTCTTATGGAAATTAAATTCATTGATCACCGATCTAGACAAGAAAGTGGTGATGTTAGTGTGGTCTTCAATATATGAGAGAGATTTCAGGGAGTTAAAAGAGAGATATAAGATAGTTTAGATATTGAACATACATGATCTAGGTAAGGAGTATATTTTTAAATTGTAATTCATCAGTAATTTATCTTATAGGGGGTTTTTTATAAGAAAATGGAGAAGTCACTTATTGGTCCATGATGTTGAGACCATATTACTATAATTACTTGATGCATGATCTTGAGCAAGCGATAGTGGTGCATATGATAAGAATTTGGTATTAATATTTTTTGGGTGAGTAGTTTGTAGTGTATACTTAATACAAGTGCCTCAGGTATGTCTTCTCATAATATGAGATTAACCATTGACAAAGATGGTGGTTTGAGTATCTCTAGTTCTTTTCCTTTTAAGTGAAATACACCCTTGGTAAGGTGAATGTTGTGAAAAATGCATTGATTAGGAAGGATCAAGATAAGTTGTTTTTTATGATTAGTAATTGATAGAAGTGGATGAACCTCTTAAAATAGTTTCATATGGATGTCTTGGAGTATCATGATAGATTTTACCTTAGAAATATGAGATTTACCTTAACATTAATTAATAGAGTGAAGGTGAGTAAACTATATAACCCAGATACTTAGTGATGATAGATATTTTATATAGTGGGGAGATTCCACAAGATTGAACCTTGGATTATGATTGAATATTTTTTCCTTCATGGAAGATTTTTGGCCACCAAAAGCATACTTGAGGAACTTATGAGGGACTCACATGCCTCAAGACTGGATATTCACCCAGGGATGATGAAGATGTATAATGAAACTCACATGAAATATTCATGTCCTAGGATGAATAAGGTTGTTTATGTGTTTATTTCACATTTCTTCTCCTATTATCTAGTTAATTTCAAGTACCAATAACATATAGGTCTTCTTTAGGAACTACCCATTCCTGAGTGGAAGTGGAATTATTTGATAATGCACTTCATGATGGGGCTACTGAGGTCACCTCATGGAAGCAATGTAGTATGTGTTATAGTTTATTGGATGACCAATATGGATTACTTCATAATGATCAAGGAGGCCCGATCTATTGATGAGATATGTTGGTTATATTTTTGAGAGATATTTCATGTTTATGGAGTTCCTAATAATATTATATCATATTTATATCCCCCATGTGTGTCTCTCTTATGGATATGATTGTAGGAGTTTCTTCATAAAAATGTGACTTTGAGTACAAAATGCCATCCAAAAACTAACAAATAGTTTGAGTATTCTATTTTGGTATTAGAGGTCCTATTAAGAGCATGTTTCCTTGAATTTGGTTTTCCAAGGAATAGTTAACACATACATGAAGAGTATGCCTATAATAATATTTATTCAGAATTGAACCCTTAGAGGCCTTGTATGGTATGTCATATTAATCATCTCAATGATAGTCAGAGGCAAAGAATTCATCTATTATTGGGTCTAGTATCATGTAGGATACTTTTAAGTATTATATTTTGATTTAAAAATGGTTCTTAAGCACTAATATCAAGAAAAGATCATATATAGGCTTGGGAGGGCATCTTAGAGAGTTAGGGATATTGTCATATTCTACAATAGAGGAATTTAACACCAAGATTTATAGGGAAGTATGAGGTTGTTAAGAGGATTAATACAATGGAATACTGATGATTAATTCCTTATAAATTCCATGAAATGTATGATGTATTCCATATATCTCATTTTATAAGTTATCATTTTGACCCTTCTCATATGATTTTAAATGATGATGTTAAGCTAGATTCAGATTTATCATCTGTGGAACAATTGTTTTTCATAATATACTAAAGAGAGAAGCTTTTATATGGGAAGATGGTTTATATGGTACATTTTTAGGAGATTCATAAGTGTATCAATGTGGAAAAATTATAGTGAAATAATGATATGTGAGCTCGGTGGTCTGAGATTTTTACTTATGAGGCTTAGCGATTCATCTTGTGTAAGAGCTACCATAATTTTTGGAGGATATAATATCATGCATTTAATGAAGTTTGTTTTATTATAAATTTTATTCAAAAAACTTATATTTTAGTGGTTTTGTGTAATTTTAAGTGTCTGATGAGGTTGGGGGTTGGATTTCAGGGAGTTGGTCCTTGGGTGGGATATCTATTTTGGATTAAAACTTGAACCAGGTATCCAGTTCTATTAGAATCAACATCTAGTGGCCCTAGTCATAGATAAGGGACTCTCTAGAGAAGAATTGGATTCCTAAAGGCCGTTGGGTGGGTACTCAATGATATGGAATAGAGTACCCTATAGAAACATTTATATTTTTCAAAAAAAATGTTAATTTAATTAAATTGGGTAAAAGTTTAATAAAATGAGGTTTCTCTCATTTGTTTCCACGGTCAAATTCAAAACCTCACTCTTTTTTATCATTCTTCTTCTTTATTATAGTAGTGGGTCTCCCCCATTCATGGGTATATCAGCATGTATCATTTTTCCAAAGGATCACTTTGGGTGAGTTATACTTCCTCTTATATGAATTCTTTATTTCTCTCTCTGTTTCTTCATCCCATTCAGAAATCCCTAATTTTAGGTGTTATGTAAGATTTTATTATTTCTTCTAATTAAAGACAATTTTTCTGAAGATCTATAATGAGTGGGTATCTCTTAAAACAAGGCAGATAGTTCCTAAACATTATCATCAGTTTACTATTGTGGAATTATTTTTATACATGTTCTTCACATATTTTAGATGAAATCATAATGTTTTTTATGATAAAATGTGTTTTAATTTTAAAAAAATAATTTCTAATCATTATAAATGGAAAATATAATTAATTATTTATTGTTATAAATATGTGGAATCTTCATTCAAAAATACTAAATGATTATTAACTTTAAATTTTATATGTATCAAGATCTAATTTTTTTTTCTTCAATGGAATTTGAATGTAATAGTTTCTTAAAGTGATTTTGAATGGTTTTAATGTCTAAAGATAATAATTATAATGATTTTTGTGTGTATGTTTATTATCAAATACTGTAACACTTTTTAATTATTCTTTTTAAATATTGAATTTATTGTTTAATATTTTATTAAGTGACATAATACATTATGATTTGAATTTTTTTTCACAAATTAAAGAAATTTTATGTGAAGATTGATATGTATGTGAATTTTTCCACTAGAGTTGATACATAATATATTTGTGGCTATGTATGATCATAAACTTGTTTTTTTGTGCATAAGAAGTTGATATGTAATATATTTTTTGAAAATAAGTTCATACATATAATATTTTCTCACTCGAAGATGTTATATAAAATATTTTGAGGAGAATTATTTTGACATAAAATTTTTTGTTGACAAGGAATTCATATGTATTATATTTTTGGAAGAGGAGATCATGTGTAATATATTCACCCTAGTGAAAAGAATGTAAATGTTATTGGAGTTTGTTAAATTTTTAATTAAGCTAAAATGTAAGATATTTATTATCATGGGTATTCATACATAATATATTTTCCAGGGAAGAATATCACATGTAAGATTTTTTAGAAGGATAATAAAATACTTAACATTTCCCCCTATTTGTTTAGATATGTAATACAATGGAGTTTTCTAGAATATTGGAAATTCAATAAGTAATATTCATTTCCTATAGTGTAGACTAAATGTGATATAATTGTATTTATTATATTTTGAGAAGTCTTCTCAATCTGAATCAATACATAATAAAATTTATAAGTTGATTCTACAATGTAACATATATTACACTGCAAATTTCATGTTCTACTAATCTCTCAATATATTGATACATGTTAATATACTAAATTTACTTAAATTCATGTAAATATAAACTAATTAAAGAAGGAATTTGAGTATGATAATAGGTGTGTTTATGCTACTAAGAATCTATGGGAGGTTCTCAAGTGTTTATTTTAAATAATAAATTAAGTGGAAAATGCGCCCAAATACTTCTTACTTGGAGCCAACACATTCATAGATTGGGGTAATGAAATTCAAGGGGGGAATTTAACTAGTGTAACATAAAGAAGATTATAAATTGTAAAGAGCTTCCATGTGGAAATTCAAGGTGTGAGGAAATGAGTTACTACTTGTGAAGAAAAGAACATAGTGGGGTTCATTATATTAGCTGAAATATATCATTTAATGGGGACATTTATCAATCCATTGAGGGATATTTTATCAATGGATTTATTATAAAAGAGAGGGAAATGGTAGAAGTACTTGTGAGTAGGGCCTTAAAGGGAGCTGGAGCTCGAGAGAGGACTAAGATTGAAAAATATGACACTTTATTATTTATTCTTTATCATTTTTTTCTAATTGTTTCTAAGTTGTAATTACAATATATATATATATATTTTATTTAAATAATAATAGTGAAACTATTTTATGGTATTGTGATTTAAATGAGTTGTGTTTCTATTTTTTTATTTACTAAACATTATATTTTTAGCAGGCATTTACTTGTTGTCACTCTTTTATTATTCCTTAATAAATGACCGATATATGAAAATTAGGGAATGCAGTTTTTTAACATAGCGAGAAATTGTTTTTTTATAAAAAAATATTTAAAATTGAGGTGGTTTTTTATTGATATAATTATAGTGTTATTTTTCACTATGTATTATAACCAATAATTCTCCTTCATCATCATATTTACACTACACTAAGAACCAACTAGGGATGAGCAATATACCAATTCCTTGAATAACATAAAATGAAGTTCATAAATTGGAAATTTTTTAAATTTTTATTCTCTATGAAAGAATCACCCATTACCTAATTTTTGGTTACAAAACCTTCTCTTATGTTGATATAACAAAATATTATTGACATTTAAACAATAGTTAAGAAATCAAATCTAATTTTATCACATCTTTTTATCACAATTATGATTAATATTGTTTTAAGAACAAAATTCTATTTTACCAAATATAATTAGTCATGAATTTCCTATTTAATAAATTATTCAACATTTTTCTTCACATATATTGTTTCATAAATATTCATTGCATTTCTCATCCATCATTATTGAACTTAGTTCATGTTATGTCACTAACTTTCAACTATAGTGTCTATATTTTTCATATTTTTTAATTTTTTTACAACAAAAAATATTCATTATCTTATGTTTGACCATTCTTGATACAAATATAGTGTTATATAGGTTTTATAAATATTATTTTTTAGAGGTCTAAAGTACAAACTCGGTAAAAAATTAGAACTTTTTTAAGGACAAGAGACCTGTATCCAATCAAACAAATTTATTTTAAAAAATATTAAAAAAAACTAAATTAAAATAAATTTTAAGAATAAAATATTATTTAGTTTTATTTAAAATATAAGAAAGAATATTATTGTGCGGTGATAAAAAAATCATAAAAATATTTTCATAATGTTTAAAATATAGATGTATATTGTCTAGTTTTAAGTGTTGACTAACTATGGGGACAATTGGATCTAATATGAAAATAATTCAACTATGGTCAGAAATAGCGTGTTAAATGGTTTTTTTCTTGGGATGTTCTTCTTGAAAGAATTTTTGAAATTAATTTTTATTGGAAAATATCTTTTATGTCTTTAATTAATTCACGATTTCAAGAAAAATGGGTAGTTTTTAAAAAAAGTGAAGATAAACTAAAGATGATATACCACATAATAAAAAAGATTTCTGTATGATTCTAGCCTATTTAAGATTGAGTAAGAAGCCACACATCCTAGATAAAAATCTTAAGATTCACATCTATTAGTTGTGGAGTATTTTGTGAAGGGGGATGAGATAAATATCTTATTTAATTTTCAAATTCATCACTCTATTACATAGTGAACTAGAAACCTGAGCAACTGAACTTGATTTTAGAGATAAGATAAATGTATTAGTGGATTATAAATTAATTTTTAAAGTTAAAAAAACTTTTCAATCTGAATTTGAAAAAACAATTAATAAAAATGAATTTCAAAACTAATTTAATGTCAATTTTTATTGTTGGTCATAATGAGGTCACAAATGAGGAGGAAAGATAAGAGGATCATTCCACACCCCTTAAAATACCTTATTTATTATTTCCCTTTAAATAATCTTGATATGAATAAATTATGAATCAATTAAAGAAGTTAAAAAAATAAGAAATCGAATATTTTCATGGAGTGTTTCAAGGTACTTTTTCATTTAGGTAGAGATTATATTATTTTACCATAGGTTTAAAAGCACATAAAATTGAATTTTACTTTAGAAAAATATGAGAAATAAAAATTTAGTGGTTTATGGATCAGAAAACACATCCTTCTAGTGACTATGGATATTTCATTAAGAAAATTTGGATGAAGACTTTAATTATATCATTACATGTGAGGCAACCCTTGGAAATATAAATGACAATTTGTTTTCTTTTCTTTAAAATAAAATTCTCTCACCCATGTGTTCTTTTTAGCCACACATTCTTATTAATATTGTGTACTTCCTTCTTAACTCTTCCTTGAGTTAAATTCGAAACATTTTAGTCTACTATATCAGTACTTTAATATAGAAAAAAATATAGAGTATAGATTTTATAGAAAGTTATTGATGATTTGTTTGAGAACTAATGAAACAAAGAAACAACTATATAGACAGTTTTGTCTCTCATTTTTCATAATCGGGTGAAACTGTTTTACACCACCATGATAGATAGATTTAACTATCTTATGTGTGTTGGATATTGTTTAAAATATTTTCACTGTTTGAGAAAATGTGTGGTGGAAAATTTCATCAAAATGATGAATCTGGGGTAAAACCGATGGGTGGTTTTCTTACTAAAAAATATATATTTTTTGAAAGTAATTTTGAATTATGATTGAAATTGTTTTAGCACCTTGGAAATTTATTTGGATTGAATGTGCTACTTCTTGCTAGAAGCACTGGTTAACAAGATATTTTCTTTGAATTATTGAAAATTAATATATACTAACCAAAATAAATATGAATGTACATTCTTATTTTTCTTTTGGATATTTCTATTAAGAAATATTATATAATATTTAATAGAAAATTTTTCTCTTTACACTCATTAGAATTATATTTAATATCTCTCAATATTCATACTTGTTGGGTACTTCAATTATAGATTTTATTAGTGTTCAATATGGAATTGAACCTTCTATTAAATCAATTATAGTGAAAAAACATAAAAAAATCATCAAATATATATAGTATATCATTTTTAGAGAAACTATGAAAAACATTTCCTTTATATCAAACTCTGGTTGCATTTTTCTTCGAGTTAAAATTAATGAAATCTTATGTTAATGTGATCAATCTTGTTAGGGGAAGGAATTTGGAAAACTTTTACTATTCACAAAATGGAAAAGTGGGGAATATTTTTTATTGGAAAAACATGTAAAGATTTAATATTAGGGTAATTTATATTAATATGTTTATCATATTTTTTTACACATTTTACATTTAAAAAATATGATGTACAATACTTCATGGATAAAATGGTTTAATGTTATTTTCTAACAATTTTTCAATGTTTAATTCATTAGATAAATTATTATTGGCATTTTTTACCATTAATATATACTTATGCATTGAATTATTTCCCCATTCATTGTTGTTTTTTGACATTTTTCAAAATATTTTTGAACCTCGATATAAAACCCACATTGTGTTTTAAAAATCATGTATATATACTGAAATTTTTTTATGCAGTAACCAGACAAGATATTTATTTTCATTTTGTAATTATATATATATATTATTATAGTTGAATATGATTTTTTAACTTGAGTATAACACCTTAAACATGTTTTTGAACTTCTGATTTTGAAAATCAATTTGAACCTAAAATGTTTAAAATTTTCTCCTAACTTAGAGTCAAAATTGGAGAAAATGTTGGGTTTTATGTGTGGGGGAGGAGTCTTCATAGGTTCTAAGTGTAATTTCATTAAGTAATCATCAAAATACACTTGAAAATTTTCAAAATTTATTATTTTTTCATTATATAACACATTCATTGGATAAAAGTTTTCCTCAAATTGGAGATAATTTTGCAGTATTTTTGGGATTAATATTTTTCATTTCTCAATGAATTTAATTAGGTACCATATTTTCATTTATTTCAGGAAACTGTATGATTTTTGTGAAATATTTGGGGCATGTATTACATATTTAAATGAATTTAAACATCTTGGTTTTATTTATACAAGTAAAAATTTCATTCAAAAGGATTGAAAATGAACCCAAAATCCTGGTTGATATTTCTATGATAAAATTGTTTGATGAATATAATTATTCTATCTTATTAACTATTTAACTCACCAATCCATAAATTTCATTCAATTATATTGATTTTATAAATTATATTTTCTTTTCACTAATGATAAAAAGAGGATTTTATATTAATGATTGAATGAAAAATTATATTGTTTAAAATCCTATCAAAATATTCAAATTCAACCATATTTATCAAAAATAAGAAATCAGTTTTTTTCTAAAACCATTTCATTTAGAGATAAATCATTAATTTTTCTTGAAATTTTCTATGTGGGATTTTTTTTAAAATCATAACATAGATGTAATTATAATTATTTTTTTTCTAAATATGAATTTTCTTCCAATGAATATGTATAATTGATTTATTTAGTAAAGAAACATCTTAAGTGTGAAAGAATTTGATGTGAATTTATTTTTATACATATTTAATACATATTTTTCATTTATTTTTTTTGATGTTTTTATGTTGAAATTTTATTTAATTGATAATATTTTCAATTATCATAATTCTATATGGAAAATGAAATTTTATCCTTTTTTTTGTATAGAAATGTGCAATTTTTTTGTTTAATTATTCAAAAGTTATTTGATTTAATTTCATTATATTTCAAGAAATAATTATCCAATTTTATTTTATGGAATCTGATTAAAATATTTTATTGAAGGGATTTTGAATGGTTTTAGTGTTTATAGATAATAATTACAAGGTTCCATGTTTCTGTATTTATTATCTTCTATTTTAAAAATTAAATTTTAAAATATGAAATTCATTGTTTAATTTTTTTAAAGTTACATAATTAAATTTTAATTGATAAAACTTCCAAAACTGTTTAATTATTATAAGATGTTTGATATGTTTTATAAGTCTACCAATAAAGTTGATATGTAGTGTATTTTTTTCTAAGGAGGATCAACATATTATTTTGGAGATGAATTTTTTGAAGAAAAAAATATATTTTGAATAAGAGTTCACACATATCATATTTTATCCCTGGAAGATGATATGTAGCATATTTTCAAGATAACATTTCATATGTAATGTTTTTTTTTAAATTAATTCAAATGTATGATATTTTTAGAAGAGAAGACCATGTGTTACTTATTCTTCTTAATTTAAGGATTGGAAAAGATAGCGGAGTTTGTCATATTTAGAAGAAAGATGATAAATATGATATTTAATCTCAAGGATATTCATATATAACAATTTTTATAGTAATAATATCATACTTAAGATATTTTCATTTTAAAGAGTGAAAAATATGTAATATTTTTACACGCTAGTTCACATATGCAATAAAATAGTATTTGATGGAATTTCAAAAATTTAATACATAATATAATTTTTCTCTAGAGGAGACCAAGAATTATATAATTTTCATTATCAATATTTTAGGAGTATTCTGAGTTTAAAAAATTATGTAATTCAATTTCAAAGTAGATGATATTGTGTGAAAAAATTAGCATTTTGAATTTTAGTTTCATCCTAGAAGTAAATACATAAATACAACATAAAATAATCTTTTATAATTTTTTTTGGAAAATTTAGACCGAGGTATAGTGGAGGATAAGATTGAGAATAAGTTTCCTTTGGATGTTATTGTAAATCCACTAGATGTTATCCAATGAGGCTATTGGAGACATAATTATATGGGAAATGCATCCAAATGCTTCTTGTTTGAGTTCATCGCATGCACATGAGGGGAAAATGACATTCTAACAGGATATTTATCTAGAATCATCTAAATAAGATGAAAAATAGTAAAGAGATAATATTTTGATATCTATGGTGTGAATAAATTATTTTCTACTGGTAAATAAAAACTTATGGGGGTTCTTACTATTAGAGGTGATATATTATTTTGAGGGGAAATGTATCTATCCATCAAGGGATATTTTATTATAGGGATTGATTGATAAAGATAAGAAAATGAGAGGATCCATCATGAGAAGGACCCCAAAGGGTACAAGAGATAGAGAGTGGACCAAGCTCCATGGAGATTTATTCGTTCTATTTTATCTTCATTTATTTCTATTTTAAAAATGGAATTCATATATATATTTTGAAACAAAAAATATGCATAACTGAACTATTTTGGTGGAGTCAGATTGAAAATAGTTGAATTTCTCCTTATTATTATTACTCATGTTTCTCATTTCTTTATATCATTTTTCTTAGTCTTTCACTTGTTGATATTCCTTTTTATTCACTAATAAATGATTAATAGATGAAAATTACCCAATATATGTTTTCAATACAATGATAAATTAATTTTTTTATTCACCAAAAATTGATAAATTTATTTAGTTTTTATTATTAGAATGAAATTGTGATCCTATCATTGTATTTTCTTAAAAATATTTATTTATCAGTTTCATTCTTAAATTTCTCTAAATATAGATGGTTGATGAGGAGTGAACCCTTTTTCTGAAAAGTATTATTTGAAGTACATAAATTAGTAATAGTTGATCTTTGGCTTCTACACGAAGAAATAAACCATTACTTTTTTTGACAAATGATCTCTTAAGGAGAGTTAATAGAGAAGTGTTAATAACCAATGATAATTAAGAAATTCAAATTCATTTTTATCAAATATTTTTAGTATAATTATGATTAATTATGATCAAATAATAAAAAAGTATTATATAAACTCATATTATTATGGTATTCCTTAGTTATATTAACTATTTTCCATCCATTGTGATGTTTTATAAATATTAATTTCATTTTTTATCCATCTCTATTTCACTTCATTCACATTATATCTCCATAATTTAATTGTAGCTATTGTTTGTTGTATTTGTTTGTTTTTCTCTTTTTATTTGTAACACATTATATTCTTTATTATGGATTCGTCCCTTATTTATAAAATAATAGTTTTATTTAGGTTATAAATATTATTTTTTAGAGTTTTTATAGAAACCTTAGTCATTTATTCCATTTTCCATACAACTAGTAGTTATGGGTTGTTAAAATTATGTGCACATCACCCAAAACTAATCTAAATTGTTTTCATTGTTTCTTGAGATTAGATTGATTTTACTTAGATCAAGAGTGGTATTTAAAATATTATAATCTGATTCCTTTGTTTCTTTTGTCCATCCACTAAGAATTAAGTGAATTTTGAATTTAAAATGGGACCCCAAGAGTGGTTCTTTTGTTATATTATGACCCCATGGACCTTTATAGGTTCCTAATATCCTCTACTAATAAGAAGATGTATGGTTATATGAGAAGATCATATGGGGATTTCCTAGTAGTGGAAATTATGAGTTATCATATAATATTATAGATTAATTTATAGTGAAATAGAGGTTTAGGATGTCCACCTTAATTTTGATTTGTTTTGGGTACTTTGTACCATGGATTTAGAGTATCAAATATAAATAAGTGAGTGATATCAAACCTGACATAGGTATGAATCAAAGTTTAATGTTATTAAAACCTCGATAATAAATTTTTATGGTGTAGTGGTGGTACTAAATGTTTATTCATTGATATGGGTAATGTGATGGGTGTAATTCATAATTATTATTTACTCCAATATCTTTGGATGGGATGCATTTTTTAATTTGTTTGACTAAAATATGGGATGATATAGCCAATATGTTAGTATTAACTTTTTTAAGAGATGTTATGTCCATTTATTTTTATTTTTTCTATAAAATTGGTTGACGTTCTCATTATTTAATGACAATTATGGAAAAGAACACTATGGGAATTTAAATATTGAATGTTATGGTATAATATTCATAGATCACCCACTATATAATGGCTCATGTCTAGGATCTCTATTCCATTATTTATAACATGGTTCATAGATAGATATAATATCTCTATATATTTATAATTAACTATGGAATGAGATTCCATTCCCCCTTATTTATATTTCCATGGGAGGTGATATTATTTCTTCCAATTGGGTGGGATTCCCTTTCCATGTATGCATTATCACTTATGTTTTAAGATGAATTTTTTTTATTTAATTACGATGTCAAATGTTAGGGATGATATTATGAACCATATATGTTATAGTTGGGATGGTATTCCCATGGATATAATGTAATTATTGGTTTCTAATGACCACTAATATGAAGCAATTATAAGGATTATATTCCCACTTACTAATTACTATTATGTGATAGGGTGCTACACCCTTTTGATTGGCCAGTGATGATTTCAAATTTAATTCCCTATGATTATCTTATACTGTGACTGGTTCAAAACTATTTCGATCTTGGGATATTATATCTAATATGTTCATACACCACTGATTTGGCCAAAGAAAGAATTGTAACTCTATAGACGACTAGCATTGGGACAAGGATATGATGGTTATTATTATTTTTGGTTTATGATTTATTCAATAATATATCACATCATTCATGAAATTTTATATACATGATTTGATTTGGGGAACCATTAGTGGTGGCCTACTAAGTTATTCCTACACATTTTATGGGCATCTCAGTTCAAGTATGAACATTATGTTTTGGGATATAGGTATGGAAAAGGGACCTATAATGGATACTTTAGCTGGGTTTACATGGTCAGAGATGGGATATTGGATCAGGCTGGGAATCACATCTAGTTTTGTAGTTCTATCCAAAATTTTGAATATTTTTGATAATGACTATACATGATCATCCAATTGGTGATTTGATTCACTAATGTATAATTTCTTTGACATTACATTTTTTACTCATTTTATAATATCATGTGATTTTTTTATCTATAATTGGATTTTATCTATAATTTATATATTATTCTATTATATTATGGTGATAGTTTATTATTAATTATTCAATGATTATTTATGATAATTTGTTCCAGAGGGTAAAGTCTCTCACTGATCATTGGAGACCCTCATTGCTAGTTGGTATCCTCTAGAATATGAGGAGGTTTGTTGAGGTCATATAACAACATAATTTCGACCACCATTTAGGTAAGTCTAGATGAGATATTACAATATACTACCAACACACATCATTACAGGTCTATCACTACTAGTGTTTACATACCATTCCCCCACTGAAGGACGCAATATATGGATACAATAAATAATTTTTTTTATACAATGTACATCACATAACCCAATACCATTGATTTCAACATCATTATAAAATATATAATACTAGAAAATTAAATTCACTATAGCTTGTATAACTGGTTCCAATGAACACAAAACAACATAGGTAAGATCTATAATATTGAACTTAGAATGATCATACTCAAAAAAGAATAAAAATATAAAATATAAATTAGTATAATGAAGGATATAATAATAATAGATTAGATATTATATAAGATCTTAGATAATGAAATGAATGAATTTATAGGGTAGAATAAAGTGTATATATAATGGTTAATGTGATTACTTGAAGGGTAAGGTGACCATTTGAATAATAAATTCCCTATATTAAAGTTATAATAGCAATGTAACCTTTATACATAAAAGTGCCCAATTAAATAAATAAAATAATTTTTTAATTGTATAATTAATAACTATTAATAATGTATATTGATCAATGAATAGTAATATAATCACAGACATATATCCAGGAATAATAATAAAATTTATAAATAAATACAATTTTTTTATTTTTTGTACCAATATGTATGATTTTGAAATACCCAAAGAGCTTTATTTAATAATTTAATTTCTCATATATATGATATTATTTTCATTTTAAAGACCTTAAATTTATAATCATATTTTCAAAATTATCCATTGGTGAAGTTTTTATAACTTTCTGATAGTTTTATTTTTGAGTAAATAAAAAATTGGGTATGAATATACGATAAGTATTATGATTTCATTATGAAGTAAAAATTATGTAATAATTAATTTAAATAGATTATTAACCTAATATATGTTAATTTATTAAGATAGTGTATTTTAAAACATTAAAATAAATTTGGAACCTATAATGGACTTTCCAATGTAAAAACGTAAAATCTAAATAACAAAAATTATTTGTGAATAAAAGTGTTTTCCATTACATAAGTACTTATGAAAAATATATTTCGATTCTCAATTGAATAAATATCCAAAATAAAATCATAAGTATTAAAAACCATAGTTTAAAACCTTGAGTAAGTGATGGTTTTTTATTTTACACAACCTACATTTCCAAATACAAAATCGAAAATTAATAAATAACTTCCTCTAATTTTCTATAAATACCCTCTTATCCACCCATTTATCTTTACTCCAAAATTTTTGGGATTGGTTATCCACTCATTTTCCCTCTCAAGAGTTTCTATGAATATTTCTTGTGGTTTTAATGTGTTCTTTATCATAAATTAATAAGTTACATTGTAAGGTAAGAATTCTTAACCTTCTTTATGAAATTATCATTTGTAATCATTTTTATTCCATTAAATTTCAAGATCCATTTTTATAATACACACTTATTAAAAATACATTATTATATTGTTAATGATATAATACTCTTACCTATCATTATAGAATATTCATAATTTATTTTTATGGTAAAAAATTATTGAAACCATAAAATACATTATCCAAATCCCTATATATGTCATGTATTTGTGGAATCATATAATTATTATTTCTATGCGTTTGGATTATTCTATTTAAGTATGATGGGTATATTTCTATTAGATCCTTTATTGGGTCCGAAATATAATAAACTTGATTTTGGAATGAGTTCAACTTTTCCATCAAGCCATACCAAATATAATGTTTTTACTTTAGGAGAATTTTGTTCCTTAATGTTTATCATATAAATGTGACAGATACTCGATGATTTTAGAGGAGTTTTTTTCTATTATTTATTTATTATCCCACAATTGAAAACAAATTTATACAATGATTATTTCCTTTTTTATAACCATAAACCATGGATGTACCTAATACTATTACCTAATTATCATTCATTTAATAATAGTATTTTCATTTAAAATGTTAAAATCCTATTATTTATAAGATTATTTTTTGTTATTCACCTAAATAGCAATATTATTCCACTGAATGGGGAAATATTGATTTCATATATCTTCTATTTTTAAATAGATAACTTTTAATTATATATCCATGAATTTCTATGAGGTTTCTTATGGAACATTATAATATGTAATGTTTCATCATTAAGTTAATATGATGGATGCAGTATTTTGATCCTACTATTAATACCTAATTTTTGTGTTGGATGGAATCCATGTACTATTCATAATCATTCTATTCCCACATCCCCTCTCCCCATAGGTGGGTGACCTTCACCACCAAAGGGGATGATGTTGTCTTGATAATTTGAACATGATGATGGGATTTCAGCCATTCCTTACATTGATTCCAATTTGGACTTCATTGTATAGTCCAAATATCCCACATATATTTAATCCATGCTCTTGAATCCCAAACCTGATACAATCTTTGAGTGGACATTGGTTAATTATAACACTATCTACCTTATCCGGGTGAACACATTCTGTTGGAGCATATGATTTGCCTTTATCCATGGTCAAGAATCATTGGGTATGTTAGGAATATGTAAGTATCTTCATCAGGATAGGCCATGTGGGAATCCTATTATAAATATGTAGGGAATATCAATTTCAAGACTTGAGACATCCCATGATTGTCATATAAGGTAACTTATGCTCAACACATAATCCATCCTAGTCTTGGTGCTTATGTAAACACAAGTTCATCATCAGAGGCCAATCATGCTCATAGGTTGATGCATCCTATGCTCATCACACAATGAAACTTAGGCTCATTACCTAAGGCTTTTATTTCTCATCACCAAAGGCATATTTGCCTCATCATAGATGGTTATAATCTTTGGACCATCACCTAAGGGGGGGACAATGTGATCCCATGCTCATTAAATAAGATACATACTCTCATCAGATAAGGCATCACATAATCATTAAATGAGGTAAAATATTAGTATATTCCACTATATAGATAAATAAGAGATCTTACACTCATCACATCAGCTTCTTAAGCTTATCAAACAAGTCTCTCTAGGCTCATGAACTAGGGATTGGATAATGATGCATCAAGTGGTGTTCCAAATACATTCATCATGTAACTAAGGATCATAGTTTTAGAGCCCAGTATAGTTGGTAATAAGTATGGTCATCATGTATGGGACAATCAAAGTGTTATAGTCTAGTGGGGATGGTACCATATATAATCATCACATATAAGTAGATCATATGTTTAGAGTCTAGTGGGGAAAATTTCCATATACACTTGTCCCATAATAAGACCATCACGGGTTAACATCTTATGGAGACATTAATTTCCTATTATGAATCTTGGATTGTATGGTGAGTAGTTTGGTATACTCTAGAAAAATGATCTGGCTTCATAAATAATGTCTCTTGAGGGGAATTAGGAATTGTGGAAAAAATAGTAATGAACCTCAAAGAGTAATCCTACATACTGTATTGAATTATAGTTTTCTAAAACCACATATTTTTAGGTTTAAAAATTAATTTAATGTAAAAGGACTATACTAAGAGGTTTAACATCATGTTGCAAGGATGTTTTTTCATGATTAGAGCAATAATAAGAGATGGTGTATGGATTATGTATTGCATTTCCTAGAAGATAATAGAATAGTTTTATTATCATACCATGAAGAATCCCATGATCATCACATAGGGAATATAGGGATAATCATATATGTAATCTCATGTTATTCATATTGGGTATGTTTCTAGCTTGACGTCTTTCATTGAGGACCTAGTCCATAGTTTAACATCATTCATTGATGATGTTTTTTGTAGTTCAATGTAATGTACTAAGGATGTACACTGTATTTTAACATATTTAACTAATGACATTGGTTTCAATTTAACAAAATATAATAAGGGTCTATGTAGTAGTTTAATGTCATTTTCTTAGAAAATTGGTTGTAGTTTTGGGTCTTTCAATGAGGATGTTCATGTTGCGAGGAGGGAAACAACGAGGGATAGAGTGGGGCATATGCATTAAGCTACCGAAAGGAGATAATGTATTATCCAATAGACTGAATTAGTTTCCATAAATGACTCCATTAATGGGGAATATTCCTAATAGGGGGATCAAGTGCTGCTCATGCTTTGGAAGGGTGTGAGTGGGTCTTACACACTAGTTTTACAGCCCAAACCATGCTTAAGATTATTAAAAATGGATTTTTCCTAGACATTCCTTAGTGAAAAATGTTTTGGGTGATGGTAAATATGTATAAATATAAAAAACCAGTCTTAAAATACATATACATTACATTTTTTTTGTGGAATACTTAAAAAATTATACAAACAGAAACCCAAGGATTGTATTAGTTTAGTGCCTTCGGAAACATGGAAATGTAAAAACTGGTACATTAGTGAGATATATTATCTCCCAATAGGTTCTACAATACTAGAACCCCTATTATAAATATCATACATAAAATATATATTCATAACCTAGGTATGGAAACATAAAAAGGGTTGATATTAGATGCTCAGTTTGGGTAAACAAGGGAGATATATAAGCATAAATGTAACGACCCAAAGTTTCATTAATGGAAAATCCCTCTTGATCCAGTTAAATGTTTCTTTATGAAAAAAATGTTTTTATAAGATGTCAACTTCTTTAGTTTTATGTTAAGATTTGTGACCGTTACTTTTATAGTCGTTGAATAGTGATCATCTGAGTAGTATAAATATAAGGCTTTAATGAAACCATTTCTACTCAGACAAAGGAAGCGATGGCATCATCCAGTAGAATTGCCCCTTACGAAGCCCATTTTTCGGAGCTCGGAAAAGAGGTGGCGTCTTTGGGCTTTGCCCTTGACCAAGCCCAAGCTGAGCTTCATCAAGTCAAGCTCGAACGTGATCGTCTACGGGAAAAATGGAAGTTGATAGAGATTACCACTCGAGCGATGTTATCCGAGCAACCCCAAGAGTCTGTCACCATCGCACACCTTACCCTTAGGTCTTATGCGGCTATTTTAAGGGGTTATGTAACAAATAAGTAGCACCATGTTCCTGTACATTATTTTTTGTATATAATAATGAATATAATTTTTTTGATACATTGTAATTAGTTTTTAAAGTACAAATAGTGTTTTTAGTTATTATTTTAATTAAGAATTATATTTTATTAAATTAAAGGATTTTTCAATTAAATAATATTTTAATAAAATATCATTATTAATATTGAATTAATTTTTATTAAATATAAATGATCTTATAATTTTATGAATGCAATTAAATTTTTTATTAAGGTTTGAAAGCCATTTCTGTCAAAACCCGTGAATTTTTTATAAATGTCGGTTTTTATTTTAAAAGTGAAAATTCACATATTTAGAAAATTATTTAGATAAAATAAATATTATTTTTGGAATCAGGATGTCGAAATTATCCAACGGTGAATTTTTCATAATTTTCTGAGACAGTCAAATTTTTGGGTAAAAATTAAATACCATTTAAATATATAATGTGTTTTATGACATCATAATGACCCAATGGTGATGTAATAAAATACCATAATCCTTATGTTCGGCCAATATGTGTTTTATCATTAAAATAATGAGGTTTTGGGTTTGTTTGACTTACTTTTCAAAGCATTAATGGAGCCCTCAAGACTTATTCAACACTTTGCCTTTTTAAATTAATTTCCATGGGAGTGTGGCTCACCTCCACATAAGCAACCCTAATTTTTAATAAGTTCGGACCTTGGGCTTGTAAAATATTGTTTTCCTATTTCCTTTTCCAGAAACCATGGGCAAATACCATGGGATGGTTTGTGGTTTGGATTATTTTAATATAAGGGGTCCCAAACCTAAATAATAAAGAATTCTCTCACCTTTCCTATATAAACCCACCCAAGCTCCCACTTCCTCCTCACTCAAAGCCCTTGAAGTTCATCCAACCTCTGCCCTACTCTATCTAGAATCCTCTCAAGGTTCCCCAAGCTCCCAAGAAGCCTCTCACAAGCCTCTCTCTAGCCTTTGGAAGCACACTTCCAAGTAAGGGGTTTTCTTCCTTTCTCATTTTTTTTGTCAATTTTCTTTAAGTTGTATTGCCCTTTTTATTTCAATTATGAATGTTGGGGTATGGTTTCGCACCTCCCCCATACTGACCGCTTATTGTTTGAATGATGGGATAACCCTTTCTCTCTCATTAAATGCCTCCCATGTACACCCGTTACTATGCCGAAATTCCGAAAGGAACTTCTCTCTCTTCTTTTACATTCAAGAAATACTTTTGTATCATGAATCTAAATTCCATTTCTATTGTTGGGACATGTATATATATGATCTCCTTACTATCCATTACATGTAAATATGATGAGGAACCCCTTTCTCTCTCATCAACCTTTTTTATGAATTCTTATGTCACGCCGTTACGCTGCCGAAATCGCACCGATTTTCTAAGCCAATGTCTTTGTGCAGTGAATACCATGCCCATTTCTCCATCAAGGGTATTCACCTTTATGCACATTTACTTATTGATTATAAAGTTTCATGTATGAATTCAACATTCCTTTATCGTGGAATAAATGATTATGTTTTATGAATCCACGTTTTATGATCCATGTGGCACACTTATGCATGAAATGAAATGTTCAAGAAGGGTGCGCCCTTTATAGCGCTTCAATGCATTGGGTAAAGTATAGTATCATGATACGTCATGTGCAATGAGTGTTTACTCATGCTAATTCAAGTGCCACGAGGGTTTACTCGTGCTTCAAGTGCAATGAGGTTTTACTCATGCTCCATGTGCAATGAGCCTTGGCTCATGCTAATTCAATGTTAAGTGTTGTTGCCACATTTCCATGTTATGATTATCATGCTTTATCATGCCTTTATGTTCATGTTTCTATTATGATCTATTGATATGCCTATTGCCTAACATGTATTTCACTCCTCATGTTATTCATTGTTTACTCCCTTACTGGGCTTTATAGCTCACCCTTTTCTTATGCATGTCCTCAGGTTATCCCATGCAATGCTAAGTACGAAGGAATGTAGTGGTCATGTAAAGGAAGTTTTCAATAAAGACGTTGTATTTCAAGTTTAATGTTTTTATGTAATGATCCTAAGCCCCAAAGACACTAAACCTCTCGATCTTCTTTGTTGGATCAAGTGAAGTTTTATGTAATAAAGCATGTTTAAGTTGTAATAAAAAGCAGGGTTGTCATAGTTGGTATCAGAGGATAGGTTTAGTTATTTTTGGGATTAGGAAACCCTAGTAAAGCCTTAGATACAAGACTAAGCATAATAAAAACATCCCTAAGTTTTTTTAAATACTAAGTAAGTGGTTTATCAAACAAATACATCCCTGTCTGGATACGAGCAGGTAGAGGCGGCTCTGGCACAGATGTATCCAAGGGGTAAAACCCGAAAACACCACTTTGAGCTAGACTCGAACGGGAACTGGTGCACGAAAACGGGCCTTGCTGCACTCTTGGTTACGACACTCCCGGGGGATATGTTTTGATAAATTCACAATCTTAGTATGAACCCTTATTAAGGGAAAAATGCCCCTAAGAATATATGTTAGAAGGAAGATCATGAAAAGCCTGGATTGAATCCTATAGACTCATGAGTTAAAGAGATTAAAGTTTATTTATAAGTCATCAACATTTGTCTTTGGATTACCCTTTATGTGTTACCCCTAACTTTCCTTTTATTCCAGCCAATGGCCGGTAATAGGAGAACTCGGGCTAACAACCGTTGTGAAGATTAGTGTGATGATTGTACTTATGAGATGCCAAATCCAATGGGAGCGGGAATCGCGAACTTTGTCATGCTTCTCTCTCAGCTAACTCAAGTTTTGAATAGAAACACTGGTCAAGAGGAACGTTCAACCCCCCCTAAGAATGAACAAGTCGCTATTGAAAGCTTCATGAGACAAAGGCCTCCTACTTTTAGTGGATCATCCGATCCCATGATTGCTGAACAATGGATCAACTCCATTGAAAAGATATTCTCCATCCTCCAATGCTCTGAAAAAGAGAATGTTCTCCTGACGGCTTATCGTATGGAGGGTGAAGCTGATCAATGGTGGACGTTGATAAAAAATACGAAGCCTGAGGAGGAGATCGAGGCTTTGGAATGGAAGGAATTCCGGAAGATGTTTTTCGATAAATATTTTCCGCGCACCCTCCATCTTAAGATGGAAAGGGACTTCCTTTCCCTCAAGCAGAGAGATGAGGAATCTGTGGGAGCGTACGAGGCAAAATTCACAAGGCTTGCACGATACGCTTCCGACTTTGTCGTTACCCCCGAATGCAAGGTTGACCGCTTATTTGGTGGGCTGAAGCCTAGCTTGTGGAAAGCATTAGCGATCCGTGACTTCGACAGCTATGAGGAAATTGTCCGATGTGCCCTCAAGGTTGAAATGGACATCGGAGAATCACAGGGGTATCATGGGGACAAGAAGCGGAAGGTGGACTTCAATGCTGGTGGTCCGATGGATAAATCCAACGGCGCTAAGAAATTACAGCACCCCACTTGCCAAAAGTGTGGAAAGAAGCACCCTGGAAATTGCCTTAGGGGGACAAGAAAATGCTTCAAGTGTGGAAGAGAAGGGCACCTAGCTGTTAACTGTCAGCAAGAAGGACCCGTGGCTACGAAAGAGGAAAGGAACGTTCCGTTCGAACCTAAACGCGTCGTTCAATGCTTCAAATGCAAAGAACCGGGTCATTTTGCGAATCTGTTCCCTAATCCAAGGGTTATCGGAGGCAATCAACAACCTCCAAGACAGCAAGGAAGAGCTTTTTCCATCACTTCTGCCGAAGTGAACCCCGACAACAAAGTGGTGACAGGTACGCTGGTTATTCATTCAAGAATAGCGAACTTACTTTTTGATTCAGGTTCTACGCATTCTTTTATATCTCAAAAGTTTAGTAGAACAATCTCTGCACCACCACAAATCATGGAAGTAAAGATGTCGGTGAGTACGGAAAATGGGGCAATCATTGCATCCCATGAGTATAAGTCCTCCCCTGTTATAATATGTGGATTGAATTTACCAGCAAACCTCGGCATACTCCCTTTGGTGGAATTTGATGCAATTCTTGGCATGGATTCGATTTCCTTATATAGAGCCAACATAAATTGTCAGGAGAGGGAAATCACACTCCATATGGAGAATAGACCCCCGATTCTTTACAAGTGTCAGGAGGAAGATGAATCTCCTTTATCTCCATCATCTCAAGCATGGATATTACTGCCTTATGAGCACGCATATCTGGCTCAGATGATTAAGTCCAAGGAAGAAACCACCCTTGAAGAAATGCCTATTGTGAGGGAATTCGCTGAAGTATTTCCCGAGGAACTTCCTGGTCTTCCTCCAAGAAGAGATGTTGAGTTCTCAATTGAACTTATACCTGGGGCGCTACCAATATCCAAGACTCCATATAGAATGGCTATTGTTGAGCTTGAAGAGCTAAAGAAACAACTACAGAAGAATCTGGATAAAGGGTTTATACGCCCAAGTGCATCACCATGGGGTGCACCAGTCCTCTTCGTCAAGAAGAAGGATGGGTCAATGCGGCTTTGCATCGATTATCGTGAACTTAACAAAATCACGATAAAGAACAAGTATACTCTCCCAAGAATCGATGACTTGTTTGATCAGCTGCGTGGAGCACAATACTTCTCCAAGGTGGACTTGCGGTCGGGATATTATCAAGTAAGGGTGAAGAAGGAAGATATCCCCAAGACTGCTTTTCATACAAGGTACGGGCACTATGAATTCATAGTAATTCCTTTCGGACTCACCAATGCTCCAGCAATATTCATGGACTTGATGAATAGAGTCTTTAGATATTACCTAGACAAATTTGTGGTAGTCTTTATAGATGATATTCTAATATACTCCAAAACCAAGGAGGACCATGAGGAGCATTTAAAAACTGTACTAGAGACTTTGCGCAAGGAGAATATCTATGCAAAGTACAGAAAGTGTGAGTTTTGGTTGAATGAATTATCATTCTTGGGTCATATCATCACAAGCAATGGGATATCTATGGACCCCTCCAAAATAGATGCAATTGAGGGATGGCCGAGGCCAACATCGGTAACTGATATCCGTAGATTCTTGGGGTTAGCTGGATATTATCGACGATTTGTGAGAAATTTCTCACGATTGTCCAACCCTCTTACCAAGCTAACTCTAAAGGGAGTAAAGTTTTCTTGGAGTGATGAATGCGAAGAAAGCTTCAAGGAGTTGAAAAGGAGGCTTATCACTGCACCCGTGCTCACTTTACCCAAAAGTGGGGAGATTTTTGTGGTATTCAGTGATTCTTCAAAGAAGGGCTTAGGATTTGTGCTGATGCAGAATGATAAAGTGATATCCTATGCCTCAAGGCAGTTAAAAATCCATGAGCAAAACTATCCAACGCATGATCTGGAGTTGGCGGCGGTGATCTTTGCCTTGAAAATCTGGCGGCATTATCTCTATGGAGAGAAATGTGAGATATATACTGACCACAAGAGTCTTAAATATATATTCACACAGAAAGATCTTAATATGCGCCAGAGAATATGGATAGAGCTCATCAAGGATTATGACTATTCAATACATTACCACCCTGGGAAAGCGAACAAGGTGGCAGATGCCCTAAGTAGAAAGGATCCAGCTATTCTATCAACGATGAGAATTGAGAAGGATCCAATCTTCTTAGACTTGATGAAGATGGATGTGGGAATCATAAATAAGGGAACATCATCAATCCTTTCACAAATGATTGCTCAACCATCTCTTTTGGAAAGGATAAAGGATGCTCAAAAGGATGATGCAGGAATCCAAGAAAAAGTGGAAGCTATCAAAAAGGGGAAATCCTCAGAGTTTAATGTTAATGAAGAAGGAATTGTGCGGTTTGGGAAAAGACTATGTGTTCCATCAAGTTCAGAGCTGAAGAAGGAACTTTTGGATGATGCACGTAGTTCAAATTTCTCTATTCACCCAGGGAGCACAAAGATGTATCGAGATCTCTGAGAAAACTTTTGGTGGGATAATATGAAGAATGAGATCGCTGAATATACATCAAAGTGCCTGGTGTGTCAGCAAGTGAAGGCAGAGAGGCAGAAGTCTAAGGGGATGATGCAACCATTGCCCATACCTGAATGGAAATGGGAGAACATCACCATGGACTTTGTCACCGGACTTCCAAGGACATCCAAAGGCAACAATGCAATCTGGGTTGTTGTGGATTGTCTTACAAAGACTGCACACTTCATTGCTATTCGAGAGGATTTCTCTTTGGATCAACTGGCACAGATATATATCAGGGAAGTGGTACGGTTGCATGGAGTACCACTATCTATTGTGTCTGAACGAGATCCAAGATTTACCTCTAAGTTTTGGAAGAGTCTTCAACATGCTCTGAATACTGAACTAAACTTCAGTACGGCCTATCATCCTCAAACTGATGGCCAATCCGAGCGGACTATCCAAACACTTGAGGATATGTTGAGAGCATGATCAATGGACTTTAAAGGAGGATGGGATCAACATCTTCCTCTGGTTGAGTTCTCTTATAATAATAGTTTCCACTCTAGCATCCAAATGGCACCATATGAAGCCCTGTATGGGAAAAGGTTTAGAACACCGACATGTTGGGATGAGGTCGGTGAACGTAAGCTGCTTGGACCAGAAATGGTTGAAGAAATGGTGGAGAAGGTGAAAACCATTCATCAGCATATGAAGGCAGCCCAGAGTCAACAGAAGAGTTATGCAGATAATCGTCGACGAGACCTTGAGTTTAAAGTCGGAGACATGGTGTTTTTACGCATATCTCCGTGGAAGAAGGTCATGAGGTTTGGAAAGAAAGGGAAGTTAAGTCCAAGGTACATCGGCCCCTTCGAGATTCTTGATCGTGTTGGGGCTGTGGCTTATCGACTAGCACTTCCACCTACTATGGCCAAGGTGCATGATGTCTTCCATGTATCCCTCTTAAGGAAGTACATACCAGACCCTTCACATGTACTCTCTTCCGAGGTGGTACAATTAGAAGACGATCTTTCTTATGAGGAGCAACCAGTGAAGATCTTAGATCGTAGAGAAAAAGTTCTACGAAATAAGACAATGCCCCTCGTCAAGGTGTTGTGGAGAAACCACAAGTTTGAAGAAGCAACTTGGGAGTCGGAGGATATGATGAATCTAAGTTACCCACATTTGTTTTAGTGTAGGAAAAGAAAAATTTCGAGGGCGAAATTTATTGAGGGGGGAATGTTGTAACGACCCAAAGTTTCATTAATGGAAAATCCCTCATGATCCAGTTAAATGTTTCTTTATGAAAAAAATGTTTTTATAAGATGTCAACTTCTTTAGTTTTATGTTAAGATTTGTGACCGTTACTTTTATAGCCGTTGAACAGTGATCATCTGAGTAGTATAAATATAAGGCTTTAACGAAACCATTTCTACTGAGACAAAGGAAGCGATGGAATCATCCAGTAGAATTTCCCCTTACGAAGCCCATTTGTCGGAGCTCGGAAAAGAGGTGGCGTCTTTGGGATTTGTCCTTGACCAAGCCCAAGCTGAGCTTCATCAAGTCAAGCTCGAACGTGATTGTCTACGGGAAAAATGGAAGTTGATAGAGATTACCACTCGAGCGATGTTATCCGAGCAACCCCAAGAGTCTGTCACCATCGCACACCTTACCCTTAGGTCTTATGTGGCTATTTTAAGGGGTTATGTAACAAATAAGTAGCACCATGTTCATGTACATTATTTTTTGTATATAATAATGAATATAATTTTTTGGATACATTGTAATTAGTTTTTAAAGTACAAATAGTGTTTTTAGTTATTATTTTAATTAAGAATTATATTTTATTAAATTAAAGGATTTTTCAATTAAATAATATTTTAATAAAATATCATTATTAATATTGAATTAATTTTTATTAAATATAAATGATCTTATAATTTTATGAATGCAATTAAATTTTTTATTAAGGTTTGAAAGCCATTTCTGTCAAAACCCGTGAATTGTTTATAAATGTCGGTTTTTATTTTAAAAGTGAAAATTCACATATTTAGAAAATTATTTAGATAAAATAAATATTATTTTTGGAATCAGGACGTCGAAATTATCCAACGGTGAATTTTTCATAATTTTCTGAGACAGTCAAATTTTTGGGTAAAAATTAAATACCATTTAAATATATAATGTGTTTTATGACATCATAATGACCCAATGGTGATGTAATAAAATACCATAATCCTTATGTTCGGACAATATGTGTTTTATCATTAAAATAATGAGGTTTTGGGTTTGTTTGACTTACTTTTCAAATCATTAATGGAGCCCTCAAGACTTATTCAACACTTTGCCTTTTTAAATTAATTTCCATGGGAGTGTGACTCACCTCCACATAAGCAACCCTAATTTTTAATAAGTTCGGACCTTGGGCTTGTAAAATATTGTTTTCATCTTTCCTTTTCCAGAAACCATGGGCAAATACCATGGGATGATTTGTGGTTTGGATTATTTTAATATAAGGGGTCCCAAACCTAAATAATAAAGAATTCTCTCACCTTTCCTATATAAACCCACCCAAGCTCCCACTTCCTCCTCACTCAAAGCCCTTGAAGTTCACCCAACCTCTGACATACTCTCTCTAGAATCCTCTCAAGGTGCCTCAAGCTCCCAAGAAGCCTCTCACAAGCCTCTCTCTATCCTTTGGAAGCACACTTCCAAGTAAGGGGTTTTCTTCCTTTCTCATTTTTTTTTGTCAATTTTCTTTAAGTTGTATTGCCCTTTTTATTTCAATTATGAATGTTGGGGTATGGTTTTTCACCTCCCCCATACTGACCTCTTATTGTTTTAATGATGGGAGAACCCTTTCTCTCTCATTAAATTCCTCCCATGTACACCCGTTACTATGCCGAAATTCCGAAAGGAACTTCTCTCTCTTCTTTTACATTAAAGCAATACTTTTGTATCATGAATCTAAATTCCATTTCTATTGTTGGGACATGTATATATATTATCTACTTACTGTCCATTACATGTAAATATGATTAGGAACCCCTTTCTCTCTCATCAACCTTTTTTATGAATTCTTATGTCATGCCGTTACGCTGCCGAAATCGCACCGATTTTCTAAGCCAATGTCTTTGTGCAGTGAATACCATGCCCATTTCTCCATCAAGGGTATTCACCTTTATGAACATTTACTTATTGATTATAAAGTTTCATGTATGAATTCCACATTCCTTTATTATGGAATAAATGATTATGTTTTATGAATCCACGTTTTATGATCCATGTGGCACACTTATGCATGAAATGAAATGTTCAAGAAGGGTGCGCCCTTTATAGCGCACCAATGCATTGGGTAAAGTATAGTATCATGATACATCATGTGCAATGAGTGTTTACTCATGCTAATTCAAGTGCAACGAGGGTTTACTCGTGCTTCAAGTGCAATGAGGGTTTACTCATGCTCCATGTGCAATGAGCCTTGGCTCATGCTAATTCAATGTTAAGTGTTGTTGCCACATTTCCATGTTATGATTATCATGTTTTATCATGCCTTTATGTTCATGTTTCTATTATGATCTATTTATATGCCTACTGCCTAACATGTATTTCACTCCTCATGTTATTCATTGTTTACTCCCTTACTGGGCTTTATAGCTCACCCTTTTCTTATGCATGTCCTCAGGTTATCCCATGCAATGCCAAGTACGAAGGAATGTAGTGGTCATGTAAAGGAAGTTTTCAATAAAGATGTTGTATTTAAAGTTTAAAGTTTTTATGTAATGATCCTAAGCCCCAAAGACACTAAACCTCTCGATCTTCTTTGTTGGATCAAGTGAAGTTTTATGTAATAAAGCATGTTTAAGTTGTAATAAAAAGCAGGGTTGTCATAATAAAAATGAGAATAAGGGTATGAGAATGTGATCATAACATTAGAAGATCATACCCTATATATTAAAGATCATAAACATGATTCATAACATAAAGGTTATTAGCTCATAAGGTTTGAATCATAAGAAAGTTAAGAGTATAATCTATGAAAGGATAACATAAGAGTGACACATGAAATTGTGGCATACACATAATCATGTAATATCATTCCCTATAAGTCAAGACACCTTTATAGAACTTATCAGGGAACTTTATAGAAAATATACATACTGTAAAATAAGTACCACCATCCCCAATCATAGTCCTTTCCTTATAAGGTATTGGGTTTCCCCATATTCTCATAGTGGATTGGGTTTCCCCATCTTCCTATAGTGGACCAGGTTTCCCCATCTTCCCATAGCAGATCAGGTTTTCCATATTCCCATATTGGATCGAGTTTCCCCATATTACCATAGTGGATCGGGTTTCCCCATCTTCCATAATGGATCAATCTTTTTGACTTGAATCCCATAATTATCTCACGAGATATAAATCTTTACCCAATGCATTGGAAGGAGATATATATCTCACTTGTCACATAATAAAATCATGCATACATGTGCCACAAGATAATAAAACTTGCATCACATCATGTCTCATATAAAGTGATGGGTTTCATAAACATCATATCATAACTCCTGAAATAAAATAGGTATGATAAACATTTCATCATTCCATTACCTATGGAAAAGTGATATGTCTCATAATCATTTCATCAAAACATAACCCGTGCAAAGAAACTGGTTTCAAAGGTATAATACCTATAGAAGAGAAATGAGCATCATAAAAATCATTCCATCAAAACATAAACCCTTCTTTAAATAATTTGAATGGTATTCTTGGATCATATCTCCATTAAAGCATAAATTATAATAATGTATTCCATATTAGATGGAGAAGGATTTTTAGAGATCACATGAAACATTTATTAATGAAAATATCCTTTCTTTTAAAATAATTTTCATAAATCCATTTTAAAAAATAATATTATTATAAATAAATATTTACAATTTATTTTAAAATATTTCATAAGGAAAATATCTTTTTCAATTTGAAAAATATTCTTTTAAAATATAATGCATTTTAAAACCTTTTTCTTTTAAAATTGTTTTGAAAACAAATAAAGGAAGCTTGAAAATATTTTAAAAGAATTTTTATTTGAAAAAACTTGAAAAATATTATATAAATATTGAAAACATTTTGAAACATTTTTCTTTGAAAATAATTTTAAAACTTAAAAATAAGACTAGAAATCATTTATGAAAACCATTTTCTTAAAAATGAATTGGAAAACTTATAAAGAAATCTTAAAATTATTGAAATCCTTTTTATTTGAAACTAAACTTTTGAAAACATATAAATGAATATTTGAAAATAATTTTAATTTTTTTTTAAACATAAAAAATTTTTGAATTTTTTTTAGAAAACATAGTTTTCAAGGAATACATATTTTTGACTAAAAGGAGAAATAAAGTAGGATTTTCATAAAAACGTATTCTTAATTATATTAAGTACAAAAGAGTGAAAAAATGGTACCGTTACTTGGATATAGGATTAACAAAAAAAGGGTAATAAAATTTATAAGGGTTCTTGAGATATATATTATAATATTTCATTAATGTAAGCATATTCCAAAATAACACCGATAAACGATGAAATTATAACAATAAACCATTACCACTTTGGTAAATTTGAATCATAATACACTGGAAAAATAAAATTACATGAATATTAAAAGATCATGAAAATAATTAGGTTCATTATATAACATTTCAAATATAGTATATACACCTCAAAATAAAATATAGGTGCATAACATGGCATGTGTCTCAAAAAAGGCAAAGTGAGACCAAATTAATTTACCGATCTAGTAACCTTTAAAAAATAAACCCTATGAAATAAATATCATGAAATGGATATATAAATACCCATAAATTTAAATATAATAATTATATAATACATCCATGGGACGTATACACATCACATAAAATAAATGAGTGGTGAGTAAGGCATATATCTCACAGAAATAAAAAGTAAGATGAATTTCCATTACCTTATGTCTTAACTTTCATTGTACTTGTTCAAAATACATATATAATAAATATGAGTTTATTATAAATCTAACACATAACTATATTATTACATATAATACCATATATGGCTTTATATCACCCACTTATTACCACTTCCATGTTGAGGTTACATTTTGGGTAATATCTTCTTTTTTTCCGCATGTGCCTTAATTTGTTACATTTTTTTCTTTATACTTATATCATGATTTCCATAATGTAAAACATGATATTAATATCATTTATATTCATTATATTTTCATTATAATAATCTATAGAATATAGAAGTATGAAATGGAATACACTATTCATGGAGACGGTAGGTCGTACGTACGCATGAACATTATTTCTATTTTATTGTCATATTGAAATAAATAAAGTAAATGAAATAAATAAATAAATATATATATAATATAATTAAATTATAATTATTATATCATATATATAATATAATTTCACTACACAAATCCTTAATACATTCCATTTATTTTGTGAATGAATTACATCGCTTCGAGGAGGTGATAGTCCACACTTCCGCAAACAAAGTTATCATATTTTAAAAAATAGAAATCATGAAGGTATGTTTTATATAATAATTACAGAATCATAAACAAATTGTAAATATAAAATATATAATATAAAATATAGTTTACATCATAATGACCACCCATGATAGGTGGTAAAGGAAAAACGAACACCATCGTTTTCTGAGGCGGTAGTTCTCCGTACACAAAAATGGTAAGTTCATTAACCATTATATGGAAGTGTGTGTAAGTTTAGGTAGAGAATTTAGAATAAAAACATATAATTATATTTAGGATAATTATATTATTATTTATTTATGTAATAATAATAATTGAGGTGGTTTAGAAATAAAATAAAAGAAAAGAGCTTGAGGAAGTATGTTACCTCTTCTTTAGGTAACTCCTTTTTCTTTGCACAAAAGGGATTACTTGGTTTGATTTCTTCCCAAAGGGAGGATTAAAGGATTAAGTGAGGGATTTTTAGAGATTATTTGAGTAGAGTTTTGGTGATCCAAAGGGGATTTAGAGGTGTGTATAAGGGAAGATTGAATACCTTTTTATAGCGGAGGAGTGGAATTTCTATAAATACCAAAAGGTAATCACTAATGGGAGGAATACTTAAATTAATGTGATTAAAAAATGAAAAAAATAATGGATTAAGGTGAATTTATGGTAAAAAAATCTATAATCCAAAAAAATAAGTGTATTTTTATAATTTTGTTCCTTATTCTGTAAGTTTCCTTATATTTTTTATTTTAGTTTTTCATTTAGGAAACTAGTTTTTCAACCTATGTAATTTAACCATTAAGACTAAATTAAGGTGTGATTTTTTAGAAAATATATTACTAATGAATTATAAATATTATATCTAATTTAAAAAATATAAATATCATTTATTTTGGTAATTAATTTTAAAACAAGCGTATGTAACTCGCAAAAACATTGCTTTAACCCGAATCATGCTAACAATGTTTTTACTATTTAGGGTTCTATATGTTCATTATAAAAGATCATTTATCAAATTAATAGACTATATTATATATTTAATAACACTTAAAAATCACTCGACAGAAGTTATGATTTTTATTAAGTTTAAATCTTTTAAGAAAATACAATTTATTATAAAATAACATTAATTTTAATTTTGACATTATTTATTTAATTTTAATTTAATAACATAAAAACATTATTGGAACTAAAATATATTATTTTCACATCTATGTAACATGATATATTCATATATAAGAATAATTTTACACAATACTTCGTTAAATTTATTTTAATTTTAATTTTTCTATCATGATTTATTTTATTTAATTATTTACTAAATAATCCATGCGTTAGCCTTTGTTAAGCATTTAATGTAACTAATTCATCTCTAAAAGTTAATGGAGAGTAATTATGATAAAATAAATAATTTATTTTTCAAAAGGAAATGTCTAATAGAAAATATGTTGTTTTTTCCACGTCTCAATGTTTTATAAATGTTAAAGGTAAGGAAAGTCCCCTTTTTGCATTTTTTACTTAACTTAGGAAATATGGAATTTTTATTGCATAGTATCCCAATAACTAATAAAATTCAAAAAATTAATGGATATAGTCGAAATATTGGTATCCAAGGGATTTTGGACAAGTGTTTAGGTCATTTTGGCCCTTAAATTTATGATTTAGTCCTTTATTAAGATTAATTTTACCTTAATTGCTGTAATTAATTTTAATCACTTTCACTAATATTTTTGGTCAAAAATTATTTTGATCTTATTAGAATATAAATATCATACTGATTACAACTATTTATGTCTATTTTTATAAACTCAAATCATATAATTGGATAAATTAAATTTAAATCTAATCCCAAAGATGTGGTGAGAAAGTGGGGTTTTAGAGTAAAAATGTTCAAACGTTCTATAAGTTTTTATATCTAAATTAAATATAAAAATGATTACAATGACCTAAATTTAATTAATAAATGTATAATTGATCTATTGTGACTTTAAAACCCAATTTAAAATATAATTTACCATTAATAATTATTTAAACTAAAAGATATTTTTTAACTAAAATATAATATTTTTTATTATTCATCAGATATGAAACTTCATAGAAAAATACCAGAAATTCCGCTTAAGATAATTTTTAAATTAAAAATTAAAAAATGATGTTTATTTTGAAAAATAAAATTTATAAAATTTTTAAAATCTTGTTTTAAAACAGGAGAGCTATTAAAAGGTGATAAAACTCGGCCTTTCGTGTAACGTAAGCTATCGAAAGAATTCGACATTATGAGAAATAAAATAAGAACATTTTTTTTCATGCACTAAAAGCTAATATAAGTGTTGCGATGAAATATTAACTTGGTGTTGCATGAAATTTAGGTCAAACATAGTGATTTCTTATAACAAAATATATATTCAGTATTGTGTGAAATACAAAATATCAAAAGATTAAATTAATTCAAAAAAATAATTCAAAAAATTTAGGGGTGTTACATTCTACCCCCCTTAAAATTAATTTTACCCTCAAAATTCATCTTGGTTATCAAAGGTTTAATACTTGAAAGTTCCTTTCATAGAAATCCACATCATAAAAATGAATACTAAAACTTCCTTTTAAAAGGGAAAGTTGAAAACAAAATGGTTACCCAAATTAACACATAACTAGGTTTCCACATAGGATAACATAGGTGGGAAGTGAAAAAATATATATGGAAGATAAATCTAACTATCAAGTTTCGATGGAGAGTGATAGAGAACATGATTAAGAGAAAGTTAACAATCACAATTTCGTAAATCCATAATGATTTAAGAGGCAATTTTATTCATCAAAAACGAAGTTACTAGGCTAACATTTTTGGTTTCAAGATAATTTTTCCGAAAGTTGAATAATTTTCATGAAAATATATACTTACATGATTTCAGGATAACCTTACACTCTATTGTGCCTTGATAAAATTCCACATCATCTCTCATTCCAAGAAATAAAGGTGAATTTTTCATTACTAAAGCATTAATAGATCATGAGATCCATGAATAGAATGAAAGGTCATTACATCTATTTTTTATAACAAAAAAAGGTTATCACAAGTTATCCAATATTCATTAATAATCATGTGGTGATATAATACTTTAATCTCAAAAACTTCATCCAAAGTTTAACTTAAACTGTCCATAAATGATTAAAATTATAACCCTTCTAAAATATGAAAATCCATAACTTTAGAAATAAGGTCACAAAATCAGCTTTACATTTATCCCCCATATATTTCAAAGTAGATATTGGTTGTCACATTCCAAACATGTGAATACCCTCATGATATATTTTCTTAAAACATTGTAATAACCTAAATTACCATAGATCCTTTTAGAAAACATGCATGCTTCCTTATTCCAAAGATTCTTGGATATATTCCATAAATACAAGAAGTTGTAAACTTCATCCATAGTTACATATGCTATTTTTTTAGTAAATCGTTAATTGGTTCTAAGGTCATTGATACTATCCAATTTACTTTATCCAAATCAATCATCTCTTTATTCAAGCTAAACACAATTTTCTCAACATTTTGAACACATTAAGGGTTACATTACATTAATCAAAATATCACTTTTCTAGGTCTTCATCCCCATTCAACATATCTTTTTCAATCCTTGATGGAAAAATTATACTAAAAATATTTATATATATTTCATGATTTATATAACATAATCTTTGAAGTTGAAAACATATACACTTAAATCGTGAGATTTTATTCTTAAACCATTTCTTAGGATCTATAATATTATTCCTTAACACCTCTTTCCTAGAATATAAAATATGAATCATGTTTTAAGGTTCCTCAAACTCAATATAATCCTAATTCTTACATTTAAGGTAAAAAATACTGGAGGAATATCCCATTCCTTTAATATGTCGTTCGTGGTCTCTTCATCATCGTTACAAAAACCATTACTTATACTACCTTGCTAATTATCTTCATAAACCTTCCACATTGGACGTAGATTTTCATAATGACCATTCATTCCATATTTAAAGAATTTAATTTTTTTTGATTTCTTAGGGAGGATAATATTCCCATAAAATGCGTTGATTAAACTCTTAATATTTCCTTTACATCTACTGGCTTTGTGACCTTCTTTTCCACAGTTAGAACATATTTTTATTACTCTACAAAATTTAATTAGGTGACTCTTTCCAAATTATTGACACAAAGGAAACCAAATATTCTTTACTTTGTGGTCTCCATTACCCAAAATCTCAGTGAACTCCTTCCCTCTCTTCTTTGGTGAGTCTGAGAGTTGGTTAAGGTACATGTTGTTAATCTTGTTCAATGAAAATTAATTAGGCATGATCACAAAATCCTTTACTTCAGTGACCATACCATTTTATTTCTTATTAGAAAATTTTCCATTATATTCATTATTAATCTAGTTCTATATGGTTCCCACTATTGACTAAAACCAAAAAGTATAGTGTGAGAAACATTTATCATAATGGAAAACCACATAATCATGAAAAAAAATCACTTATTGGATGTCTAAATCATGGATCCTAATTATTTAATCTATGAAACCTAAGTTTTATCCTAGGTTATTCATAGTCATGTTCTACTTAAATCCTTCATAATGGTTCAAAAAGATTTTGTGAATTCTCAAAATCATATCCTCCAGGAGTGTCAAACCTGCTGTGCAACAATGCCTGTTTTCGTGTACCAGGTTATTACTAAGTTAGGCCCGACACACCTTTTAGGAGTTGTTACCCCTAGGTACATATATTATAGATTCATATGAACTTTTAGTATCCATATAGGGATTTAATTCTAGGAAACCACTCACTCTATCATTTACCAAAATTTTAGGACATTTTCCTATAGTTTTCCTCATCCTTAAACTTATCCTTAGAGGAATCCCTAGACATATAATTAGAAATATTCCTAGGGATCTCAATAAAGTTTTATCATATTAGTTTCCAAAGGTTCACTAAAACTTTTCTCTGATACCAATTATAATAACCTTATCTTAACATATATATACATTACATAAATTTTGAAAAATACTTAAATCATAACACAAACAGACGCCCAAAGACTGTATTAGTTTAGTGCCTTTGGAAACATGGAAATGTAAAGAATGGTACATGAGTGAGCTATATTATCTCCTAATAGGTTCTCCAAGACTAACACCTCTCTTAGACATATCATACATAAAATATATTTTCATAATATGGGGAAGGAAACATTAAAATAGGTGATATTAGATGCTCAGTAAGTGTAAATAAGGGAGATATATAGGCATAAGCATGAGAATAAGGGTATGAGAATGTGATCATAAAATTAGAAGATCATAACATGTATATAAATTATCATAAACATGAATCATGGAATAAAGGTTAGCAGTTCATAAGGCATGAATCTTAAGAAAATTAAGAGCATAATCCATGAAATCATAACATACCGGTAAGATATGTAATTGTGGCATACACATAAACATGTTATATCTTTCTTTTTAAGTCAAGATACATTCCTATAACTTATCATGAAACTTAATGGGGACTATACATACTGGTAGGGACACACTACCATCCCCCATCATAGTCTTTTCCTTGTAAGGGATCTGGTTTCCCCATCTTCCCATAGTGGATCTTGTTTCCTAATCTTCCCATAGTGGATCGGGTTTCCCCGTCTTCCTATAGTAGATCAGGTTTCCACATTTTTCCTTAGTGGTTTGGGTTTTCCTATATTCAAATAGTAGATTAGATTTCCCCATCTTCCCATAGTGAATCAGGTTTCCCCATATTCTCATAGTGGATCTAGTTTCCACATCTTCCCAGAGTGGATTGGGTTTCCCCACCATCTACAATAGATTATGCATGTTGACTTGAATCCCATCCTCCTACAAATCCATTTTTTTTTTGTATTTTTCAAAATCCACTTTATAGTTATGTGGTAACCTCACATGAATCAAGATTCAAACCAAACCTCCACTCATATTACAGGATTCAAAAAACAAAATGAAACAAAAAATATCCCCAAAACCACCTATCCAAATTCATCATATAGAAAAACTAACTATCTCAGTTTGAAATTCAAAAAGAAAAGATCCGTGTATCCAATCCTCAGGCCAAGTTACCTCAAGATACAAGATACCTAGATCCACACCCCCTGATGTAACCACTTCACTAGTGAGGACCCCACTAAAGATCATATCAACACAGTTTCCATCATTGAAAAATCCATGCTGTCGTTTCTTAACCCTCATTGACCGTAAAAGGAAACATCCGTGACCATACCAGAAAAAAATCACCGAATCTAGAACCATAAAATGATCTCATCACCAAAGGAAGTTAAATGGGTATCATGAAAATTTCATCATACCATTACATACTGAAAATATATTGGTCTCATAATCATTTCATCAAAACATAACCTATGAAAAGAAGCGTGTTTCAAAGGCATAATACCCATTGAAGATAAACAAGTGTAATAAACATCATTCCAAAAAAAATAAAAATAAACCATTCATAAAAGAATATAAATATTATTCTTGGATAATATCCCCAGTAAAGCATAAAATATAACAATGTATTCTATCTTAGATGGAGAGGAATTTTGAGAGATCACGTGAAAAATTTCTTAATGAAAATAAACTTTATTGGAAAATAATTTTCATAAAACCATTTCAAAAATAATTTTCTTATAAACAAATCTTTATAATTTCAATTTAAAAATTTCCTGAGGAAAATATTTTTTCCTCTTTAAAAAAATTCTTTTAAAACATAATTCATTTGAAAACCTTTTTCTTTTAAAATATATTTGAAAAATTATAAAAGAGGATTGGAAATATTTTGAAAACATTTTTCTTTTGAAAAACTTAAAAACTCATAAATAAATATTGGAAAAAATTTAGAAACCTTTTTATTTGAAAATATTTTGGAAACATAAAAATAAGTCCTGAAATCAATTTGAAAACACTTTTCTAGAAAATGAATTTGAATATTTATAAAGAAATATTGAAATTATTGAAATAATTTTCTTTAAAAATAACCTTTTGAAAACATATAAAGTAAGATTTTAAAATCGTTTAAAACACTTTTTAAACATAATTTTTTTGAAAACCTTTTTATAAAACATGGTTTTAAAGGAACACAGATGTTTGACCAAAAGGAGAAATAAAGTATGATTTTCATAAAAACATTTTCTTAATTATATTAAGTACTGAAGAGTGGATAAATAGTATCATTACTGGGATATTAATAAAAAATGTGTAATAAAATTTTGGAGGGTTATTGAGAGATGGATATTAATATTTCATCAATGGAAGCATATTCATGAACAATATCGATAAACAATGAGATTGTAGCAATAAACCGTTACCACTTTGGTAACTTTGAATAATAATAAAATGGAAATAATAAAATTAAATGAAGATTAAAATATCATGAAAAGAATGAGATTGATTATATAGAATATTAAAGGTATTATATAAACCTCATAATAAAATATAGGTGCATAACATGACATGTGTCTCAAAGAAGGCAAAGTGAGACAAAATTAATTTACCAATTTGGAAGCCTTTGAAAAATACACCCCATGAATGAAATATTATAAAAATGATATTTAAATAATAATAAATTTAAGTATAATAATAATAGAATACATCCATGGTCTGTATACACACCACACAAAAGAAATTAGTGGTGAGTAAGGCATGTATCTCACAGAAATAAAAAGTGAGATGAAATTCCCCTACCATATGTATTGACTTTCGTTGTAATCATTCAAACCTCTTGTATAATAAATATAAGTTTATTATACATCTAAAATAAAACCATATTCTTATATATACTACTATATATGGATTTATATCACCCGCTTATTACCACTTCCATGTTAAAGTTATGTTTCAGGTAATATCTACTTTGTATTTCACATGTGCCTTAATTTGTTACATTTTTTTTATTTTTATACTTATATAATGATTTAAATAATATAAAATATGATATAAATATCATGTATATTCATTAATTATTATTATAATAATCTATATAAAATAAAATTATGAAATAGAATGCACCGTTCATGGAGACGGTTGGACGTACATACGGACGAACATTGTTTCCATTTTATTGTCGTATTTTAAGAAAGGAAGTAAATGAAATATATGTATATATATAATATAATTAAATTAAAATTATTATTCAATATATATCATATAATTTACCTAAAATAATCCTTAATACATTCTATGTAAAGTGTTAATGAATCACATCGCTTTGGAGTGGTTGTAGTCCACACTTCTACAAACAGAGTTATCATATTTTAAAAAAATAGAAATCATGAAGGTATGTTTTATATAATAATTAAATAAGAATAATAAAATAATAAATATAAAATATATAATATATAAATAGAGTTTCCATCATAATTTACACACATGAGATGCGGTAAAGGAAAAATGAACAATATTGTTTTTTGAGGCGGTTGTTCGTCGTACACAAAAACAGAAAGTTTGTTACCCATTATATAGATATGTGTGTAAGTGAAGGTTAAAAATATAGAATAAAAATACATCAGTAAATTTAGGATACTTATGATATTATATAATCATGTAATAATAATAATTGAGGTGGTTGAGAAAGAAAATAACAGAAAAGAACTTGAGAAAGGATGTTACCTATTCTTTGGGTAACTCCTTTTTATTTGCATAAAAGGAATTTCTTGTTAGGATCTATTCACAAATAGAGGGTTAAAATAGTAAGGGATGAATGTTTTTATCTTATTTTAGAAGAGTTTTGGAGATCCAAAGGGGCCTGAGAGGCGTGTGGAAGGGGAAGAGTGAATGCCTTTTTATAGTGGAGGAGGAGTGGCATTCTTGAAAATACCATTAGGTAAGAACTAATGAGAAGAATTACTTACCTAAAATTCTTCCAAAATGTAAAAATAATGGATTAAAGTGAATTTTTGGTAGAAAAAAATATCTACCACACAAAAATAAGTTTATTTTTATAATTTTGTTCCTTAGTCTTTAAGTTTTCTTATATTTTTCATTTTGGTTTTTCATTTAGTTAACTAGTTTTAAAACCTATGCAATTTAACCATTAAGACTAAATTTAGGATTAATTTATTATAAAATATATTCCCAATTAATTAAAAATATGATGTATAATTTAAAAAATAAAAATCTCATTTTTATTGTAAATTAGTTTTAAAACAAGTGCATGTAACTCAAAAATACACTGCTTTAACCCGAATAGTGCTAACAATGTTTTTACTATTTACGGTTCTATATGTTCATTATAAAAATAAATTTTTCCCTTATTAGGACATATTTTATATTTATTAACATATAAAAATCACTTTTAATAAGGTAATATTTTATTAAATTCAAATCTTTTAATAAAATATAATTTATTGTAAAATAACATTAATTTAAATTTTGAAATAATTTATTTAATTTTAATTTAATAATATCAAAAAATTATTAGAATTAAAATATATTAAGTTCAAATATTTTTAAAATGATATATTCATCTAGCATTATAATGGAACAGAATAATTTATTAAATTGACTTTAATTTTAATGTTTTTAACATCATTTCTTTTATTTAATTATTAACTAAATAATCCATGTATTGGAATGTTTTAAGAATTTAATGTTACTAATTCTTATCTAAAAAATATTAATAAATAATAATTATAAAAATAACTTATTTATCTTTCAAAAAGTTATATATAACAAAAAATCTGTAGTTTATTTCATATCTCAAACTTTTATAAATGTTAAAGGTAAGAAAATTTCCCTTTTTGTCTGTTTCCTTACTTAACTTATGAAATCGAAAAACTTTATTGAATAGTTTCAAAATAACTAATAAAATAAGAACCATAAAGGGATATATTCAAAATATGGGTAGAAAGTGGATTTTGGACAAGTTTTTAGGTCATTCTGACCCTTAAGTTTTTAATTTAGTCCTTTATTAAACTTAATTTTACCTTAATCACTATAAAGATTTTAATCAATTTCACTAATATTTTTGGTAAAAAATTAATTTTATCTTAATAGACTATAAATATAATGCTGATCACAACCATGTATTTCCATTTTTCTAAATTCAATTCACAGAAGTGGCTAAATTAAATTTAAACCTAATCCTGCAAACATGGTGAGAAAGCGAGCTTTTATAGTAAATATATTAGAAAGTTCAATACGTTTTTATATCTAAATTCAATTTAAAAATTATTCCAATGAAATTAATTGAATTAATATATTTATAATTCATTTATTATAATTTTTAAAACAAATTTAAAATATAATTTATCATTAATAATTATTTAAATGAAAAGGAAATTTTTATCTAAAATGTAGTATTTTCCCCTATTCATCAAAAATGAAACTTCACAGAAATATACCAAAAATTCACCCTAAGATAATTTTTAAATTTAAAATTCAGAAGTTATGTTCATTTTGACAAATAAAATTTATAAAAGTGTCAACATTTAGTTTTAAAATTTGTTCACTATTAAAAGGCGAGAAAACTCGGCCTTGCATGTAATGTAAACTATCGAAAGAATTTGGCATTATGTGCAACACAAGCCAAACATAATGTTGTGTGTACCATGAGATAATATAAGTTTGGTGTGTAGTGAAATATGAAATTTTAATTTAATTAAATATGAATTTCTAAAGGATCGAATAACAACTTTTAAGGGGGTGTTGAATTAGTTGTTCACTTTTTATAAGTTTTAAAAAAATTAGAAACCTAACCCCCACAACCTGTTAATCTTTATTTCCATATCAATTTTTATCAAATAATAATGCATGAAAAATTATAAAATAAATTAAAGAACACAATATTTAAAATTTTTGGCCTTGGTGTGAGAACATACAACCTTTCCATAGCCACTCCCCTAGGTCTATAGAAATCCACTATTAAGAAGAAGTGGATAAAACTTGTGCCAACTCCCATTAGACACCTTCTATCTCCCGATAAGAATGATTATATTGAATCCCATATATTTATAATATTTTCTTATAAAAAAATTGATCAAAAAATAATAATAAAAACTTTGTCAAATATGCTTCACAATTTCTTAGTCTGAATCCTCTATTTGATTTGGTTGGATCTATTTCTCTCAATAAGATAATGCTGGATTCGATTATCTAAATACAATAAATCTGGATCTGATTTTCTCAATATGATAATTATGGATCTGATTTTTTAAAAACTATAAACTCACTCTCAATACAAAAAACTCAAACTCTTATAGAATTCTTAATTCAATTCTTCTTCAATCAGATGGTAACTTTCACTTTTTAATTCTACAGCGCTCCGCCTTTTGTGCATGTGTGAAAATTTCATTTGAACAAATTATCTAAGGAAGTATTTATAGGTGACTCATAAAACAAAGTCAGGAAACTTGGAAACATTCCCTGATTCCTCAAATATCAAAATCTCTGAAAATATATCACAATTAAAACTTCAACTTTGACTTCTTCAAACCTCCTTAGATTTATCTGAGATTTAAAAAAAATTGAAATTTATGTTTGAACACTTCTATTCTAATACCTTTATCATCTTATTATGATCTATTTCTTTCTCAGTTTCATTACAATCTGTTTATTTCCCAGCTCAATATGATAATTTTCTTTCTTATCACATTACGATATATTTCTTTCTCATCTCATTATGATCATTTTATTTCTTAGATCATTACAATATTTATCTTTCTCAAATCATTATGATTTATTTCTTTCTCATATCATTATAATATTTTTCTTTCTCATCTCATCACAATATGTTTCTTTCTCAGTATTATTTTCCTAGTATGAAAATCCCAGTATATAAAATCCCAGTATGATAATCTAGAAATAAAAATCTGAGTACAAAAGCATCATTACAATTACCCAGTACAAAAATCCTAGTAGGATTTTCTTCTTCCTTAGGCTAAACAACATCCTTTTCTTTCTCAGCTCATTATGATGTAATTACTATTTCAATGGAAATCCTATTACAATTATGAAATTCTTTAAAACACTCCACCATTTCTTCAAAATATTTTACCATGAATTTTTTCATGATTTGTGAGAACTTCTTGATCAGCAAAGCATATTTTGATTTTTTTAGAAAGTATGAAAACTTTATAACTTCTGATTTCACTTTCTTCTTTCTAAACTATTTAGAAACTTCATTCTACCTTTGATTATTTAGAATTTGAGTATTTTCAATGTCATAATGATGGAAATGAATATTATAAAGTTTATGATCAACAACTTCATCTTCCTGAATTATTCTATGTCCGATGCAACTGAATATGAAAACCTGGGTTTGGGAACCTGTGTTCGGAAAATAACCTCATTACAATAGACTAGGTCAAATTCCTAGAAAACAAAAACATTCTTAAAAAAAATTAGTTATAAAAAAATAAAAAAACTGTGTTTCAAATAATTTAACCATAAAGGTTCTTCAATCTCCCCTTTGGATTTTTTGACAACACTTGTAAAAAACTTTTCCAACTCAGAATTGTTCCCAACTCAACTTTTTAAAAAACTCAAGTTTTTTTCTTTTATCAAAATATAGCCTTTCTTAAAAGGGAGTGTCCTAACACCACACTATTGGATCAAGTAATTTTTTTATGTAATTCCATCCCTCAGTGACATGCAAATTTTAGGGCCATGTAAAGATAGACTCTCCTCACTTTTATTTATCTATCTACCACTATTTATTTTCACACTTTAATTATCTCCCCCATTTTATGATAACCAAAACTTCATATTCATAAAATAAAGATAAGAAAAACTTCTTAAAAAGTAAAAATTTGTTACTTTGTATCCCCCTTTGTCAACATAATACAAAGAACAGTGGAGGTAAATTTTTTATGAGGTTTAGGAAGACATGAGAGGTGGATATACATGAAGTTTTATCCTTAATTTCACAAACCTTTATTTCAGTATTGATTTTGTGAAGATATCAACAATATGATAATTTTTTATAATGTATTCCAGCAAAACAATTCCAGTATAAACTTTCTCTTTTATAAATTGTAACTTTATATCAATGTGTTTTCATCTTGAATATTGGAATGGATTTCTAGAAATATTAATTGTTCATTGGTTATCACAAAGGATCATTAATGGTTTAGAAACATTCAATTCCAAATATTCCAGCTAAACTTTCATACAAAACATTTTAGTACAAGATTGAGTAGCTACAACATATTTGGATACAGTTGTGCTCAAAGTTACTGAACGTTTTTTCTTACTATACCAACTCACACAACATTCAACCAACAAAAATGTTCCTCCTATGGTTGATTTTCTATCATTGTAATCTACATCTCAATCAACATTAGTATAACTATGAAACTTAATATCATTATTTCTTTTGTATAATAACCCATGTGGTGAATTTGTTCTTTTGACATATCTTTGAATCCTCTTTATTGTCAATATATGCGATTCTTTTGGATTACTTTGATACCTAGTACATAAGGTCACACCATAAAAAATATCATACCTTGAGGTTGTAAGTTAAAGAAGACTTCCTATTAGCTTTCGAAAGCCTTTTTGATTCACACTTATTCCAGATTCATCTTTACTCAACTTTATGCTCACTAAAATAAGAGTAGAAATTTCTTTGGATTTTTCCCTCCCAAATTTCTTTATAAATTCCTTGTAATACTTTTCTTGAGATAAGAAAATGTAATTTTATTTTCGTTGAACTTTTAATCCAAGGGAGAAAGTTAATTCACTAAATATTAACATATCAAAATTCTTCTTCATTTCCTCAAAAAATGTTTTATAAGTATATTCTTTATCCTGATCAAAAATTATATCATCCACATAAATAGTTATAATTAGAGTTATAAAGTCAAAATATTTCACATACAAATTTCTATCAACTTTTTATTTATAAAAGTTCAACATTCTCAAAAATTGTCAAGCTTAGAATACCATGAACATGGTGCTTGTTTCAGACCATACAAATATTTCTTCAATTCAAAAGCTTTGTTATAATATTAATCAAGTAGAAATCCATAATGTTATTCAATGTAAACTTCTTCCTCAATATCACCATCTATGAAATATGAATTTACATCCATATGATAAACTTTGTAATTTCGATGAGAAACCACTGTAAGAAAAATTCAAATAGTTTCTAGACATGTTATAAGGGAAAAGGTTTATCAAAATCCACACCTTTTACATGTAAATATTCTTTGAAAACAAGTCTTTCTTTGTTTATTGAAACTTTTCCATGATCATTAAATTTGTTTCTATAAACCCACTTTGTTCTGATAACATTTTTATTTTATGGCCTTCAAAAAAGTTTCCATGTTTCATTATTTTCAATATGATCTAACTATTTATTAATAGCATCCACCCATTATTTATATTGAATAGACTCTAAAACTAATTCTGGTTCAACTTTTGATATAAGTAAATTTTTATTTTCTAATCTCAAATTCCTTCTGGTCTGAAATAGAGCCTTTTGATTACCAATAATGTTTTCAAAATCACCATGTTTTTATAAGGTATGAACTCTCAAGGTTTCTCTCCCAGCTTCACTTTCCTCACTACATGACTCATCTGAATCTTGATAAGGATGTTTTAGATGACATTCACTATTTTTGGAATTATCCAGTGTATCCTCCTTAGTATTATCAAAATTTTTTTAAGGAACTTTTATTTTCAATTACCTTCACAAAATATGAGTCCACCAACTTTTGTAAATGTTTGTTACAACATGTTTAACTTCTTCCACTTGGTGAATAACCCATAAAAGATCCTTCCTAAGATTTCTCATCAAACTTTCCCAAATCTAGATTTTTTATTTTGAGCAAACATGGGCTTCCAAAAACTTTAAAATATTTCAATGAAGGTTTTTAATACCACATTTCATAAGGAGTCAAGTTAGTTTTTCTCAATAAGTATTTATTTTTAACATGTACAATAGTACTAACAACTTCTCTCTAATATAATTTTGAAAGTTTGTATTCAGATAACATACTTCTTCCCATTTCCACCAAGCTTCTATTCTTTCTTTCTACTACTCTATTTTTTGTGGAGTATAAGGAAAACTATACTGATGTTTGATACCATGCTTTCTCAGATAAGTTTCAAAAGTATTTATTTTGAATTCGGTACCATTATCTGTTCTCAACTACTTTATGGAAACTCCCATTTCTTTCTAAACATCCTTTCTAAAGAATTTGAACATTTTAGTAGACTCTGACTTGTGCTTCATAAAAATTATGTTTTTCATCCGAGTGAAATCATCGATAAAAGTGATAATGTATAAATCTCATTTCTTGATTTATGTCTCATCTACCCACATAAATAAGAATGAATAATCTCAAATGGTCTTGTAGATTGAATCTCAATTCTCTTATAACTTTTGTTAGTCATATTTCCTTTCTGGTAAGCAATATAAACATCTTCATATATTATTTTCAATTCTAGAAAATTCTAAATAACATCAACTTTATAAAGTTTATTCATGTCTTTCTACCCAAGGTGGCCAAGTATTAAGTGCCACAATTCATTTCATCTTCTGCACTCAAGTAACAAGAGTTATTGAATTCTCTTATTTAAAAGAGATTCCCACTGGTTCTTTCTCCTTTTGTAATGACTTTTCCATATTTCACACTTTTGATGATACACAAATATTTTCTAAAAACAACTTATTTTCCATAATCATAAAGTTGAATTACACTAATTAAGTTATGTTTTAGCCCATCAAAAAATAAAACTTCTTTAGATTTTAACTTCTCAACTTCAATTTCAACCATTATGATTCCTAATATTTTTAAGGAACTATCATTACCAAAGGTTACTACTCTTCCATCATGACTTTAAAAATGTTTCAATATTTTTATATCACTAATAATATGTGAAGAGGAACCGCTATCAAGTATTCGTGGTTTTTTCCCTTTACTTGATTTCAAAGTTGTTTCCTCAATAAAATCTATTTCCTTAACTTTATTATTTTCAACATTCTTTTCTTTTCTATCATAAGAAACATGTTCTGGAAGGAGTTTCATACATCTATTGACATGATGAATAGCCTAATCATATATTCCAAAAACATCTTATATACATTCAAATTGATTTATTATTGGAAACTTTCTAACATCTTGAGAATTATCTTTTTTAACTTTATGCAGGTTAGGAAATTTTCTCATTCTACTTTTACTATTTCTTCCACTTTTCTCAAACCTTATTCTGGATAACGATAAGTTGCACCAGCAATTATAAGTCCAGTTCCCATAGATTTCATAGCACCAACAACAACCATTAAATCTTGATTTTCTATTTAAATAATATCTTTCTCTATTGAATTTTTTCGAGGTTGGTAAATTCTTTTAGCTCTAAAATACTCCATATGTGGACCATCTTTTCTTTTGAGTGAGTTTTCTACTTTTGTAGATTTGATAGGTTTCTCACATCATTTTTTCACCCAAGCTTACCCAATACTTTTTCCAGAACCTAAAATGTTAAAATAATCAGATAAAAAATTATTTTTGGTAAGATAATATTTCACATGATTCTCATATTGATCCTTCTAACAAACTTTAGAAGTCTCATATTTTACTTTTGAAGATTTTTTGAATTTTTAATTCATCTTCTTTAAGGTGTTTTCAGACTCAATAAGTTTTTATCGAAACTTTTTAAATTATTCTTCCTTAGTTTCCATATTCTTACTAAGACCTTCAATTCTATTTCTATATTCATCACTTCTAAGTTTGTAACTTAAAATATCTTCAATTTATTCCTCCTCATGCTTTATAACATCTTTTCTTACATCAATAATTTCTTGAAAATATTTATTCATTACTCTAATTTCTTTCTTGATAGTTTTTTTTCTCAAGACATGAAACAAGTCTGGTTCTGAACTGATAAAATCTATAAGATTCATCATTACCTTCTTCATTTTATGAGGAATTTTTGTTTTCTCAACTTTTTCAATGAAGGTTCTAAATTTTTATGAACTTTTAACTTCAGAAGAATTTTTGTCGGTTGAGTTTGATTCAACTTTCTCACTCAATGCACTTATTTTGTTTCTAGTACAATTATTCTTGTATCTATTGGAATAATTTTCTTATTTATTAATTTTTTCCACTTCTTACATAGAGGTTTTCCATTAGAATCATCTAAATATTATCCAACTTTCTTCTTAGGGGAATTCATTGAAAAGTGTCTGATTCCACCACACTCAAAACATTTAAGAGGAAGTTTACCTTCATACTTTCCTCTTCCTATTCGATAGTTCTTGGATATAAGAGACCTGTTTTTTTTCATTCAACTCATCATCCTCTTTATCTTCGAAGTCACAAGGATAAACATCTTCAAAATCCTGAATTTTCAACATTCTCATAACTTCAAAATCCATTACATATTTTATATTATTTTTAAACATTGGATCTTTCCTCTTTTTCATAAGAAATAATAAAGTTATGCAATTTATCAAGAGATAAATCATCTTTATCTTTTAAAGAATAAATTTTAGAATAAAAAATGTATAGAAAGTTTCTCCTATGTTTCTTCACAACTATATAATCTTACAAGATATCTCCAAATCCTCTAATATTGGAAAAAAATTTCATTAACTTTTTTGAAGTATTCGTCAATTATTGGTTCATATCTTATTCTGATCTCTTCATACTTACTATTCTTGTTTTTTAGTTTTTCTTCCTTAAATTTTGTATTCCATTTAAAAATATTTTCCAACTTGTCCAATCTACTTCTTTATGTTTTGAGACCCATCAACTTTTGATAATAATTCTCTGATAAGGATATAAGGATTTCATTTCTATCTATTCCATCAACTTATATATTTCTATTATCATCACACTTTATAGGATCATTTTTATCAATAGGTGGAAAACCAATATTAGCAACATCAAAAACTTCAAGGCCACGAGATAGAAGATAAGGAATCCTCATATTTTTCTATTCACAATATTTTTTCCCATCAAATGTAGGAATTCCACTACTATTGAAAGAATTGATATTATCCATGATAAGGATTCAACAAGGGAACATTTCCTCTGATACCAATTTAAGTTCCAAAGGATCAAATGATAACTGAGAGGGAGGGGGGGGGGGTTGAATTAGTTTTTCACTTTTTATTAGTTTCAAAACATTTAGTATCTTAACCCCTATAACCTGTTAAGATTTTTTTCATTATCAAATATTAGTAAATACTAATGCATGAAAAAGTAGTAAAACAAGTAAATCACACAATATTTACAAGGTTTCTCCTCAGTGTGATAACTTACATCCTTTATATAGCCACCCCTATGGGTCTATGGAAATACACTATTAAGAAGAAGTGAATAAAACTTGTGCCAAATCCCATTAGACACCTTCTATCTCCATATATGGATGATTATATAGATTCCCATCAGTTTACAATGTTTTATTATAAAAAAATTGAGTAAAAAAAAAAGAATAAATAATTTTTTAATCATCTTCAAAATTTCTTAGTACGAATCCTCAGTCTGATTTAGCTAGATTTGATTTTCTCAATACGATAATGCTGGATCTGATTCTCTATATATGATAATGTTGGATCTGATTTTATCAGTATGATATTGCTAGATCTGATTTTCTTAGTATGATAATGATGGATGAAATTTTCTAAAAACTATAAACTCACTCTCAATCTGAAAACTCAAACTCTGATAGAATTTTTAATTCAATTATTCTTCAATCAGATGATAACTTTTACTTTTTAAATCTCTAGTGCTCCTCCTTTTTAGTGTGTGTAAAAGTTTCATTTGAAAAATGATATGTGAATGTATTTATGGGCAACTAAGAAAAAAATTCAAGAAACTTGGAAATATTCCCCACTTCCTCAAATATCTAAATCTCAAAAAATCTCTCATATTTAAAACTTCAACTTTGAATTATTCAAACCTTCTATGATTTCCCCAAGATTTATGCAAAATTGAAATTCAAGTTTGACCACTTCAATTCATCATTACTTTCTCAGCTCATTACGATATGTTTCTTTCTCATATTCATTATGATCTGTTTCTTTCTCAGCTCATTACGATCTTTTTATTTCTCAGCTCATTACGATATGTTTCTTTCTTATCTCATTATGATATTTTTCTTTATCAACTCATTAAAATCTATTTATTTCTCCACTCATTATGATATTTTTATTTCTTAGATCATTATGATCCGTTTCTTTCTCAACTCATTACAATATATTTCTTTCTTATTTTTATTTTCCCATTAAAAAAATCCCAATATGAAATTCTGAGTACAAAAATAGGAGTTCAAAAATCTCAGTACGATTTTCCCGTAAAAAAATATCAGTAAGATTTTATTCTTCCTAAAGATCAAAAAAACCTTTATCTTTATCAAATCATTATTATTTGATTCCCATTATGATGGAAATAATATTATAATTCTTAAATTCTTCAAACCACTCAACCATTTCTTCAAAATCTTTTCCCATGAAATTTTTCATGATTTGTGAGAACTTCCTGATCAGAAAAACATCATATGATTTTGGTTTTAGAAAGTATGAAAAATTTCTAAATCATGACTTCATTTTATTCTTTTAAAATTAATCCACAACTTCATTATTTCTCTAATTATTTTGAATTTGATTATTTTCAATGTCATACCGATGGAACTGAATATGATAAAGTGTCTAATCAATAACTTTATCTTCCTATATTCTTCTATGTTTGGTGCAGCTGAATATGAAAAAATGGGTTTGGAATCTTGTGTCTGGAAAACAACCTCATTGCGATGGGATGGGTTTGATTCATAGAAAACAAAATCATTCCTAAATAAAAAAAGTTAGTTTTCAACAAATACAAAAACTTTATTTAAAAAATTTTAACCACAAATGTTCTTTAAAACACAAGTCAAACTTAGTGATTTCATATAACATAATCTATATTTAGTATTGTGTGAAATGAAAAATATCAAAAAGATTAAATTAATTTGAAAAAAATAATTCACAAAATCTTGAGGTGTTATAATAAGATTAAAAGGTAGAAGTATTTCCCAAATTTTGCTTGACAAAATTTATTAGGCATGAGATTCCATGATAATAATTGTGCATATGGAACTTGTATTGGTAAACCCATATCAAATAGATGTGGGGCCATAAGAACTCGCCTTTTACAAAATGGTATTTGGTGGAAGGAGGCATCCAATAGGGGTTCCTAATATGTGCTTCATGAAAGTTGAGAGGTTTTTTGAAACATGTAAATATGAAAGACTATGGTATCTAGAATATGTGTTCTCTATATATGTCCATGTAATGTGTTTTGAGAAAGTTGGTGGTCTCACAAAGCCCCAAGTATCATGATTTATATGCCTCGAGTGAGAACAATGTTCTTTATAGATGATAGTTACTCAAAGTGTGTCTCAAGAACATGCTAATTCATTGAAGTATTTATTTTATATAATTTACATATGATATTTACTTCTAGGAATCCATTTTATTAGTTTTGAATGATTTCAAGCATTTGTTTTTTGGGATTAGAGAGGGTTTTCATATATTCCCAAAGGTTAGATCCTTTTAATGGGGATCATATGGGGGTATTTATAGGCCTTGTTCCCATATAAGGGTTCATTTAATAAATGATTACTATATTCATGATGGTCTAATTTTCAGGGTGTTCTAATGATGTTTCATGAAACATTTCACATGCCCAGAGAGGGGAGTTTCTTAGTGATTTGAAACTTGTATTCTAGAACTCCGAGTTATGTGAACACCTAGATATTACTATACAATAGTTCTACTTATTAATTTATTTGACGTCCAATGAACATAAATGTTTATCCGTAAGTCTGTTTGGACTCCATGAAAATTCAAATTAAACCTTGTAAAGTGACCTATTCCCTATCCTACTAGGTTTTACCATAACATGTTTTTTTTTCAAGAAAAAAGTTCCATAAAGCCCCTAAATTTCGGGAGTTAATTTTCCACACCTATTTCTATCCATTTCATGATATTGATGAGGATAGTGTGGAGAACTAGGTTATGAGGCAAGTTATCAAAAAAAATAATTATCTTGAGGTCTAAAACATCCAAATAGAGTTAATGAAAAAATAATAAAAAATTTATATGCCCTCCTAATTCATGTTAGGTTTTAGAAATAATAGATAATATAAGAGCATCGAACAATATGAGTGTGCTGAACGAGGGTGGATCCATCGAAATTAGAATGATTTATAGATTATGATTAAAAACCCAACCCAATGAGGATGGGGGACCAAGTTGGTGTAATTCCCTGAGTTTTATTTCTCAAATAATGTGAATAATACATGAGGGTGAATCCTGAAGGGTGTTATAATACCACTTGAGAAAATGGAAGATAGAGAGAGGGAAATTACGAATCTGAGAGTATATATTCAAAAATGGTGTAAAAAATAGGTTGAGGATGTCCATTTAAAATACTTGGAACATGAATTACACTATTGAACTATCAAGGATGTCTCTTATAGGATGTATACCCTAGATAAACAATGGGCCTTTGGATTTTTGTTCTATCTCTATAGGGGTATCTGTTTAGAGATAATGAGGATGTATCCTTCAGGGAGTATACCCAAGATGGGAGGTGGAACTTTAGAGAATTGTGTCATCTCCATAAGGGAACCTATTTAGACATGAGAATGGATTTTGATCAAAATAAAGGGACACAATGAGTATTGATGGGGAAGTAGGATTCTCAAAAAGAGATCAAGAAATCCTAGGGTTACAATTTCATGCATCAAGAATATCAAATATTTATACCCAACAGATAGAGGGTATACTATTTAGTGGGGAAGATACATATTCTAACTAAATGTGAACCATGATAATGGTATTTAGTCATGGTCTATTTATGAGATTAAGGGTTCTCTAAAAGTTTCTTTATTTACATTTTCCCTAGTTTTAACTGAAAATGTACTAATGTTTTTGGTTATGTAGCTTAAACCATAAATGTATGAATTTTTACATATTTTATCCATCAACATGGGGTAATTTCTTTTAATGTTTTTCAGCTTGTGTCATATGGAGAGATAACATATAAAGAGATAGTGTAAAATGAATATAGTTTTATTTTGAAACCTAAGTATCATTATGACCACCTTCGGTCTAGGTACATAGAGTTTGAGGTTTTTGTTCTTATACAAGAAGTATTACATATATTTAAGGTCATGAAGATTTGAAAAAAGTGGGGTTATTAGTTTATGATCATATTTCATAGACCAATAGTGACTCTTTTTGGGTTATAAAACCACGAACAAGGGGGATTGAGATGGTTTGCTCGATAATTGGGTTCAAGAAAAACTCAATGTGAATTGAAAACACAAATTCAAAGTCTAATAACCCCAAGATGACTGGATACTATTTAAGTTCATGATTCAGAGACTTGTAATTTCTATATATATATTTGACTCACTCACAAGAGAACTGGAAATGATCTGGTGAAAAATCAGACCAAACCTAAATGAGGGAATGACCTTATAACCCAATAATAATTAGTAAAACCTCTCACTAGGATCTAAATCATAATTGGAGGAAGGGGAATCATCCCATAGTTTTAATAAACACAAAGACAATTAATTAAATTAATTAGGAAGCCTAATAATTTTGGAGGGATTCCATTAGAATTTGTGGTTGGGTCCAGGACAAGGTGTCTGGATGTCACTATATATCTCATTGAGTGGGAATCATGCTACATGTAGTTCTAGAGGGTGGTTTGGTAAGTTTTCAACACTGTATAGAGGTTTTTCTCTCAGGAGGAGAAAAAGGGATCACATAATTTTAAGTAATTCTATGGGGACTACACCTTGTATTTTAATGTCATATAGAAAGTATGTTAAGCATATAGTTTTATAACGTATGGTGAGGATGATAAAATGGGTAACTCGATCATACTAATGAAGAAAATAATCTAAAACCCCCAAGAACATGTGAGTCATGATCAATGTACAAAAATAGGAAATAGAGGGATACACACTTTTCATGAGATTTCAGATAATATGAACAAGTTTGGGTCAGATTGATACATCAACCATATAATGAACCTGATAATATGGGGAAATAAGCCCAGTGAGATACCCCAAAGTCAGTTAAACCTAAACACATACCAAGAAATAATAAAGAGTAACAATGTGGGTGTTATGACTCTTATTAAATAAATAGTAGTATATGAATGTAAATTTTACCTTTTAGAATTAGAATTTCAAGAAATGAAATAGATATGATGAGGATGACCATTAAACAAACTCTAAACATAGAATTCCCTTCCATAACATCAATAATGGATGAAAATAAATGAGGTTGAATCGATGACTATGAATTCAAAACATAAGTCATGTTTGGTTGTTTCCAATAATCTTACTTGATTAGTTCCATGGATGGGAGGCGAGCCTTTGGATCATTGTGCCTTCATCATAGGGGAGTCTTCTCAAACATGAACGGTTGATGGGGTAATTCAAAACCGAGGGACATAAAGTGCGGGGATGATGAGAAATACTCAAAAATATTTCTAAGCACCTTTATAAAGTATTATCATGTATTGGGAATGTCAATGTGGTATACCAAGATCGAAGGAGTTTCAATCCAAATAGTGTCTTAAGGAAGAAGACTTTACCATGTTATAAGGTGTAAAAGCTTAGTCACTAACGGTATAGAGTTTAGGTACATCATTCTCAGACTATTGGGTGCAACTAGTATGAGATCATGGATCTGAGGACAAGGGAGAGATGATTTATATAGTACCCAGAAAATATAAAACCAAACATGAATTGGAAATACCAATGCTAATAAAAAAATATTTCAAGAAGAAATTGCATTCAGTTTAAAGTCACAATGCTTGTTCCAAAGGGGGGAAACCAGTATTTTGACTTGATCAGAATAAACCTAGGGAAGTTTGGTGGGCCTAAAACTAGATAAATTTATTATAGGGGTAACTATATCTTTATGGTCATGATTCTGAGACCATATTCAAGGAAATATAATTGGAAGAATAGGGGAAAGAATCCTAGATGAATTAAAAACTTGACGTTTTTATAGAAAAACCTCAAATAATGTACCCAAAGAATAAGATTATGATGTATGGACCATAGAGGAATTCTTTTTAAGGACATGAAACTAGGAACAAAGAGATATAAATGTTTATGGTCATTTAGCTTTAATTGAGAGATATAAATATTTCCTTCATGATACTGTATAAGTAAAACCCAATGTCAATTAAGGGGATGATACTGATGCATATTATCTTAGCGAATATGATAAATAGTTTAAGGTCACGATGCTTAGTTCAGACACTGTGTAGTTTAAGGTTGTACAACTATGACTATGGGATAATAGGGGGTAGAGATTCAATTTAAATTTAGCCTATATTAGTGGCCCTAATGAATATAGCAAGGTGTTTACTGGGGCTAGATATAAATCCTTATAAAATTTTTTCCTTTTCCATTTATGTTCTAATTTTTCCCAAGCTAGAAAAAATGGAATGGCTTAGTGAGTGGAAGACTAAATTTTTCTCAAGTATACATTTATAGGTTTTCATCCTCATAATTTTTTATTCCTCTTTCCATATAGGGTTTAGAGTTTTTCAAGTTTGACTATCAAGGGATAGGGTTTAAGGGCACTCCTCTTTGACCAAAAGTTTATTGGGGATTAATGAAACACAACATTGAAATCAGGGTGCTACCAATTAAGGGTCTTGAATATTAGACTAGAAAAGTGGTGGTTTATATAGAAAGCAGGATACAACATAACCAACCTAAATAGAAAACACAAGTTCTTATATGAACTAGCCTCAAGGAAAAAAGAACACAATTTATGGTCATGATATATGGAACAATTTAGGTTATCTATATAACTATAAGGGAAAGGTAACCCAACCTGGATTGAAGGAATGATACTGATATAAAAATCCTCAATGGGTAAAATCACATTGTTTAAGGTCATGTTTCATGAACCATAATGGAGATAGAGTTTAGGGTCATTAATCTTAGAAAAATTCCATCTAGCTAAATCACCACCATGAAACACAATTGGGCAATGAGACTTAGTAAATAAGAGTCTATACTCCATAAAATGACCATGTGAAGGAAGAATTGTGGGTGGTATTGAGATAACAAATCCATGAATTTATACATATCCCAAGATATTGGAATTAATCCACAAATATTTATAATGGTAAAAATAAATCTATATGGATTTGAGTCGCATACAGAAGGTGGGGAAAGAAATAAAATAATGAAAATGAGGGGTTAAAGCCTAATATACATCAGAAAAGGTCTCATTACAAGGATTATAAGGGTATAGGCATAGAACCAAGGGCTAATACCATAATGATAGATCCATGTTCCACTATGTACCACATAATGTGGGGATCAAGATAACCATAGTTCTAGAAGGTGTTATGGTAGGAGACCAACATCAAAAGGGTGAATCCTCCTAGGAGAGGATACATGGTATGAATATATTTAAATTCATAAGATAGGGACGACACTAAATTTTTTAATATCATGTTAAAATATTGATGGACATGCATTTTAAAGTCATATGGTAGGGACAAGAAGGGGGTTTCCAATGTTTAAGTTTTTACTTATTTGGAAAAATAAAAGTAGTGAGGTGGTCTATGTGGTATGGAAGGAAATTATACCCAATCTGAATAAAGGTCCAAGGGTCTAGATTCCATATAGACATAATTTATAATAGATTCACATAGTTTAAGGTCATGATTCTTGGACCCTAGTGACTAATAGTTTATGGTCATGTTTTATATACTGAAAGGGATGAGATGGAGAGCCATGGGTCCCAGAAGGCTTAATACAAAAATAGGTCATCTCATAGAGAGGATATGCACATAATTTAAATTCACGATTCTTGTAAAATTTAACAACTTTATATTTTTTGATATATTTCTCTTTAAATGATTTTTTTCTAAAGCTTTATTTACATGTAACACTGAGTTTAAACGAACCATAATATACTATTGAATTATTATTATTTAATGTTATAGTTACCTCCTAGCCATTGGATTGGTGGATATGAATAGGATTAAATAAATTATGAAAGAATATTTTTCAAATAGTTATAAAATATATTTATTGGGTTTTAACTAATTATAAATTAAAATAAATTCATTTGAAGGTAAAAATATATGTTTTTCTAAAAACTAATTTTATGAGGACAATGTGTTTTTATCATAATAAATTACATAAATATATATTGATGAATTAATTAAATTAAATATATATAATATGTTAAATCAAATATTGTAATATTCATATATAATTTTTACAAGGTAGGGAATAAGTTAAATTTATTTTTAAGCTTAAAAATGCATTTTTGTTTTTAGAAAATAGTTTCATTTCGTTTTTCACACTTATTTTAAAATGAATTTGTGAAACATATAAAGTTTTAATTTGATAAAATGGATCCAATATTTTTAATCATAACAATTAATATCATATAACATGGTCAACTTTATTTTTGTTCATTATGAATAATAACTGAGGTAAAATTTGTTACTACAGTAATGATTAAAAGGGGTTAATGATATGTTAAGATAAAATGATAAGGGTTAAGATGACCTAAAACTTATCTAAATCACATTTAATGGCCATATTTAGATTTTATATCATCATTTATTTAATTATGAGTTATTTTAGATCCATTTTCATTGAGTAATACAATTATATATTTTTTATCTTTTGAAAATTTCCACGTGTGTCCTCTCCCTTAATTATAAAAGAACACCACCTATCCTTTATTATCCACACTTCAAGAGTATATTATCCTATATAATAATTACCCAAATACATTCCTAGAATCCATCCTCATTTCTTAGATGTCTTGGTCTTATCATAAAACAATCCTATGTAATCTTTAGTTATAAATTGATGGAGGTTATCTGAAGAATATGTATTTGGTCATATCGATCTTTTTCAAGATTAATTCTTATTATAAATCCTCTAAATATATTGTATACATCCTAAATTAATTAATAAAGTATAATAAATATACCAGATAAGCTCAGTCAGAGGCAAGACTTTGACCATTTATTAAAGAAAGGTAAAGTCCACCAAGAAAGTACAACCAAGAGAAAGGACAATTACAGATCATAATAGTCTGACCCGTCGCCATAGCTATGAAATATTGCTTCCTCTGTAGTATCTAATTTCCACTATGACTTATCATGGTGCTTTAAAATATTAGAATACTTCATTTTAAGATTCATCTTTTCCAATGAAAGAAATTCCTTAGAAGAATGCGCAACCCAACCTTCCCTCCCGACAAAAGACCATGTGGCCATTGGCTTTGGAAAATAAGAATAATCCTTCCTCGACATTCTTTGTAGCGGGGCAGTCATCACTTCCTCATTCTTAAACACCTTCTGTTTCCCACCTAGGACAATATCACTGTAGGAAGTCTGGACCATTCCACAATCATTTTCCTTGTGACTATCGAGACAATCCCCCCATTTTCCAGAGATGTGCACTTCACAACAACCCTCCTCCACTCCCTGTTCCTGCTGATATTGACCACTACTATCAAGCATGGAAAGAAACTATGAGTGAACCATTATCTCATGGCAAGTATGTGTCCCCTTCTTCACAATGAAACCTCAATCTACAACCTTCAGAGAAGCATATTAACTGATTGAAATACCCTCCTCAACATTAGAGGTCTTCCCATCCCCCAATTATTGTGAACAATTACCAACGGAGCCATCAGCAACAACAACTTCATGACCATCCTCCCACCCTTGAAACATTATATCATCAACACCCAGATCTGCACCATTTTTCCTCTTAGGAGCACTATCATCCAAAGGCACCATTCCATCCTAGTCTAAGGCCAGGTCATCCAACACCTTTCCAACAAAACGATTACCAGGCTCAACGTCGGCCACTTACTACACAAACCGTGTCTGCAACCCGACTGAAAACTTAACCCGCACACCACTTCCATTAATAACCTGCTTTACAGTACTAGGACCAACAAAGAGATATATCATTATTGCCTCATCCAAAACACCTTCATTACAGGTGACAACATCCAGTGAAACAACACCCTCTATCACCATTGGCATCTCCTCCTGATCCAGGTTTTCGGAACAATTGCAGCTCAAAATTCCACCATCACTATTAGGAATCATGTTCATATCCCTCTAATCACCAGCCGTAGTGGCCAACTGCTCCTTAGAGGAAGGAACTAGCTACAGGTGGCATGCACTACCCTCCATAACAAACCGAGATTGAACTCCAAGATCACCCTCCAACCTGTCGAATGCTTGCATCACTAATGGATTCAAAGATGCCCGAACCGCCTTCAAACCACATGCAAGGCCCGACACATCAGCAAGAAGAACTTTCCTCATCTTCCTCTCTCCATTCCCAACAATTTTTGCTTCAACCAGGTCAACTGTAGTGCAGGAAGAGCCTAGTTGGTCTCCCTACCCAGATGAACCTCCAGTTCTAATGCACACATCAGATTCTACAGGTGCACTCATAGCCTCATCCACACAACCATATTTCACAACCTCCTGATCCAGCCTCATAGCATCACGAAAAACACATCCATATCCACATTTCCCTTCCATCACCTATGATCTAACATTTATCCCTCCACTGTGGAAAATATCCTTCAGATGCCCAAACCATTTACACTTCACACAAAATTTCATCCATGATTCAAAGAAAACCTCTTGCATCCAGTGGAAATCCTTCTCATTAGTAATCCAAACACGATGGATAGAAGGCCTCACAACTTAAACCTCAAAACATATCGATGGGAAAATAGGATGAGACACAGAGTCAGTTCGTTGATAAAAAAAAAGATATCAGCCAATCATATTACCAATTGAACAAAGAATTGAGGGATTTTGAAAAGAAAGAGGGAGGTCGGGGAGACTTACCCATGTCACGATAAAAAAAAGATCATGATGCATATGAAATTCAAAACTCAATCAGGAAAAATAAAATAAAGAACCACCTCACCTTCTCGGAGCCATGGACCAAACGACAATCATATCCTCCCCCGATCCAAAATGAACCATAATATGTCTCTGATCAAGCATCCTGATAACCGTACACTCACAAAGCTCCCAAGATTTAGAAATGACTTGAGAAAATGATTCCACCGAGGATTTTTGAGGGCAAAATCAAGCCACCAATGTGTACTTGCATAGATCCAAAACACTATTTAGCTCCGACGGGAGTAGAGATTACAAGGGTGCCTCCCGGAAGAGATCCAGAACTTTCAGGGAGATGGAGAATTTAGGAAATGGTGGCGAAGGGCCATGGCATGACGAAGGGTCATCCCTCCTAGGAAACAATGAATTAAAAACTCCCCCCTCCGATAGGGAGGGGGGAGCAGATACCAGCGGTATAGAGACTACCACCTCCACATAGAAATATGATTCATTTTCCATAACCATATTTCATAGTTTTTGTTTTTATGGATTAAATGTTTATATATAATATTTAATAAATATTTATTATTCTATAATTATAATATTTTATCTACCTTTTTTACTTTACATCTGTTGGAAATGATAACACCCTCCGTGCATGCATGTGGACTACCACCATCACAAAGTGATGTGACTGGTTTTTTCATTTCCACGAGAGTGTCTATGGAAAGGATGTAGGTTCTCACACTAAGGATGAAAATTTTGAACCCTCTGTGCTTTACTTTCTTTCCTACTTTTTAATGCATGAGTATTTACTAAAAGTTGACAAGGAAATAAATCTTAACAGGTTATAGGGGTTAAGTTTCTAAATGTTTTTAAACTTATAAAAAGTGAATAACTCATTTAACCCCTCCTTCTAAGTTGTTATTAGATCCTTTGTAACATCATAACATGATGATATTTGGGAAGATGAGAAAGCTTAGTCCATGGTACATTAGACCTTTTGATATCCTTGATTGCATAAAAGTAGTGGCCTATCAACTATCACTCCCATCAAAACAACTCAAGTACATGATGTGTTCCATGTATCCCTCTTGAGAAAGAATATACCAGACCCCTAACATGTACTCAATCTAGAGGTGGTACCATTAGAGAATGACCATTCCAATGAGGAATAAGGGTGAATATCTTATATCGTAGAAAATAATTTATACAATATAATACAATTCCCTTCATAAAAGTGCTATGAAGAAACTACAAGTTTGAAGAAGCAACATGGAAATAAGAGGAAGTTATGAAGTAGAGTTACCCTAATCTATTTTAGTTTGGGGAAATAAATTTTTTGGGGGAGAAATTTCTAAATGGGGGAAGATTTTAATGACCCAAAATGTTATAAATAAAAATCCACTTTTGATTTATTTAGATGTACTGTTATATAACATGGTTACTTAAAACACATACACTTAATTTTTTTTATTATATGTAATTGGATTTTAATGACTATCAAGTATCTTTAACATTTATAGTATATACATTGAACAATGATTACATGATTATTATAAATATAGGGTTTAAAAAAATATAATTTCCACAAACAAAGAAAGTGATGAACTCAACTAGTAGGATCCTACCCTATGAATCCTATTTATTGGAGCTTCTGAGGGAGATATCATTTCTTGGATTATACCTAGACCAATCCCAAGTTGAGATCCAACAACTTAATCATGAGTAAAACTATTTACAGGAGGATTTAAATCTCATCGAGATCACGACCCAAACCATGTTCGCTGAACAACCCCATGAAAACCCCACCATCACATACCATAATATTTGGGTGTATGATGGTGTATTAAAGGTATATGTATCTATACCCTAGAAATAGTCATATAAACCTTATTTTTTATTAAAAATTGAATATATTTGTATCCTATTATTGTTACTTTGTTAATGATTTTTAAAGAACAAATAATATTTTTGGTTATTATTAAAATTCAATTAAGAAATCTATTTTTATGAATTAATGGATTTCTAAAATAAATAATATTTTTATAAAATATTATTATTAAATAAATTTTATTAAATATAAATTATTATATAAATGGACTCAAATATAATTTTTATAAGGGTTCAAAAAGTGTTATTGTCAAAAACCTGTAATTTTAAATAAATGTTGGTTTTTATTTTAAAAGTGAAAATTCACATATTTATAAAATTATTTAGATAAAATGAAGATTATTTTTGGAATCAAGATGTTGAAGTAATCCAATGATTAATTTTTCACAATTTTATGAGATAATCTAATTTTTGGGTAAAAATTAAATACTGTATAAATATACATTGTGTTTTATGACATCACAATGACCCAAAAGTGATGTAATAAGTAATATAAATTGGATCCACAAAAAAATATATGTTTCAACATTAAAATAATATAATTTTAAGTTTATTTGATTTATTTTTTAACACCATTATAAATCCTCCAAGGCTTATAATATATTTTATGATTTCAAAATCATTTCTTTAAGAGTGTGACTCACCTCCACATCACCAATGGTAATATTTTAATAAGTTATACCCCTAGCTTTATAAAATAATTTAAACAACTTCCCTTTTTTAGAAAACATGGTAAAAACCATGGGATGGTTTGTGGTTTTGGATATTTTATTATGTAGATTCCAAAACCTAAATAATAAAGAAATCCACCTATTTTTTTATATAAACCCACCCAAGCTCCAATTTATCTTCAATAAAACTCCTTGGATCACAAAAAAGTTCTTCCCTATACTCCCTAGAGTCCTCCCAATGTTCCCCCAATATTTCAAGAAGCCCCTCCCAAGCATTTGGTGTCATACATTCAAGTAAGGTAACCTTATCTTACACTCACCTCTTTTATCAAGCACTCCTTCTATGTTATGTATTTTACTTTTAATTTACTTATGATGGGATATGTTATTCTATAATTCCATTAATATCCATTATATATATAAATTATTAGATCTTACTTTCACTATCATCAATCGTCTCATGATCCTCTTTGCACACACACTACCATGTTGGAATTTCGTAAGGATTATTTTCTATATTCATGTTTCTTAAATACCTTATTCCTTTTATTTCTAAATTTATAATGTTTGTATATGATTTTACATGTCCCGATTACTTCCCATTTTATTTATATGTGATGATATACCCATTTCACTCTCATTAACCAATTTTATGAATCTTTACATGATGTTGCTATGCTGCCAAAATTTCATCAAGATTTTCCATGCCAAAACAATACCATACCCATTTTTCTATCGTGGGTATTCAAATTTATGAACCTAAAATTATTGATTGGGGATTTAATTTTATGTATTTTACATTTTGTGATCATGGAATAAATTATTATGATTACTGAGTTTATGTTGTATTATATATGTGGCACACTTAAGCATGAGAATGAAATGAATATGAAAGTGCACCCTGATAGCTCTTAAATGAATTGGGTAATATTTAGTATCATGATACATCATTTCAGGATAGGGGTGTACCAGATTCCTTTATGTGACTTTTTCTACAATGAAGTCTTGGTGGTTTAACCTTGACCTATGTTTATGATTCATTGTTTTAAGTTATCGCCACATTTCCTATGTCGCCTTTATGATTACCATGCTATATCATGTCTCTTGTTCATGTTTATGATTTCTAAAGGGGGGAAAATTGTAATGACCCAAAATGTTATAAATAAATTTCCCTTTTGATTCATTTAAATGTATTATTATATAATATGGTTATATAAAACACATACACTTATTTTTTCATTATATCCAATTGGATTTTAATGACTGTTAAGTAACTTTACCATTGATAGTATAACTGTTGAACAATGATTACATGATTAGAATAAATATAGGGTTTTAGCAAATCTAATTGCCACATAAAAAGAAATTGATGACCAAAACTAGTAGGATCGTACCCTATGAATCGCATTTATTGGAGTTTTCGAGGGAGATATCATTTCGGGGCTATTCCCTAGACCAAGACTAAGTTGAGATCCAACAACTTAATCATGACTGAAACTGTTTACAATAGAAGTTCAAGCTCTTCAAGATCACGACCCAAACCATGTTCTCTGAACGACCCCATGAAAACCCCACCCTCACTTACCTTAATATTTGGGTGTATGATGGTGTATTAAAGGGATACGTATCAATACCCTATAAATAGGAATGTGAACATTATTTTTTTTAATAAAAAATGAATATATTTTCATCCTGTTATTTTTACTTTGTAAATGTTTTTTAAAGAATAAATAGTATTTTTGGTTAATATTCAAATTAAATTAAGAAATCTATTTTGATGAATTAAGGGTGTTTTGAAAAAAATAACATTTTAATAAAATATTATTATTAAATAAATTATATTAAATATAAATGATCATATAATTTTTATGGACTCAAATATAATTTTTATAAGTGTTCAAAAAGTGTTATTGTCAAAAACCCGTAATTTTCAATAAATGTTTTTTTATTTTAAAAGTGAAAATTCACATATTTATAAAATTATTTAGATAAAATGAAGATTATTTTTGGAATTAGGATGTCAAAATTATCCAATGGGGAATGTTTCGTAATTTTTTGAGATAGTCTAATTTTAGGGTAAAAATTAAATACCGTATAAATTTACATTGTGTTTTATGACATCACAATTACCCAAAAGTGATGTAATAAGTAATATAAATATGAAAAATTACCAAATATATGTTTTTAATTTAAAATAATGTGATTTTAATTTTATTTGATTTATTTTGTAAATCCATTATGAATCCTTCAAGACTTATAATATATTTTAAGATTTTAAAATCATTTCATTAAGAGTGTGACTCACCTCCACATCACCAATGATAATATTTTAATAATTTAGGCCCTTTAATTTATAAAATATTTTAAACCACTCCAATTTGGTTGAAACTATGGTAAAAAACCATGGGATGGTTTATGGTTTTGGATATTTTATTGTGTAGAGTCCAAAACCTAAATAATAAAAAAACCTCCATTTTTTATGATATAAACCCACCAAATCTCCCATTTATATTAAACCAAAAATCCTTGGAGAATGACCAAAATCTTAACTCCACTCCATATAGTCCTTACAAGTTTCCCCCAATCTTTCAAGAATCCCCTCCCAAGCCTTTGGAGTCACGCATTCAAGTAAGGGAACCTCATCTTCCACTATCCTCATTTACCAAGCACTCCTTTTTATTATGTAATTTAATTTTCATTTTATTATGATGGAATATGTTATTCCATATTACCTTTACTTTAAATTTGATATATAAATGATAAGATCTTACTTTAACTCTAATTAATCCTCCCATTATCATTTATGTACACCTGTTACCATGCCGAAATTTCATAAGGATTCTTTTCTCTATTCATGTTTCTTCAATACCTTATGTCTTCTATTAATGAATTTATAATGTTGAGATATGATTTTCCATGTACCTATTACTTCCCATTATATATATATATATATTATGAGAGACCCATTTTTATATCATCAACCCATTTTTATGAATCTTTAAGTGATGCCATTATGCTGCTGAAATTTCACTGCGATTTTCCATACCAAAACAATTGTGTAGTTAATTCCATACCCGTTTTTCTATCAAGGGTATTCACCTTTATTCAAATATAATTATTGATTGGGGAATTATTTTTATTTATTCCAAATTTCTTGATCATATAATAAATTATTATGATGAATTAATTAATGTTGTATGATTTACGTGGCACACTTAGCATGAGAATGAAATGAATATGAAGCGTGTGACCTGATAGGGCTCTAATAAATTTCTTAATGTTTAGTATCATGATACATCATGTTGGGACATGGCTGTACATGATTCCTTTATAAGACTTTTTCTACCATGAAGTCTTGGTGGTTTATCCTTGACCTATGTTTATGATGCATCGCTTTAAGTTGTCACCATATTTCCCATGTGGCCATTATGAATACCGTGATATATCATGTCTCATTGTTCATGTTTATGATTACTACTATTTTTATAACCCATTGATATTCCTATTGTATAACATGTATCATATTCTTCATGTTATGCCTTGTTTTTCCCTTACCGGGCTTTATATCTCACTCATTTATTATATTTATCCCCAGGTTATCCCATGCAGTTTTTAGTTCGTTGGAATATCATGACTATGTCAAGGAAGTGTTTAATAATGTTTTATATCCCATGTTATATGTTATTTTTTAATGTAATTAATTCCCAAATTCACTAAACTTCTCGATATTTTCAGGTTGTATTAAGTGTACTTTTATATAATAAAACATGTATTAATGTGTTATAAAGAGAAGGGTTGTTATAGTTGGTATTAAGCAAGATTTTAGTTATTTTTATGATTAAGATTAGAAAAATCTAGTTTTTTTTTTGTTAAAAATGAGCTCCAAGGCTCTAAATATATGAAAATATATATTACAAGAGTCTGAAGGAGGGTATTTTACATTAGACCCATTGAAAAACAAAAAACATGTCATACGGAATAATATTAGAATAGGAGAAAACCACATATGATACTCCTTTGATTGAAAGGATGTCAGCAAGGTGATTGGATTCATGATATATGTGTGTGATGATATAGTTTATTGAAGCAAGCCTGTCAAGACAATTATCCCACTCAACTATCAACTTCAAGGAAATATGAATCTGTCCCAATCTGACAGCCTGGATGATTGTTGTGGAATTTGATTCAAACCCTATATTCTTCCAGTTTTTTTGACTTGAAACTGAGACAGAATTGATAAGTCCCATTATTTACACCTCTAAAGCAGTTACATGTCCACAAGGGCTATGGATTCATTCCATAACATCACTATTATAGTCCTTGAAGATGACCCCATAACATTATATCCCTAGGTTTCCACTTGAAACCCCGTCAGAATTACATTTGATCCAGCCAATGAATGGGGGGAACTAGAAATCCTAGAGAGTACCTAAAGGTTTAGGGAAATTACCACTGATTTTCAACTTCTATTAGACGGAGAGGTCTTTCACCAAGTTTCTACATCACTCCTCTTGTAGCGTGTTGGAATTTTTAACAGCCAAAATAATTTCAACTAGGGAAGTCTGAGGTTTGAAAGCAGCTCGCTAATGGATTCTCTTGTTTCTACTTCTCGAGATCACATGTATTAATTATGCACAAACCACTCTAAAGAGAATAAAAATTTTCTTGGACATCTGAATATCCATCAAAGAAAGTAAAAATTCCTTCAAATTGCCTTAGGGATAAGACTAAGTGTAAGAAAACAACCCTACAATTTGGTTAGTATGGATTAAGTGGTTTATTAGGAAAATACATCCCTATATGGATAATAAAATTGGTCATGGTTCTGGAATATATGTACCTAGGAGTAAAAACTCCAACAAGGTATTCTGATCCTGACTTAGGGTAACCTGATACATGAAAATGGGCCTTACTATGCACCTGGTTTGACAGTCTCGAGGGATATGGTTTGGAAAATTCATAATCTCATTATGAACCATTATTAAGTGAACAAAAAAAAATACCCATAAGAAAATATGTTAGGAAATAGATCATGGATAACATATATTAAAGCCTAGAAATTCATAAGTTAAGAAAATAAATGTAATTATAAGTTATCACTTTATTTTCATTAAATTTCAATTTTTGTGTTTAATTGTTTAAAATAATCACCACTATACCTATATTGGATAAAGTAGATCCATAATTAATAATTTAAAGATAGGGGTATCATCCATAGTTCTACACATTCCTTCATATCATGAAAATTTAGCATAACTATTCAAACACTACCACAAAGTATAGAAGTAGAGATTTTGGTGAAAATAGAACATGGGGAAATTATTTTATCCCAAGTATATAACTCCTCCCCTATCAACATTTTTGGGATGAAATTCCCAAAAAACCTTGTCATACTCTCTTTGGTGGAATTTTATGAAATTATGGGCACTGATTGACTTTACTTATATAGAACCAACATAAGTTATCGTGATAAGGAAATCAATATCCATAAAATGAATCGACCCCTGATTATATACACGTGAAAGGATGAAGATGAATATTATTTATCCCCACCATATCAATCATGGATATTATTTCCCTATAAGAAAGATTATCTATCTCAAATGATTGAGTTTAAGGAAAGGACCATCCTAAAGAACATGCCTATTATGAGGGAATACACTGATGTGTTTCCCAAGGAACTCCATGGTCTTCCTCCTAGCTGAAAGGTTGAGTTTTCAATCGAGCTTATACCTGGGGTGTTTCCAATATCCAAGACTCCATATAGAATGGATTTTGTGGAACTTTAAGAGATAAAGAAACAACTAAAATAGAATATTGATAAAAGGTTTAAACTCCCAAGAGCTTCACTATTGGGTTAACTAGTCCTCTTCATCAATAAGAAGGATGGGTCAATACGCCTTTGCATTGATTATCGTGATATCAAAAAGATCACATTAAAGAAAAAGTATCATTTTCCACAGATTGATGAATTATTTGATCAAGTACGTAGAGAACAATACTTCTCCAAGGTGGATCTATGATCAGGATATTACCAAGTCAGGGTGGAGAATGAGGATATCCCTAAGACAACTTATTGTACAAGTTATGGGCACTAAGAGTTTATTGTAATTCCATTAATTCTCATTAATACTCCAAAAATATTTATGGAATTTATGAATAGATTCTTTATATATTACCTCGACAAATTTTTGGTAGTCTTTATAGACAATATTCTAATATACTCTAAAACTAATGAGGAGTATGAGGAGAACCTGAGAACTATTCTAAAGACCTTGAAAAAGGAGAACCTCTATGCAAAGTACAACAAGTGTGAGTTATGGTTGAAGGAAGTCTCATTATTGGGGGAATATTATCATAATAAATAGAGTATCTACGGATCCTTCAAAGAAAAAAATCAATTGAAGGATGGTCAAGACCAATATACATGAAAGATATCCTTATCTTCCTTGGGTTAGCTAGATATTATCACCTATTTATGAGAAGTTTATCATGATTGTCAAAACCTCTTACCTATCTAACTCAAAAGGGAGTCTAGTTTTCATTTGTGATGGATTTTTTGGATGTTCTGTTTGCTGGTTCTGGGGAGATGCTTGTTTCACTCCCATCGGCGACAACGAAGACCTCAGGTTCCCCCCCCACACATTTTGAAGGTCTTCTAGTTTCGACATCTGCTCGCACGCTGCTCTGGCTTCTAGGTTCATTGCCCATTTCCGGGTCAGTTGGGTGAGATGGATTCCGTGGAGGTTTTTGGGATGTGTTCGTGCGAGCAGTGTGTGTTCTAGGAGGCACGTCTACGGTTGTGTTCTCCCTTTTTGAGTCCCTTCAGTGTTGGTTTTCCATTTTTGCTGCTTCTGTGCAAGGTGATTTCTGTTCTATATTGGTAACGAAGAAGTGATTTTGTTCTGGAGGTCCTGATGATAGCCGGCATTTGTGCCGGTAACTGTGCGGAGGCAGTGACGAGAGGGGTGTTCCGGTTCATGGTTCGAGGATCCTGCTACTCGCTTGGTTGAAGATTTTTTTCTTACTGAGGTGGTGCGATAGTGTCCTGTTTGAAAGTTGATTAAATTTGCATTTTGAATTTTAAATCTTGAATCTTGGCTCATGGTTTTTGTTACTTTTTGATCAGATGTTAATGTTAATCTACCTTGCTACTGGTTTTGGTTTGTTTGAATTTGATTGTGAGGTTACCACTTCTCCACAAAGCGGTTTATTCAGAAAATGAAAAAAAAGTGATTTGGAAGAATAAATAAAGGAACATCATTAATAATTTCACAAATGATTTCTCAACCATCTATTTTGGAATGGTCAATGAATTCTCAAAGAAATGATGTGTGATTTTAAAAGAAAGTGAAAACTATAAGGAAATGTAAATCCTTGGAGTTTAGTGTCACTGAATAAGTATTTGTGATATTTTTGTCAAGACCATGTGTTCTATCAAATCTTTAGTTAAATAAGGAACTGTTGGATAATATGCATGGTTCCACCTTCTCCATTCACCCAAGAAACAGAATGATATATCAAGATCTCTATAAGAACTATTAGTGGGACAATATAAAGAAGAATATCACTGAATATACATAAAAGGACCTGGTATGTCAGCAAGTGAAGGACGAAAGGTATAAGCCTAAGGGTATGATGCAACCATTAACCATGCCAATATGGAAATAAGAAAACATCACCATGGACTTTATCACCAGATTTCCAAAGACATCCAATTAAAATAATGATATCTGGGTTGTTTGGGATCATCTTACAAATACTACACACTTAATTGAAATTTTAATGGATTTATCATTGAATCAAATTTCATGAATATAAATCAAAGAACTGGTAAGGATACATTCATTACCACTATCGATTGTGTCCGATCGGGATCTAAGATTCACCATTAAGTTTTGGAAAATTTTCTAGCATGCTCTAAACACAAAGATGAACTTAAATAAAAATTATCCACCTCAAATGATGTCCAATCTGAACAGACTATCCAAAAACTTAAGTAAATGTCAAGATATTGCTCAATGGACTTTAAAGGTGGACGATACCAACATATTCCTTTTTTTGAGTTATCTTACAAAAACAGTTTTCACTCGAGCATCTAAATGGCTCCCTATGAAGAACTTTATGGGAATTGGTTAAAAATATAGGCATGTTGGAATGAAGTTGGGGAACAAAAACTTCTAGGTCCTAAAATAGTTGAAGAAATGGTGGAGAAGGTTAAGACCATTCAATAGTACATAAAGACTTCTCAGAGTCAACAGAAGAGCTATGCTGACAATCATCAATGAGACATAGAGTTTGATGTTGGAAACATGATATTCCTCTGTATATATCCATGGAAGAAAGTGTAGAAACTTTGTGGTGTTTTGTTTTAACAAAGATTTTTATTTTTTGAAAACTAACTCTCTTTTTAAAAGAATGTTTTTGTTTTCTAGTAGTCATACCCAGTCTATAGTAATGAGGTTATTTTCTGGACATAAGTTTCTAGAACCGTGTTTTCATATTGAGCTACACCGAACATAGATGAAGTCAGGAAGATGAATTTGTTGATCAAACACTTTATCATATTTAGGTCCATCGCATGACATTGAAAATAATTAAATTCAAAAGAATCAGAGAAAGAATGAAGTTTCAGATGTGTTTTGAAAGAAGAAAGTGAATTCAGGAGTTAGAAAGTTTTCATACATTCTAAACAGAGTTAAATGATGATTTTCAAATAAAGAAGTTCACATAAATCATGAAAACTTTCATGGTAAAATATTTTTATAAAATGGTGGTGATTCTTAAAGAATTTTAGAATTGTATTGGGATTTACATTGCAATGGGAATTACAATGCGATAAGCTAAGAAAGAAAAAGATGTTTTTGAGCCCGAGGAAGAAGAAAATCATACTGATATTTTCATACTGGGAAAATTGTACTGAGAATTTTGTACTCATATTTTCATATTAATATTTTTGTACTGGTAAACTCATACTGATATTTTCTTACTCTGATTTTCATAATGGGAAAATTATTTTGAAATTTTTGTACTCATATTTTCATACTTTGATTTTCGTACTCAGATTTTTGTACGAGGATTTTCGTATTGGTATTTTCATATTGTGATTTTCATATTGGGAAAATTTTACTAGAAAGAAAAAAATTGTAATGAGATGAGAAATAAAAATATCATAATGTGTATAGAAATAAAAATATCATAATGAGATGAGAAAGAAATAGATCGTAATGAAGCTGATAAAGAAAAATATCATAATGAGATGAGAAAGGTATGATGAGTTTAAGTGTTCAAACATGAATTTCAATTTTGTGTAAATCTAGAAGAAATCTAAGGAGGTTTGAAGAAGTCAATGTTTAAGTCTTAAATGTGAGATATTTTTAGAGTTTTTGAGATTTGAGGAAGTAGGGAATGATTCCAAGTTTCTTACCTTTGTTTTCTAAGTCGCCTATAAATACTTCCTCAGATCATTTGTTCATTATCAACATTAATACATGAAAAAAGGGGGAGTGATGGATAATTCAAAAGTGAAAGTTCCCATCTGATTGAAGAAGAATTGAATTGAAAATTCTACCAGAGTTTGAATTTTATATATTGAGAGTGAGTTTATAGTTTTCAAAAAATATGATCTGAAATCGTTGTTTTGAGAGAATTGGATCCAACATCATCGTACTGAAAAAATTGGATTAAACATGATTATATTTAGAGAATCAGATCCAATATTATTATACATAGAAAATTGGAACCAACATTATCATATTCATAGAATCAGATCCAATATTATCGTATTGAGAGAATTGGATCCAACCAAATCAGATGAGGATTCAGACTAAGAAATTGTAGAGTAGATTCAACAAAGTCTTTATTTTTTTAGATCAAATGTTTTATAATAAATCATTGTAAAATAGTGGGATTTAGTATAATTATTCCTATAAGGAGATAGAAGGTCTCTAACGGGAGTTGGCACAAGTTGTATTCACTTATTTCTAAGAGTGGATTCCTAAAGACCCACAGGTGTGGCTATGGAATGGATATAGGTTCTCACACTGAGGATAAACCTTATAAACCTTGTGTGATTTACTTGATTTCCTATATTTTCATGAATGGGTATTTACTAAAAGTTGATAAGGAAATAAATCTTAACAAGTTATAGGGGTTAAGGTTCTAAATGTTTTGAAACTTATAAAAAGCGATCAATTTATTTAACCCACCCTTATCAGTTGTTATTAAATACTTTATAACTTCAATTGGTATCAAACTGATAGTTAACTTTTTGAATCCTTATCATGGATAATATCAATTCTATCAATAGTATAGGAATTCCTACATTTCATGGAGTAAATTATTATGGATAGAAAAATAGGATGATTCCTTATCTCTTATCTCTTGGAATTGAATTTTTTGATACTGCTACTATTGGTTTTCCACCTTTTGAGAAATACGACCCTTTGAAATTTGCTAATAATAGAAATATAGAAGTGGATAAAAGGGCTAGAAATGCAATCCTTATGTCCTTATCAGATAATGTTTATCAGAAGGTGATGGGTCTCAAAACATCAAAAAGAATGTAGGACAATCTTGAAAGTGTTTTCGAAGGGAATATAAAGGTTAAGGAAGCAAAGCTACAAATTTGGTGTAGTAAGTATGAAGACATCCAAATGAGAAAGAAAAAATTGATTAATACTTCACCAGAGTAAATGAAATTGTTTGCAACATCATAGGATTCAAAGATGTCTTCGAATATTTTACAATTGTTAAGAAACTTATGAGAAAATTTTTGGACTTGTTTGATTATAAAATTTATTATTTATAAGATAAAGATGGTTTATCTCTTGATTAATTACATAAATTTTTTGTTACTTATTAAATGAAGAAATATCCATTGTTTAAAAAGAAGATGAAAGACGAAATGGATTTTTAAGTTATGAGAAAGTTGAAAATTCAAGATGTTGAAGATGTTGATCCTTGCGACTTTGAAGATAAAGAGGATGATGATTTGAATGAAAAAATCCCATCTCTTATATCTAAGAACTATCTAAGAGAGAGATGAAAGTATGGAGGCAACTTACACTGAAATGTTTTGAGTGTAGTGGTATCAGAAAATTTGATATGAATTTCCCCAATAAGAAAGTTGGAGAATACCAAGATGATTCTGATGAGAAAACTTGATGGAAGAAGTGGAACAAAAATTATAAAGAAGAAACGTCTTCCAGCAGATACAAAAACAAGTTTACGAGAAACAAAAGAAGTATGTTGAGTAAGAAAGTTTAATCAGACTCTACTGAAAAAATTTCTTCTAAAGATGAAAGTTCAGAACAATTCTAAGCCTTCATTGAAAAAGTTTAAAAAATAGAATATTCCTTAGAGAGTGAAGAATGTGGTGAATACTATTATAGATAGTATCATCTTAGAACCTAACTTGTTTCATGTCTTGAGAAAAACACTCTCAAGAAATAAATTAGAGTTATGAATAAAATTTTTCAAGAAGTTTTATGATGAAAGAAAAAATGTTATCAAGAAGAAGGAAGAATACATCGAGGAGATTTTAAGTTACAAACTTTGAATTGATAAACAAGGAAAGATTACTGAAGACCTTAGTAAGAAGATGGAAACTAAGGAAGAAGAAGTTTACAAGTTTCAATCAAAACTTCTTTTTTTAGAACATCATCCCGAGCTTCCAGATTTTACCATCCATTGTTTATTAAATTATTCAAAGAAAAAAAAAGAAAGGTGATCCTAAGGAGGCCGGAAGAAGTGGAGGCCAAGGGCATCCCATTTAACCTAGTTCACCCCCTCAGGTTTCAGAGAGTATACATTATAAATGAAAATTGGCTTCAGACTAGTGATGTAAATGGATTCTAGGTAGTCTTACACTTCATTGTAATGTAGGTGATGGACTAGGGGGCTTGGCAAAGGCCTTGAAAAGCTTCACGGAGGATCATAGAATTAGTTTCCACCTATTTGATGGGAATGTTCTTCTGAATGCACAAACTTATACCCTGGAACATTGCATTTTCCTTAGCCTGAAGAGAGGATCCATGTCCTAGTTTAATGGAGAATTCCAAATAAACTGATCCATGGGAGTCACGAACAACCCCAGCTCTACAAATAACCCTCGTGCTGCACAACCCGTCCATGTTGAGTTTGAGGCCCCTTAAGGGGGGATTCCATCTTACCCATTGGCCTTGAGTGTTGCTGGTAAAATATTGATGAGGGAAGGAACTCCCTTGAAGGCACCTGAGAGAAGGGGATTCCCGCCAGTTGTTGGAGAGACTTACCATGTCAAAGAGGATATTTTTAGTTCTGATGACAAGGAATCTTCTAGAAGAGATGATCCCCTCATGCTTCGCCTAATTCCTAGCCTGCCAAATGCACCAACATCCTTCATGAAGAATCATGGTACGTACTAGCTTCTCTGGACCCCTGTTTCCTGCACCTAGGAACCACTGATCCATGAAGTTGAGGTCCTCTACGTTCTAATCTTGAAAGGATGTAAACTCTCCAAAAGCACCCCAAACTATAGATGCCCAGTCGCTCTGAAAAAAGAGATGGTATGCACTCTCCTCTTTGTTGTTTCTACAGCATGAACAACATGACACCATCAGAATCCCGCACTGCTGAATGTTTTCATCTATTGTGATTGCTTTGTTTCTAATCCTCCAAGAGAGGAAATTGTATTTTGTAGGGATGAATTTGTTCCACAGGGCATCATTCCAAAAATAAGCACCCTCCTGCAGGTCCTGGGTGTGCCAGAAGTCTTTAGACGTGAAGGCACCTGAGGAGGAAGGAGTAAAAAAACGAATGTCAGGTTTTGTGGACAGCTCGATGAGGTTAAAGAGATCTTGCTAATTAGCATCTAGAACCACCATGATAAACTCTGGGTATAGTCTAGCTTCATGGAAAGAGATATTGGGAGCGGGGAAACTAGGGTATCCAATGGCCTCACCCACCCAATTGTGGTACCAAAAAGAAATATCTCCCCTACCGACGATCCAACATGCATACTGATGAAGATCAGACAAGAGGGGGATGATGATGGTCCGGAACAGAGAGCTGTGCCCCTCCATTCCATTTTGAAACCTACTTGTAGAAATGTGCATGGTTTTCTCTCCAAGGGTGCGCTACTCAAGAACTTCCCATGCTATCTTTTCTTGCATGAAGAAGAGAGTGTCTTCCAGGCTCCGTACATTGATGCCACCCTCCCTGCTAGGTCTTACCACCCTTCTCCAGGAATCCCAACACCATTTTCCTTCTGATTTATGATCCCAAATGAATTTGGATAATATATTTTCAATGATACTGATGAAACCTTTAGGAGTTCTAATGGCAGACAATGCATGAATGGGGGTGGCCAAAATACTGATATTAAGGAGGGTTATACGCCCACCAAATGAGAGAAAGTAGTTTTTCCACTTGTGAATTCTGTCAGAGATCATGCTGACGAGGAAGTCAAAATCTCTAATGCGTAGTCTTTCCGAAGATAGGAGACCCCCCAGGTACTCCATAGGAATGTTCCCATGAGGCATATCAATGAGTTGTTGGACTGTAGAGATCCGGTTGGCCATACATCGGTTCGATATGTAAAAGTGACTCCTCTCTTTGTTTATAACTTGACCACTCCAGTGACAGTATTCGTCAATAACCTTGAACAAAACTTGAATCGATCTCTTTCCAACATTAAAAAAGATGAGGGTATCATCTGCGAACATAAGGTGGGGAATAGATTTAAGTCTCATAATCCTTCTATAGGGCCTGATTCCTACACTATTATTTCTCCTATTAAGTAGGTGGCTATGTATATCCTGTGAGAGGATAAAGATTCTTGGAGAAATAGGGTCACCTTGCCTTAAACCACAGGAAGCCTTGAAGAATCCAAAAGACTTTCTCATGAATTATACTTCCATACATGGGGAGATTAAGCATCTAAAAATAAGGTCAGTATTCCAGGTTTAGAGGCCCATACCTGCTAGCACCTTGATGATGAAACCCCACTCCATGCGGTTAAAAACTTTGCTCATATCTAGCTTGATGGATATTTTTGAGCCTCAAGTCTTGATTTTAATGTCTTTAATCATCTCTTGAGCCAATGAAATTGTACCTTGGATCGACCGACCCTTCACGAAACCATGTTTTTCTACGGAGACCCATAGTGGAATATGTTTGGACAATCTAGTATTGATTATACTAGCCAGAATTTTGTAAGAGAAACTGCACAAGCTGACCGGCCTGAAATGCGTGATGGAGGAGGGGCACCTGGTTTTAGGTATGAGAACCATAGTGGTGGTGCTAGCGATCCTTGGCAGATTCCCTATCCGAAAGTAATCTTTAATTGATGAGGAGAAGTCCTCTTTCACCACCTCCCATGAGGACATGTAGAAAGATCCGAGGAACCCATCGGGTCCTGGTGCACTGTCTGGATTGAGTATCAGCATAGCAGCGTATATCTCCTCTTTAGATGGAAGGGAGTTGAGCCTCTCATTGTCCTGATCTGAGAAGAGATTGGGGATTACCTCAAAGATCTCCGTGACCTCCCTCAGATATCTGTGAGCCCACTGGGGGTTGGGGCCTGCGAGAATATCTCTGAAATGATTAAGGGCTAGGTGCCCCACATCATCCCCGTCATCTATGTAGGTACCATCGTCCCTAAGGATATTAGGCCGGATAAAATGTTTGCACTCAGAGATGAAAAAATTAAAGAACAAGGTGTTTCTAGCTCCCTCCCTAAGCCACTTGATCCTCGCTTCTTCTCTTGCAACATGTTACCATTTTAGAATCATTTCCGCTAGGATCCTTTTTTTGGAAATCTCTTCAAAGGAGTGATCATCCCACACCTCTTCAAGGTTCTGGTCGAGATGCTCAACCATCTTCATGACACCATCAATTTCATTTTCCATGCTTGCCAAACCTTTTACCCACTCCTGCAAGTGTGTCTTGACACGACGAAGCTTGTTGATGAGAAGGCTGAATATGAGAATTAGTGGAAATATTCTCTTACCAAAAACAATATTTCATCTGATTATTTTAACATTTCAGGTTCCAAAAAAATTATTGGGAAATATTGGGTGGAAAAATATTTGAGAAAAATTTCAAATCTATAAAAGTAGAAAACTCACTCAAAATAAAAGATAGTCCACATCCTGAGTATTTTAGAACTAAAATAATATTACAACCTCAACAAAGTTTCAATATAGAAAGATCTCATTTCAATAGAAAATCAAGATTTTTATGGTTATTGATGGTGTTGTGTAATCTATGGTAATATGGCTTATAATTGATGGAATAACTTATCCTTACCTAGAAGAAGGTTTGATAAAAGTGGAAGAAATAGTGAAAGTAAAATGAGAGACTTTCTTAACTCATAGAAAATTGAAAAGGAGAATTCTAAAGATGTTAGAAAATTTCCAACAAGAAATCAATTTGATTGTTTGGAAGAAGTTTGTAGAATATGTGATTAGGCTGTTCATCATGCCAAAAGATGAATGAAACTCCTTCCAGAATAAGTTTCTTATGATAGAAAAGAAAAGAAAGTTGAAAAGAAGAAACTCAAAGAATGATATTTTGTTATTAAAAAAAATTTAAAAGTAAGTAAAGTTAAAAACCATGGATAATTGATAGTGGTTTTTCATTAGATATAAAAATTGATATAAAAATATTGAAACATAGTTAAATTCATGATAGAGGATCAATTAACTTTTGTAATGATTGTTCCTTAAAAATCAGAGGAATCAAAACAACTAAGACTGAAGCCAAAAAGTTGAAATCTATGGATGTTTTATTTGTTGATGGGGTAAAACATAAATTGCATAGTGTAAGTTAAAATTTTTATGATGGAAAAGAATTTATTTTTATAAAATATTTTTTTATCATCAAAAGTGTAAAATATGGAAAAGTCATTACAAAAGGGGAAAGAACCAGTGAGAATATCTTTCAAATAGGAAAATTCAATAACTCATGTTACTTGAGTGCTGAAGATGAAAAAAAATTGTGCCACTGAATAATTATACACCTTTGGTAGAAAAACATGAATAAACATTCTAAATTTTATGCTATTCATAATTTTTCAAAATTGACAATAAGAGATGAAGATGATTGTATTACTTGCCAAAAAGGAAAGATGACTTCTAAAAGTCATAAGAGAATTGATATTCAATATACAAGACCACTTGAGCTTATTCATTCTGATTTATATGGGTTGATGAGATAAATAAAATATATTTATACTTTATCATTTTTATTAATGATTTTACTCTGATGAAAAACATCATGTTTATGAAGCACAAGTCAGAGGCTATTTAAATGTTTAAATTATTCAAAAAGGATTTTGAGAAAGAAATTGGGGTTTCCATAAAGAAGGTTAAGAATAAATAATGGTACCGAATTCAAAAGCAATACTCTTGAAACTTATCTAATAAATCATGGTATCAAACATCAATATAGTGCTCCTTATACTCCACAAAAAAATGTAGTATCAGAAATAAATAATAGAATTTTGGTGGAAATGGGAAGAAGTATGTTAGATGAATACAAAATTTCAAATTCTATTAGAGATAAGCCATTAGTATTGCAATAAATTTTCAAAATAGATGCTTGTTGAGACCAAAAACTAACATTCCTCCTTATAAAATATGTTCTAAAAAAACTTCATTGAAAAACTTCATAATTTTTGGTAGTATGTGTTTTCTCAAAATAAAAAATTAGAATTTGGAAAAGTTTGTTGAGAAATTTTAGGAAAGAAATTTATGGGTTTTCAACAAATGTAATAAGTTAAAAATGTTTACAAAGTATTATGGACTCATATGATTTAAATCTAATTGAAAATCAGAGTTCCTTAACAAATGTTATTGTGAATGTTGAGGAGGATACTACATTGAACAACCTTGTGGGTTTCTACTTGATGAGGATGAAAAAAAAGTTTTTAAATTGAAGAAATATTTGTATGGGATAAAACAAGAACCATGTGTATGGTATTATATTCTTGAAAATTGTTTGATAATGTTTAATTTTTCTAATAGATAATTTGATAGAAACTTGAATGTGAAATATATTGAATTCAGAACTCTAACTGTAATTTTTTATGTGGATGATATAATTTATATTTTCTGGGGATAGATAATGTGTTTGTAAAATTTTTTCTCAGTAAATGAAGAATAATTTTGAAATTTAAATGTTGGGAGAATTAACTTTCTTCATTGTCTTACAAGTTCAACAAAAAGAAAAATACATTTTCTTACCCCAAGAAAATTATGCTAGAGAATTTTTAAAGAAGTCTGGGATGAAATAATCCAAAGAATCTAAAAATTCTATTTTAGTAAGCACAAAGTAAAGAAATGATGAATCTAGAAAAAGTGTGAATGAGAAATAATTTTAAAAGCTAACAGGAAGTATTCTTTACCTTATGGACTCATGGCCTGATATTGTTTATGTTGTGACTTTTTGTGCTAGGTGTCAAAGTAATCCAAAAGAATCACATATGTAGGAAGAAAAGAGGATTATGAGATATTTCAAAGGAAAAAATTCACATGGATTGTTATACAAAAGAAATAGTGAAATAAGGTTTCATGGTTTTACTAATCCTGATTGGGATGGTGATTATAATGATAGAAAATCAACCTCTAGAGAAACATTTTTCTTAGGTGAATATTGTGTGAGTTGGCATAGTAAGAATCAATGTTCAGTAACTTTGAGCACAACTAAATATTAATATGTTTCATAAACTCAATATTTTACTCAAATGTTGTGGATGAAGGTTCAATTGGATGATTTGAAAGTAAAAGTTTCTAAACCATTGAAGATACTTTATGATAGTCAGAGTGTAATTGATCTTTCTAAGAATCATGTCCAAAATTCGAGATCAAAGCACATTGATATACATTTTCACTTTATAAAAGAGAAAGTTTTTACTAGAGATGTTTTTCTAGAATATATTTCAACAAAGTATCATATTTCTAATATCTTTACAAAATCAATGTTGAAAGAAAGATTTATGGAATTGAGGCTGTAACTTCATGTTCAGCCTCCTCCTATGTCTTCCTAAACCTCATAAGGTATCCACCCCCACCATTCTTTGGATTATGTTGAAAAAGGGGGAGTCAAAGTAACAAATTTTGTTTTTTAATAAGTTTTACTTGTCTTCTTAAATGAATACGAAGTTGTGGTTATCATAGAATTGGGAATATAAAAAGAAATCTAAGAGGGAAAGATAAAATTGAGGGTGAGTTTATCTTTACATGTCATTAAAAATTTCTTGCCACTGAGGGAAGAAATTCCTTCAAAAATATTACTTTACCCAGTAGTGTGGTGTCAAGACACTCTCTTTTGAGAAAGGATGTGTTTTGATAAAATTCAACAAAATGTTGAGCTATTTATAAATGATGAGTTGTAAAAATTCAGAGAGTTGAAAAAGTTGTCAACGAGGGTTGTCAAAAAATACAAAGGGGGAGTTCGAAGAACCATTATGGTGTTCTATTTTAACAAAGTTTCGTATTTGTTTATAAATAAAAAACTTTTTAAAAGATTTTTTTTCTAGCAATCATACCCACTCCATAGTAATGAGGTTATTCTACGGAAACAAGTTTCCGAACCTAGGTTTTCATATTAAGATGCTCCAAACATAGACGAAGTTAGGAAGATGAAGTATTTGATAAAACACTTTATTGTATTCAGGTCCACTGAAATGGAATTAAAAATAATTGAATTCAAAAGAATCAGATAAATAATGTAGTTTCTGAAGAGTTTTTAAAGAAGAAAGTGAATTCAGGAGTCAAAATGTTTTTAAACTTTCTAAACAAAATCAGATGTTTCTTTGCTGATCAAAAAGTTCTCAAAAATCATGAAAACATTCATGGTAAAATATTTTGATTAAATAGTGGATAGGTTTAAAGAATTTTAGAAATTTAATGGGATTTCCATTATAATGGTAATTACATCATAATAATCCCTGAAAGAAAAAGATGTTTCTTAGCCTGAAGAAGAAGAAAATCATAATGATATTTTCATACAAGGAAAATTGCACTGATATTTTCATACTTAGATTATTGTAATAAGATTTTAGTACTGGTAAAATCATATTGATATTTTTTTACTCAGATTTTAGTACTGATATCTTCATATTTGGAAAATAATATTGATATTTTTGTACTCGGATTTTTTATAGGGAAAATCATACTGAGATTTTCATACTCATATTTTTTGTACTGATATTTTCGTACTCAAATTTTCATACTCAGATTTTCGTACTTAGATTTTGGTATTGGGATTTTCATAATGGGATTTTTGCTCTTGGAAAATCATACTAAGAAAGAAATAGATTGTAATGAGCTGAGAAATAAAAATATCGCAATGAGATGAGAAAGAAAATGATCATAATGAGTTGAGAAAGAAACAGATACCAATGAAGTTGAGAAAGAAATAGATCGTAATGAGCCGAGAAAGATATGATGAATTGAAGTGGTCAAACTTGATTTTCAATTTTGTGTGAATCTAGGAGAAATATAATTATGTTTAAATAATCCAATGTTGAAGTTTTAAATGTGAGAGTTTTTTTGGAGATTTTGAGATTTGAGGAAGTGGGGAATGTTTCAAAGTTTCCAGTAATTGTTTTCTGACTTGCCTATAAATACTTTCTTAGATCCTTTTTTCATTCAAAAATTTCACTCACGAGAAAAAGGAAGAGAAATGGATAATTAAAAAGTGAAAGTTTCCATCTAATTAAAGAAGAATTGACTTGATCATTCTATCAGAGTTTGAGTTTGGAAGATTGAGGGTGAGTTTATAGTTTTCAGAAAATTGGATGGAGCATCACTGTTTTGAGAGAATTGAATCGAGTATCATTGTACTGAGAAAATTGGATCCATCATCATTATTTTGAGAGAATTAGATCCACCATTATCATACAGATAAAATCAGATCCATCATTAGCATATTCAAATAATCAAATCCAGCATTATCATATTGAGAGAATTAGATCCAGACAAATTAGACTGAGGATCCAAACTAAGAAATTATGGACCAGATTAAACAAAGTATTTATTATTTTTTTGGAATAATTGTTTTTAATAAAATATTGAAAATTGACCGGAGTCAATATAATCATTTCTATCAGGAGATAGAAGGTTTCTAATGGGAGTTAGCACAAGTTTTATTCACTTCTTTTTAATAGTGGTTCCCATAGACCCATGAGAGTGGCTATAGAAAGGATATAGGTTCTCACACTAAGACTAAACATTTTAAACCCTATTTTCTTTACTTTCTTTCCTACTTTTGAATGCATGAGTATTTACTAAAAATTTACAAGGGAATAAATCCTATCAGGTTGTAGGGGTTAAGTTTCTAAATGTTTTGAAACTTATAAAAAGTGAATAACTCATTGAACCCACCCCCTTCTGAGTTGTTATTAGATCCTTTGGAACATCATAAAGTGATGAGATTTGGGAAGAAGGGAAAGCTTAGTCCATGGTACATTGGCCCTTTTGATATCCTTGATTGCATCAAAGTAGTGGCCTATAAACTATCACTCCCATTGAAACATCTCAAGTACATGATGTATTCCATGTATCCCTCTTGAGAAAGAATATACCAGACCCCTCACATATACTCAATCTAGAGGTGGTACCATTAGAGAATGACCATTCCAATGAGGAATAGGGGGTTAAGATCTTAGATCTTAGAAAAAAATTTCTAAAAAATAATACAATTCCCCTCATCAAAGTGTTGTGAAGAAACCACAAGTTTGAAGAAGCAACATGGAAATTAGAGGAAGTTATGAAGAAGAGTTACCCTCATCTCTTTTAGTGTGGGGAAATAAAAATTTTGAGGGAGAAATTTCTAAAGGGGGGAATATTGTAATGACCCAAAATGTTATAAATAAAATTCCATTTTTTATTCATTTAAATGTATTATTATATAATATGGTTATACTAAACACATACACTTATTTTATTATTATATCCAATTGTATTTTAATGACTGTTAAGAATATTTAACATTGATAATATAGCCATTGAATAATGATTACATTATTATAATAAATATAGGTTTTTAAAAAATATAATTTCCACAAACAAAGAAATTGATGAACTCAACTAGCAGGATCACACCCAATGAATCCTATTTATTAGAGCTTATGAGGGAGATATCATTTCTAGGATTATACCTAGACCAAGCCCAAGTTAAGATCCAAAAACTTAATCATGAGTGAAACTATTTAAAGGAGGAGTTCAATCTCATCGAGATCACAACCCCAACCATGTTCGCTGAACGACCCCATGAAACCCCACCATCACATACCTTAATATTTGGGTGTATGATGGTGTATTAAAGGGATATGTATCTATACCCTAGAAATAGGCATATGAACCTTATTTTTTATAAAAAATGAATATATTTCCATCCAATTATTGTTACTTTGTAAATGATTTTTAAAGAAAAAAATAATATTTTTGGTTAATATTAAAATTCAATTAAGAAATTTTATTTGATGAATTAATGGATTTATGAAATAAATAATATTTTAATAAAATATTATTATTAAATAAATTTTATTAAATATAAATTATCATATATTTTTTATGGACTCAAATATAATTTTTATAAGGGTTCAAAAAGTATTATTGTCAAAACCCCGTAATTTTCAATAAATGTTGGTTTTTATTTTAAAAGTGAAAATTCACATATTTATAAAATTATTTAGATAAAATGAATATTATTTTGGGAATCAAGATTTTGAAATAATACAATGGTGAATTTTTCATAATTTTATGAGATAGTCTAGTTTTTGGGTAAAAATTAAATACCGTATAAATATACTTTGTGTTTTATGGCAGCACAATGACCCACAAGTGATGTAATAAGTAAAATAAATGGGATACATGACCAAATATATGTTTTAAATTTAAAATAATTTTATTTTATTTTATTTAATTTATTTTGTAAATCCATTATGAATCCTCCAAGACTTATAATATATTTTAAGATTTTAAAATCATTTCATTAAGAGTGTGACTCACCTCCACATCCAAAATGATAATATTTTAATAATATCGGCCATTAAACTTATAAAATATTGTAAAGAAATCCCATTTTGTAGAAACTATGGGAATAAACATGGGATGGATTGTGTTTTTGGATATTTTATTATGTAGAGTCCGAAACCTAAATAATAAATAAATCCCCTCTTTTTCTATATAAACCCTCCCAATATCCTATTTATATTCACCCAAAATCATTGTAGCATGACCAAAATCTGACCTCCACTCCCTATAATCCTCCCAAGATTACCCCAATATTTTATGAATCCCCTCCTAATACTTTGGATTCACACATTCAGGTAAGGGAACCTCATCTTCCACTCTCTACTTTTATCAGGTACTCATTTTATGTTATATATTTTACTTTTCATTTTCTTATGATGGAATATGTTATTCCATATTACCATTAATTTCTATTTTACATGTAAATTATTATAGATTAATTTAACTCATTAATCCTCCCATGATCCTTTATGTACACTCGTTACCATGCTAGTATTTTAGTCAATATAATGTGTGTGTCTATAGGTTTCTCTTAGGTCTCTGAGGAATCGACAACATAGCTACTCTAGATTTGACAGCTTAACCCTAAAAAATTGGGTAAATTTGGTCAATACCAGGGGTACAGAACCGAGATACGGTTTGTGATGCTATCTAGAGATAGTAATTTTGGTCTCTTTTTACTTTTAAAACATGTATTTTACTATATTTTTATCACCATGTATTCCATACCTTTTTCTAAGGACTCGCGACACATTAATCATGTTATATTTGATATTGCCATTGGATTTTTTTGTCTTTACCATCTGAATGATTTACCACCACTTTGAATTATTATTATATCTATCTTCTATTGTTTTTTATTATGACACCGCTTTGTGACTCGGATCGTGAGAGTATAGTATCCCCATGGCACTACCTTATACCCTCGCTACTAGTCAGTAAACTTTTTCACATGGGTAGTTATGCTTGAGGCCATGTTACCCTTCGGCTTGGGGCACCATTTAGTGGCTCCTAGATAAGGTTGTTATAGAAATAATTGTCAAAAAATATGATAGACTGTGGGATAATACATTAGCATGTGGATTTATGTGTGTTAGGTATTTGAATATTTAGGCTTGAAAAAATTCATACCACATTTGATTCAACCCGTAAAACCCACAGTCCGCATGGACTACTCTGTCAGGTGTCTACGGGTCCCATTTGACCCATACTTATAAGTAGTATTCCAAAAAGTTATGTTTGAAAAATAAAATAAAATAATGTAATACAATAAATTAACATGAGTGTGGGAAAAATAGATTGAGTTTAATATAACCTTATATAATTTAGGTAAAATATCGTCTCATGTGGGGTTTTGAACCAAATGGATAGAGTGTCTATATGACGGATGACATGTGTGTTTATTTTGAGTGTGACACTATATTAATAAATAGGATTGATTTATTATAACATTGATGTAATAATTATGAAACTGGATGTACTAGACAAACCTTTGTTTCTAATACAATACTTTACTGATATTTTTATTTATGTATTTTAATTTTATTATTATAATTGTTTTATATATTAATATTTATGTATTTTTTATAGAGTTTTAGAATATAAAATATTGTCTATATTTTTATTTTAAAATATAAAATATGTTAACCTAGGTTTTTTATGATTTTTTATAACATCATACAATTAAAAATATTTAATGTCCATTATTTCATTTTAACAATATATATATATATATATATATATATATATATATTACTACAAGTTTCTAAAAGTAAAGTAGAAAAAATTAATAAATAGGATAAATAATAATAATAAAAAATAGTAATAAATATATAATAATATTATGTATTAATATATTTTCATTAAAAATCTAAACATGTATTTATTTTAAATTTTTTATAAAAAATTCTCCAATAAAAATTTTCAGTGTAAAATTTCAGTGAAATTTTTGGGTACAAATTTACACTGATAATAGTAAAATTCCATTGCATAGAAAATAAAATTTGGTTATTTAAAATAGCCATTTAAATGTAAATTTTAACAATAATTTTTTGATAGAAATTTCTACTAATATTTTTTTATCTAAATTTTCAATGTAAATTTCTGATGTAATTTTATATGTTTTATTTATATATAAATATAATTTTGTTGTATTTTTAAGTAGAAATTTCTAGTAAAAGTTTACAGAGAAAGTTTCTAATGAAAATTTAAAATGAAAATTTCTAGTGAGAATTTATATTTTTCATTTTTTAATGAATATAAATTGTAATTTTAAGTAAAACATTAAACTATGGAATTCTAGTGGAAATTTGCAATGAAAATTTCTGAAGGAATTTTTCACTGGAAAATTAAATAGGAAGTTTAGGGTTCAAATTTTCAGTAAAAAGTTATATTATTTATGTGTTAATATCTTTAAACTGAAAATTTAATCAGAAATATATTTTAGAATTTTTTAAACCAAATTTTTAGTATAATTATTATAAAATCAAATGGAAATTTTCACTAGAAATTTAATTGGAAATTTTAAATAAAATTTTCTAGTGGAAATATGTTCTAAAATATTTTTATACAAATTTTTAATTAATATTTCTAGTTAAAATTTACATTTTTATATATGTATTAATATATTTATATTTTAGTTTTAATTATTGAAAATTTAAAATTTTTATTTATGTTTTAATATATCTACATTGTAATTTTAAGTGAAAAATTGAACTCCAAATTTCTAGTGAAGATTTTCAATAGAAATTTCCTATGGAAGTTTGAACTGAAAATTTCCATAGAAAATTTTTAATTTAAATTTTCAGTGAAAAATTAAATTATTTATTTATTTTTAAATATATTTAAACTAAAAATTTAAGAATAAATTTATTTTATAATTTTATAATCAATTTTTTAATACAATTATAACAAATATAAAGTGTACTTTTGCATTGGAAATTTATATAGAGATTAAAATTAATTTTTCAATATAAGTTTGCGGTAAAAGTTTTTTTTGTGAAAATTTACAATGAAAATTTTCTGTGAAATTTTTCATTTTCAATTTATGAATTAATATATATTAATTTTAATTTTAATTGAAAATTTGAAGTGTAAATTTAATGTGGAAATTTACACATGAAATTTTTATAAGAAATTTGTACAGGAAATTTCCAGTGTAAATTTTCATTGGAAATTTTTCTATGTACATATAAGAAATAATATATATTAGATGTATATGTAAAAAATATATTATATGTATTGTATATATTTATTTAATAAATAAAATATACTATTATATGTATATGCAATGAATATTATATATATTAGTTGCAGCGTTAATGAGAGGTGCAAGGGTATTATTTTCCATAAACTGGTTTGGACGGTCAGGTTAAATGGACCACCTGAGATGATATTAATTCCTTAAATCATCAAAGATATAATTTATTAATGGTTTTACTTATTTTGAGGATTATTTTTAATTGAAAACTAAATATTTTCAGCCAATCTCAAACATTTCTATTTTTTAGCTACACTTTATCATCATTCACTAAGAAAAAAATATTTTTATATATTATTTTCTTGAATATCATGGGATGGATCGTTAGTCTGTGGGTCCATAATTTATAGGATCAATATTTTATTTTTTAATTCCACATTTTTTATAGACCAAGCGGGAAAACTTAATAAAATCTGCAGCCCACATGATCTATCATGGGGTCGACCCTCCCCTACCCCATTAACATCTCTAGTTACAATAATGCACTCTGGAAGAAGAATATATTATTAATATTCTCCTAGAGTTGCTTTTTTAATTCTTAAAACTTAATTGTAACAATTATCTAAGTATTTTTTTGAATACTTTTAGAACTATTTCTGAATTATACTGAAAACTCATCTTCATAATTCAAATTAACACTAAGAGAATCTTCAGGAAATACATGATCATATTCCCAAACAATAGGCATATCATCAATATTTAATTTCTACCAAACTAATCTTGATAATTATTCCTCATGATTAGGTTGTAATACCCATACAATGGAAATCATTCTGATTGGAAATTCACTTTCATCCTTCCACTGATAGACAATCTTAGGTTGATTCTGAATATCCAATGCGATTTTTCTTCCTAAAAACTGATATTGTATTTATATATATAAATTTAAGAAGTTTCCAAAATAACATAAAAGTAAACTACAGGGAGAATAAAATTATTTTCATGAAGCACATTTCCATAAACTTCCATAATAGAGGAGCAATAGACTTGAGATACAATCATGATTCCATTAGGGGTTTTTACTGCCAAATCAAAATCTAATTGTTAAGGTGGTAATGGGATACTATTAGAAAATTATTTAGATATAAAATAGTGGTTATATATAGAATTAAATATAATATTTTCTATTCTAGATTTTATGGAAATTTTACCTTCCATCACTTCATTCTCCTGACCCACTTCAGTTTTGATTCAAAAAGACTTCTCTTTTTCCATTTTTCTTAGGGGTCATTGAGGCCCACCATCCTTATTAGCTCTTGGATTAGGGAAATGATTCATATAATTCCCAATACCACTATATCTGATACAATGAACTTTATTAGTTGAATCCTTAGTCTCCAATGTTTCATTTCTAGAACTTTTTATTCCCCATCAAAAATCACTAGCTCTATAGAAAACCATTAATCAATTGATGCTTTTCCAAATTCCCTTCAAAACATTTCCTAAGGGATTTCACCCATATTTTTGGAATGTAGTTGATTGTAAATTGTTTCCCTCTATGGGATTTACCATTCATATTTCCATAAATATCCATTTTTCTCTTCTTTTCACTAAACCCATAGGAATAATTGGAGTTCTCACTCTCTATTTCAACCTTCAAATAATATTAAAAAAAATCATCATAGTATCAAAAGTATCTTATAGAAAATGGATTTTGAATTATTGGTTTATGATGATAAATAATCAATCAGTTTTTATCACAATGTCAATTATAAAGTCGGAAGATTAACATGAATATCTTGTAAATATTGCTTCATATGTATCATTATATTCATCATCCCTATATTTCATCTATAGAACATCTATTTCCATCTTTGTATGAAATTTTTTATAAAATTATTTATTGATAAATACCCTCCTAAAAACCTCTCATTACATGGAGTTTATTTATTCCTATTTTCTTTTATACTTGTTAAAATTCCACCATTGATCAAATTTACCTTCTAAGGGATAGATATCTAAAACAAATTTCTCAAGATCAGATAACCGAGGAATAGAAAATATATTTTCCATCATGTTGATAAATTTCTTGAAAACTAGAGGTTCAGAAGAACCAAAGAAGGAAGGCATATATTTTCACATAAAAGACTTCATGTCATGTTGTTACCTCCTTGCTGAATTTAGAAGCTTGTCAGGGTTATCATTATTAATCATATATTGATAGTATTCAATGATAATATCCATAGGATATTTTTTCCTAGCTTTAAATCTATTTGGTTTCTCATAAGGAAGGTCATTTCATTACCCATTACATTTTTTATATCCTGATTCGTTTTGGTTAAAGCCATTGATTAAAGAAAAATAACTTACACAAGTATTAAGAAACAATAAACAATGTATGAAATCATAATAAAATCAGTTATGTGATGCCTTAATTTATTACACCCTCTTATCAACCTTTAACACTTTGGGTTCATCCTATATTTTCATAGGTTTTCTTATGTTCTAACCTCATATTTCACGTAACCTAATATCTAAAATAACTAAACAATACTTTCATACCAACTAAGGTGGTCCATGCATAATATAAATAAATATTACATCATTTTTATGAATATTCAATATATATCACCATTGTATATGGTTAAGGACCGTAAAGGTATAATGTCTTTAGATATATGATATAAAATAAAATTGTTTCTTAAATGATCTTTAACATCTCCATAGACATCCTTATATTATTACCCTTATAAGAATATCATAAATAAATCCTTCAATAAAAACATGTGGGTGGAAAACATAAGAGTGGGTGAGATGATATACTTAATAAGAGTAAACAAAGGAGACATAATTTATAAGAGAATAAAATGGTCATAAGGGCATGATAACATAATAAAGTACATGTTCTCAATGTAAAATAATCACACCTAAAAAATATTTGTTCATAAACTCAAAAATCAAGTCATTTCAAGAAACATGATTAATAAGGGCATTAAATCTATAAGTATAATTCAATAGTCATAATATAGGAATGTGGAATTATAAGAATGGGAATTCATAATATTCTAAACATAGATATTTTCAATCATGTTCATGCATAATCATGTGATAAAATCTAGAATAAATCATACACATGCATCAACATGTTAACATAGCTATATTCAATCATGTCCAAGCATAATCTTGTGAGTATAACTAGAAAGAAATCATACTCATGGATCAATATATAAATATTCGTGTTCACAATCATGTCCATGCTTATAATCATCATATACTTATATATATATATCACATTACCTAATTAATTGGATTGAAATAAAAGACCTAGAAATCAAATAAAAAAATTCTATTCAAATTTATGCCACAGGTTCATGAAAGCATTAATCATTTTGTTACATCTTAATCGATGGAAAAGAAAATTATTTTCATTAATATTTCATCAATATAATCAATTACCATCCAATAAAATAACATGGATGTAATCATTGGGTCATGTCCCTAATGATATGCATGTGACATAAAATGATGTTTTCATAGATGAAAATACCAATAAAATATCACTATAACATTTCATGAGGAAAATAACTTTTTATTTTGAAACCACTTAATTAAAATCAAAATAAATTATAGAGTATTAGGAAAAAAATTTTATTAAAAAAATATATAATCTTGTAAATTATGATCCAAAGAAAATAGTAGTCATGATAGTGGGAAAATCTATTCATATGGTATATGTTAGAATAATGATTCTAGTTAGACCTTTAGTAAAACGTACCTCGTTCAGAAAATGATAAGAAGATACCTTTTAAAGTAATTTTTTGAAATTAAGATATCATTAAAAAAGAATTTAATAAATCATTGGGTGACATTAAAAACATTCTTGAATAATTTCTAATGCTAATATGGATATGGAAGAAAAAATTCCTAACCAAAGAGAAAATATGATTAGTTTTTCTTAAAAATCCTTTCTCTATCATTTTTAGTACCAAAGAGTGGAAAATTATACTATTGCATGAAAATTATAGGGATAACTAGATGGGTAGAATAAATATTGTAATTAAAATATATAATCAACATAATTTCCATCAATGTATATTTAGCATAGACAATCCTGAAATGAAATCATATTGTAACATAAATCCTTTACCTCATTCCTTATATTACATCAAAATCATTTAAACCTCCTATATAATAAATATAGATTTATTATAAACATAACAAAAATTTTATTTATTTCACATTAATACACATTTTATTACATAAAATCACACTTAATTAAAACTCAAAAGATCAATAATTCTAGAGACTTTTGGAATTAGGTACATTACATAACAACATATAACATGTAATATAAAAAATTATTGAACACTTCCTTAACATGATCATAATATTCTAATGAACTTAAAACTGCATGGGATAACTTGGGGAAAAATACAATAAAGGGGTGAGCTATAATGACCAGTAAGGGAAAAAAAGTCATAACATTAAGAATATGATACATATTAGAAAATAGGAATATCAATGGGGCATAAAAAGAGTAGGAATCATAAATATGAACAATGATGCATGATATATCATCGTAATTATAAAGGAAATATGGGAAATGTGCTGACAACTTAAATCACTACATCATAAACACAGGTCGAGGATAAACCTCCAAGAATTCATAGTGGAAAATGTCCCATAAAGGAATAAGGTACAGCCCTATCCCAACATGAAGTATCATGATACTAAACATTACCAAATGTATTGGAGCGCTATCAGGTTTCACCCTTCATATTAATTTTATTCTCATACTAAGTATGCCACATAAATCACACAACATGAATTCATTCATCATCATAATTTATTCTATGATCAAGAAATGTGGAATACATAAAAATAATTCCCCAATAAATAAGTATATGAGCATAAAGTTGAATATCCTTAATAGAAAAATGGGTGTGGTATTCACTACACAATTGTTTTGGCATGGAAAATCGCGGTGAAATTTCAGCAGCATAATGGCGTCACTTAAAGAATCGTGAAAATGTGTTGATTAGAGAAAAATATATCTCTCATCACATATAAATAAAATGGTAAGTAATAGAGACATATAAAATAATATCTCAACATTATAAATTCATAAATAGAAGGCATAAGTTATTGAAGAAACATGAATAGAGAAAATAATCCTTATGAAATTCTAGCATGGTAACGAGTGTATATAAAGGATCATGGGATGTTTAATGAGTTAAAGTAATCTCTAATAATTTACATGTAAAATAGAAATTAATGTGAATATGGAATAACATATTCCATCATAATAAAATGAAAATTAAAAGATATAATATAAAAAGGAGTGCTTGATAAAAGAGGGGAGTGGAAGATGAGGTTCCCTTACATAAATGTGTCAATCCAAAGGATTATGAGGGGACTCTTAAAATATTTGGGGAATCTTGGGAGGAATATAGGGAGTGGAGGTCATAGTTTGGTCATGCTTCAAGGATTTTGAGTGAAAATAAATGGGAGCTTGGGTGGATTTATATAGAAAAAGAGGGGGGTTTATTTATTATTTAGGTTTTGGACTCTACACAATAAAATATCCAAAACCACAAACCATCCCATGTTTTTCCCATAGTTTCTACCAAATGGGTGTGGTTTACAATATTTTATAAGTTCAAGGGCTGAAATTATTAAAATATTATCATTGCGTATGTGGAGGTGAGTCACACTCTTAATGAAATGATTTTAAAATTTTAAATATATTATAAGTCTTGGAGGATTCATAATGGATTTAAAAAATAAATAAAATAAAATAAAAATAAAATTATTTTAAATTTAAAACATATATTTGGTCATGGATCCCATTTATATTACTTATTATATCACTTTTGGGTCATTGTAATGTCATAAAACACAAAGTATATTTATACGGTATTTAATTTTTACCCAAAAATTAGAAGATCTCAAAAAAATTATGAAAAATTCATTGTTATATTATTTCAAAATCTTGATTCCAAAAATAATCTTCATTTTATCTAAATAATTTTATAAATATGTGAATTTTTACTTTTAAAATAAAAACCAACATTTATTGAAAATTATGGGTTTTTGATAATAACACTTTTTGAACCCTTACAAAAATTATATTTTTGTCCGTAAAAATTATATGATAATTTATATTTAATAAAATTTATTTAATAATATTATTTTATTAAAATATTATTTATTTAATAAATCTATTAATTCATCAAAATATATTTCTTAATTGAATTTTAATATTAACCAAAAATATTATTTTTTCTTTAAAAATCATTTACAAAGTAACAATAATTGGATGAAAATATATTCATTTTTTTATAAAAAACAAGGTTCATATGCCTATTTCTAGGGTATAGATATATATCCCTTTAATACACCATCATACACCCAAATATTAAGGTATGTGATGGTGGGGTTTTCATGGGGCCGTTCAGCGAACATGTTTTGGGTCATGATCTCGATGATATTGAACTCCTCCTATAAATGATTTCACTCATGATTATGTTGACGGATCTAAACTTGGGCTAGGTGTAGGTATAATCCTAGAAATGATATCTCCCTCAGAATGTCCAATAAATAGGATTCATAGGGTACAATCTTACTAGTTGAGGTCATCACTTTCTTTGTTTGTGGAAATTATATTTTTTAAAACCCTATATTTATAATAATCATGTAATCATTGTTCAATGGCTATATTATCAATGTTAAAGATACTTAACATTCATTAAAATCCAATTTTATATAATAAAAAAAGTAAGTGTATGTGTTTTATATAACCATATTATATAATAATACATTTAAATGAATCAAAAGGGGAATTTTATTTATAACATTTTGGGTCATTACAATCTTCTCCCCTTTGGAAATTTATCCCTTAAAATTTTTATTTCCCTACAGTAAAATAAATGAGGGTAACTCGGTATCATAACTTCCTCTAATTTCTATGTTTCTTCTTCAAACTTGTGGTTTCTTCACAACACATTGATGAGGGGAAATGTATTATTTTTTAGAAAACATTTTCTACAATATAAGATCTTCACCCCTATTCCTCATTGGAATGGTCATCCTCTAATGGTAACACCTTTAGATTGAGTACATGTGAGGGGTCTAGTATATTCTTTCTCAAGAGGGATACATGGATTACATCATGTACTTGAGATGTTTTGATGGGAGTGATAGTTGATAGGCCACTACTTTGATGCAATCAAGGATATCAAAAGGGCCAATGTACCATGGACTAAGCTTTCCATTCTTCACAAATCTCATCCCTTTATGATGTTCCAAAGGATATAATAACAACTAAGAAGGGGGGGGGGTTTCAATGAGTTATTCACTTTTTATAAGTTTCGTAACATTTAGAAACTTAACCCCTGCAACCTATTAAGATTTATTTCCTTGTCAAATTTTAGTAAATACCCATGCATTCAAAATTTGGAAAGAAAGTAAGGAAAAAGGGGTTTAAAAGATTTAGTCATAGTGTGAAAACCTACATCCTTTCTATAGACACTCTCGTGGGTCTATGGAAATCCACTATTAAAAATAAGTAAATAAAACTTATGCCAACTCTAATTAGAAAACTTCTATATCCTGATAGAAATGATTATATTTACTCTTGCCAATTTTCAATATTTTATTATAAAATAATTGAGCCAAAAAAAATAATAAATAATTTGTTGAATCTGATATATAATTTCTTAGTTCGGATCCTCAGTCTGATTTGTCTAGATCCAATTCTCTCAATACGATAATGTTGGATTTGATTATTTGAATACACTAATGATGGATCTGATTTTATCAGTATGATAATGTTGGATCTAATTCTCTCAAAATAATGATGATGGATCCAATTTTCTCAGTACAACGATACCCGATTAGATTCTCTCAAAACAATGATACTCCATCAAATTTTCTGAAAACTATAAACTCACCCTCAATCTTCCAAACTCAAACTCTGATAGAATGATCAAGTCAATTCTTCTTCAATCAGATGGGAACTTTCACTTTTTAATTATCTATTTCTCCGCCTTTTTCCCATGAGTGAAATTTTTTAATGAAAAAAGGATCTAAGAAAGTATTTATAGGTGACTCAGAAAACAATTACTGGAAACTTGGAAACATTCCCCACTTCCGCAAATCTCAAAAACTCTAAAAATATCTCACATTTTAAACTTCAACATTGGATTCTTTAAACCTCTTTATATTTCTCCCAGATTCACTCAAAATTGAAAATCATGTTTTACCACTTCAATTCATCATACCTTTCTCGGCTCATTACGATCTACTTCTTTCTCAGCTTCATTGGGATCTATTTCTTTCTCAACTCATTATGATCATTTTCTTTCTCATCTCATTACAATATTTTTATTTCTCAGATCATTTCAATCTATTTATTTATTAGTATGATTTTATAAGAGAAAAAATACCATTATGAAAATCCCAATACAAAAAATCTGAGTATGAAAATCTATGTATGAAAATTTGAGTACGAAAATTTCAGTACAAAAAATATGAGTATGAAAATATCAGTATGATTTTCCCTGTAAAAAAATATGAGTACAAAAATATCAATATTATTTTCCCAATATGAAAATATAAGTATGAAAATATGAGTACAAAAATCTCAATATGATTTTCCCAGCATGAAAATCTTATTATAATAATCTAAGTATGAAAATATCAGTGCAATTTTCCTAGTATGAAAATCTCATTATTATTTTCTTCTTGTTTACAATGGAAATCCAATTAAAATTCTAGAATTCTTTAAACCTATCCACGATTTATTCAAAATATTTTACACTAGTAGAAAAATGGTTTTCAACATCAGTTTTTTTTTAATTTTAACATCAGGTTTTAACCGATGTTGAAGTTACCAATGTAAAAAATATGACTTTTTACGTCGGCTTTTGTAAGCCGATGCCAAAAATGAATTAAATTTGTTTTTTAGCATCTGTTTTGTAAAAAAACTATTCCAAAAAAATCAAATTGTATTATTTTTGTCATTGATTTCCTTAAAAACCGATGCCAAAAAGTTTTAAAAAATAGTTTTGGTGTCGGTTTTTTAAAAAAACTGACCCCCTAAATGAAAAAAATTATTCTTGGTTCCGGTTTTTACAAAAACTAACACAAAAAAATTAAATTTTTCTTCTTCCATATTTTGGAGAATTTCAAAAGCTTCGATTTGACAGGTCTTAGAGCTAAAACAGAGTTACAGATCAAAAGTTATGGTCGTCAAAAGATGAACATGTCAAAGTTTAGATTGGTACAACTCATTTCAAATAAATTTTGATAAACATAAATTAAAATCACATACTACAAATGAAAATGGTGATTGATAATTAAATTTACACCACAATTGGTAAATCTCATTCGAATGTTCTATATTTTTTACTCGATAAAAATAATAAATCATCTCTATAAGCAAATTAATCGAGCTGTTTTGAAATGAAGGAAAAGAATAACAAAGAAAATAAATGATTAGAATAGGTACCGTGTTCAAATTTACGATTGAAGCTGTGTTTAAAACTTGATTAAATTAAAAAGATTTAAAATATTGAACGTAAGATAAAATGGATCTATATATAGTACATGATTAAAGCCGCGTTTTATGGAAATGTTGGCGGGATTTTAAAAAATTAAACGTGCATTGTGAAAAAATTAAAATTTTGATCCTGCGTATTGGCGAATACTCTTTGGCATCAGTTTGGTTTCAAACCGATGTGAAAGAGGATTTACATTGGTCTTTTGGAATCAGTTTTGTAGAAAACCAATGCAAAAAATGCTAATCAATATCCTTTTTAGCATTGTTTTTTAAATAAACTCACGCCGAAAAGTAAAAAAGAAATTATTTTTCATGTCGGTTTTTAAAAAAAAGACAGAAAAAAGTAAAAAAAAATATTTTTGGCATCGGTTTTAAAATAAACCGATGTAAAAAGTAAAAAAAAACACTTTTCACATCGATTTATTTAAAAACCGACGCCAAAGACTAAAAAAATGTTTTGGCGTCGGTTTTTAAAAAAACCGACGTGAAAAATAAAAAAAATATTTTTGGCATCAGTTTTTATGAAAACCGACCCCAATAATCAAAAAAAATATTACATTATTTTTTATAATTTCTTAAGCTTCGATTTGACTGGTCGTGGAGCTAAAACGGAGTTATGGATTGAAAGTAATGTTATTTGAAAGATGAACTTCTTTAATACTTCTATTAGAGAAGATCAACTTCTGACAACTATAACTTTTAATCTGTAACTCCATTTTTTCTCCATGACTAGTAAAATAGAAGATTTGGAAATAATATAAAACTTAGTAAAATAAAATATATTTTTTGGCTTTGATTTTTAAATAAACCAACTCCAGAACATTTTTTTTTATTTTTCATGTCAGTTTTAATAAAAACCGACGTGAAAAATCATCAATAAATGGGTTTTATCGTCGGTTTTTTTGAAAACAGATGCCAATAAGTTCCCATACATACTATTGGCATCAGTTTATAAAAAACCGATGTTATTACGTCAAAGTTAAATCCTGTATTTCCACTACTATTACCATGAAAGTTTTCATGGTTTGTGAGAGCTTCTTGATCAGCAAAGCAACGTCTGATTTTGTTTAGAAAGTTTAAAAACTTTCTGACTCCTTAATTCACTTTATTCTTTAAAAACTCTTTAGAAACTTCATTATTTATCTGATTCTTTTGAATTCAATTGTTTTCAATTCCATGTCAGTGGACCTGAATACAATAAAGTGTTCTATCAACTACTTCATCTTCTTAACTTCATCTATGTCTGGTGCATCTTAATATGAAAACCTAGGTTTGGAAACTTGTTTCTATAAACTAACCTCATTACGATGGAGTGGGTCTGATTTATGAAAAAAAATCTTTTAAAAAGATATTTAGTTATCAAAAAATACAAAACTTTGTTAAAATAGAACACCATAATGGTTCTTCGAACACCCCTTTGTATTTTTTTACAACCCTCGTTAATAAATTTTTCAACCCACTAAATTTTTACAACTCATCATTTATAAATAGCTCAAAATTTGGTTTAATTTTATCAAAACACATCATTTCTCAAAAGAGAGTGTCTTGAATCCATACTACTGGATAAAGTAATACTTTTTATGGAATTCCATCCCTCAGTGGTAATAAAGTTTTAAAGTCATGTAAAGATAAACTCCCCCTCACTTTTATCTTTTCCTCTCATATTTCTTTTTATATTGACAATTCTATGATAACCAAAACTTCATATTAATTTAAGAAGACAAGTAAAAATTATTAAAAAATAAAATTTGTTACTTTAACTCCCCCTTTGTCAAAATAATCCAAATAATGGTGGGGGTATCTTATTTACGAGGTTTAGGAAGACATAGGAGGAGGCTGAACCTGAAGTTGCAGCCTCAATTCCATAAATATTTCTTTCAACATTGATTTTTCAAAGATATTAGAAATATGATACTTTGTTGAAATATATTTCAGAAAAACATCTCTAGTATAAACTTTCTCTTTTATAAAGTGAAAATTTATATCAATGTGCTTTGATCTTGAACGTTGGACATGATTCTTAGAAAGATCAATTACACTCTGACTATCATAAAGTATCTTCAATGGTTTAGAAACTTTTACTTTCAAATCATCCAATTTAACCTTCATCCACAGCATTTGAGTAAAATATTGAGTGGATGAAACATATTAAGATTTAGTTTTTCTCAAAGTTTCTGAACTTTGATTCTTACTATACCAACTCACACAATATTCACCTAAGAAAAATGTTCCTCTATAGTTTGATTTTCTATCATTATAATCACCATCCCAATCAGCATTAGTATAACCATGAAACTTTATTTCACTATTTCTTTTGTATAAAAATCCATGTGAATTTTTTCCTTTGACATATCTCATAATCTTCTTTTCTTCCAAAATATGTGATTCTTTTGGATTACTTTGACACCTAGCACAAAAAGTCATAACATAAACAATATCAGGCCTTGAGTCTATAAGTTAAAGAATACTTCCTATTATATTTTGAAATTATTTTTCATTCACACTTTTTCTAGATTCATCTTTTCTTAACTTTGTGCTTACTAAAATAAGAGTTAAAGATTCTTTGGATTGTTTCATCCCAAACTTCTTTAATAATTCTCCAGCATACTTTTCTTGGGATAAGAAAATGTATTTTTCTTTTTGTTGAACTTGTAAGACAAAGAATAAAGTTAATTCTCCCAACATTTAAATTTCAAAATTATTCTTCATTTATTGAGAAATTTTTTTACAAACATATTATATATCCCCAGAAAAAAATTATATCATCCGTATAAACAATTACAATTAGAGTTATGAATTCAATATCTTTCACATTCATGTTGCTATCAACTTGTCCATTAGAAAAATTCAACATTCTCAAAAAAAATTCAAGCATATAATACCATGCACGTGGTTCTTGTTTTATCCCATAAAAATATTTCTTCAAATTAAAAACTTTTTTTCATCCTCATCAAGTAGAAACCCACAAGGTTGTTCAATGTAGTATCCTCCTCAGCATTCTCAACAACTTTTGTTAAGGAACTTTCATTTTAAATTACATTTACATCATATGAGTCCATAATCTTTTGTAAACATTTTTTTCCAGCATTTGTAACTTATTACATTTGGCGAAAACCCATAAAAGTTCTTTCCTCAACTTTCTTGACAAAATTTCCCAAATCCAAATTTTTTATATTGAGAAAACATGGACTACCAAAAATTTTGAAGTATTTCAATGATGTTTTTTTTGTTATACCACATTTCCTAAGGAGGCATGTTAGTTTTCGATCTCAACAAGCATCTATTTTGAACATGTACAACAATACTAATGGCTTATCTCTAATAGAATTTTGAAATTTTGTATCCAGTTAACATACTTCTTCCCATTTACACCAAACTTCCATTCTTTTTTTCTGATACTACATTTTTTGTGGAGTATAAAGATCACTATACTGATGTTTGATTCCATGATTTATTAGATAAATTTCAAAAGTATTACTTTTGAATTTGGTACCATTATTTATTATTAAACTCTTTTTATGGAAACCCCAATTTCTTTATCAACATCCTTTCTGAAGAATTTAAACATTTCAATAGCCTCTGACTTGTGCTTCATAAACAAGATATTTTTCATACTAGAAAAATCATCAATAAAAGTGATAAAGTATAAATATCCTTTTTTTATTGATCTCATCAACTCATATAAATCAGAATGAATAATCTCAAGTGGTCTTGTAGATTGAATCTCAATTCTCTTATGACTTTTAGTAGTCATCTTTACTTTCTGGAAAGTAATACAAACATCTTCATCTCTTACTTTCAATTTTGAAAAATTCTGAATAGCATAAACTTTAGAATGTTTATTCATGTTTTTCAACCAAAGGTGTATAATTATTCAGTGCAACAATTTTTTTTCATCTTCAGCACTCAATTAACATGATTTATTGAATTTTCCTATTTGTAAGATATTATCACAAGTTATTTCTCCTTTTGTAATGAAGTTTCCATCTTTAACACTTTTGATGATAAAAAAATATTTTCTAAAAATAACTTCTTTTCCATCATAAAAATTTAACTCACACTAAGTAATTTATGTTTTACCCCATCAACAAATAAAACATCCTTATATTTCAACTTTTCAGATTCAGTCTCAGTCTTTGGTTTATCCCAGGAGGATACTTTGGCTATTGGATTTGTTGTTGCATGGGTTGTTGGATGGGTTATTGGTATTGGATAGGATGGTGTTGGTACTGGTTATGGTTTTGGAAATTTTTTGTTGGTTAGGGGTTTGGTCCTTGTGGTTGGCTATATTTTTGGTTATCTTTCTAGAGAAAGCATGGGTGGTCATTATACCTTGGGTTGAATGTGTTTTGGTATTGGGGTTTTTGGAAGTTTAGGGAATTGAATTAAGTAGGTGATCCTCCAAGAAGAACATCCTTCATAGATGGAATGGTTGGGAATTTGTCTGTTTTGTGGTCATATTTTTCACAAATTAGGCAAATAGGGTCTATAGTTTGGATTTTATGGATTTTCCAAAGGTACATCTCTTCAACCTTCCTAGTGAGTACTGTGAGTTTTACCCTAAGGATTTCCTCCTCCCTAAGTGTTTTAATTCCACCAGATTTGGGTGGATTCTCATAGTAAGTTGATGTTCCCCATGTTTGATTTTGTTCAGCAAGTATTTCTAGATACTCATAAGAATTATTTGGGGCTTTGTTTTTGAATGTTTCATTACACATCATGTCAATGAATTGTTTGTTCCTCAGACCCAACCCTTCATAGAAAATTCTCACTTGTTCAGGAATAGAAAAACCATGGTGTGAAACCATGTTTAGAGTGTCTTTGAACCTATACTTTTTTTGTAGAATGACACTCCCTCTTTTTCAAAAAAGTTTTGGATGCTCTTTTTAAGTGCAATTGTTTTGTGGTGGGGAAAGTATTTTTTGTAGAATTATATTTGTAATTGGTCCAAAGAGTTGATGGATGATGGTATCAAATTTTTTATCAAATTTTTAGCTCTATACTTTAAATAAAAAATGAAATAGCCTCATATTAGCTAATTCTAGTTGATGTGGTGGGACACATGGTTTCTACAATGTCATTGAACTTCTTAATGTGAAGGTAGGGCATCTCAGACTCCATTCCATGGAATGTGGGAAGGTGGTTTAGGACATGGGGTTTAAATATGTAGTTGGAATATCCTAGGGAATTTTGTCTAATGCATGATGGGGCATTGGTCCAGGAAGGTGTGAGGTAGTCATTAATGTTTTGATCGACTGAATTCCCCAAGTTTGGGGCTTCCTCATTCGGATTTCCATTTTGGTTCCCACCTGGGTTTATGAGTTGGTTTATTTGAAAACATTCCATTGAAATGGGATCAATTTTTGACTCTAGAGTATTAGGAAGATTATGATCTAATATAAAGAGTTTCCTTTGTGTACTTAACTTCCCAACCCCTGGACTATCCAACATAACTAGACAGTTTGATTGGTCATGAGTGTAGGCAGACATGCTCCAAAAGAAAAAAAACGAGAAAGGGAAAAGATAAAATAATTTGGATGAGAATAGAATAAATGGGGGGGGGGGATAGAATGGGTGTTTAGATTAATTACTTGGGTCCCTGACAACAGTTCCAAATTTTTTGTCTTGCCCAAATTTACCATGGTTTTTAGGGTTAAGCGGTCAAATGTAGTGTAGCTTGGGTCATCGATTCCTCAGAGACCTAAGATGAAAACTACAGACACACACATTCTATGGAATGATTTTGGATATTAAGTGGACAAATTTGGGTTTATTTTAGATAGGTTTAGGAGAATAATACGTGACTTAAGTGAAATCAAATTATGAGAAGTGTTGATCCTTGTTATTACAAGGGGTGGATTAGAAGAAATTATTTTTTAACGATTTCAATTTCTTATATTCGAGAGGGGTTTATTAAAAGAGGTCAAACCACTTACTAACTTAATAGTTTTATACCAACACACCATAATACTAATCATACTTGGAGGATCAAAAATATGTGTACTCTAAGGTAAAGGTTTGTATTATCACTTGAAGTATGTGGCCTTAAAATTCAACAAGGACGAAGAAGTTTTAAAATCATCAAATAAAAATATTAATTAAAATGAGTGATTAGACATTAATGGGGTGATAAATAAAATATAATCCATCCCCTTTATATTCCCTTGGATCAACCTATAAGTGGGTTATCCCTCCATTGACTCTATGGTTTCAATGGAAGCAGGAAGTAGACTCATGAGGGAGGAATTGAATATGTAAAAAAACAATAAAAAGAAAACAATCACTCCACCGTTGTGTGAATAATTTCACAAGGTTTGGTATGAATAAATTCAAACCATAAAGAAACAGTATCAATGTGATAATAATAAGAACAAAATAAGAGAATATGATTATTTTTCATTGAAAACTAAGGTGATTCTAACAACTTACAAATGAAGAAGAACATTACAAAGGAAAGGTGACAGCATAACACTACAATGAAAGAAAGCATAAAAGATGAATAAATACTCCAAAAACACTGAATTAAATAGTCATTTTGGGAGAATTAGGTCGATCCTCCAATAGTTAAAGTCATCCCACTTGATTATGGTAGGCTTATGGTGGTGGAAAGCTTGTGGAACTTAGACTTTTCCACTCTTGACCCGAGGTGGCTGCCAACTTGCTTCCACCGAATAGAAGATACTAAATTTGCTTATATATTGATGAATTAGAGGGGTCCATATAATAATAAAATGGATCTTAGGATGTACCCTAACTGTATATAAATTTTAAACCCAAAAGAGGTTATGGTGTACGAGATATGTGTAAAATGGTGTGATGTTTTTCTGGGCTGTAGAATCTGGACCAGAATTTTATCTCCAACTTGGGCCACCTGTAAATCCATTTAAACATCCGAATTAGCTTTGTAAAATGTTTTATTAAATGTTACCCATGATTTCATATATCTTAAGTTAAATTTTGAGAATCATTGGGCTTATATATTGGCCACTACAGTCTCTTTGTTGGTCTATTGTCTAGTTTACTTTTCCCAGAATGTGTTGGCATGAAAGCCGATTTTGGTGGTCTTCCAATGTGAATATTCAAGTGATACAAAATCATTAATTGTTACTTATATAATGGGATACCTATAAATAAAATATAAAAATAAAATATAGACCATTTTTTATTTTTGAAGGTGTTAAAAAATGTATCATGTAATAGTGCATTTTAAGAGGGAATTACAATCATAATGTGAATTAATGTTGAAAGTGTAAAATAAACTAAAATTGTGCATAGGAATAATAAAGAACATGAATATTATATATATTAACAATGAATATTATCCTCATTTAGTGGATAATCAAATCCCCTTCACCTATTCAAAATCAATCAAGCATCGTAAAGTTGGGAGCTTTTCCTAATCCCTATTTGCATCCATGAAGTCTTTCTGGGTACCCAACGACGACCCGAACATGGTATGAGATAAAACTTAGTAGGACACCACTAATGATGTCTATAACAAGTGTTTTATATGCATATAATCTGAAGTAGTGTGCAAGATATAATAGTAATAAATTAAATGTGATACTGTCCAACCAACCATGGATCACTATAAACAAGCAACAGTAAACACAACTAAATATAAAGCACAGTAAATAAGTCATCCATGGACTATGTCGAATAATATAGTGTCATAACTACATGGGAAAATCAAAGGAGTATAAATGTCCAAGGCATCCTATATATTCTAGATCCATATAATAGAAATGTTCAGGACATCCAAAGTAATCCATATCCATGGATTATAAATTTCCATTTTATTCAAAGAATTCCTTATTTCCATACCGATCCATCCATCATCAACATGACCACACAAAGAAATTAAAGGTCATTAATTAACTATTCCCTTTATCATTTAACCAATTTCATAAACCATTTCATATTCATACACAATCCATGAGTTCATCTAATTAATTCCATCTTTTCCATTTAAACCATTTAACCATTTTAATAACATGAAATCATATGTAAATGAGGCATAATACCTCTCTTAATATCAAACTTATTTCATTAAGGATCCCTATAAAATTGGAATGCTCATAAAACTCGATGGGGTGGTATATCACGGGTAGATACATGAAAAAACCTCAAAGGTGGTTCAGTTTTGAGGTTGACAACATCTAACCATTACATGGTGCTAAATGTGAAACCTAACAAAGTTTCATTAATTTAATCAAGGAATCCAATTATTTTAAGAGAAATGTTTGGAAATTATAGTGTATGACATAACGGAAACAAGATATAAAATATCTAAAAACTGAGGGAAAATGCATAGACCACCTACCATATTCCCATGGTAGAACACTCATCCATTATCAACTCCTAAATCAACACATATTGGAAGAACAATTAAGAACAAAAAATGCCCTAGAAATAGGGAATATTATCTTGAACCAAAATAGCATCATTGATAGGAAGAAGAACAAATAAATGAGCCTAGGGAATTAAGTACTTACCAATGGTTATCCAATGAGATAATTTATTCTTGAATTAGATTTTGGATGAAGAAACCAAATCAAATCCTAGATTAAGGCTGGAAGAATCTATCAGAGGAGAAGAAGACTTCCTGTATGCTGGTGAAGGAAATAAGAAAGTGGATTTATGTTATAATAATTTTAAGTGGGAAAATGTAATTTTACCCATAATACAGGGGTCACATAGTTTTTCCTCATGGTTTTCAAAATCATGTGCCAACTATGTTCCCTTTACAATCCAAGAGGGACCTCACATGGTTCATGTGAAAAATTTGGAAAAATGTGTGTAAAACATGCTTTTTGGATCGGTTAAAAATTGCAGAGCCCCCATATGGTTGTTCAACTTAGGTCGCATGGTTATGGAAAACCATGTAGCCCTATTATTCTCCCTAAAACAGGTCACATGGTTTGTAGTGACCATTTATCATGGGTGACATATTTTATACCAACCGTGTGACCCAACTACGTCTTCTAAAAATGAAGCCTTCAAGATCCAAAGTGGCCCTTGAAACCCCTAAAACTCTAGTTACCTCATTAGGCACTCACATTTGGTCAAAACCATGGAATTAAACTATAATTAAAAAAATACATACCTAATATAAAAACTTTGGATCTTACAATCTCCCCTCTTAAGATAACTTGTACTTGAGTTGCTCTTCTGAGGGTGGTAAAGCACCCGAAAAGAGTTCCAGCCTCTGAGCACATACATCTACCTCTGTCTCCCAGGTCTCATCTTACACATGACTGTAATTACATAACAACCAAACTAATGGAACTAACCTAACTTAGATATATTTTGTGCTCTGATCAATGATACATATAAGTTTCTACTTGAAGTATGCATCTACCTGTAACTCAACCTCATTTGGATAAATAATATGAGATGGGTTTGAGTGACTTTGATGTAGCTGAGAAACATGGAAGACGTTATGCATGGATTGGTACCGATGAGGTATATAACATCCATGAATTATTTTAAAGGTACAATTCATTTAATTTTCATTCTTTCTTTATTGTGGGTGTTTCCCATGAATTTTTGGAGGAAAGGGTGAGTATTCATGATTTGGGCCAAACCGTGAGATCATTTCCATATTTAGAAACCAATTCTATTTATTTTATAACACTTTATTTTTTTCAAAAAATTTCACCCAATACACTTCCAAAATGGCCCCCCTAACCTATTAACACCACAATATCAATTTTTACCCTTTATGAATCCACACTCATGGTGGATTTGGTTTTTTATTTTCGGAATTGGGCCATCCCGTAAGCCCATTTCCAGTTTTAAAAAATTTATTTAATATCTTATTCAATTTTTATGATTTTTCGGTGAATCCAACTCTCCATAGAGTCCAATAACCCTAGGAGCGCCCCCATTCTCTTTTCCCCATCTTTTAATCTCATATGCATTGAAAATTAGGACAGAACTTCTTAGGCTTTCTCAAATAGTCCATATTTGAAGAAGTAACTTGTTTCCTTCATAACTCATTCAATTTTTACTCTTTTACCCCATTTCACTTCTCACATGACCTTATTAGACTTATTTGAACCTCACTTGCATTTTTTTCTATTTGGAAATTCAGCTACTAGTGTATTTGGGGAAATTTCTTCAAGATCCCTTAAGTAAAGGGGTCTCCTTCCTTCTTCCTCCCATTTTCTTAGGGTTTCTCTAAAATTTTTAGGGTTTATTCCATTTATTCTTGAAGTTCCTAATGTCTGGAAATTGGGGATTTTGACCTAGGGTTTTATCTTGGGGTTATTGGTCTAATCTTGTGGTGTTAGGCTTGATCTATGTCCCTTGTGGTGCGACGATGGTGCAGCGGTGGTGCTGTTGAACTTTTGCACAATGATTAAAGGTTTTTGACACTTGTGGTAAGTTATTCCATGTGTAAGCACTTCTAGATGAGTTATATTTGATTAATTTCCATTTTTATCACACTTATCCTTCATTATCCTTGCTGTGAAATTTGGTTTTGGTGACGTTTGTTAAGCAAATGATTTTCGGTACCAATTTTGTATTAAATTGGGTGTTTTACATGTCTATTCCATGTTATTCCAATTGGGGTTGTTTTATATCTCTTGTATTGGATTTATAAAAAAAATTAGTTATTAAAATTCTGTTTTGGTGAATATGGGTATGCTCATAGTGTTCAAAGTGGGGTTTTTAATGGATTTTGTGTGCAAAACATTGTTAAATTTTGTGAAGTTATTCTATTGAAATTATAAAGGTTTTATTGAGTGATGTAGGTGGTAAAAAGAATGTGTAGCTACTATTTTGAGTTTATTATGACCATAATTGATGTGTTTATGTGCTAATAGATTTTAGTAACCTGTGAAAATGGTTTGATCACAAAGAGGAAAACCCGGGTATCTAGGAGGGTGGATATATTCAAGTACGCTATTGATCCATAGCTGTTTTATCCGTGTTTCCCTAAGAAAAATGGATAATAAGAACACTTAAAAAGCTATATTGATGATGGTTTGGGACCACTAGGTTATGAGTATGTTCCCTACTAGTGTATCATGCATGAGAATGGATTTGTCTATGGTTACTTTACACTGAGATACGATCTACATGGGGCCCGAGACTAACTATTTCCTAGGGGTGTTCATGAGATTAGTCCTCATTGAATCTTTAGTATTTATCTTTGGCATATAGTGGTTTTGTCTGGAAAATAAAATATCTTACATGTTTTATTTAAATGTTCCCACTCATGGGAAATTCCATTTGAAAACTATTTACATTTAAAAGTTTCATTCTTTAAAAATTATTTATACCACTTCTTGCTTATCAAAACTGGCATGATTTTTATCTTGCATTGATTACTCTATGGAATATCTTGGTGGTATCTTATTGGGATTAGGCTCACACCCTACTTACACCCCTTGGGTGTAAGTATACTTGATCATGTCTGACACAGGTAAAGGCAAGGCCTTGGGTGATGGCGGTTCGGGTTGTTAGTTCCCTTATATGGTGTGGTGTTGTAGAGAAAACTTGTGGGTGATGACCCATTATCATGTGGAGTCCATGGGGTTGTTTTTCTGCTAATTTTATATGCCTTTGAACTCTTTTTTATGCTTAATCCTAGGTATTTAGTTCTGGATTTTGTTTAAATCTTGTTTGGAATGAACTTTCAGATTCAATTTATCGATTTGTTTTTAGGTTTTATGTATCCATAGTCGGGTAAGTCGTTCCCAAACCAAAAATCTATGATACCCGAGAACTTGTTACATACTGTGGTTATAGGTAATGCTCTTTGGTCCTTGTCATGGGATGGGTTTGGTGCTGGTTTTTTATGGCGACTAGAATCGGTTCGTGACAAAATGGTATCAGAGGAGGTTAATGTTTTTGGGTTATATTATTATTTTGGGTTGAGACAGGCTAGATAGGAGCTAGGACTGTCGAAACTCAGAGTTTTGGTCATGAGTAGGGTGATTTTCCTACAACTCTCTTGGAATTCCTTGAGTCACCATGGGACATTGGAATTGTTTTTCTGACTTCACTTCCAGGTGAGATGTGTGGGCTGCAGAGTACATGTGGACATCAGGTGGGGGTGGGGTATTTGTTTCTTTTATTGTTTTAATGTGTTTGGATTATTTATATTTGATATTATTGATGAAATTTTCAGAATTGTTGTACTTATTTTTTTTCTTGTGACTGTTGTATTTTGTAGAAACATACCTCCCCAGAAAGCTTCCAGGCACCCACAGGAGAAAGCCAGAGAGGGTTATACCTCACTACTTGATCAGAGGATAGTAGAGGATGTGGTTTGGGCAGTCCAAGCTCTAATAAATAGACCGGATCATGTTCTAGATTCTATTAGAGAAGATGATACTGGTCCTATGAAGGAAAAGGCCTAGGAGTTCTTGAATAACAAGCCTCCTACTTTCCAAGGTAGAATATAATCCCAAGAAGTAGAGGAATGGTTTGAAAAGATCGAGCACATGTTCGAGTTCTTGGACACACCCAAGGATGTCAGGGTGAATTGTGCATATTTTCTGTTGGAGGGTCCTAGCCTCAAGTATTGGGAATCAGTATTTCAAACTAAAAATAATGAGTAGATGCTCTGGGGAGATTTCAAGGTTGTCTTCAATGAATAATACTTCCCTGAAGTCTTGTCATATGATAGATCCCAAGAGTTCATGGATCTTGTTCGGGGGGATCTTTCTATGATGGAGTACATCAACTATTTCACTAATATGGATTGGTATGATCCTGAAATCATCTCTAATGAGCAAGAAAATGCCCATAGGTTTGAGAAAGGCTTACGACCAGAGATATACTCCCAGGTTTTCTTATTTAAGATGAGGATATATGATGAGGTGGTTGACTGGGCGTGTGTGGTGGAGATTGACTAAAAAGGGAGGGATTGTTTCTATGGGACAATATCATTAGTGGGTAGTGGCATCTCTTCAGAGAAGAAACAGAATGGAGAGGAGAAAGGGAAGAAGGGAAGTGGTAGTTCAGGCCACTCTTCCAGGAAGTTTTCATCTGTGGATTCTTATGCGAGATCTGTTGTGTGCCACCAGTGTGGGATCCCAAGGCACATTCGACTAGCATTCCCATTTCCTCCAAAACCATGTTATCAATGTGTAGGAATGGGTAACTTCCAGCACTTTTTTGGGGTGTCACATACACTTTAAAGTGGGGCAGGATTAGTGGATTCAAGAGGAGTACCAGCCCCGTTAGAGCTATCGAGGATGGGGGGATCTCAATTTGGTGGCCATAGTGGTAGGGTTGGGTCATTGTTTGGGTGGAGCCAGTTTAGGGCACATCCATAGACTAGCAGTCATCCTCAGGTAGAGACCAGACATCTCCATGTGGTGGATCATGCACCAGTAGGATCAGAGGTGGGATCGTTGACAGTTCGAGGTACCATTTTGATTGAAAATTCTATAGCTGCTACTCTTTTTGATACCAGTGCCTCTGTTTCATTCATTTCTGCCTATTTTTTGAACATGTTGAATTTTACAACTGATATTTTTTCCTTTGCGATGGAATTAGTGACGCCATTGGGAAAGAAGCATGAGCAGGGTCTCAAGTGACCATTGTATGCACTTTCTATGTTAGGGGTTGAGATAGAGTAGGACCTCCAAGTCTTAGATATGGATCTATTTGACATGATACTTGTCATGGATTGGCTGGCACACTTTCAGGTGCACATCGATTGCTATAGGCGGTGGGTCAGTTTCACAACATTTAATGGGAGTCGTCAAGTTTCTCAAGGGGATTGGGATCCTCGGTCGAGTCGTGCAAAACCTCCACTCCCAAAGTTAGGAGATCTTGTTTTTCAGTTATCATCACTCATAATAAAGGAAAATTGTCATTCTTTTGATGGTGGACTAACTCATGTAGTGGAAGAGTTTCCAAAGGTATTTTTGGATTATTTTTTAGGTTTTCTCCCAGAGCGGGATGTGGAGTTCTCGATTGATCTGTGTTGGAAAAATATCCCTCAAGGTAACGTTGCAGCATTTTTCGGTTGATTGTGTTTGTTGAAAATACAGATTTCCATGGTAAATTGTTGTGTTACAAAGATGTTGTTGACAATCCATGTTGGAAAAGAACCATGACAAATGAAAAAATTATCTAGAGGTGGTACAAAAAAATAGATACAAGGTGGCGCTATTTTCCAGCTTTTGCCAAATTTTTGGGGTCCAAAATTTGGAGTTTGGTGAGCATCGTGAAAAGTGGATATCCTTGAAGATCTCATCAAAATATGGAAAAGGCATGAATTCTGTGAAGATAGGCTTCTTGGATTGGATTTCGTGATGAAATGAAAAATGTTGATCGTGATTCTTCGCGATTACGACAAGCTTCACAAACTAAAGCGTTGAAGAGCATTTTGGTGGTGAAGGGCATTGCGAGTGGAGCTTCACAGAGAAGGCATGAAGTAATTGACAGAATGCTCCGTGATTATGACAAGCTCCATAATTGGAAAATTTCTATGGTGCTTCATGATATTGAGAGAATTTTGGCGGGAATTTCAGAGCTTTGCGATTTGGGATGATGTGGAGATGACTTCATGTAGAAGGTTCGAGGGTTGGTGGAATCACCTATAAATAGGCCTCGACCCCATTGAGAGAAGCAAAGAGTTTTCAAAGAAAATATTTTTCTCTCGGCTCGTGAATGGGGTTCGCAAAGGTAGTGTGCTTCGCGAAAGGAAGAATCTTTGTGGTAGCTTATCTAGCTTTGTGAAAGTTATGTGCTCTATGTTGGATCAGTGAGCTTGATGAGGGAAGTCACTCTGCGGCAATTTGAGCTCCGTGACGGCCTGAGCTCTGCAAAAGTGTGAGCTTAGCGAAAAGGTAGGGACTTTGCGAAGGCTGGTTTGAGCTTCGTGAAATTGGGAACCTCGCGAAGTAGGGTGCTTTGTGAAGTTATTTTCAAAATAATTTACCATTGTTCAGGGGAAAAGGGGTATTCATCAGTGGATGAAATTTGGACTTCAATAGAGTATCTACACACAGTGAAGGATACATTCATTATTGGTAATGAAAATACATACAGGTCTATAAACTGTGAGTGGATCTTATGAAGAAGCAGTGAGATCACTTTAGTTGAGAGAGAAGTGAGTTATCAGATTGTGAGTGGTTGTAAACTTGGAGGGATAGTGAGTCCGCTTCGAACTTGTAGATAGAAGTTCACTTATAGTGGAATTGGTACATCGGCCCACTGTCGGTGTATGATCCTTGTACGTAGCCTAGTGAGGGTGAACCAAGTAAAAATTGTTCTGTCCTGTGCATGCTTTAATGTTTATTCGTACTCTATAATGAGAGGGAGAGAAAGAGGGTTTTGTCTAATAGAAAAACAAGATCAAAAGGGGAAGTTGTTTTAATCTGTCATACCCTAATTCACCCCCTCTCAGGGTATCTAGCCTAGTGGACCTAACAATATGGCGCCAAGAACACAACCAATATCTCTTCCCTCATATTGCATGGCCCCCACCAAGATGAGTAAATTAAAGATACAACTAGACGACTTATAATCCAAAGGATTTATTCGCCCGAGAATCACTCCTAGGGTCTCTTATGTGTTGTTATAAAAAAGGCTGACAAATCCCTCCAGTTGTGAATTGACAACCATAATTTGAATAAGGTAACAATCAAGAACAAATATCCTTTGACCAGAAGAGATTACTTGTTCGATCAGTTTATGGGGGAAATGTGGTTTTCTAAAATAGACTTGCATTCTAGCTATCATAAACTCAGGGTTAAAGAGGAAGATATCCCAAAGACAACCTTCTGAAGTAGGTACGACCACTTCAAGTACTTGGTCATGCCCTTCGGATTGAGAAATTATCAAACAGTCTTTATGGAACTCATGAACATGATGTTTTATCAATATCTCGATTATTTTTTCATGGTATTTGTGGATGAAATCCTAGTTTATTTAGGATCTAAGGAGGAACATGAGAATCACTTTCAGATCATTCCGGGCACTTTTCGAGAGAATCTCCTTTATGAAAAGTTGTCCAAGTGTACTTTTTGGAATAGGGAGGTGAAATTTTTAGGGCATGTGATCTCAGAGAAGAGGGTTTAGGTGGACCCCGAGAAGATCAGTGTGATTATGTCATGGGAGAAGCTGAAGAATGTGTTCAAGATCAGAACTTTCCTTGGTATGGCTAGTTATTACAGGCGGTTTGTTTGAGATTTCTCTCAGCTTTCTTCACTGATGACCGGCTCACCTAGAAAGGGGTGAAGTTTTTATGGGGCCCATAATGTCACGAATCCTTTGAGGAGATGAAGATGAGTTTGACTAACTCCCCCATTCTGATTTTTTCAGAGGTTGGAAAGGGGTATGTGGTGTATTGTGATGGTTTAGGTATGGGTCTCAGGTGCGTTCTTATACAGGATGGTCATGTGGCAGCATATGACTCTCGCCAACTTCGACCACATAAAAATAATTACCCGAACCATGACTTGGAGTTACTAGCTGTGATGCATGCTTTGAATACTTGGAGTCACTATATTCTTGGGGATAAGTTTATAGTATACTCTAATCATAAAAGCTTGGAATATATCTTCTCACATAAGGACCTCAACTTGAGGTAGCGTCATTGGATCGAGTACTTGCAGGGGTTCGACTTTGATATTGTCTATACCCCAGGTAAGGGTAACGTGGTGGATGAAAACATAAGCAGAACAATCCTAGTGTAGTCTTTGAGGAAGTCTAGTGATGAGTGGACTCTAATGGCACACTCTTCTCAGATTCATGTGGAGACCAAGGATAAAAATGGGTGTGCATTCTTGGAGAGATTTCAGTTGACACCTTCTATGATGAAGCTAATTCAGCAGAAATAGCCAAGAGATGAGAATTTCCAATGGTCAAAGTAGTTTCTTCATGGTGGGGAGTCTTCTTATGATTGGTCATCATCTCCTGAGAGAATCATGTGCTTCAAGGGCCGTTCAATAGTGTCATTATCTCTGCGGAAGGTGGTGATGTAGGATATCTACCATTCTGAATGGGATGTCCATCCGGTTCCACAAAAATGTATTATGATGACTTTTTTCAGTTCTAGTAGCCTAGTATGAGATGAGACATTTCAGACTTTGTGTCGAGATGCTACACATGCCAGCAGGTGAAATCAGAGCATCAAAGGCCCTTCGGTTTTCTCCAGCCATTACCCATTCCTACTTGGAAGTTGGACGAGGTCACCATGGACTTCATTATTGGCTTGCCTCATATACCTTGGGGTAATAATTCCATTTGGGTGGTGATTGATCATCTGACCAAATCATACCACTTCATTCTGATCAGAGATATAGCTAAAGTGGATGACTTGGGTCGTTTGTTTCTTTAGGAGGTGGTAAGGCTCTATGATGTGCCATCAGAAGTTGTCTCAGATAGAGACCCCTGTTTCACTTCTTGAGTTTAGTAAGGACTTCATAAGGCCTTGGGGTCTCAGATTAAGATGAGCATGGCATACCATCCTCAAACGGATGGCCAGACAGAGTTGGCGAATCAGATTTTGGAGGACATGCTCTGTGCATGTGTTATGGACTTTAGAGGTTCCTGGGATAGCCATTTGGGATTGGTTGAGTTTTCTTATAATAACATTTACCAATCTTTGATTCTAATGGCTCCCTTTTAGGCACTCTATGGTCGGCCTTGTTGGTCCCCCCTGTGCTAGGATGAGGTAGGTGAGACCTCAATGGTGAGACCGAGTCTGGTGATGGAGAAATATAAGATGGTAAAGTTGATCATGAATTGCTTATTGAAATCTTATAGTCTCCATAAATAATATTTTAACCAATGGAATTGAGGCCTAGAGTTTTCTGTGGGTGACAGGGTATTCTTGAAAGTGTCCCCTTGTCTGGGCCATCATCGATTGGGAAAGAAAGGGAAGCTGCCCCCATGGTATGTCAGACCTTTTGAGAACATCAAACATATTAGAAATGTGGAATACATGTTGGCCTTAACTTCTCAGTTGACATCCATCCATGACCTCTTCCATGTATCCCAGTTGAATAAATACAACCCAGACCCATCACATGTACTGAATTGGGAGTAGTTAGATACAGAGCCTGATTTATCTATTTTTGAGAGACCGGTGCGAATAGTGGACTTCCATGAAAAGGTGATTCAGGGAAAGACTATTCTATTGGTTTGGGTTCTTTTCCAGCATGGGAATGATACACATGAGACTTTTGAGCAGAAGTTGTGGGTTGAGAATGAGTACCCATTATTGTTTTCCGATCAAGCTTCATGTTGTCTTTCTAGGGTGGAAATTATTTCATGGTGGGGATAATTTTCACATCCATAAATTAGTTTAAAGTTACATTTCTTTTAATTTTCATTATTTTTTTGGGTTTCCCATGCATTTTTGGAGGAAAGGGCGAGTTTTCATGATTTGGGCCAAACCATGAGCCCATTTCCAAATTTGAAAACTGAATTTTTTCTTTTATGAATCATTATTGTTTTAGAATTTTTCACCCATTACACTTCCGAATTGCCTCCACAGACCTATTAACATCACCATATCAGTTTTTACCCTTTAGAAATCTATAACCATGGTGGATTTGGGTTTTTATTTTAGGAATTAGGCGAGCCCGTAAGCCCATTTCTTGTTTTTTTTTCAAATTATTTAATATCTTATTAAATTTTTATTATTTATGGATAATTATAACTCTCACCTGAGATCACTGACCCTATGAAATCCCCCATTCTATTTTACCCCTCTTCTGAGCTCATATGCATTGCGAATTATTGCAGAACTTCTTAGGCTTTCTCAAATCATCTAGATTTGAAGAGGTAACTTGTTTCCTACATAACTCATTCATTTTTTACTCTTTTTCCCCATTTTAGTTCCTACTTGACCTTATAAGCCTTATTCTAAACTCAATTTCATTTTTTTCTATTTTCAAATTCAACTACTGGGGTATTGGGGCGATTTCTTCAAGATCCCTCAAGTAAGTGGGTCTCCTTCTTTCTTCCTCCCATTTTCTTTGGGTTTCTTCCATTTTTATAGGGTTTATTTCATTTCTTCTTGAATTTCCTAATGTATAGAAAGTGGGGATTCAGACCTAGGGTTTTATCTTGGGTTTCTTGGTCTAATCATATGGTTTTAGTCTTGATCTAAGTCCCTTGTAGTGCGATGATAGTGCGGTTGAACTTTTGCACACATATTTAAGGGTTTTGACCCTTTTGGTAGATGATTCCATGTTGAAGAACTTATATATGAGTTAAGTTTTATTAATTTTCATTTTTATCACACTTCACTTTAATTATCCTTGATGAGAAATTTGGTTTTGGTGACTTTTGTTAAGAAAATGTTTTTTAGGTACCAATTCGGTGTTAAATTGGGTATTTTACATGTCTATTCTATGTTATGCCAATTGGGGTTGTTTCAAAACTCTTGTAATGGATTTATAAAAAAAAATAGTGCTGAAAATTCTATTTTAGTGAATACGGGTATTCACATAGTGTTCAAAGTGGGGGTTTTAATGGATTTTGTGTGCAAAACATTATTAAATTTTGTGAAGTTATTCTATTGAAATTGTAAAGGTTTTATTGAGTGATGTATGTGGTGAAAAGCATGTGTAGATACTATTTTGAGTTTATTATGACCATAAATGATGTTTTTATGTGATAATGTATTTTGTTAACATGTGAAAATGGTTTGAACACAATGGGGGAAACCCGGGTATCTAGGAGGAAAGATATGTACTAGTACGCTAGTGATCTGGAGCAGTTTTATCCCTATTTCACTGAGGAAAATGGATAATGGAAACACTAACAAAACAATATTGATGATGGTTGGGGACCACTAGGTTATGGGTATGTTCCCTTCTAGTGGATCGTGTATGAGAACAAATCTTTCTATGGTTACTTTACACCGAGATACGATATGGATGGGGCCCTAGACTAACTAGTGCCTAGGGGTGTTCCCGAGATTAGTGATCATTGAATCTTTTGTATTTATATTTGGAATATGGTTGTTTTGGATGGAAAATATAGTAGCTTACATGTTTTATTGAAATTTTCTCACTCATGGAAAATTCCATTTGAAAACTGTTTACATTTAAAAGTTACATTCTTTAGAAATTATTTCCACCACTTCTTGCTTATCAAAATTGGCAAGCTTTTTATCTTGTATCGATCACTATATGGAATATATTGGTGGTATACTCTTGGGATTAGTCTCAAACCCTACTTACACCCTGTGGGTTTAGGTATACATTATCATGTTAGACATAGGTAAAGGCAAGGCCTTTGGTGATGGCAGTTCGAGTTGTTAGTTCTCTTCCATGGTGCAGTGTTGTGGAGACAGCTTATGGGTGATGACTCATTGTCATGTGGAGTCCTTGGGGATATTTTTTACTACTTTTATGTGTCTTTGGAGATCTTTTTTTATGATTATACCTATTTATTAAGTTTTGGATTTTTTTTAAAGCTTGTTTGGCATTAATTTTCAGATTTGGTTTATCGATTGTTTTTGAAGTTTTATGTATCCATACTCAGGTAAATCATTCCCAAACAAAAATCTATGATATCCAGGCACATGTGATAGCCTGTGGGGATAAGTAATTCCCTTTGGGACTTTTCATGGGATGGGTTTGGTGCAGGTTTTTATGGAGACCAGATTCGGTTCGTGACAAGGTAACTGCAACTGATAAGTTATTGGCCTGAGTCTCTAAAAAACCAAAAGGCCCAAAAATATTGTGGTGAAATATTACCCGGTCTCCAAATCCATATGTGACCTAGAATCAGTGAGATAAGTAAATAGACCTGATCTGTGACCTCAAACTCTATAGGTCATCACCAACGATATGCATAGAATTTCTGTTTAGACTATGCTATAACCATCTATTTTTGAATCAGATAAACCTACTGAAAATTATCCTCAACTAGAAGTGATCTGAGTAGTGCTTTTTCCCCTACCTCTAGCTTGTACAGAGGTGATAATAATGACCTAACATAAAAATCCTCATAAGTTACCATCTTTATAGTATCTTGATAGCTATTATGTAGGATAATTAAACCAGGTGTATATACCACTCCCAAGAACCCCCAAAATCAAGGATGCATTCTCTAAACATGTCCTATAAAACTTATATTGTGCGCTCCAACTAGACATAGATCTGAAGGTGGTAGTCCATAATCAAAATCAATTATGTACCCAATTCCTTCGATAATCCTTGAAAAAACCGAGATATAAACTGGGTTTCCCTATTTGATACAATGGTATGAGGAACCCTATAAAGGAAAAAAATATCATTGATATAATGTATCTCAAGCCCATATACTAAGAAAGTCTCCTAAATTGGAAAAAAGTGGACAACCTACATCAGCTTGTCCACAATGACCCATACTGCTTCACTAACTCATGGTGACCTAGAAATCCCTATCATGAAATCCACCACAACATCATCCCATTTCCACTCAAGAATGGGTAAGTGTTGTAAGATCCTATAAGGTCAATAGTGTTCTAAATTCACCTACTGATAGGTGGAGTACCTAATGACAAAGCCTGTTATTTCCCATTTTATACCAGGCCACCAATACTGGCAGTGTAAATTTTGATACATCTTAGTAATACTGGGATGTACTTCCCAATATGAGGAATAAAATTCCTACATCATATACCCATGAATATGTAGAATATCATCCTCCCCAATCATCCAACCAGGATGTGGGTCCTCACTTTTCACATTCTCCCTTAGTAATAATTCCTCATAATATGACAACTGTTCCATACACAGCCTATTCATAAGAGTGGAAGGCACTTCAAACAATGAAAGAAAAGTCTACCCATGATTATATTACACGTCTAAGTGTATCTCAAAGAAAAAGGCAATCAATTTTCATTCATCACTAACCTCCTGAATTGCCTATTTTTGATTCTTCTAGATTAGAGCATCTGCTATTGTATTTCCTTTACTAGGAATATTTCCAAGATCAAAATCAAATTTCCATAGATACTCAACCCACATTCTCGACTGAAGGTTCATGTCACACTGTGTAAATATTTACTTGAGGCTTTGGTGGTCTGTGTAAACAAAAAAATGCTCTCCCATTAAATAGTGGCTCTAGAAATGAAAGGAGTGAACCAAGACTTCCAACTCAAAGATCGCACATTGTGTAATCCTACTCATGAGGTCTCAACTTGTGAGACCTGTACACTATGAATATATCTCCCTATATCTAGATAGATCCCAACCCAATGCCTAATGCATCATAATAAACTGTATAACTTCTAACATGATTTGGTAGAATTAGGATTGGTGTTGAAGTCAACCTACCTTTAAGATCCTTAAAAGAATTTTTCACATGTTTCAGAACATAAAAATTTCACCCCCATTTTTATCAATCAAATTAGAGGTGTAGATATATGTGAAAAGTATTGGATTAAGTACCTGTAATAACTGGAAAATCCTAAGAAACTCTGAATATCAAAGAAATTCTTAGGATACTCCCAAGAATCTATAATACTCACCTTATCTAGGTCCACATACACTCTTTTATCTCAGATAATGTGACTTAATAAGTGAACTTTATCTATACAGAACTGAAATGTTGAAATCGTAGAATAAAACCTATGCTCTCTTAGTGTATTCAAAGTGATGTAAAGGTGTTTAGAATGATCGTATCAAGTCTAATAATATAATAGGATTTGTTCCACAAAAAATACCATGAAAGAGTCCAAATACAGATAGAAAACTTGATTCATCAGTGCCATGAAAAATGTTGGTGCATTCATGAGGAAAGATAGAATAAATAAATACTCTTAAAGTTAACACTTACTAGGAATTGATGTATGAGGTATATTTTTTGGCTTGACATGTACCTGGTTATAAATTTATCTCAAATAATTTTTTGAGAAAACCTGATCTCCTTGGAGATGGTCCAGGTGGTCATCAATATAGGGTAAAGCATACCAAATTTTAACAATCAACTGGTTTAATTTTTGGTAATCCACACATAACCCAAGTGTTCCATTGACTTTATTGGTGAAAAGGACCAATGAACCCCTAGAGAAGTAATGGTTTGTATAAAACCCTTTTCTTGTAAGTCCTCTAGATTTCTTTTGATCTCATGTAACTCAGTAGTGGCCAACCTATAAGTAGGAATGGATACTGGTGGAGCTCTTGAAACCATCTCAATAGAGAACTCCACATCTCAATTAGGAGGTAAACCAAAAGATTCATATGGGAATACATCCTTGAAACAATCTATTAATAAAGGTAATTAAGCTTATGTCATTACCTGATTGTACAGATAATGGCTAACAACCTGAGATATCATTCCACACATCCCACGATGCTATGGTCCAGCTCTACCCACCTAGATATCCCACTCTCCCATGTGGTTTTCCTTACCACCCTCTAATTATGTGAAGGATACTCTCCAATGATAGAAATATACATGGGAATGATAAGGAACTAACCAATCAATTTTGAGTATGTCTTCAAATACAATCATCTTGATAACAAAGAGATTCCATAAAAAGTGATACCCACCTTTCATAAGGGGGAATTCCCTACACTAGCATATATTCTTCAATCGATTCCCCAACAGAGTAATGGGTGTCATTACACCATCATAAAACTACAAATAGATCCCAAGGATCTCCAAAAAAGATATATGTATGAAATAATGTGAATCACATGTATCAAAATAGGAAGATACTAGAGTAGAATCTACTAAGAGAATATATCTCACTATAGAAAACTTGATATTCTACTCCTCATTTATAGGATGAACTGAATATATCTGGCCTGAAACATGGCTTTGATAAATATCATGAATACCCTGAGAAGACCCAATCTACTATCGAGGGGTATTTAGTATCTAGCTCCCCCAACTACGACCACCCCCTCAGCATGAATGACCGATAGTATTCCAGCTCATGGCCCGACGCGAAGTTGTGAATTCCACTCCTGAACCTAGAGTCAGTGTCGACCCCCTATCACTATCTACTGAAGGGAAGGTCCTAAAAATGTTGTAGATTGACCATCCTGCTATAGGATCAGTACTTGACCAGGTCTCTATCACACTAGCTCCTCATGTGTCCCCACCTTCCACACTAGTGACAAAAGATAGAGCTATTAAAACTCACACCCTGGTTAGTATTACCCTCACGAGAAGTCTAAAAATTTCACTTCATGATACCTGACACTAAACCACTAGGTCTAAAAGCCTCACTACCCTTCTCTAGTCCCCAATCTTCCCTTTGGTTATATTCAATAAAAATCACTTGATTTACTATATCAGTTATGGTAGTCAATAGAAATATGTTCACTAGTGATTGAATGAAAATCTTTAGAACTTACTCAAAGAGTATAACCCAATATGACTCATCAGAAAGATAGATGGTCACAAAACATTGAATCTCTGTAAAGAAGGCCGAGTACTCCAAATAGTCATAGCACCCTACTCTAGATTTATAAACTCACTAGTCTGTTCAGCCCTCAATGTATGAGAAAAAAGTAGTTATAAAATATGGCTTATAATTCCCTCCAAACCATATCTTTAATCTTATCAACCTAGTTTAGAACATCCCACCAGCACATAGAATCTCCCTTAAGCATATACATCATGATCTTGAATCCCCACTCTGGAGGATTCTTCATATTCTCAAAGATCTATGAGATAGTTTTAAGCCATAACTCAACATCCTATGGACCAACATCCATAAAAAAAGTGGGTGGATGCTGCTGCTGGAACACATGTGTCAATTATTCCATATCCAATGCAGGATGTGGGGCTCCCTAAATGGTCTAATTAAATAGTTGGAAACCCTATCATAACTAGTCATCGACACCAATATTAAGAACAATGGTCAGTGCCACAAGTGTCACTATTGGAGGTTATACTGGTGGATTAGGGCCCACCACCTACAGAGTGTGGTCATCGCTACCCTCCAAGTGCATGACTTGAGGGTGTAATGGTGGAATACCTCTAAAAATGCCAACCACATGCCTCATAAAATATTTGGAAACATCCAAATCACAAATATAAATATCGGAAATGTATAAGAGTTCCTATAACCAATCCATACCCCTCTTCCTGCACCTAAATCCAGAACTGGGTAATAATAATAATCATAAAGAACACTAGAGACACTGCCTACTACACACTATTAAGGTCTATTATAGGTCAAGATCTTTGTTTCACAACACTTGTCCCAGAATATGAACTATTAATTTAAATTTATAGAGGAAACACCCTTTAAGTTTCAATTAGAAACTCTATTTAACGGTGGCCTTTCCACTTTAGAATTCAAAATCATTTAAATTTGTATTATCATTATAATTATATTTAAATGGTTGAATTATAGAGATTACCATTTCCATTTTATAAAGGCCCATGAACTTTATAAATTGAACTATGTAATCAATGTAATCACAACCACAACATGTTCCATTCCATGCGACCAATGGCCCATGATTCAATGTTACATAATTGACTACTTAATGTGTCTATATTAATATATGTAGTAAAACAATGTTAGGTAAATGCAGGAGAATTAAGAACCAATTATGATTCTTGGTCCCCTGTACAAAATTTTATTTGAATAACATTTATATCACACAAGGCACACAGAATAATGTCATGCAGTCAAGAAATGCATCCTATATAGCATGAATGTGAATTTCCAGCACTCATAAAATGATGCATGATCTATGGTTCCTTTATATATCGATCCAAGGATTAAGTGACACCCTCAATCATAATAATAATAACATCATGTATCATGTGACCCAATTATGGAATCAAATAAACTGTAATAAGCACAATCCAAAACATAATATCCCATCCCAGGAAATTTTGGATTTTTTCTATACACGGGGTAGCCAATCCTAAGAAAAAATCATTACCAAATTCCAAAAAATTCCTAAAATCCTATATAATATTCCCAAATTACAAGACAAAAGAAAATAAATGTCTCTGATACCACTTTGTAACATCCCAACCTGGGAGCCACTAAACGGTGACCTGGGACGGCGGGTCACATGGCCTCAGGCACACCTCACCATACGCCAGAGGCTACTGACTAGTAGTGGGGGTCTAAGGTATTAAAATGGGAAGACTAAACCCTCATGATAATAGTCATACAACAATTTCATAACAGATAAATAGCGGAAGATAGATATAATAATAATTCACAATGGTGGTAAATTATCCAGAGAGTACAGATAAAAAAGGCAGAGGCAATATCAAATATTACATGATGAATATGTCATGAGTCTATAAAAAAAGTTAGGGAATACATGGTGATATAAATATATTATAATACATATTTCAAAAGTACAAAAATACCAAAATGACCATATCTAGATAGCATCGCGAGCCACAACTCGGTCTTATACTCCCCCGCTTCTATGCACAATCAATCAAGCATAATAAAGTGGGGTTTTCCCTAGTCCCTACATGTATCCATGATGTATTTTTTTGTACCCAACAACATACACAATAGTGTGGGAGATAACAATTACTAGACCACCAAAAATGATGTCTATAACAAGTCCAGTATGTGAATATATGTAGAGGTAGTGTGCAAAATATAACTGGAATAAAGTAAATGTGATACTATATAGCATACCATGGATCACTATAAATAAGTAACTGTAAAAATGACTAACTATAATGAATGGTAAATATATCATCCATGGCTATACCTAGTAATCAAGTGTCATACCCACATGTCCAGATCCAAGGAGTAGAAATATTCAAGGCATCCAATGTAATCTGGATCCATGGATGGAATTAAAATTATTTTGGATCCATGGAGTAGAAATTTCCATGGAATCAAAAGTAGTCCTTAGTATGATACCAAGCCATCCATTATAAACATGATAATATAAGTAAATAAATGTCCATTCATTAAGTATTACCTTTATCATTTAACCCATTTAATAAACCATTTAATATTAAAACACAATCCATGAGTTCATCCAAATCATTTCACAGTTTTCATTTAAATAATTGAACCATTTTAATAACATGAAATCAAATGGAGAGGAGGTATAATCCCTATCATAATTTCTCACTTGGTTCATTAAGGCTCCCTCTACAAATGGATAGATCATACAACCCAATGGGGATACTTATCATGGGTAGCTACATGAACACACCTTAAAGGTGGTTCGTGTTGAGTTTGATAGCCTCCTACCATCACATATTGCTAAATGGGAAACCTAAAAAGGTACCATTAATTTAAAAAGGCATTCAATCAATTTAGTATAATTTCTTAGAAAATATGGTGTATAGAACAATGATAAAGAGATATAAAATAGTTAGACTTCTAGGGAAAAAGTATAAACCACCTACCTTATGCCTATGGTAGAACACTCATCAAATATCAGTTCCTAAATTGACCTAGATTAGAAGAAAATGGAAAATAGATGAATTCATTAGAAATAGGGAATATTAGATTGCCCCAAAATAGCATCATTGATTGGAAGAATAATGAAGAAATGAGCCTAAGGACTAAATCACTCATTGATGGATATCTAATAAGATGAATAATTATTGAATCGTACGTCGGATGATGAAACTACATCAAATTCGAGATCAAGGCTTGAAAAAGATCTCAAAGGAGGAGAATAAGACCTAATTCCCATTGAATGAGGAAATAAGAAATTGGGTTTATGTTATAATAATTTTAAGGTTGAAAAGGTAATTTTACCCAAAATATAGGGGTCACACAGTTTGGCCACACGATTGGCCAAACTCTGTACCAACTGTTCACCCTTTACTATCCAAGGAGGGACCATGCACATTTTACACACATAATTTAAGAAACCATTAAAGAACCATGTTTTTTTGGCTCTGTTAAAAATTGAAGAGTCCCCGCACAGGCATGCAGCTTGGGTTTTATGGTTAGGGAAAATCATTTATCCCTCTTCTGTTCCCTAAAACACCTCTCACGGTTGGCAGTGACCATGCGGCTTGGGTGGCACAATTTATACTAACCATGTGGCCCAAATTCTTCTTCCAAAACTGAATCCTACGGGCTATGAAGAAGCCCAAAACACCCTTGAAACTCTAGTGCCCAAATTAGGCCCTCAAATTTTTCCAAAACCAAGGAATTAAACTATAATTAAAAATATCCATAACTCATAGAAAAAATAAGGATCTTACGATCACCATGGGGTGAACCTATTCTTTTTGTTATAAAGAAAGATGGTTCAATGTGTCTTTATCATTGATTATCAATAACTTAACATGATAAAAATAAAGAACATTTATCATTTATCTTATATTGACGACTTTTTTGATCAACTATGCAAAGATCAATACTTTTCAAAGATTAAAATTCATTTAGGTTACCATCAATTTCGGGTTAATAAATAGGATGTGACGAATACAACCTTCCATACGATATATGGTCATTATGAATTTTTCGTAATTACATTTGAACATACTAAATTCCCTTCCATATACATGGATCTAATGAATAGAGTATTTATAGGTTACATCAATTAGTTTATTATAGTCTTTATATATGATATTATTATGTATTTAATGAGAAAGGAAGAGAAGTAAGATAATTTAAGGATTCTTTTAAAGACCTTGGAAAAGGACCAATTATATAAAAAAATCATCATGTTTTAATTATGTCTACAAAAAGTTTCATCCTGGGGTAATATAATCTCATTTTAATGTATATCGATATATCCATTAGAGACAAAAGTTAGTAACAAATGACATATATCAACCTTGGTATCTAAGAAACATATTTTTGTTGGGTTTTTTTGGATACTATCAATTCTATTTGAGGGATTTCTTAGAACTATCTAATATACTAACCAAGATTACAAATAATAGAGCCATGTTTCTATAGATTGATGAATGTGAGGAAAATTTCATAGAGCTAGAAAGAAGTTTCATTGGAAGAATTGTGCTCACAGTACCCTATATTTTAGAAGATTTTATGATCTATAATGATGCATTAAAAAAGGGATAGTGACGTGTCCTCATGAATATTGACACACTAAGTAAAAATTATTGTGAAAAATTACACGACTCGTGATTTAAAGATGTAAGTGATAATTTTTGCATTGGAAATATAGATGAATTATCTTTAGGGTAAAATATGTCCTATATGTACTGATCATAAAATCTTTAAATATATATATATTCTCATAGAAAGAGTTAAATATATTCCAAATAAGATAATTGGAATTGATTAATGATTATGACTATTCAAGACACTACCACCCTAGGTTGGAGAAAAAGGTGGATGATGCTCTATTTCAGAAGGACCATTCAAGTTTTTCCATGAATTTAATTGAAAAAGATCCATTATTTATGGATTTTTAGAAGAAAGACCTTGAAATTATGAGTATAAGAGAGATATCATATCTATCTCATATGAATGTTCTACCATCCATCCATGTGAGGATTAAATATGCATAGAAGGATGATGTGAAACTATATAGAAAAGTTATAAGTGTTCCATAGTTCAACAATGATCATGACAGAATGAAAAGGTTCAAAAACTTAGTAGGTGTCCCATTAATGAAAATTTAAAGAAGGTGCTATTTGATGTATCTCCTAGTTCATCATTCTATATTCATCCAGGATGTATGAGGATGGATATATATCTAAAAGATTATTCCTAGTAGGACAATATGGAATGGGATATTGCAGAGTATGTACCCCAATGCCAGGTATGTCAGAAAGTTAAGGCTAAGAGACATATGTCTAAGGGCATGTTACAATAATTTCCCATAGCTAAATGGAAATGAAAAAATGTCACCACTAATTTCATCATCAGACTCACAGAAACATCTAAAGGGCATAATGATATTTTGGGTAGAGTCAATCACCTTATGAAGTTAAAACATTTCATTTTAATAAGAGAATTAATATTTATCCCATGATCTGCTTTTCTGGATAAACATGATGGTTATCGTATGATTTCATGGAGTACCACATTATATTATATATGACTAGGATATGAGGTCTACCTTGATATTTTTGATAAGTCATCGAAAATATTTGAACGCAAATTAAATCTTTTTTCACTGCATATCATCCTCATAAAAATGATTAGTTGGAGAGGATGATAAAAACCCCAGAGGATACACTGATATCCCATTTTATAGATTATAAAGGTGACAGTGATCAATACATTCCTTAAGTGTATTTTTATTATCACAATAGCTTTTAATCGATAATTCAAATGAATCCTTATGAAGTAATTTATGGAAGGTAAGTGATAGAATCCAATGTGTTGGAATGAAGTTAGAGAATTAAAGATATTGGGTCCTAAGATAGCTATGAAAATGTAAGATAAGGTTAGATCATTTCAACAACACATCAAGGAAGCTCAAAGTCAGCATAAAAGTTTTGATGCAAATCATCGATGAGATCTAGAGTTTGAAGTTGGTGATAATGTATTCTTATGAATTTATCCTAGGAATAAGGTTATGGTATTATAGAGAAGGGAAAATTAAGCACTTGATATATCAGTCCTTTAAAAATTCTTGATCGTATCAGGATAATTATTTATCACTTGACACTTCCATTGAATGTCTCTCAAGTTCACGATGTGTTCCATGTATCTATCCAGAGGAAGTACATACTTCATCCTTCACATATAATGAACCCATATATTGTACCATTAGTGCATGATCAATCTTATAAGGAACAACCTAAAGAGATTCTTTATGATTGAGAGAAAATGCAGCAGATCAAGACCACTACCCTGGTCATTATTTTTGGGTGAAATAATAAATTTGTGGAAGCTATGTGGGAACCTGAGGATGTGATTGGTGTCATGACCCATCCCCCAGGGCCCATGCTTTGACATACCCCAAGCCCGCCTCCCGAAGGCTAGGGGATGACAACTAGCGGTGAAGGCATCAGCCTGCAAGTGGGATGCATTTTCCTAAGTACTTGTACGGACACACACACCCAACCATATCCCACAAACTGAAAGGTGAAAAGAAGTATACTGAAACAAGTAATGAGTATAAGTTCAGCTAAAAAAAGTGGCCCAAAATATAAACCCAAAAAATAACTAAAAATAAGAAATTAAAAAGGGACTCGGGAATCAATTTCTGGAAAACCCCACCTGATGGTAATATTAGTGTAGCTATTGGAATCCAAGGTAGTACGTCATGTCTGCCTAATCCCACTAGGCCCACCTGCTCCTAGGCCACCAAGTCCTCTGTCAAAATGTTCGTCGTCTGCATAAGACACAACACGTATGGGCAAAACCCGTGTAGGGGTGAGTAACACAATACTCAATAGGGGACCCCAGTCCACTTGGAGAAATACCACAAAACAACCACACAAAAAATTCCACAATGTAAGGAAAACTCACACTAGGTGTTTTCTAGAGTAGGAAAGGTTCATCTGTTATAGTGATTAATATTTCGTACTATTGAGGGACTCATTCCTAATAAATCGCTACTCATCTACCGGTCCACTAAGGATCCACAAAGTTTCTGCTCGTTTGTCAGGCTACTAAGAATACACCTGAATGCTACTCATCTGTCAGGCAACTAAGGATCCATATGGATCCTTTTTTTGTCAGGCCACTAAGGATCCGAACGGCTACAACTCGTCTACTAGGCCACTAAGGATCCACATGACTACTTCTCAAGCCATCAGTCATACCTCAACTAGAATGAAGTCCCACATAGAATAACCGAAAGGACCATCTCATCATAAGGGTTCCAATGTAATAGATGGAAAGTCGAACAGACGCCTGATCTATAAGATATTAGGGTTTTAGTAATCAGGGGTTGGTTGCATCTGGGCGCCGTCTGACTCGGTCGGATCGACCCGACCAACCCGGCCTGGGTGTCCCACATACCCCGGTTTAATTTGAATGGCCCGACCTTACCTGGTTCGGGTCAGGGTGGGCCCGGTCATACTTGGCCAGTGGGATAGGCCCAATGGGCCTCGTTGGGTCCGACCCAGCTTGGCCTGAGGTCCAGCCTGCCAGGTCGCCCGACGACCTAGTCTTATCCGACCCGGCCCGAACCGTGCGGGTCTAGTCTACCGGCATAGGTCTGGCACACTGGGTGTAGATCCGACCCACCAGTGTGGGTCCGGTCCACCAGTGTGGGTCCAGCCCAACTCACTAGCTAGGGGTGTGACCCACCAGTTGGAGCCCGGTTCACCATGGGCGGACTAGTGGTGTGCACCCGAGATGAGGTAGCTTCCACTGTATCCCCTCTGTTTTTCGAATGCGGCCCTCATGTTGCAGGATTCTCCTCCTACATGGTGCCTAGCGTGGTCGATGGGCCGCAGCCTCCCCTCTGCCGCGGTCGAGCGGCCGTGGATCGCCAGGTCTCCCAGGCAGCCCGGACGCGGGCCGCCGCCTCCCTCTGCCCACAAAAGCCTCCGCGGGACACTTCCGGTGCACTAATGATTCCTTCTACGGGCCATCCGAGTTTCTATGGTGGTCCATCACTCGATCTTCCTGTGCCTACATGATCTGAAGGGCATCACCTTCCCTATGAAGGCTTTAAACTTGCATTTCCGCCATTGGAAAATTGTCCACCAAGAATGCACAAGGCGTTGGGCGGTAGGGATTTGTTTATGTCATCCCACACCCTATGCGTTAGAGGTTTAAAGGAGGGGAGGCTCAAGATTAAAATTCTATCAATAATAAAATTAATCCCGAATAGAAAACCCTAGAATGACACCCTCATACAAGAACACACGATCCACAGATTAACATGTTTATGGGTTAATCCACGTTCGTTGTTTATAATATAAAACGCAGAAAACATTAAAATAATTCAAAAACCCTACCTTGTTGACATTCATTTCCACACGTTTCATCCTTGAGGGTCCAAGAGGTAAATGGAGTTTGTCATTCTTCAACATACGTCGAAGTAGATGATGTCCCAACGACATTCATCATTCTTTGTTGGGGAGGAAATCTGTCAGAGGTTCATCATTATTCACTGGGGAGGAAATCCATCGAATTTTAATTAGATAATCATCACAGTTTAATCCTCTTTACACCAACATGTAAAATATTAAAAAGAAAACGCATCGCAGTGTTTCTGTTATGCTGCGACGTCGCGCCGTTATACTATATTATTTATGAAACAATGTCGTTGTTATTCATCATTAAAGCATTGTTAATCTATGTGTTAATAATAAATTAATGAGTTTTATTAATGAATCTCATTATTTCCTCGCTGCTGCACCGCAGCGTATCCGTGCCACCGCTCACCGGTGAGAAAAGAAATAAATTAACTTTATAAGTTATTTTATTATTTTTCATGAAAATTCCAAAACTTAACTTTACTGTTCGGCCCTTGACAACCAAAGTTAAGTCCATTATAGGTGAATCCAGATATTCTGAGTTCAACGATGCCCTCGTATTTTAGATCAGAGCACCGATTTAAAAGTTAGAAAAACCCACCCACATGTTTAATTAAATAAACCTTAAAAAAGGTTCAAAAATTAACTTTCACCCTCAACCCATGCTAGTAGAGGATGGGATCCTCCTAAGGGTAAGACACACTCACGATCTCAACTATACTCTTAGATTTTCAATATGAGTTACCATTTAGGAGTTATAGGGATTTTACAATAAAATAATTGTTACACAATTATTTTATTTATGGTAAAAAACTAACTTTCACTGGTGTCCCGCACTGGCCAATGTTTGGATCTGCCTTAGGAAACCATACCCTCATGCGATTAGAAGTGGTCTCAGGTTTTTAATTCGAGTTACCATTAATTAGTTATAAGCATTTAAAAAATAAAATAATTTTATTTAATTATTTTATTTATGGTTATGCCACTTTTGGGTTTTCTCACTGGAGGCCTGCGTCGTCTAAACTTAAGTTACGCCTAAGGTAAACTTGCCATCCTTAACACAACAGTGCCACCATATTTTGATCTGAGCAATCATTTAAGAGTTATTCCACTTTTTTCAGGAAAACCGCTCACATGCACTATTTAAAGCTTAACATTTTTCAATGGATCATTCCGGGCACTCTGGGCCTCAGAATCGCACACTGTCTCAGCGCCTGGTCTTGAAATAATTTTATATAATTAAAAAAATAATATAGAAATTCAAGGGTTTTCAATTTATATTAATTAATTATATCAAATAAAATTTTCAATAATATATTCAATAAAATATTTTAATATTAATTTATTTTTTTACATGGTAAGGAATGAAGGTAAACTCAGTTTTATGCTTAAAAATGTATTTTTGCTAAAAACAGTTTTGTTGTGTTTTGTGAACATATATTAAAATGAATTTGTTACACTTATATAGATTGAATTTGAAAAAATATATTAAATATTTGAAAAAATAATAATTAAAATTATATAATAATTCAACTTTATATGTTTCATTTGGTATAATAACTTAGGTAAAAATTATTTACTGAGGTAAATGTCAAAAGGGGTTAATGAGGGGTTAAACTAAAGAGATAAGGGTTAAAATGACCTAAAATCATTTATACATACTATTTTATGGTTTTATTTTGATTATATCTCGTATTATCTTCCATATAAGTCATTTTAGACCCATTTTTTTAGTAAAATATTAAAATATTTTGATCTTTTGAAACATTCCAACCATGTTCTCTCCATCAATTATAAAAGGACAACACATCTCCTATGTTGTTCAAAATTCAAGAGCCACATAGATTCACCAAAAAACACCAAAATAATTTCTTAAAATCCCTTCCCATTCCCTATAATTATTTTTTTGATCAGAATACCACCCTATGAGGGATTTAGTTATAAACCTAAGGTGGTTTTCTGAAGAAGAGGTATATGTTCTTACAGATATTTTTCTTGTTTAATTATTATTAAACTTATTATAAATATTTTGTATCCATACTAAACTAATTATTATAGTATGATCAATATAATTAGATGTTATTAGGATGATGGGACAACCATTTTCCACCTTCATTCCAAGAAATAGGAAATGAAAGTATTTCCCATTCATATGTGTGGACTACCGCCTCCACGTATAGATATGATTCATTATCCATCACCATAATTTAGGATTGGTTATTATGATCAAATTATTATTTATATATTATATTTATTATGTAACAAACTTAATTTTTTATGAAATATTTCTCTTTAAATAATTTTATTTCTTTAATGGCTTGCATTACACCCAACAACGAGTTTAGATGAACCAGACAACATTATTAAAATATCATGTGTCTATTATCTCCTAGAAATTGGATTGGTGGGTATGTATAGTAATAAATAAATTATGAAAAATTTATATTATACACATTTATAAACTTAATTCATTAGTTATCAAATGATTAGAGTAAAAAATAGAAACTTTTTTGGTAATAAAAGTAATGTTTTTTCTGAAAAATTATTTTTATGCGTGCAATGTATTTTTATTAATAAATTAAATTAATCACTATTGGTGAATTATTTTAATAAAATTTATATATTATTTACTTCATCAAATTATTTAAAATAATTAATTATTTATTTAAGCATAAGATAATAACAAATCCAGTTTAATGATTAAAAATGATTTGTTTTTCCAAAAAATGATTTCCATCACATGTTACGTGCTTATTTTAATATTAATTTAAAATAGTTCTAGAAATTGAAGTTGGTAAAATTGATTCCATATTTGGAATCATTAGTTTCAAATTTTTTTAATTTCCTCCATTTAATTTTGTTCAACATGAATAGTAACTGTGCTAAAATTTATCATATCGGTAAAGGGTAAATCAGGTAAATCTAGGTTAAAGATAGGTAAAAGGTCTTAATTTTTCATTCTAATTATATTTTTATGAATTTAAATATACCATTAACACCTTATGTTCTCAATTTAGTTGTTTAATGGACACTTGTTCATGAAAATGACATATATATTATTTAAATCAATAAATGTTACAAAATGTTAGTCTCTTTGTTTTTAATGCCTCTTATGCATCCAAATAGGGTAAAAAGTAAGTTATGAAAGAATATAAGTGTATTTTTTATATTAATAAATTATTTTCATGATACATATTTTTTTTAATTTTTAGTAATTATATAATGGCCTTAATTTCATATACAACACTGATGCAGTATATGTCTAATTAATAAAAAAAATTAATAAATGATTTTAAAAATATTAAAATAAATATAATTTTAATAAGGTATATGTGAAAAGAATTTTATATGTGAATATAACATATTATTATTGTGTTATAATATTATATTTTAATTATAACTTTGTCTTTTTGTCTTTTAAGTCAAATTAAGTGAATAATGTCTAAATTGGAAATACTGATATTTTATGAGAATAATATTTTTTTAAATCACATAAAAAAAATAAAACAGAAAAAATAGTATAATATATGGTCTAAATTTTTATCTAGTTTCCATTTATAGTCCGTTTTGAACCATTTGGATTGTGATTGAATTAATTATTTTTTAATATTTTAAGAAATTCCCAGAGTGCCCCTCCCCTCTCTTATAAAAGGACATCTTTCCTTTCTCTTCTTCACATAATATTGAGCATTATATATCTACCATACTCTTAGATATTCTATTATAAACTTCCCTAGTTACATTTTAAAGGTTTTAGTTTTCTCAAAAACTAACTATAGGATCCTTAAGAGGAGATCGAAAGGAGTTCTTTCCAAGAAGAGTTAATCGACTTAACAGATCACTTTCTTTTATACTATTATTTAACTTTTATAAATCTATATTATGTATAATAAAATAATAAAATCATTATTATAAATATTCTTAAATTTTATTATGATTATTAAAACACCATTATGCACCCTCTTTCCCATCAAACAAGAAGTAAAAGTATTTCTCTTGTGTATGTACGACTTACAGTATCCACGTAGAGATACAAATCATTTTTAATAACCATATTTTATAGATGTGTATTATGATGGGTTTAATATTTATATATTATACTTATTAAATAATTTGAATTAAGTATTTTTAATATAAAATCTACCTTCTTACCTTCCAAACCATTGGAAAATGGTAACATCGTTTGTGTGTATGTATGGACTACCACCTCCACGAAGCGATGCGATTAATTTCTCATTTTCATTTTATATGAATGGTAATAAGGATATATTTATTAGTAGATATGATATATATATATATAAATAATTATTCTATAAATGTGAATTAATATTCACCTTTATTTCATTCCATTAGTTGAAAAATAGAAAAATCGTTCAAGCCTACGTACGGCCTACCATCTCCATGAACGGTGTGATTTATTTTTATAACTCTAAATTATTATGAATGATTATAAACATATATATAATTAATATATATTATATTTATACTATTATTAACATTATTTAAATCATGTAACAATGATCAATGTATAAGTAACGAGAATACCGAACCGAAACATGCATGGAAAATGAAGCAGTTATCACACAGAAAAGAGAATTTAATAACAAATTATTAATAAAAAGATGATAATATGTTATAAATAAATCATAAATATCATGATAGATATTAATATGGTTATTTAATACATTTATAATAAATCCATATTTATTATATAGGAGGTATGGACATGAATGAGGAATGGAAAGACTTGGATTACGAGTTATATTTCACAATTTCACCAATATTCGATATTGTTTATGTTTAAGTCTCCAAAGGGGAATATTTTACTTCTATATCCATGTTTTATAAAAAAATTAAATAAGGATTTTATTATTCTCCTATGATTTTTTAAATTCATTTTTACCCATGTTTGAACTTTTACAAATTGGTTTAGAAGTAATCTTTTTGTTGTTTTCCAAAGGAGGTACTTTGTGACTTTGCCGACAAAAGTATGGAATGAATGTTTTTAACTTATAATATATGAACATAATTTACAATCTCCATTATTACTCGAATCATTTATTCTTCATTTAAAATTTTACAAGTTTCTTTTCCAATAAAATGGTTTCTTTATTACATGTGTAGTTTTTTGGTTTTGAAATTTGATTTTCAAATTTAAAGAGATTTCTTCCTCAATAATTTTATAATGACATTTTAATGGTATATATATTCATCAATGACAAGCATAATTTATTCTACATAGGATTTTGTTTGGGTTATTATCCAAGGATACCATCCTTATTCTTTCTTTTCATGGATTATGGTTATGATGAAAAATGTTTATGAAACCATTTCCATGGGTTATGATATGATGAAGTGTTTATGAAAACCATATATTTTCATGGGTTCTAATATGATAAATTTCTTCAGATCTAATGGAACACATATGTATTGTTTTAATTAGGTAATTGGTGAGACCAATATATCCCTCCAATTCATTGGGTAAAGTATTATATCTCTTGAGATAGTTATGGGAAGCAAATCAATGTGCTTGGTCCGTTATGTAAAACAATTTGATGTTGTTGATCCACTATTAGGAATATGTGTTGATGCATAATCTGATAGTATTGTTAGTTAAACTTGACATATTAAATGTATTCTATACTTATGATGGTTCCACACACATTTAAGCCATGAACTTATAGTTTATTATTGAGTTACAATGAGTTCTACTTCTTATGATTCATGTATTATTAAATGATAATGTTTTATACCATAACTCATGTTTATGTTATATTTAAGATTTGGTATGAACTTTTTAAGTTATGGTAATGGTCTCACACCTTTATAATTATCTTATGATTTCACATGATCATCGATTGATATCTCCCATAATTACCCATACTATGCATCTGAGCATACCCTTTTCTTCTGTTTTCTTTCCCTAAGTTGTGAAGAATGTTTTTAGTAGGGTATTCCTATGAAGAGTAATATTAGAGGAGTTCCTAGTGGGTTTTGTTTAAGATATTTTATAAAATAAGAATATTTTATATCTACTGTCTAAATACTATAAACGTTTACATTTATGGTGTAGATTGTATTGATATGTATTGAATATTAATCTAAATATGTGTAATATTTATATATGAAAAGCTTGGTCTACTATAGTTGGTATCAAATTAGGGTTTAGTTGATATTTTTAGATTAGGGTCATAATTTTTTTATGAAAAACCTAGTGACAGGTCTAAGTATATTATAAAATCCAACAGTCTTGTTAACGATCATGAATAACCTAGGTTAAACCTAAGGTGTCATAGAATAATGTGTTTTGATTTAGATATACTATAAATTATTTTTCAGAATTATGTGGCTTTTTCATTATGAATATTGTTTCTCACATAATGATTTTTGGTTTTAGTAAATGGATAGAAACCTAAAGGAATCATGTTAATGATGACTACGATGTACAATATAATGATTATCCACCCAAGGAACTGAATTTTATGGGAGTCGGAATAAAAAATTTTACTGTAATTCTTATAAAACTTTATTAGGAATGAATCATGATGAGTTTCTAAATTATCAAAGTAGGTAACCACATACTGTTGATTTTTTATAAAGAAACATCCACATCATTTTAGTGAATATTATAATCCACTAGTGTTTGAGTCATAGATCATCACCATTGAAAAAATATTTTCCCTTCTTCAATGCTCAATACATTAAATTTTTTTCTTTATCATCTGGAAGGTGAAGAAAATCAATGGAGGAATATTATCATGAATATAAATAAATTAAATCCATGAAATTGGATGAGTTTAAGGGGATATTATTTAGTAATTACTTTCCTCATATTCTATGTACAAATATGGGTATTAAATTTCTTTAGTTGAATCAAAAAAAATGATGAATCTATTGGTACATATGAGGAAAATTTTACAAGGCTTATATGGTATGCCTCTAGTTTAATTATCAACCCTAAAAATAAAATTGATCTATTATTTGGTGGCTTAAAACTAATTCTCAAAAAGACATTAGTAATAAGAGACTTTAGTATCTATGAATAAATAATTTTATGTGCACTCAATGTAGAAATATAAATTGGATATTCCCACAATTCCCATGGTTTTGATAAGAAAATAAAGATGAAGTCTCAGGAAAACTCAAATAAATCTCATATTGGAAAACAATTAAATCCATATACATGCCATAAATGTGGGAAGAAGCATCAATGGAAATGTGTGAATGGAACTTGAAGGTTCTTTAAATGTGGAAAGGTGTTTCATATAACCCATGAATGTCAAAAGTCAATAAATGTTTCAGTTAATTATATAGAGGAAAAGAAGATTCCAATTAATTCCCCACCCATCATTTAATACTTAAAATTCAAGAAGTATGGCCATTATTCCAACTAGTTCATGAATTATAAATATTTTTATGATCATCATCGACAACCTAATAATCCCAAAGACAGAGAAAAATATCATGTGATCATGACTGCCAAAGTGGGTTATGAGAATGCCATGGTGAAAGGTATACTTATCATCCACCCTAGAACACATAATGTCTTATTTGATTATGGATCCACCAACTCTTTTATTTATAAGGAATTTACTAAGGGTGTCACTGTATCACCTCAATTATTAGATGTTGAGTTAGCTGTGAAAACTCATAATAGTACAACAATCATATCTAAATTGTATAATTTCTCTCTGATTTATGTTTGTGGGAAAGTGCTTCCTATAAATCGTGGGATTATTCCTTTTAGTTTAATTTGATGTGATTCTTGGAATGAACTGTATTTCTCTATATGGATCCCATATCAATTACCAAGGAAGCGAAGTCAAATTTCATATTTTGAATGAACCTATAATCAATTATCAATGTGAGTATCAATATGAACTTACAATGAAAATTGTTTCCACATTTTGGGTCCAAATTTCTATACATGAAGGTTATAAATTTCATATGGTTGGGGAGAAACTCAAAATTAAGGATACAACTATTGTAAAATATTTTCATGATGTATTTACAAAATAATTTCTAGGTCTTCCAAGGAATATTGAATTTAAGTTTTTAATATAAATCATACCTAGTGGTATGTCTATTTCAATTAATCATTATAGAATGAACTCAATTGAGTTGGAAGAATCGAATAATAAACTCAAGGAGAATCTTGAAGAGGTATTCTTTAAACCAAGTGCATCACCTTAGGGTGCACCTGTTTTATTTTTTAAGAATAAATATGGATCAATGAGGCACTGTATTGATTATTGAGAACTTAAATAGATCACTATCAAGAAAAATTATCCTCTACCCCATATTGATGAATAATTTGATCAACTACACAAAGCTCAATACCTTTTCAAGATTCAAATTTATTCCATATATCATCAATTGAGTACAAAGAAATAGGATATACCCAATATGACATTCTGTACAATGTATGGGAACTATGAATTTATAGTGATGCCTTTTGGTCATAATAATTCGCCCTATATATTTATAGATTTAATATATATAGTAACTATAGATTACATTGATTAGTTTATGGAAGTATTTATATATGGTATACTTTTATATTCTAAGATAAAGGAAGAGTACAAAGATCGCTTGAGGATTTTGTTGAAGTCCTTGAGGAGGAAAAAATATATGAAAAACTTACCAAGTTTTAATTTTGGATTTGAAATGTTTCTTTCTTTCATCATATAATCTCAATTGAGGGTATATTATTAGATCCTTATAAGACATAAGTTATTGAGAAATAGGCTAGATCAACCATGGTAACTTAAATATATAGTTTTCCTATGACAGATGGATATTATCAATGTTTTTATGATATTTATCATGATTATATAATCCACTCACAAGGTTTAATTAGAAATGAGTTAAGTTAACATGGATATAGGAATGTTAATAGAATTTAAAGGGGATGTAAATAAGGTTGGTAAGTGAAATTATTCTCATACTACACTATAATGGATAAAGTTTTTTGATCTATAGTGATGAATCAAAGAAGGTAATGGTGTAACAACCCAATGTTTTATTAATGAAAATTTCTCTTGATCTAATTAAATTTATTATTATGTAAAATGGTTATATAAAACATATTCAATTATTTGGTTTCATGTTTTTTGGATTTTTAAAATACCATTAAGAATTGTTATCATTGCTAATATAGATGTTGAACAGTGATCTCATGATTAGTATAAATATAGGGCTTTAAAAAATCCAATTTACTCAGACAAAGGAAGCGATGGACTCAACCAGTAGAATTGCTCCATACAAAGCCCATTTTTCAGAGCTCGAAAATGAGGTGGCATCACTGGACATTTCTCTTGACTAATCCCAAGATGAGCTTCAACACATTAATCTTGAACATAACCGCCTATAGGAGTAGTGGAATTTAATAGAGATTACCACCCGAGTGATGCTATCTGAGCCACCCCAAGAGTCTGTCACCATCACACACCTTACCCTTAGATCTTATGGGAGTGTTATAAGGGGTTATGTAACAAGACACTAACACTATGATTATGTGCATTATTTTTTGAATAAAGAATATAAATTTATTTTATTATTGTTACTTTGTAAATGTTTTTAAAGAAAAAATTGTATTTTAGCTAATATTCAGTTAAGAAAGATATTTTGATAAATTAATGGATTTTTGAAATAAATAATATTTTAAAAAAATATTATTACTAAATTACTTTTTATTAAATATAAATGATCATATAATTTTTATGAATACAATTGTAATTTTTATTAAGGTTTGCAAGATGTTTTTTTTTTCAAAACTCATAAATTTTCAATAAATGTCGGTTTTTATTTTAAAAGTAAAAATTCAAAAATTTAGAAAATTATTTAGATAAAATGGATATTATTTTTGGATTTAGGACATCAAAATTATATAATAGTGATTTTTCATAATGTTTTGAGATAGTCGGATTTCTGGTTAAAAATTAAATACCATTTAAATATATAATGTGTTTTATGACATCGTAATGAACTAATAGTGATGTAATAAAATAATATAAAATTATTTTCATCCAATATCTATTTTAACTTTAAAATAATGTGATTTTATATTTTTTTATTAATTTTGCGGTGCCTTAGTGGTCCATCCAAGACTTATAAAACATTTTAACTTTTAAAATGATCTCCTTAAGAGTGTGACTCACCTCCACATAAGAAAGCCTGATATTTTAATAGGTCAAGCCATTTTCATTATAAAATAATTTTTCCTACTCCCCTATTGAAAAAACCATGGGAAAAAACCAAGGGTGGTTTTTGGTTTTTATTAGTTTAATGTGTGGTGTCTAAAACCTAAATAATAAAGAATTCCCTGTCCTTTCCTATATAAACCCACTCAATATCTCATTCCTCTTCACTCAAACCTTTTGAGCATGACCAACCTATACCCTCCTCGCTCTATAATCCTCCCAATGTGTCCCAAGCTCTCAAAATTCCTCTCTCAAGCCTCTCCCAAGCCTTTGAGATCACACTTCCAAGTAAGGGATTTCTTCCTTACTCATTTTTTTCAAATTTCTTTATATTGTGAGACCATTTTTCAATTAAAAATGTTAGGTTATGATTTCAAACCTCCCACATACTACCCTACTTATTTTTGAATGATTAGAAACCTCTTTATCTCTCATTAATTTCACCCATGCAGACCCATTACCATGCCGAAATTCTGTAAGGGATTTCTCTCTTCTCAATTACATTTAAGAAATTATTTTATATTATGCATCCAAATTCCATTACATATGTTGGGACATGTATCTATATGACACCCTTACGGTCCATTTCATGTAAATATTATAAGACACCCTTTTCTCTCTCATCTACCATTTTTATGAATTCTTATGTCACGTCTTTATGCTTCCGAAATTGAACTGCGATTTTCCAAGCCAAAGTAATTGTGTAGTGAATACCATGATCATTTATCTATCAAGGGTATTCACCTTTATGCACATTTACTTATTTATTATATAGTTTCATGTATGAATTATGTATTCCTTTATCATGGAATAAATGATGATGTTTAATGAATCCATGTTACATGATCCATGAGACACACTTATGGATGAAATGAAATTATTAAGAAGGGTACGCCCTGATAGTGATACAATGCATTGGGTAAAAATTAGTATCATGATAAATCAAGTGAAATGAGGGTATAATCATGATAATTAATGTGAAATGAGGGTTTACTCATGCTCTATTTTCAATGATCCTTGTCTCATGCTAATATCATGTTAAATGTTGTTTCCACATTTCCATGTTATGATAATCATGTTATATCATGCCTTTATGTTCATGTTTCTCTTATGATCCATTGATATTCCTATTTCATAACATGTATTGTATTCTTCATGTTATTTATTTTTTACTCCCTTAATGGGATTTATAGCTCCCTCTTTTCTTATTCATGTCCTTAGGATATGCCATGCAATGCTAAGTACAAAGGAATGTGTGGGGTCATTTAAAAGAAATATTCAATAAAGATGTGTATTTAATGTTTTAAGTGGTTACTTAATGTTACTAAGCCCCAAATACACTATAAATATCGATCTTATATGTTTTATCAAGTGAATATTTTATGTAATAAATCATTTTTATATGTGAAATAAAGAGCAGGGTTGTTATAGTTTCTATCAGAGGATAGGTTTAGTTATTTCTGGGATTATTATTAGAAAAACCGAGTGAAAGCCTTAGGGATAAGACTACGTATAATAAAAACATACCTAAATTTTGGTGAGTATTGAGGAGGTGGTTTATCAATCAAATACATCCCTGTCTTCATACGAGCAGGTAGAGGCAGCTCTGGCATAGACGTATCTAGGTGTAAAACTCGAAAATACCGCTTTGAGCTAGAATCGAATAGGAACTGGTGCACGTCAATGGGCCTTGTTTCACTCTTTGTTATGACACTCCTAGGGGATATGATTTGGTAAATTCATAAGCTTGGTATGAACCATTATTAAGGTAATTAAAAAAAATTCCCCTAAGAATATATGTTGGGAAGTAGATCATGGATAACATAGATAAGTTAAGGAAATAAATGTAATTTATAAGCTATCCCCTTTTGTCATTGGATTCCCCTTTATGTGTTACCCCTAAATTTACTTTTATTCCATACAATGGACTAAAATAGGAGGAATTGGGCTAACAACATATACAAAGATCAATGTGATGACTGTTCTAATGAGATGGCCAATCCGATGAGAGCAGGAATTGAAAAATTTGTCAAAATACTCTCTCAGTTAACTCAAGTTTTGAATAAAAACATGGGTCAAGAGGAACCTACAACCCCCCCCCCCCCACCCAAGAAAGAAAAATCCATAACTGAGAGCTTCATGAGAAAAAGGTATCCTACTTTTAATGGATCATCTGATCCCTAAATCACCAAATAATAGATCAAATCCATTTAAAAGATCTTCTCCATCCTTCAATGTTATGAACAAGAGAAGGTTCTTCTAGCTGCTTATTGTATGGAGGGTGAAGTTGAGAAATGGTGGAAATTGATCAAAAATACTAAGCCTGAGGAAGATATCAAGTATTTGGAATGGGAGGATTTCCAGAAAATGTTTTTCGACAAATATTTTCCTCGCACCCTCTGACTTTAGATGGAAAGATACCTTCTTTCCCTCAAGAAAAAAAAGACGTCAAATCCATCAGAGCGTACAAGGGAAACTTCAAAAGGCTTTCATGATATCCCTTTGTCTTTGTTTTTACCCCCTAATGTAAGGGTGAACACTTCTTTGGTGGGATAAAATCTACCCTACAGAAATCTCTAGAGATCTGTGACTTTGAGATCTATGCGGAAATTGTCCGTTGTGCCCTCAAAGTCGAAATAGAGATCGGAGAATCTTTGGGTCATCATGGGGATAAGAAGCGTAAGGTGGAATTTAATTCTAGTAGTCCAATGGATAATCTAACAGTGATAAGAAATTCTAGCACCCCACTTTCCAATGGTGCAAAAAGAAGCACCCCAGAAATTTTCTGAAGGGTATGGGGAAATGCTTTAGGTGTGAAAGAGAAGGGAACATGACCATTAACCGCTAACAAGAAAAACCTTCTAGTGTGAAATAGGAGAGGAATGATCTATTTGACCCTTAATGCATTGTTCATTTTTTCAACTGCAAAGAACCAGGGCACTTTGAAAACCAGTTCCCTAATAGAATGGTTTTTGGATGCAACCAACAACTTCCAAGGCAGCAAGGGTGAGCTTTTTTCATCACTACCACCAAAGTGAACCTCGACAACAAAGTGGTGATAGGTTTTATAGTTATACATTAAATAATAGTGAACGCACTTTTTGATTCTAGTTATACACATTATTTTATATCCCAATATTTTAGTATAACTATCCCAACACCATCACAAATCATGGAAGTAAAGATGTTAGTGAGAATGAAAAATGGGGAAACTATTGCATCCCATGAATATAAATCCCCCCATGTCATAATTTGTGGATTGAACTTCCCGGTGAAACTCATAATACCCCCTTTGGTGTAATTTGATGAAATTCTTGGCATGGATTGGTTTTACTTATATAGAGCAAACATAAATTGCGGTGAGAGGGAAATCACTCTCCATATGGTGAATTGACCCACGATTCTGTACAAGTGAAAGGAGGAGGCTGAATCTTATTTAGCACAATCATCTCAAGAGTTGATATTATTTCCCTATGAGCATGATTATCTTGCTTAGATGATTGATTCTTGGGAAGCAACTATCCTTGAAGACATTCCTATTGTGAGGGAATTCACTGTAGTGTTTGATGAGGAATTTCCTGGTCTTCCTCGTCGAATAGATGTTGAATTCTCGATTGATCTTATACCTAGAGAATTTCCAATATCCAAGAATCCGTATAGAGTGGCTATTGTAGAGCTTGAGGAGCTAAAGAAACAACTATAGAGGAATCTAGATAAAGGGTTTATACACCCAACTGCTTCACCATGGGGTGCACTAGTCCTCTTTTTCAAGAAGAAGGATGGGTCAATATGCCTTTATATTGATTATCAAGAGATCAAAAAATCATGATAAATAACATGTATCCTATGCCACGAATTGATGAATTTTTTGATAAGATATATAGAGCACAATAGTTCTCCATGGTGGATCTGCGGTCGGGATGTTATCATGTAAGGGTGAAGGAGGATATCCTCAAGACTGCTTTTCGTACAAGATATGGGCACTATGAATTCATAGTAATGCCTTTATAACTAACTAATTCTCCATAAATATTCATGTATTTTATGAATAGAGTCTTTAGAGATTACCTTGAAAAATTTGTGGTAGTCTTTATAGATGATATTCTAATATACTCCAAATCCAAGGAGGAGCATGAGGAGCATTTAAGTACTATACTAGAGACCTTTTGAAAGTATAAGATCTATGAAATGTACATAAAGTATGAGTTCTAGTTAAAGGAGGTCTCATTCTTGGGTTATATCATCACAAGCAATGAGATATTTGAGGATCCCTCCAAGACAGCAGCAATTGAGGGATGGCCGAGGCCAACATCAATGATGGATATCCATAGCTTCTTGGGGTTAGCTGGATATTATCGCTAATTTGTGAGAACTTTATCACGATTTTCCAACCCTCTTACCAGTCTAACTTGGAAGGGAGTAATGTTTTATTGGAGTGATGAATGTGAAGATAGATTCAAGGAGTTGAAAAGGAGGCTTATCACTGCACCCGTGCTCACACTACCCACAAGTGGAGAACTTTTTGTGGTAATCAGTGATGCTTTGATGAAGGACACATGATGTGTGTTGATGAAAAATGAAAAATTTATTGCCTATGATTCAAGGAAATTGAAATTTCATGAAAAAATATCCAACACATGATCTAGAGTTGGCTGTAATAATATTTACTTTTAAAATTTGGCGACATTACCTATTTTGGGAGAAGTGTAAAATATATACAGATCAAAAAATCCTTAAGTATATATTAATAAAGAAAGAGATGAATATGAGCCGATGAATATGGTTAGAGCTAATCGAATACCATGACTGCTCAATCCATTACCACCCTAGTAATGAGAACAAGGTGGCATATGCTCTAAGTAGAAAAGTCCCAGTGATTCTATCACTGATGAGAATTGAAAAGGATCCAATATTCTTAGATTTGATGTAGATGGACATGAGAATAATAAAGAAGGGAAAATCATCAATCCTTTCACAAATTATTTATCAACCATCTCTTTTTGAAAGGTTAAAGGATGCTCAGAAGGATGATGTGGGAATTCAGAAGAAAGTGGAAACTATCAGAAAAGGGAAATCCTCGGAGTTTAATGTTAATGTAGAAGGAATTTTGAGATTTGGTTTAAGACTATGTGTTCCATTAAATATGGATTTAAAGAAATAACTTTTGGATGATGCACATAGTTCAAATTTTTCTATTCAATCTAGAAACAAAAAGATGTATCGAGATCACCGAGAGCATTATTGGTGGGATAACATGAAGAAGGAGATAACTGAGTATACATAAAATTGCATAGTATGTCATTAATTGAAGGCTGAGAGGCAGAAGTTTAAGGGGATGATAAAACCATTACCCATAATAATATGTAAATGGGAGAACATCATCATAGACTTTGTCACCGGACTTCTGAAGATATCCAAAGGAAACAATGTTATCTAGGTTGTTGTGTATCATCTTACAAATACTACACACTTAATTACAATTTGGGAGAATTTCTCAATAGATCAGGTGGCACAAATATACATCAAAGAAGTGGTAAGGCTGCATGGAGTACCACCATATATTGTATCTAATCAAGAACCAAGATTCACCTATATATTCTGGAAGAGTCTCCAACATGATCTGAATACTGAACTGAACTTCAGTAGGGATTAGAATCCTCAAAATGATGGCTAATCTGAGTGGACTATCCAAAATCTTGAGGGAATGTTGAGAGAATAAACAATGGACTTTAAAAGAGTATGGGATCAACATCTTCTTCTGGTGGAGTTCTCTTAAAACAATAGTTTCCACTCAAGAATTCAAATAGATCCTTATAAAGCCCTTGATGGGAAGAGGTGCAACACACCAACATGTTAAGATTATTTTTGAGAGATAAAACTCCTCGGTAAAAAAATGGTCAAAGAAATGGTGGAGAAGGTTAAGACCATTCAGAAGCATATTAAAGCTGCTCAGAGTTGACAAAAGATCTATGATGATAATTATCAAAGAGACCTAGAGTTTGATGTCAGAGACATGTTATTCCTCTGCTTATCACCACAGAAGAGATTTATGATATGTGGGAATAAGGGACAGCTTAGTCCAAGGTACGTCATCCCTTTTGAGATCCTTGATTGCATTAGAGTAGTGGCCTATCTAATAACACTCCCACCAAACCTATCTCAAATACATGATGCATTCCATGTATCACTCTAGAAGAAGTACATACTTGACCCATAACATGCATTCAATCTAGAGGTGGTACCATTGGATAATTACATATCCTATGATGAAAAGCTGATGAATATCTTAGATTATAGGGAAAAAGTTCTACGAAATAAGACAATGCCCCTCATCAAGGTGTTGTGGAGAAACTAAAAGTTTGAAGAAGAAACGTGGGAATCAGAAGAAGTGATGAAGTAGAGTTAAACTGATATGTTTTAGTGTGGTAAAAGAAAATTTTGAGGGAGAAATTTATTAAGGGGGGAATATTTTAACGACCCAAACTTTTATTAATGAAAATCCCTATTGATATAATTAAATGTCTCATTATGTAAAATTGTTATATAAAACATATGCACTTCTTTGGTTTCATATTTTTGGATTTTTAAAATACCATTAAGATTTTTTTACCATTTATAATATAGTTTTTGAACAGTGATCGCATGATTAGTATAAATATAAGGCTTTAACAAATCCAATTTACTTAGATAAATGAAGTGATGACCCCATCCAATTGAATTTCTCTATACGAAACCCATTTTTTGGATCATAAAAAAGATGTGGCATCACTGGGATTTTCTCTTGACCAATCCCAATCTAAGCATATCATGAACAGAACCTACTATGGGAGAAGTGCATGTTAATAGTGATTACCACTCGAGCGATGTCATCCGAGCCACCCTAAGAGTCTTTCCACATCACACACCTTACCTTTAGGTATTATGAGGGTGTTATAAGGGGTTATGTAACAAGACCTTAGCACTCTGATTATGTGCATTATTATTTTTTTAAATAATATAAATTCTTTTTATTATTGTTACTTTTTAAATGGTTTCTAAATCTTAAATACTATTGTTAGTTAATATACAATTAAAAAAGCTATTTTGATGAATTAATGGATTTTTTAATTAAATAATATTTTAATAAAATATTATTACTAAATTAATTTTTATTAAATATAAATGATCTTATAATTTTTATGAATACAATTGTAATTTTTATTAGGGTTTGAAAGCTGTTTTTGTCAAAACTCATGAATGTTTGATAAATGTCAGTTTTTATTTTAAATGTAAAAATTCACAGATTTATAAAATTATTTAAATAAAATGAATATTATTTTTGGATTCAGGATGTTGAAATTATCAAATGGTGAATTTTTCATAATTTTCACAGACAGTTGATTTTTTGGGTAAATATTAAATACCGTTTATATATATAATATAGTTTACGACATCATAATGACCCAATAATGATGTAATATGATAATATAAAAATAATTTTCGACCAATATTTGTTTTACCTTTAAAATAATGTGATTTTAGATTCGTTTTATTAATTTTATGGCACCTTAGTGGACCCTCAAAGACTTATAAAACATTTTAACTTATAAAATGATTTCCTTGAGAGTGTGACTCACCTCCAAGTAAGAAAGACTAATATTTTAATAAGTTACGCCATTGAACTTATAAAATAATGTTTTAAAATCCCTTTTGGCAAAAATCATGGGCAAAAACCATGGTTTGATTTGTGGTTTTGATTAGTTTAATGTGTGGTGTCCAAAACCTAAATAATAAAGAATTCCCTCTCATTTCCTATATAAACCCACTGAATTTCCCATTCCTCTTCACTCAAAAATTTTGGATCTCAACCAACCTCTTCCATCCTCTCTCTATAATCCACTTAAGTCACCCAAATCTCCCATGAAACCTCTCTCAAGCCTCTCCCAAGCCTTTGGGATCACACTTCCAAGTAAGGGATTGCTTCCTTTCTCATTTTTGTTCCAATTTCTTTATATTGTTATATGCTTTTTTTTCAATTAAAAATGTTTGGGTATGATTTCTCACCTCCTCCATACTTACCTAATTATGTTTTAATGATGAGAGACCTCATTATTTTTTATTAATTCATCCTATTCACACATGTTACCATGCCAAAATTTCGTAAGGAATTTTCTCTTCTCATTTACATTCACAAAATTATTTTATATTATGCATATCAATTACATTACATATATTGGGAAATGTATATATTTGACCAATTTACAGTCCATTTCATTTACATATGATGATACACCCATTTCTCTCTCATCAACCATTTTTGTAAATTCTTATGTCACACTGTTATGCCGCTGAAATTGCACTGCTATTTTCCAAGACAAAGTCATTATGTAGTGAATACAATGCCCATTTCTCTATTAAGGGTATTAACCTTTATGCACATTTACTAATTGATTATAGAGTTTCATGTATGAATTCCAAATTAATTTATTGTGGAATAAATGATGATGTTTAATGAATCTATGTTATATGATCCATGTGGGACACTTATGCATGAAATGATATGAAATGATTAAGAACGGTGAACCCTGATAGTGCTCCAATGCATTGGGTAAAGATTAGTATAATGATACTCCAAGTGAAATGAGGGTTTACTCATTACCCATGTTCAATGATCCTTGGCTCATGGTAATATCATGTTAAATGATGTTTCCACATTTCAATGTTATGATAATCATGCTATATCATGCATCTATATTCATGTTTCTCTTATGATCCATTGATATACTTATTGCCTAACATGTAATTTATTCTTTAGGTTATGCCTTGTTTACTCCCTTATTGGGCTTTATAGCTCACCCATTTCTTATTCTTGTCCTCAGGTTATCCCATGCAATTTTAAGTACGAAAGAATGTGTGTGGTCATGTGAGAGAAGTTTTCAATAAAGATGTGCATTTCATGTTTTAAGTGGTTATGTAATGTTCATGATCCCCAAATACACTATACTTATCGATCTTATATGTTGTATCAAGTGAATATTTTATATAATAAATTATGTTTAAGTGTGTAATAAAGAGAAAGGCTGTTATAAATGGGATGCATTATCATGAAAAATGATATGGTGGTAGATTATACCTCATGATAATTGAAGGATCATGAGAAAAATCACCCAAATCATGACTTGGAGTTAGATGTAATAATTTTTATTAAATATATGGAGGCGTTATCCCTATAGAGATAGGTATGATATATATACATATCTTAGAAGTTTATAGTATATTTTTACTCATAAATATTTGAATATATACTGAAGAAGATGATTAGAGATGATTAAAGATTATTACTACTCAATACATTACCACCCTAGGAAGAAGAACAAAGTGGAAGATTCTTTAATTCGAATAGAATATTACAACCAATCAATGAAGCGCATCACAAAAGATACAATATTTATGGATTTGTAAAGGATAGATATATAAATCATGAGGGAAGGGGAGAAATATTATTTTTTTCAAATAAATGTTCAGCCATTTATCTATGTAAGGATTAAGGATGCACAAAAGGATGATCTAGAGCTAAAAAAGATGATGAGAAATGTACTTGTGTTCAATCATGATTATGAGGGAATAATAAGGTTGAATAACCATGTATGTGTCCAGACCATACTGGATTTGAAGAAAGGACATGTTGGATGAGGCTGATAGTTCCTTATTCTCTATTTATCCTGGAAGCACAGAGATGTATAGAGACCTAGAAGAGTATTTCTAGTGGGATGGTATTAAAAAGAGATATTTCAAAATACGTTTCTTATTGGTTGGTTTGTTATCAAGTTAATATTGAGATAAAAAATTCTAAGGTGATGTTACAACCGTTACCTACACCATAATGGAAATAGGAAAACATCACTATGGATTTATTATTTACACTTCCCAAAATAAATAAAATCCATGATGATATATGGGTTATATTCGATTGAATTATAAATTCAACACAATTCATTGCTATTAGGGAATATTTATATCAAAAACAGATTTCTATAATTAATATTAAGGATGTTTTAAGACTATATGGGGTACCAATTTTTATCACATAAGATTGGGATATGAGGTTTACCTCAAAGTTTTGGTGAAGTCTTCAACATGATTAAGATACGGAATTGAGTTTTAGTGTGGTGTATCATCCCCAAATAGAAGTTTAGTATGAGAAAACCATTCAATATCCATAGGATAGGCTAAGATATTTTTTTATGGATTTCAATGTTGGTTGGGATCAACACCTTCCTCTAGTCTAATCTTCTTAAAACAATATATTTCACTCAATAATTGAGATGGATCCTTATGAATCCCTCTATGAAAGAAGTGTAGAACTCCAACATTATAGGATGGAGTTAGAGAAATAAATCAATTTGGACATGAGATAATTTCAGAAATGGAAGTGAAAGTTATAATTATTCATAATCCCATAAAGGCATCTTAGAGTCAATATAATAGTTATGTTGAAAATCATCGATGTGATTTTGAATTTAAATTTGGTGAGAATGTTTTTCTATAAATTTCTCTATAGAACTAGGTTATGATATTTGGGAAGAAATAGAAATTGATACCTAGGTATATTGTTCACTTCAAGATTATTGATCAAGTAGGGATGGAATATTATCTCTTAGTGTTTCCACCGAACCCCTCTCAAGTTCATGTCATATTCCATGTATCACTCTTGATAAAGTACATAATGGATCCTTCACATGTATTGAAGACAGAGGTAGTGCCATCATAGAATGATATTTCTTATGAGGAATAACCATTATAAATCTTAGATCACTGAGATAATGGGATATTGAGTAAGACTATATACTGATTTAATGTTCTCTAGAGAAACCACAAATTTGAAGAAGCTACTCGGGAACTTGAGGATTTAATGAATCAAAGATATCATCATTTTTTTGTACTAGTATGATGAATTTTGAGGGATAAATTTATTTTAATGGGGGTATAATGTAAAAAATGATATTTTTAAGAAATATTTCCCATTAAATAATTTTATTTCTTCAATGGCTTTCGTTACATGCAACAATGAGTTTAGATGAACTGCATAACATTATTAAAATATTATATGTCCATTATTGCCAAGATGTTGGATTGATGGGAATGAATAATAATAACTAAATTATAAAAAATATAAGGTCTTAACATTTATAATATTAATTCATTAGTTATTAAATTATTATAATTAAAAAAAATATTTGGAAACAAAAGCTATGTTTTTTCTGAAAACTTATTTTTATACGTGTAATGTATTTTAATTAATAATTTAATTAATTGCTAATGGTTATTTATTTTAATGAAATTTATATATTATTTTAGCAATCAAAATTTTTAAAATAGTGAAAAAATATTTTTTATGCATAAGATAAGAACAAATCCATTTTTATGCATAAAAATGTTTTTTTTTTCTAAAAAGCAGTTTTCGTCACGTGTTGCACCCTTATTTTAAAATTTATTTATAACACTTTTTGAAATTGAATTTTATAAAATTTATTCTATATTTTGAATTAGGATGTTCAAATTTGGTAAATATCTCCATTTTATTTTTGGTCAATATGAATATTAGTTGTGATAAAATTTATCACCTCGATAAAGGGTAAACCAGGTTAATTGAGGTAAAAAATAAGTGATATGGCCATAAATTTTCATCTTAAATCTAATTTTATTAAGTTAATTCGACCCTTAACACCTCAGGTTTGAAATTTATTTTTTCAAAGGACACTTATCCATGACAATTACTAATATATTATTTTAATCCAATAAATTTAAAAAATGACACTCTCTTGGTTTTTAAAATCTCTTATGTATCCAAATAGGGGAAAAAATAAGTTATGAAAAAATATAAGTGTCTATTTTGAGATTAATAAAATTATTTTTAATTTTAAATAATTATATAATGACCTTAATTGATTATAAAACACCAATGAAATATTTCTCCAATTAATAAATAAAATAATAAATGATTTTAAAAATATTAAAAGAAATATAATTTGAGTTAGTTAATTTGAGCCATGAATTTTATAATTGAATATAACATATTAGTGTTTTTATAAAATTATATTCGAATTAAAAATTTTCCTTTATGACTTTTCTGTCAAATTAAGTAAATAATATCTAAATTTACAATAATGATATTTTATAAGAATAAAATTTTATTAAATCACATAAAAATCATAAAATTTTTAAAATAGGAAAAAGGGAATAATATATAGTAAATAATATATTACATTTTCCATTTATAGGGTGTTTTTAACCATTTCAGTTGAGATTGACTTAAATATATTTTAATCCCTTATGAAATTACAAGAGTTCTCCTCCCCTCTCTTATTGAAGGGCTCCTCTCCTTTATCTTCTTCACATCATATTTAGCCTTCTAGATCAACCATACTCAAACAAGTTATCTTCTCCACTTACCTATCAAAATTATAGATGTAATGGTATTCTCGAAAGACCAACTCTAGGTTTCTTAAGAGGAGATTTAATGGAGTTCTTTCTAAGAAGTGATAATCACCTTAACCAATAACATTATTTTATACTTTTATTTACCCGTATAAATATATATTATTTATCATAAAATAAAAACATTGAAATAATAAATATTTTTAAAAGTTATTATTATTATGAATAAACCATTATACATCCTCTTTCTCATCAAATGAGAATTGAAAGTATTGCCCGTGGGTACGTATGTCTTACCATCTCCACGTAGCGATACAGTTCATTTTTCATCACCATATTTTATGGATGGGTATTATTATGAGTTTAATATTTAAATATAATACTTATAAAATAATAATAATTCTATAATTTTAATATAACATCTACCTTCTTACCTTCCAAACTATTGGAAAATGATAACATTGTTCATGCATATGTGTGGACTACCACCTCCATGAAGTGTTGTGAATCGTATTTTGTTTCTATTTTAAATGGATGGTAATAAGGATATAATTAATGAAATTATATGATATATATAAAAATATAATGATTCTGTAAAGGCGAATTAATATTTACCTTTCTTTCATTTCATTATTTGAAAAATGTAAACAACGTTCATGCGTACCTACGACCTACCATCTCCATGAACGGTGTAATTTATTTTTATACATTTAATTTTTTATGAATGATTACAAATATGTATATAATGAATATAAGGGATTTTTATACCATGATTAATATTCTGTAAATGATGGAACCATGATAAATCTATAAATAATGGGACTACCGAATCAAAACATGATTGGAAAATGAAGCAGTTATCACCCAAAACTGTGCTTTGGATAACAAATTATTAATAAATGGGTGGTAAGATGTCATAAATAAATAATACATGGTATTATAGATATGAATACGGTTAGGTAATACATGAATAATAAATTTATATTTATTATACAAGAGGTTTGAATATTAATTAGGGAATGCAAGACACGAGGTAAGGGTTTGATTTCATAATGTCATCAATATTTGAGATTGTTTATATTTAATATTTTCCTGTGGGGTTTTAAATACATTTTTACTAATGTTTGAATTTTTAATTTTTTTAAAAGAATATATTTTTTCATTTTCTAAATGAGGTACTTTGTGACTTTTCCAAAAAATCTATGGAAGGAATGATTTTTGAACTTATATAGTATGAACAAAATTTCCCATCATCATGAAGCCTCAAGGATTTTAAGATTCCTTTATTGGTGTACATGGTTTTTTTCAAATAAAATGGTTTCTTTATTATGCTAATAGTTTTTATATTTTGGAAAGTGTTTTCTAAATTTTAAAAGATATTTTCCTCAAGAAGGTTTTACTGACCTTGTAATGGTATCTCTATTCATCAATGAAAACAACCCTTTATTATACTTATGATTTTTAGGGTTATGATCCAAGGATACCATCACTATTATTTCTCTGGATGTATTATGATTATGATGATTTTTTTTATAAAACTTGTTTCCATGGGTTATGCTATGATGAAGTTTTTGTGAAACCCATTTCAATTAATGGGGTTTGATATGATAAATGTTTTATGATCCTATGAAAAACATATGTGTGATTTTTATTAGTTGACAGATGGGACCTATATCACCCTCTAATGCATTAGGTAAAGTATTATATCTCATGAGATAATTATGAGAAATAAGTTTATATGATTGATCTATTATTGGAAATGAGTCGATGCGCTTGATTTACTATGGGAATTAGGTGATGATTCCAAATTCATTGGTCTTTGTAGTTAACATTGACATATTAAAAGGTTTCTTTACTTATGATAGTGTTTCACACATTTATGACACGAACATATGGTTCATTATTGAGTTATGATGAGTTATAATTATTATGATTCATGTTTTTTAAATAATAATGTTTTATTCTATAACTCATGTTTATGATCTTTTTTACATTTGGTACGAACTTTGTAAGTCATGGTTATGATATCATACCTCTATGCTTATCTTATGACTTCACATGATCATCGATTGATATCTAACATGTTTACACTTACTGAGCATCTGATCTCACTATTTTCTTATGTTTTATTTACCCATGTTATGAATAAAGTTTTTAATAGGGTATGCATATGAATATTACTATGGAAGATGATATTTGTGGGATATATTGAAGATCTTTCATAAAATAATAATATTTTATATCTGGTGTCCAAAGGCTCTAAACCTTTACGATTATGTCATGGATCATATTGTTATGTATTAAATATTCATCTAAATAGAGGTAGTATTTATGTATGAAAGGTTTTGAATGTTATATATGACATATTTATTCTAATGTAATTATATGAATTTATATATCTTCTAACCTTCCATCCACTGGAGAACAATAACATCATTCATGCCTATATATGGACGACTACCTCTATGAAGTGATGTGACTTATTTTTTATTTCCACCTTACATAGATGGTAATAAGGATATATTTAATGAATATATGTCAAATTTAGTATATAATTGTGTTTTTATGAAGTTGAATTATAATATAATTTTCTTTCTTTCCATCTATAGAAAAATAAAAACCTCACTTATGTGCAAAAATGAGCTATTGTCTTTACAAAGTGATGTAATTTCTTTTTTATCATTGATGTATATGAGTGGTTATAAAATTATATTTAATAAATAAAAATTAAACTTATTTCATTATTAATACTTTTTAGATGATGAAAAAATGACCAACATGAATGTACCGAAACCATCGAACCAAAATATGCATGGAAAAGGGACCGGGTTTCACCAGAATGCCTATTTTAATAAAGGATTATTAATAATAGGATAATTGAAAATTTTAAAGAAATGGTATATAGTAAGTTATTTATGAATATGGTTCTATAATATATTTATAATAAATCTATATTTATTACACATGAGGTTTTACTGCGTACGAAGAAACATGATATTTGAGATAAGAGATTTATGTTACAATCTAATTTCTGTTAGGGATTGTATATGCTAAATTTCAATTAAGGGAAATTATATAGATATTATCCTTTAAAACACATATATCTTTTCCTCAAATATTAATTCATATAATATTCTTGTAACATTATAATTTCCCTATCTTTGGTATTGAAAATGACTGAGAAAATGTTTTTAAAAAAATCTTATTTCTTCTTTGGGTGGGAATAGTTTTCTTCCACGTCCTTTTTTCAATTAAGATGTTTTAAATTTTTTTTTACTATTAATAATTGATTGTTTAAATTCATTTTTACCAATATTTTTCTCCAATGAAAATCTATAAAAGGAATCTTCTTATCATTTTATAAACAAGGTACTTTTTTTGAAAGGTGTGAAAAAATATTTATTTTATCGTATACCGCATAAGTGTCTTTTCCCACAACCAGGAAAAATAATTTCATTGGAGATTCCTTAACAACATTACATGATTCATTTGGGAGAATATTTTTTAATACTCTATAAATTATTATATTTTCAAAAAGTTATTTTAAAATAGAAAGTGAATTTTCCTAAATAAATGATTCAGTGATCTTTTAGAGATATTTTCATCTATGAAAATATCATTTTATGTTACTTATGATTCACAAGGGTAATTATCCAATGATACCATCCTTATTCTTTTTCTATATGGTTATTGATAATGATGATGAAATTAATATGAAACCTATTTTCATTTCTATGAGTTAATCTCTAAAAAATGATAAGTGTTTTCATGACCTTACCACATACATATGAATGGAATGAGATTATGTGATATTTTGGTTTGTTATAACCTTCTAATTAATTAGGTAATATTATATATATCTCACAAGATGATGAATATAAGAGTGGAAACGATTATGAATATCTATGTTCACATTTTTGTGCATCAGTTGGATTTCTTTCTAGCTACACTTACAAGATTATGTGTAGACATTATTGTGAATAGTTGTGTTCAAATTTTGATGAATGGGTATGATTTATTCTAGATATTATCACAATATTAATCATTGAGATGACTATGAATAGATATGTTCACAAGATTATGATTTCTTATTCTTATAATTCCACATTCCCATGTTTTCAATCTTGAATGGTGATTTTTTCTTTGAAACCCTTACAAACATACTTCTAGATATGACATTATTTTGGAGTTTATGATCTAGATTTTTTGGGGTATGAGTACTTTATGTTGAGAACATACATTTGATTTAGTTATCATACCCTTATGATCTTCTTATTTTCCTATAATTAACATCTCCCATGTTTACCTCTACTGAGAATATGAGCTCACCCTTTATTATGTTTTCCATCCCAAGGTATTGATAGAATTTACTATTTTTGATATGTCTAGAAGTGTGATAATATAATGTTTATTAGGGGAGATATTGAAGATATTATAAGAAATAAGTTTATCATGTATCTAGTTTTAAAAAATAGTAAACCTTTACCATACTCAAACCTGTATAATGGTGATATTTATTGAATATTAATATTGAATGATGTAATATTTATGTATGATGTGATTGAGTCACCTTAGACTAGAGTTGAGAATGTCTTTGTTTCATATAGAGAATGAAAAATAATACCTTAGTTTAAAGGGCCCAATGCCATCATAAAAAATATCAAATAAATATTAAAGGGGTTATATGGTTTACGATCATGTAGCTAGGACCAATGGTGAGGTAGAATATATTATATGAAAAGTGAAGAAAAAATCAACATGAATGGATAGATTCTATGCCAATATAGAAAACTTCATAATCGATGATTCAAAATTTAAGGTCATACAACATATACCAATGGTGTGGTGGAATATATAGAACATGGTGATGGAAAAACAAATGTGAATAGAGAATCCAAAATTTTAGTATAGAAGACCTAAAAATGCTCAAAGTGAGGTTATACAGTTTAATAACGTAAAACCATGACATAGAAGGGATACCTACCTGTAAACATGATACACCTTGATCATATTAGGATATAACCAACTAAAACTCCTAAGACCATATTATTCATGATTGATGTTGGATAAAGGAATATAATAAGATCATATATGTCACATCAGAGTTCATAATATGGGAATAAGATATGAGATTAGAATAAAAAATTGACTATTAGATTTTTTTTTTGCTGAAAGGGGAATCCAATCCAGGGATAACCCTACCAAACGAACATTATTTTCTAATGTGCACAAATTCATCAGTTGGATAATTAAGAGACCATTGAATTCCTCTAAAAAAGGTGAATTTAGGGAAGTGTTTCAATTTTATGAGATTTGAATCACAATGGGGAGTGACAATAAGGTTAAGGATGAATGCATAATATATATTCCAAATGTACATTTCATAATTACATATCCTTGTATTGGGGAAATATACATTAGGTTCAAAAAAAATCATGTGTTCAAAACACATGACCTATAATGTTGAAAAAATGAGTCCTCTAGGGTGTGTATCTTGGAATAGAGTTGGGCTATTAGAGCATTATGCCTTCACCACAGTGATACCCATTCAATTTTTTAGTGTAATAGTGATTCCAATTAATATAATCCTGAAGTGAGAAGGTGAATTGGGAGGATATTGAGGTATAATTCAATACACTAGGTGTTAATCTGCCACACATTTAATATTTCATATGAAGATTCTATATGATAAAGGGTTTGATCCTTCCTCTCAAGAGAGGTGCATCATCTTAGTGTTAAGAGTGATAAGACAATATAATGGAAGTGTTATAATCATCAAGATAAGTTGAGGATAATAAAATTTCAATGGGGAAATAATGGATGAGATCAGAATAAAGGGCCTAGGATCCACTATATTTCTAGTGAAATAAGAATCAAGTTATATGTAGTTATCCAAATGGGGTTGTTGCGGTGGGAGAACAACACCATAGAGGGGGAATCCTTTCAGATGAGGATCGAAATAATTAAACAATTTGAAATCACATAATGGAGATTATACTATATAGATTTAATATTGTGTGGAGAGGATATTAAACACATAGTTTAATTTCATATGGTAAAGATAATGACCATATAGTTTAACATCATATGGTGAGGTATAAAATGGATATTTCTAGGGGTTTAAATTTATATATCATCGACAAAAGAAAATAATATTCTCTAGGCAACATGAAGGGTAATGAGAGAATTACCAAAATTGACAACCCAAATGTCATAGATATGACCCCAAAAATGGTCTACATTAAATTTAATGTCATGATTATTAGACAAAAATAGGTGATAGGTAGTTTATGGATCATGAAAGGTTTTATAAACTCAATGTGAATAAGGGGTAAAAAAGGCATAGTGCCACACCGAAGTTCCTTAGGTGGAATGCACAAAACTTATGTTCATGATTATCAGACCATCATTTTGATGTGGTATAAATAGAAAATAGTTCATGAAAAACACAACATGAATGTAATGTTCTATTACTAATATATACTGGCCCTAGAAAAGGAAAACGAGGGCTGTATAGTTGAATGTCATTCTATTTGTACTATGAAGTTCTCTAACTAACTAGATTTGATCATGTTGGGTAGAAATACAGTAAATCCAATAAATCAATGGGATCTTTTCTCAATGAGGAAGTCAATGATTAAATAAATATTATCTATAACATAAAATGGTTCATGATAGGGTTGAAAATGCTATGTTTTAGATGTCATGTAATTTTTTATAGGAGGAACATCCTAAATAGGTCGGATTGGGTAACCCCGCTAAGACAACGTATATAAAATGTCTTCTGAACCATGATTATAGATAAAAATGAACATTTTAAGTAAAATAATATTTTTTTGTATCTATTCTCTATGATACTAAACCTATTATTTTTTTGATTGTGTGACTATTGTGATATGTATAATCTAAATCACGAGATTAATATACTATTTATGTCATTTTTTCCTTGAGTTGCTTTAGTTTTCCCAATTTCAAATGAGAAGAATGACCCGGTAGGAGGGCATAAATCACCAAAACAAGGTGAGATCAAGACCTTGAGCTAGTGGATGGGATTTGAATAAGAAATCCAGTCATCCTAATATATCTTAGGAAATAGGTATCATTTCATACGTAGTTCATAAAAATGGTGTATTAGGAGAGCAACCCCAAAATAAGGGCATATCCCCTCGTGTGAGAATAATGATTCGATCCTATAGTTTATGTTTCTTATAAAAATAATTTCTCAATTAAGTATAAGGTTACACATATATGAAAAATGTTAGTGAAATTTAAAATTTTTGAATCATAGTTTCCTACCGTTCAGAATAACAATTTATGTTAAGGATGTAATTACATAGAATTTTGGTTCATATGATGAAAATATTTTTGAGTAGTTTAAGGTCATGTTGAGTGGGAATCCACTATACAATTTAATGTATTTCTAACCAGAATTAAAATAATTCCTTTTATGGTTTTGAAACTAAGACCCTATCCATGTAGTTCAATATCATTAGACAAGGATTAAGGTGTTATATAGTATAAAGAAATATATTTAGGACTATATGATATTTGTTTTAACATCATATAACATTGGTATTGGATCTATGTAGCTGAGGGTCTTATAGATCAGACACAAGTGAATCAACAAGAAATCACAAAATATACTTATTTGGGAACCTTTAATTGGTCAGAGGTGTGATGAAATTACTATACATGGTGATAATTGAGTAAATACTATTCTAATTATTACACCATAAGAATTTATGACATATCTCTTTTTAAATAAATTTAATCTCTTTGATAGTTAATGTTGCACACAACGCCAAGCTTAAACGAACCCCAAATATTATTACAATCATTATAATATAGTAGTTAAATTAGAGGATGTGAATAGTATTAACTATACTATTATATATATATATATATGTCTTAATCAAAACAGATTTATTGATTAATTCTTAGAAAAAAACACTTAAATTTTAGTAAAGTCATTTTATATGTTTGTTTCAAAAATGATTTTTATTACTTTTAATGGGAAAATAATATAATTAATTTTTTACACTTTTAGAAAATTTATTTTATAAAATGAAATTAATTTTTGAAAAAATCATATCAAAATTATCTTAGGGATATTTTTTTTGAAAAGATTTATTTCAAATAAAGAGTAAAAATACCGATTTTTATTTCAACCCTTTGAAAAGTTCCATTTAACTTTAAAATGGTTTTGAAGTTAAATTAGTTATATAATATTACTAATAATTCAATTAAGTTCATTGAAATAAATTTTATTGTTGAATTTGGAATAAAAACAATTTTATACTTTGAAAGAAATTTTTCTACAAAATTGTTTTTCATTTCTTTTTCCTAGTTTAGTTGTAAAATATACTATTACTATTTTTTGGTTTTATTTTTGAAAAATTGAATCCATATTTGGATTAATGAGGTCCAAATTTAGTAAATAGTTCGCTTTTATTATTCAATACGTATAGTAACCTTATAAGTTTTTTTACCACAGTAAAGGGTAAATTGGGTAAGTAAATTTAAAAATAAAATGACAAGGACTATAAAATGACCCTAAAACTTAAATAAATATTATTTTATGAGTCCATTTCATACATAAACAAAAAACAATCTGTTATATGAAATTTTATTTCCATTTGGATGATATTATGACATTCATAGTATTTTTTTCAAGAAAAGATAAACATATCATACTCTTCTGTTTAATAACTAAAATATTTTAATATAGGGATATCCAAAGGATTTGTATGACTATAAATATTATTTTTAAATATAAAATATTTTATCTTATTAATGGTAATTTATTTTTAATTTTTTTGATTAAATAATTAACCTATATTCTTAAACAATGTTGATGGAGTGATTATTTAATTAGTGGAGTAGACAAATAAATAATATTAAATATATTAAAAGTAACATAGTTTGAGATATTTAAGGTGATATAAAAATTATATAGACATAAATGAAAATTTTAGGATATAATAAAAAAATAAAATTTTACTTGGTGTCTTGATGTTTTTAAAGTCAAAGTAATGAATAGTATTAAAAATAACAATTATGATATTTTATGTGATTAATATTTTATAAAATTATTTTAAAATCATTAAAAAAATTAAATAAGCACAAATTGTATTATATATGGTCTGAAATTTTATTACCTATTAATTTATAGTACATTTCAAATCATTTGGATCTAGAATAGTCTTAATATATTCTAATCTTTTGAGAAATTCCAAAAGTGCCCTCACATCAATTATAAAAGGGAACCTTCTCTATCAATTATTTACACCACTTTGAGCCATATCGCTAAAAAAACTCTACTAATTTCCTTATAAAAATACTTAGTTAGGTTATTGAGGTTCTATAACTTCCAAAATACCTACCCTAGGTCTTTTAAGAGAAGTTTTAAAGGAGAAATTTCGTAGAAGAGATAATAATTTTTTCCAAATATTTCAAATTTATTTCTTATTATACCTTCTCTTAATATATTATACCCATTATAAAATAATAATCCCATTGTAGTCGATATAATGAGATGTTAATATGAATATAATATAACTATATTTTATCTTTTATCCATCCTATGAAAAATGAAAGCACCGCCCGTTCGTACATATGGATTATAGTCTCCACGTAGCTGTGTAAATCATTTTTCATCACCAATTTAATTGGATGGTTATAATGATGGAAATAATGGATGTATATGATAATTATAACATGATATTTATTCTATAAAATTAATATATCATCCATTTCCCTACCCATCAAACATTAAGGGAATGATATCATCGCTCATGCATACGTACGACCTACCGTCTCCACGAAGAGATGCTATTCATTTTCCATATAAAACTTTAAATAATGGTTCTAAATTTTTCTTAAATCATAAAATATGATACTTATAGTAATAATAAAATTATTTGGATAAAAAATATATATCCTATGAACATGACCTATAACTTACATGACAAAACATGCATGAAAAAATGAAGCAATTAACACTTAAAACAATGGTAATAATAAAATATTATTATTGAGTGGGTGATAATATGTTATATAAGGATTATATATAATAAATAAGAATATGGGTTTTTTATTAATTAATAATATGATAAAAATAATTATACAATAGGTTAAATCATGTTCAACTAAAGGAAAGCACAAAGTAAGAGTTTCTCATCTCACTTTTAATTCTGTAAGACATATGCCATATTCACCACTTATTTCTTTTGTGTGGTGTTTATAATACCGCTTAATATATTATATAATGAATATATTTGTCTTCATGGTATTTAAAATTTTATTTGATTCTATTTATTTCACGGGGATTATTATTCAAAAGATTCCCAAGTGGTAAGTTATTAATTCAAAATCCCATCATTTATCAGGATTGCTTATTTTTAAGTCTCAACTGGGGAATATTTCTATTCGATGTCTATGTTTTCTAAAAATTATTTAATTTTTTATTATTCACCTACAAATATTTATATTAATTATTACCTATGATTTAATTTTTACAGAACGGTTTGAAAAGAATCTTTTTGTCATTTTTCAAACGAGGTACTTTATGAATTTTCTGAAAAAATATAGAAGGAATGTTTTTAACTTATATGACATGAGTATATTTTCTTTCCATCATTAAACTTTAATGATTTAAAGGTTCTTTTATAAATTTAAAATTTTATTTTCAAATAAATTGTTTTCATTCATATTTTTATAGTTTCTTTTTAAAATTGAATATTAAATTAAAAAATATATTTTCCTAAAAAATGTTTTTTAATCTTTTTATGTTAATTTTTTTCATTAATGACCCCAAACCTTTATTTTACTTATTCACCACTGGGTATATGTTTTAATTATACCATCAATTGAATAACTCACTTACTTGTAATCATTGGATATAACATTTATCTAAAATATCCATATTTATTGTATCATGGATATGATTATTTCCTAAATAGTATATAGTTTTTAAATATAATGATTACATTGAGAGTTATTTGAATAATTGGGGAAATAATGTTAAATCGATATCTTTTACTAGATACTGACATTTGTTGATAATACGTACATTTCACGAATGAATTCATTCATTCGATATATGAGGAATGCATTGGAAATGTAGTGATGAGTGGGCCCAGAATTATATAGCCCCTCGATGTATCAATATGTCTCATGAGACAAATTAGTTGGAAAAATTAAATGGGGTTTTACCCCTAATGATTAAACTATCCTATGAAAAGTATTAGTAGTATAGATACCATGATGTATAAGATCATGGTGTTAAATATTAACCATTTAGGTTATTAAGAATTAAGTTATTATTATCCATAATATTTTCACTATGATATTTTACATAGATTTAGATTGTACAAAAGTTATTGATTAAATATAATTTTATTCAAATTATTTATATTTCCATAATGATTCTCCCATATATTCTCATGATGTGAAATTCATTAATTAAATGGAATGTGCGATCAATTATTTACCTTACATTATTTATTGTGTAATATTGATTTAAGCTAGATTCCACTGTATATAACCCCTAATGGGAATTTAATCTCACCATGATTTTGTTTCTTTTTCATAATATATGAAGGATAATCCTTTTAATGAGTTCAAGGATTATTAATGCCTTCCATTCCTAAGTTTTATGTCTTATTTATAAAGTAAAATTCACTTCATATATATATCTTATTTTTTAAAACTACTAAACTAATCAGTCTTTTAGGATTTGACTACTTGTATTTGTACCCATGCAATAAAGTCATAATCAACTCCATGACTCTAGAGTTGGGGTTATTACAGTTATTACTAGAGAAATTTTAGTAGAAAAATTGGGAACTATATTTTAAAATAAACATAGTTGAATTGAGATCTATGATAATCCATTATTGCATTGGAGAATTTTTACCGTTAGTGGGATTTTACTATATAGATAATTATTCATGTTAATTTGGAGCTAACTTAGTGTGTGTATTATTTAATGAAGTAAACAAATGAAAGAATGAGAATCAATACCCGTGGTCAGTGCAGGGATTTTCCAACTGAACAATCCAATACAACTAGTATTGGTACTGAGAAGATAATGTCTATATTATGGAAACTAACCCAGGTTATGTCTAATAAACTTACACATATGGATAAACATGATGTTCCCCGAAATGATACACCAATATTAGATTGTTTTATGCGAAATAAGAATATGTATTTCAATGGAACTACTAGTCCTGTGGTAGCTAAGCAATAGATCAAGTTTCTTGAGAATATATTTCTCACCTTAGGATGAAATGAAAGGGAAAAGGCTATGATTAAAATATATTTTCTTAGAGTTGATACTGATCAATGGTGGTTATTGATCTAGAATACTAAGGATGAAGAGGAAATTGAACATATAAAGTAGAGAGCTTTAAAATTTATATTATTTGATAAATATTTCTACTGTAAACAATAAAATGAAATAAAGAGAAAGTTTCTCAGCTTAAAGAAAAAGGAATAATAAGGTTTTATTGAGTATGAGGATTCCGTTTCAATACTATCTAGGTATAACATAGATTATATACATAATCTATAGAGCAATATTGGTCATTTTTTTGAATTCCATAAGAGAAACATCTGAAGGGAATTGGTTTCCAAAAAAATTTCATCCTATAATGAAATAGTATTATGTGCCATCAAAATAGAAAAGGAATTTTCTATATCCTATATATTCAAGAAAAATCAAGAAAATAATAGGTCATTTGAGAACCACAATAAAGATAAATCACCCAATAAGAATAAGGGAAAGAATAAATTTCAACCTTTTGAAAATTGTGGGAAGAAACATATGGGTTAATGCATGAATGACATAGGAGTGTGTTACAAGTGCAGAGATAAGGGTCATATGTCACATTAATTAAAGGGGAAGAATGAAACCAATGAAATCTAGTGTTTCAACTATACATAAATGGGGAATTATTCAAAACAATATCCCAAGTTCCAAGGGAATATACTATAGAAGAGTACGAGGGGAGAAGTATAAGCATATTCAATCACTATAGATAAAGTGGAAATCACTAATTATTTCATTCTAGATCCAAAAACTCTTTTATATCTTCCATGTTTTCTAAGAAAATTATATATTTACCTTTCATCTTAAGAAGGTATTTTTCAATCAAAACACATAGTGTAAGTCTGACTAAAACAAGGATGTGTCAGACAATCCCCAGTATGACACTTAAACGCGTTCTATATCTTATCCTTGTTAGCATACCTATGGTAGAATTTGATATAATTATTGGTATGGATTTGATTTCAAAGTATGATGAAAAAAAGTTATTAAAAATAAAAGAAAATCATGATTCATGATGAAGGAGTGGAATCCATTGTCTTTAGAGTAGAGACTTTATTATCTGAGTCAGGTAATGATCCACCTCAAATAGCTCTTCTGAATGAGATTCTTGAGGAGGAAGAGTAGAAAAATGTAAAAGGTAATCTCTTAATTAAGGATGTACCCATTGTATAGAGATACATTGACGTATTTCCTAAGGAATTACCTGGACATCCACCAAAGTGTAAAGTTGAGTTCTCCATTAATTTAATCTCTAATGCAGATCCTATATCAAAAAATCCCTATAGAATGGCCATTGTGTATTTAGTGGAGTTAAAGAAACAACTAGAGACGTTATCTAGTAAGTGATTTATATGTACTAGTGTTTCACCTAAGTGGGCCCTTGTTCTTTTCATTAAAAAAAGATGAATATATGAGGTTGTGCATTTACTATAAGTAAATCAACAATATTACAGTAAATAATAAGTATTATCTTCCTCACATTGATGATTTACTTGATCTACTTCACAAAGATCAATATTTTTTGAGGATTAAACATTATTATGGGAATAATAAATTATGAGTAAAGAAAGAAGATATTCTAAAGAATCATTTTGAATGAGTTATGGACATTATATGTTTATTGTAATGCCATTTGGACTCACTAATGCACCCTATATATTCAAATATCTAATGAATAGAGTATTCAAGTAATATCTTGATGATTTTTGGTGGTATTTATTGATGATATCTTAGTGTAATGTAAAAACTATGAGAACCATGAGAATCACTTGTGGACCATTATTCAAACTCTTAGAAGAAAAGAGTTATATGGAAAATTTGTCAAGTGTGAAATATGGCTTTAGAATATTTTTGTTATATTGTTTCTAATGATGGAATCTCATTAGATCTTATAAATAAAAGTCAGTCCAAGAATTTCCTAAATTCATGAACATAACGGATGTATGTAATTTCCTTGGTTTAGTAGGTTACTATTAGTGATTCATTCATAATTTTTCCTGATTGGATAACCAATTAACTAAGCTCACACATAAATGGTTTTAGTTTGTACAGAAAATATAATGTGAAGAATGTTTTGAAGAATTGAATAAGAGATTAGTCAATGCACTGATTTTGACTTTATCATTAGGAAATATTGGGTTTTTCATATACAAATATGCATCGAAGAAATGAATGGATTATGTACTTACAAAATGATAAATTTATTGCATATGCATCAAGGCAGTTGAAAAATCTTGAACAAAATTACCAAACCCATGATCTTGAGTTAGCATCCATGATCTATGATTTGAAGATATAGAGACAATATCTCAATAGTGAAATATTTGAGATATATATAGAACAAAAGAGTTTAATATACATCTTCTCATAGAAATAAATCAACATATGGAAATGATGATGGCTCGAGCAACTGAAGGATTATGATTTGTCAATAAAATACCACCCAGGTAAAACAAATAAGGTAGTAGATGATTTAAGCTGAAATCATAATGGAGTTCTATAAAAAATGAGGATTGAGAGAGATCCTATGTTCATAGATTTAGAAATTATGGATATGGTAATTATTAAGGAAGGAAAAAATACCACTCCATTTTCAAATTATTGTGAAACCATATTTTTTGGAAAATATTAAAAGCTCTTAATACGATGATGAGAATTTTTGGAAAAGAATTGAAGATATGAATGATGGAAAATTGGAAGGATTTGTTTATGAATATGGTGTTTAGAAATTTGGAAAGTGGTTATGTGTTTCATGACCCAACCCATGTCGGGGCTGAAGCCCAACTACCCCAAGCCCGCCTCCATAGGCCAGGGGGTGGCGACAAGCACTGAAGACACAACTAAACTTAAGGAGGACTTTTTCTAAGTACCTATATGCACACACACAAGTAAATTAATGGAAAAGTGCAGAGGGAAAGGGGAAAAGATGCAACATTTCCATAAAATGAATTAGGAATGCATGAAACTCTAGACAAAATAAAAGTACGATAGTGTAAATAGAATGTAAAGGGGAAAAACATGCCCAACCAGAAATATGTCCCAATCTAACAAAACTAGAAAATAGTAAATAGTTGAGAGATTCCAACTCCAGTATCCTAATAAATGACCACCGTACATGGTCCAAGAACCCTCTATCCTGAAGCTCCTCTAAATTCACGGTCGACTTGCTTATCATATTCAAAAGACACAACATGTGTGGGAAAATCCCATGCAGGAGTGAGTGTATACATACTAAGTAGAACACCCCAAAAGGGGTGAAGGGGGAGCAATAAGAGATAAAACTGAAGAGGGATGCGATAAATAAAACAAGTAATAATAAAAGAGTACAATTAAACCCAATAAGAGAGTGAAATTAAGATCATCCAAGCAGAAGAGGCTAAACATGGTGAGTAGATGAATTACCCATCAAGCCTTCCCTACATATAGTAGGAGGGTAAAATCATATAACTACGAGAAGCAAGACATGGAAAGAATGTGGCATACCCTGTGCATATTCTCCTCTCCTAGAAGAAGAGTACCCAAATCCAATGTGTGAATCTAGAAAAAAGAATATATATATGCTCACTCAAAGAATCCCAAATGAGAAAGTAGTGGATCTCAATCTCACAGCTCAATCCAAGAAGAATAGTAGCCAAATGTTCCAATAGAAGTCTATCTATGAGGCCCAATACCTCATATATCTTCCCTGAACACATAATCTTAAGGGACCTAATCACCTCACCTTGATATTACCTGCTTTGGGTGGCACTGTCTCACTTGAACGTTTTTAGGTCTCATAAAAAACAAATCTAAGTGGGGAAAGAATCCCTATTCCTCATGATTCCAAATCCATATCAAACCACATATCATCACTATGCCCCAGAGTTGAGGGGATACAAATTATAGGTAAGGATCATATACCCTAGTACGACAAGAGGGTCATACTCTAGTAGTCACTGAGGAACTCCACTTCCTAGCCTCGATGGAGGGTAAAACATGGGAAATTAATCAAGTAATGCCACTGCCTAGTCCTTATGGAGGGTAATTCCAATAAGGTCATCAGGGAACTCCATTACCCTACCCTAATGAATGGTATGATCAGAAAGATCATTGGGGAATTCCACTGCCGAACCCTGCTAGAGTGTAACCCCAGAACATTGAGGAACTCCACTACCCAATACTATTAGAGGGTAACTCAAGAAGATAATTATGGAATGAAACTACCCATCTTTGATGGAGGGTACGCCTAGTACTGTCTTTGAGGAACTCCACTGCCTAGCCCTGCTGGAGGGTTACACTTGGAATTCTCTAGTGATTCTGTATGATCACTTCCATCATTGAGCATCACCTTAGTGTGTTCCAAACCTGGAACATCTCATATCATATCTTAAAGGCCAATAATGAGGGAACAATACCATTATACATGAAAAAACACACTGTATAGGATACTCATTGTCTAAAATTTGAGTTCAAACGAAGGATATATGAATATTCAAAGATTTCTAAGAAGAGATCAAGGGGAACAAAAAGTGTGAGGGGACCCAAAAAATGTGTGGTCATGCTCTATAGCCCAGCCATGTCCATGGAAAAAACAAAAATCCACCCCATGCAGTAGAAAACACCATGTTAGTGGAATACAAGTCATGCACAGACTAACTGGGACTAGAACCATGTCATGTGTCTATGTACGTGTACTCGGACCCTGTTCCAATATACTATGGTACATGGCATGTCGAGAAACACTGGATGCCACCCATGTGATCTGGTCATGTCCATGTACTCGGTACATGGCATGTTTCTGGCCATGTGATTCGTCACACAACTCACTCACATGGAGATGGATGTACATGGTGTGTCGAAAGAGATACATGTTGTGCTATCCTTATGGGTCTCCAAAACCCTAGCACTGCCATTGGAAGGGGCTACGTGATGTGTGTTTTTCATTGAACATGGAATGTAGTTGATATTTTTCTAGATACTTCAGATCTACAAATATTATCTTTAGGCTTCGAATCCAACTCTATCGTTATAGATCTTGCCTTATTTCCTCCCAAATATTATGGATCTGGCCGTGATTGATGCTTTCTAGCCATTATGTTTTAGGAATTTCTTTTGGTGGAGTTTTTTTGAACCAACATATGTTCCACATTATGCCACATCTACATTCATAAAGTTCTTGGTGATTAACCACCATATTGGCCATCCTTGCCTCATAATATTTCTAGATCTGTGCTCAATTCACAAACCATTAACGTTTTGTCTATCCGTTGGGTATTTGGGTGCCCAATCAAGCTCGGGTCACATGAAAATCATCGAACTGGGACCCTAGGGATCCAACAGGTGAAGAACACCTATAGAAATGTGGGAGAAAAGAACCAAAAACAATGTTTTAATCATACTTGGCCAAGCATTCTTGGATGAAGATCACGAATGGGGCACCATATTAAGAATATTGATTAAATAAAAGAAATAAAAAAATTCTAATACTTTGGTACAAGAAACTACCACAAAAACAGTTTTTCGCAGCGCCCCCCCTTTATCAGCGCTAACGAAAAAGCGCTGATAAAGGGGGGTGCCTTTATCAGCGCTCAAAAAAGCGCTCTTAAAGGGTTCCTTTATCAGTGCTAAAAAAAGCACTGATAAAGGCACCCCTTTATCAGCGCTTTTTTCAGCGCTGATAAAGGGACCCCCCTTTATCAGTGCTTTTTTAGCGCTCATAAAGGGCCCCCCTTTATCAGCGCTTGTTTAGTAGCGCTGATAAAGGGGGGGCCTTTATCAGCGCTTTTTTTAAAAGCGCTCATAAAGGGTCTGCTTCAAAGAAAAATTTAAAAAATATATTAATATATTAATATATAAATATAGTTATATTGTTATATAAATATAATATATAATTTTTAAATATATTTTAGATAAGTATAAATGTACATTTACACTTATTATAGTTAATATATAAGATATTTAATGAAAATGGCTTCTTAAAAAATTAAAAAAATATTTTTAATTAATAATTTGATAATCATTATGGAGTAATAGTCATTTAATAACAATTTGAAGACTAAAAAAATTAAAAAAATTAAAAAAAGATCCAAAATATGTTGAAAACGCAACTCAAACTTCAAACGACCATAACTTTTGATCCGGGTGTCCGTTTGAGCTCTACCACATATCAAATCGAAGCCTGCGATGAGATATACGTCGCTGTGACCTGGAGAGACCTTGGTCAAGTGATTTTCGAGGCCAAAAGAGGCCCAGAGGGCCTCCAAAACTGAGTTTTTAGTCAGGGTACCCCGATTTTTTTAACATTTTGTGGATTTTCACCCTCGTTTAAGGGGGGTATTATTGGATTTTTTTGGTGGGGTCTGAATTTATTCCAAGGTATTACATTCATATTGATATTAGGTCTTTGAAATTTCATCATTTTTTATAATTCACTACTATTTATAATAAAAAATATAACAATATATTCATATTTTTTATATATTCACACCTAAAATTTTAATTATAAATATAAATAATAAAATATATTTGCATATAAAATATATTAGCTTTATCTAAATAATAACTAACATCCATTTTATTTAAAATACAAATATATGAATATTTATATACCTATATATTAATCCAACTATATATATATTAATCTAACTATATATATATATATTAATCTAACTATATATATATATATTAATCTAATAACTATATATATATTAATATAACTACATATATATATATTAGTATTACTATAAATATATATATTAATATCACTATATTTATATTAATATAACTATATATATATATTCATATAACTATATATATGTTAATATAACTATATATATATATTAATATAAATATATATTACTATACGAATAAATATAACTAAATATATATATATATATAGATAGATATATATTAATATCACTATATATATATATTAATATTACTATATATATATATATTAATATAACTATATATATATTAATATAACTATATATATATATATTATAATATAACTATATATATTATAATATAACTATATATATATTAATATAAATATATATTAGTATACGAATAAATATAACTATATATATATATATATCATGAATTGGAAGACAAATAAAAATAGAGTAGTGGTAAAGGCTTAGGCGTGCAGGGGGGAGGTCTCGAGTTCAAATCCTGTGAGAGGCAGGGGCACGCGCGCATGGGGGAATATAGCAGCAAGCGCTGTTAAAGGGTGAAGGGGTGCATGGCACAGGGGCAGAAAAGCACTATAAAATGGGGGGATCAAGCGTTATAAAAGCCCACCTGATTAGCAGTATTTTTTAATTTTTTCTTTTAATTTTTTTTTAATTTTTTTTTAATTTTTTTTAATTTTTTTAACTTTTATCAGTGCTTTTTTAAAAGCACTGATAAAATCGTCCTTTATTAGCACTAAACGAAAGCACTGATAAAGGAAGCGCTGATAAAGGTCCCCCCTTTATCTACGCTGGCTTTATCAGCGCTTTTTCTAGCGCTGATAAAGGCCATTTTTAGCACTGATAAAGGCCGTATTTGTAGTAGTGAGAAAAGGTTGTAGGGAGGGGATTAAACCAAATAATGATTATCAATCTACTAAAAATTTAAATCAAGAGGTGTAAAACACAAAAAGTCAATCCCAACCTCTATTTTATATTGATTGATGGAGAAGAATGTGCTCACACAATGATTGGAAGAAGCTTCTGCATTCGTTGCACTTCGATTTACCTTGATCAAGATATTTTTCATCATTCATCTCAATTCTTAAAAGGGAGAAGGAAGAGGATCTCTTGGAAAATTCCCATGATTATGAACCAAACCTAGGAATTTTTTCATAGATATACAATTATAATATTTAGAGTTTGGTAAAATAAATAAATTAACTAAATTAATCAATTAATTTAATCTACTTAACATTATTCCAATGAGAGAGGGGTCCAAACATCCCATACTGAATCATTTTATATCGCACCTAGGGTAAAAACCACATTCCATACCCAAATGTGGTCTTTGATTTTTTACCATTTAAATTGTTTGAAAGTTATCCAATTTTATTTAATTAAATATACATGATCAATATAAAAATCTATAATATTTTTATAAAATTAATGCTGGGAACACCGGGTCTCGTAATATCACACCATCTTAGTGACTAGCTCTAGAAATATATATAGAAATACTTTAAAGTCTTATAAAGAAAAAATGACTATCTACATCATTCCTCCTTCATGATTTTCATACCCAAAAAGTAAAACTAAGAAAACCACTCGAGATACTGATCCTGCATTTGGATCTCCCACTCCTGGGAACTCTCCTACACATTTTCATGTTTCCACAAAATGTAAACCAAAGGTAAAATCTTTCCATGTAAGGTTCTCTCCAGCCGGGCCTCGATTTCCACTAATTTGTCTACAAAAGTGGATCCATTCTCGATGTCTAGCTCACCCCAGTACATTATGTGCATAGGGTCATGCATGTATGTCCTCTATTGTGACACATATAAGACATTATGAATCTACACTAGTTATGGTGGGTAGAGAAAGGCGGTAGGCAACCTTTCCAATCCTCTACACAATATCAAATAGCCTAATGAACCTTAGATATAGTAGGCCTCCCCAGCTGCAACTACACATTTCTCGTCATGGGGATACTTGCAAGAAAACAAGGTCTCCCTGCTCAAACTCCAAGGGTAGACAGTGAAGATCTGTGTAAGATTTATATCTACTCTAGGCCATCTTCATCTGCTTACAGATGAACTACAACCTCTCTATTTTTTCATGCATCAACTCTGGTCCTATAAGAGATGACTGTACAATCTCCATCCAGCACAAGGGTAACCCAAAGGGTCTCCTGTATAGGTCCAAAAAAGGTTCCATGATAATGGTAGAGTGGTGAATGTTGTTCTACACAAACTCTACCAAGGTTAGATGATCCTCCCAACTCCGGCCAAAGTCTAACACACAAGCCCTCAACATATCCTCTAGCACATGGATACTACACTTAGTCTTCCCATCAGTATTGATATGAAAGGCTATAATCATCCACAACTGGGTCCCAATTTCCACCTACAGGCCTCTATACAATTATGATTTAAACTAAACATCACGATTCAAGGCAATCTTTGAGGGTAACTCATGAAGGAGAACGATATCTCGTATGTACAACTACCCCAAAATCTCCACCAAACTCTCCTTCCTGAAGTAAATGAAGTGTGATGACTTCAAGAGTTGGTCAAATATCACCCAGATGGTGTCATGGACCTTCCTTGTGTGCATAATTCCTTTGAAAAAGTCAATGGATATGTTTTACCACCTCCACTATAAGATCTTAAAGGGATGAAACAATCTTGCCAAAACTTGGTGCTCATCCTTCACCTACTAACTGGTGAGGTACTGAGAGACATACTCAGATATTATTTTCCTCATGCTGGACCACCAAAACTTCCAATTATGGTCTTCATACATATTCCCCACACCGATATGTACAACTAGGATAGAAGTGTTAAACTCCCACATCACCTCTTCCTGCATCGTGACTGGAACCACTACATTCCCTTATAACAATATAACACAATTACTTCCTTCATAATATCCATATGGTGCATCACCTATGGATATATGATCATATAAGACCTCATAGTCAATGAATCCCCTTTAGGACTCTCTCACATGGTCAAGTAGAAAAAGATTCGAACCCATCGACTGAATAAAAGCTATACCCTCCTGCTCCACCAAGGTTAGCTGTAGAGAAGATAACTACTTCTAAGCTTCCTAAACAAAGAGGTATTGAGACTTCCTTCTAAGGGAATATGCTAAAAAATTTCCCTTAACTATAGTGTAGCCTATATTAAAGTCATAGTCTTACAAGAACTTCATCCAGTGTCATTATCTCAAGTCTAGGTATCTCTGAATGAAGATGTATTTGAGACTCTAATGATCTGAGTAAACCATAAAGACCTCTCACAGAAGGTAGTGTCTCTACATTCTCAAGGTGATGACCACCACTACTAACTCTAGATCATGATTTGTGTAGTTTTTCTTGTGGGGTCTCAACTACCTTGACCTGTATGTGATAACAACCTATTGCTGCATCAACATGCAACCAAGACCATCTCCTTAGGCATCAAAATACACTACAAACTCCACACATTTCTCTAGTAGTCTTGTAACACCCCGAGCTTCCACAATTCGCTTCTCATTCAATAATGCAATAGCTTGCATTGTACACAACTTCGAGTTCTAAAACACCGCGACTAATCAAAGTAGCCATCATGAATAGTAATAACCACTTTTTAAAATTATAGAAATTTAATATTTCAAAATGGACTTCATTTTTGGATTCAGAATATCAAAATTAGCCTATGTTGAATTTTTGGTATTTTTCTGAGAACTTCTAATTTTTTAGTGAAAAATACTTAAAAACAAATTTTTTAATCAAAATAATTTATAATGATAAATTATACTATTTAGTGGTTTTAAAGTATAATTAGAATATATTTTTACCATTTTATCCAATGGTGGTCATTAGAATTAATTTAACATTGAAATTGGACATAAACAATTGCCAATATTTTGATATAAATTGTTTCTTAAAAACACGCTATTTGTTGTGACAGCAGGAATTGATTATAAAATTAATTAATGAAACTTATATGTTTGGAATTTTGTAAAATAGACATCATTTTTGAAATCAGAATATCAACTATAGCTTAGGGTGAATTTTTGGGATTTTTCTGAAAAACTTCAATTTTTGATTAATAGTGAAACCACTAAGTGGTTCTTATAAAAACTGATATTTCGTTTAAATGAAATTCTACCACTTCTGTGATTTGATTTTCAAAAATCCGACATACATGGTTTTCATTAAGAAGTAAAATGTGGTTCAATGATATTAAAATAATTTTTGGTGAATAGTAACTTTTAAGTTCTTAATCGCGATTAGAGGTAATTAGTGTAGTTTAAGGTAAAAATAATGTTTTAATAATATGAGATGAGCTTGAAAGATGTCCTACCCTCATTGGATGTGACATGGCCGACCAAGAAAATACATGGATCAACTTGGGGACCCCATGGAGCCACTTTAGTTAGAAAATAAAATAAATACCTTTTATTAAATGTTAAAGTAAAAAAATGACACAAACATGAAATGTTTTACTAAAACAATTTTTACATGTGGTTATACAAGTCATATTTTTGACTATAAATAGTCATTGGAAAGATAAAAAGATTTACTACATCATATTATTTTTTTATAATTTTTAGACATTAAATAAATTAAATTATTTATGACATCATTATGATGCAGCGATGACCTCATTATTTAATGATTTTAATAAAGTGAAAAGATAATGTACAATCCAAGGCTTAAACTTGTCCAAAGACTATTGGATGGGTAGATTTCGAACCCTTATCACCTTATCCACGAATTATATAAGTGTGGGAGCTTTAGAATCCGAAAATCATTGTATAATAATGTAAAATTTCCTTACTTTCCAAGAGTGCCCCTCCTCTCCACTTATAAAAGGCCCCCACCTCTACCACCTCATTCACACTTTCAAACCATTTGTCTCAGACAAAATCTTCCCAAATACTCTCCTAACTTCCCCATATTACTCATAGAATCCTCACTTTGGGCAGAACTCTTCCCAAGGAAGCCTTTGGATCAAATCAAAAAGAGTTACCCGATTTTGAGGTAATGTCTTCTCTAATGTTGTTTTGTTTTATTTTTCTTCTCCAACCCCCTAAACTCTTTTTATTAATTTATTTTGTAACAAAACAAGTATCCTCAATATACTAGGATGTTGTTATAAGAAGTATTCGAGCTACACTTACACACACCTACATCTAATGGTTAAAGAACATACGGTTTCTGTGGATGGCGAATTTCTGCCTCACGAAACGATGATTGTTCAACACTCATATAACACCTTCAAAGGTGGCCATTAAGATGTCACTATATTTATATATGATAAATAATATGTTTATGTTTTACTTATTCTTCTGTATTTCTCATTTATGGCATACTTTATGCTTTCCATTATGGGTAAACGCGATAATTTCATTTTAGGAAGTGCGGACTACCGCCCACTCAAAGTGATTTGAATCGTTAATGCCATATGTGGGATGTATAAAGGATGGAGTAAATAGTATTATACAATATATTATACTGTAATTACATTATACATTTATATAATTATGATTTCATTCCATTAAATACGAAATAGAAATGAAAGTAGCATTCATGCGTACGTACGACTTACCGTCTCCATGAACGGTGCATTTCATTTCTTACCTCTAAATGTTACGTAATATTATAAATGAATGTATATAATGTATATATATGATATATATGATATATACATTATGAATATAATTCTGGATATAATGGATATTTCACCACATGAACAACTTGTAATTATAAGAAGTTTATTTTTGACTCAAGTACCAAAGATCGACAAAACGACCGTTATTAACTTAAATAATTACATAATGTTCATAACATTGTAATAAGTGATATAAAAAGGATAATGAAATTAAAAATGGTTCTTAATAAGGTAGATATTAACTCTAGTTTATTATTCAGGAGGTTAAAGAACAGTTGAGTGAAGTCGGACACGAGGTAAGGGAACTTCTTAACCCAATTTCTATTCTTTGGGTTAATCTCCAACTTTCAAATTATGTCATGATATTATTATGTAATATCTTGTATTTTTACATTATTTATGTGTACTTATAGTGAATACACATAATAGACCTACTTTATAAAAAAAATGATCTTTTTAAGGACTTCGTCTCAATCCCCTTTCATTGAGGCATATTTGGTTTTATACACAATTTTCTTTTATACGGTGTATAAACCCCTTTGACTTTTACGTTTATTAAAAATGAATCTTTTTTATAAGAAGCGTTTTGCTAAACGACAAAAGGGAATGTTTTTCTTTCCGTACTTATGCAGCGACGACGACTTCTCCGCCGCCGTGACCATTATTTGAGTTTCGGCTTCCTCTACAAGCCATCAATTTTTTAATGAAAAATAAATACAAAGTTTTAACTTTCTTTTATTTTGGTATTGAAAATGGTTTTGAAAGCGTTTTTATTATATCAATGTGTTGTATTGATATCTTGTGATTGAAATATGGAAATTTTATGTTTCCTTTATGCATGTTTTATGTGATATGATTATGTTATGGTTTATGATATGTTTAAACCTATTCATATGAGGAATGTATTGGACTTAATAAGTGACGAGTGGAGCCCACTATAGCTCCTCGATGCATCGGTAGGTCTCATGAGAGAACTAGACGTGGAATTGGCCGAGGCCCTTTCCCAATTTGATTTATGGTTTTGGCCGAGGCCATAATCATTTTAGATGTCTTGGCCGAGGCCTTGACAAAATGTTACAGAATGTCTGGCATTATACATTCCCTCATTATGAAAGTGGTTATTGATATTGCATGTGATTATTCGACCAGTAGAATATCCATGTGAAGAAGTGAATGGAATTATCTCATTTTACTTTTGCCATATTATGTTGATGTTCAAGTTTAAAAGGCTTTTGTTTTAGTTATACATTCCTTAAATTTTTATGTTTATTTATGAAAGCTTCCTCAATATTGTTATCCTTACTGAGCATCTGATCTCACCCCTTTCAGTGTTTTAATATTCTCCAGGATGTGAGGAAGTATTTTATGAATGACCTGCAGGGATAGTCAGAAGAGGATATGAGTGTGGACTATGAAGACTTTGTTATTAGTTTTTCACTTTATGATGTAATGTAACATTTATGAATGTATCTAGTGTTTCCAAGGCTACTAAACTAATCGGTCTTTCGAGACATGATCTTTTGTGATCATGCCAATGTTATGAAGTAACGCACCGACTCTGGGTAGCTGGGGTCGGGGCGTTACAGTTGGTATCAGAGGCAGTTTAGTACTAACCTTGGAAGCTAGATTTAGATAAACTCTGATTAGAGCACATAGCCCGAAGATAGACTTTGAGGATTAGTATAGAAAAACTTTCTAGAATTTTGGTATTGTAGAGATGTTGTGAGTTTTCCGAGCAATACATCCCTGTCTGGATACGAGCAGGTAGAGGCGGATCTGGCACAGATGTACCTAGGGGTAAAACCCGAAAACACTACTTTGAGCTAGACTCGAATGGAAACTGGTGCACGACAATGGGCCTTGCTGCACTCTTGGTTGCGACACTCCCGGGGGATATGATTAGGATAATTCTCATTTTCTTTACAAACCACTATGAAGGGTTATGAGTATATACTTCCTCAAAGAAAACATTTTTATGGATTATATCCATAAATAGTTCAATTTATGTTAAGTATCTTACAAGTATGGAATTATGTATTTTGATTCATAAACTAATATAGTTTATGCCATTGTTTAGAAATGGCGCCTAGTGGAAGGAATGGGAATCGTATCAATGCACGCACTCCGTGCAGGGATTGCCCTCCTGCTCAATATAATTATTGTGTAGCTAGAGATACAACTGGTGCTGATCAACTTATTACCATACTGGGACAACTCACTCAGGTTATGAATAATAACCTTACTCGTATGGAGCACCCTGATCCGCAACGTGGAGGATCAATGTTAGACCGCTTCATGAGGCAACAACCACCAACATTTAATGGGGGTACAAATCCATTAGTAGCTGAGCAATGGATAAACTCCTAAGAGAAAATATTCCACGCCTTAGGGAGTAGTGAAAGGGAAAAGGTTATCATGGCAGTTTACCGCCTCACTGGAGATGTTGATCAATGGTGGTCATTGATTCAAAACACAAAGGAAGATGATGACATATCGAATATGGAATGGGGGGAGTTCAAAGATCTTTTCTTAGAAAAATACTTTCCTCATGACCATAGAGCAGATATGGAAATGCAATTTCTGAGTCTGAAACAAAAGGAGGATGAGAATGTCGCAAAGTATGAGGCCAACTTTACAAGGTTAGCGAGGTATGCTGCAGATTATATACGTAACCCAAGAAGTAATATTGATCGTTTATTTAATGGGTTAAAACCTTTTCTCCGTCAGGCTTTAGTATCACAATCTTTCTCAACATACGAGGATATAGTCTCATGTACTATCTAGATAGAAAAGGAATTCTCTAAGTCTTATGACAACAAAGTAAAGCAAGAGAAGAAGAGAACGGTGGAACAAGAGACAGATAAAGGGAAAAAGGGAAAGAAGGATTTTCCATTATGTGATAATTGTGGGAAGAATCACCCTGGTACTTGCCTAAAAGGAATGGGAGTTTGTTACAAATGTGGAGAAAAAGGTCACCAGGCTCGTGATTGTAAGGGAAAGAAAGAGGCTATCAATGTTGAATGCTACAATTGTAGGGAAATGAGGCATTATGCAAATGAATGTCCTAAGTGTCAGGGAAACTTACCTCAGAAAAGGCCAAGGGATCAAGGACAATCTTATGCTGTTACTATAGTTGAAGCAGAATAACTAATGTATTGGTGCTTTTGGACTCATGGATTATATTATGGTTATTAGAATAATGTGATATATATATATATATATAAGGATTGTACTACAATACTTGTTGATTTCATTAAGGTTTTAATATGATGAAGGTAATCATATTTTTGTATGTGACAAAAAGAGAAACTTTACCTTATTTGAGGAATCTAATGATACAATTGATTTTGGAATTTAGAGACCTTTAATAGAAAGTCTGGACAGAGGTATTTTTGATAACTATTAAGGTTGGAATGGATTAAGTTGAACCATGGATAGTATTTTTTAAGGTTAAAACATTTATGAAGATTATTTTTGGAATATTATGATACTATAGTTTAAGGAAAAGGACAACCTGCAGGGTGGGGCATAACCCGTCGCGTCGGACAAAGCTGCAGGAATCGAACCCACAAACATAGTGCGACCGGCCTTTATTACCTACCACTAGCCTACAGGAATTCCCTGGTTATTACAAAATAGTTTTACTAATCTAAATGGTATGTGGTAATATTTAGAACCTTATACAATTAGGATAAATAGAATATTTCTGAGTTATGTTACCATTTGGAGTAAAAGATGGGTTTGTGGTAAAATTTTATTAAAGAATGAAAGTCTACATGACTAGTATGTATATTCCCTTACATTCTTAGTAAATCTCCTAAATAAATTCCACAACTTTATGAAAGGTTACTTAAAACAAAAACGTTGTTGGTTAACTTTTCCAACTGGGGATTCAATGATAGTTTAACCAATCACAAGTTTGTGATTTTCTTATTGTTAACTTTCTCCTAATCCAGTTTTCTACAACTCTTCATCAGACCTTGATGGTTTGTTTTTCTTCCATATCCATATTTTCATAGAATCCTAGTATGGGCTATCTCGGGTGACCTCTGTACTTATCTTTCTTTCTTTTAAAGTTATATTTTTATTAACCTTATTTCCGATGTGGGTTTTCCACAAAGGTATTTTATATTTTCAACCTTTTATTTTCAAATAAAAATTTCAAATTGCGAGGACGCAATTTATTGAAGGAGGGGAGAATGTAACACCTCGAGCTTCCACAATACGCTTCTCATTCAATAATACAATAGCTTGCATTGTACACAACTTTGAGTTCTAAAACATTGCGACTAATCAAAGTAGACATTATGAACAGTAATAACCACTTTTTAAAATTATAGAAATTTAATATTTCAAAATGGAATTAATTTTTGGATTCGGAATATCGAAATTAGCCTATGTTGAATTTTTGGTATTTTTCTGAGAACTTCTAATTTTTTAGTGAAAAATACTTAAAAACAAATTTTTTAATAAAAATAAATTATAGTGATAAATTATAATATTTAGTGGTTTTAAAGTATAATTAGAATATATTTTTACAATTTTATCCAATGGTGGTCATTAGAATTAATTTAACATTGAAATTGGACATAAACAATTGCCAATCTTTTGATATAAATTGTTTCTTAAAAACACGCTATTTGTTGTGACAACGGGAATTAATTATAAAATTAATTAATGAAACTTATATGTTTGGAATTTTGTAAAATACACATCATTTTTGAAATCAGAATATCAAATAAAGCTTAGGGTGAATTTTTGGGATTTTTCTGAAAAACTTCAATTTTTGATGAATAGTGAAACCACTAAGTGGTACTTATAAAAACTGATTTTTCATTTCAATGAAATTCTACCACTTCTGTGATTTGATTTTCAAATATCCGACATACATGGTTGTCATTAAGAAGTAAAATGTGGTTCAATGAGATTAAAATAATTTTTGGTGAATAGTAACTTTTAAGTTCTTAATAGCGATTAGAGGTAATTAGTGTAGTTTAAGGTAAAAATAATGTTTTAATAATATGAGATGAGCTTGAAACATGTACTACCCTCATTTAATGTGCCATGGCCGACCAAGACAATCCATGGATCAACTTGGGGACCCCATGGAGCCACTTTAGTTAGAAAAGGACATAAATACCTTTTATTTAATGTTAAAGTAAAAAAATGACACAAACATGAAATGTTTTACTAAAAAATGTTTTACATGGGGTTATACAAGTCATATTTTTGACTATAAATAGTCATTGGAAAGCTAAAAAGATTTCCTACATCACAATATTTTTTTATAATTTTTAGACATTAAATAAATTAAATTATTTATGACATCATTATGATGCAGCGATGACCTCATTATTTAACGATTTTAATAAAATGAAAAGATAATGTACAATCCAAGGCCTAAACTTGTCCAAAGACTATTGTATGGGTAGATTTCGAACCCTTACCACCTTATCCACGAATTATATAAGTGTGGGACCTTTAGAATCAGAAAATAATTGTATAATAATGTAAAATTTCCTTACTTTCCAAGAGTGCCCCTCCTCTCCACTTATAAAAGGCCTTCACCTCTACCACCTCATTCACACATTCAAACCATTTGGATCAGCCAAAATCTGCCCAAATACTCTCCCAACTTCCCCCTCTTACTCCTAGAATCCTCAATTTGGGCAGAACTCTTCCCAAGGAAGCCTTTGGCTCAAATAAAAAAGAGTTACCTGATTTTGAGGTAATGTCTTCTCTAATGTTGTTTTGTTTTATTTTTCTTCTCCAACACCCTAAACTCTTTTTATTCATTTCTTTTGTAACAAAACCAGTATCCTAAATATACTAGGATTTTGTTATAAGAAGTATTCGAGCTACACTTACACACACCTACATCTAATGTTTAAAGAACTTACGGTTTCTGTGGATGGTGAATTTCTGCCTCACGAAACGATGATTGTTCAACACTCATATAACACCTTCAAAGGTGGCCATTAAGATGTCAATATATTTATATATGATATATAATATGTTTATGTTTTATTTATGCTTCTGTATTTCTCATTTATGGCATACTTTATGATTTCCATTATGGGTAAACGCGATAATTTCATTTTACGAAGTGCGGACTACCGCCCCCTCAAAGTGATTTGAATCGTTAATGCCATATGTGGGATGTATAAAGGATGGAGTAAATGGTATTATACACTATATTATACTGTAATTACATTATACATTTATATAATTATGATTTCATTCCATTAAATACAAAATAGAAATGAAAGTAGCATTCATGCGTACGTACGACTTACCGTCTCCATGAATGGTGCATTTTATTTCTTACCTCTAAATGTTACGTAATATTATAAATGAATGTATATACTGTATATATATGATATATATGATATCTACATCATGAATATAATTCTGGATATAATGGATATTTCACCACATGAACAACTTGTAATTATAAGAAGTTTATTTTTGACTCAAGTACCAAAGATCGACAAAACGACCGTTATTAACTTAAATATTTACATAATGTTCATAACATTGTAATAAGTGATATAAAAAGGATAATGAAATTGAAAATGGTTCTTAATAAGGTAGATATTAACTCTAGTTTATTATTCAGGAGGTTAAAGAACGGTTGAGTCAAGTCGGACACGAGGTAAGGGAACTTCTTAACCCAATTTCTATTCTTTGGGTTAATCTCCAACATTCAAATTATGTCATGATATTATTATGTCCTATCTTGTATTTTTAAATTATTTATGTGTACTTATATTGAATACACATAATAGACCTACTTTATAAAAAAATGATCTTTTTAAGGACTTCGTCTCAATCCCCTTTCATTGAGGCATATTTGGTTTTATACACAATTTTCTTTTATACGGTGTATAAACCCCTTTGACTTTTACGTTTATTCAAAATGAATCTTTTTTATACAAAGAGTTTTGCTAAACGACAAAAGGGAATGTTTTTCTTTCCGTACTTATGCAGCGATAATGACTTCTCCGCCGCCGTGACCATTATTTGAGTTTCGGCTTCCTCTACAAGCCATCATTTTTTTTAATGAAAAATAAATACAAAGTTTTAACTTTCTTTTATTTTGGTATTGAAAATGGTTTTGAAAGCGTTTTTATTATATCAATGTGTTGTATTGATATCTTGTGATTGAAATGTGGAAATTTTATGTTTCCTTTATGCATGTTTTATGTGATACGATTATGTTATGGTTTATGATATGTTTAAACCTATTCATATGAGGAATGTATTGGACTTAATAAGTGATGGGTGGAGCCCGCTATAGCTCCTCGATGCATCGGTAGGTCTCATGAGACAACTAGACGTGGAATTGGCCGAGGCCCTTTCCCAATTTGATTTATGGTTTTGGCCGAGGCCTTAATCATTTTAGACGTCTTGGCCGAGGCCTTGACAAAATGTTACAGAATGTCTGACATTATACATTCCCTCATTATGAAAGTGGTTATTGATATTGCATGTGATTATTCGACCAGTAGAATATCCATGTGAAGAAGTGAATGGAATTATCTCATTTTACTTTTTCCATATTATGTTGATGTTCAAGTTTAAAAGGCTTTTGTTTTAGTTATACATTGACTTAAATTTTTATGTTTATTTATGAAAGCTTCCGCAATATTGTTTTCCTTACTGAGCATCTGAGCTCACCCCTTTCAATGTTTTAATATTCTCCAGGATGTGAAGAAGTATTTTATGAATGACCTACATGGATAGTCAGAAGAGGATATGAGTGTGGACTATGAAGACTTTGTTATTAGTTTTTCACTTTATGATGTAATGTAACATTTATGAATGTATCTAGTGTTTCCAAGGCTACTAAACTAATCGGTCTTTCAAGACTTGATCTTTTGTGATCATGCCAATGTTACGAAGTAACGCACCGACTCTGGGTAGCTGGGGTCGGGGCGTTACAAGTCTCAACACCAGATCACTCATCAGCCTTTGTCTTAACTCCTCAAGGGTCCTCTGGCAGTACTTAGAATAGATAAACGACTTTCCCTTCCATGTCAGCGTGGTCGAAGGGGCTATGATTATAGAGAGGTCCTCCAAAAACCTTCTATAGTACCCTACCAAGAAAAGGAAGCTCCCAACCTCTGACACATTCTTGGGTGGCTCCCAAGATAGCACTACTTCAATCTTTGCTGGAGCCACCACTAAACCTTTCTCAAAAATGACATGCCCGAAAAAGTGAACCTCATATATCCAAAACTGGAAGTTTGAGATCTCCCAATAAAGAAAATTATCTCAAAGTAAATCAAGTACCATACTCAAGTGCTCTGCATGCTCCTCCTTAGTTGCAGAGTATACAAGTATGTCATCAATGAAAATAACCACAAACTAATCCATGTTTGTCTAGAATAACCGGTTCATTAAATCCATAAACACTATAGGGGAATTTTTCATACAAATAGGCATCACTAGGAACACATAGTGTTTGTAGAGACATCAAAATGTCAACTTTGGAATATTAGCCTCATGAACCCATAACTAGTGCTATCCATATCTAAGATCGATCTTGGAAAACCATATCACACCTCACAACTGGTCAAATAGGTCATCAATTCTTATTAAGGGGTAGTTTTTATTTATTTTGGTCTATTTTAGATGATGATAATCCATGCAAACACGTAATCTCCTGTATGCCTTTTTCACAAAAAACACTGGTGCTGCCTAGGGGGACACACTAGGCCTGATGAAACCATTATCACAATGTTCCTCCAACTACAACCATAGCTCCTGGAGATTAGTAGTTTCCATTTGATATGCCTCATAAGATATTGGGGTAGTCCTTGGATTCAAGTTAGTGCAAAACTCCATCTACCTAATCAGAGGTAGTCCCAGAATGTCTTCGGGGAAGACACCCATATAATCCTCCACAAATTAAGGAGCCCAGATTACTAAGGAACATGATCCACCAAGGGATACACTTTCCAATTGATGGGTGATGGGATGCAACCTACTAATCACTAAACCCACATTCCCTGCCTTGATATCTATCTATCTAGAGAAGAAAAATCCTATCACATCAGTGCGTAGGAATATGACTTGTCTATGGTGATAATTCATCTGGGATTCGACACTAGAAATCTAGTCCATACCTAATATGATGTCATAAGATTCCATCTTGATAACCAAAATTTTCCATGTGAACCTCTCCCCTCTAAGAAATATCTCACACTACTGAAAAAATAAAGACACAAGAAAATCATTCCCTATAGAAACCTCAAGAAGAAGATGATGTGATAGAATATCTTCTGGGAGCTCCATCTCTATAACAAAGATCCTAGAGATAAATGAATTACTAAAACCTATTTCTACTAATACTTAGTCAAGTGTATAATAAACACTTATCATACCTTGAATCATCTTTTATACTACATGATCATAGACCTCCAAAGCATGCAGCTATCTGCAGCCCCAACCGACAACTCCTTGTGCCTAACATGTCCTGCTTGGTGGTGGTGGGGGGGATATCATAGTGAAATCCTTCACCCAAAGCTCCTCCTACTCCTATGTTAGTTCCATCTCCCTGGGGACCACCCTTTCCCTACTCTAGATATCCTTGATCATGACGCTATCTCTGTCGTGGTAGTCCATCAACTATCTTCTTGGGATGCTCATCACGTCTGGTCAAGTAGTCCCATGCCATGTTAACTCACCAATCACAATTAAAAAACCTACCCTATTTGAGATTCTCTATTCCTCTACACTATCTTGGACCCATACTCAGATCTATTACACCCAATAACATATCTTTCTATCTAAAACAACTCCAAAAAAATCTCACTATCACAAGTTCCCACTCCAGCACCCCGACATAGGTGGGGATGCACAAGGGCACTACACTAGCTCAGATCTCTATGCAGATTCCCTACTCAAACTTCTGTGCAAGAAAGTAGCCATCGAGGATCATGTAGAGAGAGTAACACATAAGGTATGTAAACCTAGATTCATAATCAACCACTATAATCCCTATGATAAATCTACAGAAGCTCTAGAATCCAGAATGAGTATAAGAAGGAGGGGTAATACTCCTCACAGAATAACTGATGGAAGTCGTCCCATGAGAGTGTTTACTCATCGTGAATATGTGTAGTCAGGTTCCACTAATAACCAAATTCTCCATGGAAAAGGATGGCTAAAAAATACACCATATGATCCTTCAGGGTTTGAATAAGCCTAAAGAGATAGACAAATGACTCTATCCAACCCTCTACTTCCTAAAAATATGGCTTGCTGTAGATCCTCAACTCTCTCTGATGCTGGAACTCGCAGAGTGCGCTCAACCTGTACACATCCTCTGTCTACTTTTCTGGGATAATCTGATGCTCAATAGGTGGAGGTTTTTCTTCCTACCCACCAAGAGGTAGGGGTTATGAGATGCACCCTGAACTAAGGCCTCATCACACATAGGTTTGTCTTCATGAGCTAGAGTTGGTACCCCGACTGGCTATCATCAATGAGGCATCATGAATGTTATCTAGGAGTATAATGGTCAGATGTACACACACACACACACACACACATATAGAAACAATAATTAGGATCTAACTAAATACAAATTGTCAAATACTCAATCCTATATGATACATGTACCATTTATCCCTACAAAGAATGTCTCGGCATGCAGAGTCAAAAAGTAGGTAGTCAAGGTCCTGGTGAATAGATACATTGTCCATTCACACCATTACTGGACTCCCTAGACTAAGAGACACACTCAAGACACTTTGGCACTATTTCCTTAAACCCAACCAATCCTCTTAAGGGGAGACATTCAAACAAATTCACAATGAATGAAATTGATATGATACTAATCTGTCATGGCCCGACCCATGTCAGTGATTGAGTCACAACTACCCTAATCATGCCTTCATAGGCCCAGGGGTGGTGACAAGATCCAAACAAACAACTAAACTTGTGGAGGCCTTTTCATGAGTACCTATATGCACAAACATAAATAACTCAATTAAAAATTGCAGAGGGAAAGGGGAAAAGTCACATCACTACTATAAAATAAACTAAGAATGAATGAACCTCTAGACAATACAAAAGTATGGTAGTTTATACTGAATGTAAAGGATAAAAATACAATCCCAACCAAAAATATGTCCCAACCAGAAAAAACTAGAAAAGAGTAAGCAGTTGAGATCACCCGACTTCTATATCTCAATATATGACCATCGTATGCAATCCAAGCACCTAGTATCCCTGAGATCCTTTAAATTCATGATCAACGTATCTGTCATCTAAAAAAGACACGACACATGTAGGAAAATACCATAAGGGGTGAATATATACATACCCAGTAGAACTCCTCAAAAGTGGTGTAGGGGGAGTAGTAAGAGATACAAATGAAGAGCGGGGAATTAGATAGAATAAGATATAGTGAAAGAGTACAACTCATCCCAACAAGAGAGTGAAAGTAAGGCCATATAAGCCTATGGAGCTAAAAATGGTGAGTAGATGAACTACCATTTGAGCCTTTTCCACCTACATTAAGAGAGTAGACACATTCAACCATGAGAATCTAGACATAGAAATTACTTGGAATACCCTATGTATATTCACCTCTCTTAGAAGGAGAGTATCCAAAGCCAATGTGTGAATATAAAAGAAAGAATATATATATATATATATATATATATTATCAGTTAAAGAATCCCAAATGAGAGAGTAGGGTATGCCCATCTCATGGATCAACCAAATAATAAGAGTATCCAACAGTTCCAAGAGAATTCCATATATGATGCCCAAATCCTCATGTGTCTACCCTGAACACATAAGTATAAGGGAAACCATCACCACACCTTGATACCATATGCTTTGGGTGGCAATGACTCACCCGTATGGTTTTAGGTTGCATTACAAAAATGTGTCTTAGTGGGGAAAGTGTACCTCTTACACATGATTCCAAATCCATGTCAAACCACATCTCATCACTATGCCACATAGTCAAGATTATATAAGTCCTTTGTAAGGATACCATGCCCCGGTATGATAGGAGGGTCCTACTCTGATAGTCATTGAGGAACTCCACTGACCAACCCGACTAGAGGGACACACTCAGGAATGTCATTGGGAAATACCACTACCCAATACTACTAGAGGGTAAGCCTGGTAAGGTCATTGAGTAAATCCACTACCCAACCTTGTTGAAGGGTAAGCCTAGAAATATCATCGGGGAATTCCATTACCTATAACCACTGGAGGGTAAGCCCGAAACATCAAGGAACTCCACTTCCTAGGCCTACTAGAGGGAAAATTGGAAGGATCATTTTGTAATTCCACTAACTAGAACTTCTATAATTTAATCCTGGTATTTTCTTTAGGGAACTCCACTAACAAGACCTATGGGAGGGTTACGCCCAAAATGATCTAGTTGTTCTGTATGATTGCTACCATCTTCCGGTGTCACCTCAGCACATGCCAACCCCTAAACATTTCACATCATATCTCAAAAGTATCTTCTAAGTGAACTGTCGTGTTATATATGAAAAAACACTTATGATAGAATACTCATAGGCGAAAATCAAATTTCAAACAAAGGAGATACAAATTTTCGAAGATTTATCAGAAGAGATCAAGGGGAACATGATATGTGAGGGGACCCACATGGTGTGTTGTCCGATGCCACAACCTGGCCATGTCTTTGGATGACACACATATCCAACCCATATAGTAGAACATGCTGTGTTGGTAGACTACACGCCGTGTCCTGACTAACTGGGACCAAAGACATGTCATGTGTAAGTTTCCATGTACTTGGACCATGTGTCTGTGTACTCTGGTACACGGTGTGTTAGGACACACATGATGCTTCCCATGTGATCTGTTCATGTTTGTGTACTCAGCACATGGTGTGTTCCTGACCATGTGAACTATCACATGGATCACTCACACAGAGATGGATGTACATGGTGTGTGGAGAGAGATACATGCCATACCATCCTTATGGGTTTCCAAAACCCTAGTGCCACCAGTATAAGGGGATACACGCCAGGTGTTCTTCATTGAACATGACACATAGTCGATATATTTCAAGAAACTTATGATCTATAAATTAAATCTTTAGGATTAAATCTAGATATACCACTATAGATCCCACCTCATTTTCTCAAAAATATCATAGATATATCCACGATTCACTCTTTCCAGCCATCGTTTGTCAGAATTCACTTCTGGTGGAGATTTGGTGAACTGCTATACATTCCACACACTACCACATCTTTATTCATCATGTTCTTGGTGATTAACCACTAGATTGGTCATCTTGACCTCAAAAATATTTCTATATTTATACTCAGTTCACAAAAATGTTGACATTTGGTTGATCCTCCATGTATCCGGGTTCCCAATCAAGCTCAGGTAGCCCGAAAATCATCGAACCGATACCTCAGAGATCCAATAGTTTAAGAAAGAATATTGTAATAAGTTAGAAAAAAAAGAAAGTTTTAATAATCACTGACCAAGATTTATTGGACAATGATCAAGAATAGGATGACAGAGTTTGAACATTGATTAAACAAAAGAAATAAAACATTTTTAGTACCTTGACACATTCCAAGGTTCATTGAGGGGTATAGATCGAAGAATGATTATCAATCTACTCAAACATCTAATCCATATGTGTAAAACACAAATAAGTGAGCCCTAACTCTATTTTTGATAGATCGCTGCTGAAGAACATGGTCAGGAAATGATTGAAATAAGCTGATGTGTTCGTTGCACATTGATTTTCCTTGATCTAGAGTTTTTTCATCATTCACCTCAATTCACCAAAGGGGGAAGGAATGAGAGTTCTTGGAAAATTCCAAATATTTTAAGCCAACCCTTGGCAGTTTTTCATGGTGATACATTTATAAAATTTTGAGTTAAGTTAAATAAATAAAGAAATTAATTTAATCTACTTAACTCTCCGCCAATGAGTGAGGGGTCTAAACATCCTACGAAGACTAATTTTATGTCACTCATAGGGTAAACACTATGTTTTGTACCCAAACATGGTCTCAAATTTTTGATCTAATGAATTGTTTGAGATTTATCCCATTTTCTTTAATTAACCATGTTCACAAAATATAAAATATATTTAATATTTTTATAAAATCAATTTATAGAAAACCAGGTCTTGGAATCACATTCTATCTCATCACCTAGCTCTGGAAATATATATATAAATATTTAAAATTATTATAAGTAAACAACTAGGTCTCTAAAATGTGTTAAATTAATACTTAATCTAAAAAGGAAACTATTTTATGATAATAATAGCTCAAATTTCTCTACACATCCTAGTAGTACCAAGATGTATAGGGATCTGAAGGAACATTTTTTGTAGGATAATTTGAAGTTGGAAATTGTTGACTATGTGTCAAGATGCCAAGTTTTTTAAAAAGTGAATTCTTAGAGAAAATATCCTAGTGGAGTCATGAAACATATTCATATACCTATGTGGAAATGGGGTGACAATACAATTGAATTTTTCACAAGATTACAAAATAATCCTAGAAGGAATGATACAATATGGGTTATTGTTGAAAACCTTACAAAATATGCACATTTCTTAAATATAAGGGAGTATTTTCCTCTAGATAACCTTTCATGACTCTATATTAATAATGTTATAAGAATTCATGGTGCACCTCTTTCAATTGTGTCTGATCGTGATCAATGATTTACATCAAAATTCTAGAAAATTATTCATATATATCTACTAGAAACTAGACTTATACAAACCATTTTGGCTAAGCCATTGGTATAGGTACCATAAATGATCCTATACCAATGGTTTGGAAGAACCGTTGGTATAAATTCAATAAAATGACCCTATACCAATGGTTTTTATGAAACTGTTGCTATAACATCTATTTAGTGAGACTATACCAACGATTTTCCCAAAACCATTGATATTGGTCCCAAAATTAAAAATACCTATACTAATGGTTTGGAAAACCCTTGGTATAGACTTATACCAACACTTTTACAAACTGTTGGTATAAGTATTTTCAATTTTTAATGGATTATTTTATCAAATAGCATTAAATACATCAAGAATTAATTTACTAATAAATATACATATACATATTTAACATATTATGTTTAAAAAACCTGTAGATTAGTGGTTAGGTTATTGAGATATAAATCTGAGGTCCAAGGATAAAAACTAGATTAGGTATTTTTTTTGAATTACCTATACCAATAGCTTTGAAAAATGTTGGTATAGGTATTTCATATTACCTATACCAACGGTTTAGAAACCATTGGTATAGCCCACCTATACAAGCAGTTTCCCAAAACCAATGGTATAGTTCTATATCAACGCTAGATAAGTGAACATCCACCCAAACTGTTGGCATAGCCTATACCAATGATTTTGGGACCTATTCCAATGGTTATAAACCATTGGTATCAGCTTCTATTCAAATAGTGAATCTCTTAATACTAAGATTTATTTGAGAACCACATACCATTATATATCTAATGGATAGACTAAATTACTATTCAAACATTATAAGACATGTTAATATCATGATCACATGACTTTCAAGGTATGTGGGATCAATATTTACCTTTGGTAGAGTTTTCCTATAATAAGAGCTTTCATTAGAGTATTCAAATTGAACTGTATGAAGCATAATATGGAAAAAGATGTTGTACTCCAACTTTCTGGGATGGATTTAGTGAAAGGAATCTTGTAGGGCCAGAAATTATGGAGGATACAATGGAAAAGGTAAAGACTATTCCAAACCATATCAAAGCAGCTCAAAGTTAAAAAAAGAATTATTCTGATAACCAGATAAAGGATTTGGAATTTAAAGTGGGAGATCACGTATTTCTGAAAGTATCACCATGGAAGGGTGTCATAAGTATTGATTATAAAAGGAAACATAGCCTCAGGTACATCATACCATTGAAAATTCTAGAAAAAATTGGAGATGTGGCTTACTGTTTAGCAATGCCACCAAGTCTCTCTAAAGATCAATATGTGTTCCATATATCTTTGTTAAGGAAGTAAATACCAGACTTGACACATGTTATCACTTCTAAAGAAATAGAATTGGAACCTTATTTATCTTACTATGAAGAGCCTATCCAAATTTTAGGCAGTAGTGAAGATGTGTTGAGGAATCAGATGACTCTGATGGTAAAGGTACATTAGAGAAATAATAAGACAGAAGAAGCAATATGAAACCATTGGAAATTATGATGAACTACCCCAATCTATACATGTGATGAAAATTTGGAAATTTCAAGGATGAAATTTTTTGGATGAGGTAAGAATATATCACCCTAATATTTTATTGTATGTATCATTTAAAAGAAATGTAATCTCTTGATATCTTACGTTGCATGAAATACTGATCCTAAATAAACTCCAAGTATTATTATTTTCATTATAACCTAGCCATTAGATTAGAGGGTGTGAATAAGATTAACACTATTATGAAATATATATATATATATATATGTCTTAATAAACACACAATTATTGATTAATTTTTAATTAATAAACACTCAAATTTTAGAAAAGTCATTTTATATGTATTTTTTTTTCAAAAATGTTTTTATTAATTTTTATGAGAAAATAATATAATCAAGTTTTTACAAATTTGGAAAATTTATTTATAATTTTTTTAAAAATATTATATCAAAATTATATTAGGGTTAAAGTTTCATATTTTTCAAAAAAGATTTATTTTCCAATGAATAGTGAAAATACCGATTTTTATTGAAAATTGTTTTTTTATTTAAACCATTTGAAAAGTTACATTTTATTTTAAAATGATGTAAATGTAAAATTAGTTATATAATATTATGAATAATACAATTATGTTTAATAAACTTCACAATTTAATTAGGGAAAATTATTTTATACTTAAAAAGACATTTTCTTTAAATCTATTTTCAATTAATTTTTTCCAATTTAATTTTAAATTAAATTATTTCACTTATATATTTTGAATTCTGAAAAATGGAATCTAGATTTGGATGCATGAGGTCCAAATTTATTAAATAGGTTCCTTTAATTGGTCAATATGAATGGTAACCTTAGTAATTTTTATTACCAGTGTAAAGGGTAAATTGGGTAAGTAAAGTTAAAAATAAAATGATAAGGACTATAAAATGAACCTAAAACTTATATAAATATTATTAAATGAGTCTATTTTGACCATAATCATCCAATAATCGGTTATATGGAATTTTATTTCCAATTGGATGAGATTAGGACCTTTATAATATTTTATGTAATGAAAACTCAAACATGTCACACTCTTATTTTTAATAACTACAATATTTTAATATGGGGTTATCCAAAGGCCATGTTTAGATAAAAATAATATTTTTAAAGATAAAATATTTATCTAAATAATTTTAATTTATATTTATTTTTTAGTTAATAAATAATCAACTTAAATTCTTATAAAATGCTGATGCAATAATTATTTAATTAATGGAATAATCAAATAAATGATATTAAAAATATTAAAAATAACTTAATTTGAGAAATTTAAGGTGATAAAAGTATTATATAGATGAACATGACATTTTTAGGATACTATAAAATTGTTGGTTCGAATTTAACATTTTTTCTTGATGTTTTTAAAGTCAGTGATGAATAGTATCAAAATTAACAATAATGATATTTTATGGGATTAATATGTTATTAAATAAATTAAAAAATCATAAAAATATTAAATAATAAAAATATGGGATAATATATAGTTTAAAATATCATACCCTATAAATTTATAGTTCATTTGGAAGGATTTGTACCTAGAATAGTCTTAATATATTCTAATATTTTGAGAATTTCCAATACTACCCCTCAACACAATTATAATAGGGAACCTACTCATTCACTTTTTTACAAAATTTTAAACCATATAACTCAAAAACATCTAATAGTTTATCTTAAAAACATCCTTAGTGCAACATACCAGGTAAATAAAGAATAATCATTTTCATATTTATTAATACTTACTAATTAAATATTAATTTTACTTTAAAGGGGTTGCTATGTTTGATAGCGTACCCAATACGCAACAAAGAGTTTCTTTGAAATCTTACGTTGCACACTAGTAATAAAATAATATTATTTTAAATGGTAGTTAACACGTTTCCGTTGTATTGGCAGGAATAAATAGAAATAACTAAAATATGATTATATATGTTTGTTAAATGTTTTTACATTTATCCAATAAAGGATAAATGCTTAAAATATGAAAAGAATTCAATTTTAGGCATAGATACTCTAATATTCACTAAAAGGTCAAACTATCACCTTTTGATGGAGAAAACTATTTAAATATAGTTTTGGTTACTCTTATATATTCTATTGGACCAAATAAAATTCTTCTTTAGAATCGGGACATCAAAATTTACTTTGTGTAAATTTTTGGTATTTTTACGATAAAGTTCATTTTTTAATGAATAGTGGAAATTGTTGTATTTTAATTCAAAACCTCTTTTTAATATAATTTATTTATATGATTAGATTATATTTTGAATTTGTTTTAAAGTAAAATTATAATATATTTAAACCATTTAATCCAATTTTTGTCATTGGAATTAATTTCACTTTGAAATTAGACTTAAACTAGTGTCAATCTTTTGATACATATTGTTTCATAAAAACACACTTTTTGTTTTGACAGTGGAAATTAATTATTAAATTAATTAATGAAACTTATATGTTATGAATTTTTTAAAATAGATATCAATTTTGAATTTGGAATATCAAATATATCTTAGGGTAAATTTTTGGTATTTTTCTCAAAAACTTCAATTTTTGATGAATAGTGAAACCACTAAGTGGCTGTTAAAAAAACTGATTTTTTTAAATGAAACTTTACCACTTATGTGTTTTGATTTTCAAAATTCCAACATACATGGTTGTCATTGGGATGTAAAATTTGGTACAATGGGATTAAAATAATTTTTTTTGAATAGTAACTTTTAAGTTTATTAATCTCGATTAGAGGTAATTAGTGTAATTTAAGGTAAAAATAATGTTTTAATAATATGAAATGACCTAGACACATGTCCTACCCTTGTTGGATGTGTCATGTCCGAAAAAAACAATCCATTGGTCAACTTGGGTACCCCATGGAGCCACTTTGGTAGGAAAATGACATTAATAAATTTTTATTTAATGTAAAAATAAAAATGTCACAAACATGAGTTGTTTTACTAAAACAATTTTTAAATGGTGTTATGCAAGTCATTTTTTTGAATATAAATATTCATTAGAAAGATAAAATTATTTCCTACATCATGATATTTGTTTCATAATTTTTAGACATTAAATAAATTAAATTATTTATGTCACCAAGATGATGCAGCGATTACCTCATTATTTAACGATTTAAATAAAATGAAACGATAATGTAAAATCTAAGACCTAAACATGTTAAAAACCTATTATATGGGTGGATTTAGAAATCTTATCACCTTATCCTTGAAGTATATAATTTTGGAACCTTTTAAATCAGAAAAGCATTTTATAATAAAGTAACCTTTTATAACTTTCCAAGAGTGCCCCTCCTCTCCTTTTATAAAAGGCCCCCACCTCTACCACCTTACCCACACCCCTCAAGCCTTTGGTTCGGCCAATCTCGGCTCATTTTGTCTCTCCACGTCCCTGTATTACCCCTAGAAGCCTCACTTTGGGCAGAAGTCTTCCCAAGTAAGCCTTTGAGCTCAAATCAAAAAGAGTTACCCGTTTTAAAGGTAGTGTCTTCTTTTGTGTTCTTATGTTTTATTTTGCTTCTCCAACCCCCTAAACTCTTTTTATTACTTTATTTTGTAACAAAACCAGTATCTTTAATATACTAGGATGTTTTTATGAGAATTATTCGAGCTACACTTACACAAACCTCCGTCTAATGGTTAAAGAACATACTGTTTCTGTGGTTGGCGATTTTCTGCCTCACGAAACGATGATTGTTCAATATTCTTTTAACACATTTCATAGTGGACATTAAGATGTCACTCTATTTATATATGATATATATTATGTTCATGTTTTCCTTATTCTTCTGTATTTTTCATTTGTGGAATACCTTTATGGTTTCCATTATGGGTAGACAAGATAATTTCATTTTAGGAAGTGAGGACTACCGCTCCCTCAAAGTGATTTGATTCATTAATACCATATGTGATACGTATAAAGGATAGATTTAATGATATTATATATTATATTATACTGGAATTATAATATACCTTTGTATCATTATGATTTCACTTTATTAAGTACGAAATATAAATGAAAGTATCGTTCATGCATACGTACGGCTTACCGTCTCCATGAACGGTGCATTTCATTTCTTACCTCTAAATGTTATGTAATATTACAAATGCATGTATATACTGGATATAAATGATATATATGATATCTTCATCAATAATATAATTCTAGATATAATGGATATTTTACCCAATGAACAACTTGTAATTATAAAGACTTTATTTTTGACTCAAGTACCAATGATCGACAAAACGACCATTATTAACATAAATAATTACATAGTGTTCATAACATGGTAATAAGTGATATAAAAGGAATAATGAAATTGAAAAAAGGTTCTTAAGCAAGTATAAATTAACTCAATTTTATTATTCATGAGATTAAAGAGCGATCGAGTCAAGTCGGACCCGAGGTATGGGACTTCGTCTCAATATCCTTTCATTGAGGCATATTTTGTTTTATACACAACTTTCTTTTATGCGGTGTATAAACCTATTTGACTTTTACATCTATTAAAAAGGAATATTTTTATACTAACCATTTACTAAACGAAAAAAGGGAATGTTTTTTTGTCGTACGTATGCGGCGACAACGACTTCTCTGCCGCCGTGACCATTATTTGAGTTTCGACTTCCTCTACAAGCCATAACTTTTTTTTGAATTAAAAATAAATACCATGTTTTAATTTTATTTTATTTTGGTATTGAAAATGGTTTTCATAATGTTTTTTATATCAATGTGTTGTATTGATATCTTGTGATTAAAAAGTGGAAATGTTATGTTTCCTTTATGCCTGTTTTATGTGATACGATTATGTTATGGTTCTTGGGAATTGTTATGAAGATGGGTGGTTCCGTGATAAACTAAGGGCAGGTGAGACCGATATAGATCTCCAATGCATTGGGTAACGTGAAGGAGTTAAATATTAAGGTTTCTCCGAAGAGATTTAGGGAATATACTGTGATGGGTATTCCAAACGTAACCAAGAGGGTTACTCCCTATGTAAGAATGTTATGAATGCCTTAAGTTACCTTTATGTCTTATGATTTCCATGATTTATTCATGATTTGATGAGGTATGTGATTATGTTTTAGGAGTAAAGTATGATTGTATGCATGGAATAATGTTTTCATTTCTTACTTTTATATCCCTTACTGAGCTTTTTATGCTCATCCCAAGTTTTTGAAATGTTTTTCATAGGTCAAGGGAAAGGTACATGATGTGATGATAGTGTGAAGGAAGTGTCAAGAAAGAATCCATGTTTTATTTTAAATAGGATTCCGTTGATGGAAAAAATGAGTACTATCGTTTATGTAACCACTTTGTTTAAATGTGGAATGTAATGCATGTTTTATTACCTAATTATCTAAAACTATAAACCTGAAAATATCCTCAACGTGTATTCTTGAAGTAACTCAAGATTAAGTAATGTTTAAGGCCAGGGCCTTATAGTTGGTATCAAAGGTCGGTTTAGATAACTTTAGGAGTTAGAATTATATTAAATAATTATCAAAAAGTATTTTTTTTATGGTCAAATTGAAATGATATAGCATTTTAGGATTACCATGTTGCTTCATCTAAGACATGTTTGTTCAGAATGGTTTTCCGTAGAGGAAATAGGGAAGCAGTGCTAGGAAGGCATACAGAAGGAAATGACCTTCCGAATCAGCATCCTGAGATGGTCAGAATTGGAACAGAACAATTTGTTGTAGTAATGGATCAGTTGAATCAAGCGATAAATAGTGGTGGTATCCATGCATGAGATCAGCCAGATCAACCGCAGAGGAACATGTCAGTGGTGAAACATTTCATGAGGAAACATCCCCCATAATTCAGAGGATCATATGACCCTGTGCTAGCTGAAGGGTGGATTAAAGCACTGGAGAATATTTTCGATGTCATGGGGTGTTCAGACAATCAAAAGGTTAGTCTTGCTATTTACCGTTTGGAGGGTGAAGCATATCAATGGTGGTCGATGGTTAAAAATATCGGGGACGCTGATGAGAATAATGCTCTCGACTGGGATGAATTCAAAGGTATGTTTCTTGAGAAGTATTTTCCTAAGGCTGTTCGAATTAGGATGGAAAAACAATTCCTAGAATTTATGCAAGAGGAAGACTCAGTGGCTGCCTATGAAAAAAGGATCACTCGATTGGCAAGGTATGCTCCAAATTTTATCCGAGACCTTGATAGTAAAATCAATCATTTTTACTCAGGATTAAAGCCAAAATATCGAAGGGCTTTAGCTTCTCACGAGTTGAAGAGTTATGAAAAGATTGTTCGATGTGCTGAGAAGGTAGAAATGGAGTTTGTTGATGATCAAGTGTTCTATAACAACCAACAGAAGAAGATACTGAGGTGGCAGGAGAAAGGAAAGAATTATTCAAAAAGGTCTGATGGTAAGAAAACAAAGTTTCCAGTTTGTGATAAATGTGGTAAAAGGGATGCTGGGGAATGTCTTCTGAATTCTGGAAAGTGCTACCTATGTGGTAAGATGGGACATAAGGCTTGTGATTGCACTGAAAAAGATCAAGGTGATTGTATGTAAAAAATTGATTTATAGTTATTGAAATTTTTTAAGTGCAATGAGATGGGTCACTATGAAAACGAGTGTCCGACAAAGAGCATGAGTGATGGGAAGCAGTTAGACTACAAGCAGAAAGGGGTGGTGAAATCCTTTGCAACTACTTCAGTAGATGTTGGGCCATCAAATAAAGTTGTATCATGTACTTTGTTTGTTTTTTCAGATTATGCCAGTGTGTTGTTTGATTCGGGGTCTACACATTCTTTCATCTCTGAAAACTTTTCTAGTAAAATTGGAATACCATCTCAAGAAATGACTCCTTAACTTGTGGTAAAAACACATGGGGGAAATGTTGAGGCAAAAAGAATGTATAAGAATCTTCTTATCCTTATCCGTGGAAAGAACCAACTTGCAAACCTTGTTGTTTTACCCCTAGTAGAGTTTGATATTATCCTGGGTATAGATTGGCTCTCTATTTACCATGCTAAGATTGATTGTAGAGCTAAATTAGTTTCTTTTCAGAAAGACTTTCAGTTTGTGTAAAATAATAAACCCTTAATGTTGATAACATATCCAGAGGCTGAGAAACTTGTAAAAGATGGAAATGAATGTTACCTTGCACATATTGTTGGAAACAAAGGAACTATTCAGATTAATTATGTGCCAGTGGTAAATGAGTATCCTGATGTTTTTCCTGATGAGTTTCCTAGAATAATACTATATCGGGAAGTTGAGTTTACTGTTGACTTAGTTCCTTATGCTAAGCCAATTTCAAAACCCCCTTATCGAATGGATCAAACTGAACTTTTAGAGTTGAAGGAGAAATTGCAAGATTTATTAGAGAAAGGTTTCATTCGACCTAGAACATCACTATGGGGTTATCCCGTTTTATTTGTTAAAAAGAAAGATGGTTCTATGATACTTTGCACTGATTATAGAGCCTTGAATAACATTACTGTTATGAACAAGTATCCTTTTCCTAATATCGATGATTTGTTTGATCAGCTCTAGGGAGCTTAGTATTTTTCGAAGACTGACTTGAGGTCGGGGTACCATCAGTTGAAAGTAAAATAAGAAGACATACCGAAGACTGCGTTCCATACTAGATATAGCCATTATGAATTTGTAGTTATGACTTTTGGGTTAACCAATGCACCTGCTGTATTCATGGACCTTATGAACAGAATTTTCCATGAGTTCCTGGATAAGTTTGTGGTTGTTTTCATTGATGATATTTTGGTGTTTTCTAAAAGTAAAGAGGTGCATGAAAGTCATTTAAGGGTTATTTTTAAAACTTTAAAAGAAAAGAAATTGTATGGTAAATTCAGAAAGTGTGAGTTTTGGTTGCAAAAAATTCTTTCCTTGGTCATATTGTTTCTAAAGATGGGTTAACTATTGATCCTGCAAAAACAAAGGTTGTTGAAGAATGGCCAAGACCCACAAATGTAATTGAGATTCGTATCTTCCTGGGTTTGGCAGGCTATTACCGAAGTTTTTTTAGAATTTTTTCACAGTTATCTAGTCCAATGACTAAGCTAACTCGGAAGGGTGTTAAGTTTATCTGGACAAAAAAATGTGATGATTGTTTTCAGGAACTGAAAAGAAGATTGGTGAATGCTCCAGTTTTGGCACCACCTTCCAAGAATGGGGAGTTTGTTATCTACAGTGATGCTTCATTGAAAGGACTTGGTTGAGTCCTAATGCAGAATGATCAGGTAATTGCTTATGCTTCATGACAGTTGAAAACTCATGAGGTAAATTACCCTACACATGATTTGGAATTAGATGCTATTGTTTTTGCTCTAAAAATTTGGAGGCATCATTTGTATGGAGTAAAGTGTGAAATATATACTGATCACAAAAGTTTAAAGTATATATTCACTCAGAAAGAATTGAACATGAGACAGAGGAGATGTCTAGAATTAATCAAGGATTATCATTATACAATTCATTACCATCTGGGAAAAGAAAATAAAGTGGATGATGCTTTGAGTCGAAAAAGTAATGATTCATTTACAATTTTGCGTTTGGAACGTGATCCTTTGGTTAAGGATTTGATAAACATTGGCATAGAAGTTGTTGGTGTAGGGTGTACTTCTGTTTTGTTTCAGGTATCAGTGAAATCTTCTCTATCAGATAGAATTAAGCAAGCACAGAAGCAAGAAAATGATTTGCAGAAAAAGGTAGAGCTGGTTCAGAAGGGTAAGTTGCCTGAATTCAACATTGATAATGATTGTGTTTTGAGATTTGGGAAGATATTGTGTGTGCCTTGTGATTCATAGTTGAAGAGAGAGTTGTTATGTGAAGCTCATAGTTCACCGTTTTTAGTTTATCCTGGAAGTACTAAGATGTATAAATATCTTCAAGAGTATTACTGGTGGGATGGAATGAAAAGAGACATTACTGATTTTACTATGAAGTGTTTGACTTGTCAATAGGTTAAAGTAGAGCGGCAGTTACCGAAAGGGATGTTTCAGCCTTTACCTGTACCAGAGTGGAAATGAGAGAATATATCTATGGACTTCGTTGTGGGATTACCGAAGACACCTCGAGGCAATAATGCAATCTGGTTTATTATTGATCGCTTGAATAAATCTACTCATTTCCTTGCTATACGAGATACTTTTTCTCTAGATCAACTTTACCATTTGTATCTTAAAGAGATAGTCAGGTTACATGGAGTTCCTCTCTCCATTGTATGTGACTGTGATCCCTGGTTCACTTCTAACTTTTGGAAAGGCCTTCAGAAGTCGTTGGGTACTGAATTAAATTTTAGTACATCTTTTCATCCTCAATCAGATGGGCGGTCAGAACGAACAATTCAGACCTTAGAGGATATGCTACGTGCTTGCTCTATGGATTATCAGGGAAGTTGGGACCAACATCTTTCTTTGGTTGAGTTTTCATATAATAACAGTTTTCATTCCAGTATACATATGGCTCCATTTGAGGCATTATATGGTAAACGGTGTTGAACTCTAGCTTTTTGGGATGAAGTGGGTGAAAGGAAGCTGATTGGACCAGAATTGGTAGAGGAGATGGCAGAAAAAGTTCAATTGATTCAGAAACATATGAGAACAGCTCAGAGTAGGAAGAAGAGTTATGCGGATAACCGGAGGAAGGATCTATCTTTCGAGGTAGGTGATCATGTTTTTCTCAAAGTTTCACCATGGAAATGTGTGATGCGATTTGGTAAGAAAGGAAAGCTGAGTCCAAGGTTCATTGGACCATATGAAATTCTAGAGAGAGTTGGACCAGTTGCATACCGAGTGGATTTACCTCTGATTTTTTCTTAGGTACACAATGTTTTTCATGTTTCGATGTTGAGAAAGTATATGCCAGATCCATCTCATGTTTTGATCCCAGAGGTAGTTCAGTTGGAAGAGAATCTCTCTTATGAAGAAAAACTAGTCCAGATTCTTGACCATAGAGAGAAAGTGTTGTAGAATAAGGTAATTCAATAGGTAAAGGTTTTGTGAAAAAACTATATGGTTGAAGAGGCAACATGGGAATATGAAAATACTATGAGGGATAAATACCCCCACTTATTTTGATAAGTGAATAAAATTGCGAGAACGCAATTCAAAAAAGTGGGGAATGATGTAACATCCCAGGTAAATAAGGAATAAAACATTTTCATATTTATTAATATTTACGAATTAAATATTAATTTTACTTTAAAAGGGTTGCTATGTTCGATAGCGTACCTGATATGCAACAAAGAGTTTGTTTGAAATATTACGTTGCACACTAGTAATAAAATAATATTATTTTAAATGGTAGTTAACACGTAGATATTTTATTGGCAGGAATGAATAGAAATAACTAAAATATGATTATATATGTTTGTTAAATGTTTTTACATTTATCCAATAAAGGATAAATGCTTAAAATACAAAAAGAATTCAATTTTAGGCATAGATACTTTAATATTCACTAAAAGGTCGAACTATCACCTTTTGATGGAGAACGCTCTTTAAATATAGTTTTTGTCACTCTTATACATTCTATTGGACCAAATAAAACTCTTCTTTAGAATCGGGACATCAAAATTTACTTTGTGTAAATTTATGGTATTTTTCGATAAAGTTCATTTTTTTAATGAATAGTGAAAATTGTTGTATTTTAATTCAAAACCTCTTTTTAATATAATTTATTAATATGATTAGATAATATTTTTAATTGGTTTTAAAGTACAATTAGAATATATTTTTACCATTTAATCCAATTGTGGTCATTGGAATTAATTTTACTTTGAAATTGGACTTAAACTAGTGTCAATCTTTTGATACATATTGCTTCATAAAAACACGCTTTTCGTTTCGACAACAGGAATTAATTATTAAATTAATTAATGAAACTTATATGTTATGAATTTTTTAAAATAGACATCAATTTTTAATTCGGAATATCAAATATAGCTTAGGGTAAATTTTTCATATTTTTCTGAAAAACTTCAATTTTTGATGAATACTGAAACCACTAAGTGGCAGTTAAAAAAACTGATTTTTTGTTTAAATGAAACTTTACCACTTCTATGTTTTGATTTTCAAAATTTCGACATAAATGGTTGTCATTAGGATGTAAAATGTGGTACAATGGTATTAAAATAATTTTTGGTGAATAATAACTTTTAAGTTTATTAATCGCGATTAGAGGTAATTAGTGTAATTTATGGTAAAAATAATGTTTTAATAATATGAAATGACCTAGACACATGTACTACCCTTATTGGATGTGTCATGGTTGACCCAAAAAATCCATGGGTCAACTTGGGGACCCCATGGAGCCACTTTGGTAGGAAAATGACATTAATAACTTTTTATTTAATGTAAAAATAAAAATGTCACAAACATGAGTTGTTTTACTAAAGCAATTTTTAAATGGGGTTATACAAGTAATATTTTTGAATATAAATATTGATTATAAAGATATAAGATTTCCTACATCATGATATTTTTTTCATAATTTTTAGACATTAAATAAATTAAATTATTTATGACACCATGATGATGCATCGATTACCACATTATTTAACGATTTAAATAAAATTAAAAGATAATGTAAAATGTAGAACCTAAACATGTCAAAAACCTATTGGATGTGTGGATTTAGAACTCTTATCACCTTATCCTCTATGTAAATAATTTTGGGACCTTTTAAATCTGAAAAGAATTTTATAATAAAGTCATCTTTTATAACTTTCCAAGAGTGCCCCTCCTCTCCTCTTATAAAAGGCCCCCACCTCTACCACCTTACCCACAACTCTCAAGCCTTTTTCTTGGCCAATATCTACTCATTTTGTCTCTCCACATCCATATATTACCCCTAGAATCCTCACTTTGGGCATAGGTCTTCCCAAAAAACGTTTGAGCTCAAATCAAAAAGAGTTACCCGTTTTAAAGGTAGTGTCTTCTCTTGTGTTCTTATGTTTTATTTTGCTTCTCCAACCCCTAAACTATTTTCATTACTTTATTTTGTAACAATAACAATATATTCAATATACTAGGATATTTTTATGAGAAGGATTCGAGCTACACATACACACACCTCCGTCTAATGGTTAAAGAACATACTGTTTCTGTGGTTGGTGATTTTTTGCCTCACGAAATGATGATTGTTCAATCTTCTTTTAACACCTTTCATGGTGGCCATTAAGATGTAAATCTACTTATATATGATATATATTATGTTCATGTTTTCCTTATGCTTTTGTATTTTTTATTTTTGGCATACCTTTATGGTTTCCATTATGGGTAGACATAATAATTTCATTTTAGGAAGTGCGGACTACCGCCCCCTCAAAGTGATTTGATTCATTAATACCACATGTGGTACATATAAAGGATATATTTAATGATATTATATATTATATTATACTGGAATTATAATATACCTTTATATCATTATGATTTCACTCCATTAAGTAAGAAATAGAAATGAAAGTAGCGTTCATGCGTACGTACGGCTTACTGTCTCCTTGAATGGTGCATTTCATTTCTTACCTCTAAATGTTATGTAATATTATAAAGGAATGTATATACTGGATATATATGATATATATGATATCTACACCATGAATATAATTCTAGATATAATGTATATTTTACCCCATGAACAACTTGTAATTATATAGAGTTTATTTTTGACTCAAGTACCAATGATCGACAAAACAACCATTATTAACATAAATAATTGCATAGTGTTCATAACATGGTAATAAGTGATATAAAAGGAATAATGAAATTTAAAAAAAAGGTTCTTAAGCAAGTAGAAATTAACTCATGTTTATTATTCAGGAGATTAAAGAGCGATCGAGTCAAGTCAGACCCGAAGTATGGGACTTCGTCTCAATCTCCTTTCATTGAGGCATATTTTTTTTATACACAACTTTATTTTATGTGGTGTATAAAACCCTTTGACTTTTTTGTTTATTAAAAATGAATCTTTTTTTACGAAGCGTTTACTAAACGAAAAAAGGGAACGTTTTTTTTCGTACATATGCGGCGACAACGACTTCTCCACCGCCGTGACCATTATTTGAGTTTCAGCTTCCTCTACAAGCCATAACTTTTTTTGAATGAAAAATAAATACCATGTTTTACTTTTCTTTTATTTTGGTATTGAAAATGGTTTTCATAATGTTTTTATATCAATGTGTTGTATTGATATCTTGTGATTGAAAAGTGGAAATGTTATGTTTTTTTATGCATGTTTTATGTGATATGATTATGTTATGGTTCTTGGGAATTGTAATGATGATGGGTGGTTCCGTGATAAACTAAGGGCGGGTGAGCCCGATATAGCTCTCCAATGAATTGGGTAACGCGAAGGAGTTAAACGTTAAGGTTTCTCCGAAGATATTTATGGAATATACTATGATGGGTATTCCAAACTTAACCAAGAGGGTTACTCCCTACGTAAGAATGTTATGAATGTCTCAATTTACCTTTATGTCTTATGATTTACATGGTTTATTCATGATTTGATGAGGTATGTGATTATGTTTTATGAGTAAAGTATGATTCCATGCATGGACAAATGTTTTTATTTCGTACTTTTATATCCCTTACTGAGCTTTTTATGCTCACCCCAAGTTTTTGAAATGTTTTTCACAGGTCAAGGGAAAGATACATGATGTGATGATAGTGTCAAGAAAGTGTCAAGAAAGAATCCATGTTTTATTTTAAATATTATTTCGTTGATGGGAAAAATGAGTACTATCTTTTATGTAACCACTTTGTTTAAATGTGGAATGTAATGCATGTTTTATGATCTAATTCTCTAAAACTCTAAACCTGAAAAGATCCTAAACGTGTATTCTTGAATTAACTCAAGATTAAGTAATGTTTAAGGCTGGGGCCTTATACTTAGTTAATTTATTGAGGTTCTTTACCTTCAAAAATACCTACCCTAGGCCCCTCAAGAGAAGTTATAAAGGAGCTCCTTCATCGAAAAGGAAATCGTTTTTACCGACTCTTTAAAATTTATTTCTTCTTCTACCACATCTTAATATTTTATATCAATCATGAAATAATAACTCTAGTATCATATATATAATGATATTTTATTATGAATATATGAAAACCATATTTCACATTTTCTCCATCTTAATAAAAATGAAAGCATCATGCATGTGTACATACAACTTACCGTCTCCACATAGCGGTGTAATTATTTTTTAATAACCAATTTAATTGGATGGTTATATTGATGGAAATAATGGATATATGTGATAATTATAAAATTATATTGATTTTGAAAAATTAATTTATAATCCATTTCCCTACCTAGTCAACATTAATGAGATGATTTCGTTGCTCATGCGTACGTACAACCTACTATATCCATGAAGCAATGCGACTCATTTTCCATATAAAAATTTAAATAATGGTTATAAAAATGTAATAAATCATTAAATAAGATACATATAGAAATAATAAAATTATTAATATGATGAATCTATATCCCATACACATGCACCAAAATTTACGCGACAAAACATGCATGGAAAAATATAGCAGTCAACACCCAAAACAATGAAAATAATGAAATATTATTAACAAGATGGTGGTAATATGTTTTATAATTATTATATATAATAAATATTAATAAATTTATGGTATAAATTAATAACACAATTTAAACCATTATACCTGAGGTTAAATCAATTTCAACTAAAGGAAAGTGCAAAGTAAGCATTTCTCATCTCACTTTTACGTCTATGAGACCTATGCCACATTCACCACTTATTTATTTTGTGTGGTGTATATTTTACCACTTTGATATAATATATCATGAATATATTTTTCTTCTTAGTATTTAACGTTTCATTCTATGTTATTTATTTCATGGATATTATGATTCAAAAGATACCAAAGTTGCAAGGGTTTATTTCATTATCCCATCATTATTCGAGATTGTTTATTTTTAAGTCTCATATGAGAAATATTCTTCCCATGTCCATGTCTTCTAAAAAGGTTTTCAAAAATGTTTTTAATATTCTACAATAATTTTTTATAGTGTTTTTAACTATTAATTACTTTTTACAAAATATATTGATAGGAATCATTTTTTATTTTTCCAAATGAGGTACTTTATGAATTTTCCAAAAAAATGAATGTTTTTTAAATTATATGCTATGATATAATTTTCCCACTATCAAGATGATTTAATTATTTGAATATTGCTTTAAAATTGTGAAAGGTTATTCTCAATGAAAATATTTTGCTTCATATTTGTGTAGTTTATTTTTAAATGTGAATTTCAAATCAAAAACATTATTTTCCTAAAAAAATTATTTTTAATATTTTTATGGTAATTTTATTCTTCAATGAAAACAACCCTTTATTTTAATTAGTCACCATTGGGTATATTTTTTAATGATACATTCCACTGAATCATTAACTTACTTATTATCATTTGTTATTTCATGTCTCTTAAATATCCATATCCCTTGTACCATGGATATGATTATTACATAAACCATTTACCATTTTTACATACTGTGATTACTTTGAAAGTTATTTTAATAATTGGGGAAATATTGTTAAATATTTATCTTTTTAATTTATATGGACATTTATTGAGAATACATATTGTTCATGAATTAAATCAAACATTTGATATATGAGGAATGAATTGGACATGCAATGATGTGTGGGGATCATAGTTATATAGCCCCTCGATGCATCATAAGTCTCATTTGGAAAATCAGTTAGCCACATTAAATGGAGTTTTACCTAAAATAATTAAACTGTACTATGAAAGGTCTTGACTATATAGATACCATGATGTTTGAGATAATGGAATTAAATACAATGTATCTACATTATTAAGAATTCAATTATTATTATCTACGATATTTTCACTATAATATTTTCTATCGATTTAGATTGTGCACAAATTATTGATTAGACGACATTTTATTCCAATTATTTATATTACCGTAATTATTATACCTTATCTTCTCATGATAGAAACTTTATTGATTAAATGGAATGTGTGATTAGTTATTTACCATTCCATATTGATTATAAAATTTTGAATCGAGATAGCCTCCACTGTATGTAACCCTTACTAAGAATTTTATCTCACTCTTAGTTTTTAAATTTACCTAGGATATGAAGGATAATCATTTTAATGAGTTAAAGTATTCTGAATTTCTTCTATTATTATGTTTTATGTCTTATCTCTAATGTAAAATGAGTTTCCTGAATGTGTTTGGTTTTTTGAAACTACTAAATTGATCGGTCCTTTAGGATTTGAATACTTGTATTTGTTCCAATGTAATAAAGTGACCACTAAATTTTGGATTCTATACTTAGGGTTATTACAAGTAATAAATATTATATATGGAAAATGGGACTTACAACTTGGCCACAATCTTTGGTGGATTATATATTTGTATAATTGGGATTCTTAGGGATAAAACCACAACTCCTTAGAGTAAGGAGTGGCGATGAAACATCTTACAAAATGGTCAAACCACATGGTTATGATAGAGCTTGAGATTTTTCTATTATTGTATACTATTCTCATCAAGTTATTATCATTCATCCGAGAGGACTTATAAATTTTTTCCAATAACCATCTATTCATAGATGGATGTTTGAACTGATAGAATTTAGACTTCTATGGGTATCACTTATTCTATTCCAATTACAATGGAGTATAAACTACCCTAAGAAGAAGTATGTATCCTCATATTATATTCCTATCAGGTATTATAGTGATTTTTTGGCCATACCTTCCTATTTTTATCCATAATCTTATGTAGAATGTTAGATAAGGTCCTGTTGAACACCTCAATCTATCTATTTTCTTCTATAAAATAATAGGATGTCTGGTTAGAATAGAGGATGTAGTTATCATACAACTTCTTTATCTCAATGTCTTGAGTGTTGGTATTTTTATCCATGAGAATGATTTAAGGTATCCAAAACCTATGTATGATATGAGATTTCTAAAAATCAATCATGGATATAGTCTTGAATTCCATAATGGGGAGAACTTACACCCACTTAGAAAAGATGTCCATAGTAGTTATGATAATAATTTTCTTTTGAACTTTTTTTGTTGGGTAGGGACCCATGACATCATGTCCCCATATAGAAAAGAGCTAATAATATTTAGTCAGGTGGATACTATTGAGTGGTGGATACATTAATTTTTCATGAATCTGGTATTAATGACACTTCATGATAAATTCAACATAGTCGTGTACAATCATGGGGGAAAAGTATCCCAACCTATGGACTTGATGGGTCAGATTTAATCTTGAATGGGGATCTTTTCATGACCCAACATAGACCTCTTGAATATCCATTGGGATTTTCTTTCCTTAAATAAAATAGATAAGGATCCCATTAAGCATAGATCTTTATAGGATCTTCTATAAGATGTTGTCATTATAGAGGGAAAAAATTATTTTACACAGATAAATTTTCTCACACTAAGCTCAATAAGATGGAAATGTTACTTTTTATAGGTACACAAAAAATTAGTATTCTATAAAAATACTTATTCTATTATTGGGGTGATAGAGGGTTAATGCTTGGAATAACTAGTACTGAGTTTATTCACATTAAATATCTTTAGGTAAATATAATTTAAGGTTACACTAGTGCAAAAAACATTTTTTACGTCGGTTATTTTTCATTTTTTACGTTGGTTTTTAGCCGACGTTAATACCTACGGTGTTATAAATATTATTTTTTACGTCAGTTCTTTAAAAACCTATGTAAAAAACATAACATCACCGTTTTTATCAGGTCAGTTATTTAATAACCGACATGAGAAACCATAGGGGAGTGTTTATCACGTCGGTTATTTAATAACCAATGTGATAAACTAGTGCGAGGGGTGTTTATCATGTCAGTTATTAAATAAACAACATGATAAACCCTTGGGGAATGGTTTATCACGTCGGTTATTAAATAACCGACCTAAAAACCCAGGGGGGAGGGGTGGGGGTTTATCACGTCGGTTATTTAATAACCGACGTGCTAAACTAGTGCGGGGGCTGTTTATAATGCCGGTTATTAAATTAACAACGTGATAAACACCTGGGAAATGGTTTATCATGTCGGTTATTAAATAACGGATGTGAAAAACTAGGGGGAGGGTTTATCACGTCAGTTATTTAATAACCGACAAGATAAACCGGTGCGGGGGGGGGGGGGGGGTGTTAATCACATCGATTATTAAATAACCGACGTGCTAAACCATTTCCCAGGACTTTATCATGTCGGTTATTAAATAACCGATGTGAAAAACCATTCCAAAGGTGATTATCACGTTGGTTATTCAAATAATCAATGTGATAAACCCTTCCTCATTCCTTTACCATGTCGGTTATAAAATAACCGATGTGGAAAACCATTTTTTTTTAAAATAGAGAGTAGTCATCTACTCTCCCTAGAAACAACCAGAAACAAAACCAAGAATTCGTAACATAAAGGCAGAAGTAGACCAAAACAAGAACCAAAGAAAAATTAAGCATTTACATAGATAACATTTAAAACTTACCCCACTGGACATCCCCCCACCACCCCTGGACATCCCCCCTCACTCCACTAAACAACCCCCACCACACCCCTAGACACCCCCACACCCTTGGACTGCGCCCTGACCTCCTGAACAGCCCCAAACACCCCTGGACATCCCCACCACCCCTGGAAAACCCCCCTAAACCCCTGGACAACCCCCATGCTCATGTATACCCCCGCCCACTGGACAACACTCACACACCCCTGGACAGCCCTCTCACACCCCTGAAACAAACCAAAAAGTTACCACAAACAGATCAGAACCTCCTCACCACACTGGACTTCCCCCCCACACCCCCGGACACCCCCACACCCATAGACATCACCACCACCCCTGGACATCACCCCACCCTCCTGTATACCCCCACCCCTGGATAACACTCCCCCACCCCTGAACAGCCCTCCCACACCCCTGAAACAGACCAAAAAGTTACCAAAAATAGACCAGAACCCCCTCACCCCACTGGATAGCCCCCACCACACCCCAGGACACCTCCACACCCCTAGACTGCCCCCACCCCCTGGACAACCCCCAACACCCCTGGAAAAACCCCACCTACTTAGACACCCCACACTGGACTTCCCCACCACGCCCTGGACAGCCCCCCACACCCCTGGACACCCCCACACCCCTAGATTTTCCCCACCCCCTGAACATCCCCAACACCCCTGAACAACCCCCCTCCCCCACCATCCTAGACTACCCCACCACCCCTTGGACAGCCCCCTCACCCCACTCGAAAGACCCCACCACACCCCTAGACTGCCCCCCGACCCCCTGGACAGCCCCAAACACCCCTGGACATCCCCACCACCCCCTGGACATCCCCCAAACCCTTGGAAAACCCACACCCTACTGTATACCCCCACCCCCTAGACAACACTCCCACACCCCTGGACAGCCCTCCCACACCCCCGAAACTGACCAAAAAAGTTAACAAAAATTGACCAGAACCCCCTCACCCCACTGGACTACCCCCACCACATGCTTGGACACCTCCCAAACCCCTGGACATCACCACCACCCCATGGACATCCCCCACCATCCTGTATACCCCCACCCCCTGGACATCACTCCCACACCCCTGGACAACCCTCCCACACCCCTGAAATAGACCAAAAAGTTACCAAAAACAGACCAGAACCCCCTCATCCCACTGGACTGCCCCCACCACACCCCTGGACACCCCCACACCCCTTTAAATCACCACCAACCCTGGAAATCCCCCCACCCTTTTGTATACCCCCACCCCCTGGACAACACTCCCACACCACTGGACATCCCTCCACACCCCTGAATTAGACCAAAAAGTTACCAAAAACATACCAAAACCCCCTCACCCCACTGGAAAGCCCCCACCACACCCCTGGACAACCCTAGACTACCCCCAAACCCTGGACAGCCCCCAACACCCATGGACAACCCCCACCCCTGGACTTCCCCCCACCTTCTAGACAGCCCCCACACCCCTGGACAACCCCCACCCTCTTGGATAGCCCCCCTCACCCCTGGACTTCCACCACCCCCGGGACTGCCCCCACCCTCTTGGACACCCCCACACCCCTGGACTGCCCCCCACCTGGCAGCCCCCACACCCCTGGAAAACCCCCCACCCTCTTGGACACCCCCACACCCCTGGACTACCCCCCACCCACGGGACTGCCCCCGCACCCTCATGGACACCCCACCCTTCAGGACACCCTCCTGGGCACCCCCTCGGGGGGCACGCCGCTGGAAGGTACTCATCACTCCCACATGCGAAGCTTGATCTCTCAAATTGTTTCACATTTGGGAGTGATGAGTACCTTACAGTGGCATTTAGCCCCCCGAGGGATGGAATCTCCTCCTCTCCCACCCCCTAGACTACCCCCCCCCCCCATCCCCATGGACACCCTGGACCCCCCACCCTACTCGATAGCCCTCCCACACCCCACAGGACACCCCCACACCCCTGGACACCCCCTAGACAGCCTCCCACTCCCCTGGACAACCCTTCCACCCACCTGGAAATGCTCTCACCCCATGGACTGCCCCCCACTCTCATGGATACCTAGGACCCCCCCCACCCCACCAGATAACCCTCCGACACCCCTGGACACCCCCACCCCACTGAACACCCCCCACACCCTTGGAACCCCCCCCAGACCAGAATCTATATCAGAAAAACCATCATAAGTAATCCAAAACAAGATGTAGAGAAAAATTAAACATTCACAGATATAACATTCAAAACTTAAACTTTAAACTTAAAGAAAAACTTAATCCAACCTAAACTACTACCAAATACACAATTACAATGACAATATTCAAAATTACATTTTACACTACAAACAACTAAAATTCAATCAAACCTGTAAAATAATTTGGCCATTCCACTTGTAAGTGTTTGATGTCTTGAGAAGTATAGGGTTGAGGGTCATCGAATAGATACAAATTAAAAGGATAGTAGTTAACATTTATAATGAATAAATCAAATTGAAATATTATGGAAATGTTTAAAAGGAAATATTACCAGGTCAAAGTTCACAACTGTCCCAGTTGTTATTATTTCATACATAAATCTTAACATATAATATCCGCATTCGATTATTCCTTGTGGTTCATGAAAATTCTGTTTGAATGAGTATAAATTTAATATATTATTTTTATGTAATAAATCAAAAAGTAAAAATTATAAATGGATATTTACCTTCACATTTACATATTTGATCATCACACTCCTTTTCTTTGTTTTTCTCGAAAGTAGAACCATCCCCTGTTAGAAAATAATACGAATGGGGTAAATTTAAAATTCATTATAATATATAAAACTATTGAGAAATTGAAACTTACTTTTCCAACATTTTCTGAAAACATTCCCACACATCACCATGGACAGATCATATCCAATAAAGTGTTTTCTCCCTTGTTAAAAAACCCCTAACATCCAATGATTACTGATAAAAGAAAATTTAAGGTTAGTGGTTTTTTATGTTAAAAGATAATGAACTCTATGAGAGAGATGTGTTTCATACCTCTCACAAAAAGGAATCATCCAACATTGTGTGACTATATTCTGTTCAAGTCTTTCAGCAATATAAAGCATTCTTTGTCCCTTATCCAATGCTCATGCTTCAGGGGAAATCAGTTGTGGGTCCATGAATCCATATACATCTGTATGATCATTCTTCTCACAAATTTTATAAATATTCCTAATACAAAATAGACATAAGTATACATTTTTAATAAATATAACGCAGGGAAAAGGTGTTAAGACTTACATGGAAAAAAATTTCACCACATTGATTCCCAACTTATATCCTGTAAAAAGATCCATGATATCAGTTTTCACAATCTCCACAGTTATTTCATGTCCACAAACATGAGCTTCTATTGGAGACTCATAATGCCCCACCAACAAATTTGAATATATTGAAAATCTGTCAAGACTACTAGAATCTGTATCTGATTTCATATCCATTTGTATTTGTTGTTGTCTATATATTATTTCTTTACTTTTGAAGTATTCCTGTAAAAATAAATAGAAAAATATATTAGTTTTCAAATGATAAAACAACTTTAATAAAAAAATATAATAGAAGATATAACATACATACCTCTATGGTAATGAGTCGAAGAAGTCTGGATGGCCAAATTAAAAAATGGTCGATACTATGTCCAACTTTTGTCACCTTATCTGTAGGTAATGGTACTCAAGATGATATATCTATAATATCCTGTACAGTAACCCTCAAATTCTCTACCTCTAATTGTTGATGATGAACTTTATCTCCTATACAATATACCAACCCATATGAAACTATATGATGTTCAGGATTATCAACATACAACTCACAATAAGTAGGAAGATACGACGGAGGAGTAGGATAAAAAATGGGTTCTGAAGGCTGAGGTGGGGGAGTGGGAGCTATTGGGGGAGGTGGAGGATAAATAATGGGGTCTGTAGTGGGAGGTGGAGGAGTAGGAGCTGCAGTCTGAAATTGTCTTTTCATGTCTGCAAACATAGACTATACCGACGCTCTAATATTTTCCTCCATCGTCGCATTAATATTATGAACTTTGGCCTCCAAGTATTCTATTTTTTTTATAAACACCCTCAACGTTAGAAGTTCTAGAACGTGGTAACACTTTTCTTACCGATACACCTGTCAGATATCCTCATACATGACCAAGATGTTCGGGCTTTCCGAATCCTTCAGATATAATATCTTGCCTCCCAACAGCTGTAAATACCCCCTGTGAGCTCTTTTCCTCAAGAGATTCCTGTATTAATTAATTGAAAATTTTGGTAATGATTGAAATTATATGAAGAAAATAGTTAAATTAAATAAATAAAATAGATATCTTACAATCCTCTCAGCTACGATTCTCGATTCTTCCGAAAGATATTGCACTTTTTTCCCATCTGAGCTCTCTTCCATTTTTCATTTCTAGATGGAGGGGATGGAGGGACCATCTCTCCAGAGCTTGAAGACTCATCTCTTAGTTTTTGTAATTTTCCCGCCATCATTTTTTCTTCCAAAAATGCATACCCTCCCTGAGATAAACTATGAGGGTATACATTTTTAGATTGGATCTCTTGATGAGATTTCCTTTTTTTCTGTAAATTAAGAATAAGAAATCATTAACAAAACATTAATAAGATCATTTATATAAGAAAGCTTCTAAAATTTTACATTTCCCATACCAAAAATGACTCTATTCTTTTACTTTCAAGAAACTGTCTCTATGTGTCTTCATCTATAAAAGGATATATACGACATGGATTATCATGACTCCTATGACCAAAAATGAAATCATATGAGAGGGTTGATTTGAAATCCCTCCATCTCCTGGAAGCCATCGATAAGAATTTCTTCTTGACTCCTCCAGTGTCAAGAATATCAAATGTCATCTGATAAAGAAGAGGTTAAACATATTATACATACTAGAAACATTTAAATAATATGAAAACAATAGCAAAAGATCTTACCAAAATCGTCTCCCAAAACCGAGAGATTATCGCTTTATCCACACTTCTCTAGTCATCATACAAAATTCTTACATTTCTCTTACCCAAAGTTGATACAAAACTTTTAAAATCTTTTGCATTTGGACCTCTAGGAATATCATCCTCATCAAACTCAACGAGTTTCCTCTGATCCTGCATACGGTCAAGTGATAATTTTGGTAAACGTGTGCACCCACATTTACCAACTCTTGAACTCTTTTTCCTAAAAGGAGCACATGAGGAAGATTGGGGAACATCAAGAGGAGCATGGGAATGTTACTCCCTAGAGGTATGACCAATATGCTCATCTCCAAAATCATGTGGTTGATCAACTGATTGATCTGTCATTATCCTTCAAATAAAAAAAACAAACATTAGTTCACAAATATAAAAATTCAAATATTTTAATATGACTATAATCATAAAATAGAAAATTGTACTATGTTACGTTATAATAAAAATGGTTAATATGGTAAGCATGTTAAACAATGGTAAAGACGGTAAAGATGGTCAAGATGGTAAACATGGTAAACCAAGTAAACCTAGTAAACATGGTAAAGTAATTTTCACTGAACAAAAATAGTAGATATATAATTTATGTAATGGTAAACATGATAAAGTAAACTAAAAAAACTTAAAACAAACGAAAAATTATACTTATTTTGTTTTAATACATCTTTTAATAAAGAAAAAACTTACAATATCTAACATTTTATGAAAAAAATAAATGTAAACAAGAAATAAACAAATGTTACCTATAATTTTAGGATTGTAAAAATGGATTTTTTTCCCAAATTCCTTCTTCGTGATCATTCCTTATGGCACAAACCATGTCTTCAATATGTTCATCATTATGTTCTCTTAATATTTCCATGGAAGTATGGATCTCACATAAATTATTATCTTCATCAAGTTCATCCTCACCAAAATATTGTTTTTTCCCTTTTAAAACAATATCCCCACTGCATATCTGATTGATCTACCACATATAATTTTTTTTCATGTGTTTCTATTATAAAATAATCAGTTGTGTCTTCCAATCTATTCAGATTAACAAGTGTCATTCCAAATTCATCATGTCTGACACTGTTGTTACCGATAAACCATTTGTAGTTAAAAACAGGAACTTTAATTTTAAAGTAATCAACCTCCATATATCTTAAATCACTCCATAATATGCACTTGATGCAGAAATTGGGTTTTTTGTCCTTAACACTCAAAAAATGCATTGCTTCTGCAAACACCAATACACCACTATTCTAAACCACACTTCTGTTGTCTTGAGCTTTTGTATGAAATGTATAGCCATTAATGTAATAACTGGACCATGTTATCACATTTAAACATGGACCACCCACTATCCATTTTAATGTCTTTGATACATCCGATCTACCAAGCAAGGTCTTTTTGAACCATAACAAAAAAAATTTGTTGTGATAATTCAATATCCACATTTCTATCTTCTTTGGATGACATTGTTTCAAATCATTAATATGCAATGTGATATACTGTTGAGCATCATCTATTTTATTCAAGATTTATGATTCTAACTTCTTCATTTGTTTCATTGACAATGATTTTACTTTCAAGCCACGAATCCCCTTTCCCTCATTATTAACTCGTTCATGGTGAGATGGAGGCAAACCTATGTGTTGCGCCACAACCAAGTAGCTCGTAAAAAACTATGCAACCTCCTCAGAAATATACTTTTCAATAATGGAGGCTTCAGGTCGATATGGATTCTTAACATACCCCTTAAATATTTTCATATACCTTTCAAAAGGATACATCCAACGAAGATATACAGGTCCACAAATCTTTATTTCTCAAACCAGATGAATCATTAAATGCACCATTATATCAAAAAAAAAGTTGGAGGAAAATACATTTCCAATTGACAAAGTATAAAAATTCCAGCCTTTTCCAAAATTTTCAAAGCATTTACATCAATCATCTTATTACAAATTGAATTGAAAAAATAACACAACTTCATTATAGTCTTTCTGACATGGATAGGAAATATTCCACACAATGAAACTGGTAGAGGTTGTTGCATCATGATGTGACAATCATGAGATTTCATACCTATCAACTTCAAGTCCTTCAATGAGACAAAATTTTTTACATTTGAAGAATAATCTTGAGGCACTTTGATATCATGAAGACACTGAAAAAATCTAATTTTCTCCCTCTTCGATAATTTATGACAAGCCGGGGGAAGAAATGTTCGTCTTCCATTAAGAGTGGGAGCTAAATCCAAACGTATTCCCATTGATAGTAAGTCGAATCTTGCATTCAACCCATCTTTTGTCTTTCCTTTAATATCTAACAATGTTCCAATCAAATAATCATAGATATTCTTCTCCACGTGCATGACATCAATATTTTGTTTAACTTCATGATATATCCAATACGGTTGCTCAAAAAATATTGACCCTTTCTTCCGAATATGTCTATCATTACCATATTTCTGTGTCTTTCCCATTGTCACATCAAGGTTTTTCACCCTATCAAAATACAGATCCGGGGATAAAGGTTTTGGAGTAATATAAAATTTGTGTGAGCCATTGAATTCATTTTTCAGTATTCTATAAGAGTGTTCCATAGGAAAAAACTTTCGATGACCCATGTACACTATTTTCCTCCCATGATGCAATTGACAATATGATGTCTGTTGTTCGCAAATTGGACTTGCTTTATTCTCTTTAACACTGTATACAGACAAATTTCCATATGCTGGGAAGTCATTTATAGTGAACAAAAGCACTGCATGTAGTTGAAAATATTCCATTTTATAAGAATCATACACCCTAATACCATCCACCCATAAAAGTTTCAAATCATCAATCAACGGTGACAAGTAAACATCAATATAATTGCCGGGTTGCTTCAGACCAGAGATCATTATACTCAACATGACATATTTGCACTTCATACAAACTTCAGGAGAGAGATTGTAAATTACCAATAAAATAGGCCATGAACTATGTGTGCTACTGAGGGTTCGGTATGGATTCATTCCATCTATACACAACCCTAGTCTGAGATTTATAATTTCATTTCCAAATGTAGAATACTGCTCATCAATTTTCTTCCATTGTAGACAATCAGCTGGATGACGTATTTTTCCATCACATAACCGCTCATCAGCATGCCGTCTTATCCTTTTTGAATCATGTGAATTAGAAAATAGACGTTCGAAATGATGAATTATAGGAAGATACCAAAATACTTTTGAAGGGATCTTTGTAATCTCTACATCAGCCTGTGATTTTTCTTTCACCTTATACCGTGATGTCCCAGATTTAGGAAACTCTGACAGAAATTCATATTCCTTCCTATATATTATACAATCATTCATATAGGAATGTATTTTCTTGTATCCCAATCCCATCGGGCATAATATTTTCTGGGCCTTATAATGTGAATCAGTAAGGTCGTTATCTTTTGGAAGAATGTCTTTCATCAATTGTAGTAGCTCTGTAAAACTTCTATCACTCCATCCATGTTTCACCTCAAGTTTAATCAATCTTAACACCCCCGAAAAAACCGTAAAATCTTTACAACCAGGATATAATGGTTTTTCAGCATCACCATATAGATGTGCAACTGTCGATTATATCTCAATTTGTTCTGCTGCAATATCACGAATAATTTCTTCAATTCCATCAGAGATACCATCTTGAAAATCATCATCATCAGTGAAATTCCGTCTAATTACACCATTCCAAATCCAAGGTCTATAACTCAGATTAAAACCATGAAAAATCAGATGATCTTTTATCTCTCTACTTTTCAACTTCTTCACATTCAAACATTTCAGGAATGGATAGAAAAAAATGTCACTACTTGGAACATTTCATTTAGAAAATTCCAAAAATTCATCAACACCTTCCTCATATTCATTACCCATTCGATGTTCCGCAATCCAACTTCGACTCATTATTACCTATAACAAATATCAAAACTATACATCTTTTTAAGATAAGACAAATACATGTTTATATGAAAAAAATCATAATTTGAATGTAAATTTTTTTTAAAATATAAAACAAATATATGTGTATTTAAAAAATATGCTTAAATATGATTTAAAAAGAAAATATAGTTATATATAATAGTTTTAAATTACATGGAATCAAAGAAAACAAGGGGGCCTCCAATGGTTGATAGAAAATTGGATAAAATGGAGTAACCCTGAGAATCAAATCAAAATAAAAAAAAACTCCGATGGAGAAAATCACAATGTAATGCCAATCATCACGGAACAATGGGGTCAGGATAACTACGCATATTTGAAAACCATGACATGGTATCCCCCATAACCCCTAATTTTCTCATAGTCAATGACTAGTCAGAATATATATAACCAAATAGAATCATATTGCAACACTAATATCCATGAAACAATACAATCATCATGTCATAATCTCAAAAACCATGATGCAATAGTGAATCCCAACTGACACTTATCCCCCACCCCCTTGGACACCCCCTAGACACCACCACCCCATTGGACAGCCCCCCACCCCTGGACACCACCCCCACCCCCTTGGACACCCCCTTGGACACCTCCCCCCACCCCCTTGGACACCCCATGGACACCACCACCCCCTTGGACACCCCCACCCCCTGGACACCACCCCCACCCCCTTGGACACCCCATGGACACTACCACACCCTTGAATATTCCCCCACTCCTCAAGACACCACCCCCACCCCTTGGACAACCCCTACCCCCCTTGGACACCACCCACCCCTCCTGAACACCCCCACCGCTACTGGACACCACCACCCACCTCCTACCCCATTGGACACCCCCTGGACACCCCAACCCTCTGGACATCCCCCCTGGAAAACCCCCAAACCCTCTAGACAGGCCCCACCCCCTTGGAAAACCCCCACCCCACCCCCGTGGAACCCCCCCCCCCCCCCCCACACACACCCCTGGACTTCCCCCCCCCCTCACCTCCATGGACACCCCCACCCCTCTTGGACACCCCCACCCCTCTTGGACCACCCCCACCCCTCCTGGACACCACCACCCACCTTCTACCCCCTTGGAAACCCCCTGGACACCCCCAAACCTCTAGACATCCACCTCAGACAACCCCCAAACCCTCTGGACAGGGCCCCCCACCCCCTTGGACATTCCCCCCACCCCATTAGACACCCCCACCCCCTTGGACCCCCCCCCCCCCCCACACAGACACACACTGCTGGACTGCCCCCCACCTCCATGGACACCCTGGACACCCTTAACCCTCTGGACAACCCCCCGAACCCTCTGGAAACCACCCCCACCCCATTGGACACCCCCTAGACACCACCACCCCCTTGGACAACCCCCAACCCTCTGGACAGCCCCCACCCCCTTAAACACCCTCACCCCCTTGGACCCCCCCCCCCCCCCACACCCCTGGACTGCCCCCCCCCCATCTCCATGGACACCCTGGACACCCCCAACCATTTGGACAACTCCCCAAACCCTCTGGACACCACCCCCACCCCTTGGACACCCCCTGGACACCACCACCCCCCTTGGACATCCGCCCACCCATCTGGACAACCCCACCCCCTAGACAACCCCTACCCCTCTATACAGCACCCTCCCTACCCCCTTGGACACCCCACCCCTCCTGGACACCACCCAACCCCTACCCCCTTGGACACCCCCTAGACACCCTCAACCCTATGGATAGCCCCACCCCCCGGACAACCCCCCAAACCCTATGGACAGGCCCCCACCCCCTTGGACAACCCCACACCCACCTACCCCCTTGGACAACCCCCACCCCATTGGACACCCTCCACCCCCTTGGACCCCCCCACACCCCTGGATTGCCCCCCCCCACCTCCATGGACACCCTGGATAGCCCCCAACCCTCTGGACAACCCCCCCAGAACCATGGGATTTTAACCTCAAGCTACTAGTTTTGGTATATCTAGGGATTTTAACCTCAAGCTACTAGTTTTGGTATCATTCCATTATTCAAAATGAAAACCATGAAATGTATCTCCTACTAGTCTAAAATTCTCTATTGTTCAATGAATCAGGTTTTAATAGCATATGAAGACTTATAATTGTCCATGAAAATAAGTGACGTAAATAGTTTATGGAACAACAAAAAGTGATACCCAAAATAGAAACAAACAAGGATCCAAAACAAACATTACACCATGAAAAACCGTAAATACTTATAAAATAAATCACACTGGTATATAGAATGAGAGTATCACAGTGGTTTAGATATAAATTGTAGTAATATAGGTGAATGAGATCATTAGTTGTCAATGAAAACAAATATTACCATAAATGTAGGGAATCCGTGAAACAAAAACAAACAAAATAGAAGTAGGTGAGTCTTACTTAAATATTGAGAGTCGATATAATAGATCTGGTGATAATAAATAAGATGATGATGGAAAAATGAGGTAAGAGGGTTCCAAATCGAAGAATATTACCTATTTTAACCAAACAAATCGCAAAACGTAAATATAGACTATCAAGGAAAAAACGAATGAAATAAAGTCGTGGGAGGCTTACCTGGGTGTTGTGAGTGGAGATGATAGATTCGAGGAGAGTAAAGATGATAAAAGATGATGGAAAAATGAGTTTAATGAAACGAGATCGAGGGTATGATTTTAGGTTTTCTACGCGAGAGAGACGAGTCGCAGGTCTATTGATCGAAAAATCAGAAATGACAATCCACGGGGCGTGATAAATTTTTTAAATGTTTTATAAAGTCGGTTATTTAATAACCAACATTATAAAATATTTTTTTTATTACATCTATAATAGCGGTTATATAATAACCGACATTAAAATGTATCAGATACCACATTTTTTACATCGGTTATAAAATGACCGATGTAAAAAAAGCGGCATGTTGGGTTTTTACGTCGGTTATTCTATAACCGATGTAAAAAAGCACATAAGAAACCACAATTTTTACGTCAGTTATTTTATAACCGACGTAAAAACTGTTGTGTGTTGGTATTTTAGGTCAGTTATATTACAACTGACATAAAAAATTCTGCGGATTGGATTTTTACGTCGGTTATCAAATAACCGACGTCAAAAAGGCCTTAGATGCCGCGTTTTTTACGTCGGTTATTCAAATAATGGACGTAAAAAATTTACTCTCAGTGTTTTTTACATCCGTTATAAAATAACCGACGTAAAAAACCACTTATCATAGATTTTCACATCTGTTATATATAACCAACATAAAAAAGGGTGACGTTAAAAACATTTTCTGTACTAGTGTTATGTATTTTGTACCCAAATAGAATGAACTTGGGAGTTATGAACCTAGGACCATAGGTAGGAATTTTAGGGTCATGAACAAAGGAAAAAATATGTGCCTTTTAATGTAGTGCATGAAATTAATTTAAAATTACCTTTAATTTCATGCATGCTGGACCATAGATGTTCCTTTTAAGGTTATGCACACAATATCAAAGATATTCCTTTTAAGGTCATCCATACATGACAATAGATTTCCCTTTTAAGGTCATGAATGAAGGAACATAGATGCTATAAAATTTAACATCCTATAGTTGGAATTAAATATATGATTTTAAGTCAAGGCATGCATAACCAAATATGTTGTCTAGTTTAATGTCATGCAGCTTGTAAAATTACACTACATAGTTTATTGTCATACAAATAGATAAATAACATACATTTTAGTCTCATATTAGAAAAATTCAATTGGATAATTATTACACACTTATTTCCCCCAACAAAGCTAAGGATATTTCATGTTGAGTTATCAATGTATTTAACAAAATTTCTCTTTAATAGTAGACCCATTTATCCTTACCTTAGGGGCCATTTTGTTACCTATGTCACAATAGGGAACCTCTCATTAGGCTAGATCCCAACACTTCAAACTTAAAATGTAGGGATAGTGTGAATGGAATTTAATGTAGTTGAGAAAAAAATAATTGATTGACCTTGGAGGGATCATAGAACATAATTTTTATACAAGTAGGTTTAGAGGGTCTTTTAAAGCCTATATTTCTTAGACACCCTAAATAAGATTTCTCAACTGCTTGTGTAATGCCCCAAGATTTTAAAAGTGGAACATCATATTTGATATCATATATGTCACAAAACAGCAAGATTAGAAAATGATATAACACACTGAGACTTTCTGATATATATATTTTTAAATAAATTCAAAATCTTATATATCTTATGGCGCACACAATGTCAAGTTTAAATAAAACACACATGACCATTATAACATAGTCGTTAAGTTTTAGGATATTAATATGAATAAATTGATTAGGAAAATTATATGGGTTACACATGTATAAAATAAATTTGATGATTATATATTGATTAGAAATAAAATATGAATCATTTGAAAGAAAAATAATTGTTTTACGAAAATACTGTATTTTTCTAAAAGGCAGTTTAGTCACGCTATGAACACATAATATAAAATTTATTTTTAACACTTTTATAATTCTTATTTTAATAAATAAAATTAATTTTTGATACATTAATTTAAAAATTATCTTTTTTTGAATTTTTGGGTTTTTCTGAAATGATTAATTTTTTGATGAATAGTAAAAAATACTGATTTTTATTGAAAAATGAATTTTTGATTAAATTATTTACAAGTATAAATTATATTTTAAAATATTTTTAAAGTAAAATTATTTCGATTATATTAAAATTTAACTAATTTTTTTCATTAAAATCAATTTCATGTTGAATTTTTTTATGGAAACTTTTTAAACTTTTAAATGTTTTTCTTTGGAAAATCATTTTTTCGACACATCTACAGGTTTTATTTTATATTGAATTATGTCAGTTATATGAAATTAATTTTTAAAAAGGGATTCCATATTTGTATTCAAAATAAATTATATTATCTAATTTGGTAACTTACTTTTTGAAGATCATGAATAATGAAAACAAAAAATTTAATTCCCATGCTTAAGTTAAAAATGGGTTTACAGAGGGTTAAACTAAGAAGATAATGGTTAAATTGAACTAAAAATTGTCCAATACCAATTTTATTTTCAGTTTTATACCTTATAACCTATAAGTTTATAAAATGAACCATTTTTTAGACTTTTAGAATGAGAAAAACTTGAGTATCATTATTTACCTTTGGTAGAGTTTTCCTATAATAATAGCTTCCTTTCGAGTATTCAAATGCCACTATATAAAGAATAATATGGAAAAGATGTCATACTCTAACTTTTTTGGATGAAGATGGTGAATGTAATATTTTAGGACCAAAACTTTTGGAGGATATGATGTAAAAGGTAAAGACAATTCAAAACCATATTAAAGTAGCTCAAAGTATGAAAAAGAGCTATCCTAATAACCGGAGAAAGTATTTGGTATTTATAGTGGGAGATCATGTATTTATGAAAGTATCACCATGGAAGGGTGTCCTAAGGTTTGATAAGAAAGGGAAAATGAGCTCGAGGTACATCATACATTCAAAATTTGAGAAATAATTGGAGATGTGGTTTACCGTTTAGCAATGTCACCATGTCTCTCCAAAGTTTATGATGTGTTCCATATATCAATGTTAAGAAATTAAATTCCAAACCCGAAACATGTTCTCAATTTTGAAGAAATAGAATCAGAACATTATTTATCTTAATGTGTAGTTCCTATCAAGATTTTGGACACTAGTGAAGAAGTGTTGAGGAATAAAATGAATTTATTGGTAAAGATACTTTGGAGAAATCCTAAGATAAAAGAAGTGATGTGAGAACTAGAGGATATTATGATGAACTACCCCAATATATTCATGTGATGAAATTTTGGAAATTTCAAGGATGATTTTTTTGGACAAGGGAATAATATAACACCCAAATATTTTATGGTATGTATCTTTTAAAATAAATTTAATCTCTTTGATAGGTTATGTTTCATGAAATACCGATTTGAAATATACCCCAAATATTATTATAACCATTATAAACTAGCCATTAAATTGGACAGTGTGAATAGGATTAAACACATTATTAAATATATATATATATATATATGTATGTGTGTGTGTGTGTGTCTAAATCAACAAAAATTTATTGATTAATTCTTATGAAATAAATAATCAAATTTCAGTAAAGTCATTATATATTTTTTTTTTCAAATTTTTTTTATTACTTTTTAATGAAAATAATATAATTATGTTTTTTCAATTTTAGAAAATTTATTTCTTAACAGAATAATTTTTGAAAATAGTACTCTAAAATTATCTTAGGGTGAAAATTTTAGATTTTTTCTAAAAAGATTTATTTTCCAATGAATAGTGAAAATACCTCTTTATTGAAATTGTATTTTTATTTCAACCATTTGAAAAGTTCCATTTTATTTTAAAATATTTTCAAATTAAAATTAGTTATATTAAATTGTGAATAATAAAATTAAGTGGAATCTATAATGACCCAATCTTTTATCAAAAGAATATCTTCCTCCTTATAGTAATTTCACATATTATAAATCACAATAAATCCCTTATAGACCCCATTAAAATATTTATAAATGAATAATTAATGAAATAAGATGTATTTCTAGATGTTAAGGAAACAATACTGATAAAATAGTAACTTGACCTCAGGAATAGTAATATGACCCTTATGAATAGTAAACCGGCCAAATGAATAGTGAACTCCCCCATTAAAGTATAAATAAAATTTATACATCTTATAAGTTAAAATATGATAGAATTATATCATAGTAATTGTAAGTAAATACTTTAAAAATTATTAAATAAGTGTTGGTATTTTTTTAAGTCATAATTATTTAATTACAATTTTATGATTAATTTAACAATTTAAATCAAAATTTACGTTCATAAAATATATTCATCAATTAATATTTTTATGTCTTATGATTTTAAGATAATTTCTTAAGACCCTAAATAATTTCTCAAAGTGTTATAAAATCAATTATTATTTTAAAATCTATATTTTTCAAGCAAATGGTGATTTTAATTGAAAATTAAATTACTAATATTTATAAAATTATTTTCAAAAAATTGAGTTCATTTTTGAATTCTACACGTCAAAAAATGGATAGGGTGAATTTTTGGGATTTATCTAAAATACTTGAATTTTTGGTAAATAATGAAATACGATAATTTACGATAAAAACTAAAAAAATTAATTATTGAATCATCACTAATGTAAATGGATGATGTAATACCATAATCATTAATTATAATTCCACTTTTACTGTATTTAGTCATGGATTCATCACTATTTCTTTTCTTGAGGGAAATTAATAAATTAATGAATTTAATATTGAGAAAACACCACTCCCCACCACTATAAATACCACCCCTCACAACCTCATTTCCTCACACCTCTCAAACCTCAAGACTTGTCCAAATTCTTCCCAAACCGCTCCCCTAGTCCCTACCATAATTCTAGGATATCTTGTTCTCATCAAAAGACCAATCCTAGGTTCCTTGAGGAGGATCTCAAGAAGATAATTGAAGAGGTAATTCCTCTCTATCTTTTCTTCTAATTTTCTTTCAAATTTCATTTCATTTATTCTCTCATCTTCAAATTATCTTATCAAAATGTCATGATAACTCCATTATGTTTTATATATTGGTATTATATCATTTTGATGTAATATTATTCATTAGAATCCTCTGTCTCACTCTCTGTCTTTTATGAAATCGTCGCCCGTGATGTGTTAATTTACCATCATCGTGGGTGATGCACCATCATTTTCATACAATTACTTCAAGGCTATCAATAAAACCATCAAATTATTGTAAAAATATTTTATTATTTAATTTTTAACACTTTTTATATTCTATTACTAACTTATATATATGATACTAAATGATAAAACGAAACAAGTTCATTGTGATCGAAAACCCGCCCAAATTAACAAAAAAAGACCATCATTAAATTTTATTTACTGATTCATACTCATGGTATATAACCAAATTATTTATAAGATAATTTAAATTTATTTAATACCATTAATAACATATAATAAAAAATTTTGTATGTTTTTCCAAATTTTAAATGAACTTCCATTCACATATACAAATTAACCGATTATGAAAACTAAGAAAACAAACACTTCCAAACGATGAAATAAAACTCTATAACTCATCCAAAGGACCATAAAAGAACTTAATTAAATCATAATGAATAATATTCATGTATAAAAGTTTCTTTAATTGTTAATTAATGAATCTTATGTCATTATATAAGACATTAAAGTGAATAAAGCGCGCAGATACAAGGTAAGGGGAATTCTCAAACCCGACTCTCTTTCTTTGGGTTTTACCTCTTTAACACCATTTTCAGTATGGTTATTCCTTTAAAATAATTTAATCATCATTATCTTACCTTTTATAGGATATAAATTTTTTCCACTAGTGTTTATGTTAAACATATTGTTTTCCAAAAGAACTCTTCTATAAAAAACACACATTTTACTTCTCAAGATTGTTTCCTTCACTCAAGGTTGACGATTCTTATATCAAGTAGGTTATTGCCCCTTTCATTTGGGTACCCATATTTTATGACTGTATTATTATTACTTGAAACCCATTCCTTTCCATGGGTATTTATTTCCATGATTATTATATGTTCTATGTGGCTTGCATGATAATATAAATGTTATGATATGAGGGGTGTGCCTGAAATTATATTTCACTCCAATGCATTGTGTAATGTGAGCAACCTCATGAGTAAAGTGAAAATTCATTAACTTGATGCTGTATTTTTTTCACAACTACATGTGGTAGCTGACCACTAAGACATGATGTTTCATTTTTATGTGTTTCCACATTCCAAGTCTTCTCTTAATTCTTCCTCTCATGATTATGATCCTATGCCAATATTATGATGATATTGGTTATGCTCAACCCATGTTTTATGTTCTTATCTATACTCTTACTGGGATTTAAGATCACCTCTTTTTGATGTATATCCTCATGCGACTACTTGTACTAAAGAGAACAAAAGGGCCAATAAGAAGCTCGAGAAAAAGGAATTAAATAAATGTTTATATTTTATATTGTAAAAGTTATGTATGGTCCTAATTTCAAAAAATCACTAAATCTTTGGTTCCTCAATGTGTAATTTTTTATGTTGTTTATCTTTAAAATGATGTAATAGTAATGTAAGTATAATCAAGATCTCTATAGTTGGTATTAGAGGATGGTCTAGTTAATTTGGTAATTAGGATTAGAGAACCCTAGTGAAAACCCTTAATATGAGACTAAGTATAAGTAATCACTCAAGATGCATTGATAAACATAGGTATCCCACAATATATGCCTTTAGAATTCATTTCATAAAGGAATAAATTTTATATTCATTAATTTTTTACTTATGTTTTGTTATAACCTTTTCTATTTTAGAAAATGGTGGGAAACAAGAGAAACCAATCCAACAACTCATGCGAGGGACAACATAACGATATCCCAAAAAACATCCCCAATGCTTTGGGAGGTGGAGTTCAAAATTTCATGGTGACTATTACCCAAATATCTCAGGTTATGAACACTAAACTGAATAATGTGGAACATCCTCCTTCACCTAAGAGGGATAAACTGGCTATTGAATGTTTTATATGGAAATGACCACTAACATTTAGTGGATCTTCCAATCCACTAGTTGCATAATAGTGGTTCAACTTGATGGAGAAGGTATTTTTTGTGCTTCACTGTTCTATGATATAGAATTTTAATTTTTTTATCATCTAGATAGAGAGGCCTATCAATGGTGGAATTTTATTAAGAACACCAAGCCGAGGGGTGAAATTGAAGAGATGGAGTGGGAATGAATTAAGATAATTTTTCTTAATAAGTATTTACCTCTAACTATTCATACAAATAATGAGAGAGAATTCATAGACCTAAAGAAAATGTAAGGAGAATCTATTATGGTCTACGAAAAAAATTTCACAAGGCTTTCAAGGTAAGCTTCAGGTTTTGTTATCAATAATGATAAAAAAATTGATATATTCTTTATTGGTTTAAAACCACACCTTCGAAAGGCTCTTGAAGTTCAAGACTTTGGGAGTTAGGAAGAAATTGTTCGATGTGATATCAAAGTAGATATATATTTTATAGAATGGTTCCATGGTTATGGTGATAAGAAACGAAAGATGGAGTTTCAAGATGGATAATCTAATAAGAAAGGTGGAAATAAAACTCAACCACCCACATGCCAAAAATGTGGGAAGAATAATCATGGGAACTGCCTCAAAGGAATGAGGAAAAGCTTAAAGTGTGGTAAAGAATTCCACCAAGCTCATGAATGTCAAAAATACATGAGAAGGTAGGTTAATGTGGTGGAGGAAAGTAGAGTACCACCCATAGTCCAATACTACAATTGTAGGGAGTAAGGGAACTATGAAAGCCAGTGAACTAAACCTAGATTCCTCGAGGGTTATCAGTATCAACAGCCACTAAATCCAAATGAGCAAGGGATGGACTATGCCATCACCACTGCAGAAGTGTATCAATAGAAATAATTCATACAAGGTACACTTTATATTACCTCAAGAATGGAAAAAGTATTATTTGATTCTGGAACTACACATTCCTTTATATCTCACAAGTTTTTTAGAACTATTGAATCAAAGACCTGAAACCGTGAAGTAGATATTTATATAATAACACCTAGTGGTACAATAATTGCAACCCATGTGTTGGAATCTTACCCTATTGGCATATGTGGGAATATTCTTCAATTAGATCTTGTGATACTTCCCTTGGTAAAATTAAACACTATAATGGGAATGGATTGGGTCTTTCTATATAGAGAACATATCAACTATTGGTAAAAGTAAACATCTTTTCATATTATGAACCATCCTATACACCTCTATAAATGCAAGGAAGATCATGATTCTTCTTTACAAAATCCTTTAATTGTGTGGGTGTTGATTCCCTGTAAAGAAGCATACATAGCTCAAATGGTTGAGTCAAATGAATCTATCCACCTAGGGGAAATTTCCATTGTGAGGGAGTACAATGATGTATTTATTAAATAGTTACCCAAACTACCACCAAATATGGAGGTAGAGTTCTCAATAGAACTCATACCCAAATATAATCCTATCTTAAATTATTCCTATAGGATGGTTCCTATTGAATTGGAGGAGTTAAATAAGAAGCTTCTTGAGCATTTTTATAAAGGGTTCATACACCCTAGTGAATCACCATGTGGTGCACCTATTCTCTTTGTCCAGAATAAGAATGGAACAATACTGTTTTATATCAATTATCAAGAACTCAACAAGATCACCATAAAGATCAAGTATCCTCTTCCAAATATTGATTACTTATTTGATCAGTTGAGAGGATCTCAGTACTTCTCAAAGGTGTATATTCATTCTAGATATCATCAAATAAAGCAGAATAAGGAATATATTCATAAGACCGCCTTCCGTACAAGGTATGGGCACTATGAGTTTCTAGTGACGCCCTTAGGACTCGCTAATTCCTATTAAACATTGATGGATTTGATTGATAGATTCTTTATAAATTACCTCGACAGAATCTTGGTAGTTTTTATGAATGATATTCTTATCTGCATCATGATCAAGAAGGAACACAAAGAACATCTAAGACTTGTTTTTGGAAACATTGAGGATGGAAAAGCTGTACACCAAGTTCAGTAAGTGAGACTTTTGGGTGTAGAATGTCACATTATTAGGACACATGATCAAAAGTGAGGGAATTTATGTGGATTCTTCAAAAACCAAGGAAATTATGGAATGACCCAAACCCTCTAGTGTCATAAAAATCTGTAGTTTTCTTGGCATAGTAGGGTACTATCAATATTTTTTGATTAATTTCACATGATTGTTAGGTTTTATAACTAAGTCAATATGGAAAGGGGTAAAGTATGTTTGGTTGGAGGAATGTGAGAAAATATTCAAGGAGATAAAGAGAAGGCTTATCACTACACCTATACACATATTACGAAAAACTGGAGAAAGTTTTTGTGATATGAAGTGGTTCTCACAAGAAAAAATTGTGTTGTGTACTCATGAAAAATGATAATTTGATTGCCTACGCCCCATGACAATTGAAGATCCATGAGAAGAACTACCCTATACATGATCTAGATCTAGCATCTATGATTTTTTCCTTGAAAATATGGAAGCATTACCTGTATATTGAGAAGTATGATATATATACCGATAACAAGATCCTAATTTATATATTCACACCAAAAGAACTCAACATGAATCAAAGGAGATGGTTAGATCTAATAAAATATTATGATTACTCTATTCACTATCATCCAGGAAAGATAAACAAGGTAGATGATGCTCTACTAAGAAAAGAACATACTACTCTATCCATGTTGCCGATTGAGAAAGACCCTATATTCATAGATATGAAATAGATGGATTTGGAAATCATAATGTCAGGGAATAAATCCCACCTTTCCCAAATGATTGCTCAACCATCTATCCAAGAGAAGATTAAGGAGGTACAAAGGGATGATACAAAGTTTCAGGAGAGGGTAAATACAGTAAAGTAAGGGAAGATATAAGAGTTCCATATCAATGATGATGGTGTATTTTGGGTATGGAATGAGGCTTTGTGTGACTTTATCACTCAAGATAAATAAGAAGCTATTGGAAAATGGAAAGAGATCAACTTTCTCTATCCATACTGGAAGAACCAAGATGCATCGTGATCTCTGATAACACTTATAGTGGGATAACATGAAGAAGGAGATTACATAATATATCTTAATGTGCTTGATATGTCAGCAAGTTAAAGAAGAGTGAAACAAGTCCAAAGGGTTGATGTAACCATTTCCAATACCCATATGGAAATGGGAGAATGTAACCATGTAATTTTTCATTGATATCCCAAAGACATCCAAAGGAAATAATATTATACGAGTTGTGGTGGACCGAATCACCAAGACTGCTCACTTTACTCTATTTAGGAAGATCTATTACTTGAAAAACTTGCTATGATATATGTGATGGATGTGGTGAGGCTACATTTGGTTCTAGTCTTGATTGTATCTGATCATAATCCCAAGTCACATCTAAATTCTATAGGATTCATCCACATTCCTTGAGCACTGAATTAAATTTTAGCATGACTTATCGCCCCCAAAATAATGGCTAATCTAAAAGGACTATTTATATTCTTGAAGATATGTTGAGAGATTTATCTTTAGAATTAAAAGTTGGAGGAAATTAGAATCTACCATTGTTTGATTTATCAGACAACAATATCTTTGACTAGAGTATTCATATGGATCCATATGAAGCTATGTATGGAAAGCAATGCAGAACTCCAACCTATTAGGATGAATTTAGTGAAAGAAAGCTACTTGAACTTGATCTTGTGCAAGAGATGGCAGTGAAGATTCAAGTCATCGAGCAACATATCAAAGCTGCTCAGAGTATGAAAAATATCTATGCTGACAAATATCTAGGGGACTTTGAGTTCAATGTTAGAGATAAATTCTTCCTTCAAATATCACCATGGAAGAGAGTCATGCGATTTGGAAAAAAGGGAAGCTAAGACCAAGGTACAATAGACCCTTTGATATCCTTGACCACATAAGAGCCATGGACTATCATCTTTAACTTCTACGAAATAAGGATCAAGTTCATGAAGTGTTTCGAATCTCACTCCTGAGGAAGTAAATACCGGATCCCTCACATATACTGAACTCAAAGGTGGTGCAACTGTAAAATGATATCTCTTATGAGGAGCAACCAGTAAAATTTCTAGAAATATATATAAGGTTATATGAAATAAGACAACACACCTTGTCAAAGTGTTGTGGAGGAACCATAGGTATGAAGAAAAAACTTCAGAACTAGAGGAGGCGATGAAGGAGAAGTACCCTCACATGTTTTTGTAAAATGAAATCATGGGGGAAAATTTTTAAGGGGGGATAGAATGCAATGACCCAAACTTTTATCAATTGAATTTATCCCTTCTTATAGTAATTTCACCTAGTATAAATCACATAAAATCCCTTAGATACCCTAATAAAGGCTTTATAAATGAATAATTATTGAATAAGATGCCCGCCTGAATGGCCTGAAGGCCTTCTTTTTATTGATTTTTGATAACCTCCATTTTAAGGGATATGGGGGAACCCTTACAAGGCCCGTAGTCATAGAGATTAATGACCTGTAGGTCTTATAGGAAATATCTAGACTATAACTACATGGAGCTACTCCTCCCCTGCATCTGAATCATAATATCAACTATCCACCTTCACATGGTTGTTCAGCTAGGATTCCTATGCATGCATAGATTGTTCCCAATGGAAATGCTATACCCTATCTTTCTTCCACATCCGTTAGCTTATACTATGTTGAATACACATTCTGTGAATCCTCATCAGGAGTCTAGTCCTTGTAGAGTCTTCCTAGTTCATTAATCACAATTTTAAGTGGCCTGGAATCCTTGAGGTGGCCCGAAGGCCTTTATGTGGCCCATAAGCCTTACTATTCCAAAGCCCTTGGGTTTACAGAAGGCCTTGAAGGACCCAGGAACCAAACCAGTGGCTCTAAAGCCCAAACAAATGAATAGTTCTGGCTACCATAATACAAAACAGTACTATAGTGTTTACTATAGTACCTGCTACATTATTTCTACAATACTGCTTCAGTACATCATAAATATTTATTCGCTCGGTTTTGAACTCGGGTCTCCTGGATGCACATGCTGAATCCTCACCCATTAAAGTATAAATAAAAATTAGGAATCTTATAAGTGAAAATATGATATGTTTATATCATATTATAAGTAAGTAAATATTTTAAAAATTATTAAATAAGTGTGGGTATTTTTGTAATCCATAATTATTTAAATAAATTTTATGATTAAATAAAAAAAATTTAAAAAAAATTTTCATAAAATGTATCAATAAATTAATATTTTGATTTCTTACGATTTTTAGATAATTTAATGAGACCTTAAGTAAATTTTCAAAATATTATAAAATCAGTTATAATTTTTAAATCAGTATTTTCCAAGTAATTGGTGATTTTAATTAAAAATTAAATTAATCATATTTATAAAATTATTTTCATAAAATGTTGTTTATTTTTGAATTATACATGTCAAAAAATGGTTAGGGTGAATTTTTGGTATTTTTCTAAAATACTTTATTTTTTAGGAATAGTGAGATACTATAATTTACGATAAAAACAAAATAAATGATTCATTGAGTCATCAATAATGTATATGGATGATGTAAGTACATAATATAGAACTATCCTTCTCCTTTTATTGTATTTAGTCATGGAATCATCACTATTGTTTGTATTGAGGGAAATTAATAATCTAATGAATTAAATATTGAGAAAACACCCCTCCCCACAAATATAAATACCACCCCTCAAAACCATATTTCCTCACACCTCTAAAGCTTATATAATTGTACAAATTCTGCCCAAAACTCTCTCCTAGTCCCTCCCCCACGTCCATGATATCTTGGTCTCATCAAAAGACCAATCCTAGGTACCTTGAGGAGGATCTCAAGAGGAGAATTCAAGAGGCAATTTCTCTATCTATTTTCATTCAATTTCTTTTCAAATTTCATTTCATTTCTTCTCTTATCCTCAACTTATATTATAAATATGTCATGATAAATCCATTATGTTTTATATACTGGTATAATATCATTTTAGTTTAATATTTTTCATTAAATTCCTCCTGCTCTCTCTCCCTCTTTTATGAAATCATCGCCTGTGATGTGTTAATTTACCATCATCTTGGGCGATGCACCTTCATTTTCCTCTAATGACTTCAAGGATGTCAATAAAACCATTGAATTGTTGAATAAATATTTATGTATGTTTGTTTTAAACTTTTTTATATGATAAATATAACTTATATACATGATACTAAATGATAAAACAAAACAAGTTTGTTGTGATAAAAAACCACCCAAATTTAACAAAAACGATCATCATTATATTTTATCTAATTATTAATCCTCATAGTTTATAAAAAAATTATTTATAAGAGAATTTATATTTCTAGAATACCATTAATAAAATATAATAACAATTCTGGATGTTTATCCACATTTTAAACGAACTTCCATTCACATATACAAATAAAATGATCATGAAAACTAAGAAAACGAACACTCCCGAATGATGAAATGAAACTCTATAACACATCCAAAGGCCCATAAAATAAATTAATGAAACCATAATGAATCATATTAATGTATAAAATCTTATTTAAATTTTAATTAATTAATTTAATGTCATTATATAGGACATTAAAGTGAATAAAGACTTCAAATACAAGGTAAGGGGAATTCTCAAACCCAACTCTCTTTCTTTGGGTTTCCCTATTTCACCCCATTTTTAGTAAGGTTATTCCTTAAAAATAATTTCTCCATAATTATATTACCTTTTATAGGACATAAATGTTTTCCAATTTAGTTTATGTCAAACATAATGTTTTTCAAAAGAACTCTTCTTTCAAAAAACACACATTTTACTTCTCAAGATTGTTTCCTTCACTCAAGGTTGATGATTATTATATCAAGTATGTTATTCCACCTTTCATTTGGGAAGTCAAAGTTTATGAATTTATTATTATGAGATGATACAATTTTATTTCCATGGGTATTTATGTTAAAGATTGATATATGTTCTATGTGGCACGCATGATAATGTAAATGTTATGATGTGACGGGTGTACACAGAATTATATAGCGCTCTAATGTATTGGGTAATGTAAAGAACCTCATGAGAAAAGTAAAATATGTGTGAACATGATTCTATATTTATTCAAAACTACATGTGTCAGTTTACCATGAAGACATTATGTTTCATTTTTATGCATTACCGCATTCGAAGTCTTCTCTTAATGCTTCCTCTCATGATTATAATCTTGTGCATATGTTATGATGATATTGTTTATTCTCACCCCATGTTGAATTGTTTCAAGTTATTATATATCCTCTTAATAGAAGTTTAGATCACCCATTTTTTATGTATATCCCTAGGTGACTACCTATATCAAGAAGAATACAAGGTCCAATAAGAATTGAGAGAAGAATGAATTAAATAAATGTTTATGTTTTATGTTGTAAAAGTTATATATGGTCCAAATTTTCCCAAGACACTAATCCTTTGGATCCTAAATGTGTAATTTTTTTATATATCTTTTTCTTTAAAATGATGTAATATTAATTTAAGAATAATCATGGTCTCTATAGAATCAAATTCATGGTTTAATTTGAGAAAAAACATTTTTATACTTAAAAGTGTATTTTTTCTGAAAACCCGTTTTCACTGCTTTTTTCCAGTTTAAATTTATATTACATTATTTCAATTATATATTTTGAATTTTGAAAATTTGAATCCATATTTGGATTAATGAGGTCCAAATTTAGTAAAAAGGTCCATTTTATTGGTCAATATGAATGGTAACCATAGTAATTTTTATTACCAAGTTAAAGGGTAAATTGGGTAAGTAATGTTAAAAATAAATTGTTAAAGACTATAAAATGACCCTAAAACTTGAATAAATATTATTTCATGAGTCCATTTAATCCATAATCATCCAATAATCGATTATATATAATTTTATGGCCATTTTTATGAGATTATAACCTTTATATAATTTTATGTCTTGGAAAGTCAAACATGTCACACTCTTGTTGTTAATTATTAAAATATTTTAATATGGGGGTATTCAAAGGTTATGTTTAGATATAAATAGTATTTCTAAATATTATATATTTATCTAAATAATGTTAATTTATTTTTAATTCTTTTAGAATAAATAATTAAATTAAAATTTTACATAGTGTTGATGAAGTAATTATTTAATTAATGGAATAATCAAATAAATGTTATTAAAAATATTAAAAATAACATAATTTGATATATTTAAGGTTATCCATGAATTCTATAGATTAACATGAAATTTTTAGGATAAAATAAAATAGTTTTTTCAAATTTAAATAATTTTCTTGATATTTGTAAAGTCAAAATAATTAATAGTACCAAAATTAACAATAATGATATTTTACACGATTAATATTTTATTAAATAAATTAAAAAATCATAAAAATATTAAATAATAATAAATAGGATAAAATATGGTTTATAATTTCATACCCAATATATTTATAGTCCATTTGAAAGCATTTATACCTAGAATAGTCTTAATATATTTTAATATTTTGAGAAATTCCAAAATTACCCCTCACCTCAATTATAAATTGCTAACTTAGGACCATTAAGAGAAGTTATACGGGATATAATTTATCAAAAAGGTAATCATTTGTAACAAATATTTCAAATTTATTTTTTATTATACTTCCTATTAATATGTTATATCCATCATAAATAATAACTATTGTATCATAGATATACTGAGATGTTAATTTAAATATGAGACAACCATATTTCACCTTTTTTCCATCTAATGAAAAATGAAAGCACAATGCATGCATACATACGACTTACCCTCTCCACATAGTGGTCTGATTTGTTTTTAATAACTAATTTACTTGGATGGTTATAATTATTGAAATAATGGATATATATGATACTTATGAAATGATATTGATTCATAAAGATTAATTTATAATCTATTTCCCTACCCATTCAACATTAATGGGATGATATCGTTGCTCGTGCGTTTGTACGATCTACTATCTATATGAAGTGATGCAACTCATTTTCCATATAAAACATTTAATAATGTTCTTAAAAATAGAATAATCATTAAATATGATACTTATAACATTGATAATTTTACAGAGATGAGGAATATATATCCCATGCACATGAACCAGAGCTTACAGGACAAAACATGCATGAATAAATGAGGCACTTAATACCTGAAATAACGGTAATAATGAAATATTATTAATGAGAAGGTGGTAATTTATTATATAAGGATAATATATAAAAAAATATGAATAAATTTATTATATAAATTAATATCATTATTTAAACCATTATATCGGAGGTTAAAGCACTTTCAACTAAAGGAAAGCGCAAGGTAAGGGTTTCTCATCTCACTTTTACTTCTTTGAGACATATTACATATTCACTACTTATTTATTATGGGTGGTGTATATATTACCTATTTGATATACGATATCATGAATATATTTTTCTTCATAGTGTTTAAAGTTTCTTTTGATGTTATTTATTTCATGGGGATTATGATTCAAAAGATACCCAAGTGGTAAGGGTTGATTTCACAATCTCATTATTATTCTAGATTGTTTATTTTTTAGTCTCAACTTGGGAATATTTCTCATCCATATCCAAGTTTTCTAAAAAAATTCAACTTTTTGACTATTCTTCTACAACTTTTTATAGTCATTTTTACCTATGATTTACTTTTTACAAAATAGTTTGAAAGGAACATTTTTGTCTTTTTCCGAATGAGGTACTTTTTTATTTCTCCAAAAAAATATGAAAGGATGTTTTTATTAAAATTTTATAGCATGGGAGTTTTTTCCCACCATTATGATGATTTAATGATTTAAATATCTATTTACATGTTTTAATGTTTATTCTCAAAGAAAATATTTTCCTTCATATTTTCCCAGTTTCTTTTTAAAAGTGAATTTAAAAGAGAAAAATATATTTTCCTCAAAAAAGTTATTTAATATTTTAATGGTACATTTATTGATCAATGACAAACACCCTTTATTTTACTTATTCACAATTACGTTTATGTTTTAATGATATTATCCATTGAATGATTCAATTGTGATAATTGGATATTTCATTTCTCTTAAATATCAATATCCCTTGTATCATAGATATGATTATTGCCTAAACCATTTACCATTTTTACATACAATGATTAATTGGAAAGTTATTTGTATAATTTTTAAAATAATGTTAAATCTATATATTTTACTTGATATGGAAATTCATTGATAATTCATATTTTTTATGAATTAAATCAAACATTCGATATATGAGGAATGCGTTGGACATGTAGTGACCGGTGGGGATAGTAATTATATAGCCCCTAAATTCATCATAGGTCTCATGAAGAAAATTAGTTGGCCAAATTTAATGGTTTTATTATCCATAATAATTAAACTGTATTGTGAAAGGTCTTGAAAATATAGATACCATGAGGTTTTATATCATGAAATTCAATATTATGTATTTACCTTATTAAGAATTCAATTATTATTATGTATGATATTTTCAATATAATTGTTGACACTACTTAAGAATACAAAAAGAATATGAAGATATCCATGGATATTTCATAATCCCAAGGCGACGTTCAAAGAATTCAAAGGAAATACAAACCCTAAAAGGGCTACACAACAGACCTGTGTGACAAACCTACACGACATACCTATGCGACAAAATAATTTCTATGCCACTGTGCAAAGGACCTGTGCGGAGGATCTGTGCGAAGGACCTGCGCGGACAATGTCCCTTCGAACATGCCCCATCCATGCCTATAAATATGACCCTTGGGCTCCCCATTGAAATGACTGAGAATGTTGAAAAACTCCCTGAATATCCCATTGCTTATCTCTTTCACCCATATCCCTCGATTGTCTCAGGTAGCTCTCTAAAATGTGATAGAAGAGATAATTAAATGGGACTTGCATGTTTTGAAATTCTTTCACAATTTTTATATAGGTTTTTTTCACCCTATGTGAAATATATTTTTCAGTCATCATACAAACCTGTGTGGTACACCTGCATGGTTCAACTGCGCGGCACACCTACGCAGTATACCTATGTAGTATAGCTGCACAACACAACAACGCGGCGTACCTATGCGGCACACTTTCGCGCAGTACCTACATGGCAGAGCTTGGTATAAGGCCTACATACCAACTTAAGTACCCTCTTTAAATCCATTAATGGCCGGGTATCTCCTTCCTTGGTTCCATTATCTGAAAGGCACTTAGTTGAAGCCTCCACCAAAACCTCATGACTTATCAAACCTTTGGGAAAGACACATCAACGTGTCTCCTATTTGGGTTCGTATATTTGTAGCCATAGGTTTCCCACATTTGTTTTACAATGGGGTTAGGATTAATAGAGTGTCTTTGGGTTTGTATATTTTCAATCACATAGAATGTTATCCTAGAAAAAATGTTGGGATGTTCTCGATTTGAAGGATTAGGGGTTGGGGTCTTTCCTCCCCTTTTTTCATCTCTAAGACCCACAACCTTAGGTATCTGGTAGGGAAGGTAGAGTTCACACTTTCTTTTCCATACAAAAAAAGGATAAGTCTACCTCCCCTACCAGGATCAATTTTAGGACAGCCAAACTGGTGTAAGCCCCTAACATTCATCCCTTCTTCATTTCATTGGACCCTTGTACAATGTGAAGAGAATAGAGGGAGGGCTCGTCGCCTCGCCCTCTTCCCGGGTCACCTTGACCTTGTCCACCCTGGCCACCGTAGGTGTGCCGTCTTCCACCAGCGGAGGAGGAAAAGTGTGTGTCATTGTTGAATCTTTCATATCCTCTTGTTTATCACACTGATAATGACTCACATGGGATTAGAGATTAATGATTATTACAACATTTTCACAAACACCCACGGTGAAGGAACTATGAGAAATCAGATTCCTATTCAAACAGGGATACAAAGGAAGCCCTCTTAGGGTCTAAGCTCACTGGATATCATCTTCAGGAATCCAACAATTATTCCCTTAATCTAGGCATCCTCCTTACGAATAAACACCAAATTAAACCCCCAAAATCGTCAAGGCATCCTTTTTAAGAAGTAAGCCCAAACTCATTTCTCTCAAAGGACTATACTCTCCTATGAGAATCATCGAACTCTGTGAGCTTTGATTCCCATCCAAATGGGATATGTAGGAAGCCTCCTTGAGGATCATACCCAACACTTCAAATCAACCATGTTCTCCTTGGTCCATATTACCAACAAGGTCTAATATTCCTTGCAAACCCATATTATTTCCAAGTTCCTTAGGCTGCTTAGGTAGAAGTCCCACACCAAACTTTTACGAAGAACATTTGACTTAGATTTCCTTACTACAAGACATTAAAATGTATGGTTAGGTTCTTATCACATGACCTTAAAAGGTATGATGTATCCCATTAAGCGGCACCAAACTACAAGGGTTCAGATTCCTTTCAAAACAATATGTAGGTAACCCATTTCATGGGTATGATCCTAATATCAAAACAAACATTTGTCTCCTTCAATGATATTAAATTCCAAAGTGCCCTACTGAGGGGCTTAAAAACTAGTATCATCATAACGATGATTAAAAGAATATTTAAATAGTATATGAAAGGATACCATTGATAGAGAACTCCAAATACATAAGAATGACTACAATGTTTAGACATGATAATAAGTGATGGAAAATTCCAAGGTAAACTTATGTTATACTTGGTGAATTAAAAAGGATTCATGAAAATATATTTAATTTACAAAGAGAGTCCTGGAGTAGATAATAATTCCCCCCACAAGGGTGTAGTGAGTCTAACCTCTCATCCTCTCGACCAATGCGTGTTCCTAAGTATCATAATGTTCAAGCTTAATGAACGTATACATTTGGAAAGAAGGTCCCCTTTGGACAAAGAACTGTTGGAAGTTTCTGGTTCCATGAATAAATACAATAGAAACTGCCTGGAAGTAGTGATTCTTAAAACTAGAACACACGTTTCAAGGAACTACGAAACAAAAAATGGTGAACCCGACGTGAATCATTAACCAAGTTCATAATGTTACCTACATGTCAGGACCCTATCAATTGATAAAGGAATTTAAGACAAAGGAATCAATCATGTATGTAATCATAAAAATAAATGTATCTTTAATGGAGTTTATTGTTGTTTTTTTATGTTTTTTCTCATAACTCCCTTCAGTCCGAAATGGATTTCTTCAAGAAGACATATGTGAACTTATCGAATGCTGCTCAAGCTGAATCATCATCCATGGTAAAGATGTTATCACCCTACCAACATCTTCAACACTGGGTCTCCAATGTGCTAGTAATAGAGTACCGTCAACACAGTACAATGCCAACTTTGGAGTCTTCCCGACAGGCCCTCTAGGTTAATAAAAATCCTTGATCATCTGACCAACGATGACTGATGATCAAAAAGTAGATGGTTCCCACCACCGTTTTCAACTGTTTTAGGTCCTTATCCCCAAAATTCTACAACTAGTCCCTCCCATACTACAGGGAGGTGGATCAAGAGGTCACTGAGGGCCTCCATTCAAAGATGTAGGGATCCTTCCCGAGGATTCCCACCATCAATCACCACCAGCAAAATTGTGCGGTAGTGAACCCCCAACATGATGGGGGTGTTTCCTATGGGAATTTGACCCAGGTATCTCAGAACCAAACATGCAAGATGAATCACTGTAGAAATTTCCGATCAATAGAGAGCATGTTCTTACCTTTTCCCCCTCTGGAGAAGTCCATCAACATAACTTGATGGCAAACAATGAGTGGGCACATACACCCATACGTCTTAATTTTGCTATCCAACAGACTTGTTTGGAAGCAACCCACCAATCCCACTAGATAAATATGTTAGAGTATTGTGAATAGGAACATACACCTGCTTACAAGTTATCATTCATCCAGCAAGCTCGTCTGACTGCATTTAAAGAAACCTACCAATCCAATATGGTGGAAACTAGTAAACAAGAACATACACTTTTTTACAATCCTCAATTCTTCCAGTAGTCTCGTCTACCAGTATTGAAGGAATTCCATTAACCATACCTGATAGGAAACAACCAGAAGGAACATACACCTTCCAATGTTCATCAAGCTTTCCAACATTCTTGTTTGGTAACACCTGGAGAAGTCAATCGGAAAGATCCGATGACAAATTTGGGGCAGACCCAACTCTCTTCCCCCATACATGAGTACTGTCAATACCCCTCGATAGGAAAAGGAGGACCGGAGCAGGAACATACACCTACTCCAGATATGTAATGGATATATATTCTTGTTCCGGCCACTGATGTCACCAAATATATCTTATTAATGGTGAATGAGAAGACACAAATTTCTGCCCATATTCTGGAAGCATGCTAAGATATTATAATAAGTACTTCAGCAGTACCAAAAGAATAGACACATAAATCTGTCCCCACACATGGGATGACACATCGACATGCCACCCCAGAGTAGATACACACCTCTATTCCAATCCAAGAGGGTCATGGGGCATACTCCTCCACATCATATGGACAAGAAGATCAAGAACATACACCCTTTCCAATTGAAGGTAATCGGTCCGTTCTAGTAACCAATCCAATGTAAGAACATACACCTTCCCATGATAACCAATTCTCCTAAAACGTGTCCAAAACTAAGTTTAAGAGAACATCCAAGAATAATATTTGTCAAACATGGTTGGAAAATCAAGAGTCAAGCAACAATTTGGCTCCCCTTAATGCTGGAGTTCTTGAAGCCCTCATAAATTTTTCTGTTGCAACCCAAGATCCTACCCTCTCATTACCAAATTATGGTAGTATTAGTAGTAATTCTGAAGCTCCACATCGTACAATTCATCATGAAGTCTTGATTCATGAAAATTCAGTCAATATAGAGAGCCTATCTCTAGATGAGAGCCACGGGAACCCTCAGTGTGGCAAGAAGACCAAGGAGCAAGAGGATTTATCCCTTACTGTAATCCACCATGGTGGTCCTCCCCATGATGGAATTCACTACAAAATTCCTATCCACATTAGTATTTTACATTGTAAATATAATTATATTATTGATAATGTAGTGATGAGAAAGACCTCCTATCTCGAGGCACTTACAAACATAAGGCCAGTCATGTCTGGTGCCTTGTCATTGACAGGTGAAACACTTTCTCATATAGAAGACATCTTAGGGAATTGATCATTCTCAAAACCTCTATTGGTTCATTTTTCTTCTAATACAAAGAGTCCACTTTGATCAGACCAAGTGGATAAACCTCTAGTGAAAGACGATGAAGATATGTTAAACATGAGAAACCAATTGGCTAAAATAAAAATACCAGTCATGTTCTGGCCTCTGGAAAATTCTCAATATAAAATTCCAGAATTGATAGCATAAGATTGATTTCATGATATCCGCCTCAACTTATGGAAGAATCTTCATCATTTGAAAACTAAATTATTAACATACGATGAATATCAAAATCATGTAAAGGTAATAAAAGGGTTGGAATGCCAAATTGACTTGGCATCTCTCTCAGTTTCCCAATATCCAATGGTTAAAAAGTAGCAGAGAAACCTTCATCATGCATGCCTCAACGTTCTAAAGAGGCTACAACAATTAATTTATGATTCCCCATATGATGTTCATATTAGAGGATGGGGTGCACATGGAGAATTATATTTCACTACACTTCAGAATCAGCAAAGTCCTCCAAAAGTGGTCTCATTCAATGTTATTGCCCATGGACAGATTCAATCAACAGATTTTGTATGTAATCAAATGTACTCTCAAGAATAGGGCTTAACTAGATCTCATCAGAGTTAGGCCCAAAAATGAATGTTGTTGAGTTACTTTTACATTAATCATGTGAGAATCTTGAGAATACCTCCCGCTTAGAGGTTTCCAGCAATTAGCTAACACAAATGTCTGAAGTAGCACAATAATATTTTGAAACAAATGATTTGAGTAGTTGTCGGATAATGCATCCAGCTAATGTCCGAACCAAAATTCACAAAATCAGAAGAACAATTTCACGAATCTCAGCCATAGTAGTTCAAGAATCACCCCATCTTTCAAGGATGGGGGATCATTTAATTAAACCATCAAATTCATTAAAATAAGTTCAAAGGTTTGAATAAGAAGAACAAGAATAGCCCCAACCTATAGGGTTGGGGGATTTTTCACACCTACAAACCCCTCCACAAAGGAATTCAGTTTTTTCCTGATTAGGGAAGAAGGCATAAAGAGAGTGCACAACTAAACTATATGAGGATTCACTTTGAGTTACTGTCCGTCAAACAGCTCCAAAGAATCCATCATATAGGAGAGCAGAATCTCATGGAAGATATAGAGGGATATAATCTTACAAAGATACTGACAGAATGCCATTAATGCATTATATGTCAGTAAATTTAATTAACACCATTACAGAAGATCCTCCAAAAATGAGTCTAGTTTATGGGACTCATAAGATGATGTTATTATCCATAATATGGTACACACTAGAGAATATGAAGAAGGTGTATGTACATGAAATCAGAGGCTTACCCATAATTTTGGTATGCCTTCAAATAAACAACTCCCACCCCTCCTAAAGGAATCTAACAAGGGGAAAGGTAAAAGTCAGATTTCATCTCACTATTCCACCATAGAAGGTCAATCTATTTATCTTGAAGAGAGACTTTCACAACAATAAGAGGAGATGAAAGAGTTGAAAGGACTCAATACAGAGTTAGGTCGAAGTAGCATTTCTATTAGTTATACTCCCCAAGAATATCCTTAACTTGCACATCCTATAGGAGCTCCGCAGCAAAGAGGATTTTTGGTAACTTTAGATTCCGATAAATAATCCACAATATTGGTTACACAACCAAGGTAGGATCAAACACATCATGATAAGCATGTTCCCATGGGTTATCCAAGGCAAATATCAGTACCCACACTAGTAGTTTTTCTTGTCATTGCACCATCTCAAGTTCTAGTTGTTGTACCTACACAGGTTTCAGCTCATTCGGATATTCCCCAAATTCTTATGAACACAATTGAGACATTAAAAACTCGATTGAAAGCTATGGAAGAAAGATGTGTGATGGTTTAGCTGGAAAAGAAAGCTTATCCAAAATGGGTGGACCTGATTCCTCCCCCACCAAATTTAGTGAATACCACATTTCTAATCTTTAACGGTTTGGGAGATCCAGAAAAAAACTTAACACATTCCATTTATCATTGTGATCCCATGATGGGAACTCCTCCACAACAAGAAGCTGTAAATCTTAGGTGCTTTGTGCAGTCATTACAAGATCCAGCTTTTGTATGGTATACAAGTTTGCAATCTCGATCAATTACCAGATAGGAAGATCTCAGTAAAAAATTCCTTCTTCAATTCAGCTCAACAATACTGAAGACAACAATTTATGGCCTTAAAATTTGAAAACAAAGGGATAATGAAATAGTTTCATATTTCATTTCTCAATGGAAAAGATTAATGTATTCTTTAAGTCTAGCACTCCCTCAAGAAGAGTTTCTGGCAATTTGTGTGGAAAATCTGCTTGATGAGTTATGCACACCATTGATACCTATGAAATACACAGGAGGGTTTCGAGACCTTACTTCAAATTCACAATAGATAGAAGATTATATTATAGAAACTAAGGCTAAAACTCATGTAATTACATCAGATCTAAGAAGGAGAATAGGGAAAGTAGAGGCTACTACTGTTACACTCAAGCAAGCACCTGTACCTGATTCCACTTCAAAACATTCATCGTATCAAAGGGCTCTACCTCCAGAGCGTCAGCAGAAATAACCACCTAATCAATATGATAAAAGAGATCAAAGTAAGAAACAATTTGAGAAATTAAAGATCAATGTTTATTCCTTCCGAAACAAACAAGTTACTGGTTACTTCATCTCAGCTCTGGAGAACAATTTGGTTTAGTTGATGAGGCTGAAGAAACCAAACAAAGAAGGATTTTAAGATCTTCCGAATTATTATCCCTTTTACTAGATGTTGGGGCATCCCATTTCAGAGTGTTCTATTTTCAAGGACCTCCTACAAAAAATGGTAGACTTTGGACAAGTGAAACTGAAAATTTCATCATCTCAAGTAGCATGTGTCACTACTATTGATCTAGAGAAAGAAGGAAAATGGTAGGAAGTCAAAAGTAAAAATGTGCCTAAATATGAAGATTGGATGATCATGAAAATGATAAAATGAACTCATGTTATTCTAAAAACACAGTTGAAACATTTGATTGTGTCTTCCACCACTTCTTCCATAAAAAAACAATCTTCTTCAAAAGGTCAATCTTCACAGAAGCATTGTGATTAGAAAGATAAAGAGTAGTCAGAAGAAGACGAGCTCATGTTAAGGCCAAAGTTGTCCTTGACCCTAGCAGATTTCATGCCATCTACTTCAAAAGTGCAGGTACCGCCCCTCCAAATAGAACAACCAAGACTAACTTGTCTAGTAGAATATTCATCAGATGAAGAATTGATCCATGGTTTCATCAATGTTATCCACTTAACAGATCCTTATGAAAATGGTGAATCTAATTATAATGAGCTAGAGTTCCTAGTACCAAATTGAGGAACTAGAGGAAGAGGACAAGATAAAGGATACAAAGGAGTATGTGGGAATTCTAGAATCCACTATTTTAACTCTACCCCTGCTCGAACTGTGTATGCAGCAGAAACTCATGGAAGATCCCTTGAGCGGGCTCAACAAGAACAAAGAGATTCTTCCATGCAAGACAAGTTTGGTCCTGACATGATTATTTTGAAGGTCTGATTAGAAGTCACACCAACTTCCTCCCAATAAGTAAATAGACCTAGTCAGTATAATCTACTAAATCCAATAGTATTTCCAGCTTCTGCTCTGATACATGGTACATTTACTTTAGAATCATCAACTTCCAAGGCACCGGAAAAACCACATCTCCATGATAGGAAACAAAATACTTTGGACCAAAAGTTTAATGTCTTGTATCAATTATCCCATTTACCATCGAAGTTGTAAATTTTGGATGCCTTAAGTCTGTTAAAAGATCTTCGAGATGCACTTATTGAGGCTTTGTTAAGTCCTTAAGAGTTTGAAACCAAAGTTGCTACTGCTAAAGTATATCATATAGAGAATAAACCTGAAATATGTCATACAGTCATATCCCTTATGGATAAAGATGAAGATAATGTTTTACATGGAAATATTAGACCCTTGTATCTATCTGGAAAGGTTAATGACATAGACATCCGATGAGCCGTCATTGATAATGGCTTTAGAGTCAACCTCATTTCTGTTCGTACACTTCGTCAATTGGGCCTTACTGAATCTGAATTATCTCTTTCTACCTTAATGTTGCAAGGATACAAAAATAATGTGTAATAACCTCTAGGAGAAATTACACTTAGAACTCAATTTGGTGATCTTGTGTCTAATTCAGATTTCATGGTTCTTCGTTAGGACACAACCTTCAACATTCTTCTTGGAAGGCCTTGGCAACATCAACATGTGACCACACCTTCGTCATACCACCCATGTCTTAAGTACTATTTCAATGGTCAAATTGGGAAATTTTATGGTGACAAGGCTCTATTTAAAACATGTGAATCTCAATACATTGAGGCATAGTTTTATCACACAAAGGGAATGAGGTCCATGATAAAGAAGTAAACTAGAGTTAATGCTCCAAATGGGATGGAAAAGATCCTAGTAAACCCATTACTAAATTTGAGTAAGAATTATGTGTTAACTATTAAAAAAATTTAAAATGTAAACCCAAATACAAATATTCATCCAGTAACTTCCTTACTGTCAATTGTGGAAATCGATCCTGACAGAATGGGGGAAATTATTGATTTACCAAGTAGTGATGGAAGCTTAAATGGAGATGTCTTTATTTCATCCACTAAACTACATCAAGTATCTACTTTATCAATTAGAATAGAAGAAGTTGTAGAAATTATATAGGAAGAAAAATATGTTGATTCCCAATCCATAATCTCTTCTTTATTACCCCAGAAAGACCCTTTATCATCAGTAGGGTTAGAAATAGAGGCCTCTTCTTCAAGATGTTCAAATACTAACTCCTCCCCTAACTCTAGAAGTTTTCTTTAATTGTATACTATGAAACTAGAAATAGAATAAGTAATATGTAATGAAGAATAAGAGTAAGATCTCATGGAAGCTCTTCTATCATTTGAGGAAGGTGTCTCTACCACTGTGGATGAGCTCAGAGAAATAAATATGGGTACAGAAAAAGATCCACACCCCACTCTAATTAGTGAAACCCTGAATTATGAAGAGAAGGAAGTGTATATTTCATTTTTAAAGCATCATCAAGATATATTTTCTAGGAATTATACAGAAATACCAAGCCTTAATCCTGATTTTGGCACTCATCATTTGGGTTTTCTAGAAGAACATCAAAGATTCAAGTTGACAACAAGATAAACACACCCAAATAATGCTTCTAAAATTGAATCTGAAGTTGATAAGATTATAAAATACAACTTTTTTAGGGAAGTTCAATATCCCAAATGGTTGTCCAACATTGTCCCAGTGAAAATTAATAATGGGAAAATCAAAGTTTTCATTGATTTCAGAGATCTTAACTGGTATTTTCCTAAAGATTATTTTCTAGTTATGATCATAGTGCTTTTAATTGATGTTACAACTGGATATGAAGCTCTGTCCTTCATGGATGGCTATAATAGGTATAATAAAATTCATATGGCCCCATAGGATGAAGAATCTATAGCCTTCATATCCCCTCAAGGAGCATTTTTCTATTAGGTAATGCCCTTTGGATTAATGAATGCAGGTGCAATGTATCAATGTGCCATGTACTATATCTTCAAACCCTTATTATGTAAATTTGTTGAATGTCATGTGGAATATTTGGTGGTCAATTCCAGACAATGTTCCAATAACTTTGCTTATCTAGAGACCATAATCAATAAACTTGGTCAACACAATTTGAAGACGAACCCCTTGAAATGTGCTTTTATGATAACCTCAGGAAAGTTCCTTGGATTCATTGTACTCCATCATGGTATTGAAGATTATCCTCAGAAAAAAAAATCAATCCTTGGCTTGTTACCTCCTTGAAATTTGAAAAAATTAAGAGGACATCAAGGACACTTGGCCTATATTCGGCACTTTATCACCAATTTTGCAGGCAATTTCTTTCCCTTAACCATGTTAGTGAATAAAGGAGTTACCTATTAATAGAATTAAGACTACCAAAAAGCATTTGATACCCTCAAGAAATATCTCTTGAGTCCACTGGTATTAATTCCACCCGTTGAAGGAAGACCCCTTATTCTCTATTTAACAGCTTTAGAGCAATCACTAGGTTCCTTTCTTTCCCAAAAGAATGATGGTGGGAATGAGAACAACCTTTACTATCTCACTCGAACTATGATTGATGCATACACTCGATATTCATGTATTAAAAAATGATGTCTGGAATTAATATTTGTAGTTCAAAAATTCAGGCACTACCTGTAACATCATGAGGTCCAATTGTTATCTTGCAATAACCTGCTCAAATTTATCCTCTGTCGTCCTATGCTTAAAGGGAATCTGGCATGGTGGAAAATTATTTTGCAACAATTTGATATCCAGTTTATTCCCCTGAAGGAAATAAAAGGCCAAGATTTATCTGACTTCCATGATGAACATCCATATGTGGAAGATATATCATTGAATACTGAACATCCCAATGAATAGGTCTTCTCCATTCAAGACAATCCCCAAACATGGGAAATTTACTTTAATGGTGCCTCCAGAATTCCAACAGGAAAGAGAATAGAAAACCCGATACTCAAAAAAGTGGGGTTAAGAATCATCCTTATTTCCCTAGAAAAAGTAGTATTTCTTTACTCCTTCCTGTTATCAAATGGTAGTACCAACAATGAAGCTGAATATCATGCTCTCATTATAGGCTTGGAATTGGCACTTTAGGTGCAGGTGAATCACTTTAAAGTGAAAGGTGATCCAGAATTGGTAATAAAATAGTTCAATGGGGAATATTCTTTCAGAAAAGAAGAGTTAATCCCTCTGTGTGATTACGTCAGAGGGTTAATGGCTGAATTTCCCTTAGAGCTGATATTGTCTTATATCCCTTGATCACAAAATGCCCAAGATGATGCTCTGGCTAATGTATCTAAAACCTTGTAAGATCCAAATCAGGAGGAGACAATCATAAGCATAACTCATTTTCATATGGTCTCACTTTTTTTCAAACCATAATGGAGGAAATTAATGAAATTAGACCAACTTCTGAGCCACATGGTCATACCACGGGATGGAGAACACCCATCATGGAATACATTCAAAATAGAGTACATCTACTAGATAGGGATAAAAAAGAACAGATCTGACGATGAGCGGCCAATTTTAATCTTTATGACAGTCCATATCACCTGAAGATCCTCTACAAATGAGGATTCGATGTAATCCTCATCAGATGTATTGATAGAGAAGAAACTACAAATTTCATAAAAGAAGTACATTTAGGAGCTTGGGGTGCTCACCAATACGGGCATAGGAAATCTGATCAAATCTGAATTCTTGGATACTTTTGGCCTGAAATGACGAAGGATTACATAAATTTTACTATGAAATGTCATCCCTCCCAAATTCATGCCAACTTCATTCATCAACCCCCATAGTTTCTACAAATAGCTAAATACTCTTGGCCATTTTCCACATGGGGAATGGATGTAGTGGGACCTTATCCTCCAGCTATAGCTAAGAAGTATAAGTATATTATTTTTGATAATGACTTCTTCTCTAAATGGGTTGTGGCAATTACTATCATAGAAGTTGGATCCAAAATAATTGTTAGTTTTTTCAAAACTAACATCATCGCTAGATTTGGTATCCCTCATAGTATATTAACAAACAATGTCACCAATTTATGTTCTTTTGAGGTAATGAATTTATATCAGGAGAAAAATATCAAGTCCAACCATTCATCTCACTATCATACAGAAGCCTATGGACAAATAGAATCTTTCAACAAGACCTTATCAAATATACTCTAGAAGATGGTGGATATAGATAAGAAATCTTGGTCTGATAAACTTTTTCATGCTTTAGGGTATTATCAGACTACTACCCGTACTGCTACCTAGGAAACTTTTTATTCATTGGTATATGGAACAGAAGCAGTTTTTCCCATTGAAATGCAATTGACTTCACTCAGAGTTACAATCTATGATCAATTGTCTATAGATGAGTGGTCTCAAAAATGATTTAATGATCTGGAATGATTAGACAAAAAAAGATTGTATACTTTTCATCATTTAGAAGTCTATCAAAATAGAATAGCATGAGCATTTAACAAGAAATTTCACCTCCATTCATTTCTTCAAGGATAATTGGTATTGGTATTCAGGACTCTAATGATACCAGGAAAGAAGCCTCCAAATCTTGAGCCAAAATGGGAATGACCTTATTCCATACATAAGGTCTACTCAAATAGAGATTATTCCTTAATCTTGATGGATGGAGAGATTATTAAAACACCAACCAATGTGAGATTCTTGAAGAAATACTTTGTGTAGTTGCACAAATTGTCCTCATTGTAAGACTGAAAACTGAATATCCCCCAATGTTCTTACTACATGACTAAAAACTAAACAGTACAACGTCCTAATTCCAAGACATTAAACTTCATAACAACCATTTGTCCTAGTTACATGACATTAAACTGTATGGTTAATGCCTTCTCTACTTGAAGTTATGAGCTTCCATAAGAAAGTATAATTGATATCATTTCTACTCATTAGTGGCACATGAGTCCTTTTCTTCTCAATGTCTGAATCAGATCTACATAGGGGCCTTATTTCAAGAACTATATGTGTCTTTATTCTCTTCTATTTGAGATATGTAGATATGTCCGGGTCTCCAATATTGGGCCCAACTACAACCATAAAATTTCTTATTTCCCTTTTTCGTTTCCTATATATGAACTATATCTATACAAAGTGTTCTTTTAAGATACATGATTTGATTTTCATAGCATATTGTGTCTTAAATTTAATCATTATTCTAGAATGTGTTAAAGCCCTCCATCTCCCATGTCAAACTCGATTAATGTGGGAAATAAATGTTTAAAGAACTACGTATGGATTGATTCTCATCTATTTGAGATACGTAGAGACACCTAGATCTCCAATCTTAGGACTAGAACTGATATATAAAAAAATAGTTTATTCCTTATATAAGATTCAAAACTTCTTAGGTAATGTTTAAAGAACTACGTATGGATTGATTCTTGCCCTCAGTAAGACGCGTAGTGACACTTGGGTTTTATACCTTAGTCTAGCTATATTATGTATTTCTTTTCACGTCGTTTCATCTTCATCCTTACCACATGACATTAAGCTGCATGGAAATCTAACTCCCCTATTCTCCACTTGTGTCACTTTTGTGTTATAGAATAAAGCCTTACTGCTTCTTGTTTCTCACACCGAGCATAGCTCAAGTGGGCTTATGAATTGGGTAGAAGGATTCTTTATATAAATAATGTGTCTCAATTTCTTATGGGGATATCAATGTTTTTACTGTATGACTTAAAAATGCATAGTATAATGTTCTTGCTGCATGACTTTAAACTGCACATCACAATATTAATTCAAAGGAAACAAAGAAAGTCTCCATTTTACATATGATTCATATCTATATAAAGGACATCAAGCTCATGGCCAATATTGATTCAAATATTTCTTATATGCATTTATCATAACCCCCTTCTATATTCCACACTCTTAATCATGAATATTTTCCAAATCTTCATAATCATTCTTATGGTTTTGGGTGACAAAGTTTCTAATACCTAAAAAATATTTTTCGTAACTGTGAAGAAAATTCCCTCAGGTGGCCTTGCATAAGTTTCCTAGATAACAGACACGTCAGTCAAAAGATTCAACTATTTGGCTATGCAGCATATTCCCCAGTTGACCCTGCCTTATACAACCCCCATAACGGGTTTTTCAAATGATGGTAATTTCGTTTTTGGTTATAGTGTCTTTGTCCCCTTCATACTTTGATGACAATATACAAGAATCTGTATTTTAAAACAGTAATTTAGTTATATTTGTCCCATTATCTTTTTCTTGATCTGAAACTCTTCAAGACCATGGTTTACATATTTCCCTCTCCATGTGTTCAACGAAATATGAAATAACCTTGTAATCCCTTTTCCACATATCATATACTATTTCTATTCGTGGTATTAGTTGTATGACCTTAAACTAAAGACACCATACCTCTTATGTTTCGAACAGACATTCATATAAGTCTTATTCCGCAGATTCTTTGGAAATCTTGGTTGGAAATACCCTCTCAATATTCAGTTATCTTTCTCTATAAACCAACCTCTGTGGTTCGGAAAACATGCATCCCCATAAACTTTCTTTGGATTTTAGTAATAGAATTTTAAATTATTAGGAGCTCTTTTGCCTGACTATGTAGTACGTTCCCTTAGGTGGCCTTGCATAAGTTTCCTACATAACAAGTCTGTCAGTAAAAAGATTCCACTATTTGGCTATGCCGCATATGCCCTAGTTGGACCCGCATAATACAACCCCATATCATGTTTGTCAAATAATGGTAACTTCATTCTTGGAAAATACTTCCTCCAATACATTTTTCCATTTTCCCATATCATTCTTCAGATCCAAAAATTTCCAAATCATAGTTTACAATTTTCCCTTCCATACATGAATATGGTAATATGTTTCCAAAGAAATTATCAAAAAAATTGGGAGAGTCTCATAACTTTGGTCAAAGATAAAAACCTTAAATTAAATCCACACAATGTCCACACTGCATGACTTAAAACTTCACATCACAATATCCTCACTGCATGACTTAAAACTGCACAGTACAATGTCCTCACTGCTTGACCTAAAACATCACAATTTTATATCAGAAATTCCCCTTTCTGATAAATTTCAACCATTCTTCATACACCAAATTTGTATAGAAGTGGTTTTCTTATTCATGAAATATATCGGCATAAAATATCCCTTTATTCTTAAAATCCCTTTCCTTGGAAAAACCACTCACTATGGTCTTGAGTCACCCAAATCTTAATTTCCCCTTCCTATCAACAGTAAAATGTTAAATTCTTAAGATCTCTTTTTCTTGACTATGATGTACGTGCCCTTAGGTGGCATTGCATAAGTTGCCTATATGACGAGCCTATTAGTCAAAAGATTACACTATTTGGCTATGCAGTATATGCCCCAGTTGGCCCTACATAACACAACTCCCATAATAGGTTTTTAAAATAATAGTAACTTCATTCTTGGAAGATACTCCCCTTATGTTGATATATTTTTTAAATTTGGTGACTATAAAAATCATGGCTCAAGATTCCCCTTGGAAATATCTTACAAATATTAAATAAATTATTAGCCACAGAGTCTTGTTTGGGATCTAATTTAAAAATTTATGGTCAAAGCTATTTTAACTTTAAACATTACCCCTTTATAGTCCAACATGCATGACTGTAAACTACCAAAAACAAAAGATGTAGTACTCACCCGATTGAGAACCTATAAAGGGAACTATGAATAAAATTCAAGTAATATCTCACTAAATGTACATTATATATGATTTAAGTAATATTGAGAAATAAAAAGTCAAAATATATGAAGTTTTTAGGGTTTTCCATATAAACCTATTAAAAATAAAACTATTCTCCTTAGTCCCATCGACTTAATAAGAAAATTACGAGTCCCCCCATTCTTTTCATTGTAATCATGATTATATGACATGAAGGTTTGATGTTTAAAAAAATTCATCATCATCATTACCTTTAATATTGAAATAAAAAAAGAGAAATAATGAGAATAAATATGATTGAAGAAAAAATTTCTTTCATTCATATGAAATTAGAGGGACATCCACAAAATGTAGCCTCTCTATCATGTTTTAAAATACAATATCAAAATGAATCCTCATTTGTTGAACAACTTCATAATTCATATCAGCTGCATGTTAATGTTGAGATAGCTGAGCAACTTCAGCCTCTTAGGCCTGATGAAGTGCTTCCTTAGTAGTTGAAATGGAGGTTATCCCATCCAATTGGGTTTCTCCCAGTGTTTGGTTCAATTGTTCAAGTTTGTTATGAACACAATCCAGTTACTTTTGAAGATATAACAACTCATTCGTGTATTCATTAATTTGTTGGCTGATTTCAATTGATTTCTTGTTATTATATGCCTCTTCCTCATCTACAACAGCTTGGAATCTCTCAATATTGATAAGATGATTAGCCTTTTCAAAATCTTTCCGCACCTTATGCTCCTTCTCCCGTCGGAAAATGGTCTCTTTCATTGCATCGTATACTGGTCGATAATAAAATCCACCAAATCCCAATTCACAGAATAATATTGGGAGTTTGAAAAAATGGGACAACAGTTCATCTAAAGGATTCTAAGAAAATATTCTCCATATAAGTCGCCATGTCTTCTTATGTGCCATGCCAAGAGCATATTGCATGTCTAAGTCTGAATCTGAGTCACTACCATGAGGTAAAATGTACTCTGGAAACATATCACTTAAAGAGCTTCCATGTCCTGCTTCTCTTAGAACAGTAGAAGATTTACCTTTTGCTGATTCCTAAGACAACAATGGAAGATTCACATTATGATCTAACTGTGGGAGATGATAACCCTAAATGAAAAATCAAGGTCATTGTCAGTTTCAGAAAAAAGTTAGAAAATAGAGCATGATCCAGACAACCGATGGAATTTATCCTATAATAAATCAGTCACTTGATTGGATTCATCCCCAGTATTCTCAACTTCATAATTTTGAGTATATGTTTCTTGAGAAGGGGCACTCTCTTGAGCTTGACCAGTTGTTATAATTGAAGGCTCTATAACATCTATTGATGGAGGGTCCTCTTTAGGCGTTTCTATAACTCTAACAAAATAAGGATAGAGTGGAATTCCCTGTTCCTAAAAATCATTTACAACATTTTCTGTCGATAAAGCTATATAAGGTGAACTTTGATGTAAAGTATCAAGTAAATAATAACATTTGTGTATGTAAAATACAAGAATAAGGACTTACATCTTTAAATTTTCTCATGGAAATCCAAAAATTCCTTGATGGAACCTGTAATATTAATATTTAGATTAAGTTCTTCCATCATTTTAGTGTATGTGGCTTGTAATGTTATATAATACTCACCATTTAAGGTATCCAACAAACATTGGTTGATGCCCAAATTGGCTCTGCTAATATTCTGTTATGTTGGCTCTTCAATTGGTACAACATAATCAAATATTTCTAGGATTGGGACAACATCAATACTTACTTCAGATTGCCCTGGTTCTTCATTCCATTCTTCTGAAGCAATAAGAAAATTAGCATTAGTTATTACAGGATCCATTGGAAAAGACAACTAATCTGAAATATGTTGAAAAGAATAATATTAACAAATATTTTAATATTCATGAGAAGTTTATTTTATCTTATTGCGGTTTCTCTCTCTCTTAGTAGATCCAGGAGCGGGTATCGCTGAATCTTTTGATGATTTATCTGCTAAGATAACAGATCCATCAACATGAACTTGCGTTTCTCATGGGATTTCATTCTCCGGTCTTGAAGAATCAACTCTTAGTTATTTAAGAGAAGAGATAGACATAGACCATGAAAGAGGATAAATTTGATTACCAGAGTGTATTAAGAAAATTATAATGCCCTTAGGATAGTACAAATACCCACTCCATTGGAAAACACTTCAGACCAATCTCATTTCTCTCTTGAATTTCTTTTCATTAGCTTGGGGAGAAATCGAAACACACCTCTTGGAAGAAGAAACTTGAGATAATGGAAGAGGATTATCTCTCTCCATTACCCCAGTCCTGATTCTCACTCCTAGAGAAAGTTCTGGAGACCTGGGAGGATCATTTGATGTGTTGATAGGAGAACCTCTAGGCCCATACTTTGGTGATTCCAGAACTAGTCCGAATATTCCTTCCCTACATTCAAGCTGCACAAATGAATCTTTATCATGATTAATAATGATAAATGATAAAGAAGAATTGAGACAAACTAAATGGAAAATAAATTATCAGTATTAACAAAAATATCCCACTCATCCTCCAGGTTGATAATTACCCCATCGTGTACTCCTAAGCCCATCAAATGAGATACTTGTTTAGAGGCTAGGATTTTTTCATCAGTTGCATATATAAAAGCCTCTAGCACTGTAATATACTCCTATACTTCAGATAGGTTATTATCTAGATTATAATAATAAGGTTCTTTAATGTCACCGACATCTGGTATTCAAATTTCATGTTGGAGTAATGCCTATGCATCCCTAAGATCATGGGTCACACTCTTCCAATAATGAATGTCTTAAGGTCGCACATAATTCAATCTCAGTATATTTGATTGTGGAGGAGATTCAACACCGTCTAACTGGTGAGCCTCTTCATTCCTCCCTTTTTCTTCAGAAAGTTCAATAGATGGAATATGAACCTCTTTTGGATGGTGGTGACTGGATCACCTTGGCGTTAGAGGTATTGATTCTCTAACCCTAGTCTTCCTGGTATACATCATGCGAGGATGTTTTGAAGGCTCTGAATCCATTGAATCTTCTACATCATCTCTGGCCTTAGACTTCTTACCATGATTTACATACACAATAGTCTTTGTAGCTACCACTCGATATATTCCTTTTGTCAAAGCCCCTTGAGGATATGAATAATCCCAAACCATGGCTTATCCAGCTTCCACTCTGATTGACGCATCTGGGGGAGGTAACGTAATCGAAAATTTGGATGCATTTAAATTCGTTAGAATCCATAATTGTTTCGCTACCATTGGGTGTTTCTCATGTCTAACATACATGTGTGGAAAAGTTTTTGATTTTTGAAGACATTTGAACTGACGAACGAACCTACAAGGGACATAAGCCTCATAGATAATTTCACCATCAATACTGGATGATAATACACCATCCCTGAATGCCATCATATAATACCTCAGCTCATAATTCTTTTCATTAACATCATCAATAAATGTTCCAGTTGGTGGGTTATCAAAAGGAAAGAAGCTGAATTCTCCTAAGACATGCAATGCCTTTAGCACTACATCAGGTCTCAAATTTTGAGGCTGAATACCAAAAACTTTCTGTAAAAATGGGGTGAATCGACCATTGGGGAATATAACTAAATTCAACAATGAATGGAGCCTTCCCATTGTATAAATGCAGTAGGTAAAAGTAAATTCATGCCAATGTAGGAGTTTTTAACCCAATATACTTCTCCTCTATTAATTTAGCTGCGATAACAAAATTCCCCGGCCTTACTCTGCCTTCAGACTCATGAACTAGAAGCATGTAAATGCTTAGCCACATGGAAAGAAAGGAAGCTAAGAGTATCTTTGCATCAATATAAGATTTGACTTTGTTTCCCCAGTGCTTATAGTCACCTCTCCCCAATGTAGGCCAATATGTGCTTGAGCTACCCTGGTTATCTACAGAAGGACAAATAGTAGGACATCCATAGGTGGGTCTTTTCTCTACTTTTGGTTCTAAAAAGGCTTCCATCTACACCTAGGCATGAATATATTTCTTGTATTTGGGTAATTGCATTGCTATTTTGAATAGTTCATGAGCCAATGGTGGTGTTCTGGTAATATCACCCCATGTTGTAGCCATAGGAATAAAATCATCATACATTTCCCAAATAATGAGAACCCCAACTATTTGGAAGATATCCCACAAAGTAATTCCAACTTTACCATGTGTCAAGTGGAATGAATTCATTTGCGGACTCTATAGGATCAGTAATTCAGTAAAGAAATCGTTTTTATAAACATACGTTTGTCCCATTTATAATTATTCATAAATATTAACTTATGATAACTCTTTCTTGAATTCTGCACAGGTCCGGCGCACCCAAAATGCCCACATCTATTCAGGTGTCACACCTCCTCCAGAACGTAGATTCCATTCTTCCTTCCATTAATTAGACTGATCTGTCTGTGAAGCCTGAAAAGTTGAATCATATCAATGTGTCATTGGATCTACAACATGATTCATCATATCAGGAGTATAACCACTGTGATGTTGGATGCAACCAATAGAGACTATTCCTTCATTTACTGGAACCCCCTTTCACTAATATTCATGTAGTTACAGTTGGATAATTGAAGAAACTAATTCTTTGGAAAGTACGAATTAATAGATGGAACATGGACATCCTGTAAAAACCCATGCCCGTACAGAGGTAGGTAAGGACTTTGTGGATATTCAAATTTATATGGAATTAAACCCTTCTATAGTCTAGGAAGAGTAATTTCATCAATGTCATAATAGTCTGGTCCAATGATCTTCATCATTTAATTTTGACGAGCCTTAGTTTATTTAGTGGAGGATATCAAATGAGCAATTTTCCTAAAAAATAATTACCAAACTTCCCCAATTAGGTTTGAATTTTGACTTAAATTTCAACTTAAAGGGAAAAAAATCAAATAAATGGGCAGAGGAAACTGTTCGTGTAGGTCCTTTGATGAGGTCCATCATGTAGGTCCTTTAACAATGATCCTAGCACAACTCCTTCAACAAAATCCTTCCACATAGCACCATTGCTAAAGTAGTTTCACCTTGAGAAATTTTCAAGGAGACTACGTGAGAGCACAATGCATTGAGGCTAGATGAAAGACCTACGTAAAGAGAGCTAGAAAATTTAGTGGTACAGATGAAGAAAATCGTGAAGGGATGAACCTATTTATAGCCAACTATGAACCTACACAACACACTAGTGTGAAAACACTATGTGACTTACTTATGTGAATTAGATTCACAGAAAACGAGTGTTTCCAACAATTAGCTCATAGTCATTTCCCTACAATTTTACCTCAGGACTCGACTCTTTTTCTAATCGGATCCAATCATGAGGGAGGATGTTTTTGACACTACTTAAGAATAAAAAATATTATGAAGATATCCCTAGATATTTCATAATCTCAAGGTAAGGTTCGAAGAATTCAAAGAAAATACAAACCCACTAAAGGGATTCATAAGAGACCTGCATGACAAACATATGCCGTATACCTTCAGGACAACATAATTTATGTATCCCTGTGTGAAGGACCTGTGTGGATGATATGTGAGGAGGACCTATATGAACAACGTCCCTTCGACTAGGCCCCACCCATACCTATTAATAGGACCCTTGGGCTCCCTATTTAATGGACTAAGATAGTTGAAAGACTCCCTGAAGCTCCTATTGTGTATCTCTTTGCCCCAGATCCCTCGAATTGTCACAGGTTCCTCTCTAAAACGAGAGAGAAGAGATAATTAAATGGGATAAGCATGTTTTGAAATTATTACAAAATTTTTACTTAGTTTTGGTTTCCCTATGTGAAATATATTATTCATTCATGATACAAATCTGTGTGGGACACCTGCACAGTACACCTGCATGGCACACCTACACAATATACCTGTGCGGCCCAACAACGCGGGTTACCTACGTGGAACACTTACACACAGTACCTACGTTTCATAGCTTGTTATATGGCCTACATACCATCTTAAGTACCTTCTTTAAATCCATTCATGGTAGGGTATCTCTTTCCTCAGTTACCTTATCTTATAGGGACTAAGTTGAAGCCTCCACCAAAACTTCATGACTTATCAAACCTTTGGGAAAGACACATCATCGTGTATCCTATTTGGGTTTGTATATATGTAATTAGAGGTTTCCCACATTTTTTCAAAATGGGGTTTGTATTCATGAAGTTTCTGTGGGTTTTTATATCCATAGTCAAATGGACCTCTCTCTTAGAAACAGTGTTGGGAAGTTACAAGTTTGCTGGATTAGGGTTTGGGGTCTTTCCTTCCATTTTTCATTTCTAATACCCGGAACCTCAGGTATTTGGTAAGGAAGGTACATTTTATAATATCTTTTCCATAAAAGAAAAGGAGTAGTCTCCCTCCCCTACCAGGATAAATTTTTGGTCAACCATCCCGGTGTAAGACCCTAACCTTTATCCCTTCTTCCTTTCATTGGACCCTTGTCAAATGTGAAGAGAACAGAGGGAGGGATCATAGCCTCACCCTTTTACCGGGTCACCTTGACCTCGTCCACCCTGGCCGTCATTGGTGCACACTCTACCACCAGCGGAGGAGTAAAAGTTCGCGTCATTGTTGAATATTTCACATCCTCTTGTTTCTCACACCAAGCATGAATCACGTGGGAATAGAGATTCACAATGATAAAAACATTTTCACAAACACCCATGGTGAAGGAACTATGAGAACTCAGATTCCTGTTCAAACTACTATGTAGGAAGACTTCTCATGGTCCAAGCTCACTGGATATCCTCTTCAGAAATCCAACCCTAATTCACTTAATCTGGGCATCCTCCTTAGGAATAATCCCCAAAATAAACCCCCAAAATCATCAAGGAATCCTTTTCAGGAAGTAAGCCCAAACTCATTTCTCTCAAAGGACTATACTCTCCTTTGAGACTCATCAAAATATGTGGGATTTTATTCTCATCTAAATGGGATATGTAGGAATCCTCCTTGAGGTTCAAACCCAACACTTCAAATCAAACCTGTTCTCATTGGGCCATATTCCCAATAGGGTCTAATATTACTTAGAAACCCATATTCTTTCCAAGTTCCTTGGGCTACTTAGAAAAAGGTCTAGCACCAAAATTTGACTAAGAACCTTTCACTTAGATGTATTTACTACATGACATTCAATTATATGGTTAGTTCCTTATCACATGTCCTTAAAAGGAATGATGTGTCCCATTAAGGGGTACTTAACTATGAGGGTTCTGATTCCTTTCAGAAGGATACATAGGTAACCCATTTTATTGGTACAATCCTAATATTAAAACAAACATTCGTCTCCTAGGATGACATTAAATCCCAGAGTGCCCCGCTGAGTGGAATAAAAACTAGTATCATCATAAATATTATTAAAATAATTGTGAAATATTATATGAGAGGATACCATTGATGGAGAACCTCGAATACACACATATGATTCTAATTTTTAAACATGTTAATAAGTGATTAAAAATTCCAAGGGAAACTTATGTTTTACTTGGTAAATTAATAAGAATTCATGAAAATATCATAAATTTATAAAGAGTGTCCCAGAGTAGATAATAATTCCACCCACAAGGGTGTGGTGAGTCCAACCTCCCATCCTCTCGAACAATGCACATTCATAATTATCATAAAGTTAAAACTTAATGAACACCTGACTTTGAAAAGAAGGTCTCCTTTGGATAAAGAACTATTGAATGTTTCTGGTTCCATGAATAAATCTAATGTAAACCGCCTAGAAGTAGTGATTATTAAAACAAGAATACACACTTCAAGGAACTACGAAACAATTATAGTTTCTGTCGATTCATATTATGAACAAATTATTAATTAAATGAAATTTTCTTCTAATTATTTACATTACCGTAATTATTCTACCTTATCTTCTCATGATAGAGAAGTTGTTGATTAAATTAAATGTGTGATTAGTTATTTACCATTCCATTTTTATTATGAAATTTTGATTCAAGATAGATTCCATTTTATTTAAACCTTACTAATAATTTTATCTCACTCTTATTTTGTTTACATAACCTAGGATATGAAGGACAATTATTTGAATGAGTTCAAGGATGCCTAATGTCTTCTAATATCAACTTTTTTCTTGTCTAAACTGAAGATTTTTTATTCCCTAGAATATTTATAGTTATACATGTTTTTGTAAGGTAGTAAATTTAAAAATTATTCTTCCATCTTCACTTTCCTCATCACATGATTCTTCTAAATTTTGACTAGTATTTTTTGACTCACTCTCACTTCCGTTAGAAATATTCAATTTTTATCCCTCAACGTATTCAACATTATTTTTTAATGAATTTGGATTATAAATAACATTCACATCATAAAAATCCACTATTTTTCTAATTTTTTGTTCTAAACATTTATAAATTCTTCTATTTTTGAATATCCTATGAAAATTCATTCCTCATATTTTTTATGAAATTTCAAAATTTCCAGATTTTTTATTTTTAGTAGGCATAGAGTTCTAAAAACTTTGAAGTATTCAAATTAAGGTTTTTTATTATACTCAATTTTGTAGGAATTCATGTTAGATTCCATTCTTAGAGATTATTTGTTTTGAAAATGTAAAACATTATTCACAACTTCTCACCACTGGAACTTTGAATGTTTGTATTATACTAACATACTTCTTCACATTTCCACCAAACTTCTATTTTTTCCTTTATACTAATCTACTTTGTTGATGGGTGTTCCATGTTTCTTAAAATATTATTAAAAGGAATTAAAAGTATATTCCTTTCCATTATTAGTTCTCAGCTTCATTATGTAAACACCAATTTATTTCTCAAATTCTCTTCTGAAAACATAAAAATTTATTCTACCTACGGTTTTTGATTTATTAATATAATTTTTTCCATATAGGTGAAATAATCAATAAAAGTGACACATTAAAAATATTTTTTTATTGATGTCTCATAGTCCCACATAAATCAAAGTAAATAAGTTTAATAGTTATGGTATACTAAATATCAACTTTCTTATAACTTTTATTATTTATTTTTCTTTTCTGAAAAGTTATACAAAAATATTCTTCTCTTGTTTTCAATTCTAGATTTTTTTTAATATTGTTTACTTTTGAAATATTGTTCATATTTTTTTCCCAATATGCCAAAGTATGTAGTTCCACAACTTGGTTTCATCTTCAACACAAAATTAAATAGTTGTAAAGTTATCCAATTTAAAAGTTCTTTCCACTAGTTATTTATCCCGAAGTTAAAAGTTTACCATATTCCATACTTCTAATGATATAAGAATATTTTCTAAATATCACTTATTTTTCATCATCCTAATTTTTAATCATACAAAATAAGTTATGTTTGTGACCATAAAAAAATATAACTTCCTTATCTTTAGTTTTTGAGGTTCTATATCAGTTGTCCCTATTCCTCTAGTTTTTAAGGAACTATCATTCCTGAAGGTAAAAAATCCTCCTTCATGATTTTCAAAATATTTAACGATTTCCAAATCACTTTTCATCTGTGATGAAAAACCACTATAAAGTATCCATGGTTTATTATTTTTCTATATTTCAAAATTTCCTCAATAAACAAATCTTTTTCCTCAACTTTCTTCTTTCCATATTTCTTTTCTTTTCTATTATAAAAAATTGTTCTAGATGGATTTTCATACATTTTTCAGAAAAGTGATCCAGTTGATCACATATTACAATAAATAACTCTAAACAATGAAGCTAATTTTTTACTAGAAAGTTTTTAACATCTTTAGATTCTAATTTTCTTACTTCATGTGACTTTAGAAAGTTACTCATCCTAATTTCACCATTTCTTCCACAATGTTCAAACCAATTTCTTGGAAGAGAAATATTATGCCAATACTTTTAATATTTGTAACCATAAATTCCACAACATGAATGAGATAAATCAAATATTTTTTTATTAAATAATGATCTTTCTCTATAAAAAGATTGTTGAGGTTCATAACATCTTTCAACTTTAGTTTCCTATGATCGTGTGAACAAATTCCATTGAGAGTAATTTTTAAATTCTATATATGTTATAGGTTATAAAAATCCTTTATAAACCAAATATTTACCAATAAATTCATTCACACTTGAAATGATAGAAATATTAGATGAACTTTTTAGTTTGGTGAGTGTAAATTTCACATAATTATTAGAGTGAGGATTTTAACAACTTTATATGATTCATTTTTTACTTATGAATCCTTGATGAATTTTTTATTCACTTTTATTAAATTACTTTCACTATCAAGGAGTTTTTTTATACTTGTTAACTTCATCTTCCTTATCTACCTACTTCTCATTGATATCTTCAATTATCTTTCCCTGTTTTGAAATTATAAGTTTTTAACTTTAGTTCTCCTAGATATATTCTTCCTCTTGCTTAACAATATTTTTTCTTTCTTTAATTATTTATCCACTATATATATTCATCATTCATTTTTTATTTCTTGAGATTTTTATTTTTCTCAATACATGAAAAAATGTATGATCTGAGATGATTCTTGTTCTATGTTTCTTTATATCATTATTCTTCACTATCTATAGAATATTTTGTTTTCTTAAATTTTTATAAAAAAGTTATGAACTTTTATAAACATTCATATTCTGAAGAATTACTATTAGTTTTGTCTAATTCAACTTTCTTACTCAATATAATTCATTTTTTTCAGTTTACTTATTCATTCCAATAGTGTACATTATTTCTTAGAGGTTTCATAAAAATTATTCCCCTGAGAGTTTTTATCAGAACAATATTCAAATTAACCCACTCTCTTCATGGGGAAATTCATGGAAAATTTAACAATTCCTCCACACTTAAAATATTTGAGAGGATTTTTCCCCCACACTCTCCTCTTCCTCTTATATAGTTCTTGGAGATAAGAGGCATGGTTTTTTTATTCAAATAATCACCCTCTTTATCTTCAGAATCATAAGGATCGATATATTTAACATCTTAAATTTTTATATTTCTCATAGCTTCAAAATTCATTTCATCTTTGATCATCTTTTTGAATGATGGAGATTTTCCCATTTCATAAGAAAAAATAATGTTGTGAAATTAATCAAGTGATATATCTTATTTATCTTATAATGTATAGCTTTTAGAATCAAACATGTCTGAAAGGTTTCTCACGTGTTTCTTAAAAATTTTATAATCATCCAAGACATCTCTAAAACCTTTTATGTGGCAAAACGATCAGTTACTATGGTGAAGTACTCATAAATAGTTTTTTATCTCTCATTATTATATCTTTAAACTTGATACAACAGAGTTTTATCTTTTATTCCTTTACTTTATTACTCCCTTTTAAAATAATTTCATGCTTTTCCAACATAATAATTATTATTTTGAGACCCATATCCTTCATATAAAAATTTTCTAATAGAGTCATAAGAATATAATTTATAGAATTTCCATAAACTTTAATATTTATCTTTTCAGTAAAAGTCACAGGGGAATGTTTTTCAATGGCTTGAAACCCAATTATATAATCATATAAAATTTCCATTCCAAGATATATGATATATAAAATCATCCTATTTTTCTAACGGTGATAAAGTTTCCCATGAAATGTAGGAACCCATAATCTATTGATAGAATTGATCTTTTCCATGATAAGGAATTAACAAGGAACCTTCACTCTAATACAAATTGAAGTTCCAAAGGATCATATAATTACTAGGGGGGGGGTGAATCAGTTGTTGACTTATTTAAAATTCCAACTTTAGTAAATTTAACACCTACAACTTGTTAGAGTTGTTTCCTTATGAACTTATAGTAAAAAAATGTGCATATAAAAAATAGAAAAATAAACAAGACACACACAATTTACAAGGTTCTACCTCAGTGTGAGAACCTACATCCTTGTCATAGCCACTCTCGTGGATCTATATAAATTCACTATTATGAAAAAGTGAATAAATATTGTGTAGGATACCATTAGATACCTTCTATCTCCCAATAGGAATGATTATACTAACTCCCACCGGTTTACAATTTTTTACAAAATTTGAGCCAAACAAAAATGAAAAACTTTGAAATATTCTACACCAAAAATTCAGTTTCAAACCTCAGTATGATTCTAGAGTCTAATGGCCTCCATCCGATGGCCATTTTCACAATCCAAAGTAATACCAAACTATGCTTCCGAAACTTCTAGTCAGTTAGATTCCCTTAGTCTAATTCACTATGTCTAGTAATCTAAACTTAGCTTAGCCTGATATTCTAATCAGAACCCTCTATCCAGAAACTCTTCTTCAACATGAAAAAAATTCAGTTGGAAAACTCAATTTATAACACCAATTCCGCATCAATTTGCTTTTACACATGGGTTTTATAGTGTTTAGTACTTTTGTACATTCCAAAATCTATTTATAGGTGATCTATAAATAGTAAAGGTGGGAAACTGAAATATTTTCCTACTCACCGAAATTCCAAATCTATGGAATTCACTCACCTTTAAACTTCATTTTAACTGATTCAAAACATATAATCTCTTATAGAGTCTTACCAAAACATATTAATTATTCAAAACTATTATTGACTTTTAAAACATCAGTCTGGAAATAGTGAACCAGAAAACTCATCATCTATATGATCCTTTTGACACACTTGAAATAAGAACATTGATTATGTCTAATAAATGTTTCGTAGCTCAAACTTTAAAATTTTTACTTCATCATTCTTTTTTAAATACCCTTGACCAAATTGAAACATCTCAATCATCAACTCACACATTTTAAATAAGTAGAACATCAAAGGAATTTTCTTTAATTAGAGATTTAAAACTTCACAACTCATAATTTACACTTACTCTGTTAAAATCTATTCACCCACTAAAAATAAAAACAAATATAATTGGCTATTCGGATTGTTCTATTTTTTTGGAAAAAAATACCTTAAGGTAACATTGCAACATTTTTGGGTTGGGCCACCGTTTTGGTCCTCGGGTCCTGCAAGGCTTTCAGGCCACCTAAGGCCTTCATGCCAGGTGATTCTCAAGGTCTTCGGGCCACCGTAAGGCCTTAGGGCCACCCCAAGGCCTTCAGTACGCATGAATTCAGGCCCTAGACATACTACAAAAAAGGGGTAGCCCTAGAAGAGGATTTAGAGCAGGCGTACTCACCAGAGCAGAGCCAAATGGATTTTCAGAATGAGAGTGTATGGTTATGCCATCGGTACCAGCCTGTGCTTGAATGGGAAACCTAGCCAAACGGTCATGAAAAGTTGTAGAGATACTATCAGGATGTAGATGTTGGGGAGAGGTAGTTCATTTTAGATAGTCTAGTTGAATTCCCTAAGACCATCGGGTCATGTAATCTCCTAATCCTACGGGCCATGTAATCTCTGAGCCTACAGGACTTATAAGGGTTCCCCCTCATCCCTTGAAAAGGGGGTTATCAAAAATCAATAAAAATTAAGGCCTTCAGGCCATTAAGAAAATTAAAGGAAGAACCAGAGGTGGTACAAAAAGAATAGATAGAAGGTGGCATCGATTTACAATGTTTGCCAAATTTTTGGGGTCTAAAATTTGAAGTTCAGTGAGCTCTGTGAAAATTGTATTTCCTTGAATATGTCATAAAAATATGGAAAAGGGATTAATTATACAAATATGGGATTAATGAAGTGGTTTTGGAAATGACATGAAGAATTTGGACAGAGAGATCTATGATAACAATGAGTTTCACAATCAGAAGTGGATAGCTTTGTGAAAAGTGTATTTCCTTGAAGATCTCATAAAAATATGGAAAAGGCATGAGTTTCACAATTATAGGCTTCATGAATTGTATTTCTCAAAGACATAAAGAATGTTTATGGTGATCTCTGTGATTACAATGAGCTTCATGAATAGAAGAGGTAATGAGAATTGAGAGGGAGAATTGCGATAGTGGAACAAACTAATTTATGGAACGCTTTGCGATTATGACGATCTCTACAATGAAACTATTTCTATGGTTCTTCCCGACATAGAGAGAATTTTGGTGGAAATTTTTGAGCTTTACGATTTGAGCTAACATTGAATTGACTTTTCCCAGAAGGTTCTCTAGTAAGTGTAATCTTCTATTAATAAGATTTAACCCCCTTGTTAAGAGTTGAGAGTTTTTCACATAAAATATTAAGTCTCTTGAATCATGAAGGAAGTTCATGAAGGAACATCTCTAAGGATATTTACAAAGGATCTTTACAGTATTTTGTTTGAGGTCTACAAAATTAGAGCTTAACGAGGGAGCTTCAAAATGGATATCCACAACAAATATTCGCAATAGAGCTTCAAAAAAGCTAGTTTGGGCTTCAAAAAATGGGGAGATTTGCAAAGTAGTTAGAATTGAAAAGGTAGTTTCAAGGTTATTAACCAGTGTTCAGTGGAAAGGGGTTATTCATCAATGGATGAAATTTGGACTTCTATAGAGAATCTACATAAAATATAAGATGCATTCATTAGTGATAATGAAAGGACCTACAAGTCCATAAACATTGAGTGGATCCTTTATAGAGCAGTGAGCAAAGGAAGAGAAAGAAGGTGATTCCTTTTACTAGCAGTGAGCCATAGAGAGAGTGAAATAGTGGGTGACCCATGGGAAAGCAGTGTGCTACCCCTAATATTTGTGAAGGCAGTGATCCTGGGCATAAAAGTGATCTATCCCTAAAATTTTAAATTGTAAGTGAGCTTTATTGGATTGGGTACATCGGCACAGAGCCATTTTATTCTCCTTGGATATAGCCCTCTAAGAGTGAGTCATGTAAAAATCTATGTGTCTTCCTGCTTGCATTCCTACATCGCATTCAAAGAATCATCATTAGATAAAGAAGGGAAGAATAAGATTAGTGGCATCACATAAGTGTGAAAAAAGTGACCCTTATAATAAAGTGTTCAAGATCTAGTGGTTCAGGAAGAATAAGTTGGAAAAGAATATTCATACCCTAATTCAACTCCTTCTTATGGTATCTAGCCCCCTTTTGGACCTAACAATTAGTATCATAGGGAGGGTTTCATTTATCAGATTTCTTTCCTCTAACTTGGTTCAGTCAATTTCTCAAGTTAGAGATTAATTCTTCCCTTATCTTGGTGTGCCATGGAAAAGGTAAGAAATTCAAAGAAGTATAAGTCTTGTGAAATTACCCAAGGTGGAAGTGTTAATAGAAATAGAGTGATTCTGTTAAAGGAATCATATAGTGAGTAGAATAATGGTTTGGATGAATCATACAGTGAAAATACTTACTCATTCAATGATGCTAAAGGAATGAGTGAAGAACCTGATATTCCAAGTGATGCTGGAACTACTGATGATGAAGAAACTCAAAGAAGTCTAAAATTGGAAGTTGTCTATGAGAAAAATGAATTGGATCAAAAATTGGATGAATAAATTAAATGTAAAGATATATAGATCCGAGTACTAAAAATTGAGGTAAAAAATATAATATTCTTAAATTATAAGTCTATTGACATGACTACTGATTTGATGGAGATGAATGATTCCCAAGATGAAGAACTGTAAAAGTTGTCTATAAAGAGAGAAAATATCAAATATGATGTCAAGAGAAAGAATATGAACTTAGATAAAATTCAGAATCTGAAAGCCATAAATGATGATCTTGCTACACATCTATCTGAACTAGTTCAGAATAATGAAAGAATAAAATATGAGAATGCATGCTGTTTTGATTCAACTGGTCATGAAAAAATGAATGTAAAGGGGGAAAGTGACATCATGGATAATCTCACACATGAATTGGAAGATGAGATATATAGAGGGAAGGTTCTTAAGAAATAACTCAATGCTCAAATTGAATCAAGGGATATGAAGATTCAACAATTGGGAGAAGAGTTTGAATTATCAAAGAAAGAAGTGGACAAATATAGTACCAAAGGAAAGCCTAAGTTAAAGTATTTCTTACACTAACTATTTGATTATACTTCAGCTTTGGATGATGAAAAAAAAGAAAATATTCTTTTTATAGAGAGAAGAAATAACATATTTTCTCCTCTCAAATTCCATACAAATTGGATAAAATTGGCATTGTATTTGATAAATCCCCTCACATTCATGATACGAAGAGAGTCGTGAATAGTTCTAGAAATAGAAAAAGTCTTGTAGTTTCTAAAGACATACCTAAAAATTATTTTACAGGAAGTAATGAAATTATGTGATATTGTTGTGGGATTCATGGTCATACATCAAGATTCTCTTTAGAGGATCAGGAATACATTTCGTACCGTGAAGATATAATTTTTTCTAGATATGAGAATAAGAAGAAGTATCATGAGAAATATGAAGGAATAGTCTCTCAGAGGATAATATCCATGAAGTTCATTTATTGTGAAGGAATGGGACACACCATGAGTATGTGTCAGGAATCTTAGGAGATCAATGTCATAATAAGATCTCAAATTGCATCAACATTACAATTGAGAAATAATTAAATGAGGTATACCTTTAATGCAAGATGTTTTGTATGTTCTAATCATGAGAATTTGGCAAGAAAATGAAGCAAGAAGAAAGTGGGGAAGGAAAAGGAACCTATAAGGAGGTCCTCAGCATAAGTAATGCATAATGAAAAATATTATACTGGAAGACAACATGGTAAGATATAAAATAGGTATACAAACTTAGGAGAATCACAAGGAGCTCAATGAATAGTGTATCAATTAACTCCTCTGTTATACTCCCAAAAATACCCCTGGAATAGATGTGGACAATCCTAGAAGAAAAAAGGAGAAGATTCCCGAAGTGTTATTAATAAGAATGTAATGTTAGTGGAATACTCAACCCTAATAAGAAAAGGTTGTGTGACTCGAACAATTGATAAAAGAAATATGACTAAAGAATATCCTGGAATATTTTCATGTCATGCCACACAATGGGAAGTGAAGGAAATAGAAAGATCTCATCAATAGAGGAAGAAGAAAGAACAGATGATTAGTTGAGAGATACCTGCTTGGAGAAAGTATCATAAAAAATGGCATATTGATGGAGTATCAAAAAAGGAAATTTATACTAATGGTATTAATTCCCAAATTTTGAAAAAGGAAAATCATCCAGAATCTAAATATAATAAGAAGAATCAGAATGCGGGTAAATAATGCTTAGTCATATGGCCAGAACAGCTAAAGTTGGCTAGGCTGTTGGAGAAGGTAAGGAAAGAGTGTGACACTTTACAAGAAAGAATCAAAGTGTTGACCCATCCGGATCAACCACAATCCACTTCTTTAGGATTGCAAAAGATCCACTCTCCCTAAGTGTTCAAATTTTACTAATTGATGTGAAAGTGTTTTAGGTTTTTAGGGTGATACAATCCAAGGGGATGTCACATAAAAGTATGAAAGGTGGTTAAGTGATGTGCTTGGGAATATAAAATGATTAAAATCAGTTTTCAGAGTTGAATATGAGAGTAAGTAATTGTGTACAATGGATAGTTATAGTGTTATTATCATTATCTCTTATTTCCTACACTGAGTTATAACTTAATAAGCTTAGAGGTCTTATTGATGGCTCATTGCTAAGTGGTTAATTCAAACAATGAAGATCTCATTAAAGTAATTGAGATGGAGATGTTTCTCACACCTATAGTCACATGTAAAGAAATGATGCTAGAGAAGAATAATGTTTGTGGGTCTCAATAGTGGTCCTAACAATAGGAAGTGTTTCATAACATCGAGGGATCCTTCAATATCATAATCCGATGCAAGAGAAATCTATGAAATAATTGGATGAACAAGTTCAGGTGTTAGTTGTTCATCGAGAGAAGACTTATTGTGGTAGAAGTAGAAACATTCATGTATTTTATGATTATCAATTTTACTCTGACTATATGGAATCACCTAACTATTTTAAGGTTACCAAGAAGTTATGAGAGAATATCAAGAATGTTCCAACAGGAATATGGGAAATGTAGTTGAAAGAATTGATGGCACTATTGTTGATAATGAATAGAATATTCAGTAACACAATGACCAGTTGTCTGATGAAGGTGAAAAGGTGGTAAAAGACTCAGATAGAGTAAAAGGGGAAAATGACAATTCAGAAGAAAGTACTCATAATTACCATGAGGAATTCATATCCATATCAGCATAAAAGTCAAAGAGTTGAGATAAAATTGACTTGAAAGATATAATTGGTAATCAAACAGTGTTAGTGAAGACATGGAAGATGAGGACTCTACAACAAGCGTCATACTTATCACAGGTAGGGCCTAATTGTTTTCATGAAGTAGATGAAGATGAGAATTGGGATCCATCTTTGAATAAAGAACTTTACCAAATTGAAAATAATTAGATATGGGAGATTATTTCGAGGCCAACAGATAAGAATTTCATTAGGACAAAATGGGTCTTTCGAAACAAGATGAATGAAGATGTCATAATGGTTTGAAAAAAAGAATTTTTACTATTCAAAGGATACTCCCAGAGAGAGGGTATAGATATTGATGAGATATTTTGACACGTTATATGGCCAGAGACAATCAAATTATTTTTGGACATTATTGTAAAATGGATGTTCAAAGGGTTCTATATGGATGTCGAGTTATAATTTTTGAATGGGGTTATAGAAGAAGAAGTGTATATCAAGCATCCAAATGGTTTTATCATTCATGATGATGAGAAAAAAGTATATCAGATGAAGAAGGTGTTATATGGGTTGAAGAAAGCACCAAGATCATGTTATTCAAGACTTGATCAATATTTGAAGAAGTTTTTCTTTCGGCATGGTGTAGTTGATTACAATATCTATTTCAAAAATGACAGTAATCAAAGGATAATGGTGGTTCTTTATGTCGATGTCATAATATTTGGAAGATCAGATGAAGCGCAGTGTAGAAAGTTTTTTGAATTCATGATAAGTGAGTTCGAAATGTTAATGATTGGTGGGATGACGTTTTACTTGGTTATAGGTGACACAAGGATGGAATTACAAATTAATTCCTCAATACAAATATTCCAAAGAGGTTATGAGAAGATTTATAATGGAAAATTACAATGAGATGAAGACTCCAATTGCCGCCCAAATGAAATTATCAAATGATTATGATGACAAGGTAGTTAATATCATAGAATATAGGCAGATTATTATAAGTTTACTATACTTGACCAGAAAAAGGCATGATATTGTTTTTTCCACATGCCAAGCAGCGAGATACCAAAGCAATCCCAAAAACGCCACATGATTGCAGTGAAAAGAATACTTTAGTATATTAAGGGCACTATGGATTTCATTTTGATGTATAATGATGAATCTCAGACAGATCTTTTGGGATATACAAATGCAGATTGTGCCATATCAATAGATTATAAGAAATCTACATCGGGAGGTTATTTCTATCATGGAGGTTTGTGTATTTATTGGCTAAGAAAGAAGAAATATTGAATTTAATTAATCACCACAGAAGTTGAGTATATTGCTGCCACTCAATCATGCATCCAAATATTATGGATGAAGCTGCAGCTTGATTATATGAGTGTTGAAGTGAAGTCTCCAATTAGAATCTAATGTGATAATTCATGTTCTATAAATCTTAGAAAAAATCTAGCCCATTACACAAGGAAAAATAACGTTGAGATGAAATATCATTTTATTAAGGAGAAGGTGGGGTAATGGATAGTAAAATTGGAGTATGTTCCTACAGAGTTACAGGTTGCGGGCATTTTGATAAAAGCCTTATCCAAGGAAGATTTTGAGAGACATCGACTAGTTTTGGGAGTCTAGTTGACTCCCCGAACTTTAAAAAGTGTGTATGTAGAACCCCTCTCCCAGAGGTATGCTATGTTCTCCCTAATGTACTAATGTGGGTTTTACCCGGTTGCAGACCACAAATATGTGACCTTTGGGTTCATTAAAAAAGGATGAGAAAATGTGACTGTTCAAGGGGGATAAGTTGTGTCTTTTATGAGAGAAAATTTATTAAGTCAAGACACATGGAGAAGCTGATAGGTGGATCAAAGAGATAAGTGGAGTAATGAGATAGGGTAGAGTATCAAATATGATGATTCTTGAAGTGATTGATCAAAGATTAGATATCATGATAGCTGAGGTTCATGATGAAAGTAGTTTATTGGTATCTATATGGTATCAATAATTGGTGTTAGAAATGAAGTGATTCCTTAATGAAATTTTTATACTACTCTGGTTTCTCACACCAAGCATTGATCATGTGGGCTTAGAGAATGTGGGGAGTGAATATTTGGTATCTACCAGAATCACAAGAGGCAAATGGTTGTAGATGATTGAAGGAGCTTCAATGAGGTATCAAAGTGTAGAGAATTGTTATGAGAAGAGTTGTCAACAAACCCAAAAGGGTATATTGTTGGGAAAAAAATATCTCCAGGAAACATTGTAGAATCTTTGGGTCGTATGTGTTTATTGAAAAAGTAGGAGCTCATGGAATGGAAGATCTGGATGTGGTATAGAAAGAATAGATACAAGGTGGTGCCGGTTTCTAGTGTTTTCCAAATTTTTGTGGTAAAAAATTTGAAATTTTATGAGCTCTAAGAAAAGTGGATTTCCTCGAAGATCTCATCAAAATCTGGAAAAAGGGATGAATTTCATGAATATGGGATTCATGAAGTGGTTTTGGAAAAGACATGAAAAATGTTGATGGAGAGGGCTGAAACAACGACAAGATTTGTGAATGGAAGAGGTGGGATTTGAGAAAAATGGATTTCCTCAAAGATATCATCAAAATATGAAAAGGACATGAGTTTTGTGAATATGGGATTCATGAATTGTATTTCACAAAGACATTAAAAAATTTGATGGTGAGATATGTTGTTATGATGAGCTTTGCGAATAGTAGAGGTGAGGAGCATTGTGGGGGAACATTGTGGCAGCGACACAAAGGAATTGAAGAAACACTCTGTAATTATGATGATCTCTGCGATCCAAAAATTGACATGGTGATTTAAAGAATAAAAATAATTTCAGAATTTTTTTAAAGCTTTACGATTTGAGTTTATGTGGTGCTGACTTTGCACGGAAGGTTCTTGAGTCGGTGGAATCACCTATACATAGGATTAACCCCCCTTGAAAAGAGCAGAGGGTTTTTCATGAAAAATCTTAAGTATATCGAATCATGAAGTAATTTCATGAAGGAGATTTGCTAAAGAGCTTCATAAAATAGATTTTCAGTGACTTGTTTGAGCTATGTGAAACTGGGAGCTTTGCGAGGGAGCTTCGCAACCAAGCTTCGCAATGGAGCTTCACAAAAGATGGGTTGGGATTCAAAAAATGGGGAGCTTTGCAAAGTAGTGAGATTCAAAAAGGTAGTTCCAAGGTTATTTCCCAATGTTCAGTGGAAAAGGGGGATTCATTAGTGGTTAAAATTTAGACTTGAATAGAGCATCTACATATAGTAGAGGATGCATTCATTATTGATAATGAAAGGACCTACAAGTCCTTAAACTGTGAGTGGATCCCTTCTGGGGCAATGAGTAAAGGAAGAGGAACAAGGTGATTCTTTCTAATGGTAGTGATCTAGAGAGAGAGAGAAATAGGGAGTGACCCTTGGAAAATTAGTGTGATGACCCTAAACTATGTGAAGTCAGTTAATATGGGCATAAAATTGATCTATCTCTTACATTGTATATTTTTAGTGATATTTAGTATAGTTTGTACGTCAACAAAACACTATCGTATGATACTTATATGTATCCTAGTGAGGGTTAACCAAGTAAAAATATATATGTCTTCATTCTTGCATTCCTACATCGCATTCAAAGCATCATCATCAGATAAGGATGGAAAGAAAAAGATCAGTTTTAACACATAAGTGAGAACAAAGTGAACCTTATAATAAAGAAGTCATGATCTAGGGGGGTAGGAAAAATAAGTTGGAAAAGAATATACATACCCTAATTCACCCTCTTTCAGGGTATTTAGGCCTCTTTTGGACTTAACACTATTCAATTGAAAAAAAATTTACTACATTTATAACAATTATAAATGATTCACATTTTCATCTACATTTCAGTATGAACACAATATTTCTAATAGAAATTCATTTCCAATGACTTATCGGTCTCAATTATCACTAGATGAATCAATATCATCAGCTCTTCTAATTAACTGAAACCTAATTCCTTGGATATAAAATTTTCCTATAAAAACTGAGAAACTACCTCCAGTCCAATTAGATTTATCCAATAAAAGACCCGAACTTTTATAATAACCTCTTCACCGGATCATATTCTATGGTGAAACAACTTTAGACTTCTTACAATTTTTTCATTGATATAAAGGATGATCTCCTCCTTTGAATTTGATCAAATTTTAAAAAACTGATTTCTTGAAACCTCACATTTCTTTAACCGATCATCTTCAATTTTAATAATAAATATATATTTGATTGATCAATATCTGAATATGATCTGATGCATCAATATATAATTATTTTATGATGTATTTGTATTTTAAGCTCATCCTATTAGCATCTTTTCAAACTCTCCAATTTCAGTAAGCTCAAACATCCATTTTTCTGACAACTTGTTCGACTGTTGCTTCTTGGTCTGATTATCTATGTTCAAAAAACATAAACTATAGTTATATTTCCTTATAAAAGCTCCATATTTTATCATGAGTTCTTCAAAAAAATTTAGGAACTTTAAAGAACAAAAAAACATCATTTTTCTGACATTGGAAATTTTTGTGACTTCCCTTCTTTTCAAGTCACAACAAATTTACTTTATTTTAACAACTTCTGATTTTCGTCAGAAACTCAGTCTGATAGACTATATCTGATTGATTATCCTCTAGAGAATCTGATCTCCAACATTTTAAAACACATTATTTATCTAGATTACTTATAAATTCTCAAAAAATTGGGTATAAAATTTAGCAACACATCTTTCACCTGATTTATAAAAACATTCTTTTATAAACAGTTAGTTGTCAACAAAAATTATAACTGTTAAAACAAAAAATAAAAAGGATATTAATTCTTAAACTATGATAATATAATAAAAAATTTAACCCCTATATACCAATATACTATTATGTTAATGTAATAACCCATATCCGTCTCTACTTTTATCAAATGGGAAAACAAAACCATCGATTGTGTGAATAGATTACTACCTCCTTGTGAACCGATGTAATTCATTTTCAGTCACCACATTTAAAGGCAGGATATAATGATGGATTTAACTTATGTATATTATATTTTTAACACTATTATAATTATGGAATTATTAAATCACATATAGCTTCTTACTTTCCATTCTATGGGGGCATGCGTTAATGTTACTCATGTGTACGACAGACTGCCGCTTCACGAAGTGATGTGATTCATTTTATACTTACTCTTTAAATGAAAGGTAGTCAGGATAAATTTAATGAATATATGTGATATTTATGAAATAAAAATATTTTTTTATTATAATATCCCAACTAACTTCTTACCTTCTAATCTGTTGGAAATGTTTCCGCTTGTGTGTGTGTGGACTACCACCTCCACTTAATAATGTGAACCGTTTTTCATTTCATTTTTACATGGATGGTAATAAGGATGGATTTGATTAATATAAAAGCTATATATAATATAATAATGATTTTTAAGGTTAATTTACATTTATTTTCCTATTATTCCACCCATCTTGAAAAATGGAAACAACATTCTTGTGTTCATATGACTTAACATCTCCACGAATGATGTAATCCATTTTACATCTCTAACTATTATAGATTACAATAATTGAATATATAATGAATATATATGTTATTTACATAATTTTTAAAATTATGGAGATTATATAACCATGATCAAATAAAATGGATTGAAATTACCAAACCAAAACATACCTGAAAAACAAAGTAATTATCACCTGAAACAATTATTTTGACAAAACAAAATTAATAAACCAGTGCTAAAAGACTATAAGTAAATCACATATGATATGTAATATATTATTTGGGTTTTTAATAGATATATAATAAACCTAAATTTAATATTCATGAGGTTCAAATACGTACGAAGGAAATTAGACCTGAGGTAAGGGTTTTCTCATCTCACTTTTACATCCGTGAGACATACGCCATATTCATAATTTATAACCATGTGTGGTGTATATAATACCAATTTTCATATTTTATAGCACAAATATATTTATCGTAATTGTATTTATAGTTTTATTTTATCTTATTTATTTCACGGGGATTATGATTCCAAAGTTACCAAATTGGTAAGTGTTTATTTCACAATATCATCATTATTCAGGATTTTTTTGGTTACGTCTCCCTTGGTGGAATTAGTTGATATTTATATTTTAAAATCAATATATTTTTTTATTCTACAATTATTCATTAATTTGTTCATGTAATAGTACCATTTTCCTTCTCTTTGGAACTTAAAATTATTAATAATGTTTTTAAGAAAATCTGACTTTATTTATATCTTTTGTTGAAAATCCCGTTTCATCAAAATCCAAGTTTTATAAAAATGTTTTAAAAAAGTGTTTTTAAACATTTCAAAATGATTTATTAAATAAATTTTTACCCTTTTTTACTTTATATTTTTTTAATGTAATTTTCATGTTTTTTCCAAACATGTACCATTTATATTTTATCGAAAATGTGAAAGGAATCTTTATTTTAACATGTATGACATGAAAGGAATTTCCTAATTTCATGACCACTGAATGTTTTAAATATTATTTTACAAATTTAGATGGATATTTTCAAATAAACTTATTTTAAAAAGATATTTTGAACTTTTAATTTTTAAAATATTTTCAAAGTGAAATGGTTATTTTCCTCAAGATTGTTTTTAATGACATTTTTATGGAATTTATATTCATCAATTAAATTAATACTTTATTGTAATTATGATACAATATAGACATATTGTTTTGATACCATAGTTATTATTTATCTAGATGGTTTATGATTAGTTTGATTTGGTATGTACAATTTTATTAGCATTCACCATTTTACACTGGATGATTTATGATTGTGTTTATTGATTAGGGAAATTATTAACATTTAATATGATAGTTTTTAAATATAAATATTTATGTTGATTATGTTTCAACCCATTAATATGAAGAATGAATTATAATTTTTAAGTGATGGGTGGGGCTCAGAATTACATAGCCCCTCGATGTATTGGTAGGTCTAATGAGATAATTCAATTGGCTAAATTAAATGAGTTTTTAACCATAGATTTAAACTGACTTCTGAAAGGTATTGACATTATATTTTAGATGTATGAAATTATGAATTCCCTCATTATGAGATTATTTTTTGATATCCATGTGATTATTCATTTAGTTAGAATATCCATGTATAAGTTTAAAGATCGTGTGATTATGTATATGGATTTATTTGATCATCATATATTCATTCCATATTATTCCAAAGTTATTGTTTAAATGAAATGTTTTTTAGTTATTTACCCTTCTATATAAATTATGACTATTTATTCATGATAGATTATGATGTATGATTACCCTTACTAAGAATATGATCTCACCCTGTTCTTTTGTTTTACTTTACCAAAGATACCAGGAAGTATTTTATGATTGATATAGATAGATATGTTGAGGGGAATACTAATGTTGAAAAAGAAAAAACATTGTGAATTTTATATTTTAAAATATATATGAAACAAAAGTATATATCAAGTTTACCATGTCTCGTAAATTATTTAGTCATTCTGGACATGATTCCTTGTATCTTATTCTAGTGTAATAAAGTAACCACTAACTCTAGGCTACTAGGGTTAGGGAATTTATATTTGGTATGAGAGAAAGTTTAGTAGAAGCCTTGGGAACTGGATTTTTGAAAACATATATTTGGGAATATAAGCCAAGAAAATACATTGACTATATCTAAATAACAAAATCCTAATGTTTTGGTATGGTAGATATTATATGGTTTACCTAGTAATACATCCCTATATGGATACTATAAGTATACGTGGTTCCAGAACATATATACCTAGGGATAATAACTCCAAAAAGGCAAGAACTACCCAGTACATGACAACGATCCTTTATACACACTTGGATTAAAACTTATGGGGGATATGATTGGGTTAAGTCACATTTCGTATAAACAATTATGAAGAGTTTGAAAACATTTTTACGATTTTAACACATTCTCAAAGAAACCATGTTTATGATTATGATATTATCAATGAATAAATGTTTCAAATTATGATAACTACATCACTAGTTTTACTATTATACATTATGTTTCATAATGTTATGATCTAATACTGTTTATACCATTTTTTAGAAATGATGTCTAATGGAAGGAATGAAACTGTATCAATTAACATACCACATGTAGGGATTTCCCTCTTGTGTAATATAATGATAATGTAGTTGGAGATATAACAGGAACTAATAAAATTATAATCATATTGGGGAATATGACTCAGGATAAGTGTAATAACCTTGATCCTATGGAGTATCCAATTGATCTACTATGTGGTGTAACAATGTTAGATCACTTTTTCTATTATCATCCTTCATCATTCAATGGGATTAAAAATCCATTTTTAGTTGAGAAATGGACAAGTTTATTAGAGAAGACATTTATCACTTTGGGAAGTAGTGAAATGAAGAATGTTTTCATATAAGTTTATAATATCTTAATAAATGTGAATCAGTGGTTGTAATTTATTAAAACACTAATGATGAAGAAGAAATAGAATGCATGGAATGAAAGTATTTTGAGGTACTCTACTTGGAAAAGTATTTTCCTTATGATCAACGAGAGTACCTGGATAGAAATTTTTTGAGCCCAAAAAAAGGAAGATGGAAATTTTTCTAAGTATGAAGCAAACATTAAAAGGTTATAAAGACTTTCTATGGACAACATTAGTAATACAAAGATAAATATTGGCCATTTATTTGATGGTATTAAACTAATTATTCTAAGGGAACTAATATTCCAAACATTGTCATCATACACGAGCATAGTATCATGTAGTGTCAAGATAAAGAAGGAATTATACAAGTATTATGGATTATAAGGGAAGAAAGAGAAGAAGAGGATAAAATAGAAATAGATAGATAAAGGGAATAAGGGAATGGATAATTCCCCCCATCTGATAACTATGGAATAAAACACTCTCGCATTTGAATGAAGGGAATGTGAATTTGATAGAATTGTAGAGATAAAGTCCTCCATGAATGTGATTTTAATGATAAAAATAAACTTCTAATGTGAAATTATTTAACTTAAAGTTGATAGGGAACTATGAAAATAAATTCCCCATGCATCAAGCTAATACAACTTGAAATAAGTTTAGGAATAAAGAAAAAATAATACTTTTACTACGACTGAAGTGGAATAATGTACTTATGTATTTGGATTAAATAATTGTGTTGAAGAAGTATTTTATCAATTTTGGATAATTTTAAGAATCGTAACATTTATATGGATTTCACTGTAATAATTTTTCTTTAAGGATTTTGAGAACATATATTGAATGGTACCAATGACCAAGAAAAGTGATTCAGTGGCAAGTTGATCTTCTAGGAAAACACATGATCGTGGGAAGATAACAATTAATATGTTTTATATATTGAGATAATAATGATAAAAATATTTTTATGGGATACTATTTGTGACCTTGTATTTGTTTAGTTATTTTATGGTTTATGTTATCCTTTATAGAGTTCACTACATGTTTGTATTTATGGAAAATATTAAAAAATGCGATTTTTTTAAAAGAATGCATGTTTTCATTAAGGATTTATGGTGTTAAATGTATTTAAATTTTTAGAATGTGACATTAAGAGTCACTTTATATTTTATGGGGATTATAATGTTTATATAGTGACCATAATTATAAATTATTGGACCTTGAATTGGGTCAGACATATTTTGGAAAAGTCTTAAGGTTACAATTTATGAAATAGATTAACTTGAATTTTGGGAGTTAAAATTGATGTATTTAAGATTAATGTATTATATTTGATAATATTTTCTCACCATTTTTGTTTTAGTATATAAGTGAGGAATATATTTTTACTCTTTTTGGATCTTATGGTTCATTAAAATTTAATTTTAGTGCTTTAGGCATAAAAACATTAATATCGGAGATTCATTTCTTAGAGTCATAAATAAAATAAAACTAAAGGATGAAGTTATAATTAAAATGATATTAATTAACAATATTTTTTTGGTGTTATCTACAATGATAGTAAAATAATTCATCAACTTGAAAAAAAGTATCTTGAATAAAAAAGGTTATCCTATTAACTTTATATTTAGTGAATAAAATGGAATTTTAAATCATAAAAAATTATGGTTTTTAGGTAATTAACAATCTATTGATTAATCACTTTCTTATGATCAATAATCCATATGGTTCTATTTAATTATTTACTCTTTTCACCCATGGCTACATCTTCACTTCCCACTTATATTATTCTACTTGGAAACCTAGTTATGTGTTATTACAAATGAACTTCATATTTTCATTTCTCTCTTATCTAGAGGATGTTTTATTAAACCTTTTTCTGATATGGGTTTCCAAAAAAGGTATTTTCAAATGCAAACCCTTAATTTATGAGATTATGTTTAAATTAAGAGGATGCAATTTATTTTATGGGGTAGACTGCAACACCCCAAAAATTTAAAAGAGGAACATCATATTAGTTAAAATATATGACCCAAAATACAAATCTTAGAAGATAATGTAACACATCTAGAATTTATGATATATTTATTTTTAAATAAATTTAAATTCTTATTTAGTTTACGATGCACACAATACCAGGTTAAAAAGAAACTCAATACTCTATTAAATTATTATTATTTAAACATGACCATTATAACCTAATGATTAAGTTGGTAGGTATTAATGGGTATAACTGAATTTTTAAAATTATATGGCTTACACATGTATAAAATAAATTCAACGGTTTTCTCTATAATAGAAATTAAATAAGAATCATTTAAAAGAAAATAAATGTTTTCAGAAAAAAGATATTATTCAAAAGGTGGTTTAGTCCTGATTTTTTAAAATAATTTCAAATAAATTTTTAATACTTTTAGAAAATTTATTTCAAAAAATAAAAAACAACATGTCAAAATTATTTTTTGGTGAATTTTCTGGATTTTTCAGAAAAGATTAATTTTTTTGATGAATAGATAAAATATTGATATTTATTAAAAATTAACTTTTAATTTAAATATTTAAATGTTCAAATTGGTTTAAACTAATTTAGTTCATTGGAATCAACTTATTACTAAATTATTACATAAAAACTTTTTGAACTTTTGAATGCTTTTCTATAGAAAAACCGTTTCTTTGACGCGTCTATGGGTTTTATTTTAAATTGAATTCGACCAATTATGTGAAATTTAATTGTTAAAATGGATTTTTAATTTATAATAATAACAACATATATTATCTATTAAGTTAAAAATAATTGTTTACCATAATAAATAGTGTAAATAGTAAATTAATTACCATAGTTAAAGTAAAAAATGGGTTTACCGAGGGTAAAACTAAGAAGATAAGGATTAAATTGACATAAAACATATTAAACACCCATTTTATGGCCATATATATACGTTATAACATATATAGATCTATTAATACGATTTTTTTGGGTTTTGGTATGATAAAACTGTCGGTATCACTTTATCATTTAAAAAATTCCATGTGTGTCCCCCCTCACTTATAAAAGTCAACCACCTATCCTCCCCTCTTCACACTTACAAAACCACTTGGTTCAAAAAATGATACCCCGATAACTTTAGCACTTACATCCTCACATCTTAGAGGCATTATTTTTTCTAGTAATACCTCATAATAATTCTTTAGGTAAAAAACCTAAAGAGGGTCTCTAATTAAGAGGTAAAATTCTTAAACATGTGTATTTGTTTTGTTTCCTCTTCCACCACTATCAAATCATATTAAACTTTGATAATATAATAATTTAAATATCTCATATATACTTATATTTTATTATGTTAATGGAATAACCTAGAACCATCTCTACTTCCATCAAATGGGAAACAAAACCGTCGATTGTGTGTACGAAGGTGTGCCGCCTTGCGAACTAATGCGATTCACTTTCCGTTACCACATTTCAAGGATAGATATAATGATTAATTTAATTTATTTTTATGATATTTATGAAATTATTATATTTATATAATTATGATATCACATATACATTCTTATTTACTATTCTGTGGGGGGATACAATAACGTCACTCATGTGTACGATGAACTACAGACTCATAAAGCGATGTGATTAATTTTTCACTTATACTATACATGGAATAAAGTAAGGGTAATGTTAAGGAATATATGTGATATTTATGATCTAAAAACATATTTTTAAATTTAATATAACATCTAACTTCTGACCTACAAATATTTTGGAAAAAAATAACATCGCTTGGGCTATGTGTGGACTACCACCTCGACATAGCGATGTGAAATGTTTTTCATGTTATTTTTATCTGGATGGTAATAAGGAATAATTTTATTAATATAAATTCTATATATAAAACAATAATGATTCTTTAATGTTTAATTAACATTTATATTCCTTTAATTCTATCAATTGAGAAAAATGGAACCAATGTTAATGTGTATGTAATGCTTATTATCTCTATGAACGATGTAATCCATTATAAATTTAACTTTTATTTATTACTATAATTAAATATATAATTAATATATATTATATTTAAATCATGATTAAAATTATGTATATGATGGAACCATTATCAAAGAAAAAAGGACTAAAATTACCAAACCAAAACATACATGAAAAATGATGTAATCATCACTCAAAACAACGATCTTAACAAAGAAATATTAATAAAAGGGTGATAAAATAATATAAGTAAATAATATATGGTTTGAAATAAATTATTGTGGATCATTAATAGATTTATAATAAGCCTATATTTATTATTCAGTAGTTTATAACATGTTTTATGTAAATCAGACTTGAGGTAAGAATTTTGTCGTCTCACTTTTACTTCTGTGAGGCATACGCCATATTCACCATATATTACTTTATGTGGTGTATATAATGATAATTATGATATTTTATATCATTAATATATTTATATTAATGGTATTTAAATTTTATTTTCATGTTATTTATTTCAGGGGTATTATGATACAAAAGTTACCAATGTGGTAAGGGTTTATTTCACAATCTCGCCATTATTCAAGATTATTTTTGTTTAAGTATCCCTTAAAGGAATTTTTTTATATTTATATCTTAAACTAAATATAATTTCTTATAATATTGTTAACAATGAACTTTTTCAATAAAGAGTACCACTTTCCTACTATTTGGTACTTTAAACGATTGATAAAATGTCTTAAAGAAAAGTAGACTTTATTTCTCTCTTTGGTGAAAAATATATTTTCATCAAAATCTATGTCCTCTAAAAATGTTTTCAAAAATGTTTTTAGCCTTTTAAAAATGATTTATGGAAAACATATGTACCTATTATGACTTTTTAAAAATGTTTTAAAGGAATCTGCAGGTCATTTTTGAAACAAATCCTCTTTGGTTTTACCGAAACTTTTAAAGGAATATTTATTTTAATGTGTACGAAATGAATGAAATTTCCCATATTTATGAACAGTTAATTTTTTTAATATTATTTTAAAAGTTTAAAATTATTTTTTTGAAGAAAATTATTTTCAGAATATTTTTCAAACTTTGAATTTTACAAATATTTTCAAAGTGAAATGGTTATTTTCCTCAAGAATGTTTTTATTTAATTTTTTATTTTATTTCTACTCATTAATGTAATAAATTCTTTATTATACTTATGATCCACTAGGGATATGTTTTATTGATAACATAATTATTATTCATATGGATGGATTTTGATTATAATGACCAGGGAAGTACCATTTTATTACTATTCACCATTTTACTCTGGTTGGTTTATGATTATTTTTATTAATTGAGGTAAGTATTAACATTTTGTATATTAGTTTTTCAATATGAATGTTTATATTGATTATATTTTACTATTTTCACATGCGGAATGAATTAGACTTATTAATTGATATGTGTGGACCAAAATTACATAACCCCTCCATGTATCTCTAGGTCTCATGAGATAAAAGTAATTGTCCAAATTAAATGAGGTTTTACCCATAGATTTAAACTGTCTTGTGAAAGGTCTTGAAAATATGTTTCAAATATATGATATTATGTATTCCCACATTATGAGATCAATTATTCATTTCCATGTAATTGTTGGATTTGAGATAATATCTATGTATATGTTTCAATCATAGGTGATTTTGTATAAAAATTTATTTGATCATTATTTATTCCTACCATATTATGCACAATTTATTTTTTAAATGGAATGTGTTTTAGTTATTTAACTTTGTATATTGATTATGATTATTTATTTATGATAGATTAAATTTTATGCTTACCCTTACTAAGTAACCGATCTCACCCATTTCGTATTTTTTATTTTCCCCAGGATTCCAGGAAGGGTTTTATGATTGATATACATGGATTTTATAAAGGGAATAAAAGAATTATCAAAGAAAACACTTTGTTTATTTTATGTTTTAAAATTTGTTTGAAATAAAATTATTTATCTAGTTTCGAAATACTACTAAACTATTCAGTACATTAGGATGAAATTCTTCTTATCTTATATCAATGTAATAATGTAACCACAGACTCCAAGTTTCTAGGGTTGAGGTCTTTATAGCATGGGTGTTTTCACCATATATTGTGTTGGTATAATCATAAATACAATGCACTTGGGACAATTTACTATTGATACATCCATTAACGGGGAAGGATATATTTCCACTTATAGTGGTAATCAAGGTGAATAAACCCAAGAGTCGTGAAATCCTATATCACTAATGGAATGTAACAAGGAAACATAAGAACCATAAAAACCTATTTCTTAAAATATGGGTCAATAGTGCCCATGAGTCAGGGAATCCCATCTCCCAAGAAAAACAGAGTCAAAAATTCCAAGAGACATGGCAGAAAATTTTCTATGGAAATGGTTTGGGGGAGCTCGAGAGAAGTGAGAGACTATAAAATTAGCATCTTTTCATTAGGATTAGTGAACCTACACTAGTACTAGAGTTATTTTTCCTAGATGGAAGTTAAAATAGTAGGTAAATGATAGAAATTTTGGGCCATGGGTCAAGTCACAACATGATTATTGTGATTTTGGGTGGTTGGATCCATCCTTGGTGACTCTCATGTGTCTAATAGGTCTACCCCACCTTAAATATTCCCCAAATCTTTGGCATAAGGGGAACACTATTAGGGTATCATGGTAAAAGATTCATGTAACATTTTTTAGTGGTAATGGGGTGAATTTCTCCTTCAGACTTCTTATTTTCAATGACATGTGGAGTCACGAATCCCCAGATGTCACATGAATAATATTACTCATCATCTCTTAGATTAAAGTAAAGGTATTGACACTGAGTTCACCAATCTATTTTGAAATGCATCAACTAGTACCTCTATTTTCCATCAGATTTCATCATTTTACTAGTCTATATCCTTTTTGTCCCACATTTTTTCTTTCCAATAGTGATAATCCTTCACCACTGGGGGTGAAGGTATTTAATTCTTGATCAAAATGGAATTATAGTATGTCAAATCCTCTTTTTATTGACTCCCATATGGAATTTAGTTCATATAATGGGAATCTTTCAAGTATTTATGAAATTTTCATGAATATCAAACCTGGCGCTATATTCTATAGGACACTAGTTAATTATAATTATATCTTCCTTAATAGGGTGAAATCTATCTAATGTAAGGATTAGTTTTCTTCTTGCATAGTTGGGAGACATTGGGTATGTCTAGAATCTATAAATATCATCTTTAGAACAATCCATAAGGGAATACTATGTTAACCACAAAGGGAGTATTAGGATCATGACCTGATTATTTCCTTGTTCATTACTTAATAAAGAATATTCTTATCATATAAGGTATCCTTGGTTCATTTCCTAGAGTAAACCTAGTTCTTCACCAAAGGATACTCATTCTCGTCAGATGAGGCATGTAAGATTTTCAAGCATGAAAACATAACCTCATCTCTTAAGGATTACCTATCTTACTCTTAGAGGCATCATAATCTAGTCACACAAGGTAAGAATCCAAGGATCTTTACCTATGATGAGAATTAGGTGATATGATACTCCTTATATAGGTTTATTATGCTCATCACAGAAGGAATCTCATGATAGTCACATAAGGTAGGATTATAGTCTCATCAACTAATTGGAGGGAGATGTGATCATATGCTTATCACATAGGTTTATTATGCTCAACAACTAAGGAGCTCTTGTCTCATCACTAATGTTTTGGTTTTAATGCATCTGGTGGGGTTCTAAATATTCTTGTCACATAATAGAATATCATAGGTTAATAGACCAGTGGGGATGGTTCCACATTCATTCATTATATATGAGCCAATAATAGGTTTTGAGTTCAATGGGGATAATGCCACATGAATTTATTACATATGGGTTTATCATAGATTTATAAAGTATTGGGGATGGTACCACATATGATCATCACAAATGGATCATTCACATGATTAAATTTTAGTGGGGTTACTTCCCATATATGCTTGTCACATACTAAATAGATCACAAGTTAACATCTTGTGGTAGCACCAAAGTCCAATGATGAATTATAGATTGTTTCATGCGAGGTTCGTTATACTTCAGAACAATAATAAGGTATCAAAATAACTATATCCATAGGGGAAGATGAATTTATGGAAATATGGGGATCAAACCAAAAAAAGGCATTATACATTCCATGTTGTAATACAAAGATCAAAACCCATATAGCCCAAGGTGAAAAGTTTAATATTTTGTGAATAAACCAAAAAATACAGTTTAACTTCAAAAAATATGAAAACTTCTTTTATGAACAACGATACAAGAAGGGATGGAGTAGGGGTTATGCTTTAGGGTAAAAAAGATTAGGGAATTACACCATACTTACCACATGAGGCATATTCTTCTCATCACATGTGGCATCCTAATCTTATCACAAAGGGAATCATATGTTCATCATAGGAGGTAAGCCTATATTTAGTGTCTTATTATTCGGATTTATCCATAGTTTAAGTTCATACATTGGTAATGTGAGATGTAGTATAATATCTTATCTAATTATGTTGACTATAATTTTTATATTTTGTTAAGGATGCTAGCTTCAATTTAATATATTAGGTTTAGGAAATTGGATAAATTTAACATCTTAGGCTGAGGAATTTAGTTATAGTTTAGCATCTTGTGCTGAGGGATTTCATGTTCAATGACATGAAACAATATGGGATGTACTGGGGATTATGAGTTAAGCGACCAAAAGGAGAGCATAAAATATTGAATGGATCAAGTCATTTTCCCTGGATTATTCTATGAAATGATAGAATAGCTAATACGAGTCCTAGGTGTTACTCGAGTGTTGGGAGAATGTGAGTTGGGATTATATAGATGTATTTATTCCTAGACTATTGTTGGGAGAAACACACATTGATTGTGCCTATAAATTTCTTCTAGGAAATGGTCTAGTAGTGAGGGTACCTATGTTTTAGAGAAAGAGGTAGGGGGATTTCCCTGCTTATGCTTGTTGAAAATTCCTTGGGCATGAAATTTGTTGATAACAGTTGTGTGTATGGAATTTTCATTTTTAATATCAGATTGAATGGATATGGGGACCATGAGTAATTAAATTTCTCAAAATAATGTTGTTTGAAATATGGAACCAAATAGGGTTTAATGGTATGTGTTTCGTGAATGATTTGGGTTTTACAAAACACTGAGTTATATGAGACTACTGTATCTAGAATAAGTGCTCTATATGGATTTCAATGGAATTATTTTTTCAAAATTTATAGGTCTTATAAATCCCATCTTTATGTGACTAATATTAATCTTATTCAAATGATGTTCTTTATGGAAAAGAGTTACATGAAGTGAATCTCAATCATATTCCAAATCTTGGAAAGAATTACGTGTGATAATTCACATAAGATCCTTATTTATAGTAATCCATTTTCAAAATTTTTGGAGTTCGTAATAGTCTAAATTTTAGTAGGTGAGAGTAAAATCCTTGAATTTCAAAGGTTTTGTTATTAAAATGGGGAGAGGATGAGGTATTAATATTCCTTGAGTCCATCAGAGGGTAAGTTTTATAAATTTTTACCATCTAAAAAAGGTTTTATTTTATTGGAATTCTAAATATGGTTTAAAAAACATTTCACACACATTGAGAGGAGTGTTTCACAGTACTTTGGTACTAGGTTTATAAAACTATAAGATACAAAAACCCCTGGACATTACACTTGAACTGCCTTAGTTAGCCATTTTTTTGATTTCTAACTTTGAACAACCCTAATGTTTTATCTTTATGTCTATCTATGATCCACAAATAGTCAAATAAAATCCTATGAAATTAACTATGCCCTTGATGATAAGGTTCCCCAATTGTATTTATTTTTTAAGGTCTTAATGTTCCTAGAAGACCTTAAAAAATGTTTTTTGGCATTGATGCCTTTTTTATATCCTTTTTGGATGCATCTTTTATCATCCACTAATGCATTGGAATTATTATATGATGGGAGAGGACTATAATTATATATAACCTTGATAAACAATTAGGCCTAACGAAAAAAAATATTTTGGTTATTTGGTGTATTCATACCTATTTATGTATGATTCCATGGCCATGGCCTTGATGGTTTGGTTTTTAGGTCCAAAAATATGCATTACTTCACTATTAGGTATGTTATTTTAATCCATGTGATTATTTATTTCATTTTTTTACTATATATTGATATATTATTCACAAGTTATTAGTTAAATGATGTTATTTGATTATTTATTTACGTTGTATTATACATGCCATGTTTATTCCAAGTTTGTTTTTGTTATATGCTTCCCTATACTGGCCATCCGAGCTCACCCATTTCTTTATTATTTACTTTTTCCATAATAAATAATGAATATTAATATGTATTTTATAAGGATAATAAAGGTTATTTAATAAAAGTGGTTGTATATTATTAATGTAATTTATTATTCCTATGTAATGTAATCTTAATATATATATATAGTCTCAAAATACTATTAAAGGTGTGGATCATAAGTATTTTTATCTTGTGTATTTTTAGATAATTTAATAAAATTATCATAAAGTTTGGGCTACTAGAGTCGATGTTGTTATAATTGGTTTTATATACTGTTTAGTAGAAACTATACTAACTAGATTTAGTAGCGTTGAGTAGGATGTTTTACTTTTTACACTTTCTAATATATTTTTTTGAAAATCACATCACACTTTCTTAAAATATTATGTCTTACATAATTTATAATTTCCAGATTTTTTTATAATGTTTTTGTAGAAAAAAAATTTTACCAAATGTAGAGATCATTATAATCAAATGAATATAATTTTTTTGGGTGGGAGAACCCAATTCAATACACTAGACCCACTTAATTGAGTCCATCAAAAAAACCTTGTTTAGTCTGTAGAATGAAATCAGTTTAGTCTATTGAAAGAACCCAACTCAGTCCATAAGATAAATTCCATTCATTCCATTAGACGAACCCAGTTCAATCGGTCAGATGAACCCTATTCTGTATATTGGATGAACTCAGTTTAGTCCATAGAAAAAACTCATTTGAGTCCATAGAACTAATAAAGTCTTGTCTATTGGAAAAAAATATTTGAGTCCATCAGATAATTGAATTTTAAACCATTTAATTAATAATGTTTATAATAGAATGGACAAAGTTATTTCTACTAGAAAAAATATTTAAAAACATTGTGATGATGCTACTAAAATGACCATCATATGAAGTTTATACAAATCATGTTGATCCTTCAGGATGGATCTGATCCAAAACTATTGAAACCAACTCTAAGAATCATGGAATATGACTGTTAGATGTGTACCTAAAAATAGATTTGCATTCGTAAAGCTGGTAGATGATTGTTTTTGCAACTCAACCAATCAAAAATTTACTCAGTTGTAACATCTTGTTAATTTAACTTTGTAAATATTTAGAGAGTTTTTATAAGGAATCTGATTTTTTATTGTAAATTACTCAGATTTTTTTTAAAATTATCGATTCTGATCTAGTTTGATCAAGGGATTTCAAGGATATGAAGATAATTGAATCCAATCTTTGAAATTAAGGGCTCCTAGGGATACAAATATAGAGTATATTTTGATATTTGTGATTTAAGGATTTCTTTTTGATGAAATAAAGACCTTACAATTTGTTTAAAAATATGGATACCTTAAGTAAATGTTATTTAATTCCTTTACATTGAAGGTTAAAGTATTCATATTTCTTTTATAATGTTTTTATAAGTTTTAATTTTTAACATTGTATTGTTTTGTTATTCTAGTGTTCAAAATTCATTATTTCCACCATGTATTTTTATAAGGAATGTCTATCTTTGTAATTTAATTTTCTTATAAACTCTGATTGTATAAATTGTTTCAGTTTGAATTAAAACCTATTATGACTCTGAAATCACTGAACAAAGGTTCCATTTGATAATTCAAAAGGGTTAATGGTTTTTGTTAGTTTTAATTTTTAGAAAATATAATTCAACCCTTATTATAGCCATTAATATACTATTTTATCCTGTAATTGGTATCAAAGGAGGTTATACTACTTAAGCTTTAGAGTTTTTACTTTTTCTATATTAATAATGTTTCTAAAGATTAACAACATTTTCTATAAACTATTTCTTATAAATTTTCTATAAACTATTTTACAATAATTTATATTTTATAAAAATATTATATTTATTATTTACAAAGATCGATGGTTTGAATGTTGGAACTCTTGATAATCCAAATCATATAATACAACCAATTTTCAATCGAGATGAATATGAATATTGGAGAGATCATATGACGAACCTTTTTATCAACACTAGAGTTGATAATTTTGTTACGATGACAAGAATTTATCAAATACCTAAAAACTATGTTTCTACATGTACAAATCAAGAGAAGGTTGAATATCAACTGAATTACCATGTAAGGAGTACTTTTCTATGTTCTTTGAATAGGAATATCTATATTCATATATCCTCATTTGAAGCTGTAAATATTGTTTGGAATAATCTTTAAATTACTCATGTTATTACATCTAATGATATAGATTTTCGAAGGGAAATACTTAGAGAATATTATCAAGCATTCAATTTCTTACCTGGAGAAACTATTGTGAAAATTCATCAGAGATTCATGATAATTTTAATATTTTATATTCTATGTGTTATAAATGTCTTACAAATCATATTTTGATTGAAAATATTATATTTATAATTCTAGGAGAGTTTTAATCCAAGAGAAAATATCTTGATGATACAAATCATATTAATAACTTGAGATTAAAAGATTTGATAGGAACTCTCTTATAGTATGAGGGCAGATTGAAAAGTGATGATGTAAATAAAAAATAAAAATATAGTAGATTTTTCTTCTACTTAAGCTATTTCTAAGCAAGTGATATATATAGAGAAATTTTATAATTATTCAATGAAAAATAAAGGTTTATTTGAATAAAAAAGTAGTTCCTCTAAAGATTCTAAGAATGAATTAGCTAATCTTTCCAAAAGGATGAATATGAATATATAGAAGAATGACTTTTGATACAAGATAATAAGAATTTTAAAGATATAAATGAAAAGTGGGACTCTTATAAAAATATATGTTATGAGTTCAAGAAACCTAGTGATATAAGACCAGATTGTCAAAAGATAAAGAAAAAAGATAAGAAGGATAGAAATTATGAGTGTAATTCTAAGATGTTTTATATACATAATAGTAAGATAATTCTGAAAGAATCATATACTTGAAGTGAAAGAGGAGGTAATAGTTCTTCAAATAATTACGCAGATAGTAAAAGTGAAGATTAGAAGAATATTGGTTTCTTTACTAAAATTACAATGAGTAATCATTACTTAATGGATAAGGTTTATGTTGAAACCTTAACTAATACTAATTTTAATGCTAATTATCCTGATATTGAAATTGGGAATAATTATATATTTTTAGTTTAATAATCTACTTCTTTATAAGAGAGTGAAACTTTACCTAGATTTGATAAAGTTTCAATATTTTCTAATCTTTTAGAAAAAAAATCACAATGTTTCTAAAAAATATGATATTGCTAAGGAAATATTTGCTGAAGAAAATTTTATAATTTATACACTAACTACTAAAATTTCATGTATTTCAAAAGAGTTAGAGAAAAATAATTTTTAAAATGGGTGAGAAAAACTTAATTCTAGTACTAAATCTGTTGAGGATAATTTTTTTAAACTAAATTATACAATTTTAATTCTAAAAAAACTATTATTAAAATTTGCTACTGGTAATGAATATTTTTATAAAATGTATAAGAATATTGAACCACACAGTGATGTTTCTATAATGGGATTTTTTATTAAAAAAACAACTTTTCAAAACAAAAATTTTGTTCTAAAGAGTTCCCAAAATTGTATTAAATTTAAAAGTAGAGGACATTTGAAAAATAAATGTTCTTTAAATAGAGTCTAATTATTAGTCTTTTGCAAAGATTATTTTTTTAAATAATTTAAAACTGCTCAATATAATAAATTTTAAAAAATGTGGATTCAAAAAATATTATTTTCTGATTATATTATACCTAATTAGGTTTGGGTTCCAAAGTACTAATCTTATCACTTAAAAAAATAATAAGTATAACAACAACAATAATATTTGGTACATGGATGGTTGATGTTCTTGGAATATGAATAGGAATAAGGATTTCTTCAATAATGTTATTAAAATGAAATTTAGAAAAGTTATTGTTGGTGACAATGATCAAGGTTAAATTATTGGAATATGTAATATTATTATTCTTTGAAAATATTTAATTGAAAATGTTTTTTTTTATTTTTGGAATTATGCACAACCTTATTAGATTAATATTTTTTTTGATGAGCGTTATCTTTTGAACTTTAGGAATCATAAAGTTACTATTCAAATTTCAGAAGATAAGTTTATACATTCTTCTAAAAAGCATGAGAATGTATACTCACTTAAGTTAGAGGACTTTAGGAGCCATGATTTACCTTTCATTAGTGTAATGAAAGACCAATATGGGTTTTTAATAGAATTTTAGGACAATATATTGTTAGATATTTGGCTAAAATCTATGAGGAAGTATTTGTTAGAGATCTTCCAGAGCTTAAGTTTAATTATTATAAACTTTATGATCTTGTTCTATTGAGAAAGACACATAAGTTGGGTTTTAAATATAATAGTGATGTTTCAACATTTGATTCTCTAATTTTAGTGCACAAGGATTTATTTAGTCCTACACAAATTAGAAGTATTTGAGGAAAATATTCTACATATGTCTTAGTTGATGACTATACTAAATATACATGGGTCTATTTTCTAGGAAAAAATTTGAAATCCTTTCTCTTAAAAGTAAGGAAAATATAACTTTGTTAAATATTCTTTGTGATCATTGTGGAGAATTTAAAAATTATGAATATGAAACTTTTTTTAATAAAAAATTTATAATAAATAACATCTCAGCAATTAAAACTCCACAGAGAAGTGGCATAGTTTAATAAAGAAATATAATTCTTCAAGTAATGATTAGACCCATTCTGAGTGAATGCTCAATTGATAAACATTTTTTGGTATACAGAAATTAGTAAATCCTACTAAACCATAAATCATTCTTTGATAATACATTTAATTAATAAAACTCCATATGAGTTGTGGACAAGAAGAAAACCAAAAATTTCTTACTTCAATGTTTTTAGATGTAATGTATTTATCATGAATGCTAAGGATAATTTAGATCAATTTTCTCCAAAATATGATGATGGAATATTTTTTGGTTATTCCACAACTAGTGGGGCTTATAAAGTTTTTAATAAAATTAAAACCACTATTAAGGTAATTGTACGTGTTAAATTAAATGAAACAAATCCTTTTATTTTCAACGAACCTCAACCCACATCTTTGGATGTTATTTCTAGAACTGATTTTCAACCCATGTTAAAAATTTGTACTCATGAGATAATAACTGAAGAAAATATTTATGAAGTTCAATATTAAGAATAAATTCAACCTGTTTTTGAGAAATAATGTTTTATAAACCCAAGGAATAAGTTAATCCTCAGTAATCATCCCAGTGATAATATCATTAGTGATGTAAATAAACTAGTTATAACTAGAAGTTCTTTATGAAATGAAATTGAATGTTGTTAATTTCTATCAAAATTCAAACCTAATACTCCTGATGAGGCTTTAAGTGATGAATATTGGATAAAGGATATATAAGATGAATTTAATTAATTCAGAAGGAATCATGTTTGGATTTTAGTTAAAACACCTAGAGATTCTTCTTTTATTGGTGTAAAATGGGGTTTTCAAAATATATATGATTAAAAAGGAAATATTCTTATAAATAATTCTAGACTTATTACAAAGAGTTATAATCAACAAGAATTTATATACTATGAAGAAACATATTCTTTAGTATCTAGAGTTTAAGCTATTCATATTCTTCTTGAATATACATCATTTTTAAATTTTAAACATTTAAAAATGAATGTGAAGTGTGAGTTTCTTAATAGTTATGTAAAAGAGGAAGTTTTTTTAGAACAACCCATTGGTTTGGAAAATAAAAAAGGTCATGATCACGTTTTTAAACTTTCTAGGGAACTTTATAGACTTAAACAGGCCCCTAAATACTGGTATGGTAGATTAATTGGATTTGTTTTAAAAAACAACATTGTTAAGGGTACCATAGATTCAACACATGTTATTAAAAAAATTCAAAGAACACCATCATTGTTAAAATTTGTATTGCTGACATAATTTTTGTATTGACTCAAAAACCTCTTGCAGATTCCTTTGTGGATCTTATAAATTATGAGTTTGAGATGGGCATGATGGGTGGACCTACCTATTTTCTTGGTTTTAAATTTCAAAAACACCAGAAGTATCTTTTATATCTAAAAAATATATAAAATATATTCTTAATAAATTTGGTTATACAATACCAAATGTACAAGTACTCCCATTGAAACCAAAAATACTTTATATCTTGATGAATTTTGAAAACCAGTTGATCACAATATTTTTAGAGGAATGTTTTTAGTTTACATTATCTTATAGATTTTCATTAAAATTTAATGTTTTCTATATAATTGTGTACAAGAAGTAAAGCTGATCCAAAAGAATCCCATATAAATGTCGAAAGATGAGTTTTTCATTATCTTAAGAGAACTATTGATCTTGGAATATTTTATTCTTCTAGAAATTATTTTTAACTTTAAAGATTTTTAGATGATGAGTTTGGTGGATGTAAAATGGATAGAAAAATTTCATTTGGAACTTTTTATTTCTTAAGAGAAGATTCAGTTTCATACTATTATAAAAAAAAATATTCTGTATCACTTTCCACTACTGAACTATAATTTTTGGTAGTTGGAATTTATTATGTTCAAGTGTTCTAGGTGTAACACACAATCATATATTTTGGCTTGAGTTTTTGTAAAAATAAAATTTTATGTGATAAAACAACTTTTATAGATTTATTTAAAACCCTATCACAACACTCATGAGCTAAACATATAAATATAAGACACCATTTCTTTTAGGATCACACAAAAAAGGAGATATCATTTTACAATTAATTAGAACACAAGAATAACTCAACCATATATTTACACAAACCTAAATTCGGACTTAACATATTTAATAGAAGCTAGGAATGGTTAATTCAAAATGATATTTTATATTTACTTCTCATTTATCAATGTCCTTATATTAATATAATTCTTTACAAAGGGGGAGTATATAATTCATGTTTTTTTCTAATTCTTTAGTTTTTCAAAAAGCTTTAGTTTTTTTGGAAACTTTTTTTGTCTAGAATCTTATTTTGTTCTAGAAACTTCTATTTTTCTAGAGACATCATTTTTATAAAAACATCATTTTTTATAAAAAAACATTCTTAAAAAATCATTTTTTTAAACTTCATTTTTTTCCTAAAAACGCAATTTTTTTCTAAAATATTCAATATTTATAAAAACTTTAGGTTTTCTAAACACTTTTTTTCTAAAAAATGCCAGTTTTCCTAAAAACATCAATTTTCCTGAAAACATCATCTTTTTCTTAAAAAAATTAGTTTTTCTAGAAAATCTAGGTTTTCTAAAAAATCATTCTTTTATAAGAAATCATTTTTTCAAAAAACTTTATTTTTCAAAAAGCTTCTTTCTTTTCTAAAAAATCTAGTTTTCCAAAAATAATCTGTTTTACTAAAGAACATTATTTTTTTTCTAACAATTTTAGTTTTCCAAAAATTAACTATTTATTTGAAACTTTCATTTCTCTTTTAAAATTTAGTTTATCTTAAAAACAGAAGTTTTATTAAAAAAATTATTTTTTTTGAAAACAATATTTTTTTTTTAAACATCAGTTTTCATGGAAAGTTCTATTTTACTAAAATAATCTTATTCCTAAAACTTTTTTTCCTATAAACATCATTTTTTTCTAAAAACTTTTTTTTTTCAAAAAACATCAAATTTCCTAAAAATTCAGTTTTTCTAAAAAAGTTTATTTTTCTGAAAAATGTTTTTTCCTAAAAAACACTTGTTTTCCTAAAATCTTTAGTTATTTCTAAAAACTTACATTTTTCTAGAAACATAAGTTTTTCTAAAAACTATATCTTTCCTAAAATCTTCCATTTCTCAAAAAACATTAGTTTTCTTAAAATATTTAATTTTCATAAAAATGTCATTTTTTTAAGAAACTTAAATTTTTCTAAAAAAGATAGTTTTTCTAAAAGATTTTGTTTTGATAAATACATTAAATTTTATAAAACCTTTAGATTTATAAAAATATCTTAGCAATGTTTTATGTGGGATTTAAAAAAAAGAAATGTACACTAGACAAACATTCTTAAAGGAAGTTAAATTACACTCCAAGTGGTAATTTTCTAATCTTCACCCTTTCTATAAATTATTAATTTGTGATGTTTTACATTTTCTCAAGTTTTATAACTTTAAAAATCATTACAAAATTTCCCTTTCAGACAAAAATATCATCCGATGGAATTTTTTTTTGAAAAAAACTTTAAGAGTTTGAAAAATCATTTAATATTTCAAACAATAATTTTAGCCATCATATCAAAATTAGTTTTAATATCATCCATCAGATCTATAGTAGTAGAAGGGTTACACCTTGGAGTTTATAAATATATGAGTGGGTCACCATATCCCCCATTTCTCTTATAGTTTGATCATGACTCTTATCTCTCAAAAGTATCTTTATTTGACTATTTTGAGATCAATCTGATTAGAAATTTGAGTCTGATAAAAAATTTCAGTTCGATTGTAAACCTTCTCTAATTGAAGAAATTAAATTCTTAGAAGATTTTTTAAATAAATAATTAGTAATGGAAATATTGATAGAAACTTCATGGTTTTTAAAAAATAGATTCATTTATCAAGAATGTGATTAAAAATCATGTTTGGGAGAAGGTTTATATAGAAAATGAGGACTTTCATCATCATTATCCAGTGATGGTAATAGAGTTTTATTCTTTAGTGATGTTTAAATTTTAAGATAATATGAAAGTTATCACTTTATTCTTTTTGAAGAATTCTACAAAAAAAAAAATTCAAAAAGTTGTAGACTTATTTGAAATTCCTATTGAAGGAGAAACACATTTTGTCACTCATAAACTTATTTAAAAACTAGAATGTTTAGAGAAATAAAAATATGAGACATCATTATTTTATTCTAATGATATAGTTAGAATAGTTTTTCACTTATCTCTAGATGAAAGTGTAATTACTCTATGGCTGAAAGGTTTTCTAACCATAAGGAAAGTGGATATATCTACTATAAAAGTTATAGAAATATATGTTTAAACTTCCTATGAGACATGAGAATTTTTATCTTGGTCAATATTATTTTTCTCTCAATCAAAGTTGTGAAGGTTCTATAATGATTAAGATTATTTTATTCCTTGTTTCATAAATAAGTTGTTAGTAAATTTCATTATCAAAAAGGCATATTCTTGAATGAGGATCCAGATAAGTGTTACTACATGGGGTCATCTTCTGGAAGGTTCTGCGCTAAGGACTATAGAAGAAGGATGGTCCCAGAAGGCCAGCAGGATTCAGGTGCAAGTAAGGTGTTGTTCAAGGATATTCCAATGAAGATTAATTTTCTTATTTGGCGGGTTAGAAACAAGGCACTGCCTATGGACAAGATTGTTCAATAGAGAGGGATTGTGCGGGCATCGCGGTGTTTTTGCTGTGAGCATCTGCAGGCTGAAACAATTTATCATCTTTTCTTCCGGAGTAGTTGGGCACAACATCTGTGGTCTCTTTTCTCCCCCAACCCTGCCTTGTAGAGGATCATCTGAAGGTTCTTGGGGTCATCGATACATAGTTTTTTTAGAGTCAATGGTTGGGATGAAGGATGCAAGGTGCAGGCGATCATTCTTACCGCGGTCTGTTGTGTCATCTGGGAAGCACACAATCAGGCCAGAGGAGGCATCAGGGGGACACCCTTGCTCTTTCAGGTTCAGTTGAAGTTGCTGATACAGGATCTGAGATCATTTTTCTCAGGGAACCAGCTAACGGCGCCACTGTGTGGTATTATATATTGACCAGGTAGTCACCGGGGAAAGAAGGGTGTGTGGATTTGGTTGATACCACCTTTGAGGGGCTGGAATTTAAACGTGGATGGGTCCCATATGGGGAGATTAATGAGAGGAGGAGGGGTGCTTCAGGATCAGAGGGGATCAGTTCTCTTTGGGTTTAGTGCATTCTATAGTGTGGGGTCCTCTTTGGGGGCATAGGTGCATGCGCTTGTCACTAGCATGGATATTTGTAGGGTGTAGGAGATCCAGGTGGAGGTGATTGAGTCCGATTCTGAAATCCTGGTGTTGGCCATACAGAAACGGAGGGAGGCACCTTGGCGCTGGATTTATCTACATTGGAGGTGTATCACGGAGTTCAATCTTGGAAAGAATCTATATCATATTAAGAGGGAAGGTAATTTTTCAGCTGATTTGCTTGCTCGGTTTGGGAACCCAACTAATACTTTGGTGATTTATGATAGCTTAGGTTCCCTTCCTTTAGAGTGTAGGAAGGTGATCCAAGGGGATGCTATGGACCTTCTTCATTTATGTCCTCCTTGAGAGGGTTTTGTCGATGTACTTCTAGAATAATTATAATAAAAAGTTAAGTTTAAGTAAGTTAGTAAATTTCATTAAGGTAATGAATATAAATAAGGAGTATTTTTATGAGATAAAAGGTTTTTTCACTAATGAAAAACAATTTATTGAATGAATTCATTGTATGTTCCTAAAATAAATAATTTTTTTAATAAATCAGAAAATATTGCATTTGATGAAGAAATTTTTCAATTGGAATAATAATTTAAAGAAATAATAAAGTTTAGTTTTTCTCCTTGTAAAGAATATAATAAAGGGAAGACCATATCAGATGATGGTTACATGGAATTTATGAAAACTAAATCTCAAAATATTCCTGGTGATCAATTTTTTATAAAAAGAATAGTTTTTTTTAATAGAGATAACACATGAAAATATTAATAAAGAAGAAAATAAAAAGTGGAAGAAGAAAATATTTGATGAGACTAAAGTTATGGTAATCCTTATGATAGTTTTGGAGAGAGATCATAGAGATTTTCATGTTTTCTAAATAGGAATGATCTCTTTAAATTTCAAATTTATAATTTGTTCAACCAATACATTATTTAATAGTTCCTATATCAATTCCTCCAATATCAATTATAGCTCAAACCATTCCATCAGAACCAAATCAAGATTGAAATTCCAAAATTCCTTAATCTATTGAAAAATTAAAAATAAAATTCATGGTATAAGAAAAATTTTATCAGGATATTTTGATGTAAAATTTCAATAATTTGTAATGGAATCAGGAAAAATTGACATGAGAAGTGACAAGTAGTTAAAAATTTCTTTAGAAAAAAAATTTAAAAGTAAAATAAAAAAAGGAGAAGAATTAAAAAAAGAAGAAGAATAAATTAATTTTTATAAAAATATTTATATTCTCTATCTGATAAGGATCCAAATTTAGAAGTTTTTTAAGAGGAAAAAATTTCATAAAATGACGAGTAAGATCAAAATTCACTTGGTAAGATATTAAACATGGTTAAAAATGATAGGAATAGTGAATTTGTTGAAGTATCTAAAAGAATTGATAAAATAAAGAAGATAATAGGTGAATTTTCAAAATATTATGTTTCTGATGTGTCATCCTACACAACTCATCATCCAGTAAGTGATTCTGACCATATATTAGAGACGAGGATAAAATATTTTAATAATTTTTTCAAAAATCTTAAAGATTAACTTCATTAGTTTCTAGATGTTGAATCTCGTTACAGATACATTTAGGTGAGATTTTTTTCTTTATTATGTTCTAATACATTAAAATAGTTTGCTGAGATTGTTGTGAAATATAAAAAATATTTCAAATCCTTTAAATTTCATTTAAATCTAAAATAAGAAGGTTAAAATTGTTTGATAAATGGAAAAAATTAATAGAGTGATTTAAAATTTAATGATGAAAAAAATTAAGCCTATAACCTTTTATCCCTTTTTATATCAATATAATTCATAAAATTGTCTTTTGATGTTTTTATAAGAACAAAATATATCTATGATATCAAAATTCGTACAAATTATTTATAATAACAATTTTTTGGATAGAAAAAGTAGTTTTTGTCTCCGGAAGAAGATGTATTGAAGTTGGAAGTTGAATGTATCGAATTATAGTTTCTTAAAGAATAAGTTCTCAGGATTAAGAAACATAATATTAATATTCAAGTACTATAGGAAAAGATTTCTAAAATGTAATATTCAGCCATAGAGTCTGAGAAATTTCATGATGAATTTAATAAAATTAAATCCATTGTGAGGAAGTTACAGATGAAAGAATGAGTATTCTATTTCTCTAAACACTTATTCATTTTTGTAATAATATAACAATTTATTTAATGGATGTGTAATGAATATATCTTCATACAAATTTAAATTATTTTTTCCCATATATCGTTGATAAAATTTCTTTATATATATTTTTTAATAAATTTTCATTATCACTAAATTATTTCATAAGATTTTTTTAATCTTACTATTAAATTACAATTTCTATCTAATATTTTATTTGAAAACCTCAATGTGGGAGAATTTATTAAGGAGAAAGGAAATGTACTTGATTTTTATGAATCTTGAAAATGTTATAAAAACTATTCTAGAAATATTTTTTCAAACAAAAAGGGAGATACAAATACAGGGCATGAAATAAAAGTTCTAAAAAGTGTAAGTCAAAAGGATTGTATGTTTTTCAAATTTTTAGTTTTTCCCTTTAATTTTTGTGTTTTGTACTCTTGAAAAAGAACGATATTGTTGATTAGAATGTTGTAATTTCTATTATTCATAATCTTTGTTTTTAAAATAACATAACACTTTCTAAAAATACAACATTTTACTAAATTTATACTTCCCAATGTTTTTAGAAAACATTTGTAGAAACCAATTTTGTACCGAATATATATATCACTGTAATTAGACAACTATAAAATGTATTTTTTGGTGGAATAATGTCATTAATTACATCAAATGAAATCAATTTAGTACATCATATGAACTCAGTTAAGTACATCAAATGAATAAAATTTAGTCCATTAGACAAAACCTGTTCAGTCCATCAGAAAAACTTAGTTCAGTCCATCGGATGAACCCAATTCAGTCCATTGGATGAACCTAGTTCAGTCCATTAGATGAACTTCATTCACTCTATCCGATGAATTTAGTTCAATGCATATGATGTACTCAATTGATTTCATCATACGAACTAAGTTCAATACATTAGATAAAATGAGTTTAGTCAATCGAATGAATAGACTTTAGTCCATTGGATGATTAAAGTTTATAATGGAATGAAAAAAGTTATCTATACAAAATAGAATATTTAATATCATTTTTATGATGATACTAAAATGATAATCGAATGAAGTTTGTAAATACCATGTTAAGATATTAAGATGGATCTCATCCATAGTCATTTAAAAAAACTCCAAGAATCAGAGAATATAACCATTTAAGGTATACATATAAATAAAGGTTCATTCCCAGAACTAGGAGATGATGTTTTTTGAAAATATATCCATTTTAATTTTACTTAGTTATAACATCTTGTTACTTAAAATTTTTAAATAATTAGAGAGTTTTTTTCTAAAAATATAAATGAGGATTTTAAATTCCTTATAAAATTTTTCTTTTTTAATTAGTAATTTTGATATTGTATGATTAAGGGATTCCAGAGATAAAGAGTTTGTTGAATCTTATCTTGGTGATTGAGGGATTCTTGGGCTAGGAAGAGTGAGGATATTCCAATCTTTATGATTGGGGGATTTATTCTTGAAGAAAGGATGACTATAAATTTTGGTTAAAAATATGGATGCCTTAATTCGAGGTTATTGAATTCCTTAACACTGAAGGTTAAAGTGTTCATATTTATTTTATAAATTTTCAGTATGTTTTACTTTATAACATTGTAAAGTTTTATTTTTATTGTGTTTACAATTTATTATTTACACTGTACATTTTTAAAGTAATTTCCCCTTTTTAATTTAATTTTATTATAAAATATGATTATATAAATCATATTAGTTTGAAGTGAATACGGTTAAACACTAAAATCATCAAATAAAGGTTCCATTTGATAGATCAAAAGAGGTAATGGTTTTTGTTTAGTTCTAATTTTTAGAAACTAAAATTTTTCCCCCTCTTTTAGCCATTAATATGCACATTGATCTTAAAATAAGAAAATAGATAGAGAGCCTCACCATATGATGCCTCAAAGAGAATATAGTAATTTATTTATAATTGAAAGTTTACTTTACCAAAATATGAAATAAATGCATTGGAATTACATAATATGACTCATTAATTGGAGTTTTATTCATAATATTGAGAGTTATATTCTATAGTTTATAATTGAAACCTAATGTATAGAATCAAGACCATGTCAACATCGATAATCAATTTAATGTTTCTATCCTGAGAAAATCAATTTTATGGGTGTTAGATCCATGTAAATCATTATTATATGAGGGAATTTGACTCAGGTTAAAAAAATATGTTTTTTTATTTAGAAAATCACACTTCCTTTCAATATGTTATAAAAACGTTGGTTCATTACACAAAGAAGAAACCTCTATAATTTAATGTAACTACTGATATGTTAATGTTATAGAAATAGACTAAGACATCAGAGAATATATTCTTCACATTGGGATGTTGTGAATGAGAGAAGATCAACATTGTTTTATTTCAACTAAAGGGAGAATTTGATCAATATTTTTAATTGGAATGGTTTAATTTCAAACATATAGTACTTAAGGAAATAAATATGTTAGGGAATTCTTGAAGGTTTCATGAATTTTAATAATAAATGCAGATAATTTTCCTCAATATCCCGAGTAAAATGGAAAGATAAGATACACTACATTCCAATGTATCAATTTCTAGGATATATGTCAATATTCAAATTACTATCCCAACATTTTATTAAGTCCATGCAAATAATTTTTAAGGGGAAAACTAGGAGTGTGAAATCATAAAAACATAAGTATTGATCCCAAATGATGACATATAAGTTATTTTGTTCATTAACCCAAAGTTATATAGTTCATTATTTGGTTCTTGATCTTTTCACATATTTATATATTTTATGTTATCTGAATACATTGAATCATACTCTGGTGTATTAATGATGTAGTTTTTAGGTAAAAATTCAAGTGGAAATCTTATAGAAATGAAGGTATATTGATCTTTGTTTATTAAAATTCATTAGCATTCATCATATTCATACATAATAGTTTAAATATTAGTTAAAATTTATATAATTATTAGGATGGATTGTAAATCAAACTAAAAGGATAAAATTTACATTTTTAGATAAAGTCATTACAATTTTCTATTTTTTAACCGGATCCCTTATTTCTAGTAGATAGATTTATTTACCCGACTCTTTTCAGGGAAAAAACCATTTTTTATCTTAATTAAATTCAAAGAGAATATAATCAATAAATGATTTGTATATCTTATGAATTAGGGTGTGAATATTTTTAATGATTATATAGATTCATTTCTAAATTAATTTTGAGGATATCCACTTGATCGAGAAGTGTAATTTTCTATTTAACCTATCCTTTATATAAAAACAATTTACAAAACTACCTATTGAATTAATCAAGTAGAATTAGTGGAATTAAATAAGAAACAAAAATAGTTCTATGATAAAGGATTCACACACCCTATAGTTTCAATTTTGGGGAGCACCCCTTTTATTTTTTAATAAAAAGGATGTTTTTTTGAGATTGTGTATTAACTACAGGGAAATTAATACCTTTACTATTAAGACCAATTACATTTTACTTAACAATGATAATATAATTGATTATGGTCAATGGGATCATTACATCTTAATTATTTATCATTATTTTGATTATTATAATTTATAATTCAAGAAGGATGATATATCAAAGGTGTTTTTTACATGGTATGGGAATTATGAGTTTACAATAATTCCATTTGGATTAACATATAAATCCTCTATATTGAGAGATCTATTGAATATAATTTTCAAAGATTATATTGAAAATTTTAGTACTTATTGATGACATAAGTATATGATACAAGAGCTGTTAAATATAAAAAAACAAGTAAAGGATTATTTTTGAGACTCTAAAAAAAATTTATATACAAATTTAGTAAGTGGGAATTTTAACATAAAAATATTATTTGCTTTTCCATATAATCTCCATGGATGGAATATATATTAACTATACAAAGATAAATGTGGTTAAAATTTTCCCACTCCATCAAATATAATAGATATATGTAGTTTTCTTTATTTAACTACAAACTATCGATGATTTTTTGAACACTTTTCTTGATTAGCCAACTTGTAAAACAAGTTAAAAGATAAAAGGGGAATATTCACATGTTCAATGGAATGTGATGATTTTTTTTATTAATATAAAGTGGATATTAATAAATGAACCATTATTAACCATAACATTATAAATATAATGATATGTGATGAATAGTGATGTATCAATGAAAGAAAAATTGAGTTTTCTTACGCAAAATGAAAGAGTTGTTTCTTATGAGTTATGGTAATTAAAGAACCAAATTTATACAAATCAACATTTAGATGTGGCATTTGTAAACCTTTCCATGAATATAGGGAGACACTATCATTATGGTGAAGGATACAATATATAAATTGATCAAAAGTGGTAAAACTATATATTCACATAAAAATAGAACTACATGAAACAAAGGATATGGTTTTACCCACCCATGGACTATGATTGTACAATATAACACCCTTTGGGAAGAAAAATAATGTATAAGATGCATTGAGTAGGATTGATCATGGAGTTAGATTCATAATGAGGATTTAAACAGATCCAAAGTTTCAATATTTAGTAAATTTTAACATGGATATTAATTGGTAAAGGGAAAATCATTCATTTTATAGGTAATTTATCATTTATAATTACTAGAGAAGATAAATAAGTATTGATAAGATTAAAAGGATCTACAAAATATGATTAAATCTGATGAATATGATATACTTAAGGACTTAATTTTTGAATATGGTGTTTTGATGTTTGGAAATTGACTATGCATACCATAAGTTCCTCATATAAAGAGATAATTAAAAGATGAATATAAAAAAACAAATTTCTATATACACCCTAGTATAACCAATATATTTAAGTAATTAATATAATGATTATAGTTTGATGAAATGATTCTTTAAATTGTTGAATATGTATTTATATTCTTTGTATACCATCATTTAAAGGCTGAGTGAAAACTTCAAAAGGGTGTCATTCAATGTATCCTTATAAAAATGTATAAGTGTAATAATGTCATAATGGAAATTGTTATTAGTATTACTAATACATATAAGAGTAATTATATAATATTCTTCATTCTATATCACCTTATATATTGTACATATTTCATAGTGATAAGGGAGGATCTTCCCCTTTAACATCATAAAAAGTTGTATATTAATGATATTATATGAATTTATAGAGAACCTTTATCAATTATATATAATCATGACAATAATTTCACATCAAAATCATAAAGAAGTATTAAAAACGATCTAAACACTTATAAAAATTTAAGAGATGATTTTCATCCTTAAATATATTCACAATACAAATGGACTATCTAAACAATAAATGATATACTGATGTCATTCTCACTAGATTTAAATGGAAAATGATACTGATATCTACCTCATGGAATTTGTATACAATAATATATTTCAATATAGAATAAAATTCCCACCACCCAAAGAATTATTTTGGAAATGATTCTATAATACAACCTAATGGTATGATATTTGTAAAATGAGGCTAATATGCCACAAAATTTTTTAAGAGACCACTGGGAAAGTCCAAGATATCTAAAATAATTTGATGATAGATCAATGTAAACATAAAATCAATAATCATAATTGGAGGATGAAATTTTATTTCCAAGTTTATGATCTTGTCTTCTTAAAAGTATCCTTAGAAAAGTGAGTTAAATATTTTTGAAAGAACGTGAAGTTATTCCAATGCACATTGGGACTTTGGATACAATTTGAGCTATGTATAATCATTTGGTTATAAAATCCAAATTCTCTAAATTACATGCTATATTCCATATATATATTTTAAAGAAACACATTCCAATACCAATTTATGTATTCTACATCAAATAAAATTGAGATAGATCCAAAATTGTTCTATAAGGAAGAAACTATCATGATTCTTGACACTAGAGAGTAGGTGTTATAGAATTGGGAAACTCAACTAGTGTGTAAAATTTAGAGAAACCAAATTATTGATGAAGAAACATGTGAATATGAGGAATAAATTCAGAATAAACACATTCATTTTTTTTTCATGAATTGATTTATACCCAAAATGTAATGGTTGAAATTATTTAATGAGGTTGAAAATCAATGACCTGAAATATAACTATAATAAATAAACATATATTGTGATGAACATAAAATAACATAATTCCTTTGAGTATATTATCATATGACAACACATAAAACATTAAAATTAAATTCACTCAAACATCTGCAATAGGTTTCACCAAACATATAACAATATATGTTAAAAGTATAATCTTAAACACTAGAGGATCTAATAAAAAAAGAAATAACAATATAAATGATAAATATTTATTATAAAGAAAATCCAAAGAAAAGGAGTATTAATGGTATTTAATCTATGAGAAATATATGAATGATTTTAAATGGTAGATTTAAGTGTATATATAATAGATAATATGAAAATTAGAAGGGTATTTTTTCTCTTACAATAGATCTTCCCAATATAACCATTACAATATTAATGTAAACATTATAAGTAAAAGTTTCCAATAAAAAATATATAATTATTTTAAAATAGTTAAATTTTTAATTATTAATAAGGTATGATAATCAATCAAAAGTAATATAATCCTAGAAAAATGTCTTGGAATAGAAATAAAAATTATTGAAAAAATCTTTTTAAAATTTTCACCAAACACATGATTGTAAAATACACAAATAGTTTTATTTAACAATTAAATTTCTTACATAAATAATTTTTTTAACAACATAATTTAAGTATATGATTATAACATGGAAAAAGGATATGATGAATTTTTTATTATTTTCTAAGACAACCAATTTTTTTAAAAATAATAAAATATGGTATGAATATATGATACGTTTTTTGTATTAATTATGATGTAAAAATGTTACAATAACAAATATAAATCAACACTAAATCTAATATATGTAAATTTATTAAAATATTTTTTTAAAGTATTAAAATAAATTTTCTAATCTACAATGACATTTGAAAGTATGAAATGGAGAATAAGATTTAAAAAACAATTATTTGTCAATAAAATTATTTTCCATGGACAAGGTAAAATTGAAAAATGGATTTTGGTTCTAAAATTAATTATTGTCAAAATCCGTGTCATAAATGTGAAAATCAATGGTCAAAAACCATTGGAAACCAATGGTTTTTGTAATTTCAACACATAATATTTCCAAATAAAAAATCACAAAATTTGAAAATAATGAAACATCATTTTCTATAAACACACATCTATCCTCCCTTTCTCTTCAATTAAAAATAAATGGGCATAGTTTAATAATAATTTTCTCTCTCATGAGTTTATCCAAGGGGTTATAAAGTTTGTAAGGTTTTCTTTCTCAATCATTAAGAATATACTTTGGAAATTAAGGGTTTCTAACCACTTTTCACCATTTCTTATTTATAATCATATTAGTTCCTATAAATTTCCATAAATTGTGCTATACATCCTTATTATAAATCCATTACTGTATTTTTATTATTAAAAATTATCATTCCCAAAAACTCTATTATTCAAATCCTTATACATTCTATGCATTTGTGTAATTAATAATGTATTATTTATATTAGGTGTGATTTTTCTAAGGAAATAATTTAAATGTAGCCCTTTGGTAATTTAAAATGGTTTAAGTATATTAGAGTTGATTTTTTCTTATGGTCACCATTTTCATCAGTGTATAACAACCTTGAAGACTTTCCCCAAGGAAATTTTATATCCTTAATAACTATATTATATATGTGACACATACTCCAAATTTCTCGAGGGGTTTTTTTTCATTTATTTTTCTACCTACCATTAAAAAATATTGCATTCAATGACTATTTCCTATTTATATCCTTTCACCATAGAATCACCCAACACTTTTTCTTTATTATCATTCAATTGATAAGGGTATATTCTATTTTATTGTAAATATCCTATGTTTTTTGAGTTGATTATTGGATATTCACCTAGATAGCTAAATTATTCCATTGAATGGAGAAATATTGATATTTTGCATATAAATTATTTATATAAGGATTATTATTCGTTATATAGATATCATTATGTATGAGGTTCCTTAGAGAACATTAGGATACATATTGTTTAACCATTTTCTTCATGTTATAGATGAAATGGAATTTTTATGTGAGGAGTGAGGCCTTGAATTATATATCTCATTGATAAAGCTATAGGGTCTTAGGAGACCAACTAGACTAGATATTTAGTTTATTCCTATCCCATTTTTAATAATGTCTTTGAATAGGCCTTAATGGTATGGATATGATGTCTGGAATTATGTATTCCATCTGTCTAAGTTCAGTATTTGTTTCCCATTTTATTATTTATTTCCATTTTTTTATTTATGTATATATTTTTTTCATGTTAATAGTTATAAGGAATTATTTGATTTTTATTTCATTATATATGTTATATGACTTTCATTTCTAAGTCATCTTCCATTGTATGATACCCCTTACTAAGTGTTTGAGTTCACCCATTTTCATATTGTTTTTCTTTTCTCTAAGAAACCATGAAGTTTAATAAATGTGACATAAGGGTAATTAAGGTTAGAAATAGTTTTTTATGTATTGTTAAAATATATTTTAGGTTTTAAAAGTAATTAAATATTCATGTATGTGTCTTTTATCCAAAGACTATTAAATTGTTGGATCATTTTTGTTATGATCTTAGGTATTCAATGCCAATGTAATAATATAACTACTCAATTTTGGTATTGAATTCAAGGGTTTCACACTCCTTTATGTGTGCACTTCATACTATATAGTGGATAATAAACCATTAAATTATATTAGTTAATGTACTCATTACGTGTAATCATTGTTCCATGCATTTGATGATATCAAACATGCATATGATAAGAATAGTGAAATCCCATGGTAATTACACACTAACTATATTGATAGTTCATAATATATATATTAATCAATTACTATCCTTATCTACTAGGGTTTTTTTATTTTTATGCCATGAAACATCATATCCACCAAAAATCCAATCGGTCTATTACTCATGCTAGAATAAATTTTTGATTTTCACTACCATAATATGATGTAGAAATGATAACATCATCAAGAAAAAAGTTACCTCTAATCATAAAAGGACTTTATAATGACTCTATTGGGTTATTATAAATGGAAAAAATGCATCACTAAGTCTTTTAATACTTATATGATCCATATTCTGAGATGGTACCTATAATGATCCTTTCATAGTAATACTTTTACTTCTCGTAAACTGTGACTGGTAGCGTAAACCAACCTTTTAGGGATTTTCCACCAAATCCTATGGTAAAAAGGTTTGATTCAAAACCTCCAAAATAGATTCACAGGTTTAATTTAGAGAATAATAATTTATGTCTTTCAACTTGCCACATTGATATTAAGTCGAATTTTGTTAAAAAAAATCATATTTTGTTGGTACAAAAACAATATAAAATTATATAACATTATTATCTTTCTAACATTTAAAATAATGAATGAATTTATCCTACCCATATGATTCTATAATCCAAAAAAAATCATCTTAACTAATTTTATACTCATTACTCAAACTACCACCTCCACATGTCTATGTAAAGGTTTTTCCGCCAATAGTATTTCCCATAATAACCTTTGTATTCACTACTACTTTTTTTAATTATTTAACATTTGAGTCAATGAAAATCATTACATGCCATGATTTTATATCCAATAATAATCTTATCTTATTCTTATGAGTCTTCAATTATTTATTACTATTTGTTCCTATTTTAAACCATTCCAAAGTATGCCACTATGAATCAATATATATAAAAAATATATCTCCCATATTTTGATTAAAAATCCTTGTGGTTTTTTATGCTTAGAATATATAAGGGTGTATGTATTGGTTCAAAATCATCTCAATCTATTCCAAAATTTTCCATTTGTGAAATATAGCTTGCATGACCAAATACCACATCTCAATAGATAGTCCATCCATTATGTATGTGTAAAAAATAACTTTAACATTTTTATAAGTTTCTAAGAGCCCAATATATTATTAATCCATTTTAAAAAATGTGTAATGGATTTGGGTCACAAATCCTATAAAAATATCAATGCTTTATTCCTTAAAAATGTATCAAACTATCAATGTGAGGTTATTGAGGTGGCTCAAGCCAACCAATAGTCTGGAAAGCATATACCCAATTCCTTATGAATTTCGTATCTAATGTTGGATTACTAGGTGATAAGTTCTTGGTGGCATCCATTAACTAATTCATAATAGGTATTACTGGTAGTATTGTTATATAATTACTAATTCAAAACCATTAAACCATGGATTAAAACAAATATACATAGAAACATGAAGACACACAAGCCTTTCACCACATTACATGAGAAAAAGATCTCAACTACTCATCATTATATTTTACAAATCCACCCATAAAGGCCCTATTACAACCTCATTTTAAACTTTTATGAAACAAATATATTTAGAGCACTTAAATATTTTCTTTAACAACAATATTTAAATCTATATTAAAATATAAATACATTTAGATAATTCATTCTCAAACCAATTTCATATTAAAATATTTTTTCCTCAAAACCTTAAAAAGTGATTACTTTAATAAACATGAATACATATAGAATTCATAAAGATAGCCTTTTTATCTCCTTCAAAGATATATAAGTGGTTTAATATCCACTAAGACTACTTATACATCCTAGTAACTCATAGTTTATTATAAATATCTTAGTCACACCATTTATATATACCTTATGGGTCCTAATAAAAATTAACTGTAAGAATTGTACCCAACAAAACCAAATAATACAATTTTTTAATATCCTAACCTGAATAGTCACCCATTATCCATACAATTATCATGGCATATTATTACATAGTCATTTTCATATCCCAGTAATCATAAAATATAGGAAATAAATTTTTAGGAATAAATCATTACCATTTGGGGGATGGTTTTCTATAAAATAACATGAATGAAATATATTGATATCCAACAATAATTTATCCATGAGGTTTTCTTATATCGGGAATACCAACCAGAAAATGATTGGGAATAATACATAGTATAATTACACAAATATATTCTATGATATGAAACTTTACTATGATGGAATAATGTTCAAATAATATCAAAAAGTATGAAACTATATACATTCCAATGGTAAAGGAAGATATGGTCACAAGATGCATAACCCAAATTTTGAGTTTCCAAAAAACTCATACATGAAATGATAAAACTCTAAGATCCAACCAGTAAAATGACCCCCCGAATTCATGGATAAGTGTATATAGCTACAATTTTCCTCTATAATTGAAATATATCTTTTCATTACGTGTATCACACAACACAAAATATATAAATATATGAAGGTGGGAATGGAGGGGTGAGTACAAGACCCCATAAGATACCCCTAAGACTTTATATACACCCCATTAATTTTAAAATAAAATAGTATTTAAATTTATTTTATAAAAAAATCAATTATTACATGAAATAATATAAAATCAAGGAATTAAACATTTAAACCCCAACCAAGAATTAACAAACATCATTACCAAAAATATTAATGACTCATTCAATTAAAAATCCAATTTTCTAAAAACGTATTCAATAATATAAATAATTTAACCCTATTAAGGATGGTGTTTTTTCTATGCATGTTATATTTTAAAAATGATAGAGGTGGTATTCAAAATACATGAAAAGTTCTTAAGCTATGGAAGAATTGTCTATAATAATTCATAAGGTGTTTATTGTATATATCTAATGCCAAATTTACATATCCATTGGTTATAATGTTGAATGCTAGCCCCATTGTTATATGGAAGACTTGATACGATGAAAAACCCATCTAAATTGTATAGAGATGTAAGGATGCATTGAATATTCCTTATATGATGATAAAAAGTTTAAATGAATAATTTCAGTCATATTAAAGAAATTAAGAACCTATTTGAACATAGTCTTCAACTTGGAGCTCAAATTCAAAAAAATGTTAATGTATCTGATCATAACACTTTTCAAAACCCTGACCCCAGATGTCTGAAATTAGTTCATGAAACCTAGTGTGCAATTTTTTTTATAAATACATGCATACAAAAAAATTACACATTTTATTCCGATATAGAGGATCGATTCGGTTTAGGTTCTAGAAAATTAGATGTTGTTTAAACACTTCTTCCAAAAAAATTGATAAGGTCAAGCTTCATATTGATGTCATCATACAAAATTACTCAAAGCTAAACCCTATAAAACATATATTAAAATGTGGGGTGAGCATAAGAATGCCTAGTAAAGGTTTTTAAAACATTTAAATAAATTCCCCTTTGAAAAAAAATCTTTGAAACAATCTTAAAACGTTTTCTTAATAGGAAAACATTACTTTCGAGACACATCATCAATATTTTCATAGGTTACTTGCAAATGTTTTACCCAAAAGACCTTTTATTCAAGATATTCATGCTTACAAAAAAACCTCAAATAAAACATGAATCAAAGTGCGCATGTGTCTAAAATAAATTCATGAGATGTGCATAATTCATAAACAGATCAATCCAACTCTAAAAGCATGGTTTTAAACATAATAATTTATATCATTATTCATTTACATTTAAAAATAAATTCATATAAACATAAAATTAGATACCCTTTCCTTGTATAACATGACATTTTCATACATGATTATTATTTATGACTTCATTACCATTATCATAGAAGATTCTTAGACAAGGGATATTCTATTAGTTGAACAATCCCTTGGATGATCATTTATCATTACATAATGAGGGAATATATAATTCCAAACTTTGTCAAGGACTTTCACAATAATAGTACAAGTAAAAATCCAACATAATTGTGGTTAACTACCACACATAGTTATGAACAAATCTAGCATCATGTTCACAAATCATTTCACCTAACTCATGAGACTTCATCACTTTATCTAATGTATTGGAGCACTGTATAATTCTTGGAGCACTCGTCATGTCATTTTAAGTCCAATACATTTCTCATATGTCTTAGTATGGTCGCATTTTCATAGTGTCCGTACTACATAAGACACTTACATTCTTAATCCATAATCATTTTCATATATTCACAGACTTTAATTGAATTATTCATTGAGTGAAAAAAGAACTCGATTGGTTAGTTCTCGATTTAACAGTGTCATGTAGGAACTAAGAAAACATACCCTTACACATGTAGTAAAAACAAGTTAACATAAAATGATAGGTTATCAAATGAAATAACAACACTTGCATTAAAATATTAAGAACAAGACCATTTCCAAAACCATGTTTACATGTTTTTACATTGGGATACCCATATAATCCAGGCAGAGTTAAAATATTGAAACATAAACTATAAATAATCCGAAGAATTTCTTGTGACAATTGGGAAATACAAAGTATGTATCATTTCTTAGATAAATGTTCATGCATAAAAGAAATAATTAAACATGTGTTCCCATGAATGAATGCATATTTATGCTTGAACATGAAAACTATTATACCACTTACTTGAGAAATCAAGTTCGAAATACATGTATGTATTTATGTGGGTTTGAAAATCATGGAAAAATATTATATATACTTCTATATGTACACAAGGTGTATTCTTGAGATCTTTCATAACCCAAACAAGACTAAATAAATTCTTTCAAATGTTATATTCTTCATACTCACATTTTAAACCAATAAGGATAGGTTTTTTGAAAACTCAGTTGTTACTAAACATATATATATATATATACTTTTACACATAACTACATGTACTTGAATTATATTTAAGGGTACACAAAAAAATGTGATAATCTAGAACCCTTTCATATTGTTTCATGAATCGAAACGAAAACAATTGTTGAAAACATAAGATCACTCATCAATGTTCATAAACCCAAAATAGATTGTATGAAGAAATCGTATAAGATTTAAAAATTTCAAAATAGGTTAGAAAAAACTTATGTAATCCATGAAACTTTAAAATGGACAAGAAGGATTTTCATGTTTGAAGCATAAACCCCTTTCATATGTTATATACTCAAAATATATTTTGATAATCCCAGGTTAATTAAGGTTTAGAAGAAATTTAATACCTTTATATATATATATATATACACAATAATATAGGAGTTTTACAAAAAGAAAACATATCCATAATTTATCCCTTACCTGACTTCAGGAGTGAAACAAGGCAAGGAAGTGGATGTTTGCATGTCGAGGGGAAGAAAACAGGAAATTATGAGTACAAAAATAAAGGGTTTATATAGGCAATATACATATTATATATATATATATATAATTTTTCAAAAATAAAATTATAAATAAATACTTAACATTTGACCGAGACAAAGAAACCCGACATGTTTCCTAAAGTGAAAACTCAAAAGAATCAGTGATTAAAAAACTATTTTATATATAATGTCTGTGGAAAACATGAGTGGAATAGATAAGGTTTGTAGTAAAATAAAATAAAAATAGAAAGGAGATTGAAGATGATATATGTCAAGGATGATCCAAGAAGATATGTGGGGAATGTTGAGGAAGAAGAAAATATGAAGAAGGAGGAGAAATAGTGGGCGAACAAATGGTTGGCACGAGGTAGAAGAAGATAATGTGAAGATGAAATCCGAAGATGAATTGAAGGGTCTGGATCGATCGATCCTTGATCCGACGGCTAGGATGAGTTCATGGTTTTTATAAAATAAGGACACTTGAGATTAGATCTTGAATAAGATCACATGAATGAAGAAAGACATGGAATTTAAAACCAAAATAACGGTTGTGATTAGATCTAAGGTAGATCAGACAGTTGAAAAAAAATGCATAGGATAATCCGTGGTTGCGTGGATTCGAAGGATGAGCTGATCGGATGGCTCAAAGTCCGTGTGGCATGATCTGATGGTCCAGATTCGTTTTCTACTAAAAATCCCCATCCCACATCGAAACAAAACCCATTTCACCAATCTCTTATAACCCCGTGGCTCCTTCCATTCACTCAAAAATCTCTCTCCCCCTCCCCGGTGCCTCCCAGCACCAGATTCTTTGTAGGAGGACTTCTGCACCCACCTATGCCGCCATGCTGCCCCTCAAGGGGGCACGCTACCTAGTTCTTCTATGCGTGCTTGAGACCCGCGACATGACCATGGGCCGGCATGTTCTAAGGCTGAAGGCTAGGATTGGCCACCAAGCACGTGCTTCCTCCTTTGGCCCAGCTAGAGGGATTCCCCCCCTTGGGTTTTTTTATTAACCCACCTCCAAAATAAACCATATAATCATAGAAAGAAAGAGAAAATTACACATAATCAATTATACACCGAATATCCTTGTATAAAATATGTTTTACTCTAAACTTTGAAAGTTCAAAATATGCAGACCAAAAAATATAACTTTTAATTAATAAAATTATTCCTAAAAATGTTTTCAAATTCAAAAACAAAATGTATATTAAAGTAGACATATATACCCAAACGTTGTGATTTCAAATATCATGCTTCCGAAAGATAAGTTTAATTAAAGGAGTTAAATGATACAAATTTAATGTACTCAATCACTTAGAATATTTCAAGATGATTTTATACTTAGAAAATCATTACTTGTTAAGTTTAAAAAGGAATATTCATAATATCCATACATGAATTTAATTTATAACATCGTATACTTGTATTAACTAAACAATTAGTTAAAAAAATATATTCTTTGTGAAACCGGAATGTATAAAATATTTGAAACATTAAAAAAATAGTACTTGAAATAATTTTTGAAATCATGAAATATAAAGACGAGTTAATGACTTTAACATACTTTTTAAAATACTTCAAAATTTCAATATTTTTAAATGCTTAAAGTAGAATACCCGAGGGCTATAATTATAGCCATTGTAAATTCAACGGTCACCTAATGGGAAACGGTCTAATTTAGGCCTTATAAAAATATTATTAGGGTATTCCAACTTCAAACACTGAGACACAAAAGAAGGTGCTCTTTATCCCTCTAATTCTCAGTAAGATTACTACGGTTCTAGTTATAATGTTCTTTGTCATGGAAGATCTGATGAAAATACACTAATTTCTTGGCATGTTTTTGGTGCTATGGGGTCTACCGGTGATCGTGATTGGCCTACTTATAGAAATTTTTGGTTATTCATAGTCCTTAGGCCTTGTTTCCATGTATCTGTTTCAAGTGTTTTAAATAAATAAAAGGTCTTGTGTTTATTTTGCAGACATTGTTTAGATAAAAAGAAAATTAAGAAAAGTGTAATAATTAAAACTATTATTATTACACAAATTATGTTCGGGGTATCACATTATCCCCTCCTTTAAGGAATTACACCCATTAAATTTTATTACACCTGTTTACAACAACCAACAAAACCAAAGATACTTTACACTCGAGGTCCCCTCCCCCTGAACCACCTTTTCGGATAATCTGCTGAGGTTTCCAAGTTGATCACCAGATTAGTTCCCAATTCCTTGATCTATTTGGCCCATATAAACCATGAGAAGTTAGGGTCAAACCAATGCATAAAATATTCAGTCTTCTAAAGAGTGGAATGAGAGTTGTGAAGGTCAGAGATTTGGGAGCGGGCTACCTCCCTATAAATATCTCGAACCACCAATCACTTGAACACTTTGAAGTCATAAAGCATCCTATACATACTGAAACTCATAAACTAGAATAGATAGGTCACTCAAGTGTCACCCTCCAAGTCAGCTTCACGAAACTTCCCCAAGGCTAGGTAGTTCTTGAAAAAAGTGAAGCAAAGGAAGATAACTTCATTGTACTTCCCTCTCTGCCTATACTTTGCTAGTTGTACAGTTTCTATGCAATGATAAACATGACGGATTCTCGGGTAGGCCCAAAGGATGTTTGGGTTAAGGTTCACTTTATAAAGACATTTTCAAGACAAGTGCAGGTTGGAAAAAGGGTAGTAGTATTCTGATCATGTCTTGGTGATTATGGATTATTGAAATTCAGTAGGAAGTGATAAAAGGTTGATTGATGAACTCGCGTCTTCCATCTGAAAAATTCAAGGGACATGTTTCACTTAGTAAAGAATAACCAGATTAGAAAATATTTCTTAAAATCATAATAATATACCAACACAAAAAACATAACATTATTCATTTAACAAGGTTTGTAAACTCAAGGTGTTACATAATCATCGTGACATCTTTCCATTGGTACTATCGGTGATAGAGATTCCCCCAGTCCCCAGTCAAACAGATCCCCAAGATGGTTCCAAATTCTATGATCTCTTGGGTCCAAATGAAACACGGGTAACTAGGATCAACTGCATGTGGATATTTAAAGTTCCAAGTGAGGTAAGCATGATGTGTATGAAGTTGAGAAACATCAGTATGAACTTGAAATTGATAAAGTAAACGAATAGAATCATCTTTAAGAACTTCAAAGTCTATAATTTTACCATGAAGACTGTAGTTCAGGAGTTGGAAAAGATATGATGCTCGGAGTTCACCCTCCTATACAGCCTCTTGGAAGTCCTCCCAAGATGAAAGATTATTAGCTAGGGTAAAACACATGAAAAAACCCTCAAATTATTTTCCTTGTCGTTCATAGAACATAAATTGGGCATTCATCATAAAAATATTGTCGAGGCCTTCTCCTCGGTGAAGTCGGAGTACACGAAGAGAATTGGATACTCATTATAGGGGTTTTCATGATAAACATATATTTTCAAAAGTATTGTAGTTTTCTACACATGATTTTCCCACTAAAGTCTCTAATACTTCTATTGGAAGAGACAGAAGGTGTGATTCATCAGCCATCTGAAATATTGAGAAGTATTATGCTTAGTATGATGCAATAAAGTAATTTAAGGTTGTTCTATTTTTCCAGAGTTTCATAAACTGATCCTCAGATACCAACTATCACAACCCTAACCCTAGATGTCTGAAATTGGTGCCTGAAAACTAGTGTGCAGTTTTTTTTCATAAATCCATGCATAAAAAATTATACATTTTATTCCGATACAGAGGATTGATTCAGTTTAGGTTCTGGAAAATCAGATGCTGATGAAACACTTCTTCCAAAAAGTTGATAAGGTCAAGCTTCATATTGATTTCATCATGAAAAAATTACTAAAAGATAAACCCTGTAAAACATAATTTAAAACATGGGGTGAGCATAAGAATGATCAGTAAAGGTTTTTAAAACATTTAAAGAAATTCCCCTTTTAAAAAAACAATATTTGAAACAATCTTAAAATGTTTTCTTAAGAGGAAAAAATTACTTTTCGAGACACATCATCAATATTTTCATATGTTACTTAAATGTTTTTTCTCAAAAGACATTTTATTCAAGATATTTGTGCTTACATAAAAACTTCAAATAAAACATGTATCTGACTGCACATTTGTCTAAAAGAAATTCATGAGATGTGCATAAGTCATAAACTGATCAATCCAACTCTAAAAGAATAGTTGTAAACATAATCATTTATATCAGGATTCATTAGCATTTGAAAATAAATTCATATAACTATAACATTATATTCCCTTTCCTTGTATAAAATTCCATTTGCATACATGATTATTCTTTATGCCTTCATTACCATTATCAAAGAAGATTCTTAGAAAATGGATATTCTATTAGTAAAAAAATCACTTGGTTGATCATTCATCATTACATAATAAGGGAATGTATAATTTCATTATTTTTCAAGGCCTTGCGCTGAGACCGTATGGGTAAAAATCCAACATAATTGTGGTTAACTACCACACATAGTTGTGAACAAAACTAGCATCATGTTCACACATCATTTCACTTAACTCACAAGACTTCATCACTTTACCCAATGTATTGGAGAGCTGTATAATTCTGAGCACACCTGTTACATCATTTTAAGTGCATTAAATTCCTCATATGTCTTAGTATGGTCTCATTTTCATAGTGTTCATACTATGTAGGACACTTACATTCTTAATCCATAATACTTTGCATATATTCACATACTTTAATTGAATTATGCATTGAGTGTAAAAGAACAAGATTTTTTAGTTCCAAATTTAACAATGATGTGCAGGAACTAAAACAACATACCCTTACACATGTAGTAAGAACTAGTTCACATCAAATGATGGGTTATCACATGAAATAACAACACTTACATTAAACTCTTAAGAACGTGCCCTTTTCTAAAACCATGTTTACATGTTTTGATATTAGGATACTCATTTAATCCCAGAAAAGTTAAAAGATTAAAACATAAACTATAAATTATACAAAGCATTTCTTGTGAAAATTGTGAAATAAAAGGTATGAATCATTTATTATAGAAATGTTCATGCATAAAATAATCAGTAAACATGTGTACTCATCCATGAATGTATATTTATGCTTGAACAAGAAAAATATCATACCACTTAATTAATAAATCAAGTTTAAAATACACATATGTATTTATATGGATTTTAAAATAATGGAAAAATATTATATATAATTATAAATATACACAAAGTGTATGCTTGAGATCTTGAATTACCCAAGAAAGACTAAATAGATTCTTGCAACACTTATATTCTTTATAATCATGTTTCAAACCAATAAGGATAGGTTTTATGAAAACTCAGTTGTTACCAAAATTATACGTATATATATATATATACTTTTACACAAAACTACACGTACATGAATTATATTTAAGGGTACACAAAAAAATGTGATAAACTTGAACCCTTACATGTCGTTTCATGTATTGAAAATAAAAAAATTCTTGAAAAAAAAAATATCGAACATCAAATTTCACAAACCCAAAATAGTTTGTTTGAAGAAACTGTATAAGATTTTGAAATTTCAAAATAGGTTTGGAAAAACATATATAATCCATGAAACATTAAAATGGACAAGAAGGATTTTCATGTTTGACGCATAAAACCCATTCATGGGTTCTATACTCAAAATATATTTTGATAATCTGACATGAATTATGGTTTAGAAGAAATTGAATATGTTTATATATATATATATATATATTTCTCCATATATTCACAAGAATATAAGAATTTTACAAAAGGAAAACATAGAAAAAATGTACACCTTACCTGACTTCAGGAGAGAAACAAGGCAGGGTAGTGGATGTTTGAACATCAAGGGGATGAAAATAGGTAATTATGAGTACAAAAATACAGGGTTTATATAAGTTGTATACATATTATATATATATATATATAATGTTTCACAAATGAAAATATAAACAAATGCTTAACATTTGACTGAGACAAAACAACCAAACATGTTGCTTAAATCGAGTACTCAAAACAGTCGGTGATTAAAATACATTTATATATATAAAGTTTGTGGAAAACATGAGTGGAATAGATCGGGTTTTTATTAAAATAAAATAAAAATAGAAAAGAGATCTAAGAGGATAAAAGTCAAGGTCGATCCAACGAGAAAAGTGGAGAATATTGTGGAAGAAGAAAAGGAGAAGAAGGAGGAGAAATAGTGGGTGGACTACTGGTTGGCACGAGGTAGAAGAAGATGATGTGAAGAAGAAATCCAGAGATAAATTGAAAGGTCCAGATCGATCGGGCCTTGATCAGACGGCTAGGATGAGTCTGTGGCTTTTAAAAATGAAGGACGGTTAAGATTAGATCTTGAATAATATCGGACAAATGAGGCAAGGCCTGAGATTTAAAACCGAACCAACGACCATGATTAGATCGGAGGTAGATCAGATGGTTGATTAAAATGCGTAGGATAATCCACAATTGCATGGATTCGAAGAATGATCTGATCGGATGGATCAGAATTCACACAGTAAGATCCGACGGTCCAGATTCATTTTCCATTGAAAAACCCCATCCCACATCGAAACGAAACCCATTTCACCACTCCCTTATAAACCTAGAGCTCCTGCCATTAGCTTAGAAATATTCTTCCCCCTCCCCAGTGGTGCCCCTCAACGGATTCTTTACAGGCATACTTCTGCGCCCTCATATGCCGTCGTGCCACCCCGAGTGGTGGCGCGCTACCTGGTTCCTCATTACATGCTTGAGACCCGTGACATGCCCATGGGTCAGCCTGTGCCGAGGCTGAAGGCTAGGCTTGGCCGCCTAGCACATGCTACCTCCTTTGGCCCAGCTAGAGGGTTGGCCCCCCCTTGGGGTTTATTTTTTTATTCACCCACCTCCAAACTAAACCATATAATCATAGAAAGAAATAGAAAATTACACATAATAAATTATATAATGAATATCCTTACTTGTATAAAATATGTTTTATTCTAAACTTTGAAAGTTTAAAATACACAAACCAGACTATATAAATTTGAATTAATAAATGTTTTCATAAAAATGTTTTCAAATTCAAAAACAAAATGTATATTAAAGTAGACATATACACCCCAACGTTATGATTTCAAATATCATGCTTCCGAAAGATAATTTCAATTAAATATGTTCAATGATACAACTTTAAAGTAATCAATCACTTAGAATATTTCAAGATGATTTTATACATAGAAAATCATTACTTGTTAAGTTTAAAAATGAATATTTATAATCCCCATACAAGAATATAATTTATAACACTGTATACTTATATTAACCAAACCATTAGTTAAGAAAACATATTCATTGTGACACTATAATGTCCAAAACATTTGAATCATTTAAAAAAAGAGTACTTGAAAAATGTTTTGAAATAATGAAATATAAAGAAGAGTTAATTACATTAACATACTTTTTAAAATACTTCAAAATTTATATATTCTTAAATACATAAACTAGAATACCCAACGACTATAATTTCAACCGTTATAAATTCAATGGTCACCTAAAGGGAAATGGTCGAATTTTGGACTTATAAAAAGGAGATTACGGTATTCCAACTTCAAACACTAATACAAAGAATATGGTGCTCTCCATCCCTCTAATGCTCTGTACGGTTTCTACGGTTCTGGTTATAATGTTCTTCATCGTGACAGATCCGATGGAAATCCACTACTTTCTTGGCATGTTTTTTGGGTTGTGGGGACTACCGGTGATCATGATTGGACTAATTGTAGGAATTCTTGGTTATTCATAGTCCTTATCACTACTAAATATTTAGCTTTTTCCAACAGGGACATATCTGTTGGTAAAAGAATATTTTCTGTTGGTAAAACGTTTTACCAACACATATGTCTCTATCACTAAACTGTTGGTAAAAACTTTGTCGCTAAATGTTTTTGCGATAGGTAAAATAATTCTGTTACAATTATAATAATACCAACAGATAATACATATGTTAGTTAAAGTGTTTAGCAACAGATTCTTATAACAAATTTTTCTATTGGTAATAATATTTCCAACATATAATATCTATTTATAAATTACATTTGAATAAAAATTATAAATTTTTATCGCTAGTAATATTTTATATTATATTTATTAATTTATCATTTATAACTAATCTATTTTAATTATTAAACCAAAGATGATTTACACGAATGTTAAAACTTAGAAATAAATAATAATTATATTAATAATGAAATTTAATACAAAATTAATCTATATAAAAATGTAGGATCTAACCCCAAACACATTCCTCACCCCCCCAAGTACCAGTGACTCATCCATGTCTGAGAACCACCAATGACTCAGTACTAGTGAGCCAGCTCCAGCACCAGTGACTCATCCATGCCTCAGGACCAGCGAGTCACCTCCAGCTATACCACAACCTTTAGCACAATCGCACCAGCAATCCATCTGTGCCCCGGAACCTGCAAGCCAACTCCATCACCAGAAAGAAAACTCAAGCAGCTGCAATACCACATCTTTTAGCTCTATGATCTCCACCACACACAAGCAAAGATCATACCAAAAAATGATCTAACTTCGATACCTGCAAGAAAAAAATCGAGTTTGCTCTAATAATAGCAAGAAACCTCAAGTCGTTGCTATTCCACACCCTTTAGCCCCAATATCTACATCATGAAAAACCAGAAATCATACCCAAAAACCAGCACAAAATATTTTCATGAATTGATACCAAAATAGAAGTAAATTGAAGTATAACAAAAATAATTTTCATAGTGAGCATTTTTCATCACCCCTATCAACATCTCAAGGACTTAGAAAAGGACCCAAAAATTTTTACTTAGTAAATTAGGTAGATCCAATGTATTATGTTCAGTGAAACAAGAAACCAAACAAGTTTAAGCTCATAAAAAATAAGATTAAAACACAAAATTCACTTTTTCCTCAAATTTTGAATGTATCATGTCCATCTCTTGGAAGCCTTAAATAATGAATCTCACATCTAGAAGGGTAAAGATGATTCCCAAAATTCTTCCTTTCTCTTTGAATACCTGATTTGTTGGGTAAAATGGAATATAGTGCAGCTTTGAAGAGTGGTATGGAAGCTACTAAACATCATAATGATTTTATGGTTAATTTTTTTGATGAACTGATAATATTGGAATAAGTAAAGATTTTATGACTCTAAACCAATAAAAATAAACTAATTGCAAAATATATTCCTAAATTCTAGGAATTCCAAATGAATGTAACATCATTGACCAAATCACAAACTAGTGGAAAATTCAAGTAAGGAATCCTTTCATAATTCTCATAGAAAAATAAACAAGAATTTACACAGACTAATTAACCTAAAATCAAGGTCAAAAACATGTGAATACAATTCCAAAACATAGGAATTTACTAAGTTCATAAGAAATATAAACCAATAAAGGTGAACTAATTTGGAAATAGATTCCTAAATTCCAAGAATTCCAAATAATTATAATGACACCAGTGAAAAAATCACAAAACAATGGCAAATACAAGTAACAAATTCTTACATAATTATCATAAAAACAAAAATAAGAATCTTTACATCTTGATTTATCTAAATCTAGAATTAATAAATGAGAATAATATTCTAAAACATTGTAATTTACATAGAAGATTTACACATATCATTTCCAGAACCAATAAGCATGTTCTTGTCACAAAGAATCATCTACAACAATAAACAAAATGAGGGCAGCAACAAGTTAAGATTAAAATAATCATAACAGAATTTATTTATAATAGTAATTAGAAAATGGGTTTTAGAATACAATTTTTTTGAGATATTCAACATGGTTAGAGGGTTGAATGTGGTGCCTAAACTTCTAGCTTTCTCTTTGAACACCTGGTGTGTAGGGTAAAAATGTTTGTCATCCATGCACAATGGAAGTAAAGATTCTATGACTCTAAGCATATAAACATAAATTAATTCCAAAATGGGTTCCTAAATTATTGGAATTCAATGTGATTTTAATAGTGACCAAATCATAAACTAGTGGAAAATTCAAGTATGGAATGCTTGAATAATTCTCATAGAAACACAAATAAGAATTTGTATGGATTGATTCACCTAAAATTATGGTAAAAAACTTGAGAATACAATTCCAAAACATAGAAATTTACCAAGTTCATAAGAAATATAAACCAATAAAGTTGAACCAATTCAGAAATCGATTCCTAAATTCTAGTAATTCTAAATGTTTATAATGACACCAGTGAAAAATCAATAAATAGTGGAAAATATAAGTAACAAATGCTTTCATATTTCTCATATAAATAGAAATAAAAATCTTTAAATATTGATTTATCTAAATCTAGGACAAAAAACATGATAATGCGATTATAAAACATTCGAATTGACACAACATATTTATACCTGTCATTTCCAGAACCAATGAGCAAGTTCTTGACACAAAAAATCATATACAACAATAAAGAAATGAGGGCTACATCAAGAAAGGATTAAAAGAATCATAAATTTTTTTATAACAGTAAACAGAAAATGGGTTTTATAATAGAAAAAATTGAGATATTCAACATGGTTAGAAATAGAAAATAGTTTCTATACAACGTAAGAAATCAAAACATAACCAGAAACAAAACATTCAATGATTTTAGATTCATTAATGTTGTCAAACAGAACCTAAATAAATGTTCAAAACATCAATTCAAAAAAAAGGGGGGTATCAGGAGAGAGCAAAGGGAACACATCTAAAGTAAAAAACAGATAGTTTCACGTATCCATGGTGATTTTCATGTTTTAAGATGATTGACATGAGCATGCATAATACATTAAGAGTGTCACATATTACTGATAAAAGGAGGGGAGGAAACTTATAAACCTTCAATTCTTTATAATTCAAATAGTTCAAGTAAAAAAATTATGATTTTTATGCCTTGTGAGAGAAGACATGTTATTGCTTCAACTCAAACCCATAAAAGCAGGTCCTGCTCTAATATCTCTTAATAGTTGAAATATAAAAGATATAAAAAATTCCCAATATATGGAACCTCAAAAAAAGGCTAAGCCAACTTAAATAAAATATAATTTCTTTTTATGTCCAAACATTCTTACCAAGATATTATTTTCACTCTATTCTTGATGGAAATATCTACTGGAAAAAAGTGATGGAAATGAGGGGCAATTGAGTCGCTACTAGAAACTATTGGGCTAATGGGATTGTGGTAACAAGATTACTTGACTCTTGATTGGGATGGCATGTCACATGTATCAAACCAGCTAGGACATCGATCTAAATCTAAAATATAAAATTAGAGGTTTATAATTCATTAATATAATATAAACATGAAGGCCTAAATGAAATCCTAAAAACCTCATAGCATGCTTAATTATCTTTGATCCATCTACAATAGTCCCTTTAAACATTTTTGTAGCTCACTATATGCATTTCATACCCCCTTATCCATATATAACTATAGAATAAAGTATTTAATGGTTATTGTTTGTGAATAAAAATTTCTAAAAATAGTATGAATAAGGTTTACTGAATTTTAATGATACTTTTAAAAAAAAGTGTTTATACAATTTATCACTTACGATAGGAGATTTTATTAAAATGTTTCTAGATTGTTTATTAAAAAAACTGACACAAATATAAGTGTTTAAATATAAAGGTAAAATAGACATCACTTGTTTTTTAAGAAACATCTATCAGAAGTGATATAAACATTTTTCAATAAGTATCATCCAATGCAATCTAAACCTTGTTCTTCGTAGAAAGTGAAAAAAATTACTCTAAAAATTCCAAGCAATGCAACCATTGATAAAAAAAAATGAATTACTTTCATCATTGGTTAAAAGAATCATATATAAGTTTATAAAAATATTCATAATGTTTAATTTATTTTTAACTCTTATTAACTAGTTAAAGGCTTCTAACTGTTGAAATAATCATAGGCTTTCCACCACTGTATTGCAAATAGATCTAAACAGATCATCAAAAATGTTATATAAAACAGAAAAGAGATAAAATTTCAAGAAATTCCAAAATATTTAGCTATAATATAAAGTACAAATAACTTTTAACTCATTGACACTTAGAAAACTAAAATTCCTAAGCAATGGATTGAATCAGAATTCCTATCTATTACTCCCTAGAATAGTCCATAGAAACAATTAATAGAAAAGCTAAAAGTAAAAATATTATGTACAGGAAAAAGAGTAGACTGAATCATTACAAATTCCAGGAAAATTAATAGTACCTAGGCATTAGATCCTAAAAAAATGCCAACAAAAATAAACGTATTAGTCAATCAAACAAATAATACCTTAATAACCATGACATTGTGTTTTCCCTCTATCCCTTCTAGACGGGCTGCCAAAATGGTGATTCAAAAAACAAAGTAACATCCCCCAAGCATCCAAAATTAGCTAACAAAAGTTGTCTCGGTGAGAAATTATTAACATATTGTTGATGCAAACAATCAATTTCCTATGGAAGTCTATGTACATAACCATAGATTTAAGAGATGGGTTCTAAAAAAATAGAGAAAGAGATGGATTAAAAACAACACTTACCATCCCAACCCATCCCTTACCCTCTCCCACATGCACAATCAAGTATATAAAGATGATAAAAGAGAAAAATCTCATGAAAAAGAGGGAACCAGAATGAAGCTCTCACGCCACCTTCTAATAAGAGGAGGAAACATGTAAGAGGGAATGAAAGTATATTGTTGATATTTTCTTTCATGCATATGTTATTGTAGTTTTGAAAACAAGATTTCTATAATTCAAAGTAAACAAAACATATAAAGTAGTAAATATAGAAAATAATTTATGTTCTTTTGAAAAAAATTTATGTTCACGTGGTGGGATCGTTATAGAATTAACTATGAAAGAATTAAAGTATAATTAGTGTGAAGGAGAAATATAATCCTAAAATAACCACAAAAAGTATTCATAGGACACATTCTCACTGAACAAAGATCCCACAATAAACCCAAATTGAGGGGAAAGTTAATATGATCAGTCAATTCATATGAAAAACATCAAGAAAATAAAGCAGGTAAAAAACTCAAAAACTAAAAAAGTAGAATAAATAACTGATCGAGACCCCTTTACCAGGTATTGGTCTAACCTTCATCACTGTCACAGTGCCTGTTGACCAATGGTTATTAATTTCACCTCTATTTCACCCTTCCCCCCCACAAGGGGATTTTGTGTGTGGATGTCAGCCGAGAACAGGGAGGGGGTATTCATTAAGGAGGTCTACATGACGGCGGCTGAGAACAGGGAGGGGATATTCATCGAGGAGGTCTGTGCGATGTTGTCTGAGAACAGGGAGGGGGTATTCATCAAGGTGGTCTGCGTGATGAAATCTGAGGGTGAAGTCGGTAGGGAAAATGGAGGCGATATTCATTGAGGAGGTCTGTGCGATGAAGACATGGAACAAATAGGTTCACGAGGAACGTTGGCTATGAGGAACATTGGCCACGAGGAACACCAAATACGAGGAATGCTTATGTGGAATAGATAGGTCGGGTTTAGGGAGGGGTCATAGGGAACGGTGGGGAACGATGGGGTACACTGGGGAGGCATATTAGGGTTTTTTTTCTTTTTTTCATATATATATATATATAAAGTAGAAATAGATAACTAACCAACCAATAGAAGATCATATATATATATATAAGAAAAAAGTAAATAATTTATATAAAAAATTATATTCTATAAGGATTATGGATATTTTAATTAATTAAAAAATTACGTATATTTTAATTAACTCTAAATTTTTATTATTAAAATGATATACTTATAATGGTTAATATATATATATATATATTCAATTTTTGGTAAAATATTTGATATTATTGAATAACTTATTGGTAATGGTTTTTTTAATGGAAAAATATGTGTTGGTAACAATAACTAATAACAACAGATTCATTTATCAGAAAATAAATTGTTGGTATTATCATTATTGGACAACAGATTTAAATGTTAGTAAAAGATTTGTTGGTATTGAACTAATAATATAAACAAATATATCTGTTGGTAAAATTAATTGTTGGTACCTATAGTTAATATCAACAAAATTGAATTTCAATTGGAATTAATCATTTTTACCAATAGAAATATTATCTGTCAGTAATTTTCTGTTAGTAAAGGTCACTTTATTTGTAGTGTAGGCCTTGTTTCCATTTATCTATTTCTAGTGTTTTAAATGAATAAAAGGTCTTGTTTTTATTTTTCAGGCATTGTTAGATAAAAAGAGAATAAAGCCAAGTGTAATAATTAAAACTATTATTATTACCCCAATTAAGTTCAGGGTATCACAATACTATTTATACTTGACCTATGTCTTTCAGGATATCATAAGCCTTTATCATAAGACATTAAGATATCATATAACTTTGAATTGAAGCATGAAAAATAGTTGAAGCATGAGTGTAAAATTTTGTTCAAGAATATATATCTTCACAATAAGACTTCATGAATCACATTAATTCCACAAAAATCTTTGATCTAATTATATAACTTTAAAATCATATGTTTTAGAGTCACATATAGGCTAAATATAAGACATAAACACTTAGAGAAATATGAGAGTGATGCTGTATGAAAAATATGGGATTCCAGAATTAATATTTGGAGGAATTAGAAAAAAAATAGATGATGAAAGTGTGATGTTCTTCATGAATCAATCATAGAGATTAAACACATTTCATAGTCATTTATATGATCAAATGGGATATATCATATGTGGATGAAGATTCTATTTATGGGAGAGGTATGAATTTACTAAATAGATCCCACATTATCATACCTATGTTGAAATATAAATGGAACTAAAAGAATTTTTTATACAGATATGTTTGAATAAAAAAGACGACCATGATAATTTAAATATCTCTTGGGGGAAACAAGCAGATCCATCATTCAATTTTAATTGATGAGTTGAATGTAATGAATATTGATGTTTATGAGGTTGAATGGGTCAAGATGGGAGATAAAAAATCTAGGGAGGTTTTGATTACTAAATATTGGCAAAATAATTATGTAATACTTTATGAAAAAAAGTAACAATAAATAAAGAATGATAATAATTGATAATATAGGTTTTTTTTATAAAGATAAAGGACAAGTTTTTGTATTTAATAATAACTAGAAACATTAATAATAACAATAGGTGATTACTGTGAAATGAATTAGAAGAATATCACCATCAAGAGTCTGTTTGGAGGTTCATATAGTCATCAATAATCATTCTTCAAGAGTAGAGGTTTTGATCTTTATGAAGCATGATTATAACAAGTTAGTGCCTATATTTGTACGTGTTCATAGTCATAATCTTGCTTGAGTTTCTTTTGATAAAAAGAAGTTCACTATACACATGGTATAATAACCATATTTGAAAAGAGATGTAGTAATCCATAAGGAGGGGAATGGTATTAATAAAATTGTTATGGATTTACTATTTCTACATCTATGATTCCCTTTAGATGGAGGTGCTAAAGAAGCATGAGTGTGAAGGGTTTTGAAATTATTGTACACACTAATTCACCCCACTCTTAGTGTCCTTCACCCTTTGTGTGATCCAATTTTTCTATTAGAGTATAGGAAAACCTTATTGTTTCACTTTCAAGGGAATAAGATAGATAAACACAATAGTATTAATTAAAAATTAATCCCAAAGTTTGATGGAAAAGGGTTATCTTCATGGAATGAAAGAATAGTTCCACACATTCCATTTCTAGGGATCGACTTTCTTAACTCTATGCAATATGGATTCACTATTATATATAAATCTTCAGTGTAACCCCTAACAGAAAAAAGGAACATTGAAAACGATAGTAATTATAGGAATGCCCTCTTATCATCTTTATTTGAAAAGGAGATGACAATGTTAAGGGGATTCAAAATAAGTAATATTATCAAAAAGATCCTCCACAATATTTATGAGGGAAATAAAAATGTAAAATAATAAAACCTATAAAATTGTCAACAATAGTTTACCGATATTAATATGCATGAGGATGAGACTATTATTGTGTTTTCCACCATAGTAAATCTATTTGTCAAGAAACTTAGAGGGTTTGGAGAAAATATCAAAGACTCCACTATGGTAAAGAAATCAAAGAGGATCATACTTAAAAATTGGATTCAATGATCTTAGCTCTCAATGTTTGAGATCTTAATTTATTCAATATTGATAAATTCCAGCGTACTCTCATGAATAATGACATGACAAGAGGAATTGGAAATAATGTAAAATAAAATAAGGATAAAAGAATTTTATTTTAAATAAATCAAATATATGAACTTTTAGGAGAAACCACACTGCTCGATTGAAGGATATTTCAAGGAATATTATGAGAAAACACTTTATCTCATGTTAAAAAATATAAAAAGGTGGAAAAGGTCAACAAAGAGGTAAAATATCTTATAAATGTTTTAATTGTGCAATGGTTGGTTGTTTCTTTGTTAAATGTCCAATGAAACGTAGAAGGGAAGATGGTAATGAGTAAGATTCTCACAAAAACACTACATGTGATCTATCATATTCTCTTCCAAAAGAAATGAAGTGGATTTCATATAGTTCATTCAGGTGTAAAATTCTACCTATTTAGAAAGTTTTTATTAATAGTAAAGAAAGTTTTGGTGAGGAGGCTCCTAGAGATGAATGTCAAAAAGTATTATTGGAATAATATGAAAGAGAGGTAATCCCATAAAAAGATGAATTTCAATAAAATAGAGAGTTTTCTATAGAGAATGGAGAGAGTCATAATGAATATTCCATGAAAATGAAAATCAAAATATGTTTGAATGGAATTTGAAGACTGAGAGGATATAACACTTGGTGGAAAACATAATCAAACAATAAAAGTAAACATCTTGGTAATAATTACTTTACAATAAAAATGATTTTAGATTTTAAATATTTATTTTTTCAAAATATGAAAAATCATTGAATTCATGAATTCACCATTATCTTAGGAGATAAGAAAATTGATAAACTCAGAAAGAATATTACGAGACCAAGAAGAAAGTTGAATAAAATTAAATGTAAGGAATATAATGTTCTATATAATAAGGATAATGTTCTAATCAAACCAAAACAAGTAGATATTCTATCTAAGATTAGATATATTAAAAGGGAGACAATATAAACTAATGAAACATATAATATATAATAATCTAGTAAAACTAAAATTTCTAAAGAAAGAATCAAATATACTCAAATATTGAAAAAAATATTTTCTAAGAAAAGGTCCTTTATAAAAAAAATATATTCAAAGAATAAATCTAAAGGAGGACCTGGTGAGATCCTCTAATTTATGGTATAAAAATAAATAATACTAATAACCATTTCTGCAGTTGAAATTTTATAAATACCCATTGATCAATGGTATTAGTGGTGTTATGGTATTTTTTTACATTTGGATTAAAACAGATGGTATAATATGCCTCTTATTAGACTAATAATAGTATATGAATTAAGAAGAAAACAACAAGCCTAGGTGAGAACCTGAAAACAGAATCAATCATTTGAAAAGAAGGCTGAAGTGAGAAGCAGTTTTAAATGGTTGAAAGAGGAGAGTGGAAGATGTTATCAAGAAGGAAACACTTCAGATGTGTTTGTTTTATTCATTCCTTCTTATATTAATATCTTTCATAGGGTTGGGAATGATTGGAATCAATGATATAATAGTAAACTAGAAAATCTAGTAGAAGTATAATTTAATGTATAAAAAACTGAGAAACCATATTTCATTGATATTAAATGTTCATATCACATGTTATCTGATATTAAAAACCATATTTTATTGAAATAAAGTTCATGGAGCTGTGAAATTTAGAAATTATAGGACTCTCAAAAATAAAATTCATTAGAGCACATGATATTGGTAAGAATCAATTCATCCCTTAACTATTTTGTATATTGATTGATTAAATATCTATTAAGTGTATTACACCTATGTGATATTGTAAATGATGTTATTTTCATGATAATTGTTTGCAATGTCAAAATATTGAAAGATAGATTAATTGTGAAGAATGGGATGAAAACCCCAAGCAACCTATTTCAGTTTGGAGTTGTATGTACAAGATATTATCAAAGTTAGCAAGTGTAATGTGATTTAAGGATTAGAATACTATATCACATTGGATAAAATAATATGAATAAACTAATTAAATAATAATTGGTGAGAAAAATTCCCATCATCAAAGAAGATACATCTTCAGTTAGTAAAACATGTAAGAAAGGATATTTGGTTGTAAATGTTCACAGCTGATAAGAAATTAAAACTTCAGAACCTCTAGAGATGATTAATTCTAATGTGTGTGTTCCCATGATAATAAAACTAATAGTTTAAGTTATTTTATTACATTAATTGATGTCTTTTCAAGGATGGAATGTTTCATGTTTATTTCACTCAAATCATAGTAATCACATGGGTTCAAGATTTATAAAGGGATTGTAAAAAAGAAAACAATATTTTCTTTAGTGAAGTTGATATAAAATAATGGAACTGGGCATGAAAATAGAAAATTTATTTATAATTTTAAAAATACACCATCAACCATGAGTTTAGTGATCCTTATATAACTCATTAAAATGATTAGGATGAAATAAATAATATCATTTTATAATAAATGGGTATAACAATGTTGATAAAACATGAAACATAAAGATTTTTCTGGATACAAGTCATCACAACTATGGGAATCATTAAAAATATATGTTTCATGAGACAAAAAATTTAAATGAAACATTATTATATAGGGTTTATAATGAAACCAAATTTGAAACCCTCTAGAGAATTTTAAAGTCCATGTATCCTTATAAAAAATCACATAATGTGATGAAAAACTGACTAAAAATATGAAGATGGATTATTCCTATGTTATAAAACAAAGAGAAGTTCCTATAAGAGAAACAATTAGAATTCAAAAAAGTTTGTGATTACTGGTGTAATAATTAATAAGGATTAATATGGATTATTAAGAATAATATTTTTCAATAGTGATGATGATGCTAAAATATCAGGATATGTGGATAAATTAGTTGAAAGCATAGAGCCTTATATAGAAGGGGAATATTCAGATGTCTTGAGTGATGAAAAATATATTCAAAAGTCAAAATATATTTTTTCCAGTAATAAAATTGAAGTGTATCCAATAGTATCTATTAGTTTACAAGATTTGATTTCCAACATTTGGGTACTTTTGACCCTTTATTTTAATCATTGTTTTTTTGGATCTTGTTTCCGGTTGTTTCCAAGTACTATAGAAAGATATTATAAGTTTAAGGGCTATACATGATTGACACATGATTAGGGAAAACCATGTGGTTTTTCCTAGAAAACCATGTGCCCTATTTAATGGTTCTGAAGGGTGATGCAAGGTTAGTGCATACCGTATGACCTCCCTCTCAAATTGAGTGTCAAGGGACTGTGGGGATTTCAAGGATAGTATATATTTTTTCAAACACTACATCTAAATTATAAACTCTTATCTAGTGGTCTAGGGGTTGTTCATGGATGGCTCACATTTCTTCTAACTATGTATCCAAACCATGCTTCTCTTAGGCACACAAATAGTTGTAGTCATGATTCCTAACCCAAAAAAGCATTCTACTGAGATTTTTAGTCTTATAAAATTCTTAATTATGTCAAAACACCCCATTTTGGATTCCAATTATCTATTAATCAAACCTAATTGTACCCTTTGTCTTTTGGAGGATCTCTAGATATGATTTTTTCTCTCAGACCCCTTCTATTATCGAATTGAAGTACTGGTGGATGGGATTTAACCCTATCAGATAAATGTGTTCTCTCAGTTATAGAATTCTAATTTCCTATTTTTTATTATTCTTTGATAGTGGTAAATCCTCATGTTTTTTCATAGATAGGAAGTTCAATTTGGTGAGTTGCAACCCTTTTTATTTTTCAATTGTCTTCATCACCTTCTACTCTCCATTGTTTCTTCCTATTTCTGGTGATTTCTTGATTGCGTGACAATGGTAGGTGGTTCTATAAGTCTATTACCTTCACTTTAATCATTTATTTCTTTCTTGGTTTAAAATTTATTTTTAAATCAATTTATATACCATCAATTGAGAATATCTTGATGAATGATTTGAAACAAAATGTAATTGGTTAAAAACCCCTTCTTCAAAGGAATTGAATTTTTTGTGGATTTTTAATAAAGATAGATTGAATTGAAATTTATTTTATGAAATTATTAGGAATTGATTATTGAGAAAAATTACAAAAATTAAGGATGATTTGAATGAAAATAACTTAATACAAACCCTTGATTTTATTTTGAAATTAAAATGGAATCTTGAAAACTAAAATTTTTAATTTTAACTATGAATATTGAATTGATTGAGAAGAATTATTTTTCTATTATTGTTTGATTGATTTATTTATTGAAAGAACATATTATATTGAATAGTTAGTGGGTGAATAATATAATCACACTAGTAATCTAACTCCCTAGTAATGGAATGATGACAACTCTAACTAAACCAAGTTTAGAAATACATCCCATGATAGTGTATTGATTTATTTTAACATAATGGAATGAGCCTTAGGGATATGTGAATACTATGAACTATTATTTATTTATAGAGTAGGGAAAGGATTCTAGAGTTATGAACTAATGAACCTCAGGTAATATGAACATGGTGATTTGTTAATATTTGGTTATTACATTACACCGTTTATTGAAATCATGTATTCATATCTTTATATTTTATAAAAAAATTCATTTAATGTTGCTTTTGATATACCAACCATTTTTTAATCAAATGATTTGAAACTGTGTTTTGGATTAAATGTGAAAATGATATACCATTCTTTGTTTAATCAAAACTTAAATCACAAATGTTTTAATTGTTAAGGAATTTCTTATCGAACATTTTGTGAAATTCTAATAGTATATTTTTTCTCACACCCAACCTTTACCTTTTTGTATTTGTAGATTTTTATAGCAGGTCCAGGAAAGGGGATAACACTACTTATAGGTGGTTGGTTTGATTGATTATCATGACCTCACATGATTGTGGTGACTAGTTGAACTATGATCCACTTGTTACATGGGGTTCTAGTGACTTTTTATTTATTATTACTGTGTCATTTTTTATGATTTATCTCATTAGGTATCTTTATCTATCTTTTCATGGTACTGTTTTCCTTTAGGATAGTTTTGAATATTGTATGTTCTCTATTTTTCATCAAATTATTTATATTTATTATATATTTTTCTAGTGAAATCATTCCTTGTGACCATTTTTAGATTACCATGCTCTAGTCACTAGCCCTTGGAGATCAGGAAATCCTTTCATCCTGTGTCAGTTCGGAGTTTGGTACTAGTGTACCAGGGAATCTAGGTTAGTTAATAATTTTTTTATTAGAGGTCCAAGGTTGCGATTCTCTCTTTGATGTTGGTATACATTCTCGGATGTCCTATTAGATTTGAGGTAGGATTATTATCACTCAAGGGGTAGTTATGAGTGAGTTCCTTTATATCCCTAATCACAGTGAGCATTAAGTCACCATGGGTGTTTGGTGGAATCATCTTTGAGGAATAAATTGATTTAATTCTAGTGTTTATCTATAATTGACCTGAGTATTTAAAAATCCCCAACTTGAACTTTATCTGATAGAACTTAGACTCTGCAATTCCTTGATTTAGTTGATTGTTTGAGTATCCTTCTTGATATTTTCATGTTGTCTATTGATATTTTTTTACCATGCCTCTATGAATACATTTGAAAAGGCCACTGAAGGAAGTTAGTGGTGAACCATAGTAATAGAATCATCCATTTGATGAGACCCTTTTTTAGATAATTATATATATTGTTCAAGCTCTGGGATACATATCCACACTTATTCCCATTTAGGCTTCAATGGTTAAACCTTGAAGGGATGAAACTGGAGATCACATTATGTGTTTATTCATCAAGAAAACCACCATATTTATAGGGAAAAAATGATATGCAATATATATAGGATTGGATGTAAAAGACTTAGTTTTTTTTAGTTATTGGAAATGAAATATTTGATAGAAGTCAAATGTTCTCCCTTTAATATTCAAGGGACTATTAGGTTGTAGTGGGATTAAATAGTTACAGAGAAGAAACATGAAGTCTTTAAGTGTAATGAAATTAAATATCTTTTCACAAATTATTTATATCTAGATTCCATTAATATCTTATCCTCCACTAAGGGGATATAACTATGACACAATATTCAAACCTATTTACTAAACATGTTAAGTTCTCTCCAGTGGTAGTGAATAATGAGGATTTGAAGGCACAAATAATTGAAATTTTTCATTGACATGAAATCGTATATTAGGTTTTCATATTGAATATCACCTCTTATACTGATGTTCTGGATAGAGCTTTAAATGATTATATTTACCTTTCAGGTAAGTTAGGGTTCACAAGAGTTCCTTTTACTCATAGTGGATGTTTAGTTGGTTACATTAATGAAATGAAGAAGAAGGATGAGTCTCATGGTGGATATTAATATTATAAATAATCTAAATATTTTATAGTTTTTATAAGAGGCCCATTTAATTTATTTAAATGTGGAAAGATGAGGAATTCAAAGTGGGTTTGTACTGAGGAATCAAATATATCTGGTTTGTGCAGTTTCTTAGGCTCCCAGCAGAATATCTCTCATGTATTTTATACCCTATACAGTGTATCAGGCTCATCCACACTAAAATTTACTATGTTTCAATAATATTATTAAATATCTAAGGGGTTCTAGACACATGTATTTAGAATGAATCTTCTTCATATAGTGGATGAGTCTCCCAAGGAAGGTGATTTAAGTTTAGTGATAGTGAGAGGTACCATCAATATAAATTCATCTTTAGTGACTTGTCTATTTTATAGTGTGGGATATTATTTTTTTGTTACTGACATGCATTGTGGGTCTATTAAACCTTTCTATGAAGATTATGTCATCTTTGATGGATTTTGACATACCATTCAAAATAAAGAGAGAGTAGAGTCTCTGATATCACTCTTATATCTTCTCATTATCAGTTATCAACCTCATCTGGTATTTTCTGGGTCTCAACATAAAACCTCAAGATGTAATTATTGGTATGTATTGGATAATTACATATAAATTATTTATTTACTATTTTCTTCTACAGGTATCATTTACTTCACCCGATGAGGCATGCCATGTTTTTTAGGGAGAATGTAACCCAAAGTTGTGTAGATATGGACCACCATTTTCAGAGATGGGCAAGGAGAAATCTCTATTTATTTTTGACCCAGAGCTGGAATAATTGTTTGGATATCTCCCTTCTGTGGTCTTCATGTTTCCTAATGTTTTTTTATCTAAATTTTCAATCCTACAATTTGTAAGGGATATTGATTATTCTTTTGACTTGGTACCAGGTACAAAGCCTATATTTGTTACCTATTACCATATGAATCAAGAATAACATAATGATTTAAGGACTTAATTATATATATTTTTTTGAAAAAAGGCTTCATTCATCTGAGTGTGTCTCATTGAGAAGTGCCTATGATTTTTATGAAGAAAAAATGATGAAATCCTTCACATTTATGTGAACTATAGTTAAATAAAATAAGACAAGGTAAAGAAAAAATATATATTTCCATAGATTTATGATTTATTTGGTCAGTTGAAGTGGGTGATTTACTTCTAGAAGATTGATCTTGGAAGTCATTATCACCAACTCAGAATTAAAGATTCTGATATCCTGAAAGCCACCTTCTAGAGTCAGTTTTTCCATTAACAGTACCCTATTAAACATTTTGGTCTGATCAATGATCCCAAATATTTCATGATTCTAATGAACATGATATTACATGAGTATCTGGATTCATTCATGTTAGTGTTTTTGGATTCCATTTTGGTTTACTCTAAAACCATGGAAGATCATGTGCATCATCTGAGAGCAGTTATGGAAATTTTGATAAATCATTGACTATACAATAATCTTTCAAAATGTAATTTTAGGATTCTTTATGTGAATTTAGTGGGTCATGTGATATCAAAATATTGTATTTTATTTGATCATGATAATGAGACGATGATTATGACATTGAAACAACCACACAATTTTTTGAGATTCATAGCTTCTTGGTATGGTGTCCAAATGTGTTTGCTGTAAGCGGCATACGGAGGAGACTTCGGTGCATTTGTTTTTTGATAGCGACTAGGCACACGAGGTATGGTCCTTCTTTGGTGCTTTCACGAGTTTTGATATTCCCGACATGGCAGATCAACCCTTCCTAAACCGTTGGTTTCACGGATCGAGTGATGCGGGCCCGGAGAGAAGAGCGCGTGCACTGGTGTTTAACGCTGGATGCTGGAGTTTGTGGCATGCTCGTAACAAGTTTTTGCACGAAGGGGTGTCCTCTTCTGCTCGTTCAATCATCTTCTGCATCAGGAACCTTCTTCTAGATATGGTTGTTGTGCTCAGTTCTTGGAGGGAGGCACCCACTCTGCAACGTCTTCTTCCCACAGTTTATCATCCTCCTCTGGCCCCTGCTTCGAGCTTCGGTCACTAAATCCGCTGGCTTCCCCCGTGTCACGGCTTCAAGCTCAACACTGACGGCTCCTGTCTTGCGGGTGACATCAGAGGAGGGGGACTCGTTCGTGATCATAACAGTTCGGTTTTGTTTTCTTTCTCCATTCAGTTGGGACAGGGTACACTACTCCTTGCAGAGGCGAAGAGTATGATGATTGGCCTACAAGAAAGCATCAAAAGGGGTGTGGTTCTAATGGAGGAGGAAACGGATTCCTGGATACTCTCAAATTCCATTCAGGGCATCGGGAGCGTTCCTTGGTCTATCTAATACATTATCCGGAGGTGTCGGGGTTTCTTGGGTACTATGACTAGAGTTTCTCATACCTAGCGGGAAGGAAAAAAAGCTGCTGACTACCTGGCGTCTGTCGTCTCAACAGGCATGGAGGATCCTTTCTTTCATAACTCTATTAGCATGAAAGCAATAGGGATCAACATCATTTGAGGGGATGCTCTCGGCCTTCACTACTTTAGGTCTCCATAGCCTCTGCTCTTGTCTTCTCTCTTCTCTCTTCCTTTTCTGTTGTTTTTCTTCTTTGTTCGGTTTGGATGTTTTGGTCCTCAACTTTCTTTTGACGAAAATAATAAAAAAAATGGAATTTTATGGTAATGTGACATATACAAAATAATAAAACATCAGAACATAGTGGTCAAATACCACAAATAGTTTTGAATAAATAAAGCATCAGGGTCATGCATAACCTATATTCATTAATTGTAACATCATAATTTTTAATGAATATTGAATCAAGTTCATTCATAGTACACATAATCTCACAAGATTCATCACATTATCCAATGATTTGGGGGGTGAAAAATTACAGTCCCAGTTTTCACATTATAAATTGATCATATTGATGCATGCCACATAGAACTTATAACAATCGTAGTTAGGAAATAGACACATGAATAGGATTGGGTTTCATAAATTATTTTTAAATAATAATTTCATGAATAACCTTTGGGGTTCCCAAATTATTATGTTAAATCATACATTGTCCTAAAATATCATCGATCTTTAGTGTAAGAGAAACAACTCAAGAGGATTCAATGCGATGTTTTGGAAATTAAATTCTTTTTAAAAAATCATTATAATGGGATTAAAAAATTAAAAAGGCTATAAATATGCATATCACTAAAAAGAAAAGGGAATAATAGTTGAATTAAATTTTAAGGACATTAAAGGAAATTCATATTATTAATGATAATATAACACAAAATAATGAATTAGGTTTGAGAATCCCCTTACATTAAATCCAGATTTATTTCATCACATTTCGACCTCCGGAATAGTAAACATATGTTTATTGAAACATGGAACCGAAATTGAATTATATTTATTTTTTCGAATATTGATCAACTAAAATCGTTGGATTTAATTCATTACTTCCCATTAATAAATGTGAAATGTTTTGATAATACATTTTCATTAAAATATTCCATTTTGATTCGATTTCATTATTTTTGTTCATGGTCATTTATAAATAAGGAGAATTAATTATAGAATATTAAAATTAATATATTTATATGTTTATATATCATAAATAATTTTTTATAAACACAAATATGGGTGGTAATAAAATTGGATTTGGTAACGTCCTCATTGGTGGTTAACTAACCGTTAATATAAATTATCCAAAGAAGAGGAAGGAGAATGATGAAATAAAAATAACTCATATATATGATCATTTTTGTATATTAAAATCATTAATATAATGCTAAAAAAATTACTCATTTAATTTTATATGATTTGGGTTTGAAAAAAATATATAGGAAAATGGAATAGAATTGTAAAATGAGATGAGAAGTTGATGAATTTTTGCATGCTTCTCAGTGTTTCTTCATCACTACGACACTAAACTCTTTTCATGGTTGTAGTTGGTTTACTCAAGAACAAATATTGGTATTAAAAGGGTATTATAGTATAAAATTTTGGTAGATCATTGGATTTTATATGTGAGTGAGTAGTTGATTTCAAGGGAGGGGTTAGGGGGTTTTTTATACTTGAGAAGATGAGTATTTTTAGAGTTATAAATTTGAATAAAATTTTATACACGAAGTAAAACTTTTAATAGAATTTTTTTTAAATTATGAAATTTATTTGCATTAAATAACAATATTTTAATATTTAAAAACCATTTATTACCCTATTTAATTAATTTAACCAAAATGAAAGGTTGAAAATGACAAAATATTATTTTAATGTAATAATTTAGGCTTTTGTCATTGGAAAATACTTATTTTTGGTTTAAAAGATGATTATATTGTATTAGAAATAACCATTTATAAAATTAAATATTTTTTATTCAATACAACATTTTGTGAATTGATTAGATTATTATTAAAACATGAATGATGTATTTAGAATACTATTATTAAGAAAATTCTAAATTTTTACAATTCAGCTAAAAATTAATGTATTTAAAATCATTACAAAAAATTCACCCTTACACAATATTAACATGATTACTCTAAGACATAAATTCATTTTATCAAAATAAATTTATAACATGGTTAATTTTAAATTTTTAAATAATAATTTATGATTTTTATGATATAAATTAAAATAAAGTTTATTAAAAATGTTCTTATATTTTATTTTTGTTTTTAATCTTGATATATATATTATTTAGTTATAATATTTAAATATTCTTAAATTAGTCTTTATAAATATTATTTAAATTTAAATTGATCATTTATAGTTCAAATTACTATTCTCAAGGCCATGTCACCATTCCCAATAGTTAGGTCTCTATTTTTAATATTCATGTTTCTATTTCTAACAATATGGTTACTATTTCAATGGTCACATTACTATTAAAGTATTTTTATTACCTCATATAAAGAAAAATTCATTCCTTAATTAAACATAAACTAAAATTACTCCCATGGTTATCTATTTTTATTTGTGAAGATGTTTTTTGGTTGACTACTATTTTTTTCTTTTAAAAAGTGTTGTTCATGGGGGAAAAGATTCTAGAAGATTGGGGTGATCCAAATTTCCCCATTTTAGTTTTTTATTTTATATTTTTTCCCATGTATTATTTTTAATTTTGATGTGTTCATTTTCTAAATAATGTAAAAATTTACCTTAATGAAATAATTATTTTTTGTTTCACTATGTGATGTATTTGTATAATACTTTATAATATAACCCCAATTTATTCATTAAACAAAAATTATTAATAATTTTTAGTTATTTAAATTCATCCCTATTTATAAATTTTATTACTTATATTTCAACTCATTTCATAGTTTGAGAATATATTAAGGTAATTGTGTTTCATTATTTCCTTTGGTTCGAATGTCACCTCTTCCTAATTATGGTTCCTCCATTGTACATTGACAATGTGACTTTTCTTTTTTATTTAGAATATTTTCTCTATGGTAAAAGATCTTTACCATATGTTTCTAATAATATAGGACATTCTCAATTTGTACCACCTCTGGCTAAAGTACATGTGAGGGATCATGTATGTAATTCTATAGGAGATATATGAGGAATATAAATGAACTTGTTCCATGTTTGGTTGAAGTTATAGCCAATAATCCAATACTCTTATGTTATTTAGGATCTTAGAGGGTCAAATTTTCTTAGTGAGGAGATTTTATTTCTTTAAAAACCAAAAGACTCTCTTCCATGGTGATAATTTAAGGAAAACGTTTTCTTTGAATTCAATCTCCTAGTTCCTTCGATGGTTTTCAACATAACTCTTCTACTGACTCTAATAAGATTTTATATTTTGATGGATGGATAAAACCTTTTTGGTCATCACTTACACAATATCGAGAGTATGTAGCTTCCATTCCGTAAATTCATCCAAAAAATTAGGATTTCTACATCACATCCCATATAGATCTTTATATGGTTTCATTTGAATACTCAAGTGGAAGATATTATTGTTTGAGAACATAACTATTGGAATATGTTTACCACATCCTCATTTAAATTATATTGATAAATCTCTTAGCATTTATTTAATTTTCTTAATTTTACATTCTGATTAGACATCCATTTAGGGGTGTCAGGTCATAGGAAATTTCAATTTACTATATAGATAATATTAATGAATTCTCCATAATTTTGAAGTGAACATTGGATCATGATCAATTATTATAAAAGTTGTTCCCCATGAAGACTCACCTCTTAATTTAAATATATATTAGTTAGTTTATCAACCAAGAAATCATCCCGAATAGAGATGAAGTGGGAAGTATTGGTGAGTTGATCCAACACAAGCCATATTGTATTGTCTCCTTTTAATGTCTTTGGGAAACTAGTGACAAATTCAATGGTGATTTCCTCCAATTTCCATGTGGAAATGGAATTTTTTTACAATCCCCTTGGACTTATATAACTATTCATTAACCTGCCAACCTACCAAGAACTTTTTGGTGTACTCAAAAATCCCTTTATTCATGTTGTTCTACAATAAGTTCCCTTAATGATCACAACGCATCTTGGTAATTTTAAAATGGATAGAGAAAGATGAGCTATGATAATTATCTAATAGATATTTCTTTATCTCCAGAGATTATGGAATATAATTTCTAGTTCACAACCTAATGATACCATCTTTATCAAAATTTAATTCATTAAGCTTCTTAACATTTACCGCTGCTACCTTTTTTTGAATATCTAGATCATCCTATTATAACTCCTTGATATTCTCTTGGATATATAGTTTTAAAATTATTTAGGAAAGGTAGGATGTATTCCCATATATTATGATTTCTCGATATATCCTTTTTATCCCAAAATATAGATCCTTTTTGAATCCACATCCAAGATAGATTAGTAGGTTATTTTCTTCTAATTGAATTAGCTACCTTATTCGCCTATCTAGGATGGTAGTGAATAAAGAAATCATAGTACTGGATCAGCTATAACCATAATCATTGATGCATATTCATCTCCTTCTATGTGTATTTATAATTTAGACTATTGTTATCTACATATATATATATATATCACACTTTTTACCGTATAGATACTGCCACCAAATCGTTAAATCAAAGATTATATTTACTAACACCAGATCATGTTTTGGCTAGTTTTTATCATGGATCTTCAACTTTTTCGAGGTGTAAGATATAACATTTTCATTTTTCATGAGTACACAATCATGGAATTTATTTAAATCATCATTGTATATCACAAATCCTTATCTACTTGATCATAGTGTAATTACATGATTTAGTATTAACCTCTTCTCTGACACTTGAAGGTCTAGGCCATTCTTCAATTTCCATTGTATTTGAAGGGTCCATAAAAAATCTCTCAATTGTGATCATGTTCCCTAAATATTTTAATTGTGGAATCCAAAGTAAAACTTATAGAACTTATCATTCATATTCTCATTTCTTAATGTCGCAAGAACAATCGTTATATTCTCTTTATAATCCTCCTTTATCTTGGTGTGAATGAGAATATCATTAATAAAGACTATAGTAAATTTTTCAAGGTAGTATCTAATGAAAATATTCATCAAATTGATAAATATTACATGGGAATTAGTAAGTAAAAATAGAATTACTATGAACTGGTAGTGTCCATACCTTTTATGGAAGGTTTTATTATGAATATCTACCTTATATTCCTTAATTTGATGATATCTCGACCAAAGATCCACCTTTAAGAAGTTCCTATATTCTCTGCATTGATCAAATGAGCCATCAATAATTTATAGGGAATACTTATCTTTTATGGTGATCTTTTTTATCTCTTAATAATTAATAAAAAACTACGTTGATCCATATTTTTTCATGGTAAATAGAACTAGAACACACTTATGAGATTCACTAGGGTGTATGAACAATTTTTCCAAGTGATCTTGTGGATTATTTATTAAATCCTGTAGTTTGATTAGGGTAATCCTTTTTGGGAATTTAGAGATAAGAGTGGCTCCAAGTATAAGCTCTATTGAGAACCCTACCTCACTGACTTGGAGAAGTCTACTCAACTCTTTTTGAAATACATCATTATATTCCCTCACAACAAGTATTCCCTTGAGGTTGATACTTTCCTTCAACCTAACCATTTGGGAAATTTATGCATCTTTACAGTGTATAAACACCCACAAAATTGAGGAATTTTCCAAAGCTAATTCTTGAAATTCGAAATATTTTTATAGGATCATGGGAAGGTTTGGATTGTATAAAGTGATTTCATCTTTCCAATAGTTGATGTGATATCTATATAATGAGAGAAAATCCTTTCCCATTATAGCATCAAATTCCATAAAGTGAAGGATTAAGATATTCTATGGAAGAATATTACCACAGACACTAATAAGACAAAATTCCAACAATTCAGTTGAATTGATCACACTAATAGGCATTTTTATGGATATCTCTACTTCAAGGTATTAGGGCTATGCTTCAACAATTCTAGAAGACTTTCTAATATAAAGGAATTTTTATATATAGAATTAAATAAAAAAATTCCATTCTTGAGTGAATAGGAAGTGTACCTTGTACGATATCATTTTCTCGTTCCACCTTAGTGGTAGTGATGGCATAAGATGTCCCTTTCTCGTTCAACTTTGTTGGTAGCTAATTCTAATTACCCTCAATTACTCTTGGTTTAGTTCCATGGCTAAAAAATTTATCTTTCTCCCTATAGTTTAATCATTTTACCATGAGTGGTTCCTTCCTTTCCTCCTTCACATTAGTCATTTTATTCATTTCTATCTGATATTCAAGAGTTTGGTGGCTATCTATCCCACATTTGAAGAATTTACCTATCCCTTTGAGGAAATTTCCATGACACTTATTCCCATATTTTTGACATGCGGATAGTCTAACTTTCTTTCATTCAATGTCATTTACATCCCCATGCTTGAAACTCCATCTTTAATTTATCGTTTCCATAACCATGGGACCATTCTCTAAACTCCATATATACTGTGAGAGAGAATTTAAATACTTCTTTATAACTCCCAAAGACTTAGATAGCTACAAAACTTCAATGGTGTGTCTTTAAACTACTAAAAAATCAATATGTTTTTCTATAATTTATGATAAAAAAATTGAGACATGGCTTGGAATCCTTGTGAATGTTTTCCTCATATACCATGAAAGATTCACCATATTTTTTAAGCTCAAAGAATTCTCTCTATATTTTTTAAAAAAGTTCAATGGAAACAATTAATGAGAAATGTATTCTTAAAGTCTTACCCATCCATTTCACCCTTAATATTGGAATTATTTATCAACTCCCAATATTGATCGGTTATTCTATATAAATGATAAATACATATAGTAACATTCTCCTTCTAATAATATTGTATCACATAAAAGATATTATCCATCAAGTTAACCCACTATTATATGATAAGAAGATAAAAATATTTTCTAAACATTGTTGGCCACTACTACATAAATGACTCAATGGATAGTTTCTCATTATTGGGTATCGGAAATTGTTCAACATGGTTCAGGTTGTTATTAATATCATGATAAAAATGTGCAGAAGTCAATATTATGTTTTAAAATCCACCTCTAATTTCATTAAGTATGTTGTCTAGATAATCATTTCATTGTTCCTCAGATGGATTGTTGGTCTAGGTTCTCCTGGTTACCACCATTTTCTAAATAAGAAATTATTTGAATAAACAAAAGCTAAAAAATGAATACATAATGTATAATTATACAAAAATTAATTATAAGGAAATATCTTATGGGATACCTTTGTTGATCCTTTTTCTAGAATTATTTCTAGGATCAGATTTATAAATAATTTTTAAAAATTAAAATATATAATTTCAATAGCTATTTATATTTTGAAATGGTTTGTATAGAGTTTTTTATTTATCCAAACATATCCCATAAGAGTTTCAATACATGTCTGCAATAAGTCTTATTTCTTATGAACTAGGTGAGGATCAATTTAGAGCCAAATGAACATGTTTTAGGGTTATTACACATAGTAAAAACTATTCTAGACTCACATCAAATAGTAGTACTCAGAGAGTGAGTTCATTACTAGAAAACTAAGTGCTCTTATACTTTACCAAAACATAGGATGTATACAAATACTAAGAATTATACTTAGGATTTTCCACTACTGTTTTCTATTCCTAGTTCCCAATTTAGCTAAACCATCCAATTATACCAACTATAGAAACCTTACGTTTTCTTATGTAACTATTTCATCACTTTTAAGATAAATAACATAATAATAATTTATTTAAGGATATAATGGTTTACTATCTTGTGAAAATTTGTCTCACACATCACAAGTACATAATTAATTATAAAAATTATTTAAATCAAATTTCCCCCTAAAATCATTCACTTCCACCTTAGTATATTTAATCACCTGAGGACTAACCCGTAAAACATTGTAACAAGATTTTTAGTCCATTGAAAATTTTAATTTATTCCTGAAATCCATTCTATAGATTCTAATTACATCATAATCAAACCTAATTCAACCCTTTTCCTTTTTGAGGCTCTATAGGGTTGATTTTTACTCTCCAACACCTTCTCTTCTTGAATTGTAATGATGGGGTATGGGATTAATCCTTCTCACATAACTGTGTTCTACCTATTTTGGAATTACTCTTTATTGCTTTATCTCCTTCATTTAGATTGTTTAATCCTCATGTTATTGATGTATTGGATCTAGATTTTTTGAATTATAATTCTGAGGATTATTCCTTGATCTTCTTTGACATCAACAGTCTGTTGGGGATTCCAGTTTCAGGTGATTACTTGATCATGTGAAACATTTAAGTGGTTATATAAGGGTTTTCCTCCACTTGAATAATTTTTTCCTTTCTTGATTTAAAATTAGTTTTTAAATTTATTTATAGAAAATGAATTTTGATGATCTGGATTATGGATTTGAAATGGCATGAAATTTTTGAAAAAACTCCTTATTCAAAGGCATTTAAAATATTGTGTAGATTTTGAATAAAGATGGAGTAAAATTAAAATTGACTTGAATAAAGGATTTGATATATATTCTAGAGAAAAAATAATTAATATAAAATATAATTTGAAAGTCATTAACTTGATAAAACCATGACTTAGTTTTGAAATTAAAATAGCATGTTGAAAACTAAAATTGCGAATTCAAACTATGAATGTTAAATTGAGTTTAAATGAATTAATATTATTCCCTAAATGATTGGTATATTTATTTATTTAAATAAAATGTGATCCTTAGTAGTTAGTGGGTGATTAAGCCAAGCATGGTAGGAATCTAACTCCATAGAAATGGATTGATGATGAAAAATATAACTAAACAAAGTTCTAAATGACCTCCCTTGATGTGGTGTGGATTAATCTTATCCTAATGGATTGGGAATTATGTAAGTATTCACACTATGATCCTTGATTTATTGAATATGTAGAGTGAGCATACTAGATCTAGGAACTAAAAAAATTCAAGGAATTTGACCATGACTATGTTTCTTTATTTTTATTTCATTATTCCATGCTACTGTTTATTGGACAATAATATTCATGTATTTCTATTTTTTGAAAATTTAAATTTAAACATATTTTTGATATACCATCAATATATTTGAAATTGAATTATTTGAAATCATCTTTTGATTGAAATATTAAAATGATATTCCACACATTGTTTAATCTAAATTTAAAGCAAAAAATGTTTAATTATTATGGAATTGATTATAAAACATTTGGTGAATATTATTGGGCTTTTATATTCTCACACACTATATTTTAGTTCATATTTTTTTTTGATTTTATTATTCTAGATATAGGAAAAGGGAAATATCCACTTCTATGTGGTGAGTGTGCTTGATTAGAGGGACCTTGGATAATAGAAGTGACTAGTGAAGTTTTCTTACACTTGTAAAACATGGTTTTAGAGACTCTGTATTGATATTTATTATGTTTTTTTGATGATGTACTGATTTGGGATATATTAATCTATATTTATATGGAATTTTATTCTTGAGGAGTTTTTGACACACTACACATTCTATGTTTTTTTTCGTATGTTGGTTTATATTGACCATCCTTTTTGTGAAAAAACACTTATAATTGACTATTTGTTGAGGACCAGGTGATACTATATAGACCATGGGGATAGAGAATAATCTATAGGTCATTTCAGTTCAAGCATGGGTACTAGTGTACCAGGTGTAGGTTTCGGGCGCATCGGATGTGTGGGAGGTATGATGCCCAACATATTTTTTTCCATTATTAATGATTAATCTAAGATCAATTGATGATGAACGACATGATAAAAATATTTAAATCAAATAACAGGAAAGGGTTATGAATCTAGAACCAAGAGAGAAGAGATCAACACATGTTGTTTATAATTAATTTAATTAAATAAGAATTACATCCAAGGTTATTATTTCTTCATTCATGCATCTGGAAATAAATATGTATTGCTCCACCATTGCATTGTAGAATACCAGCATAGGATTCCTCTAGCGGTGATCCACACATACTCCACGAATCTACAGATGTCACTAAATGAGTCTCCAGGTGCTAGCATGAAAGATCCATGTGCTTGTGATTTCAATCTTTGATAGCCTTGAGAACCTCTTCCAAAGCATCCTATTTTTTCCGATGGAGGAGGATCTCTCTCATTATTGATATAATTATTTGGGAGGAATAAACTCTCAAGGATTGAGAGCTCTTTTCTAGTCCTTTTTACACAATAATTTGATTGTCTAGGGTAATGAGAAAATAATCATAATTGCGTATTTATATCACTAGGGTTAAAATAATATAATTTCAAAAATGCCCTGATTTATTTTATTAATCCTAGTTAAACCCCATGTCAAATAATAATTGTATTTTTATTATTTCTTGACACACACCTAAATTAGGAATTATAATTAAATATTTTTTAATAAAATAATATTCAACATTTTTATTTATCACTGGACCCTTGAACTTAGCTAGTTAATCCTCCACCAAATTTATTAGATCTTTAATAGTGTCTATTTTTTTACTAAATAACTATCACAACATTATTCACCAATAAATATATAAATATTATATTCACCAAATAGAAAATAACTATTTATTAAATATTTCACCCAAAATATATTTTATTAAATAACTAGTGTTAGAATAAATGTGATCATGTATCCATGAATAATTATTAAACCACAACCCGGAATAATCTTTATTCAAATTTATAAATAAAAAATATATATATTATTTAATTGAGATATTGGATACACTTAGTTTGTGACCATATAGGACTCTTTATCAATGACATTAGGCAGAGCAGCCTAAATTCCAAAGTTAGCATCTAGAAAAACACCAAGACACCCATAGAGAAAAAAATTTAATGCCAAAACAACATGTCACCTCATACGAATGTTTACCATGTAATATAATCCCTTTGTATCGATATCTCTAATCAATTGGGTTGCATGCTAGTTCCATCAACCCTTGTGCTCCATTTATCTTTCATTCTTTACCCACAAATTTAACTTACATATAGAACACCATGGTCATTGATTTATTTAGGCTATATCATTTCTGTCAAAGTATGGGAGACGTCAAATTCCGTTAAAGAACAAACGATAAAAATCCTTTCTAACATTATTCATTAATGTAGTATTACTCACGACACACCCAACATATATTACCATGTCGTGAACATATGTCTTCATGGTTTTCATCAATACATCTAAGTTTACAATTCATAATAATCATTAATAATAATCTTAAAGTTTAAGTACCAATAAAAAAGTCTGTATATAGGAACATCCAATTACAGTTATAAATGTAGATTTCCTACCAGCAGGTCTCGTTCTCATAATATCATCCTAGACATTACTAAGGGAGTACACAATTAGAAGGTTCATCAAAGTCCTATGAGTCTTCACCCCTGATATCCTATATCATTTGTGTCCCTCAAATGATATCATCCTACTATAGAATATATATTCAAGAATAGTGTCATAGCACTTTCAGGTTCCCATCATAGAAGAGATCCACTATGACCATTTAGTGTGACCACTACTCTTAGAACATTATCACATTCAAGTCACATAAAGAACAATCATGATTTGATAAGGAATTAATGAATATTGAAAACAATGAATATAAGTTATCATAATGTAAAAAATAAGTTGGTTCTACAGAAGCAGCTCCAACAGACTCCCACTTGCACTGGAGCCAAATTCTAACAACCTTCTATTTCCTAGCTCTCACATGATATTCATTCTTCTCATGAGATAGGCCTTTAGTCAAGCATCCCTCGATGTTCTATTTAATGGGTACTCTCCTCACTACAACTTCACCCCTATGATATAAATCCCTCAATAGGTGATACTTCCGAAGTATGATCTTTATCAATTTATGTGACCTTGGCTCTTTTACAAGAGCCACCATTGTAGTATTCTCATAATGCAATGTGATAGGGTGTTTACTACTAGGTACCACATAAAGATCCTAGACAAAGTTTAGAATCCATACAGATTCCTTGGATATATCAAAAACCTCTATAAACTCAGACCCCGCTATAGAATCAGCTACAACTGGCTACTTTGAACTCTTAAATCACATAACTCCTCTGTTGAGATAGAAAACATATCCTATTTGAGACTTCAGGTCATTATGATCTGTCTGAAAACTAGCATCAACTTAACCAATGATGATATGCTCCGATTCTCCTCCATACACCAAGAATATATCCTTAGTTTTTCTCAAATACTTAAGGATAATCTTAACAATAGTCCAATGCTCTTATCCTGGATCTTCTTTATGTCTTCCTACCATGGCCAATGAATAGGAAACATCATTTATAGTACATTACATGGCATATATTATTGGTCCTATCATTGAATCATATGAGATCTTACTCATTCTATCTTTCTCTCGTTGTGTTTGGGGACACATTTTCTTTGAAAGATGCAAACCATGTGACAATCAAACCAATCCCCTCTTAGATTGTTCCATACTAAATCTCATTTGTATATGGTCAATATATATATACTTTGAATTAGTTCAAGTATCCTCTTGAAAATATCAAAAATTATCTTGATCCCTATAATATAGGATGTTTCTCCTAAGTCCTTCATAGAGAAGCACCTGTTCAACCTATCCTTAATGGATTGTAAGACTGATATGTCATTTTCAATTAGTTATATGTCATCAACATACACTACCAGGATAACGACCAAATTCCCATTAAACCTTCTATAAATACTTGGATCACATTCATTGTTAATGAAACCAAATTCTCTTATGGATTCATCGACTCAAGTATTCCATGACCTAGATGGTTGCTTTAATCCATAAATGGATCTATTTAACTTGAAAACCATTTTGGAATCACCTGGTGTCACAAAACCTTCAGGTTGTGTCATATATACATCTTCCAGAAGTTTCTCATTAAGGGATGCGGTTTTGACATCCATCTTCCAAATTTCATAGTCATGGTATACTGTTAGGGAAAGTATGATTCTTATAGATTTAAATATGGAAACTGGTGAAAAGGTTTCCTCATAGTAAATACCTTGATGTTATTTAAAACCTTTATCCAACAGACTTTATTTATAGGTACTTACTTTACCTTCCATGTCCAGTTTTCTCTCGAATACCCATTTGCATCCAAAAATATTTACATCAACTAGTGCATTGACCAGAACCCAAACTCATTTCTGATACATGGAATCCATCTCAGAATTCATAGCTTTTAGCCATCTTGTAGCTTCTAAGATCTGTACTACCTCTTTGTAGGAGAGAGGTTCATCATTGTCCAACAATAATGAGTCACCATCCTTGGTGACTAGAAAACCATATCTCTCTGAATACCTTACCTCCATTACACTTCTACATAGTACTTGTGTTTTAAGAACTACTTCTTCCATGGGGACCTGCGGAACTTGTTCTTATACCAACTTATGTTTATGTTGAGCATCAACCTCATCAAAGTAAACCTTTCTCCCAGTATACATTTTTAGGATGTGCTCCCTCTCAAGAAAGATGGCCCGTCTTTAGAAAATCACTTTTTTTCTGAGAGGTTTTATAGGTAGTATCCCTTTATTTCATTGGTATACCAAATAAAGATACAATCCTTGGGTGCTAGTTTGTTTCCTAAGGAGGCCTTAATAGACACCTCGCAACCCTATACACATGTATGTGATAAAATGAGTTTATTTAAACACCGTATATTGTAGGGAATTCAATTTTCTGCTTTAGTTGGTACTTGGTTTAATGTGTATGCTAATGTTTGTAATGAATATCTCCAAAAATATAATAGAGGATCTTCTCAACTCATCATTGACCGTACCAAGTCCAACAAGGTATAGTTCGTACTTTCACTAACACCATTCCACTATAGTGTGTAAGGTGGAGTGAGTTGAGACAGAATATCAAACTCTTGTATAATGTCGATGAACGCTTAGTTAAGATATTCACCCTCTCAATCCGATCAAAGATTCTTTATCTTATTACCAAGTTGATTCTCTACTTCATTCTTTAATTCGTTGAATTTTCTAAAGGAATTAGATATATACCTCATCAAGTAAATATATCCTTATCAACTCAATTCATTAGTAAAATTTCACGACACATCCCTAAGGCTCATTACATGACTACCCCAAGCCCTCCATCCATAGGCTAGGGGTTGGAAAATTGCACCAGAAAGGTATATCCCTTCACAGGAAGGCATTGCCTATAAACCTGTACAAACAAACAAATACAAGAGCACAAAAAGAGGAAACCACGAAGTAAACTGTTGTAGTAAAAAGTGTGTTGAAAGTAAAGGGGGCCGGAATACAATCCCAACTAGAAAGTAAAAGTAAAATCGAAAAGAGAAAAACATTTCCTGGATCATCCCACAAGGATCTTACCTGAAGGGTAGGTATAACTCATGATCAGTAGTCTTGTGTCACCCCACATCAAATGGTCCACCTCTGAGCACCTTCCTGTCCGGGCTCCCTTATCCTCGATCAACGATGTACTTCATTTTCACAAGACACAAAAAGTTGTGTACAAAGCCTCTGTAGGGGTGAGTATAACAATAATCAGTAGGGAAACTGAGACCCCTGAAGGTCTCCTAGAGTTCCACAAAAGAAAAACCACAAAGCAAGACCTCAATCACAAAGTATGAACCAGTCATCAACTCTACTTAAGTATATGCCCATACATATACCTATGTTATGAGGATATACTTGTATCATACATGAGAGAATAATTTAACAAAGGTAACACCACGAATGTAACACCATGAAGGTAACAATACCAAATAGGTAACACCACAAAGACAACACCACGAAGGTAAAAGTACCACACAGGTAACACCAAAAAGATATCACCATGATGGTAAAAGTACCACACATGTATCACCATGAAGATATCACCACGAAGGTAAAATTACCACATAGATATCACCACAAAGGTAAAAGACTCAGCTCACACCAGGTATTAGTGAAGTATAGAAGTACAGATGATTAGTCTCGAAGATATATCATCTTATTATGTCAAGAGGCAATGATGCTAACCATACAAAGTCTGACCCACACAGGATCGATAGGTACTAATCCTCTTAATGATCTACACAGGATCCAACCCACCTAGAGTCGATAGGTACTAACACCTCCAATGACCCACACATGATCGGTATGTGTTGTCCCACACAGGATCGCTGAGCACTGACCCACACAGGATCTGACACACACAAGATCAGTATGAACTGATCCACATATGATCTTTGAGCACTGAACTACACCGGATATAACCCATACAAGATCGGTGCTAACCCACACAGGATAGCTCAGTACTAACCTCTATATGATCTGTCTCCAACCTCCCCCTCACTGCCTCCCACTGGATTCCCGCTCATCGTACATTTGAATCTGGGAGGATATGCTCCTCAAGACATCATTCATACATCAACCACATGAATCTTCATGAATATGTATCCCAAAGGACTACCATGTCGTAAGGGTTCAAACGTGAAAGGCGGTGCGTCAATCGGACGCCCATTAGGTGAGTTATAAGAATTTTTGTTCCAATGCCCCAGTTAGATTCGTGTTCAATCCAACCCGAACATACTCCAATTATTTCTAAAACTCAGGTGGAGTATACCAAAAGGGACTCCTCACTGCAAGGGTTATAGCGCTGCAAACGGTTCATCAAACAGACTCACGGTTCTCATTTTATGGACCTTTAAGCGAAACAGGGCCTAGTTGGGTTCGGGTCTGGTCCGACCCAGCCCGACCCAGTTCGGGTCTGACCCAGCTAGGATGGGACATGGAGGGCTTGTCCAACTTGGATACAGTAGGCTTGGCCCGCTGGGCTGTGGTCCGGCTCGGTCCGTAAGGGGGTCGCGACCCGGCCCGCAAAGGCGTGGCCTGCTGGGCTCGCGCGACCCTACCCGACCTATGTAGGTGCGGCCCACAAGGCTCGCACAGCCCAACCTACTGGGCTCACAAGGTCCATATCATGGTGGGGTGCCTCCCTCAAGGGGTGAGGCCCGGTGATGCGAGGTCTTCCGGGCTGGCATGGGGGGGGGGGGGGCTTCCCCGTTCGGAAGGCGAAGAGGCAGCGCCCTCTGGCGCGGTCAGGTCACTCATGGGACCCGCTGTGAGTCCCGCCCCTACAGCTCCTCTGGAGGCGCGATGATGCTTCCTCCTATGGTTCGTCGATGCTTTCAAACCTACTCGACCCCACCGTAGCTAGGAATCCACAACCTTTCTCCACCAGCGGCATGCGACGATGCACCACATTACCACCATGGTCGGACAATGCTGACCACTGTGCTGACTATCGTGGCATAGTGTTGTGACCTACTCCTACAGAACATGACCACGCACCACCTCCATCATGGTCATCCAGTGTCGGCCATCGCTATAATCAGCTATCCTGGGTCTTGTCCAACCTAAAGGTAATGCTTGCAAAGAACGCACCAAAATTCCAACAAGGGCAGAGGGTATGGGCTTTGTTTGTTTGGATCGCACACTCCGCATTAGCTTGATAGCAAGAGGGTAACAATAAATATTCATCAAAACATGGAAGAAAAAAATATTAAAACCCTACCTCGAGATCATTGGAGAATTCCCTCGATTGCAGAAACGTCAATATTCGTCGCCCCCACAAAAAGTTTCCAACAATGCCGCTCAAACGTCATTCTTTGGTTAAGGGTTCAGTGTTGCTCATCACCATTAACTAGAATTGGCTCTATCCTCCAATTGTTAGGAATCACAACACTTTATCAATGCTTTGTCTCTTGGTGATGTCAATCCAATACCTCCCCCCAACTCCATAAAAATAAGATAGGGGGAGGGTAAGTAACGATCGTTGAATTTATAGGGGTTCATTTAATAGGAACCTTCCTAAATTCAAACGATGCTGTTACTTAGTATTTTAGTGGCCAAGACATTTAATGTCCTGACACATCGCTGGTCCCAGACTACTACTTGTCTGTTATAGGAAAAGAAATACATAAATAAAAAACCAAGTTATTTTATTATTCTTTTAAAAAGTCCCAAATTCTAACTTTTTATCCAGACTCACTACAGTCGAAGTGAAGCCTCCCTTAAGTGAATATAGACACTACAGATTAAATAATTACCTTGGATTTTTAATCCAAGAACCAGTTCAAAATATAGAAAATTCTGCCCACGTGTTTACTGAATGTACATTAAAAATGTTTAGAAATTTATTTCAGGCACACCGAGCCTCGGAATCACACATCTTCAATCTTCACAGACTCTTAATAATTCCATAAAATTAAAAAAAATTCCATGAAATATCTGGGTCTTTACATTATCTTCACCTTAGGGATTTTCATCCCCGAAATCCACAACATAGACTAAGGAAACAAATGGGAGTACTGAGCTGAAATCTGATCCTACCTCTCCCATGTGATCTCATGGAGGTTCCAGTGCTACCAACAAATGCTCACCAGAGGTATCCATCATCCATGAAGAAACCACTCCTATAGATCCTCAATCTCCACTGAAACCTTCGTAAAGGTCGCCCCATCGTCAATTCCTAGCTCGCCCTAGTCAATGATGTGTGCTGGATCATCCACATACCTCCTCAACTACGACACGTGGAAAACATCATGCACTCGATGCATCTGTGGGAGAAAATCCAGGTGATATGTCACCTTGACAACTCTGCTGAGAAACTGAAAAGGTCTGATGAACTTCATAGATAGCTTTCCGCCCTGGCCAAATCTCTGGAAACCTCGTCGAGGTGAGACCCATAGTAAGACATGGTATCCCTCCCCGAACTCCAAAGGTCTCTGTCTCTTGTTTGTATAAGACTTCTTCTAGCTCTGTGCAGTCTTCATCTACACCTTGATGATCTTCACCTTCTCAGTAGTAGCCCGTACTAAATTTGGACCCATAAGTGCTGACTCCCCTGGGTCTGTCCAGCATAGAGGTGATCTGCAAGGTCGACCATATAAGGCCTCAAATGGTTCCATATTGATGGTGGAGTGATAGATATTTTTGTATGTGAACTCCACCAAGGACATGTGTTCCTCCCAACTGCATCCAAAATCTAGGACGCAAGCACGAAGAATATCCTCTTGTGTCTGAATGGTCTGCTCCATTTGACCATCCGTTTGTGGATGAAAGGTGGTGATCAAATGTAGAAAAGTCCTGAATTCCTCCAGTAATCCCTTCCACAACCGGGATTTAAAAAGTTTTGCATGTTCAGAGAAGATCATCGATGGCACCCCATGAAGTCGTAAAATCTCCAGTTAATATAGGCCTCCCAATCCCTCTACTGATCCCTACTCTCAGATGGGTAGGAAGTGGTAAGACTTGGTGAGTCAGTCAATTATCACCCAAATTGAATCATGTCCCCTGGACGTACATGGAAGCACTATCACAAAGTCCAAGGAGATATCATCCCACTTCCACTCCAGCACCTCTAGTGGCTGCGCTAAGCCTACTAGAACCAGATGCTTGACCTTCACTTGCTTACAAGTGAGGCATCGTGAAACAAACTCTGCCACTTCCATCTTTATCCCTGGCCACCAGTGCTGACTCTAGAGGTCCTGGTACATCTTCACCACACTAGGATGTACTGCCAGAGGGGATGTATGGAAATCCCTCAACACCTCCTCCCGTAGCACCACGGGTACCATGGTGTGTCATCTAAAGAGGATGACATGCTCCCCACCTTCAAAAAATCCATCTGGTGCATGTCCCATGGATATCTGAGCACGTCATGCAACACAATCAATATTCCCAAGTTGTGCCTCCCAAACTCACTGAAGAAGTTGTGGGGTGACAGCAATAGACTGAAGGTAAGCTGCTCCATCTCTATCCACAAAGGATATCTGCAATGCAGCTATCTTATACGTTGCTTCACTCGGCAAAGGTATACTATACCTCTTTCTAAGAACGTCTGCCACATCGTTCTCCTTGTCATGAGTATAGAATTTATCAAAGTCGTAGTCTTGGAGAGTCTCTAGCCATCGTCATTGTCTCAGGTTAAGGTCCTTGTGTGATAATATATACTTGAGACTCTTATGATCAGAGTAGACAATAAAATGTTCTTCCATCAAGTAATGTCACCACATATTCAAGGAAAAGACCACTAATACTAATTCCACATCATGGGTAGCATAGTTTTTCTCATACTATCTTAGCCGCGGAGAGCCAAATGAGATCACTGCTTTCTCTTGACTTAGGAAACATCTATGTCCATCCCCTGATGTGTTGCAGTAGAATACATACCCAACACCCTCTTCTGGTAGCCTCAAGATGGGGGCACTCGTCAGTCTCTTCCTCAGTTCTTGAAAACTCTGTTGGCTTCTCTCCATCCACATGAAGGGGTTTCCCTTCTTCGTTAATGCTGACAAGGGTGATGCAACTTTGGAAAAGTTGGGTACAAATATCCACTAGTACCTAGCCAACCCTAGGAAACTCTACACCTTGGTCACACTCTTGGGTGGCTCCCAAGCTATCACAATATCTATCTTTTCTAGATCTACTGCAACTATAACCTCGGAGATAATGTGTCCCAGAAAGTGAAACTCTTGTATCCAGAACTGGAACTTCGAGAGCTTACCATAAAACTCGTGCTATCGGAGTGTATTCCGAACATTCTATAGATGATAGGCATGCTCCTCCTCCGTTGCTAAGTATACCATGATGTCGTCAATGAAGACCACAATGAAATGATCGAGGTACGGCTGGAAGATCCTGTTCATGAGTCCCATGAACACTATAAGGGAATTAGTCACACCAAAAGGCATAACAATGACATCATAGTGTCCATACCGACATCTTAAGGCCCTCTTCTGCACATCCTCATCTCGTACCCTGAGCTGATGATATCCTGATCTGAGGTTTATCTTCAAAAACCATCGATCTCCCTTCACCTGATTGAAAAGATCATCAATCCTAGGAAGTGGATACTTGTTCTTCAAGGTCACCTAGTTCAGGTGCTGATACTCCACATAGAGTCTCAAACTCCCATCTGCCTTCTTGTCGAAAAAAATTAGGGCTTCCCATGGAGAAACACTGGGCCATATGAACAATTTTCTCTGCAAGTCCTCCAACTGTACTCGTAACTCATGATGCTCCAAGGGAGCCATATGATATGTTGGTGTAGATATTGGTGCCCTCCTGAGGTACAGGTTGATGTAAAAATCCACCTATCTATGAGGAGGTAGTCCTAGAACATCATCAGGGAAGACATCGACATACTAGTCCACCGCTATAGGATATCTCAGACTCTCAACAACAACTGCTCTGAGGTTAATGATAGCCAACAGATATGTGATCGGTTGCACCCTCCTTTGTGTAAGTCCATCTTATACTGTAAAGGTTCCCTTCTCGTCGGTGAAGGAAAACCTAGTCCCATCCTTGCAGACACACCACACTTTGTGCCTAATACAATCACTTTGAGCATGGAAAGAGGATAACCAGTCCATACCCAAGATGATGTCGTAAGGCCTTGATGCCGCTACTAGAATATCTCATCCGAATCTCTCGCCACCTAGAGTTAGATCACATTGCTGACACCAATGTATAATAATAAAATCTTCCCACGTAGAAATATCTACTCATAAGGATCGATCCAACAGCACTGTAAGAATATCCAAGCTCCAAATGAGGGTCATGGAAATAAATGAGTGACTAGAACCCGTGTCTATATGTACTAAATCTAGGGTGGAATAGACACAGATCATACCTCTAATCATATCCAGAGTGTCGTGTCCATAGGCCTCTGCTTCCTAGAACTGAGATCTTCCTTGTCCTCCTGCTCCCTATAGCTAGGGTGGACCACCTGGAGGTGGTGGTGGCAGAACATCGAATCATCGCCCATCACCTGCTGCATGGCCAGCTTCTCTGTCTTGTCCACCGCCCTACGGACCTCCACGCTAGGACCTTTGCCTCTTCCTTGGAGGTCCCTCGACCATCTGATGGTCGTCCGTACGGTGGGTCAGGCAGTTGCGAGCTATGTGACTCTGCCCACTGCACGAGTACCACAACTTGATCCTCAACTATCCCCCTCTATCCCGTGAGCCCCTCACCACCGACCCTATATCCTAAGGTCACCCACCAAAAGGTCTTGACCACTTGGTCCCCTGCGTCATCTATCTACTACCTGCTATGGATGAATCTTCTACCGAACGTCCAGTGGTGGCTCTCGTTGTCGGTGTCTGCTCAGTTAGGAAGCTCTCTTCCAAAATCACTCTCTCTAGCACCCCATCCTACGTCGGAATTCTGAGAGATATCATCAATGATATGATATCCTATAAAAGACCCTAATAAATGATCCAGACCCAAAATAAAGGGTCTCGTATCATGTTAGTAGAGTAGCGAGAGAGATCAATGAACCTCATCGAGTACTGGGCCACGGTCATGCTGACCTTCTATAAGTGCAGTATCTCTTGTATACACACTGAGCGTAGAGTCGTTCGGATGAATTCTAACCTAAAAAGGCCCTCGAAGTCCACCCAGGTGAGGGTTATCTCATCGTGTAACTAGAGTTTTAGAAACCACCATCTCCCAGATGCTCTCTGGAAGAGACTGGTAGCTAGGATCACCATCAGATCTGCTGGTGTATAAACAAATCAAAAAAATTTGGCCACAGTCTCCAGCCGGTCCTCAGTCGCCTGCGGGTCTGTCTCGCCTCAAAACCTTCGAGATCTATTCCACTAAAACTCGTGCAACATGCTCAGTCGGTGTGTACCCTCTACTGGTGGGGATGGTGGAATCTTCTGCCCAATGGGTGGTGGTGCTACCAGTGCACCACCTGATGGTACTATCACTGTAAGAGGGCCCTACACCGAAGCCTCATCGCTCTGTGGGCCGTCATTGTGTAATATCTTGAGATTCCCGGCAGACTGTATACATGGAGACATCTTGAGGGAAAATAGGTTCTCCACAGTTAATAAGTTATACCTGGTGAGGTAACTCAAAGAAATCATAAGAGAAACTTTTCAAAACATACACAATCAGTGTTTTCGTTCACTAAGTTGGAAATCAGAATTCAGGGTTCTGTTGTATGGATACATCGACCACCACACCAAAGCTGGATTCCTAAAACTGAAAAACACACTCATAACACTTAACATTATTGCCACATAGAAAAGATCAGAGTCCTAGTTCTTCGATAGAACCGACTCCTCTGATACCACTTTGTCACGACCCATCCCTTGGGGCCCGTACTGTGACTACCCCAATCCCACTATCCATAGGCCAAGGGCTGGAAACTACCTCCCGAAAGGCATATCTTTTAATGGGAAGGCATTTCATTTAAACCTGTACAGGAACAAAAATAAAAGAGCACAACAAGAGGCAACCACAATGTAAACAGCTGTAGTAAAAGTGTAATGAAAGTAAAGGGGGCCAGAATACAAGCCCAACTGGAAATTACAAGTAAAACCAAATATATAAAAATATCTCCTAGATCGTCCACTGAGGATCCTACCTTATGGGTTGGTACAACTCACGATCAGTAGTCCTGTGTCACGCCATGTCAAATGGTCCACCTCTGAGCATGGTCCAGTCCTATCTCCCTCAGCCTCAATCAACGTTGTCCATCATCTTCACAAGACACAATAAGGTGTGGGTGAAGCCCATGTAGGGGTGTGTATATCAATACACAGTAGGGACCCTGAGACCCCCGAAGGTCTCCTAGAGTTCCACAAAGAAAAAACCACAAAGAAAGACCTCAATCACAAAGAACGAAGTAGTAATCAACTCTATTTAGGTATATTCCCATACATATACCTAAGTTATCAAGACATATTTGTCTCATACATAAGGGAAGAATATCAAAAAGGTAACACCATGAAGGTAACACCACGAAGTTAATAGTACCACATCGGTAACACCACAAAGATAACACCCCGAAGGTAAAAGTACCACACAGGTTACACCACGAAGATATCACCCTGAAGGTAAAAATACGACATAGGTATTACCTTGAAGATATCACCACGAAGGTAAAAGTACCACACAGATTTCACCATGAAGGTAACAAACTCAACTCACACAAAGTATTAGTGAAGTATAGAAGTACAAATGATTAGTCACGAAGCTATATCATGTCAAGAGGCACAAATTTTGACCATACAGAGTATAAACCAGATAGGATCAATAGGTCCTACCCCCTACAATGATCCACATAAGATCCGACCCACCCAGAGTAGATAGGTACTAACCCCTGTAATGACCCACACATGATCTGACCCACACAGGATTAGTATGCACTGACCCACATAGGATCTGAGCCACATAGGATCAATATGCACTGACCCAGATTGGATTATTGAGTGCTGAACCACACTGGATCTGACCCACACTAGATCGGTGCTGAATCACATAGGATCTCTCGGTACAAACCTTTGTATGATCTATCTCCAACCTCCACCTCACTACCAGCCACTGGATTCCCGTTCAACATACGCTTGATTTCGGGAGGATCCACTCCTCAAGCCATTGGTCATACATCAACTACCAAGAAGATCCATGAAGAAGTATCCCAAAGGACCTCCATGTCGTAAGGGTTCCAACGCGATAGACAGTGCATCAATTGGACCCCCAGTTTGTGAGTAATAAGCGTTTTAGTTCTAAGGGCCCGATTGGATTTGGGTTTGATCCAACCCGGATGTACTCCAACTGTTTCCAAAAACTCATGTGGATTATTACAAAAGGACCACCTCACTCCAAGGGTCTCAGCGCCACATATGGTTCATCAAACGGATGTCTGGTTCTCAAGTTATGGCCCTTTAAACGAAACTGGGCCTAGTTGGGTTTGGGTCTGGTCGACCCGGTCCGACCGACCCGGCCCAAATCGGTTCAGGTCCGACCCAACTGGGATGAGATGCAGCAGTCTTGGCCTGCTAGGCCATGGTCCGAGTCGGTCCGTAAGGGGTTCACGACCTGGCTTGCAAAAGTGTAGCATGTTGGGCCAGCGCGGCCTAACCCGCTGTACTCATGCGGCCCAGCCCGCTGGGCTTGCACGACCCAGCCCACGGAGGTGAAGCCTGCTGGGCTCACACGGCTCGGCTTGAGGAGGAGCAGCCTACTAGTCTTGCGTGGTTTGGCCCATGGTGGGGTGTAGCCTGCGGAGGTGTAGCCCGCTGGGTTTACACGACTCAGCCCGAGGAGGCGCATCCTGCTGGGCTCCTGTGGTTCGGCCCATGGTGGGGTGCAGCCCGCAGGCGGCACGACTCAGTGATGTGGGGTCCACCTGGAAGGCATGAGGGGTGGGGGGGTGTTCCCCTTTCGGAAGGTGAAGTGGAAGCTCCCTTTGGCGCTGCCAGGTCACCCGAAGGACCTGCAGTGGGTCTCGCCACCGCGGCATCAGAGCTGCAACTCCTCTTGTGGCGCATCGTTGTCTGCCGCTGCATCCTCCTGCAGCCGGCCGATGATGGCTACCCTACTTGACCCTACCACAACTAAGAATCTGAATCCCCTCTCCACTGGTGGGGTGCAACGGCGCACCGCCTCACAACCGTGGTCGGCCGGTGCCAACCACTCTTCTGAACGTCGTGGCATAGTGTCGTGACCTCCTCTTATGGCGCGTGACGGTGCGCCGCCTCCATCACTGTCGGCCGATGCTACCTGCCACCATCATGTTTCATCCTGGGTCTTTTCCAACCTGAAGGTATTACTTGCAAAGAACACACCAAAATTCCAACAAGGTCAGAGGGTCCAGGCCTTGTTCATTTGGCATGCACCCTCCATGTTAGCTTGATAGCAAGAGGGTAGCAAGAAAGCTTCATCAAAACATGGAAAAGAAATAAAATTAAAACCATACCTCAATATTGTTGTATAATTCCCATGATTGGGGAAGGTTCAGTATTCTTCACCCCCACAACAAGCTTCCAATGATGTCGCTCAATCGTTGTTCTTCGGTTTGGGGTTCAGTATCACTCGTCACAACTCCCTGGAACCGGCTCCGTCCTCCAAGTGTTGGGTGTCGTGGCATATTACCAGAGCTTCATTTCATGGTGAATTCATTCCAATACCTCCCCCCAATCTCTATATAAATAGGAGAGGGGGAGGGTAAGTCATGATCATTGAATTTATGGGGGTTCATTTAATAGAAGCCTTCCTAAATTTCAACAACGTTGTTACTTAGGATTTGTAGGGTCAATCCATTTAATGGATTAACACGTCGTGGGTCCCACACTACCTCTTGTCCTTTGTAGGAAAAGAAATAAATAAATAAAATAATAACGTTATTTTATTATTCTTTTAAAAAGTCACAAAATCTAAATTTTTCTCTTGACTTACTACAGTCGAAGTGAAGCCTCCCTTAGGCGAATCTCAGCACTGTGAATTCAACGATGCCCTCAGATTTTTAATCTGAGAACTAGTTCAAAAGTTTTTAAAATTCCACATGTGCATTTATTGAACATACATTAAAAAATTTTCAGAAATTTATTCTGGGCACACTGGGTCTCAGAATAACGTGCCATCAATTTTTGAAGACTCGTAATAATTCCATATAATTAAAAAAAATACATGGAAAATCCGAGTCTTTACATAAAAGTTATGAGGTAAGAATATCCACATATATATTCTATTGGAAATATTCCATAAACATCAGTGTGTACCAATCCTAGAAGCCCTCTGTCCCTATCACTATATCCACCAAATGGTTGTTTGGTTATTTTCCCGTATAAACTGGAATGACATATGTCAAGTGGGTTTTTCTCAAAATATTCTAAATAACCATCTTGAAAGAACTTTATAAAATTATTCTCATTTACATGATTGAGTTAGTGATACCACAACTTGGTGTTATATGAGTCATGTCAACTCATTTCATTATAAATTTCCAATACTTAGTTTTCATAATTTAATACACACAAACTATTATTTAAATATTCTATACCATAACATATGTTGTCCTTATAAAAGAAAAAACTTTAATTTTTGAACATGAAAATAAAACCATATTTATATAAACATGATACAAAAATTATGTTCTTACTAACAATATGTACATAATAAAGATCATGTAAAACCAAAATCATTCCCATTAGCAATGAATGGTGATAGTCACCAATGGCCAGAACAACTATCCTTACACCATTGGCAGCTCATAGATCTACCTCTACTCTAAAAATCATCTAAAAGATACTTGGTTTATGAATTTGGATATAGATGTGAGCACAAAAAGTTGTATCTAATACCCTATGTGTAGATATAGAAATATTACACTCGATAACAAACACACCTTTAGCTTACCCATGATTGTGGGTGCAGTTATTCTTCCAATGGCCAGGCTTGCAACATGAAAAAAATAATACCTCCTTTTCCTTACCCTACCTATAGATCTTATTATTCTTAGTAGGATGGTCCTTAACAGATTTATTCTATTTATATGTCTTGGTTCCCTTTTCCATTTCCTTCATCTTTTTATTCACCATAAGGATTGCAGGTTTGTCATGCCCCATATCCTTATCCACTTGGAGAATCAAGGTAAGAAGTTCCGACAGACTTTTCTCATTATTGATTATATCACAATTCACAATAAAACTAGATAAGTTCATTGGAAGTGATGATATCATGAGATCTGTACTCAACTCATCCAGAAATTTAATCCCTGAGATTTCCAGGCATTCAATGTAGCCAATAATCTTGACTACATGAGGCCCAACTGGGGAAGACTCTCCAAGATTATTGGAAAAAAGCATTGGAGATCTCATACCTCTCTTTTATCACCTTCTCTTGACTGGTATCCCAAAGTTTAGACATCAAGATATAGGAATATATATCCTCATATTGATTCAAGAGATCATTGGACATGTATGATAACATCAAGCACTGGACAACAATAACATGTTTCAGATGTTTCTGATAGAGAGATAGCTCTTTATCACTTTCCTCAGTTCTAGGTGTAACTAGTAAAGGTTCTTTCGGTACATATAATTTCCTTTCATGGATAAGGATGACGTATAAACGTCTCTTCCATCTCTGGAAATTCATGATATTTAGAAGGTTTTCCATCTCGAGTATGAATTACAGTGATATGTTTGATGTCATTTTTAATGTTATTTCAACAAATAATATAACAAGGGATTTAGAAATTTATTTAATAAATATAGACAAATAAATAAATATTATATTTATTAGTCTCACACTATTTTATTGAAACCCAATATCCCTCACCATTGGCTTCATAATATCCTATTTCTTGTACATTCAGGTGGAAAGGATCCATGTTACCCTTCTCATTATCCCAACATTGGTTGGTAAAGTAACATGAAAGGTTTTAGGTAGGTATTCCCAATTCCAACTACATTAATTTGTAGTTCCTGGATCCATTTAGTGGACTCTCCAATCCTGAAAACCATTAATTGTATTTCCTCAACCTTTTCCTATTAGTTACACCAAGTCATGATTTGGTAGTCAACCCTTGATGTTAACCAAGTAAAGTCAACCCAAAACGTCAGGTTAGAATTTATTAATAATTTAAAGAACCCCAATGTTGGTAGGTCAAGAACTTTGACATATGGTTTGATTCTAATCGAAGTAATGGAAGTCTATAATGAATTAATATTTTACTGATGGATTTTATCCTTTTTGCATAAATTTCCAATTATTATCTTTATCACATTCTTGTTAATATTAAGTGGGATTACTTAAGTGATTAACCATGTCTTTAGATAATATTTACACATAAGACAGTTTATTTTAGTTCCATCTTGCATGCTTTTTAATTAATTAATTACATGATCGTGAGAAAACATGCATATTGAATAACCATGAAATTGAAAGAAATAAAATATAGGGTATGATCATGAGCTTGTTCTAATGGTTAGTTAATATATTGGTTGATAAACTAACTGTTGTACAAGGGGATGGACACCTTGAACCAGTCCAAGGTTCATGTTTAAAGTTTTACACCTGTCCACCTTTTTATATCCTTGGATTGGTTTCACCATAGCTCTGAACTTTAACCACATCTACTAGCTTGGGATCTCCATTCATTACATATGATTTTACTCACACACATGTGAGGGGTAAAAGGGGTTTTATATAAGTGAAACCATGGGCACATAGGCCCAAAATATTAATGAGGAGATAAGTCACACAAGACAAAAATTGAATTTAATAAACAATTAAAATAAAACCAATCACATACAAAAGTCTAGTCTATCTCATGATCATCTACTAGCATGCAAAAAATTACACATTTAACAAAACTAGCAATAAATTTTTAATATTTATTATTTAAGATAAATCTTTCTCAAATAGATTAATTATTATCTTTAATTAGTCAATCGTTTTATCTTAATCCTTATATTAATTTCCATGAGATTATTATACTTTATAATTTTAAACAAATTAAATAAACTCTTTTAAAATTAACTGTTTACTTAACTTGTACCTTGGAGGAAACATAATGAATACCTATATGATTCTTCCCAACATGTATTATACTCATATACTATTTTAATCTAATGAAATATAGCATACCTAACTTATTACGTACTACCATGAAGTTCACTTCAATTATTATTACATGAATTACAAGATTTTTCTTCCTAATGTTACTCTTCAATGCATGTAGAGTAAAAACTAGTAATACGACTCATACCTGATTTGGAGATCTGAAAATTACACAAACATTAATTAAACATTTAAATATTTATGTATATTAAAACCTATCACATGGAGTGTCCTATCTTTATGACCACATGCAAGTACATGTATCAAGGTTTAGATAGTAAAATAAATAAATTTCAATTCTGTGTAATTTGGTATAGGTACATGATGTGTAGATCATACCCCCTTCACCGTCTATCTGAAGTACACACCTGGGGACATGGCGTGTGCAGTGTAATTCAGAATTCTCGGAGTACAAAACATGTCCAATGGGCCACACATCATTTTGAATCTATGTTACATGGTCACTTTTCATGTAGGCCTTGTTGGATTACACAGTCTAACCCTAACCCGAAGGGACTACATGTTGTATCCAATGGGACACACATCATGTAGCCTGAATGACTATGTGTTAGCTCATCATGGTCAACACACAATGAATTAATGGTGTAATTAATGTTCTAATCAATGAAAAATTCTCGAATTGATTTCCAAATCAATATTGAGGCCTTGAACATGACTACACGTCGTGTAATGTCGGTTACATGACTGCGGTATGGTGTTGTGTAGCCAGGAATTTTGGAACCTTCTGATGAGTTCCTCAATTTTATAATAATCATAAAATTAATCATTTCTATAAGATCTAAGAGAAACGACGGTGGAAGAAATAGATCTCATAATTCATATTTAAATAACGATTAAACTTGAATTGAAAAACTAAATTATGAATGCATAAATCATCAACAAAACAAAATAATTTTAAACAACGAAGTTCCCACTATGATACAACTTTTTGGTTTCAGGTGCAACCAAAGCATGAGAGGGATGATGCACATATTTTAATTTTTTACATTATCAATGATTAATCCAAGATCAAGTGATGATGAATGTCATGATCAATAGATTAAAATCAAAGAAAAATAGAGGGTTATTAACCAAGAACCAAGAGAGATGAGACCAACAAATGTTTTTTATAATTAATTTAATTAAATAAGAATTACCTCAATGGTTATTCTTTCATCATTGATGCATTAAACCACATTTCTACAGTGCGATGCCATTTCATTATAGAATCCAATAATAGGATTCCTATAGCAGTGATCCACATGTTCTCTAATAATCTCCAGACATCTCCAGAGGAGTCTCTAGGTGCTAGTGCTGAAGATCCTTGTTCTTGTGATGGCTGGCTCAAATTTCCTTGAGAACTACATCAAAAGTGTTATCCCTATTCTAGGGGAGGAGGATATCTATCTTTATTTAGAGAATTATTAGAGATGTATGAACCCTATAGGCTTGAGATATTTTCTCCAATCTATTGTGTATAATGATTTTCATGGCTAGGGTTATGAGAAAATAATCATAATTGGGTATTTATATCACTAGGTTTAAAATAACACAACTGCACAAGTTCCTTTATTTATTTTATTAATCCCATCGAAACCACATTTCAAATAATAATTATAATAATATATCTTTACATGAACTTAACTTTCAAATTATAATTAAATATTAGTAAATAAATTAATATTTAACATTATTATTTCTAAGCGGACCCTTGAACTCGGTCCGCCAATCCTCCACCATATGTATTGGACGTTGAATAATATATACTTACTTATTAAATAAATATCATTTCATTATTTACTAAAAAATATAAAAATGTTATATTCACCAAATAGAATATAAATATTTATTTAATATCCACCCACAATATATTTTCTTGAATAACTAGTGTTGGAATAAATGCGATTAGACATACAAGAATAATTATTAAACCAAAATCAGGAATAATCTTTATTCAACTTGTTAAATAAAAAATCTATATTATTTAACTGAGATACTAGATACACTTATTGTGTGACCCAGTAGGCCTCTTTCTTACTGGCATTAGGTGAAGTAGCCTATATTCCAAGGTTAGCATCTAGAAACACACCAAGACATCCATATATAAAGAAGTTAATACTGTAACGACATGTCACCTCATACAAACGTTTACCATATAATATAATCCCTTTTTCTCAGTATCTCTAATCAAGTAGGTTGAATTCTAGTTCCATTAACCCATGTGCTAAATTACTCTTTTTTTTTGATTTTCTAGAAATTTAACTTTCCTATAGAACACTATAGACATGGATTTATATTGTCTATATAATTTCCATAAAAGGTTCTAAGACATCAACTATGATAAAAGAACAAAAGGGACAAATCATTTATTGAATTATTCATTAATACAATATTAATTGTGACACATCCAACATATCCTACCTTGCTTAGAATATATGTCATGACAGTTTTCATCAATACATATAAGTGCATGAGTGATAATAATGATTGATAATAACCTTGAATTATAAGGATAAATACACATGTCCTCAAATAGGAACATCCAATGACACTTAAAAGTGTGGATTTTCTACCGAAGGGTTTCATTCTCATAATATCCTCTTATACTTTACCAAGGGTGTACACCACGAGAAGGTGCCTCAATGTCCTATGAGTCTCCACCCCGGATAGTCGGTATCATTTTTGTCCCACAAATGATACCATATGGATAAAGAACATATATTCAATAATAGTATCATATCACTTTAGGGTTATCATCATTATAGGGATCTGTTATGGCATTTTAGTGTGACAGTTACTATTAGGACATTATCACATTCAATGCCACACAGAAGAAAAATCATGATGTGATAAGGAATTTATTAATTTTCAAAACCATGACTATAAGTTATCATAATGTAAGAAATAAGTTGGTTCAAGGGAACTAACTCTAACACCAGGGTATCTGGGTCGGTTCATGAAAATTTTATAAGATAAGAAGTTGTATTGATATTTAGAACATAATTACTTACCAACATTAAGTTTTTTAAACCAGGAGGAACATTATAAAAGAATGTCTCTCTAGTTTGTTGTAAATAGTTGAGAAAAAATATATTGATAAATATTTGGAAGATAAGGAGTGGGTGTATGACAAATATGAGAAAAATGATAAGATAATAATGAATGGGAAATGGTAATTTTATCCCAAACGCACTAAAATTAATGTAATTGGAGAAAAATGTGTCTTCATAAACAAGTTAGATGAGAATTACAAAGTGGCTAGAAACAATTTCAGACCTGTATATATGGGTTACTCACAAATTTAAGGGGTGGAATTTGATGAGTAATTATTTACAGTGTCGAAAAACGAGTCCATAAAAATCATCATAGACTTAATATCTTATAAAATCTTCAATATATTTCATATAGATGTTAAATAATATTTTCTAAATGGAGAAATTGAAGAATAATTGGGCATGGAATATCCAAATTTTTCACTACTTGATTCATATTAAAGAAGAGTATTTAAATGGAATAAATATCTCTATTGTTTGAATTAAGCTCTAAGATCATAGTATTTAAATCCTGATATATATCTTAATTCCATTATTTTTAATAAATATTATGTGGAAATTAACTTGTATCTGATAAAAACTGGGCCCACATAACTTTTTTATTATTATTTATGTTGATGATATAATTTTTTCTTGAAATGAGAAAATCTTGTTTGGGTAGTTATGATGATACATGACAGATATATATGTAAGGCCAAAATATTAAAGCTAATTATCCTCATATTATAGGATGTGATGTTGAAAGTTATATAAATATGTTAAAAAATATAGTGTAGTGGTCCATGTTAGAAAATATTGAGATAAAGTACAATACTATAAAGAATAAAGTTGATGATTGTATTCTGATGCGGAAATTTAATCCCTATAAAGAATATATTGATGATATTTGTACTAAACCTCTAAAAATTGAATAGTTTACGAAACTAATACTGGAAGCTAGAGTGCATCCCATGCCTTTTATTTAGGTATGTTACTATTTGGGCTCTCTCATCTATTATTTCTTACTTATATTCTAGGGGAGATGTAGTTTGCATTTAGAGGAAGTGGATTCCCCTATTTATGAAATGTTTTAATTTGTGTGTTAATCTATATAGGAAAGGATATGACGTTTTCTTTACTACTTATTTTGGTTTGTATTTATGAAGAAATGACATTTTTAAGATTAGGTGTTCTTTGGAAAGCATCAATGATTGAATTAATCTATAAAAAGATATGTTATATAAACTTATAAACGATTAATTCATGATTAATTTACTTTAAAAAGTTGCATTGATCCCTATTAGAAATTCACATTGGATTTATTTTCAATAAGGGGAAGGGAAGGTGGTGGTATTAAAAAAATACAAATGGAGGGATTATTGAACCCAGTTAAGGATGGTGTTTCACTTCTTATGAGTCCATGTTATATGTGATGATTGATAGAGCTACTCTTCATAATATATGAAAAAATTGGAAGCTTTTGAAGCACTATCTATAATTGTTTAGAAGGAGATTGTTGTGCATAAATTGTGTAAAACTTTGAGAGACATTGGTTATAATGTGGAATTATAACTTGAATAGAATATGGATGAGTTGAAGAAATGGAAAATCCATACAAAAGTGTGTTGAGATTGAAAGAAATTTTTAATATTCCCTGGATGATTATTTGAAGTTCCTAAAAAGTTTTGATGTTTCTTTGAAGAATCCCAGAAGTAATTTGATGAAAATCTATAAAATAGAGTTGAAATTGGAAAAAAAAAATGTCCCTGACCATATATTTTTTCCCTAAACAACATATGCCTTCATGGATATCATAATCCTTTATCATAATGCATTATGTGATCATATAATAATGATTTAAGGAAAAAAATTAAAAATTCATGAGTACACAACTTTAACCAAGAAAAAGATTTCATTATAGGTCTTTATTGATCATATGACTTTACTCCAAGTCTTTAATCCAATAGTATGACATTAAATTCATACGAAAGAGAGTCACCTACATGGTAAATGTAACGAATTCAATTTAAAAAAATGAGAGTGATTTATATGTATAATTTTTTATTATATATTTAATATTCTAAGGAAGTTTATGATGAAATAAATTATATATTTCAAATGTGATTTTATTCATGAATCAAACATCATGATGATACATATGATATTTATCATAACTGGGATAAAAAAAGATTTACTAGATGAGTAATAAGTTGGTGTTTATCGAAGAGATTCAACTGTATGAAATAGATTCCACATAATTAGGCTTAGATGGATATATAAAAATAACTAAAAGCCTAGTTTTTATAGTGGTTATTCAATAAAAAGGATAAAAAGATGACTAAAATATTATGCATAGGAAACGAGTCGATTCCTTATACTATTTTACAGGATGAGATGAATATAATAAAGATTGATTTTTATGAATTTGAATGAGTTAAGCCAAGACAAAAAAATCACATGAGGTTTCCATAACTAAATATATAAACAATATTCATGGAATATTTAGTGAATATATATAAGAATAAATTAATAAAGATAAGTGTTGAAAATAAAATATTTTAAGAAATATAAGTGATATGATGCTATACTGAATAATAACTAGAAACAATGAGAAATTCCATAGATGATTTTTTTCAATAAAGAGGAAGAATATCATTATATAGAGTCTTTTTGGAGTCTCATATACTCATCTATGATCATTCTTCACAAGGAATGATTTTTTTCTTCTTGATGAAAAATTTTAACTAGTTGGTGCTAGCAGTTGTACGAGTTCAAGGAAATATCCTTGCTCGAGTTCCTTTTCATCATAAGAAATGGACTATGTGAATGGGATAATAAACACATGTCACTGGGTTCATATAAATCTTCAAATAGAAAAACCTAGTTAAACAAATTGACACGTCTTTATTATTCTACATTGGTGAGTAACTAGAGATAGTGGTACTGAAGAAACATTAGAGTGAATTGAATTGAAATTACCGTACACACTGACTTAGTCCCCTCTTAGTGTATATCAAACTTTATGTGATCTAATACTAACATAATGTATCTCTTAGATAATTAATAATAATTTACTGGTATCTACTACACTTGAATGGATTGACTATCATAATCCTCATTGTCTTACTAGTAAGGCCCCACACTGAAGCAATTATTTCCATGACTCTCATTAAGACCAATTAGGTACCCATAAATATGAAATATTTCTCAATTTCATGTCACATACCTCACCTGAAACCAATCAATAATAATAATGAATAATATTTACACTATTATCATTTTCACATGTTCCTAAAATCGTAATCCACACAACACTATTTTGGCTAATTTTCACTAGATGTCACATGCACCCAAAAATATAATGGTTCCATTTTTGACCAAAACAACTCAAACTAATTTCTCTTTTTTACATAATAAAACAACCACTATAATTAAATCATTTTAAATTTAAAAAATTAATTAATACTCAATATTCAAGATCACTAAAGTTTTTACAAAACTGAATTTTTTAGAATCTTCCTTACTTTACTAGGTAATGAAGAAAAAAATACAACCGTACTCAAGAACCCCACCCTTTTTACCCCTACTCAACACTTAGAACCGAAATCACAAATTTATCAAAACCCTTAACATAAAATTTTTAGAAAAGAACATTATTTTATGGTTTACCAATGGATAAATCAAAATGAGAAAGGTATAAAAATTTTGAAGTAATTTTCCTTCGATTTGATACGAAAATATTAACTGATTTAGTGGAGGTTGAGGTTTAAAATATAGAATCAAACAGGACTAAAAAATGCCTCCTATCTTGGGATACTCATATGAGAGATAAAGACGCAAGAAAATTTATTAAAATATAGATAAAATATTAAATTTTTGGGAAATATTAATTGAATTAATGGCCTGGATGCACTATCCTAGAGACTATGTGGTTGTCCATAAATTTTCCCCTAAATGATTTTTAACCATACTTGGTCAATATACCTTGTATATCATGACCTTGTTTTTAATCAGGATCTTCCCTCTCCCTCCCTAAAAATACCATATATGGTCACATTGGGATAGTTCATATGGAACTATTAGTTAACCTACTCAGGAGTACTTATACAATCCCCCCAAAAACATAAAAATGGCACTATTAATGCTTAAAAAATATCTATATACACTAAATAATAACTTTACATACCTAAAAAAGGCATTATAAATATGATGGATAACATTTTTTCTATTGTTAAAGCTTGTTTTTTTCATCCTTAGTCAATTCCATTCACCATGATCTTTTTCTATTTGATGGCTATTCATGCTTCTACATTTCCACTATTCACTAGTTTGTGTGTATTCCCTCCATTGGGAATGGATACATAGGAAATTCCATTAGTGTTTTTTTACGTTGAAACCTCCTACTATTATATTACAATATTTACCAACATGTATATATGGCCTTGCCGTATGTTTTGTTTCAGTTTCTCTTATTAGTTTATTGATCATTTATGGATACTACCCCTACTAATATTTCTTCTATTTCACAAACTAATACACAATCCCTTTTCCCATGATTCAACAACATTCATATCCACCTATAATATTCTGAAAATTACTACTAGGGATACTCAATGATGTGTTTCCTACCACTGAAAAGAGGAATGGGTACCTTTATACCAGTGATAACATTAAGAATTTACCTCATTCAGTCTTATATGGGTGTCAATGTAGTTGTAACTATAAACATATACTTTTATTTTCCCTCACATGCTACCATCCTGGATCAAATATCATGATCCACAATAATTTGATATAGATAGTAGGAAAGTACTTGTAAATAAAAAATTAGATCTTTTTTTATTAGCTTTGTCTGATCAAGATAATTAGATATGTGGATCATGTGTCCAGTGTTGGATATATATAGGTGGTCCACATTGGGGGTTTGAGAAAAGTTTCTAGAATGTTTTTGGGTGGTTTATCGTAAGTCAATACATACCTCTATGGTGTGTTATTACCCTTCCCACATGTCTCTTCACATGTACCCTTTTTTTTATTTCTATGTTTTTGGAGTATTTTTATAAAAAATATTTTAAGGATGAAATTTATAAAATACATATAATTAAAAAATTAATATAATAAATATGTAAGAATGGATAAATTGATATAGGTTCACCTAATTTTTTATATTTCCATCATGCCATAATTGATAACAACTTAGAAGGTCTATCAAATCCAAAAAAAATCAAAAAAAACCTAAATAAAATTTCTAAAATAATCATTAATCATCTTTGGACAAGAATAAACGAATATTTCATAAAATAAAAATAGGAAATACCTTAAAATATTATTAATAGACCTAGTATCATATAAATATTAAAATTTAACTCTGAATAAGTTTTCGTCTAATTATAATAGAAGATAGATAATAGGGGGGTTTGTAGAGGCATGGGGGGAGTGATCCACCCCTCCAAGTAGAAAAATTCACCACTGCTGGAATTGTTTGGTAGTATTTATTTCATGATTGATCCCCCTATTGTATTTATTATTATTTATCTATTAATAGAGAGACCCACTTTTCAATTAATAGAAACACACACACACAAACATAGAAACACACACACACAAATATATATATATTTTAGAGAAATTAATAATGGGTTATGATATTTTAGAAATAATAAAAACACATAATGAAATAATAAAATAAGAGAAAACCCCTATAAGACTTTTTCAATCCAAAATTGAAGCAATAAGTAAACTTTTATAATGTCTTGTACCTTCTAACATAGAGGATGAATGCACTTTTCTCGAACCAAAGCTCAATTTCCTATCAGAACTGCTGTAGGATTATTTATACCCACACCATGCTTTAATTACCTTATTTACTTCTAAATGACCCACTTAACCTTGTATCACATGAATTGATAACATCTACACACAACCAAGATGTCCTCATTCAAATAATCTCACTCTACGCATACTACAGCAGCTCTAACGAATAATAATTTTTTTTGACATTCTTTCATTGACGCCTCTTGATTTGAGTTTTTCATAGCTACCAACTCATAGTCTAGTCCACTCTCCCACCCCCAAAAAATGTTATTGAAATATACGAGTATTGAAACATAAACCCATAATAATTTTTATTTCAGCACTTTCCCATTCCATCAGATTATGGGCACACTAATATATATAGAATAAATGATAATAATTTATTAAAATCTATTTTATTTACATAATTATCAATCCAAAATATAATAACATATAATATTTAATATAAAATATTAATAAATTGTTTAATTCTATTAAATTAATAACTTATATTTATTAAATAATAGACTAATCAATTATTTATTCAATAATCAATAAATAATTTTTTTCTCATATTGTCATATTTTTCAATAATTACATAATTTAATAATAATAAATTATATCATTTAAAATGAATTGAAAAATATTTGGTGATGAATATATATTAGAACAACAAGAAGTAAAACTTTTAGGCCTAACACACCATTCTATAATTAATAGAATGATTAGTTTCCTAATTTGGGCCACTTCTTAATTTAGATAAATGTTTCCATTAATATAAATATTAATCAAATTAGATTAAAAATTACACAAGCATTCAAAATAGAAAGTGACGTTGCATTACAATGATGAAAAAATATTCTTAATATCAATAAAAATAAATACTACATTCACTTAAAACATGTAAATTATGAAACACTTGAATTTTTTTAATAATTAAAAGTTTAATGTTTTGAAATTTATTTTTAAAAAATGGACAACATATTTAGATTTACAAACTCAAAATATGAAAAGGGTTAAATTCTCATAATTTTCATAAATATCAAAATAAATAAGTGAATATTGAAGTACACAATGTATTATATACAATATAATATAAAATTACATGTTGAAATTAAAAAAAACCAACATGAAATATTTTCTTAATTCCACTCAACTACCTTATATATTGTTTATAGTCTGAATAAAATCACCATTCTCAGTATTAAGGAAAAACAATACTACTCATTTTTTTTTGAATTTTTATTATATTTCTTATTAAAAACCCTCTCAACAAACTATATATCCCCACCTATTTACCATATTTTTCATAATTTAATTTTTTTATATATACCTCTCAATTACTCTCTTCAATAATCTCCAATATATTTTTGACAAATTAAGAAGCCCAAAAGAAATGGTTATGAGGATAGGAAGTGATGAAAGGTAAGAATTCCATTGGTCAATATATCTCGTTCTAACAGGAAATTATTTTTATAAATCCATTCAAAATTAAATATATTATTTATCTTTGGTTTATAATCCATCATAGTACTATAAATATCTTATACCAGTATTTACTAAGAAATCATGGAATAATCACTAATAGTTGTGGTGAATCAATGTTTCCCAAACTCCAACATTTAAAATAGAATTATCTTAAATTTGGTTAATGTAACATGATATATTTCAATCTATTACCCACATAATATAAATTAAAAGGTATTCAATCATAATATATAAAAATGTCTTTTTATATAAGGTGTATATATTAGTGGGGAAGACTACATATTTTCTTTTCTTGGATTCATTCATGACTGATAATATATTAATATTTTAATTAAGTTAATTATAAAATAAACAGGAAGGTATAATCCTCAAAAAATAATAATTGGAATCCCACCATGAATAATATGATAACAACTTTATAAAATGAATAATTTTGAATAATTTTTTTATCTTTATGAAGGATCTTCATTTTATTGAATAAATATAAATCCATAGTTGTATTGTGGAAAGAAATAAAGAAAAAAACAAATATTTTGTCTTCTTTAATAAATAAATTTTCATAACATAGTTTTAATAGAATCCTTTATTTGTTATTTATTAATATATGTTTATAGTCAATACCTTTATCTCATTATCAAAAAAAATTATTTTATAATTTCCAATATATTATTGTCAACACATCCAATATTCTCTCACTGGAAATTCATTATTCGACAACAACAAATTTATGATTAATTTATTTATATATATTGATGAAATGATTCAGGGTTTATTTTTTTTTAAAAAGAAATATTTTTAGCTGATTCAAGACTATTAAAACTACATTTTTTTATATTTTATTTAAAAAAATCATGAAAACATATTTTAAACTGGTAAAAATATCAAAACTATTAAATGTATGAATATCAATATTTAAATAATAGAAAATATCCAAAAATATCTCCATTAATCATCATATTTAAATTCTAGTACACCTTTAAAATATATCCTAAATAGAAACTTATTTTCAAAAAGATATAGTTTTATAAACATTATGTTCCCAAAGGGTATTCTATAAATATAATGATACTTATAAAGATAAATTATTTAAGAATAAATAATAAATAAATCCATATCTCTTTAATCTAATGATAATAAAATCCAAACCATTAAATTCATTGTTAATACATCAAATATTTCATTATTAATACATTAAATATTTTTTAAAATTTTCCCTATCATAAATTAAATTGCACCTTTATTTATCAATTTTTATTAAAAAAATTATTCATAAATATAATTATATTTATTATAGATATAATATATTAGGATATTTAAAATAAAATTCACCATCTGTTATTCATTTTTATCAACTATTTATTGATGTGATTTGGGTATTTATCCCATGTTGAAAATAATATCTAATGAAATATATATTAAATGGATTATTTATTATCATAGATTAATCCAAAAGTAAATGACGAGGACCATTACTTAGTACCCATTATTCTTAAAATTAATATTTTCCTATAATTATAGTGAATATATCAGTAATAATTTCCATGGTAGGTATATAATCAATCATTATTATACCACTTGAAAACTTTACTTTTGTAAAATTATATTTAATATCACTATGATTCCTTATAGAGTTTATCATATGGTTCTTATATGAAATAATTTCATTTTTTTATTATATAGAATTTAAAATAGAAAATTAACATTTGCCTTATGGAATTCATTTTTTCCTTTATCCATTGTAATCATCAATAAAATGAATATATATATATATCCTATATTATTCCCAATATCACATAACATTTACTTCTATAATTCCTTCTCACACACTTTCATCTAATTAACTATACTCTTTTTGAATTAGACCTTATAAAATCTATATTTCCTTACCAATCATTATAAATATATTCAAATCAATCATTATCATATTATCTTTCTTAAAACAGACAATAATCATGTATTAGATTGATATATACAGGAAATATTTTTTTAACCTCCCAAATTTTGTACCCCATATCCTATTATTATTTTATTACAATAGTATGATCTATATATATCAATATATATAGGATCTTTTGTATTAGAAATTTTAGGAAACTAGATAAATTGATGAACAATATATTAAACTAAAAAAATAAGATACAAAAATTGAATACACGAACATTTATTATTTCTCTTTGAAAATCCATATGTTACCTATAATTATCTTCATGGTTTCCTTGGGAAGTGGGAAACAATAAAAAAGGGTGGCCATAGATAATCCATAAAGAGTATCATATAACTAAATCCATCATACATAAGTATAGAATAAGAAATATTACAGGAGTAAATAAATTCCATAAAAAATGAACTATGAAAATTAAATATCCATGAATTACATACCATTATATAAATTCACGGATAAGAATAAATGATCATAATGTAACAAACATCAAAATAAAAGATATCATAAATTTATTTTCAATGGCCCATTCCAATACATGATACAAAAAACCATATGTTTTACAAAAAATACCAAACCATTTTTTATCACATAATACCTATCAATGAATTGTGGGGATATATAATTTTAGGCCCTGTATTTCATATAATAAGTCTAATGAATCCATTATATAAATAGAATGGCTAAAACCTGCATCATAATGTTCAGTAAAGAACCATAAACATATTCATGGATATTTAATCAAATGGTTTCCAAATAGAAATATTGATATATGGAATATTGATTTTTCACCATTCAATGGAACAATATAGTTTTCTAGGTAAATATACTTGAATCAACATAGAAACCATAGGATATTTACACTGTAATGTAATTCACCCTTATTAAATGAATGATAATAAGTTATTATGGAATTTTACATTCATTGTGTTGGGAAATCAATAGGAAATAATCTTTTATTACGGTTTGTAATGAGTTTGTGAATCAACCAAATACCATCAATCAGGAGTGCCAAACCTTGTGTGAAGTTCTCCCTATTAGATTAGCACTATGTGTAGATAAATTTAATACCCAAAAAAACTTTTTTAGGGTTACTAACCCAAGGTGAAATTGAGTTGGGCCATGCATCAACTTGTTTAAATCCATGCAAGGATTTCACTGCTAGGAAACCAAACAATCATTAATTTACCGAAATGTTTGGAAATTTTATGGATATGAGAATAAATAATAATCTTAAGGTCTTATAAAAGAAGTATAATAAGATGTAATAGTGATCTATAATTGATAATATAATAATTAATTTATAACAGTGAATAATAATAATTTCTTTTAATAAAAATAAAAGTAAATAGAAGGATTAAGAAAAAAACATTAGAGAAGAGAATAAGAACCCTTACCTTGCAATGTAACTTCCTAATGCTAGAGATAGAAACCTTAAAAACTTGGAAATTATTGGGAGATAAACTTGAGATGGAAAATGAGAGTTCATTTATACTAATTGGATTTTTATCTAATAAGAATGGATGGATGGGTGTGATTTTATTTTGATTTAGTGGGATTTGATTCTTAATTTCAAAGAATTGGACTTGGACCATATGTTATAAAAAATTAAAAACTATTGGCCTTATATTAGATTTATTGTATAATATTTGATGATTATGGATTGGTTTTTTGTTCTTAATTTATTAAGAACCAAATCTTCTTTAAATTATATTATTTTGAATGTTGACTAAATCCTTATTTAAAATTAATTTTCTTTAAAACCATAAAATACACTTTAGGTTTTAAAATATTCTTCATAGGATTAGAAATTTGATTTTATTTAATTAATATTTATTATTATATTGAATAAAAACTTTTTCCCTATAAATTATTTATATTAGTTATTACTACATTTTTAATTCATTATGATGTCATAATACAAAATATATGTTAAAATATGTTTTACCTTTTTCCCAAGAATAATATTGTATCATAAAATTATGATAAATTACATGTTGGATAATTTCTATGTGGTAATTCAAAATTTAATATCATTTATATGAAAATATTTCTCTATATATATGAAATATTATTATGAAAAAATAGTAGTGTATTTGAAAATTGTGTTTTCCACTTATAATTTGAAATATATTCATCAAGTAAATATGATTTTATACTATTACACATGTCTGTAATTATATCACTATTCATTGATTAATAAATTTTTTAAATATTTTGTAATTAAATTATTTAATTAATTTTATTAAACACTTGAATAAAAAAATTACATTACTATAGTTGAATCTTGGGTCTTACATTCTCATACCACTTACACCTTATGTAATTTCATACTTGAAATTTTGGGTGTACATCCACTAAAGAACAAATAAGCAAAATTTTTACCCATTACCTCCAATGGTTCCCATGTTTCTTCTCTCAACATTTAATTTCTCTAAATAATTTTCACTTTTGTTCTTTTCTGATTTTTTAACACTTTATCTCTAGTTTCAATAATCTATTAAATATCTTCATTATATGATAGTTCAGGCTACAAATCTATTTCCCCATATGTTAGTAAATGCATAGGGTCTGACATTTATTTCATTATAATTGATCCATGAATGAATCCATGAAATTTAGATAGGTATGGAAGGGAAATATATTGGGAGCTTGAACTATCATATAATGAATATCTTTTCTAGATTATTGAAACTAGAGATAAAGTGTTACAAAATCAAGAAAGGACACAAGTGAAAGTTATTTAGAGGAATTAAAATTTGAGAGAAGAAAAATGAGGGTAATTTTTACCCACTACTTCCAATAGTTCCCATGTTTCTTCTCTCAACATTTAATTCCTATAAATAACATTCACTTTAATTTTTTCCTGATTTTGTAACACTTTATATCAAGTTTCAATAATCTATAAAATATCTTCAATATGATATTTCAGGCTCTAAATCTATTTCACGAGTGGTTAGAAAATGTATAGGGTCTAACATTTACTTCAATATAATTTATCCATGAAAGAATACTTGAAATATAGATAGGAATGGTGGAAAATAAAAATGGAAATCCACAGATCCAATCCTCTCTAAAACTTCATAAGGTTAGATGTACGTTGGACTTAGTTTCCATTTCTTACATAAACATATAACTCCATTCAATGGTGATACATTAAAGAATAAATGACTTCCCACTTAGAATTATGAGCCCTTCCTAAAATTATTAAAATTTATTTTTTATTCGATCTAGGAAATCTAGATAAGATTGTGGATAGATCACACATTCTCAGTTGTCTCCTTAATGAGTTATTGAATAACAATACTCATTTTCACAAATTTATCCCCACAGGTTGAATTAATAAGTCTTTTTTTCTTAATGTCATCATATAGTTCCATTTACATACTCTAATGGATTCTAGTTTTGTATGAATATTCTACTAGATTTAGATAATATTCTCATGTTCATTGGAAATATAGAGAGAATGAACAATGTTGGTCCTATATAGTTTATATGGTTCTTTTAGACTATCAATTTATTTGAGGATAGTATGCAGTTTTAAAACGAACCCATGTATTCCAACCCTTTTGAAGACACCTCAAAAATTTTTATGGGAATTAATGGTCATTATTGGATAGAATTGATAATGGTCCCCCATGAAGTCTCATGATTTTAATATTATAAATCAATGTAAACCATTCAAGGTATAGATCCTCCTTTATTTTACGTAAATGTGAACACTCATCAAGTAAATCCACAACAAACCATAAAAAATTGTACACTATTCACGACTTAATAAATATTGAAACAATGTCCATTGTTATGTTTTTGGACTTCTATATTTTAGTAATGAGTGGTTTCATGATACACTTTGGAATCTCTCTCTCACCCTTTACTTATCGGTATAACAAGCATATTGAAACATCATCTACAATTTCCCAAATCATATCTTTTCAACATAAGTTATCTTTAAGATATATATACATATTAATACTATAAGGGAGTACAGATAAGTTTAAACTTTAGGATTCATCCAGTAATTCCCTCTTCAACTTAGGTTTGAATGGTGCACATATTCTCTTTACAAACATTAACACAATGACTTTATAGAATATTTCTATCAATTTCTAATATTCCATGGATTTAAAATTATTTTGTAAACCCTTTTCATCTTTTTAGGCCTATTTATATTATCAGTTAGAGGATTTTAGTAAATTACATGGAAATGGAATTATGTTTTCAATTCCTTAATAATATCTATATCTAGCTTCAGTATATAAAGGAATATTGGATCCTCAACCATCTTCATCAAAGATAGGACCCCATAAACCTTCATAATCAACACATCAACCTATATATATTCCTTACTAGGGTGGTAGCATTTTAAAAAATCATTCTACTTGAGTAGTTCCATCTATCTATTCTTTATCATGGTATGTTTTTTTATAGGAATTTATACTTCAAACAATTTTGGTTAGGGTATATATTACATTTATCCACGTAAATAATGTTCCTACAAATTTTATACACTATGATTAAAATTTGTTACTCAATATCATGAGTTCTATATTTTTTCTCATCAATTTTCAGTTACCTTGATGCATTAGAAACCACTCTATCATTCTCTATAAAGACAACCCTAGTCACTACAAAATTATTCGTCTTTAGCGATGGTTTATTAAATTGATGCTAAAATTGATTTTTGAATAGTAGTGAAACTTATCTCCCCCCCTAATCTTCAGACTCCCCCGACACACCCAACCCCCAACCCCCATTACCGCACGAGACCCTAGGCCTGACCCCAGCGACCCCTAATGACACGTGTGACACCAGCGAACCCATGAAAACCCAGGAAATCCCCATAATCCATAGGATCCCTTGACCCCGGCGAACCTAGTGACACCCATGACCCCGGTGACCCTAGAGACCCCCAAACACTTGACGTGTCTCACCGCCTCTCACTGCGCCTCGTCGCCCATCCCTACAAGTCAGTACCTTCGTCCTCCCTCTAGGCAGGTCTGAATACCTTTGTGGTGTAGTAGTGGTATGATTTTGGGTTGGTTTGGTTGTATATTAGATCAATTACAGTGTGCAACGTTAAATTGTAGTATCCATTACTCTAAAATTGCGCAACATTTAGAAGGAGCTCCAACGAGCACCATATTTTGTGCTAAATCTTGAAAAGTTGACAGCTCATGAATAGTGGTTCTTCAAATATAGTGTGTTACTATGGTTTCACTTCAAAATAGCACTGGAAATAGCGTCTGGTTGGAGAAGAATTACTATGACATTTTAGCATTTTTAGGATAAAATGGAGTGGGTTGGAGATGGTCTTCATTATTTATTTTCAATATTGATGGTTGTGGTTTGATCTTTCATTTATAGGTTCCCTTTGTGGTGCGGTTGTGGTTTTCCACAAGATTTTTAATGTTTCTAATCTTTTGGTCTGTGATTCCATAATTTAACATTATTAAATGAATTTAGTATGTGTTATGTACTTCTTAATTGTGTTTTATGAATTGTTTGAGTGGAGCATAATATGTTTTCAAAGGTTTTTGAGGTGTGTATGGGTTGAAATATGATTCTAAAAATGAAATTGGTTAGGTTTCATGTGTGCCTTATTTTTTATGATTTCTAAATGTGCTCCATGAATTGTGTAAATATGAGTAATTATAGTTGGATTCTTGAGTATGGAATAGAGGATATTGGGTCATATCGTGATATTAAGAAATGATGTCTTCTCCACTATGTTATGAGAATCAAGTGTTAATGCATACTCCACTATATTAGGGGAAAAAAGTAGTGATATTTGATCCATTGTGTTATGATTTACTATGATTATTTCTATGTAACAATTTTATGTCATGCAATTTAATTCTTACATTATGATCAACGAATCATATTTTTTATATTAAATTTCTGTAATCTTACACTCTGGTATATGTTTGGTCATTTGAGATTACATGTCCTTCTATTATGAAATGTGATCAACTCTAATGAATCCATGAATTTATTAATAAGTTATTTATTCCATTCTCATTTTACTATATAATTATATAATATAACCATTAATGGTTTATTGATAATTTTTGGGGATTGAATATTTTATTTGAATTCCATAAAACTATGGATTTAATATGTTATCCCACTTTCTATAATTAAAAGAAAATTAAATGAAAATTAAAAGGGTATATTGACAAAAATAATTTTTAGTGTAATTCTCAGATTTATTTTGGGAAATTCAATATACATTATTTTATTTATCTGAAGAATTTCATGTTTCCATTTAGTCTGAAAAAACAAATACCTTACTCATAATCCTTGGATTCATCTACCCTAGCTGTTAATCCTTTCACCTGATGATTCCTGGCATGTTCTACATCTTGGTTCCCCATGTATTTTCTAAAGTAGCAAGTGATCTTTTAGGTAGAAGTTTGTTTCCTTTTAATATTTGAAACTTCTATTAAATTATTATATGATTTATCAAGCCCTTACCTAATTGATATCAAAGTTATGGCATCATCAATTTTTCCATATATTTTTATATAGCATGATATACAAAAACTACAGGGATGGGAACCTTGTTCTCCTCTTCTTTTATGGATCTTTTTAATTTGCATGCTTTGGTTTTATAGTGGGTGGGTTCAGTACTTCCCAAATGTATTTATATAGAAAAATATTCTTTAATATAATTATATTTTTTTCAACTAGTATATATTAATAACATTCCCTATTCAGTAAAAGTTATGTGTTTTATTTTTTTTTTAATATTTTGTATGCACGTTGTGATATACATGGGTAAAAGCTGGATCACATTATCGAGGGACACACCTCAATATGCTAAGGGTTAGGAGGATTTTTTAGATATTGAAATTTCCAATCGATTCATTTAAGGGATAATAATATTTCCATGTACTAATTGTAGATTTAGAATATGGTTGAAGAGGGATAAATTTTATTAACATTTAATATTGAAGAAATTCCCTGCTCAATATTTGTTTTTTATTTGGCACAGAGAATCAAACATTATAGAAAAGTTGAGCACTGATGTCAATCCACTTAAAGAGCTCCCAACTTCATAGACAATGGAAAATGAAATGCAGAACCTTATCAATTATGCATTCAGCATTGCAAGACACCAACATCAACATCCAAATACATCAGAATAAACAAATGAGGGTGCTATAAATATCAACATGAAAAGTGATGTTTTTGAGATTGTAGTACAACCAGATCATGATTGTAACATATCATTGGATCCTCCACTTGATTATACGGAGACTAATGTAAGAGAAAACTTCCCTGAGGAAAATACATTTCATGGTTTACTTTAGGATAGAAATCAAGAGATGTATAATGGATGTTTGAAATTTTCAAAACATTATTTTATGCTAAAGATGTACCATATCAAATGCCTTTGTGTAATTACAAATAAGGAAATATCCATGATATTGGAATTATTGCGTCATTCATTTTCTGAATAAAACCTTCCCGAGTATTTTTATGATATGAAAAAAGTTGTTAATAGTCTTGGTATGAATTATACAAAAACACATGTGTCTCCCAATGATTGTATGCTTTAATGGCAAGAGGATTCAAGTAGACATGATTGTAAAAAATTCTCTTCTTCTAGATGATAGTCAATGGGTGATGTTGGAAGTCTAAATATATATACTACCATGAAGAAGAAGAAAATTAACACACTTTAGAAGGTATTTCATTACTTTCCTTTAAATCCTTGATTGAAAATATTATTCATGTCATCAAAAACTGCCTAAAACATGAAGTGGAATTATGTATATAATAAAAATGATGGGTTAATGTGACATCCACAAGATTCAAAATCATGGAATAAATTTGTTTTATTACATCCATATTTCTCATTTGATCCTAGGAATGTTTAATTGGGATTTGTTACTGATGGATTGAACCCATTTGGGACTTTGAGAGCTAGTTATAGCATTTGGCCAGTTGTTTTGATACCTTACAATCTGCCACCATGGATGTGTATGAAACAAAAATATTTTATCATGTTGATGATTATTCCTAGAAAAAATTGGCTGAAAATGATATTGATGTATACTTGCAACCTTTAATTTATATATTAAAGGAGTTATAGAGAAACAGTATTGAGACATATGATGCTTCTTCTAAAACAATGTTCAAAATTCTTGTTGCTCTATTGTGTACCATTAGTGGCTTCCTTAGACTTGGGAATTTATCTAGTTGGAACACTTGCACATGTTTGGATTGTCCTGTTATAACTTTGAATTTGAGCCCAAACAACTACCTTATAGTAGAAAATGCTGCTTCTTGTGCCATTAAATATTTCTCGATGCATCTCATAGATTTCGGCTGAAAAGATCAAAATTCAATGGTATCATTGATCATAGACCAACTCCAAAGTTGTAAACTGGTTCTGAAATATTGGCCGAAATTATAAATATTGAAACCAAATTTGGGAAGGTGAATCATTTTAATGATAATGGGAATCAATTTCAAAGTGCATCGTTAAGTGAAATAGGAACACAATAATGGAATAAAAAAGTATATACTTCAATCTTCCATATTTGGAATTTAATTTATTGTGGCATAATCATGATGTGATTCATATTGAGAAGAATATTTGTGACAATTTGATCTTTACATTTCTTAATGAGTAGTTAAAGTCTTAGGATCATCTCAATGCTCTGAAATACTTACAAGTAATGAACATAAAACATGATCTCTAGCCAGATGAGATTGAAAATTATGCTCCGAAAATTTTTTCAATGAAAAATGGGGATAAAGATACATTAATTTGAATTTTAAATCATGTAAAGGTTTATGATGGGTATTCAAGTTAAATCTAAAGGTTTATTGACTTAAATCATCGTAGGTTTTGTGGATTGAAAGTCTCCATTTACATATTTTTTTCAGCTATTACTACCATTGTAATTTCGTACATTATTGCATGAAAAAGTTTTTACTGTTGTACTCTAATTATACACATTTTTCAGACAACTTTGTGAGAAATTTATACATTCATTTGAGCTTAAAAACCTTCATGAGAGGTTTTTATTGACACTTTTTTCTATAGAGATGATCTTTCCTCCTTCATTTTTTTCTATCATGATGCATTTAATTGTGCATTTGGTTGAGGAAGCAAAATTAGGAGGGTCTGTACATTATCGATGGACGTATCCAATTGAGAGGTACTATATTTATATGTTTCTTAGTTAAGTAAACAATTATTGGCACTTAATTAAATGCATAATTATGTTTTTTTATTTTATTTCACAGATATCTTGGGTATTTGAAGTCATACATGAGAAATAAAGCTCAACCTGAAGGCTCTATTACTGAAGGCTATTTGGAAGATTAGTTTTTACCTTTTGTTCTAGAAACTTTTATGACATTGGGAGAAGATTTAATTGAGTTGGATGTGTTGATGAAACATTGACTGAATCTTAAATACATGGGAAATCAAAAATATTTCCTGCTATTGGTTGATCAGTTGGTAGGACCTCAATTGTTACACTGACAGAAATGGAATTATTACAGGCACATATATATGTGCAGCTGAATAGTGAAATTTCAAATCAATTTATTGAATATTTGAAGATATAAACAAAAAGACGAATGAGAGGCCAAACAAAAATGGGAAAGATATAACGAAATATGTTAATAAAGATCTTGTAGAATGGTTTTCACGACGTGTATGTTATTAAATAATGCAATAAATATAGATATTAGGTTGACACATATATTATGTAAATCTAATAATTTTTTCTTTTTTTAGACTAAGAATACTGATACTCGAGCAGATTTGTCATATGATTTTAAGTTTCCTGCTCAAGGTCCTCTAAAACAATTTATAAAGTTCGATGCTTACAACGTGAATGATTTTAGATTTCATACAGTTGACCGAGAAGAGGGTTTGAAAACACATAATAGTGGAATATTTACATTTGGTGAAGTGGACTACTATGGAAAGATGACTAATATTATTGAATTAAACTAGCACTATCATGTTTCAGTTGTTTTATTCAAATGAAATTGTGTTGATATTATCAGTGGTGTTAAAAACGATTCCTTGCAATTTACTTCTGTGATCTTCTCCTACTAGATGGATATTGGTGATCATTAACTTCATGATCCATATATCTTGTCATCATAAGTGAAAATGGTATATTATGTTAATGATGTTGTGGATGAAGGGTGGAGTGTAGTTTCTCACACAAAACAAAGAGATTTGTTTGATATGGGTGATGAAGAAGAATATTTGACCTCTGACATTGAATCTCATCAATAGTAATAAGAATTATTATTTTTCCACCATGATATTTAAAATATTAATCTAGAAGGATGGATGAAGTGGATGAAGTAATAAAGTCGGAACCAAAATAATTGAAGGGTAAATTGATTGTATGATTAGTTATGTATTCATTTAGCGACAAGTAATTTTATTTGTGCAATCATTCATTCTCATTGTTATGTATATTTTTTATGTTAGTACTGTGCATATGTTATCATTTTTAATTTTTTTTCTATATAAGTTTTTTGAAATATATGTTCTAAACTTATTTTTATTTGATTAGATGATAGGAATTCCAAGGAAGAAGCATCATACTATTTCATCAACCACACCCACATATGGCAATCGACATGTCTCCCTCTCTACGACATATGAGCCAGCATCTGTTTTCCCCTCTACACCATCTCCCATGTACCATCTCTTACACCCTATATGAGTATCCCTTTAGCATTTCAATCATCACCTTCCCCTTCAAGGGCCTCAGTAGTGAGGGAGAAGTGTGCCACTTATAGTTCTTCTTGTGGATACTGCAGGGTTACTATAATAGGTATAAATTTTAATATGAATAAATTTATTGCACTTTTTTATACTAGCTATTTGTACATTAAAGATCAAAACAATGTAATTATGGAGAAAAAAAATAAAATGTTCAGATGTATGGAATATGACCGGATAGAATATCGTTGTCCCATTTGATTCGTGTGGGGTCTCTACGAATGATGCCGCAGGATTACTTGGCCAGATTCTTGTTCAGTTGGCCGTGGAGATGGTTTCCCTTTATATTTCGTATGATGATTGGTAGAATATGCCTTCAACATGGAAAAATAATGTTTTTTATTACCAAATAAATGTAATATTAATTCATTATGGAGTAATTGAATGTTATAATGATATTAAATTATAATATTTTCAAAATGAATTTATGTGTACAGATGTTTTTTCTCTTTACAGGTGCTGATGTGCTAGCACGAAAGAGGATATTGAAAAATCTGGGAAAGAAATGGAAAGACTTTAAATGGATATTATGGAGCGATGTCAACAACACTCCTTTGACCACCCAACAGATGTATGACAAGCTACCCAATGCGGTACCCAAAGAGTAATGGAATGTTTTTGTCGACATACATCGTGATGAGAATCAGATGGTATCTAAATATATATTATTTTATAAATATCATTTTACATTAATACATGTATGTGAAGAGGAAATGAAATTGAATAAATTACTATTAAATTAAATTTTATTTATTTTCAGATCTTTCAAGGAAGAATGCATTATGCGGGGCTTAGCAAGTCATCCCTCACATTACGGGGTCAAAGAGTTTTTCTATAAGCCGATAAACTTTGGTAATATTTAAATTAGTTTAAATATTTATAAGACAATATTATCTATTTTATATATTAAATTGTTGATTTATCTTAGTTAAATGCTGTCATAGAGTTTAGGACACCCAACATCCTGAACAGGAGTGTGGTTGAATGTTCACTAAAATATTATGGAAGTTTTGTTAATGAGACTGCCAAAGAAGTTGGAGTATGAACTCATTTTTCATTATAATAATGTATTATCAGTTTTCACTATGTTAATATATATTTCTTCTAATATGAAAGATTTATAATTTATCGGAAAAAATTAAATAACTATGGGATTCCAATCCTGCACAATCCTACTCAGTCTGCCAGGATGACCCAGTGTTTAATGTTCTTGGGAAGGAGCATCCTGGTCATGTGTGTAGGATGGGTTTGGGACCCATACCATCTGAGGTATATTCTAGGCCACCGGGGATGGTATCTGCATCTACTCCTCATTGTATTCAGTCCATACCTCGAGATACTTAGAGAGATATTTTTTCTCTACAAAACACTGTTTAGGAACATGGGACTCAGATACCTGCTTCGTAGAAATTGGTGATTGATTTATATTAGAAGATGACTAGATCTAACCCTGGTGGTATTACATCGACTGGTGGTGAGCATGTAAATAAAAAATTCAAAATAATTTAGTTTGAAAACATTTCTTGATTTTAAGTATAAATATTAATATTCAATAATATATAATTTTCAATATAATGTTATTACAGGTGGTAGTAGGAAGTTGAGATGGAGGTGGAGAGGGTGATGAGTTCTGTTCATCATCAGACAGTGATTATTAGTATTATTGATATGTGGGAAAAATATTGTAATAGTCGATTTGTATATAAATCATGTGTGGAACAGAGTTTTCACTTAACATTTTCATGACGTAACATTTTCTTTATTTCTCATGTTTACTTTAATGTATTATGAACCCAGTCATCCAAAGACACTAGTAATTTATGATCCTAATGTTATATTAATGAATATTTATATTTAAGAATCATATATGTAACAAAACTGGATAGTTATTAGAGACTTCAATACTATCTTCATACTAGATAAAAAGATTGGTCTACCTTTTCTGGATTTTTGATAGATATGTCTTGTGATCAACCTCTTCCGGATCAACTACAGATTTTCCATCATCTCTTGAATGAGACTTATCCCAAATAAAGACCATTATCCCAACTCTAACTATCACTGGGGAGATCTATATGGATGTATATATAATTATTCAAAGGTAACTATATTTATTAAAACCTGATAACTACGATTATAGGAAAGTCTTACCAGTGGAAAATTATTTTCCCAAGATCCACCAAAATCAAGAACACAAGACTAAATCCTATCATCAAGAACCTAGATATCTCTCTCTGCTAATCCATCCATCTATGGATGATAATCCATATTAAATTTTATCTAGGAACCCATCACCACCTATAAATCTATAGAGAACCCAGATTTGAACCTTGGGTCCCTATTAAAAAAATCATAAAGTGAAAACCATGAATTCTCACAATCTCTTAGACATACATGTCTCTAAGGTGCCCCACATGTATCGCTTTTCTTGATAGGAAAGAAAAGCATCAATTTTTTTAAGTTGATCAATGATCACCCAAATCTCATCCTCCCCACTAGGATTTAGTGGAAAAAATAATGAAGTACATAGAAATATCAGCCCACTTACATATTGGAATGGGTAATGGTTGAAACAAACTAGTGGGTCACTAGTGTTTCACCTTAATTTTCTAAAAACTGAGAAACCATGAGACAAAATCTACAATTGGCCACATCATCTATGCCCACCAATTCTTATATCTCATGTTTTAACACATCTATGTTACTCCAGGGTGTACGGACCAACATGATAAATTACCTTTTTCCCTCAACTATTTCCTAATATAAAATGGAATAACTAACCTATTATGGAAGCACAAAGCTCCACTGGGAGACCAACACCACTCACCCGAGGTCTCCCCACCATAAAGGATTTTACTAAAGCATTTGAACTCAGTGTTTTTCACATATTATTGCTAAACCCAATCATCAAAGGATGTGTTATAATCCATCAAATCAAATAAAAAAATTCCACCAATTTCTTCCACTCCCAATGTCATCTTAGGAAACAAACTCATAAAATACCAATCTATAAATGATTACATCATAGCTTATGTTAGTAATTTTATCCTCATTGCATCGAAAACCACATTATCTTTCCTAAGGGTCTATTCAATGTGAGAATAAAAATTATGAAGATAAAATACTTCTCATTTCTATCACAAGTTCATATCCATCTATGAAACAATATATTTTAATTTCTTATGATCAGAATACACAACCACATTAAGTGTCATTTGATAAGATGGAATATAAATGGGAATCATTCTAAGGAGAAGATAAATAGTAAATTTGACCTCTCTCTATAGTGGTAAACCAGAAAAACCATCCTAAAAGACTTTGGGGTATGCACACACCATATTAGGAAGTTAACATCCCAAACAAGGTTCATGGACATTAAGAAAATTTTTTGACAACTAGCCTGATATTACCCAATTATAATGAACAACAAGCCTCACCCTTCATGATCTTGCATCCCACTCACACTAAAAATATTTATTGACCCTATTAGAAGATAAAAACTATACCGAATGAAGATAAAATTCTATGCGGGCCTTAATTAATATTGATCATTTAATCTATACCATGAATCACTTTGAAGATGTCAACATAGAAAACTAAAAATTCACACACCACCTTGAAGTCATCTATCATCACCTGACATGTGGGACAATTGAAAACAATTTTGGACCTCTTTTCCAAAGGTGTGGAAAGATAGAATAATAAAGAAATAAGTATTAAAATTAATTCTTAAATTTCAACTAAACTTGAAAATATAAATGAATGATTGGAACTTGTATCAAACAAATATAGAACCATAAAAAATTAAAAAAAAATTGTACCACTAACAGTAGTTAGGCCTTCTTTAGATTCATACATCGCATACTAATCCATGTAAATACATCTAGTATTAGACATAAAAAAACACCCATGGCCTAAGTATTAAACCTACCACCCTTAGAGTCATCATTATGAACCTTTGAACCCTTGGTGAAAGTGGATCCTTCCTTACTACCCTAGGAAATCCATCCACAAAAACACCTTAGATGACCAAAATGTCCACAACGATGACAAGTATTAGGATCCTCCACACAATTAGGATTTATATGAACACACCTTCTACACTACTATAGTAAAACATTTTTCTACCCCGATGAATCAACTAAAACAAATCCTAAATAAAACGGATCCCCCTTATGTATTCTTTTCTAGCCAAAAAATACACCATGGGTAAAAACCCCTCCAACTAAAGCTCCACCCAAACCTATATTTCTCAATATATCTACCTAATCAAGACTTAATTTTTATACTACCTCTATGAAGGTCAGAATACACATGATAGTCAATATTTATTGAATATATGGACTCAATACTAACTTAAACCACTTAGCCTTTAGCTACTCATTGGTGACTAGATCCGATACTAGATACACCAACCCAGAAAAATGGGGGGAATACATCATAAAGGTGCACTTCCCATTCTATAAGTTTAGAAACTACTGATAATTTCCAATCATAATTCCTTATGGTAAAACTATTGGTTTCATATTTTCTTGAAAGAAGTCCAGGTAATTTCCTCATGAAACTTAGCTAGCACGATGGAGTCCCACCATCTCCTACCTGGTCCTTTAAGAATATACATGAAGAAACCCACCATGATGTCTTTATGAGTATTCAAAAATTGAGTATTCTCTCAATATAATCAAGATATTCCTCAGATTCCTAAGTTTCCTTGTCACCATGGAATATGGGTGGATTAGTACAAGTCCCTTATGAATTTATAATTAAAATGGCATGGTAACTCCTTCCATGGAATGAGTGTCTTCTTTTATAACTCTTATAGTGAAATATTTAGACCACAATGTGGTATCAAATAATATTATATTTCTTCACCGTACCATATTATTTATCTCTATTATGTGTTTCAAAATGTAATAAGTGTGTGGATTTGAAAGTCTTTTTTCTTATGAAAATTTTCGTTTCCTTGTATTCTATTGGATGTAGGAAGTATGTGCATGTAAAATTGGAACATTTTTTTAGGTAACTGGTATTGGTGCTTCAAAATCAGATCATTTTTTTATAAATCTACCTTTGGCGGTGGTTTAGATTGTCACTATGTAAATTGATGATCTTTAGCTACAGTTTTAACCATCGCTACAATTTGGTATCTTCTTACCCGTAGCGGTTAAAACCACCACTACATACAATAATTTAGTGGTGATTAAAACCACTGAAAGATAGTTTTCATTTTATGTTAGCATTTTGAGGCGGTTGGTTGTTGGTTTAGCAGTGGGTTTTCTAAAAAGGATTTTTTTATTGCAGTGGTTTTAATCTCCGTGAAAAAAAACCTTTTTCCCGGGAAACCTGCCCCTAAACCCACAACCAACCACTGGGAAATGAGATCTCTGTGAAAGTTACTATAAAATGCCACCAAATTGAATAAACAATTGCATATTTTATGCCGACACACAATTTATCAGCAGTTTTTTGGAAACCATCGCAAAAGAATATGGTGGAGGTTTAAACTTCAGATATATCCAAAAAAACCTCCGTTTTGTGAAGATTTTCCTATAGTGATTATTTTATTCAATTTGTTATAATGTAAATAAAATCCTTTATTTCTATATGTTATAGTTAATATTGGTGCATTGATCAAATTTTTCATTAATTCCTCAAATATTTCTTTACTCTTTTTAGACTTTGTGAACTTGATCCCTTTACAAGACAACTAGGTTAATAGATTAGCTAGGATGGAATATTTTTCAACAAATCGATGATTTTAAAAATCTAAGTGAACAAAACAATGTATTTAAGTTATATTCAATGTTATTATAAATTCATTAAAAACCTTTTTATTTTTGGTTTTAATTGATTTTACATCCTTATGGAAAACATAACTTGGAAAATATTCTTATTATATCCAAAATACACACTTACTAAATTTCCCATATTGATTAATCTCCCTTAAATAATTTAGTGAAATAAAAAAAACAAAATTATAATATTTATATCAAAGAGTGTATATGATGATATATTCAATAAAAAAACACAATAAATTTATCATTATAATCCTTTATAACTCTATTTATTTAATCCATAAACACACATCATGCATTGGTTATCCAAAAGGGAACCACTACAAACTCATAATGCCTTTACATTTTGAAAAAAGTCATAATTGATATATCATTCTTCATTAAATCAAAATGGAGATAACTAGAAAGGATATATATCTTTTATATGTATTGAAACCATTGATTTTGATCAAATGGATCATCAATTTAAGGTAAATAGTACTTTCTCTTAAGTGTAATGAAATTGATTTATCTATAATCAATGCACAACCTTAATGAACCATTGTTATTTTTTAAAAAAAAGAATGGTTCTCCCCAAGTTGAAACACTAAGTTATATGAATCCATTATTGAAAAAATCTTGTAGTAGTTTCTTTAATTTCATAAATTCCACCAATTCCATTTTATAAGAATGATTAAATATCAGTTTGGAATTTGAGATATTGTCAATAAGATAACACAACTTCACAATCAGATAGAAATATAAGTATTTCATTATCAAATACATTAATATAATTTCTCTAAATAGATATATTCAATATTCTATGTATATCCTTCTTATTAATTAATTAATCATTCTAATATTTTTATTAAGCTGATCCACATAAGGTGGTTCTAAAAGAAGCACATGTAGTGGATTATATCCTCTTGAACTATGTGACTCTATTATAGAAATAAATATTGTAATATATTTATCATAAAAATAAAATATTACATTATAATTTAATACCAAATACATCCAAATGATTGTATAAAATTCAACCATTAGTATAACAACCAACATTTCGACTAATGAACCTCTATTCATTTTAATTAAGATAGATAAACACACCTTTATTTCTATAAAATTTACACAAGGAGTGCTAATTGAGAACTAATTTCATAGTTCATTAGGGGATTATGAAATGTTTATAGAAAACTGGCATGATATTAATTAATGCGTATATCTAAAATCAAAATAATGTATTAGGTAACTTTGAGTTTATGATTAATGTGTCTTCAACAAAATCATTTGGGGCCTCAACATATATTGTTCAAATTTAAAAAGCCTATTATTTATACCATAACATATTTTGAGGGATATATTTCATTTATTATTAGGTTATTAATTTTAATAATTTCACATATCTTTTAATGAAATCATTGAAGATCCATGGAATTTTTATTTCCAGTTCATTAAAGATATTGATATACACTAAGTTCACACTTGTAACAAACTCACATTCCCTTTAATCAATCCATGAGGTATTTCTTCCCATAGTCATTTCATATTGGGAATTCCACCGTAGAAATCATCCTTCATTTTCTTATATTACTCCTATTTTAACATAAAAGTATTTGAGAACCCCTTCTCCATAATTAATGAACTAATCACTATGTCTAGATAAAGTTCCCCTACTTGCACTACTAGATCATGTGCTAAAAACACATACATTACAACTAGATTCAATAACAAGTGAGATGAACCAATATAAAATTATTTATATTTTCATATTATAAGCATTACATATCATAATAATTACATTATCCAAGAACCTAAAAGATTTATTTTTTTATATATTAGCAACATAAAAATCATCTTGTTATCATTTCTCATTAATCCTACTATACTAGATCCCATTTTTCACATATCCTAAGTTATAATCATGTTTATAACATGGGGAATAGAAAACATAAAGAAGGGATGATATTAAATTCTCAATAAAAGAAAAATACTTATCAATATGTCATTAAGGGATATATCATAAGCATGGGAAAACCTGAGCAGGAGAGAAAGATTTGATTAAAAAGGAAAAGGAAAAATCATACTCATCCATGATAAACAATAGAAGGACATGTAATCTAATATAATGAAACACATATAATGGTATAAGAGTTCAATATCATGAGAAAAATAATTTTCTTTAATAGTTAGGTGACCCAAGATAAAAAAACACATTTATTTTGTTATTTTACATGAATAATCATTTTATTTTAAAAATACTCTCACAAAAAATAGAAGGGATTATTTATTTTCATTCATTATAAGGTAAATACCCAACTAATATTACAAAACACTTTATCTTTTCATTATAACCACTTAACTCAAAATCCCATTATAAGTATCTCACATGTAACAACGATCATTGTATTTTGGGGAAAGAAGACATAACAAATATCTGATCGTAGATACTTAGTAAGGGAAACATAACCAATAATGGTAATATGTAAAAAAAATAAAATAATATGGGTATTAAATCATAATCAAGACCCAATAAAATAATGTTAGGATAACATACCCAGATAAAACATAGAGTATAATACATGATAAATAATAAAATAAGTATGTTTCAAAATATATGAACATTAAAAAAACTTTAACATGTAAATAATAACACAGTGGACCATTCATCAAAACCTTTTTCTCATAGTGTACTAGGATTCACTCACCTATTCACCTTCATGGTCAAGGATTCACTCACCTATTACCCTCGTCATATTAGGCATTATTCACATGTTTTCCTTAGTGGATTTAGAATCACAATCCATTTCTCATTACCTCATGAGATATAAATGACTACCAAAATAATTACAGGGATATATGTGGTTCAACATTAAATTAATGAAAAATCATATATATGTGTGACATAATATATCAATCACTCAATATAAAAAAAACACATTGAAGAAAATGGTTTCCATTCATCGCATCATAATAAACCCATAGAAAGAAAATTGGATATCACAATATCTCAAAATGGAATCATTGTAATTAATATCAAGATTTTAAAATTTTTATACAAAGAATTCAATCACCACAAATAATTATTCTATAATATAGCACACTCAGTTTCAAGTAAGTAACCTTATATTTATGTTTTTTGATTATGTAAAGTGTTTGGGTGAAGTTTGGGAGAGTTTAGAATACTTTTGGAATGTTTTGGGGCTTTTGCGAAGGTGAACAGTTTGAGCACAGTTTGTGGAAATAGAGAAAATAATATAGGAAACCATGAACAGTGAGACATGGGTTAATGGGAAGGCACATAGTTAGGCACAAAGTTTAGCCAAAACACATTGAAATCCATAAGAAACCATGAAAAGCATGACAAATGAATTTTTATGGTTGACAAATGATTTTTCTAATCATTCAGGCTAATCATGAAACAAGATCCTTGAGGTAGAGGTTGATGCATGGTTAGTGGATGGTTTTCCTAACCGTGCGACTAACCATGCATGATTTAAAAACTAGATCCTAAAATACTAGATATATGCTATGATTATCCTTTAACCCAACATTTTTCCTCAATTTCATCCCAAAATATAAATTCTTCCTCCCAAAGGTTGTTGAAACTTTCCCCATCAAATTAGAAGTGATCTAGAGGCGTTTTAGGGTTCATTGAAGCTTGATTCCCTTAGCAATAATCCTTTTGTGTTAGTTTTTAATGGTTTTTCATAGATTAACTTTATTCCTTCTCTCAGTTTCTTAAATATAGTCTGATACGAATATATCTAAGGTGGTTGATGCAGATCATGGTTATATTTGGCCATTTTTCTATTATGGGAAGATATCTAAGGAGAGTTTTTAGAGATTAAACCCAATTTTGTCGGCATTTTCCTATCGTTCTTCATTTTCACCATAATTCTCAAGCTTGGTGGCTTCACTCACAACTCCTCTTCTTAGAACATGAAGGATTACTATAAAATTATTTAAATTTCATGAATTTTTTCGTGAAATTAGTATGATAAGAAAGCAATAAACACTCTTTAGTGATGATTTTAGTATTTTATGGATTTGTGGATTTGAGAAAATTGGTTGTGAAAAGTGATTTGTTTTATTGATTTTAAAATATTGATTTTAAAATATGGCATTATTGGATTTATGAAAATTATTTATTTTAAATAGTTTAAATAAATAACATATTTATTTAAATGGATTTTAATGGTTTATTTGAATGGGTTTTTCATAAATGGGTTGTGTGATTTCATGATTTCGACATGACCCTGAATAAGGGGCATGTACCATTAGGGTATAAAGGGACGTAACTATAAACAAGGGGAATATGTCATTGTGGTATAAAGAGATTGGCCACGTGGTGATGACTTAGTGGATGGATGGGAAACTGCTCATGAGTAGGGAGCTGTCAGTGAAGAATACATGTGTGGGTGCATATTAGAATCGTTGAATTGGTATTATAAAAAGAAATGTGAAATGGTTTATATTATTATTTAGTTTATTTTCAATGGAAACTGTTTTAGCATTGAAAATTATTTTGGCATTGAATTTATTGGATTTGATAGAAAATATTTTTAATTTTTTATATAAATTGTTTTATATAAATGAGAAAAAAGTTTATATACTAGTGGCCTTAGTTGGGAATTCATTTGTGGAAAGCCTACTGAGTTTCATTACTCACCAATACATTGGTACTTTAGTTCTTTTGCAGATATTATTCATTGAGACATAGGCAAGGTTAAAGCACTACACAAATTTATTAATGATTCATGATACATGGGATATATTGTGGCATTGGATCATAGAGCATGTTGGGAGGTTTAGATTTCTTTTAGTGTCATTGAGTTTTGTTGGTTTGACTTCCTCTTTATACTTTGATGTTAGTTGTCTTCCACTATGGTACTCTATTATAAGTTGCTTTAGATATAAATGGTATAACCTGAAGTTCTTTTACATCATTATCATGAATCGTGATGTGGTATTTTGTTGTGGCATGTTGGGTTGGGTTGTTTTATTTCAAAAAGGTAAAATCATCCCCCAATTTTATTAAATCCCTTGGAATTTATTGACAGCCATTGGCACCTTTGGGATGTTTCTTAATGCCAAGTAGAAATTCCACCTCGACTCAAGCCAATCAAGATGGATGGGATGCTACATGTAAGAACATTTAGAGGGTAGTTTATGAAAAAAAACGTTCAAGATATTATATCATGTATAGATTAAGAGGAAAATAGTTGTGAAATAATAAAATTGTTTTAGGAAACACTTTAATCTTTAGTGTAAAATAATAAGTCACCACCACATTGAATTTTTTTTAAGGTGATGATTTTTTTTGAAAATGCATACTTTAAAAATAATAATCTATAATGGATCCTTGAAAAAAGGTATAAAGGTTTTAAAAAGGTAAAGTGAATTGTAATGGAAACTTTCACTTTTAAAAAATAAACTCCAGTAAATGAGCCTTGAAAAGGACTTATTGGTTTCAAAAAGGGGAAGTGATTTTTTTTCAATTTTTTAAAATTAATATTCAATAATGGAACGCTAAAAATTACATTATGGTTTCAATAATGAGAAGTGGAAACATTTTTTAAATGTTGAATTTCGAAAAATTAACTTCACTAAAGGATCCTTAAAAGACATAAAAGTTTCAGAAAGTTAAATTCAAACCATTTTGAATATAGTTACTTTTAAAAAGAATCTTCAATAATGGGTCCTTGAAATAGATTTAACATATTCAAAATAAATATGGGGTTAAAGATAAAACAATTGATTTTGAAAGGATAAAATAATATTTGGAAATTAGTTTAATGAAACACCACATTGTAAAAATAGTACTAAAATTTCAATTTGTAAAATTGATAATAAAAATAAGAAGGCCGCATAAGACAAAATATTTTTTTTCTAAATATAATGAAGGTACTTTGATGGAATGTAATATGTGGATAAGGAGGGGAATCCATCATTAAAGAGTATGGGAATGAAGAAATTCATCAAGGAGGAATATTTGAATCAAAATGTTCATTTTTTGACAGTGAGGAAGCGAATGAACCATGAAATAAAAATTAATGGTGGAAGAAACAAATCAAGGAATAATGTTATTTAAAGATAATCATTTAAACTCAAATAATGGAGTAAAGTACACAAAAAACCTCACATTAATGGATATTTAAGTATCAAAGAAGATTAGAGGGATACCATAAAATGGAAATTCAAATATCATGTAATGGAATGTATTTAGTATAATTAAAGGGAATAAGAAAATTAATTCTACATATAATGGAAATCATAGTGTATAATGCCAAACACGTCTCAAGGATTTGAAAATGAGATTAATAAACCATTACCTTAATTCTAGAAATCTACTACAGTGATTGAATCTCCTATATAAAGAGCTATAATAATCACATATTTCAAAAATTTACTCATATCTATAAAATTTGTAAATTTTTTAATTATTGCATTTATATTATTTAGTTACTATCTATTTTCTATATAGGAGTTTAGTGAACTTGGTCATTTTAAACTAATATTGTAATAGCAGTGCTATTATTCTTTCATATCCCAAATATCATCATTCCTAGATCATAAAACTAGTTATAATTTGTATTTCATGATATTATATTAAGTTATAATGATTTTTATTCATGTTTATTATACCTAAAATTCATGACAAGAATGTTTATAGATATTTAACTAAGAAGCTATGATACCATAATTAATGAGTTTAATATTTTTGTTACCTTTCCAGAACGAAAATAAAATATTTATTTACATATTTATGTCCTATATCATAAGTAAATAAGTTCTAATTTCCATATAAGATGTTTTTGTAGAGTGTTGTTCAAGTAGGTGTTTAGAGCAAACCAAAAATGAACGTACCATAATTAATTAATGATTACAATTATGAAAGTTTTCTCTTTTTGAATAATATATTTTTTAATTATTCATAATGATATTATTTATATAAATTCAATTTAGTGAATCTAATTTTAAAAAATATTAAAAAATATTAATGAAACTAGATGGAAATTGTGATTTGTTACTTTGTGGAGGTTGTAGTCCACACAACACACAATTAACATTTTAATCTTTTGAAGAGTGAGACAGAAAGAATGAGAATTATAAGTTTTATCTTTGAAATCATAAATATATTATTTATTTCATATTTATTCAACAATTCCACCCTTATAATTATTGAATATATGCAGTGGTGAAAAAATGAGCATCGTCACATTGTAATGGATAGAGTCTTCACAACACTTGAAAAATTACTTCATTTTTCTAAATAGAAAATGTGAATGGGGGTTAATAATTATTCTCTTTTCATAATAAAATTCTGTGTACAGACTATAATTATGTCATTATTTAGTAATTATAAAATTATTCTTGAAAATTTTAGATGGAATGCAAATGATACTTGTAATTAATATTTTACTCACATTGTAATCTTTGTGTTTTCCATGCAGGATTCCTTGGAAATTAGGGTCTTATGACAATATTGTGTGACCAGATACTCATGTAAAAGTAACAAGATAACAAAGTATGTAAAAAACCAAATATTTACAATATAAAATCTAATTATATTAGGTGGTCATGAAGGGGTGGTGAGAGGACCCTTTTTTAAGATGTGAGGATTGAAATGTTGTAAATATTTCAAATTAATATATATATGGAACATGTTTCAAATAAAAAAAAAGACTCAAAAATAGGAAATAATATATTTGGGTGTTATATAAGATCATTAATTCCTAATCCATTCATTTTCAAAAAAAATTAAAACATGTATTTAGGTACTTCACTCAGGGAATTATCACTTTTAGCTTTTTTGGTATTACCATGGAAACTAATTTTTACTGATGTAGTTTAATTTTAATGACTAAAATGTATAATTTTCTATAATTGAGATCTCAATATTACAAATAATAAAATCATTTTATAATATAAAAGTTCTATGTATAGGGAAATAATTTTTAATGTAAGCACGTGTAATGCATAAAAACCTATTTTTAGAATATGCGTATTTTTAAGCTCACTGTTTATGTGTATGATAAAATTATAAATTTATTTGAGTTTCATGTTATGAGTTGGTTTATTATAAAAAAAATAAACTTTCTGTTTCTTTCAAATGAATCTATAACATAATTTTACCAAACTAATATTTAATTAAAAATGACTTAAACTAATTTCTTATATTAGAAAATATTTATTAAGCTATTAAATATAGGTTTTATAAATTAATAATATTATTAGGAAATATATATATTTAATCCTTAATAAAAATTTGATCTTTAAATTTTTCATAATTTTTTTGGTTATAGTTATTTCTCGATATTTTCCTGAAAAATATATTTTTAGTCAAAATGGAATTTTCCCTATTTATCTAAATATAAATTATTTCTTAAAAATATAAAAAATTCACCTTATGAAATATATATTAATATGGAATTAAAAAAATGAATTTATTTTTGAAAATTCAAGGATTGAATGTTTAAAATTTAATTTTTAAATGAAAATTCAAAATATAAAAGAAAACTGATTTTAATGAAAATTTACATTTTTAAACACTAATTGTTATTATTATTTTTTCATATCAATTTATAATTTATTGAATGTTAAAAAAATAGTAAATGTATTTTAATATCATATATTATCAAAATAGTCACTAAAACTCGTTTTATTTAATTTATTTACACTTTAGATAGTTATTTAAGAATGACCAATAAAATATTATTAATTATTTATCCTATAAACATAAGAAATTTTAATTGATTAATATATTTTAATTTAATATAGGTTTATTCATCCTATACTTTCATAATAATGTTTATTTAATATGTCCTGTATTGTTTTAGCAAGGTGTTGCATGTGGATAAAATAGTTTAACAAAATATAAATAAAAAAACATTCCAAAATCTCAAGGTGATAAATCCCCCGAAATAAATTTTATACTCTCAATTTTGACTATAATATATTGAAAAAAATAACTAAAGGTATGAAACTAATTATCATGACCCAATATATTAATTTTAGTGTAATATAAACCTTATAAACATAGAGAATATATATTTTTCTCAAAATTGGATTATTCTTGATATTGATTTTTCTATAATGATTTTTTATAAATTCACCTCATGATTGACTATCATAACTGCTATAATAGAATTTTTCCAAGAAATATCATAATCATCCATGAACTAGTTTATGTTCATAGGTTGGTCTGAAATGTGATTTTTGTATTTTTGAAATTAATATAGTGTCTATGCTAAGATAAAAAACCTATTTCCAATATCAGATTAAATTCATCAAAAGTATGGATAATAACACCTGTATGAATTATAATACCACATAAGATGAAGAAGATTCAAACTCCTTGGATACAATAATGAAACCACCTGATGTTTTTTAATTTATAATTCAATATCTAATAGTTTTTAGATTATACATAAAATCATAAATCAATAAATATTTAGTAAAGACTATATAGGACGAATTAATTAACAATATCCACACTGATTGTTGTCTTTTCACATGTATTCCCTTTTTCTCATGGGTTAGGAGATTATTGAGGTCTATTATCCTTATCAGACATTTTATTTGGGAAACAATTTTCATAATACCCGAAATACTTACATTCTAATCATTCTACATTATTCCTATTCATTGCATTGATCAAATTCTTCAGCCCATCTTGATAGTTACAAGCTCAATAGACAACCCTTATATGCTTGAAACATTTTCATATTCATTTTATTCACTCCCTTTGGTTCTTTTTCCCACATTCTTAACTTGTGTAAAGTTTAATTTTATTTCCTTCATCATCTTCATCACATGATATTCCGCTACACCAAAATTTATATTTAGCAGCGGTTTTTTTTTCGTTTAGCGGTTGTTTAAACCACCACGAAATCATTCTATGATGGTTTTGGAAAACCATCGCTAAATCATGAGTCAAGAAATAATTAGCGACGGTTTAAACCACCGCTAAATCGTTTATAATTTTTTTTAACTTTTTAATTTTTTTAATTTTTTAATTAGCGGTGGGTTTTTAGCAGCGGTTTAAACCGTCGCTAAATCGTTTTTAATTTTTTTAATTTTTTTAATTTTTTTAATTTTTAATTTTTTTATATTAGTAATTTATTTGTTTATTTATTTATTATTTATTTATTTATTTATTATTACCACGCACATGCCCATCCATCTCCATGTATAAGTCTATGTCCATGCACATGCCCATGCCCATGCCCATTCCATATATATAAATTCTGCGTTGGAAGAGATTTGAACCCCTTACCTCTTGTTTATTCTCCAAAGACTTTACCATTCCAGCAGGCTCTTCATGTGGTCAATAAATCAGATTTAATATACTTATATATATATATATATATTAGTTGGAAAAACAAGTAATAGACAAAAAATAGATACAAACTAAATAATTATTAATCAATAAGCAATAATTAATAATTAATCATATATAATATATAACATATAACATATAATATATAATATTTAATATTTAATATGTAACATATAATACATAATACATAATACATAATACATAATATTTAATATCTAATATATACTATATAATATATAATATATAATATATAATAAATAATGTATTATATATATTATATATTATATATTATATATTATATATTATATATTATATACTATATATTAGGTATTATATAATAGATAATATATAATACATAATATAAAATCGATAATATATAATAGATAATAGATAGTAGATAATAGATAATATGTAATATATAATATATAGTATATAATATATAACATAATATATATATAAGTAATGTATAAATAATAAATTAATTAAAAAATAATTTAATATATAATAAATAAAAAAATAAGTAATAAATTAATAAACAGTAGATAAATAAATAAATAAATAAATAAATAATAATAAATAATAAATAATAAATAATAAAAAGTAAATAATAAATAATAAAAAGTAAATAATAAATAATAAATAATTAATAATAAATAATTAATAAATAATAACTAATAATAACTACTAATTAATAATTGATCATTAAGAAATAAGAATTAATAATTTATATTCAAAAATTTCTAAATAATTAATAAATAATTAATAAATTATTAATAAATATTGAATAATGATTAAATAAATAAATATATAATAAATGAATAATCAACTAATAATAAATTAATATTTAGTAAATTAAAAATAAATTAATAAATAATAAATAATAAATAATAAAAAATAAAAAATATATAAATATATAAATACATAAATAAATAGATAAATAAATAATCATTAATTAATAAATAATAATTAATAATAACTAATAAATAATAAGTGATAATTATAAAAGGAATAATTCTTAATTAATAATTAATATTTTCATTTTAATATTTAATATGCAATATGCAATATTTAATATTTAATATTGAATAAATAATTAAAATTTAATTAAAATATAATTAATAAATAATTAATAAATAATCAATAATTAGTAAATAAATACATAAATAAATAGATAAATAATTAATAAATAATAAATAATTCATAATTCATAATAACTAACAATTAATAATTGATAATTATAAAATTAATAATTAATATTTAATATTTAATATTTTAATTTTAATATTTAATATGAAATATTCAATATTTAATAAATAATTAATAATTAATAATTAATAATTAATAATTAATAATTAATTAATAAATAATTAATAAATGAATAATAAACTAATAATAAATTAATATTTAGTAAATTAAAAATAAATAATAAGGAATAAAGAATAAAGAATAAAGAATAAAGAATAAAAATTAAAAAATATAAAATAACTAATAAATAATAAAGAAATAAATACATAACTAAATAAATAGATAAATAAATAAGAAATAATTAATAATTAATAATAACTAATAACTAATAATTAATAATTAATAATTAATAATTAATAATTAATAAATAAATAATGAATAACGAATAAATAAATAAATAATAAATAATATATAAAAAATGAATAATAAACTAGTAATAAATAATTTATAATTAATAAATAATTAATAAATAAACTAAAAAAAATTAATAATTAATGTGTACATAATAACTAAATAATAAATAAATAACTAAATGAATAAATACCTAATAATAAATAATATTTAAATAAAAAATAACTAGTTATTAATTAATTAATTAATTAATTAATTAATATTAATTAAATAAAAAATATATCCTAAAACGTTAAGAACCTCTATAAACCCTAAAAACACTGAAATGGTCATAAAATATGATCTGATACTCATTTTCAAGTTCCACAACTAGTCAAATCAAAGATCATGAAATGATCTTCGATATGATATGTGGTACAAGCTGAATGAACACATGGATTGAAAGTTATAACCGTTTTAATTTTATGAAATCGGTGTCTGCAACTAAAACCTCTGTTTCAGAGGCCTTCTAGGCCTTTCTAGTGGAATAAAAATGTGTACAATGCTCAAAGAGTTGGTACCAGACCTAATTAGTGTAGAGATCATCGCATGCTTCGATTTGATATGTGATAGAGACCAACGGACACCCAGATTAAAAGTTATGGTCATTTTAAGTTAGAGTTCGATTTTCAACTTTTGAATTCTGAATATATATTTTTTCCTTTGATTATCACATGATTTAATTCTCACTTAGTTTTTTCTCATTTGATAAACTTCGATTTGACTAGTTGTGGAGATGAAAAGGACTCTCAGATCAAAAATTATGGCCATTTGATGTCAAAGTCTGTTCTTCTACTTATTTAAGATTTGCCTTCACTTTAAAAATAGTATTAATTAATAATTATAAATATTAATTAATTGACACATTATAAATATATAATATTATAAATAATAAACTATATTTAATTTCAAATAAAAAAAATAATTATTAATAAATAATATCTAATTTTTTAATTTTTTTTATAAAAAATTTCTTAAATTTTACAGCGGTGTTCAAAAAACCACTTCTATTTCACTATAAGTTTATAAAAAACTCGCCATTAAAAAATATTATTTTTTTAAGATATTTTTTTAAAATAAATAAATAATAAATAAATAAATAAATTATGAATATAAATAAATAATAAATAAATAAATAATAAATAAATAATATATAGATAAAATAAATAAATAAATAAATAAAATACTAATATAAAAAAATAAAGAAATAAAAAATTAAAAAAATTTAAAAAATTTAAAAAAATTCAAAAAAATTAAATAAAATTAAAAACGGTTTAGTGACAGTTTAAACCGCCGCTAATTAAAAAAAATTTAAAAAAATTACCTGCGGTTGTTTCGTGGTGCTTTTAAAAACTACCGCTAATTTTTTGAATGAAAAAAATTTAGCGGTGGTTTTTAAAACTTTAGTGAAAAAAACCGCCGCTAAAACATTGTTTTCTCGTAGTGTTCTTTGAAACTCCAAATTATTCTTTCTTGTTGTGTCAAGATGTTTTTCATGATTCATGTTGTTAATTATAACTTGAGATATTTGGGTGAGAATAATATAAATATATTCAACACCAGTTTATATCCCACATGGTTTCTTATTAGAAAAATTACTATATTTTCCATCACATCAATTATTAACTTGGTTCCACATATCTATTGAAATTTCTAAAATCAAACATATCTTACATGAGTGTTGAATAATTAACACCATAACAATATTATTATAAGATGTTAAATTCAACCATAAAATATCATTCTATTCAAAATATTTAAAATAGATTTCAGTTCAATCTATATCACTCTCAGTTCAGTCTAAGAATCTTTAGGTTGGGTTAACACATAATTCATAACAAAATTCCTTAATCTAATAAATCCTTCATAATTTCTTATTAATATAATGTTATTGACCAATTGATATTCCCTTAGAGAGTTAGAACATGTTTTTACTTAGGCCATTTTTTCAGCCACTAGGTGAAGTTCGAGTTAATACTTAACAAACCCTTTTTAAGGAAATTACCCTGATGTATATAAGTGCTCGAGCTTTCATCCACTTATGATGTCAATATTAGGATGTTATTTTCATTAAAACCACACAATCAAAACTTTACTAAAACATTATGATGTTATCCTGAACTTATATTTATCCATTATTGTTATCCTAAGGTTTTCTTCGTAATTTTTTCTAAAAAAATTCAAAAAATAAATAAACCCTCATTTTATAACAACTACGGTAATTCAAACGAAAAATAATAATTTATTTCGTTATTTTTCAAGAATAGTCATTCCATCTCATAATTAATCACACAAACTAAAGAACCAATTGTTTTAAATATTTGAAGAATAATCAGAAAAAAATTACAACACTCATTAATATTTCTTCATAACGACTCAACTATAAACCCCATTCTAAATATCAGCCATGTAATACCCATCATTTTACCACGGGGAAAAGAAACACAAGAAATGGGTGATCTTAGAAGCATAAAAATATTTATATAAGGGAAAACCAATGACGATCATAAGTGAGAAAAAATACATGTATATGGGGTTGAAATAATTATAAAGATAAATGAACATAACATTAGGAAAAAATACTTAAAAACATGGATAATAAATCATGAGAAATCATAACATAAGTGCATTTAAAAATATAAGATTATGGAATAAAAAAGATCATATTAATCTTATCATAGTAAATTAGGCTTCAAAATATATTTCCCTTAGTAGATTAGAATATACTCAAATGTTTCCCTTAGTGGATAAAACTTTACTCAAATTTTTACCTTTGTGGATCAATATTCATTCACCTATTTACCTTGGTGGATCATGCTTCACTCAGTTATTTCTATTACTAGATTGAGAATCACAACTCATTTTTTATTATCTTATGGGAAATAAATATTTTCGCAATGTATTAGAGGGATAAAAAGATCCTAAACATCAATTAATGAAAACCATATATACATTTTCAATCAGATATCAATCATTCAATGGATCATAAAAACCAATGAGATAAAATGGGGTGACTCATCATATCATAAAGTACACATAAAAGTAAAAAGGGATTTCATAACATTTCCTAATGGTGTCACAAAAAATAACATAAAGAATATAAATAGATGATACCCAATGTTAAATTAGTTTTATAGAGTGTTTCAAAAGAACATTTATAGGGTGGTTCCACGAAAAATAACATCAAAGGAAATATATCCTTTATAGAAAAAGAGAAAATTATTAGTAAAATCATAAAATAATTTTTAGAATACGATTTTCATTTTTTCGTAAAGGTAGAAGTTACAATCAGTTTTAAAATTCATTATTTGAAAAGTTGAAGTGAAATATTCTAAAAAAATAATTTTAAAAATAATATTTAATAATAGGACCTTGAAAAATATATAAACATTTCAAACAGGTAAAGTGAAACCATTTTAGAAACTTTTAATTTTAAAAAATAATCATCAATAAAAGAGCCTAAAAATACATAATGGTGTAAAAAATGGAATTGAAAACATTAACGAAATAATGGTTAAAATAATATTTAATAATATATCCTTGAAAAAGACATAAAGGTTTTAAAAAGATAAACTAAAACCATTTTTAAAGTTTTACTTTTAAAATAGAATCTTCAATGATGGATCCTTGAAAAAGACATAAACATTTAAAAAATGTGAACTGAAAACATTTTTAAAACACTTACTTTTAAAAATATTTTTCAATGATATATAGTTCAAAAATAAATAATGGTTTCAAAATAAATATGGAGTGGAAGAGAAAACATTTTATTTTGAAAGGATGGGAAAATATTTTGAAATTCCTTTGTTAGAAACTCATTTCATAAAAAGCGTAATAACATATCCTTTTGGAAATTGAAGAATGTAAATATAAAGGTTTCATGATATAACATGTAAATTTATTTCAAAATATAAAGAAAAAAAATTAGGAAAGGATAATGTGGACATGGATAAGAAACCATATTTCAAGAGGATGAAAATTATTCTCAAAAATGATATACTTTTTTAGGGAAGAAATTCATTAAGTAGAAAGATTTGAATTAAAATTCCCATTTTCTTCATAGATGATGATAAAGTTCAATTAACTAAAATATTATGGTGAAATGAACAAATATTCAAATAAATAAGATCAATAATAATCATTTTAAGTCAACTAAGGGAGTTAATTTAATAAAAACATTCATGGTAATTGTAACGTAAGAAACAAATAACATAAGGGGGATGCCTTGAATTACACATTAAAATATCATTAAAATAAATATTTTAATTATATTATATAGAAATTGGGATGTTAATATTCTATATAAGAAAAATTATTGTGGAAAATATCAAACAACTCTCATGGATTTTAAAATGAAACAAAAAAATCCTTACCATAATTCCTAATTTTCAATAAGGCACATGAATCTCTTATATAAAAGTCTTAATATATTAATCACCTATTTCCAAACCATATTCAATTATATAACCAATTATAAACTTTATTTACAATTACTATCAATATGTATATTAGTTAGTTGTTATCTATTTTCTATAGCGAGTGTAAGTATTCCTCATCCTTTTGAATAGGTTTCATAATATCTATTTTTTCATCATTATTCTAAAAAATTTCAACATTACCAAATCATAAATGGTACTTTAATTTATGTTTCATAATAGTTTAAAAATTTATATTGAGTTTTAGTCACTGTTTGTATAGTAAAATTAGTGACAAGAATGTTTTATTGATCTTTAATTAACAAATGATGGAATTTTAAATAATGATGTAAATATAAATTTTACCATTAAAGAACAAAAATAAATTTATTTTTTAAATATTTATATCATATATCATCATTATTGTTTTTCATAGTCATCCAATATATTATTTTATATAATTTTTCATGTATGTTGTTAAACATTCAAAAACATTGACTTACTATAATTAAAGGATGATTTTGATTATGAACGTGGCATGTTTTGACATAATATTTTTAGTGAAAATTAATAATGATATTATTTAGATAAATCTAATACTATGAACCATATTTATGTATAATTTAATTATTAATTGATAAACTATATAAAAAATGAGATAGGTTACTTCATGGTGGTAGTAGTAAGCACAATACATGATTAACTTTCTATTTCTCAAAGAATAATAGGTAATGATGGTGGATTATAATTAATCTATTCATATTAATTAATATATTATTTATTTCACATTTATTTATTAATTTCACACTTATAATCATTAAATAGAGGTGGTGGAAAAAAATTGATGTCATAGCTTCTTTGATGAAACAGTCCACACAACTCACGAATAACAATTTCCTTTATCTTAATTAAAAGTTGGAAAATTTATTAATAGTTCATCCCATAGAATAAAAACATATAGCATAAAAATTATGATTCCATTATATTATAACAAGAAAATTATAATTGAAAATAAATGATATAATGGAAAATAATTAGGGAAGAATGAGTACTCATGTTGAAATATTAGTGTTTTCCTTGGATGTTTGAACACAAATAGAGGTATTAAGATAATATCATATAAACAGAAGATAAATTAAAATATATATGATGATAGGTTACAATAAAATGATATTTTTATAAGGTGAAATCGAACATTTGGGGTGTTATTATAGGGGATACGAGAGGCCCCTTTAATAAGTGGTCAGTTTCTGGTAAATACTTCAACTTAATATAAATATACAACATGTTCCACATGTCAAGAACACAAAAAATGGAAAATAATGGACTGGGGGATGCAATAAGGTTGAAAATACCCTAACCATTTCTTTTTACACATTTTTTAAACATGTTTTTTCATTTACTATTAGAATTTTCACTTTTAACATTCTCTATTTCACCGTGGAAACAAATTTTTACCAAAGTGGTTTGATTTTATTGGATGAAAATAAAATCCCCATTATTACATAATCTCTAAATACTTATTCCATAAATGAAATAAACATTATCATATAATTTTTTTATATGTATGAAAAATCCATTTTAACATTATTACTTGTAACATGTACGTTTTCGTTATAGAGAAGAGTGTATTTTGTCCTTAAAATTTATGTATAGGATAAAATAATAAATTTAATTTAATTAAATAAATTAAATTTCTTATGTTTTAAAACATATAACATTTATTTTTCTTCCCAAACTTACAAAACACTAATTTTACAAAAATAATATTCATTTTAACAAAAAAGACTAAAAATAGATTCTTTTATAGAAAAAATATATCTTATATTGTTAAATATTAGTGTTATAAATTCATAATTGTTTTCATAAATGTATTAATTTCCACATTAATGTGTCCATAATCAAAAAAAAAAAAATTTAAATATAAATTTACTTCTTGATATTGTCATAAATGCAATGTTCTTAGTAAAAACTATATGTTTCACTATTCAATTAAAAATAGAATATTTCATAAAAATATAAATAATTTCCTTTACATCATTATTAATATGTGGAATTAGAAAAATAAAATTATTTTATAAAAAACATTAGAAAATTAATAATTTATCTTTTAAATGGAAATTCTAAATATCAAGAACAATTTTTATTGAAAATTAATGTTTCTAAACATTAAATGTTGTTAATATTGTATCATATCAATTTACAAATTAAATAATGTTAATATATTATTAAATATATTTTAATATCATATAATTTAATAATAATCACTTAAAATTGGTCAATTTTATTTATTAATAAATTTAAATAGTTATTTGAGGAAGAATAATTAAATCAGATTAATTATTTATCCTCTAAACATTATAAATTTTAATTAATTATTATATTTTTAGTTACAAGAGGTTTTATTCATCTTATAATTTCATAATAATTTTAATTAATTATTTCATGGATTTTTTGGTTCGGTGTTGTGTGTGGAGAAAGCAATTTATCATTGTATTAATTTTAAAACAATATATTCCAAAATCTCATTCTGTAGCACATGGATCATAAAAATTGCTTATAACATAGAAATATTTCATAGGAATAAGAATATGAATTGATAAAATTTTTAGAAAACCTGATGAATCCTACACATTATGTTGTGTTTAAACCCTTGATTGGCACACATCAATATTGTAAACAAAACAAATTGACCACACATCTGGCATTGAACAAAACAAATTCCACTCCTTATTTTATGAAGAAAAAAATTCCAACACCTTATGTTGAAAAAAAAATTAAAATGACTACCCATTATACTATAACAAAAAACTAAACTATCACACCTTATGTTTTAAAAAAACAATGCAGACGCCTTATATTGTGAAAAAAATAAACTTCCCATGCATTAGATTATAAACAAAACCCAATGCCCACACATGACATCATTATCTCTTGAGATATAAAACATTATCCAATGAATTATAGGGCTATATAGGACAACACCCATCACATAATAATCATTCATAATTGTGGGTGACACATAAAATCTAAAATTTATCATATCCTAAAGAACCCATGGAATGAAAATATATTTGATAACATTTTCAAATGGAATAAAAAAAATGAAGCTAATATTTAGATCGATCAATACCAAAAGTTTAGTCACACATAAGTAGTATTTGATAAGAGAATTTATAGGGTGATTCATAAATCATAAATGAAAAGATATTGATCTTTATAGTGTTAAATTGGAAAATTGGAGTGGAACCATGAAAAAAATTGAAACCTTTTCTTGATATTGTTATAAAGAGATGATGTTATGAGCTATATTCATGAATCATTTTCAATAAAGTAAAATGAAAATATTTTAAAAAACGCTTTAATATAAATTATAATAATGGAATCCTGGAAAATAGATTAATGTTTTCTAAGGAAAATGTGGTATGGAAGATAAAATATATGATCTTGAAAGGGAAATTTTTTGATATTTTAACACACATATTGAGACCTATATAAAAAAGAAAAAACATTATTTTGAATCGAGATAAAGATAAATAATGATAAAACATGAGATAATACATATTTTTGTTTCCAAATATGGAATTAAATCATTTGGGTAATGAAGGAATATTAACATGGAGGAGAAAAATGTGTCAAATTAGATTCATATTCTTCATAAAAATATTGCATCTTATAATGAAATAAGTCTGTCAATGAATATGAATTAATGTAACAATACATTGAAATAAATATCATAATAAATAAATATAAATTCCTATAAAAATATTAAATACAACAAAATTTCATTATAGGGTATAATTCAACCTCTTTATGATAATTCATTTCATAAAAAACATTATAACTTGATGAATGTAAATTGGGTTACGAAAAACCCTTACGGTTTTGGTATCCTTGGAAAAACCCCTTGAAAGTGATAAAGATAGATAGATTTGTAAATACAATTAAATTAATTATATGTAGAATAAGAATACATCCTTTTATTTTATATACACCACAAAAAAATAATGAAAATGGTGAATATAGAACATATCTCAATGAATGATACAAAAAATTTCTTATGGAATAAAAATTGAGATGAAACCCTTACCTTAAATCAAAACTTCAATTGAATAAAATTAACCTAAATATAATAAAAATAAACATATTAATAAATTATTTCAAAAAATTATTCATATAATATTACTTTTATACTCATTAATTATAATTATTTATTTTACACTTATTTGTTAAATATTTTTTGTTTTTATCATGGGATGTTAGTAAATTTGATTTTGTCACACATGCTTTGTAAATTCGGTATCAATCCCCATAAATTGATACAAATATTATCATTCATAGATTATTTATGGTTATAGAAGATAAGTTACCTAAATATATATAATGTTCCTATATAATTCTATGTTTGTTTTAGTTATGATTTATAAAGATGAAATCTAAGACAATGTTTTTTTGGTGATTTTTAGCGAACAGAAAGTGGTATCTCAATAATTGTGTTAAATTTTTATATTAACATTATAGAACAAACCACAAAAAAATTATTTATATGGTAATATCATATCAAACTTCAAATTAATTTTACATAACCATATATTAAAAGAAATTATAGCATTGTTCATGTTAGTGATTAAACTGACCAAAATAAGAATATGCTCTAATAAAAGGATGTGTCTAATTATGAATTAATTATAAAATAATCATTACAAAATCATACTATTTTAATTTGGATGTTTATTTAGGGATAAATTAGAATTGATAAGTTTTGGAACTAGAATATATGATAATAATAATTTGGTTACAAAGAAGAAATTGTTTTCCTCTTCATATTCTTATTTTAGGCGATTGAATTTTTAATGACCATTTATTGTAAATATTAATAAAAATATTACTAATTTTTTATTCCATAATCTCAATGAGGTCATAAATATTTTATTTATCCATAAAATCCTTTTATATAACTATATATGAAGGGAGGTGATGAAACAAACTTATCTTTCATTGAAGGGGTAATCTATATTTATGTATGAGCGATGTTTTCGTTTTTGAACAACGACGAAGGAAAAATAGATAAATAAAAATTTATAATTATGAAATAACAATAATAACATAAATAAAATATTTATATATTCAATAAATTCTTATAATAATACATTTAAGGTGGTTTTAAAATAAAAAAAATGTCATCCAAAAAGGTGGTATTACGCACACACGCACAGTTAACATTTTCATTTTCAAATTGATGAGAGGGGAATATCTAATGGTTGTATTGTGAATATAATTATAAATAAATATATCAATTTCATTGAAATAATTACATTAGTGTGGTTATAATTGGTTTAGAGGATGGTGAATGATAAATACATAGAATAATAGACTAGGGGGGATATTGTTCATGTTGATAATTTGGGTCTTCTCTTGAAGGAATTATTAGAATTGGAAAAATTAGGTTACATTATTGTAACCAAGGTTTGTGAAAAAGTGTATTGAGAGTCAGAAGATATAAAATTTGTTCAGTTTCAAGGCACGTTTGATGTAGAGTTGTGAATTAAAGTGGATAGAAGTTGGATACTTTTATAGGTGAAGAAGAGGGTATTTTTTCAAATTGAATGGTTGGTAAGGGGAAAACATTCTAGCCACTTTACGTTACTCATTTTTAACCATATTAACCCTGATTAAAAATTACCCTTAGTAATTATTTTTTTAATAACAAAATATTTTGACCACTCTAAACAATTATCAATGTGATTAATTCAATTTTAGACTTTATCTAAGATAATTAAATTTTAAAATATCATAAAATTGACTTTTAACTTAAATAATAATAAATCATGAAAAAAATTGTATAAAAATGAATTTAAAAAATGAAGTGTTTTTATTATTATTTTCTATGAATTAGTAATTAAATTAGGGTTAATATATTTTTCATATGGTTAAAAACATAGTAGTTTCATTATTTAAAAGTGACCAAATTTAATTTATTTATGAAAATTGTAAAAAATGTTTACAAATAAAATTCCTTGAAAAATAAATATTTTATCAGGGTAATTAGTCTTTTTTACTTTGTTCACATTTCTGAATTTAACAATTATAATAGAATTATTAAAAAACATAGATATTATTATTGTTAATAATTTAATTAGTCCTAATTTCTATATTTTTAAAAATTAGTTTTCAATAAAAATCCGTGTAACACATAAAAACATTTTTTAGATGAAAAATATATTTTTTAAGAATAAAAATAAATTATTCATATTACATGACAGTTGAAAATATTTAGATGAAAATTAATTTATTTATATATATTGGTAATAAATTTCACATTATTATGGTTATAAATTTGTTTAAAAGTAAAAAAATATATTGAAAAATTATAAACCTTCAAGACAAAGTCCTTCTTATCACCAAATTATTTTATACCTAATTCTTCATGATTTATTACTTATTTAATAAGAATTAGATAAATATATTCAATAAATTTGTATTAAACCCTTTTTGAGATTTATAAATATGAAAAATAATTCCTAAAAAACTAATAATAATAATAAATTGAAACATATAAATACATATATTTATTTTATAATAATATGTTTTTAATATATATAACTTTTTTAATATTTTATGCTATAAACATATAATTATTTATCTTTTATTTTATTATTTTTTTATAATAAATTTTCTTACATTTCATTTAAGTTTAGTGTTGCATGGGAAACAATCTATTACACATATTATTTAATTAATGAAAATATATGCCAAAATCTCATAGTGCTACAACTGATATAAGGAAGATGTTTTAGAGACTAATTCCCTTAGAAGTATTAACTTCAACCCATTAAAGAAAAAATTTACATTTATTGATAGATTATATATATAGTTTGAAATATTTCTTGCTAACCATATAATGTTACCCCTATACCCAAAAAAACTTCATCTTTATTTTTTCTCAAATTAATGAATTACCTTTCTATGTTAGCTTGTTTCACACAAGGAAAGAACATCTCTAAGCATATCACCTTAAAAATATACATTCTAAATTTTTTATCTTCTCTTATTTTTTAGAAATTTTAATTAAAGACCACCATTGGTCAACATATACCTTTAAATTATTCAAAATCTATGATAACCTTCTCCCTTTCACTAAATCCAAAAGGAAAACCTTCTCTAATAATTTGATCAATTATTCATCTTCTATTGGATTTTCAGCTCAATTGAAGGATGGAGGTTAGTACCTCATGAAACAGTCCAACATTATGACATCATGTTGTGGAGTAAAATGTTTTTCCATATTGGAAAGTTTATTCTATAGAACCTGAGTCAAATACACTAATATTGTTATTATCTCTTCAACTTTAAAATAATCCTCATTTCCTTAACATAGAGGGAAATTCCAAAATTGATTAAAATAGTTGGAACTATATCTATTCAATATATTAATATCCATTTCTAAAAAATGTAATATACTTAATTAGTACAAGAATGAAACTATGAATAATAAATCACTATATATAACTCGTAGTATTTTTCTACAAATGTATTTTTTATAATATATAAATATTTATATAACATAATATTTGTTTATTATAATGTTTATGTTTTCTAACTATTTTATTCTAAATAAATTTCTCTTAAGGAATATATTATGTATACTTTGATACCAACTCTAAGAACCTGTCTTAAGAACCCTATACTGGTGGTTATTTCATTTCAATGATATAAAAAAAAGATATTAATACATGGGATCTAACAAATTTGTGGACAATGAAAAATAGATACACAAATGAACATTGAATTATATTGAAAAAATTATATTCCAAAACTCAATATATGAAAATTCATTATTTCTCATTATAAATCCATTTTTCACACACTGATATCTTTATGGATTAAAAGGAAAATCAGAAAAAAAAAATATAAAGGGGTGAGCTTAGATGCTCAACAAGGGGTAGCGTAAAATTGAATATATCATACATAAGCATGGAATCAATATTATGTCAAGTGTAAATAAATTCCATAGTAAATGAAACTGTGAGAATAAAATATCCATGGATTATATAATATTGACTATATTCATGGATAAGAATAACTGATGTAATAGTGATGAGAGGAATAATTTCAGAAATAATCAGTGTTCAATCAAGACCTTATCCTACGAAATCATACATAAATAGTTAAATATTATAAAAAAATAACCAAGATAGTTTTCCTCAACATACCTATTAATACAATGGGATGATATACAATTTCAAGCCCCACCCACGGTGTAATAGCCCAAATGCATCCATCATATGAAGAGAAAGAATAAAAAAATACATATCATAATTCTCCCTAATAATCCTTACATATATTTGTGGACATGTTTCCCAACAGGAATATGGAAATATCAAATATCTTTATTTCCCCATTTAATTTTATAACATGTCTATCTAATTTAATATTCCATAATAAATGTAGAAGTAACAAGATATTCAAACATTCATAGAAAGTACCCCTATCAATTAAATGATAAAAATGTAGTAGTGAAGAGTACTTTCATATTGTAGGAATATAAATAGAAAATATTCCTTCATTATATTTTGTAATTATCATATGAATCATCCAAGAAAAATCCATTTGGAGTGTCAAACTATGTGTACAGTTTGTCCCATTAGTTGTGTACCATGTAAATATAGAATTAATAACCAACTAAACATTTTCAGGGTTCTTACACTAAGGTGAATTGGAGGTAAAGCTTGCATACAGTTGTTTTTTATCCCAATAGATATGTCAGTTCTAGAAATGACACACTATTTAATTTATTAAAATCTTATGATGTTTTATGGATATAATAATGTTTGAGAATTATAAATTTTTTTTGAAGGTATAATAATGTGGGGGAATTTTGTTTTATCATTGATAATATAATAAGGAATTTTTAACAGTTATGTAAACTAATATTTCTCATTTAAAAGAAAATTAATTATATGGATTATAAAAATAAAGGTATAGAAGAGACTAGGAACCCTTACCTTGAATAATAGCTTTTTAATTTTTGAGAGGAACACTTTAAAACCATATAAAATACACGGAAATGCTCTTTAAAGTGAAAATTAAAGGGAATCTATTCTTAATTGAATTGGATTAGAGAGGAATGAGAGGATTGGTGAGTGTCTACAGTGAATGAGGTGGATTTGTTTATTTATTTGAAAATATTGGCAATAGACCCTAGGATACAAAAAATAGAAAATTCATGGCCCTCTAATGATTTTAAACCATGGTATTAGGCATGTAGGGATTTTAATTTTGTATTTTAATTGTTTAATAATCAATACCCATTAATATATAATATTTTGGATGTAAAAAATAATTATTCATAAAAGAATATTTTTTAAAAATATAATATAATTTTTGTTTTTACGTAATAATTATTGTTTTGGAAAATATATTATTTGACATTAAAATAGTTTATTTTAATTAATAAACCCATTTTTTATCGAAATCCTTTATCTTACTTGTTAAATAATTTCAAGTCCTTTTGATGTCATACAATATATAGTATATTCATATATTATTATACATTTAATAAAAAATTGAATTGTCTCCAAAATATTGGAAAATTTTCTATTGGATTTTTTAAATAGGTGATTCAAAATTTAAGGTCATTTTTATTAAAATAAATCCCAATTTAAAAAGAAATAATTATCAAAATTTTTTTTTTTAAATGATTTATTTTCACCTATAATTTGAAAACTATTCTTCTAGAAAATTTTATTTTATTCTAGGACATATGCCTATAATTATAAAACTATTTTTTGATAAATAAATATTTATTATTCCTTAATTAATTTATTTATATAATTTTTTTGAAATATTAAACAAAAAAAAGATATGTTACTGTAGTTGAATCTCTGTTATTACACTAAGATTTAAAATATTATTCCTTATATTCAATTTTAAATCTTGAATATAGTGTTATTTAAAAGGCAATATTCGGTCTAGATATTTTAGGACATCAGATGCATCTAATCGACTTTTTGATTTCCTTCTAATTGATACATCGATCAACATCATCCATTCTAAATTTTATAGAATGGTAATACATGTAAAATAATAATTTGGTTTCTTATATTCTAAATTTCTTCAATATTTCACTAGTTTGTTATTCTTAGGAAATAAAATATAAATGTTCTCATTTTTATTAATATTTCAAAAAAAAATATATTCACTATGCCTGGAAATCTCAAATATTATTTAGTTTTAGTGAATTACACATAATATTACCCATTATTACTAATAAAAACATTGAAAATTTGACTGCATATCCTTATATCCTTTGTAAAAATGTTATCATATTTATGTTCCTTGTTAATAATTATATAATGAATAAAAATATCAACATTATAATGGATTTTTTTTAATCCCAAGAGGGACCTAGTCAATTTAAAAATCAATTCACAGGACTTATAAATATCCCTTGAAAACTGTTACACTATTATTTTTCGTAACATATCATATTTTATTAAAATTTCTTCAATATTTTACCTTATTTTAAATAAAAATTATTTATTTATTCCATATAATAAGATCCCAAGTAGTTTTTTAATCTTTTTTTCCAACATGTAACAAAAATTCCATTTGATAGATAACCAGTGAATAATTCTTCATCATCCAACTCATCAAATTTTCCCAAATTTTGATTTTCAATATTAATCAAACCCATGATTCCAAAAAAAATAAAAAATTTAATATAATGTTTCTTCTTATAACTTAACTAAAATGTTATTTTATAAATCTTATCTGTAAAGACCCAGAAATTATGTGGAATTTTTTTTTAAATATATGGGAATTTTACGAGTCCGCAGTTTCTGACGGCGCCTGATTCCAAGGCCCGGTGTGCCCGAAATCAATTTTTGAAGTTTTTTTTAGGTACGTTCAGTAAACGTACTTGTGAGATTTTATATCTTTTGAACCGGTGCTCAAAATTGAAATCTAAGGGCACCGTTGAACTCACAATGCTGGTATTCTCTTAATAATTCCTTTACCGTAGTTGCGTTTCAACTTGAATGGAAGATATAAATTGGGGTTACTAAATAAAATTAAATATTAAATAAAAATGTGTGTGTAACACATTTTTATTTGAAAGGTGGTTAATGTCTCTAAATGTAGGTTAGGGTGGGGCCCACCACACCCTAACCTCCCTTGGGAGGATATAACTAGGGGTGGGTCCCACTAGTTTAAAATTACTCATAAACCCCCATGTAACTCTCAATTAAATTAAAGAGGGTCTCTTAAACTTCCATTAACCCTTTTAAACCCCTTAAACTCTTGGTCTTCCCTTTAATGTGCTAACACAATTAATTAATGACTTAATTAATTAATTTGTGTGTTTTAATTAATTGAATTAAATTTTTCCGACATTAAAATGGGAGAATATATTATTTTATGGTGGGTTGGAAATTTTACCTTGGGAGGCTTTGGGAGAATTGGAAAGAAAGTTTTATTCCCACGAAGAACACGAAGAATATCTCCAACGAAGAATGACGACCTCTCTGATGAGGAATGAGGAAGATGCTCGAGCCTGAAATCAGCGGCGTGTGATGGGCGCATCGTACAACAACATCTTCGAATTCTCTTTTTGTGACACCGTCAAGTGAACATTGAAATCAAGGTAGGGTTTTGAATTCAATTTTGAAATCCTTTCTTTTATGTTCTTCTTCTCGCTTGGATAAAAACAACAACCGCGGATCGACCCCCAAACACGTCAATCCACATAACGGATGTTGATTGCGGGATGGTTTAGAGATTAATCTTGGGTTTGTTTCTGGTTTAATTATATGCTGGATTAATGTTTGAGCCTCTAAAGAGGAGGACACGGGATAACGAACAAGTCCGGACCCTCCACCAATTCTTTCTTGATGCACGGTTTGATGGGAGATGGGTGAACATAATGGAAACCCTGATTTGAGGTCGTCACAGTTAAGATCAGGACCCGAGGAGGCCTTAGGCGGAGAAGAGAGGAAAAATAGACCATCGGAATAACTCCGGCGGCCCATGGAGGAGGGCGGTAGTGCCCCTCACTCACCGCCGGCGGAAGGCCGCCCAATAGCAGCTGCGGCAGCGGAGTGGAACCCACATCTGTGAGTTCCGGGAAGATTGGGTGGTGCTTGCTGGAGCCTCCATTACGGGACACTAGGGGGGGTGCCCTCCCCCGCTCCGCGCGCCATGCGCGTAACGTGCTCGACCAATTGGCCGAGCTGCGGCTTGCTGCGCGGGCCGGGCTAACCTCGCATGGGCCGGGCCGCATCCGCCGGGCCGGGCTATACCCTACTGGTCCAAATCTTGATCCGGGTCGGGTCGACACTGTTTGGGCCGACCCAGGGCGGGTTGGGCCAGGTCGGACCGGACCCAGAGCCCCCCTCTTCGGACCACTTTTGGTTTTTCTCCCATAACATGAGATACAGACTTCCGATCGACGCACCGTTAGTTGTATAGAATTCCTTGGATCAAGACGGTTGTTTTGGCATATCACACTTGATGTTTTGGAAAATTTTGGGTATGGCTGGGTTGGTTCAAACCCGAAACCCACTGGGCCCTCGGAGAGGAAACACTTATAACATAAGTACCAGACATCCGATTAACGTGCCATAAACTACGTTGGATTCCTTTTGATGAGACGGTACTTTTGGAATACTCCACATAGGATTCAGATGAGGTTGGAGTATGGTCGAGCTGGATTGTACCCGAAATCCAACCGGCCCCTTGGAACGGAAATGCCAATAAATCTCAGACTGAACATCTGATTGACACATCGTCTGTCGCGTTGGGTTATTTATGATGAGACGGAACTACGGGATACATAAACTCTGGGATTAATGATAGTTGATGTATCGACACTTGGCTCGAGGAGCAGACCCTCCAAAAATCGAGCGTGTTGTGTGTGAGAACTGTAGGGCTGGCTGCGACTGAGATGATGGAATCCTATATAGGTTCGACTGCGATGACTATTGTACCGGAATACTACATGGGGTCGACAATGACGACTTCTGTACCAAGATCCTCTGTGGGTTCGAAAGCAGTGAAATCTATACCAGGATCCTACATGGGTTCGACAACGATGACTACTGTACCGGAATCCTACGTGGGTTCGACAGTGACAACTTCTGTGCCAGTATCCTACATGGGTTCAACAGCACAGATATTTTTCTAGGATCCTACGTGGGTTCGACCATGATGACTACTGTACCGGAATCCTACATGGGTTCCACTATAAGGCCCCAGCCTTAAACCTTACTTAATCTTGAGTTATTACAAGATTACACATTGAGGATCTTTTCGGGTTTAGAGTTTTAGAGAATTAGATCACAAAACATGAATTACATTCCACATATAAAAAAAGCAGTTACATAAAGATAGTATTCTTATTTCCCATCAATGGAAACATATTTAAAATAAAACATGCATTCTTTCTTGACACTTCCTTGACACTATCAACATATCATGTACCTTTCCCTTGACCTGTGAAAAACATTTCAAAAAAACTTGGGATGAGCATAAAAAGCTCAGTAAGGGATATAAAAATATGGAAAGGAAACATGGGTACATATATACATAGCAATGAAATCATACTTTACCCATAAAACATAAGCACTTCAACATACCTCATCAAATCATCAATAAATCATAGAAATCATAAGGCATAAAGGTAACTTGATGCATTCATAACATTCTTACGTAGGGAGTAACCCTCTTAGTTACGTTTGGAAAACCAATCACAGTATATTCCCTAAATCTCTTTGGAGAAACCTTAACGTTACACTCCTTCGTGTTACCCAATGCATTGGAGAGCTATATCGGGCTCACCCGCCCTTATTTTATCACAGAACCACCCGTCTTCATAATAATGCCCAAGAACCTCAACATAATCGTATCACATAAAACATGCATAAAGGAAACATAACATTTCCACCTTTCAATCACAAGATATCAATACAACACATTGACATAAAAACATTATGAAAACAATTTTCAATACCAAAACAAAATAAAAGTAAAACATGGTATTTATTTTTCTTTAAAAAAAAGGTATGTCTTGTAGAGGAAGCCGAAACTCAAATAATGGTCACGGCGGTGGAGAAGTCGTTGTCACCGTATACGTATGACAAAAACATTCCATTTTGTCGTTTAGTAAATGCTTCGTATAAAAAAGATTCCTTTTGAATAAACATAAAAGTCAATGGGGTTTATACACCATATAGATGAAGGTTGTGTATAAAACAAAATATGCCTCAATGAAAGGAGATTGAGACGAAGTCCCATACCTCGGGTCCGACTTGACCTGATCGTTCTTTAATGTCCTGAATAATAAACATGAGTTAATTTATACTTGCTTAAGAACCTTTTTCAAGTTCATTATTCCTTTTATATAACTTATTTCCACTTCATGAACAATATCTAATTATTTAAGTTAATAATGGTCGTTTTAACGATCATTGGTATTTGAGTAAAAAATAAACCCTTTATAATTACAAGTTGTTCATGTATCCATTATATCCAGAATTATAATCATGATATATATATCATATATACCCAGTATATACATGAATTTATAATATTACATAATCATTTATAGGTAAGAAATGAAATGCACCGTTCATGGAGACGGTAAGCCGTACGTACGCATGAAAGCTACTTTCATTTCTATTTCATATTTTATAGAATGTAATCATAATGGTATAAAGGTATATTATAATTCCAGTATAATATCATATATAATATCATAGTTCCATCCTTTATACGTCCCAAATATGGTATTTAACAAATCAAATCACTTTGAGGGGGCGGTAGTCCACACTTCCTTAAATGAAGATATCGCGTTTACCCATAATGGAAACCATAAAGGTATGACCAAAATGAAAAATACATAAGCTTATGGAAAACATGAAAATATTATATATCATATATAAATATAGTGACATCTTAATTTCCACCTTTGAAGGTGTTAAAAGAATGTTGAACAATCATCGTTTCGGGAGGCATAAATTCACCATCCACGGAAACAGTATGTCCTTTAACCATTAGATGTAGGTGTGTGTAAGTGTATCTCTAATACTTCTTATAACAACATCCTAGTATATTTAAGATACTGGATTTGTTACCAAAGAAATGAATAAAAACAGTTTAGGGGGTTGGAGAAGCAAATTAAAACAAAAGGACTCAAGTGAAGACATTACCTTAAAATCGGGTAACTCCCTTTGGTTTCAGATCAAAGGCTTCCTTGGGAAGACTTATGCCCAAAGTGAGGCTTCAAGGAGTAATAGAGGGAAGTTTAGAGACAAAATGGGAAGGGGTTGGCCGAGCCAAAGGCTTTGGGAGTGTGGGTAAGAAGGTAGAGGTGGGGGCCTTTTATAAGAGGAGAGGAGGGGCACTCTTGGAAAGTAAAGAAATGTCACTTTATTTTAAAATGGTATTCAGATTTAAGAGGTCCCACATTTATATAATTCAAGAATAAGGTGAAAAGGGTTCAAAACCCACTCATCCAATAGGTTTTGGACATGTGTAGGTCTTAGATATTACATTATCTTTCCATTTTATTTAAATTGTTAAATAATGAGGTCATCGCTGCATCATCATGATGTCATAAATAATTTAATTTATTTAATGTCTACAAATTATAAAAAAATACTAGGATGTAGGAAATCTTTTTATCTTTCCAATGATTATTTATAGTCAAAAATATGACTTGTATAACCCCATGTAAAAATTGTTTTAGTAAAACATTTCATGTTTGTGTCATTTTTATTTTTACATTAAATAAAAAGTTATTTATGTCATTTTCCAACCAAAGTGGCTCCATGGGGTTCCCAAGTTGACCCATGGATTGTCATGGTCGGACATGAAACATCCAATGAGGGTAGGACATGTGTCAAGCTCATATCATATTATTTAAACATTATTTTTACCTTAAACTACACTAATTACCACTAATCGCGATTAAGAACTTAAAAGTTACTATTCACAAAAAAAATTATTTTAATCTCATTGAACCACATTTTACTTCTTAATGACAACCATGTATGTTGTATTTTTGAAATTCAAAACACAGAAGTGGTAAAATTTCATTTAAACGAAAAATCAGTTTTTATAAGTACCACTTAGTGGTTTCACTATTCATCAAAAATTGATGTTTTTCAGAAAAATACCAAAAATTCACCCTAATCTATATTTGATATTCCGAATTCAAAAATGAAGTCTATTTTACAAAATTCAAAACATATAATCACATTAATTAATTTAATAATTAATTCCCGCTGTCATGACAAATAGCGTGTTTTTATGAAACAATAAGTATCAAAAGATTGACACCAGTTTAAGTCCAATTTCAAAGTGAAATTGATTCCAATGACCACCATTGGATTAAATGGTAAAAATATATTCTAATTTCACTTCAAAATCAATTCAAAAGATAATCTAATCATATAAATAAATTATATTAAAAAGCAGTTTTGATGTAAAATGCAGTATTTTTCACTATTAATTAAAAAATTAACATTGTCTGAAAAATACAAAAAATTTATCCAATGTAAATTTCAATGTCCCAATCATAATAAATATGTTTATTTTGACAAATATAGATTATAAAATTGTCAAAAGTTTGATTTAAAAAGGGTTTGTCATCAAAAGGCAGTAAAACAATCTTTTAAGAATATTAGTGTATTACATGCTTAAGATTGTATTTATTTTCATTTTAAGCCTCTAAAACACTATCTTAATCATTAATAGACATAGATAAAAATATTTATTATTCATTACTTACTTGGGATGTTACATCCTTCCACCCTTTTGAAAATTGTGTCCCCACAATTTATTTACTTATCAAATAAATGGGGGTACTTATCCCTCATTGCATTTTCAGATTCCCATCTCGCATCTTCCATCAAGTGGTTTTTCCACAAAACCTTTACCTGATTAATCACCTTATTTCGTAACACTTGCTCCCTATGGTCAAGAATCTGGACTGGCTGTTCTTCATAAGAGAGGTTCTCTTCCAACTGAACTACCTCTGGGCACAAAACATGAGATGGATATGGCATATACTTCCTCAACATCGAAACGTGAAAAACATTGTGTACCTGATATAAACTCGGAGGTAAAGCCACTCGGTAAGCAACTGATCCAACTCTCTCCAGAATTTCATATGGTCCAATGAACCTTGGACTCAAATTTCATTTCTTACAAAATCGCATCACACTTTTCTATGGTGATACTTTGAGAAAAACATGATCACCTACCTCAAAAGAGATATCCTTCCTCCTGGTGTCCGCATAACTCTTCTGCCTGCTCTGAGCTGTTCTCATGTGTTTCTGTATCAGCTGAACTTTTTCTGCCATCTATTCTACCAATTCTGGTCCCATCAGCTTCCTTTCACCCACTTCATCCCAGAAAGCTGGAGTTCGACACTGCTTCCCATATAATGCCGGAAATGGTGCCATCTATATACTGGAATGAAAACTGTTATTATATGAAAACTCAACCAAAGAAAGATGTTGGTCCCAACTTCCCTGATAATCCATCGAACAAGCTCGTATAATATCCTCCAAGGTCTGAATTGTTCGTTCTGACTGCCCATCTGATTGAGGATGAAATGTTGTACTAAAATTTAATTCAGTACCCAACGACTTCTGAAGGCCTTTCCAAAAGTTAGAAGTGAACCTGGGATCACGATCAGATACAATGGAGAGGGGAACTCCATGTAACCTGACTATCACTTTAAGATACAAATGGGAAAGTTGATCTAGGGAAAAAGTATCTCGTATAGCAAGGAAATGAGAAGATTTAGTCAACCGATCAACAATAACCCAGATTGCATTATTACCTCGAGATGTCTTCGGTAATCCCACAACAAAGTCCATGGATATATTCTCCCATTTCCACTCTGGCACTGGTAAAGGCTGAAGCATCCCTTTCGGTAACTGTCGCTCTGCTTTAACCTATTGACATGTCAAACACTTCATAGTAAAATCAGAAATATCTCTTCTCATTCCATCCTACCAGTAATACTCCCGCAGATCTCTGTACATCTTAGTACTGCCAGGATGAACTGAAAATGGAGAACTATGAGCTTCACATAACAACTCTCTCTTCAACTGTGAATCACAAGGCACACACAATCTCTTCCCAAATCTCAAAACGCAATCATTACCAATGTTGAATTTAGGCAACTTACCTTTATGAACCAGCTCTACCTTTTTCTGCAACTCACTGTCTTGGTTCTGTGCTTGCTTGATTCTATCTGATAGAGAAGATCTCACTGATACCTGAAACAAAACAGAAGAACATCCTGCACCAACAACTTCTATGCCGAAGTTCATCAAATCCTTAACCAAAGGATCACGTTCCAAATGCAACATTGTTAATGAAGCATTACTTTTTCGACTCAAAGCATCAGCCACTTTATTTTCTTTTCCCGGATAGTAATGAATTATACAATCATAATCCTTTATTAATTCCAGCCATCTCCTCTGTCTCATGTTTAACTCTTTCTTAGTGAATATATACTTTAAACTTTTGCGATCAGTATATATTTCACACTTTACTCCATACAAATGATGCCTCCAAATTTTTAAAGCGAAAACAACAGCAGCTAATTCCAAATCATGTGTAGGGTAATTTACCTCATGAGTTTTCAACTGTCGTGAAGCATAAGCAATTACCTGATCATTCTGCATTAGGACGCAACCAAGTCCTTTCAATGAAGCATCACTGTATATAACAAACTCATCATTCCTGGAAGGTAGTGCCAAAACTGGAGCATTCACCAATCTTCTTTTCAGTTCATGAAAACAATCATCACATTCTTTTGTCCAGATAAACTTAACACCCTTCCGAGTTAGCTTAGTCATTGGACTAGATAACCGTGAAAAATTTCTAACAAACCTTCGGTAATATCCTGCCAAACCAAGGAAACTACGAATCTATGTTAAATTTGTGGGTCTTGGCCAGTCTTCCACAACATTTTTTTTTGTAGGATCAACAGTTATCCCATCTTTAGAAACAATGTGACCAAGGAAAGAAATTTTTTGCAACCAAAACTCGCACTTGCTGAATTTTCCATACAGTTTATTTTCTTTTAAGGTTTGCAAGATAACCCTTAAATGTCTTTCATGCTCCTCTTTACTTTTAGAAAATACCAAAATATCATCAATGAAAACCACCACAAACTTATCCAAGAACTCATGGAAAATTCTATTCATTAAGTCCATGAATACAGCAGGTGCATTGGTTAGCCCAAAAGGCATTACTACAAATTCATAATTGCCATATCTTGTACGGAACTCGGTCTTCGAAACATCTTCTTCCTTTACCTTCAGCTGATGGTACCCCGATCTCAAGTCAATCTTTGAAAAATACTGATCTCCCTGGAGCTGATCAAACAAATCATCGATATGAGTCGAAGGATATTTGTTCTTAACAGTGATGTTATTCAAGGCTCTATAATCAATGCAAAGTCTCATTGAACCATCTTTCTTTTTAACAAATAAAACAGAAGCACCCCATGGTGATGTGCTAGGTCGAATGAAATGTTTTTCTAATAAATCTTGAAATTGATCCTTCAACTCTAAAAGTTCAATTTGAGCCATTCAATAAGGGGGTTTTGAAATTGGATTAGCATCAGGAACTAAGTCAACAGTAAACTCAACTTCCCGATCTGGTATTATTCCAGGAAACTCATCAAGAAAAACATCAGGATACTCATTTACCACTGGCACATCATTAATCTGAACAGTTCCTTTATTTTCAACGATGTGTGCAAGGTAACATTCATTTCCATCTTTTACAAGTTTCTTGGCCTCTTGATAAGTTATCAATAGTAAGGGTTCATTCTTGTACACAAACTGAAAGTCTTTCTGAAAAGAAACTTCTTTAGCTCTACAGTCAATCTTAGCATGGTAAATAGAGAGCCAATCCATACCCAGGATAACATCAAACTCTACTAGAGGTAGAACAATAAGGTTTTCAAGTAGGTTCTTTCCACAGATAAGGATAGGAATATTCTTATAAATTCTTTTTGCCTCAGTATTTCCCCCATGTGTTTTTACCAAAAGTTCAGGAGTCATTTCTTGAGATGGTATTCCCATTTTACTAGAAAGGTTTTCAGAGATGAAAGAATGTGTAGACCTCGAATCAAACAACACACTGGCATAATCTGAAAAAACAAACAAAGTACCTGATACAACTTCATTTGATGGTCTGACATCTGCTGAAGTAGTTGCAAAGGATTTCACCACCCCTTTCTGCTTGTAGTCTAACTGCTTCCCATCACTCAAGATCTTTGTCGGACACTTGTTTTCATAGTGACCCATCTCATTGCACTTATAACATTTCACTAACTGTAAATCAAATTTGGTCTTACCTTCACCTTGATACTTTTCAGTGTAATCATGAGCCTTATGTCCCATCTTACCACATCGGTAGCACTTTCCAGAATTCAGAAGACATTCCCCATCATGCCTTTTTCCACATTTATCACAGACTGGAAACTTAGTTTTCTTACCATCAGACCTTTTGGATGAATTCTTACCTTTCTCCTGCCACCTCGGTCTCTTCTTCTGTTGGTTGTTATAGAACACTTGATCATCGAAAAACTCCATTTCCACCTTCTCAGCACATCGAACAAGATTTTCATAACTTTTAAACTCAGGAGAAGATAATTCCCTTCGATATTTTGGCTTTAATCCTGAGTAAAAATGATTGATTTTACTATCAAGGTCTCGGATAAAATTTGGAGCATACCTTGCCAATTGAGTGAACCTTTCTTCATAGGTATCCACTGAGTCTTCCTCTTGACTCAATTCCAAGAATTTCTTTTCCATCCTAAGTCGAACAGCCTTAGGAAAATACTTTTCAAGAAACATACCTTTGAATTCATCCCAGTCGAGAGCATCAATCTCATCAGCGTCCCTGATATTTTTAACCATCGACCACCACTGATCTGCTTCACCCTCCAAATGGTAAATAGCATGACTAACCTTTTGATTGTCTGAACACCCCATGACATCGAAAATCTTCTCCTGTGCTTTAATCCACCCTTCAGCTAACACAGGGTCAGATGATCCTCTAAATGATGGGGGGATATTGCCTCATGAAATGTTCCACCACTGACATGTTCCTCTGCGGTTGATCTGGCTGATCTCGTGTATGGATACCACCGCCATTTATCACTTGAGTCAACTGCGCCATTACTCCAACAAACTATTCAGATCCAATTCTGACCATCTCAGGATGCTGATTCGGAAGGTTATTTCCTTCTGTATGCCTTCTTACCACTGCTTCCCTGTTTACTCTGCAGAAAACCATTCTGAACAAACATGTCTTAGATGAAGCAACATGGTAATCTTCAAATGCTATATCACTACAATTTGACCATAAAAAATATTTTTGGATAATCATTTAATATAATTCTAACTCCTAAAGTTATCTAAACCAACCTTTGATACCAACTATAAGTCCCCAGCCTTAAACCTTACTTAATCTTGAGTTATTACAAGATTACACATTGAGGATCTTTTCGGGTTTAGAGTTTTAGAGAATTAGATCATAAAACATGAATTACATTCCACATATAAACAAAGTGGTTACATAAAGATAGTATTCTTCATTCCCATCAATAGAAACATATTTAAAATAAAACATGGATTCTTTCTTGACACTTCCTTGACACTATCAACATATCATGTACCTTTCCCTTGACTTGTGAAAAACATTTCAAAAAAACATGGGATGTGCATAAAAAGCTTAGTAAGGGATATACAAATATTGAAAGGAAACATGGGTACATATATACATAGGAATGAAATCATACTTTACCCATAAAACATAATCACTTTAACATACCTCATCAAATCATGAATAAATCATAGAAATCATAAGGCATAAAGGTAACTTGAGGCATTCATAACATTCTTACATAGGGAGTAACCCTCTTGGTTACGTTTGGAATACCCATCACAATATATTCCCTAAATCTCTTAGGAGAAACCTTAACGTTACACTCCTTCACGTTACCCAATGAATTGGAGAGCTATATCGGGCTCACCCGCCCTTATTTTATCACGGAACCACCCGTCTTCATAATAATTCCCAAGAACCTCAACATAATCGTATCACATAAAACATGCAAAAAGGAAACATAACATTACCACCTTTCAATAACAAGATATCAATACAACACATTGATATAAAAACATTATGAAAACCATTTTCAATACCAAATCAAAAGAAAAGTAAAACATGGTATTTATTTTTCTTTAAAAAAAGGTATGGCTTGTAGAGGAAGCCGAAACTCAAATAATTGTCATGGTGGCAGAGAAGTCGTTGTCGCCGCATACGTATGACAAAAACATTACCTTTTTTCATTTAGTAAACGCTTCGTATAAAAAAATATTCCTTTTGAATAAACGTAAAAGTCAAAGGGGTTTATACACCGTATAAAATAAGGTTGTGTATAAAACAAAATATGTCTCAATGAAAGGAGATTGGGACGAAGTCCCATACCTCGGGTCCGACTTGACCTGATAGTTCTTTAATGTCCTGAATAATAAACATGAGTTAATTTCTACTTACTTAAGAACATTTTTCAAGTTCATTATTCCTTTTATATCACTTATTTCCATGTCATGAACACTATGTAATTATTTAAGTTAATAACGGTCGTTTTAACGATCATTGGTACTTGAGTCAAAAATAAACCCTTTATAATTACAAGTTTTTCATGTATCCATTATATACAGAATTATAATCATGATGTATATATCATATATACCCAGTATATACATGCATTTATAATATTACATAATCATTTAGAGGTAAGAAATGAAATGCACCGTTCATGGAGGTGGTAAGCCGTACGTACGCATGAACGCTACTTTCATTTCTATTTCATATTTTATAGAATGGAATCATATTGATATAAAGGTATATTATAATTCCAGTATAATATAATATATAATATCATAGTTCCATTCTTTATACGTCCCACATATGGTATTTAACGAATCAAATCACTTTGAGGGGGCGGTAGTCCGCACTTTCTTAAATGAAGATATCGCGTTTACCCATAATGGAAACCATAAAGTTATGACCAAAATGAAAAATACAGAAGCTTAAGGAAAACATAAACATATTATATATCATATATAAATATAGTGACATCTTAATGGACACCTTTGAAGGTGTTAAAAGAATGTTGAACAATCATCGTTTCGGGAGGCATAAATTCACCATCCACGGAAACAGTATGTACTTTAACCATTAGATGTAGGTGTGTGTAAGTGTAGCTCGAATAATTCTTATAAAAACATCCTAGTATATTGAAGATACTGGATTTGTTACAAAATAAATGAATAAAAACAGTTTAGGGGGTTGGAGAAGCAAAATAAAACAAAAGGACTCAAGTGAAGACATTACATTAAAATCGGGTAACTCCCTTTGGTTTGAGCTCAAAGGCTTCCATGGGAAGACTTCTGCCCAAAGTGAGGCTTCAAGTAGTAAGATACGGAAGTGGAGAGACAAAATGGGCAGGGGTTGGCCGAGCCAAGGCTTTGGGAGTGTGGTTAAGAAGGTAGAGGTTGGGGCCTTTTATAAGAGGAGAGGAGGGGTACTCTTGGAAAGTAACGAAAAGTCACTTTATTTTAAAATGGTATTAGGATTTAAGAGGTCCCACATTTATATAATTCAAGTAAAAGGTGATAAGGGTTCAAAATCCACTCATCCAATAGGTTTTGGACATTTTTAGGTCTTAGATATTACATTATCTTTCCATTTTATTTAAATCATTAAATAATGAGGTCATCGCTGCATCATCATGATGTCATAAATAATTTAATTTATTTAATGTCTAAAAATTATAAAAAAAATACTATGATGTAGGAAATTTTTTTAGATTTCCAATGACTATTTATAGTCAAAAATATGACTTGTATAACCCCATGTAAAAATTGTTTTAGTAAAACATTTCATGTTTGTGTCATTTTTATTTTTACATTAAATAAAAAGTTATTTATGTCATTTCCCAACCAAAGTGGCTCCATGGGGTCCCCAAGTTGACCCATGGATTTTCTTGGTCGTCCATGACACATCCAATGAGGGTAGGACATGTGTCAAGCTCATCTCATATTATTTAAACATTATTTTTACCTTAAACTACAATAATTACCACTAATCGCGATTAAGAACTTAAAAGTTACTATTCACCAAAAAATTATTTTAATCTCATTGAACCACATTTTACTTCTTAATGACAACCATGTATGTCGGATTTTTGAAATTCAAAACACAGAAGTGGTAAAATTTCATTTAAACGAAAAATCGGTTTTTATAAGTACCACTTAGTGGTTTCACTATTCACCAAAAATTGAAGTTTTTCAGAAAAATAACAAAAAATCACCCTAATCTATATTTGATATTCTGAATTTAAAAATGAAGTCTATTTTACCAAATTCAAAACATATAAGTTACATTAATTAATTTAATAATTAATTCCCGTTGTCATGAAAAATAGTGTGTTTTTATGAAACAATAAGTATCAAAAGATTGACACCAGTTTAAGTCCAATTTCAAAGTGAAATTGATTCCAATGACCACAATTGGATTAAATGGTAAAAATATATTCTAATTTAAATTCAAAACCAATTCAAAAGATAATCTAATCATATAAATAAATTAGATTAAAAAGCAGTTTTGATGTAAAATGCAGTATTTTTCACTATTCATTAAGAAATGAACATTGTCTGAAAAATACCAAAAATTTATCCATTGTAAATTTCAATGTCCCAATCATAATAAATTTGTTTATTTTGACAAATATAGATTATAAAATTGTCAAAATTTTGATTTAAAAAGGGTTTTCCATCAAAAGGCAGTAAAACAATCTTTTAAGAATATTAGTGTATACCATGCATAAGATTGTATTTATTTTCATTTTAAGCCTCTAAAACACTATCTTAATCATTAATAGACATAGATAAAAATATTTATTATTCATTACTTACTTGGGATGTTACATCAACAGTGACGACTTTTGGGCCAGGATCCTACGTGGGTTCGACAACACTGATATTGTTCCAGGATCCTATGTGAGTTCGGAAGAGGAGATGATTCAGAGGCTACATCTAATCATATCTACCCCTCTTCATGAGTTTTATACCTATTTGATATGAGTCATTTCTTTCAACCATTATCAACATGGTAATTGAATTTACTTCCCTTGTGGAATGGTTTGTGCTTGGGCTCAAGGGTTGGAGATGAACTGCAATTGATAACTTAGGTATATGTATGGGAATATACCTAAGTATAGTTAGTTGATACATTGTATTTGTATATTTATACTGTGGTTTATACTTTGTGGATTTTGTGAGACCTGGAGGATATCGGGGTCCCTACTGAGTATCTTTATACTCACCCCAGCAGAGGATATGCCCGCACTTCGTTGTGCTGGATGCAGACGACAGACAACGCTGACCGAGGTAGAGTGTACAAGGTTTGGATGGTACCCAGAGGTGGACCTCACGAAGAGTCGGTACCCGGAGGAGACGGAAAGACGTGGAGCACTGAGGAGGCTATCTATACCTACCCTTCAGGTAGGATCTGTGGTGGATGATCCAAGAGCTTATAGGCACCTTCCATCTATTTGTCATTTAAGTTGTACCTGTTTGTCATTTCCTTGTACTTTACTGTCGGGCTTGTATTTCTGGACCTTTTACATTCCATCACTTCTTCTGTATTCAGTTTTTTACTTAGAGTTTTCTTCCGCTTGTACTCTGGTTGAGTTTTTTTGCAGTTATAAAGACAACGCCTTCCCAGTTTAGGGATTTACTCCTTTGGTGCTAGTCACCAGCCCCTGGCCTATGGAAGGTGGTCTTGGGGTAGTTACAACACAGGCCCCGAGGGATGGGTCTTGACAAATTGGTATCATAGGAGTCAGTTCTACCACCGAACTTAGACTCTGATTCTTTTATCGGCAATAGTGTGAAGTGTTTTGAGTGTGGTTATCAGATTAGGGAAACCGGTGTTGGTGGAGCGGCTGACGTATCCATACACTAGGACTATGACTTCTGATCTCTGACTCAGTGCACAAAAACACTGATTGTGTGTGTGTGTTTCCTCTGAAAAAGTTTTCTTCGTGATTACTTTGTGTCAGCTCACCAGGTATATTGTTTTAACCGTGTCACACTTGTTTCTTTTTAGGATGGCCCCACGAAGGCAGCCAGCTAGGGTTCCGAGTTACGTACGAGATGGTAGCCCACCGAGCGACGAGACCTCAGTGCAGGGCCCCATTATAGGGGAGGTACCAGTGTTACCACTACCCGCTGGGCCACCGATACCACTATCTCCAGCAGTAGAGATTTCACGCCGTCCGAGTGCGTTGCACGAGTTCCAGCGCCAGAGGCTGCCTAGGTTCTGGGGAGAGATGAACCCACAGGCAGCTGAGGATTGGCTTGAGGCTGTCATGAGAGTTTTCATATTGGTAGGGACACCATTCAACCTCATGGTGATCCTTTTCGCGAGTCTCCTGCAGGCAGAAGCAGACAGATGGTGGAGCCTGATGCTCCTGGTGAATGAAGAAGCATCACTACTCTAGAAAGACTTCAAGAGCCTGTTTCGGGAAGAGTTTGTACTGGACACCCTTCGTGTGGTATGGATTTAGGTGTTACTTCATCTACAGCAGGGCAACATGATAGTAGCTCCGTACTCAGCGAGGTTCATTAACCTCTCATGCTACTCCACTGATATGGTACGGGACCCATTCTTCAGGGCCCGAACCATTGTGCAGGGACTCATGCATAAGATCAGGGCTTCAATGATCTCCCTCAACATCACAACAGAGACAGGGGTATTGGAGCGAGCCCTCCTAGTGGAGAGTTTCCTTGCTGAGTAGTCTCCAACAGAAAGACCCACCACTCGTCGACACACACCAGAGTCTTCTACAGCTGGCAGTAGACAAATGACGTAGGGGTCCAAGAGGACCAGACCCACAGGTGGTCGACTTCACAACTCAGGTTCGGTTGTGCAGGGAACACGAGACCAAGCTAGCCATACGAGGAGCAGGTAGTGTTATGCATGCGACAGATAGGGTCACATGGTTTGAGATTGCCCAACCCGCCCTGCGAATGAGTAGCAGGCAGTAGAGGAACCTCCCAGGCAGAGGTAGAGGTCTGACCATGGTGGTCCTTCGGGAGCAGGCGAACGTGGCAGAGGAGTTAGCCGAGCAGTAGGTGGTGGACGATGTTTCAAGGCCCTACCACCATCTCCACCAGGAGGTCCACCCCAACCACAGGGAACGAGTGGATAGGGGAGAGCTCAACTTCAGGAAGCTGAGGCCTATGACCATAGTGCTCCAGGAGCAGGTGGATAGGAGCGGGACCAGTTCCAGGCATAGAGTCCTTTGTTCATGAAGATTCTAGCTTCGTTGATGTCGTTGTTTGTGGTTTCTTTGGGTCAATGTACTTTGAGCTACAGTAATAAAATACACTTGTCCTTGTGACGTTTGTTTTTATGCCTTTTGTGTGGATAATACTAAGAGATTCCGGATAAAACCGTTGACTTGACCCTCACATTCGAGATTCCTACAGGATGAGACCCAGTGACCACACACTGATGCTGACAGTCTTACTCAACCCATGGAGGCAAGAGAAACAGTTTGATCTCTTGGTAGTAGCGTCGAGGCCTTACGACGTCGTCCATGGAATGAATTAGTACCGTTCATGTCAGTATAGACTGTATTATTCAATGGGCATGGTTCATCTAGGGGATGAGACCTGATTTCTCTTTTCAGAAAAGGAGAAATCTTAGCAGCTCTTGTTGGACGTAGGTGAAAAAGGGTGTAGATGAGTTCTTTTAAATTGGATAGTATCACCCATAGTTCGTTGGTAGAATGCTTTATAGTCTACTCTGACCACCAGAGTCTCTGGTATATCTTATCTCAGAAGGCCCTGAACCTGAGACATCGGCGATGACTTGAATTCCTCCAGGACTATGACCTCAAGATAATCTATACTCCTAGAAATGGGAACTTTGTATCTGATTCTCTCAGTAAGAGATCAGGCATTAAGCTTCTAGGAGAGGCGACAGAGTAGCTAGCCATGTAGCAGATATCCTTTGTGGATCGAGACGGAGCAGCCTTTCTGCAGTCTCTCACAGTCACTTCCCCACTTCTTCAGTGACTCAGGGAAGTGCAGCATGGGGATGTTCACTGCGAGACACGAAATGCTAAGATATCCTCAGGGAAAGCACCCAAAAGATTTTATGAAGGTGCGGAGCACGTCATTCCTTTCAGAGAACGTACCATGGTACCAGTTTCACTTCAGGAGGAAGTGTTTCGGTAGTTCCACACATCCCCTTTAATGGTACATCCATGAGTGGTAAAGATGTACTAGGACCTTTGATAACAACACGGGTGGCCATGTATAAAGAAGGCAGTAGCAGAGTTTGTCTCTTGATTCCTCACTTTTCAGTAAGTGAAGGCAGAGCATCAAGTACCCACAGGCTTGGTTCAACCTTTAGAGGTCCCAAAGTGGAAGAGGGATGAGATATCCATGGATTTCGTGATGGGTCTTCCATATACGTCTAGGGGACACGACTCGATTTGGGTGATCGTTGACTGACTTACCAAGTCGGACCACTTCCTATAGAATGGAGATGGTATGAGCTACCACGGAGGAGGTGCAGGTCATCCAGGAGCGGATAAAGACTGTGCAGAGTTGACAAAAGTCATATGCTGATAGGAGATAGAGACCTCTAGAATTCAAGGATGGCAACCACATCTTTCTTCGGGTCCCACCTCAACGAGGTCTATGGAGATTTAGACGAGGCGGAAAGTTATCTTCATGATTCTTCGGACCTTTTCAGGTCCTCAGTAGGGTAGGTGATGTGTCTTACCTCCTAGCACTTCCACCTCAGTTGCACCGGGTGCACGACATCTTCCCCGTATCTTAGCTGAGGAGATACGTGCATGACCCGTCACACATCATCGACCATGGGAAGCTAGACATCGATGACGGGGATACATTCATAGAGGTTCCAGTGGAGATTGAGGATCGGAAGGAGTAGGTCCAACGTGGACGGTCGATTCCTATGGTGCGCATAGGCTGGAAGCACGGGATCCTCTTGGAGAGCACATGGGGGAGGGAGGCTTAGATGTGTGCTCAATACCCCCCATTTGTTCCCTTAGTGTGAGTTGTAGCTTACGGGGATGTAAAGCCCTGATGTGGGGAGAATGTAAAGACCTGAAAATTCTCGGGATTTTTTTTAAATATATGGGAATTTTATGAGTCCGCAGTTTCTGACGGCGCCTAATTCCGAGGCCTGGTGTGCCGGAAATCAATTTCTGAAGTTTTGTTCGGGTATGTTCATTAATCGTACATGCGTGATTTTATATCTTTTGAACTGGTTCTCAGAATTGAAATATGAGGGCACCGTTGAACTCGCAGCACTGGTATTCACTTAAGGAGGCCTTTACTGCAGTTGCATTTCAACGTGAATGGAAGATATAAATTGGGGTTACTAATTAAAATTAAATATTAAATAAAAATGTATGTGTAACACATTTTTATTTGAAATGTGGTTAAAGTATCTAAATAGAGATTAGGGGTGTGGCCCACCACACCCTAACCTCCCTTGGGAGGATATAACTAGGGGTGGGGCCCACTAGTTTAAAACTCCCCATAAACCCCATGTAACTCTCAATTAAATTAACAAGGGTCTCTTAAACTTCCCTTAACCCCTTTAAACCCCTTAAACTCTTGGTCTTCCCTTTAATGTGACAACACAATTAATTAACGAATTAATTAATTAATTTGTGTGTTTGAATTCATTGAATTCAATTTTTCCAACATTAAAATGGGAGATTATATTCTTTTATGTTGGGTTGGATATTTTAACTTGGGAGGCTTTGGGAGAATTAGAAAGAAAGTGTTCTTCCCACGAAGAACATGAAAAATATATCCAACAAAGAATGACAACCTCTCCGATGAAGAATGAGGAAGATACTCGAGCCCAAGATCAGCGGCATGTGACGAGCACAACATAAGATCATGTCTTCGAATTCTCTTTCCGCGACACCATCAAGCGAACATTAGAATCAAGGTAGGGTTTTGAATTCGAGTTTGAATTCCTTTCTTTTAAGTTCTTGATGCCCGGTTTGATGGGCGACGGGTGAACGGAATGGAAACCATGATTTTTAGGTCGTCGTAGTGAAGATCAGGACCTGAGGAGGCCGTAGGCGCAGACGAGAGGCAAAACATACCACCGAAATGACTTTAGTGGCCCATAGAGGAGCACGACGGCGCAGGTCACCGACGTGGCGGTGCCGGCGACCAGAGGTGGTGGCCTGCATCGGTCGGCCCCCTTGGGGCGGTGGCGCCCATCGCACGCCGCTGGCTGAAGGCCGCTGCACCACCAGCCGCGGCGGCAGGGTGGAACCCACATCCGTGGGTTCCGGGAAGGCCGGGTGGCGCCATCTGGTGCCACCATTATGGGACACTAGGGGGGGCACCCTCCCCCACTCCACGCGCCATGCGTGTAACGCGCCTGACCAGCTAGCCACGCCGTGACCTTATGTGCGGGCCGAGCCGCCTGCCGGGCAGGTCGGGCCACCCTCACATGGGTAGGGCCATATCCACCGGGCTGGGCCGCGCCCTACTGGGCCGGACTGGGATCCGGGTCGGGTCGACCTGGTTTGGGCCGCCCCAGGGAGGGTTGGGCCGGGTCGGACCGGGTCGGACCGGACCCATACCCCCCTCTTCAGACCACTTTTGGTTTTTTGACCATAACATGAGATAAGAACCTTTGATCGATGCACCGCTCATTGTGTAAGATTTCTTGGATCGAGACGGTCGTTTCGGTATATCACACTCAATGTTTTGACGAAGTTTGGGTATGACTGGGTTAGTTCAAACCCGAAACCAACAAGGCCCTCGGAGCAGAAACACTTATAACTTAAGGACTAGACATCCGATAGACGTGCCGTCAACTACGTAGGATTTATTTTAATGAGATGGTTCTTTTGGTATACTCTACATAGGATTCATATTATATTGGAGTATGGCCTGGTTGGATTGTACCCAAAATCCAACCGGCCCCTTGGAACAGAAATGCCAATAACTCTCAGACCGGGCGTCCGATTGACGCACCGTCTGTCACGTTGGGTTCCTTATGATGAGACAGAACTATGTGATACATAAACTCAGGACTTAGTGATAGTAGATGTATTGAAACTTGGCTCGAGGAGCTGACCCTCCTGGAATCGAGCGTGCTTTGTGCGAGAACCCTAGGGCTGGCTGCGACTCAGATGATAGAATCCTACGTGGGTTCGACAATGATGAATACTATACCAGAATCCTACGTGGGTTCGACAGTGAAAACTTCTGTACCAGGATCCTCCATGGGTTCGATAGCAGTGACATATGTACTAGGATCATATATAGGTTTTACATCGATTACTACTGTACCGGAATCCTATGTGGGTTCGACAATGACGACTTTTGTGCCAGGATCCTACGTGGGTTCGACAACGCTGATATAGATCCAGGATCCTACATGGGTTCGACAATGATGACTATTATATCGAAATCCTGCGTGGGTTCAACAGTGACGACTTCTGTGCCAGGATACTATGTGGGTTCGACAGTGCTGATATTGTTCCAGGATCCTACGTGAGTTCGATAGAGGAGATGATTCGGAGGCTACATCTAATCATCTCTACCCCTCTTCGTGAGTTGTATACCTGTTTGAACTGAGTTATGTCTTTCAACCATTATCATCGTGGTAATTAACTTTAATTCTTTTGTGTAATGGTTTGTGCTTGGGCTGAGGGTTGGAGCCGGACTGTGATTGATAACTTAGGTATATGTATGGGCATATACCTAAGTAGATTTGGTTGATAATTCGCATTTGTATCTTTCTACTATGGTTTATCCTTTGTGTATTTTTAGAGACATTGAGGGTCTCAGGGTCCCTACTCAGTATCGTCATACTCACCTCTACATGGGCTATGCCCGCACCTCATTTTGTTGGAAGGAGACATCAGACAACACTGATTGAGGCAGAGTGTACTTGGTCTGGACGGTACCCAAAGGTGTTTCTCAAGACGAGTCAATACCCGGAGGAGACGGACGGACGTGGAGCACCGAGGAGGCTATATATACCTAACCTTTAGGTAGGATCTTGGGTGGACGATCCAGGAGCTGCTAGGCACCTTTCTTCTATTTGTATTTTTATTTGTACCTGTTTTTCCTTTCCTTGTAATTTACTGTTGGGCTTGTATTTCTGGCCCTTGTACTTTCCAGAACTTCTTCTGTATTCAGTTTTTACATAGAGTTTGTTTCTGCTTGTACTCTGGTTGTGTTTGTTTTCAGTTATAAAGGCAACGCCTTCCCAGTTTAAGGATTTACGCCTTCAGGGTTAGTCGCCAACCCCTAGCCTATGGAAGGCGGGCTTGCAGTAGTTACGACACGAGCCCTGGGGGACGGGTCATCACATTATCCCTCAAAATGCCTAAAATTTGAAAATATAATTCTATTTATATAAATTATAGTAATAATAAATTACATAATTTAAACTCAATTACCATGGTTCATGCCATTTGAAAAAGGATTTTTTTCTTCCTCCCATGTGCTCTACTTTTTATTAGAATAAATGTAATTTTTTATTTTTGAAAGATCATATTCATTAAAAAATAGTTCTCAAAGAATTTATTAGTGTATTACTTTGAATAATCCATCCTAAAATTTTATATATATATATATACCAATATCCATCATAGAATCTCTTCTCTAAAATTTTGAATTACTCAACAACAACTAATTTTTTCACAAAAAATATTACAATTTTAATTATTATAAAATCAAAATTTAACATACTAAAATAAAAATAACCCTTAGTATTTTGATGTATCATAAGGGCACCTAATAAATATTATATTATATAAAGTTGTCATTTGGAATAAATATCAATTATTTTTTAGGTTTATTAGTCAATATTCCTCATTTGAAATGTCTCACAAGGAATGTTTGTTTCTCTATTTAATTTTTGAAGATGTCCCACAACCTCATTCTATATGATTCTATTTATTATCCTATGGACAAGGTTACCTATTATTATATTTCATGTTTTATCCTTATCCTTGGTATTAAAATAAAATTATTTTTATATACATTAGAATTAAAATAAATTTATTCTGATATTTAGTCTACTAATTTTGTATGAATCGTTTTAAATTTTTTATTATTTTAAATGTATTTTAATCAATATACCTATATAATTAATTATTTTATTAAAATTTAAGCAATTTATATTAAATAATTAATTTAAATTTAAATGGATAAACATATGTTGAATTTTTGAATTTGATCTTATATATGTCTTTCTAGTACTTCACTATGTACTTTTAACATTAATAGGTAGAAAATATTCCCAACTAGATAGACCTCAACCCTATAGGATTCTAAGATATATAGATAGCCTAATATTGCCCTACCAGAAAAGTGTCCCAATGGGGAGAGCCTACTCAGCAGTAGATAGAAGAGTAGACCATGCATTAATGAGATCATAGAACGAGTGGTACAAGATCTAAATGGGTCATGCGTGATGGTGCGACCCATATATTTTATGCGCAAAATGTATACGGGAACCCATCCTCACAATTGGATTCTGAGCCATGGAACACATGAGATTTCTTATATGAAAGTTTCATACAACACCAATATTTGATATAGGATGGTGGGTGATGTAGATATTTCTAATCACATACCAGAACAGGATCGTTGTGCCACATTTCTACTCCCCCATGACTCATAAAAAACCCAAGATGATGCTTATTCAACCTACACCACTCAACATATCCTTCTACTTTCTGCAACTCACTAGAGACATCATAGCCACTTCCTAGAAGCTCAACCTTGAGTATATGTCCACTACTGGGTTTTGAAATCACCATAAATGACATATAGATCCTTATATGACTACCATGGGAATGAAACAAAGATACAAAGAGCTATTCATGATAACGAGAAGCTTCATTCATCCACTAGAAAGTTTATATATAATTGATAAGAAGTGAACTATCCTTTACACCATGATACATCATGTTCTCTAGAATAATTACACATAAGAAGAAGTGTTGTGTCGTGGTTTCAAGACTATGCTATAGAGGGTGTGAAATTGGAAGTAATAAGGATTTGATTAGTGGAATGGACTAGAGGTGATAGTGTTTACACTATGGCATGGGCATGTTTCAAAATGAAGAAAAATATTTTTCAGAAATTGATGAATCTAAGAGGTTGTACCCATGAGACACCAATTCATAGTGGGTATATCCTTATAAATAGTGGAAAATATTTTAGAAAATTAGGAGATGACAAGAGTTGTGGTAGTGGGAGAGTGTGGTGCATCAAAAGCATGAAAAAACTTGGACAAATACATTAAGCCTACACTATAAAGTATTTCTCCACACCGTAGTATGGGTCTATAATGAAATATTAAATACCAGATATCTTTGGCGAATTCACATGTCCAAGATACAAAAAAGTGGATACTTTGAAAAATATAAAGGAATATATATAATATTTAATAAAAAATATATGTATGATACTTCCTCTATAAATATGAGGGGTGGATGATATACAAAGGATCATAGGATTAGGAGTTGGGGTGTGTTGGTTCCATATTTTATTAATTTTCTCATCATGTTATTTCTTTTTATCTTATTTCGTTTTCTAACTATAATTCATGAATTCTGTTAAATTGAAGTGCTCCGCCATATTTTACTAAACTATTTTCTCATTCAATTTTATTATTATTTCTCTATCTTTATCATTTTCCACAGTGATCTCTTACACTATCATTAAGATTGATTGACCGTAGGCTTTCCTTTTGAGGATGTGAGTGATTTTCATGAATTCAATTATTAAATTCCTACTTTTTTTGAATCTATTTGTGGTGAATTTATGTTATGTGTATGGGTGTGGAGATAATACACTAGGACAAGAATACTGTGTCAACTTATATTATTCAATTTATATTTTTCCCACAATTCCATTGAATGAGGGAAATTCAAATGATGGATTTAAGTTATTCAATGGATACAAAGTCACGTGGTGGTTCCCTGTATTGTGAGATGTCACACTATCGATTGAGGTGTGTCTCCAACTTTGATTATAGGTGGAGGTGTAGTTTGATTTAGAAAATAATTTTTCTATGTATTTAAGATTTCACAACCAATAAATAATAGGATAATAATTCAAGAGTGAGATTTCATAATTGATTTATCAATCTAAATTTATATTAAAAACATGTGTAAGGAAGGAACTTGAAATACCAACTCATAGGGAGAAGTAATTTTTTTCGAATTCCATTCTATTTGAATTTCTTTTTAAGTAAAATTTCATTCTAATACTTCTTTCCTGTCATATTTCTTTATTTACATAATTATAAAAAAACATAAAAATAAGTATTCTTAGGGGAATTGTAATTAGTAAATTATTAATTTTGTGGTTCCTAAAGTTGTAAGAACTTGGTCATCCATTATGATATAGTTGGAAAATATAAATAGTCTCATTTATACACCCCCTAATAGGTGTACGTCAAAACATAACATCATTTTGGGGATCCAAATGGTTGTTTACTTAATTTTTCATTTCATGTTTAAAATAATTCTCACTTATCATCTAACAAATTTTCTTTTTAACATGATGTTTTCAAATTATTATAATTATTCATGGATTAATTACTCATGGGAAAAAGACCAAGAGAAAGTGATTCAAAGTACTGAGGAGGCCCTCTAATAAATAGCTGATGATCTGTTGGATATGGTCAACTAGATGGTGAATGTCCAATAGAAAGGAATCTCATTTCAAGAAGTGAAATAAATAATTAGTAAATATAAAACTAATTATCAAATACTGATGTCCATGAGGGATGTACAATCAGATCTTCCCTATTTCACTAAATAGGCCCAAGAGGTTTACGACTTGATTGAGGAGTATCCAAAACCCCACCATATGAAGATCAAGATTCAAACCATCCATTATTTGATATATTCGACTCATGATAGAGAATAACTACTTTCTGAGCTATGATTGTGAGATCAACATTGCCTAGATTTTTTTTTGGAATGAGTGTGATGTAAATTATAATCTCCCCATCTATTGAAAAGTAAAAGGAAAAACACCATTGAATATATCTCTAGATTTTTAAGAATAAGAATCAACCAAAGTTTTAATGTTTAAAGAAAATATAGTGTTTTTTGAATACATTACTCTATCTAGTGAAATCCACCTTCAAGTATCCATTACCACTAAAAAAATATTGAATCCAAAATAAGATGGGAAAATTATCTTATCTTAAACTAAATCTTATATAATTGTTTTGAAACATACTTGAGCATCACTCCATATTGTTTTGAATTTTAAGATATGGATAAATATATCTTTTTATAGAGGAAGATAAAGAAGAACATGGACCTTCTTAGGAACACATGGAGCTCCCACTGCATTTTGAACCATTACTAGAGGAAGCCCATGAAGATAAGCAACTGGATTTTCTAAAAGAAAATAAAATAATGTATACTCACATTGAAATGGAGTATTTTCATACTATTTATTCATGGATAAATTATGTTCTTGTAAAAATACATTCTAACCATATATTTTAATATTCAATTCATACATCCCACATCCAATATTCACTTGATAGTAAATAAGAGATTTCTTGAGTAGAAACCAATGAAATGGAGGATTCATACCCCATCCTCCCCATGCTATGTAAGATGTAAATCATTATGAAGTGGTATATCTTTTATACACTATCCATGGATTACTCATTATCATATAATAATGAATGAATTCTAGAAGGATCATGTGCTGGTTCATGTCCAAAAATCTCCACCAACCAACATATTATGGTTAATAGATGGTACTACTTATCCTGAGGTAGTAAAAATCTAGGGACAACTTGGGGCGATCATAACAATACATATACTTTTATTTTATTTCTAGGAACTATTTTCATTTTCTCAGAAAATATTTTAAAATAAAACCCACCCCTCTATTTTTTTGAACTTAATTTTACATGGTCCTTATACTTAATTGATTTAATTTTTTAGGACCACAAAGGTATAAATAATTTTCCAAATATCAAAGGAGAAGAGAGGAATAAATCTTACCAAAGTTAAGGGAGTTAATTAGTACATTCTTTGTCTTTAAAACACTTTATATTTGTTTAAAAATATATTTGGAGATAGAATCTCTAGAAGTAGCTTTAAATTCAAAAAATTGAATTCCCACATTAAGGATTGTTCCTTAACACGAATTATGTAGGATACCTGAGTTTCTTAGTAATTATATGATTCCATGTTTTATATTTCAATGATAATGATTTCGAATTATTTAGGTGGAGTAATGAATAATTAGAGTGAATCATGAATATTAATTTGAGGAAGTATGATTTGAATGAATTAGTGGATTCTTTTAAATGAAATCTCTCTTCCATTGTTTATACTTTGATTTTTTGAAATGTTTGTATATTTTTTTGTTATTTTAATTCATTCCATTATTGATTTTATAAATCCATATGTCCATTGCTAAGAGTATTTATAGAAAAAGTACATTTTATCCTATCCTGAGAATATTTCTTGACTAATCTTGGGGAATATCAATACTATAACTTTCATTAGAATATGTTTAATCTATGAATATGAAAAAACACAATTAATATGACTATGAAATTTTTATTGACAAGTCCTATCCTTGAGAACAAATTTAACATTTATCCTTTATAAACCAATAGAGACAATGAATGACTTGGTTAGGAATGATCCATATTTCATGTCATCTTATCCATTCCTAACCTCCTCTTAGTATTTTCATGATATTTTAAATTTTAAGTGTGAGGGTGATGAAATTAATGGTACAAGGGATTTCATACATTGTAAATGAAAAGTGTGTGGGGGGTACTATATTAGGTATTGGGAAATTTCATTGATTAATTAATTTTACTTCTATTTTTCCCCTGTTGAAAAAAGAGAGTCGGGTTTGAATTGGGAAAACAAAAAAATAACCTTTACTAGATCTTTTATTTTAATCATATGTGGTTTTGTGGTTTATGTGAGGTTTATTCAAAGTATAAATTTCAGAAAATAAAAAAATTATTTTGAAAAAAATAAAATAATTGAAAAATTATAAATAATACTTAAGAGGTCACAAACAATTTATTATACATTAATTGATCATGACCTTAAATTGATATTTTTAAGTGGGAGTTGTCACAATTTTATGGGGAGATTTTTCATTGAGATTTTAATTTTTATATCATTCATTACACTTTAGAGATAAACCTCATACTTGGGACATAATGATTTTTACATAAATACTTAACAACCATTAGACTCCAATTCTCTAGAACATTGATTGAAAATCTGTAATGATTATATGTAATGTTTTTCTTTACAAAATGGATAAAGTTGTTTCACTACAAGATTATGAAAAAGGGGCATGTTCTCATGATATGAGAAAAAGTATACTTGATTTTGTATCATGATTTGAGAGAGTAAAATATTAAAATAGAGATAAATCATGAGTTTTCATTTTGAATAATAAAGAACTAAAAATATTGAATAAATAAAAGGAGAAGATCCTTTATTTTCAAATAGAAAAAATTAAAACACATTGGTTAATTATTCCTTTGAAAAAATTAAAGGTTTGGTTTATTTAAAATATAAAAATTGAAATTTTGATTTATCATTGATAACATTTAATTTATTTTATTTTGAATTTTAATAAAGGAAACATGGTGTTTATATTTAATTCAATGTTGAGATTCATTTTTTAGGACAAAGATGGTTCATATGTGGAGGTATTTGATGCACCCATTTGGTTTAAAAATTTTAAAAAATAGTTAATTATTTTAAATAGATTTTATTAAATATTCCCATGTAATAAAAAGTTTAATTAAAATTTGTGGAATTTTAATTAAATAATTAATTTATATTTAAATGGATAAAAAATGTTGGATTTGGGATGCTGATCATATTTATGACTTTTTTGGTATTTCACTAAGTATTTAGAACATTTGTAGGTAAAAAATATGGTAAAAAATCTAGCCCTAAAACCAATGGGGCCACAAGACATATATCCATCCCTTAATGGGTCATCTAGACAAGCATACGAGTGGAGAGAGCATGTTGAGTGGCAGATAAAAGAGAATACCATGTAGGGAGGAGCCTGCACAACATATGGGAAAAGTCCTGCATAGGTCGCACATGTCAACATGGCCCATATTGTTTGTGTGAAAAGTGTATGGGGGATCCCATCATCATAGAAGTATTCCAAGCCACAAAATCAATGTGATTTTTTATATGTATGTTCCATACCATTCAAATGTTTGATGTGGGATTGAAGGTGATACAACTATTGTTCTTCACTTAACAAAACAATGTCATCACTCCTGAATTTTTCTTCCCCATGCCTCGAAAACAACCATAGACTCTACCTTCACCACCTCCAAAATTTTATGTCTCCCAATACCATCTAAAACCCACCAGAGAATACATGTAACCCTCTTATAATCTTGTGATTGAGTATAGGTGAACTATCGAAGTATGAAATCACTATAGATGACCACTAGAGCCTCAAATGACAACAATAAGAATGGAAATAACATTGAAAGATCCATGCATGATTATCTGAAGCTCTATCCAGCCACTATAAAGTCTTAATGACAATGATGTGAATCACTACACAACTTCCACCATATTGCATCATATATCGATAGAATAAGTACATGTATAGAAGGGTGTTGTGTCATGGTGTTTGGATTTCACATTGGAGAGTGTAAAATTGGTTGTGGAAATGGTTTATGGGGGGAATGGACTTGTGCTACATGTTTTTACATTGTGGCTTGGGAATTCATGATTGGGATGAACCTAGTTTTTTATAAAATAATGGATATTAGAGTCTTCACAGTATAGACACCAATTCATCATTGGAATGTCTATATAGATAGTGGGAAATATTAGAATAAATAAAAAGATGATAAGATCTATGAAAATGGGAGAGTGTATTGCACCATATCCATTTATAAGCATGAATAAAGAAATTAAGGCTACACCAAAAAGAATTTATCAATTCCTTTGTATGGGTCTATGATAAAATATCAAATACCTAGTAATTGTGGAGAATTCACACATTCAATATCCAAAAAAAAGTGAAAAATTTGGCCAATATGATGGAATATATGTACGATTCAAATGAAGATATAGGGATGATACTTCCTCATAAATATGAGGGGTTGTTGATGTTCCAAGGATCATATGATTAGGAGTTGGGGTAATACTACTACTTTGTTTGATTAGTTTTCCACTACTATATTTTCTTTTTTATTTAGTTTCTTTTCCTAACTGATATCCACAGATTATATTAAATTAATGTTTCCACCCTTTTTTCTTCACCTATTTTATTATTCTCTTTGTTTCTATTTCATTATCATTCTTCTATCTTTCCCATTATTCCATAGTTACCTATTACACTCTCACGAAGAGTGACTGACCAGAGTTATTTCCTCATGGGAGGTATGTGGTGTTCATGAAATCTAAACTTAAATTCCTAGTTTTTTTATTTTTGTGTGGTGAATTAGGGTGAAGTGTTTGGGTGTGGAGATCATCCACCCTGACATGAATCTCAAAACAACTTTTATTCTATAATTTATATATTTTTTATACTGTTAATTGAAAGAGATAACTCTACATGATAGAGTTGAGTTATTCAATGGATTAAAATCCACATGATGGAGATGTCACAATCTTTATTGAGGTGTGTCATAAAATATTATTAGAGGAAGTGGTTGTAATTCATTTTCTATGGAATATTCCAAGTCATTTATTATTTAACAACCAATAAATAAATGGATAGTAATTAAACAGTGAGTGGAACCTGTTCAACAATTGTACTAAACTAGGAAAATATAATAATATATTTTTCCACATCACACAATAATTGTGTGTTAGCCTTTTACATCTTATAAAAGCACTTTTATTTTTTGAGATCTAAACGATGCAATAATTTCTCTCAAAAATAAATTCATTTCAATAATAAAGATTAATAATCTCAGTTAAAAAAGTATGTTTCAACCCATAAATTAATATAATTTAATTTCAATTCAACATTTATTCATTTATTTCAGTTATGCCATGTCACTTAATTTTTATAGAATTAAATTTTCAGAAAATAACACACTGCATGAATTTTTAATATTTTAAAAGATATTAGTGTTTGAATCATATACTAATATCATCCACACATTAGGATCTATGATTTTTTATTTTTCGTATCATTTAACAAAACCACCATGATATAGGAATTGTCAATTATTCTTATTCTTTGTAACAATATGACTTCATAAATATTATCTAATATCTCAATGAGGCTATTTAATAAAACTTAAACATAACTACCATCTTGATTACATCTTTGGTATATTTCTTGAAGATGATTAAATATGTTCTATGTAAGAAAAAATATATTTGATCAATAAATTTTTTCAATCTTGGAATTGTCTCTTACCATCACTTTTAACCTTCCCTGAATTCTTTTCAATGGAATATTTTACAACAAATCAATGCATTTGTTTCTATATAATAAAAAATACCAGCAACATCTTGAAAATATTTCCTTTAATCAGTATATAAATTTATAAATTCATTTTTTTATAAATATATAGGAGCTGTTTTCCCTAATTTTGTATATGGTGCATCATTTTTCATTCCTTATAGAGACAAATGTTTTCTAAAATAAATTCTCTGGTGATTATGGAGGTGGGTGGTTCACCTTTCACTCCCAAATATATTTTATTTTCAACTGTCTGGAAATAAAAACTATTAGAATAAACATTCTAAGAATATTATATATTTTTTATGTAAAAAATTAATCTATTTAAATAAACTATAAATTTGATATATATTTATTTAATTGATAGCCTTTCCTGAATTCAAAAATAGTTTATTTATTTTTGAGACAATCCTATAATATATTGTTGGGTAATTCAATTTTACTAGCAGAATTAATGCATTCAAATTTAACAAATTTTGCTTTTTTAATATTTTACCTCATTATTTTCATGGGATTTATATGATAAGTGAATTAATTGAACATTCAATTCCCATATTTATTGAAAAAAACCTCACCATTAGGCTCCCCTTGGGAGTATATCAATATTAACAAGATAAAATTATGAAATTTTATAATCTTAAATACTTCTTACTTCTGACTTTGAAAATAATTTATTTTATAATTTTTAGTTTCTTATTAAAAAGATGGATTTATATTTTGTGTTAATAATATTTATTAAATTAATCATTAAGCACAGCATCAAAAAGTTTCTATGTAGACCTCTACCATTATATCCTCTATGATTATATTGAATTAATTATATTTCATAATTTATTACTAGATCCATAAATTTTTTATGGGTTCTTTCATCATCATGTTCACTCTCATGATTGGATATATCTTATTCTTCCTCTTTCTCTCTCAACCTACTACATTTTTATTTTGAAAATAATATATTTTAATTAATATTTTTCTTGAAACTTATTGAAATCAGGTCTTTATTTAGTTTACTCCTTGGATCTTTTTATTATTAATATATAATAATATTTCTAATTGTTTTCATTAAATTCATCATTATAGGGTTTTATGGGAACTTGTATAATCCATGTGATGATGACAAAATCACAAAACCATCTATAAAAATAGAAATAATTAATAAAAATAAAATCACAAAAAATTGGTGAAAATAGGAAGAATACATGGTGTACCATAAGTTGTTCAGGAACCCGGATAATTGATCAATAAAGATGTTTATTCCTTGATCTATGTGCCTCAACACTGACATACCATGATCTATACTAACCATGACATTACACTATGATGATCTTCATATGAGGTCCAAACATACCCCTCTCTACATTTAGAAACCAACACTCATTAAAACATCGTTACGATGAACCTAGCCAAAACCATTTTCATTTTATTGACCCCTACGGGTTTATTTTCGTGGAGTTAGAGGATAATTATATTCCAATAGAATGGGGGTGATTTTTTTTTTGAAAATTGTCATTTTTAATTTTAAAGTAGAGTTTTTAAATATATTTAAAATCATAGAAATGATGCTTTTAATATTTAAGATCTAAACTAAAATTCACAAAGAAGAATTAGAGGTGTTTTGTTGATGATAAATAGAAGAAGGATTGTTGTAGAAATCCACGAAGTATTTGGACTGGTGGAATTGAGTACCCAGTTAGGCAAATTGGGAGAGATTCTCTTGGATGGGCCCATAAGGTGGACTATACTCAACACCGAGTACCCAAAGAGACACTTAGTAGCAAGTGAAAATAGGAAAAATACCTGATAGATCCAAAATCAATTTTTTAAATGTTGGGTGAAAATTTCATATTGCGGTTTTCATGAAATTTTTTTGGATCTTATTCTACCAAGAATTAAATTAGAGGGGTAAAAAACCCTCTCTACCTTATTGGAATGGTAGAGCCTAATCTACTAAATGATTTCAATAAAAATGTTAGAAGCCCATATAATAAAAAATTATATATCTCTTGTATATGGGAGACACAAATAGTAGTAACTATATTAGTTTGGACATAGACATATAAATATAGTAGCATGGACATTACTGAAAAATTTATTATAGATTTCTTGGAATTCCAAAAGTTTTAGGATCCATTATTATTATTATAATAAATTATTTATATAATTATAATGAATGTTTCTCTTTTATTTCATAATAATTAATACTTGATTATAGATTGGACCCCACAATACATCTACTAAGATAATAATGTTTTTTAAATTGTAATTATATATTACAATTAAGGAATATAAATCCATGTATCCCATACAATGGATTATTACACATCATGGATGATTTCATCCTTTAAAACTGAAAAAAAAATAATAGGGTACAACACATTGAAATGGATAATATCACTATAAATTGAAACTCCCATAGACTACCATTGCATTTTAGAATCATTAAAAATTATATGAAAATCTACAATGAGAAAGAATACCATGAATGTAAAAAATCATGTTTTCAATCGAAAAATGGAAACTTTGGTAATGATAAGTGTGAAAGGAATAAGTTTAGTAAGTCTCTATATATATGAATGAAATTCAGTTGTTATATTTATGGTTGTTGGAAATATGATCATTCCTAATATATTCATTAAAATTACGATCGTTGGTCACATATACTATAGGTATACTGAATGTTGGGTATTGTTAAGCGGTAAATTTGAAATAATAATACTCATGATGAAATAATAATATAATACTAATTTACTATAAGTAAATATTTATTTATTTATTTATTTACACATTATGTATAAATATTAATATTATTAAAATATGATATATTGTCTATATAAAATTCAGGTGAATATTTCAATATCTAGGGAGCAGTGAAAATTAAATTTTAGAATATAAATAAATAAATAATTTTTTTGTCCATGAATATTTAGAAATATTTATTTTCAATGAGCCAATTTACAAAGTATTATATATTTTGTACTAATAAATTAAATTGAAAATTTTATAATATTATTATGTATTATATAATATATTAATATTAGATAAATTATAAATTGATTTGGGAAACCATTAAGAAAACATCATGTTTTAAAATGATGTTTTTCAATAACAGATGTTTTATTTATAATTTATATTTTCATTTAAAAAAAATGAAAACTAGTCTGCATGGTGGGAAGGATATGTTTGATGATGGTACCCCTTTGGAAGGTAGCCTTGAAGAAGGTAAGGGTATGGAATAACTTTGATTCGGGAGGCAATAATATGCCTTAACTAATATTTTGATGTTTTTGTGAGGAGATGAGAAAGCCTTTTATAATAAGTAAAATAAAGGTAAAGGTTTCTCAACACCTTTAGGGGTATCAAAAATTCTGGTTCGTCATATGAAAGTGATGGAAAATTATTCCATCTCTAGTACTATAAATCTTCTAAAGAATATATTTTCTTAGAGATGGATCTCCTTCTTTTATGATCCATGTCATGGATAGAGGTTAGAAAAAAGGTTTTGATTTTCATAATGAGGAGAGTGGTTCATATAAACATGGTATTTAATTTACCTATAATTTTTCAATTTAGCACTTTAGTGGGATCAAAACCATGAGTCAGGGAAGAAAGAGTAATTTCATTTACAAGAAGAAATTGATTTCCCTCAAGCAATCGAGGATGCAATGAAAAACACTAGAGAGTTGGTAATTGAGATTTCATTTTTAATCTCAATAAGGTTAATGCTAATAAAAGATACACAACCTGAAGGGATGTTGTAAAAAAATAAATATTAATGATGAAAAAGGTTTTATATATTTTTCAAAGAGCTATAGAACAAGAAAATATAATCCAAATTTAAATCCTATAATGTATACTAAGTCAAATCCTTAATAAGAATGGATAATCATTCAACCAAATTTATTCAACCCCTTAGAAGAAAAAACTTTATCATATAAAAATTTTGAGGACAATGATTTTTTATTATTATGATGTATGATTATTTTTTTCTTTTTTGATTCTCAAATGAAGATAGGGGGTATGTCTAACCCTTTTTTTCCATTTACAATTGCTCCTTCAATATTTTTTTTATAAATAGGCCTTACACCATAAAAAATATCATATATTTTTACATCAAATGGTAAATATAAAAATATAGAAATTTTACTTTTATAATATTAATATATTTTTAATTCATTATAAAATAATTAGCTTAGTATAGTGATTTTAGATTTTTCCAAAATAATCGATTTTTAGGTGATTAGTAAAAAATACTGATTTTGATAAAACTATCTATTTTATAATAAAATAATGACTTAAAAGTTTAAGAAACCATTTGAATATAAAATTATATATTTAATAATTAATATAATTCATTTATACAAAAATGAATTTATAACCCACCTATTTATCAGTTTTGAAACTCAAGCAAAATATTACCCAAAAATTTATTCTTAAGAGAATAAATTAAATAAATTGGAATTCATCACAAATATGAATTAAATAAAACAAAACTTATTTCTAATTTGATTTTAACATGATGGTATTAGACGAAATGTTCATTTTAATTTTTAGGATTAAAGATATTATCTGTACAATTATTCTTAATAACTGTGATAATGATAAAACATTTTTTTAAATTATTTTATTAACATAATGTAATTTTTATTTAATTAATAAAACTTATCTCCTTGTAATTAGGAATATAATATAATTTTAAAATATTTTATATATTTATATGAAAATTCATTTAAATTTAAATAAATACTAAATAATATTAATTGATATATAATTTCTGAAAGTAATATTTCTATATATATATATAACTATATTTTTTATTATTTTTAATTACATTAAATGAATATAAAATTTATGTAAACATTATTTTTAATATTGGTTACCTATTTTTTTAAAATAAAATACAAAGTACTTAGTTAAAAACAAGTTACCAAGGTAAATATAAAAATATTTAAATTTAAAAAAATTGGTAAAAAAATATGAAACTTGTTTAAAACATGTGTAGAATTTATTTCATGAGGATTTCGTGACCCAAGATCCCCGTAAAATCCATTATTTCAATATTTTGGAGTCATTATCCATTGAATAGTGTTTTGATATCATGGAAGGGTGAAGGGTATTCCCAAAACTGCAATTTTCTTCACTTAAAAAGAGAATCATTTACAACCATCCATAATAACAATTTAAATTCAAATTTCCATTTAAAATCTTCCAAAAAAACATGTACTATATTTCTATTGATCATTATTATGCCCACGTATCTAGAAGTTTGCATAATGCCATCACTTCTAAGGACATCTCTAAGAGAACATCCAGTCTCAAACTTAGATATTGCATTTTACATAACTTTTCATCCCTAATATTTATATTCCAAATATATTATATACCAGAAAATATAATTTCATCAATATAATCATTATATGGAGAAAATATTATAATAATGTAATAAAAATAATTTATTCCTTTCCACCCTCTAAGAAAAATAAAAGTGTTATTAGTGCGTTGTGTGGACCATCACATCTAGAAAGGGACACCTTCCATTATTCATCACCACCATTCATGGATGATGAAAAAGATATAATGTATGAATAAATATTACTTATGGGAAGTGGAGTGGACAATGTGTTAACCGGGATTAGAGTAGTTTATTTATTTCCAATAACTATCCGTCATACTGGTGAGAAAGGTGGAACAAGGTTTGGGTATTCTCAAAAAATCCTTCCCTTTTGACTACCTTGGTGCTCTGATCTCTTCTTCCAGTCTCAAGGTTCATCATTTTGACAATATTGTGTCTAAAATCTCTGATTGGATTTCCAACTGGAAAAATAGATTCCTCACTTTTTGTGGCAGGATGACTCTGGTTAATCATATTCTTTCTTCGATTCCCATTCATGTTCTTTATTGTCTCAATGTCCTAAAGGGTTTCCTATATAATATTGAAAATATATTCAATTCCTTTATATGGGACAAACACTTTGACGGGAGACTCTATTAGGCATCCTGGCGGAGACTGGAAAGACCTGATCAAGAGGGAGGCATTAATGTGAAAGATCTGGCTTTTACCATGAAATGCATGCTTAGGAAACTGGTGTGGGAGGCCATTGTGGGGGATACTCTATGAGGAAAATTAATTCAAAACAAGTATGGTAGGAATATGGACTCGGTTTGAGGGACTCCATCTCCCCTATGGCGTTCTGTCTAGGCGCACATTGCCAATCTACAGGCGCACAATTGAAGGATTATTGGGAGGGGTGACATCAGTTTATGGCAGCACAATTGGGCTGGATCCAAATTATACTTTCATGGGGTTCTGGCCCCAAATATCTCTTTTAAGCAGGCCAGCATCTACCCTCAGTTTATTAACGTGATTTTGGATGAAATGCAGTGAAAACTATTTGAGTCCATTGTTCGGAATGATGACCCAGACTACAGTATTTTTGATGCTTCACTGGTAGGTTATTTCTCCTACAAGGGATACCAACCATTCTATGGAAATGACTCAACCACATATGAGTGGGTCGACCTGCTATGGTGCAAGAAAGTCCTAGCCAAGCAGATCTTCCTCCTGTGGCATGTTTGGAATCGATCCCTCTCCACTGATGATAATGTGAAGTGATGTGGAATTTCCATGTTGTCCAGATATTCCTACTGTTCCAATAGCCAGGAAAAATTTGCAATCCACCTATTCTTTGATGGAACAAGGGCATGTGCGGTATGGGAAGACTTTGGTGCTTCTTGTAGCTGCTCGGTCATTAGCAGCACAAAATTCCTACAAGCATGGTTCTAGGGGGTTGATACTGTCATCTAGAAGGTGGAAAGGGTGGAAATCCTACTGGCAGGGTGCTAGAACATCTGGCATTCCTAGAATCGTGTGAGGCATGAGAGTATCATCACTTCACGGGCAGCGATCCTCTTCATAACTAAGTCTATGATTGTTGATCTCACTCAGCTATTCAAGAATGGTGAAGGGGAGCCCTCTTTTTGGATCTTATCGGTGGCTAGAATTCCCATTCCCAGAACCCTGCAAGGAAACTAGGTGAATTGGATCCCACCTAGCACTGGCTTCAAGCTCAACTCGGACGGCGCTTGTGGGATGGTGGTCATGCAAGGTGGAGGTATTTTTAGGGACCGTAATGGGTCTACAATTCTTGCTTTCTCGGCCATCTATAGGAGCGATAATCCCCTTCAGGTGAAAGGGAATGCAATGCTCACCAGACTTATTCTCTATAGTGAGAGTAATATCACCCTCTCGGTCATTGAGACTGATTCCACTTCTCTTCACTAAGATCTTCAAGGCGGTGGCATTACACCATGGTGCATCACATATACCATCTGTAGGTGTTATTGTATCATTTCCTCCCAGATGGATATTCTTCACACATGGCAGGAGGGTAATAGAGTCACAGATTTTATAGCCTCTATGGTAGGCCCCAATGATGTGCTCACACGCTACTATAACCATGGATCCCTTCTTCTAGGCAGCATGGCTCTTGTCATTGGGGAAGCCCTTGGCCTCCATTACTTTAGACCCCCATGACTTCTCTCTTGGGACGTGTGTCCCCTTCTTCCTGTATGTTTCCGTTTATTTAATAAAAAAACATTGGTGGTGGTATGAATAAATATTATATCTATAATATAACTATGAATCTATAATTTCAAATTATCATTTATATTCATTGCCTTTCATTTATTGAAAAATGTAAACATTAATAGTGCATGTGTTCTAGATATCTCCTCTATGAGAAATTATTTCTATTTTTCTTCACCACCCATCATGGAAGGCCTTAAAAATATTTTTGACGCGTAAAAATTATGTCTATAACTATATTAATATTCTATAAATTATGGAATGATTTTAAAATTCTTTTTTACTATGGTTAAAATGCACAACGAGTTAAAAAAAATTTCCCAAATAATCAAGTAACTAACTTAGGAAAGAAAAAAATATAATAAATAAATAAATATGACAATAAAATGGTCTATATTAAATTACATAATAAATAATAAGGTTCTTAATAAGGTAAATAATAACCTTAATTTTATTATTTAGGAAGTCAGTTACATGTACAGAACTAACCTAGAACAAGGTAAGGGTTTTAATTTCATTTTCTATTTAGTGAGACATGTTTTTATATTACAAACAATTAATAATATCATAAATTGTTATTGAACATAGAGAATAAACTTCAATTCATTAAATTTCTTACTATGGGAATGACTTGATTTATTCCTTAATATGTAAGGGTATTTTAAAACACAATATGATATCTTATGTTATAATTTTTCTACTTATATTTCTTTTCTCATTTTAGGTGGTATACTATATTTATATTTCAGAAGATAAATTTGATTAAAATAATATTTACTGGTGAGTTAAAATAATTTTTTAAAAATGAAACTATGTTTAGAATAATTCCAATCCATTTAAATGATGGTTTCCTCTCCTTGACCATAATCTCCCTTTCTTCCATTGTAATCATTATTTCCTTGAAAGCATAATTAAATTTTTTCTCTAATGAATTTCATATTTACCTTATTTTATTTTGAAAATAATATTTTATTTTTAACATTTATGATGTAGGTTTTTCAACAAAGGTCTTTTGAAATAAAGTAACAAATCTTCTAGATTTCCTTTATGACTTGGTGGTTACATATTTTATTTCTTTTTTCTCTATTTTGGGACATATTAATCTTATATACCACTTTTATTTTAAACTTCACCTTAAATATATACCCATTTAAAATGAATTTTCATTATATGGATTATCATGTTTTTAGATCCCTTTAAAATTATTACTTTTATGTAAATAAAATTTAAGGTAACTTTCATATTTCATAAATAATGTCTTGAACCACCCATATAAAATAATTTTAAACCATGAATATATTTTAAACTTATCATTATTGAATGGATAACCTACTTGGTTCAATTATGATTTTATTAAAAGTAATAAGGTCTTTCATTCTTTACAAAGAACCTTTAAATATTTGGTAAATATTTACCCAAGTGGTACATTTTTATTCATCCATCTTATAGAAATTTCTCGACAATTCCCTCTCTTGAATCTCTTGATCACAGAATTTATTTCATTTTCAAATATTAATATCCAAATTATTTATTTCATTATTCTATTGTAAATCCTTATGATTTAACCTTTGGTTACACCTTGAAGAATAATTATGAAACCCACTTTCTTCTCATGGGTTTGATCATGGTTATGATTTATATTTGTTTTATTTTCATCACATGACACACAATGGTATGATTTTCATTTATGTTATGGGTGTACACAGAATTATATATCCCTCTAATGTATTGGGTAATGATTTATATCTCATGATAAGTTATATATGATAATAGGGAGTTAACCTAATCCACAATTAGATTTTTATATTTTATGATGATAGATTTGGGAGTTACCCTTGAATAATGTTTATTTTATCTTGTTCTATGTTGTTTCCACATGGTTATGATTCCATCATCTTGTGATATCAACTTTTTATACTATGTTTATACGGTTATTATCATCATATTTATGATATAAATCTATTTTTAAAGATAATTTTTCTATTTATTTCCATGTTTACTCCCTAATTGTGATGTCTAGATAACCCTTTTATATATTTATTTTTTCTCTAGGATATCATATGAAATTTTATAGGATATTTAGGAGTTAGGATCATTATGTCATGTTTTAAATAAATTTGATGTTTTCATGATTATGATGGTGCATTTTAGGTCTAATATTATAAAACCCCAATTTCTTTAAATACTTGGAAGGTATTGATGGAAGAATGTGTTATGAAACATGAAATAAATAATGTTAATGTATTATTTCTCTATAGTTTATATCCAAGCATGATCTAGTATTTTTTTGAGATTAGGATTAAATAATATTAGTGAAAACCGTAGGGATAAGTCTAATTGATAAGACTATGAATATAATAACATAATAATATTTTGGTAAAGTATAGATTATGTGATTTTCTAATTAATAAATGCATATATGGAAAATGGAATGTGGATTTGGTTGTGGTAAAAATGAACATAATGTTAATAACACTAATTAGCTGTTATTTATTATTTAATTGATCATTACTCTATTTCATGATAAGTGGGCCTAAGACTACACACTTGTATATAAAATCCTTGGGGATATGATTTGGTTGATCATATACTATTTAAAAATATCTATGAAGGATTTATTATTAAGTTATATTGGGATAGTCGGTTGAGAAGTATATATTATCCCATTTTAACATGACCTAAGACAAACTATGGTTGAAATCAGTTGAACAATATGAGTTTCTAGCTAACATGATGATGTAAAATGGTAAAAGGATTTTGGATTGAATCCCTTTTATGTTATTGATTATGATAATCCCCCCAGGATACTAAATGTTGTCACTAATTTTAGTTTTAGTGATAGAAGGAACCAGAAGGAACTAAGTTAACCTTTGGTGTGAAGGAAAATGTCATGATTACTAAAATTATCAAACAATTATAACATAGGATGAATTGTGAAATATGGTGTTTATAACCAACAAAATATCATAAAACCTTTTAAACAATTTTACTATAATTGAAAACCTTAATACACCCATGAAGAAAAGGATGGAGGATCATAAAAATTCATGCAATTAAAATGATGAAGGGAATAAGTAATAATTTACTTTATTCCAAACACGTGGGATGAAGAAACAAGAAAATTTAATGAAGGGTACTATAAAATTTATTATTTATGGAAGATGGGGTCATCATGCGTCCAAATTTCATAAGACTATGAAGATGCTGGTTTGCATTATGGTACTAGAATGTGTGCATCTAAAAGAACCACTATTGGTCTAATTCTTTAAGAGAGGAAAAAATGGGAATTATCCTAGTCAACACATTAATATAAAGGATAACAAGGATGATAAAAAATAATAAATTCCAATACAAAGGGGACAAGAGAAAACCTATACAATTACAACTATAAAAGTGAGTTTTGAATGTTTTTTGGAGTGAGGAACACCAATCATCCACTTAATAACTATGATTATTATATTTCTACCTTTTCAACCACCTCTTATGTACCTATAATTCTTTCTATGTACACGAAATCATAACATTAATTTATAGACGTTGAATTATTAATAAAAACATGTAGTGGTACAATTATTGTATATCAAGTTTATTTTTATGAGAAATTTTGTTATAAAATTATCATCATCCTTTCTTGATAAATTTTACATGATTGTGGAAGTGGATTGGTTCACGCCACATAGTGGAAACAATTATTTTGAATAAGAAGATTATATTTTTATTTTGCCTATTATTGTTTATACACAGATGATTATGAACACCATTAATAATAAAATGATACAATGTGAGTCTTGATACTAAACAATGATAGATTATTGGATCAAATAGTGGGAGAAAACATAATATCATGGAAAATTATATTCTAAGGAAAATTATATTTTTCCTATGTTAGTATAGGTGATAAAACATTTGAAATTAAATATCACGTCAACTTATGTATTCCATTATATAACTTATTTAGTATGTAATAATTTAAATTTCATTATTTTTTATAAGGAGATAATATAGTTCCCTATGTTTTGGGAACCATAATAATAATAATTATTTTTAATCATGTCATTAATTATAAGTAATATTTCTCTATTCATTCAAAATAATTAATACTTGATTAGAGATTGGTCTACACAGGACATAAACCAAGGTAATGAAACACTATTAAATTATAATGGAACATTAAAATGATGGTATATGAAAGCATGTGTCACAAAAAAAATTGATTATTACACATCATGGATGATTACATCCATTAAAACTGAAAAAATTAAAAAGGGACAAAAATGAAAAGAATTAAATTTTTAGAAGTGGGAACATTCATGGAAAACCATCACCGTTGAAAATTACCATTAATATAAAAAATCCTACTATGAGAAAGAATACCAAAAAAGGATAAAGAATTTTGTTTTAACTAAAATGAAAACTATAGAAATGAGAAGTATGAATGAAATAAGTTTAGTAAGTATATATATATATGAATGAAATCGGGTCGTTTCACATATGGTCATTGTAATTATGATTGTTGGAAATATTTTTTTGTATAATGGTTCTTGGTCACCTACCCTATATGTATAATGAAGTTAGGTATTGTTATTGTGTTAATTTAAAATAATATAACTCACAATGAATTATAAATATTATATTAAAATATTAGATATATATATATTTAAATGTCAAGTATAATTTTTTTATTAAAACATGATATATATTATATATAATATTGAAGTAAATATTTCAATATCAATCAAGTAGAAAGATTGAAATTTTAGAATATAAGTAATTAGTTAATGGTACTTTTATTGCATATTTAATATAAAAGTATGATTTATTTTAAAAGAATTATTTTATTAATTATTATATATTTTTTTCTAATAAGTTAAATTTAATATTTCAAAATATTATTATGTATGATCTAATATATTAACATCACTTAAATTATAAATTAGTATAAAATAACTTTAATAAAATGTAATGTTTCAAAAATATAGTATTTCAATAAAGGTAGTTTTATTTAGAATGTATTTTTTTAAAGATGAATATTCAAATTTTAAAATTTGAATTTTATAAAAAAACATAATTTTGGAGTTCTTTATATCAAAATGATCTTAATATGAATGTTTTGGTTTTTTTTAAATTAATTGATTTCTAGGTGAATAATAAAAATACTGATTTTGCTACATACAATCTCTTTTATAATACAAGAATGCTGAAAATGTTTAAGAAATTTTTTTTACATAATTTCTTTTAAATAAGTAATATATAGTATTTAAAAATACTATGTTGAATTTATAAAACACATGTTTTACAGTTTTTAAAATCATGTAATATTTCATAGAAAAAACTGTGATTACACACCTATATTAAAAAAATCACACTTGATCACTTTATGGAATAACATATCACAAAATTTATTTCTTTTAAATGCTAAAATTTTAAATATAATTTATCATTTTCATTTTAATTTTTAGGCATAATGATAATATTAGTATGGTCAATGTTAATCAACAAGATAATGGTAAAACTGTTTTCTAAATTGTTTTAATAATACCATATGATTTTTATTTAATCAATAAAATTTATCTAATTTATTTTATAAATATAATATTATATTTAAACTAATATATAATTATTTTAACACTCATTAAATTCATAATAACGCTACTGTAAATGGAGGATATACCAACTGTAGTTTTCCAACAGTTTTCATAAACTATTGGAATAGAGGTGTGGAGTGACTTTTACCCAATGGTTTTGTCAAACCATTAGGATATATGAGTTTTTAGATGGATTTACCCTACAGGTTGAAAAAACCATTGGGATATGTCAATTTTAGGAAGCATTTACCAATGGTTGGAATAAACCATTGGTAAATCTTACCTTTCCCAACGGGTTTTTAAAACCGTTGGGAATGTTTTCCCCTAAATTTATAGGGAACCTGATCTCCCATCCATGCGATTGAAGTTCTAATGTTGAGACCTAACAACTCTCTCACTCGTAAGATCATTCCACCAGATCCCTCTTCAATCACAAAGTTGTTTTGTTCTACACTTGAAATCTATAAGTAGTACCTTACGTTTAATGTTTTGCATCTATTTTTTTATATTTTCTATTTTGATTCGGATTAAACCCGAGGTTCGTGTAGTATGTTATACCAAAATATTTCAATTTAATTTATTTTCTAGTTTTGATGTGATGTCATGAGTGAATCAATTTATTTGAAGTGAGGGGGTGCAGGTGGTGGGAGGTGTAGTGGGTGGTGATGCAGTGGGTGGGGGGATGGGGTGTGCTAGTGAGGGTGTTCAGGTGGGGTGGGGGTGCAATGAGTTAAGGGGGATGTATATGTGGGGGTGTGTATTGGGGGGAGTATGTTGGGGGTGATGTGGGGGAAGGGTTGTACAAGTGAGGGGTGGGGGTGGGTTGTGCATGTGGGGGTGGGGGAGGGGACATTCAAGTGGGGGGTGCAGGTGGAGGGGGGAGTGTTGTGCAAGTGGGTGGGTGTGGGGGGGGGGGGTAGGGAGGCTAGTGTGTCGGTTGGGGGGGTGGACTGGGAAGGTGGGAGCTTGTTTGGGGGGGAGGTGTCAGTGGGGTGTATAAGTGTCAGTGGGGGGAGGGGGGTTGTGTAGGTGGGGGTGGGGGAGGGGGGTTGTGCAAGTGGGTGGGGGGGAGGGGAGTGCTCAAGTTGGGGGTGGGCTGGGTAGGTGGGAGTATGTTGGGGGTGAGGTGGGGGGTGTACAGGTGGGTTGTGGGGGGTAGGGGGCTATGCAGATGGGGGGTGCAGGTGGGGGGGGGGGGGTGTGCAGTCGGTGAATGGAAGGGGGGTTGTGCATGGGGGGTCTTCTAGGGGTGAGGTTGGGAGGGGGGTTGTGCAGGTGGGAAGTCATCACTTCCATAGTTCACCAATAATAATTGGAAAGTCATCACATCTACAGATTTGGATAGGTTTGAGGCCTCTTTGGTTTTGGATCTTGTCTAGTCATCTTGATGAGTAACGAATCACATGATCTAAAAGTGAAATCAACTATATAGGATGAATTCCTTCTCCCACAACACATTTTTCTAGAAATAATATATCCTTGGAAGGTTATGGAAGGCTTTTAGAATTCAATGCCCCAACATTTTTCCAATTGCAAACTTGATACCATTATGTTATCAAGTCACTAATCCTACCAAATTGGATTTTCACTAAAAAAAAATACGATTCTAAACCTTAAAACCCATTGTTTGTTTTTTATAACATAAATGAAAACCCAATTAAATCTCATAGCTCTCAGTCACACCCTCGTAGACATCCCTCCCACCCTCCTAGACACCCCCTACCCCCTGGATAGCCCCACTACCCTTGTGGACAACTCGCCCACCCCCCTGGACACCCCGTACCCCCCGAGACAACCCCGCCACCCCCGTGGACAGCTCTCCCACCCCCTGGACACCCCCTACCCCTGGATAGCCCCCAACCCCATGGACATCCCGCCCACCCCCTAGACACTCTCCACCCCACCCCCACCCCCCAGACACGCGCACCCCCTGGACACCTCGTACCCCATGGATATCCCCCACCCCTTTAGACATCCCTCCCACCGCCTAGACACCCCCTTTCACTTGGATAACCCCACCACCCTCATGGACAACCCACCCACCCCATGGACACCCCGTACCCCCCTGGACAGCCCCTCCACCCCCATGGACATCCCACCCCTGATTACACAGACGCAAATAACTCTGCATTTCCACCGATTTCTAGAATCCTCTGCGTAGGTGAACCCTAACATGAGGTCTTCCATCTGATCGACAGCAACTCCCCCTTCCAGGTTAGACTCCATCAACCTCTTCCCAAATAAAGACATAGAAGCCCTCATTGAGGTAATTGACATGGTTGGTGTGTGGTCTACCAAAATCTGTGACCTAATATGGTGAGTTGTGGTATTTTATCCATTTCTAGAGTTGTTCATTCCAACTATGAGCTAGTTATAAGAATATCCTTCTATTCTGAACCTTTTTCCATTTTATTCACTATCTATGAAGATCATGTCATTATTTCTTATTTTGAGTGATTTTGAAAATTTTTATGATTCAAATTATTAGATATTGAATCAATGAATAATAATTGATTGGTAGATTTTTGTGAGTATATAGAAGATGCTTTATAGACTATCCCTTAAAATTATCACTGTTTTGTGTTCTTTATGAGGTGTAGTATCATTGACATACTTTATTATTAATCTTAAATTTAAAAATAAATTTTTTTTCTATACTTTATGAAATTAAACCTCTTTACGATCCATGAATTACTTATTAGTGTACAAGACTAAACTTTATCCACCCATGGGGTGCGCTTGACTTTGGGAACTAATTGGGTAATGAATGGTATGACCATAGGGGTGCCAAGAATGAGTTATTGAACATGAGTGAATGATTTTGGGATGCCTATAACACATAATGGGACCTGATTCATGTGCCTCTTATATGAGACCTATTTAAAATGAATATAAATACATTTTAATTTAATTTTTGATTACTTGTTCTTGGATTAATTATTTGGAATTCCTTGAAGAAACCAACCAATTATTAATATTAAAAACATAGCTTTTAATTCCATTTTATAACCCCCTTGGATTCATGATGATTTGGTTTATAATGCCTTTGGGAAATCGACAATGGATTCATAGTGATTATGATTTAGGAAGACTTGGGGAAGTCCCCCTTGGAGTCTAAACTAGAGGCCTCTCTCTTTACATAGGTTGGGAACTCCATCCTCTCTATAAATCCATCTTAAGTCAATCAATTTTTTAGTTCTACTATCCAAATCTGCAAGGCTTAACTTAGTTTTAATTTTTTGCATCTATTATTCTCTGTTTCTATTTTGATTTGACCTCAACCAAGTGGTGACTTGTGTGGCATGACATACCCAGTAAGTGTAGTTTGATTTATTTTCTATTTTTGTTTTACAATTCAAGTGTCATGATTATATGAATCAACTTGATTTGATGTCTTCATCGCCACTCCTTTTATGTAGTTAGTGAATCATATCGACTAATGGAGGTTTTGGTGAGATGTATCCCCACTCAAAGATGGTAAATGGTTTGTTTAGTCATATTTTCTTGAGGTGGTTAATGGATATAAGGATGATCCATGTGAAGGGGTTGGGGATGGTTGGGGTAGTGGGGTAGGTGGTTTTCCATTTTTTAGTGGGGTGATATGGTACTTTCTATGGACTTTAGTTTGGGTGTTATGAAATGTACTAAATTTTCACAATATTTCCATTTTTTAAGATCAATAACTTATTTAAAAAACTCTCTTTACAGATTCTGCATCTTTCTTGAAAAGCCTTCACTTTGTAATATCTTGAACAATGTTCTATCATATCTATGGTGTCTTCTTGTATGTGATAAATGAAAAAATTACAAAACACATATCACCTCAAATTTAGGAACAATGATACATGGGTCATATGTGACCTGTATGAGTCAACCCTTCACTAATCTGAGGCACAGTGTGGCCGGTATCTCTCATAGTGTCTATCTTTTATTTAAAATGGACAACATTTTAAGTGAAAAAAACAACTAGAATATGGAAAACCAACCAAACACATTCAGATTGTCTTGATACTTTAGGAAAATGATACATGGGTCATTTGTGATGTGTACAAGTAAACCCTATCTCAATCTGAGGCATGTTGTGGCCGGTACCACTCAAAGTGTCTCACCTTTATTTGAAATGGACAACATTTTATGTAAAAACAACAACTAACATATGGGAAACCGACCTAACACATTCATATTGTGTTGATACATTAGGAAAACTATCCATAGGTCATATGTGACGTATATGAGTCAACCCCATCCCAATATGAGGCACGGTGTGGCTAGTATCACTCGTAGTGTCTTTCTTTTGTTTAAAACGGAAAACATTTTAAGTTAAAACAACTGGCCTATAGAAAACCAATCAAACGCATTCATATTGTCTTGATACTTTATGAAAATGATCCATGGGCAACTTGTGACGTGTACGAGTCAACACTGCCTCAATCCGAGGTACTGTGTGGCCGCTACCACTCAAAGTGTCTCACCTTTATTTGAAATAGACAATATTTTAAGTAAAATCAACAACTAACATGCAGAAAACTTATCTAACGAATTTGGATTGTGTTTATACATTATTAAAAAGATACATGGGTCATATGTCACGTGTACAAGTCAACCCTGCCTAAATTAGAGGCACAGCGTGTCCGGTATCATTAGAAGTGTCTTTATTTTGTTTAAAATGGACTCCCTTTTAAGTAAAAACAAATGGCATACAGAAAACTTACCAAAAGTATTTAGATTGTGTTGATAATTTAGAAAAAGGATCCATGGTTCATTTTTGATGTGTACGAGTCAACCTTGCCTCAATCCAAGGCACGGTGTGGCCGGTACCACTCAAACTGCCTCACTTTTATTTGAAATGGACATCATTTTAAGTGAAAACAAGAACTGGAAAACAGAAAACTGACCAAACGCATTTGTATTTTGTTTATACTTTAGTTAAATGATCAATGGGTCATATTTGACATGTAACAATCACCCCTGCTTCAATCCGAGTCACGGTGTGGCTGGTATCACTCGATGTGTCTTTCTTTTGTTTGAAATGGACAACATTTTACGTCAAAAGAACAACTGACATACGGAAAACCAACCAAACACATTCGGATTGTGTTGATACTTTAGTAAAATAATCCATGGGTCATATGTGACGTGTAAAAGTCAACCCTACCTCAATCCGAGGCATGGTGTGGCCAGTATCACTCGAAGTGCCTTTCTTTTGTTTAAAATGGACACCTTTTTAAGTAAAAACAACAACTGGAAAATAGAAAACTGACCAAACGTATTCAGATTGTGTTGATACTTTAGAACAAGGATCCATAGTTCATTTTTGTCGTGTACGATTCAACCCTACCTCAATCCGAGTAACAATATGGTTGGTGTTCATTCATTTTCCTAAAGTATTTTTTTCAACAGCAAATTATTATCCCTAACTTGTAACTAGTATAGTGTGAAAGTACGAGGTCGATACATAGGGAACCAGTATTGGATTTTATGTATCTATATTTGAAATAACGTATGTGAAGATTCTGAATTTAAATACGATTGGTTGGTTCATGTTATGGATCTCAAAAGATAACTAATTACTTGGACTTTTCTAATTCACTACGAATTAAACTTGAAAATTGAAAATTACTTAAAACTGGATTTTGGATATCAATGAAAATGTGTATGGGCTGGACATTGATGTGGGACGTTAAAACATATTCCCTATTATGGTGTTTTTTTCATAATAACCAACATTTCTGGGTTTCATTTTTGTCGGAACTCCCTTGGTCTGCTGAGTTCCGATCAAGTCGGTAGGAATCAATCCCATGGTCTGAAAATTTTTTTCTACTGACTCTTAATTTAGGAACCACCCTCTAGAAATGACAAGTATATCAAATGGTCATGGATATCCTTGTCGTAATTATCCCAAAGATCCTTGGGAACTAAATTCTTGGTCCGATATGGGGTTTCCAGCTAAATAAGAAATGGAAGTTGGGAGAATTAGGTGAGAGACAATGAACTAACATAATAATAGAGAAATTGATTCTAATGGACCCACATTTTCCCCAGACCCAACACATGGGTGGGGTTTTAGCTACTCATAATTAAAAGAATAAAAAACTTACTAAGTTTCATCAGAGAGTTCATTACAATAGAAAATAAAAGAATTTGAAGTACAACAAAACTACAAGAACCAGTGCCTAAAAACCTTCATTCCTCCCCCTAAGATTCATTCCTAGCCTCCTTCTTCTTTCCACCACTCCCTTGTTATGTCTAACTCCATAAAGTCTTCTTGGTCAGAAAGGGGCTTTTTCCAGTTGTCCAAAACAGTTCGAAAAGGGAACCCCAGGTCAAGGAGTGGGTGAAAAGTGAAAAAGCAAAAAGTAGAAGACTACAGTGGTCTGCACGGTTTGGGCGCACAGTTTGGTAGACCGTGTGCCAACCATGCAGATGCTACTGTCTCAAATCCTTGAGCCATATGGTTTTCTTGGATGGGCCGCACGGTTTCTGATGGTCGTGCACCAACCGTGCACAGGGTACTGTCAATGGTATCTTCTCATGCACAGTTTGCACACGGTTTAGATAACCATGTGACAATAATGTGGGTTGCCTCTATCATTGAAATTCTTGAATTCTCCCATCCTTCATGTCTAGTGCTTGATCTAGTTGACTCCATTCTAGCATAGTCAGGGGAAAAGGGTCCATAAGCCTTCAATTCCCTTCTGAATCTCCAAAATTCATAGATTCCATGCTAGATCCTTTGGTGACAAAAAAAAGAACAAGGTACAAAAAATTGTAAAATTCATGCAAAAACATCCACAAAAACCATTTTATAGATATTAATCCAAGTGTAAATTCCTTATTCCCAACAGTGAATCAGCCAGTACCACTCAAGTGTCTCATTTTTATTTGAAATGGACAACATTTTAAGTGAAAACAACAACTCGCATACGAAAATCTGACCCAACATATTCAGATTCGGTTGATACTTTAGGAAAATGATCCATGGGTCATATGTGACGTGTACGAGTCAACCCCTCCCCAATATGATGTAGGGTGTGGCCGATATCACTCGTAGTGTCTTTCTTTTGTTTAAAATTGAAACCATTTTAGGTAAAAACAACTGTCATAAGGAAAACTAACCAAACAAATTCAGATTGTGTTGATACTTTATCACAAGGACCCATGGGTCATTTTTGATGTGTACAAGTCAACCCCGCCTCAATCTGAAGCACGGTGTGGCCGGTACCACAAAAAGTGTCTCAATTTTATTTGAAATGGACAACATTTTAAGTTAAAACAACAACTAGCATATAGAAAACCAACCAAACGCATTATGATTCTTTTGATACTTTAGTACAATGATAAATGGGTCATTTTTTATGTATAAGAGTCAACCCCAGCTCAATCTGAATCATGGTGTGGATGATATCACTTGAAGTGTATTTTATTTATTTAAAATGGACACTCTTTTAAGTAAAAACAATTGTCATAGGGAAAACAGACCAAACGTATTTGGATTGTGTTGATACTTTACCACAATGATCCATGGGTTATTTAGGACATGTACGAGTCACCCCTGCCTCAATCCGAGGCATAGTGTGGCCAATACCACTCAAAGTTTCTCACATTTATTATAAATGGACAACATTTTAATAGAAAACAACAACTGGAATACGGAAAACCAACCAAACACATTCATATTGTCTTTATACTTTATGAAAATTATCCATGGGTTATATGTGATGTGTACGTGTCAACCCTGCCTCAATATGATGCACGGTGTGGCCGGTATCACTAAAAGTTTCTATCTTTTGTTTTAAATGGACATCATTTCAAGAAAAAACAACTGGCATATGTAAAACTAACCAAACGTATTTGGATTGGGTTGATACTTTAGCACAAGTATCCATGGTCCAGCATCACACAATCCACTTCTCATGTGAGGAACTCCAACCCCTATTCTAAAACACATTACATTTAATATGCCAAGAACAACTACATTCCCTAAGTTACACAAGCTCATTGATACACACCAATTATCATCATCACTAAGTTCAAAGACACCCACCCTACACCATGGGACCTTATATTTGTGTTTGGTTGAAGTCATTTATCCATTTCCTTATTTTGGGGTTATTAGCTTTTTAAATTTTGAATTCAATCATGTATGTGTTATACAAAATGCAATTTTGTATGTATTCTTAATTCGGTATAACACATATAATTATGTATTCAGTTTTTTATGTAATGTATTCATAATTGATAATTAAATTTTGTATTTATTCAATTTAGTATTCAATTATGAATTGAATTCTGGATTTTACATGTAATTTTCATCTCAATTCTGAATTGAATTCTAAATCAGTTATGCATGTTTATAATTACCTTATGAATTATGTTTTAATTCTGTATGTGTATAGTTACAAGGTGTATTATGTGTTAAATATATATGAATTAATTGTGTATATGTATTTTTTATAGGTGGTTACTGCAGGTAATTGGAGTTGGGAAGCTGGAAATGGAGTAAGGGCAGCCTGTAGTAGGCCGCTGCCTGAATTTCATAGCAAAGCCTATTACAACAGTTCTAAACCGTTGGCATAGTGATGTGAATGGGTTTTTACCAACAGTTCTACGAGAAAAGTTGGTAAAAATCTATACAAAACTATATTTTAATGGTTTGAAACCATTAGAATAGTATGTTTACCAAGGGTTTCAAACTGTTGGAGAAAATTTATACCAACGGTTTGACATAAACATTGGTATAATGTAGATTTTCTTAAAATATACAAATGTTTTTCCAGAAACCGTTGGCATATTTATTTCCCTACGACGTACTTTCCTAGGGTTTGGATAACTATTGGTATATATTATACCAACGGTTATCCAGCCTTTACCAATGGTTTGGGATCATTGGTAAAGGGAGCATTTCCAGTAGTGTAAATATAAAATAATATTAAAGGATACATAATGGTTAAATGTAATTTTCTAAAAAATCTATCTATATATATATGTGTGTAAATTGATTTTATAATATTCATAAATTTAATTCGATTAAATGGAGATTGAATATAAGTAGAAAAAAATAAAAAAATGGTAATAGGATTTACCTTATTTTAAAATAAAATATAATTTACTTTGTTAAAATCTAGTATCCAAGGTAAAAATAAAATTGTAAAAATATAAAAACTTTAGTAAAAAACATGGAAGATGTCTAAAATATGTGTAGAATGTCATTCATGTGGCTATTTCGAACAAATATCACCATATAATCCATTATTTCAAAAAATTTGTGTCACTGACCATGTAATAGTGTAATGATATCATAGAAGGTTAAAGGGTATTCCCACAAGTGCAATTTTTATCACTTATAAAAGGGGATCACTTTCAACCTTTCATGGATACAATTACCATTATAATTTATATTTAATGTATTCCAAAAATACATCCAATATAAGTCCATTTATTATATATAATCACCTAGTCTCTAGAAGTTATCATAAGTCCTTCACTTTAATGGAGATATCTTAGAGAAGAACAAGTCTCTAACATAAGTATTACCTTTTTCATAAAGTTTTCTCCATAATTTTTCTCTTAAAAATATCTTATATAAAAAACACAATAATGAAATAAGTGTCATTATTACAATTATATTTTATTATATTAATGAAAAAACTATAATTTATTCATATCCCTCCTCTATGAAAAAAAATCATCATTAACACATTGTGCAGAATACCTCCACTATAAAGAGAGGTATTTGGTTATCATCACCATAATTAATGGATGATAAAATGGATTTAATAGATGAATAAATATGATTTCAATAATTTATGTGTGATTATTAAATTTCAAGTTATCATTTTCTCCATTACCTATCATCTGTTGAGGAATATAACCATTAATCATGCATACGTACGAACTATCCCCACAATAAGCAAGGAGTTTTATTTTTCATCACCACCAATTATGGATGGCCTTAGAAAAATATTAAATAAAAAAATTATATCTATAACGCTATTAATATTATGTAAATTATGTAATTATTTTGTAATAATTTATAATAAATTTACATGGGTTGATAAGGGAAATAAGTTGGACTTTGAAGAATACACTAGAGAGTTAATGAAATAAATGGAACCTACTATCCCTTCTTGAATTGAGGACTCTATTGAAGGGTAGAAAGAAGAAATTGACATTCCTATTGATGATCAGACTCAGATAATTGTCAATTATGAGAGTGGTTCTTGGCCTGAGATACATAATGTCTTCTAAGGTTTTTAGGCTATCCAATGTGAATTTAGTGATCCCACTAATGTTTTCCCCACTTTGGAGAGGGATCTAGATGATCCCAATTATACTACTAAATCCATGCAGGATGAACATGATAGTGCACACCCAGATAAAGTATATTTTTTCCATTATTATGTTATAAAAGGTAAAAAAGTGTTTTTGGATTAAAATCATTATGTTAACCCTCATCATAAGAAAACAAGGGAGTGTAAGGATTACTACAAGTTGGAGTGAACCATTGTTACTAGATCCTCCAGATTATGTGTTCTTGTGAATATACGTCCTCTATTAGATGAAATTTTCATGAAACCAACACCATTATTTGACGAAGATAATTTATATGAGATATGTAAGATTAAAATTCATGATTGGGGTTGTTAAGAATGGTCTTAATGAAGAGATTTATCCTTGGATTGAAGAAAATGACTCTCTGATGTTTCAAATGTGCCAAAAAAGGGGGATATTGATTTTCATGATTATTTGAAAATCAAGGAATATATTATCTCTTAAATTGATATGTATTTTAAATTAAATCGAAAATTCTAGTACATAGAGTTTCCTTGTGAATATATTTTTGAACAAGCTCAACTATGGATGGATTGGATATGATTTGATGATGGGACACAAAGATTGATTTTGGATTCCATGAACTAGAAATGAAGATGAATGGTGAGATTGTGTGATGTCTTCACTACTGTGTTTATAAAAAATATATTTTGTTGATCAATTTGTTTCATTTGGATCATCAAAGGTTCTTGTTTTATTTTTTATTTATTTTTTCAATGGTGTAGGAGTTTCCTAGAGTCAGTGTATTTCTCTTGAGGTTGTGATGTAGGGGGGTCTTCATACTGCTTTGGAGGTGGGAATGGATAGTGAGGATGGTCATATAACTATTTATCAAGAATATATATTATTTATTATAAGGTTTTGAAAGAGATTATTCATCATTTTAACTTAAATCTCAACCAACAATATTTTGGAAATGAATATTTAAGTGTTTTATGTGTGAAAAAGGCCTATTTCTTGGATGTAATTAGAATGGAAAGCACACCTCCCTCCAAAGAGAAAGGCTAATAAACCAAAAAAAACATAGAGTATGGTTTCCCTTGGACATGGTGTTGAGAGATTTTTAACATAACCAAAAAAGGAAGACAAGAATAAGATGATATTCTGGTGATATTCCTCTACGCTATCACTACCTTGGATGATGAACTATATTCTTCTTATTTTCTACCTCTCATTTTACAGTCTCTAGATTTCCAGATAGTGAAAACACATTATAGCTCATGTATTTACTTTGTTTCTACCTTTTCATTGAATAATTTTTTACGGAATGAGGTGGGTAACCAAATCATGCTCAAAACAATTTGGTATATAATGCTTTCTACCATAGTCACCATACATAAGTAGTTACAAAAAATTCACCGAACAATCTCAAGTAATTGATGTAAGTAATAAAAATATATTATAAATAAATAAAACAAGATTATAAATAGTCCATATAAAATTAAATAAACAAAAATAATGTTCTTAAGAAGTTATGTAATATACTCAATTTGATTAATCAAGAAGTTAGGTGTGTTCACAAAATAAATCCCGAACAAGATAAGTGTTCTCAAATAAATTTATCTTCACTGTGATATTTTTTTATGTTTTCACCAATTTATTATATCTATGGTGTATATACTTCCAAATAATGTATTTTATAATACAACATGATTTAATGTATGGGATTTATTGAACTATTTTATTTTCAATCCTCCAATAACATTTTATTCAAAAATTATTAAAGACGTAAGGATTCTATCTCAATCACAGTTCATTGAGGCATGATTTGATATTATACACCAACCTTTATTTACATGGTGTATCTATTACCCCTGAATTATAATAATAAAAATTATTTCTTAACTTGTAAACTTCACTTCCATTCATTTTCTTCCCTTTTGTGGGATATTCTTGATATTTTCTGTAAAATATAAGCATATTTAATAACTCAATATGATTTTATGACTTATAATTTTCTCCTTGAATTGTATATTTAATTTAATATTATATATATTTTTTATTTTCGTAGATCAAATTGATTCAATTATTCTTTAATGGTGAGTTCAAATAATATTAAAAAATGAAACTATGTTATGAATAATTCACATCCATTTAAACGACAATTTCCATATTCTTGTCTATAATATCCCTTCCCGCAAACTTTCTACTTTTTAATTTGAAACTGAATTAAGTTTTATATAATTTTAAATTAATATTTACCTTATTATATTGTCACAATAATTTTTTTTATTTTTTTTATGATGTAGTATTTATGAATTTTTTTTAAACATAGTAATGGATCTTCTGGACCTCCTTCGGACTTTGTAGTTACATATTATATTTCTTTTTCTCCATGTTATGAATAATTATTCTCATGTTCTTATTATATTTATGTATATATTTTCCATAAATATATACCTAGTTAAATATCATTTTAATTTCAGGTGTTATACACATTTTTAGTTCCCTTGAAAATTCTAACATTTAAGTAAACCTAGTTTAATGGTACATTCATATTTATTGACTCATGTCCAGAATCACCCCAATAAATTGATTTTTTAATGAGAATAGATTATAAAAAACATATTATTTTATAGATAACCCTCTTGGGATCAATTATGGTTTTATAGAAAATAATAAGGACTTTATTTTTTAAAAAATATTTTTTAGTTATATTATATTATTTCACCCTTTTGGTGTGTTTTTATTATTTCTTGTCCTGAATATCTTTCATGAAATATCTACATTAGAACTGAAGGATCAAGGACAATATTTAATTTTCAAATATTAATATCCAAATTATTTTATTCCTTATTCTATATATAATCATTATTATTTATTTATTGGTTATTCATTGATGAAAACTATTAAACCTACTTTATTATGATGAGTTTGATCATGCTTATGATTTACCTATAGTTTATTTTTCTTATGTGGAAAAAAAATGTATGATTTTAACTTATATAGCAGGTGTTATAGGCATTATATGTCTCTATTATGTATTTCTTAAGGCTTTATATATCATGAGATGTTATGTAAGGTATTAGGGTGTGAACCTAATCAACCAAGGGACTTTTTATACTTTATAATGACGGTATTATGAGTGAAACATGAATTATGTTTATGATATCATGTTTCATGTTTCTGTAACATTCAATTGTTTTTATGTTTTTTCTATGTATTTATAATTCCATGATCTTATGATATAATTTTCATTTTCAATATCTCTATGATTTTTATCATCTACATTATTATATTATGTTATGCCATTAACTATAATGTAATGATTTTTTCCATGTTTACTTACTAGGATTTATAGATCACCATTTTCCTATATATTTTTCTATAGGATGGACTATATGGTTTTATATGATATTTTGTAATTATAAGCATTATGTGTGGTTTTAAATAAAGAAACTTGTTTTGTGTTTAATATTATTTATGTGCATGTCTAATTTTCCAAAGATACTAGGCCTATAGATCCTTAACATGCATTGTTAAAAAATGGTGTTATGAATAATGAAATAAAGAATGTTTATATCTTGGGTCACTATATTTGTGGACATTACATCCATCTCTAATATGGAGCAGTGGACCAAATATATTGATATAACACTATTAAAAATGAGGGTAAATATATCAACACATTACATTATGAGCTCATTTAAAAGTGGGGTTATTATACTTTGTGACCATTATCTGTAGGTTTTTCCTGTATATAGTAAATTTTTTTATACAACTCTATGGATGTAGGGATGACTCATGAACCACATAAATATGTGTATTCTCATTATTATTCCTATTCTTATCTATTTTTCTCACTTTCACTATTATTTATGTAATGATTTATCATTATAAATCCCATCATTTATATAATAACTATATCACAACTTTATATCTGAAGGTCAAGGTTAGATTTATCCAATTAAACAATATCTTTGGAAGAAATAAATCGATAGATCAAACACTTTAACTAATAAAACATTAGTTACTAGAGGATATAAATTTTATATTATCTTTATTGTAAAATTATACAATTAAAATTTATCATTATTAAACAAAAAAATATGGATAATATTGAGTGTGTGTAACTGGATTAGTAGGTTTTGGGAGTTGTACACCTTATGTTGAAATATAAAGTGGTATTTAATATCAAAGAGGAGAAGATTATATAAGGGTTGAAAAAATAATTCAAAAATATTTATGAGAATTTATCCATGTCAAAAAATAGTACCTAATGCATAAAATCTAAAATCTAAATATGATTGAAAGGAACCTTGTTGCTGGTCATGTTAAAAAATTCAATAGCATCACAAGTCAGTTGACATCGATGGGAATTATATAACACATTGAGGTTAGTTCACTTGTTTTATTGTATTTGGTACCTAGTAGCTAGATAAATATTGTAATAGCCATGAGTAGTTATTCTAGTAATATGATGTTATTGATGAATGATTTTCTTGATTTGATCATTAGTGATGATATTCAATGAAGATAATAAAAAAAAATCTTAGGCTTTGTTCTCCACATAGATTGAAGAGGTTGAAACATGTATTGAGATTATCACAAAGGATGAAAAAAATTAAGTGGAATGATATGAGACATGGAATTGGGGCCATATAATACATGCTATATTTTTAGGGAGAAAAGACACATCAATAAGGAGTGAGTAAAAAAATAGAATTCAATTCAATCATATTTTCTAAACACAATAGAAAAAAATAAATAATGATGTTTTACTATTGTGATTAGATAGCCTTATGAATTCTTGGATTATAGACTTGGGGATACTCATCCATTTCATATTATAGAAGTAATTATTGAATAATTATATATTGAATAATTTTAAAAATGTTCATATTAAAGAAGAGATTCATTATAAATTATGGAATGGGGTGTGAAAAAATCAGGATTAATAGCAATAGTTTTATCATTTTAGAGATTTTGTGATATATTCTTTTATTAAGAAGGAATATTTCTTCTATAAAGATGACTAATAATATATATTTTGTCACCTTGTTCAGTAGTTATTCTAGGAACATCCCCAAGAGAGATATGATAATAGATTATGGATTTCATAATGGAAAATTACACAATTTGATATAATATTTAATGGAAATGGTTAAAATAAATAATTATATACGGTTTTTTCAACATGGGCATTATAGTTTAAGCCATATGAGTTATAAAGGGATGAATATTATAGAAACAAAATAAATTCAACATGTATTGAATTTGATTAATGTTGACAAATGTTAATATTTTATATTTGGAATAAAAAATAAAGTATCATTAATAAAAGGAGATTAAACACTAAAAAAATTAAATTCTTAACCGGGTACCCAATAATTTTTAGGCACATGCACCAATATATTTTCTTATACATTCACTATATTATGTCAAATTTATCAATAAATCAAAAATAAATTTATTAGTTTATGTTTTGAAATAGAAATAAGATTCATTTATAATGTTTTAGAAGTGAATTATAATGGTTTATAATGAATCAACATCAAAGAAGAAATTCTAGATGTGTGAAAATGGTGGAGATTATGATTGTAAAATGTTTGGATTATTTTATAGGAATAATTTAATCCATGTAATGAAAAATATTCCATATAAAACAAAACTGAATGGTGTGTCTATGAGGATGAATGTGATACTGAATGAATATTAATGGAGTATTATGCTATACATGAGGTTACGAAAGAACTTCTATATAGGGGATATGAATATGGAATCATATCTTATCAACATGAGTCTATATGTACCAACTAGAGAATGTATCTCTAAGAAGATATTTTCCATAAATGAGGTAAGACACTATCATTTAGTAGTATTTTTCTTTTCATAATACATATATATATATATAATTGGATGTAAGGGACAAACTCGATGCAATGTAAAAATAAAGTTTCATTATTTGTTGTGGTGTTATGGTTTTTGGATAAATATTTCAGGATAATTAAATTAAGAATGTAACACTAATTTGGAATATTTATATTTAATTAAGGCTTCATGTATTTGTTCTATAATTAATAGATGTTTATTGTGGTAATAACTGATTTTGGAGTCATGAGAAAGTAGTTCTTGATGGTGTACCTAATTATGTGCTAATAAAACTTATGTACCTTACTCCTCCTTTAGAGTTTAAGAGATAAACATGGATTATAGGACTTATGAAGAGGAATTAATAATTATTAAATTATTTTTTATCAACTAATGGTTGAGGTACTGAATGATTTTATGAGTAAATACTATTTTATGTATCGAGAAAATTAGATCTATCAATAAAGTATTAGATTTCAATATTTCATGATAATAAGTGTTTGGAGCTAACTCTATTTAAACATGGAAAGAAATAATTATAGAAAAAAATATTATACCATGTAAAGTAATAATATGAAGTTAAGTGGACATATAATGTAGGAATTGTGGTGAATAGTTTAGAATACAGGGATGGTGTGTATTTTACTAAACATTAATCACTATTAGTAAATATTAGTAACATTCAAATGGCTCTTAGTATTTTTTTATCAGAGGATTTACATATTCAGTAGTATGATGTAACTTCTTCTTTAATGCATTGATATCTATCGGAGTAAGTTTATATAATGTTTCCCAAGGGATTTTTTATTTCAAGAATGGGATATTTGGGGTGAAAATCTTGAAAAGGTTATATAGGTTAAACTAGGTACTTGTGGAGTAGAGTAATAAATTTTATTAATTAATGAGTAAAAATGCATAGAAATAGTGTTTCATGGAAAAATTTTGTTATTTAAAATCCTTTGAAGATGGATACATTATATTTCTTCTGTATAAGGATAAAATGTTTAATGTCAGATCATGAATTTATAAGAGTGGTGATTTGAAAGGGTTGTTGGGTGAGGAGTTTGAGATGAAAGATCTTTGAGAATCTACTATTATTTTGAGGATGATGACCAAGAGGGACATTGTAACTATAACCGTCTTGTTATCATGGGATTATTACATTATATTATTTTTTTGAAGTTTTATTATGTTGGGGAAAACTAATTTTTTATTCCCTTGGAAATCTTCTTTAAATTTACAAAATGGAAAGACCAAAGGTAGTATAAGAGGTTATTCAAATTGAAGAAGTTCCTTTTGTATCATTATTTTAAAGCTAAATGTTTTCCAATATTTGTGTGTAACTTGATATTTATCATATATTGGGATTTGTGATCAGGTACTTGGATAACCATAGAACTATACATTGGGAAGATATGATTTAAATATTAAATTATTTGTAGGGTTGCAAGGATGTATATATATATATATATTGTTTTTAAAAGTAAAAAAAATTGAGGGGTATATTCATAATGACTATGGAGGTGATGTTGACATCATGTGGGCTATCACAAGATATGTATTTACTCATAGAGGAAATTTGGTAAGTAATATATCTCAATTATATATTGTGGAAGAAGTATCCACCATATAGAAAAAGTACCATATTGTAATAGAATTCATGAAGGAGATAGTTTGGATAAATAAATTCATCAAAGAGATGGGCAGAAAGTGAGTGAAAAGTTTATTATTCAGTGATAATTAGAGTGCCCCATATCTCAAAAATAACATAGTTTTTCATGTATGAATAAATAATATTCAGCTAATGTTCCAATATATTAAAGATTAATAAACTATGTGTTGTTGACATTGAAAATGATTCAACGAACCAATAATCTAGTAGACATATAGATGAATGCAATTGTTATTGAGATGTTGATTCACTATTGTGGAACTATAGGTCATCAATGATGAATAAAAGATCAAATAAGGAATATTTAATAACACTATGGGATAATGGAAGGTAAATAATATGGTTATTAATAAATCATCAAGTTGAAATTTACGAATTGTTAGGAAATAAATATGTCATTGACAAATAAGAATCCTCAAATAGAATCCTTGATGAGAAAGTAGTTGGACATTCATGAATCATAAATTTAAAATTAAACCATTGATGGAGAAGAGTCTATTGGAGATTAGTGTATAGGTGGAGCTCAATTTTTTAATTTATCTAAATATAGAACTATGTTAGAGGTTAGTTTGTTGGACTATGTTCCAAGTGGGATATTATTTCAGAGATAGAGTTCAATCCATCCGATATTTTTTTTCAAAATTCTAGTGGCCCATAGTTTATACTAGTCTACAATGGTATTATAGAAGAGATGGATAATAAAACCGATAATAATATTGTAGTAGTGTGGGCTTTGATATCGTATTATAACAACACAATATTTTCTAAAATGGGAATTATAGCTCCACATAATTCACTACCATTATTATTATACCATAATGAACCAACTATATAGATCTATAAATATAGAAACATGAGTTACTATATCACCACATGACTTTATGATCTCATTTAGAGCTAGGTTTACGGTACATAGTGTGTGACCCTTTATGTTTATTCTAGAGAGAGTGATTTTGGTTACTCACATTCAAAGATATAAGTATTATTATTGAATCATGTAAATATCATTATTCAATTTCTTGTTCTTATTATACAATATTATTTATTCTTTAATTAATTTTATTTCTACATTTATTGTTCATTATATGTCATAGTGTTTTTATAACACTTCTTTCTTATCTTGGGTATGTCCACTAATCCAATTGGTTTATGGAGCTTTTGATAATGATAGTTTGAGGTAAACCTTCTTTCTTTGTCTTATATTTCTTCTATTTATCCTTATTTATTGATTCCATTGGGTATGATTTAGGATTAGTATGTGGATTACAATGAATAATTGAGCAATCATCCTATTATAATAAGGATGTAATGTGTGACTACTAAAGGATGTTAAGTGAGTATTTCTACTTGTTTTATACATGGTTTTTCTAGATGTGAACCACTACAATGATTTATTTCTATGTTTCATGAAATTAAAATTAATTTTTTTATAGAAAAATAATTATTGATGGGGATTTTATTCAAAGTAGGCTCTGAAGTGTACTAAGAGTATATCAAACCACATTGGTTGAGGATTCTATGAGGATTCATTACTGAGTGAGTATACATCACTAATTACTAAAAATAAAAAATATTAATTGAATGTTTTATTTAATTAATTTGTTATATTTATAATTTAAGAATTTATTTGTTGGATTTAGGAATTTATTGATGTATTCAATAGGCAGTATGGTTTGAGTAATGATTTAATAATGGTGGTTAAGAATATATTGAGAGAATAAATAAACATTTGTGGTAGTTAGTTAGTAATATTTATTCTTTATATGATTATGTATATATTTTATCCACTTTTATTTCTAGAAAAGTTTTTCATGTGATAAAAAATGGAACCCTTGATGAGTTAAATTAACTGAGGCATGGATATTGAGGATGTTATACTCTTAAAGAGGCATCAAATTATACATGTTGTTACCTAGTCACTGATGCATATATTTCCAATGTGAGAATATTAATTACCATTTAATTAAAATTGGGAAGGTAGTATTTTATAATGTTATAGCTTTATTATCCAAGTAAGGCCATGTTAGAATGTGACCCTCACTTAGATCACGGTCTAAGGGTGATCCTATGGAGTAAGGTGAAGTTTCTCATATGAGGTATAAGCATAATTGATAATGTGATTATAACCTAGAATGCAACCAAAGGTGATTTTATATTTTAGTTTATGATAACATGGAGTATCTATATTGTGGAAGGTTCTGTAAACCTTATGTTTTTCAATACATGACCACCAATGATCATTTTATAGTTTCTAATTGGAGTACAATTTTTTGAAAGAACCATGAGATGTTTACTTATCCCTTAAAGGGTGTTGTTATATATGGATGGAATACTTGAGTATTCCATGAAAATGGAAACTCATGTTTTGTTCAGGATAAGTTATGATAAAGACTTTGTTATGTGACCTTTTTATGATGAGTGAACACTATAGGATGAGACTTATGGTATTGGTAGATGTATGTTATTCAATCTATTCCAATGTATGTCCATCTTTACATATGAGTTTTAGGTGTAAAATGGAATTTGTGTACAGCCTGGTGAGTAGATTAGATTCAATTGAACCATTGGATAAGGTGATTATTCAATTGCAATTATTAGAATTATTTTTGATGAGTCTTATATATAAAAGGTATTTTCTATTCAAATTTTAATTTATTATATCTGTTGGTAATATACTATTTTCCATTATATTGTTGATGATAATGTATGACATACCAGGTTGGAAACTATTCCAACTGGTGGACATTGATAGAATTTGATTGATATGAAGTTTTTATCATTGAGTCCATTATTGTATGATTATTATTCTAGGGGGAATATCTATCATCATAATATTGCTTAAGGGTATTAATAAGTGACAATCTACCATGTGAATGATTATGAGGGAAGTAATAACTATAGTTTCTAAGGAAGTAGTACTTTCTGAGGAGGAGGATCACTGTTGTTTTATTGAGGATAGATCTAGGTACTTCAATGGTGGGGGGGTTATCATGGGTTGATTAGGAAGGAATGGATACATGATGAATGGGGATCATGTTTTTAGTGCAAGTATTTTCTTATGAAGATTAAATTTCTGGTTTAGCGAGCCCGAAACTAGGCACTTCCGAGGGACGAAAATATTCAAAAGAAAGGCATCCATTTTAATTCCCGATGTTTCTGCTACTCTAATTCTCAGGTGAATTCGGTGGTTCACATGTTTATCAAAAGTGAATGGGAAACTTTTCTCTGGTATGGCATGGATAAATATGGTAGTTTTAACAGGTCTTTATCTTCCATACAGGAATTCCTCATAGGTTGGTTTCGGGGCGCAGATCATCAGGGGATGGAGTACATGGTTCAAGGTATTGTGGTTACTGCTATTTTTTGGATGATTTTGGAGGCCTAGAATAAGGCTATAATTGGGAAGCGACTGACTGTATCAATGCTTCAAATACGAATGAAGGTTCTTATCCATGATTTAGGTTTGATGGTTAAAGGGGGGCTGAAATCTGTTGTTCTGTGTAATTTTATGATCAAACATGTGGCCCGAATGAGTTCTCAAGGAAGCTGGGTTAGGTGTAAACCTATGGTAAATGGTTTTAAACTGAATGTTTATGGGTATTTTATGGATGGAAAAAATGTGGGGGAGAAGACTGGTGCAGTATAGGAATGGCTCATTGGTAGTTTCTTTTAGTAGCTTTCATGGGCTGGGAAGCTCACAAGGGGCTGAAGTATGAGTGATACACACGTGTGTCCTTCTGTGAAAAAGGCTCTCCATGTGGGTCTCTGAAGTGGAATCAGATTGCGAGGTGTTGATTCAGGCTTTACTCAGGAATGTTGGGGTACCTTGGTCATTGACCTACCTTGTCCGTAGCTGTGTTATGGAGATTTCTAATGGTTGTGCTATTCATCATATCCCAAGAGAGGCCAATTTTACTGTAGATGCACTTTCTCATGGGTGTAGTCTGGAAGAACCCATGTTAGTTTTTTCTAGAATTGGGTCTTAGCCTTCGGTTTGTAATGTTTTTGTCTTAGGTGATTCCCTTGGGCTTCACCATTTTATTCCTCCATGATTTCTTGGTTATGAGGATGGATGGATGTTTTGTCCCTTTGAATAATTAAAAATGCAATTATTGATCGATTTGAAAAGATGATTATATGCCCCTTCTAGTGAGATGGAGTGATGAAAATACTATTCCCTTAATTTTATAATGTGATGATTTCAAGATTAATTCCATTGATTTGATGATATGATATTATTAAATAATTATATATTATACACATTTATCTGATATCACCATAGTAGATGATGATATACTGATTCACCATGTGGTTGTTTATTCATGAGAAACATATTCCCACTCATTTGATATTGTGTTGGTAGGTGAAATTATATCATATTTTTATTTTGTTATATCATGATATGTTATGATCATTTTCTATGTTCAATTCTATGAGATGAGACACTATACCAGGGTTATACTTGATATTATGATTAGGAAGATATTATACCACCCCTTGGATATAATATATGAAATGGTCAAATAGTTTGTATTTATTGGATGAAGATGGTATCCAATAATCATTTGGTTATCTTTTGAGTATAAACAATTTGATAGGTGTATACATGTTATGTTAGAGATTATATTTCATTTAGTGAATACGTACACTCATATATTGTTTTTTATTAGAGACATAGTTCATAGTGGTCCTCTGATTTTGGATTATTTTTCTTATATTTCATTGTCACAATTGAGTTTATTCCACAATGCCTAAAATTTTGTTTCTAATGCATATCAAATTCTTATTACTGTATGTTTGTCTTATTAATGGGAACTATTTAGTATTTAAATGTGCTAATATTAAGGAATAATGTTTTTCCAATATAAGTTGTTAGTGGAACTCTACTTGAATGAACCATAGTTACTAGATCATTTATCATGTATACAATGATTTGTTATATGAATCTATATATATTTGATACTATTCGATGAGATTGGGGAGGTATAAGAGATCATTATTCTGTCATGTGCATATAAAGTTACATGACACATTTATTTTTACATCCATTTCTTGTTTTTTGGGATATTTTGATACAAGTTTCTTGGGGGTAATACTAGGGATGTTATTATAGGGGTGATTATGACAATAATGTGAGATTTTATTGGATAAGTGATACCTAGAATTGGTAAGATCCACTAGGTGGGGTGATTTATTTTGAGTTTCCCTGAAAAAATTGATCCCAAAATAGGGGATTTTCTTCATGGGATGTGATTTATGTGGGATATTGTCCACATACAAGGAGGAAGATCCAAGTGTTGGAAATATATGGATCCATATATTGGTGAGTCAGTTTCCATTGAGGGGTAGCAGAGTGTTTTTATTTATTTTTATAGAGAAGTTTGGTGATTTTTAAGCATGATCAATTAAAAAGGTCTACCCATGTGTACGTGAGACATTTGACATGGGGACCATGGATATATTTTTAATGTGATTGGTATGAAAAATGTGGAATTTTTTTAATGTATAATATATGCATGTTAGGGATAAATTTGTTATATATTGAGAATGAACAACTGGATAATATGAAAGGTAATGACTCATGTACATGTGATGTACAATCAATTATTGATTAGTACAATGATCCTAGACTTTCTAGGATAGAACTATTAATGATATGATTTATATTTTTCGTCTGGTTATTTCTAGGTTGTATGCTTACTTAGATATGTGTTTTTTGAAGTGGGCACAATGATGCACCATTTTGATTAGTTTTTTTGGATACTCTCTTACTTTTCAAATAAGAGAGTGTCCATTTTCACAACATATTATGTATTCTGGATTGTGAAACCAATTCCCAACCATGGATCTATGATTATAGGGTTTTTTAGGTGTTATCATCCAATAATGGATTATGATATATACTGATTTATGGATCAACGAAACTCTATATATTATACAGTTCATGTATATTGGTGAAGTTAATCCCAAATTTTCATCAATATGATACTATTGAAACATGATGAATAGATGAAATGTATTCCTAGATTATTAATTAGGACAATTAAGATGAATTTGGTCCAATAAAAAATATATGGGGTATTAAACCAGTTTTAGTACCCTTACATTGGGATGTGGCCTAGGACCCCATTTTTTCACATAACATCTTAATCTAGTTAATGATATATATATATATATACGGCTTATGATAGTTCATCCCATATGAGGTACTATTTGGTGAGAGATGACCATTGGAATAGTGTGATATATTTATTTTTTATACCCAAAGTGATTAAGGGGTAAAACTTTATGATATTTGTAGCATGTGCGGAGATGGGGATGCTTAAGAATGGGTCATGTATAGACTAGACAGTGAGAACTGATACACTGAAGATACTAATGTGTGATAGGGTATCAGTAGTATGATGGTGAAATAACTGAGGGTACATGTGAATTATAATTATTCCAAAATCAATAGATCATATGATGAATGAGTTATGATCTTTTGAGGAATATGAAATATAATGGGATTGTTAATGGTTTTGATAAGATGCAAAGGGTATGAGAAAATTTGTTTGATTTTGAAAGTGTATAATGTGTTCCTCAAGTATGGTTAGTTTGGAACTGTTTGGATAATAAATTTAGAATTTTAACTATGTCATTCCATAGTGAGTTGAAATATGAGAGTTTCATGATAGAAAGTGTGGTAATTAATTTTGTGCACATCCATTTGTATTTGTATATCAGTGATATGTAACATAGGTCATAATAGAATATAGAATAATGAAGTACTATGATTATATATAGACCCTAGAGTGAGACTAATGGGATTGGTTTATCAGAAAAATATGAGTTATTTTAATAATTATTAATGTTAATTGATAATATAATGTGGTAATGTTAGTGATCATATAATGATGAAAAGGGAATACTTATGGTGTGGAATACGCCACATGATTCTTATAGATATGACCCATGTTATGGGGGTTGATGAGGAATGTCAGTGGGTGATGTGTATAACTGAAACCACCCTATGGCTATTATGAATCTATATTAGAGAAAATAGTTTAAGTGCATTAAATTATATTTTCCAAGTTATAGGTATTGATCGGTGAGGATTAAGAAATTTTAACACATTCAATGACAGACTGATATGAGTTACAGATCATAATATACCAAAATGATTAGATATATCTTATAGGTAATATAGTGGTATATTGAATAAGTTAATGAAATAATTATGATCATAGATATCATAATGGTATATACAATGAAGACTAACTTTGTGACATGGTTTGATTTTTGAGACTGAGATTGAAATTCAACAACTTGTTTAATAGGGGGTTCTCAGGCGACGAGTCAAGCATGAAATGGGATACTATAGACCAGTAAAATCAAATAGATTGGTATAAAATCAATAATAGTATATTATATTAATGTAGTCGAGAATGTGACGTTATCATGGAGTTATTGGTATGATTCACCACTATCTTGTGTAGACAGTTTTCCATTCTAAGGAAGTATAAATAGCGAGAATAAAATTTACTATGTCTCTTGTGGGACTACAAATAGTGGTAGGAATTTATTTTTATATTAAATAAAAATAACAACTACTATGTATGATAGATAAGAGCATAAGGATTCCTAGATTTGGGGTTTTCCACTTATTTGGTTACATTAGGATAAATTCCATCAATAGTATACAAATTTAATTGGGGGAATGCACCAGATGCTAGTGAAAATTATAAGTCTTTATAGATGAAAAAACATACTTCTCAAGGATGAGAACCGTTATGTTATGGAGGTAGTAATGAACTATAGTGGTATGTATCTGTGGATTCTAAAGAGATTCAGGTTCCAATGGAGGTGGGACTGACCCTAACTTTATTTTTTCAGTTTTTATTGGGAATCATGATTTATAGACACATTTTAAATAAGTGAAATGATGCCTATTAAATAGATTTAAAGAATAAAAATTATTAATGTGGAGAAATGATGAGTATTCTTCTTCTTAGATCATAGTGTTTCATCCAAGAATATAATCTTTTTTGGAACCACCATGTTGTGGGTGATCTATATCAGATAATTCATGAAGCACTAGGTAGATGATGGAGTTACACTAGGTATACAATAGATCCAAGATCACTTTTATTGGGGGTGGATTTCGGTATTTTTGGTTTTAATTAAACCCCCATCTTGGTATTCTTCTCCCATGTGTTTAAACAATGGAGGAAACATAGATATCCTTTTTAATTTATCCACTTGGGTACTTCTTTTGATCTATTAGGTTTTAAAAGAAATTCCTCATAGTGGTTTGAGGTGAATATCCTCTATTTCTTCTAATTTTATTTCTCTCCATGTTATCAAATCCTAACAATTTTATATAATCTTTTTTTATGATAATCCAAGTAGACTAGGGATAGATCATCTTTAAATGAGAGATATTTTGAGAGGATCTTTTAATGTAATACATGGTAGGATGGACGTATGTGGTTATATGTCATTGAAGATGAGGTAAGCTAATATATTTATTTGATTATGGTTTTTTTTCCAAATTGAGATTAGATCAGGCAATGATATATTTGTTTATGATGGGGATTTTGTTAATGGTAGACTCAAGAGTGTGTTGGGAGTATATTCATCACAATTTCTCATTATTTTAGAGATCATATATCAACCGTTGAGTCTATATTGATTATACCTAATAATTATATATGAGTTAAATAATTTAATAAATTTTAATTGAATTATAATAAATTAATTGGATATTATATGATATTAAAGCTTCATTGTCATGGGTGATCCTAATATGGGTTTAGGTGAACTCTGATAATGGCGTATGAGCATTGATAGAGGTGATAATTCCATATTTTTGTAATGTGGTCCCTAATGTCAGCTTTGTATATGGACATGCATACACTATATTGTTTTTTAGTATGGATAATAAGGTGAATGAAACTTTAAATGGAACCCTGGGTGAGATATTTTTTGTGAGGTTGGTCTAGTGAGTTTATTAGACACTTAACAATTCCTTATATTATTTGTGTTATTACATATCAATTAGATGATATATCACTAATGTTAGAGACAAGATAAAAGAAAAATTGTAACTAGGATGGTGGTCCATCATTGTGAAATGGATCTATTAAACTAGGGAGGTCTTGCAGGAAAGTGACACTCACATAAATTGATGATTAGGATTGAGAATATGAAATGAGATGATGTTGGTTATATGAGGTATGATCATATATAGACATGTGAGGGTGACCCAAAAAAACCAAATATTATTTAATAAATTCATATTTAATAATGTTGACTATATAGTCTATTGTAGGACCTCTATACCTTATGTGTTAAACACGTAACTATCAATGGTCATGTCACCTTTTGTAAGTAGAGATATTCTTTGGGAATGAAACTATGAGGGCTTTATTTTTCCATAAGTTATGTTGAGATCCTAGTATGGTATTCTTGATTGTTTATTGATGAAAGGAACTCTAATATTTTATATATATGTGGTGGGATATCTTTTATAATAGTTCATTTGTATGATGAGTTCAAAATATGGAATTTACTTTGTTGGATTCATAACCATATGTATTCAATCTATGATTATGAAAGTTGGGATTCAAATATGAGTGGTGGATATAAAATATTAAGTGCGTGGGTAGCCTAGAGATTTTATTGTGTTTAATTGGACCAAACATTAAGGGGATGGACCCTTTACCAAGTGTAATATGCGATTATCCATTCATAATTGTATTTATTATATTTTTTAGTGATAAAATATCCACCTTTACTGTGACTATAATCATGTATGACACCATGGGAATAAAACTCTACCAACTGATGGTTATTGATTGAAAATACTATGTAGAATGTGTTTCTTCTTAATACCATGATTGTATAAGCCCTGTACATTTTTTATCCCCAGTGATCTCTTGAGATTTTTTATAAAGGAAATTCTTCCTTATGAAAGTTAATGAGATACTTACTAACCTTGAATCTAATATTATTTACTATATATTGTGGCATACCATTAGAACTATACCATTAATAATAGTTTGTTGCAACCATTGATTTTAAGATATGGTGATATGTTTCCACTAATGATATATTAAGATGTTGATACATAGTCATTAGCAAGATAATGAGATGTCGATGCATTTTTTGGATGAAATGAAAATATACTAATACACTTCGATTTATGAAATGATGATAGTATGACATGATACCACCTATGATATGGAATTTTATTGATATGTTTTCATTAGTGATGCAATTATATGGAGATACATTATTATTAGTGATATGAGGAGATTATTAGACACAACATCCAGTGATATAGAGAGATATTAATATCTTTCAATTTTTGATAACATAAGAAAATAAAACACTTTCACTAGATATATGGGTAAATTATCATGAATTTTCATTAGTGGAATTGAGAAATTATATTTCCCTTAATATAGATTATATAGAGAGATGAGGTTGTCATGGAATTGGATGTTATACCCATTTATCTAATATCACCATGATATGAGGTGTGAGGTTCCCTAGACCCTCATTTAAGGATCTATTTCTAAAAAACATTCTTTAAACACTACATTTTATATAAAGAGAGAAACCTAAGAAAATTATATCTTTAAACATTACTTAAACATTATATATTATTATAATCACACAGTTCTATAACACAAGGGTTTAACGACATTAGATATTATCTATACAAAAATATTATTTCATATTATTTTTTATGATTTCTCACAACATCTCTACACAATACATCCTTCTACAAAAAAACATGCGTATAATTTCATAAAAAATGTATAACAAAATAAGGGGATATCCTAAACTCACAAAAAGGTAAAAACATATCAAGATTTCATCAAAGTTTAGATTATATGAATGTGAGAAAATGTGATATTGGGGTAAATATCTTTGTAAAAACAAGGGACCAATAAATTTTTTCCTTGCAATATGAAGTTATCAAACATATTCCATGGTATAAGAGTATGAAAACATGAGTTAATAATAATGATACATGAATCATAACAAAAAAAATATAATAATTAAATAGGTAAAATCATAATAATAATAAATCATAACATTTTTATAAATACTATTAGAAATTACATCTGTGAATAATCTTCTGAAAACATATTCCATCAATCATATCCAAACAAAAAATATATGGATTAAAAATTCATCAATTATTTGTGTATAAAATATTTATTGAAAATAATTTCAAAAATCACATCCACACAACATGATTGTGGAAAAATCATTTTGTAACCATGTCCACATAAAAATATTGTGAAAAATCTTTCATCAATCATTTCTACAAAAAAATTGAACAAATATATGCACAATTATGTTGACACAAAAATGTCATTATCTAATTAGATATAAAACATTAACCAATGAATTAGAGGGTGATATTGGACACCACCAATCTACATCCATATATATGTGTCCAATAATATAAAAACCATCAACCATATTATGAAATCTCATTGAAAGAAAGTGATTTTCATATCATTTACAAATGGTACCATGTAGTGTTATATCAATATTAGATTGGTTGATAACAAAATTTCATTCACCCAAAATGAGTTTTTAATAAATTATTTTATAATTGTAATACATAATTCATAATTCTGTTGGATTATTGTCCTTTGGTTTTAAATATGATAATTTAAGAGATACCTAAAAAAGAATTTATAAACAATTTCTTAATTATTTTTAAAAGAGTGAATGTTATGAGAAACTTTTTAAAATATTATTTTTGTGCAGTAGAAATGAATAATATTTTAAAATATAATTGAAAATAAATTTCAATGATATAAAATAAAAAATAAAAAATATGTTTATCAATAGTAAATGATAAATAAAATATAAAATGTATGATCGAGAAATGAAAAACCATTTTAGTACTTTTAAAATACCTTTATTAAATCCCATATCATAAAAAAGTAATTAATCATCCATTTAAAAAAAGATTAAGAAAATTTTAATGATCATCAGAAATAATTTTTTTTAGGACTTTAAAATAAATTGGACATTTACAAGTAGTGTGAATATATACGTAGAAGAAAAATAGTCATTAAAAAGGAAGGGAATTAATCTTAAAAACATTGTACTTTTATGAGAATGAAATTCATCAATGAAGAATGATTGAATTTAGAATTTAAATATCCATAAAGGCAAGTATAATTTATAATATAATAAAATTTTATGGTTGATGAAATCAAACATAGAAGAAATATGTTCAAGTAAAATCATTATAACTCAATGAATATTGGTTTGAGTTATCAAAATCCATTACTATATTGCAATCTATTGAATCAAAATAAAATGAAGGATAGAGTTTAAAATTTTATTTTAAATCCCCAGAATTTCATAAAAATATGAAAAAAATTAATTAATATAGCAGTATATACACCATACAATAATATTCATGTCATTAATATGTCATATATCTCAAATAAAGAATAGTGAGGCAAGAAACCCTTACATTAACTCTCAACTTTAATGAACATGATTTAAAATTCATTTTGATAAAAATATCCATTTTAGAAACCTATTTCAAAAAACTATTTTTATATATTAACTATAAACTCTTCAATTATAATCATTTAGTATAAATGGTTAGTTATAATTTATTTTCATAACTGGATGTAAGTGAATTTGATTGTTTTACACATGATTTAAAATTTTTATGTTGATTGCCATTATTTAATATAAAGTTCATAATTTTTATATTTTCTAATTTACTATAATATATTTGTTATAAGGATTTATAACGTTCTAATATCATTCAATGAGAGTTTTTGTCCAGTTTCTTGATAACAGAATCAATGATGGTCTTGTATCAGTAATTTTATGAAGAAAAATAGTTTATATATTAATAACATGTTAAAAATTAATAATTCTTTTGGATAAAATTAATAATTTCTTTAAAATTATTTTAATTCATTATATAAATTCTATGAATAATTGAAGAAGGGTGGTGATGAAAAATTAATTTGTTGTTCCATGGAGGCAGTTTTCTACACTTAAACACATAAAATGTTTTCATTTTCCAAAGAATAGGAATAATATATAAAATGGTTTATATTATAAAAATTATAGTAATCTTATAATTATCATATTTATTCATAAAATAAAATTTTATAACCTTTAAATTTAGAAGGTGGTGAAAAATGAAAAACCCCATTATTAGAGACGATAGTCTGTATGCACGCATGTGAATGATTTTTCTTCTAAAGAGAAGGGGGGAAGGTATATAATTCTTGATCCATTAATATAATAAAATTTTAATATACTAATGTCACTAATGTTACTATTTTAGGTATAAGTATAATTCTTAATTAAATTAAAATGAAAAGGAGTTATTAGAAATTTTTACCTTACTTCATCAAATAACTCCTTTGAAAATTTGATTAATCCTTTTAGGGGCGATCTTTTGAGAATACCCAAACATCTAGGATTTATATAATATTTTTTGGAGGTTTTTTAGTGTTTTATCAAACTATTGGTCTAATTATTCTTAGATATTTGAGGTGGGGAATGGATCCTTTTAGAAATGATACCAAATGCATTTTTGTAATAAGAGGTGAACTATTCAAGGAAAGTGACTCCAAAAGTGGAAAAAATGGAGAGATGGTGTGGTAAGGTCTATAAATACATAAAAATTTCATTTTGAGATATTATTTTAACATATTTGAGGTCCTTTACCCCATTTATTGAATCTTATTACCATTATACTTTTACTCAGGTAACTAATTGTTACCAATGTATTTTATTTTTTATGTTTAAAAATAAAATGGATATTTTCACTTTATTATGACATTATAATTAAAAATATGAAATCCTTTTTTTAGATACAATTTTTATAAGATTTAAAATTTTATTCTAAAATAATATATTTACAACACTTTAAAAAACGTTGTAGTGAAAAATATTTTTTCAGTTTTAAAATATCAAATATAAATTTGTGAATTAAACATAATATTTTAAATTTTATACTTTTAAATATAAAATTCATATGATTTTTAATATCATTCTTATATCATAACGATGTTCTAAATTTTAAGGTATTTGTAAATATATTATTTTATATTATTCACCTATAAATCAATATTTTTAGAAAAAACCCAAAAATTTATCCTAAGTTTATACTAGTCATACAGATATTTAAATCATGTTAATTTTATAAAAATAATATTCCAAAATATTGATATTTATCTTTTAATGGAAGCCTAAAACATAATGGAAAACTATTTTTATAGAAAATCAACTTTTTATCTATTAACTATTCTTATTCTCAGTGCCTATATATTACTAATTAAATAACTGTTAATATATTAATTTATATCATCAAACATCACATTAAAAACATTATTTATAATATATCAATTTAAATTAAATTTCTTAAAAATTACACATCATTGTTCAAAACAATACTTTGAAAATAACCCTTTTACCATTATTGAGACAGTTAAGTTAAATATCAGTAACATAATTTTATACCTAAAAATTAATTATATCATTTTTAAAATTTTCAAAATCCTTGTTTCAAATTTCAAAATCATTTTATATCATTCATTTTTGAGAAATGATAAAAATTAATTGTAATGTAAGCACACATAACACATAATTTTTTTAAAGAAAAACTAAATATTATTAGGGTAAAATGAATTTATTTATTTCATAGTAGTAACTATTTAATGGATTTTAACTTATTTTATTGTATATATTATCTATAAATATCATTAAAATCATTATTCATCAATAATATAATAGAATTATTAGAGTGAAAAATGTAATTATTAGTAAAAATACATTTTTTACATAATGTGATTAATACCTTCTATTTAGCTACACTACTATAATATTATCAATGAAATAATATTAATAATTCACATTATTTTTATTTAAATATTTAAATTTAACAACCTCAACTCTAGTAAACTGGACACAACATCTACTTTATTACATTGGCATAGATACTGTGACACCCTAAGATTTTTTAAAATATTTTTTTTAAGATATATATAATATTTTCAACGTTTTACATTACACTCAATATAGATTTTATCTTGAGTTACACATATCATTAATTTTGGATTGTGTTATGCCCAATCCTGAGTTTATCTTATGTTACATGCAGCACTAAGTTTAAATCAAACGTGACATATTATTAAAATATTATTCTTTAATATGATAGTTATCACCTAGCCACTGGAATGATGGGTATGAATAGGATTAACTAAAAATATGGTTTACACATTTATATATAGTGAATTATTTTGAGATCAATTAATTTTAAATTAAAAAAAGAAATTATTTGAAATAAAAGATATCTTTTTATAAAATATTATATTTTTATGTAAAAAAATGTGTTGTAACTAAATAAAATAAACAAAAAATATTGGTGAATTATTTTTATGAAATTTATATATTATATATTTAATAATATATTTAACATTCATCATATTTTTTTCAATACAATATATAAGAAGAAATCCAATTTTACATTTAAAACTGTATTTTTCAAAAAGATTATTTCACTGCCTTTTTATGGTGCACTTATTAAAAATAATTTTTTACATTTTCATAAATTATATTTGAAAAAAAATAAAAATAAATTTTTAAACCATAATATCAAAATTATATTAGGGTGAATTTTTAGAATTTTCATAAAAGCCTAATTTTTTTAATAAATAGTGAAAAATACTAAATTTTAATTGAAAACTTCCATTTCGTTTAATTTATTTATAAAGTTAATTATATTCTAAATTAGTTTTAATGAAATATTAGTAAAGCTATGTATAAATCAATCCAATTATATTAATTATAATCATTTTTATATTTAATTTTGATATAAAACGTTATAAACTTATGAAAATTTTATCTTTAAAAACACGCTTTATCGTCACATCTATAGGATTAATTTTAAATTAAAATTTTACACTTAATTTAGTTTAATTTTTAAAAATAGATTATATATTTTTAATAAGAATAATTTATAATATCTAATAATTTCATCATAATTTTTGAACAAAATGAATATTTAAAATCGTAAAAATTATTTTCCAGAGTTAAGGTAAAAATTTATTTACTATGGGTTAAAATAAAAGGATAAGGGTTAAATTGAAATATAAACTTATCCAAATCCATTTTATATAAATATCTAGACCTTATAACTTCTAGGATATATAATGGGCCATTATTGGAGCCTTTTTACCTGAATAAAATGTGGATAGAATTCATTCTCTTCAAAACATTCAAGTGTGCCTCTCACCTCACTTATAAAGGACCACCACTCCCCTCTATTCTTAACTCCATAAAGCCCATTTGGTTCAGAAAATACTAATAAAAATTACTTTAAAACATCTCTAATCTCATATTAGAAACATTATTTTGGGCATAAATTCATCCTAGGATTATTTTAGAGAAAACTTAAGGAGGATACCTAGAGAAGAGGTAATGTTCTTCGAGAGGGCGTTCATATTTTATTTCTTCCTTCACCCCTTAAATTATAATTAAACAATAAAAATATAATATCCTTAGTATATTACATATAATAATATGTTTTTATGTTAATATAATTATATAAAACCATCTACACTTCAATCAAATGGTTTACAAAATCATAATTCTTCTTTACGGTGGATTACCGCCTCACGAATCGATGTTATTCGTTCTTCCATTTCCACCTATAATGAAAATATATGATGATGGATATAATGTATATATATTTTATTTATATAAAAATTATACCTATGGATTCATTATATAATATATATAGCTTTTTCACTTTCCATTCTATAGTGGATATGATAACGTCTCTCATGTTTATGATCGACACCGCCTCACAAAGCGGTGTGATTCATCTTTCACTAATGCCTGACATGGATGGTAATGTGGAGAAAATAAATGATTATAAATGATATACATGAATTAATTATTATATTAATAACATATTTATCAATATTAAAATATAATATATATCATTTTCTTTCTCACCTTTTCAGTCATGGAAAGATGACAGCGTCATTCGTGTACGTGTGGACTACCGCCTTCACGAAGTGAAGTGAATCTCTTTCCATCACCAAACCACAGAGATGATATGTATAATCATATTTAAGGAAATAAAATTTTATTTATGATATTATTAAAATTATTTAATGTTAATATATTACTCACCTTTTTCCCATAACAATCATTGAAAAAATGGAAATGTTACTCATGCGTACATATGGCCTATTGTGTCCATGATCATAACATACTACATTTATCAAACCCATATTTTATGATTGGTTTTAAAATTACAACTAAGGTATAAATTTTATATTTATTTTAAGATTATTATTATAAAGATTATTTATACATTATAAAAGTTAGAGGACTAAAAACAAAAAATCAATACATATAAAAAAACTAAGCAATTATTACTTGAAACATGACTTTGACATGGAATTGTTAATAAATTGGTATAAAAAGGAACTAAGTAAAAAATATATGGTATTATATATATATATTAATGGTTATGTAATATTTATATTATAAAATTATATTTATTATATATGAGGTTTGAATGTGTATGATGGAATTAGAGACTTACAGTAAGGGATTTCCATCTCACTTTTATTTTTTGTTAGACACATGTCATACTCACCACATGTTTCTTTTATAGTGTGTATATATTGTTTATGAATGTATCTTGTTATAATTATACTTAAAATTATTCATTTTTAAACATCCATTTGAGTATCTCTCTTTCATGGGGTTCACAGTTCAAAAGATAACAGATAAGTAAGGATTTTTTGTCTTAATTTTAATTCTTTGAGAAAAAAGTCATGTTATGCACCTATCTTATTCTATGTAGTTTATATATTGACACTGTAAAATGTTATATAATAAATATACTTATTTTTATGATATTTTATGTTAAATTTAATGGTATTATTTCATGGTGCTTAGGATTCAATGTTACCAAAGTGGTAAGAGTTTAATGTTATAATATCATCATTTAATAATATTATTTATCATTATGATTTCAATGATAATATATTACGATATTCCTCTCAAGAAACTAATTAATTTTATTCTCGTAAATTTATGTTAGGATAATACATGTTTTCACTTCATTTTACTTTATTTATTCAAGAGTTTAAAATAATTGTTTTAATATAAATCATCTTTTTGGTCGAAAATATTTTTTCATCAAAAACCTTGTTTTCTAAAAATGTTTTCAAAAATGATTACTACTATGCTGTGATTTTTAAAAGACATTTTTAACCATGATTGATTTTTTACATGTTAATTTAAAAAGGTATCTTCATATCACTTATTTAACCAATTTTGATTTTATCAAAAATATGAAATGAATATTTGCACGACATGAAATATATTTCCCTCTACCATAAATATTATTTTCTTTGAAAAATAATTTTTATGTTTTGAAGGTTATTTTTTAAGAAACTAATATTCATTCTATTTATTTTTAAAATGTTTTTTTTAGTGGAAAGGTATTTTACTTAGTAATTTTTAAATGATCTTTCTAAATCATTTTCCATCTAAGATGAAATCTGTTGACATTACATATGCCTTAATGGGGATATGATCCAAGGATACCATTTATATTATTTCTTTCAATGTTTTTTGATTATGATAGAATGATGTTTATGAAACCTTATGTTTTTCTTGGCTTATACCATGAGGAAATTCTTATGAAATCCGTTTCTTTTTTCCAAGGATTATGATATGATGAAATGATAAAATGATTATGAAACATATCTATTTTCAATAGGTTATGACATGATGAAATTTTTATGAAACTCATTTCACTTTATGGGTTATGATATGATTAATGATTTATGATATTGTGGCACACATACATATGATTTTCATTATGTTACTGGTGGGACCTATGTCTACCTATAATGCATTGGGTAATGAGAAATTTTATACAAGATGAAAGGGTACATGAATGTTTAGCCCCAGAAAAAAATTGAGGGTACACAAGTTGTTCTTGCAATCCTGAAAAAATAGGGTACATGGGTGGTTAGAAAAATCCTAAAGTAGGAACTTAGGTAGTAATTCCAAGCCCGAAAAAAAGGGTACATGGGTGGTTAGAGCATGATCAAAATAGCTATACTCGTGGTTATCCTAAACCAAACATGTTATGAATGTCTTGGTCAATAGCCATGATATATGGATTTGTATGATTATGTGTTTTCCACATATCTAGGTATTATTCTAATGTTATGCTCTGATGGATCATTTTTGATTTCATTAGGATTAATTTCATGTGAACTGTCATGAGTTATTCCATGACTTATGTTTATTATATATGATATATGAGGTATGGTTTTCATATGTTATTCTAATGTTTTCGTCCCCAATTGATCATGTTTTATTCATTTGTCCATTGTTTACCCTTACTGCACATATGATCTCGCATTTTCTAATGTTTCCATTTAATAGGTTCTGAAGAAAGGTTTAAGTAGGGTTTGTTTTTAAAAATTTATAAAGGGTAGTATATTTTTGGTTGAAATTTATGTCCTTTCATAAATTTTATATATTGTGTTCCAAGTTTCCAAAGGCACTAAACTATTATAATCATTAGGTTTGTGTTTTTTTAATATAACAAATATTCATCTAAAATATGTAATATCTATGTATAAAAATCTTGGGTCACTATAATTGGTACTAGAGGAATGGTTTAGTCAACCTTTGAAAATTATGATAATAAAAATTTAGTGATATCCCTAGGGATATTTATATGGATATGTTTAGTGATGTTTTTTAGGATAAGTATAAGGAAGATACAAAGTATAGGAAAATACATGAAATTTTCATTAAGTATAGAGGAAGTGATTTCTAATAAATTATATCCCTTTCTAGATATTACCAGCGGATTTGGATCTAGCATAGAGGTACCTTGAAGTAACAAATCCACAATGGTTCATTGAGTATCATCACTTTGTGTACAAAAATGGGCCTTGCTTCACACCTAGTTTGAAACTCTCAGGGGATATTCTTTGGAAGTTCACAAACTCTTTATGAATCATTAGGAAGGATTTAAATAGATGATGATCATAGATGACTTAGGATAAACCTAAAGTATTATAGATTAAAAATAATGTGTTATGATTTAGACATCCTATAAGTGATTTTTCATGATTATATGATTTTCCCATCATGATTACAATTGATCACAGTATGATTTTTTGTTTTAGTCAATTTTTGGAATGAGAAGGAGTCGTTTTAACACTGAATATGATGGAAAATTAAGTGATAATGAGAGAAAAAATTGGATTATGACTATAGAGATATATATTATGATTTTTCCTAATCATATATCATGAGATATGATTAAAAATGTGAACTTCAGTGATATTTTTAATGTTTCAAATAATAGGAAGATAAATTTTTTTGAAATTTCATGTGGTAGTGAACATAGAGGAAAAAGGATTCATATTCCTACATTTCAATAATATGGGATGGAGAACCTAAAATAATGTCTCAAATAAATGGGAAGATGTTATCTATGTTAAAAATAAGTTTATATAGTGAATAATTATCAAGGAATTTAATGTATTATATGTGGGGAACATGGGCATTATCCAACTCAATACTCTAACCCAAGAGTTAACTTCTACACCAAGGAAGGACCTATTCCATTTCAATTATTCAATAAGATGTATTGCAGTATTTATATATTGGTGTTCAAGGATTATGTTTTAAAAGTATTTTCAGAATGGTATTAGGTATGTATGAATCAAGAAACATCTAGAGATTATGTTATTTTTTAAAACATATATATCTCTGTGATAGAATAATTTAAGAGTTATGGATTCCATGATTAAGTTATAAGTTCAAGGTTGATCAAAAGTTCAATGTATTAGAAACCCCTAATAAGGTTTTACATGATAGGATTTTGTCAATATTAAGGATATTTTAAGAGACATTTATGAAAATGAAACCCTTTGGGTTTTAAGAGGAATGCCTTTTATGGAAAAATTATTAAACTTATTAGTAACCTTTAGGGTTTATATTATATTTTATATTAAGATACATATGGGTTGTTTACATTATAGAACATTTTTAGTAAATATTTTTAGAAAAAAAATATAGCTTGTAAGATGTCCTAGAACAGGTTGAATTTAGAAAGAGTCTATGGATTGAACCGACAAATAAAGGATGAGAAGGGTATAACACCTACCGTAGAACCACATGAATGATTTATTATAGTGTGAAAACCTAAAGGGAGATATTAATGAGAATGTATCTCTATGAATAGTAATTCAGTAATTTCAGGATTATAGAAAACATTCTAAATTGTTGATACGACCATTATTCATACCAGAAAATATGGGAAAATATCACTATGGATTTTATTGTCGAAATCCCCAAAAAAATATAAATAGAATAATGCTACATGGGTTTTAGTTTATAATATAATTTCATCTATATCATATAATATTTAACTTGGGATAATTCCTATAGGATATACATTAAAGAAGTTATAATATCTCATAACGCACCACATTCAATTTTATTTGATTAGAATATGGTGTTTACATTGATGTTTTGGTGAAATATTTAACATGCACTTGATAAAGAGTGGAGTTTCATATCTATGTATCATCCTTAGAATAATAATAAACTAGAGAGAACAATTAAAACCCTATAGGATATGATAAGATATAGTTATATGGATTTAAAATATGGTTGGGATTAATACATTCTTCAAGTTGATATTTCTAGTTAAAAAAATTAACTTGAGAATTTTGATGTCTCCTTATGAATCCATTTTTGGAAAGAAGTGTAGAACACAAATGTAATGAAATGAAGTTGAAAAAAGAAATCTATTAGAACCTGAGAAAGCTAATGAGATGGTAGATAAGGTTAGAGATAATTGGTAACATGTAAGTATTGAAAAAAATTGACAGAAATATTATGCTGATAATCCCTAATGCGGTCAAGAGTTTTATGTTTCTGAGATTGTCTTTTTTTGAATTTGTCCATGTAAGAATGAAGGGAAAACTACGACCTTGGTATATTGGTCCATTGAAATACTTGATCGTATCAGGAGATTATCTTGTCATTTGGTTCTTATACTAAACCTCTCTCAGGTTAGATATGTGTTCCATGTATCACTCTTATGGAAGTATATACCTGGCTATCACATGTACATAACTCAAAGATAATACCACTGGATCATAATATTCCATACGAGGAAAAACTGGTAGATAGTCTAGATCAAATAGATAAGGTTTTTTGAAATAAAGACACTCACCTAGTTGATGTTTTGTGAAAAAACATCCATCTTGAGGAAGATAAATGGGAACCTAAAGATGTAATGGGGAATAATTATCTTAGGTTTTTGATACAAATATGAAAATTTTTTAGGGTGAAATTCATTTTAAGTGGGTAGAATGTAACACCTAGAGTTTTGTGAAATATTTTATTTTTATAATTTATATAATTGTATTGATATTTTATGTTACATGAAAATAATTATTTTAGCTTATTTTACACACAACACTATGCTTGGCTTTTGTTACACGAAATCCAAAGTTTCTCTTGCATTACATGTAATGCCGACTTTAAAGAAAATGTGACATAGTATTAAAATATTATGATTTAAAATGATTGTTCTCACATAGCCATTAGAATGGTGGGTATGAATATGATAAATAATGAATATGTTTTACACATGTATATATAATTAATTATTTTGTGACCAATTAATTATGAATGAAAACAAATTGCAATTTGAAAATAAAGGAAATATTTTTTTGAAAAACTACTTATTATGGAAAAAACGTGATCAACCACAATAAAATAAAAAAAATTGAGGATTTATGTTAATGAAATTTATATTTTATATATTTAATCAAATATTTAAAATTCATCTTATGTGTTTTATAGATAAGAGATAACAAGAAATCTAATTTTATGCTCAAAAACTATAAAATATGTTTTGTTATCTTTTTATGATGAAATTATTTTAAAAATAATTTCAAAAAATTTTATATATTTTATGTAAAACAAAAATCATTATTTAAATTATCATATCATAATTATCTTAGGAATAATTGTTTATAATTTTATGAAAACTTTACTTTTTTTGATGAATAGTGAAAAATACAAAATTTTAATTGAAAACTACCTTTTTGTTTAATTTAATTTAAATTTTAAATTACATTTAAATTTATTTTAAAGTAACATTGTTTCAATTTTAAATCAATTAATATAATTTATGTTATTATAATCATTTTTATATTTAATTTTTATATAAAAACAGTGAATTTTTTTGAACATTTTCTATTTAAAAACACGCTCCCTTCACGCGTCTGTGGGGTTACTTTTAAATTAAAAATTTCCATTTTTTTGAGTTGAATTTGGGAAAATTTATTTAATATTTATAATAATTATAATTTATATTATATAATATGTTAAACTTAATTTTCGACTAAAATGAATAGTGATAACCATACAAAATATTTACCACTATTAAGGTAAAAATCATTTTATTAGGGGTTAAACTAAACATTTAAGGGTTAAATTGTCTTATACACTTATAAAAAACTTATTATATGGAAATATTTAGACTATATCACCTATAGGATAGATAATTTACCATTATGTGAGCCTTTATACATGAAACAAATATGGTTGGAATTCATTTTTTTCAAAATTTTCAAGTGTCCCACCCACCCCACTTATAAAAGGCCACCCAATATCATTTCTTCTTCACTAATTCAAAAAAAAATTGGTTTAAAAAATAAGTACCAAAATATCTTAAAAACATCAGTCCTGTCATCCTAGAATCCTTATTTTGGGAAGAAATCCAACCTAGAAATCCTTTAGTTCAAACCAATGAAGGATGCTAGAAGAAGAGGTAACATTATTCAATGAGAATTTTTATTTTATTTCATCTTACACTCAATTAAATTATTATTAAACAACGATGATATAATAAAATGAGTATATTCCTTAAAATGGTTTATTAAATAACCATTCATGTGTAAGATAGACAACCACCTCATGGACCAATGTCATTTATTCTTTCATTAACAAATCTCACAGTTGGATATGTCGATGGATATAAAGTATATATATGAACTTTATACTATAATTATACATAAGGAGTCATTATATAATATACACCATTTTTAATTTACATTATATAGGTGATACAATAATTTCCCTCATGTGTATGGAAGACTAACACCTCATGAAGTGATGTGATTTGTATCTCACTAATTATTTACATGGAAGGTGATAAAGATAAAGTTAATGATTTTATGTGATATACATGAAATAATTAGAATATTAATGAAATATTTTTAATTATTAAAAGCTAATTTATATAATTTTATTTCTTACCTTTTCACTTATAGAAATATGATAACATCATTCGTGTACGTGTTGACCACTGCCTTCATAAAGCTATGTGGCTCTATTTGCATCACCAAACCACATGAATGATATGTATGAGTATATTAAATGTAATAAAATATTATTTTTTATATTATGATAATTATTGAAATATAATATATTACTTTTCTCCTTCCCATAATTATCATTGAAAAATATAAATGTTACTCAGGCACACGAATGACATACCATCTTCATGATCATAACACACCTAATTTCTCAAAACCATCTTCCATGATTTGTTGTATAAGAATAATTTATTTATAATTATGATAATTATGTATTAATTAATTTTAAATATATGAATGATCCATGATCAAAGTGAATGGACCAAAAATAAAAATTTTGTACATATACGAAAAACAAAGCAGTTATTACCTTAAATGTGACTTTAACATGGAATTGTTAATAAATGGGTAATATAAGGACATAAGTAAATCATATATGGTATGAAATATATATATATATATATATATATATATATATTGTTATCTAAAATCTATATAATAAACTTATATTTATTATACATGGGGTTTGAACATGTATAAATGAAGTCGAGTCTTATGGTAAGGGATTTTTGTCTCACTTTTATTTTTCATGAGAAACATGCCATATTCACCATGTGGTTATTTTATGGGGTGTATATAATAATAATTAATTTATTTTATGTTGATTTTAATTATATTTTTTTGTATTTACATATCACTTTTCGGATCTATCTTTCACAGGGTTTATAGTTCAAAAGCTAACAAATAGGTAAGGTATTTTTGTCTCTATTGTCCTTTGGGACATAAGTTATTTTATGAACGTATATTCTTCTATGAGGTTTATACAATGCCTATTTGACATGACATATCATTCATATACATATTTTCATTGTATTTTATGTTTTATTTAGTGGTATTATTTTATGTGGATTATAATTCAATGTTACCATGGTGGTTAGTTTTTTACAATACAATCTCATCCTTTATCAGGTTTGTTTATTATTATGATTCCAATGATGAAATATTAAGTTTTAATTCTCAATAAGCTCATAAATTTTCTTATAGTATGGTTATTTTTTTGAGAATATATGTTTTTACCTTCATTTTACTCTCTTTATGTACTCAATAGTTCAAAAGAATTTTTTTAAATTAAATAGCATTTTCGGTCGAAAATCTATTTTCTTCCAAAAAACTATTTTCAAAAACAAATTAGAAATATTTTAATAATCTATTTTTATTTTTAAAATATAATTTTAACCATGTTTTACTTTCTAAAAAATATTTTAAGAATAAATATTTATGTCACTTTCAAAAAAATCCTTTTTTCTTTTACCAAAAAATAATAATGGAATCTTTGTATGGAATGAATAATATATCCTTGCACCATGATCATTATTTTATTTGAATATTCCTTTATAATATTCATGGTTATTTCCAAAGAAAAATATGTGAAAAGTGTTTTATGTTATAAAAAAGGGATTTTCATTGTAGAAAGGATAGTTTTCTCCTGAAATGTCTTAAATGATATTTTAAGAATAATTTTCCATATAATATGAAATCTATTGATGTTAGCTATTCCTTACTAGGGATATAATATAATGTTACCATTCATATTATTTCATTGAATGTTTCGTGTTTATGAGGTCATTATGTTTATGAAATTCATTTCTCTTTCATAGGTTATACCATAAAGAAATTCTTATTAAACCCTATTTCTTTATCCATGGGTTATGTTGTGATGAAATAAAGTAATGATTATGAAACTTGTATCTTTTCCATGGGTTATGAAATAAATTTTTTCTTTCTAAAACCAATTTCATTTAATGGGTTATAAAATGATAAATAATTTACAATCTTATGTCACACATACTAATGATTTTAATTTTGTGATTGGTGGGACATATATCTCCCTCCGATGCATTGGGTAATGATAAATTTTCTTTTATCTTAGAGGATAAATTGGTTGTTAGACCAAGATCAAAAAATAGGATACACAGGTTGTTATCCAAATCCCATAAAATTGGGCACACAAGTGGTTAGACCTAGATGGAAGCAGTTAAAAGTGTGGTTATCCCAAGACTAACAGGTTATTAATATATTGGTTAGTAGCCTTGACATAAAGTTTTATACAATTATATATTTTCCAAAAATCTATGTCTTATGAATGTGTTATGATCTCATGGATCATGTTCTTCAATTTCATTATGATTGATGTATTATGAACTCTCAAGATGTATTCCATTACTCATGTTTATAATATATGATATTCAAGTCATGGTTTTCATATTTTATTATCATATTCTCATACCCATATGATCACATTTTATTTATATATCTATTATTTTCCCTTATTGAGCTTCTAAGATCCCCATTTATTATGATTCCTTTCCTTAAGTTATGAATAATGGTTTAAGTATGGTATGTTTTTGAAGAGTACTAAAGGGGAAGATCTTTATGGGAGACTATGAAGATCTTTCTTAATTTAGAATGTCATTTTCCATCATTCCAAAGGAACTTAACTATTATGGTCCTCAAGTGTGTGTTTGTGTAATGTATTGAATATTCATTTATAATTATTCAATATCCTTGTATGAAAAGGTTAGGTTACTATAAATATGAATGGTAAAATAAAAAAAAGAATGACAATTTTAGTTGTTTTGGATAAACAAATACAAATATGATACCTATATTACAATGATAAAGGAAAAAAATAAATAAAATAAAATTATCAATATCCTTTAAAATCATTCAAAGGATTTATCTTCATAACTTAAGGAAATGGAAATAATGATGTTTAGCTCAAATTCCTAGTAAGGGTTTCATAAAATAGAATCTATCATTATTAAACAAATAATAATAAATATATAAAGGTAAATAATTGTAAAAAATTTAATTTAATCAAAAAATTTATAATCAAATAAGGTATAACAATTATAGAAAGGTAACTAACTAAACACTTATGTCATTTTATCAATAAAATGAGAATGAAAAGAATTTAGAGATAATATTAATGAAAAAATAACATGGATGAAAATAATTATATAATTATTAATTAAGTAAATTATTATTTATTAGACATCATTATCTCTTTCATCATGATAAATATATTTTCATGACCCTTCACAAGATAGATTAAAAATATGAGTAAAAACCCATCTAATTTGTCCAACTGATCAGTCTCAAAAGAAATGATGATGAATTGAAGGGATATCTATAACTATGACCCACTCATAAATGCATATAAAAATCATTCATCATATATAAAATAATCCTTTTAGTTATTAATCAATATTCCTCATCATAAAATATTCATATTGAGCAAAGGATAGAGATTTATTAATATTAACCTAGTTAATCATATAACATTCAAAGTAAACACCACATGTTAAAATGGTATACAGTTTAAGAAATAATCATATATATCATACCGAAATATGTATATTTAAGATAAATGTAGTTTCAAGTGAAAATTATCAATATAAAGTTATTAATTCAAGAGAATCTAAACAATCACAAAAGAAAGTGAGAGTGTACAATAATATTCGACTTCTTTGAAAACTTTTAAATTATAAGACCTTGAAATATACACTAGAAAAAACATTAATCACCATTAATAAATATGTTTTCATGTTAAATACATAAATGTGGTATTATATACACCACATAATAGTGAATAGATGCATATTAACAAATATGTCTCAATGAAATGGAAATTGAGACAATATCCATCGCCTCTTTCTTTAAATTAGTTGACAGTGATTTCACATCCAGTATAATGGTTTAAATAATTTTATTTATTTATAAAAGATCCATAATTCTAATTATAATATCATATTTTGTCCTACTACAACATTTCACCACCTATTTTTAAATAATAGTTTATTAATTTCATTATTTTGGGAGTTAATTGCCTTGTTTTCTCATTTGTGTTTTGCCATGAATGTTCAAATTATTATATATAATATATAAATAAATATATAAATAGTTATAATGATTTCATATATATCATATTTACTCAGTAGATATATTATTATAACCATAATTAAAATTCGGGCATGGAAAATGAATTGCATCGCTTTGTGGAGACGGTAGTCTGTACGTACGCAAGAGCAAAAATTTCATTACCTTAATGGGTGAAGGGGTAAGGAATTTTATGATATATTAATTTTATATAATTTATATCATGTCATATATATCTCTTAAATTCATTAAATTTATCCTTATTATGTTTCTTGTATATCTTAAGTGAAGAAATAATCACATCGCTTCACAAGACTCTAGTTCACCGTACACACGAGTGGCGTCATCATATTTTAAAATAAAAGGAAAGTAAGAAGTTATATGTGATTTTATAATTAAAAAAGAGTAATTATATCATAAATATTATATATATATATATATATATATATTAAATTCATCATTATATATATTCATAAGTGGATTTTATGAAAAATGAGTTACATCAGTTTGTGAGTTCGTAGCCTGTCATACACATGATCAACAATTATTTTCCCATGTGATGGAAGAGGATATAGATATCAGTTATGAAATTAAAATAATAACATCTAAGTATATTTGAGATAAATTTTTTATTTTATTATAATTATTGACTAAAATTTTAAGGTGGTGGAAGAAGAAATAAGATAAAAAAGATCATTTAATAATGTTACCTCTTTTTTGAATGAACACTTTATATTTGCACAAAAATTCTTCCTATGATGTATTTATGATCAAAATAATTGATATAGGATGTTTTTATGGGATTAAATAAGTTATTTTGGAAGTTAATTTCATAGTAAAATTAATTTGGATGTGTGAATAGGGGAGGAGAGTGGGTGGACGCCTATAAGTTGGGGAGAGGACACACATAGAATTTTTGAAATGAATCAGTTACACCAATGTTTTTATCTTGAAAACCCCTAAACAATAAATAATTATTAAAAATTAGTGGTAAAAAGTTATAAATATGTCCATAAAATTGTTGTTGGACAAGTTGGTATGTCATTATATCCCTTATAATTTAAGTTTTACCCCTTAGTAAATCAGTTTTTACTTTAACCACAATAATTAATTTTTACTACATTTACTATTCATAATGGTAAAAAAATAAGTTGAATTAAAAGATAAACTAAATTATTAGGATTCCAAATATTTAATCCATTTATCAAAATTCAATTCATATAAGTGGAAGAATCCAATTTAAAATTATACCTGTAGACGTGATCAAAAGGCGGGTTTCTAAAGAGAAACTTATTATAAGTATAGAAGGTTTTAATATCAAAATTCAATATGAAATTGATTAAAATGACCTAAGTTTTATTTATTATAATATTATTGAATTAATTTTATTTTAAAATAAATTTAAAATATAATTTATCTTTGTAATTAATTTAAACAAAAAAAGGCAGTTTTCGTTAAAAATCTATATTTTCACTATTTATCAAAAAATGAAACTTTTTAGAAAAATTACAAAAACTCATACTAGGATAATTTTTAAATAAATATTCATAATTTTATTTAAATTTTATAAAATAAATTTTCTTAAAGTTTCAAAAATTAATTTTATCATAAGTGTGCAAGAAGCGATGAACCCATTTTTCTGGAAAAAAATATAGTTTTTCAGAAAACATTTCATTTAGTTTAAAATGACTCTTATTTTATTTTTAATCAATATATAACCATAATTTTCATATATTTTTTATTCCTATTAATACCCAAAAACTTAATATATAGGTTATAATGGTCATGTTTAAATAAAATGTTAATAGAGTATCACGTTTCGTTTAAACACGGTATTGCGTGCATCGAAAGCTATCTAAGAGATTGTACTTATTTAAAAGGAACTAAATCATCAATTCATAGGGTGTTACATTATTACCTCATATAAATATCGTATTGATGAAATTTCATGTATATTATCTTCTAAAGAGATTAGGGTTGTTCATCTTTATAATATCCTCTGGTTCCCACATTAATTTCAGTATTTTGTGATATTTCCAAACCACCTTTACCATTTTTGTCATATTATTCATCAATACTTAATATCTTGTATCAAGAATATGTATGGGAGCATTAGAGTAAGATATATTAGGTTCTAATTTTAAATCATAATAGGTGATCACATGTTTTTAGTTTGTAATGTTCTTCTTTAATAATGATATAAGGAACACATCATTACTTTTGAGAGACTTAGTGGAATTTCAAAGACATAAATTACAACTCTAATTAATTCAAATAATTTAAAGGGTAATATGGACCTAGGGTTTATTTTCCCTTTCTTACCTAGCATATAACAACCTTCCATAGAGATACTCTCAGAAAAACATGATCTCCAATTTTTAATTCTAAATCCTTCTTTACTTTTTTGACAAAACCCTTTTTCCTACTATGAGTATATTTAATATGATCCTAAATATACTTTACCTTTTTTTTGTATCGTAAAAAATTTCTAGACCTACATTTTTCATTTCACCAACATCATCCAAAAAGTTGTAATATGGCATCTATTTCTATATGATTATTCATATGGTGCCATCTGAAAACTTGGATGGAAATTATTATTATTGAAAAACTTCACTAAAGGTAAATACTGATCCAAAATAGCTTCAATGTCAAGTGAGAATAACCTCAAAATTTAATACATTTTTTGAATAGTTCTTTCAAACTATCCATTAGTATAAGGGTGATAGGTAGTACTCAATTGAATCTTAATATCAGGAGCCTAATGAAAACTCTTCCAAAATTTTGATGTAAAATCGGGATCATGACTAAACACTATCAAAATGGGTGTGCCATGAATACATAAAAAAATCATTAATATAGATCCCTATGAGGCGATAAAAAGGTAAATATTCTGATATATATAGTAAATGTACAGATTTTGGTTAGGAAATCAATTATAACCCACATTGATTCATTCTTTCTATGAGTCTTTAGTAGTCATGTGAAAAATTCCATAGTAATGTCATACCATTTCCACAAAGTAATAATAGGAGGTTGAATAAATCCTCTAGGATATTGTCTCTAAATATTTACCTATTGAAAAAAATCTTCTTGATACACATTTCCCAATTTCCTACTTCATGTTATCCCACCGAAAATGTTACCTCAAATTCTAATACATCTTGGGGAAACTAGAGTGTATAGAGAAATTAAATCTATGAGAATCTTCCAAAAATTAACTTTTTATACTAGGTATCGATGGAATATATAATATCTTTCCAGATTTTATAACACCATCATTAAAAATGAATTCAGTTAATTTCCCGTCATTCAAAAATTTATTTTTCTTATGAATTTTCTCATCATCCTATTTGGAAATTTTTATCTTTTCTAATAAATATGGGTTTTTAATAATTATAAAAAGGTGTGGTGTATCTTCTTCCTTAAAAATTCCCATATCCATCTTTACTAGATACATGAACATAGTATCCCTATCAATCATCATTTGGGTCAGAAATCTATGATTTTATTACCGAATGATTCTTATATATTTTTATTTCCTAGGGTGGTAGTGTATCGAGAAATCAGAGTACTTGAGTAGCTCGTGCCATCACCTTTGTGTCATATTGAGCTATTTCTAGGAAAATATTTATTTTAGGATTTTTTGATCTATGTATATAACACCTATTTCACCTTATATATAATGTCTCAATATCTTCAAAGAAAATACTACAAATTCATTTTCAAGATCATGGGATAGATAGTTATGTTTTTGAGTCTTCAATTGTATTAATGTATATGCAATAACTTTATCGTTTTTCATTAGGACACAACCAAGTCCCTTCTTTGATGCATCACTATATCTCACAAACCTCTCATTTCTAGATGGTAGTGTCAAAATCATAGCATTAACTAATATACTCATTAGTCCACCAAAAAATTATTCACATTACTTTGTCTAAATAAACTTACCCATTTCCATGCATGCTTTGTTAATGGGTTTGATAATAGAATAACATTATGAATGAATCACTTATTGTAACCCAATAGACCAATAAAACTATGTATCTCAGTTATGTTCATTGGTGTAGGATATTCTTTTACTACCCTTGTCTTCACATGATTAACTAATATTATATCCTTAGAGAAAATAAATACATTAAAGGAAACCTATTGAATCCAAAAACAACACTTACTAAATTTATCATATAACTCCTTACTTCTATGTGTCTCAAGAATGATCCACAAGTGATTTACATGATCCTTGTAACTTTTAGAATACACTACGATATCGTAAATAAATACCAAAAAACTATCAAGATATTCATTAAATACCCTGTTCATATATGCATAAAACAAAAGGTTAATTAGTCAATAAAAATGGAATTATTATAAACTCATAATTTACATACCTCATTTGAAATGATTTAATTATAATGTCTTTCTTATTTACTAAAAATTTATGAAACTAATTATGAAGGTCAATCATTGACAAATTTTAGGCTCTATGGGTTGATAGAATAATTTATGAATGCGATTTAGAGGATACTTGTTCTTTGTCATAATAGAATTTATTTCCATATAATCAATTCATAACCTCCTGGATCCATATATATTTTTAATAGACTAGGGGATCCCCATGGTGAAACACTACGGTGAATAAATCCCTTATCACATAAATACTCTAGTTGTTTCTTAAAATACACTAATTCAATGATGGACATTATATTGAGAGTCTTTGATACTTGTATTTGATTGTGGATTAAATCAATGGAAAAATCTACCCATACTATGGTGTATTTCTAGGGAATTCCTTATGAAATGCATAAATGTATTCATGTACGATATGTACATCCTCAATTTTATTATCACATTATCCATCAATAGATTGTTTATATTCTTCTTCGACAAAAATATCATTTTTTGTAGCTACTGGGGTGGATCTAGACATGTCTCAAATGATGATGTCTCTACTATAAAGATAACTAATTCTATATCTTTATCACGAATCATAATTTCATTCTCCATGGATTAAATTTTTGTATCATATTTATAAATCCAATCCATACCAAGGATAATATCAAATTAGACCATAGAAATGATAATAAGGTCCGCAAATGGAGTATGTTTATGTTTCATAATGATTATTTCCTGAAATATCCTTGTTGGAGTGAGACTTCTACTATGAGTTCTGATTGACAACTCCCATCTTAAAGTGCAAGGGAAATATATAATTTTCTTCAAAAATGTGAAAGAAATAAAAGAGTACATGGATAAAAAATAAAATAAAGAACAAGATCAATTTTAAGCTATGATTAATGTACCTTCCACCATATCATTGGGAACTTTGATCTAAGCTATAGTGATCACATAGGCATGAACTTCTCGCCTTGTCCTCTTCTATGGTAGATTCCATTTACACTTGGGGAATTTATTTACATAGTTCCCCATATCCCTACAGTTGAAATACTGAATAATAGTCTTTTATTTCCTCTATGTGCATTCTTTAGCCGGATGACCCATATCCACAAACTAATTACAAAATACCAAGACCTCCATGAATTTCCCCAGATGATTCTTTCCATGGTTCTCACACGATAGAAATTGATTCATTCTCTTCTTCTGCTTTGATGAATCTTCTTTTTCATGGTTCTCATTCGACTACTTATTTTAATTATTTCCCTTGAACATATAGGATCAAGAGAATTAATTCTATATTTTTATGGAACATGAAAATATTTCATTATATAAAGAAAATGATTGAGATATCAACTCCCTTAAGATATTTGGATTAAGCCCTTCAATGAAATTGTCAGTCTTGTACTCCGTGTTGCATATGTAATCCATATCATACCTAAGAAACCTATATAGGTACCATCATACTTAGTTAGACTTTGTTATTCATTTTTATTTAACATGAGGAACTTTATCTTCACTTAAGTTTGTTTATCATGAGGTAAATATTTGTCGAATAATGTATCATTAAAAATATTTTCATTCCATGAGTTCAATTTCTTCTTCCTCTCTAGTATTATGAATCAATAACCCCTATTGACCAGTATCACCTTTGATAAAATACCCTACAAGGGTGAAATTTTACTTTTCATCATATACTAAATCCATAAATATATTCTCAAGAGACTTAATCCATTACATATATGCCATTAGATTAGCATTACAACAAAATTATGGTGGATTCTGTCACATTAAGTGATCCAAAATAATAGAATCATGTTGTGGAATAGGTTCCTCCATCTGAGAAATGTTATTTTTCATAACTTGATTAAGATTCCCTAATATAGTTATGATATGTTCAGTTCCAATACTGTTTATATTTTCTTTCTCAACAGGGTGAAGTCTATATCAACCACGAGTATTGTTACCATTCATCCTTCAAGGATCCATTTATAAAAAATAGAATTTACTAGATTAAAATATAAAATTATTAATTTTAAATCATAATTTATAATTATAAATATGTTGTAATACTTAACAGAAATTAAACAATTTATGCATTATTAATCATAGAATCATAATAATTGTTTCTTTGGGGATATTTTTATTTTCAAATTCCTCAAAATCGTTTTTAAAGAAAATTTGAATTATCCTATGAATATATTTAAAGAGTTTCAAAACTGGTGCATAGTGTGGCCCATTTTCATCTACCATGTGATGATTGGGTTAGGACCAATGCACCCTTTTTGGGATTTTTACCCCTAGGTTCAACTGTTCTAAAACCACATCCACTTTTAGTATCCATACAAAGTTTTATTGGTAAGAAGAAAACCACATATTCTATACCTTAAAAAAACAATAGTATATTCTTATATACTTATTCTCAAATAATATCATAGGTAAATGTTTACCAATATATGTTTCCTTAATCTAGTTCCTAAGGTTTCTACCAAACATCATTTGATACTAATTATAATGACCTCAAATCTAGTAACTTATAGCCGATGCCAACTTTATTTAATTAGAATAAATAAAAATGGTCAAATTGAAAATAATTTGCCAGTTATTATTTTTGGAAAGATAGATATATAAATGATATCCACTTTACATGGGGTAAAAATAAAAAAAATCTTAGTATCTTTAAAATTAATTTAAAGGATTCATCTTCATAACTTGTCTAAAGGAAGCCAAATAAGGGTGAGCTAAAATACTCAATAAGGTTTAAATACAATAGAATATATCATGAGTTAATAAATATTATTGAATATGGAAAAATAAATAACTGAACACACATTGTATTTATTCAATAATTTGAGAATTAAATATGGAATAATCAACGTGACAAGGTAATTAACTGAAATCTCATTCCATTTAATCAACAAACTATGAACGAAAAGAATACATATATAATATCCATGGGAAAATATCATGGAGAATAATAAAAAATAAATTTTAAATTAAATAAATTAATCATTATTATACATCATGATACCTATTCTTTCAAGACTATTCATAAGAAAATTAAAAACTACAGGTAAAAATCTATCTGATTTGGCCAACTGATTTGTATCATAAGACATGTCGATGCATCAAGGTATATCAATCAATGATACTCACCTATCAATTTTTTTTCCAAATAATTCATCATATATAGAATAATTGATTTATTTTATGAATCAATATGCATCATCATAAAATATCCATATTTAGTAAAGGATACTGATTTATCATTAGTTCCCTAGTTAATCAAATAGCATTCAATGAAAACACCATACATAAAAATGTAATACAATTTAGAAAATAATCATATAAATCATTAAATAACATGGATATTTAATATAAATGTAGTTTCTAAGGAAATATTATCATAATAAATTGATTTATTCAAGAGAAATTAAAGAGTCACAAAAAGAAAATGAGATTTATCAATATTTTTTTTACTTATTTGGAAACATTTAAATTATAAACCATTGAAAAATGAAATTTAAATGAAATATTAACAATTATTAATAAATAATTTTTCATGTTAAATAAGTTAAATGTGTAGTATATACACCACATAAAATTGAATAGGTGTGTATTATAAAATATGTCTCAGTGAAATGAAAATTGATACAAAATCCCTTACCTCATAATTTTCATTAGTTGAACATGATTTAACCCCCTGTATAATGGTTTTAAGAATTTTAGTAATTTATAAAATAACTATAATCATATATATAATATCATATATGATACTATTATAACATAGATATAATATAATATATTATAATATTATATCATTTTACAACCTGTTTGTTAATAATAATTCATTACTTTCATTGTTTCGAGTGTTAATTGTCGTGTTTTCTCATCCATGTTTTGTCATGAATGTTCCAATTACTGTACATAGAATATAATTTCATAATATATATAATGAAAATTATTTTATAAATATAATATTTACTAATTATATACATTATTATAACTAGTCTTAAAAGTTTCTCATGGAAACTGAATTGCATCACTTCGTGGAGACGGTAAGTTGTACATCTGTGCAAGAGACTATATCATTCCGTTAATGGGTGAAATGGTATGGAATTATATGAAATTTTAATTTCCCATAATTTATCTCATTTAATATATATAACCTATATTTATTATATTTATTCTTACTAGCTTTAATTTAATTCTAAAGTGAAAAATGAATCGCATCTCATTGCAAGGCGGTAGTTCGCCGTACAGACGAGTGAAGTTATTTTATTCTAAAAAATGGAAATTAAAAATGTATATGTGATACTATAATTAAATAAATATAATTATATCATAAATTTTATATATTTACATTAAAACCATTGTTGTATCAAACTATAGTATGTGTTTATGGAAAAACGAGTTATATCTGTTTGTGAGGTGATAGTCCACCATACACACAATCGATGATTTCATTTCCCATTTTGTTGAAGAGGAGATGGATATAGGTTATTAAATTAATATAATTAAACATAATTATATGGTAGATACTAGTTTTATTATATTATTATTATTGAATAACATTTTAAGGAGGTGGAAGAAGAAATAAAATTGAAGCCATTATTTAAGAATATTACCTCTTCTTTGGACAACCTCTTTAGGTTTTCCCAAAAAGCCTTAAAAAATGGGATATAGTATGTTTTTAGTGAATTAAGTATGTTATTTTTGAAGTTATTGGAAGATCAAAATTTCTTTTCAAGCATGAATAATTGATAATATGAGGTGTCCTTTTATAAGAGGGGGAGATTACACGCATGGAGTTTTTGAAAATGATCAATTACACCAACACTTTTATCATGAAAAAAGCCTCCAAAATGGGCCATTACTAACCCTTAGAGGTTATAAAGTCAAAATATATCTAAAAATGGGTGGAGTAAAATTTTTAGGTTAATTTAACACTTATATATTTAGTTTAACCCGTGATAAATCTGTTTTTACCTTAACTATAATAATTGATTTTTACTGCTTTTACTATCCAAAATAGTCAAAAGTTAAGTCAAAATAATAAAATGATATAAATTAGTATGATTCAAAGTATGGAATTAATTTTTTCAATTCAATTAAAATATGTGTAAGAATCAAATATAAAATTACACCCACATACGCGTTCAAAAGCGAGTTTCCAAATAAAAAATTCTCATAAGAATAGAAGGATTTAATTTCAAATTTTAATATAAAATTGATTACACTAAAATAAATTGTATTCCTAATAATATAATTTAACTAATTTTACTTTTAAAAAAATTAAAATACAAATTAACTTTTTAGATAATTTAAATAAAAAGACATCTTTCAATAGAAATCATCATTTTTCATTTTTCAATCAAAAATAATGATTTTTAAAAGAATCCCAAAAATTAACCCTAATATAATATGGATATTATATTTTAAAAAATAAATTTAATTTTATCAATTAAATTTTATAAAATTTTAAAAATTAATTTTATCATTAGTACTAAAGAAGCGAAGAAACCATTGACATTGAAAAAATATAGTTTTTAAGAAAACATTTCTTTAATTTTAATATTATAGTTATTTTATTTCTAATCAATAGATAAAAATAATTTAAATAATTTTGTAAGTCATCTTAATATATTCCTACTTATAGTGTTTATTTTTAAATAATATTTTAATTGAGTATTGTGTTTCACTTAAATGAGGTGTTTCATTAATAATAAACTATCAAAGAGATTAAATGTTTTTAAAAGGAAATAAATTATAAATTATCATGGTGTTAAAATAAATTTTGAATGAATAAAATACATGTGATATATAAAAATAAATTATGTCATTAATAATTGCATGTTTATATAATCCTAATTTCAATTTACATAACCACACAAGACCTCTATATAACACCAGTGGGTAAGATAAGATCTAGTGGTAGTCGCAGGTGGCAGTTTAGTTATCATAGATCTCATGGATATCTCAATGAGATTAAAATCTATTAAATATGATTTCTATCATATCAAAATTTTTGGTTTTATTGTTGGGTTTGTTTAATGTAAAAATCTATGGAAGATACCTCCCTTCAAAACTCAGACAATGGATCTTCATATAGAATAATTATACTACAAGATACCATTTATTTCCTTTTCCAACATACATTTCATAACATAGTTATTTTTCTTTATACCAGAAAATTTAAGTACTACATTATAATGGTTTAATTTAATAATTTTATTTTAAAGTATCATGATTTCACTTTAGTTTTGTCTTGCATGTGAAATAATCTATTCATTATAGTAATTATTTAATGGGAAATTAATACTAAAACTATTTGGTGTTACATTCCACCCATAAATAAATTACATTTTCACAATTTTAATTATCACTCAAAAATGAAAATAGTTATAGGTATCTAAAATATAGACATGACCCAAGATAAAATTTATAATTAAAAATAAATATTATTTGGATAAAACTAGGAAGAATACCAAGAGTATCATTAATATTGAGTTTCACTCCAATAAATTAAGATAAACAACCCTTGTAATTTATTACCATAACACTTTTAATAGAATTAGTTTCCCTAGAAATTTTATCATCATCATTTCCCAGATAGATGTTCAAATGTTTTTTTAAAATATAAAATGTGATATAACTTTTTTTTTAATTAACATGGAGTCTATATGAATATAGAAAATCTATTTCTGAAATGGCATCGAATTCATATAATTAAAGAATTAATATTATTTACATAAAACCAATTCATATAAACTTTATTTAGGGACAAAATATTCATAATACTATAATTTTTCTTCAATAATAAAATTATAGTGGTGGTGAATTAACTCTCTTAAAAAATACTAGATATATTAGAGTTACGAGAATAAAACTCCAATAACAAACCCACAAATATGGAGTAGAGGATAAGTGTTCTTTAATTATCATGTTCTGTATAAGTGATTGTCATTTTGTAGAACTTCCATGATTTGATGTTATAGGAGGTTGATAATGTTTATTATCATTATATGACCTTCGATTAGGGATTTTACTTAGATAATTCCCACAATAACTACATTAAATATACTGAACAATTAGTCAGTCCTTACGATGAAATTTATTTACCTCCATCTTATTAACTAAATTCTTAATTTTTCCTCAGAACTTAGTTTCACTATAACATACTTTTCCACATATAAAACATATTTTAATTACTTTGATACATTTACTTGGTTTCATCTTCCCACATTACCAACATTTTTAAATTTGAATCATATTTCCTTCATTGTCTTAATCAAAATACCATTCCCCAAACACTATCTATCTATTCTCATTTGATTTTGGTAATCCAACTATGTTCAATTTTTTAATCATAATTTACAATTTCTGGTTAGGGATAACCACAAGGATTCAAACTAAAACACTTATTGGATTTTGTGGTTCATTTGGAAGATCAATTCATTATATAAAACTCCCATGCTAAACACTATTCCTATTATTTTGATCCATTTGGTAAAATAGAGGAAGGTTAATAATATAAATGGATTATTTTACATTATAATTAAAAAATATATTAACATAATTTTAATAAATCATAAAAGACATATGAAATATAAGATATAAATTTATAGGTCTCAATCTTGATTATTCATAGTCTATTTCTTTTTTTAGGTCCTCAAATGTTTCGATTAACACATTCTCAAATGTTTCTAAATGGTTGTTAAATAGCATTGGAATTTATAAAGAATATTTATTAGGTGTGTTAATCTTGGTGTGAAGTTAGGAAACATTATCATACACTAGGTGAATATAGGTTTAATACCCAACTGTGTTTTTTAGTGGTATTAGACATTGGCACATCTATACTAGAGAATTTATCCATTTATTTGTATCTAGATTGGGATTTCATTTCTAGGAAACTGCACAATATCCACATAACCAAAATTTCACTATGTTATCTTATATTTATACTTATCCTTAGGGGTTCTACTTAAATTTCACTCATCCCAATCCAAAAAAATAACTAATATAATCCAAAAAAAATGAAAAACCTTACTCTGATTACAAATAAAGAAGCTCGGACCCATACTCCCATATCTACTACTAAAGAAAAATTCATTAAACCCAATATTTGATAAAAATTTAGTTGATGAAATAAAAATTTCATCATTTCACGTTAATTAAAAATTATTTATCATAATAATATCACAACCCCATAACCCAAAGGCTTATTTTATTTGATTATTAGCTACATAAAAACCTTATTTTACATAATTTCTTCAACAATTATCAACAAATATCTATGAAATACTTCAATCTATATGTAATATTATATATAATTTTCATTTTAAAGTGGAAAAAAATAATGGAAAAGTTTAAATTCTATATAAGGGAGAAACTTATAAATATTTCATCAGGGTTAATATAATAAAAATGTGAGAAAACTTTATCATTGAGAAATATATTATAAAAATTTACATGGGATAATAATTTTTTTCCATGTAATATAAAATACAAAAAACAAATTCCATGACATAAGACTATTGAAACATGAGATACTAGACATCTTCCAAGGATTATAATGTTACAATATAGTGATAAAATATTTCATATTACTAATCATAGGAAATCAGAACATTATGAGTTAAGCTATGAGAATGTCAATGCATATATGATAGTGTGGGAAGGTTACTCGTAATCATGTACACACATTTTTTTATCAAATATATTTGGCATAATGTCCAAAAAAACATGTGAAAAGATATATTGTAATATAAAAACTCGATTCAACCCAATCAGTCACCCAAGTCAGCCCATTATAGGGTGGGGTAAAACAAAGATAGCAGAAGAAGGCTTGAATATAAGAAAAAAAGACCTAAAAATTGAGTAAAAAATAAAAACAATAGAAGATAAAATTTTTCCAAACCAAAAGAAACATGAAAAATGAAGACAACTAGTCTCCATGTGACCATGTCACCTTCAAAGTATTCCAAATAGAATAAGAAATGTAAAGATAAAACCTGCATCACAACTTAATGAAATTTTCTTTACCTGAATCCTTCATAAAAAAGTCTATAGCCACCCACATGCTGAAGTAGGGTGTGATAAAGAGGCCCCAGTAGGATACCACTAAAAGATCTATACAAGATCTAATAACAATATTTGATAAGTCCAAATATTAAAACAAAATAGTTGTTTAATTAATTTCATAAAAACCCAATTTAAAATCCTTTTTCAAATAATCCTTGGGGTTTTCACAAATTCTAATCCACAACTGCCAATATCAAAAAAACAAAGCAGGTAAAGATACCAGAATATACGTATATATGTGAACAAATATTCAAGAAATAAACCACCATAATGTAAATAACTATAAATGAAAATTCACCAAATAGTTGGGATATATCCTATGGGACAATACTTACTCAAAAATCACAATCCAAATAAGGAAAAATTTGTATCTAAATTAACATTGAGGGTAGTCATAAACTATCAAAATATAAGAGGTTACCTCCTAGTGGTGTTCCACATAATAAGGCAACCGTTGTATCTATGTTGACATAACCAAGGTTCCCAATGTTCAATGTTTATAAATTTCTATTTTAAAAACCATGCTCACATTTTAAAAAAATTCAAATCCAAGACAATATATTTCAGGGTTTGAAAATCCATTTTTTATTTCCAATTAATGAAATTATACTTTCAAGTAAAACCCCCTTTAAAACGTGAACCCAAACCCCTTTATATCTCAACACATGAAAAATCTATTTAAAATTTCAAGGAATCAATATGAACAAAAAGTAATTCTTGAAATTAGAATAATTGAACAGATCCACCTACCTCAAGAGTTTTGAAAACCTAACTGCCATTGAAAATAATGATTGGAAACCAAAAGATCTGCCTTCATAAGATAAGACACAACCAAAGACTGAATTTTATTTATATAAAACAGAATCCAATTACCAAATACCTATAATGAAAAGTGTTTCAACCACCAATAAAAGATAAACTGAGAGAAATGGATACCTGATGAGTCGAAGTGCCTAACCATACTGCTCAATTGATTAACAGATCGATCAGGGTGGATGGAAGACACCAAAAATATCCTAGGGAAAAAGGAATATCTAAGAGTAGAAGTCTACAAGATATAATGAAGCCCAAATTCCTGTTACAACACCCTAAAAACGAGAACTCGGGGTATTACATGGCATGTAATATCATTAAAAATTGTGAAACATTTTTATTTCAAGTTACGTCGAAAAACACATCACCTTAGATTAAAAAACATGATTTTCACATTACATAATATGGTAACCTAACACAACATATAAAAATCATTATAATAAATAAACAAATTGGATGAGTCCTTCCAACATTACACATAGTTAAACCCTACCACATGTCATGTAATATCCCAAAGAACAACAAAAAAAGACCAGGGAAAAGATAAAAATACAAAAAATCTATGACTTACCCATTATAGGTGTTCTCAAAATTTAGGGATGAAAATACTCTCTCAACAAAAAAGTGAAACCAAAGAGAAATATAAAAACATACTTGATATAATGGTAATGAGGGGGTTACAATCTTCCCACCATAAAATATTTCGATCCCCAGAAAGTGCTCAAGATCTTGGACCCAAAAAAAGAGAATGCCATTACTTCCTTATAAATGTCTCATTACCCCATGTTTCATGGAGATCTTCTCCACACTAACATTGTACCCATACTAGGGGAATCATTTTTTCATACATTACCTTATCCTAGTGGTCCATAATCTTAACTATATGCTCAATAAAAGTGGTTTCAGGCTCGAGAACAATATCCTCCCATCTAATCACATTAGAAGGATATGGTACATACCTCCTCAACTGAGAAACATGAAACATGACATGTATAGAAGTCATGGATGATGGTAACAACAACCATTAATACGCCCTCCCCATTCACTCAATGATCTCAAAGGGTCCCACAAACATTGGTGCAAACATACCCTAATTACACTACCAAATATGTCACAAGTGAGGTGTAACTCTAAGAAAGACCTGATCACCAACCTAAAAATCCAGATCTCAACAACGATGATCTTAATAAGATTTATGATGACTCTGTGTCTTGATCAAAAACTTCTAGATTAACTACACCACCTCTATTATCTCATAAACAACACTTTATCCAACCAAGGACTGCTCTCCCAGCTCTGTCTATCACAAGGGAGATCGACATGTCCACCCAAATAAAGACTTGAAGGGAACTATCTTGATCAACCCTGATAACTATTATTATAGGAGAAATCAACCAAAGGAAAATTTATGTCCCAAGATCCATCGAAATCAAGTACACAATCCTGAAGAATATCCTCAAGAACCTAGATAGCCCTCTCCATTAGTCCATCCGTATGTGGATGATAATTCATGATAAATTTCAACTAGGAACCCATTTCCTCTTGAAAACCTTTCTAAAATATGGATTTGAACCTTGAGTCCCTTTCTGAAAAAACTACATAGGGAATGCCATGAATCTTCACAATCATTCATAAATAAAAGTCCCCAATATATTACACTTTCATCATCTCCTTTATTGGAAATAAATTCATTGATTTAGTGATTCTTTCCACAATCATCCAAATCGCATCCTTCTCACTAGGAGTCTGTGGAGAACCAATGAATAAATCAATGTAAACATCATCCAAATTCTATATCGTAATAGGTAAAGGATACAAAAAAATTATAAGTATCTGGTGTTCATCATTAACTCTTTGAAAAGTGTGACACCGCAATAAAAATCATCAATTGACCACTTCTTCCTTTTAAACCAATATTTATTTCTCAAATCACTGTACAACATTGTATCCCCAGGTTTCACAAACCAACAATACCAGTTTCCATTGTCTTGAAACTCATTCATCAAGGAAAATAGAACAACCAAACTATTATGAATGCACAAATATCTAATAGGAGACCGAGACATCTTTCACGAGGCCTCCCCACCATTTAGAATTTATCCAAAGCATTTTCTATCAAAGATTGTCATCTACTTGATTTGAAATCACTCATCAAAATATGAATTAAAATTTATCAAATCTGTGAGCAAATTTACACCAACCTTCTTTATTCCCAAGCTCATCTCATCTAAAAACCAATCAAAGACCACTGCTCAACTAATTCTTTCACAACATTCATTTGTAATTTTATGTTCAACTCATTGATCACCACATTCCCTTTTCCAGGGGAATATATGATATCAAAATCAGAGGTCTGAATATACCTATCACAATTTATCTTTCATAAATTCAAATATCTAAGAGTGATGATTTATTTTAGGTTTTTTTGATTATAATATATCGTAAATCTCACTCTAAAGAGATAGTGGTTCCATGTTTTGAGAACATGCATAATAGGTTCTAAATCAAGTTCATGAGTAGGTTGGTTCTTCTGATTAGGGTGTAACCTGCGTGATCTATAATCCCCATCCTGTTTACCCTACATCAAAGAACATCCCAAAATCATACCAAAAGCATCACAAAAATCATCATAACCGAAAACTGGTTTCGGAAGAATTAAAACTGGTTATGATGTAATCCTCATCTACAACCCCTCAAAAGTTCTCTGACACTTGTTTTTTCATTCAATATTTCCACCCTTATGGGTTAAAGTTATCATCAAACACGAAATCTTGGAGAAGTACCTTACAAACCATCTATTGTAACCTGGAAAACCCATGAATATTTGGACCTCATACACATTTCTTGTATAAAACAAAGATATAAATTCCTAAAACATTTCTGAATATAGTAAGACACCTCTCTTAGAGATCACGTACCCTAGAAAATTCACTTCCCAGATCTAAAACTCACACTTGGAAAACCTACCATACATATGATGTTCCCTAAAAGTTTAAATAATGATATTCAAATTTTCTATATTCTCCTCCTATGTCTTAGAGTTCAAAAAAATATAATCCATGAACTCAACAATGAAAGAGTCCAGGAACCGATGAAACATTTGGTTCATTAAATCCATGAATAACATAGAAGCATTAGTGATTCCGAATAGAATAACATGAAACATGAAATTACCATATCAATTTTTAATGATGTTTTTGGTATATTATCTTCTCAGACACACAATTGTTGGTACCCCAACAAAAGGTCAATTTTAGAAAAAAAAAATGAGCCCCTCTTAGCTGATCAAAGAGATCATCAATCCTGGGTAAAGTATACTTAGTCTAGACAAACACTTGATTTAACTTATGATAGTCAATAAAAATACTAAAACTTCTATTAGCCTTATTAGAATGGATTACAGAAGAAGACCATGGCGATATACTAGGAGGAATAAATCACTTCACTCTTGGTCCTCAAGATGGACTTTATGTTCTACCAATATAGCATGTTCCATTTGATAGGATGTTATAGAAATGGGCATCATTTCAGGTAACATGTCAATAGTAAAGTTGACCTATCTCTATAGTAGAAGAATAGAAAAAAAACATCCAAAAATACCTCAGGCTATACACACAATAGGGGGTAGTTGACCACCTAAGCATGGGTTAACTACATTAAGAAACCTTTATGAAAACTGGAATGAGATAAAAACTAGTATAAGGAATAACAAACCTTTCCCTTCCTGATCAAGAGTCCCACTCACCCTGGATAACATGAGTGGCAACATTGGTAGATAATAAATGTACTGATTAATGATGACATACTATATGATACTTTATTCAAATCATCTAATCGATGTCGATGATCAAGTCGATGATGTCATGATCAATAACTATGAAGTCTTAAACCACCACAAAGTCATATATCACCACCCGACATGTGGGACATTTAAAACCCTGTTTAGACATCTTTCTTAAAGGCATAGAAGGATCCAACCAAAATGACCTAAGATATAAATGCAACCCCTATATGTCAAACAACATGGAAAATATAAAATAATGAGTAACATCTATATAAAAAAACTAGTAACATAGAAGAAAAAATTAGCCTTTTACCTCTAACAACAATTTTCCATGGTTTCAATGCCTCTAGTGCACAATCATCTACATAAATTTATCTAGACATAGCCACTTGGACATCCCCCTTAGACTGAGAATGAGACACACCACACTTGTAATCATCCACATTAACCTACAACCCCATGATGAAAGTGGATCCCATGTTACTAACTTGTAACATCTTATCATAGAAACACTTTAGTTGTCTAGATCTCCCACAAAGATGAAAAGTTCTAGGAACCTCCATACACCAAGGCTTGGTAGGACCATGCCTCCCACACTTGTTAAAAATAACCTATTACTACACTATAGAAGTCTTTGGAACTAGTCCCGTGGAAATCTTCCCACTCTTTCACTTTCTTTTCTCACTAAAGGAAGCACCCTATTTAACTGATCCACCCACTGAAGTTCCTCTAAAGCCTATCCTCCTAACTATATATGCATTAGAAAAATATATTTTATACACTACCTCCACATAGGGTACATGGTATAGAAGAAAAAGCTTTGACTGAACATCATCCCTCAACCCCATCTCGAAGCTCCGAGCCTTCAGGTAATGATTAGTGACAAGATCTGGTGCCAAATACACCAAGTCAGCAAATTTTGTGGAGTACCCTAGAATGGTATTCTCCAACTGCTCCAATGCTAGAAACTCCCAGGACTCTTCTGCAAGTAAAGTATCCTGATAAAACTACTAATTGAATCTCTTCTTGAAAGAGCCCCAGGTAATACCTTCATGTATCATAGTTTTCACTATAGAATACCATCATCTTCATCCTAGTTCATTGATCATATATGTGAAAAAACCCACATAATAATCTTTATGAGTATTCAAAAAGTTGAAGATCCTATCAATTCCTTCAAGCCACTCGTATGACTCTTGTGGTCCTTTTCACCATGGAATATAGGTTGATTTTGCTAGGTAAATTTTGAACCATGATCCACTACCCATCCCAAGTTCATTATGACCATTGACCATAGAGTTTGAATGGTATGAATCACTGGTTCAACTAAAGAGGGGTCCATTGGAGGATCCACCTACATAACATTCCTTTTGGATTCCCCTCTTGTAGTTAGAAGATCTCTTATTGGAGGTATTATATGTTAAACACAAGATAATGACAAATCATCCATGAGAAAATTCCCAAATGAAAAAATTGAAAACAAAAATCCAAAACCATGGTTTAAGAAAATAAAAATTTAAAGCAGTTATGAATTATAACACAAAATGTCAACACCTTTCGAAAGGAATGAGTCCATCCAAATAAAATCCCCATTTAGTTTATTCAAATGAACTTATACGCACCAAGTCCTTAGATATTGTAGATATGATGAATAAAATAAACTTCCCATATAATTTATAAAAATTATTTTAAACACTCAGTCATGGACTTATTAAGGATTTTACAACCACCCATAGTAACTTGGATTCGGTAAGGGGAGTGAGATGGCCAAGTGCCTTTTATGCACTTACTGTCCAAATTATGATGATCATACTTATGTATACATAGGACACAAAACTAAGTTAGGTAGTGCTAAAACACTTCTGTATGAGTAACCCCTTTATTACCAAATTGTAATGCACCAAACTAGTTAAATTAGACTAGTATCCCAAGACATCCCATTATGGAGTGGGGTAAAACAAAGATTAAAAAATAGTTCTTCAATATAAGAAAACAATATTAACAAATAGAGTACAAAGAAGAAACAATGGGAGATACATCTATGCCAAACCTGCTAAACCAAAAAAATAGGGAAAGTCAAGAAAAAAAATCTCTATTGGACCATGTCACCTCCAAACTATCTCAAAGAAAATCAGATATGTAAATAGAAAACCTGCATTACTCTTGAATGCACTTTCCTTTAACTGAATCCTATAAAGTAATGTGTACAACCACCCACAAGAATATGTAGGGTGTGATCAACATGGTCCAGTTGGATATAGCCAAAAGATCTATAAAATATCTAATTTTAATAAATCACAAGTACAAGATTTATAAAAAGCATTATTATAAATAGTTTCATAAACAACCAATTTTAAATCCTTTTCCAAATAATCAATGAGTTTTTTCAAAAATTGTATTCAATAACTTCAAAATCATAAAAAAAGTTGGTAAAGATACGCGAATAAAAATATACATGTGATTCAACATTCATGAAATAAATCATCATGAAATAAGAAACTAGAAACAAAAATGTGTTTGAACCATGGTTGTTCTATGATGGAATTGGATTTTCGTGTGTGTTTGTTTTCAATCCTCAGTGGAATTTCAGAATGTGTGTCAGCAAAGTGATCATACAGTTCAAGCAGACAACAGTATTGAAGGTGGCGCTATTTCCCAGTGTTTGCCAAATTTTTGGGCCTCAAAATCGGAAAATGAAGACATGGATTGTCTGTAAAAGGAGGTTCACACAAAGAGGAAGTGGTGCGCGGAAAATAAGGGTTGTGCATGAAGTACTTGATCTGGGCGCAAAAAACGGTGTGGTGTGTGAAATAGCGAAGTGAAGTTTTTCACGCAAATAGTGTTTCAGAATCAAAATTTCAAAAAATGGAAAAGGCATGGGCTGCGCAAAATATCTGGAGGGGTGCGCAGAAAACGATACCTGTGTGAAAAATTACATGCCAGATGAGAGGTTTTTTCACCAAAGGGTTTTTTTCACGCGGGGGTCTCAGACACCTATAAATAAGAGGTGACCCCCCTCATTTCTAGGAGTTGAAGACTTAGAGAATATTCGAGGTCTGATGCGTGAAAAAGGATCGCGTAAAGGGGCTTGCGCGAAATATTCTGGATTGCGTGGAAAATTACAGGATGTGCGAAAAAATAAGAACTGCGCGTAAATATTGGGGTTGCGCGTATAATATTCAGTTGCACGAAAACGGGTGTTGTGGCGTGAAAAATTTTTCCGCACGAAAAATGAAATTTTGCGCGCAATATGAAGGTTTTGCGCGCAAAGGGTTGGTGTTGCGCGCAATTGTCGGTGAAGCTTGTCTGCACATTCTGGTTATTCGCTTCAGTGGTTCTGTGCATTCTAGTTCATCATTTTCGGACATGGATGCAAGCAGAGTCTCGTTCTAAGAAGAGACAAATGACTTCAATGGAATTCTATTGAAGAGACCTTCACATCTATAAACTGAGTGTGACTTCACCAAGGGAAGTGAGCCAGGGGGAGTCAACGGGAGTGACCCGGGGGAAGCAGTGAGCTACCCCTGGACCTTTGTAAAGGCAGTGAGCCTGGGACAGAGTGACTGTTCCCGAACCATTGTAATACACAACTAGTGAAGATTATTGGAATTTGGTACGACCGAAAACTTGTCGGTGTATGCTCCTTGGACTTAGCCCTTAGCAGTGAACCAAGTAAAAATTGTTGTGTCATCTCTTTGCATGGGAATGTTTCATTACTGATCATTTTCATCATACAAGTTTAACTAGTTCCTATCAACGTGGGAACAAGATCCTTGTTTTAAAAGAAAAATTTGACACCCTGATTCACCCCTCCCCTCTCAGGGTGTCTCGGGGTCCTACAAGTGGTATCAGAGGGAGGGTACTAGTGTTGAATATTTCCTTTGTCATCATGGAAAATGCAGTCAATTTCAGGGGAGTACCTCTCTTCGATGGAAGTAATTTTCAAATATGGAAGAACAGAATGAGATATCATCTAAGATCTCTTTGAATAGAAGTTCTGTTTTCCACTGTGAAAGGTATAAATGTCATTGATCCAACAGGCCCGGCTATGACTAATGCAGATAGGAAAATTCTTAATGCAGATGCTAAATCACAAAATGAACTCACCGCAGCTCTTTCTGATCAGATCTATCTAAAGGTGATGATTTTCACCTTAGCAAAATCCATGTGGGATAAACTCGAAAATATTTATTAAGGGGATAGAAAAATGAAGGAGGAAAAATTACAAGTCCTGCACAATCGGTTTTATGATCTAAAGATGCACCCAGACAAGAAGGTAGACTCATTCTTCAATAGAATTATTGAAGTGGTTGGAGCAGTTTGGGGTCTAGGCGAAGAAATCAAAGACAATGATATTGTAAAGAAAATATTAATAAGGCTTCTACCCTTGTACAATGAAAAGGTGTCAGCCCTTGAGGAAAGAGATCTTTCCAAACATTCTCTGGATGATCTACTGAGCAGCTTGGTAGCATACAAAATGAGAGTCAAACCAGAAGATGCTACGACTCGTGTGAGCAAGGAAATGGTGTTCAAGGCCATGGATAAACTGAAAATCTCAAAAGATAGTAGCGGTGTAGATGACGAAGAAAAATAGATTCTTTCTCTCATTACAAAGAATTTTCATAAGGGAAAAGGGAAATTCAAAGTGAAGTTACCTCTCGCATGTTTTCGTTGTGGAAAAGTTGGGCGCATTGCCTCTCAATGTTTAAGAAAGATCAATGACGAAGATAGTGAAGATGAAAACATCGAGAATCCTTGAAAAAGATTTTTCAAAAGGAGATACTTCAAATCTGGAAAGAAAATAGAGAGGAAGAGTTTTGTCTGTGAATAGGAAGATGAGGATACTGAATTTTGTGAAGAAGAAGAACCTGAATTTAAAACGGGAAAGCATGCTTCCATGATGGATATGGTTGAAAAGTCAGAACCCTTGATCAATAAAGATAGAGATAATCATATTACTTCTAATTGTGATTCAAAGACTCAAATTAAGGATTATTTTTCCAAGATTCAGAATAAATGTAAGATATGTAATAAGTGGAATGAAATGGGGGAAGAATCAACAGAATATGTTGATGAGCTTGAAGAAGAGATTGAACGACTAGAAGAACTAGTGAGAGTTTAGTCTTCAATCCTTGAAAGCACAGATGATGTTGTGGAACTAAAGATTAAAATTTAAGAACAAGAAAAGGTCATAAATGACCTTTCATCTAGACTAGAAGAGAAGTCCAAGACTTTTGAGGGACATGAGGAAGAATTTTTTACTCTTAGAAGTAAAATTGAATGTCAATCAACGACAAATGAGGGAAAGAAGAAAATTCATTTTGGAAGATTCTCAGATGTAGAATTACTAGCAAGATCCAAGTGTGGTTCAGATGGGGTTGGAAAAATATTAAGTGATCAAAGACCAGCTTGCATGGGAAAGAGTGGAATTGGCTGTGAAGCTGAGACATCAACTGCTGGAAGTAAAGAGATCCAAAATAACGACAAGATGAAAGTCAGACATGCTGAAACTTTACCTGAAATGCTGAAAAATAAACCCTCAATCCAAAATAAATGAAGAACTGAAAATTATCCTCAAACATTCAAAAATGATAGGCAATTACAATATTCTCCCAAGGAAGAAGGCATGAGGAGAAATTCAAGTGAAAATACATTTCCTCTCATGAAGTGTCAGTTCTGTGGTTATCTGGGCTATACCATGTCATACTGCGAAGAGGCAAGGGGCTACTTGAATGGGGAAGATCTGGGAAGTCAACAAAAGAGGCCAATTTCATATCCTCCATCTTATAGAAGAAATATCTTCTATGGTTGCTACATTAATTGTTTTAACTTTGGCCATAAAGCTATGTATTGCAGGCAGCAGTATGACAGGAGAAATTCATACAACACTCAAAGTCGGGCCAGTTTTCATCCACCTGATGATGTTGTTCTCACAAAAAAAAAATTCCCCTCTAGAAGAAGATTATGGGTATGAAGAATCAGATTATATGGAAGAAAGTATTAAAAGGCCATCAGTATCCTATGCTCAATCCAATATCTCATAGAAAGAGAAGAAGAAGATCGAGAAATCCAATCTTGCAGAATTAGCCCTCAAAGCTACAAAGAGCAGCAGCTCCTGGATCCTTGATATTGGATTCTCTTCCCATATGACGGGAAATGATGACCTTTCGAAGAACATTGAAAACAAGGTTGATGGAACAGTACAGTTTGGTAATTATGGTGCTTTGAAGATTAAAGGCAGCGGGAATACTGCTCTCACCAACGGGGAGCTGAATAAGACTGAAGTTCTTTATGTTGATGGTCTATGCCACAATCTCCTCAGTCTAAGTCAACTCTGTGACTCAGGGCTCATAGTAACATTTAATAAAAAAGGCTGCACTATAAAAGTAAAAACAGACAATTCTCTTATGAAATACTATAGAACAGATGGAAACTTATATCAGGTTGATAGCAAAGTGAACTCCTGCTACTTGTCTGTTGAAGAAGAAAATAATTTGTGGCATCGAAGGCTAGGGCACATTAACCAACAGGACATGGAAAAGATATCTAAGCTGAAGATAGTCATGGATATCCCCATTCTAAAACATGAACGGGAAAAGTCTCGTGATGTTTGTATTTGTGGGAAGCTGGTTTGTAGTTCATATCGGCCAAAGAAGAAAAGGGTATCGCATCTTCTTGATCTCATTCATACAGACGTATGTGGCCTAATAAATGTTGCTGGAACCCATAGAGAAAGGCACTTTGTCCTTTTCATTAATGATTATAGCATAATGGCTTGTGTAATGGTGATTCAAAGGAAGATACAAGTACTTGATTGCATGAAAACTTATCGCAGGATTGCCGAGAATGATACTGGACGGACAATAAAAGTCCTACGATCTGACAATGGAGGGGAATACACATCCATTGAGTTCAAAAATTACCTAGAAAAACATGGAATACAGTATGAGGTAGCTGTTGTGAGAACTCCACAACAAAATGGAGTTGTTGAGCATCAGAATCGACAGGTCAACAATATGGCCAGGACTATGTTTATTGAGGGTGGTATCTCTCGACATTACTGGAAGGAGGCTATTGAAGCTGCAGTGCACATTCAGAATCGAACAGGGCTCTATATGGGAGAAACGAAGACACCATACGAATTGTGGCATGGAAGGAATCCTTCGTTGAAATACTTTTGTGTTTTCAGAAGCAAATTTTTCATCCAGAATAAAGAAGGAAATCAAGGGAAGTTTGGAGACAATACTGATGAAGGAATTTTTCTTGGATATCCAATGAACAACAAATCCTATAAGTGTCTCAACAAACACTTGGGGAGGATTGTGGAAAGCAATGATGTTAAAATCATTGAAGGGAAAACCCCAAGTTCTTCCAATAATACCTATACTGATGAGATAGAAGATGATGATGAGTGTGAACATGGAGTAAATACAAATACTGAAATAGTGGAAGGTGAACAAATCACTCAGCAGTCACATCATGATGTTGACTCAGAAAAAGAATCTAAAGAAGAAACTGTGGCTGAAGATAATTCATATGAACCTCGCAGGAGAAATCGAAGGGCTGAGATTGATCCATCCAACATAATTGGAGACAAGAGTGCACCCAATCAAACAAGAAGGATGAGGAATAACACGCAATCTGCATTTCTGTCAGTTGTGGAACCATCCTCATTTGAATAAGCTGCAAAGGATGAATCTTGGGTGAAAGCCATGAATGAAGAATTAGATCAGATTGACAAGAATCAGACTTGGGATCTTGTCTAGAGACCAAAAGGTCACAATGTGACTAGTACCAAATGGATCTTCAAAAATAAGTTTGATGAGCATGGAAGTGTCATCAGAAACAAGGCACGACTAGTATGTAAAGAATACTCCTAGATTGAAGGTACTGATGTTGAAGAAACCTTTACACCAGTGGCTAGACTGGAATAAATCAGGATTTTCCTTTCCATGGCACTTCAAAGAGGATATAAAGTATATCAAATGGATGTCAAGACAACATTCTTGAATGGTGTTCTATAAGAAGAAGTCTACATTGAACAACCAGTGGGTTTTGTTCTAGGTACTGACGAAACAAAGGTCTGCAAACTGAAGAAAGCTCTATATGGTTTGAAGCAGGCACCACGGGAGTGGTACTCACAGCTGGATTCATATCTCAAGAAACTGGAATTCAAAAGAGGAGGAGTAGATCACAATATCTATGTGAAGAATTCTCCAAAAGATCAGTTCATGGTTCTAGTGTACATTGATGATATCATATTTGGTGGAAGCAATCAGAAATCGGTGGATGAATTTTCCAATCACATGAAATCATAATCTGAAATGTCTATGATTGGGGAGATCACATATTTCTTGGGGCTACAGGTGATTCAAAATAAGTATTACACTTTCATTTCTCAGGAAAAGTATGCAAGAGAACTACTGAAGAAGTTTAATATGCAAGACTTCAAACCAATGTCAACTCCGATTGCAGTTGGAACTAAACTTGGAAAGCATGAGGATGGGACCTCTGTAGATCCCACCATGTACAGGAGGATCATTGGGAGCCTACTATACCTGAAAGCGACACGGCCTAATATTGTTTTTTCCACATGTCTTGCGGCCCGCTTTCAAATTAATCCAAAGGAGGAACATACGACAGCAGTCAAAAGAATCATGAGGTACATTCATGGTACACATAACATTGGGTTATATTTTGTTGTAGGTGGGGATAGTGAATTATCATAATTTTCTGATGCTGACTGGGCTGGTGATGTAGTAGATAGGAAGTCCACCAGTGGTGGAGCCTTCTATGTTGGGGAGAAATGTGGTGGATGGTTGAGCAAGAAACAAGAAAGTACTTCTCTTAGTACTGCGGAAGCTGAGGATATATCCGCCACAAAGGCATGCACTCAACTACTATGGATGAAGCAACAATTAACAGATATTGGTTATGAGGTAAACCAACCAATGGTTATTTACTGTGATAACAAGAGTCCAATTGATCTTACGAAGAATCCTATTCAGCATTATCTTACAAAACATATTGAAATCTGGTATCACTTTATCAATGAAAAAGTTGAGCAAGGGTGATTAGAATGGATCACGTGGGAACTGATGAGCAAGTAGCTGATATCCTGATGAAGCCACTGTCAGCAGCTGTGTTTGAAAAGCATCGGTTGAACCTCGGTGTTCAACCACCACCTACTGCATAAGGAGGTTCCGAATTTCCCCTCTCCCCATTTTTTGATAACTGTTTTTATCTGTTTATGGATGGGATGCAGGCTTGTGGGGGAGATACTATCCAGGGGGAGTATGGCTTGAGATGACCACTGAAAAAATTACCAGTCTTCGGGTTTATTGACAATGGGGGAGAAAAGGAATAAATTCATAATTGTTAGTGGACATGTAATGCTTCTGTAACACGATGAGAATTCTATGTCGGTGATAGGATGAGAAGGAATTCATTGGACATGTGATTAGTCAATGAAAGTGGATAATATTAATTGTTAAGATCTTAATATTAATGTGTTTAAAAGTTCATAAACATCAATTTTAGTCCAATTAAGAAATTGAACTTCATTTCCCATCATTGTGCAATTCATGCTTAAAATGTCAATTTGGGCCCACTCAATAATTTGCTTGTGGAAATTACAATATTCATCATTTTAATTTGAAATTTTTGGATATGATTGATCACTTTTTTGGAACATTTTATCTTTTAGGTCCTATGGATGAATCCCAAAGGAAGATGGATAATTTTGCGCCTGAAGGCAGAAACTTGCTAGAAAAATCATAATGGGCCTAAGGCCCATCAAACAAATGTGGGGCCTAGAAACCAAGCCCAATGAAGCTAAAATTTATACAGTAGAAAGATAAAAATATGAGGATCATTTTATTCAACTATGGAAGGAGCTAATTCTATTGTTTTCATGATGATAAAGGGATATGAAGTTAAGATTTAAATGGTGGACTCGTCATTAATGCACAGAAATCCGTCCCACCATTTCGACCATAACATCCAAACGGATGAGCCAAATTTCCTGAGATTTTTAGAGATTCTATAAGACACATGGAAGAAGATAATTTATATTTATGACACCTTCGTATTCGGCCATATGAAGTGTCAAACTCACACGTCAAAATGGAGGACGAATCTGGACAGTTTTCTGGGTCAACTTCGAAACGTCAATTTCCTTTTGATTCTTCACCCTCCTTTTGACTCTATTAATTGTTGGGGGGTAAATTTAATGTTGGGGGTGGACCTAAGGCTCCTAATATGCCTATATAAGGAGATGGTGGTGAATGAAATTATCATCTAACATTTTCCTTTGAATCTATGTTTTTCTTTCAATTGTAATTTCCCGCTTTCGTTTTGTAATGGCATTGTCAATTTCTCTAATGTAAGTTTTTCATTTACGTTTAGTATTTTAATAAAATTTCTTCTTCTTCACTTTTATTTTTCCTTTTTCTTACACGTTGATACCGTTGAATCGTAGTGTGAATTTATTCACACCCTCACTTGTGAATTCATCACACAACGGTGGAGTGTTCATTTTGATTAATGTTTTTTTTTCTTTCTTCTTCAATCCCGCTTCATTAAGTCAATTACCCGCTTCCATTGATATAATAACATCAGTGGAGGGATAACCTTTTATGGGTGGATCCTATGGAGTTGCATAAGTTGGATTGAATGTTATTTGATGTTCTTAAATTCATAAATTTGTTCTTTATTTTAAGAGTTCCTTTCTTTGATTTATCTTCTTCTTTGTCTTCACCGAATTTAACGACGACACATTTTGAGTGCTAGTACGATCCAATTCCTTGTAGTGCTCATTTAATTGATCCTCTAAGTGAATTGGTGATTAGACTTGAAATTGTGTATGGATTAAATCGGAGAATGATATTGAGGAATTATTTCACTTAATGGATACCTCTTGAACCGATGAACAGAAAATCAAATGAAAAACAAATACATCCAATAAAGCCCAAGAGACAACCTAGGATCAGCTCACCTTAATTAGTTGTTTTAATTCAAATAATTTTATTTGTTTTGTTATTTAAATTAAATCAATATTTCTTCAAATCAATTCAATCCAATGTTGGCCACTGCATAGCCAATCCCGCATCTAATCAAACTGTCTCAAGGTTTCTTCTTCGGTCCCTATGGATTCGATCCCTACTTGTACTTCAACGACCGCTTTTACCGGTAGGGTAAATTTGGGCGCAACCAAAATTTTGGCGCCGTTGCCGGGGACCCAAGTAAGTTTTCTTAAACACTCACCTTCTTTTCTCACCTAACTTCTCTTTTCTCACCTATATTTCTCTTTTCTTTTCCCCTTTCTATTTTCGTGTGCCCAAAAAAATCCAAATCCAAATTTCATTCAACTAAAATGGAGTATCATAAACAATATCCCTTCAAAAACTCAAGATTTAATCAGTTTGAAAATCCACATTGGGAATCTTCAACCTTTTTTAATCAACACTTGAATGATTACCACACACCCGATAACATGAACAATCAATGGGATGCTGAATGTTTAAAAGATCAATTTCTATACCTATCAAGAATGATTGAAAAGATAAATAATGAGGAAGTCCATAATGTACAAACATATATCAAACCTAATCCTGAAAAAATTCTTGAACAATTGTGGGAACAAATGGATAAAATGAATTCAGATGTTTCATCTTTCATATTAGAATTACAAATCTTTAATACTTTTGAGGAATCTGTTCCCACTCAAGATGTTCTTTCCCCATCATTGATAGATAAATATTTTATCCCAAAAACCTCTTATGAATTGAAAAAAGAACTAACCTTTGGATATGGGATAACTGAACAAGATCAAGGAATTGTTAATGAGTGTTTAAATCATGATGAAATTGATTTCATGAATTCACAAGAGGGAAATTTTTCATCGTGGATTGAATGATCGGAATATTTCTCCAATGATAATTTTTCAGAAACACCAATCATTGAACCATTAGGAGAAATCACAAACATCAAATCCATACCCATTCATGAAACTCATCTAGAAAACTTTGGGGTTGAATCTTCAATTCAAATGGAACCAATTGTGTTGGGAAATGCTGAAAATGAAATTGATTTTGATTCTAATTCCTTATCTGTGTTTAAATGTCCTATCCAACCTGAACTCAAAATCAATGTCCTTACTTCCCCACCGAGGCATCCCATCATATGTGATAAACAAGAAATTTCAGTTGTCATTCATCCATATCATGAAATCAATAATGTAGGAATGATCCTTGGTGTCTTAGGAAAGACTATAGAAACAACTCGATCAACCATTTAAGATATTCCTGGGATTTTACCAATCATTATATAAAATATGATTTCATACAAAAAAAATTTCAAAAAAAAACAATCAATCTCAATCTTGTTGAAGTGGAGAAAGATGGGTTCATTAAAATTTTGAAAGTTGGAATAGGATAAGTTGGGGGGTTCAAGTCGAGCTAACGACGTTAAAAAAAAGCGCTGAATGGGAGGAAACCCATGGTTTTCATGTTTCTAATCATTTTGAACCATTTTTTTCATATAATAAATTACCATAAGCTGTTGAACTGTTCTTCTTTTATGAGTAAGGATGGGTATAAAAGGGGAGCTCCATATTCATCCGTGTCACGTGGTGTGATCTCTAAGTAATACCTTACCCAGAAAATATAAATAAGACAATGTATCATCAGTTTATTTTGTTTTGTTTATTTTTATGTTTTTATAGGTTAAAAAAATAAAAGGACATGTCATATTTCATAAGGAAAATCCATTCACCACCATCCAAGCAACTAAGACTCAAATCCAAGATTAAAGGAAGACTATGGCATGCGCTATCATCATCAACCACCAGGTGAATTCATTCCATGATTATCATTTTAAATTTCATCTTTGAACTCATATCCTACCCCCTTCTAACTTTTCTTTTCTTTAAACACTGGGGACAGTGTTATTCTAAGTTGGGGGGGGGATAAAAAATGATTTTTTTTGAATAAAAACATGCATGAAAAGAAAAATTCCATTAACCTTAAACATGATAAACACACATTGCAAACTCTAAAATTGGATATCAAATAAATTTTGCATTCCTTGATTCTGATTTTAATGCAAGTTTAAGTTCATGAGCATAGTTTTTGGAAAGTGCGGTTGTCCGATGTGATTTTTCAATGTTTACATTTTCATCCTCTTAATAAAAATTCCACAATGCACGTCTACTGGATCGTGGGTGTAAATTTGAGTTCTTGGGTCCCTTTCATTATAGCATAGGGTTCTGGGGTCACTTTTAGTTTAATTTGAGTATCCAAAAAAACACACAAAAAAACAAAACAAAAAAAACAAAAAAAAACAAAAAAATGACCACATAGAGCAATGTTTTGTCCAAATGCGTGGCGTCCGGCACTTGGGGATCGTGACTCCATAGTTGTCTTTCCCAGAGTTAGGCTTTATATCTCTATTTTAGAGCATGAAATTGACAATATGTGTGGCGTCCGACACTTGGGGATCGTGACTCCATAGTTGTCTTGCCCAGAGTTAGTCTTTTCATATCTATTGTGGATAAAAAAAAATCATCAAAAAAAATCAAAAAAAAATTAAAAAAAAAGGATACTCATATTAAGGTTTAATGTGATTCCCACCTAGAGCTTCTATTTTTTCCCCTTGAACAATAAAATGGGCCCCATATCTTTTATGATGCACAACACTTTATCATGCTTAATTGGAATTGGATGAAATGTGGCAATGAATTTGAACAAAGAAATGGGCTTGGGCTTGGGATATGCTTATGGAACTATCTTGTTTTAAATTATTTTGATGGGTTCCATAATTTTTTTTGATATGAGGTCTTTTGAGTGAGAAATGTGTATTTAAATGTTTTTGGAAAAGGGGATTTGGATTTCATATTTGTAATTTATTTTGCTCGGGACTAGCAAAAATCAAGTTGGGGGGTGTGATTAGTCACTGAAAGTGGCTAATATTCATTTTTAAGATCTTAATATTAATGTGTTTAAAAGTTCATAAACATCAATTTTAGTCCAATTCAGAAATTGAACTTCATTTCCCATCATTGTGCAATTCATGCTTAAAATGTCAATTTGGGCCCACTCAATAATTTGCTTGTGGAAATTATAATATTCATAATTTTAATTTGAAATTTTTGGATATGATTGATCACTATTTTTGGAACATTTTATCTTTTAGGTCCGATGGATGAATCCCAAAGGAAGATGGAGAATTTTGTGCCTGAAGGCAGAAACTTACTAGAAAAATCATAATGGGCCTAAGGCCCATCAAACAAATGTGGGGCCCCGAAACCAAGCCCAATGAAGCTCAAATTTATACAGCAGAAAGATACAAATATGAGGATCATTTTATTCAACTGTGGCCGGAGCTAATTCTGATGTTTTCATGATGATAAAGGGATATGAAGTTAAGATTTAAATGGTGGACTCGTCATTAATTCACAGAAATCCATCCCACCATTTCGACCATAACATCCAAACGGATGAGACAAATTTCCTGAGATTTGTAGAGCTTATATAAGACACATGGATGAAGATAATTTATATTTATGACACCTTCGGATTCGGCCATATGAAGTGTCAAACTCACACATCAAAATGGAAGACGAATCTGGACAGTTTTCTGGGTCAACTTCAAAACGTCAATTTCCTTTTGATTCTTCACCCTCCTTTTGACTCTCTTAATTGTTGGGGGGTGAATTTAATGTTGGGGGTGGACCTAAGGATCCTAATATGCCTATATAAGGAGATGGTGGTGAATGAAATTATCATCTAACATTTTCCTTTGAATCTAAGTTTTTCTTTCAATTGTAATTTCCCGCTTTCGTTTTGTAATGGCATTGTCAATTTCTCTAATGTAAGTTTTTCATTTACGTTTAGTATTTTAATAAAATTTCTTCTTCTACACTTTTATTTTTCCTTTTTTTTACACGTTGATACCGTTGAATCGTAGTGTGAATTTATTCACACCCGCACTTGTGAATTCATCACACAACGGTGGAGTGTTCATTTTGATTAATGTTTTTTTTTCTTTCTTATTCAATCCCGCTTCATTAAGTCAATTACCCACTTCCATTGATAGAATAACATCAATGGAGGGCTAACCTTTTATGGGTTGATCCTAGGGAGTTGCATAAGTTGGATTGAATGTTATTTTATGTTCTTAAATTCATAAATTTGTTCTTTATTTTAAGAGTTCCTTTCTTTGATTTATCTTCTTCTTTGTCTTCACCGAATTTAACGACAACACATTTTGAGTGCTAGTATGATCCAATTCCTTGCAGTGCTCATTTAATTGATCCTCTAAGTGAATTGTTGATTAGCCTTGAAATTGTGTATGGATTAAATCGGAGAATGATATTGAGGAATTATTTCATTTAATGGATACCTCTTGAACCAATGAACAGAAAATCAAATGAAAAACAAATACATCCAATAAAGCCCAAGAGACAACCTAGGATCGGCTCACCTTAATTAGTTATTTTAATTCAAATAATTTTATTTGTTTTGTTATTTAAATTAAATCAATATTTCTTCAAATCAATTCAATCCAATGTTGGCCACTGCATAGCCAATCCCTCATCTAATCAAACTGTCTCAAGGTTTCTTCTTCGGTCCCTGTGGATTCGATCCCTACTTGTACTTCAACGACCGCTTTTACCGGTAGGGTAAATTTGGGCACAACCAACATGTAATGCTTCTGTGACATTGTAAGAAAATTTATTGGGTGTCATTGAGATTTAAAAAACATGGGAACCCAATTGAAGCTTCCTCTCTTTTTTTTACACCGACCAATGCTCATGTAAACTTAGAGTGTTGGTTTAGTTGATCCTTGCATTTTTTGATTGCATGGGGATGGTGATTTTTTTTTGAATTTATTTGGTGATTTCCAACAAACCCAAAGGGGGGGATTGTTGGAACCATGGCTGTTCTATGCAGGAATTGGAGTTTGGTTTGTGTTTTTTGTTGATACTCAGTGGAAGTTCAGAATGTGTGTCAGCAAAGTGACCATACAGTTCAAGCAGACAACAGTATTGAAGGTGGCGCTGTTTCGCAGTGTTTGCCAAATCTTTGGACCTCAAAATCGGAAAATGAAGACATAGATGGTCTGAAAAAGGAGGTGCGCACAAAGAGGAAGTGGTGCATGGAAAATAATGGTTGTACGCAAAATACTTGAGTTGGGTGTGAAAAACAGCGTGGTGCGCGAAATAGCGGAGCGAAGTTTTTCACACAAATAGTGTTTCGGAATCAAAATGTCGAAAAATGGCAAAGGCATGAGTTGCGCGAAATATCTAGAGAGGTGCACGGAAAATGATACCTGTGCAAAAAATTACGCGCCAGATGAGAGGTTTTCACGCCAAAGGGGTTTTTGCGCGCGGGGGTCTCAAACACCTATAAATAAGAGGTGACCCCCCTCATTCCGAGGAGTTGAAGACTTAGAGAATATTCGAGGTCTGATGCGTGAAAAAGGATCGTGTAAAGGGGCTTGCACAAAATATTCTGGATTGCGCAGAAAATTCTAGGATGCGCGAAAAAGGAAGAGTTGTGCATTAATATTGGGGCTGCACGTAAAGGATTTAGTTGCGCGAAAACAGGTGATGTGGCGCGAAATATTTTTCTACACGAAAAAGGAAATTTTGTGTGCAATTGGAATGTTTTGCGCACAAAGGGTTGGTGTTGCACGCAATTGTCAGTGAATCTCGTCTGCATGTTCTGGTTATCCACTTCAGTGGTTCTGTGCGTTCTAGTGCGTCATTTTCGGACTTGGATGTAAGCAAAGTCTCGTGCTAAGAAGAGACAAATGACTTCAATGAAAATCTATTGAAGACACCTTCATGTCTATAAACTAAGTGTGACTTCACCAAGGGCAGTGAGCCAGGGGGAGTCAACGGGAGTGACCCAAGGAAAGCAGTGAGCTATCCCTGATCCTTTGTAATGGCTGTGAGCCTGGGACAGAGTGACTGTTCACAAACCATTGTAATCCACAACAAGTGAAGATTAGTGGAATTTGGTACGACCGAAAACTTATCGGTGTATGCTCCTTGGACGTAGCCCTTAGCAGTGAACCAAGTAAAAATTGTTGTGTCATCTCTTTGCATGGGAATGTTTCATTACTGATCATTTTCATCATACATGTTTAACTAGTTCCTATCAACGTGGGAACAAGATCATTGTTTTAAAAGAAAAAGTTGACACCCTGATTCAGCCCTCCCCTCTCAGGGTGTCCCGGGGTCCTATAAAATGTGCATACCATCTAGGCTCTAGAATATGGGACAATATGTACTAGACACTCAAAATCCAAACAATAAATAATGTTGGATCCAAACAAACATCGAGCCCTTCTATAGACCATCGATATATAAGAGGTTACCTCTTAGTGGTGTCACACACACTAAGGATTCCTGTTTCTCTATTCTGACATACAAAAGGTTCCCACAGTGAAATGTTTGTAAATTTATATTATAAAAACCATGATCACATTTTTTATAAAACAAATTCAAATCCAAGACAATCTTCTCTAGGGTTTCAAAATCCATTTTCCATTTAAAATTAAGAAAATTCTATTTTTCAGGAAAACCCCCTTTAATACACAAACCCATTCCACTTTCAATTTCAACACATGAAAATTCTATTTCAAATCTCAAGGAATAAATATAAACAATAATAAGTTCATGAAATTGTGACGATTGAATATATACAACCACCTAAAGAGTGTAAAAAACCGAAACACCTTTGAAAATGGGGATTGGAAACCATATGATCTTCAATTAGAAGAAAATGCATGACTAAATATTGAAAAGTATTGATATAAAATACAATCCAATTACCACATCCCTATAATAAAATGTTCCATAACCACATAAATTATATAAAATAAGAGTAATTGTTACCTAGAGAGATGAAGCACTTAACCCTACTGATAAATCACTAAACAGATTGATCTAGACAAAAGGAAGACACCCAAATTTTCTAAGGGAAATCTGTACAGCTGAGAGGAGAAGGCTGCAATATATTATAAAGCCTCAAAATCTTGTACCACATCCTAATAAACCAGAACATAGGGTATTGCAGGTAATTTAATATCTTTAAACATCAGAAATCCTTTTTTTCAAGTTATATAAAAAAACACATTGCCTCGTATTAAAAACATTATTTTTCGTGTTACATGATTCGTAAAAACTCATGCTATGAAATGAACACATGGGATGAGTTCATACAACTTCACCAATCATGAAACCCTACTACACATCATGTTACTAATAAGAGAATAGTTGAAAAAGCTCAGGGAAATGCTGAAAATCCCAAAAATTCATGACATCACCATTATCGGTATCCTCCCAATTCTTGAATAAAAATAATTTACCAATGAAAAAGGGAAACTAAATATAATGATTATAAAATACCAGAAAAAATGTTAAAGGTGTGTTACATATATTCACAATCATGTTAACACAAAAATATTGTAAAAAAATCATTATCAAATCATGTTAACATAACAATATTTGATACAAGGATATCCAAAATAATGTATACTAAATAATCTTGTTAAAAAATATATATGTAATCATGTACTCACCAAAATAATATTTTCTAACGAGATATAAAAAAAGGCCAATGGATTAGAAAGAGATGTTGGAACCCACCAATAAAAAACAATACATATGTGTTCTAAAAGGTATAAATCATTCATCACACATGAAAAATCCTTGATATTAAAATGGATTTCATGTCAGTATAAAATGGTTTCCCATGATACGATATCAAAAGTAGACCGGTTAATAAAAAACTTTAAGAATCCAAAATGAGTATTAAAAAAACATAAAGGGATTCATAAAATATAATTACATAAGAGTTAGATCATTTGGAGTTAAAGAGGATAATATTAGAGAATAAAAAATAGTTTGTAGAATAAAATTCATTACATTTTCATAAAAATAAGTGGTTTACAGAAAAATTTTAAAAATTCATTTTTGATGAGTTGAAATGAAGACCCATTTAGACATTTCTTGGAAATAAATTTTAATAATATATCCTTGAAATTATTTATTTCCTGTGAAGATTAAATGTGGATTGGAAGTTAGAATATATGATCTGTAAAGGATAAACCATTTCTGCAATTAGAAAATATGTTTATGGAAACCCAAATTATAAAAAGAGTGATAAATATTTCATTTGGAAGGAGGTAAAAAGATATTTAAAGATTAGAAAAAATAATACATAATTGGTTTTCAAAATATGAAATAATAATATTAGTAGGGAGAGAGAATATGACATGGAGGAAAAATAGTAATTAAAATGGAAGTGAATTATTCTTTTCAACATTATACTTTTTTTAAAATGATATTCATCAAAGAAGTGGATTGGAGTTAAAAATGTTAATTTCCACAAAGAATAATATAATGTGATATGTAATAAAATATTTTTTAGAGGAAAACAAATATTAAATGATGATGTTAATAGAGAAGCATTATACCTCAAATAACTGAGTTTTGTGTTTAAAATATCACTTACAACATTGGAAGATTTTGAATTCAATTCCTATGAAGGATAAAACATCATATCACCATTAAAAGTTTTAATATTTATTAAAGAGACACAAAAAGGTACACATAAAAGTAGAGAACAAGGACAAGTCATAGAGGATGGAAATAATTTAATCTCAATGCATATACCATCAATAATCCCGCACACTCATAAGGAATGAAACCCAATCTACAAAAATAAATAGAAACGATCATTTTGAGTGTCCTATGAGGCAATAAAATCCACCACATTAATACCTTCTCTCCATTTTTGACAAACCTCTAACCAATCATTCAAAAGGCTCTTGATTCTCCTGATGAGGCAGTTAATGGGATATGTAATGGTGATATTATTGTTTATAGGGTTCTGGATAATCAAGGAATCAGTCTCTATAGACTCTAGGATGAGGTCCCTATCCCAGAAGAGGAGAATACAAATGAGAATTATATGGGCCTCCACTATAAGCGAATACCCCTATCCATAGAAAAAAATAACTCCACAATAATCATTCCCCTAAAATCACTAATGACCCCTCCACCCTGTAAATTACGATTCGGGAAGGACCCATCAGTGTTTAAGATTAGACATTGGCTAGGAGGAATCCATTTCAAATATGTTCAATGAGTGAGGTAATACTACAATGGAATGAAGGACATATTACCAAAAATAAGAGTTATTAGCAATGGATATTTGACCCAATTATTGATTAGTGATCCTAGATAATCTACAATATATTTGGATCAGTCCACCACAACACTCTGGGTGTTGGAGAATCCTTCATTTTGAGCATTGTTCTGAGCAGACCAAATGCTCTTGCACCCTAACTCTAGAGGAACTAACCTAGTTTTCTATTCATTTTTATTGATTTTAGTACCAAAAAACTAGTTATAATGAAAACCATCAATGGTACCACCGTAATGGTTGAATCTGAAGCTTTCCTCCATCTTTCTCCAAACTGCACCCACCTAATCACTATGAAAAAAATAAGTGCACATTAGTTTCAACATTAAGATCCCTGCAACATGCACATGTTGAATATATTTTTACTATTTTTTTATAATTTTCTAATTTTATTCCATGATATTTTTAGTCATGATTCATAAATATGAAATTTGTGAAGAGATTCTTTCAATACTTTTTTAAAATAAAATTTGGGTATATTAACAACATTTCAAACATTAAAAAATATATTAAAAACCTTAATAATGATATAAAATTAATTTTAATTCATTATATAGATTCATAGGATCATACATATATTTTTGGGATGAAAAATGAAATATGATGTACCATGGAGGTGGTAGTCCTTACATACACATAGATGACATTTATGTTTTACTAAAACAGGTGGATAGTGGAAATTTTTTTATCATTTTTGAATCATAATAATTTTATAAGTATCATATTTATATATTAATAAAATTGTATAACCATCCATATAATTTTGTGATGAAATATAAAATATGTCATTCATGGTGGCAGTTGTCCGCGCATATGCATAGATTTTGTTTTCAATATTTTTATGGAGAAGAGCGGAAGGTATATAATATTTTATCACTAATATAATAAACATTTAGTATTATAATGATACATATATAATTTTATTATAATTTTATTATATAATTTGAGTTAAAATAATAAAACATAATGAAATATATGTAACAATGAGTGATTAAGAATTTTTACATTAATCATAATAACTGATTTAAAAATATGATTAAGTCATTGATGGCTAGTCTTATGAGATGAAAAGAACCTATAAGATATTTCTAAAAGTTTTTTGGATGGATATTGGTATATATTTGTTAAAAATAATGGTATTTCGGTGTAGAAATAAGTTTGTTGGTGAAGATAACCTTTTATAAGTGATAGGAGTGACATTTTTGTAAATAGAAGTGCACTATTCATGGGAAGTGGCTCTAAAAGAGAACAATAATAGATATTTGATGAGTTATGGTCCCAAGAACCCTCAAAAAACTAGTTGAATGCCTGTTTTTAACAATGTTTTTATTCGTTTACCAATTTTAATTAACCCATTTATCATTTTGAATTTTACCATGGTAAATAATTTTTATACAAGCAATTTATTTATAATGCCTAGAAATAAAATATACCATATTTCATATTTTTTACATACAGATTCCATATTTTAAATCTATTTTATTAAATGTAATTTATAAAAGTGGTAAATATTTTTTGTATAATAATATAGGTAAAATGCATTAAAACATTTTTTGATAAAAATACAACATATGTTCTTAAATGTAAAATATTGGACTGTATATAAAAAATAATTTTTAAGGGTATAATTTTAATTATTAAATATATATTTAATCAGTAAAAAAAATTCATAAATTCTTATATAATCTTTATTTCCTCATTATTTTAAAAATATCGAGATGTATATAAAAATAATATTTCGTACTACTCATCTAAAATTCAATATTTTTTTGAAAAAAATGGAAAATCCATTATATGGTATTATTATTATTATTTCAAATCCAAAAATCATGTTAATTTTATCAAATATAAATTCCATTATTTAATAATTAACTCCAAAATTGATGTGTTTGATATAAAGAAAAAAAATTATTAGAAAATAACTACATAATTACTAACTGTTATTTTTTTATTGAATTAAAATTACTAATTAAATGATTTTCAATATGTTCGTATATTTTAAATATCACTTTAGTGACATTATTTATAATAGATAAATATAATTTATGTTAGAAAAAAAATTGACCATGTTTTCCTGAATAAATCTTTAAAAATAACCCTTTTCCATTATCATGGTAATTATATAGATTACTTTTTTATGCATAACAATAATGATTATCTTGTTAGATATTTTTAACAAATTGGTAAAAAAGATGAAAATATATTTATCCAATTCATTTTATAATTTAGATAAAAATTAATTTTAATGTTACCATACAAAAATAAATAAATACAATTTATTAAAAGTATATCATCTAAGAGTAAAATGAAATTATTACTTACATATTAAAAACTATTAAATAGATGATAACTTATTTTATTTTATATATTATTAATAAATTTTATTAAAATAAATATTTAAATATAATATAATAAACTTCATATTGCATCAAATGTAATCTTTTAGTAAAATACATTTTTATATAAAACATGATTTTACAAGTTATATAGATACATTAATTAAATTTTTTCAATTCATTAGTATAAATAATAAAAATACATTTATTAAAAAATTTAAAATATAAAATATATAAAATACATGTGATATATATATATAACTTATTAGATTAATAATTATATGTTTATATCATACCAATTTCATCTTACATAACCCCTAAAGAAAATTTCGTATGACCTAGGGATATGATATTATTTTGTGGTAGTCATGAGTTATTGTTCAGCTGGAATGAATCTCATGGAAACTTCCACAAGTTTGATCTTCTCACACAAACAATTCTACTTGAAGGGTAATTATTGGAGTTTAGTTTGGTATTGGCCAAGGTCAAACATAAGAGAGGTTACCTCCCATATATTCTCTAACAAACAAGCTTCACAAGGAATAATTCTATTAGATTATGATATTTCTTCTCTTTTTCTAGAATTATTAATTTGGTTACCTCAATTTATACACTCTAATTTAATAATTATGTTATAATGGTAAAACATAATAATTTTATTTTAAAATATCAATGTTTCATTTTTTTCTAGTCTTGTCAGTGAATAAATATATTTAACATTGTATTTATTTAAATAAAAATCAATACAAACATTTAGAGGTGTTACATGGTGGATTTTCTATTTTATATGAGGTTATTTTTTATTGTGAATGTCATTCCAACTCATTTGATGTTGTTTTTTTTAGGGAATTAGTACCATTTTATTTAATTTAGTTATGTCATGTAATATTATTTCTAGTCACCTTGGTAGGTGTTATGACATGTGTCATTTTTACAATGTTATACTAGATATTTTGATCAATAAAAAAACCATACATTGAATACAATGTGTGTTATATTCATACATTGAAATAGATTTGGTCCATGTAGGATTGATTTGACTACACAGTTTGATTTTTAGTACTTATAATTTCATAAATTTATATATTTGATATTATGAATTTAATTTCATTATGTAAATTCAAATGTATAAATACTGGTGTTTATTAGAGGCACCATTGGTTTTATACTATTATGTTTATACTCACACCCTTAATGGGAATGTTAGTCCATATATAGATATTATAGTCAATATATTGGATTGGGAGATGGCCTTAGTATGGGTAGTTATGATTGAGATGATGACATAAGATATGAAGATAGGTATGGGGTGATACTAGGTAAAGTTTTTAAGTCTCCATCTGATTCTCTATTTACTTTATCCAGTATTGTATAAGATCAACACATTGAGTGTTAATGCCTTGATATATGTCTTATTAACTCATATGTGTATCATTTTTTAAAGCATGGTGGATATTACTTATGGTATTCAATTCCCATTTAAATATGATATTATACATTTATGTTTTATATTTTTTTAGATTCTGAATTATTTTTTAATTATTATTCCAATGATAATAGAGGGTAAATTCTCAGGAAAATTTTATTAGTCCTTCACCATCATTTAGTAGTATATACCATACAAGGAGGCGTGCTTTAGGTCATGTGAAATCTTTAATAAAATTATTATTCTAGTTATTCAGTATAACACATTACAATCACCACCTACTTAATCTGATAATATCACTAAGAAATATCACTACTAATATATACTTAAACCAAAAAAATACATTTATAACACAATATTTATCATCACTACCACTAATTGGAAACTGTGTATATCCAAAGAAAAATCATTAATGGATGGATCATCTCCTTCACATAAAAAATCTACACCAAAATCACCCAATGTTATCTCCTTTAGAATCATCCAAAACAATCAATGCACTACCTCTACTGAATAAAACATACTTGGTTTTTAATTACCTAATAGAAAAACTCACATATGGTATGAATGATATAGTTAAAATAACAACATGAGTGAAATAAGTGATCAAAGAGAAATATATTCCTCTACTTCAAAGCCAAAATTTACCATAGACCTATAAGGTTAGTTAGAAGATAAGTGAAGGAAACATAATAGGAAATGATGAACCCTTCACTTGTAAGGGTTATAAAATAGTCCATTAAAAAATAAATGTAATTATAATGACTTATAACACCCCTAAATAATAAACCATGTATAATTTTTAGGTTTTAGATGTTTGAATATGCCTTCAGTTTCTTCAACCATCACAAAAACTCTAGAGAATAAACACCACCTCTAATAATTCAATAACGATAGAAAATCCTCAGATGAACCATACATAAAATGGTAAAAAGGGTTTACAAGTCTACTCTTGATAGGAACTAAAAATAAAATGATAAATAATTGAATATTTTATGGGATTTAGTTTTTTTTTGGAATTGGAAATGACTCATAAGGCTAGGATCCCCTAAAAATAAAGCACCAGAAAAGAAATATTGAAGAATGGTTATAAAAAATAATGTTAAAACACTAAGGAAACAAGGTAGTGGGAAATTAGTGAATGATGGTCACATAAAAGAAGAATATAGAGGTGAAGAAAGAACTGAATTGACTACCAAAGACATGGAATAAATTGGAAATTTACACTGCTGAGTCATGTTAAGAAAACATAACTAACATTGAAACATAAGTAAAACATTTCTAAAATTATGGTGGGGGAATAAATCTAGAAACTTAATAAGTGTGTCACATTAAAACACCAATAAGATAAATCTTTGACAACCCCCACCACCCCACAAATGAAATAAAAATTTCATGATAACTCCATAATTGAAATATTTAAGAGGTAATTAACATTTATATTTATAACTTAATTTTGTAATGATTATTTTAAATAGAGAAATAATTTTTTATGTTATTTATTTTTTAAAAATAATATTTCGATAATTAAGGGAAAAATTTTAATATCATTGGTCTAAAACAATTTAAACCAAGCATATCGCCATGGATAAATCAATTAAAATAATTATAGAGAGAACACATGATATCAAAAATTAAGAAACCAATCAAAGAATATAGAAAAACCATGAATTTTCAACCATGTTCCCTTCCCAAAAGGTATATGATTAGAAATATCCCAATGAAACATTATTATCATCATTTTATTTTTATATCTTAGTATTATATAAATATAATTATAGCTGTGTTTATTTAATATTATTTATTTCCTTAATTTTTTCCACTATTCTAAGGCTATTATATTTTAAAATGAAACATATTTCGTCATCACATAAAAAATGAATAGAATAAATATTTTAGCAATAGATTGTATATTAAATTAAATTTATTTTAATAATTAATATTTTATATAAAATCTCTTAGGTAAAATCATTTACAACATATGAAATAATAATGATTCCTCTAATTTTCACCAAAACCAAGAATGATCCCAAACATGATAATAATCCTAGTGATGAAATCATCATTGGATTTATTATAGAACATCGTATAATCTTGATTCATTCCTATACAAAATTATAACTTGGCCTCATTCAAAATGTTTTTTCCTTCATAAATTTTCACATTATTATCCAATATCTCACTTTCATTATACAATTCCACCAATTTGAGGAATATTTATTTAAAAAATAGAAATAATAATTGTATTCATTGAATTCTTAGGAATATAAATTTTTTCCATGTAAGTGGGAGTTATGATATATTTTTATCATTATGTATGTATCATATCATGATAGAATCAAGAAACTCTATGTATAAAGACAAGATATAGGGTATCTGTAGAAGCCGAAAAGCGCTCAGGTGATGAAGAAGGTTTCCAAACGACCAAGCGAAGTCATATTTGGATCCGAGGACCCAGTCTAGGGGATGGGGGATTATTTGCGTGAAAAAAAATTCTTCAGTGAGTGAAAAAATATGTCCCGTGCGGAATATTCTGAGATTCGCGAGAGTTCCTCGGCGTGGGCGTGGAAATATTTTGCGCCCACACCCCACGCGGTTGATATTTCTCACCGTCGACATCAGCACACAATTATTTCAATCCAACCTATTTTTCGCACCCCCGGATGCCTATAAATATAAGGCGGTCCCTTCGACTTCTGGGCTAAAGAATCTGAACTAATTCTCATGTGCAAAATTCGCCTTCCGCGTGCGCAAATATGGCTTTCAGGTACGGTTATTTTCGTGCCAAGTTGCCCCGGGGTCCACCTTCGCGCGAGATCCCCTTTGTTTAGACTGAATTCTAATCCCTTCAGGGTCCGCCCCCTGTGTAAAATCCCTTCCACTTGTGCATAGTCTGGCCAAATTGTGTGCAATCCAATTCAATTGTGTGGACCCTAGTCATTGCGCGCAATCTCATTCAATTGCGCTCACCCCAGCCGATTGTGTGCAATCCCCTTCAATTGGGCGCACCCCAGTCATTACACACAGCCTCTTCTGATTGTGCGCAATTCATACTCCTTGCGCGCTATCCTTTCTATTCATGTGCAATGCCTTGGCTCCATTTACGTGCGATCATCACTGATTTCACACCAGTCCGATGTTTTTCATGCAAGACTACATATTTTGCACGCAGGCCGCAAAGGTTCCACGCAATTCCCCAGGACCCCTCACCTCAGGTCTCCTTGGATGTACCTTTGCATGAGGGCCAGATGCCCTTCTTATGGATTCCATTCGTGGGAATCTCTCACCCCCCAAGCATCCACATCATGCACTGTTTTCTTGTATGACCTTCTAGGCTCGTACGAAGTAACTTCAAAGTCCCGTGGATTATACCGCTCGTTGCATTGCTTTGCATCATGTGTAACGCCCCGACCCCAGTTACCCAGAGTCGGTGCATTATTACATAACATTGGCATGATCACAAGAAAGATCAAATCTCGAAAGACCGATTAGTTTAGTAGCCTTGGAAACACTAGATATAATCATAAAGTTTTACATTACATTTCAAAGTGAAAAACTACTACAACAACAAAGTCTTCATATCCACACTATTAACCCCTCATAATATCCCTGCAAGTCAATCATAATTTACTTCTTCACTACCTGGGAAAAATAAAACATAGAAAAGGGGTGAGCTCAAATGCCCAGTAAGGATAACAATATAGCGGAACATTCAAAATAAGAATAAACATTTAAGGCAATGAATTACTAAAACAAAAGCCTTTTAAACTTGAACTTCAACATAGTATGGAAAAAGTAAAATGAAATAATGCCATTTACTTGTTCACATGGATATTCTACTAATCGAATAATCACATGCAAAATCAATAACCACTTTCATAATGTCGGAATGCATAATGCCAGACTATCATAACCACATAGCCAAGGCCTCGTGCCAAGACTACAAATAATATTTTGTCAAGGCCTTGTGCCAAGACACTAGTTTGTCTCATGAGACCTACCGATGCATCGAGGAGCTATAGCGGGCTCCACCCGTCACTTATTAAGTCCAATGCATTCCCATATGAAAAGGTTTAAACATAACATAAACATTCGTATTAAAACTAGCATACGAAATGTCAATAATTTCACCATAAACTATGAATGGTATAAAAATAGAACATCCATAGTCAAACATATCACAAAACCTTCAATACAATATAGAAGTTTTGTATCATAATAAATCAACTTCAAATAATCGTAAAATTCATCAAAGGGTGTTGACATAGATGAAATCAAAATTCTTTTTAAAGAAATATCTCCTTTTATTTTGAAATCATTTAAGATCCATATAAAATAAAACATTTTCTTTGAAAATATTCTTATAAGCTTGTAAGGAAAGCTTTGAAGATTTTATAACGGCGTAAAATAACCGCACCCGCCGTATAAGTTAAAAAAAACATTCTTACCTCAATTCTGTCGAAAAGGTTAAAAAGGACCTTGTTTTGAAAACGACGGAAATATTCCTTTATAAACCTCTTATAAAAAGTCAAACAAGGGTATAAATGACTTTAACCCATATTCTTGTAAATAGTAAAAATGTTTTGAAATACATTTTTAAGAAACATGGACGTGGATGATAAAGATATCCCAGTAGATTATTACGTATAAACAACCTCGGATAATGAAGAGATTGTGAAATAAACCCTTACCTTGTAATTTTCCTTGGTTGGGGTAGGTTAACCTCCTGTATAATGGTAAAATAATTGTTATTAAATTATAAAATAATCATATACATTAATATGATATCATATATGATCTTTTAATATTGATTTGATAATAATATCTTAGTATTATCGTCGTTTCGTGTGTTAACTTACTCATTTTCTTTTATATGTTTTGTTACATAAGTCATGTTTGTTGTATCTTATTCATATCCAGAATGATATCAAGTCCTTAAACATCATTTTTAAATCATTAAATGATAATTATACTTGAATGGATACGATGGAGAATGAATCTCATCGCGTTCGTGGAGACGGTAGTCCGTACGTACGCACGAACGCTACTTCCATTTAATTTTTATTTTAAAAGAATCGAATCCAAATGATAAATAGGTATATTATTATTCCAATATAATATAATATTTTATATATGTTACTTAAGTTCATTAACACCATCCTTTATACGTTCCATGTGTGGTATGAACGAGTCATATCATTTTAAGGGGGCGGTAGTCCGCACTTCCTCAAATGAAATTATCGTATGTATATACAACATGAAACGAATAATGGTATGAAATAAAATGGAATTACAGAAGCTTATATATAAAATATATATCATTAATATCATATTTAATTACAGTGCCATCATAATGGCCACCATGAGAGGCGGTAAGATGTATTTGAACAATCATCGTTTCGTGAGGCGTTAGTTTGCCATCCACAGAAACATTATGTTCATCATCCATTAGATGGAGTTGTGTGTATGTGTAGTTTGAATAATTCTTATAACAACATCCTAGTATATTGAGGATACTGGTGTTGTTACAAAAGAAAGGAAATAAAAAGAGTTTGGGGGTTGGAGAAGCAAAATAAATGAAAATAATTTAAGAGAAATCGTTACCTTTAATTTAGGTAACTCACTTTGGTTGGAACCAAAGTACTTCTTGAAATGCTTTCTTCCTAAGGGGAAGCTTCAAGGAGGAGTAGAGGGATGTGGGGAGCTTAGTTGGGCAGAGTTTGGACGATCCAAGTGGCTTGATAGGTGTAAGGAATGAGTAGAAGTGGTCTCCTTTTATAAGGGAGAGGAGGGGCTCTTTAGGAAACAGTGAAAGTATTACTTTATAATATAATTATATTCGGTTTATAATGGTCCAAAAATCATTGAGGTCGAAGATAAGATGACTCATATTCTAAATAACATCAACCAATAAGAATTGGATAGGTTTTAGATAATATTGTAATCATTATAATCTTATTTATTTAAATGATTTATTAATGAGGTAAACATTGCATCATTATTTTGTCATTAATAATTTAACTTATTTGATGTCTAAAAATTATAAATAAAATATCATTATGTAGGAAATCTTTTTATCTTTCTAATGAATATTTATAATCGAAAATCCAACATGTATAACCCTATGTAAAAATTGTTCTTCTAAAAGATGTAAGCTTATGCCATTTTTATTTTTATTTTAACTTTATTAATATAAAGTGTCCCTACCACATACAAGTGGCTCCAAGGGGTCCCCAAATTGACCCAAGGATGCTCATGGTCGGGTATGTGTCCACCAATAAGGTTAGGACATGTTTTAGGGTAATTTTGTATTATTATAATATTATTTTTTAACCCTTATTTACCGGATTTACCCTTAACCATGGTAAATAAAATATTTACCACAGTAATTATTCAAAATGTCTAAAATTAAAAGTTACCTATTTACACAATTTGGACATCCTGATTCCAAATATGGAATCCATTTTTCTAAATTCAAAACACAGAAGTGGCAGAAATTAATTTAAAATTAATTCCCGCTGTCAAAACAAAAAGCGTGTTTTTAAGAGGTAATAACTATCAAAAGATTGACACTTGTTTATGTTCGGTTTAATTGTAAAATTATGTCCAATGACCAACATTATATTAAATGGTAAAACTATATTCTAAATATACTTTAAAACCACTCAAATTCACAATTTATCACTATTAATTATTTTGATTAAAAAAGTTGTTTTTAATTAAAATTTAGTAATTTTCACTATTCATCAAAATATAAAAGTTATCCGAAAAGTACCAAAATTTCACCCTAGGCTAATTTCAATATTCCGAATCCAAAAATGAAGTCCATTTTAAAATATAAAATATATATAATTTGGAAAAGTAGGTATTATTATTCATAACGGCTAGTTTGATCGGTTGTGCTGTGTGTTAAAACTCAAGGTTGCGTACAACACACACTACTGTATTATTCAAAGAAAGCGTACCGTGGAAGCTTGGGATGTTTCATTTTAAATTTTTGATGTCCCCATTTAGTCAAAAAGTTTAAAATATTTTATTTAAAAAGGGTTCACTATTAAAAGTTGATAAAAGTGCAATACTGAAAATGAATTTGTTCTTGCATTATGTCTAAGATACTCATAATATGGAAAAATTATAAGGATTATATAAAGTTTAAAATTTAGTTAATACTATTCATAATCTCTTTTGAATGGCTTTTTGGTAAGTCATGGTGCCATTGAACTCGGTGTTGCGTGTAGTGCAAGTTATTTAATTATTTTGAAGAAATAACACTCTATGAAATCTTGGGGTGTTACATTCTCCCCTCCTTCAATAAATTGCGTCCTCGCAATTTGAAATTGTTCTTCGAAAATAAAAGGTTGAAAATAGAAAATATATTTGTGGGAAAACCCACATCGGAAATTAGGTTACTAAAATTTAGTCTTAATATGAGGAAAAGAGAAATGAAAGGGTCACCACCAAATTATGATCTCGATTAGGAGAACATTGGTGGCAATTAGAGACATATAATTGGAGGAAAAACGTAAATATTTATAGGTAGTGATTGAGATCATCAATCACAAACAAGTGTAAAATTGAGGTCCTTAAATTCATCAATCTATGATGATTTGAAATATCATCGGTTCAACAAAACATAGGGTATTAGGATAACACATTTTTGACGTTTCAAAATATCTTAGTTGAAATCCCACATCGAAAAATGAATTAATGAGGCCTCTATTTAAAATAAAGAGTGGAAAGTATGAAGATTACCGAAAATAACACATACTAGGGTTCCGTGTAGGAAAATATGGATATGGAGGAGAAATCTAACCATCAATTATCTGATGGAGAGTGGTAGAGAACATGGCTATGAAAAGGCCAAAAATCCCAAAGCCATAAATTAGTGATGATTTAAGGTACCATCTAGGACAATATTTTTGTTCTAAGTTCCTTTTATTAATGTTGAGGAATTTATTTATGAGATTGGCTAAGGTCATAAGGAGATATACTTACTTTATAATTAGAGTTTTATCCATTAATAAATTCCTACCACAAACTCATCTTTCACTCTAAAAGATAATAGAATGTAATTTTTTTTTCTATTTATACTATTCGTACAGGGTTCCAAAATAAATGAATTTATAATTCATCTACCAGATCTTTTAAAAAAACTACATTATTTAATCCAGGACATCTCGTGGGCCAGTGGTAGGTGTTACACCCTTATCGCCCTTCGGTTGCGGGTTCAAGTCTCGCAGCCTTGCCGGACGCGACGGGTTGCTGCCCGACCTCGGGGTTGTCCTTTTATGGCAATCCAAAATAATCCAAACTAGAACTATCCAAAATACTTCTGTCCAAACTCACAGTCTAACATTTATAAGGAAGGTAAACATAATATAGATCCTTTTTACCCCGTAATAGCATATGAATACCTTCATCATGTATTACCATATTCCTTATTGATTACATTCATGCTCCCTTATTCCATATAGAATGCTGGATATACTTCATTAATCCAAAAATGTTTTAAACCCCAACAATGATGGAATATACAAATCATTAATCAGTTCCAAGGTAGTCAAGAATATCCAATATAATTTATCCAAAACAATCACATATTATTCCAAAATCACTACCTCAGTATCAGAACTATATTATGATTTATCATTCTCTCAACCATATATTTTCCAAAAATTTATCCTGCTATTGAGTCACTTTTCTTTGTTCCACACAATCTCAAGTCCTTAATGAAATAGTACTGCAGTACAATCCTTATATACTCCATAATTATTATAACAAGTACATTGTTGATACAACACTCAATTGACATAATCAACATAAGAACTCTAATCATTCCTCTTTATCTGTGGTAGTATCATAACTTGATTATTATCCAATAGCATCATTTGCGGCATAGTCTGATGACTGGGACATAGGTTCGCGTAGTGTCCAAACTCCTTGCAAATGAAGCATTGTACATTTGAAACCATTTTCTTACCCTTGCAGTCACGTACTTTGTGCCCTTTTCCTCCACACTTATAACAAACTCCCATTCCTTTCAGGCAAGTTCCAGGGTGTTTCTTTCTACAGTTACCACATATGGGAAAATTCTTCTTTTCCCTCTTCCCTTTATCCATCTTTCTCTCTTCTATCCTTTTCTTCTCTTGCTTCCCTTCAAAGCTATAGGACTCAGTAAACTCTTTACTTATCTTATCAACACATGATATTATTTCTTCATATGATGATAATACATGGGAGACTATTTCTCTTATCAATTATAGCTTAAGACCATGAAAGATATGATCCTTCCTTCTCTTTGGATCATGTGCATTACTGGAGTTCTCATTCCTTCTACTGTGCGCCATTTCTAAACAATGGCATAAACTAGATCAGTTTATGAATCAAAATACATAATCCCATACTTATAAAACACTTAACATAAATTGAACTATTTATGGATATAATCCATAATCATAAAAATGTTTTCTTTGAGGAAGTATATACTCATAAACCCTTCATAATGATTTGTAAAGAAAATGAGAGTTATCCTAAGCATATCCCCCGGGAGTGTCGTAACCAAGAGTGCAGCAAGGCCCGTTGTCGTGCACCAGTTCCCGTTCGAGTCTAGCTCAAAGCGGTGTTTTCGGGTTTTACCCCTAGGTACATCTGTGCCAGAGCCGCCTCTACCTGCTCGTATCCAGACAGGGATGTATTGCTCGGAAAACTCACAAAATCTCTACAATACCAAAATTCTAGGAAGTTCTTCTATACTAATCCTCAAAGTTCATCTTAGGTATACGTGATCTAATCAGAGTTTATCTAAATCTAGCTTCCAAGGTTTGTACTAAACTTCCTATGATACCAACTGTAACGCCCCGACCCCAGTTACCCAGAGTCGGTGCATTATTACATAACATTGGCATGATCACAAGAAAGATCAAATCTCGAAAGACCGATTAGTTTAGTAGCCTTGGAAACACTAGATATAATCATAAAGTTTTACATTACATTTCAAAGTGAAAAACTACTACAACAACAAAGTCTTCATATCCACACTATTAACCCCTCATAATATCCCTGCAAGTCAATCATAATTTACTTCTTCACTACTTGGGAAAAATAAAACATAGAAAAGGGGTGAGCTCAAATGCCCAGTAAGGATAACAATATAGAGGAACATTCAAAATAAGAATAAACATTTAAGGCAATGAATTACTAAAACAAAAGCCTTTTAAACTTGAACTTCAACATAGTATGGCAAAAGTAAAATGAAATAATGCCATTTACTTGTTCACATGGATATTCTACTAATCGAATAATCACATGCAAAATCAATAACCACTTTCATAATGTTGGAATGCATAATGCCAGACTATCATAACCACATAGCCAAGGCCTCGTTCCAAGACTACAAATAAGATTTTGTCAAGGCCTTGTGCCAAGACACTAGTTTGTCTCATGAGACATACCGATGCATCGAGGAGCTATAGAGGGCTCCACCCGTCACTTATTAAGTCCAATGCATTCCCATATGAAAAGGTTTAAACATAACATAAACATTCGTATTAAAACTAGCATACGAAATTTCAATAATTTCACCAGAAACTATGAATGGTATAAAAATAGCACATCCATAGTCAAACATATCACAAAACCTTCAATACAATATAGAAGTTTTGTATCATAATAAATCAACTTCAAATAATCGTAAAATTCATCAAAGGGTGTTGACATAGATGAAATCAAAATTCTTTTTAAAGAAATATCTCCTTTTATTTTGAAATCATTTAAGATCCATATAAAATAAAACATTTTCTTTGAAAATATTCTTATAAGCTTGTAAGGAAATCTTTGAAGATTTTATAACGGCGTAAAATAACCGCACCCGCCGTATAAGTTAAAAAAAACATTCTTACCTCAATTCTGTCAAAAAGGTTAAAAAGGACCTTGTTTTGAAAACGACGGAAAGATTCCTTTATAAACCTCTTATAAAAAGTCAAACAAGGGTATAAATGACTTTAACCCATATTCTTGTAAATAGTAAAAATGTTTTGAAATACATTTTTAAGAAACATGGACGTGGATGATAAAGATATCCCAGTAGATTATTACGTATAAACAACCTCGGATAATGAAGAGATTGTGAAATAAACCCTTACCTTGTACTTTTCCTTGGTTGGGGTAGGTTAACCTCCTGTATAATGGTGAAATAATTTTTATTAAATTATAAAATAATCATATACATTAATATGATATCATATATGATCTTTTAATATTGATTTGATAATAATATCTTAGTATTATCATCGTTTCGTGTGTTAACTTACTCATTTTATTTTATATGTTTTGTTACATAAGTCATGTTTGTTGTATCTTATTCATATCCAGAATGATATCAAGTCCTCAAACATCATTTTTAAATCATTAAATGATAATTATACTTGAATGGATACGATGGAGAATGAATCTCATCGCGTTCGTGGAGACGGTAGTCCGTACGTACGCACGAACGCTACTTCCATTTAATTTTTATTTTAAAAGAATCGAATCCAAATGATAAATAGGTATATTACTATTCCAATATAATATAATATTTTATATATGTTACTTAAGTTCATTAACACCATCCTTTATACGTTCCATGTGTGGTATGAACGAGTCATATCATTTTAAGGGGGCGGTAGTCCGCACTTCCTCAAATGAAATTATCGTATGTATATACAACATGAAACGAATAATGGTATGAAATAAAATGGAATTACAGAAGCTTATATATAAAATATATATCATTAATATCATATTTAATTACAGTGCCATCATAATGGCCACCATGAGAGGCGGTAAGATGTATTTGAACAATCATCGTTTCGTGAGGCGTTAGTTTGCCATCCACAGAAACATTATGTTCATCATCCATTAGATGGAGTTGTGTGTATGTGTAGTTTTAATCCTTCTTATAACAACATCCTAGTATATTGAGGATACTGGTGTTGTTACAAAAGAAAGGAAATAAAAAGAGTTTGGGGGTTGGAGAAGCAAAATAAATGAAAATAATTTAAGAGAAATCGTTACCTTTAATTTAGGTAACTCACTTTGGTTGGAACCAAAGGACTTCTTGAAATGCTTTCTGCCTAAGGGGAAGCTTCAAGGAGGAGGAGAGGGATGTGGGGAGCTTAGTTGGGCAGAGTTTGGACGAGCCAAGTGGCTTGAGAGGTGTGAGGAATGAGTAGAAGTGGTCTCCTTTTATAAGGGAGAGGAGGGGCTCTTTAGGAAAGAGTGAAAGTATTACTTTATAATATAATTATATTCGGTTTATAATGGTCCAAAAATCATTGAGGTCGAAGATAAGATGACTCATATTCTAAATAACATCAACCAATAAGAATTGGATAGGTTTTAGATAATATTTTAATCATTATAATCTTATTTATTTAAATGATTTATTAATGAGGTAAACATTGCATCATTATTTTGTCATTAATAATTTAACTTATATGATGTCTAAAAATTATAAATAAAATATCATTATGTAGGAAATCTTTTTATCTTTCTAATGAATATTTATAATCGAAAATCCAACATGTATAACCCTATGTAAAAATTGTTCTTCTAAAAGATGTAAGCTTATGCCATTTTTATTTTTATTTTAACTTTATTAATATAAAGTGTCCCTACCACATACAAGTGGCTCCAAGGGGTCCCCAAATTGACCCAAGGATGATCATGGTCGGGTATGTGTCCACCAATAAGGTTAGGACATGTTTTAGGGTAATTTTTTATTATTATAATATTATTTTTTAACCCTTATTTACCGGATTTACCCTTAACCATGGTAAATAAAATATTTACCACAGTAATTATTCAAAATGTCTAAAAATAAAAGTTACCTATTTACACAATTTGGAAATCCTGATTCCAAATATGGAATCCATTTTTCTAAATTCAAAACACATAAGTTGCAGAAATTAATTTAAAATTAATTCCCGCTGTCAAAACAAAAAGCGTGTTTTTAAGAGGTAATAACTATCAAAAGATTGACACTTGTTTATGTTCGGTTTAATTGTAAAATTATGTCCAATGACCAAAATTATATTAAATGGTAAAACTATATTCTAAATATACTTTAAAACCACTCAAATTCACAATTTATCACTATTAATTATTTTGATTAAAAAAGTTGTTTTTAATTAAAATTTAGTAATTTTCACTATTCATCAAAATATAAAAGTTATCCGAAAAGTACCAAAATTTCACCCTAGGCTAATTTCAATATTCCGAATCCAAAAATGAAGTCCATTTTAAAATATAAAATATATATAATTTGGAAAATTAGGTATTATTATTCATAACGGCTAGTTTGATCGGTTGTGCTGGGTGTTAAAACTCAAGGTTGCGTACAACACACGCTACTGTATTATTCAAAGAAAGCGTACCGTGGAAGCTTGGGATGTTTCATTTTAAATTTTTGATGTCCCCATTTAGTCAAAAAGTTTAAAATATTTTATTTAAAAAGGGTTCACTATTAAAAGTTGATAAAAGTGAAATACTGAAAATGAATTTGTTCTTGCATTATGTCTAAGATACTCATAATATGGAAAAATTATAAGGATTATATAAAGTTTAAAATTTAGTTAATACTATTCATAATCTCTTTTGAATGGCTTTTTGGTAAGTCATGGTGCCATTGAACTCGGTGTTGCGTGTAGTGCAAGTTATTTAATTATTTTGAAGAAATAACACTCTATGAAATCTTGGGGTGTTACATCATGGTTCTTCTCATAGGCAGGCTAACGACTATTGCTTCCTCGCATAACCCCGATAACATGTACCCCTCAATGGTTCGCCACATAACACCCCTTCAGTATGGTGTTGCCGATGCCTTCCCTTCCATAAGGAGCAGAGGGTACCGGTTATGTAAGTCCTAGGGGTGCAGAGTGAACCTTCCTCGTCCGAGCTGCATGACGTTAAACTGCCAAGCACCATCGTCCTCAGCACATGATGTTAAATTGTGACCTAGTCTCGTGCCTCACATGCAGGGTCCCCCCACCTTTGACATTCTCCACGCCCACTTGTCTCCACGGGGATGGAATCACCCCTCATAGGGGATGATTTCCTCCTTATCGGAGTGGGGTTTTTCCAAAGGGATAGGGCATCCTTCTCAGTGTAAGCCCCTAGATTTTCTTAAAGGAGGCATCATCCCTGCACCTCCATTCATCTTCGGTCACCAGAGCCTACAAAGGGCGTGGAAGGGAACATGGCTCCTCCTTTATTCGGTCCCAAATCCCGCTCCCTCTACGCTTTGTTGGCTCGGGCTTCCATCCTGGAGAAAGTCCCAACCCCTCAGGGATACTAACCATGCATAAGCCCCAATTTCCTTCTTAGGCTTCTCCGCACGTAATCCCCTCTGCACTTCCCATAGATGAACCTTTCGCAACGTGATCGTCAGGTCTCTGCTATCTATTGTTTCCCACACCGAGCATGACTCATGTGGGCTTAGAGTGAGCACCAACCATGACAAACCAACTTTTTCCTCCTCAGAGTGTAATCTCCAACCCATCCCAAACTACAGGGACTTTGATCCATGTCAAGGAATGGTATATAGGAAGCCTCAATGAGGTTCAAGCCCAACACCACCACCTTGGTCCACCTTAGAGTGTAAGCCCTAACCCATACCGAACTATGGGGACTTTGATCCATTTCAAGGCATGGTACATAGGAATCCTCCACGAGGTTCAAGCCCACCACCACCACCTTGGGTTGTCTCAGATTATATTCCCCAACCTTTCTGAACTACATGTACTTTGATCCATATAGAGACATAGTATGTTGGAAGCCTACACGAGGTTCAAGCCCCCCACCTAGGGTCGCCTCAGAGTGTAAGCCCCAACCCATCCCAAACTAAGGGGACTTTGATCCATGTCATGGCATGGTACGTAGGAAGCCTCCACGAGGTTCAAGCCCCCCACCTTTGGCTGCCTCAAAGTGTAAGCCCCAACCTACCCAAACTACGAGGACTTCGATCCATGTCAAGGCATGGTACGTAGGAAGCCTCCACGAGGTTCAATCCCACCACCTTGTGCCACTTCAGAGTGTAAGCCCCAACCCATCCCGAACTACGGGGACTTTGATCCATGTCAAGGCATGGTACGTAGGAAGCCTCCACGAGGTTCAAGAACACCACCTTGGGCCGCCTTAGACAGTAATACCCAACCCATTCCGAACTATGGGTACATTGATCCATGTCAAGGCATGGTACGTAGGAAGCCTCTACGAGGTTCAAGCCCACCCCCACCACCTTGGGATGCCTCAAAGTGTAAGCCCAAACCTACCTGAACTATGGGGACTTTGATCCATGTCAAGGCATGGTATGTAGGAAGCCTCCAAAAGGTTCAAGCCTACAACTTAGGATGCCTCACAGTGTAAGCCCCAACTCATCCCAAACTACGGGGACTTTGATAAAAGTAAAAGCATGGTACGTTGGAAGCCTCCACGAGGTTCAATCCCACCACCACCACCTTGGGCCACCTCAGAGTGTAATCCCCAACCTTCATGAACTATGGGGACTTTGATCCATGTCAACGTATGGTACATCGGAAGCCTCCATGAGGTTCAAGCCCACCACCTTGGGTCGCCTCGGATTGTAAGTCCCCACCTACCGGAACTACGGGGACTTTGTTCCATGTCAACACATGGTACGTAGGAAGCATCCACGAGGTTCAATCCCACCACCTTGGGCCGCCTCCGAGTGTAATCCCCAACCTACCAGAACTATGGGGAATTTGATCCATGTCAAGGCATGGTACGTAGAAAGCCTCCACAAGGTTCAAGACCCCCATCAACTTGGATCTCAAGTACCTATTTGCATCGGTTCACTGACTCCAACACCTTGGGCTGCCTCAGAGTGTAAGCCCCTTTTCATATGAACTACATGGTATTTGATCCATGTCAAGGAATGATATGTAGGAAAACTCCATGAGGTTCAAGCCTACCTCCCAGTCATTCCAACCCACTTCACATCGGTTCACCCCCATCCTGCATGGCGTTAAACTGTATTCGCCATCTGAACTATGTGGTATTTGATCCTTGCCAAGGTAAGGTGCGTAGGAAGCCTCCAAGAGGCTCAGGCCCATCACTCATGTCTCATCATGACCTCTCCCTCGAGCGTATGTGTCTCAGGAAGCTCATTCCCCAACCCAGAGGTTCCACTTCCTCTAGGTCCCATCCATGCATCCATTCTCACGAGTTTCCTCCTCAAGTGTCCCATCATCTCATCAAACTACATGGACGTTGATTCCCTAACACGGGTATAAGTAGGAAGTCTCTTCGAGCCTCAAGCTCAAAAACACTGTCAGCTTCATGATGGTTCCATATCATTCCCCCTCCAATACATTTAACCTTCCATCATCCATCCTGATTCTTACCTGGGCCACCACATCCCAGTGAGATCATGCCACCTGCATTCCCTGTTCCCAATAACAGCATTCGGGAAGCCACGCCCATGTTGGAACCATTATCCATGTTCCCACCAGGGGGTTCCTCCATCTGATCCACTCTAGTCAGTGTTTCGATCAGTCTGGTATGTCTCCGTTGGATGTTAAACTTGCAGAATACCATGTGTTAAACATGGGAAGCTGAGGAAAACCTCATATACATGCCCATGGCATATTATTCCCTACATTCCATGTGGGATGCTTCAGGCTTCCGCGCCCTCGAGAATCCCTATAATAAGGGATAGAAGAAAGACATGCCATTCCCCCAGCGTCCAGATAGGCCAGTGATGCCCAACGTGACTACACCCCTAACCGAAGGTTGTTTCCCTGACCGGACCCCTTGTAGTTTCCTGACAGAAGCAGCTTAATTAACTGGTGTCCATGAAGATATGGCGCTAGGAAGAGTTTCACGAACAATGTATTAAGTCTATAAGGGAGACCAGGACTAGGTGACAAGCTCTGCAGAAGAATCCATGGAAGGAAGGACCGACATCCCATCTTACCATTTGAATCATGGAGCAGACGTCCCTGAATAAGGAGAGGATGCCGCCTAGCTTTGGAAAGATGGAATGCGGGGCAACAGTTGCGCGTCCTCTGCGTGACGGATGTGTGTGCCCTGGCAGAAGTTTCAGAAACAGAAATGGTGAAACTGACGTAAAGATATTCTCCTCAGCATGGAGGCTATTAGTTTTCGGGGCATTAGTGGATTAACATGTCATCAGACCCCATCATCTGGAACCAGGCCCCACCAAGAAAATATCGATCCTGACATGAAACTCTCCAGAATTTGGGGCAGTCAGGACATTGAGCTTCCTGTTCTATGATGTAGTTAGCATGGATCCCTCTTACCGGTCACGGAAGATAGAACGGTGCTAGGGCACTGGTTTTCAATTTCTTTTCTGATCAGTATTAATGAGTTCATCTCCCTGCTTTCAAGAACCAAGTTGTTGCATCCAGAACCCGATCACCACTTGCCCACCAGTGCAGGGGTAGAGGCAATATCGACACGACCACCCTGCGCAGTTATGCCTATTCCCTGATTGCCTCAACTACCATGACTGATGGGCACTCACGCCCCCTATCCCCATCAGAAATTATCCAGTGAAGTGTAATTCATGGCCTTGTACGCAGGTACAAGGATGAAGGGATCATCCCTACCAGGGGTATGGCCCGCCTAGGTCGGGAGACGGCTTCGCCTCACCGTCAATGCCGCCCCCGAGGACGCACAGGGAGCCGCTTCTCTCCACCCTAACATTCAATAATTTCGGGAGCTTGTCCCTAGAACGCCTTGAAAACTCCATGTCCTACGCCGATGAGGTATGGGATACCCGGGTCGGCCCGATCGGAGTCCTGCTTCAAGGTCTCCTAGTGAGGGCCCCCACCAGGCTGCGTCAGCACCACCGCTCGGTCCCTCGAGCCAAAGAGCAGGTAAGACACACGCCTACACCACCGGCTCATGTTCATATGACCCAGCGCCAGCGTCGGGTGAAAATATATGAGGACGCCCACTATGGGGCATCAACATTAATGAAAACTATGGCCCAAGCCACCACAGACCCATATCCCCAACTACCTACATACATTGATCAGGGGAATTTATACGCCCAACCTAGATCGATGCCCCAACCACCCCACAGGTAGGCTGGATTGACTATCTTGGTCGCCGATATAGGTGATGGACACTATGAACCAATCTGTAGCAATGACACCCTATGCGGAGGCCCGCTCAGTACCACCACTATGGAAGGTGCAGGTCCTCCCTGCTCCCGACCTCAACTTGGAGGTCTGCCCTGTGCCACCTTCAACCCAAGAGAGGGTATTTCCCATAATAGAAACACTCTGTATTGGGGTCTCTCCCAAGCTAACTACACTTGGAATAGGGTCACTCTCCCTATCGTAGACCGCAGGTATAGAGACATTGCATGTCCGGTCACCCACCTGCATGGAGGTCCTCCCCGTGTCCCTTTCGACATTTCTTCCAGTGCTCCTCACATTGCGGCCCACCCTGGCGAGATTCCTCTCCGCCCCAGAACTAGTATGGCCTAAGGGCCTCCTCATGCCATAAGTGGGCCCTACCCCAAAGATTCACCTAGGGGTAGGAGGGTAGGTGGTCGCCACCGCAAGAGGAATTTTGGGGGAGGTCAGACATGAATCAGAGCAGTCCACTTCTCAGACTCTGAGGTGGAGTATGACTTAGCACTGTAGCCCTCCCCTCAGTCCTATGGGTCAAAGGATGGGGTAGGAACAAGGCGCATCAGCCTCGTACTCCCGAAACACAAGGTCCATTGGATCCCTGTCTCCCTCCAAAGGTATATCCAGGAAGGCAAGAACATGGAATGTCCCCAGGGACCAACCACGTAGTCGCCACCATCATCTCTGGAAGCGCACTCTTTCTTGGCTAGATACCAAAAAGAGCTATTTTGGGGGTCAGTGGTAGAAGATCCATGGCATAGCCTACCCTCGGCAGACGCTGACACTGTGCCAGGAGCTCGGGTCACTGGTTCGTCCTATTGTGATATAGCGACCAGGTCGCTACAGTCCACAGAGGACAGTCCAAGATTTAGCGGCGAGTCAGCCCGCTCTCTGTATGCTCCATCGGCCAACCTGCCATCCTAGTGGTTTGCTTTAGTGCGGATACCAGTTTCTCAGCCACCCCCAGTTTACGAGTGGGGAAATCAAGAGACAGACCCTGAATCTGAGCCGAGGAGCTTCTGGACCATCCTCGTAGTGGACCACTTCCCTAAGAAGTTTTTGCTGGTTGTAGAACCACATTTTTTGTGCACCGGAATCGATCACCCTGTAAGAGTTTGAATGTTTCCGCCAGACCCTCTAGGCGACTCACTTCCATCTTCTCCACCAACGAGTGTCTTATCCCAGGAGCCAAGTGCATCTTGAAGGCATCGGCGAACAATGCCGTCTGGTTGATCTGGCTGCACTCCCCGTGGTTCGGCACCCTGAGTCACCTGGTCACCATAGGGCCTTCCAACGACAATGCGTTCAGAGTTTCCAATTACTCCGCTAGGTTATTAAGCAGGCTACCCCCCACGTGCATGTCCGTGGCTGGGGGCAGTGTGATTACCTCCTCTTCAGTGCGATTCACCGGCAACCCGACTCATTATGCAACATTTATGACATACCCCCGAGAAGAGTTGCTGTCAACATGACCGATCTGTCAGGAGGGAAAAATGAGCTGGAAATTCATGATGGGAACGTCCTCCCTGACGACATGCCACCACTACTAGACTCATCGGGGAGGGTTACTCATCAGAAGAGTAACCTCCTAGGTCTCCCTCCGCCCACTGAGGCACTAGTTCTATGCCAGAATCTCGGTAAGGGCAAAGAGCATGTCGGAGTTTTCAAGCACTCTGACTTTTCCGCTTTAGTGAAGAAGATGGAAGAGGACCTCGAGAAGGCCACATTACTCCAGCAAATTGTTGAGAAGAAAAACGTTGGTCAACGAACTCTTGGCTGAACGTGTTACAGAGCAACGACCCGACTACGGTGAGCCTAGGCCGGGGCAGCAGGGGTAGGAACAACTTCCCCTTGGCGAGTATCCCCCAGGCCACCCTGATCATCCCACTCTTGCTGACAGGGTGGAAGCCAGAGCTCATGGAAAAAGGGCATGGTATGTCTCTCCAAACCCTCCTGAACGGCGCGACAATCCAAGGAACCCCGCTTGGGCTCCCCCAGCCACCCCAAGGGTCGCTCCACCAGCCACTCCATGAGTCGTTGATCTTTTCAACCACATTGAAGAACCCGGAAACACGTTCGTGGTTAAGGATCCCCGTCAAGATAGGGATCCCCATCTAGATGATCCAATGGCGGCACTCATCGCCCGCCTAGAGGCATTGGAAACGTGACAGGTAGCAATCCCACCTGATAGAAAGCCTTACCCATCATGGGTGGATGACATGCCAGCACCTTCGGGTTTCGGGAATCCCACCTTCTCCCCCATTTAATGGGACGAGGGACCTACCACAGCACTTGACCAACTTTAACTCAAGGTGTGGGCCTATGCTAGGGACTCCTGCACAGCAGGAGCCACCATGTTCCGCTGTTTTGTTCAGACACTGGAAGGAACAGTATTCGTCTAGTACAGCCAGCTCCCCGTCAGATCCGTGACCAGCTGGGAGGACCTTCATAGAAAATTCCTCTACCATTTCATCTCTACCAACCAAAAAATGATCATCGTAGACCTCTTAAAATTAAAACAAAGGCTTGATGATAGACTCTTAGACTTTATCACCCAGTGGAAGGGGCTCACATACTCCCTTGACATGCCGCTGACTCATGAGAAATTAATGATGATGTGCATGGGTAAAGTCAAGACAAAGCTAGTTCCATCCCTAATCACTCAGAACTATCCAGGAGGGTTCTCAGACTTCTCAAATAACGCCCAGAACCTGGAGGAATCCCTGCAACAAGCCAGCCAGGCACGTCCGTAGCCCCCTATAATCCCTGTGAGGAGGGAGTCCAGCGCCGAGCCTGTCGTGGTGGCCCAAATAGAAGCCCCTAGAGAAGCTAGAATTGCTACCAGTAGCACTGGCCCCACAACATCGTAGAGGCCTCCACCTCAGGCATAGCTTCTGGCTCAGTAGTGCCCTCAGAATCAGCAACCTCCCCCACAGAATGCACCGCCACCGCCTAAGCGAGATAATCAAGTTCCACCTCCTGGAAAGCCCCTCTGGCCCCTCGTCAGGGCCAGGATTCTAAAGCCCCCTTCCCGAACAGAGGAAATTGGACCTACTCATTCAACAAGCATCAGGTCCCTGGTTACTTCTGCAGCGCCTTAGAGATGGGAATTGTATGCTTTCCTGAGTGCAGAAATCCAGAAGAGGTCAATCTCACTGATCTCCCCAACTGCTACCCTTATCACCGAATACTGGGGCACACCCTTAGGAAATGGTATGTGTTAAAAGACTGGATCCAAGACCATATTGACAACAACATAGTCAAGTTGGCCTCGACCTTAGCACAAGTGGTAGATGTTGTTGTAAGGCCAGATAGCAGTAGCGACGATGAAGGTGAGTGGCAGCAGGTTTATGACCGTGGGTCTCAGAAGTATAACCACTAGATGGAGTACAAAATAGTTTCTCGTGCCCATGGAATTATCTGTGCATGCCTAAATCAGCAAGAGCCTCCAGAAAATGTTTCTACAACTTCTGTTTCATTATCTCAGTCGGCCTCTTCCCAAAAGAGAAAAAATCGGCAGCACAAGAAAAAGCAACGCGCCCCACCGATATTGTCGTCTTCCCGAACACTCGGTGACTTTATTCCCCCAAAGATGGAGATCCCTCCCAAAATCTGCCCAGTGATGGATGGTTCTTAATGTGATAGTCAAGGGTATGCTTCAGTTAACACCTTCGAGTTGGTAAACCCCTATACTACTTCCGACGAGGGGGAATGCCATGAGAACCTCCCAAATGTCTCCAGTCGGCGCCAACGTCGGCGGAGCCATGACCATATGGGTCTTTGGGGCACATCAGTTGGAACCTCCAGCCAAGCCGTGCATGCCACTGAGACCAGACAGCAGTCCCGGCGTAGAACTCCACATGCGCAACCTCTTCATACGGTGTTGGCAAGCCCACCTCCACAACCATTTCTGCAACTAGATCAGGAAGAACCACTTTGGTCGTGTTGCGACCAGCCTCGCTTAGCTACAGGCCGATCTCAGCCATCCAGTCCTCATCCGGCAGCTACACTCCAGGATTTGACTACTGAGTAGTGGGATATACCTAGTACCATTCAGCCGATGGTCCGGCCAGTAGGGCCCACCATGCCTTCTATCACATAGCGGCTTCCTACAAGTAGAAGTTCGCACCTGGCATGGAAGTATGATGTTCTCAAGAACCTCACCGACATCCCAACAAGGCTTTCCATCCTTAAGTCCCTTCACCTGTCACTAGATATGCGTGATTCACTCACCGAGGCTTTAAGAAGCCCCATCCAGTTTGAGATAGAGGTAGCAGCTGCAGAGGACTTCCATGCTGAAACAATTGAGAATGCCGAATGCCAGGCCATAATTTTGTTCTCTAGAGAGTATGAAGGCTTCCCAATATAGGGGAACATCTGCCCACTGTATATCACCATCCAATTTAATGGCGTGGAGGTTCGTCGTTGTCTTGTTGACACCAGCTCCGGGATCAACCTTATCCCAACACGGACGCTACAGAAGCAAGGGTTATCTAAAGATGACCTAACTCCCTCTGATTTAAGAATCTAGGGATATGACAGGATAGAGAAGAACCTGATCAGCAAGATCCATTTGAAGACCCACTTCGTCGGCCTAGTTTCCAGCACCGAGTTTATGGTTGTCTCCCAAGATGTCGTGTACAATGCATTGATGGGTAGTCCATGGCTCCACCTGCACATGACAGTTCCCTCATCACATCACCAATGCCTCAACTACTCCCTTGATGGTCGATTGGGCGTACTCCAAGGTGATGCATCTCCTTTCGCCTCTTGTGAAGCCCGTTATCTGGACACTGACTATTACAAGAGTAAGGATAAACAAGTACAAGCAAGTGAAGTTGAGTTAGCCACGGTCACAACTGACACTTGGGCAGGCTTGAATAACACCTATGATTTCCTGATCCATCAGTTAAATGCCACGACCCCCGATATGGGGCAATGTTTTATTGTTTCTGGGACAAGAGGGAACCATGTTCCCAAATCCAAGCATCATCGGTAGATCACTTCGTATTCTTATACAAATTAGACCTCAATGATCTCGGAGCCTCCCACTCCCATCAGTTATCAGGGCATCGGGCTCATGGAAACAACAGTACGTCACACTTTTCTATTTCACCAGGCTAGAATAAGCTGACTCTGACTGACATGCCATTACTGCTTTGATATTATCAAGTGTGGCCCATTGGGGCCGAGACCAGATGTGATCAGATCGACAGCCTTCATTTCCATGGTCTCGGTGGCGCCGGAGTTCCCCAATGCAATAACCACTGCCGCTCAAGCCTATACCAGCCTCCCATCGGTGTTTGGTAACTCAGAAGAAACTTCCCCCATGGAAGATCCCTCCATAAGTGGATAATAGGATATAGAGGATTCTCCTCTACCTTTGAAGAAGGTGTTTCTGCCACGATCGATGAACTGGTACAGGTGAACCTCGGTAGCGAGACAGACCCGAGACCTAAATTGATCAGTGCCACCATGTCCCTCGAGGAGCAGAAATGGTAAATGGACTTCCTTAAATAGCACCATGATGTATTCTCCTGGAGTTACGATGAGATTCTAGGACTGGATCCTCAGGTAGTCGTCCACCACCTCGGTCTTCCGTCAAATCATTGTGGGTTCAAAAAACCTCCCAGAAAGATACACCCTTCTCACGGTGCCATGGTCGAGGCTGAAGTTGACAAGCTCATCAAAGAAAACTTTATTAAAGAGGTCCAGTACCCCAAATTTCTATCCAACATTGTGCCAGTCGGGAAGAAGAACAGATAGATCAGAGTCTGCATCGACTTCCGAGATCTCAACCGCCATTGTCCGAAGGATGATTTTCCCCTTCCAGTGACAAAATTTTTGATCAACTCTACAGCTGGGTTCTAATCCCTCTCCTTCGTGGATGGTTAATCTGGATATAATCAGACCTCGACGGTCCCCTGAGGATGAAGAGTATACCACATTCAGGGCACCCCAAGGTACTTTCTGTTACCAGGGTATTCCCTTCGGCCTGAAGAATGCAGGTGCCACCTATCAGCGGGCCAGGCACCGCATATTCAAGACAATCCTTGGGACACTAGTGGAATTATTTGTGGACAATCTGGTGGTCAAATCTCGCCCGCTCCAAGACCATCTTATGGGCCTTCAGAAACTGTTCGTCTTCCTCTATTCCCACTACTTGAAGATGAACCTGTTGAAGTGTGCCTTCAGGGTCACCTCTAGGAAGTTTCTTGGCTTTGTTGTCAGATACCGGGGCATCAAGATCAACCCAGAGAAGATCAAGGCCATCAACCAGATGCCTCCCCCAAGTAATATTCAGGAGCTTCGAGGTTTCCAAGGCCAATTAGCCTACATACGCCAATTCATTGCGAATCTGGCCAACAAGTGTAAGCCCTTTTCTTAGCTTATGAAAAAAGGCACTACTTATGAGTGGGATAAGGAGTTCTAGACCGCCTTTGGGGAAATCAAGAAATATTTGATCCAGCCTCCGGTCTTGATGCCACCTGTCTCTGGGAAGCTGTTGTTCCTCTATTCCCTACCCAGGAACGGTCCCTCGACACCCTTCTTTCCTAGAAGAACAATGAGGGGACGGAGAACAACCTCTACTACCTCAACCGCATTCTCCTCGATACGAAGACCAGATACTCCCCCATCGATAAGAGCTTCCTTGCGCTCATGTTTTCTGTATTGAAATTTTGATATTACCAGCAGCACCATAAGGTACAACTGGTGTCCGGAGTAGACCCGTTGAAGTATATCTTAGGTCGTCCCATGTTAACTGGCTGACTAGCATAGTGGGCGGTAATCCTCCAGCAGTTCGATATCAGGCTTTTTCCTCAGAAGGCTATCAAGGGATATGCATTGGCAGACTTTCTAGCTGCCCATACAAACTCTGTGGACCAGTCCCTAGACCTAGATTTTCCCGATAAGGAAATCCTCTTGGTAGATCATACCATCCCGTGTTGGAAGATGCACTTCGATGGTACCTCCCAGAGCCCCACCGGTTGGAGGATCAATGATCCTAGGCTCAATAGAGTGGGTCTTGGTATCATATTCATTACCCCAGCATAAGTCGTTCTTCCGTACTCATTCATGTTGTTAGAAGGCTGCACCAAAAATGAGGTAGAGTATCAAGCCCTCATTACTGGCCTCAAGATGGAACTCAAGATCGATGTGCCCCATTTTCATGTGAAAGGGGATTCTGAAATAGTCATCAAGAAATAAATGATCGATATGTTGTCAGAAAGCTAGAGCTCATACCATTTTTGGAGTGCACCATCCAGCTAATGGCTCACTTCCCTTATCGACCAAAGGTTACCCATGTCCCTCGGTCACAGAACGGTCGACCGGATGCTTTGGCCAGCTTAGATGCATCACTTGCAGAGCCCGAAGAGGACGATCTGATTATACATGTGGCACACTAGATATTCATTTCCCCCATCACCCCAGAGGATGATGACAGCCTGCGAGTAAGCCATCTTACTGCTGGATCCTCCATGTTAGGACCCCTAGGTTCTTTAGATTTAGTGGTTTAGCGACTCCCGACTGGAGAGCCCATTTTTTTGCGTATCTCCAAAATGATTTCCTCCCAACTTATCTAGCCGAGTGTGAGAGAATCTGATGCCACACGCTTCAGTTTACCGTCCAGAGCGGTCCCAGCCTTGAGCCAATCCTCTATAAGCACGAGTTTGATGGTGTTCTCCTCCATTGGATTCAGGGGGTTGAGATTCCAAAGGTCATGCACAAGGTTTACTCCAGTTCCTGTGGTGCCCCTCAGGTTGGACCAAAACTGTTTCACAAGATCCAGAGATTAGGGTATTTCTGGCCCTCCATGATCCACGACTACATCGAGTTCGCCAAGAGGTGTCATGCATGCCAAGTTCATGATAACTTCATGCATCAGCCACCATAGCCTCTCCACACTACCAAGTACTCTTAGCCCTTTTCAGTCTAGGGATTAGATGACGTAGTACCATATCTGTCGGCAATGGCTCTCCAATGCCGGTTCATTCTGACCACTACAGATTTATTTTCCAAGTGGGCAGAGAGAGTTCCGCTCAATGGAAGTCAAGGCTCGTTCTATCATGGACTTCATGAATTCTGATATAATCCATCGGTTGGGGGTTCCTCACACTATCCTCACCGATAATGGCACCAAATTCCGAGCATTCGAGTTGAAAAAGTTGTACACCAAGTAAAAAATCCACTCTAACCATACCTCCTGCTATCACGTGCAAGTGAATGGGCAGATTGAGGCGTTCAATAAAACCCTCTCTAATATTTTTCCGAAAATGGTTGGTCCGAACAAGAAGCTTTCACCGGATAATCTCCCCAACCCCCTCTGGTCCTATAGGATGATGACTCGTAATTCCATCCAAGTGACCCCATATTCCCTGGTTTATGGAACTGAGGTCGTCCTTCCCATCCAGATTCAGTTTCCCTCATTGCGCACAGCAGTCTATGACCTGCAAGTGCCAGATAGAGTGGATGAAATCCATCTAGTTGAATTGGAAGCACTTGACGATAATAGGCTTCGTGCCCTGCACAATCTAGAAAGGCATCAGAGCAGGATGGCTCGAGCCTTCTACAAGAAGGTTTGACTTCTCTCTTTCCTACAAGGCAACTTGGTGATGGCTCTATGAACACCAATGATACCTATTAGGAATCCACCCTAGTTGGAGCCCAAATGAGAAGGACATTTAATTGTTCATAAGGTTTACCCCAATGGAGCATACTCCCTGGTGACCATGGATGGTGAGCGTATAACTCCTCCCACCAATGTCATGTTCCTCAAGAAATACTTCACCTGAGCCATATGGTCTTGCACGACGTTAAACTGTATGATTCTGCATTACCTTAAACTATATGGTCCTACACGACATTAAACTGTATGGTCCTACAGGACCTTAAACTGTATGGTCCTGCACGACCTTAAACTGTATTGTCATGCACGACCTTAAACTGTATGGTCCTGCAGGACCTTGTATGGTCCTTCATGACCTTAAATTGTATGGTCCTACATTACCTTAAACTGTATGTTCATGCACGACCTTAAACTACCTTTTTTCCTGCACAACTTTAAACCACCTTTGGTCCTGCACGACCTTAAACTGTATCATCCTGCACAACCTGTGTGGTCCTGCACGACATTAAACTACATTTTTTCTTGCACTACCTTAAAATACATTTTGTCCCACATGACCATAAACTGCATGGTTCTGCACGACCTTAAACTACATTTGGTCATGTACGACCTTAAACTGTATGGTCTTGAATGACCTTAAACTATATGGTCATGCACGACCTTAAACTGTATGGTCATTCATGACCTGTGTGGTCATGTACAACCTTAAACTACGTTTGGTATTTCACGACCTTAAACTACATTTGGTCCTGCATGATCTTAAAATACAATTTGTCCTGCTTGACCCCAAATTGCATGTTAGTCCAGTATGACTTTAAACTGTACCGTCCAACATGATGTTAATCTATACATCGTCCTGCATGACGTTAAACTACACCTTCAAGAACTAAATGTGGCTTGATTCTCATCGTTATGGGATACATAGGACCGCTTGAACATTTAGATTTTGGGTCCAGCCCCATCTCTTAGAAATCTCATGGTCACCTAGGTCACTTGGCCTGTTACTCTCCATGAGAGGGATATATGGGTGTGGTACAGGGATACACCCTCCTTCGCATTGGGTTTGTGGAAATCTTGCCATGCCCCCCCCCCTTCTCCTTAGATTTCACCATCTCTTTGTTCTATAATCATCTTTGTGAATTGGGCGCTCCCAAGTTGAGCCCCTTGACCCTTTGTATTGGTTCACCAATGTGTTCAAAAGTACTCTGGTATAGGACTTGGAGTGTCAAATTCAACTTGGGAAAGTTCCCTTCCACTTGTCAAGCTTCATGTTCCCCTTCATTTGGGCCCCCATTATCTTTCACACCCGAAGTGAGCCCCAAAACAGTATAGATGCTAGGCCTAAGGGCTCTCCTACCGTCACGGTCCAATTCCATTGAGGGTTTCAAACAAAAAATTGATACAAATCCCGCGTTACGAACATGGTCAGTGGTCTATTCTCATTTGTTCATCCCCATTTTCAGGCTAACGTGACAAGATGTTGTGTTACGAACATGGTCAGTAGTAATCCTTCATCGCCATGCCATCCCCTTCAAGACTTGAATGTTGGTTACATGAATCACATTATGATTCCACCCCATCATGTCCAGGTGGAATTTTGACACTCTTGGCACTATCTCTTAGTGCACCTCTGCACGTCAGGGGGACAAAGCTACAATACGACGTCCTTCGGGGCTCCCACAGTCTGAGATCTATGACCATAAACTGAGGTATTCTCTAAGAACTATGTGTGGATCGATCCTCATCCCCATGGGATACGTAGGATCACTTGGACATCGCGTTTCCCGGTACAGCTCAACTGGAAGCTAGCTTCTCTTACCCCTTATCCTTTGACCCACGCTGGCCTCTTGGCCCGAGGCTCCTTTCCAAGAAATGTGCACGGTGATGATGTGGACCTTGTCCTTATTCACGTCGAGTATTCTTTATCATGTCATGCACATTAATTTATGTACAAGCCATATGACTTTAAACTTTGTTGTCTGGTCCTATCACATGACCCTAAACTATGATGATATCATCCCAGCTGCACGATGAAAAACGGCACTGCATTATAATGATAACATCATAGGGGTCATCATGTTGTGTATCGGTCATCCACCATACCATTTTTCAATGCATGTATATGGCTTGATCCTTGTGGAGATGCCATGAATTTCTACCCTAGGCCTATCATTTCACAAAAAAAACCATTCACCTTAAAGGACAAACAAGATACATCAAATACCAATACTTTTAGTGTGAGAGCCAGACCCGAACAGCCCTTTCATCCTTTTCACTGGTACCTTACTGTGCTACCTCTCAGAACTACATATGGATTGATTCCCATTCTCATGAGATACGTAGGAATGTCTGTGCACTACCCCATGGGCCCAACCTAACATTTTTTTTTGGTCCCTTGACCTAAATACTTCTCCAATGAACACATGGTAATCTAGACTTACGTCCTCATCTGCGTCAGGTTTCATAATCACCTTACCATGTGTCCCCTGCATTCCTTACCGGCCATTGGTCTAAGTTCTAAGACCCTAAACTAAAAACCTTTCCAAAACAACGTGTGGATTGATTCCCATTATTATGGGATACGTAGGAATGCCCAGACATTTCGTCTCAGGTCCAGCCCTGGGAATCACAAATCCCATCCCTTCTCACTATCAGCCCCTTGGTCTGACCCCTTAGGGAGTTGTGTAACTACAGAATTTTCTCTGAACAAGTTTAGGATTCCCCATAATGACTTTGGGAATCGACAGTTCCATCACCAGAGAGGTCCTCTCTCATAGTAGGAATGACCCAAGATCAGATTAATGCGCCCGCCTAATGTGCTTCCACTACGGTGGCATAATTTTAAGAGTGTTTGATTCTATTTGAACATACCACCACTTCACCTTCCATGCTTTGCATACCCTTTATTTGGACCCTTATACTCTTTCACGTCTGAAGGGACCCCCTAACAGCCTGGTCCCATGCTGTATCGGCTCACCTACCATCCTGGGCCAATGTTCCGTAAGACTTTGGAGAACACTTTGAGTCAGGTCATGTGTTTCGAACATGGTCAGCAGTCAACCCTCATTTATTTATCCCCATTTCAGGATAACGCAATAGGGATGCTGTGTTTCGAACACGGTCAACAATTGTCCTTCATTTCCACGCCCCTCCAACAGTATTATGAATTTGGGGTAATGTGATTCACATTATTTTCATTACCCTATGTTCAGACGGATTCGAATGCATCTGGCATTGCCCCTCTTTTGTTCTAGAGCACATTGAGAAGACGATAAATCAATTAGTCTAAGGTCCCCTTCCTTTTATTGGGCCTCCCTATTCTCCTTGTAAATAAGGATTCGAATCTCAAATGCCTGAAGTTTGGTTGAATCTCCTGAGATCAAACTAAGTGATAGTGTGAGCATCCCTGGTTTCTTACATCGGGTACGGCCCACGTGATCTTAGAAATGGATTGTTATTTATTTCGGGATTATGGATGAGAATGTTAAACCAAGGGAACAAGTAAATAAATTTGTCCATACATACAGTTCAAAATAAGAAGCAGTAAGGCGAAATAAGTTTGTGGGTTCGGTCAGAATAGGGCCCTTAAGGGTCGGCTTCCTGGATAGATCGTTCCAACACCGCTACCTTTGGGATGGTGGCCTCCAAGATTGCTTCCCGCCCCCTGAGGATCCTATCTTCATCAACAGCCGCGAAGCATAGTTCACTAACCCAAGCCTATTCCCACACCTGTTAAGTTTGAAGTTCATTCACCTGGTGACTCGCTTCCACTAGCTGTTCTTGGGCGTCTGCCAGCTGGTCCCTCAATTGCTCCATAAGCTCAGAACTATTTTCAATGAATATCTCCCTTTATTTCGCTTGTTCTTTGAGGTGTCTGACCTCTTTATCCGCCTTCAAAAATACTTGGGGACTCCCCAACTCATCCCGACACTGGGTGAAGTCGGAGCACCAGCTGCTCTCACACATCTTCTCAGCCATGTAATCATGGACCGTCAAGTGAATTCATTGAGAATCTTCCCCTCTAGTGCATAAGAAACACATCAAGGTGTTGAGTGAATCCATATGCTTTAGCCATTCCATCTGAGGATGACTGAGAAAACTCCTGATGCACTTCCACCCTTTGTGTCACGTCATTCGGCTCTCCTTGGCCACTTCCGATTCTGAATCATCAATTTCCTCGGGATCAGTAGGCCGATAGACAGGAAAGACAACCAACATGTTGGCAGCCGGTTCGTCCTTAGATATTCCTCCTAGGGGGATTGGCTATTCAGTGTCTGAGCGATCATCCTCTCTCGCCTTGACCCTTGGGGCACCTTTGTCAACTACCGGTCATGCCCTGATAGTAGTGCCACTGATATCTGCTGCTCTTTGCTCACTAATTGTCGGTGCCGACTCGGTTTGGGAGGCATGTCCTAGATAGGGCGGTACATTTTACATTGATTCTCTTGCAGATGGTCCGAGTTCAGTAGCCCGATAAGCCTCCAATTCCATGATCACTGTACATACAAGGAGCACCCTAATCAATTGAGTCCTCTAATGGTAAGTAACAGTATCAAAGCATGGAACTTACAGGAACTTAAGGCACTAGCCTCCAGTGCTCTGGCCTCTACAAGAGCTATCATAGTGGGGGATCCCTCAGCACTCGTCGGTTCGATAATGGGAGTTGGTTCCCCACCTTGTTCCATTGGTGCTCCCCCCCCCCCTCCTTCGACTGGAGACTCTTGATCAACACCAATATTCTCCTAAGTAAGATAAGGAGGATGGATTAAGGATTGCAAAGGAGAGCGGATAAAAGGATGAGAATAGATCAGGGTTGAATCATAACTTGAGTAGGTCAGTTACATCCATGTCATAGTCGACGATCTCTCCACTCTCTCAGAGACTCCCTTGGTGGGACACCCCTTGAGACCCTTCACCTTCGGGCTCATCTTCTCCTTCACCTTCTACTCCTGCCTCATCCTATCCTATCTCGCTACCCTCCATCTCATCATTGTCGTCATCATCCTCTAACAACATTCTTTCCGGATCATGCTCCTGGCCGAGCATCATAAAGAGAAAGAAGGATACTCACGCCGACCTCGTTGGTGTGCGTACATGCCCATGGTCGTCATATATGCATGCCGCTGAAAAAAGTTAACTCTGTCGACAATCCGGACAAGCCCGGCTTCTAGAATCTTGATCCCATCTCGCACTATCTTCTGCCAGAGGGCTTCAGTACACATCGACTGTCGAAGGGTTAGCCAAACCAACCATAGTGTAGGGAATATTGTGTCATGAGAAGGTTGAAAAAGATATCTTATTTTCTTCCTAGGAAGTTCTCTGTTCACTCCATGGGGCCCTCCTCCTCTAGGCGACGAGGGTGTGGCCACACCATACGACATCCCAACTGCTGAAGTCCCAGACTGTGCTGGCCTCATTGCCCGACGTTCTTCCAATCTTCCACCTCTAGAGGCACTCTGCCTACTTTCTTGCCACCCGATTACCACACTGGTGACCTTGAGTTTCCGAACTCGCTTTCACAAAATCCCCTCAGGGTATACTATGGCCCAATGTTCGGCATACTCGGTTGAGAAGCTAGCATCAACTCCATTGGGAGGAAAGGTGATGACGTCGCCGGAGCCATAAGTCATGGACATCAGCCACATTTGGAGAAGAACAAATGGATGCATTATTTCCCCAACATATGTGTATACTTCTTTTTGCATCCACTGGAGGCACCCAAACAGCCTAGAAAACCTAGACGGCATGAAAGGCTCTTAGAAGATCTTCCCATCAATCTGATATACAAGCACCCCACCTATGATGCTCTGTAAGTACTCCCTCTACTCCAGTGAGCCTTGTCCATTTTCTATCATCTGGCTAGTTTGGGTGGATAATGGGTTGAAAGTGAAGTTGGCATGATTACCAATTATGATCCTTACTCCCTCTTCATGGAGCGTCAGTGGCATGATCCCAGCAATGTTCAGCAGGGAAGGTCGCATGCCATTACCTGGATGACAGATGGGATTCGGGAAGGTATATCTACCGCAATGAGCCACAACCCAGCCGTAGAAGATCTGGAAGGGTACAAAGATTCTCATGGGTGAACCCCCTCTCGAGATGCGTCCCAAAATGGCGTACAGACGAGCTAGCACAAGGACCCCCAGATTGAATCTTTTATTGGTAGCCATGATTCCAGCCATCACCAGGGTTGTTGGACGAATGCCCATCCTTGCATCCCTCACCGGCAAGAGAAACCTACTCAGGAATGTGGTGACGAATCCAGCATACCAAATATTCAGGTCCCAACTATCGTTTAGGTTGTATCCCCACTACTGGTAGTTCCCCACCTCCAAGATCCTCTAGTATGATCCGATCTTTCTCCTCTATGCCATGGTTGGACACCATCTCCCTCTCCCAAGAATCTTGACTACTGGATCCCTCTCCAGGAATAGGCTAAACCAGTCCTTGTAAGAAATGTCTTTCAGAAAATACTTGACCCCCAACCTCTCTTTGGGCATCTTCAGTAGGTGCTACATCATTATGGGGTTCGGGATCTGTCACCCAAGGTGTTACTTTTCAGGAGTAATTCATTATACTGATGCCCCTCTAGAGGGATAACCCCGATGCAGTGGATGTCCCAAAGACTGATACCACCTTCCCCATGATGAAGGTGGAAGGTATTGATATCGGGGAACCATCGAGTGAACATCTCTGTCCAGAGCTCAGGCTGGCGGTATAAGTCACATGTATGGTGAACCCAATATGCCCTAGACCATTCACTAGTGAAGTTACCTCCGGACCGTAGGTCCCAGTCCTGCCCCTAGCCTTTAGCCTCGTCAGTGACACTCAGATGAAAGGTGCTTGCGTAGAGGGTCGGGGAGCTCTCTGCAACAGGGTCACTCCCTGAAATGGTCCTAGTCCTAGGATTTAGGATGTAAACTTCCATATGCCTGGTCTCTCTGGCAAGATGACAGTTATCAGTGATGTTGTATTGAGGGAGGTCGTCCTCACGGGTCACCCATGACTGCGGTGTATCCACCTCAAAACCCAGAAAAGGGACCTCCTCCAGAATGCCAAAGTCCCATAGTGGAAGATTGTTGGATAGGGCATACTCTTTTTGGGAAGGGGTTATCATATTGAAAATGGTATGGTTATTGGAGACAATCCTTTTGGCGTCGTAAACCTATGGGTTGGAAAACATTTTAGCCCTTCGAGCAGCGGCTTCTCCCTCATCAACATGATTTGTGGCCATCTCCTTCTGACAAGTGTTTGAGTAGCTGGCGCAGAATATGAGAGGGTGGTGAAAAATGTCCACGTTCTTCACGAAATATCTGACTGTGGCACGAAAAACCCTGGGTTTTCATGTAAAATGATGCCTGATCTTGGTGGAATTGCGCGTAGCCGGAGTGGTTTTTAGCGCAGGGCCAGAGGCATTTTCGTGCATGAGAGCTCAGAGCTTGACGCGCAAGGAAATTCGTACGGACCATGGGACCCATGAAGGATTTTATAGGCAAAGCCAGATTTATGCTCCCGCATGAAAAGTGGATTCCGCGCCCCCTTGGGTTTTGCACACCGCTCTAGGTGTTTTGTGCGCATAGACCCCATAGAGTTTTGCATTTCGGTGTTTCCCTCAGAATCTGACCGTTGTGACCCCTCGCCCACCCAATTCTGAGGGGGGGGGATTTTTAGACACTAAAAAGCACTCAGATGCTGAAGAAGGTTTCCAAATGACAAAGCAAAGTCATATTTGGATCTAGGGACCCAGTATGCGGTGCCCGGAGGAGTCGCGTGAAAACAATTCTTCATTTTGCAAAGAAAATATGTCATGTGCGGAATGTTCTAGGATTCGCGAGAGTTCCTCAGCATGGACGGGGAAAGATTTCGTGCCCACACCCCGCACGGTTTATATTTCATGCCGCCGACATCGGCGCACAATTATTTCTCGCTGAACTATTTTCCGCGCCCCCGGATGCCTATAAATATAAGGCAACCCATTCGACTTCTGGACTGAAGAATCTGAACCAGCTCTCATGCGCGAAATTATCCTTCCACTCATGAAAAGAAGGCCTTCATGTACGGTTCTTTTCGTTCCAAGTCACCCTGGGGTCTGCCTTCACATGAGATCACCTTAGTTTAGACTGAATTATGATCCCTTCGAGGTCTTCCCCCTGCACGTAATCCCTTCCACTTGTGTGCAGTCCGGCCAATTGCGTGCAATCCCCTTCAATTGCACGCACCCACAGCCATTGTGTGCAATCCCCTTCAATTGCATGCACCCCAGCCAATTGTGTGCAATCCCCTTTAATTGTGTGCACCCCAGTAATTGCATGCAACCTCTCCAGATTGTGCACAATTCGTACTCCTTGCGTGCAATACTTTCTATTTGCATGCAAATCCTCAGCTCCATTTATGCCCGATCATCACTGATTTCATGCCAGGGTGATGTTTTTCACACAGGGCTACTTATTTCATGCGCAAGCCTCAATGGTTGCGCAAAATTCCCCAGGATGCCTCTCCTCGGTGCTCCCCAGGTTTACATTTGCGCTAGTTCTTGACGCCCTACTTATGGATGCCATTCACGGGCCTCTCTGACCCCCAAACATCCACGTCATGCACTGTTTTCCCGTACTACCTTCTATACTCATACGAAATAACTTCAAAGTCCCCTGGACGATACCGCCCGTTGTGTTGCTTTGATTCATGCTTCTTTGCATAGGCACGCTAACAGATATTGCTTCTTCACATAGCCCTGCTAACATGGACCCCGCGATGGTTCACTTTATAACACCCCTTCAGTACGGAGTTCTCGATGCCTTCCCTTCCACAAGGGGCATAGGGTACCAGTTATGTAAGTCCTTGGGGTGTGGAGTGAACTCGCCTCATCCGAGCTGGAGGACTTTAAACTTCCAAGAACCATCATCCTCAGCACGTGACATTAAACTGTGACCTAGCCATGTGCCTCGCACGCAGGGTCCCCCCGCCTGGGACATTCTCCATGCCCACTCGTCTCCATGGGGATGGGATCACCCCTCAAAGGGGATGATATCCTCCTTATCATAGTGGAGTTTTTCCACGGGGATAGGGTAGCCGTCTCGGTGTAAGACCCTATCTTTTCATGAAGGAGGCAGTATCCATGCTCCTCCATTCATCTTCAGTCCCTAGGGCCAGCAAAGGGCGTTGTAGGGAATGTGGATCCTCCTCTCTTAGGTCCCAAATCCCTCTCCCACTGCGCTTTGTCACCTCGGCCCACCATCCTCGAGTAAGTCTCAACCCCTCTGGGCTACTAACCATGCATAAGCCCATGTTTCCTCTTTGGGCCGCTCCGCGCGTAAGCCCCTCTGCACTTCCCACGGATGCACCTTTCACGACGTGATTGTCAGGTCTCTGTCATCTCTTGTTTCTCACACCGAGCATGACCCACGTGGGCTTAGAGTGAGCACCGACCATGACAAACCACCTTGGGACACCTCAGAGTGTAAGCCCCAACCCATCCCAAACTATGGGGACTTTGATCCATGTCAAGGCATGGTACGTAGGAAGCCTCCACGAGGTTCAAGCCCACTACCACCACCTTGGGCCGCCTCAGAGTGTAAGCCCCAACCCATCCCGAACTACGGGGACTTTGATCAATGTCAAGGTATGGTACATAGGAAGCCTCCATGAGGTTCAAGCCCACCACCACCACCTTGGGTCGCCTCAAAGTGTAAGCACCAACCTACCCAAACTATAGGTACTTTGATCCATGTCAAGGCATGGTACGTAGGAAGCCTACACGAGGTTCAAGCCCACCACCTTGGGCCGCCTCAGAGTGTAAGCCCCAACCCATCCTAAACTACGGGGACTTTAATCCATGTCAAGTCATGGTACGTAGGAAGCCTTCGTGAGGTTCAAGCCCGCCACCTTGGGCCACCGTAGAGTGTAATCCCCAACCTACTCAAACTATGGGGAATTTGATCCATGTAAAAGCATGGTACATAGGAAGCCTCCACGAGGTTAAAGGCCACCACCTTGGGTCACCTAAGAGTGTAAGACCCAACCCATCCCAAACTACGGGGACTTTGATCCATGCCAAGGTATGGTACGTAGGAAGCCTCCACGAGGTTCAATCCCACCACCTTGGGCCACCTCAGAGTGTAAACCCCAACCCATCCCGAACTACGGGGACTTTGATCCATGTCCAGGAATGGTATGTAGGAAGCTTCCATGAGGTTCAAGCCCACCACCGCCACCTTGGGCCACCTGAGAGTGTAACCCCAACCTACATGAACTACGGGGACTTTGATCCATGTCAAGGCATGGTACGTAGGATTCCTCGACGAAGTTCAAGCCCACCACCTTGGGATGCCTCAGAGTGTAAACACCAACCCATCCCGAACTATGGGGACTTTGATCCATGTCCAGGCATGGTACGTAGGAAGCCTCCATGAGGTTCAATCCCTCCACCACCACCTTGGGCTGCCTTAGAGTGTAACCCCCAACCTACCTGAACTACGGGGACTTTGATCCATGTCAAGGCATGGTAGGTAGGAAGCCTCCATGAGGTTCAATCCCACCACCTTGGGCTGCCTCAGAGTGTAAGCCCCAACCTACCCGAACTATGAGGACTTTGATCCATGTCAAGGCATGGTATGTAGAAAGCCTCCACATGGTTCAAGACCACCACCTTGGGCTGCCTCAGAGTGTATGCCCCAACCTACCTGAACTACGGGGACTTTGATCCATGTCAAGGCATGCTACGTAGGAAGCCTCCATGAGGTTCAATCCCACCATCCACATGGACCCCAAGTCCCTATTCGCATCGGTTCACTGACTCCAACACCTTAGACCGCCTCAAAGTGTAAGCCACTTTCCATCTAAACTACGTGGTCTTTGATCCATGTCAAGGTATGATACATAGGAATCCTCCAAGAGGTTCAAGCCTACCACCTGGTCATTCTGACCCCCTTTACATCAATTCTCCCCCATCCCACATGACATTAAACTGTATTCTCCATCCAAACTATGTGGTCTTTGATCCTTGCCAAGTTAAGGTACATAGGAAGCCTCCACTAGGCTCAAGACCATCACTCATGTCTCATCCTGATCTCTCCCGCGAGCCTATGTGTCTCGGGAAGCGCATGCCCCAACCCAGAGGTTCCACTTCTTCTGGGTACCATCCAAGCATCCATTCTTATGGGTCGCCTCCTTAGGCGTCTCATTATCTCATTGAACTACGTGGACTTTGATTCCCTGTCACAGGGATACATAGGAAGTCTCTTCGATGCTAAATATCAAAACCACTATCACCTTCATGATGGTTCCATCTCATTCTCCCTCCACTCCATTCAACCTTCCATCATCCATCATGATTCTTACCTGGGCCGCCACATCCCAGTGAGATCATGTCAGCCCCATTCTCTATTCCTACTGACAGAATTCGGGAAGTCGCCAACATGTTGGCCCCAATATCGTTGTTCCCTCTAGGGGGTTCCTCCATCTGATCCACTCTAGTCAGTGTTTCGATCAGTTTGGTTCGTCTCCACTGGACGTCAAACTTGCGGCATGCCCTGTGTTAAACATGGGGAGGTGAGGAAAACCTCAGATACATTCCCATGGAATATGATTCCTTGTGTTCGATGTGGGATGCTTTGGGCTTACGCACCCTTGAGAATACCTATAATAAGAGACAGAAGATGGACATGCCAATCCCCTTGCGTCCAGACACGCCAGTGATGCCCAATGTGACTACTCCCCTAACTGAAGGTTGCTGCCCTGACCGGACCCCTTGGAATGTCCTGACAGTAGCAGCGTACTTAACTGGTGTCCATGAAGATATAGTGCCAAGAAGAGTTTCACGAATAATGTCTTAAGTATATAAGGGAGACCTGGACTAGGTGACGAGATCCGTAGAGGAATCCACGGAAGGAAGGACTGACATCCCATCATCTTGTTTCGATCAAGGAGGAGATATACCTGAATAAGGAGTGGATGTCGCCCGCCTTTGGAAATCAGGAATGCGGGGAAACAGCTACGTGTCCTCTACATGATGGATGCACACGCCATGTTGAAATCTTCAGAAACAAGATCATTTAATTCATAAAATAAAATAATACTTTCCATCCAACATGGGAAGCATCGACTAAATTAAAATTGTCTATCATTATTTTAAGATTAAAAAAAAGATATAGACATTAATTAGATAAATTTAACATATGATGAATATATATCAATTCATTAGTATAAATATAATTCTATAATACTACATAGAGTGACTATGAAATCCTGGAAGAAACACTGAGAATAGGAGAATTTTAATCAATCATAACATTTAAAAAAATATGAATTCATTGGATAAAGTGAGTGTTTCTTATTCAAGATGATAATGATTATGTATTTAACAAAAAAAGAAATCAAAATAGCCCCAAAATGTTTTTATCCTAGTAAGAAATGGTACATCACTTTTGTGAATTGTATTGTCTCTAACATATATCTTCTCACACATTTAATAATGGTAATCACATTGTAAATGGGAAGGAATCATTATAAAAAAAATAATTGAAATAAAAAAAATTATATATGGATCACATTTATTTAAAATGATGTTTTTTAGAATAAAAATGATATAGAAAAAGACATTGGATGTATTTTTATTAAACTAAATATTATTCTCATTTATGTGGATAATTATACTTCCAACGACAATGCCTTTTTTCTACCTTAATCAGTAAATTCTATCAATTTTTTTGTCCACGCCTCTTTCAATGATTTACCAATATATTGTATTAAAAAATCATTCCATATCATAATTCAATAGAAAAAATATTATTGTTCACCAAAATTTTATATCATAGCAACTAAAATACTCTCTGACCATGCCCTTTATTTCAAACCCATTCCATATTGATTTAATTGTTTCTAAATATTGACCAAAAATTTATAAATTAAAATTTATAGAATTGTAAGATATGTATTTTATTCAATATTGTGAAATTAAGTTATTTTCATAACTTTTATCTCAAAAAATCTTACCAAATTTAATTAAGTTTATCCAAATATATCCATTCTTCAAATTTTGACTCTTGTATTTTAAATATCAATAAAATCCACCTGAAAATATCTTTTAACTATTTTATTTAAATTATAATAAATCATATAAATAAATAATTAGAATTTAGATTTATTTTTACTAATATATTGAATTATAAATTATTTAAACAAATCAATAATTAATCATCAAATAATTTTTGTTATTAAATAGAAAAATCTTCATTCTCATCATTTAATTATGTCAAAAAATGTTATTTGTATCAATAATATGGTTCATAAAATATTTATAATAAATATAACCATCATATATAACTTATTTAGACTTAGAAAAATATTATTAATATTTAAAACAATTAAATTAGTACTTTTTAGACTCAAATTTAGTGGAACACAAAATTTGTAATATTTAATTTAATGATTACAAAAAAGTTAAAAATAGAAATTCATGTTTAGAAACCATTAAAAAAATTAGAAAGTAATAATAAATATTTATAATCATTTATTTAATTTTATAATACATGAAAAATTAATTGATCAATATTAAAATACAACATTCAATAAGACAATTTCTATCTCACACGTCTCAATAAAAATGTAATTTTAGTATGATGATACGCTAAAAAATCAAGACCATCATGTCTCTTAAGATACTTATAATAATCTATTGATTATTTAAATTATGTATTTATTATTTTATATTTATATTGACAATATATACACCCATATATATATATATATATATTACTTCATGGGTTTTCAAGATCCCTAAAATATATTTAGGGCTTCTGAAAAACTAATCTAATACCATTCTAATTTAATGAACATATACATTGTTCATAAATATCTAAAAATAATATGATAATATCCATTCATTATTATGAAACCCAATACTACATTGTTTTTAAAGTATTATTAAGTTGTAAAAATATATTTTTACTATCGTGAAAGAAACATGAAATCGATTTTCCCAAGTTCACTATGCATGAAATCCAAAACTATGAAGTCTAAAAAAATAAAGAACAATTAAATGTACATTAAGCCATTTATGACTCTATAAAATCAATAAAAAATTCTGGATAAATACACCTTGTAGGTATCCAACAAACTCCCACCTTCGAAGTGTATCCATGAGATAACTTGAGTCACCCATCGTATGTATAAGATAATACATAACCACAATAGAATGTGAAATGCATACAATGTAAATTAGAGGATAAAAATGAGATCATTGATACCATGACATTTTATATTAATAAATAAATATCTAAAAAACAATATTATATCCTTTAGAATCCTTTAGAAAATCCCTCAAGGAGTCTCCTTGAGTAATTATTCATTTATTCATGGGTTAATTACACATGTCATAAAAAACCAACCTGTATTAACAAACTAACTATAACCTAAGCTGATCTAAAACATGGATTGAAGGGAATTCCTGATCCCCATGGGATGAAAACAATTGCATGGGCATAAGGAAATGATTTTTGGAATGATTTTTCCTTGATATAACACAAATAGGATAACATCAATAAGAAAACATTGGTATGCCAAAACAAGTTAATAGAATATAAGATATTAAAGGAAGGAAATTTAAGTTCCAAAACTCAAAAAATGAAGGTTAAAAAGTACATCAATAACTCATTTCCACAAGATATATAGTAATGTACATTTTCCCTCATTATGAAAACATGAAAAACCACTTCCATTGTATATTACATTTCTTTTACATGCAATAGACTGAAAATGATATATAAACACAAGAATGTGAATATTGGGTTTGAGAAAAAATCCCGGAAGTATCCCACTAAGTGTTTCATTTGAAAAAAAATATAATATAAACCAATTATTCTAATGAAAACAAGGTCAATTATTGAGATACAAATTTACATTATTTTTTAAAAAACATTGAAAATCACCCATTTTTATAGTATATAAAACATACTAAGAACTCAATTTTCATTTAATTTCTATAAACAATCCAGACATACATGTAAAATGTAATAATCATGTAAAGAATCAACTTAGGTTAAAATAAATTCCATCTCAGGGAGGATCCTCATTCAATTCATGTTATTTGTTTTCCACCATGTGTTCATGTTACCCTAGAAGAACATGTTTATGGGGTAAGAGTTCACTCTTTGGAATCGATCCTTTCACATATTTGGAAACCTAGTGCACACATTACCCTAAACAATATAATTAAGAGGAAAGATTTAATACCCAAGGATGGATCCCTACCTCATCATTGATCACATGTGGATTTTTTATATTAAAATTTTAAATGGTCTTTTCATCACGGAAACCCACAAAACATGATTCAGAAACATTTCAAATAACAATTTCATAGTAGAAATCCATTTTCATAAAATGTTACCAAAACCAACACATTTCACAAGTACCCCCTTAAAAATTATTTCAAAATAAATTTTCCTGACAAAACTATAAAATGTGTTTTCCAACCATTTAGAACGAAATTTTAAAATGCAAGAAAGTACAGTTCATAGGATAAAACCAATTCATGAAACCACCTACCATGGAATACCTATAAAAATAAATACTTGTATGGAAAAAAATATAAGATGAATTGAGGGTCCCCTAAATTGAGAAAGTACCCTATGGAATTAATTTACAATTAAAAATATCCAAATTATCACTTCCAATAATGATGGAATCCAAATAAAATACATACTACAAACACTCCTATAAAACATACCAAGGGGTTGGAGATCTAGAAAAAAAATTTAATTACACAATTGTTCTAAAAGGGATATAGTTATAAACCCATATCCAAAAAAATCACATCATTGGAATGATTATTCCATAGATATAAATAATAATAATTCAAAAAATAGGAAGATTCATGAACAAAACATCGACCGACTTACCATGAGAGGGCCATAGCTTCAATTGACAGTTCCTTCTACAAAGGAATTGTGATGGGAGAGTCAAATTTTCCCAAAGAGAGTTTCTAAGTTCAAATGGTTTGATTTATATTCAATGTAGAAAGTTTAATGAATTATAATGTAGATATTGGGGCATAAAAATTGATTCTGGACATACATTCCATCCCCAAATGGTGCCACTAGCTACCCAATAACCCACCACCGACTGGTCGTTGGTAACCTACTTGCAGGAGAGTGGTTATAGTATAATATTGTAGTTACTTCCATACCTCATCACTTACACAATGTCCCTAACTAGCTTACTGGTATTCTATCTGCATCCTTGATAGATTCATGTTCAATCCCACACCCTACGAACTCCTCAAAAATCACCCATAAACCCTCTAATAAAATAAATCTAAATATATATAGGAATGAAACAATGAAATAATTATAAAAAAAATATAATTACATACCTAATAAATGAGGATGTTACAATTTCCCATACCATTTTTTCTTCCTCTGGAAAGCTAAGTTGAATAATATTGGTCCATAATGAGTTGTGCTTATTTCTCCATCAATATCAAATCCTTCTCAAAAAGTATCCTTATAATTAGATCAATGTGACCATAGGTCTCTAACCAATATTTTATACATTCAATATAGAACCACCTCTTGAGAGCCAAAAACTCCCAATGATTTTTTGGTCACAAAAATATCAGGTTCTATATCAATGTCTTCCCAATTTATAACATTATACAGGTAAGGATGGAACATTTTCAGTCAAGACATGTGGAAGATTCTTTGGATCATAGAACAATTAGGTGGTAAATACAAGAGTTACTCCACCTTTACAAGTTGTTCAATGATTTCAAACAGTCTCATATATCTAGGAGGAATCATTCCTTGTCTTATGTACCTTCGATGACAAGACTAGGGTGAGACTTTCAAAAAAAAGTCACCAATGGAGAACTCAAAAGTGTGATAGAGATGATTTATATAAGAATTATTATGACTTTGAACCTTTAATAAATGTTGATAAATCAACTAAACCTTATTCATTGTATCTTGAACCAATATTGGTCCTATCTAGAATCTTTTCAAACTTCAGATTATCAATGGTGTAAGGACACGTGTTTTTACAGACTATGGTTTTGAGAATAAATTTGAATTTTTTCTATTATATTCATATAAGGGGTAAAACAGCCTTTCCACCCAAGAATATGTTCTCATATTATTATTTTGATTACTCCATTGTTTTGGAAATAGGGATTTTACCCTAGGATAGATGTTTGGTAGAAATATGAGCCATTCTAATTTTAATAGAATAATTAATATTTAATATTTAATAAATTAAATATTAATTTATTCATGCTAGTTCATTTGGTCGTATCATTTTAATAGAGCATCATATTGAGATTTTTTCTCCTTCGCTGAGTCCAGAATGGAAATTTTATCCTAGGTGAGGCATAAATGCTTGTTGGGAACTAAGGTCAGCCGGGGACCCTTTTTCTTTTCTTTTCTTTTTCTTTTTTTTATTCTTTTCTTTTCTTTCCTTTAATTTTCTTCCAAATTCACACAGATGCCTCCATTATCTCCTACTACTCCACTCAACAAAGAGAGAAAAGATGGATAGAGAGAAAGAGAGAGATTGGGAATGGAAGATAGGTATCATATTGGAGCTCTTGATGTGCTGGATCGACGTGTGGCACCCGTGGACCGCAAAATCGAATGAAGATTAGGACTTTTCCACCCAAAAGTAGTAACATTTATTTTTTTACTATAAAATCCATTTATATTTTTCATTTTATAAATCTATGCCCCTATTATACTTTTATGTGGCCCTTAGTGGCCGAATCAATTTTTTTGGGGATGAAAACATGGGTTTTGGGAGATCTGAAGGTTTTCTATATGGGAAAACCATGTTACAAGACCTGTAGTCTTGGTTTAATTGTCGTGTTATCTTAATATTCAAGGAATATGAATTTTTGGGAGTACACACAATGTATAGGGTCATACACGCTTTTTACAGTACTCGACCATGTAGCCGAGTACCTGGCCAGGAAAACCCATGTAGGGGTACATGGATGTATAAAGTACACAACCAGACCCCATGTAGGGTAGAATACTATATATAAGTACATATCCTATCCAAGTATAATGTCATAATGATTAAAGGATATGGTCATCTAACCAATGTAGGGTACATTCCATGTTCTTCCCTTACACACCGTGAACCTGAGGCATTTACATGCCTAGGACAACAAGAATACACGCCCATGTGGCGATCTGAGGTTACACATTGTGTATGATCTCTACATGTTATGTACTCCACCCTTGGTACCCTTGGAGGTTATTTTATTATTTTATACACTGGTGTCAGAATATAAGCTGAGAGTAGTCCATTATGAATAGTTTTCTGCATAGATCGTGATGGTGAAATACATGGATCATTCTAAGGACTACTAATGGGTTTTTTGGGAATCTATATAAATAGAGAGGTTCTTCATCCAATAATTGAAAATAGTCATCTCTTTAGAGATATACTTGAATGGGAATGATAGGTTGGGTGTTTGGACCAACCTAGTTTGAGACCATAGATTATAAATGTGATGAAACTCATCTTTCATTATCAATGCCTTTGTAGATATCCTATGAATATGTATCCATTTGTAGATGTTCCCCTCTATCCTAAGAGGACATGAGACCAGTTACTTTTGGGGATCCCCTGAGGGATGAATTTTCTTAAGAAACGACTTAGGGATTCCCATGTTGGATCTCTTTACATGTGTACCATTCCTGAGGATCCCTTGTAGGATGCCTCCATTTTCTTTTCATTCCTAAAGATCCCTTGTAGTATGCCTAAACTTTCTTACTGTTTAAGGATCCTGTGTAAAAATCCTCCTTTACCTTACTACTAAAGATCCAATGTAGGATGCATCTTCTTGTGTTTAGACCTTGAGGATCCTAAGTAGGATGCCTCTTCTATGTTTTTTCTTGAGGGAACCAACAAGGTCCCATTATTGAATTACCCTGAGTTGTACATCAGGTTTGGGTAGAGATTGTGTTTGGGTGTAACCATAGAACATATACTGTACTTTTAATCCCTCAGGGATATGAGAGTAGAGTTCGGTTGGGTATTAGGGTCAGCCTCACTTCTTCTTTTTTTCTTGTTTGACAAGTTTATTGTTGATTCTATAGTTGTTACCAGAGGTGCTTCTTGGTTGGTGATTGTTAAGCCTGACGCAAGGAATTTTTTATTCTTTAAGGATGATTGCATATTCTTCCTCAGATCTGTTATGTTTTTTGGGATTCCTATATGTTCTTACCTGGGATATAGCTTCTAATCCTTGTTATTAATTATATTTACTGGTATACCTAGAGGTACTACATAGGAATTGACTTTTGACACTAGATGTATATATACTGTGATATATATTTTGTTGGGATGAACCGTGGTGTTTCCTAGAATCTGGATATTGAGACTTATTTTATGTATATAAGATTACATGGATGAGATCCTCATATCTTGATGACATGTAGGCCTTTATTGATACATTGATTCCCATTTTTAAGAATGCCTTAGACGGACTCATAGGCCAGATGATATATGATTAGTATGAGTATGCTCTCCTCGATATGGGCATGGAGACCCAAGAATCATGGAAAGATTAAGCTCTTCAAAGTGGTGAGGATGAGTTTGATCCTTTCAACCTATTATCTAGATGATTATGCTTTCCCATACTAGTTACAAGACTCTAGGTGTATAGCATGATGTCTCACCAGTGAGTTCTTTCTTTATTCTGGCATGGAGACCCAAGACTCGGGGTAAGATTACAATCTCCCAATTGGTGGGGATGATTACGATGTCCTCGGACTATGATCAGGATGATTACACTCTCTGAGATAGGTTTTGAGACTTGAGGGGTGTTGCATGACATATCACTAGCGAGTTATCTCTTTAGAGATCACCTAAGGTAAGACCCTTAGGGTTCATCCAAGTTCCAAATGTCATGACCGCCTATGGACCGAGACTTAGAACTCAAAAATTGAACTGGATTTATAGGCCAGATATGCTTGGAGACTAACATTGTGACCATTTATAAGATGTTCTAATGTACTCCCTAGAATCCTTATTTATAATTATTAGAGGTGAGTATGGGTGATCTCATGTGTAGGATGAGTATCCGCCTATAGTGACATAGCTTGCTCAGAGATAATTTCAGCATTGGATGAAGAAGGTTAATGTCAATTGGGATTATGAACCTAGAGACTGATTTAATGATACACGACATGACCAACACGATGTCTAGATTAATTTACTAGTACATTATTTCCAATCGATCGGGATTACAGACCCAAGGATAGATGGTAGATTGGTTTTTAGGTTATTTGATCTCACATATCAATTAATGTTAATATTTATGTATGTATATATAGGTATGGGACTATAAATGTATAAGTATATAGATATGGACATCCTTGGTGGAACATTCCTAGTTGAGAAGAATTATAGACCCAGGGTTCAACTATGGTTTCACATTGATTGGTTTCACTTACCTTTTCTATTGTGCCTCAACTTGGCTGGGTAGGTTACTTTTCCAAAAACTTATTGAAGAACTTTTATAGGTTTCTTTTTAGGGTGGCCTACTGATATAATTTCTCACCCCTTCTTTCGAACCTTAGCATATACTTAGAGTTTATGTCTCCTTTTTAGGTTGATCACAAATTCAAGGAGGATAGGGAAGAGTCCTAAAGTTGCATGTTCAAGAAAAGTTACTTGTGCGAGTTCTTCTGATCGGGCTAGTGTAGTTCGACAACGTTTGGAGACTGGTCTGTGGTCTATCTTAGAGTTATTAGTAGATCCCTAAACATTTACTTTCAGTTTATTTTGTAGGGATATATCTATATCGTCAGCCCAGGGTGTGACCGGTGTTGTATAGTATGACATAGCTATTTAGGATTTTGTAGAATTTTCATTTATTATTAGAACTTGTTCTATTTTAGTTATTTACTTCTTCCACACTCTTTTTGTTTAGTTTTTTTTATTTATGATACTTTGAAATATCTACTATTGTTTACTATTACATGAGGTCATAGTCTCCCCACTATCACACCCTAGGACATCACTACTAGTCGACAACCTTTGCTGTACAGGGAGGCACTCTTGAGGCCTTGTAACGCACCAGCTCGGAGCACCAGTTTAGTGGCATCCAGGTTCGGTCATTACAAAGTTATATCATAACGTTATTTTCTTGGTATCTACTATTTGGTATATGGTAGAATATATGATTATGAATGTGTCATAACCTGTTATAGATATCATACTGGTGTGTTGAGAACACTTGTTCTGGTAAGATGTACTGGTTTTTAGGGGTTTGGGGATTACTGTTCTGATCTAGTATGTTTCAATTTTATATGATTTTTTCCTTGAGTGGTGCTCATGTTGTGTGTATGTAATGATTTTTTATATATCTCTAGCTCTTTCCCATTATCAAGAGTCCAAGGATAGATTTTGATTCTTGTCCAACAAAAGAAACAGGGATCTTATTCATCATATTAGGCTTGTAGGATTCACATCATATAGGCCTGTTATTGTGAAATTTCTTCTAATATTTGAGGAAAATTGATCTTGATTATATGTATATATATATATATCCTTCTTATGGAAGGTTATGTGAATCTATGTTGAGGAATTTTTTTGTGAGGCTCATGATTCAGTCCTTGTGCATGGGAGGTGCAGTGACCCTAGTAGGTCAACATGGAACTTGATTCCTTCTTATTGTACCCCTTGTAGGGTGTTGTTTCTCAGGTCTATGCTTATGTATTCAAATAGTGGAGTAAAATTTCGATGGATACCATGGGACTTTTTCATGAACTATACCTCCAAGGGGAATTTCCATATAATGGTTCCTAGTGATTGTTAGTTCAATTTATTTTCTGCATTGGTATCAGGAACTCTAGGGAGCATATCTTTATAAGGATTCTCATGGAGGATTAGGACCTTGTATGCCCTATTTTTTTTACATTTGTAGTTTGTTGTGATCTTTTCTTGATTTGGATAGTTTTCCCCTATTTTCTAGATGTATTTTAGGGTAGTGAGACATATTTTAATCTCATTTAGGGATTAAATAATGGTAGGTGTTCGAGTTTTTCATTATAGAAATGTTGATGCCTTCAGCTTTTAATAATAACTTTAGGTGACTATGTTTTTTGAGACTGTCTTGGATGGGAAGTACTATTTGGGTGCTTGTCCTAGTCTACCAATGTTTCTACTATTGCTAATGTAGTCGGTGCATGGGTAGATTATAATGACTAGAACGACGTTGGTTGACAGGAATTCATGGAATAAATCATGACATAGGTGATGTAAATGATCTAGAGGAGAAGTATTAATAGATCTTATGGATTGTGAAACTAGCATTCCATTTAGCATGGTCATCTTATCCTCTTGTTGGAAGACTCACTGGAGTACTATTCAGGTGTTTAAGGAACACACTGGTTCATGTGGTGTCATTTAAATCATAATCGGTGTGTGGATGGGTACTAGCTAAGGAATTCCAGATTCAAGACTCACTATTGGGTTGGTTTCTGGGAGTTATTGTTTTGTGATTAATTCCCCTCCTTGGTAGAGGAGACATCGAGAATAAATGGCGTACCATAAGACAGTTGACCCCTATCTGGATCCTAGTCGGGTTTTGATAGGATGTGAGCATGGCTTGGAGGGATACTTACACACACCCTTTTCTATAATCTTTGTGTAATCTAATTAGATATGATCATGATCTACCCCAAAATAATATTTCATATGCTAAGATAGAATTGACCTTATTACAAGATACTTTTATTCATAAATGTCATTCCTTGTTAGGAAGAGGAACCTATTGAGGTTGTTCTCGAGGAATAGTTTAAGGTACTCCATATGGTGGGGAGTGAACCATTGTCTATTTGAGGGTGGTAATCCTCATTTTAGGTTGAACTTCAGTGTTTTTTGTGGTCTGTTGAGATCAGAGTTTCATTTTGGGATAACGATAAGGGTATTACTATGGTGGAGAGTGCAAGATCGACCATAGTTGAACATCATCCATTTAGGAGACAGTCGTTAGCACTATATGGCTAGTTGTTGGACAACTCCGATAGCTTGGTTATGACGATTATAGGGTTGAGAGAATGTATTCTTATCTTCTCACCAGGATTCATGGGGATGAAAACATTTATGGTGGGGAGTTTTTAAGGACCTGTATTTTTTTAGATTTTGGTATTGAGTAGAAATTTGAATTTTTACAATCAAATTAATATAAGGAGTGAAATGGTCTTTTTACCCAAGAAAATGGTGTTAGATAAATTTTCAGAACACTCTGTTGGTCCTGAAATAAGATGTTTACCCTAGGATATGGGTATTGTAGAAATCTAGGCCATTCATATTTTAGCAGAATAATTAATAATTAATAAATTAAATATTAATTTATTTGTGTATGTTTGTTTTATTTTATCTTTTAAATTAATAATAATATTGATATTCCATCTCTTATATTGATTCTGGAATGAGAATTTTATCCTATGAGAGGTATAAACTCGATTTGGGAATTGAGGCGAGGCAAAACCCCTTTTTCTATCCTTTTCTTTTTGTTTTCTTTATTTTACTTCATACTTCTCATGAAATCCTTTTGTGGAACCTCCTATGCTGCTAAAACAAGGTAGAAAAGAGGGAGTTGGAGAAAGAGATATATAGGTAATGGAAGAGAGGTGCCATTGTGGAGCTCTCAGTGTGCTGGATCGACATGCGACAATTGTAGACCGTGAAATCGAAGGAAGCTTCGGTAGTTTCCACCAAAAGGTAGGCCTATTTATTTTTTTACCACAAAATTCCTTTAGATTAATCATTTTATAAATATATATCCCTATTATTCTTGTATGTGGCCCATAGTGAATGAATTTTTTTGTTTGGGGTATGAAAATAGGGGTTATGGGTGATTTGAAGGGTTTTCATTTAGGAAAACCAATTTACTTGATGTGTAGTCTAGAGTGACACATTGTGTGTTCTTCCCATTCAGGGAAGATGGATATTTTGGGGGCACACTCCATGTATGGGGTCATACATGCATTATACTAGTACTTGGATGTGTAGTTGAGTACCCGACCAGAAGAACTCATGTTGGGGTATATAGCTATGCAGAGTACATGACCAGACACCGTGTAGGGTAACACACCTTTTATAAGTACACGACTTGGGAAAGTATATGGCCAGGCCAGTTGAGGGACATGGGCATGTACCCCATGTAGGGTACACACTATGTACCCACCTGACTCATTGTGTACCTAGAGAGTTTACATTCCCATGATAGGAGGAGTACATTCCCATGTGGTTATCTGAGTTTACACACTGTGTATGGGGTCAACACATTGTGTACTCCTCCCTTGGTACCCTTCGAGGGTCTTTTCCTATTCTATTCTCTAATTATATAATTTTACCCAAGATTAGTCAATTCTAAATAGTTTTCATGTAGATCGTGATGGTAAAACCCATGGAGTGTTCTAAGGAATCATAATTGGTGTTTTAGAGATTCTATCTAAATGGATAGTTCCATCCTATAATAATTGAATACAGTCATCTCCTGAGAGTGATAATTGAATGAGAATCGTATGTTGGGTGTTCTGACCAACCTAGTTTCAGACCTTTGATCTGAGATGATCTAAGATCTATCTTCTGTGACTAATGACTCTATGACTTTCCTATAAGGATTTCTCCCTTTGGAGATATTCCCATCTATCCTAAGAGTTTGTGAGATCAGTTTCTTCTACTAATCCCCTAAGGGATGAATTTTAGTATGAACTGAATAAGGGAGTCCCTTATAAGATCCCTTTACGATTGCACCATTCTAAAGGACCCCATGTAGGATGCCTCTATTTTATTATCATTCCAAAGGAATCCTTTTAGGATACCTCCAATTTCTTTATATATGGGGATCTCATGTAGGAATCCTACTTTAACTTATAGTTAATGATCTCATGTAGGATGTCTCCACCTATGTTTTGACCTTGATGATCCCATGTAGGATGTATCTCCAGTGTTCTATCTAGAGGGACCTAGAGTGTGACTATTGTTGACCGACCCTGAGATGTACACCAGTTTTCAGTAGATATGGTGTTCAGGTGTCACTTTATAACGTATTGCAAACTTGTAATCCCTTGGTACTGTGGAAGTTGTTTTGGGTTGTGTGTTCGTGCCACCATCACTCCTTTTTTTGTATCTTTGAAAAGTTTATTGCTGATGCAACATTGCTTACCAGAGGCGCTTCATGGTTGGTGGATGTTGATCCTGACGTGGGGCATATTTATTTCTTTTGGGATGCCCAAATGTTTTTCCTATGACTCGTTATTCTTATTTGGATTCACATACATGCTTTCCTAGGATATGGCTTCTAAGCCATATTTTTTTGATATTTACTAGTATTCCCATAAATACTACCTGGGACTTGGCTATTGATCATGGAGGTATATATATCATGATATATATTTTGTTTGTATGTCCATAAGTGTTCCATTAAATCTAGATATTGAGCCATACATTATGTATATAGGATTCCTTGAATGATATCCATGGTTCATGATGACTTGTATGACTTTAGTGATTCTAGGATTCCCATTGTTGGAATGCATTTGACAGACTCAAATTCTAAATGATATATAATGAGGATTTTTATGTTCTCCTAGATATGGTCATGGAAACCCAAGACTTGTGGTATGATTATTCTCTCCCAAGTGGTGCGGATGATTACAATATCATCAACCCATGATCAAGATGATCAAGCTCTCCTGGATCAGTTATGAGACTTGAGGGGTGTATCATGAAGTCTCACCAATGAGTTATCCCATTATACATTCATGGAAACCCAAGAATCATGGTAGGATTGCATTCTCCCAAGTGGTGGAGATGATTATGATATCTTCATCTTATGATCAGGATGATTATGCTCTCCTGGATCAGTTATGATACTAGAGTGGTGTTTCATGACATATCACCAGTGAGTTCTGTCTTTACAGATCACCTAAGGGAAATAACCTTAAGATTCATCAGAGTTATGAATGTCATGGAAACCTATAGACTAAAACCTAGATCTCAGACATTGGACTAGATTTATAGTCTTGGGTAGCATGGAGACTCACTCAGTGACGTTTTATAGGATGTCTGGATGTACTCCCCAGAATCATTCTTTATCGTGTTTAGAGGTGAGTACGGGTTAACCATGGTGTAGGAAGAGTATCCCCCTATGGTGGAGTAGATTGATAATAGATATAATTCCAAAGTTGGACAAATCTGGTTTATAAAAATTGAGATTATGTACCAAGAGATCAACTTAATGATACACAACTTGAGTGGTACGAAGTCCATCTCAATGTCCTTCCACATGATGTATAGGAGATTGGGATTACGGACCCAAGGATTGACTGTAGATTGATTTTCATGTTATTTGATTTCACACATAAAGTAGTATTCATATTTATGTATATATGTATAGGTATGGAACTATACATGTATATATATATAAATATGGACATCCATGGTGGCACTTTCCTAGTTGACTGAGATTACAGGCCCAGGGTTCGATTGTAGTTTCACATTGATTGGTTTTACATTCCTTTTTAATTATGCCTCACATAGGCTATGTAGTTTACTTTTTCATTCACTTTTAGAAGAACATTTTCGGTTTTCTTGTTGGGCTGGCCTAATGAGATTATTTCTCAACCATACAAATTCAGTTTGATGTTTGTGTCGAATTTATGTCTATTTTTCATATTAATCATTGATTCATGGTGGATAGGGAAGAGGCCAAGAGCTTCATGTTTGAGAAGAGTTGCACATGTGAGTTCTTCTGATTGGGCTGGTGCAGTTCAATAGTGTTTGGAGACTGGGTACATAGTCTAGATCAGAGTAAGTTGTAGATACCTATACATTTAATTTCAATTTATTTTTTAGTCCCGTATCTATATGGTCGGCCTAGTGGACGAACAATGTTTTATTTTATGGAATAACTATTCAAGATTTTTTAGCATTTTCATATACTATTAAAACATGTTCAATTTCAGTTATTTAATACTTCCACACTATATTTTTTTACTTTCTACTACGTATTATACTTAGTTATTTTTTTGTTGTTTACTCTAACATGAGGGAATATTCTACGCACTATCACACCCTAGGAAATTTCTACTAGTCAGAATCCTCTTGTGTATGGGGAGGTGCACTTGAGGCCCCATAACCCACCTACTCGGAGCACCGGTTTAGTGGCATCCAGTTCGGGTCATTACAAAGTGGTATCAGAGCGTTATTTTTCGAGTATTTACTATTTGAGATATGGTAGATGAAAGTATTAGAATTGTGTCAGAACCTATGATGGATATCAAACTAGTGTTTTAAGAACACTTGTGATGGTAAGAAGTCATTGTTACTAGAGTTTTTGGGATTGGTGTTATAATCAATGATGTTATATTTTTATATGATTTTCACCTTGAGAGATGCACATATTGTGTGGATGTTATGATTTTTTATGGATATATAGCTCTTGGACAATAAAAGATGCCATGGATGGATTTTTACTCTTGGAAAAAAAGGAATGAGGTATATTATGCATCATACTAGGCACTTCAGATTCATATCATATAGGCCTACTAGTGGGTGATTTCTATTGAAAATTGAGGCCTATTGGTCCTACTTATATATATATATATTGGATGGAAGTTTCTGTGGATCTATGTTGAGGAATTTTTTTGAGGTTGATGAATTTTTCCTTGTGCATGGAAGGTTTACTAACCCTAGTTGTTCGATATGGAATAAGATGAATTTTTGTTGTACCCCATGCAGGGTGTTCTTTCTCAGGTCTGTGGTTATGTAGTCGGATCACTGAGTATGATGTTGATGGATAATATTGGATTTTCTCATGAACTGGACCTCCAGAGGGTATTTCTGTATACAGATTCCTAGTAAGTGTCAGATCAGTTTCTTTTCTACGTTGGTATCATGACCTCCAGGTAGTATTTCCTTCTAAGGATGCTCGGAGAAGATCATGAAATTATAGGCCATGGTTTTAGTTCTGACATTTGTAGGTTGTTTTGATCTTTATGTTCTTTCAAGTGATTATTACCTATTTTCCATATGAATTTTACGGTAGTGATCCATGTTTTATTCTCATATTTTTGGATTGAGGCATGGTAGGGGTTTGAGTTTGCTTTATAGGCATGATGATGCCTACAACGTTTGATAAGCACCTGGGGTGCTTGTGTTTTTCCAGAATATCTTCAATGGGAAGGACTCTCTAGGTGCCTGGCCTGGTTTATGAGTGATTCCTTTATTGAAAATGTAGTCAGATAGTGGGTAGTTTTTCATGATTGGAACGATGCTGGTTGACGGGAAATCATAGAATAAATTGTGTCATAGTTGAGGTTCCCCACCTGGAGGAGGAGTTCCAAGGGAGATTATAGCTTATGAAACTATTGTGATGTGTAGAAAGGTAAGCTTAGACTCATGTTGGAAGAATCACTAGAGTAAAATTATGGTATTTAAGGTATACACTAGTTCATTTGGTTCCATTTAAATCTTAATCATTGATTGGCTAGGTGTGAGGTGAAGGCCGATCGTTTCAAGACTCATTTTGGGAATTGTTTCTTAGGAGCCATGTCTGTGTGATATATTTACCTCCGTGGTAGATGAGATATTGAGAATAAATGTGTTACCGTAAGATGGTTGACCCTTGGCTGAATTTATATAATGTTTTAACAGGATGTGAGCATGGCTGTGAGAGAATTTTTCACCCCTTTTTTAGAATCTTATTGTACACCTTTTAGAGACAATCATGTTCTATCTTGACTTCATCCTGAGTATGTTGAGAGAGAATTGACCCTATTCCAACCGCTTTTTCTTTCTAAATGTATTTTTTTGTTAGGAAGAGAAACGTATTTTAAATGATTTGACTTGGTCAACCGATAAATCACTTCCCAAATGGAATTTTTCTATTAAGTAGTTTTACGTAAACCAACAATGAAATCCATTTAAATATCAAATAGTTTTCTTGTCGGAGTGGGGAGAGGCTGAAGTAAACTATATTGATTTTGGTGCTCAATCATTATCTATTGGAACACATAATATCAAGATACAAATTATACTATATCCCATTTCATTCAATGTCAACAGAACCAATTCATAAAGTCTTAAAACATCTTTTTAGTTCCATGGTGGAAAAACCACAAAGAATGATGACAATATCACAACACTGATATATTGGTATTCGATGGAACACCAACCCAATTTCTGAAGTAAATAATAACTTCCTCAGAGATAGACCCCTCTCATATAATCTCCCCTATATAAATTATCTATGATATCTCTTATATCATTATATTTTTAATATTAATATAGAGTCATCTTAAAAAGTGAGTATTTAAAACAAAAATTTGACAAAACATTACCAAAAATTTCAACCCTAACTCCCTAGTGAATCTATGAAAGGATTCCCATCATGTTCTATTCATTATTTTCCACCTTTATGTCTAGAGAAGGAAACATCCTACTAATATTGTAAGAAATTATATTACCCATGTCTGGAGTAATGGAAATATCTACATCTAGACTATATATATTCCACCCATTGTATCTTTTGATGGATTAAATATTTTTGAATAAATGATATAACTCAAACTCTAATGGCCTAATTAAATGATAAAATATTCCTTTAAAATGAAATTATTACATAATTTAAGTGCATGATAAATATATATAGGTTCTAATTATTTTGTGGGATAATTCCTCTCATGTGGCTGAAGCCAAATTATCCTTAATCCACCACATGATCTCCCTATATAAGGAAATGACCCAAACAAACACTCGAAGGAACACAATAAGCCCCATAAACCTTTTCAAAATTTGGTAATGGAAGATTTTTTGATGAGGTAAAAAAATATTTTATCTCATCAATGGATTATAAAAACATTAATTCCTATATGAACTTCACCCATATCTGGGATTGATACATCCAAGGTGAAGAAATATTTGAGAAATACTTTAGAAACCACTAATAATATACTATAAGACCCAGTATTCTATGAATCTCAAAGAAATACAATGGACCTTCCCTAAAAATGACATCAATATACTATTTTGGACGAAATTAGAATCCATGATCTAAGATCATCTGCCCTAATAACATAAATTCTTGGATCCATAATTGGAATTTTGATAATTATTCATAATGGTGGTGATATCTTTGGATTCCAAAAGCATGAATCAAGTTAATTAGATGATGTTCTTAATTCCTATAATATATTATAGTATCATCCACATACACCAAAAATAATGTTTCATGATAATAGTGGAATATCTAGTTCATCAATTCCATGAATATAATAGGAGAATTAATTTAGCCATATGATATCAAGAGTTACTCATAATGTCTATACCTAATCCACAAAATGGTATTGGGAATATCCAACTATATAATTATGATCTATTTATAACCATAATGATTATTAATTTTAGAAAATTACATTACCCCTTTAAACTAATTGTAAAAATAATCATTTTTTGGTAGGGGATATTTAATCATAAGAATTACTCAATTTAGCTTCTAATAATAAACAGATAGAGATCTTCCCCTTAGCCTTCATTTCAAATATGTCACAAGATATCCAAGGTTACACACTAAAGATTAAAAATCCCTTAGATTCCAGATCATCCAATGAAATTTTAAACTCTATAAATTCAATTGGATTCATATGGTGAGATGGAATCAGTATCAGTTGAGATCTTAATACCAGGATGATCGATCTTCCTCTCTCTTTAGAGGAAAACCTGAAAACAAATCTATAAAAAATTTAGGAAACTCATTGGTTATCAAAGGAAGATCATCGATGAAATATTTCAATCCCATCATAGTTACAGACATGGTTAGTGACCCACTAATATCTAGGATGGGTGTTTCTGTCTGACTAGACCTTAGGTACCACTCAAATTGAAAAATATGGTAGTTCCCATAAGGGGTAATAAAAGACACCTTCCAATGATAAAAATTGATCTAATGCTTCTAGAAAATTAAAATTTGAATTTATATAATAACAATAGAGATATACTATATAGAATAATAAAATCACAATCTCGCACCATGTTACACACAATGAAAGAGAATGAGGGACAATAGTAACCCTTCTCTATCTTTATTTCTAAAGGAATATCCAATTCCATAATAAAGGGAAAGAATTACATTTTATTTTTTAAAAGATACACCATATTAGTATATATGAAAGGGTGAGAGTCACATGTATCAAATAAAGTATTCTTTATTGCCGAATCAATAAAAATGGAACCTCTTACAGTGTTAGGACACACATCAACTTCTATTAGAGACTCTTGAATTATATGTAACTATTTCATTACAGGGGCTTATGGTTTGAAACCTATTGTATATGAGGCATATGCCTATTCTAAATAACATTTAGGTTCCAAGGACCCGATACTATAATGTTAAGAATAAAATTCTAGAAAAAACCACAACAATTGAATACAAAAACCACCCCACTTTCAAGTCTTTAGAGGCATGAGACAAAATCACTTTGCATTCCCCATATGGCCACACTAATAACACATAAATGCACTACCTGCTAATGGTGTTTCATGAAAAGGATTATTAGAATCCATGATTGATTTTATTTAGTTAAACTCACTCCGCTTTATTTTTAATTTAAATGAGGCATTTGAACAACCACTAATTCTTGGGGGTACATTGGTCAAACATGAATTACTTTACTAGACAATATCTATCATCAATGCCATGTCCACCACCTCGACATAGGAGAAAATCATGAACATGAAGTCATATGACTGGATATCTAGTTGAATAGCATATGAAACATCTAGGCCTTTATCTTCTCAATATAAAAAACCCTAGATGAAAATAGAGACATCTCAGAAAAGCGAAAAGCATAATCCATTAATTTTTTATTCCATTTCTCAGGTTTGAAAATTTTCATTGATTTACCCAAGGTCATAGACGATGGGTATAATTTATTAGGTAATATTTCATTGAAATCATTCTACTCCAACACCTAATTGTTATGTTCCAAAACAATAGAGTCACACCCTCTTCTACTTAGGCTATCAAGGCTATGGAAAATATAACTCACCTTGAGAGAATTAAGTGTATCCATGAACTCAAAGAGCCTTTAAATATTTCCTAGAAAAACCTCTACCTCATGAGGATCATTCTTTCCTATGAGGTATGGTGTTTTATGGATGAGAAACTCCTAAGATCAGTTCATATCCTTATACCTTCTAGGGCACGCCTCTCTAACATGATCTAGTGAATGTTACACTCCTTGGTTAGTATATCAGACCATAGGAAAAAATATTTTCATCATTAATTGAATAACTTTAGTGTTTTACTATTGAGGTTCATTATCAATACCCTCATGAGGAACTGCAAGAAGTCTTATAGGGTCATGATACTATACATAAACTGACAAGGGGACATAAAAATGTGAGATCTAAAATCAATTCATATTTAAGAATAAAAAAATCAACTAGAATTAAAGGGTACAAGAAAAGAAAGTAATCTAGGATCAAAACACTCCAAATCCCAAAAGAAACATTTCCCAATCACCCATTCAAACTTAAGGCTCAACTCGATGAGAGATATCTTGACACCCACTAAAAAATACACCTTAAGTCACCATAATATTATCATAGGTATACTATAACCATACCAAAATGAATAAAAACAAAGAAAATAAAAAATAGCAAATGATACCAACTCATTATGAACCATCCTAGATTACACAACAAAATAAAAATTATCCTGATCCCTGACACGTCCTAACGGGCATTCCTGATCCCCATGGGATGGTGATAAGTACCTTGGCCTCAAGTACTAATTTTGAGAATTATGTTTCCATAATAACTCATAAACTTGATAATATCAATAGGGAAATGTTGTTATTCCATAAATGTCAATTATGAAGAAGAGACATAAAGAAAAAAAATAAATGTGGAAAAACATAAAAACAAAACCAAGGTATTTAAGTACATAAACATGTCATCTCAATGTGACATATAGTTACCTCTAGAATTCCACACCCAAATAATGAAAAAACCCACAACCATACTGTGGGGACCTTCCTTTATCTGTAGTGGACACAAAAAGATCTATATAGATCCAAAGGTGTATATAGAGTGTTGTCAAAACAATGAAAATATTATAATGATAAGTGTTTGATAAAAAATATTATAAAATTAACATATTATAATAATGTAAAAAATGATACACCATGAGATACAATTTTACAGAGTTAATTATAAAAAAAGGAAAATCACACCTTTCAATAGTTTATAAAACATACCAATAACCCGATATTTAATGCATTTCCATAAACAGTACAAACACACATATCAAATGTATCCATAAGGTAGGACATTACCTTAGGTTAAAATAAATTCCAGGTCACTAAGGATACTCTTAAAGTTCATGTGACTAGTAGGCCCCATGGTGTGCACATTTCCCTTATAGAATAGGTCTATATGGTAAGAGTTCACTCTAGGTAGTGGATCGTTTCAATAAGTTATGAAACCAAGAACATAAATTACCCAAATAAACATATCTAGGGAGAAAGCGTTCATCCTTGAGGATAATTACCTACCATATTGGTGACCAAAATGGGTTTTTTCATATAAAAATTTTCAAAGGTAATTTCTTCTTCGAAACCATATAAAAAATGATTTATAAAAATTTATGTTAATAATTACAAGTTAAAAATCAATTTTTATAAAATGTTACCAAACCACCTCATTTCATATACAAGGACATGGAAACGATTTCAAAATCCATTTTGGAGATAAATTCATAAACCATGTTTTAAAACCATTTAGAATTAAATTTCAGAAATATTGAAGTACTGTTCATAAGATAAGTCCAATTCCAGAAACCAAAAACTTCAAAAACTAAGAAAAAACAACACTCATATTGATCCACAACTAAGACAAACTAAGGATCCTAGAAATCTATGTGGGATAAATAAATAATTCCCAATCAAGAATTTCAAAATTATCACATTCTCAAATTAAGGAAGCCAAATGAATTACATACGACCACAATTCTAGAACAACACAACAAGGGGACTGGTGATCAAGAAATGAATCTTCAATTCCATAGTGAATGTGAATGTAATATACTTAGAAATTGAGATATAATAAATTCCCATAATTGGAATGATAAATCCATAGTGATAATAAAATTCAAAGAATTAGGAGATCCATGAGAAAAATGGGGATCAAAATACAAAGTGTGCTCCATGAATTTGATCGACACTTTGATCTCCCAAGGAATTGGGATAGGAGAGACAAATAAATTAAAGAGAGTGTCTAATTTTGAATGGGATGATTTAGGTTTAAGGTAGGATGTTTAAATAATTAAATAGGGATTTATGGTGGCATTAAAAATTCAATTTCTCTCTTACATTCCACACCAAAAATGGGGAGACCAACTAACTGCTAGCCCTACATCAGCTATTTAAGGGCCACCAGTCTTCCATGTGGTGGGTGTAGTTATAATTCCAATATTAAACCTCTCCCCCTGGTGGTTTGGAGGCTAAAACAGAATGATGTGGCTATTTCCAACACCCACTTGTTGGTCAATGGCCCTCAGTAGAAAACCAGTGGGTTACCTATAGCCTTGATGGATTATGGTTCAATTCCTTATCCAACTAACTCTTCAATATACACACCTAACACCTCTTATAAATAAAAACTAATAAGAGGTGAGCATGAATTGAAAATATTAAATGGAAAATGAAATAAAGAGAAGGTCATACCTGAAATAATTATGACTATGTTACACATGTGTAAATATATATATTTTTTATAAATCTTGTATCCCATGGTTAAATGTGTACAAGAATTTATAAAATAAACTCAACATCTAAACTCCTTCTATTTATTAAGTTATAGATAAGATATGTGTTATTAGAAATCTATAAACATAAACATGCTTTATAATTAACCCTCAATATGGAATATGATATGTCTTCTATTACATGTATCATAACATATGATATAGCTAATAATGAATCATATGTGCAAGGATATATATCATATGTCCTTAAATATCCCACTTTCACTAAATACTTGAAGGATTAGTACCATTCCACCTCATATTGTATCATATATAATAACTTTTGAAAATATATCAAAAACTCCTTTTTGATATTTTAAAAAATATTTTTGAAATCTATCACCAAGCTCACATTGTACTAATTTCCTTATGAATACCCATCCAATTTTTATTTCATAAACCCAAAAAATATTTAAAGTATATTTCTTGGTCAAACTCCATTTATATACTTCTAACCATAAAGATTAACCAATAGTCTTTTATAAGCTCTACAGAAAATATAGATTCCTTAATTTGTATATATAAAAAAATAGATTCTTGTATAAAATCATTAGGGAAACTAAATATACAAAGATATCCAGATTGATCTCCATCATACACATGTATCTCAATACTTGTGTCCACTAGTTGCATCATATGCACAAATACATTACCATATAATCCATTTATCTAATACATTGAGTGACCATTATACATAGAGTTTTCTAATACAATATAAAAATCTCATTTTTTTGAAATTATCTGAGTTTTTATTAAATGTGTTAATGAATACATTATATATAATTAACCTTTAAGGATGAACATTAAACATACCCTCTAATAAAATGCATAAGAATACAATATTTACAATTTATAAATATTTTTTCACTTCATCAGTATATATAAATCCAGAGCCCATATGTGAGACTCTTTATATGTGATTACTAATCCAATCATTATTGACCTACAATGAAATACATGATCAGTAACATACCCCACCATGCACAGATTAGATAACCCTCAAGGATTATATAAATAGGTATCAATGTATAAAATTCATCAATCTTGGTTTATCAAAAAACATAGGCAACATGGACTTAAAATATAATCCATGCACCCCTAATATACCAAAGACCTTCTATGGGACACTCTGAGTGATATATACTTAGGGGTTGTAGAATTCACAAAACTTGTTTTATTACCAATGAGAATATTTTATGTCCTGGTACAAGAATCCAACAGATAAAGACCTAAACATTTCATACCAACCTATAATACTCCATGATGATCATCGGTTAGAGATAACTCAAAGTCTTAATTTGATAGGTAAACTATCTTTTCACTTCAGGATATATATAAATCAGTATATATATATATAGAAATCCAATGTAAAATAATGATAAATTGGATATTTTCTTTTGTATAAATGAAATATTTTTTATTATTAAACTCTATTGAGAACATTAATAAAAACATACTTAAGAACCTATGAATTATATCATAGATGATTTAGCACTATGTCATCCTTATTATTACTATACTTTAATGAGATTATAGTTAAAATTATTACATATCCCTATAATTTTGGCCACATCACTACATGACCACCTGATAAAACCCTCAAATTAATTAGTTTAGTGAGTAACATCTATGAAGAAATATAGTTTGAGTAATTTCAAGACTTATTAAATATTCCTAATGGTTAACTCCTTGAAATGGATTTTAATCAAACATAATTCAGAACATGAAATGTTTCAATATTAATAAATAAAATTGTATACTTATAACTCTCTAATATATATCATCAAAATTATTTTGCAAATCTTTCATCATGAATTTAGTGGTAATATTTTGGTAACTAAGTTAACTATTTACAATATTACTTTACTAACACATCTTGAACAAATTTATGATAATAAATGGAATTCATATATAATTTTGACTAGAATGATATTTTATTTTTTAAAAAATTGAAATCGTTAAATACAAAACTAATCCAATTAATATCATAGAAACAATAAACTATTAAAAAAGTTAGTCTAATACAATAAAACCCTTTTATGTTATGAAATGAAATCCATTTCCCCTTCATAAAATTATTTCACAAATAAACTGTTATTGTTTCAATATAAATAATAGAATTCTATGTTCATAGATCATTTATATGAAAATAATTATTTATTCTTTAAAATATTCTAGTAATGATGGTGAGATCATATATCTCACATGTTGACAAAAATTTAGATAAATTAATTTGTCCTATATTTTTTTATATCCTTTCCTTCTTCTCGTGTAACTTATAAAATTTGTTGAATAATAAACCATGTGTAAAATATCATAATATTTATTAAAAAGCTTTATTATTAACTAACTTCTCTTATTATAAAAGATAAATGAGATAAAGATATAATTCATTTTCTTATATCTATCTGAGATTTCTATATTCTTATACATTCAACTCATTGACAAGGCACATATTTTCTTCTTAACTTAAATGAAAACTACAAGAATCATATATTATTCCAATGCTTTTTAACGCCAATAAACTCATAAAATATTGTAATTTATACATTTGGTAACATATAAACTTTAAAACTAAATAATATATCTCCATAACATTGGAATGTTCCATGGAATTAGAATGGAGTTTCTTAAAATCTTTCATGTATCTTATTTTATTCCATCATCTGGAGATAATTTTCTTCCTTCCCAATATTACCTTTAGGATTCAATAGAATTGAATTAGAAATCGAAGAAACATTGTTTTATATTTTAAATAATTTTTTATCTTCTACTTTTAACTTTTTCTCACTTGTATAATAAAAACTGCACCAAAACCTTGACATAACATGAAATAGTTCATCTATTTTGAAGACTTTAACCATATTGAGTAAACATTTCTTTAACTCCTTCACATTGTTAGAAAATTTCTATTTATGGTAATATAATAAATTACATAGTAAAAAAAGATTAAAAGAAACCTTAAGTTGATTATTCTATGATTTTTATAGGAATCTATATTGATATATTGACAACATCAATAACTAATTTATTCAGTAAGGTGTTTCTAAAACACATAAAATTTATTTTATATAAGAACATTTATAATGTTACCTCTTATTGGATTTGGTTACAATAATATTCTCCTTTTAAAGGATCAATATCAAGGTTATTTTTTCTGATTATGATATTACTCATCTATAATAGAATTTTTTATCCTATGAGTAATAAAATTTATAAAAATTTCATATCGATTTTTATTAAATTTTCTTCAATTGAAATGATAGAAAATTTTATAGGATATATCAAATGGAAGTAAACTCAGTGTTCTTAACTGGTAACCTTCAAGAATAAGCCTTTATTAAAAAACTGAAAGGTTTAATTCTTGACAATTATATAAGTATGGCATGCATATTGAACAAAGCACGGTATAAATAAAACTAGTTCTAGGGGTATGGTATTCTAAACTCGATGACTGTTTGATAAAAAATTGTTTTTATAAAGGTGTTGTTAATAGAAACTTGTACGTGTATAAGTATTTATAAAACACATTGATGGTGATTTTAATTATGGATAATTTTTTTTCCAATAATAACATTTTATTATAAGAGTAATTTGCAACAAAGTTGTAGAATCATTTTGAGATGTCTGGGTTTAGGGAAATAAACTATTTTCTTAAGTTTAAAATTGTCCAAAATTAAGATTATATATTTTTCTCCCAAGAATGGGTTGCCAAAAAATATTGAGAATGTTTGGAATGGATGTTTCAATATAATTTTTCACACTTATATCCTTTGGCACAAATTGTAATAAATATGAAAAAAGAAGTAATGTTGATGAGAGGAAAGTTAAAACTATGATTGGATGCATTTTCTATCTACCAGTATCCAAAATTGACATTTCCTATACAGTGAATATTTTGGAAAGGTATCAATATGAATTTAAGGAGTCATAAATTATTGAAATTAAAATAATTCTGAGTTTTGAAAATGGAACTATGAATTATAAATTTCCCAATAGATACAGTATCGATCCTGGTATTCTATATTCCACTAATGTAAATTAGGTAGGTGACTATAAAGATAACAGATATGTATTAGGTGGAGTGTTTTTTGTTTATAATGGTTGTGTTAGATGGTATAGTATTAATAAATTTCAATGGCCTAGGGTATATCTAAATCAGATTATGTTGTTGATACTCATGAATTTATACTATTTTTATGGATGTGGGTTCAACATGCATATTTGTGGGATGATGTTAAAAGACCTTTAAAAATTCTCTATGAAAAAAACGTGCTATTGATATTTTAAATATTATAATTCAACACTATCTTTATAATAATATATACATTCAATATCATTTTATAATAGATATTTATAGTACTGGTTATATCAAACATTAATTTATTAAAATAAAGGATGAGCCTACAAATATATTTACATAAGGCATTCCATGTGAGATATTTTAAGATTTATGGCTGAAATTTCATGTTCACCCTTCCCCAAACACATGAGTGTTTGTTTACATGAGACCCCCCCCCCCCCACAATCCTTTGGATTATTTTTCGAAAGGGGAATGAAAGTTTTTGTGAAGTGGTATTGTAAGTGGTAGGGGGATTTTGAAAAGCATCACCATTTGAATGACTCGGCCCAAAATTTCTTTCCACCGAGGGATGAAGATCTCAAAAGACACTACCTTATATAATATTGTGGTGTTAAGATATATCTCTTTAATATTTTCAATGATTTTATGATTCATGTGAATAGGAATGATATGTTTTGGAGTTTTGTATTATTTTTAATAAATATATCACTGATATTGAAGAACCCCAAGGATCTGTGGATTTATTTAGAGATGATTAAAGATCCAATGGATGATGGTGAATTTGGATTGTTACTTTTGTTGGAAACTATATTTTCAGTATGTTGGTATTTTTTATAGAATATTGTTGAAACACCATTCACATATCCAAATCATGAATCCTAATATGTTATGTTTGTGTATTGGACAACATCCCAAAGATAATTTTTCCATGTATCCTAATCATGTATCCAAATTTTTCATGTTGGCATTTTTATACAGTATCATGTAATTGAGACAATGATGTAAGAAAATAAAGTTATATTTTCAAAAATATTCAGGTACCCATTTAAGTATCATAGTAGAAACCACATATCCAAATACATCTACATAGGAAAATATGGTATTTCCTGTATCTAATGCTTCACATAGTCAAATTGAGTCACATAGACAATTTCCACAGTGTATCCAAAGTAAGAGACACATACACATATGGGATTTACATAGGAATTTTAGATCCATGAAAGGGATTGTATCCTTACATAATAAGAGATTGTTTCAATCTATGAAATTTATAGAATGTATGATCCATATGGCATATATATATGAGTCCATGCATATATAAATCTTGGATTTTTTTTAATAAAACATGTATTTATGATTTTTAAATTTATTTTTAGTATAGTGGTTTTGTGTATACTGAAGACTGTCATATTTGAATATCACAGTAGGAAAGAAGATCATAGTCTATCAAGAATTTAAATAAGATGGTATATATATGGATATACATATATATATATACATATATATGTGTGTGTGTGTGTATCATTTAAAAATAAATGTATGAGTCTTTAGAAATTTTTAATTATTAAGATTTAATTAGGATTTCAATAAGTTCAAAAAATGAGGAAGGTGTGGTTCAAGACTGTATAGATTCCAAGAGTAGTTTTTATACTATGAGAACAGGGGATTAGAAGATGATTCAGGGGTTAAGGATGGTTTTTCTACATTCATTATCTAATTAATCTCATTGATTTAAAAGATTTTATTTTAATATGAGAATATTAGTGCATTGTAATTTATTTCTACACTGTGGTCGAATCTATATTTCTTATTATGGAGGATTGTGGAAGAAGTTGTACTTTTTACATTAAAATAGGAAACTATTTTATTTGGTGATATTATTCATCTTCTATTCATATTTTTTTTTTTCAATTTGAATCTATGTGGTTGGGTGTTACTCCTATAATTTGTGGTGTGATTTCCCATGAATGATTTTAATTAGAAGCCACATGTGTTTCTAGTGAAGAAAATTGGTGGTTAGGGTGGGTAATAATCCCTAGTAAGAAGTATGATTCTACATTAGATCTGGACCTTGTAAAAATTATGGGTCCCTTTTATTTTTTTCTGTAATGAACTTTGGGAGATGATGTATCTCTGTTTTGAGTGGATCAGACTCTAACTAGTCACATAGGTTTATTTATATTGAAATGAAATTATAAAAACAACCATTAACTAATTCAACACCCCCACCCTTCTTAATAATGAAAATATATCACAATAAGAACTTAAAATGGTATAATAGGGGGTTTCCTCAATAGGATCCAAGAATTTCACATTTTAGAAAAGATAATATTAATTCAATCAAAATAATAGGATTAATAATATTTCATGGAAATAATTATCACAATTAAAATAATTGAATGTTTCAATTTATTTTATCTCTTCGACTTGAAGACTATGATACAACAATATAACATTATCCATCCTTTTTAAATAATGGTTGTATGATGCTTAATGATAAAAGAAATATAAATGTATATGGATAATAAAAAAATGATACTCTAATGTTGTTATCAATGAAAGTATAAAATACTATTATAGGACTAAAAACACAAAATAAATATTGGACATGTGAATAATAATTATGAATGCGATGTGAAAGTCAAAGAAGAAAATCGATAGAATGGGAGAATAAAATTTGAAGAAATATAAATGGAAGAGTATGAATCCATTAATTTTTTTAATCAAGTAAATTAAAATTTAATTAATATTCTAGGCATTGGAGAGAATCATGAATATTACTCAATTGTGATGAATTTAATGATAATTTATCTAGATTTAATTGATAAAAAAATTCATATCCTAATGATAAATAAGATATTGAACTTTATGAATTACATAATATTATCATTTCTTATGAAATTATAAAGCTTTTATTTTTCAAAAATAAAGTGAAATATTAAATTTATTTTAAATCCATGTGTAATATGAACATATGTAATGATGAATATATTACATAAACTAGTGATTATAAGAATGAATATTAATATCAAAGAGTAATTTCTTTTATTTGAAAAACATTTTTAAAAGAAGAAAACAAAAACAAAGGTACATTTTTAGTTGGATGTTATTAATGAAATGGAATTAAACACTATACAAATAATTTTCCAAGGAATAAAGAAGAATATTAACTATCTAAAAATTATGAAATAATTTAATTAAAAATGTGTAGAAAAAATATAAAGAATCTTCAAAGGAAGGTGGATGGATGAAGATAAATCAATGAACTAAAAAATAAATTTTATGACCATAAAAAGAAGATACTGATATTATCTAATTCTGTGATTCTAATGATGAAACACGCAATAAATTTATAAATATTATGGATTATGTTCATAAAAACATTGATTCATCAAGAAGTTATGAAGATACTTAAGAACCATTAGATTATGAATACATTATTTAAGAAGATATAAAGACATGTGTTAAAAAAATTCTAAATGACTAAAGAAGAATATTTTGGTATAGGATAAAAAAATATGATTTATGAAAATGGTGAGCATGTTAAAAAGGACACAACTCTTGCAGAAGAAAATTAAAAACTTATGTTTAATGCTGTTGAATATGAGATGATAATAAATTATATTGAAGAAAAAATTTATTTAAAGATGAATAATTATAAGTGAAATAATTTAAGTTTCTTAATGTTTATAATGAAGTAAAAAGTAATAATATTTTTTTAAAAATCTCTATTTATGTAATGGGATATTCCTTTAAAGATATTGAAAAATTTTAGGTAAATCCCCATATGAAGAATTTGTCCCCAAAATTGTTGTCACTAAAAATATAAGATTAAATTTTAATTATGGTCAAATTAAGACTAATAAAGATAGAGTGTAATTCCTTGAAATATTAATTTTATAGAGGAAAAACTTGAATGAAACTTCTATTTCAAATTATAGATGAAATCAGACCCCAACAACTCAGTATATGTAAACTTCTAAACTGAAATTGTTTTTATACAAATCCGGTTTTTTCCAGAAAATTCGTATTTTAGGGATATTATTGTTCTTTTTTATGCTTAGATATAAATGTTAAACATATTAATACAATATTTCCTTACTCTAGATAAGGAATGATGCAAGGGGTTCTTTTTTAATGACAAGGAAACAATTTGGGGGTGAAAGAACACATATATGAAAACTACATACAAGTTGAAAAAAATATATTTGAATATATTGAATATATTTGTTAAATGATAGATCCAAATAGGAAAAGATAAGATAAATTATTGAAAATATTTCTCATTCAGTTCCCTCTTAAAGATAATGTGAAATAAATTAATACATATACTGAAGAAAATTCATCTTTGGAAGAAATTTCTTTTAAATAATTTAGGAAGATGAAGGTATAAATACTTGATAGTGGGTGATCCTTTCAAATGAATATTGATTATTTAATTTTGAACTCCATTGATATACATGAATAAGGTTTAGTAACATTTGGTAATGACCCTTTCTTTAAAATCAATATTATTTGCATAACTCAAATTTTGATTGATAATTTGAAATTAGATGATTTTCTTTTCATTTAAGGGATAAAACACAACTTATTGAATGTTATCAAACATTGTGATACTAATAATGAGATAATATTCAAGAGAAATACATTAATTATTAAAATAACAAGTAATAGAAAAAATTCCAATCAAGTTTGTAGAACAAATAGAAATATATTCTTGATTAGTGATCCTTCCAATATATGTTATTTGAGCATGAAAGATGAGATAAAGTTATGCCAATATAAACTTAGGCATCATGAAAAAATAATCTTTAGAAATATTTTGAATCATGATGTATATATTTAACCAAGATGAGGTGACATCAAGATGGATTCTATGGAACAAGTCATAAGGTAATCATAACTCAGAATACTCATACGAAGGTTGATATTACATCTACCAAACCATTAGAACTAGTCCACATAGATCTTTGTGGGACCATGAGACAAAATTATACCCAATGTGATATTTATTTTATTACATTCCTATAATACCAACACAATTTTCAATAAGAACAAGTCTAATTCCATTAGGGTGTTTAAAACATACATAATATATGTTCCGAAAGATCTTAGTTTGTGTATTAAAAAACTGATATAAGAAAATTTGAAATAACACACAAGTGATGTGTTTGAAATTTATAATGGAAAACATGGGATCAATTATAAGTATGGATCAACTTATCCACCACAATATAATAGTGTTTCAATGATGAATAATAAGATCATTTTGGAAATGGATTGAATAATGTTGAATTTGAATAATGTTTCAAAATTATTCTGTAGAGAACTTGTGTGCACTTTAGTTCATATTAAAAATAGTTCTCTTTTGAGATCTAAGAAACATGTTATATCCTATTATATATGGTACTAAAATAATCCTATGGTGAAATATTTAAATTTATTTATAAGTTCTTGTTATATTAAATTCAAAGGTGTCATGATAGGAATTTTTTAATAAAAATATGATGATAGTGTCCTTAAGGGATATTTATCTAATGGGAATAAATAAAAATATTGGAATAAAATATTGTGTAAATATTTAGAGTGTTTAGATTTGAAAATTGAAGAAAACATGGAAAAAATCCATCCATTTCAACTATATTTTGCGTCTCCTATAGAAAATGGTAAGCATATTTTTTAAAAAATGGTTGAGAAATTTTCTGAAATCTTAATAGAAACTATTGACGCTATTTAAAAATGTTTAGGTGGTGGTTAAAAAGGTGTTGGAGATGATAGAAATAAGTTTTATAGGTTAAAATAGAATATATAAAATGAGATTATAATTGGGAATCAGAATACACAAGTTCATACTAGAAGGTGTCTAAAAATGGAGAACTAAACGACTATTTTATCACAGGTTAAGCCTAGAGTGGTGGATGAGGCTATTGAAAATGATGAATGGGGGGATTATATGAATGAATAAATCAATAAAATTGAGAATAAATTTATATGGTAACTTGTTCCAAGACCCAAAACTAAAAAAGTGATTGTTATAAAATGGTTTTTTAAAAACAATATGAATAATACAGCTGAAGTCACGTTGAAAAATGCTTCAATTTTCTACAAATGTATTTATAAAATTAAAGGAATGTAATTTGAAGAGTCTTCTTCCCCAGTTTAAAGACTAGAGTCAATAAGAAATTTTTTTGTTGTGTCAGCGCATAAGCATTACATGTTGTATCATATGGATGTAAAGTCAACATTCATGAATGATGATATTGAAAGATAAGACATTATAAGACATTAAAAGGATTCATTCTTGAAAATTATGGAATAATGGTATGTAGAATGAATAAATAACTATATGGACTAAAATATTCTCAAAGGGCCTATTATTCTCAAATATATAATAGTTTCATAAAAATAGTTTTTTTCTAAATGCACTAGTGATGGAATCTTAAACTTGATGGATGATTTATCAAAAAAACCAATGATGAATGCATATGCAGATTACATAATTTTTCTAAAAAATAATATTTTATTATGTTTGGAATTCATAAAAAATATGTATCAAAAGTTTGAGTTATCGATGATGGGGAGAATAAATTCTTTTCCTGGGATATAAATTGAGAAGAATTCAGATTATATATTTATTTCAGAAAAAAAAATAAAACAAATTAAATATTGATAAGGTTTGGAATAGATTATTCAAATGAAGATTCTATACATATATCAATTGAAACAACATTGAGAAAAGATGAAAAAGATATAAAATTTTATGATAATATATTTTGTTGTATGACTAGAAACATGTTATATCTCACAACATCCACACCTGAAATTTCCTTTTTAGTTACTCTATAGCACAGTGAACCAAAGAATTCAAATAATCCTATAACAAAATTAATTTTTTGGTATGTAAAAGGAATAATAATTTATGGAATTCATTACATATGCATTAGAAATGCCAACATTCATGGTTACAATCTTAAAAATTGAGAAGGCGAATGTACAAATCATAGATCCATATTAGGTGAATTGTTTTTAGTTGATGATGGTTTTGTTAGCTCGTATAGTAATAAGTTGAGTTTAGTGACCCTGAGTATAGTTGAACTAGATTATGTGGTTGATTCTCATGAATTTATATAGGCTTTATGGATGTAGGCTCAGCTCATCGATTTATAATTTGTTGTTCAAGGACCACTGACGATTCATTGTGACAATTAATGTGATATTTATATTTCAAAGAATCTAGTTCAAGATATTTAGTATTAATATACTAAAATTCCATATAATTTTATCAAAAATAATGTGGATTCATGTGAAATAAGTCATTTTTTATTGGTAAAAAGGATAAAAGTTCAAACATATTTACAAAAAGTTATTCCATGTGATAGAATTTTAAAATTATGGATGAAATTGCATGCTCATACTTCCCTAAAGACATGAGTTTATATTTAATTGAGACACCCACAACTATTTAGATTAAAATTTTAAAGGGAAAGAGAAGTATATATTTAATGGGGAGTGAAATTGGTAGGGAAGTTCGAAAAGAAGAGTAATTTGAATCAATTATACCCAACATAGTTTTCACTAAGGAATAAAAATCTCTTAAAAAAATTGAATTATCCTACAGTGCAGTGCTAGGAAACATATATTTTAGATTGGTTGTGATTTTATGAGTTTGTAATTGAGTAATAGTAGTTCATGTGGTTTTTTATTGTTTTCAAAAAAATCCATTGGGGGATATTGATGAGCCACAAGGATTTTTGTTTTTTTAGGAAGGTTAAATATCCCATGGATATTGGTGATTTTGGATTGTTGTATTTACTAAATATAATATCTTGAGGTGATTAATAATTATGATGGTGATTTATATGGTTTTTATGGTTATATTATGAAACACCCCATGATTTCAAGCAACATTTTATTAAATAAATTCAATAGTTTGCGCTGCATGCAACAATGAGTTTGAGCGCACCCTGATCGATTAATCAAGTTGTTTAAACATTAGTTATGAATATTATCAACTAAATTATGAAATTTATGTATATTATATATAATTTTAACATTAATATTATTTTTTTCCTAGACAATTATATATAAAAAATAAAATTTTATGCATAAAAACAATATTTTTTTAAAAGTGAAGTTTTACCACCATTTAATGGCGTACCTATTTTAAAACTGAATTTTGGAAATTTTATAAATTTTATTTTTAAAAATATACCCCATTTTTAAATTCTTATTGTCAAAATTTACTCAATTTTATATTTTAGTATTTTTTTGAGAAGTTCTATTTTTTTATAAATACTAAAAAATACTATATTGTAGTCAAAAACTGCATTTTTCATGTAAATAATTATTATACTTTGAATTGATTTTTAATGTAAAAATAGATCAATAATAAATATATTAATCTATTGTAGGTAATTTTAATCATTTTTATATTTAAATTATTCTTAATAACTTATTGATCTTTTGAATGTCTCTTTTACCCGCCTACTCGCCACAACTGTAGGATTAGTGTTAAACTTAATTTATCCACTTATGTAAATTGAATTTAGAAAGAAGGACATAAAAAGTTGTAATAATTATTATTTTTATAGTCTAATAGGATCAAATTAATTTTTTTTATATTTTGAATTGTAACGTTAATAAATTTTTATTTACCACAGTTAAGGGTAAATCAGGTAGTTAAAGATAAAAAATAACATTATAAAATTATAAAGTTATCCCAAAACTTGACCTAATTTAATTGGATGAGAGAATTTTGATAAAAATAAACCTTATACTGAAATTATAATCATTTTAATCCAAATGTAAAAGAATATGACATTTATAATATTTTATTTAAGGATAAGTTAAAAATGCCATACTCACATTTTTAAAAAATATACAATTTTTATTATAGGGTTATAAAAAATAAAAAATCAACAATAAATATTCAGTTGAAATATAAAATGTTTATATGCATAATTATTATTTATTTGTATTTTTTAATGATAATTTAATTAAACTAAATTGTGACACAATGATAATGCAGTAATTGCTTAAATAATGGAAAAATCTAATAAATGATATTAAACATATTAATATAAATATAATTTGAGTGATTTAATGTAATAAAAGAATTTCATTAATGAATTAGACATGTTATTAATGTTTTATAAGTCTTTTTTTTAAAATTTATCTTGTTGGCTAGGTTTTTGTATAAGTGAAAATAATGAATAGTGTCAAAATTGACATTTAAGATATTTTAAAATAAATAATATTTTATCAAGGGATATAAAATACATAAAAAGATAATATTGAGCCAAATAATTATAATAAGTATTAAAATTCCATTAATTACTCATTTTTGGTCTTTTTACATTTTATATTAATTATATTAAACAATAATGTATAAATTATATGATATCACGGTAATAGTTAAAAAGGTTAAATAAGGGTTAAAACAAAAAGTTAATGATTAAGAAAAATAAAAACTTGTAAAAAAATATTGGATAAATAATATTTCACCCTTATCACATTATTATCTATTTTTAGTTGATTAATGGACACTTCTCTATGAAAATTAATTATATATTATTTATGTCAAATATAGTTACAAAATTCTAGTCTATTTGTTTTTAATAACTTTTATGTGTCCACATAAGGAAAAAATCAAGATATGAACGAACATAAATGTCTATTTTTATATAAATGATAATACTGTTATTATATAATTTTATTTTTAATTTTTACAAACTATACAATTAACTTAATTGATACTTCAATCTTCAAATAGTACTTATTTAATTAACAGAAAAACCAAATAATTGAAATTAAAATTATTAAATTTGATATATTTTTGATGAGTTAATAATTATAATGAATTTCATAGATCTATAAGATATATTATAGATGTTTGAAATCATTATATTCAAATTCCTACTTTATCTTAATATAGTTGAGGTCAAATTAAATGAATAATAATAAATTTTAAAATAATGATATCTTTTTGAATTAATTTATTATTAAATTATTTAGAAATCACAAAAACATAAATAATAACAGTGGTATAGGATATGGGATAAATTTTATTCTATGTTTAATTTATGGTCCATTTTTAAGCATTTAGATCTATAATAGTCTTATTATATTTTAATATTTTTTATGATTTCCAAAAGTGTCACTCACCTCAATTATAAAAGGGAGCCTCATCCCTCACAACATTTTAAGGATTCTATCTTGAACAAAAACTGAAAATTTCACCTCCCAAAATTATTATTTATTTTTTGGTGTTCTTGGTCTTCCAAAAAGACTAACCCTAGTGTCCCTAAGAGGAGATCCAATGGAAGTCCACCGAATAAGAGGTAATTGTTTTACCCATTCATTTAAGAAATTTTCTTCATATACTTCCTATTAATATGTTGTTTCCATAAAAAGGTAATAACTACAATATAATATATATGTTGATATGTTATTATGAGTATGAGAAAACCATATTCCTCTTTTTTATGTATCCTACGATAAACAATATCACAATGCATGTGTGTGTATGACTTCCCATCTCCACACTGTGGTGTAATTTGTTTTCATCACAAATTTATTTGGATGGGTATAATGATAGATATATTGGATTCAAATAATAAACATGACATTATTTTTTTCTTTATAATTAATATTCCATCTAATTCCTCACCCATTTAACAATAATTAAATGATATTTTTTCTCGTTTGTACGCATGACCTACTGTCTCCAAGACACCATGATATTCATCTTCCACATTATCCATTCAAGAATGGTTATAAAATTTTTTATAAGGAATAAATATGAAATATATGAAATATATGAAATAATTATTATTATAGAATAATATATATACATATATTCCAATTAATTTCTTCCATTCAACGTGATAATAAAACAGAAGCATCATTCATGCGTATGTAAAACCTACCATCCCCTTGAACGATGTATTACTTTTCATATATATATATATACTAAATATACATGATATATAAATCATGTTTTAAATTTTGGAAATAATTAAATCATGATCGATGTAATGGGATCAAGAATAAAGAGTCAAAACACATACGATAAACAAAGAGGTTATTACCAAAAACATTTATCTAACATAGAATTTTCAATAAATGAATAATATAAAGTCATAAATGCATAATAAAAGAAATCATAAACATTATTATGATTTTTCTACAAGTTAAAAATATGTTTAAAACCACTTTACCGGATTTTTGTATACGTGTGGAGGGAATCAGACCTAAGGTAAGAGTTAATTTCACAATCTCATTATTATCAGAGATTGTTTATACATAAGTATTTACTATGAAATATTTATCATCCCCATCCATTTTTCTTAAAATTGATTTCAAAAGGAATCATTTTAATGTTTAATGTAAGGGAATATTTAACTAAAACATTATTTTAAATGTTTTTATGATTTATTCTTTTAAATAAATTTCATTGATGTCAATGTTTTTATAATTGATTTTATGGATTTATTTGTAATGACATACGTTATGACCCATCCCCCAGGGCCCGTGTCTTGACAACCCCAAGACCGCATTCCGTAGGCCAGGGGCTGGCAACTAGTACCGAAGGTGTATTCCCTAAACCTGGGAAGACATTGCCTTTATAACCTATAAGCACACGTAACCAAGCACACATCAAGATAGGAACACAAGTAAACTGAACTGTAAATAGAGTGAGTGCAGTAAGTAAATGGGGCCAGAATACAATCCCAACTAGAATGTACAAGTACAATTGCGATACAATAAAACTGAAGAAAAGGGAAAGTAAGCTATTGGGTTGTCCTCTAAGGTTCCTATATAAAGGGTAGGTACAGATCGCCTCCTAAGCACTCCACATCCATTTGTCTCCTCTGCGTACCGACACGCCGTATGGTCCACCTCCAAGTATCATCCAGTCTTGGTACTCTCAGCCTTAGTTAGTGTTGTCCGTCTTCTGCATCCAACACAACAAGGTGTGGGCATAGCCTGTGTAGGGGTGAGTATAAAGATACTCAGTAGGGACCCTAAGACCCTATAGGTCTCACAAAATCCAACAAGGACAAACAAAAAGTATGAAATCAATAGATAACCTTACTTAGGTATATGCCCATACATATACCTAAGTTATTATGTAATGCATCTCAATCATGAGGAAAACATAGAGGTTCTGACTCAGCTCACACCAGAATTTATTCTGGGGGGTAGGAACAAGTAACATTTCAAACACCTCATCAAACACATTGGTTGTTAGAGAAATCCTCCTCTATCAAGTACAGTGGGCCTGCCGCGTCACACAGAGGCGCATCCCACTAACCTTAGATTGCTGAGCTACTCATTTTTTCGAGTATCGTGGGTCTGCCACGTCACACAAAGGTGCTCCCAACTATGGGTCTCCCATGTCACACAGAAGCGCTCCCCCTCGTGGCCTACTGAGGTACTTCTCCTGGAAAGTATCATGGGTCTACCGCATCACCAAGGCGCTCCCCACCATGGGTCTTTCGCGTCACCAAGGCTCTCTCCACTGGGCTTGTCGAGTCAATTCGAGTCGAAATGGTCAACAGTCGTCAAGTCTCATCCAACCACTAGGTCTTCGCACTATGCTTGCTCATATCCAAGAGGATCCACTCCAAAATCAACTGATCGATACTATATCTGCCACAAAGTCCCACGAAGAAGTGTCTCAAAGGTCTGCCATGTCAAAGGGGTCTCAATGTAAGAGACAGCACATCAATCGAACGCCTGGTTTATGAGTTATTAGCCTTTTAGTCCTAGGGGACCGATTGGATTCATGCTCGATCCAACCTGACTGTTACCCATATTAATCCAAAATGCAGTGGGGTATCACTCAAAGGGACTGACTCCCTCCAAGGTCACCAACTCCAGTGACGGTTCGTCAAATGGATGTTCGGTGCCAAATTTATGGCTGAAAGAAAGTAAATGGGTCGTAGTGGCCCCGGGTCCGATCCGACCCGATCGGCCGACCAGGCCCGACCCACCCTAACCCGCTGGGTTTGGCCCGGCCTTTGAGGGTTGTGAAGGTGGCTCAGCCAAGGGGTACCGTGAGGGTGCGGGTCAGCCGCGAGGTACCGCGAGGGCATGGGGCCGCCGCGGGGCACGGACCGGTCGTGAGGGCGCGGACTGGCCACGAGGACGGTAGGCTTGCCATGAGAGCATGACCCGAACACTGGGGCGCGGGCCTGCTGCGAGGGCATGGAGCGGCTGTGAGGGCGCAGCTCGGCCGCGGGGCATGGATCGGCCGTGGGGCACGGACCTGCCGGGGGGCGCCAACCGTCCACAGGGCGGCAGACCGGCCATGGGTCGGCGGTCCGGATGCATGTTAGTGGACCGGCCATGGGGATGTGGTCCGACTGTGGGATGGCATTCCGGCGGCGGCGGCTCGGTAGACCGCGGTGGTGGCATCTCAGCGGACGGCGGTGGTGGCTCGATGGATGGGGGAGCCACGGGGCGGTGTCATTTCATTGTCGCCTTCATCGCGTTCAATACCACAAATCATCAAAAGATTTTTGGAGGGTTCAGGCCATGTTTGTGTGCCGCTTACCCTCCGTGTTAGTGTGGTAGAAATCGGCTCAACATAAAGAAGAATGAAGAATGTCAAACCCTCCCGCAATCGTTATTCTCTAAACCCACAAAAGAAAACATATGCGGATCAACTAATTAGAAAGTTGATCTACGTTTCTTGTTTTAGAGGGGAAGAACATGGGTAAAAAATATAATCATTCACAATAAACTCCTACCTCGGGTTGTTCGTTGAATTTGGAATGAGAAGGAAGTACGAACGTTGAGTCATCATAGATGAAGACGTCCCCGTCAAAAGAAGTCTCGAGGAAGAAGGTTGGAGTCGAGGTTGGAATTATACTTTGGAGGAGTGTTCTACATTGTGAGGTGAATCTCTTCATTGGAGAACTTTATTTCCCCCAAGGCTCTCTCCTCTCCCAATTCCACCAAAATGAATAGGTAGCCCCAAAATAATAGATTATGGTATCTATTATTTAGATTTTTGGCATAAAAATTCAAATTGGATAAATTAATGTGGTGCGTGGGCACAATTAATTAGCTCAATTAATTGGACCAATTTAATGGCTCAATTTAAAGTCATGGGTGGAATATTGGGGAGTTAGGAGGTTTCTCTTCATTTAATGAGGGAGTTCAGAGGTTTAGGCCTCGGGTGGACCCCACCACCATAACCTCTCATGGGAGGTTAGACTCGGGTGGTCCCCACCACCATAACCTCTCATACGAGGTTAATGTCTGGTGGTCCCCACCTCTCAACATCCATGTGGAGGGTTTTAAAAAAATAAAAATAAAAGTTAAACAACTTTATTTTTATTTAATTAATTCATGAAAAACCAAAAAAACTAACTTCCACCCTCGACCAACTACCATTGTGGTGAAAGTCTCTTTAAGCGAATATTGGTGCTGTGAGTTCAACGGTGCACTCAGATTTCAATTCCGAGCATCGGTTCAAAAGTTAGAAAAACTCGCTCGCACTTTTACTAAACGTACCCGAAAAAATGTTCAGAAATTCATTCCGGGTACTTTGGGCCTCGAAATCACACGCCGTCAATTTTCAAGGACTCGTAAAATTCCCATATATTTATAAAAATACATGGAAATTCATGTTCTTTAAATTCTCCCCACCTCAAGGATTTACGTCCCCATATGCCACAACTCATAACTAGGTAAACAAGTGGGGGTACTAAGAATGCATCTGAGCCTCCACTCCCATGTGCTCTCCTGGAGTTTCCCGTGCTTCCAACGAACGCGGGCCAGAGGTATCGACCATCCATGAAGGACCCGCACTCGTCGGTCCTCAATCTCTACTGGAACCTCCATAAAAGTTGCCCCATCATCGACATCCAGCTTTCCATGGTCGATGATGTGAGAAGGGTTGTGCATGTATCTCCTCAACTGGGACACATGGAAGACATCATGCACCCTGTGCAACTGAGGTGGAAGAGCTAAGCAGTATGCCACATCACTATCTCTGTTGAGGATCTAAAAAGGTCCAATGAACCTCATAAATAACTTGCCACCTCAGCCAAATCTCCACAAACCTCATTTTGGTGGGACCCATAGAAAGACATGGTCACCCTCCTTGAAATCTAGAGGTCTCCGACTTCTGTCGGCATACGACTTCTTCCTACTCTGTGCAGTCTTCATCCACTCCTAGATGATCAACACCTTCTATGTGGTATCCCATACCATCTCTGGTCCCACTAGTGCTGACTCTCCTAGGTCTATCCAACATAAAGGTGATTTGTATGGTTGCCCGTACAATTCCTCAAATGTGTCATCCTAATGGTGGAGTGATAGATGTTGTTGTATGAAAATTCCACCAAAGGTAAGTGATCCTCCCAGCTATGACCGAAGTCAAGGACACAAGAATAGAGCATGTCCTCGAGGGTCTGAATGGTCAGCTCAGTCTGGCCATCCGTCTGAGGATGGAAGGCGGTGCTCAAATGAAGCTGTGTCCTGAAAGCCTCCTACAACCCCTTCTATTTCTAGGAAGTAAAACGTGCATCACGATCAGAGATAATATTCAAGGGTACAGTATGTAACCATACAATCTCTTGCACATAGAGGTGTCCCAAACTCTCTATTGAACCCTGCTCTCTGATCGGTAGGAAGTGGGCTGACGTGGTGAGTCGGTCGACGATCACCCAAATCGAGTCATGTCCCCTGGATGTACATGGATGTACTGTCACAAAGTCCATGGATATCACATCCCACTTCCACTCTGGGACCCTTAAAGGATTAACTAGGCCTACTGTTACCACATGCTCTGCCTTCACTTGCTGACAAGTGAGGCACCGAGAAACAAACTCTGCAACTGGTTTCTTCATTCCTAGTCACCAGTGTTGTTGTCGGAGATCCTGGTACATCTTTACCACTCCTGGATGTACCACTGGAGGGGAATTGTGGAACTCCCTCAACACTTCCTCCTGAAGTGACACTGGTACCATGGTACGTCCTCTAAAGAGGATGACATGCTCCCCACATTCAGAAAATCCATCAGGTGTCTGTCCTGTGGATATCTGAGAACATCATGCCTCGCAGTCGGTGTCCCCATGATGCACCTCCCTGACTCACTGAAGTAGTGGGGGAGTGACTGTATGAGACTGTAGAAATGTTTCTCCATCTCTATCCACAAAGGATATCTACCAAGCGGCTAGCTACTCCATCGCCTCACCTAGAAGCTATATACCAGTCCTCTTGCTGGGTGAATCTGCTACAATGTTCCCCTTCCCATGAGTATAGACTATCTCAAAGTCATAGTGCTGGAAGAACTCAAGCCAATATCACTGTCTCAGGTTCAGGTCCTTCTGAGAGAAGATATACCTGAGACTCTTGTGATCATAGTACACTGTAAAACGTTCACCCATCATATAATGTCGCCACATCTTTAAGGCGAAGACCACTACTGCTAACTCTGGGTCATGGGTTGTGTATTTTTACTCATGTTGTCTCTGCTATCGAGAACCATATGCGATCACTGCTTTCTCCTACATTATAAAAAATCTGAGTCTTGTCCCTGATGTGTCGTAGTAGACTACGTACCCTACACCCTCCTCTGGAAGCCTCAAGATGGGGGTACTAGTCAGCCTCTGCCTCAGCTTTTGAAAACTCTGATGGCATCTCACCGACCACATGAAGGGTTTCCCCTTCTTCGTCAAGGCTGATAGTGGTGCTAAAATTCTGGAGAGTTCTGGCACAAACCTACGATAGTATCTAGAAAAACCCAGGAAACTCTATACCTCCATCACACTCCTATGTGGCTCCCAAGAAAAAACCACCTCAATCTTCACTGGATCCACTGCAACTCTAGCCTCCAATATGACATGTCCTAGAAATTGAACCTCTCATATCTAGAACTAGAACTTCAAGAGCTTACCATAAATATGGTGCTCTTAGAGTGTGTCCAATACTACCTGCAAATGATAGGAATTCTCCACCTCAGTAGTTGAGTAGATCAGATTGTCGTCAATGAAAACCACTACAAAGTGATCAAGGTACGGCTAAAAGATCTTGTTCATGAGTCCCATGAACACTATTGGAGAATTGGTTACACCTAATGGAATAACCAAGAACTCGTAATGGTTATACCGACATCTGAAGGCTATCTTCTGCACATCCTCATCTCACACTCTGAGCAGGTGATATCTTGATCTGAGTTCTATCTTCGAGAACCATCGTGCTCCATTCATCTGATCAAAGAGGTCTTCAATCCTTGGGAGTGGGTACTTGTTCTTCATGGTCACCTGGTTTAGGCGCCGATAGTCAACACAAAGCCTCAATCTCCCATCTACCATCTTGGCTAACAGAATCAGGGCTGCCCAAGGAGAAATACTGGTACAAATTAATCCATTCCCCAGAAAGTCCTATAACTCTACCCACAACTCACATAGCTCCTCCAGAGCCATCCGATATGCTGGTTTAGATATCGGTGTCATCCCGGGGTACAAGTCAATTTAAAAGTCCACCTCTCTGGAAGAAGGTAGACCCAAAACATCATCAGGGAAAACATCTGTGTACTGGTCCTCCACTACAGGATAGCTCAGACTCTCCACATCAACTGCTCCAAGGGTAAGGCTAGCCAACTGATGAGTGATTGATTGCACTCTCCTCCGGGTAAGTCCATCCTGGGATGCAAAGGCTCCCTTCTCGCTGGTGAAGGTAAACCTAGTCCCCTCCATGCGGACACACCACACCTTGTACCTAATACAGTCAATCCGATAATGGACTGTAGATAACCATTCCATACCCAAGATGACGTCATAAGTCCTTGACGCTACTACTAGGAGATCACAGCCGAAGCTCTCACCTCATAGTGTAAGATTGCACTGCTGGCACCAGTGTGTAATTATCGAATCTTCTCCTGTAAAAGTCTCTAGACATAAGGATCAATCCAAAGTCTCCATTGGAATCTCCGAGCTCCGAACGAGGGCAGTAGAAATAAAAGAATGACTGGCACATGTTTCTATAAGTACTGCAGCTATGGTGGAGTAGACACAGATCATACCTCGTATCATCTCCGGAGCGTCATGATTGTAGGCCTCAGCTACATGGATTTGAGCTCTCCCCTATCCACCTGCTCCCTGCGGTCGAGGTGGACCTCCTGGTGGTGGTGGCGGTAACATCTGAAATCGTCTCCCACAGCCAAATGCCCGGCCATCTCCTATACCACATCTGCCTACTCCCTGGGGACCTCCTCGGTCAAATATCTGTCTCTACCTGGGTGGTCCTTAGACCATCTGCTGGACATCCGTATGACGGGTTGGATAGTCCCGAGCCATGTGACCCTGCATGTCGCATGCGTAACACTTCTCGCTCTTGGCATGACTGGCTCTGCCTTGAGTTCCCAGGACAACCGATCCTGAATCTTGAAGTTGTCCACCTAAAGTTCTAGTCCTTTTGGGACTCTGCGACATCTGTTTTCTACTAGCTATAGAAGACTCTGCTATGTGATGACTAGTAGTGGGTCTCGCTACTGGTGAATAATCAACAAGGAAACTCTCCTGCCAGAGGACTCTCTCTAACACCCCTTCCAACGTCAGGATGCTGAGTGAGATCATTGAAGCCCTGATCTCCTGTCTGAGTCCCTACTAGAAGGTCTGGGACTTGATGAATGGGTCTCGTACTATATATGTAGAGTAGCATGAGAGGTTAGGAAACCTCGCTGAGTACTGAGCCACAATCATGTTTCCCTGCTACTGATGAAGAAGATCCTATATGCGCAATGCGCGAAGAGTCTCCAGGAAAAAATCTTCCCAAAATAGCCTCTAGAAATTTTCCCATAGATTCGTCACCTCATCATGAACCTGGAGCATCAAGCTCCACCATCTTCCTACTGCTTCTTATAGAAGACTGGCAGCAAAGATCACCATGAGATCAGCTGGGGTCCCTATGAGTCGGAAGACTCTCACCATAGTCTCCTGCCAATCCTCAACTGATTTTGGGTTCATATCTTCCGTGAAACTTGGTGCCCTCTAGCGCTGGAACTCATGCAACGCAGTCAAGCAGTGTGCACCATCTACTGCTGGGGCTGGTGGCATCGATGGCCCAATGAGTAGTGGAATCGCTGGTGCCTCAACTGAAAAAGGGCCCTCCACCGATGCATCATCTCTCAGTGGGCTATCAGTGCATACAACTCTCGGAACTCTAGCTGCCTATCTTCATGGAGGCATCCTGAAAAGAAACAGGTACTCCATGGTAAAAAAGTTATACCTATTGAGATAAAAGTTATACCTGGTGAGCGGACTCAAATGATCACAAAGAAAACTTTTGAAAACACACATGGAATCATGGTTTTCAAGCATTGAGTCGAAAATCAGAAGCCAGGGTCCTAGTGTATGGATACGTCGGTCGCCGCACCAATACTAGATTCCCTAAACTGATAACCACACTCACTGTAATTAACACTATTCCTATTAAAAATAATGATCAAAGACACAAGTTATGGGGTAGAACCAACTCCTCTAATACCAATTTGTCACAAACCATCCCTTGGGGCCCATGTTGTGACTAACCCAAGCCCGCCTTCCATAGGCTAGGGATTGGAGACTAGAACCGGAGGCGTATTCCCTAAAATTGGGAAGACATTGCCATTATAACCTGTAAGGACATGTAACCAAGCACATAGAAAGATAAGAACACAAGTAAACTGAACTGTAAACAGAGTGACTGTAGTAAGTAAAAGGGGCCAGAATACAATCCCAACCGGAAAGTACATGTACAACTATGATACAATACAACTGAAGAAAAAGGGTTGTTGGGTCATCCTCTGAGGTTCCTACCTAAAGGTTAGGTACAGATTTCCTCCTTAGCACTCCACGTACACCCTTCTCCTCTGCATACTGACACACTATATGGTCCACCTTCAGGTACCGTCCAGTCCTTGTACTCTCAGCCTCAGTCAATGATGTTCGTCATTTGCATCCAACAAAACAATGTACGGTCATAGCCCTTGCTGGGGTGAGTATAACGATACTCAGTAGGGACCCCGAGACCCTATAGATCTCACAAAATCCAACAAGGGAAAACACAAATTATGAAATCAACAGATAACATTACTTAGGTATATGCCCAAACATATACCAAATTTATTAAGTAATCCATCTCAATCATGAGGAATACACAAAGGTTCTGACTCAGCTCACACCAGGATTTATTCTAGGGGTAGTAACAAGTAACATTTAGAACACCTCATCGAACACCGAGGCTCCTAGAGAACTCCTCCCCTATCGAGTACAATGGGCCTTCCGCATCACACAGAGGCACTTCCCACTAACCTTGGATTGTAGAGGTACTCATCCTGTCGAGTACAGTGGGTCTACCGCATCACATAGAGGTGCTCCCCACAATGGGTCTGCCGCGTCACACAAAGGCGCACCCCCTCGTGGCTTGCTGAGGTACTCCTCCTGTCGACTACCGTGGGTCGGCCTCTTCACCAAGGAGGTCCCCACCATGGGTCTGCCGCATCACCAAGGTGCTCCCCACTGGGCATGTCGAGTCACTCCGAGTCGAAACGTTCACCAGTCGTCAAGTCTTATCCAGCCACTAGGTCTCCGCACAATGCACGCTCGTCTCTGAGAGGATTCGCCCTACAAGTTACTGGTCGATACTACAACTGCCACAAAGTTCCATTAATAATTGTCTCAATGGTCCTCCATGTCATTGGGGTCTCAACATAATAGACGACGCGTCAATCGGATGCTCGGTCTTTGAGTTATTAGCCTTTTAGTCCTGGGGGGCCACCTAGATTCGTGCTCGATCCAACCTGACCATTCCCCATCTTAATCCAAAACGCAGTGGGGTATCACTCAAAGGGACCGACTCGCTCCAAGTCCCCCAACGCCGCTGAAGGTTCATAAAATGGACATCCGGTGCCAAATTTATGGCCAAAAAAATAAATGGGTCATAGTGGGCCCAGGTCCGGTCCGACCCGGCCCGACTCGGTCTGGGATGACCCGGTTCGGGTCGACCCGGTCTGACCAGCTGGGTATGGCCCATCCCGCATTACGTCCTGACCAGAGAGGGTGGCTCGGCCGAGGGGTACCGCGAGGGTGCAGGGTGGCCACGGGGTGCAAACCAACCACGTGGGTGCGGAACGGACGCAAGGGTGGCGGACGGGCCGCGAGGGCGCGGGCTGGCCGCAGGGCACGGGCTAGCCGCGAAGGGGCGAGGCGGCGGACCGGCTGTGGGGCGATGGACCGGCTATAGGGCGGTGGTCCTGTGACGGTGGCTCGGCGGACGATGGAGCCTCTGGTGGCGGATCCATGGGGCGGTGGCGTTGTGTTGTCGCCTTCACCACATTCAACACCACAAAATCATCACAATATTTGCAGAGGCGTCGGGCCATGCCTGTTTGGACCATACCCTATGCATTATGGTATTAGCAAGCGACTCAACATAAACAAGAATTAATAATTTCAAACCTTCCCGCAATGATTATTCTCTATAACCGCAAAAGAAAACATATTCGGATCAACTAATTAGAAAGTTGATATGTGTTCCTTGTTTTAGAGGGGAAGAACATAGGTAAAAAACATAATCATTCACAATAATCCCCTACCTCGGGTTTTTCGTTGACATTGGCATGATAAGGATGTATGGATGTCGATTCTTCATAGATGAAGACATCCCACGTCGAATTAAGTCTCGAGGAAGAAGGTCAAAGTCGAGGTCGGTGTTCTTTGTTGGCCGAGCATTCTTTGTTGGGAGGTGAATTTCTTCGTTGGAGAAATTTATTTCTTCCAAGACTCTCTCTTCTCCCAAATCCACTAAGATGAATAGGTTGCCCCAAAATAATATATTATGGTATCTATTGTTTAGTTTATTGGCTTAAAAATTCAAATTGGCTAAATTAATGTGGTGCGTTGGCACAATTAATTTGCTCAATTAATTGGCCCAGTTTAATGGCTCAATTTAATGGCAAGGGTGGAATATTAGAGGGTTGGTAGGTTTCTCCTCATTTAATGAGTGAGTTGAGAGGTTTGAGCCTCAGGTGGACCCCACCACCATAACCTCTCATGGGAGTTTAGACTCGGGTGGTCCCCACCACCATAACCTCTCATGGGTGGTTAAGGTCTGGTGGTCCCCATTACTCAACTTTCACATGGAGGTTTTTAACAAACTAAATAAAAATAAAAGTTACACAATTTTATTTTTATTTAATTAATTCAGGAAAAACCCAAAAACTAACTTACACCCTCGACCAAATATCATTGTGTTGAATGTATCTCTAAGTGAATATCGGCACTGTGAGATCAACAGTGCCCTCAAATTTCTATTCCGAGCACTAGTTAAAAAGTTAGAAAAACCCACTCGCACGTTTACTAAACGTACCTGAAAAAAGTTCAGAAATTCATTCTGGGCACTCCGGGCCTCGGAATCATGCGTCGTTAATTTTTACGGACTTGAAAAATTCCCATATATTTAAAAAAAAATGGGAATTCTGGGTCTTTACAACAAAAATGTTTTAAAATGTTAATTTTAGATTTTTTCTCAAATTTTTCAAATTGGTATGGGACACATTGATTCAAAAAAATATTTTTTTAATTCCTTATTTTATAAATGCACAACTTTTGAATAAATGATTTTAAAGTAATAAGCCTATTTTTTTCTTAAAAAATTATTAATGATTTTATTAAAGTAATTACATCTAGGTCAATATCCTCTATTGGATCTTGTGTTTGAGTGAATTTTATCTCTAATGATACCATTTACCACATTTCATTGAATGGTATATGATTTTGTTTGACCGTGGATGTTCTATTTTGATATCAATCCCAGTTTATGTTTAAGGTATTAACAATTTTTATGCTTTTTTTAGTATGAATGTTTATGTTGGTTATGTTTTACCGCATCATAAGAGGAATTCATTGGACATAGTAAGTAATAGGTGAGACCCACTATATTCCCTCGATGCATCAAAAGGTATCACAAGACAAACTATATATGTACTTGGTTGAGGCCTTTCCCCTTTAGATATAGATATGGTTTTGGTTGAGGCCTTCACCATTTATTTTAAGATGTCTTGGATGGGGCCTTAAAGGTATGTTTTAGGTGTCTGGAATTATGAATTCTCTTAGTATGAGATTAGTTATTGATATTTCATGTGATTATTTGACTAGTATAATATCCATTATTAAGTATATTTATCATGTGATTATTTATAGATATTTTTTTGATCACCTTTTATTCCTTCCATTTTATGCTAAAGATAATGATTTAATGGCATGTTTTGTTAGTTATTCACATTTCCTTGTTGTTTATGTTTTTTATTACAATTTCTTATGTATTATTACCTCATTAATCATGGGAGATCACCCCTTTATTATGTTTAATTTTCCTCAGGATGACAAGAAGTTTTATATTTAGTGTTTGATGAGAAGAATAATGGCTTTCTCAAGGGATTCTCTATGTTGATTTTGTCTTTTAATTATAATATTATGTTTATGTATGTAATCCGTTTTCCAAGACAACTAAAATTATCGCTCATTCGAGATTCGAATCCTATATCTATAAAAATGTAGTAAAATAAGGCATCGGCTCCACGATATTGGGATTGGGGTTATTATAGTTGGTATTAATGGATGCTTAGAATCAATCTTGAAAATTATATTTAGAAAATTTAGATTATGGAACAAAACCCTAAGGTAGACATTGAGGATAAGTATAGAAGAACATTATGAAGAAACCACAAATTTTTTTATGATACTTGATAGACATAAATTTATCAATTAACATTTTAGGATTATACATTATGATCTGACCTAGTGTATGTATTTATTTAACAATGGCGCCTAATAGATGGAATTTTTACAGCTCCGATGCACCTAGTCCAAAGAGTAAGAAAAATTATATATTTCATGGTATTAATCCAATTTTTCAAAGGTAAATAGTCTTCCAAGAATTCTAATCACTTTTTTACATAGTATCATTTTATAATGGGGCATGAAAACAGTACTCAAAGTATTATGGCTTTGGAAGGAATTATAAGAATAAAATGATAGCTTGGTAAAATATGGATAAAGGGAAGAAGGGAAATAAGTATTTTCCCACATGTAATATTTGTGGAAATAAACACCCCAGTTCTTGCTGAAAATTAATGGGAGTTTTCTATAGGTGTGAAGAAAAAGCCTACCACACTTGGGATTATAATGATAAGAAAAAAAAATTTAATGTACAATGGATGAACTACAAGGAGATATGACACTACACAAATCAATATCTAACAAATAAATGGAATACAACAAAAAAGGAGGCTAATGGATCTTGTTCAAGATTATACTACTACCATAGATGAAGAGTAATGATTAGTGTGCTTATGTTCGGATTCAATAACTATGTCATTTGAGTATTTTATCAATGATTATGGAATATATATAAGAAATGTACTACAAAACAATTTCATTAAGGATTTGAGATCATATGTTGAATGGTACCAATGACCAAGAAAAGTTACTCAAAAGAAAGTTGAACTTTTTGGAAATCATATCATTGAAGGAAATATAACCCTTATTATGTTACTATTACTGAGATATGACATTGGAATAAAGAGATGATTGATTTAGATAAGTCTTAAGTATTGAATTAAATAAGTTAAATATTATATATTAGTATTCTATGTTAAATAATGATTTATTAGATACTATTTGATGACCTCATTGTGTTCAATAAACATTTAAAGGATGAAGGAAATACATGGGGACCATATAATTCATCAAAATTTCTTCAAGCATAAAAATTCTTCTTGAATGTCCATCCCTCGGTGTATGAAATGAAGTGAAATAGATAAAATCAAAACAAAAGGATGATATTATGATTGATCAAGTACATGTTTCTTATCATGAAATATTATTCAACTTGAGGGAATTGATCTTGAAACACACAAATTTTATCCGAGTACCTTCTTTTATGATGAATCAAATGGCCCCTTAGACCATCACAGATTTATGGCTTTTTGAATGTTAACCTTTTCTTAACCATATTATCTATCACTCTATATTAGAACTTTATAGATATATCCCTATTTTTGGGTCTATGTTATCACTTGTTTCCAATGTTTCCATATTCAAAAGTCTAATTTGGTGGTGACCTTCACATTTCCTTTTCCATCTAATTAAGATTATATTTTATTAACCCTATTTTTGATGTGGGTTATCCATAAAGGTATTTTCTAATATAAATATTTTTATTTTGTAAGTGAAATTTAAAATTATGGGGACATAATTTATTGAAGAATGGTATAATGTAACACCCCAAGATTTCATGGTATGTTTTATAAAATAAATTCAATAGCTTATGTGGCACGCAACACCAAATTTGAGCACATCGAGATCGAGTAACCAATCCATTTAAATAGTGGTTATGAATAATATTAATCTCATTATGAAATTTATTTATATTATATTTGTTTTTAACATTCATCATATGTGTTTGTTAGAAAATTATATATAAACAAATTTGATTTTTCACTGAAAAACTTCATTTTTTTTAAAGAGGAATTTTACCACCTTTTAATGGTGTACCTATTTTAAAACATAATTTTCTAAATTTTATTAACTTTTTTTCAATATAGACTTAAATTTTGAATTTGTAATGTCAAAATTAACTTATGGGTAATTTTTAGTATTTTTTGAGAAGTTTAATTATTGTCGAATAGTAAAAAATACTACATTGTAATTAAAATAATTTTTTTCATTTAAATAATTATTATAGTTTCAATTTATTTTTAAAGTCAAAATGGATCAATAATACAAATATTAATCCAATTTAGGTCATTGGAATCATTTTTATATTAAAATTATATTTAAAAAATTATTGAACTTTTGAACATTTCTTTTACCCGCCTTCTCACCACATCTGTGGGATTAGTGTTAAACTTAATTTAGAAACATCTGTGAATTGAATTCTGAAAAGAAGAATTACACAATTGTAATAAGTATTATATTTATATTATAATAGGATCAACTAATTTTTTTTTGATATTGTGAAAATTAACTTTTGAAAACTTTTATTTATCACGGTTAAGTGAAGATTGTGTAATTAAGGGTAAAAATAATAGTATAATATTATAATGTTACCCTAACACTTGTCCTAAATTCATTAGATGAGTGAATTTTGACAAAAATAAAACTTAGTCTGAAATTAGAACCTTTTAAGACACTTGATTAAGAATATAACATTTATAACATTTTATTTAAAGATAAGTTAAAAAAAATTACCTCACATTTTTAATAAATATACAATTTTTATTATATGGTTATAAAAATGATAAATTAAATTATAAATAGTGATATTAAAGCTAAAATTTTTATATATATCCTTATAGTTTACTTATAATTTTAATGACAAAATAATTAACTTAAATGATGACACAATGATGATGCAATAATTGGTTAAGTAATGGAAGAATTAAATAAATGATATTAAAAATACAAATATAAATATAATTTGAGTAATTTAATGTCATAAAAAAATTTATTGATTAATTAAACATGTTAGTAAATGTTTAGAAGGATTGGTTCAAATTTATCTCGTTGGTCTGATTTTTTATAAGAAAAAATAATGAATAGTTTCAAAATTGATATTTAAGATATTTTAAAATAAATAATATTTTATTAAATGATATAAAATATATAAAAACTAAAATTTGGATAAATAATTTTAATAATTCTTAAAATTTCATTAATGAATCATTTATTGGCCATTTGGAATTTTATTTTAACTAAACTAACACATAATTTTTAAATTATAGGATATAATGGTAATAGTCATAGGGGTTAAATAATTGTTAAAAAAAGATAATGATTTAAAAAATAATTAAAACTTGTAAAAAAATTATTGCATGAAGAAAATTCTACCTTTACCATATTATGATTGATTTTGAGTTGTTTAATGGACATGTTTCCATGAAAATAAATTATATATTTTTTTAAAATCAATTTTAATTACAAAATACCATTCTCTTTCTTTTTAATAACTTTTATGTGTCGAAAAAAGGAAAAACCCAAGATATGACGAAAACTAAATTCTTATTTCTATCATAATAGTATTAGTTTCATTATAAAATTTATTTTTATTTTTTATAAATTATACAATTAACTTTAATTCCTCTTCAATTCTTAAACAATATTTATTTAATTAATAGAAAAACAAAATAGTTGATATTTAAAATGTTAATTTTGATATATTTTGATGAGTTAATGTGTCTACAGAATTTTATAGATTTATAATATATATTATATATGTATTAGAGAATTATATTATAATTACGAATTTTCTGTATTGTATTTGAATTTAAATTTAATGAATAGTATTAAATTTGAAAATAATGATATCTTATAGAATTAATTTATTATTAAATCACTTAAAAATAAAAAATGTTAAATAATCCCAAGGGGATAGCATATGATCAACAATATCTTCTAATTTCCATTTATAGGCCATTTGTATGTTTTTGGATCTAGAATAGTCTTATTATATTTCAATATTTTAATGATTTCTAAAAGTTCGCCTCACCTGACTGAAAATTAAATCCTTATTTTAAAAGCACTTTTGAGGAAAAAAGTGGGAAACCCAATACAAGAAATTACCCAAATCAAGACTACAAGGAATTGCCCCTCCCTAGAAACTACAACGTTATGTTAAGTCTCCACCTCACAAGACCACTCGGAAAGTTATCCCGTGTAGGGTAGCACGGGCCTGGTACCGATGGCAAAGCCATGCCCTCTCATTCATCCAAATCTGAATAATCATACACAGATGGAAGCTTCCTGCTCTATAACCTCATATAGGATTGATCCTTATAGAGTGCTGGTTGTAAATTCAAAAAGTACCAAAAATCCATTGAACCAATCATCACCGTTGATTTCCCTGAACTGATCACTTGAGCTAACATCCCAAAGGACCAATAAAACCACCACGCTACTCTACCTCGAAGAGAATAGAGAAATCATGGAATCAGGGCAGAGAACCAAGAAAACAACGGTAGGAAGAAACGTTGGCGATGAGATGGCCCGAATGCCAATCAACAAAGCAAATCACACGCATCCTGAAGACATGAACTTCACCAGTTGATTCAGGAGGATAAAAAACAAGCATGTAAAACCAAAAACCAGATTTTTGAACCAAAGGAGGCCGCGAAGACCAGAAAACATCAATTTGAATGAAACACCATTGATGAGAATCTGAGACCGGATGTCATTACTAAACCATAACACTCACAGCAGAGAAATCCATGACCAAATCCATAGCAAAACAAACAAGAACAAAATTATAGAGAACCAGATCTGAACCAATAGTGAGGATGAAGTATATATGAGATCAGAAGAAATTGTGAAGATCAAGAAGAGATGTTCCCTCCAGCTTGTACCCAAAAATGGTAGGCCCTGATGTTCAGTATCGGCCATTAGACCCTCTCTGTTGCCTCACAAAATCTTAAAAACATCCTCAATAGGAAGGAACTCCAAATCAACAGCATCCTACAAAAAAACTCAAGAACTTCTCACTTCTCCCCTATCTTCTGAACTGAAATATCCTCCCACACCGCGCTCAAGGTCAAAAGCTGAGAACCAATCTCCTCCACCGCTGAAAACTGATAGCCGAGCTGAGAAATCCCCATGGCTTCTAAGTGACGACGTCACCTGAAGGCCCTATATGAGTCGAAAAATGAAACCTCCGAGCGGAAAAGAGGACCATAACGAAGATAGAAGCTGCCGAAGCCAAAACCTAAAGAAGTCGCCGCCTTGGACCTGCCATGATCAGAAGAATAGATCAATGTTGATGAATGCCGAACTTCCGAATCTTACCATTGTATGATGATGTTGTCTCGCCAAGACCCTGCGCCATCCCCACCTGTCGTTCGTGCCGAAGGAAAAACCCTAGTGCCCCTAATAAGATATTCAAAGGAAGTCCACTAAAGAAGAGGTAATTGTTTTTCCCATTCATTTATGTTTTTTTATTATTACACATTTTTTTGCAATGTTGTTTCCATTATAAAGTAATAACTATAGTATCATATATTTTCTGAAATTTTATTTTGATTATTGGAAAATCACATTCCTTATTTAATCCATCCTATGAAAACCAATATCACCATGTGTGCTTGTGTACAACTTACTGTCTCCACGTTGTGGTGTAATTTGTTTCATCTCCATTTTATTTTAATGGGTACAATGATGGATATAATGGATATAAATAATAAATATTACATGATATTGATTATTTATAATTAATAAACCATCTAATGTCTCACCCTTTTACAAATAAGGAAATGATACTATCGCTCGTGCGTACGTACGACCTACCATATCTACAACGTAATGAGATTAATCTTCAACGTTAACCAATAAAGAATGATTATGAAAATATATATAATTAATAAATTTGAAATATATAAAATAATGAATATAATTGAATAATATATATATATATATATATTTCAATTAATTTCTTCCATTCAATATGATAAGAAAATGGAAAGAACCTTAATGCATATGTACGATCTACTGTCTCCAATAACGATGTAGTCCATTTCATATGTCGATATTTAATATATATTCATATACAGAATATATATGACATATAAATCTTGTTTAACATTATAGAAGTAAGTAAATCATGATCTAATTAATAGGATCAAGAATAAAGTTTCAAAAAATGTACGATAAACAAAGCGGTTAGTTCCTGAATCGTTTCTTTAACATGGATTTGTAACTAAATGGGTAATATAATTTCATAAATGAATAATATATGATATTATATGTATTATTATGATTTTTCAACATAATAAAATTTCTAAAACCACTATAAGGATTTTCATACACGTACATAGGGAATCATACCAAAGGTATGGGTTAATTTTTAAATCTCATTATTATCCAAGATTGTTTACATATAAGTATTTACTGGGTCATATTTATCATTTATGTCCATGTTTCTTACAAAAAATTCAAAAAAATTATTTTAAGGTTTTAGGTAAGGGTCTCTTTAAGTAAAACATCATCTTAAAAGTTTCTAAGATTTATTCTTCTAAATATTTCTCATTCATGAACATGTTCTCAAAATGGGTTTTATAGATTTATTTATAAATACATGAATATTTTTGAAATGTTAATTTTTGAATTTATTTGAAATGTATCAAAGCGGAATGGGACACTTTGATTCAAAAATCTATTTTTTTTAAATTTATTCATTTATGAATTTGTGGATTTTGAATAAATTATTTAAAAGTAAAAAGGGGATTTTCTCAAGAAATTATTAATTATTTTATTAGAGTACTTTAATATATGTCAAAATCCCCTATTGGATATTTTTTTTGATCGAGATTGATCTATTTTTACAATATCTCATTGAATGTTATAGGATTTGGTTAGACTATGGGAGTCGTATTTTGATACCTTTTATAGTTTATGGTTAAAGTATTCACATTTTGTATGCTAGTTTTAATATGAATGTTTATATTGGTTAGGTTTTACCACTTCATAAGAGAAATGAATTGGAATTAGTAAGTAACGAGCGGGGCCCTCTATATCCCTTTGATGCATCAGCAGGTCTCATGAGGCAAACTAGACATGGACTTGGCCAAGGACTTTCCCATATAGTTTCAGATATGGTTTTGGGTAAGGCCTTAACCATTTATTTTCAGATGTATCTGATGATGCCTTGAATGTAAGTTTAATATTTTCAGTATTATGAATTAACTTATTATGAGATTATTTATTGATATTACAAGTGACTATTAGACTAGTATAATATCCATGGTTAAGTATATTTATTATGTTATTATTTCAATGATGTTATTTGATCCGATTTTATTCCTTCCATATTCTTCTCAAGATTATGATTTAATGGAATGTGTTGTTAGTTATTAACATTATCTTATTATTTATGTTTATTTATGATTTTTCCAATATACGATTAACCTAACTAAGAATATGAGCTCACCCATTTTTATGATTTATTTTTCTCAGGATTCCAATAAGTTTTATTTGTAGGGTTTAACTAGTAGAATACTGGAATTCTCAAGTGATTGTTTATGTTGTATTTTATGTTTGAATTGTAATATAAGGTTCATCTGTGTAATCTTTTTTCCAAGGTTTCTATATATATAAATAATTTAGGATTAAAATCTTGTATCTATACAAATTTAATAAAATAAGACACGAGCTCTGAGCTACTTGGGTTTGGGTCGTTATAGTTGGTGTAAATGAAATTATAGCAGTAACCTTGGAAATTAGATTTAGAAAACTTATATTAAGGAAAATAATCCTAAGTTAGACTTTGAGGATATTTATAGAATAAAATCCCAAAGAAACAATGAATATGATTATGATATTAGAAACACATAAATTTTTCAATTTATATTTTAGGATTATACTTCATGATCTAACCTAGTGTATGCCATCATTTTAAAATGGTGCCTAGTAGAAGGAATGTGAACCTCACCAATGCATGTGATACAAAGAGTAAGAAGAATAATATTTTCATGTTATTAAACCAATATTTCAATGGGAAATATTATTCCAAGAATTCTCATCATTTTAGGACATAATATAAATTGATAATTTGATAGGAAAAGATTAATCAAAGTATTATGGCTTCGGAGGGAAGAAGAAGAATAAAAGGAAAACTGAAAAAATATGGATAGAGGGAAGAAGAGAATTATGTATTTTCTCAAATGTAATAATTATGTAAATAAACACCCTGGTACATTCTTAAGAGGAATGAAATTTTTCTACAGGTGTGGAGAGAAATTCCACTATTCTTGGGATTTCAAGGATACGAAAAAGGTTTCTAATGTTCAATGCCTCAACATCAAGGATTTGGGACACTGCACAAATAAATATATCTTATGTAAATGGATTATAACCCAAAAATAGGCTCATGGACCATGGTCAATATTATGATACTACCATGAATAAATAGGAATGATTAATGTTCTTATGTTTATATTCAAATATTTATGTCATTTGAGTATTTTATCAAGAATTAAGGAATATATAAGGATTATACTGCGGTTTTATTTCATTAAAGACATCAGATCATATGTTTAATGGTATCAATGACCAAAAAAATTAACACAGTATCATGTAATGTTTTTTTTTGGAAAACATATAGTTGAAGGAAAGATAACCATGAATATGTAAATTACATTAAGATATGATGTTGGAATAAAGAGATGATTGATTTGGATAAGTCTTGTGTTTGGAATGAAGTAAGTTGAACTTTGGATATTATTAATTTAGGTTAATGTATGATTTATTAGATACTATGTTATAACCTTTTTGGTTTCAATAAAAATTAAGAGGATGAAGTAAATTCTTTTGGACCATATGATTCATTAAAAGTGCTTATGAAGAAAACCATCTGGAATATCCTTCTCTAGGCATATTAGATGAAGTGAAAATAGATCAAATCAGAATAAAAGGATGAGATTATGATTGATCAACCAAGTATTTCTTCTCATTAAAAGTTCATCAATCTGGGGAAAGGATCTTGAAACCAAAAAATGTTATCCTAGTACCTTCGTTTCTGATGAATCAAACTGTCCCATCGACCATCATGAATTTATAGAATTGGGAATGTTAAATTTCTCCTGACCATTTTCTCTACCACTATCCATTATAAATTCATAGATATATTTATCTTCCATGTCCATGTTTTAACTTTCCACCAATGTTCTTCTTTTCAAAAACATAATTTAGCATTGACCTTCACATTCCCTTTTCCCTTTTATAAAGAGTATATTTTATTAACATAATTTTTAATGTGAGTTCTCCAAAAAGGTATTATATTGTATCAATATTTTATTTTAGAAGTGACATTTCAAATTGTGAGGATGAAATTTATTGATGGAGTGGAGAGTGTAACACCCCAATATTTTATGGAATGTATTCTTAAATAAATTCAATTTCTTTATCTACATGCAACATTGGGTTTTAGAGCACCGTGACCGATTAAGATAGCCATTTAAATAGCTATTATGAACAGTATTAACCATATAATGAAATTTATGTATATTCTATATAATTTTAACATTCATGTTATTTGTTTTTTGGACAATTATATATGAAGAAATCCGATTTTACGTATAAAAACCATATTTTTTAAAATGTGAATTTCATAACCTTTTAATGGAATACCTATTTTAAAACAAATTTTTTGAAATATTATAATTTGTTTTCCAAATAAACTTAAATTTTGTATTGGTAATTTTAAAATTTACTTAGGATTAATTTTTATTATTTTTCTAAGAAGTTTCATTTTTAATTGAATAGTTCAAAATACCGCATTGTAGTTAAAAACTATGTTTTTCGTTTAAAACTTATTATAATTAAATTTATTTTTAAAGTAAAAATAGTTCAATAATATATATATTAATCCAATTTAGGTCATTGGAATCATTTTTATGTAGAAATTTTATATACAAACTTATTGATCTTTTGAACGTCTCTTTTACCCACCTTCTCGCCACATCTATAGAATTAATGTTAAACATAATTTAGCCACTTCTCTTAACTTAATTTGAAAAAAATGACACAAAAAATTTATAATCATTATGATATTTAGAGTCTAATAGAATCAACATAGTGTTTTGGATATTGTGAATAGTAAGTTTTGTAATTTTTTTACCATGATTAAGGGAAATTCGGGTAACTAAAGGTAAAAATAATATTATAATATTATAAATTTAGCCTAAAAATAGTCCTTATTTCATTGGATGATTTGTTTTCAACGAAAGTCAACCTTAGGAGGAAATAATATGCTTTTTATGACACTTTATTAATATAGAAACATTTACACTATTTTATTTAAAGATAAGTTAAAAATGTCATTATCGCATTTTTAATAACTATACCATTTTTATTAGCAGGTAATAAAAAAAATTATATTATAAATTTCAATTTCGAAGATAAAATGTTTATATGCATCATAATAATTTATTTAATAATTTTAATGATAAAATTATTAACTTAAAAGGTGATACAATGACGAGGTATTAATTGTTTTAATAATTGAAGAATCAAATAGATGATATAAAAAATATTAATATAAATATAATTTGAGTAAGTTAGTGTCATCCAAGATTTTTATTGATGAAAAATACATTTTTTAATGATTTATATGTCTTGGTTATAATTTATGATGTTGGATTGATTTTTTGTATAAGGCAGAATAATCAATAGTGCCAAAATTTACATTTAAGATATTTTAAAATAAATAATATTTTATTAGTTGATATAAAACATATAAAAAACTGGAATTCATCCAAATAAATGGAATAAGTATTAAAATGTCATAAATGACTCATTAAGTTTTCAATTTTCATTTTATAGTAATTATATTAACCCATAATGTATAAATTATATGATATCACGTAATGGTTAAAGGGGTTAAATAATGGTTAAAAAAACGATAACGAGTAAAATAATAATAATAAAATGTAATTTTTTTTGACAAATAATATTCGACTATTATCACTTTATGATCAATTTTTAGTTTTTTAATGGAAACTTCTCCATGAAAATCAATTATATATTACTTAAATCAAAGATAGTTACAAAATATGTCTCTATTTGTTTCTAATCACTTTAATGTGTCCAAATATAAAAAAAATCAAGATATAAATGAACCTAAATGTAGTTTTTTTCATAATTATATTATTTTAATTATATAATTTTATTTTGGATTTTTATAAATTATACAATTACCTTAAATACTTCTTCAATGCTAAAATAATATTTATTTAATTACAGAAAAAAAATGATATTAAAAAGTATATTTTGATGAGATAATGTGTCCAAAAAATTCAATAGATCTATAATATATATTTTAATTGGGTGAAATAATTTGATTCTAATTCTCACTTATCCATAAGGTATTTTAAGTCAACATAATTGAATAGTATTAAATTTGAAAATAAATATATATTATTGAATTAATTTATTAATAAATTTCATAAAAATAAAAAAAAAGTTAAAAAGTCACAAGGGGATATTATATGGTATTAAATTTATTATAACATTCATTTATGGGTCATTTTGATGTATCTGGTTCTAGAATAATCTTATTATAGTTTAAGATTTTTAGGATTTCTTAAAGTGCCCCTCACCTTAATTATAAAAGGGAACCTCCTCACTCAATTACTCACACCACATTGAGCCTTATAGATCTACCAAACCCTGAAAATTTCTCCTCTAAACATTCATAGTTAATTTATGTAAGTCTTGGTCTTCCAAAAAATTCCATCCCTTGTGTCCCTAAGAGAGGATCCAAATAAAGTCTGCCGAATAAGAGGTAATTGTTTCACCTATTCATTTAAGTTATTTTCCTCTCCTACTTTCTCTTCCTATGTTGTTTCCATAGTAAATTAATAAATACAATGTCATATATATACTTAGATGTTATTAGTTTTAATGTACAACCATATTTCTTCCTATATCCATCCTATGAAACCTAATATCACCCTGCATGTGTACGTACGACTTACCATCCCCACGATATGGTGTAATTTGTTTTCATCGCCACATTATTTGGATGGGTATAATAATGGATATAATGGATATAAATAATAAATATGAAATTATATTGATTATTTATAATTACAATACCATATAATTACTTACCCTTTTACCAATAAAGAAATGATATTGTCACTAATGTGTACATATGACCTACTGTCTCTAGGAAATTATGAGATTCATCTTCCAAATTAACCATTCAAGAATGATTATAAAAATTTATATAATAAATAAATATGAAAAATATGACCAAATAATTCTAAAATAATATATATATATATATATATATATATAACATATGTGTCATTTACTTTCTTCGATTCAATACGTTAAGAAAATAGAAACATCGTTCTTGCGTAAGTACGACCAACCATCTCCATGAATGATGTATTCCATTTCATATAAATATATTTCATATATAATTTTATAATGAATATATATGATATATAAATAATTTTTTACATTATGTAAGCAATTAAATCATTATATACTTAATAGTATCAAGAAAAATGTGTTAAAACATGTACGATAAACAAAGCAGTCATTACTCAAAACATTGATTTAACTTGGAATTTTTAATAAGTTGGTAATATAAAGTCATAAATGAATAATATATGATACCATAAATATTATTATGATTCTGGTACAAGTTAATAAATTTTTTAAAAACACTATATAGGATTTTCGTACATGTATGGAGGGAATCAGGCCTAAGGAAAGGGTTAATTACAGAATATCATTATTATTTGAGATTATTTATACATACGTATTTACTAGGAAATAATTTTCAACCATTTCTATATTTAAAACGGTTTAAAAAGGAATATATTTAAGGGTTTATGTAAGATAATATTTAGCTAAAACATCATTTTAAATATTTTTAATATTTTTTCTTCAAGTTTTTTCACTTAATGTCCATGTTTTCAAATTGGGTTTTATGGATTTTTTATAAGGACCTGAATATTTTAAATTGTTCAATTGGGAATTTCATTCAAATTATCCAAACTGGTATGGGATATTTTGACTCAAAAATATTTTAATTAAAATCTTTCTTTTATAAATGTGCATATTTTGAATAAATTATTTCAATGTAAAAAAGGGTGTTTTTTCAAGAAATTATTAATGATTTTGTTAGTGTATTTTCTATTATGTCAACATCCTCTTTTGGATATTATGTTTGACTGAGGTTGATCACTTATGATACAATTTTCCATATTTTATTGAATGTTTTATGATTTGATTTGAATGTGGGTGTTCTATTTTTTCACCATTCATATTTTATAGTTAAAGTATTAATATTTAGTATGCTAGTTTTGATACAAATTTTTACATTAGTTATATTTAACCACTTCATAAGAGGATTTCATTGAACATAGTATGTGATGGTCGGGGCCCACTATAGCTCCTCAATACATCGATAGGTCTAATGAGAGAAACTAAATATGGAATTGGTTGAGGCCTTAACCATTAAGTTTTAGATATTGTTTTAATTGAGGCCTACACCATTTATTTCCAGATATAATAGTCAAGGCCTTGGTGGAATGTTTTAGATGTCTGACATTATGAATTACATCATTATGTGATTAGTTATTGATATTCTATGTGATTATTCATCTATTATAATATCCATGGTTATGTATATTTCTCATGTAATTATTTATATGGAATTATTTGATCTAATTTTATTCATTCTATATTATGATCAAGATTATGATTTAATGGAATATGTTGTTAGTTATGCAACTTGCCTTATTTTTTATGTTTATTTATGATTGATTCCACTATATTCTTACCCTTACTGAGTATCTAAGCTCACCCCTTTATTATGTTTTATTTTTCTCTGGATTCCCAGAAGTTTAATATATAGGTTTTAACTTGTAGAATAACGGATTTCTCAAGGGATTATCAATGCATTATTTTATGTTCGAATTGAATTGTATGGTTCATGTATGTAATCTATTTTAAATGACTTCAAAACTAATTTTTCCTTCAAGATTATAATATTGTATCTATTCAAATTTAATAAAATATGGCACTGAATATGAGATGTCGGGGTCGATGTCTTTACATATTTCATGTGAGAGTTCTTCATGATTCTAGTAAGTTTTTATAGGTCGTCTTGATTTTGGTCAATGATATTCTCAATTATTTTGACTAAAATATGAAATTTTCAAGCTTCATATAATCATTTTCAGTATGTAGGTTTTTTTGGATAGTATCAAAATCCTAAATATCTTAAATATACAAATAACATAGCCAAATACTCTGGCTATTAATTTTTAATAGCATCAGGTAGAAAAATCCATCATATTTCCCAATTACATAGCCAAATCTACTATGTATAAATTTTAGATATCATCATGTATCCAAATATATCATGTAGATAAATCAAATAGTCAAATATAATATGTATGAATTTTTTAAAATATCATATATCCAATCTAGTGATGTAAGAAAATGTAGTAATATAGGAAAAAGGATTAACATAGTTATTTTGATGATGTAACTGAAACAACAAAGCTAAATTCTGGTAAAAAATATAATATAGTTTTTCAAATATTTGAATAATTCATGTAGAAAAATTTATTCACATATCTATTTTTTATTATGTAGAAAAACTAATCCACACATCAACATGTATGATTTATATAGGAATTTTAGAACTACGTAAGGGATTATATCCTTATGTTATGAGTGAGAGTTTTAGAATCCAAATTGACTAGAATGAATGTTCCTTGTGGAAGAAATTAATATGGACATGCACATGGAAATATTGGATGTATTTCGAAGAAGTATGTTTCGAGGAAACTCCAGTAGAGTATTAAATAGAAAATATTTTATGAATGATGAATATTTATTTATTTTCAAATCCCAGTAGGAAAGAATACCCAATTCAATTGGTAATTTAAATTAGGTGGTGCGTATATGGATATATATATATATATATATATATATATCATGTGAAAATTAATGTGCATGTATTTATGAATTTTAAATAATAATAATTTGATCGTGTATTTTAATATATTTTAATATTGATAATGGTGTGGTGAAAGACTATGTTTGCACTGTGAATAGTTTTCCTACTTTGTGAATATGGGAGAACAAGATGTGTCTTGGTAGAGGTTGGATTTTTAGTGTTTAAAATATAATGAATCTCATTTCTTCAAGAGATTATATTTGATTATGAGAATATTTTTTTCAGTTCAATTCAATTTTTAACCTTTGGATATTCTATCTTGATTATTCTAGAGTCCCATGGAAGCAGGTGAATATCTTTTTTTTGTAATAGAAAGCTTGTTTATTTAGAAATATTATTCATATTGTATTCCTCTTATTTGTACTGTAGTATAAAGCTGTTTTGTTAGGTGTGTCTCTTAATATGTGTGGTGAGATTCCGCATGAATGGTTGTAATTGGAACTCACTCATGTTTATAATTAAGATAATTATTGGTTGTGGAGGGTAACTTCCTACGAAAAGGGGTAGGATTCCACATTGTATTAAAACATTATGAAATTTTTTAATTCATTTTTTTCTGTTTCATACTTGATCACAAGAGGATAATATATTTCTATTTTGAGTAGACCATACTCTAAAACGTCACAGAGGTTTATTTTTATTGAAATGGACTTTTAAACATTTCCCCTCTTGTTAAACCCACTTCTTAGTTGAGGAAACCGATCCTTTCCAGGTACTTCACACAAATTTGTTATTTAGGTGGAGAATTATCCCAATCATATAATATATGACTCTATGATAGTTTGGAAGACTTCACATTTCCCAATCCATCGTATTTATATACTCAACTCTTTTTTTCTAGTTACCTAATGTTATTTGAGTGTCATGGATATGTGTAACCCATAGAAAATTCCATGAATTAAAAAAATAATATTAATAGGGTCACCCATTACATGGTTTCCTTGTATATTATAATTCATGGAAATTAAAATATGGCACAAAAAATCTAGTTTGATGCTCAAGGTCAAGATAATTATTCTCATTTGAAGGAATTTAACACTTATTATTTTTTGGGGAATTTAATTTCAAAAACATATCTCAAGTATTCCTTATGCAAGTAAGTAGGATTGTAATGATTTATTTATGAATTATATTATTTTTACTAAATAAATATGATAAAATCATAATGATGTGTAACTGTTTGCTCAACTCATGAAAAAGTTATAGTTAATGTTAGAGGAAACGAAATCATTTATTATACCTAGTATGTAACTACTAATATGAGAATATTTCATTTTATAGAAGAAACTTGAATATTTTAAACTTGAGGCCACTTTATAATTCATAGTATATTATACCCATGAATAATCAATAATGGGATAATTAATTAAATTAACAATTCATATATTTAAAGATGAGATAAAAAATTTCTAACAATACATAAATAAATATAATTATAAATACTTTTGAAGGGATATATATGAATTCATTTAATGTTTTTTAAAAAATCCATAATTATTGAAATATATTAACTTTATATTTATTTATAATATGATATCATTTAAATTATTTATCATATGGATTTTACATAAATATATGATATTATATAAAATAAAAAACACTTATATTTGAATTACAATTTTTTATAAATTATTTATATAATCCATATATGACATGTTATTTCTTATTTAAACCTTTATCATATAAATTATCAAAACCCTATTTATATGCTTTAAACAATGTTCTCAAAAATTATTTTATTTTTAAAAATTTTTATTAAATAATTCTAAAAAGTTTATAATTTCTAATATAAACTATTTTATATTAGTTTTTTAATCCAATAATTTATTAATATTTTCATAAACTACACTTATAATTTAAATATAAACAGTTTATATTTAAATTATACTTCATTCAACGTAATTTTAATTTTTTTTCAACATAAACATTTAATATTATTGATATTTATTTAATTAATATTTTATAAAAACTTATTTACTAATTAAAAACAATTTAAAATTAATTATTTTATAAAGACATTTATAAACATAATAAATATCCAAAAAATAAAATTTTTATAAATTAAATAATTTAATTCATAATTGATATATTGAAAAATAATGTTTTCCTTTTTAATCATATTCTATGAAAATTTTCGTATCATAAATGTAAATATGAAATATCAGGGGTAATATCAATTTTATTCATAAATATAAAAAAGAATTTGAAATAGGATGTAGTGGCTATGTCAGAATAATTCTATTGTGAAATAGTAAATGGAATATGTTATTTACCCCAAGTGTTAATAGTCAATATAAGGATAATTCTCTTGTAATATGATATAGGGAATGTGTAGGAATAACCAATTGCATATGAAGTTCCATTTAGATTGTGTTTGTGCCTTTTGTCAATGTGCTTATCAATAGTTATCAAGTAGACATGTTTGATGAATTGGTGTGTCCATACAATATATAAAATAATTAATGTGCTGCTATTAGAAATACAATATGAGTCTTATGCTAGAAATGGAACACGAAATGAGTTTCTACTTCCTAATGTCATGGCTGGACAACGTTTAGTAGTATCATATGAAATTTTATGATTTTAGAGATAGTTTAATGGTTTTGAGAAATGTGTAAATGGTTGAAATAATTGTCTACATCATATTCATGTAATAAATAAGATCACCACCAGTATTTTATGTTAGAACAAATTATCAATATATAGTTTAAATAAAGAAAATAGATTCAAATTTTTTAAGAGATAGAAGAAACTAATGGATCAATACTTGAGTGATTTCAAGTTAAGGTTAGTATTTGATCTTTTACATATCTCATGAATCATTATTTTGTGTGGATAGAGATGTAATAAAGGTGAACTATTTCAAAATGATAAAAATATGGAAAATTTACCTAAGTATAGATTCTATGTTTTTGAAATCCTTATATAAGTGAATCCCAAAACCATATAATCAATTTCTCCTTCCCAAAGACTGATGTATGTTAATTTAAGACACATACTATAATCTATATAAGTAATTTTGGATAATATATAATAATTCAACAACATATCCAAATTCCTCACATATTCATTTCTCATAGAGAAATTCTTCTACATATCAGAATAAAAGAACCTTATATCAAAATTTAGTTCTATGTAGCTAATTGGTGTGTAGCCGATTTTAGATATGTGTAAAAATTCAGACAATATATGAAAATTTGATCTGATATAATTAGATCCCCATGCACTTTATATTCGCATACCTAAATTCCATATTAAAATTCATATATTATTATTTTTATACATACTTGGACAAAATTAATGAATTCCCAAAATTTGTTTTAAGGAAGAAAATCAGTTGGGATGATCATGAAAAAAAATTTCAATGATTCAAGAATCCCAAATATCATGAATAGTGTGTAATAAAATCATTGACAAAATGAGGGACTAATATTAAACTAGATAAATATAATATCAAATCAATTTGATATTAATACATACCATAAGTTCTATATTATCGAGAAATTAATGTTAATAATGTGATTTTAATGAATATGAGTTCATAACATTGTGATTTTTAAAGAATCCATTATATGATTTTATTTTAATAAAATTTAAATTAAGAGAACCTCTAAATGTATTTATTATATTTAGAAAATTAAATTATTTGTTTTTATAGAATAATACAGATGGTAAACTATAGATCCTTGGGATAATATTCATTAAAGTCGATGTAATTTTAATTAATTGTTGTTTGAGTGCATGTGGGTGATGAGATTAATGTTTGGGAATTTTTTAAAGACTTATAAATGTGAACACCACCACATTTCATGAATCTTGAAAATAATAATTGTTGTGTGTTACTAGTAGTGAAGATAAGAAAAATATTTATCTATATTTCTTGTATGTTTTTTCTAAACCCCTAAAAAATATTTTAATATATGGATTTAATTTTACTGTTTTTATAGTTTGATATGATGTTGTGAATAGGTGAAAAAGAGTTAAAAACTCTTAAGAAATATCCCGGATGGAGATATTTTATAACAAATGTGTCAGTAAAGTGGAGATTAGCAAAGTGGTTATTTATGATATATCTGTTATTGGGAAAATAATAATTATTCCTTATTCTACAAAGGATTAAATTAATTAAGATGGGCCACTAGTGTTGTGTGGGATAAAAAATGAGAAGCTAATAATTTTTATAATGAATTGAAAAACATATTGAAGTTCACAAATATAGAATAATAAGAAAAATGATATGATATTTTTTAGAGAAGTTATACCATTTGATTATCAATGTTCTAAAAAAATAAGAGGTTCCTACAATATTCATTGTTGTAAAAGTTTTATACAAATAAAACATACTCTGAAACTAACCTTCTAGTTATGTTTTTAGATATATTTTTAATCTATAAAAATTATGAGAACCCATTTTATTTGATGAACATTGAAGTTAGGTGAGTGAGTAATGTTGATAAGAATGTTATATAGATTTGTGAATATGAGTTCCAAGTAGTAATCAGGTGGAATATGAATTTTTGAATACTATTTAGAATTTTATGGACCTCCTATAGAGTTGATGTAGATCCATTATATCGGTATAAAAGTTTCATTTATAGGGATACAAATATACTTCCAATGAATGACATCAAATAAACACATTCAAATATATTGTGGGACTATATAGAACCAGTGCGACTCAGGTGATTAGGGAAATCATCATGTGAAACTATGAAAACCATTTAAAGTTATAATGACATGTACAATGCACTTTTAAAAAGAAAATTCCAATGGGACTCAGGCATTATAAAAACAGTGAGACTCTTTTTTTACGTGTTAAACATTTCTAATTTTAATAAACATTATATTGTTGAAGAAAATCCTTTATTGTAGTGAAAAAAAATGAATGAATGGAGTAGTTATTTTTAAAAACCATATAAAAATAATTTTTTCCTCATTATAGATACAATTTCATGAATTCAAATTATTATATCTAGGTAAAATATTAATAGATCCAACTAAACTAACTAGAATTAGGGGTTAAATTCTATAGGTGTTTTAGGAAGATTATACTTTGGGTAAAATCTTGGAAAACTCATTTTCACCCCCTCTCAGGTGTCTATATCTGTCTAATTAGGAACACAGAATTGTTTTAGAGTCGATTCCTGCAAATTGGATCAGTTTTTGAAGATCTTTATAATTTTGAGTGGTTTAATGAAGTAAATTTTTTTTATGATTCATGAACACACTTTTATGGAAAATATATATTCAATTCATCTTTTTTATTCATAATTAATTTAGTTTCAAGACTCTAAAAATTAGATGAAGAAGAAGGTTATGAATGTGAGAAATAAAATAAAGGAGATGTATGGTTACCCACTAGTAAAAAATAATTATATTTGTTTTTTAATATCAAACATGGTGAGATGGATTCACTAGATGAAGTTAGTTTAATATGTGAAATACTTGAGGAGCTTCTAAATGATAAATCACTCATTGATTTTTATTTTGAAATTTAGGTGAATCATAAAATATTCCCCTTTTAATTTTTTTTCACAAACTTATATATATAAAGGTTTTAGATAATTAAATGTACTAATTATACCATGATACTGATGTAATGGATGATGAATTGTCCAAATAGGTTATAAAATATAGCACTCTCTCATGAATAGTTGAAGAATGGGATGAATCAGTTACACCTTTCAATAAAAGACTTCAATTGATAGATGAATTTCTTAAAATCTCTTCTGGTGAGAATTTAATTATTTAATAGATGTTTCATGTGCATGAGATAATTCATTTAATTTTAAATAATTTCAAAGAATCCTTGTTGGATGTGAATTCCAAGGGAGTAAAATAGATGTAGAGTTTATTAGTTGAATAATTAATATAGTATGAATATAATATTTTGAATATGAAGAGTGAAAGGGAAGATAAATTCAAGTTATTTTAGATAGAAAAAATATTCTCTCAATAATACTTGAATAAATATTGAAATCAAATTGAAAATTTTGGAATATAGTGAAGCTGGATCATCCCAAAGAACTAAAAATAAATATACCACCACTAAATTTTTTTTATATGTCTTATCCCTCAAAAATTATGTATACTGATGGTTAAATGGGATTTAATTTAGATGGAGAAGTCTCCTCCTTAGGCATAGTGAGTATGGTATCCCATAAACTATTTTATTTAATTAGTTCTATATCTTTATATTTGTAATATGATTGAAAAAACCAAAATTCAATAATAATTTAAAAGGGTGAAAAATATATGATTGTAATTAATATGTTATGGAAGGATGTGAGTATGTCCAAGAACTATATATGTATAGATGGATATCAAATGGATTGGGTTCTATCCCAAAATCAATAGGCATGGAAATATGAACAGATTCCCTGCACTTGTAAAAGAAAAATATTAATTGGAAGGTGGTTTATTGTTGGAAATATGGGAATAAATAAATTGGTTAATGGAATTAAAAGTAAATTTATACAAGTGGTAATATGTTAAAAGATATTCAGAGTATAGTTAAAGTAGAAAAAAATCCTTCTTGTCAGAATCAAGAATCACAGAAAATAAAGATTTCTTCAATGAAAAATATACTTATGTGTCTTTAAAATTTCAATGAGATAAAAAATATTTGTGTTCATTCCAATTAAAAATTATGGAATAATAATTCTAGGTATTAATCATATTATTTATATGAGAAAGGTTAACATATACTATTGAGTAGGTATACATTTCCGCTATGGGGAAGAATCATATGATGAAACATGTTGAGAATGAAACTCCAAAGAAGAAATTAATTTTTTCTGATAAGTTTCACATGTATAGTGAATATTGATGAATATAATTGTGTGTGGTGGGTATAATATAACTTGATACGCACTAAATGACTATATGAATACCCTAATGGTATAGATGGAGTTTTTGAGGAAAACAAAGAAAAAACCATTTGTACCTAGTTCCAAATCTATTCTAAAGAATAAGTTAGTACCTATGATGAATAATATTCATATCCATATATTGGTCCTATAGATAAATTGGTATAAGAAGAAAGAAATTTTGTGGAATCATCAAAGAATGAAATCATTATGCTAGCTTAAGAAAATATGTATATTATAGCTAAGATGAAAGGTATAAATAGGATGAAAACCATGCTTCCCAATTGAATTTTTTTAAACCAAAACTCAGTGGAAGAATGAAGAAGATAAGTCAAATTAGAGATTCAAACAAAGGTAAAACCGGGTTAAAAATGAAGTCCCAACCTCAGTTCTATAATTGAGGTGGCGATGAATTTCATATCATTCCCACATTCTAATTATCTTACATTATATAAGGAATTGATGGTAAAGATACAACAAAGTCAAAACACCATGGAGGAAAGTTCAATTGGTACTCATTTCCAATTGTTTTCATTTTCAAATAGTATCAAAATTCCTTGTAGTTTATTTATAGAATAAATTTCCCATGATGATGAAGTATAGATTCACCCCATAATGGGTGGAAATGAAAAAATTATGGTTTCTAGTGTGTTTTTTAAATTCGTAGTAACTTGAATCCTAGATATTCCTAATAATGCTAAATTGTGTGGTATGATATTACCTATCCATTCATAGTTATGGTGTGTATATGTTGTATTTATTTAAGGTAAGTAATTTTTAAAAAATGGTAAATATATTTACTTTCACTTGAAATTTATGAGGTGTTTTTCAAGATAACTTCAAGTTTATAAATGTTTGGGATGATATAATTGACCCAACCCACGAGAATTAAAAAAATTGGGTAGTACTACATTAAGACATTTTTGGATAAATTTGTAATATATGTTATAAACTATTATTTATTACATTATAATTTCTCTATTAGACATAGAGTGATTAACTAATGACTCAATTCTATGAATTTTGTGGTGCCTACCTTATCTAATTTGAACGCAAGATTAATAGGGGGAAGATAGTTCTTGAAATCAGTTGAAGGAATTCCCCACGAACTCATGTAATTTAAGTATATATTAATATGGGTGAGAAAAACCATTTCCTTATTTTTATTTCTTTTCATTAAGGTGGAGAGGAAACATGAACTTTTAACAGAAATTGATAATAATATGGAGTGTTTGAATTTTTATAGTATTGAAAACAAATCCAAATGGGGATAATGAAGTACCATTTAGATGTTATTTTTGTTTATTATAAATGTGTAAATAATTAGTTTCAATGATACATGGGTGATGGATCTTGTTATAAATCTATTAGATTTGATAATTAATGTTTTACTTGTGGAAACAAAAAGTGATAATCATATATTAGAAATGTAACAAGTAAGGAGTTATTAATGCTTAAAAACATGATTGGATTACTTTGCGTAGTAGCCTATGACATGTAATACTTTTAAGGATGTTTTTTAGGTATATGAAATGTGAATCAGAGGTTGAATGCACTCTTTATAACATGTTTACCTAATGAAAATGATGGTTTCAATTATGTTATATGTGAATATCATATTATGTTGTGGTTTATTGAAGGAAAATGGATTCAAAGATTTAGAGAGATAGTTGAAGATAAAGGATACATACTTGAGTGATTATACATGAAGTCAATTAATTATTATGTTTAATATCTCATAGATTATGATTTCTTATGGGTGGAGATGGAATAAAGGAACACTCATTTGAAATAATTGAAATTTAGAAAACCTTCCCTATGTCAATATTTCATGTATCATAAATTTCCACAAAAGAAAATTATGGTGCCCCAAAATCTAATTCACTAACATGATGACTAACAAAGTAGAATTCATAACACATATGGGAATCTATATAAGGAGTTTTGGGTGACTTGTATGAATTCATAGATGTAGCCAAATTCCCCACATATTCATTTCATGTAACCAAATTCTCTTACATATCAGAATCCATAAACTATTCTTTTTAATATAGTTCCATGTAGCTAAATGTTTTATAGTCATTTTCAAATATATATAAAAATTCATAAAATTTATGTTGATTTATCCCAATATAATAACACCCCCATGTACATGATATTTACATAAATAAATTCTATAATAGGTTTCATGTTAGTCAATTTATATACATAATAGGGGGAAATTTTTTAATTTAAAGAATTAAGATTTTGAATAAGAAAATGATTTCAAAACATGACGAAGATATCATTTAATAATTCAATTATCAAAAACTTATTGTTGGGTTTGTGATCCGAGAATGGATAAAAAGAAGAGTTAGTATATATACATGGAAGGTTGTGATCAAAGGATCATCATAATGAGTGACTCTAGAATTTATAAATTCTATGGAATTTAGATATGATGATGTTGGTTTAGTTAATTTGAGATCAAAACATCATGATGCCTAGAGATGCCATGATCTAATCTTAGTGAGATGATTGAAATGAGGAGAACTACGACATGTATTTATTGAATATAAAAAATTTATTATTTTTGGATTTTAGGAGTAATTCTAATGAAGAATCATTGAACCATGAGTTTCTATTGATTAAATCCCACATTATTTGATTCTATTGTTCTTCAAGTGTTCATGAGTTAATGATATTGGCATATGGGTATTTTAAAAAGACTGGAGAAATTTGAATACTTATAAATTTAATAAATATAAAAAATAGAAAATGTTGTTTGTTACCAGCTATGAAGATAAGAAAATTCCTAATTTATATTTGTTGGACAACTTATCTATATCTAGGGAAATGATTCAAGTTCAGTATTCATTTCAATATTTTTATAGTAGGAGAAGATGAACTGAAAAGGGTAAAAGGGGTAAAACAATATGCATCCACATTCCACGATGAGGATATTTTGAGATAAGGGTGTTGTAATTTAGAGTATCCTAATGATACTATTTTTATTATAGATTCTTTTTTTTAAATAAAAAAGTGTTTTTTATTCTCTATATAATGAAACTAAATAATATGTGATCCATTTATTTCGCTTTAATGAATTCGATCATGCATGTAATAACTTTTTTAGGTCAAGAAATAATAAATTCAAGAGAAAGAAGACTCCCTTGGTGTGGTTTGGGAGAAACAAACTAAGAAGATCATATTAGTTTTGTTTTTTTTTGTTAAAAATATTGAAAATATATGTCAAAGAAGAAGAAGAAAAAGGATTTTATCAGGTTATAATGAGTTAAATCATTAGTGTATCAAAATTTGAGAAAAAAAAGACGTTACTATAACATTTTTTATTTAATAAGTGTGAGATGAATAAAAGTGTTTAAATATGACAGGTTATGCATTTTCTTAGAAATCAGTGTTGAGTATTTAGAATAATTAGATGATATTTTGTTTGAAGAACACCAAAGCTAGTTGAGTAAGGAATCCAAATAAGAAGATTCTGAATATCTATTAATCTAAGTTTCAAGCAGTGACATTTTCCCAGAGTATACTTGATGACTATCTAGAATTTAAAGGAGATGTTGTTGAGTTGTAGGAGATCCATTATATTTTTTCAAAAGCATACTATAAATAATTGGAGGTCGATATTAAATGATTAACTTCAAATACATGAATTCATATAAATAGTGGGACTCTGTATAATCTATGGGACTCAAGGTATACTATTATTTCATGGTGTAATGTTGTGACCATAGTGTAAAGATATCAAGAATAGTCTGGTAATATTTTGGAAAGACAGGTTCTATAAAAATAAGGAATTATAAACAATTTGAGAGTCAATGTTAGTGTGGGAAAATCTAACCATTGTAATCAACATCAGATTATAGTACAAAATTTTTAATAGAGGTGAATAACCAATCAAGTCAAAGAGTAGGTCTTTTTATTGAACCTTGTAAAAATATTGGGTACCACTTTATTTATTTACATTAATGAATATAGTTTTTTATCAATGTAAAATATTATATATCCAATGGAACTAACAAGTTTTAGGGACCAAATTCTAAAGAGGTTTCTGGAAGTTTGGAATTTTTGTAAAAAGTAGGTAATGCTAGATTTACCGCCCCTCCCCCAGAAGTTTATTACCAGTTTTATTGGGTAAATCAACCTAGAATATATGACTCATAATTTTAAAGCCTTACAGTGATGATGTACTTAAGAATAATATTTCACACCATCTGATCACTACACACGATTATCAAAATTAAAAAACAATTCTATGAGTTTGGTGTATGATTAAATCACATGATGATGATATGTGTGTGGTTAATTCCACGGAATAAGATTATCACATACTATAATATAACATGACCTAACATTAATACGATGTATAAGAAACTTTATGAGATTTAATTTAACCATTCATGTTTCACTCCCTATGACAGGGGTCAATGTAATATAAACTCTTCAAGGGACAAACTATATAGTATTAACTATTACTTTCATATTCCCACGACTTATGATAATACTAATGGGAGTAAAATTCATTAAAAATTTATATTTTATGATAAAATTTTTATTTTTTTGATTTTATGATTCTTTTTTAAAAACAATATACTTTGTCATCACATGTTATTACTTCCCATATCAAACCTTAAGAAATGTAAAAAACCAAATGATCTGATTGTGATGATTAATAAGATATCTTATACCATATGATATGATCAAATCATAGCCTATGATATCATATATCATAAATCCCTCTATGGTCCAATTTCTATATCATTTTTAAGGATACTCAAAATGATTGGAAATTTTATTGACGATATCTTCATTTTAACATGATTTTCAAAAATCAAAATGAATAAAATTTCATTGATACCACCAAAATGTAGCTTGGGATAAAATGAAAATAATTTAATATAAACAAAATTAAAATAGAATCCCATTTATTGAATTTCTTTTTTTAGGAAAAATAAATCCCTACATTATAGAAATGAATAACAATGTTGTGTACCTCACATCCTCAAGGCCTCTATTACATCTAAAACCAAAAAATATCAATGAAGATCTTTTAGAGTCACCCAATACACTCTCTCCTATAGGGTGTATCAATGTTAAAAATATAATATGGGTAATATACTTCATGAATCCCACAATATTATAGTAACTTGGAATGAAAAATAAATGTGAGGAGATTTAGGATTAGGGGAATCAAAATGAACAAGGAAGGATTGATCATAAAATATCATGGCCTTCAACCTAAATTAAAAAATACCTCTAGAAGTATCCTTTAGTGTGAATTCATTTACACATACATTTTCAATGCATTTGTAACTATATATTTAAAATAGAACTCATAGATGAATTGGATGAATGTGTACATGAAATTATCATTGAAATGTAATGTTGAAAATAACTTTATTTCATATGTAAATGATTGATTATATGGATTAGAAATATTTACACCTAAACATATTTTATGATACACCCTCAGTAAGGCCCATGATATGTCTTGTATTACTTATATAATATCATACAATATAATTATGAATATATCATATTTTTCCAGATTTTTGGCATATCTACATCAGTTATATAAAATTTTTAGTATGTAATCTATTTTTAATATTATTTATATGAAATTTATAGGTAAGGATCTATAAAATTACCATATGGTATATTTGGTTCAACTTAAACTGAGATAAGAAAGAATTATTCTTGACTTGGAATAAGTGAATCTTTTATATTTATGTATCATGTACTAGGGATTCTTTTCAAACAATTTTATATCCTCAATGTAAATAAAAAAAGATAAAAAAAAATATCTAAACTTTTTAAGGGGTCTACCCATCATTTCCCTGGTACATCATTAGGGAAATCAATTTCATACAATAATCTTGTTAAATGGAACAATTAGTATCTATGTGATCATTAATAGTAGGATGGGTGAATCATTGATCTATTCCATTTTTGTTTTTCTTTCTTAATGAACAACCTTCACCGATTATTAAATATATTTTAGTTTTTTTTAAAACAAGATCAGAAACACAAACATAAGAATAAAATAATTTAAAAGGTTCACAACTCAATAATATCAAGTGGTACTTGAAATGGTTTGGAAATAATCCAATACCACACGATCCTCTAGAAAACAATCCATTTCAAGTGGTTACTATAATTAGGTAATATCATTACACTTATGTTGACCTATAATCATACAATAATTCATGTTATCTCTGTAGATTTAATAGTTTAACAAATATTTTTATGTAAAAACAATAAAATCCTTTAGTAATAAGATTCAGTATGTTGTTACTATACTATATGAAATTATTCACAGTTACTCTTCTTTCAAGTACATCACCCTCACTTTCTTTCCTAGTAGTATTCATGAACTTATTCAATCATATTTATGTCCATACATTGGGTTTTTTAATAATTATACATATTGTGACCATCCAGTATGATCCGACAGATACCATTATTTAGACCCAAAACATATAACCTGTTGTATTTCTTCTCACCATGTATCCTTAATATTCGATAACCCGTGATATGAAAACTATGACAAATATCCTTTGACTACAAAACATCCAACAATTTGAGAACTACCTCTACAATGTCTTCATCTTACTATTTCTTCACATCATTTGATTGAAACCAATTGATGGGAAATATCAATTTGGTAAATTTTATTCTAATGATTCTTTACAGTGGCTATTAGATCAAATTTATTCTTCTATAGAACTTTTCTTCATCTTTTTGGGTGTGAACAGATTACCTTGGGTGTGTATGAACACCCCTTTATATAGTAACACTTAAAAGAGAAAATTTGGGAGAAATAATTTATTTAATTTATCTAAAAATAATAAAATATTTTAATATCCTACTAAAACAATTTCATCAACATATTCTCAATACTTCTATAGTATTTTATAGGATTCTTGAAAACTCAACACCGACAGCATTCCTCAAACATCATTGACCTCAACTATAAGAAACGTCATTAAAATTTCTTAACACACATCAAGAACCAAGATATTCCATGAATATTATTGGTATAATGAACGATTAGATCGTCCTTATAAAAAATGACATCATTATGAAAGATTTATATATAAATTTTAACTGGTACATCTTTATATTAATCATCATCCTAGTATAATTTCATAGAATCACTTTTGTCTGATGCACCTCCATCTAATGACTTGCATTATATTTATTTTATTGTTGAATTTATATAAAATAATCTATTTGACTTACTTCATATAGAAACATCTATCTAATTAATTTCAAAGAGAAACCATTGTGTGATCCACCTTTGTCGATATTCCAACATAACATTGTAATATTTTCTTAGAAGTCTTATGCTAAACTCTTCCTCTTTCTAATGAATCACACTATAACACTTCGACTATAATCGTGTTTCATTTTATGTATTCTAACATATTTATTTATACGATATTATTTTTTCAATGATATTCCCTATAAAATTCCTCTAAAACATCCAAAACATTCTTCTTGTTGAAAAACTTCAACAAACATGTGTTTGATAATTTTTCAAAACATCAAAACATAGAAACATTATAGGATTCAAACTTTGGAATGTGATGATTTATAGCATAATAAAATAAACCTATCACAATAAATCCTTTATTTAGTAATATTAGGCTAGTGGGATGACCCTTACATAGTGGTGGTGTGACCATTATGAAATGGCAGGATGACCCTTATGTAGTGGTGGAAGGAAACTTACACAATGTTGGGTTGACCATTACGTGAGGCATTTCATTACCCTTATATGGGTTTTATTGTATGTGAAACACCGTCTAGTGTGCTACACATATCTTAATATAAAGAAAACTATATGCATGAAAAATTTTATCATCTCTTAAACTTATAATAGATAATTTATTTATTTCATAACTCATAAAGTTAAGAACATATGTGTATTAAATAATTGCTTAATTTTTCTCTCAAACACTCATTATTTTGGAACTCTGTATGCATGGTAAGATAATTTTTTTCTCAACTATCATTATAAAAACCTCTAACTAGTATCCTTCTTCTAATAGACTCGATCTAGATAATATACCAACCATCTTTCTTAGATCACCTTTATTAGAGAGCATAAGAAAGTTTAGTGATTTTATATTGGACAACATAATACATTACATCTTCATTCAGAAAAAAAAATTCTAAAAATGTTCATAAAATATTCTATATTTCTCAAAAAACATCATGGATTTATAAATCCCCCCTTTGGATATTATTTTAAACAAAGGAATTTACCTCACTGAAACTTTGTTACTTATGAAATAAATTATATATCCAATAATTCTACGCCTATGTGAGTGAAATCAGTGGAGTAAAAAATGAATCCTTGAATAAAAAACCATGTTTTATATAATTAGAGGTTAATGAAAACATCATTACACATTTTGAGAATATTTTTATTTAATCATAAAACATTAATAACAAAAAAAACAATTTCCTATGAATAAAAAAATTTCCTTCAAAAACTTCATCAAATTGTTAATATAGTTTGCACTTGATAAAATTGTATCTTACCCCTTTTATTAACACCCCTAAAATATATTCTATTCCTTAAAATGTTAAGAACATACTAATGGTTATATTCATGAAACATCATTTTTATACCCCTTTGACAACCCTATAAAATGACTAGATGATAGTGGTGAAATATTCACATATATTACTCTTTTAGAGATGGAGGTTCTACCACCAAGTTCAACCAAAACTTAAAAAATGCTACCTTCAACAATGGTTTTATGAATATATTATCCACTCTCTCCATTGAAGGAAATAACTCCATATTGAGTTCATTATACTCTATATAATTTTTATTAAGTGATATTTTATATCATTTCTATCAAAATGATAATTTTCACTATATTTTTTTGTGATATTTATATCACTTTTATTATCAAGCCCTAAGAGGAGGGGTAAATTTACATTAACTAAAAAAATCATCTTATAGTGTGTTCATCAGTATAAGTTGTATTATACCTTGATTGGTAGATAAAAACTCATCTTTAGGTATACTGAAACTTACTAAATATTTTCTTAATCATATGAAAACTCACATAGTTTTCTCATATAGTGAAAACTCTACTAGATATGGATATCCTATCATCAACACAATATGACCAATCAGTATCTATAAAAAAAATAGTTTAATAATTCTTTAGGTATCATATTTTAAAAAAAAAATATTTGTTCCTATGATATATCGAAGAATTCATTTAACTTCCTTAAGATGGGATTCTTTTATATATCTTTATCCTTAAAATACTCAGTTCCCACTGAAATAGTTATTTAGACTAGATTTGAATAATCCATGAAAAGCTTCCATAGAAGTTCTTTGGCATAATTATTTTGAGATATGAAAATATATTTAATCTTTTTAGATATTTTTATGCTAATAATTTCTTTCATTTACCCCCAGTATGGATATTTTTAAAATCATATTCATCTCCTCAGCAAAATTCTTTCATGTTTTTACATCCTTCCCTACAATGATGATATCATCAACATAAAAAAGCATAATTAGTTATACCTATTTATTTTCGTTCATATAGAGGTTTATATCAACTCTTCCATTATTGAACATTGATTATCATAAAAAAGTATCTAATTTATAATATCAAGTTGGCAAATCTTATTTCAACCCATACAATTATTTCTAAAACCTACAAACAAATGTTTCATCTTTCCCAAGATGAGGAATCAAGGTTGTTTAATATAAACTTATTCATCCAGATCTATATTAAGAATAAATTAATTGATATACATTTGAAATATTTGAAATATTTGTTTTTAATATAAAAGAGGAAATATTATGATAGTTTCCAATCCTTCCTTTGGAGAAAAAGATTTATTGAAGTAAATGCCTTTAATATAAGAATGACCTTTACAAACATACTTTTTATTGTTTCTTAATACATCACCTTTATTAGTATAATTATTTTTCAACACACAATTTTTACCAATAAAATTATTATTGTATATTTTAGGTACAGGTTCCCATGTATAATTCCATTCAATATGATCCAGCACATTATTTATAGAATCAACCCTCTCTTGATGCTCTAAAGATTCATCAACACCTTTTGGATCAACCTATGAATATATAGAAGTATGTGAAACTAACATTGATGTTATTATAGTTTGAACCTATTTTCGTTGATATCCAATTATTTTTTTGACATTAACTTGATTAATTAGTATGGATGAGATAAATGAGACTATTTCTCATCACCTAAGATAGCTCATTAAGGATCATCATCATGATCAGCTAGAATATTTTTTACCATCATTAAGAATATTTTCACATTGTTCAATTTTAACAACATCATCTTCCCTTTATTCCATATCTTAAAATATCATTGATACACTATTATAATAAGACCCTTGAACTTTCACATATGAAGAATCAATAATATTTCTTATAACTTTATTATAACACTTTTATCCTCTTCCATTAGTAGGGAATCCATGAATAATTTCATCAAAAAATATATGATCAAACTTCTCAAGATTCTCACCATAGGCATTTGTAATGAATCGATAGGTGAACACCCTTAGGTGCTTCAAACTCATGGTTTGATTATAACACATATCTAAATGAGTCCTATTAGAGTCTGGCCTATAGAAACATTGATTCTAATGATAAACTTAAATAAAAAAATATCTAAAAGTTTCATGTTTGATCCATGTTGATCTTGATATCTCCACTAAACATCTATTTATCCTTTTTGAAACATCATTATGTTATGGTGGGTAAAGTACATAAAACCCAAGATGAATTCCATGATTTTAAGATAATCTAGAAACATTCCATTTTAATATTCACTACCATTATGTGTTCAAATCATATTCATGGAATATCTACACTATTTCCCTACACTTCTATTGAAAGTGTTAAACAGTTTGAGAGCCTATGATTTTTGTCCAAAATCATAATACATGTAATATGGTTAAATTCTTAAATAAAATAAATAAAGTACTTGTCTCATTTTGTTTATTATTTATTCATTGGAACACAAATTTCATAATGCAGTACCTCCAATGGACATGTTGAATGTATCTCAACTTTATTTTGTACTAAGATTTTAATATTCCATTTCTAGAAAATTGAATACCCCCATTATCTTCTTTTTATCATGTGAGTAATATCACGAATAATTTCACTCCTCTTTATCTTACTCACAATTCTTTGATACATATTACCCATCCTTTTATTACATAACTTAGTTTCTTTCATCATGACTATATATCATGAACTTTTTACATCACAAAAAGGAAAAGAGCATCCCTTCGTTCATTGGCCTCTTGTTAAAAATTTCCCATCATATATCATCTTTACAAAATATCCATATTTTTTTAAAGAAACATTCTTAAATTCTTCACAATGTTATAAAATACATAGTAAATTTTTTTCATTCCTTTAACAAATAATATTCTTTTAGATTTTAAATTTTCTTCTCAAATGATAAATTATCATTCAACTTTGATTCTATGAGACTCGTCTTTCCCAAAGTCATTGTTTCTTGTTTAAAATAATTCATATTCTTTAATAGATTAAAATATAAAATCATAAGTGAAGAGAACCCACTATTAAATTTCTAGGGTCATTCTCCTTTTGTAAATTCAATAAAAATTTCAATAAATAATTCTATTTTCCTATAGTTTTTCTTTTTTCTCATAAAGATGTTGAGATTTTTTTTTGAAAACATAGTTGTTCCAGTATCATTAAAAGGCATCCTTTTAAAAGATGTTTGGGATGATCACATATTTCTAAAATTATTTTCATGAATTGGAATCTTTTTTCAATATTCAATATGACATTATCTAGTTATATTCTTTCTGTGAGTGACCTATCACGAAAACACTACCTCCAGTTTCTTCTAACTTCACTATATCATTAATTATTAAACAAAAATAAATTTTCCATATGCGTAAAACCTCCATAATACCTGAAACCCAAGAAATTATATTTCCCTTTGTAACTAGTATACTATCTGGAGTTGTGTACCACATTTCCATCAAATTTCACACTTTACACTTTGGAACTTTGTTTCAACCTATAATTATTGTTATATCATGACATTTAATTCTCTAAATAAGACTGCCTTTTCTCCCCTAATAGAACTTCCAACAATAGTATCTTTTGGTTCATATTTCGTAACATTATACACATCAATTTTTTCAAATCCTCTTGTTTTAGATACAAACATGTTCATCTTGAAAACATTTTTATTTTAATAAATTTAATTCTTTATATAAATATTTAAGGATTAAATTTACTTATCATTACTTGGTTTATACTACTCAAAACATTCACCAACTATTGTAACATATTTTTTAAATTTTAAACTTATTGCTCGATTTTATAATGATTTTGTTGTACAAGAACTAATTATTCCTCAACCACTTTTATATTTTCATGAATATTTATTTTTTGATTATTATATTCAGAAATATACTTATTCATAACATAAATTCATTGAAGTAATTTTTATTTTTCTTCAACAAATGATTCTTGATTATTTGATAAAATATTTTATTTATTAGAATTCTTGTTCTCCCTCCCAAGTCCTATAGTCCTTTTAAGACACTATTTTAATTAATTTTTGAGAATAAAATCTATATGATTCTCTTCCTCTTATTTGTATTCAAAATTATTTCATTCGTCAATAGTGATATTTTCATCATTAAATTTTAAAATTATATGTTTTTAATAGAATCATTACTAAAATTATCATCTTATTATTCACATTCATAATCTTCTTCACACTTGGACAAATAATTTGTCCTTTTCTATTTATATAACATATTTTCCTTTCCCTTAAAATATGACTTGGATTTTTTGACTTCTTTATATAGGGTTTTCTTGAATTTATATCCTCTTCATCACTTTATAATTCTTCCATTCACCAAGGTCAATTTTCATAAAAATTCATATATCTAAATTGTCAACGCATTTTTGTGGAATCCTTTCTGTGTATTTCCTATGCCTCATTTCAAATTTTAAGAAAATTAACACATTAATTCATAAATTGTTTTACTAATATAATCTTTGGTGTATGATTCACTATCTACTTCTTCAAGAACATTATTATTCTTTTCATATATAGCATATTTAAATTAAATTTATCGATCAACCATATCTTTGTTATTCATAAAATTTTCTATTCTCATTTTATAAGTGATGATAGTTTTATATAGATCATCTAGAGATTCATTTTTAGGATATCTATATTAAAATGATAGTACCTCATCCTAAAAATTATTAGTAAGAATTCTCCCATCATTCTTGAAAATTATTTAATATTTCAATATCTCTCCAATACCTTTAATATTTTTTAAATTTCATTCACCATTATAAATAAAACACCAAAAGATTCATAATCAAACATATTAGGATATTCATACTTCAATATAAATATTTTTAACTTCTCTTTATTTACATTATTTTTTTCTTTATATGTGCTCTTCAAATTTTCTCACATTCCTTTTTCCATTAAAAATCATTTAACTATAACAAACCCGCTTTCATAGATTAAATAAAGTATAGAATTTATGGATCTCCCTTTATTTACCACATTTATTTTATAATCAACTTTAAGGGTAAATTACATATCATCAGGATGAAAAACATATCTAGAAGCCCCAATAATTTCATATACATGGGGAATAATATAAGGTAGCATTCTATATATCTATATATGATAGTTCTTTCCATAAAAAACCTGAATCAACATACTATTCCAACAATTTTGAACATCCATGGAAACCTTTATTCTCTTATAACTTCAGAAAAGAGTCGATTAAGGAATCCCTTCCTTTTATACCACATGAAAGGGCCAATTAGGATATGTGTGATCACTGAGGGTAGAAGGGTTTGAATTAGTGATATTTTCTTTTAATATTTTTTTATTTCATAATACACAACTATCAAATCCTGTTAAATAGATATGAATTTACTGAAATAAATCTTATAAAAATCCATAAGAATAAAATAATTTACATGTTTCACTACTCAATAAGAGAATATTGTCCTTGTAATGGTTTAGAAATATCCACTACCACATAATCCCCTAGAAAACAATAATTTATATGTGGTTACAGTAAGTATGGAATATACTGAAACTTGTGTTTTACTATAATAAAACAATAGTCCAGGTTTTATTTTCACCTATAAGGTGTAACTAATACTTTTTTAACAACTATAATAAAGATTCACTAATAGGTTTCATTATATTATTATTATTATTATTGAACAAATTCACATGTGATCTCCATGCATTTATATCTTCTTCCATTTATTTACTAATAGTAGGAAATAACTTATTTAGCCTTTTGGTTATGAATCCAATGGGTTCATTGGTAATTCTTTTTTCGGTCTCCTTCCAGTATAATATATCTCGTGCCTTTGTGTAGATTGAAACTTTTTAACTCATTATATGTCTTCTCACCATAACATTATAATTATCTCAAACAACTTTTTATGGAAACTCTATCTGGTATGCTTTGACTGAAGAAATTTTACAAAATAAGACTGATGCCACTATAATATCTTAATATGGCCATGAATGTACATCATATTAAGAAACAAATTTGTGGTAAATAACAATATGGTATATTTATATCCAAATATTCTTCAAATTTATTTTTGGTAAACTTTATTCTTTTTCAACGCTTCTCCTCTTTTATTTGTGTTTGAACAATATACCTTTAGTGTGTACTAACACCAATTTATTTTCCCAATCAATGAAAACACTAAATTCAAATCTCCCACTAAAAAATATTTCATTAGATTCTTCTCATAAAATATTGAGTATTCTACAAGATTCTAAAAAAATCAACACCAATGACTTTACTCAAACTCCCTTAACATTAGAGTTAAGGAAATTCATCATACATACATAAAACTATGAAAGAACCAAAATATTACTTCATTATTTTAGGAACATTGAATTATTATCTCATCATCATTATCACAGTTTATATATTTATGAAATCATTATAAATTACATCAAACTGATATATCTTTATATTATCCATACACATGATACAACTTCGTAAAATATCTTATGACTGGTGCACCTCCATCTAGAGACTTGAATGATAACTCTTAAAAGATTTACATTTCATTTAATCTTTTATGATTTAATTTATTTCAAAACATATGTTTGATGGATTTTATTCAAAACCTTCATCTGATCCAACTCTATCCAGTTTTCCAGAAGAAAATTTTTGGAGTGTCTCAGAAGTATTATTTCAAAGAAATCCTATTTTTTACAACTTGAATCAGAAAAATTTTACTATAAACATGTTTCATTTGAAATAATTTGTGTGATGGAATCATCTGATGCTATTTATTCTATGAAATTCCCCATTAACTTTTATCTTATCAATAGACTTCAACAAAATCATATATGATTATTATTCAAACCATTTAAACACATGAAACTTATAGTCTTTAAACATTGTAACATGAAAAATTATAACTTAAGGATATAAACTTAGTATAACAACTTCTATTTCTAGTAACATAAGGTCATTGGGTTGACCATTATGTAATGGTGGGAAGATAGTTACATAATAGTGGGATGACCCATACATAGTGGTGGAATAACCCTTACACAATAGTGGTCTAACCATTTCAATTTTTTTAAAATTATTAGGATTCATTTGGATAATATCTTATATCTAGGGAACTCCAAATATCTTCATAGAAATAAAATTTTACACATAACTAATTTTTTTCTTCTTTTATCATACACTAGAATCATGAGTTCATTCATAACTCCTGAAGTTAGTAATTAAATCATAGAAAATCATAAAAATATTAATTTATTTCACACTATATATGATGAAAAATTATAAGAATATAAATATAAAAATTTATCCCAATTCTAATTCCAATAATTGATGAATTTTCAACTTCATCAAATGGTCTCTCGTTAAAAAATCTATAACTATATCCATCTGATCACCATTATTGGATAGCTTATCAATGTTAGATGATTTTATGTTGTACGAAAATGTAAAATACTTTATCATTCATAACCATACTTATAAAAATGATTTTAAAATCCTCTATATTCCTCACAAAAACATATTGGTCCTAACACCAAGCATAGTGATTCTTCGGAATTCTATATTAATATCACATTGATATGACTCTTTGAAACAATAATTTTTAGTAAGGGTTACTTTTATATGTATCATACATAATGAGTATGAAATTATTTATTATATTGATGTCTATTAACCTATATTTTCATATCATTAAGTTGAATAGGGAAAATGATTAATATGGTTATATATTTCTTAATTCCAAAAAGAAAAACATTATACGATAAAACATATTAATTTAATTGATAAGTAATTTTAAAATTTAAAGTATTTCCTATTATGGAACGTGTGATATATTCAATTTTATTCTATTATATAATATATTATATGAGATAAGTGATGGTTGAGCCCTAATATTATATATCCCATTAGTGTACTAGTATGTATTAGGAGATAACAAAGAAAGTGTAATGGGAGAATTGTTACCATTAAAGTGAAATATTTTGGTCAATGGTGTTGATGATATATTTATGATATATGGAATTACAAAATTCATTCATTATGATTAATATCATTATATTATATTTTATAATATAAATATGTTTATTATTTATTCTTTCTTATTATTTATTCCATGATTATTACCCAACTATTTTGGATAGATATAATTATTATATGTTTTTATGTTAATTATTATTGAGAATCTAAGTACAATACTATATTATGCTTTCCATTTTCCATAAGAGATAATGAACAATTAAATGTAATAATTAAAAATAAAATTTCCCAAGTGATATGATCTATAATACTATTATGAGGTGGATGACTTATTATTACTCAATTTTTATTACTTCCATTTGAAATAAACATCTTTGATTGATTTGGGATAAGATCATATCAAAAATTAAAACTATGCCTCACTTCTATTTATAAAATAATAATAAATACAAGGACAAAAAAGATAATTTTTGAAATGTTCACCACATTAGGAGAGGCTAAATCCCTGATGCTTTTAAGGAAACTCTAATACATTAGTGCTATACTAATTTTTCAAATTGAATATATGGTTCAAAGTTATTATCCTTAACCCAAAAGGTTATATCCAAATAGATAAGTCTCATAACTTTTCTTTATACTGTATCACTATAGTTTTCGGATTGTTTTTTTATAATGAAATTAAATTTCCTTCAATAAACTCAAGGATTCATCAACATTAATAAAAGTCCATCTCAAATGCTTCAGTATATTATTTAGGGAAAAAAGATCCAACTTCTTCAAGATCTTAAACATCTAGAACTTTCAATAGAAGCCGAAAATGTCATTATAGCTCATAATATTTCTCTATACTCGTTTTATGCACATACTTATCTTTCTCATTAAATAAAGAATATGATAATGAGTGTAGTTTTTCATTAAAATATTCAAAAATCTATTATATTTTATCTTTAGTTCTACTAAAAATATACCTTATAATTTATTCATTGGGAACCCATAATCTTTTCAAAAATAAATTCCATTTAAAACAATAATAATATCATTCAAAGATAACTCATAATCTATACCAATATCTCTTATTTAAATCTCTCAAAAAACATTCATGTTAATGTTTCAAAAATATCACACTATCTCACAATAGAAACTGTACATAATAAATAGGTTATTCATATATGATATTAATTTAATTTTATACTAGATTATAAATTCCAATGTAATCATACATGGATTTGGATTATCCCTAAATGAGAGATATATTACTCTTACGTAGAGTTTAAAAACCCTGTATTTTTTATACATGGCCATTTTAACCATTGCCTTTCTTATACATTACTTCAATGTAATGATGCATTGTTAGTGAAAACTTTTACCTACTCTTACACAAATATTTTATTTATAGTACTTCTCAAATAAAAAAATGAAAAACCTAAATCCCATCTCTATCCATCTCAGTTAGTAAAACAAATTACTTAATAACATTAAATACTTCCCAAATTTTGATGAAAAAAATACAATAATACTTTAAAATTTACAAGGGATAATTAAAAAAACCCTTCAGATTTTTTATTCTCTAAAAACTCCCAAAACTTAAACTTCTTTCATCCTAGAGATATCTCATGACACCATATTGTTGTATAAAGTTATGTTTATGAGATTATTTCTTCTATTCGTGATAAGTAATTTGTGTTTGGTGAAATTTATTTTCCCTAGATTAATCTAGTCAATATGTTTCTCCATTTATTAAATAAAAACTAACTCTATATTACCCAAAAAAAGTGTCACATAATTTTTGTATCCTAATCCCCAGTAGGAAATAAAGAAAAATTATAGAATAACCAAAAAATCTTCTGTAAATGGTAATGTATGGACATTTATTTTTAGCCTTATTAGATTAAAATTATACCTCATAATTGATTTTGAAAATATATCTTCAATTTGATCCACTATTGAAAAATCTTCCAATAGAAAATATATATTTTCATCTTTCATTATGGTAAAATGATAATTTATATCATTATATATAAAAATTGAGTAATCAAAAATAATTTTAGAAATTTTGATTAATATTTTATTATAAAATTCAATTTTTAATGGGTTCTCAACATAGAATCCCATGGTTTTCAGGGTCTCTCTCGTCAATATCAATTTTATACATGCTTGTTTATCTGACACAAAATAAACATATGATATACTAATAGTAAAAAAAATTCTGACTAAAGTCCCAATTCACACAACATTATCCAAAAACTAATATTCCACATGATGTTTAATCCCAATAATCATTGATTCTATAATAATATATATCTATATGGGTAAAAAATTGATCTCCTCTTACCATTTATATAATATTTTAGGAATCAAAGTCCCCTTTGTGTATATGAATATCCATTTTTTCCCATAATATATGAATTTTTTAGACCACATTTAAATCTTTCATCCAGAGTCACTACATAGACTATTTCATGTCTATATATTGTGAGATATAATATACTTCCAATAAATTTCCTAAATTATCTTTGATCCATTCCATTATTTAAATCACCCTTTATATTCTTCACACCCGTTATAATAGGTGTCAACACCTCACTGAGTCTTCCATGACAAATATATTAAATATAAACTTTATCTATGAGAGTACATGTGCTCATATAATTTACATATATGTTATTATCAACCATTGATTTGATGAAATCCATATCCTTTAAAGAATTTTTCAAATTAAAATTCCAAAATATAGGGGAATGATTTAACCCATTTTTTTTCAAAATGTAAACTATTATTACATTATTTTCATTGATAAATATATAATGATTTTGAATTAATACTTCTTACTTAATATATCTTTTCTAGAATATATTTTTTAATTCCATTTGATCAAATTTATATTGATTGAATGTCTAAAAGTATAAAAATAATTTTAATGATTCATGTCCTATAACAGGTGGAAATGTTTTTTCAAAATCAACTCCAATAACATGAGAATATCCTTCTCTATCTAATTATTCTTTATTTCATGGATTCTATCATTTGTCATTGAGATAGATTTTGAAAAAACACTTAATTTAACTGATTTTATTTCCTTACATTCTTATAAAAAAATCATGTATCATTATTTTTTATCTAATCAAGATTATCATTTGTAGAATTTAACCAATCATTTTATTAAATAAATCAATTTAAATAATTAGGATAATCATGTAAAAATATATCTTTTTGGTTATCAAATCACAGTCTTCATGCAGTTTACACTAGTTTATTTATATCTCCAATGATATATTTGGGTTTATCATGATTATTCAATAACGTATAATTTCAATATTTATTTTAAATACTATATTTATTATAACTAGTTTGATATTAATCAATATGAACATTGTTTGATTCATTTATTTCTTCCTCTTAACCAACATTTTCAAACTTTTACATGTTGTATTCAACATAATTTTTAAGATTTTATTCAATAAGGTTATCAAAATTAAGATTATATTCAATGATATTAACATCACAAAAATTCATAAACATGTGTTATCAGTTTTTTAGAATTGGTAACCAATATCACCAGATAAATATCCAATAAAAAAAATCATCATCCCTTTCATCAAACATTCCGAGATCTAAAATTTTAATTTTAATCATACATGGACTACCAAATAGTTTTTTAGAATTTCACTAATTGTTTATTTTTTACTACATCTCATAAGATGTTATATTTGAAATAGTTCTCATCAATAAATTATATTTCATATGTATAGTTATTGAAACTGCTACTCGCTAAAAGTAATTTTTGGTTTTGTATTAACCCAATATTTTTATCACATTTAAACATGGATGTTATTCTTTCTCCAAACAATTAATCTTTATTATAGTTTTTAATTATTATTTTTCCATGGTTAATTACAAATTTACAGAGTTTTACTTCAAAAATAATTACTAGTGTACTCTCTCACATTATCATTTATCAATATTTAAAAAAAGAGCTCCTTCTAAACATCTCTTAAAAATATTTTGAACTTATCCATAGTATTAGAAGTGTGCTTCATGCACAATAAATTTTTATCATATGTATATATTTAATAAATATTATAAAATAATGATAACCTTTAGTTGGTTGATTCCCCATTGTTATAAATAAATGAAAATGAATTAATTCAAGTGAGTTTATTTATGATATCTTTACACTATTATGAATATATTAAATGGAAACTCTTTTAGATCCATCATAAATGATGGTTACATATGAATGTAATAATAGGCATGACTTCTAAAGGTAGTTTGTCGTTGGAGTTTTTATCAGTGATTTTTCAAAATGGAGATCAATCAAGAGGATGAGGATGAGATCACCTTCATATTATGATGGGGAATTATTAGCTAAATTAGGGTTCTCTTATATATTGATGTCATATTAACTAATACTTTTCAAATATTAGTGAAGGGATAGTTACACCTATGCTAATGATATTATCAAATCCATGTTAATATATGTACATCTCCATGTATCATATGTTCTCTATATTTATTTTATAAATTATAGACGTTTTTTTAAAGACACAAAATTGGGAACTCTAGATTCTCTCTCAATCCCAAAATTTGATATGTGTTGTGGTGTTTTCATCAATCCTATGGATGAAGCTTCTTATATATACCTACTATGGTAATCAAAACTCATATAGTTTGGTGCCCCTAAACATGACATGTCAGGAATTTTATGGTTATGTGAGAAGGACCAATGCAATACCTTTTAAGGTTGTTCAGTTATGACAATGTGACTTTGATTTTATGTTCATCCATTCAAGTATATTTCTCGGAAGTTTAATGTTGTGAAAAGTGTACTACTATGTGAACAGTGATTAAAAATGTTGGTTTGGGAAATTTTCATGAGCAGACCATTCTAAATCATCATGTTTGATAGTAACTAAACAATGGAATGAAAGTTTGATGCATAAAACTGTAATGTATACTGTATTATATTCCCCATTGTGATCACATATTGAGGTAACCCGAAGAAGGACTTAGTAATCCCATGTTCATCACATGGATCTCTTACAATAACTATATAAGATGTAACTAGCTAAGGTTGGGGATTACACTTAATAGGGGTCCCTGAAATGAGTAAGCTAGGAGGAGTATCTCAAATCAAGGTATATAAAGAATCCATGACTATTATCTCTAGTGAAGTCATTTTATAAACTTTTTGTAGAATCTAAACACAAGGTAAATATGAGGGAACCAAGTGGGTTATCCCAAGTCATGGAAAAATGGTCATCTTATTCTTTTCACATAATCAAAATGGTTTGTTTAAATATGTTGGGATTCAAACTCATAATGGAATTCTATGTATATAGATTAATAAGAAACAAATAACATGTATTTTAAGACTCAAAAAATAAGATCACATGTCATCATTGATACATGCAGATTAACAACATGTGATATGGATGTGTGGTATGTTGTTTAGAGTCTTGCATCTCAGATAAGGTTATCAAAACATCTGACTATGATACATTATAATTATTCTAAAAAAGTGATAAATTAGAGACCTATAAGACCACTTGGCCCATTCTATATGTGATAATAAACATATGTTAGTATACCGACCATATTCTATGAGAGTGAAAAATAGAGGATTGAATGGGGATAACAAATTAGAATACCCTTTTGGTTTAACCTATTTATTTATAACATGATAAGATACTATATTTTTTAGGATTACATCTAAGTATAATTCCAATGAAGGATTAATGAATTTTAAATTGGTAGATAATACGATATTGGGTGATTATTATACATATGTGTTTCTTTTTTAGGTAGTGTTAATTATTACATATAGTACAAGTCACATATGGTAGAGGAAACTTACCCTCTATTAGTAATTAGACAATAAAGTAAGATTATAATGGTCAAGTCCCACACCTATTAGGAGGAAAATATATGGTAAATAAGAGTTGTATATCGATTTGATGTATATATGCATATTTTAAGGAGTATCACAACTCGGGGTTTTGAGGGAAATTAGGAGGATTGTATCAACTACATTTATATTCAAATATAATGAAGAGTATCACAACTAAGTGTGATTAATAGAAGGGAGGAGGAGTTTATTGCATCAGGGTATATGTAATTTGGATACATTCACATAAAAGGATCCAAGGTAAATTGGGTTCCCTAGTAGGACACTTGGGATAGTTGGTTCCCTATTTATTGAACTAGGGTGAAGTGAAATCATAGTAAGTGATAAAGGTGGGGTGGGTCATTATATATGAGTCCTAGATGAAAGGATTTATCATGTAGATATTACTAAATATGGGACCTTTTAAAATATTTTTACACTATCATGGGTGCTCAGGTGTGATGCTCAGTTAAATGGGTCCACCCTAGTGTGGTTCCCAGGTGTGAGATTGAGGAAAATGGGCTCACCCTTGTGTAGGCACACATGGATAAGGTTTCTCAAGTAGATGATAATGTATAAGGTTTTACCTTGTTGGGGAGCATATGTGATGGCCCATTATCATATTTGATAGTAGTGGAGGGTCAATCATGGATAAAGTATAAAAGATCCAAGGTTCCCATGTGTTTCCCCCTAGTGGAGGGCTCTAAGGATGACTACAGTGAATTGACCTCTAGTGTATGATCCTCAAGATGTGCAGTGCTCAAAGAACCTAGTGAAGTGGACACAGAATGACTAGAGAGAATTGATATCTCACAATATATCATCTTATATGTGTTGATTCAGGTTTATCAAATACATTAGGTAATGGGTTATATTTAGAGACCATGGAAAACTAGGGTGTGCTAGTGTTGGACCTAGAAGTTGGTTCACAAAAGTGATCTGAGTGTGTGAAACATGTGTGATAACTTTGGTATGAGGTTCATGGAGAATGAAACATTGGAATTTGGTTTTATACATTCATAAAATATGGTTTCTTATGTAGGGAAAAGTAGCTGGTTAGGGAGACTTGAGAACTTGGGACTTGGGCATGTGACCTTAAGCTGAAGATCATATTTATTCTTGAAACAATCATAACATGAAATAGATATATATTTTGATCCAAAAGTTTGCTTTGGATATAATACCATTCAAATTGAATGCTATAAAGTGATCCATTCCCTTTGCTAATGGGTTATTCTATAAAATATATTTTACAAGGAAAAAAATCCACATAATACAATCAAAAATAAGATTTAATGATTTTTCATCCTTTTTTTACAATTTTGGAAATCCATGTCTTATTCTAAGAATTAGGTTATCACCACTAGATTATCGATCTAGAAACTATTCATGAAGAGTATACATCACTCGGTGTGTGAGAAATCATATATCACATGTAGATCTGATTTCCTTCTTCGTGCATGGAGATATATTTCTCTCAAACTCGACCTGTGTTGTCTATGTGAGGACTATGTCATATATTCTTATGAAAATTGTGTGGAATAATGTATTTAGTGATGTAGTTTCACTAGATGGATGAATGAATTGGGGGGAATCAATAGTTTCTTTTCTAATTTAACTTTATTTAAAATTAAACCTATTGAACAACATAAGGTTTTTGATCTAATTAATATTATCTCTCAATATTACTTCATTCTCAATTGTCATAATAAAGAGAGGGTACCACATAGGGATTTATAAGGTTAAACAAGAAATCCTAATTTTTTTCATGTTGGTTAGACACCCCAATATGGAATCTTCACTATACCCACAAGTGAATAAAACTAGTTCATCACCCTAGTTACAATCACTCTATAATTGGTTATACACCAAATCATAATACTCTTATAGCTGGTAAGACGCCCCATATCTAAGAATCTTCTTCAATGATAATCCATAAATAGAATGACCTTCATTAAAGATGGTATTCCACCATAATAAATCTATATTCCCATTACTTCTGCACACATTAAATATATTTTATAGCAACAAATAACGAGTAGCTCCACTAGTATCGAAATTCACCTTCAGGTTGTTCAAATACTCGAGTACATGTGATATACCTCTTGAAATATAGTTCAAATTTAACGCCTCTCTTTGAATAAAACACGTATCATGCTTATCATAATAATCTTCCCCAATGGATGAAAGTTCACTCAATTATCAACATATTATTTAAATACCTTCATGAACATACCTATATTCAAAAAAATATCATGAATATTATTCTCAAGATAAAATATTGAAAATTATTATATTTTAATTTTGGAAACCCCGGGATTTTAGGCAGCTTGAAATTCTCATTTTAATAGGTCAATAGTCTTTTAATTTTATTCACATAAAAACTCATTTGAATTCACGTTTAAATATGTATTTATTACCTATGAAGACATGGGATTTATTCATTTAATCAGGAGATGTTAAAATATCTATGATCACAAATATTCCTCATGCCTCTCTCTTGTATTCATGCATGGGTACTATGGAGTATCCAATATCACCATTGTGAAAAATACTCCAAATCTACAGAACCAAAGTGATACTATGTCATTTCATTTTCTCTATGGCATGGAAACCTCTAAAATTGTAAAACACCAAAAGTAATATTCAATAAATCAATTGAGAACTCAAGGATTGTCAAGAATAACATTCAGAATGAGAGCTTCCTCTCAATTTGGGCCATTCCATTCTACCAATCTCAGCATTGGAAGATTTAATTGTACTATACTTTTTGTTTTGTGTCTCATTTTCTTGATTATATAACATCTTCCCATTAATTTTATCTTTTTGTGGAATACCTTTTTCAACATCAATTATCAAGTTCTTCAAGTTTGTATTTGGGAACAACTTCTCATCGTATTTCACATCATCTTCTCAAATTATGTTCTTTCCTTTAGCCATATAATTTTTTAGATTCCACTAATTATTTACCCAATTTCAATTTTTTTGGACATACAACGAGGCATCCATTCCTATATTATTAGTCTCTTAAAATTATTCACATGAGCTTCCACTATTTTCTGTTGAATAATTATCCATTTCATTGCATAGGGAACTTATCCATCCAAAAATTTCATGTATAATAGATCCCTATAACCTTCTAAAATGAATCTACTAAACACTTATTCCCTAATATGATTTTTTTTTACAGATAATTATAGTAAAGATCTAGTTACACGTATTCTTCTTTGATATTTTTTCCTCAGGATCTTAAATAAACTCCACCTTTATTGTTTACTCTTTTCTAGTTAATAAATATTAAACCAATAAGAATAGGATATGTGAATATGATTACCGAAATACCATTTAATGACTTGAAGATAAATTTATCAAGATTGGTTCTAGATAAATCCATATTTGTGTTTTTGTTATCCTATTGAAAATTGACCCTCATTTGTTTGGTGGTTTTTCTTCCATGGAAGATTGAATCATAGTTTTCTTGGTTCAACCATGTACAATGTTGTGTTTTTGACATAAATTTTTAGTTATAAAATATCTATATTGATAATTAAAGTTCATTATTTTACATTATTATTGGAACCCTTTTTCACACTATCTTGAGGAGATTCTCTATTTTCTTTAATTGATTTATTGAAATATTATCAACCACTATTCAACTCATGTTGAACTATGAATCATTTGAATTTTTTTTGAAATAAATCTTATGATTTTTGATTCATCTTAATTTTTGGACCACCTCCCACCTTTTTTAGATCAATAGACTTTAATTTATGGTTATTGGTATCATAAATATATGAAACTTCTTTATTATTTAAATATTCCTTCTCAGTAGCTGTTAAGATCAATTTAGGGATAACCAAACTAATGGTGGGGTGAATTTGTTTGGTATGAATTAATATCACTTTCAATATTATATCCACTCTTTACCTCAATCACATATTCAGCAAATGATTCATTTGTCTCCTTCATCTCTAATTAGAACACAAGAACATCAATTGGAAAAGAACAATGGAAATGATATCTTTTAAATGAGGTTCATCTCCCTATGGACTATTCCCCAGTGTATGGTGGTTATTCTTCACACACTTGAAACTTGTCTTTTTTATTATCTAGAAAATAATGAGCAAGGGTATGACCATGTACACATTCTCTTAGCACCAACCAGGTACAATGTAAGATATTTTTTATAGAAATAATATACGATATTTTTCCTATCATCTTGAATTGATCATAAAATATATAATATGTCCTCTTTAATGGATGATAATGAATTCGATATTCTTTTTCATACTCTAATAGTCGCAAGGGCCGCCTTGAATTCAAAGCTATCAAAATTCTAACTTAGAGTATACATCAATTACAAGGCTACTATAATTTTCATTATTTAGTAAGTATAGTATAAATGTAATGTATATTGGTAATCTCATAATTTCCATGACCCAATTTATAATCATCTAAAAATATATTGGACACTCTCCATATCTTCTCTCCTTCTTCAATGAACAAAAAACATTCTTTATGTGTTGAACAGTTTATGAGGTTTCTCATTCTATTTGATATATCATGATAATATATTGGTGTATTATTTCAATAACTCTTCTTGATGGAAGAATATTTCATCTCTTATGATAATAGTATTGAACCACACATTTCATTCTCCTTCTTATATTAATTTATAATCACTATTTGTGAATATAATCCCCAATATGAAAATCCCCCATAAATATAATTTTTTTAAATGAAGTATATTATTTCAATTTTCTATTCATGATCCAAAATTATTATTTTATCCTGAATCATTCAAGAAACCCATGAAATATAATGACTAAAATAATTGATACATGAAATATTTTGATATTTTTAACTTCATACGGTTTCTCTATCATTATTTTAATTTCATCACTTTTATATCCAATCGATTCAGCCTTCTTTTAATGTGGATATTTACCTGCTTTTAAGTATCATTTAAGAACCCAAAGGATTCATGTTTCTTCATTTCAAAATACCACTGAACATAGAGATTTAAGCCATCAATGTGGATTTTTTATTTCAGAGCTCATACACACATTATTTTTAGAATATTTACTCTTAAAATAAAATGATCTCCATTATGTGGTGTATTTAACTATAACGTAAGAAGAAACCCCAAAAAATTCCATTAACTACTTCATAGATTACTCTTCCACGGTGCATCCTTATTTCACTATGGCATAGTTGAACATCTATGGTGTTTTATGTTCTTATTTTCAATAACCATATAAAATTTAGAATACCTTATTTTTAGAACAAAAACTAGATAACAAGGCATCCTCCCATAGACCAAAATCATTTCCTTCACTACATCATAGCCAAAATATCCACAGTGGAGTACCCTAAAAATTAAAGAACCAATGAAAAAACTCAATCTTTTATCATATGGTGCAATCTATTGTATTTTAGTGTATCTCACTCTAAGTAAAAATTGATTCATCTTTATATTTCAAACCTTCTACGACACATAAAGAAGATGTGATGTGACTATTTTTATCATCATAGAAGAAATAACATTTTACTACTCCATGTGACATATCTGAATAGTGGCATCAAGGATCTTTAGATAAAAAACATTTATGTAGATCATGGTAGCATATCAAATGAACCAGATATAGTATATTAGACGACCCATCTTATATAATTAATTTTTAAAAAAGGAACATTAACCTATATATCCTATCCCATATCACGCCTATTATCTTTCTAGTAAAGCATTATAAATGATCCTACGATAGTCACTAGTTGTGTTAAGGCATTGGGGGATAGACACCCACAACACCTCTCAAACACAACACTCATTGATCATGAATCACTTGAAAGAACCACCTCAGGAACCTACATATGCATTTGGCACACCCTATGCGCACATCCATGTATTATTTTAGAGAACTATTCTAGCACAAATACACATACCTACCACCTGTGGTGGCCTAGTTGACCTTTCCCATGTTTTTGGCCCCTTGGGCCCCACATGTGTGGTTGAGGAGTCCTTTGTTTCCAAATTTTGGCTAAATTTTTTGATTAATCCCATTCAATACTTACTAAGTATAACATTTCAATCCTCAAATTCATTATAAAAGTTTTCCATATTGAAAACTATATTAATATTTTCTAGATTTCATAGTCTTCCAATTTCCATATATATTAAAAAAATCATGATCTTCCCCCTTAAATATTCAACATAAGTGTTCTTCATATAAAATCATCAAAAGATGATTTACATTAACTTCATATGATATTGTAAAAAATGTGCAACACATTAGAACATTTCCTTAAAACAATGATCACAAATTCACCAATCATTATAGTTTCATGGATAATTGTTCAAGAATGACATCCAATACAATAAAAATAATCCATAACAATTTTAAAATCATTACTAATTCATAAAAAATATGATTATTTGACCTTTGAACTTATATGGATGGATATCCATAAAAACCTAAACTACACCCAATATTTCTTTTCCATATATAAGGTGATCATCTTAGAATATTATGTGAAGGTAATAAAACACATCCAATCTTCTTAAATCAATGTTTGATCTTCAGAAAGTAAGTCTCAAATCAATTAATACTGTGTCTTAGGAAGATTTCTTTAAAAATTATTTGAAACGTCAATAAATTTAGAAGATTTTATTATTCATTAATATATTTTTACATCAAGTGATTTATCACATGATAACTCATTGAAAATAAATACAACAAAAACACAAATTAGGATCATCATTAGCCAATATTTTATCTTCTTTCTTATGGTTCATTTTTCTTTATTTTCATATTGTTTTTAATCCATGAAAAATTAAAGTTTTACATTAATAACCCAATAAATTTATTTCATTTATTCTCCATAATCAATAATACATGATGAATCAGGTCCATTATTTACATGAGAAAACAAAAAACTTTGTCTTTTTAAGAAAAACATGATGAAAAAGCTTTCTTTTTCATGCTCATTGAATTTATCTTATTGCTGCTAATGTGATGCTTCTTCTTCTTACCCCATTTATACAACCCAATATTTTCTTACATTAATATTAAAAAAAATTAGATGATTATTAAATATATTAAATAAAAAAATTCTTGAGGACCAAAATAGTTTAATACATTTATAAACATGGAAAATAATATTCTTTATTCATAAAATATCTTCAATGTCTATCATAAATATCTTCCCCTTTAGTAATCTTCAAAAAAATATCCTACATAAAAATTTATTCATAACCTAGGGAAAGGAAACATAAGAAAGGGTGAGATTAGATTCACTGTAAGGGTAAAAATGTATATATTAATAAAACATTATAATATGGGTATGATAACATGTGAATAACACCTGATAACAATACCTTGCATATCATCGATCAGAAACATGAGTAATAGAATAAATCATGAAATTTAATAAGAAATTAATATGAATAGTGTCATATAATGTGATATATGAGATCATAGCATTGGAATAAGACATGGAATTTGAGGAAAAACATAATCATAGAAAATATTATGTCAAGTCTATCAACCAAGACATTCATAACATGTTAGGGTTGAGATTATCTCTCGTGCACCGACATCGGGCATAGGATAACCACCCATGTACCCTATTTTTTGGGCTTGGGAAAACCACGCATATACCCTCCTTTTTAATCTATGTATTATAACCTCTGTACCAATATTTTCGCTCTAGGGTTGACCACTCATATACCCTCTAATATCATAGAACATTTATCATTACCCAATACATTGGAGAGAGATATTGGTCTCACCAATTAGATAAGAAAAATCATGCATATGTGTGATGAAATATCATAAATAATTCATCATATCACAACCATTGAAAAGAAATGGTTTTCATATACATTTCATCATAACAAAACCGATGGAAAAGAAATAGGTTTCATAATCATTTCATCAATGCATAACCAAGGGAGAAAAATGGCTTCATAATCCATTTATTATTTCACCGCATCATAACCCATAGAAAAGTAAAACATTTCATGAAAATATTTCCATTAAATCATAAACCATGTAGAGAAAGGATAAAAATGGTTTCCTTGAATCATTCCCCTAGTAAATTATAACTAACATCAAGGGATGTCATCATAGATGGAAAATTATTTTCAAAAATCTTTTAAAAAATTTCTTGAGGAAAATAAATTTTCTTTGAAAATAAATTTTAAAGTATAAAATACATCTTAAAATACATTTCATTGAAAATAACCTTTATAACTTATAAATGAATCTTTAAAAATTATTTAAAACATTTTTTGAGGAAAATATCATTTACGCTTAAAAAATATTTTAAAATCTAAAAAATATTAAAAATACTTTTAATTAAAAATAAAATGGAAAAATTAAAAATAAATCTTAAAATAAAATGATGTTCATTATGAGGATAAATTTTTTTATGCAGTAGAAGTTAAAAAAATCATTTCATATTTTTATTAAAAATAAAATGGGAATTATTGAGTAAATGATATGATGATTTATTTCAATTTATTTTTTCTGTAAAAAATAAAACATGGGTAAAAATGTATTTGAAAAATAATAGGATAATATTAAATCATTTTTAAAAATATTTTAGCAAAACATGGTTTTGGAAGAACACATATTTCTGACTGAAGAGAGAAATAAAGTCGAATTTTGTTAAAAACAAGTTCTCAATTATTTTTAGTACAAAAGAATGGAAGAAAGGTAATATTTCCTGAAAATATCATGAATAAACATAGGAGAATAAATTTAATGAGTTTATTGGGAGATTTATTATAATATTTCTCCAGTGTAATCATAATTATAAATAATCATGATAAAATATGAGATTGTAATGTAAGACTCTTACCATATTGGTAAATTTGTATCATAATCCACATAAAAGAATAAAATTGAAATAAATTTATAGTATAATTAATTAAATTTTATTAATGATATAACATGTGAAATTAGATGTATAAACACCTCATAATATAATATAGTTGTATAACATAATATATGTCTCAAAAAAGTCAAATTGAGATGAAAATCCCTTGACACTTTGGTAAATTTTGAATCACAACCCCAATGAAAGAGATATCCTCAAAATAATATGTAAATAAATGTAATTTAAGATTAATAATCATAAAATAAATTAATTTTAGGTATATACACCACATAAAATAAAAATTTGGTGAATATATCATTTGTCTGATTGAAAATAAAAGAAAGACACAAACCCCTTATCGTAAGTCCTAAATTTCATCATACACATTCAAATATCCTATATAAAAAAATGTAAATTTATTATATACCTATTAAATAACCATAAATTTATATATCATACAATAAATTATTTACTTAATCCCTTTTATTTTCCATTTATTAACAATTCCATGATAAGGTCACGTTTCGGGTAATAACTACTTTGTTTTTTGTATATGTGTTAATTTTTTATTTTCACTCCTCCCACTTTGATAATGGATCCATAAAATACAAAATAATAATAATTAAATAATTATAATATTTATACATCAATTATACTATTGAAACTAATAATTAAATATAATTTTGATAAATTAAGTATGTTGTGATCATGGAGACGGAAGGTCATAGTTACACATGAGTATCATTTCCATTTTTCAGCAATCATTATGGGAATGAAGGTAATTAAAAAATTATCTTTATATAATGATAATGTTATAATAAATAAAATTTTCTTTCCTTAAATATACTTATACACATATTCCAATTGGTTTAGTGATTTAAATAGGGTCACACCGCTTCATGAAGGCGATAGTCCATACATACATGAACAATGTTATCATCTTTCCCTAAGTGAAAATGTAAGAAAGAAAATGATATATATTATATTTTAAAAATGATAAATATATAATTAATATAACAATTAGTCCATTTATATGACATATAATCATTAAATATATCATTATCACCTTTTATGTAAAGCATTAGCGAAATACGAATCACATCACTTCGTGAGGCGGTAGTCTGTCGTACACTTGAGGGACGTTATCCAATCCCATACATAATGGAAAGTAAATATATATATATATATATATATATATATATATATGGGATTGTGGGAAAATTATAGTTAATCTATAAATATAATATATATATATATATATATATAATTTTGGTCCATCATCATATCCAACTGTGGGAGGTGGTAATGGAATAATGAAAGACATCGGTTCGTGAGGCAGTAGTCCATCGTACACAATAATGAGGATTTTGTAAACCATTTGATGGAAGTGGTGATGTATTTAGGTAATTATATTAACATAAAAATATAAAAATATATTTAAGATACTTATTTATTTCATATAATTAGGTTTTAATAAGAACATAAGTGTTTTGAAGTAAGAAATAAAATATAAACACTCATTTAAGAACATTCCTTATTATTTGAGTATCCTCCTTAGGTCTGCACCAAAGGATCCATAGGTTGGATTTATTACCCAAATAATTCTTATAAGATGATAGGAGGTGTTTTAAAGTTATTTTTATAGGTTTTGGAATAACTAAAATGGTTTTAATTAGTTAAGAAGAGAGGATAGGTGGTGGAATTTTATAAGTGAGGTGAGTGGCAGACATGAAATTTTTGATGAGAATGAATTCCACCCAGGTTCTTTTCATGTAAAAAGGATCCAATATTTTCCCATTATCTAGAATAGATGGGACAAGGATGAAATAATTCCATGAAACATATTTCATACATGTTTATACCTCAATTAAACCATTAACATTTTAGTTTAACCCTCAGTAAATCCATTTTTACCTTAACCACAATAAATAATTTTTATTATTTCACTATTCATATTGGTAAAAAATTATGTTGAATATTTTAGATAATGTAAATTATTATGACTAAAAATATGAAACCCATTTTTCCAAATTCATCTCACATAAGTAGAAAAATTAAATTTAAAATTAATCCCTCAGAAGCAATGAGAAAATAGATTTTTAAACATAAAATGTTCAAAACATTACAATGTCTTTATATAAAATTCAAAATACAAATGATTCTATTTAAAAATTTTAATTGATTGATATAAAATTGAACTAATTTTACATTAAAACAAATTTAAAATATAATTTGGCATTATAAATAATTTTAATGGAAATGTTTTTTTTAATTAAAATTCTGATTTTTTTACAATTCATTAAAAAAATTAACTTTTTAGAATGTTATTGATAATTAACCCTAACATAATTTTGATATTAGTATTTCAAAAATAATGTTTACTTTTAAAAATATAATTTATAAAGGTGTCAAATTTTATTTTTCAAATAAGTGCACCATAAAAAGGATAAAAACTATCTTTTATAAAAAATATAGTTTTAAGTGTAAAATTTGATTTATTCATATCTATTATCTAGAAAAAGAATTAGATGAATTTTAAAAATTTTATTGGATATATACAATATAAATTTCATTAAAATAATTCATAAAACTGGTTTTTTTTATTTTTTTGTGGTACAACAAGTTTTTTTCTTAAAAATTAGTTTTTAAGAAAATGATTTCATTTATTTTAAATTAGTTTTATTTTCATTTGAAATTAATTATTCAAAAATAAATTTAATTTTCTATACCTGGGAAAACAATATTTTTAGTTAATCAAATTCATACCCACCATACCAATTTCTAGTTGATAACTATCATACCAAATAATAATATTTTAATAGTATGTCACATTTTTTTTAAACATGATGTTGCGTGTACTAAAATCTAGACTTGGGATTGTGTGTTTCATAGGAAAAAATAGTGTTGCATGTAACTCATTATAAAATTAGTGTTTCATGTAATATAAAATATCAAAATGATTAGATATATTTGAAAAAAAAGATTTCAAAACATCTCAGGGTCATAAATTCTCCCCTTATTGAAATGAATTTCACCCTCAAAATTCATCACCTTGGTATCAAAAAATGAGGATAATTTTTCCTCATACATCTGTAGGTTCCCACATAGATTCCTAAAGCTGGTGGTTTCACCACAAAACATTGACTAGTTGTAACTTCCTGGTTCTGGGAGCCGCCCAGAGGCGCCCCATACCCAGTTGGTCACATGGTCTCAAGAGCATTTCCCCGAATGCCAGAGGCTACCAACTAGTAGTGAGGGCCTTGGTTGTGATAATGGGGAAACTATGCCCTTATTGTCATAGTAACTCAGTGAAAGTAAACAGATAGAAATAGCAGAAGCAGTATAGTACCATACAACAGTAAACAACAGACAACTGAGGTAATAAACTACTGGAGCACAGATATATAAATGGTGCAACATACAAATGTCTAAGAAAGTATCCAAAAAAGTCACAATATTGTAATACAGAAATAACCCATGTACAAAAGAAAACAGATAAAATCCAACAGCATCGCAAGCCTCAGCTTGGTCCCATGCTCTCCAGCTCCTGAGTAATCAAGTACCTGAAGTAGAAGGGAACTTTCCCTTGTCTATACCTGTAGAAATATAATCAGTTTGGGCCAAAAATCATGACCCAAATATGGTGTGAGAGTAAATACTAGTAGGCAACCACCCAACGATTTGTGACTAAAAGTCATTGAATATATATGGAAGACAATAAGGGAAGAGATTCAGTAAACAAGGAAGTACCCAAAATCAAACAATCCTACAGTTTCAATGCATTCAATTTCATATATCCAGTAAGCAGGTAATCACAAATAGGTAACCCTCTTGGAAGTACTCACAGTCTAACCCCACTGGTTTATCCAAAAAAGTATAAGAAACCCTCTGGGAAGTACACACAGTGTAACCCCTCTAGTTCAAATTAGCACAGGCTCTCTGAGGAAGCACTCACCGTCAATTCCCCCCTATAGTCTCGTATCAGTAATTAAAAGGTGCTATGGGGAAGCACTCAATATCCAATTCCCCCTATGGCTTGCATCAAGGAACTACAGACACTTTGAGTAAGCACTTATGTTCATTCCCCCTATGGTCTCACATCGTAACAGTAAAACAGATACTCTGGGGAAGCCCTTAGTATCCATTCCCCCTATGGTCTACTACACCAGGTTCCCACATCCCTCTACAAGTCAATCGAGCACAGAGATATATAACGACCAAAGTATACCTCAAGAACTACTTGTACAAACAATCTACAACATAACATCATGTTAGATAGAAAGATCACTCCATCCTATCAGCACTAGGAATGGAAATCACAACAACCTAAGACGCTAAGCGAGATGAAACGGTCATAAAAAACATTCATGGGAAAACACTTCCAAAGCATAGCAATTAACCCTATTCACATTCAATAAACCACTACTCAAGCATACATGCATATTAGGAAATTAACAAGGATAAAACTATAAACACGCAATACCCCTAACAAGGGTATTGGGCACTTTTTCACATATAACTCAAATATTATCTAAGGAAACACACAACCCACCTACCTCGGCATTGTGAGATCACTATACCTGAATCGCAAGCCTTGATTCACCTTAGAATACCATAGATCTACAAAAAATATAAAATGTTTAACTTAAGATAACTTTTGAAAGAGTAGGAAATAGGAAATGAAGCCCTAAAAGAATGAAGAGCTTACCGTGGCGATACCAACTCAATTGAAGATGGTCTAAACAGATAACAAATGTTCGATCGGGGGATTGGGAAAAGATAGGCATCGTATGGAATCTCTCGGTCAAAGAAGGTGAATAAGAAGATACTTCTACAAATTAGATGCGACCCTTTTCCATTTAATAAAATAAAAAGAATGTACACTATGTGTACTTACCTTAACCAGCCCCTGCATTAGGCAGTCTCCAGGTCACCACATACGGCCATGTGCACGACCAGCACACTGCTACCCACGGTCACCGAGTACATGACGTGTACTTATAAAGTACACAGCGTGTACTTAAGAAATTTATATAAAACTTCTATTTTCCTCAAAAAAACCATAAAAAGGAAAACATACATGAAAGGAAGATCCAGGTTCTTACAAACTTTCCCCCTTAATAAAATTCACCCCCAAATTTCCCTGGCAAGGCGGTGAGGATGAATAATCCTCAAACAGCTCTGGCCACTGTGATTGTACATCAGCCTCCCTCTCCTAGGTCTTGTCCTCTAATCGCCCATGCTTCCATAGCACTCGTACTAGAGGAACAGACCGGTGATGGATAACCTTTGTACTTCCATCAACAATCCGGATAGGATGCTCCTCAAATGAGGCATCCACCTCTAACTCAACCTCCTCAGGTTCAAAAACATGAGAAGAGTCTGAGAAGTAACACCATAGTTGAGAAACAAGGAAGACATCATGAATATCCCAGTACCTCTGAGGTAACTTCAATTGATAGGAAATCGGCCCAACTCTCTCCAACACCTCAAATGGACAGACGTACCTCAGTAAAATCTTACCCTTTCCCCTAACCCTCCTGTGTCCCAACCTTGGTTTGAAACACAGAAACACCTGATATCCAACCTCAAACTCCAGAGGTCGTCTTTGTCGATCGGCATAAGACTTCTGTCGGGACTTTTCAGTAGCCATACTCTTTTGAATCAACTCTATCTACTCTATGTTCTCTTTGACAAGACGAGGTCACAGCATAACTGCCTCTCCTTCCTCCATCCAATATAAGGGTGATCTGCATGGCCTACTATACAAAGCCTCATAGTGTTCCATCTGAATAGGTTCTTGACAACTATTATTGTAGGTAAATTCTACAAGAGGTATGTTCTTCTCCCACGAACCTCCAAAATCCAAGATACATTCTCGAAGCATGTCCTCCAACACCTGAATCGTACGATCAGACTAGCCATATGTCTTGGGATGGTAAGCTATACTAAAAAGTACCTGTCCTCCCATAGCCTTCTGTAGCCCCCCATACCTGAGAAGTAAAATGTGCATCCCTGTCTGAAAAAATGGAGTGTGAAACCCCATGTATATATACAATCTCCCGAATGTACAACCTTCCCAGCTCATCGACACTGAAGGTCTCCTTGATTGGAAAGAAGTGATAAACCTTTGTGATTCTATCAATGAAAACCCAAAATACATCATTTTCTCATGGAAACCTCAGAAAACCTATCACGAAATCCATCGCGACACCATTCCACTTCCACTTGGGAATGGGTAACTGCTGCAAAAGCTCTGCTAATCGCTGATTCTCCATCGTCACCTGCTGACAAGTGGAACACCTCATGAAGAAACCATCAAAATCTCTCTTCATACCTGGCCAACAATTCTGACGGTGTAGAGCATGATACATCTTGGTGACACCAGGATGAACTACACAAACTAAGGAATGAAAGTCTTGCATCAGTTTCTCCCATATGTCTACTGACACCCATACGTGCCCATGAAAACGCAAGATTTCATCCTTGCCTATAGTCCATCCATGAATAGGGTTCTCCCCCGACACACTTTCTCGTAGGACTAGGCCTTCATAATTTGATAGCTACATCATTCGTACTCGATTAAGTAGAGTAGAGGTAATAGCTACAAAAGAAAGAAATGTTTGTCCCTGACTTTTGTGCACCTCCAAATGCATCTCATAGAATAAATCCATAAGATGCGACTCACTACTGGTCTCCTGAACTGCCAGTATTTGAGTCCTCCTACTCAACGCATCAGCCACAACATTGCCTTTCCCAGATGTGTAGGCAAGCTCAAAGTCAAAGGACTGAAGGTACTCAACCCACCTTCACTGTCTCAAATTTAAGTCACGCTATGTGAAGATATACTTTAGCTTTTTGTGGTTAGTGAAAACCACAAAATCGTCTCCCAAAAGATAATGTATCCAATAGCGTAAATCATGAACAACTGCAGCCAGCTCAAGATCATGTGTTGGGTAATTTCTCTCATGTGGCCTTAACTATCGAGACCCGTACGCAATGACTCCTTCCCTCTTCATAAGAACATCTCCCAGCCCGATACCTGATGCATCACAGTACACAGTATATCTCTTTCCCGGATCTGGAAATACTAGTATTGGTGCTAAATTCAACCTTCCATTCAACTCTTGAAAGGCTGACTCACAAGAATCTGACCACAAGAACTTTGTGTCCTTCTTAGTCAGGCCCGTCAGTGGCACTGCTATGTATGAAATGTACTGTATGAAACATCTGTAGTAATCAGCTAGCCCTAGAAAAATTCGTACCTCAAAGACATTCTTCGGTTTATCCCAAGAATATACTACTCTCACTTTCTCTGGGTCTACTAAAACTCCTGTCTCTGAGATAACATGACCCAAGAAATGAATCTGGTCCATCCAAAAGTGGCATTTTGAGAGCTTAGCATATAACTGATTTTCTCTCAGTATACTCAAAATGATCTAAATATTGTTAGCATGGTCATTTCGAGTGTTAGATTACAACAAGATATCTTCCACAAATACTACCACAAAGGAATCCAAGTATGGATGAAACACTCGGTTCATCAGTGCCATGAAGACAACAAGCGCGTTCATGAGACTGAATGGAATAACCACATACTCGTATAGATCATACCTGCTCTAGAAGGATATAAGAGGTATATTGGATGGTCTAACATGTAGCTGATCGTAACCGGATCTCAAGTCAATATTCAAGAACACACGGGCTCCTTCGATATGATCAAATAGATCATCAATACTTGGAAAGGGATATCGGTTCTTGACCGTTAACTAGTTCAACTTCTGATAATCCACACAAAGTCTGAGGGTACCATCTACCTTTTTCACAAATAGGATAGGTGAACCTCAAGGAGAAGTACTGGGTCGAATGAAACTCTTTGCCTGTAACTCCTCCAACATCTTCTTCAGCTCCTGTAACTCCGGTGTGTCCATCCTATAAGGAGGAATTGACACCAGTGTCGCTCCTAGAACACGATTAATAGAAAAGTCTACATCTCTCTCCAGAGGAAAACCTGAAAATTCCTCTAGAAATATGTCCATGAAATGATCTGCCGCTAAATTAAAGTATATATACGAAGTCCCTAGATCATCCAGATATCGACTAGTAATATGGGTTGTAACTCCTCCTAATCCATGATGGTCAGGTCCTGCTTTGCTTTCCTGGATAACCCATTCACCCTTGTGAAGAAACGATCCACCCTCTGGTGATGTGAAACTCACCCTATGATGATAGTAATTGACAACAGCTTGGAAGGGAAGCAGGGAGTCCATTCTGAGAATGAGGTCATAGCCTATCATCTCTAAGACATATAGGTCCCATAAGAAGTGACACCCACCAACCTCAAGAGGGCACTCCTACCATTGAGGTACACTAGTCATTCTAGTCCCCAACAGAGTGTCTAGTGTCAAGATATCAGTAGAAGAAAAGATAAAGAGCCCAAGGTTGTCCACAACAACAAAAGATATAAAGCTATGGGAAGCCCCTATATCGAAAAGAGCAGAAGCTAAAACTGAGGCAACTAGGATCGTACCTAGAACTATAGAGGGTCCAGGATCCTACTATTGTGGAGTCTTCTCCTCTACAAAAGTTTGGCATGTACCGCGGCCCTATAACCCTACCTGATCACTCTGAGCTGATCCACTATGTTGTCACTGATAGCCTGGTGATAGGCTACCACAACCATGACCTCCACCTCAGCCTGAACAGCTGGAAGAACTCTAGTTCCCTATCTGATGAGAAACTGGTGGTGCAGTTCCTGAATGAGGGGAAATAGAAGAACTCCTGTCACCAGTAGTTGGTGACAAGATCTGATAGAAGCACTAAAGATGACCCATATTGAATCATGATTGGAACTCCAATGGTTTTCTCGATAAATGTGGTCTTGTATGCCCTCTCTTCCCGCACTGGTAGCACACCACCTGGATACCAGAAGATGTCTCTCGTCTCCTCAAATCTCCATGCGAAGACTCCCTATGGCGCTTCCTGTTGTTAGTAGGAGGTATACCAACAAAGGATGTTGAGATGCCCTATATCACAACTCCAGAATCCCTCAAACTTTCTTGCCATGAATAACTCATCACCTCTTTGGATGCGAGTGAAGCACTGCAGCTCAGGGAAGTGAGAAGAATAATCCATAACAGAAAGAGTACCCTACTCCAGACTCATGAACCCTTGGGCTTGATTGTCCCTCGAAGTCTCTAGGTAGAAGTAGTCATAGGAGGCACACTAGAACTCATCCCATGCCATAACCTTCTAGCGTCCAACCTATGAGATCACATCCCACAATATCTTGGCGGAATCCTGAATCATGTATGTAGTGAGCTTCACCCTCCTCTCTAGATCCATCTCCAGATGCTCAAAGATAGAAAGCATGGATTCTAACCATGACTCTACAGTAGGAGGTCCTCATTCCCCTATGATGGTGGGAGGATGTTAATGCTGAAATACCCATGTCAAATCTTCCATTGAAGGGGAAGGATGCAGTACTCCGCAGAAGGTCTGCATGAACCTCATAAAGCCCTCTCAGAACTGTGTGTCAGCATCTATGTCCAGAATGACAGCTGGAGCCAAGACTGACATAACTAGAGGATATACTCGTAGTCCCTGATCCTCCATGTTTGGCTTCTGATCACTGCCCTATAACTGGTGGACAACTAGAGGATGTCTCAGTGGCATGAATACGTAAGGTCAAGCGCACAACTTAGATCAAGATTATCAAGGACTGAAAATTGGAAGTGTAAGAAGGTAACATGAGAAATAAATCATTCATTTTTTTTTTCAAAACATGGATACACGACGTGTATAATGCCTACACGATGTGTTCCCTTAGGACTTCACATGGGTGAGTACTTCTACCAAAAATGGTTGTGTAACACCCCATACACATGGTGTGTTGTCCTAATAAACAGTGTGTACTTGAATCCTCTTCTCCTACTTGAGTCCTCTTATATGGCTAAGCCACATGGTTCTCCTAGAACAAGACCACATGGCATGTTAATTCCAGATGTGGTGTGTACTAGATGAACTTCACCAACCCATGTTGTTAGTTACACAACTATTTACACGGCTCACTCTACACAGCGTGTTCCATATGGACACAGCGTGTACTTGAAGGATTTCACTGGCCCGTGTTGTTCGATACACGACCAAATACTCGGGTTACACTACACGATGTATTCAAACTTGACACGGTGTGTATAAGCTATGATTTATCCATCTGTGGCGTTAGTCACACAAGAAGACACATGGTCTACACCACACGATGTGTACATCCATCACACAACATATTCTACCAAGACTTCCCAACCCCATGTTTCCGCCCACATAGTCAGTAACACGGTTAGAGACTACATGACATATACTTAAGAAAAACAGTTTCTTCTTGAATAGAAGAACACACGACCTGTGTGTCCAACATTACATGCCGTGTATTCTAGTTTTTTCCAGATAGTAAGGCTCAGAAACTACTGTAGAACCCAAAAAACACTGAAATGAACATTAAAGTTCCAAATTCTGTTTCTTGAGGTCCCATACTCTCTGCGAATCAAATCTTAGAATCTTATACATGTCATATACAAGGAAAGAAAGGCAATGATCCACCAAATTCTGATCCATAAGGGCTCTTAACACCTCAAGAATCGAAGTTCTTCATAAACATTCAAACAAAACCTTTCACAATTTAATACCCTATCAAACAACATGTATTCTTATCAAATCATCTATCACAACAACATGCATATCTAGCACAACACCTATCACAACAACATGCAATCACTAATTCACCCTAAATGGCATGGAAAAAATACAATACATGTGATATCTAGTAGGTGACTATATGATGCATGAGATGGAATACCGTCATCACATCAGGTAACAATAGAAATAGAACCTCAATAACATCAAAAATAACAGCATAAAACATGCGGATCACCAAATGGTAAAATTAGATCAACTGTAAAATTGCAAAACCAGAAAAAATTGCAATAAACGAAGAAGATTAGCTTTTCCCTATACACGGGTTAGATACTCCCTAACACAGCTTATTACCAAGTATTTATTCCTTCCTATCCCTGAATATAGGCTACAAAAAGTAAGTAAAGAAGAAATAAACCACTTTGATACCACTTTGTAACGTCCCAATTCCGGGACCCACCCAGAGGTGCCCTATGCCCGGTTGGTCGCATGGCCTCAAGCGCATTTCCTCAAATGCTAAAGGTCGCTGACTTGAAGCAAGGTCCTTGTGTGTGATAGTGGTGAAACTATGCCCTCATCGTCAGAGTAACATATCAGATGTTAACAGATAGTAATAGTGGAAGCAATATAAAATGATACAACATTAAACAGTGGAATAATGTAGTAATAAACAACTGGAGCACATATATATAAACAATGCATGATAAAAATGTCTTGGAAAGCATCCAAACAAGTCACAATGATATAATATAGAAATAAATAAAGTAATAAAGAAAATAGATAAACTCCAACAGCATCACAATCCCCATCATGGTCCCATTCTCTCCGGTTCCCCAGCATTCAAGTACCTGAATTACAAGGGTGCTTTCCCATGTCTATACCTACAACAATATAATCTGTTTGGGCCCAAAATCATGTCCCAAACCGGTTGTGATACTAAATCCCAGTATAAAACTACCCAAAGATCTATGCCTCACAGTCAGTGAATATATATGACAGGCAATAAGCAAAGAGATGCAGTAAACAAGGAAGTAATCAAAAGTAAACATTCCTACAGTTTCAATGCATTCAATTTTATATATCATGTAATAAGATAATCATAAACAGGTAACCTTCTAGGAAGTACTCATAGACTAACCCCTCTGGATCAACCAAGAAAGTATAAGCAACCCTTTGGGAAGTACACAAAGTCTAACCCCTATGGTTCATCTTAGTACAGACTCTCTAAGGAATAAATCACTATTAATTCCCCCCTATAGTCTTGTATTGGTAACAAATAGGCACTTTGGGGAATCACTCAACATCCAATTCCCCTTGTGGCCCACACCGAGGAACTACAAACACTTTTAGGAACCACTTACATCCATTCCCGCTATGGTCTCGCATCCTAACAGTAAAACAGACACTCTAGGGAAGCCCTCAATGTCCATTCCCCCTATTCTCTACTACACCAGGTTCCCACAGCCATGTGTAAGTCAATCAAGCACAACAATATATAATATCCAATGTATACCTCAAGAACTAATTGGCTAAACAGTCTACAGCATAACAGCATGTCAGATAAAAAGACCACTCCATCCTATCAGTACTATGAATAGAAAGCACTACAGCCTAACAGGCTAAGCGAGACCAAATTGTCATAAACAAAACATTCATGAGAAAACACTTCTAAATCATAGAAATTAACACTATTCACATTCAATTAACGTTTATTCAAGCATACAGGCATAGTAGGAAATTAACAAGGCTAAAATCGTCAACACGAAATACCGTAAAAAGGGTATTGGGAACTTTTGCACATATAACTCAATGACTATCTATATAAAGGAACAAACCACCTACATCAGCATTGTGAGAATTCTATACGTGAATATCAAACATTGATTCTCCTTAGAACGAAATAGATATACAAAAACGTCTAAAACATTTAACCAAAGATAACTCTATAAAGAGGAGTAACTAGGAAACGAATCCCTAGAAGAAGGAAGAGTTTACTGTGGCGATCCCAACACAATCAACGGCGGTCGAAATAGGGAATGGATGCTCAGTCGGGAGATCAGGAAAATATTGGTGTTTTATGGATGCTCTCGGTCAAATAAGGTGAAGAAGAAGATACTTCTTCCAATTAGATGCAACCCTGGTCCATTTAATGAAATAAAAAGAATGTACACGGTGTGTACTTTATATGTATTCTACATGTACTTTCCTTAACCAACTCCTGTAATAGGCGGTTTTCAGGTCACCACACACGACCTTGTGCACAACTGTTACAAGGATATCACACCGCTACCCGCAGTAACCGAGTACACGGTGTGTACTTATAACGTACATGGAGTGTACCTAAGAAATTTCCAGAAAACTCCTAATTTCCTCAAAAACACCAGAAAAAGGAAAAAATACTTGAAAAGAAGATCTGGTCTCTTACACCAGGTGGGTGGTATTTTTTTGTAGAACCTTCTTTAATCGATCAAGAATATCTAATGGTTTTTCCTCTTAAAGAATATTATGCTCTAATGGTACATGCTCAGAGTTAAGTACATGTGATTGATGAAGTATATACTTACTTAGGAGTGATATATGGAGCACATTGTGAAGATGAGTGAGGTTTGGTTGAAGCATTGAATGATAATCTATTTTACCAAAACTATCATGTATTTTAATGGGATACATATACCTAGGACTTAGTTTTCCATTTTTGTATCCATGAAAAAATTCATATAAAGTCATTCTCACAGTCTTCAAATTCAGGATTGCATCGATGATTATTATTATAACATTTTTATCAACCACGTGGAGTCCTTACATCTTGTTGATTGGATCCAACCTTCTCTGTCATCTCAATAGATTTCTCAAGCCCCAATAGCTTTATTTTCGTAATATTTTTCTATTTTGTTGGAGTTCTATGCTTATTTATATGAAGGGATTCCTAAGGATCCATCATAATCCTTTAGTGGAATCTATTGTTAGAAGAAAACTCAAAATGAGGAAGGTGTTGATCCCAACCACTTTTGAAAACCATAGAATAAGATATTATCATATTCTTTAGGGTTTCATTTATTCTCTCGAACTAACCATCAATCTGAAGATGATACACTATGATGAAAATCAACTCTGTATCAAGATATTATTGAATAATTTATAAAAAAATCAAGGTAAACATCATATTAAGATCAAATAAAATTGAATGTGGTACATTGTTTGACCTTACCACTTCCTTAACAAATATCCTATAAGACTTATCCAAAGAAAAATATTATGTGACATAGATGAAGTAAGATGATCTACTAAAACCCATGTATCATTATCCCCTTTATATTTTTTGGGGAGTCTGATATCCCAACCCATGGTGATGTCTTCCCATTTCATTTTTGGTATTCATAATGGTATTAACATCCTTTTAGACCTTTGCCTCATAGGTTTGACCTGCTGACTTACTAAAACTCGAGATAAATACTTAGAAACATGTATCTTTAGGTTGTACCTCTAGAATTAAAATTTCATACAGTCTGGTGGTATGTTTTATACCCTTGCCATCTTTAGGTTGTGGGTTTAGTCCTCATAACCTTTCCTGATGCAATATGATGTCGCTCGACTTGTGGGTTATCTTTTTTTTTCTGAAACTATAAATATAAAAATGTACTAAAATTTAAATATCCCATACTTAACTTAGAATCTAAGATAAGATAAACCCTAATTTTTACCAATACATTTAATAATTTTTCTATAAAATTTATTCCTCATGAAACTTAAAGGGTTATATTGCCAAAAATGTCTCCTAAAACATCCTTAATCTTGATAAACTTCTATAATGTAAAACATCATGAGGGGTGTCTAAGAATTTGAACATGTGATCAACCTAAAACTTATAAACCCATGGTGGAATCAAGAACTCTTAAGTTAATCTTACATGGAGACATATATTCTTTCAAAAATAAATAATCCCTTGATGTCTCATGATTCTTCAAACCTAGATACTGTTTGTAAAATAAATCTATAAAATAATCCTTGAATCCCAATATATAAATACTTAAATACTTTCACATAAATGATTGAAATGGAATAATTAATTATTTTATCTAGAAGTTAATTCTTGGGGTTAGGGCATTGAGTTTGATAATTCCCATGTCCCCCCCACATTAGACATTAAAATCCTTGAAAATTTGTCATAATATGACATTCTTTTCAACACAGGAAACATTTTCCCTTCCATTTGAGATATTATACTAGGTTCTTATTCTAACTTTCATAACATGTATGAAGATTAATCCTCTTTATTATGTGTTCATTACCACATGAACTTGCAACAAATATCACATTCCTATTATTTGGTGCTTTAGGAATATCACCTAATTTCACATTTTTTATCATATATTTCAATATCTGATTAAGAATAATGATAATATCTATCCCTCAAATCATCATCCAATTTGGTTTCTCATAGTCACCAAATTTTCCACTAGATTCAATGTTAAAATGATTCAATGTACTTCTATAAATTGACTAAAAAAATAATTGTGTGTGTAACTATAATCGTGGTGGAAAAATAATATAATCATGAAATATCACTTATAGGATGTATAAATAATGACACATTACTTTTAATATATGACACCTTAGGTTTATCACTTAAGTATATAAAATAATCTATTAATGATATCTTCCATGACCTTAATAACATGTTAGGATTGGTATAATCACTGATGTACCTAATTAAAGCTTGGGATAACCACCAAAGTTCCATTTTTTTTGGCTTGGCTAACCACCCATGTACCCTCCTTTTGAGGATTTGTATAACCACCTTTATACCCTCATTTTTAGGATTTGGATGACCACTTGTGTACCCTATGAGTTTATAGAATAATTGACATTACCCAAAGACTTGGATGGAGATTTAGGACCCACCTATCACATATTGAAAATAATACATATTTACTCCATAAGATCATAAAACTTTTATCATTTCATATCCCATGAAAGGACAAGGGTTTTATAAGCATTTCAAAATAATATAACCTATGGAAAATAAATAGTTTTCATAATAATATCATCAAAAATTAACCCATTGAAAAGAAATGGGTTTTAAAATTAATTCATCAATTAAATATATAATAAACCATGGATAAAAAATTGGTTTTATAAAAATCATTTCATCAAAACATAAACCATTCAAGGAAAGCATAAGAATGTTTTCCTTGGATCACAACCCCAATATAGTATAAGTAACATTAAGTGATATCATCAATGATGAAAATAATTTTAAAAACCATTAAAAATACATTCTTCATAAAAAAACTTTTCATTAAAAATCATTTTTTAAAACATCATTTTAATAATCCATTTCCTTGAAAATAACCTTGGAAAAATAAGCTTTAAAAATTATTTAAATAATTTATAGAGGAAAATATCTTTTCCTATTTAAAAATAATTTTTAAAACATAAATCATTTTAAAAATGTTTTTAACTGAAAGTAACATTGAAATATAATAACATAAGCTTCAAATAAATTAATTTTCATTATGACATGAAGTTTAGTTCATTCCGTGCATGTTAAAATAATGATTCCCTTCACATTTTCAGTAAGAACCAATTCTTCATTATTTGGAAAATGACATGAAGATTCCTCTAATTCGGATTTTTTTAAGAAAAATATTTTTAAAATTTCTTGTTAAAAATATTAATGGAATATTAAAAAAATTTAAAATATATTTAGAAAACATTGTTTTGTAAGAAAATAGATTTCTGACTAAAGAGGGAAATAAGGCCACATTTTCACAATTAGTTTAAGTACCAAAGAGTGGGAAAAATGTAATATTACTTGAAAATATCATGAATGCCTATATAAAGAGAAACTTCATGAGTTTCTTGATATATGTATCGTAATATTTCATAACTGGAAGTATAATCACAAACAATCCTAATAAATGATGGGATTTTAACAAAATATTCTTACCACTTTTGTAACATTGAATCTTAATACCCTTGAAAAAATAAAATTAAAAAAAAATTATAGTTTAATTAAAATAATTATATTCATGATATAACATGTAAAAGGGGTTGTATATACACCTCATAAAATAATATATGTTTATAACATAACATATGCCTCAAATAAGGCAAATTGATATGAAAACCCCTTACCAATTTGGTAACTTTGAAACCATAAACCCAATGAAAGAGTGATCCTCAAATAGATTTTTAAATACCACTTATTTAATAATAAGGATAATAAAATACATTAATTTTCAGTATATACACCACATATAAGAAACATTTGGTGAATATAGCATTTTTCACACTGAAAATAAAAGTAAGACGAAAATCCCTTACCATAAATATTAAGATCCTTCATAAACGTTCAAACATCTTGTATAATAAATATAAGTTTTTTATAAAAAAATTTACAAAACCATAAATACATATATATAAATATATATCTCAAACCTTATATGATTTAATTATTTCCTTTTATCATCTTTTTATTAACAATTCCTTGTTTTTTAAAGGTTGGGGTTGAAGCCTCAATTTATTATCTAAAGCAAAGACCTCTTCAGACTGGTTAGAGGGTGACCCATTACATAGCCCGAAGGCCCAAGTCCAAGTGGCTTGAAACAGGGCTTGAAAGCCCATTTTTTCCCCAAAGGACCCCTTGGTGAACAGTACTACTACAGTACCCGCACTGCTATAGTACCACAACCGCTACAGTTCCTACTATAGTCCCCCCGCTGCTACAGTGTCACTACCGCAACAGTTATGCCGCTGCAACAGTACCCCTTTGAAGTTCTCCCCTGTCCGGAATTGATCATGGGTCTTTTGGATACCAAATAGGAGCCTGTACCACTAGGGTACAGGCTCGTTGACTTTTTTTCATGTCCAAATAGATACCGGCTTGATGAGCAGATACTGTAGCAGTATTGATTTATTATTTTTGATCCTCTCACTTTGATCATGGATCCATAATCTGTAGAATAATAATAATGATTTAGTTATAATATTTATACATCAATGAAACTTTTAAAACCAATATGGAATGATGGTTTTTTGAAATGAAATATGTTACCATCATGGAGATAGTAGGTCGTATATACGCATGAGTAACATTTCCATTTTTCATTGATAATTTTATGTAGGATTATATAAATAAATTTTCTTTAAAGAATAATCAAAATAAAATAAATATAATTTTATTTACTTTAACATACTTATATATATCATCCATTTGGGTTGTTGATGAAAAGAGTTTCACATCTCTTCATGAAGGTGGTAGTCCACATGTACACGAATGATGCCATCATCTTTCTATGATTAAAATGGTAAAAGAGAAAATAATATATATGATCTCTTAAAAATAAAAAATATTTCTGTAATATAATATCTATTTCATGTATATCACATATAATAATTAACTTTATCCTTTCCATGTAAAGTATTATTGAATGATGAATCACATCGCTTTGCGAGGCTATAGTCCATTGTACGCTTAAGTTGCGTTATTGTATCCCCTGTGGAATGGAAAGAAAAAAAGTTGTATATAACAAAATTAATAAATAGGTATAATTATGTTATAAATATTATATATATAATTAAGATCCATCATCATATCGAACCCTAATATTTGGTAACGGAAGAACAAATGGAATTGATTTGTGTGGCAGTAGTCTTCCACACACAAGAATGAGCTTTCATAACCCATTTTATGGAAGTGGAGATGGTTGTGGGTCATGTTATTTAAATAAAAACTTCCTATTATATTTAATATATTTATGTTATTATATTATCAGGGTTTAATTATAATTTAATTGGTTATATGAATAAATAATATAAAAATGCTTGTTGAAGAACGTTACCACATCTTGGGGTGTCCTCCTTAGGATTGCACTAATGGATTATAGGTTGGATTTATGAACAAAATAATTCTTATAGAATGATATTAGTTAATTTGGTAAGTTATTTGGGTATAAAGGTTATGAAAATAGGGTGTCATAGAAAAAATAATAGAGGAGTGGATGTGAAATTTTATAAGTGAGCTGAGTGGCACACCTGTAATTCCTGAAGAGAATAAATTCCACCCATGCTTTTTTCACATCACAAGTCACCAATAATAGGCCAGTCCAGATCATGGAATGGATAAGTTCAATATAAATCCATTAACGATATTTTTAAGACATTATAGGTCAATTTACCCCTTAACGTATTAGTTTAACCCCTATTAAATCCATTTTTAGATTAACCACAGTTAATAATTTTTATGTTTTCTCTATTAGTTCTAATAAAAAACTAATTTGAAATTATTATATAAAATAAATTGTGTTTATTAAAAATATATAATCCATTTTTCCAAATTAAACTCATAAATGTGAAAAAAATAAATTTAAAATCAACCCTACATGTGCGATGAGAAAACGAGTTTTTAAAGAGAAAATGTTCAACATTTTACAATGTTTTTATATCAAAATTAAAAATTAAAATGATTTTAATGACCTAAATTATATTAATTGATAATAAATTAAACTAATTTTATGTTAAAAATAAGTTAACATATAATTTAACTTTTTAAATAAATTAAATGAAAATGCAGTTTTCAATTAAATACAGTATTTTTCTCCATTCATCAAAATAATTAAAGTTATCAAAAAATTCTCCAAAATTCACCCTAAGATAATTTTGATATAATTATTTCAGATTTTTTTTGAATAAAATTTATAAAATTCCCAAAAAATAGTTTAAAAATTAGTGAACAATAAAAAAACAACCAAACTACCGTTTAGAAAAATATTGTTTTAATCGTAAAATTGGATGTATTATTATATAATGTATAGAAAACACATAAGATGAATATTAAATAATATTTTCATAAATATACTATTTAAATTTCATTAAAATAATTCATGAAAACTTTTTTTAAATGTGGTAAAACATGCTTTTTTAAATAAAAAATAGTTTTTTAGAAAAATATTTCCTTTATTTTCATAATGTTTTTTAATTTCATTTCTAATTAATTGGTCACAAAAGAATTCATTATATATAAATTTAGAAACAATAGTTTTATTTAATATTATTCATACCTTCCATTCTAATGTCTAGGTGAGAACTATTATATTAAATAATAATATTTTAGTAGTATGTCATGTTTCGTTTAATCTCGATGTTGTATATAACACAAGATGAACCTGGGATTGTGTGTAACATAATAATAATTGGTGTTCAGTGTAATTAAATCTAAAATTATTAATGCGTGTAATGTGAAATATATAAAAAATTAAATATAATTGAAATAAAATATTTCAAAAAATCTCGAGTAATAACATTTACGTTTTTGAGGTCCCTCATCATCCTCACATGATTTAGTTTCTTCTACCCCATTCTTTGGATGATCATAGGTAAACTATCTAAATTTATCATATTTACAAAACTTTAGTGATTTTATCCTTTTCTCATTCCATTTTACTTTTACAAAACATTTTGAATGAAGAGAAAAACAAATATTAATGTAATATTCACCTTCTTCATGTTCAGAATCACTAGATTTTACAAACTCTAATTCTTTAATATTTCCTTCTCTAATCTCTTCAAATGACATCTAAATTTTTTATTCATTATGAAAATTTCAAATTTCTTAATCTTATAAGATATAAATATGTTTTTTAATTCATCAAAAGGAAAATCTTCTCTTTCTTCCATGATAGAATTTTTTTTAATCAAAACAATTAAGAAAAGTCATCATCAATTTTTTTAACAATGATAGAATCTTTATGCTTCTCACTAAAACCCTAAATGTTTCACACAATCTCATTTAAATATGTAAATTAGTCATTGATAGCATCATTATCATTAATCTGTATATATTTAAATTGTATCCTCTATACTTTAATTTTATATTATATGACTTTGAAATTTTCTTCATAACTGTGTTTAAATTTCTCATAGATTTCATGTGATGTTTGATGGCCCCTGACCTTGGTATATACCTTTTCTAAAACTAGCATTAGTATGGATTTTATTTCATCTAACTCAAAAATTCTTATCATCAGCATGAGTCAAAGGAGAATCTTTAGTAATAGGTGGAAAAAATATTATGGAATTATATCTTACTTAAAGCCTGAGTGAATGGATAAAAGGTAATTTTACCTATTTAAAATAAGAAATCCCCGACTATTTATATAATCGATATTATACATCTGTATTGAAAATTATTTTGTATATTTATATAAGTCATCCTCTGATACCACTTGTAGTTCCCCATTCCAAATGAACCACTATAGGGGGGTGATTCGTTGGTTTAGTTTTAGGAATTATATTTATTTATAATTCAAGATCTTAAACTTCATAAGGTTCTCAATCCACTAGATGTTATCCTTCAATATTACCTCATGTTAAATTGTAATAATACAGAGAGAGTATCATACATGTATTTTCATGGTTCAGTATAAAAGGAAACTCCTTTATATGTTTATTAGACACCCCAATAAAGATTATTCACTATAATTAAATGTGAATAAAATTGGTTAGAAACCCCAGCTATAATATCTCTATATTGTTTTTCAAAACCCAACTAATCCTACTCTATGATTAGTTAGACACACCAATCACAAGGCTATTGTAGCTGGTTAGACACCCTTAGTCCATGATTATATTTCAATGATGGTCTAGAAATTTAAACATGTTTATCTATATATGGTCTTCCACTATAAGAAAGTTAGATGCCCTTTTTCTTTTTACTCCTTCAAGACCATCAATAGAAACAAATAATGATCAGATCCACTAGTCTTGAAACTCACCTTCAGGATCATCCATTACTTGAGCACATGTTATCACCCTCTTTTATTTTTGTTTGTCATTAAATCCTCCACTCTTTGATAAAAAGATATATCAGGATTCTTATAATATGTTTGCATAATGGATGAAATATCTCTTAATTATCAACACATTTTATGAATACTTGAATGAAAATATTTCCATTCAGATCATTATCGTGAATATTTTTCTCAAAATATAATATTAAATATTTACATATTATAATTATAGAAACTCCATGATATTAGGTATCATGAACTTCTAATTTAAATCGATTAATAGATTTATTGATTTATTTATCATAAAAACTAATTTGAATTCCCAATAAAATTTCAATTAAAAAACCATTATTACCTGATATTTATTTATTTATTCATGTGATATTAAAATATCTATGATATTTGTAATTACTCATATCTTTATCATGTATTCATTCATATCTACTATGACATAGACAATATCCCCATGGTCTAGTATCCAATATATTCATAGAACCAAATTGGTTCTATGGAATATCATTTAATCTTTTGAGTGGACACAACTCAAATATTATATAACAAAAAACTATATTTGTTGACCTTTTAGGTGTATCACATATTTAATGGTGTAGTACTCAATTATTTTATAGAACCAAAAAACTACAATATATTCTCATGGTGTTGTTGTTTATTTATGGTTTGTCCATCATGATAATCTCATTTTAAATATTTTAAATGGTGTAATAATTGTCACTATATTTTGTGAAAAATATCACCTTTATGCAGGTATATGTCTACCTTAATGTACCATAACCTTACACGGGCTTCAATAATCATTCATGGTGCAGTTCTTGTCTCTATAGTGTGAGATAAATCTTGTAATGTTAGTTATTTTTTACCCATACATGGGCTATGGGAAACCATCTATACCTTTACATAAGTATCTTTTTACCATTATGTTGGTAATATAAACTTGGTCTACCCTAACAAGAGTCACACAAATACCTTTTTTCCAACTAATGTGCCATTATGTAGCATCATGATACCCTTATGTATCATTAATAAACCCTTATAAAGCCTCAATTTACCTTTACGTAAGCTTCTATATACCCTTAAACATCCTCAATTAACCTTAATGAAGGCTTAAAATTACCCTTATGCATCCTTTTTAAACTATAATTTACCTTTACATAGGTCGATTGTGCTACCCTTACACAATATTCATGTACCCTTATGTAGGGTATTCTACCCTTATGTATAGGTAATGTTACTACTACACAAGATTAATGCACCCTTACACAACTCTTTATCAACTCGGGTACCCTTATGTTGGTAAATACCTACCTTTACATAGCCTGTATAAAATTAGGATTACCTTTATGCAAGTATTGTAATTACAAAACTAAATTTACTCAGGTAACCAAATAAAATAACAAACTTATTAGGTTTTCTCAAAAAAATCTCAAACACCTCATTCCAAATTACAATACTTTAAGTAATATGAATAACATGTGGCTGATTTATCCACTGATACATCTCTTTTATTTCTATGAATATCAGCAAAAAGTCATACGATATTCAAGGATAAATTCTTTAGCATGATTTCCAATTCCAATATATTAATCCATAACAATTATCTATGCATCACCAATTCATATTCACTTATCAACACACATTGAATCATTGAGAACAAATGAATCAATAGGGATCAATATCTTCCAATAGTAACATTCATGCTCCTTTTTTCAATTTCCAAATCACTTACAAAGAGTATATATATTTTTTATCCCATGAATATTTATCATAGATAATTATTTTAATATATTTCTTATTTATCTTTTCCAAATATTTCTGATCGATCAATTCTAGAGTGTGTTATCATCTTCTATATTGAAAAATATGAGTAAATTTAATTCACAATCCCAAATATATTACCACATCTTTATTTTACCTTAGTAATAACTCGTATACACATTATATTTTTAATGATGCATTTGTTTCTATAGAAAATAAAACTCTTAGCATCATTACACAATCATATAAACTAAAAATATTTATTTTAATAACTTATTTAAATAAAACAACATTATATTTCTATTTCTTATCTTCAACATTAGTAATTTATTTTCATTTTATTCCCAATGAGTTTTTCTTGAAAAAAAGAATCTAAAAATCTATCATGAATCTCAATATTCTCGTGAATAATTATATCATACATCATGTGATTTTAATATAAATTATCAAGAATATATTTCTTTTCCTTTTTTAATTTCCATTAATAAAACCTCAATAGTAAACAAGTTATCATTATTTCCTTTTATCGATAAATTATCCCAACAACTATATTATCGATTTTTATATAGAAGTAAAACCATAAACTCAAAAAAATAATGAATATCATGATCAAATATTCCACAATTTATATCAACATTTTACAATATATTTGTAATATTTATATTTTAACTACATTTGTTAATTGATTGCATGTAGTGCATCTTGTATTTCATCTTTCTTGATAGACAATCCCTAAATTTCATCCATTAATACAACTATTAGAATGACATGTTATACCATCATACATAATCTATTTTTTCATAGACTCTAGAACACCATCATCAAACTTTAAATCAATACTTTTAGGATAATAAGAATTATATCCTTTATAAATACATTGTCATATATACTAAAATTTTGATAATTTTTTTCTTTGTTCTAATGAGAGGTCTCTATATAAATTACCCATAATATCCTTATATATAAGAATGTTTTTCTATATTTTTTAAAATTTTGGTTTGTATGAAACCAGTTTCATAAAAAAACCACTAAAGGAAAAATCCTGAACATTTTATACATTTTTTTATTAGATTATACCTTTTTATTTTTCCTAACAACAAAATCATCATATGATGATTCAATCATAAATAAATTTTTTCCCATAGTATTCTCTCTTCCTTTTTAAGTTTTATTGAACATTAATAATTTTAACCATGAACGTTTTAAGTTCATCAACCAAACTAACTCCATTATTGAGTAACTAATATTAAATTCTTGTTTTATTCTATGAATCTTTCCAGAATAATATGATTCCTTTATTGATATTATTTATTTTAAACTCAATCAGTAGTTGTTTGTTGTAGGATTAGTCATCTTCATCATCACTAAATTTGGAATCTAAATGATTTTAAGTATGAGATATTGAAGGTTTCATATTTTTTCATTATCCAATCCTATTCCAAGATATTTCTTTAAAATGAAATTTAATCCACTTATTCAATCAATAAATTTATTTTAATATTTATTTAAAATACATTCTATAAACTAATAGATTTTTTAGCTTATTACTATCCCTTATTTTTTAAAATATAATCATTATCATTCCCTTCACTGTGACAGTTATTTTTTTTGGAAAATAATCTATGAAATGTGATATCCCACCATAATAAAAACATTTCAATAAATTATTCCTTTGTATTTTTCTCTTCCCTTTATACTTTTTTTGAAGTAACCAACATGATATTTTTATTTACTTCAACTTTCTCATCATCATTTAATGAGTTAATGGTAGAGGTCATTCCTCTATTTGATTTTAGGATTCCTTATTTTATTGAATGAAATTTCATTTTAATCTTTGATCTTTATTTTTGAAAACATGATATTTTATCATTTCATATGAAATAATTTTATAATATATCTCATCAAGAGATAGTTTATTTTAATCTCTAACATCATGTGAAGAAACAACATTATCATATTTTTTTAGATGAATCATCAATTTCTTTTTCAAAATAGTGAAATACTACAATGCCTGTCCAAAAAATCTAATAAATAACACAAACTCATTAATTGTAGAAAATAACTCATCAACAGTCTCATAATTAACCATCATCACATCTTCAAATTTTTCCCAAGAAATATTAACATTTTATTTACTTAAATTTAATGTTTTTTATAGATATTTTCATGAATATTAAAATTTTCCTTCACAACCCTCAAAATCATTACCTTGGTTAGCACTTTAACATATAGGGATATAAATATATCATTTAGTTTTTTGAGATAAACCTCAATATTCCTTTTATCAACATGTTCCATTATATTATCTTTCTTCACACTAGTAAATCCTTCTGTGGCAGTATCCAAAACATCATACTCAAGTGAATAGAGGTAGGTAAGAATCACATTCATCAATTAAATATATTTTTCCCGAAAAATATAGGATTACCTTCATCATGGATATAATTTCAATTATTCATGTTAAATATAAAAAATTATAAAAATAGTATGTTAAAACCCAACAAGAATGGATCCTTTATAGAGAACCTGGATAACGCTAATACTAATTAACTTCCCTTGTGACATGATATATAATACAAAGAAGGGTTTGGAATCAGAATCAATTATTTTTTTTATTCCATTTTGAAACCAACTACAAAGAATAATTAAAGAAATTATTCGTTCAATATATAAAACTTATCCTTTCCAATATTGAGAAAATAAATATTAAAACAATGTGAACTAAATTATTACAAGGTTTACAACCAATATAGATGAATATATCCCCACTTTGATTGGGGAAATTATTAACATCGGTACTCTACTAATTTTTGAATGTGAATACACTATATGAAGGTATCGTCCTTAACACAAGAGTCTATTCCCAAATAGTAAATTTTTATGATTGTTCATTATACTATATACATAAAAGTAATAGATGGTTTTTTAAACTAAAAAAAATACCTTTACTAAAAACTAGAATATTTTAACATAAATAAAATAATAATATATGACCCTTCAATATATTTTTTATAAACATAAGATCCATTTCATCAAGAACTTCAACGTTTTAAATTCATAATAGAAATAGTAAAATTTGGATTCAATCACAATACTTCTCTCTAATATTTTTCTCAATTTAACTATTTTTTAATTTAATTACTAAATATAAACATGAGTATGATTACTTCTATAATATATTAAAATCCCTATTATATATGATCTTTAAAACTTATCAATATATACAAACTAAATAATACTATTGAAATTACTAATTCATGCAAAAAGTTCTTCCATTTAAAAATACATTGATATTGTTCAATGTTATCTTAGAGTTTCCATTTATTTACCTTATTAAATATATAAAAAAGTATCCTTTAAAATAAGAAAAAATTATAACACCCCATCCTTGTAAACTTGTATCTGGTAATAAAATATATTATATTCTTACTAGATTTAATATCAACTAAAGTAACCAAAATTTAAGCATGTATAATTAAAACATTAATGTGAAATATTTAGTAATAAACATACCCAAGTTGTTTTTAATTATATTTTTAGAGAATTAAGAAAAAAATTAACTAAAAACCCATATTTATCTCATATAATGGACATTTTTCAAAATATAACATAAATTTAATTTTCTATAATAATTATTTAACATCTCCCATAAAATTAATGAAAAATAATACCATTCTAGTAAACAAATTTGTAATACTATCCTTCATTACCTTTGTAAATGGTAACATAAGAGGGAGAGCTAAAATACTCAGTAAAGGTAAACATATGAGTTAATAATTGAGGATTCTAAGTGCTTATTATATTATCATTTGGGTATGAGAACATAATCATGTTACCTAAACATTAGAATAAATAAATCATACCCTATAAAACATGAATCATAAATAAGGAGTCGTAACATGAATTATGGAATAATACATCAGTAAAAGGAGTGTTGAATCATTATAAAATAATCAAGATCCATGATATCATAACATAAACACCTTTAAACTTCATATATTAATAATTCTGTAAAACAATCATGTAATAAATCCAAAAATAAAAAAATAATCATTAATACTTCATTAGTAAACATTTTCATATCACTAGTACACTCATCCTTGTAATAACCCATATAATATAATGACCTCCCATGTTAATTCCAACATAATTTCTCATAAAAATATGAATCATTGCCTAATTAATTGCAGAGATATATCTCAATATAATCCATAATAAAAAATAATTTCCATGAACTATAACATGAATACAATATTCAAATGATTTCATTGTAATATTCTAGAAATAAAGCATACATTTCAACTCAAATGCATAATAATTTTTTGTTATCACACTAAAAACATGATAAATTTAAAAAAAGGTAAACCAATTTCCTATTTAGTTGAAAATGAAAGATTGTGATATAAAATATGGGAAATTAAATAATAATATTTGAATGAATGGTCCTATATAACAATATATGTATAGTTGAGTGAAAAACATAATAGCATCCAAAGCAAAGGCTCCAAAGAAAATAAATTATATGATTAAAATATTATATACCAAAATAAAAAATCATCATACAATGGGAATTGAATTTAATTTGAAAACCCATGCTAAAATGAAATATAATATTCATAATATATAATGTAAATTAATGGAGTAAAAATATATTATGTGGTAAGAATTATAAAAAAATTATTCACACCATTGTAAAGAATGTTAAAAATTACCTCAACAAAAAACATTAAAAGTATTTTCTTTCTATAACATTATAGAGAAATTAAAATATAATTGAAATTTACATATTGAAATAATTAATGTGTATAAATATATTTCTTAAAACAATATAAAAAATGGAAATAATAGATAAAAGCAATAAAACCCATTAAAGAAATGTTTTTATAGGAACCCCCACTGTAATTTTAAATTAAAATTCATTGAAATAAAGATAGTGAAGTGAAAAAATAAATAGGAAAAAAATAAACATGATCTAATATTTCAAAGATAAGTTATATACACTATATTAATGAATATAGTTTCATAACATGGAACATGTATTAAATAATGAAAATTGAGATGGAAAACCCTTACGACATTGTTAAACAATGAATAAAAATCATCGAAGGAGAAAAAATAAAATAATACATGATATTCCCTGAATAAAGAGATAATATTGATATAAATTTTCAAATATGTAGTAAATACAATATATAATTGAATAAATGAGAATAATATAAAACATTACTCAAATATGGAAAATTTTGAGAAGAGAACCCCTTAGGGATTTTATAACACATGGTTCAAAATCCATTTAAATAATGAAACTGATTTGGTTTTGTAAATATGAAGGATTACATGAAAAATATTGTAAAATATATTCAAGGGGTAGTGAATCAAATGACGACCATATTAAAACAAAAAAGGTTCAAAATATCAAAAATATTACAAAGAATTAAAATTAAGGCCATGAACCCTTAGCTTTGATTCCTTCATAGCAAGAAAGATTCAAAAATACAATATAATAATATTATTTGATAAAATTAATAATATCTTTAATGTATTTCCTAAGTAATTTATATTTTTAATGTCCTATACTAGCTCAGTATCTAAATAATAACCATAATGGTTCACCACATGACCTCAGACACACCCCTCGATTGCTAGAGGATTTCGACTTACAGTGGGGGTTTATAAGCCTATCTTTGGGATGCTATACCCCATGTATCCATTTGAAAAATCATATTAAAATATCCAAACATCAAATACATCAGAGTAAATAGAATTAAAATATACCAAATAGTTTATGTAATAAACTTATCTTGATAGATAATTAAGGAAATACAGTGAGGCTCGAACAAGTGTACCATAAATATAATAGTTGGACACTTTTTGGTCTGGTCCCACGTACATATCAAAATAAAAGAAAATAAATATGTTGGATCCATGGATACATCCAGCCACACCACATCATGATCTCCTATCATCATCCATGTTTTCCCACTCAACCATGTTATCTCCATCCTTAGCTCAAAAATATTTATGAAATAACCATGTGAGTGTTTCTCGTGTACCCATGTGCAACGGTACCCCAAGAAGGGTGTGAGTACGAACCTATGTATGGAACCACTAACTCGGTCCCATACTAATTATTATATGCATTGATAAATGGATGTGACATTCTCAATATAAATGAATAAATAAATTACTAATAAAACCTTCTTCAACTTAATGTTGGAATGTTGCTATGTATGTGTCAGTGACTTGTCCACTTTAATACCACCAATTCCCTATAACATTCACATATAAACTAGTCCATGCTAAAATAAATTTTTTGATCCCCAGTTCCGTGACAATGATTAACCATTCCATCTTTATCTAATTCTGGAGTGTCTCTTAATATATCATGATAATGTTCCAACCGTAACATCCCAACCACCCGTCGGGTTAATTTTTCACAAGAATCTCATAGACTACCCCTTTTAGGAGATTTATAATCAAGTTTATATCCCAAATGTTATCACATACCTCCCCTCTAGTATTTTCCCATTCAAGCATGTGGACCAAGTATCAAAAACCTCCGCTAATGGATATTTTTGTCCAAGAAATATCCTCATAACTATTAAAAATTTGGAGAAAATATCACCTTAGTATACCAGACCTAGAATAACTCAATAGATAGAAGGACCCAGGTATATCATAGGACAATGTCCCACACCAAAATACCCCTGTCGGGATAACACATTATAGACCACTCATAATTACTCAACTCTAAAACATGGATTCCCAACTAGTAGCATCAATTATCTTTATAATATGGTTGTTTTCGTTTCACTTACCAAAACAACACATGAAATATTCCATACATAATATAAGACCACCCCTATGGGAATCCACAATTTAAAATATACCATGAACTCTCTGGTGAAAATATAAAAATTGTTCCTAGGTATACTAGAAATCATAGGGTTCCTAGGTTGAATCCTGGTGTCCTGATAATTCTTTCTTGGATTATTTGATGAATCATAGGAAGAACCTTTAGAATGAATTAAAACTACAATCAATTTTCTTGAAGTCCATAGGAAAGGTACCATGAAACACTTATAAGAATCTTAAGATACATCAATAACAAACATGTGTAACATAGATAGAAGTTAGGGGTTGGTCAATTTTCAATTCCCATTAACATTACCCATAGACCATCAGATCACATCATTTGTATGGGTTCAAAGGTGGCACCTAATACCATCTACCAATTCCATTTTATTCCCACATAGTGTTAGTTAGTCATTAGTACACACACATGGGTCCCCTAGGTTGCAAAATAGGAAAGTTACTCTCAAATGGGTCCTCCATCTATGTACAAGTCTCATATCAACAGTTGATGCTTTAGGAATACAATATCCCTCAGCACCATGAATATAAAAAAATAACCATTCATCTATGTAGGGTATCTAAAATTGCCAATTTTCAATATATTTTACTCGGTCCATCTCTATTAATAGGGTCTTATATGGTTGGTCCACTACCCAACCATTCATCAAATCCTATTGTATATCGACCTAGGCTCACTATAAAAAATAACCCTATTAAAATGGGTTGTTTTTTTTGATTAGAGGTGGTGGTTATGATGGACCACTTACCTCAAACCAAAATTTACACTATCTTATTTAATTGTATTCCTTTTTCTATAGAACAATTAATCTAAAAGATCTTGGAAATGTAATAAATTAAAACCCTTGTAAAAAATAATGTAATTATGTGTTGGTTATGGTATAGGATGTTATAATTGCTATCAAAAGAAAGGTTCAGATAAATTTAGATGTTATGATTATATTAAAATTAAGTTTTAAGAAATTATAATTTAGGGTAATACTATCAAGAGACACCATCTAAGGTATTCCTTTTTACTTAATATCATTCAATTATATTTAGAATAGGGTTTTATAGAGAAAACATGAAAGACAAATTAGGAAGGAAATAAAAGAGTGATATCCTTACAATTGGTAACATGGAATGGTTGGAGTTGGAAGTAACCAGTTTAGGACTATGTTAAATAAATTGATTCATTCTATAATTGGTGGAACCTATTCAATAGATAAACTAAATTATTTATACAGTAACATGTCTTTAGTAGATCATTTTATGAAAATACACCCTCTGAAGTTTGGTGGAACCTCATACCCAGTGGTAATTGAAGGATGCATAAATTCTCTATGAAATATACTCATGGTTTTGGGGGTTTTCTAAATATCAAAATTAAATTATTTCCATTTATCATTTTGAAGGTGAAGAGGACTGGTGTGGTCTAATAGTTAAAAATACCAAGGAAAATGATGATATTGATACTAAAGAGTGTATAAAATTTAAATATATTTTACATGAGAATTATTTTCCTATGTTTTTTAAACTTAGGATGGAAATAGAATTTTTGGAACTGAAGAAAAAGGAGGGGGAATCTATTTTTACATATCAAGATAATTTTATAAGATATTCTAGTTTTAACCCAAATTTCATTATAGAACATGATTTTAATGTTAATAGCTTTTACTCAAGATTGAGAAGAATTTGATGATTTTTTTTGAACAATTTTAAATTTGAAAACATAGACAAAGTTTTATGGTTTCCTTATAATGTCGAGATAACATTTTTTTGACTTTTACAACTTCAAGGATAATAATTTTTCAAAGTGGATAATGGTGGGGAAGAACCCATCAATGAAATTTAAATGTAAAAGAAATGTCTTTCCTTCTTGTGATAAGTGTGGTAATAATAATCTTGGTTAGGGTCATGTAAAATATTGGGAGTTTTTCTAGTTTGGTAAGTTGGGATATATACCTTATGAATTCAAAGGAAAAGGTAATGTTAATGGTGAGATCAATAATAATAATCATACATGAAGGGGTTATAATTTTAACCATATGAGACTTTATAAAAATGTGTGTTCTAAGATAAAGAAGAAGAATGGAAATCATACTGACCATAAAAAGAAGGGTGTGGCTAGATCAATTGTGTCTACCTCAAGAAATGAAAGATAATTTATTGAAGTATTGAAGGGTACGCTACTTTTACCCTCAAAATGTTCTATTATCTTATTTGTTTTGAGGTATGTGTATTATTGTTTTTTTCTAGAAAGGTTTTAGTAAAATAGAAATATCACCTCATGAAATTAAACTGGAACTTTTAGTAAAAACTCATGGTAGAATTATTAAAGTGATAAATATTTATAGGAACATTCATTTTATCATATATTGAATAGTATTTACTACAAATCTGTTTTTTATCCTTAATGTAGATTGACTTAATTTTGGGTATGGATTTAATTTTAGTTTAACATGCTATGATAGATTGAATATATAAATAATTCATATTGATCCCTTAGAGTGAGTTTCAATTTGTATATAATAATGAGTTCACATATCTTATTACTTATGAAGAAGTTCAAAATTTTATTAAATATTATGATTCAATTTATCATTCACATTCTATTAGAAAGAAAATAATTTTTTAAATTAGTGATATGTCTATGGTAAATCGATTTTTTGATTTATTTCGTGAGGATATGTATGTTGTTTTTCCTGATCGATATATTGAATTTACTATTGCATTAGTTCCTGATTCTATATTGATTTCAAAACCACTGTATAGAATACTTCCAATGGAGCTATTGTAATTGAAAAGGATATTGTAAGAATTACTTAAAAGGGGTTTGATCCACCCAAGAATTTCACCTCTAGGAGATCCTATTTGGTTTATCAAAATTAAATATGGTTATATGAGGATTGTTTCGGTTATAGAACACTCAATAACATTACTATTAATAACAACTATATATTTCCTCATATTAGTTACTTATTTTATTGGCTTTAGGGTGCTTAGCATTTTTTCCAAAATTGAACATATATCTAGTTACCATTATCTAGAAGTGAAGGAATATGATATTATGAAGATATAATTTCATATTATGTATGGAAAATATGAGTTTGTGGGTACAAATTGTTGGTTAAAAATGAACTCGTTGTGTTTATAGATCTTATGAATAGCGTTTTCCATGAGTATTTGAAAAATGTGTGGTTGTATTCATTGATAAAATGCTAGAATTTTCTAAAATATAGAAAAATCATGAGAAAGATATATGGATTGTTTTTCAAACCTTAAAATAAAATATTTTTTTTGTTAAAATTCAGTAAATGTAAATTTTGGATGAACATATTTTTTTCTTGGGTGTATTTTTTAATATCGAATTGTTATTGACCCTTAAACTCTAATGTTTTGGAAGAGTGGCTAGGACTTAAAAATATAACTAAAATATGATGTTTTCTTGGATTATCAGGTTACTACTGATGATTTGTTGAAAATGTTTCTTATTTATCTTTCTCACTAACTAATTTAAATTAAAAAGGTTATAAATTCATATGAAAAAAGAATTAAATGAATTTTTTCAACCATAACATCACAACCAACCATTGAGATAATGTTGGACTGTCTCGGGGAACATCATGATACCATTCCAACCTTAACATCACTTCCACCAATAGGGTTAATAGTTCACAAGTTTATCACATACCACCCCTTGTGGGGGATTTCTAATCAAGTGTATTTCCCAAAGGTATCACATACCTCCCCATGAGAGTTTTACCATTTAAGAGTATGGACCAAGTATCATAAACCTCACATATGGGAGTTTTTTATCTTTGAAAAATCCCCATAAGTGTTATAAAAATGGATCCAATATCACCTCAGTATACCAGGACGACCATGACTTAGTAGATATAATTCCCCTAGTAGATAATAAGATAACATCCCCCACAAAAATACTCCAACTGTGACATCACATATTGGACCAGTTTGAAAAAATAAACTATAAAACATGGATTCCCAACATGTAGCATCAAATACCTCTATAATTGGGGTGTTTTCCTTTCACTTAACAAAAATCCCCAAGTCATATAACATTCATAATACAAGACAGCCTGTATGGGCATCTACTATTTAAAATTTACCAAGAAATCTCCAATCGATATCTGAAAAATTGGGCCTAGGTTTACTAGACATCCGAAGGTTCCTAGATTGAATCTTGGAGTCCCAAGAATTCTTACATGGCCAGTATGTGTATCATAGGAATAACCTTTATAAATAATCAACAATACGATCAATTATCATCAATACCATAATCTAGGTAATTGGAAACATGTTTAGGCATCTCTAACTACATTGATAACAAACATGTTTACCATAGATACAATTTAGGTTTGTTTTAATTACCATTCCCCTTACTTATATTCATATCCACTCATATAACATTGTCAATATGGGTTATAATGTGACATCTAATACCAGTTACCAAATCTATTTATTATCACCTGGGGGGAGTTAGATATCAAGGAATCCACAAGGGTCCCCTAGTTCACAACATAGTATAGATTCCCTCACAAGAGTCCTAAGTATATTTCTAGGAATTAAGTCAATATTCAATACATTAGGAATAATATATCCCACGTCAACACCACTAAGACAACACAACCGTTCCAATTATGTAGGGTGTCTCATATTGCCAACTATCTAGAGATGTAACTCATCCCATATCACTTATCATGATCTAAAAATGATTTTCTACTCCCCAACCATTCATCATATACATTAGTATATCCATCTAGGCCATTATAAAAATAATTCCCCAATTATAAGGGGTTATTTTTGTGATTAAAGGTGGTTGGTACAAAGGACCACTTATCTCAAACCCAAATTCTTCACTTTTTCAAGGGGAAAAAACAAATTTTTTAGCCCATCCAATCCCATACAAACTCACTCATGATACATCAATCTCATCTCAATTTCTAGATCTCCTAACTAAAGATAATGGATGTAAAATAAATAACTATATAATATATAATTAATTTATTAATTAAAAATAAACATGCTATGTTTAGCATAAACTCACCACATCATCATGTCATACTAGAACCACCATCAAAGTAACCCAATGGGCCTATCTCACATCCCTAACCATATTGTGGGAAAAATACAAAACCAACGGTACTAAAATCACATCAACCAATTTTAATTTTAAGGAAAACCCATTTCTAAATTGAAAAATCATCATACATTTATCGAAATGGAATTAAAAAACATGAATACACCATCTCAAGATCTATTTAATGAAGGATAGGTGAAGGCCCCATCACAGATGGGTGATTTCACTATACTAAAATAAAATATCTAATAAAAACCTAAACCAAAGAACTAAGAAATTAGAGATAAAGGATAGAGAGGTGCATAGAGGTTTTTAAGGGTTAGATCTTATAGAAATGGGACAATGAAAGATTATAGATCCATACCATAATAAAATGGGGTTGAATATGAGAAGAGGATATTAGTTATCTTGGAGGGGTTCATTATAGGGTTAAAAAAATGTGGTCTAGAGGCTTAAAATATAATAGGGGTAAAATTCTCGTGTATCGACTTTTTAATGGGAACATTGGTTTTCCACATAGTTTCCCAAATAGTGAACCAATCGTGTGATCCCTAATACCCATAAAACTCACCCTCACATGATTACAGAACATTACTTTGAATATTTTACTCCAACAGTGGGACATTCCTGTAGTTTTCTTTAGACATCCACATTTTTTCTAGGGGCCTACCACACTATTTCAAAAACTATGGTCGAATTAAATTTATTCGGTATGGTTTATGTTTATGGTTAGCACAAACCATGTTCTAACCATGATTCTTATCCATCCTATTAAAAACTTGATACTCAATATCCTCAACCCTCATGACACCCTTGAGACCCCTAAGCTCTATAAGGTACATCATTAAAAGTCCAAATTGGTTCATTTGAGGGGTTCCATCCCCTATGAATTTTAGTTGAATGTTCAATCAAAATTCATAATATCCACCAAATTGAAAATTAAAATTTAATTTTTAATTTTCAACTTATATAAACATGGGACCCTATGATATTCATTTGTTATATTATAATTAACAATTTTCTGTTAATGTTCATCATTGGTCAAATTAGTTTTAATTATTCCTTGTTTGTTCCAGTAAAATGATTTCGGTTATCACTCTATGCCAATGATTTTATTATATATTAAATGTTCAAATTATTATAATATACATTCTATACTTATTTATGAAGTTCCAATTTCATTCCACTGATGTTTTAAAGATGAATAATTTATAAAAAACCCATAATAGGATTGTTATTAGTAATTTATACTTGACTAAATGTGGTATCATTATTATTATTTATACATTAATATTATAATTCTAAATCAAAAAATATATTGTTTACATATTAATACCAAATATTACTAATGGAAAAAAATTATATAGTTTAATAGGTTGTCTAAAATAGATTTAATTAACAAAGTCTCTTTATGATCATTTGAGGTGGTTAAATTTAATGATGTGAATTTATTATTATATTATTTATAGAATATCAAAAAAAGTTAAATAAAATTAATCATGTTGTTGATTTTAAATTTATTAATTTATATTATTATTATAACCATCCAAGAAAGGAGGTGATGGAGAAGAAAAAACATCGTTGATGAATGAAATAGTCCGCATGTAACATAGGTAACGTTTTAATTTTCCAATGTATGGGAGGGAGGTAGATGCAGGTTATTTAATTAACATTATTATATTAATTATATATCTTCCATTATATTATTATTCTAAAAATAGATTTGGAATATGCGAAAAATAAAGAAATATGAATGTATTTGATAATAAAATTACCTCTTACTTTGTCACCCTCCTTTAAAACAATCCTTTAGCATTTTTTTCATTGTAATTTTATTGAGAAAAATCTATAGGACATGGGAAATCGGTTTGGGGAGTTGTTTTTTTAGATTTTTATTGATCTGAGATTCCTTAGGAGTGAAGTGTGGTTAGTTGGTGATTAGGTCCTTTATGAGATGCGAGGGGTGGCATTTTTGTAATATTAATTTCTAAATGTCAAAAAAAATTAATTCTCAAGGAAAGTGGATCAAATATGAAAAATATTTATTAAAAATAAGATATATCTAGAGATACTATCAATTCACACCATTAAAGATAACAATTTTATATATTGTGTGACCTTATCCATTAGTTTAACTATTACACCACATTTAACACATAATGAGGTGATGAAATTTTACTATAGTTACTTATTTTATGACTGTTGACATTGAAAGAAGAATTTCATGGGAGAGTTCAAGCAAGAAATGGCCAATTTGAGTCGAATTCGGTCCAAAACGGCCCAAAAATAAAATTTATGGATTAGATTCGTGAAGTCTTATACTTTCACAAATGCCCATAGCTCAAGAAAGACCCAACCACATGGAGATTTAATGGTAACCTCTATGCAGCATAATTTTGTATCCTGGAGTACGCCTTAAGAGAGTCTTGGGATGCATAGAGGTTTGATGGTAACTTTCATGCAGTGTAACATTGGTTCACAGATCCCCCATTCATTTTTGAATCACACAATGTTTCATGAAAGCCATTATATTTCTCCAAACAAATTCCCCCACTTCCACTGGAACTATAAATATCCCCTATTTCAAAATTTTATGGGGAAACAATATTTTAGCTTTCATAAAATGTTTTGAAGTGATGATACTTAGAAGCTTATTGAGCGAGATAGGGGATGGACTTCCCATAGTAGCCATAATTTGAGAAACCACATCCCATGGGTTCTTAGAAACTCACCCCTGGTTGAGATTTCTTCAGTGAAGGTCAATGACCTACAAAAAAGAATAAATCCCATTGTGGCACTTGGGGTTTCATTAGGAACCTATCATTCATGAAACAAACTCCATGAGAACCAAGACATTACCCTAAGGTAGGGCGACCGTATTTCAGAAAACATACCCTTTCATGAGTCCCCTAACCTCCATGTGACATCCATTTTTCATGAATCCCATGTATTTCATGAAAACACAACCTTCAAAAAAAACCCATGCACATGGCCTTTCCATTTTTCCTATTTTCATTTAACACATTTAAAAAAATACGAGTTCCCAGGGGCCCTATGATCATCCAAAATTGGTAAAACCACACCTCAAATTACCATGAATCTAGTACCATCACCTCTAACAATTTATCATATTCATAGGTACCCTAATGATTATTTCATCAAATAATATGTAGCCTAACATCATGCCTACTAATTTTCATTCCTCTGTGATTGTTCTCAAACTATGATCCACCCAAATTCACATGCGTAGTTGATGCATAATCCCTAGAGGTGAAATCATTGTGGGAAATCGTCGACCTGTGTTGGTAGAGGATCCTTATTCCAAACCTTCCTCTCACCTTGATGTGGTCCCCTTATTGGAGTGATCCGCTCATGTTTGATTTGTATGATGTAAAACAACCAAAATACATTTCTTAGTTATACATCGCTAATTTACATGACAACATCCTTAGTACATGAAATTAAATTGTCGCCTTACCATGTGTCATAGAAAAAAAAAGATTCCACATGTATGATCTTCATAAAATGTAACCCTCCCTTTCACCATAGAGTGATCCTCTTGTAGCAACTATCTTTCATTGGTTATCCCCACACCATCTCACGTGGAGTGATCCTCTTATAGTGGCTAGCTTCAACACATAATCCCCACACCATCCCTCATTAATGAACTTTTTTCTTCATGAAAATCCTTAATGAAAAACCTAAAACTGCATAGATTGGTAATGTTAGATAACCTTATGTTGTGGTATCAAACTATGTTGGTTTTGATCCATTTCTCTTAAAAATGGTATGTAGGACACCTACCATGAGGTTCAATCATGACATCATCCAGTGTGAAATTTCCCCCCCTTGGGGGGATAAACCTCACTTTCTCGTGTGAAATTATACTTCTTTGGGGGACACACTCCATTATCCTATGGTAAGTCGTCCCTTCTATGGACACACTCCACTCAATCTTCCCCTAAAAGGCATTCTGATCCATATCCACGATATGATAATCTTGTGACTTGATCCTTCTCAATCAGATGTTTTTATTTACCTCCAAAGGAAATTAAAACTATGACCATATCAACCACTACATGGAATCCTGATCCATATCAAAATTACATTAAACTAATTCCCTAATCAAGGAACCCTGCCCCATGAAAAAGTAATGGATTCTTGAGATAAAAATCCCTATAAGTCTTACACCCTTGGTGTCACCTACCCCATGATCGACACTTGATTCCTTGGGTTCCATGCCTAAAATTCCTCACCCACGAGATTCCCTCTAAAATATGAATACATTAAAGGTTCCCAATATACCCAATGCGCAGACATGAAAAAGACATGCCCCATTTGACTACTGCCCTGACAGAAGTTTGGATCCCAATTGTGAAAGAAGCTGTGTAATGAACCGATGTCCACCTCAATAGAGCACTATGATTGACTTCAATGAACATGATTTAAATATTTGAAGGATACAAAAACTATGTAACTAAATATGAATAGGAATCCATGGAAGGAAGAAACAAAATCCCATAATATCATTTTGATTAAGGATTAGGCATCACTGATGAAAGTGATAGAAGTTTCTCGACATTGAAAATCAAGAATGTTGTGAGTTTAAGTTCTCACACCAAGATAGATCCAGATGAATCATCATAAACAAAAATGTTCAACCTAATATTAAACTATTTCACATTGACCATGAGGACTATTAGTGTTATAACCCCACCAGATTTCAAGATCTTTAGGTCTAGATATGTCAGGTGTTAAGATTCACCAACAAAATTGGGGAACCCAATGTGAAAGTCTTCTTCTTGACCAATGGGGACTAATATAATTATACCCCCTCTTGATTTTATGAACATTAGGTCTATAAATATTTTAAATCATAAATCACCCACATAAATGATGAACCTGATGTGAAACTCTTCTTCTCAACCATAGAGACTAGTAGAATTTGGTGGACCAGTAGATTTTCATGTCATTGGATCTAGAAATTTGGTTTTTATTACCCCAATAAGATGATGTGGGCCCAACATGAATCTAATTTGTGACAAGGGACAGATAACATTGGGCATCCTCATTTTATGAAATCATCAACATGGATCCTTCTCTGGTTACACGACATGTGGGAAATCTGAATCACTTTTACTATATCCATACTGATGACTAATTCCAAGTTCTCCATAGGACTCAATATAAAACATATTAGTGACAGAATCCCCACATAAATGGTTGATGGGTCAATTATGATGTGTTAATCTCGCATGATTATTCCCCTGCCATCGCTAACGCTATATACAAAGCTACTTGGTTCCCATTACCACTATCCCCCTCTAACATCATCAATAATAGGGTGGCCGAGAACTTCATGAACTGATACAATTAGTAATTTATCATTCTCATTAGGGATATAGCTTATTAGGACCTTGAGGTATCAGTTTATCACTAACACCACTACCCCTGAAAGACACACAGGGGGAAACCACCCCACTTTCCATTGGCTAATCGCTTTGGGAGTCTCTATGGTGTGTCTTGATAGCTCACTCCCATGCTCTGAGGAGTTATAGGATGCTTGAGTCACCCCTAAAGAATTCACTATTTTGGAGTTGGCTAGGAGGGCTCCCACTCGACATCATCAATTCTAGAAATGACCAATCGAATAGGCTGATGAATGAGTTGATTCCATCCAAGCTCTTGTGGCCCCAGTCAAAAACACCTGGTTTCGATGCTGGGGGAAGGCCCCAGGTTTTTTCCAACAACTTTCATCTTCGATGGCTCTGGTGACCCCTTCCACCACTGTTGTATCCCACCAGATCCCTATAATAGGTGATTGGGGTTCCATTTTTTATGTCAGGGATTGAGATCCCATTTGACTCACAAGAATTTTGATTTGACTCTCTCATTTACCATCACCAACAATAGCCATTATGGGATATCCCATGATGAGAAAGATTATTGAGTAGGTCCTTCCCACCCCACCATCCACTAGTATAGAGGACCTCCCCATGTACCCAATAATTATCACAGAGGTCCTCCCCATGTTCCTACCAACAAAAGCATAGGTCCTCCCTTCTCTATCACCAACAAAAACATAGGTCCTATCTACTCCATCAATAGTCATCACAGAGGTCCTCCCCATGCTACCATCACCAACAAACATGGTCGTTCTATCCATGTTTCCATTAACCAGATTGAATATCCTCCCCACTCAATCCACTACCAAATCAGAAGTCCTATCTACATCATTGAACACCAAAGAGGAGGTCATCCCTACATTAATGACAACCAAAACAGAGGTCCTACACACTCTATCAAAAACCAAAGAAGAGGTCCTCCCTGATCCATCTCAAACAAGTATGGATGTCCTCCCCATGTCGATGACATACCCTTTCTTAACAAACCATCTGGGGGAAGAAGGTGAAACACCTACCATCGGAGACAAAACCAAGGTAAGAATCATGATATCATTTACCTATTAGATTCTAAGGTGACAAATGACTCAGTGAGGGAACCTTTACCCAAGCTACTGATATCTAGTGATGAATCCTAAATATTAAAGCTTTAGATCATAGTATCTAAGGTCCCTAAGATCTCTAGATCCCTCAACAAGTACTAGAAGGTGGATAATGTTCTATCCTCATCCAGGGGATCATAGTGAAACCCTCTCTATCATCACCTATTTCTCTCCTCTCTTCATCCATGCAAGAATTTGGAGAGATTTCAAGGTCTAGGTTTACACCTTCATATGATGGTGGATACTCTACTGAGCCACAAATGGGTTCTTCCACCCTCACACACGATGAAGTAGTGAACACACTGTACTATAGGGGTGTGATGATGAGGTAGGAACCACCCCTAAGAGACAAAATAGTATGTAGTAGAAACTTTACTCACGTAGTGATTCATCTCCTGGTAAGTTAGCGATAGATCCATGCTACGTCGAAAATGCTAGACTTATCTCATCTTGTGCTAATATGGGCCTAGTCTGGACACTAAAAGGACCCTTCCTCAATGAAAAAGGGCCTATATTAGGTACCGGACACCGAAAAACTATCATTGGTGATCTAGAATCCTATGGATCCAATGATTTAATCACGGAGTCCCTCAATGAGGACGGAGAAGTGTGTTTCTATGAGATTATCTGGTCAACATATCACCATCTCTTTGATCAAAAATGGAACTATCTAGGGATCCATGAACATCTTGATACCATCATTTAGTAGTGAAAAATGGTTTAGATTTCATCACCCTCAGTAGATCAGTACCTTGATTCATACAAATGCTGCCAGAATATCCAAAAAACTTATATAAAGAACCTCACTATGTTGCATAGAGTTATAGAAGAAGTATATCCTCATGTACAAATCAGAGTCTTGGGGTATTATGTTGTTCCCCATTTTATACCTTTCCTATGATAGAAATAGGACCAACATATTTGGCTTTATGTTGATGGTGATGTTTCCCCTCTAACTACCTCCATGGTAAATATGGTCATTACTAATGTTCCAGATGATCACAGGAAAGGTATGCCTCATGGGAAAACGTTGTACTCAGAAGACCCCTAGGCGTATGTTTTAACATGTCAGCTGAGATTGGAGTTGGACATCAGAAGTTACCCCAATGAGATGTTATATCATATCTATTGGTACGCTAACAAAAGAAAGTTCTATGTCAAACCCTCAGACCTGTCTGAGGTATCACTAAAAGAAGATTCAGAACACACAATGGCTTACCTTCTCTAGAATCTTGAGGAATACAAAAGGCTAACCACCGATCTCATTATTGTGTAACTCTTGGACTATGAAAACCCCTTAAGGGTCCCCATATCTCCCCTAGTGGAGAATGCAGTCCTCCTTAGTAAGACACCCTAATTCAAACATGGTGGATTCATGTAACAAATTAGGGAATAAGTTAGAGGATATGGAAAGAGGCTGAGGTATGAGTCGTTAACCTTGCCTAAGAAGCATAACTATCCACCATGTGATCATGGTCACGCCACTCCACAAGTTGATGAGCCCACCCATGCATTGGTGGTAACAACACTAATGGAAACAAGACCAATACCAATGGAGATATACCCACATTTTGAGAAAACTATTTGGATAGATTGAATTTTTTACCTATACCAATAGTTTTAACTAACCATTGGTATAGCCTCTTAATGTTATGGATACTCCAATGGTTTTAAATAACTATCAGTATATATTACCATACCAATGGTTTTTTAAAACCATAGGTATACCAAAAATCATTTACCCAGTGTGTAGCCTCCCCTCCTACCATTTAACATGCATCCAAATCCAAATCCTACGACCTTTGATTTTCATTTCCATCTGTAGAAATCTATCCTTCATTAAAATTTTCATTCATTTATTATTGAATATCAAATTGGTAAGTCCTAAATACTTTATATCTTATTTCAACCATTATTTTCTTCCAACCATTATATTCACCTATTTTCTAGTTTTGGATGAATAACCTTGATCATTTTTTATGATTCCAGATTCATTTAACCAAGGTTAGTTTTAATTATATTTGTTATTTAATTCATAATAAATCTGATTATAATTGATGTTTTTTAAATTTTTTTACTCTATAATATTATATAAATATAATATAAACCTATTTTGAAATGTTTTTTTCTAAGTCTTAAATTTTATTATGGTCGGAATTGTGGAAATTTTGAAATAAGATATTGTAATATACAATGTATATTTATTGTCTATATGATATTGTGAATTTTATGAAATGGTAAATCACTTAGGGAAAATTTCATTTATTGAAAATAAAAGCATAAAGTACCAACAATGTGATACAATAGAAGGGTCAGATGATAAATATGATATTTGAGTGTGACAAATACCTTTCCATATTGTTGAAATGCTTCAATAATATTAAATGGTTTTTGATAAAATCTTCAATGATTTTTTAAAAAATTGATCTGAAATGTTAAAAATAATGTTTTGATGATCACTTTTAAATATACTGAAGTTAAAATAACAACTAATAACTTTTAGTGGTTATATAAAATGGTTTTATGATCACTTTGAATGGTTTTAAATAATGGTTTGATGACATCTTCAATAACATTTTTCATTCCACTCACTTATCAACCCACAACGATCTCTCATATATTCTTGCTTTAATTTCAATATTCTTCATTATTAAGTTGGTAACATCAAAATTATCCAGGTATTTTATCAACCTTAAATTTTATTTTTATTCTAGTTCTAAAACACCATGCTAATTTATTTTTTTCACCTTTTTTTTATTTTGATATATCTAAATTTTGTTGTGGTTGTTGAAACATGGATTTTTCATTCTTATATTGAAGGAGAATATGTTAATTTTATGGTTGTTAATTATTTACTTATTTTGTTTTCTACACGAACTATATAATTTTAGTTTGTTACTGGATTATTTTCTTGAATATATCATCTATTTATTTATCTCATAGTACTCACCAAAATAGGCCTCTGCACACATGTTCTAATTCAGATCCATAACACTTATTTCCATTATAATTTCATAACGAAACTCATTTTAAATGGTCTAATGATTTTCTCGATACAATTCACATATGACCACATCCGACTCAATGAAATAAAAATGGTCCAAATTCAAAATAATCACACATATCAATTAAATATTGGATTATAAAATTGTCTAATTCCCAATAATTTCCCGACACACACCCACTATATATTCTAAAAAATTAAAGATCACATTATAAAAAAAACTATAACATTAAATACCATGTTCCCATAATATTTTCTAGCTGACCACATACCATTATTTGTAAAATAACTAATAAGGCCTCCTCTATCTTAGCTTCGTCAAAAAAATTTGTTTCTTCCATTGAATCAGAAGAAAATATCTCAATGTTTATTCTAGAACACATAAAGGAATCATAAAATTTCTCAATATAAACATTGATTTGTAAATATTAATTTATGAATAAACTCTACATTAATATAAATACCATCCATAATAATTATCTTGATCTCACTCTAAGAAATGAATCCCCACTGATCATACACATGGTCATTCCACTCATAAATGAGTGTCATTTAAACAAATCAATCATTTACCCAACCCTAAATCATGGGAAAAAAATTCCTTAGAAACAACCAAAATCAACTTATTATTGATCATTATACCCTAAAATAGTAAATTATGTTCTCCCCTCTAAATGGTTCTCCTAATACAACGCCATGAGTTGAAACTCAAATAGTTTCATCATCTCACATGCGTCACTACTACTAAGGCAATCCAAATTTACCATCAGAAATTTATCAATATTTTTTATGGATTATTATTTACATCACAGGGAACCCATCACTCATCCCTCACCATGATAACACCCCTAACTCATATATTAGAAGTACCTTTTTTAATTGATCTCAAGGAGTGCATGGATTCACTTTAATATCCCTAAATATGATAAAATTCTATTTATGGATATATCCATCATAATAATATAATTTATTTTTTCTGTAGAATATGGTAAATTTTAAATAGTAATTTTTTACACATGAATATATAGAATAAGAATAAAATTAATTAAAAAGTTAATTTAATAAGAGTAAAAATAAAAATAGCAATTATAATCACATTATTGTGTATTATTATGTTCAATTGTTATGAATTTATATAATTTAATTTAATATCATACTTTTATATCTATAGTATTATGATATATATATATATAGTATTTTTTGTCTTTTATATTATGATTCTAATGTATACTAGTGTGTCTCTTTTGGTTTCATATAAATTGAACAATTCTTATATCCTTAGATATATTTTTGATTTAAATTCAATTTTATTTAATTGATTTTAAAAAATTGCATATAATTTTTTTTATTTAATGTATATATGTTATATTTATGATACTGATTGGATCTCAAGGTATTTTCATAAACAATTTAAAGATCTTTATAAATTTTTAATTTAAAAATGATTTAGATAGTGGCCATATACACTACCCACATTATAATTGTGTTTGAAGACCTTTGAATAAATTAGGAATAAGTTAGATACCATATAACCAAATATAGTTTACAAACAAACTACTATATTGGGTACCACAATAGGGAGAAATTGAAATCTCAAAATTTTCATGATCTGAATGAGAGGACTTGATTGGATAATTTATTAGATGACCAGTTTCTATTATTTCTTCATCATAAGAAGGAAAGGATTCTAACCCAGTAAGACTTTGATATGAGAAAAAATGATGAATGTAATGAAAATGATGATATTGATCAGGTAAAAAAATTTGAATGATTCTTACATTACTCCAGTATATCGACAATTTGGTAAAATGAAACAGAAGGAATTTTTAATCTAACTATTTCATGAAAAAAATTATATTTGGTAATTATAATGCTACCATAGATTATATTATTACCTTTTTTATGGAATTACTTCAAGATAATGTAGATATTCACTCAAACAATTATATGGAAGGGAAGTTAGTTGATGAAATTGGATTTTATAAAAACAAAATACAAGCTTTCCCAAAAAATTTCTGATTATTTTGGGAAGAAACTGCTGAATGAAATGATTGTATAAAATGTGACACATACCTATGGAAAGAACTTTACTAATGAAAAACAATATTGTATTCCATATAAAGTAATGTGGACCATTCCCTTTATTATCATAATCGAAAATCTTTTCATGTCTTCTGAAATATGAATAAATATGTGATGGAATGATACTGGGAGAAAGAATGAAAATGATGATTTCTTTCATCCTACAAATATATTTTCAGGAAATAAATTTGATTCCTGATATCCTGATTTTTTAGCTGAAGTGTATAATTTGAGGTTGGTTCTATGATATGATTGCATTAATCCATTTGAGCATATGATTACTTCGTACAATACATGGACAGTGTTTTTATACATTTACAACCTTCCTCTATGGGTGTGTATACAAAAACCATTCACTTTCCTGAGTGTACTCATATCTAGACCTTTTAATCCAAGTAATGATATAGATATACACTTTCAACCATTAATAAAAGTCTTGAAATATCTTTTTAATGTGGGTGTACGCACATATGAAGCATGTTTATAAGACATATTTTAGATTCATGATTCTCATATATAGATGATAAATGATTTTCATGATTATGAAATGATGTTTAGATGAAGCACAAAGGTAAAACAATCATGCCCTATTTTTTTTAATAATACATGATCCTTAAGACATATATATCATCATAGTTTTAGTTTTTTGGGCCATAAATAATTCAATACAATGGATCATCCATATAGGAATAATCGTCAAAGATTTGACAGTATAATGGTGACTAACAATCCACCTCAAAATCTGTCAAGAAATGATGTGCTTAATGAATTCCAAGATGTCATGTTATCATTTGGGAAGGTTCAGATTAAATCTAGAAAGAATAAGAATTATTCCACTAAAACCAATTACAATTGGAAGAGGAAAATTATATTCTTGGAGTTTCCTTATTGGTCAGTCAATTTCTTACATCATTTCATAGAATTAATACACATTGAAAAAATATATGTTTTTATTAATTTAAATTCATTAAAATGTCATGGGAAAGAAAAAATATGATTTACAGTCTTAGTGTGACTTTGTGGATGGTGTATCAGACCAGAAATGCATCTTGTGTGTATTAGTAAAAATAGCTATAAAGTTATGTGTACTTATTATGTGATGAAACCTATAGAGAAAAATCAATTTTTGGATATCTGAGAGACTATTAATGTTATTAATGTATATTAAAGAATCATATAAAAACAAATCAACATAAAAGAGTTAAAGTTAAAATCTCTGAAGACTCGTGATTATCACATCCTTCTGTATGAGTTGAATTCAATTGAAATCCACCATCTATTATCTAATAATGTAATGGTGTAATTTATTCAATTGTACCATTTTTATAAATATCTTTATGCTTTGAGGTTGTCTAAGTATTTATTGAAAAAAAATTAGGAATAGGAACAATTAATTTTGTGTGAGTTAGAGAAAATATTTCCCCCATAATGTTCCCAAGAATTATGCATCATAATATCCATATTCCAACCAAAATGATTCTTTAATGACATGTTTATTTTCATTGGAGGTATCCAACTGAATGAAATATGTACATATTTAATTCTTTTGTATGAAAAATTAATCATCTTGAAGGTTTTATCATGAAAGTTTACTTGGATCTATAATGAATTAATTTGTGTTAAATGTTTTTTTCTGATGCAACTATGACACATAATAGACCAATGAGAAAATAAATAAGAGAAGAATGAGAAAATTAAACCTAGTTTTCTATTATTTCCCCAAAAAGGGAGAATTATCATATCATATACATTGGCCATATCAATCCTTGAAGAGCGGTAAATGCCACATCACACATTTTTTTAATTGTAATTTATTTGATGACCACATCAAGTAAGTAAATTGAATGTGTATATGTTATCTCATCTCATTTAATTGTACATATATATTAAGATATTTTTATTTTTTTGGTGGGGAACATATAAAAATTATAAATAGAAATCATTGTTATTTATCTTTGATAATTAGAGAGACAAAAAATATAATATAAAACAATAAAAGCTACCTAAAAACCTTATTAAACAATTCCCATTAATCATAATGTCACATTTACTCAACACATCATCTATAAACAACAAGAATGTTTATTTTATAATTCCTAATATAAAATTTTATTTTCTACTTTAAGTTATTTTATAATTATAAGAGTGATAAATAAATTCAATGAAAAAAAACCATATAAATACTCAATGATTAATAAGGTAACTATTCATAGGCAGTAAGATGGAAATTTATAAAACACATGTGATATTGTATTCCCTTAAAACTTTATTAATATCTTATATTATAATTACTATGTTAATTCTAACCATATACCCAATAAAAACATTGTCCTGGTAATTTAACATTCATCATAAATAATAAAATTAGGGATCTTGAAATCCCATTGACCAGACTCCCATAAAATAATGAATCCTCCCATTTTATAATCCATAAGCTCTATGTTTCATTAAAAAATAATATTTGTTAAATATTTTTCCATATAAAAATAGATTAACACCAAAATCTCACATCATAATCCCCAGGCTACAACATATCTCCCCATTCAAAAACCTCACCAGTCACGGTGTAACACACCAGACTCCAACATCATCCTTCCTCCAGCCACCTGACTATAGAAAAAAAAACTAACAGTCATAGTGTGATTTGTTCTTATAACTGAAATATAAGGAAGAAATCCACTCCTCCTCGACATCTCACCTCCAAACTTCATCTCGACATTCCCAAAAAAGGAAGAATAAAAATTAATGGTCTAGAAAAATCTAGGACTTTATAGACTACATCTCTAGTAAGTCCATAAAATATATTGCTTTGTCTCAAAACCCCATCTCTATATATTAATCAATAATTTCATAATTTCATAGACTCATAAACATATCATTAATAAATAATTCCCTTAATCATTCTCTATATGATTAATTTGTTACATCCTTATCAGTTCATCCAACATTTATTTTTTTACTAGATAGAATTTTCATTCCAAAAAAAGTATCATATGTTAATTATTTATAAAAATATATATAGAAGTAGTAATCATTTTTTTTATATTTTATGTAATTCCCCACATAGTATGAATGAGAAACCCCATAATCACTTAATTCAAACATTATTCCCCCTTGGAAGGTTGTCCATCATAGTCCCAGTAGGCTCTATGAATTTTCTCATGAAAATTTTGTGCACTCTGAACCCACAGTCATTTCACATTTTAGAACAACCCCAGTAGGCTCCCTAAGAAAATATATCACTACAAATCCTAAAAATAATTTCACATATAGTGGCTTAATTATATCTGTAATTAGAAGATACCTATATGTTATTCTAAAAATATTTATACCTTGATAACATGTTTGATCCCCTATGTCCATTTTCCAATTCATGTATATATACTTACATATAAAACACTAATTAAAGTGTAATAGGTTATATGGGTCACCTATAATAATATATCTGGTTTCATTGCTCTAAATATCACTTATAAATTCTTTTAATCAAATAGATATTGATAAGCCTACCCAAAAATCCTCAAAATGATGTTTTTAGACCAAATTTTCTAAAATTTACACACAAAAATAAATTAATACATGACCATATCTTAGTCATGTTTCCCAAATATGTATGTTGTAGATATTCACAAGTTTTTTACCATAAAATAATTTTATAACAAGTGGAATGAATATACAATAAATAAAATAATATGACACACACACACACATAAATAAAAACCAAATAAATAACCATGTATATTTTCACTATTATTATTATTATTAAAATATATAATAAAAACAATATTTTATTTTAAATAATTGATATAATACTTTATATATCATTAAATAACCCTAGAATATATTATTATTAATATTATTATTAAATAGTACTTATTATAATTAGAAAAACATTTTTAATAATTTATCAAAAATACAAGATTTACTTCAACAACCAATCAACCTTACTCAAACTATAACCATAAAATTAACCCAAAATAATCAAAATAAATTATTCACAAAAATTTGAATATGGAAGTTGTTACAAGTAAATGTCATGGATAGAGATCATGCACAACTAAAGGTTTATTCAAGTCATATATTTCCCATTTTTTACATTCACTTTGCCCTATTTAATTGTAAAATAAAAACACACATCATATAAATTCACACCAAACATTTGGAATCACATTTCATGGGCCTAACTCAAGTCTAGGAAATTTAGAAAGCTCTCATGTTAATATATTACTTCACCTCACAAACCAGGGAAGGCTGTAAGAGATAAACTTCAGGGAAATTTACAAAATACCAAAGAGTTACTAAAAAACATCCAAATAATAATTTAATATGTAGAATAAAATGTAAAATAGATCCCAATTAATTCCACTTCAATAATGAAAAAACTTTGTTAGATAAATGAAATGTTAACATTTCCCAACTACATTTTTAGTATCAAACACACAAACTCACCATGAATTTTTAAAATAAATCCACCTTTTTATATCTTTATCCAAATTTTCCTTACATTTAATATTATGAATCCATTTCCCCCTCTTATATTCACTTACCCTATTTAATCTCAAATTCAAACAAAATAAACATCATAGAAATTCACACGAAACTCACATCACACATCATAAACACACATGGATAAATACACTCATTAATTAAGAGTGTTTACTCTTAAACCATTATTTTTATATAATAATTTAGTCATTACAATGAAAATAATTGGTTTTAAACACAGACAATATAACAAACATATCCCAATAATTAACTAAAATTCATAAACATATAATGTTAATTTGTATCACAATTATTAACACCTAACACACCTAATTTTTCATTTAAATATAAATTCTAGTCCTAATTTATTCACCATAATAATTTCATCAATGATCAAATGATTTAAATTTTTAATTTTTTCCATTATACTCTTTAATTCATCACTTTAAACATATTTATCCATAATTATAGCACTCAAAAAACAACATTTGAATGTGAATATCACTAAAAATCATAGAATATTAATCTTTAATAGAATAATGGTTTTCCATGCCGAAAATAGACATGAAATTATTTAATCATTAACTAGTTCACATATAAAATATAAACACAAGTTATACAAAAAATAAAATAAACAAGTTACCAACATCAAATAATAAATAAAATCTGCACATGGAAGCAGGTTATAGATCACTTAGGAACACAAAGAATCAATAAAAAACAAAACAATAATTATAAGAGAGAATATTAGAATTTGAAGTGGTAAAATCTTATCAAATTCTTAGAAAATGATATTTTTATTGAATCTGTCACTATAAGAGAAAGACAGAGTTTATGAGACTCAAAGTTCCTAAATATAATAATAATAAAAACCATGAGTTAATTTTCAAAATACATGATAGAAAGTACACCATGTGAACAAGTTATTCAACCCAAACAAGAAAGTACATCTATTTGAATTATTAGCTAATTTCATATCAAACAATTAGAAAAAAAACTAAATTCAATTATCAGATTATCTATAATACACTAGATATATGATTAAAATCTCAAAGAAGTTCACGAAAACTTAACTCATGGTATTTTACAATTCTTCACAAGAATTAGAATCCTAATGCCCACTCCAATTACTAAATATTAAGAATCCACTATGAACTAAAAGAAAAAAATTAATTAAAACTTAAAATAAAATAAACCTCTTTTCCTTTTAACTAAATGATATGTAAAATAAAATACACCCCATTTAAACATAATAAACATATTATTAATCATCCTATAAGAAAAAATTTTAATTTTATACTCTCATTATAACTAAAAATTAACATTATTTAAAAAAATAAAAAATAAATCAAATTCTTTCATGTGTATTTTTTACAACAAGAAACACCAATATTGACTATACACTTTAATCAATATCTATAAATTAAAATTTTACCTTATTTTTCCCTATTTTAAACACTTACAAATTAAATCATAGAAACATAAAATCAACCAAATAGGAACACATATAGAATACATTTTACCTTTCTATTTTAATATATTATACATGTATTTAATCTTGATTAGTTTTTTCAATAAATACATTCCATCTCAATTATTCTATAATTACATTTCCCTTGTATTTTTTAATCATATTTTCGATTATCCCAATTTATTATATATAATTTTTTTTGTTAACCAACTCATATCATATTGGAACAAAGTTTTCAATCATTATAACAAATGATATTTCATCATCGATTATATCCATTTTCTTTTAGTTATAAAATTCATTAATATTAAACTATTTTGAATTATGGTTTAATATATTCAATTTCATTGAATATGGAAGTTTTTTAATATGGAAGGATGTTGTACTAGTGCAATTTTTTTTACTCAAACAGAAATAAGAAAGATGAAAGTGTGGTAAAAGAACAAACACGATAGTAGATTATAAATTTTAATTTGTTGATTTCAAATTTTAATATATATTTTGTAACTAAATAGTCCATTTATATTTTTAATAGTGTACTTTTGATGACCTTTATGAGTAGGAATATGACAAATTTAGGCCAAATTATCATTTACATAAGGTTTTGGGAGATTATAACAATGGAAGAGTATGTTGTCGATCAGGGAATAGTATTATCCTGAGTAGATATTAGTCCACTTCAGTTTCCAATTCTGGTAGCATCCAATGGGAAAAAGCTAATGCACAAGCAGAAAAGGCTTAGGCTAAGGCATGAGTGGACAAAACAATGTCCATATAGGAGTGTACAAGGAATCAATAGTCAAATGATGAATTTTTAAAATTTATGGCAGTCTTATGTCCATCACATCCACCAAATACTATCACATATTGTGATGAATATATGTCATTATTTTCATATGTTATATAGTCCACTGGGATATGGTCTTAGTTGTATCCATGATGATGAAATTACAGGCGATGTCGATGGTGAGGATAATGGTGAGGATGATGGTGGGGATGATGGAGAGGGTGAGATCGAGGATGAAAGTGAGGATAACTGTGACGATGATGGTGATGATAGGGATGGTGATTAGGGAGAGTATGAGACTTTTTTTTTACTCATATTTATGAAATTTGATGTTTAATGATTAGATATGAATGAATATATGTAATGTTCTGAATGTGGGTAATCACTTTTTGAATTAATTAATTAGTTTTTTGTGTGATCATTGTATGTATATTAGTTGGTGATATTTGGTTAAATTTTTTGGTTATTTATATAGGTGATTGACCAAGGATGGGTTGTTGTAATGATTTTTCTTGTTATTTGGGTAGGGTGGGGGTGTTGCTATCTTTGAATTTAAGGGTGGTATATAACAATGGTTTTAAAATCATTATTATAGAGACATTCCAATGGTTCATTAAAACCGTTGGAATATATACTTGTACAAACTATTCTATCATAACCATTGGTAAACTGAAATTCCAAAAGCCATATACCAATGGCCTTCGATAAACTATTGGCATATGCCTACACCAATGTTATCTTAACCAATAGTTTGGAAAACAATTGGTATAGGATACAACAAGGATTATACAGCCTATAATAATAGTTTTGAATCATTGGTATAGCTCAGGTTTCCAGTAGTTTAAATCCTTACCTAGATGAATTGATAGCTACTCTCACTTCCCATCTTGGGGACTTGAAGACATGAATGGGGGTGATCCCACCAGAAGGGAAGTCCTACACCACATGTGTTGATAGTGTTAGAGCACCATCAGAGTTTGGAAAACCCAACTTCACCCCATTTAATAGGATGAGTGAAGCACTAATGCATCCATCCCACTTCACTTAAAGGTGATTCCCAGTGTTGAGGACCCTAGAATAGGGGTAGGCCTCCAAGCTCTGATTCTTCATTCATAATCTGTAAGGGAACACATTTTTTGGAACATCTATCTCCCCATAGGATCTATTATTGGTTGGGATGATCTCTTTTGATAGTTACTCTACCAAATAATCTCCACTATGCACAATAAGATCATCACCATCCTCTTCCAATGAATGCTCAATCCAAATGAGCAAGTCACTAACATTGTTTCTTGGTGGAAGGGATTCACATACCCACTCAAAAATCCATTGTCCTAAGAACAACTTCTCACAATGTTCATTGGAAACATTAAGAATGAGTTGGTCCCTATCCTTGTCACCCGGAACTACCCAAAAATATTTTTAGAGTTCTATAAAAAGGATTAGTGCTTAGAATGTTAATTTTAGTGGACTAGACAAAATTAATTCCCAATACCTATTTTAGAAGTTGTGAGGGGGCATGTGGAAGAAGAGACTATTGTTGTGCATGAATATTACCTCTATCTATTTCATATTTTAGCTTCATTACCAGATGATCCTTGTTGAGCGTATCCCAATCAAGAGAAGCCTTTCCCTGAACATCCCCTTCAGTGACAACCTCACCAAGTATAGCCGCCTCAATGATAATATGTGGATCTGGATCACTATCAAGGCCAAAAACCCAAAGTGAATTTAATAGAAAGAAGTAACTAGACCTATTACTTCAGATAATTAACGAGTCCTTGGATAATTCATCTAAGAAAAAAAGAATATAATTTTATAGTTTTTAGAGTGAAAGAGAATATATGAGTCTCAACTCACTAGCCAAGACAACAATTTCACATATCATTGGATCCTTTTCCACACCATCAAGAAATTATTCATTTTCAAAGAATGGTTGTAGGATCAAGTGGATCATAGATTGGTCAACTTGGGTGACATTATAGCATAGGTAACACGTGTCTTTGTGGACCCCGATAGTGATAATGAATGATTTGGTGAGTGGAGGTAGGCCCCAACCATGGGATATTGAAATATGTTGACTAGTTGTCTTAAAAGGTAGTTTATCTTGTTCATGTTATCATCTATTACCATTTGAGAGAGACAGAACCTTTTTTGGTTACCACATCTCCTCCAAATACAGATTCCATATTCGTAACATAGACTTCAAAGTCTTATAAGATTAGGGGATTAAATCATACTAGGAATCATAGTCCCCCACTAGTGTTGAAGTCCTCTCTCACCTTGATAGATTTCATTCCTACTAGACTGGGAGATGCACCTAGGGTCCACACATCTCTATACCATCCCAGTAATTTTGGGTAGAAGTATGCTTACATGAATTTCATCGATATGGTAGACCACTTCACAATAATCGACAAAGAGGGATTCCATGAACCCCCCCCCCCCCCAGTGCCCCAGGTTGACACTGTTGAAGGAGAGGTATGGCACCTCCATACCTTTAGAATGCTCAAGATTGGGATTCAAACCAGGATGAACAAGCTACTGAAATAAGGTACCATGCCTTGTATAGAGATTAGTATGAATAGTACAACCAGTCTATGCAATCAGGTATTCCTCTACATCCAACTATATTAGTAGAACATGTATCTTGGATGCAACCCTATCGTGATCTAACATGTTTAGTTTGAACCCGATCTCAATCAATTGAAAGTCAGCTGAATGTTGTTAAGAGAAGATTATCTAGTCATCATAAGAATATCGACAACACTATCCAGACCCTAGTGGTCAGATAACATCATATGATGCACCCCTTGACAAGGAGTGAACCTCCATGGGAAAAATTTCCCATGTAATGGATGTATGATGCGCTAAATCATATATCCAACAAACCCAAAAGGATTTTGATCATCAAATCTCTATTGTTGTAAAAGGAGAAATGTGAGGTCCATGTCGAGGCCTTGAAAATTCCCACTCTAGTTCGATTAGAATGTATCTACTGTTGAGGCATACAATATGGAAGAGTTTGAGAAAGAGGAAAGTTGACCCATCATATTATTTTCCCATAAAGATGAGGGTGTCAAAATGCTGGTGCACATAATTCCATTGTACATTACAAGCTAGTTCAATGGAATGGAAAGTTGCTACTGCTTAGTAGATACCATTACTATAATCAACTTCATCGTGACCCAAACAATCCACAATATAGGACTCAAAGAGTCTAATTAGACTCCCTCCAACCTAATAATTCATGGTTATGATAACTGTGAGTAGAAACCATGTTGAAAAATATAGTTGAGGGATTTCTTATAGTGTGGTATCAAGAATCAAATTCATGGTATTCTCACAGTAAACTTCCTATAATGTGAAAATAGGAGGACCCTAGCTCCATTTAGATGTGGTGATCCTCTATTCATGAAACCAGTGCCTCAATTACTCCCTCAATGGTTGAGTAGGGGTGCTCTAGGGTGATGTGTCTTCCTTTGACACCTTTAAGGCCCACAATTTGGATGTGGATCACTAAAATAGGGAAGGGAAGAAGGTTCAGGGTGATGAGGATGAGCATGTAAAAACCCCAAATGATCTGACAACCTCTACGAGTAGTCTGTTTGAAGACAAGAATGATAGCTTTATCCTCCCGATTCATCATTTAGAACCCATGATTCTCGAGTTGGGGTTTGTTTCATTGTATCCAAGAGAAAAGTATCTACTATCGTGAAGAAAATGGATCATCCATAGATTACCTCATACTCCTACACTGGGTAGGCCCACATAATACATGAATCATTTACTCTTATGAAGTACTATGTAGTTATCCCCATGACCACCAATTCACAGCACTCCCTCATGCAATGCAATATAAGGATAACTCGATGAAGGTTAAATCATCACCATTTCATTGACAATAAAATTGGACCTCACAACCACAAACAAGATGGGATTAGATCCAAATATTCGGATTCCATAATCTCAGTAGAATGAAAACCCCTCACTGAGGATTTTGTATCTACTAGAGCAGATGTCATTGTTTCTCATGGACTGGATGGCCTATAAGAGACACATCTTACCTCAGATTCCCCTATCTCAGATGATGAAGTGGAATTATAGGAAACCCCTCATGCATTTTAGTAGGGTGTCTCCGCCACCATTAATGAGTTAATATTGGTGAACCTTGGTACAAAGTAAGATATAAGGATAAAACTAATCAGTTAAGTTATGGAAGTAGATGAGAAGCATCAGTATATTTCCCTCTTGAAAAAAAATTGCAATGTATTCACCTATATCTATGATGTGACACCAAGTTTATACCCTTATATATTTGTTCATTGCATCATCATCCCAACATTCAAAAAGACTCTTATAAATATTCACCCCTCTCATAGTGTTATGGTCATGGATGAAGTTGGCAGGCTTATCAAATAAAACATCATCATGGAAGTCCAATACCCCAAATTTCTGGAACACATTTTCCCCTTCAGGAATAATAATTGTTACATAAAACTCTTTATCAATAATTGGGACCTCATTCGCCTTGGTCCAAAGGATGGTTTTCCTCTTCTGATGACAGACCTATTGATTGATGTTGTAATAGGGTTCTAGGACCTCTCATTCATGTATGGATACTTCGAGTAAATCCAGATCTGGATAGATCTTGAGGACGAGAATTCCTCTATCTTCAAGGAATCCTAATATAATTCTTATTTCAGGTGATTCAATTCCTCTTGAAAAACGATAGAGCCACTTACCAGCAATCCATACATGAAATCTTTAATCCAATCCTCAGGGCATTAGAGAAATTCTATGGGGATGATTTGGTGGTCAAATCCTTCAAAAATAAGGGCCATATCAAGAATCTTGATAAAGTGTTAAACATCCTCCACTCTTAATACTAGCATATGAACCCCTAGATATAAGTATTCGGGGTTACCTCTGGTAAATTTCTAGGCTTCATCATAAGATACAAAGGCATTGGGATTGACCTATAGAATATCAAGGCCATCAATCAAATGCCTCACCTAAGAAATATCTAGGATTTATGGGGTCTCTAAGTCCACTTACCCTACATATGATTATTTATCACAAATTAGTCTAACTGGTGGAATTCATTCTCAGGGATCATGAAGAAACGCATCGTATACTTGTGGGATGAGGAGTGAGAGAGGGCCATTGATGACATCAATTAATAGCTTTTACAGCCTCCAATATGATTCCATTAGTCTTAGAAAATCCTTTGGTCCTCTATGTGACCTCCCTGGAATAGTCCCCTGATTCCCTTGTATCCTAGAAAAACAATAAGAGTGGGGAAAACAACCTCTAATATCTCACTAGATTTCTTCACAACATGGATACCATCTACTCCCCATTTAGAAGAGTTTCCTCACATTATTTTTTGTAATGTATAAGTTACGCCATTACTAATAGAATCTGTAGGATCCCAGGACACCCTGAGAGGGGAGGGGTGAATTAGGGTGACAAATTTTTCTTTTAATGTGATGGATCTTGTTCCCATGTTGGTAGAAACTTTTTAAACCTGTATGATGAATATGATCAGAAAGAAAACCTTCACATGCAGAGATACGACACAAAACCTTTTACTTGGTTCACTACTAAGGGCTATGTCCAAGTATCATACATCGACAGGTTGTCAGTCATACCAAATTTCACTAAATTTCACTAGTTTTGGATTACAAAGGTTCGGGAACAGTCACTCTGTCCTAGGCTTACATCCTTTACAAAGGTTCAGGATAGCTCATTGCGTCCCTCAGGTCACTCCCGTGGACTCCCCCTAGCTCACTGCCTTTGTTGAAGTCCCACTGAGTTTATAGACATGAAGGTCTCTTCTTCTTTGCTAATGAATACATCCTCTGTTATATGTATATGCTCTGTTGAAGTCCAACTCTCACCAGTAGACTAATCTCACTTTGCAACGAAGTTATCGGGAAATCTTCCATCTTTTGTGCAGCTCCAAAATGACCGGCGTACTTCAAAAACACTTGGAGCGCTTCTCCAAGCTGGCATGCAAGTTTTAAAGACGGCGCGCAAGTTTACCTCTACTACTTGCGTGACACTTGATTTTTCAACCTCAAACTTGCGCGACTCGCATTATTTTCCACCAAAACCGGTTTTGGCGTGCAAAGGTCAACTGTTGTGTTTCTTCAAATCCTGGCACGCATGTGTCACCAATCCACAATAATGACACTTCCTTCCCAAACTCCAAACTTGGGCGACCTACAGCCTTTCACGCCTAAACCACCTTGGACGCGTAGCAAACAACCGTCGCGCAACTTCTACTTGCGCTACCACCCAACCACTTGCGCGACCACTACACCTGCACGACGGGAGCTCTAAAATTTTCTAAGTCTCAAACTTCATACCGAATGAGGAGGTTTCAACCTCTATTTATAGACATTTGGATACCCTATGTGATGGCACGAAAGTCTTCCCTTGGTGCACAAGTCTCTACCGTGCAAGTCACTTGCGCGCCCAAACATAACACTTGGTTTCCCTTCTCCCTTTTCCATATTTTCATGTTCTGATCTTGAAAAAAAATACATGCAAGTTTCCTCTCCTTTAAGTCAACGGCGCACAAGTCTCTTTTTCAAAAACCACTTTTCTCCATTTGTCGATTTTTAGGCTCAAAAAATTTTGCAGACACAGGAAAACAGTGCCACCGTCAATACTGTTATGTGCTTGTTTTGTATGATCACTTTGCTGGAACACATTCTGAACTTCCACTGAGGATTTCCAACAAACAGAAACCATATTCCAGTTCATTCAGAGAACAACCATGGTTCCAACAATCTCCCCCTTTGGGTTTGTTGTAAATCAATAAATAAATTCAATAGATCACCAACCATAAGCAAACACAAACGCAAGAATCAACTCAACCAAAAATATAAGTCTATGTGAGCAATGCTCGGTGTAGAAAAAAAAAAGAAGAATCTTGAATTGGGTTCCCGTCCAATGTATTATTTCCCATCCTATCACCGACACTTAATTCTCAATGTGTCACAAAAGCATTAAATGCCTGAATTTATTCCTTTCTCTCCCATTGACAATAAACCCAAAGACTGGTAATTGTTCATTGTTCAACTCAAACCACACTCCCCCTAGATAGTATCTCCTCTACAAACCTGCATCGCATCCATAAAAAGATTAAAAACAATTAACATAACTAGGGAGAGGGGTATTGCATAATCTACTTATGAACTGGGAGGTGGATAAACACTGAGGTTCAACTGATGCTTCTCAAACACAGCTGCTGATAGTGGCTTGGTCAGGATATCAGCCACTTTCTCATCAGTTCTCATATGATCTATTCTAATCATGCCTTGCTCAAATTTTTCTTTGATAAAATGATAACTGATTTCAATATGTTTTGTACGATAATGATGAACAAGATTCTTCATAAGATCAATTGCGCTCTTGTTATCACAGTAAATTACCATTGGTTTCTTCACCTCATCACCAATATATGTTAGTTGTGGCTTTATCCATAGAAGTTGAGTGCATTCCATTATGGAAGAGATATACTCAGCTTCAGCAGTACTAAGAGAAGTACTTTCTTGTTTCTTTCTCAACCAGCCAACACATTTATTCCCAATATAGAATGCACCCCCACTGGTGGAATTTTAGTCCACAACATTGCCAGCCCAGTCAGCATCAAGAAATGCTGATAATTCACTGTCCCTTCCTACAGAAAAGTAAAATCCATAATTGTGAGTACCTTGAATATACCTCATGATTCTTTTTATTTCTGCCATATGTTCCTCCTTTGCATTACACTGAAAGTGGGATGCAAGACATGTGGAAAAGAAAATATCTGGCCGCATCACTGTCAGGTACAGTAGGCTCCCAATGATCCTCCTGTACATGGTGGGATCTACAGAGGTCCCATCCCCATGCTTTCCAAGTTTAGTTCCAACTGCAATTGGAGTTGACATTGGTTTGGAGTCTTTCATATTAAACATTTTTAGCAGCTCTCTTGCATACTTTTCCTGAGAAATGAAAGTGTAATCCATCTTTTGAATCACCTGTAGCCCCAAGAAATATGTGAGCACCCCAATCATAGACATTTCAAATTCTGATTTCATGTGATTGGAAAATTCATCCACATATTTTTGTCTGCTGCCACAAAATATGATATCATCAATGTAGACTAGAACCATGAATTGATCTTTTGGAGAATTCTTCACATATAGATTGTGATCTACTCTAACTATTTTAAATTCCAACATCTTGAGATATGAGTCCAGTCGAGAATACCATGCTCGTGGTGCCTACTTCAAACCATATAAAGCTTTCTTCAGTTTTTAGACCTTTGTTTCATTAGTACCAAGAACAAAACCCACTAGTTGTTCAATGTAGACTTCTTCTTTGAGTACACCATTCAAGAAAGCTATCTTGACATCCATTTGATATACTTTATATCCTATTTGTATTTCCTTGGAAAGGCAAAGCCTGATTGACTCTAGTCTATCAACTGGAGAAAAGTTTTCTTCAACATCAATGCCTTCAATCTGGGAGTATCCTTTACATACCAGTCATGACTTGTTTCTAATAAAACTTCCAAGCTCATCAAACTTGATCTTGAAGATCCATTTTGTACCAATCACATTGTGACCTTCAGGTCTCTAGACAAGATCCCATGTCTGATTCTTGTCAATCAGATCTAACTCTTCATTCATGGCTTTTGCCCATGATTCATCCTTTGCAGCTTCTTCAAATGAGGATGGATCCACAACTGAGAGAAATGTAGACTGCGTGTTATTCCTCATCCTCCTTGTTTGAGTGGGTGTACTCATATCCCCAATTATGTTATATGGATGAATCTCAGCTCTTCGATTTCTCCTGCGGGGTTCCATTTCATTCTCTTCAGCCATAGTTTATTCTTCAGATTATTCATCTAAGTCAACATCATGATGTGACTACTGAGTGTTTTTTACAACTTCCTCTATTTCTGTATTTGTATTTTCTCCACATTCACTTTCTTCCTCACTTTCTATCACATCATCATATGAAATATTTGATTCATTTTTGGTTTTCTCTTCAATTGTCTTAACATCACTGATTTCCACAATCCTTCCTAATCACTTGTTGATAAACTTGTAGGATTTTCTATTCATTGAATATCCGAGGAAAATTTCTTCATCTACATTGTCAACATGGTTCCCTTGATTTCCTTATTTGTTTCTGATGAAGCATTTACTTTAAAAAAACACGAAAGTATTTCAAAGAGGGATTCCTTCTATGCCACAATTCATATGGTGTCTTCGTCTCACCCATATAAAGCCCTGTTTGATTTGGAATATACACTTCAGCTTGAAAACCCTCTTTACAGTAATGTCATGGAATACAACTCTCAATCAGCATAGTTTGTGCCATGTTTTTCACCTATCAATTCCTACATTCAACAACTCCATTTTGTTATGGAGTTCTTACAGCAGTTACCTCATGTTGTATCCCATGCTTCTCTAGGTAATTTTAAAATTCAATAGATGTGTATTCCCCTCCATTGTCTGATCACAACACTTTGATTGTTTGTCCAGTTTCATTATCGGCGATTCACCAATATGTTTTCATGCAGTCAAGCACTTGTCGTTTCCTGTGAATGACCATTACACATTCCATTCTACTGTAATCATCTATGAAAAGGACAAAGTACCTTTCTCCATGAGTTCTGACAACATTTATCGGCCTGTATACATCTGTATAAATTAAATCAAGAAGATGGCATGCCCTTTTCTTCTTTGGCCGATATGAACTACAGACCAACTTCCCACGTATGCAAGCATCACAAGACTTTTCACGCTCACGCTTCAGGTTGGGAATGTCCATGACAATCCTCAATTTTGATATTTTCTCCATGTCTAGTTGATTGATGTGTCCCAGTCTCTGATGCCACAAATTATTTTCTTCTTCAACATTCATGTAACAAACATTTTCCTTACTATCAACATGATAGAAGTTACCTTCTGTTCTACATCCCTTCATAAGTGAATTGCCTTTATTTCCCTTGATAGTGCAGCCTTTCTGAATAAAAGTAACTATAAGTCCCGAGTCATAGAGTTGACTCACGCTGAGTAGATTATGACATAGTCCATTTACATAAAGGACTTCAGTCTTCTTTATCTCTAAATTAGCTAATTCAGTACTTCCACTGCATTTGATTTTCAAAGCTCCATCATTACCAAATCGTATTGTACCATCAACCTTCCTTTTGATATCCAATAACAGGCCAGCAATACCTATCATATGAGATGAACAATAGCTATCCAGAATCCAGGTACTATTGTTTTTTGTAGCTTTGAGGGCCACCTATGCAAGGTTGGATTTCTTAATTTTCTTCATTTCTTTCCATGAGACATTGGATTGATTATAGAGCACTGATGTCCTTTCAATTATCTCTTCCGTGTACCTAGGTTCTTCATAGTCGAAATCTTATTTGAGAGGAGAAAACCTGTTTGAAAGAGAAACACTATATTTCTGATGAGACTTGACTTGTCTCAAGGTTCGGTATGAAGTTTCCATGTCCCTTCTCTGTGTGCAATTAACAGCCTTATGACCAAAGTTAGATCAACGAAAACAATATCCATAGAAATATTTTCTTCTAAAAGAATTAGGATATGAATTTGTTCTCCTCTATTGAAATCATATATCTTCTCCATTAAGATAGCTTCTTGCCTCTTCTAAATAAGACATGGTATGGCCCAAATATCCACAGAACTGACACTTCATGAGAGGAAATGTATTCTCACTTCTATTTATCCTCATTCATTCTTCTGTGGGATAAAATTAAGAGGGATACTTTTTCTACGAGACTCGAGGATAATCTTATTTTCTTCTTTCTAATTGAATTGGGGGTTTCTATTTCATCACTTTAGAATAATTTCCCACATCACCCACTTTCAGCATGGATTTATTTTGGTCACCTTTATTTGCAGCATTTGACGATTCTACCTTACAACCAATTCCACTATTTCCCATGCAGGTAGGTCTTTGATCATTTAAAATCTTTTCAACTCCATTAGAGCCACGTTTTTCTCTCTCTAACAGCTCAGAATCTGAGAACCTTCTAAACTGCATTTTCTTCCTTGATTCTTTTGAAATTGATTCAGTCTCAAGTTTACTCCTAAGAGTAACAACTTCCTCCTCAAGACCCTCAGCAGTATTTGATTTTTCTTCCAATCTGGATGTGAGGTCATTGATGACCTTTCCCTGATCTTAAATTCTCAACTTCAGATCCACTACAACATCATTGATTTCAAGGATTTTAGACTATACTTTCACAAATTCTTCTTTTAATTCGATTTTATCTTCAATCTTATCAATATATTCATTTGATTCCTCAACAATTGATTTCCACTTATTGCAACTCTTACATTTCATCTTATGATTTCTAACAACATCCTTAAGTTGAAACTCAGGATTTCCACTAGTTTTTAACTGATTATCTCCATCATTATCTTCTGATTTTTCAAGAGTGTCCATCATGGAAGCATGGTTTCCAGTTTTGAACTCTGGTTCTTCTTCTTTACATAATTCATTACCATCATCTTTCTCTTCATAGAAGAAACTCTTCTTCAGTACGTTATTTCTATATTTGAAGTCTCCTTTCTTGAAAAACCTTTTTTGAGGCTTCTCAATGTTTTTAGCATTGTTATCATGATCATCGATCTTTCTTAAGCACTGAGAAGAAATGTTCCCGACATTTCCACAACAAAAGCAAGCTAGACATAGCTTCCCTTTAATTTACCTTTTTCCCTTCTAGAACTTCTTGGAAATGAGAGAAGAAATTTCTTTTTCCTCATCATATTCAACACTACTATCTTTTTAAATTTTCAGTTTCTCCATGGATTTGAACGTCATTTCTTTGCTTACTCGTGTATTAGAATATTCTGGTTTGACTCTCATTTCATATGCCACTAGGCTGCTCAACAGATCATCTAAAGAATTTTTAGAAAGATCTCTTTCCTCAAGGGCTAACACCTTTGCATTTTATAGGGGTGTAAGTCTTCTTAATATTTTCTTTACAATGCCAACATCTTTGATTTCTTCACCTAGACCCCGAATTGCTCCAACCACTTCAGTAATTCGATTGAAGAAGGAGTCTGCATTCTCATTAGTATGCATCTTCAGATAATCAAACCTACTGTGTAAGACTTGTAGTTTCTCCTCCTTCACATTGCTATCTCCTTCATAAATATTTTCAATTTTATCCCACATGTACTTTGCTGAGGTGAAACTCATTACCTTTAGATAGATCTGATCAGAAAGGGTTGTGGGGAGATCATTCTACGCTTTAGCATCAGCATCAAGAATTTTCCTATTGGCATCCGTCGTAGCCAGCCCTGTTGGATCAGTAACATGTTTTCCTTGGACATTGAAAAAAATTACTTTCATTCCAAGGTATCTTAGATGATATCTCATTCTATTCTTCTAGATCTGGAAATTACTTCCATCAAAGAGAGGGACTCCCCTGAAATTGACTGCATTCTTCATAACGACAAAGGATATATTCAACACCAGCAAACTTTACCCTCTGATACAACTTGTAGGACCCCGGGACACCCTGAGAGGGGAGGGTGAATTAGGGTGGCAACTTTTTCTTTTAATTTGATGGATCTTGTTCCCACATTGATAGGAACTTGTTAAACCCGTATGATGAATATGATCAGAAAGAAAACATTCACATGGAGAAAGATGACACAACACTTTTTACTTGGTTCACCACTAAGGGATACGTCTAAAGAGCATACGCCGATAGGTTTTCAGTCGTACCAAATTTCACTAAACTTAACTAGCTGTGGATTACAAAGTTTCAGCCACAATCACTCTCCCAGGCTCACTGCCTTTACAATGGTTCAGGGATAGCTTACTACGTCCCTCAGGTCACTCCCATTGACTCCCCACTGGCTCACTGCCTTTGGTGAAGTCCCAATCAGTTTATAGATGCCAAGGTCTCTTCATCTTTGGTAATGAATACATACTCTGTTGTATGTAGATGCTCTTTTGAAGTCCAAATCTCACCTGTACACTAATCTCACTTTGCACCGAAGGTATCGGGAAATCTTCCAGCTTTTGTGAAGCTCTAAAAATATTAGCGTACTTCAACAACACCACATGCACTTCTCCAAGCCAGCACACAAGTTTTAAAGACGGCACGCAATTTCATCTCTACTACTTGTGAGACACTTGATTTTTCAACCTCAAACTTGCGCGGCTCACATTCTCTTTCACCCAAACTAGTTATGGCGCGCAAAGGTCAACTGTCACGCTTCTTCAAATACTGGCATGCAAGTGTCACCAAACAACCTATGCAACACTTCCTTCCCCAACTCCAAACTTGGGCGACTAACACCCTTTCTCACCCAAACCACCTTGGACATGCAGCAAACAACTGTCATGCAACTTCTACTTGCGCGACCACACAACCACTTGCGCGACCACTACACCTGCGCGACGGGAGCTCTGAATTTCTCCAAGTCTCAAACTTTGTACCGAATGAGGAGGGGTCACCCTATATTTATAGGCATTTGGATACCCTAAGTGATGGCGTGCACGTCTTCCCTCGGCGTGCAAGTCTCTTCCGCAGAAGTCACTTGCGCGGACAAACATAAAACTTGGGTGCCCTTCTCCCTTTTCCATATTTTCAGGTTCTGATCTAGAAAAACAAAAGTCGCACAAGTTTCTTCTCCTTCAATTAAATGGCACACAAGTCTCTTTTACAAAAAACACTTTTCTACATTTTCGATTTTTAGGCTCAAAAAATTTGGCACACTGGAAAACCGTTCCACCTTCAATACTATTATCTGCTTGTTCTATATGATCACTTTTCTAGCACACATTCTAAACTTCCACTGAGGATTTCCAATAAACACAAACCATACTCCAATTCATGAATAGAACGAACATGGTTCCAACAAAATCATGATATATATCTGGTTTCATGATTGGACCTACAGAAATGCATCCTTAGTCTTCCCATACTGACTGGATGGAGACACAATAGGCGGTGATCCTTCAGTAGTTTGACATTAGGTTTTTCCTTCAGAATGCCGTAAAAGTTCATGCATTGACAAAAATCATGGCCACAGATTGAGAAACTAAAAAAACACACTTTTATTTTGATTTCCCAAATGAATATATTATCACAATGGAATAATGTGGGGCATTTTGGCAGATGTACTTAAATGGTACTTCTCGAAGCATGACTAGTAGAAGGCTCAATAACCCCAAGATCAACATGGTGGGCCTAGGGATTTTCTTCACCCCCTTGAAATATTCTATATTTCTATACTCATTGTTCTTATCATAAGGCTAAACCAATGATGAGGAAAAGTATCAAGACCTCATTACTAGTCGTGTCTCCCAAAGTGTCTGACCAGGATGATATGGTTATTCATGTGTCACACTGGAGGTTAATCTTCCCTTCCACTTTAGATGATGGAAATAAATAGGTATGCCAAATAGATGTTGTTAAATCCATTCTAGGACTTTCAAATCCCACCTCAAGTCCTTCTATAAATGAGGAACTTCCAGATTGGTTGACCCACTATGTCGAATAACTCCAGAGTGGCATCATCCCGTTAGACTGAGCGAAGCATGTTTGAATCCTCTGGAATGCAGAACATTTCAGCCTCCAGTGTGGGACCAACCTTAAAATAACCATCTATAGACATGGGTTGGATTGTACTCTTTTATGTTTCATCCAAGGATATTATATATCTCATGTTATGAAATAATTTTATATCGAGTCCTCTGGGGCCCACCAAGAAAGGCTGAATCTCTCCCATCAAATCTATAGTTTGAGTTACTTTGGGCCCACTAAGGTTCATGACTGCATTGAGTTCTCCAAGAGGTGTCATTCATGTCAGATAAATGAAAACTTTATGCATTAACCCCCAGAGCTTTACTACTCCACCATGTTTTCTTGGCCCTTTATAGTATATGGAATTGTTGTTGAAGGGACATACCTGTCAGTGACAACTCGATAGTGTAGGTTCATTAATACCGCAAAAGACTTATTATCTAAATGGGGATTAGTAGTTCTTCTCAAGGAATTTTTTAAAAAAAAGTTCACGATCGAGTTCATGATATTCTATATCATCCATCTATTTGGAGTTCCTCACACTATTCTCATTGTAAACAACAAAAAATTCTGAGATACCGAGGTGATGAAATTGTAGGATATATGAAAAATCGTGTCCAAACATACTTCTCCCTACCATGCATCAGAAAATAAGAAGTTTGAGGTGTTCAAAAAAATATCACTAATATTTTTTTAGAGGATGGAGGTCCAAAACAAAAAGTGTTGGCCCGAAATGATCCCCAACACCCTCTGAGCCTCTCGAGTAACAACTTATAATCCCACCTATTCGACCCCTTACACCCTAATGTATAGAATAGAGGCAGTATTATCCATGAAGGTTCAGATTCTATCATTCAGAATATCTTTTTATGACTATTTATATCCAGAAATTATGGAATAATTCCATCTATATTATTTTGAATACCTCAAGGAAAATAAGTTTCAAGCCTTACATGGCTTAGAGAGGCACTAAAATATGGTAGTGTGACTGTATGATAAGATAATTTTCCTCTTCTCCTTTCCCTAGGGTGACATGGTATTGGCCATCAGAATGATGATTTTACCCATAAAAATGGTTCCAAAGTTGGAGCCCAAGTGGGAAGGACCTTACATCATCTATAAGGCTTATTCTAATGAAGCATACTCTTTGATCACCCCAAGAAAAGTGCATATCACACCTCCCACTAACACCCATTTTCTAAATAATTACATTTCATTAGGAACAAGGTCTAGAATGTATGACCATATATTGTTTGATATGGGTCCAAAATCTACAACCTTAAACTTGGATTCAAATTCTAAGAAGTATGAACTTAAACTATTATCAACTAGTCCAAGGATTATGACCTTAAACTATTTTCATCACTATTGTCCGAGCACTATGAACTTAGACTAACAGAAACCCAATGGTCCTATAATTATAACCTTAAACTGTTTTTGGACCCTATATTATGAGCTATATGAATTTAAACCAGCTTTATCTATAGTCTACGTTATACAACATTAAACTAAAAAGCCTAATGTCCCTAGTGAAAAATGTTAAACTGTGGTCCTACCTTGTGCAGTGAACACCAGATGCCTCATTTACCAAGAATGACATTTCCTAAAAGGATAAATTTCTTAGATCATAATTTTAAACTATATCCTTACACCATGCAATAAGCATGGTCTTCTCCATGATGACAATGGGATGCCTCAATACCCTCATCAGAGAGGGTTTCCACAAATTCGGAATTGGTATCCTACCACACCACATTCTAGAATAATTTGTGGCCTAATTCTCATTCCCATAAGATACTTAGTGATATATAGATTTTTTTCTTTGGTAATATCCAAATCATACTATCACTTAAGCCTCTTTGACCCACCTTTGCTCCAATCATCATGACCCTAAACTATGTTGAGTTCATCTCAAGGTATTTATTTGGTATGCGAGCCTATATGAACTACCTTCACATTTATTTTATACCTATTTCATTCCAAAAAGATACCCTTGGGAAAAAATTTTACTTTATTCTAAGAATCATGACTTTAAATTATGTTCCAACAGTCAAAGTATCATAACTTTAGACTATTTTTCAATTTCATATAGTCCAAGCCTTATGACCTAAAACTATGTGCACTTGGTTTTAGGATTCCATTGCACAGTGTGGAGCATCCTTAGATCCTTTCTTGTTAGGTTTTAACTCTTTTCCACCATAGATACATCCTCAATGAACCCTCCCATGGTCCAAACTTCATGACCATTAAGTAGTATCCCTGATCTAAGAACAATGACCTTAAACTATGTTCTTTCACTGTTTATTATAATGGTTTGATACATTCTAGATGATTCAACAAGTCTATACCTCCTACCACATTATTGAATTATACGAGGTTTGATTCCCATTCGGATAGGGTTTGTAGTGACACCTTGACCCTCTATCTCTAGGCCTTACTACAAATTCACCTCAAAACTACCCATTACCCATGGCACCATACCTCTAATGGCCCGAAGGCCGTTATTTTTTATTGATTTTTGATAATCCACCTTTAAAGGGGTGAGGTGGAACCCTTACAAGGCCTATAGGCATAAGTATTACATGACCCATTGTACATTCAATCTCAAATTTCCTTGGACCTCATGATTAAGTGTAAGCCTCATTCATATTCCTTTTCCCATTATCAGTTCAAGATTACCTCATGACCTAACATGTGGAAGATAAGGAAGGGGAAATTAATGCCAAATCCTTTCCAATATCATCAACACAAAATGATAAACAATAAGAAATACCATATAAAATTCCCACATGATCCCTCATGAGATAAGTGTGGGATGAATAGAGAACAACACCTCATGTAAAATCAGGATGCCTTATATAATAAGTATGATATTAATAGAAATAAACATCCTCATCACATGATGATAAAATATAAGTCATACCCTATTCAATGCACATAGGATTTCTCATATGATAAGTATGGGATGAATGAAACCAATATCCTTTGTGCATGATGGAAAACTGTAGATTTACCCCATGTAAATTTGGTATGTCCCATATCTCAAATATAGGATGATTCACTATCCACACTCAAGAGGATATCCCCTACCATCATCGATCTTCTACCACACCATTTTATAAAACTATATATAGCTTTATTACCACTATCATGGGATACATAGTGATGCCCTAATATCTTATCATAGGATGAGACCAATTCATTTATTCATTATGGGGTTTTTTCTTCCCCAATAACCCGGTATCATAGAGTGGTATGTGTTGTCTAGTTTTGTGTGGTAGACGGTCTCTTTTCCCCTCCTTTCACATTGAGTTACCACTCTTATTCCACACAATCCTCCTTTGGACCCCTCTTCCTCCTCGTAGTCTGATATCTATGACTTTAAAATAGAAGTATCCATATTTGAAGATTTATAACATTAAAATGCAATTTCCAATGTCTTAGTGCATGATGTTAAACCATGATCATTACCCATTTGAATTAGGGATGCCTCATATGAAAAATATGAGATGAACCAAACTGAATTCTTTAATTCATGACATCAATTTGTAATATTACCCCATATAAAACTGGGATTCCTCATATGATATATATGGACTAACTAAAAAAAATACCCCATATGAAATCGGGATGAATAATAATATAAGATTGTTTAATATCATATCCAGAGTGGGAATCACCCCAACAGTGTTGATCCCCTATAATTTCATGTTCTAAAACTATGTTTGGATTGATTCCCATTCCCATAGGATATTTAGTGACACCCGGATTTTTCATCCTGGGCCCAACCCTACCATTGACTTATCTCAGGGTATTTCCTCTATGGGATAGGTTTTATTCTCATTTACATTCATGTTCATCCAACGCATTTGATTGTGTGGCAGAATAGCAAAAAGGGAACCTAATATTACCTCAATGACATTACCCATTCCAACTTCCATCCTTCTTGATTTCTATGATTTGGATAATCACAATCCTATAGATCTGAACAGGATCCCTAATGGGATGGTCTCATGCCCAACTAGCTCACTTACCATCTCAGACACAAGCATCTATTGATCTTCAGTAACAAATAGTGTCTCCCACATTTTGAACTCAGTCAATAGTCATTCCATATTTGGTCACCCTATCCTCAAAAACCGTGGATGTAGAACCTATTTTTTAGACATGCCCAACAATTTTACCCAATCTAATTCTTGAAATTCACAATCTCCCTCACAATATTTTCAGTTATGTTATCCCCTCATTGTATTCTCCCATATGAATAATAGAAACTCTATAACACTCATTGTTTTTTGTACCAATAATGGTTCACATTGTCTTAAGAGTTGGTGGAATGTTCTATTCAAGTAGATTTGAGAAATATTTGTTCCCGAAGGTCCAAATTATATGACCTTAAACTAAGAGTATATAGTCCAGGTATTATGACTTTAAACAATGTTATGGCCTCCCAGGGAATGTATTTTGTGACTTCAGGGCTTATTGTCCCTCAATTCATGTTGGGTTGTCACTATATTGTGCTACACATCTTTTTTTTGGGATATTAACTCTATGGTACAATCTCTATGACCTTAAACTAGGATCCTTGGTCCAAGAATCACGACCTTAAAATGATTTGAAACTTTCCCCATATGTTTTGTGTGGTAAAAAGAAGTCATTATTCAACCATTCATGTAAGGTTACTACTCCTTCACACCACACCAAACACTCTATAGAAGCCATCATATAATCTATAAGACTTTAAACTAATATATCAAGTCCAATAATCAAGACCTTAAATTGTGTTAATTTTATCTAAAATAGGGTTTGTATATAATTAGGTGTCATCTTAGATCCCTCTTTCCATGTTAGATAATATACCTTAGATATTGTACATATTCATTCAGGACACACAACCGCATGGTCATAGTATTATGACATTAAAATATTTGTGATTGGAAAAAACTCTATGACATTAAACCAAGGGCCCAAAATCCTAGTCACAAGATATTAAAATTCTATGACTCAGCATCATACTCACATGATGTTAAATTGTGTGATCCAATTTCTTCAATATATGATGTTAAAATTTGTGCCCAACATTTTCAGTGTAAAATGTTAAACTTCATGTCTATAATCCTCATTGCATGACATAAAATTGTGAATCATATTTAAGGAGAATCATAGGCCCTTTCTTGAGATTCTCTTTCCTCCATCCTGAGTCACTTACCCCATCATTCATGTTCTTGAACCATTGCTTAGAATTCAAGAACATGCTCCCCTTGGATGACAAGTCAAAACTTTTTTCAAACTGATACGCCTACCCAATGTTATCAAAGCCACAATGACATAATTCTATGATTGTTTGAATAAATTCAAAAATTCCATCACTTTATCCCCATGTTTTGTATCTCCCTTGACAATGATCCTCAACATCAACCACATCCAAAAAATCCCCCCTTAATAGCATGGTCCCATGCCATAATGGCTCACCTATCATCCTAGGAATTCCGTGAAATACTTCCAAAGAGATATTCAGATAGATTCTATTTTTCCAACATGGTTTTTGGTTGACCCTAATTTATTTCTCACTATCCCCAAAAAAAACAATAATGGATTCTCTATTTCAAACTTTGTAAGTAGTTATCCTCCTTCATTACACCACCCTCTTTATATTCCAAATCCTAGGATTCTTGATTCATTCTCTTAAAACCCCCTTTTTAAGGTAGAAATAAACACCTCTAAAGTTACCCATTCATGAACTAGTTAATTTTGAGAAAGTATGTTGGTTTTTTATAGATTTTCACATTCTAGCTAGGACTTTCTCATTAAAGAAACTTCTGGGGGTCAGTTTACAAGTTCAGACACTGAGTGTTTGATCCTTGTTTGGTACTCACACATAGATAAGAAATATTATTTTTTCCCATTGATTCCCCCACTAAGAATGAATCATGTGTGGTTAAGGGTTTATTTATTTTTTGTGTTGTTAATATGATTAGAGATGTAGTTGAGAGAAAACATTTAAAAGCATGTGGGTAATTAAAACAAAATAATAAATTTTTTTGGAGGTTTATACACATATTAAAGCCTCTCCTTTATTTTATGGATAATGATAAATTCCCTAAGGATCTTCCCTAGTGACCAAGTTCTCACGTTTCACTAACCTCTGTAGAGTTGCCTCCATGGTTCGATGCTACTCTTCCAAGACACCCACCCACTTCTCAACTTTAGGATGAACTTATATGAACATGATATGCATCTGGTCCTGCTCAGATTAGTATATATCCACAAAAAATGTAATCTCCACTACCTTATCCAAATCCTCCACCAGTTGAGCCCTCGTATGGTTGATGATCTCAGTTTCAGTGGTGAATAAAACCACGTTATCTTATTCCTTACACTCAAAACCAGAAATATCCCTCTACATCCTTAAGAGCCTTGGTACCTACAACCATGTGATTGTGTAATGTTACATCAAACTCTTTCCACATTAAACATACCCATTCAATGAGGAAGTCCTAATCTAGTGCATTATGTCCACTTAGGTCCATCCCTCTGATACCCAGGATTACTAGCCAATGTCAGAGACAGCCCACCGAGTTTTGAAAGTCATCCAGTGGGATTTGAGTGATAAAGTTCTGTATAATCCTCCAAACTGTACATGGAACAACCCAGTTCTCCTTAGAAACATCTAGGATTAAATCTTCAAAATCATCTAGTGGTGTAGGATAATATTTAGGGAAGACTCTCAGCACATCGTTGGTGGGTACATGTGAAGGAAATTAATTAAGTGCACTGATCCCGGAGGAGAGAATGGAATCTATAGACCCTTCACCTACAATAGGAACCCCAAGCCACCATCTTTGATTCTCTTGAGACATACTCATACATCAAATCTACCCCTGACCTCCTCAGACAATGGCATGATCTCCACCACCTTTGTTGAGGCATCCTCCCCAATAATCACATCTGGTGGAACCTCCAAGGTAGTTGTGGTCACCACAGCCTCCTCAATAACCTCATTTTTTAGTACAATGTCCACCATCTCTGTAGAGTATTAAGCTCTAGTATCCAAATCACCCTTCTCAACTATCTCGATTAAGGGTGTTATGTCAACCCAGTCCATCGAGGCTATGGTCTCTATATTCCCCTCCTATGGATCCTTTGGGGTTAGTCCGACCACCACGACCTATATGGCCATCTCCCTTGATAGAGGACCACCTTCTATCACTGCCTCAGCTTTAGGCATCACTGGTATGGATGGTGGTGCTTGTGTAGGGGGTCCAAATATAATTGGAACTTCCATTTAAACATGATCTATTCAAACATGGAGAGGGAAAACATGAAGGAAAAAAGGAAAATAATGTAAAAGGCTTAAAATATTGGTATAACCCATCTAATATCTCAGGTTGATTCATGGGTACTGGGGATGAAATCCCCCTGATAGTTATCAACTTAGTTACAGGTTCCATCTTAGCTAATGGTTGGCCTCCCATGTTGGAAACACAAGGGAGGGGTAATATGATCATCCCATCAAGGTTTTAGGATTCATCACCCACTGTATGAGGCTTATCATGAATCTATCCTTCCTTAGGGATCACTAATTCTTTCACAAGTCAAGAGGAGCTAGACAAAAATCATATGGGATTGGAAGTATCCAAGATATATGTGGCTAAAAGATTTATCTAATCAATGTTGATACTTCCATCCCTGGGAGAATTATGGTAAGAATCAATAGCCTACGAATCCTCCTCTAACCCCTTTAGTAGATGTATGCACACATCTAAAATGCTTGTCAAGAGATATGGGGTAGAAGGCATTGCCAACAACACCTTCACTCGGCTGGTTAACAGACATGAAATGCTGCATCAATGGACCATGTCCTCCAACTATATTATGTATTTCACTAAATGATATTGAGTAATATGGAATTTATCATTTTCATGACCTATTCTAGTGAGGAATATCTCATCTCTATTGAGATGCTTCCATATCCTGTTGATAGTGGTGATTTTTTTGTGGATTCACCAACTTTCCCAAGCATCTGGAAAGATGAAATCATTGATAATGTCCCAGAGACACAATCACTTCCTCATACCTTGTCCATGCGCCCTTATTAATTCCCCCATAGGATTATCCTTCCTATCATGGCCATTTTCCTAGGAGTGTCGGGCCCACTATATCTCCCATCCCTGTGGCTATGGACTATTTGTGCCTAAGAGACATTGGATATATAGCCACCTCTCAGCACATCATACTGGCCCTGCCTCCATAGTGATCCCCACGTATCTCTCTCCATATTCTACATGGTTTTACAACACCTCTTTAATTGGAATGAGTGGCCCAGAGGCTTGAAATTTCCTTAGTATATGCGCTCTCCCAACTCTGCACAAACTCATGAATGAGCCCATAAGCTGTGGTGGGTAGTAGAAGCTCCATTTGATATTTCCTATATTCTCATATGAACATGTGATTGAATTTTTGAAGGGTCAAGGATTAGAATTCAAAACACAACTCTGTGTACACCCTTAGAGTCAAAGACTAGGGGCATCAAAAATGCCTCATGAACTGGTGTGGGGTTTAAGGCTCACATATCACCTTACAATATACCCTAAGCACCAGTACCCCATATAAAAAGGATAGGATATATGAACATTATTAAATGGTCCTCATACTATAATCCATGATTATCCCCATAGGGAGGGGAAATAGGTGAAAGATGAAGTGGTTTGACTTCCCGATCCTTGAAAGCATGTACATTGAGCCAAATTTGAGAGGGATACTCCCTAAAACGTTTAGAATTTATTGTGAAATATTCATAATGGGAGGGGAAATTGAGTTTGGATATTTATATCCCCCCATGTGTGCACCCACCCAACCAAACTAGAAATGGAAGGGCCCACACACGCATGGAGAAGAGTATTCCCCTAACTAACATGGAAGAGCACCTTGTACAGCTTCACCAATACTAGGATATCCAGATTAATGCATTATCCCATCACCAACATCAACCCCATGATAAGGGTGATCGGATGAACCCTCATGAATGCATACCACTTTGAGAGAATCCATCCATACATAAGTGTAGCGATGAAACCTACTTTTCTGACCACATGAGCCTCAAGCATCACACTATAAACCCTTAGGTTCTACATGATTTCCACCAAGAATCTCTAGTATGAGTGCTCCATGCCTCACTGAAACCCCATATGGCACTATCATGGCCTTCCCAATATCCTTTTCGCTAGTTCATTCAAGAAGTATCTAAACCACTACTTGAAAGAGATATCCTTAATCATTGTATTGTATTTTCTCTCCCCTTTTATCATCAGAAACAGAGTCCCCTCTAGGGTAGATGTTTTCTCCTGGTACACTGACACATTCTCTTTTGGGATGAATTAATCATACCTATATCATTGTATTGGGATCCCAAAAATCTAGTAAACATATCACAAACTAATTCCAACCTCCCCATGGTGTGGATGAAACGTTTTGGTCCATAGTGACCCATTTCATAACATATATGGTAGGAACTATAGATGAAGATATTAGTGGAATCATGAGGTACAAACTACCTTGTACAACCCAGCATGATTTATCTATACCTAAAACTCCTAACAAGACTCGCATAAACAGTACACGAAATCCCATTCATCGATGAAATTTCCACCCTGGTGTAGATCCCAACCATCATTCCACCCCTTTAGTGGGTCCCCCATGTCTTCCTAATTTATAATATCATACTAAGGATGAGACTCCTCTGCCTACAATGCAGACCCATTGTCATTTTTAAGATGGTTCACAGGAATGTGCGCCATGATAGATGCATTTTCTTTCATAATGTGGACCCTAGTATCACTATTTATATGATACAACCCAAGCGATCTCCTGAACCAGTTGGTAGGCTCATCTAGATCATAATTAAGAATAAATAAATTATCTCTTAATCAAAATACATATTTTGAAAACCTTTTACAGAGTGGATATTCATGTTGTGCCTCGACCAAAAGATCTATGAGTGTATCACAATCTAACATGCTCCAGAAACTCTCTCTAATCTTACAACTACTAGCCACCTCCCTTCATCTATCAACCAAATAATCAACCCCACTAGAGTCAATTTTATATGATACATAGAATGTTTTATGACACTGGTTCATAAAGGTTTATTCTTGAATATATGTTCATGAAGGATGATCCCATAGACTTTTTCCAATTTGTAGAGGCCACTTCATGGAATTCAGTTCATAGAATCATTGAGTTTCAAAAGTGATGAGTATTGAAGTCCCAAAGTGCTCATAAAGGTCCTATGTTTCATGAAAATTTCGCACATACCTATCTTATAGTGAATGATCATGGTACCCTAAGGTACCCCAAACCCTATTTATAGGCATAGAGTCAAGCCGATGGTCTATACCTTCATATACTCCTGAAGCATGAAGGGGATGGATTCACGATGGTCTATACCTTCATGTACTCCTGAATCTTTCCAAAGACCTATCGATATGGAGGTGTGATGGTAACCTATACGTAGTGTAATCCATGCTCATGGAATGACACCTACCAATAGTCTTGGGACACAATGAGGCTTGACATTAACATTCATGTAGCATTATTAGTTTGTGGTGCCCCGTATGTTTTAAAATCTTATGAAGTATCACTAAAGACTCTCTATTTCCTGAATCCAATTCCTCCACTTTCACTGGTCCTATAAATATCCCCTTATGTTTGAATTTTATGGTTACACTAATTTTTTACTTTCAAAAAATGCTCTAAATTCGCAATACTCAGAAGCTTCATGAGTGAGAGATTGGATGGAATTACCAAGGTAGCCATAACTCATGAAATCACCTCCCATTGGTTCCTAAGAATCTCACCCTTTCTTGAGAATCCTTTATCATAGGTACATGAACATCATGGAAGTTGAAACTAAATTTTATAACTTGGGTCATTGAGAGGAACCTATCCTTCATCAAGCCAACCCCATGGGAACCAAGAATTTACTGTGAGGCATGGCCACACTGTTTCATGAAACATACCCTTTCTTGAGACCCTTGACATCCAAAATACATCCAAACTTTGTGAATCCCCATTCATTCATGAAATCCTAACCTTCATAAAACCCATGCTCATGTCCTTTCCATGGTGCCTCCTATTAGTTAAACCCCATTCATTAAAGTTGAGTGTGTAAGGACTCTATGATCATCCAGAACTAGTTCAACCACCACTTAATTTCCCTTGTAATCGATACCATTGGCTCTACATTTTTATCCTATGAATAGGTACCCTAATGTGTATGTCTTATAAGCAAAGGCACCCTAACACAAGGACACCTAATTTCCATTCCTCCATGGATGTGTTCACACCATGCTCCACCCAGGGCCACATGAGTAGTGGATGTGTAATCCCCAAAGGTTTCATCATCATGGTAAATCGTCAACCTATCATGGTAGAGGATCATTATTCCATATCATCCTATTTTCTTGACATGGACCCCCACTAGTAGTGATCCTCACCACATCATAGCTACAAGACCTAAAAAATCCTAACTCCATATCTGAGTTGTATGACTTTAAAAATCATGACAGCATCCCCTACCCATGATGTTAAATTTTATCTTTACCCTATGTGATGAGCATAAGATGCCCAATTTAAAATCATCATGGGATGTCACACTCCTCCCCACCATGGAGATATCCAATTATAGTGGGAATCTTCTAGATGTAATCCCCACAACATCTCTTATGGAGTGATCCTATTGTAATAGAAAGCTTTCCCCCATAAGCCCCACACATTCCCTCTTCAAATATCTATTCATGACATGAGGGTCATTTACATATGATGCTCAACTTCATGGATTGGTACTATTCTAGGACCTTAATCTATGACATCAAACTACGTGGTTATTGATTTTTATCTCTTAAATAGGGTATGTAGCACACCTTCCATGTGGTTTAATCCCAACATCATCTAGTGGGAAATTATCCCCCATGGGGTGAAACACTGTATCATCTTGTTTGACATTATCCTCCATGGGGGGACACACTCCCTTATCCAGTGTGAAATCTTCCCTCTTAGGGATACAATATCCCTAATCCTCCCCTACAAGGTATTCGGATCCACCTCCAAAATATGTCAAGCTTGTGGCCCAATATGTCTCAACATGACTTGCTAATCTACCACCACAGAATGATAAACCCATGACCCGATCCACCCCAACATGACATTATTATCTTTCTCTACAATATTGTAAACTCATTACCTAATATAAGATCCCTACACCAAGAAAATAATAAGGTATTCCTAATTAAATGCCTCAGAATACTTACACCCCTAGTTTCAACTACCCCATGACCGACACATGATTCCTTGGGTTCCATGCCTAAGATACCTCAAACATGAGATGCCCTCTAAAAAAAATTTACATGTTCTCAATATACCTAATTTACAAACATGTAATATAAGTTCCAAATTTTTCCTCTCCCATAACTATAGTTTGCTACCCAATTGTGACAAAAGACACAAAATTAACTCGCGTCCAACTCAATATGACACCGAGAATTCGTTCCATGAACATAACTTAAATCATTGAGGGAGACTCGTACTACATAAAAAGATAAAATGAGGAGCACATGAAAGGATTAAATTACATCCCATAATCCTATTTTGATCAATAAATAGACTTATCTGATAATATTTATAGAAGTCGTAATCCTTGGGAACATTGGAATGTGGGGAAAGAAAGTATACACATTGTGTTGGCCTCGATGGAAGCGTCAGAGACAATGAATAGAAATAAAATGGACCAAATTATCTATTTCAAACATGTTTATTCTAAATAATGAAACACATTCATAAGGTTAAATTTTTTTAAGGTGTAATAATTTATTTTAATAATAGTACCGTTAATGTACAAAATAGTTTTTAAGAAATATGTATTTTTATGCATAAAAATGGATATACACCAAAATGATTTGTAGCCTTGATTCTAAAAAATTTTATTAGTATATGGTTAAAAAATGAGAGTTTTTTTTACATAATATAAAAAAAATAAATTATTCACTTTTAATACATAATTAAATGAAAACAAACCGAACATGTTTTTTTATTATAAAAAAATATAACTTAGGTTCATAAAAGTAATGAATAGATTAATATATTAAATATAATATTTTTAAATGAAATATTTTTCTTCATAAATAAATTTTTACTTGAGAAATAAGTTTCATAAATATTTATATTCTTATATCAAACTAATGTAATAACTTTTAAGTAATTTTTAAAAATAATATTCTTTCACAATTCACCTAAAACAAAATTATATTTAGAAAAATAACAAAATATTTACTGTATGATAATTTTTTAAGGATGCATCTAATAATGAATATCAATTTATAATAATAAATTTTTTATATTTTGAAATTTTACTGTTAAATTAAACAATAATTTACCTAGATTTTTTTATTAAATAAAAACTATTATATTTTCAAATGAAACATAATAAACATAGTGCAAACCATAATAAAATTATTTATAATATCATCAAAATAAATATTGATATTAATCTATAGAATTAGAAAATATCTATGAATAATATCAATATTATTTTTGGGAACTAATTTTATCATGTTTCGTTTTATTCTCTTTTTTCATTTCCAACATGTTTCAAAAGGTTTTAGTTTATAATATGTGTTGGGGGTGTTTCTTGAGAGTCAAGGGTAAGTAGACCTAAACATGTAGCTTGAAGAGATACAATATTTCCACTATCTAGTAGTTGAGGCCCTCTATAAATATGGGGGGTTTAATGGGTACAATATTATTTTATAGACATTAGTGGGTCTCCACTAGTCGATTCATAGGTATACCAGACACTACTTCACTTCTTTAGTTCCCACTAGCTAGTTTGTGTGTATCCATTGACCAACCAGTGAAACTGATCTAGGGAGGATGATTAAGGTTATTATCATCTTTTTATGCCTCGAAAACCCCCTTTTAATACCATAAACCTCCCCCCTCAAACCAAAATCAATCCATTCAAATGTGGAGAATCTCTTTAAACACAGTGGTCTCTCCCAGCCCAATTACTTGGTTGGTTGTACTGTCAATTGAAGTTGTATAACTTTTTTGCTATGTCAATACCTATTTTTATCTTAGATCTCCCTCTTAATTGAATTATCCTTTTTCTGTCTATGTATCAATCATTCTAATGATAGTAATTTGTTATATGAGGGTTTCTAATTATATTTATTTTGTATCCAACATTTAATTGAAGGTTATTGTCCAGATCTCTAATCCTCTTGGTGTGTTGTTTAGGAATTGTGATGTTAAGTGATTTCTTTTTATTCCTTAAATCTAGAAAGGGATAATTGAGGGATTCCTGATTAGGAAATTATTTTTTAGGACCACAGGTTTTTCTTGAATTGTGTTTCCATACATGTTTTGATATTCAAAGTTATTCAAGGTAGGTGGTTTCTTAAATTGTATTTATCTTACGAACCTTTCTTACTAACTCTATTAAATTGGTTTATAATTTTTTTGGAAAACACGGTTAATGTATTTATCATTAAAATTTATTTTTAAATGGTTTAAAAGGAATTATTGGTGAAATGTGTTGGTTTTATAAAATGTATGATAATTTATTTCTCCAATAGATTTTTTAATAGAAATGGGTTTAAATTATGATTTTGAATGTATTCAATGATGAAATTCAAATTGAATTATTTTGATTTGGTAGAATCAATTGTGATCAACAATGAAGTAGGGTTTCATCCTTGAGGATAAAATCATTCCCCTAGACATGTTTTGTTAGGGTAATGTATGTACCAAGATGCCTATGTTGTGGAATGGATACACTACTAGGAGTAAACAGTTACCCCTAAACTTGATCTACTAGGGTAATGTGCCCCCTAGATTCCCACGAATCACATAAAATATATGTGGATACTAAAAAATGTGGAACAAATGTGACTAAAGGGATTATCTTATATGATGATTACCATTGAAATTTTTTTTTGAATGTTTTTAAAAATGCATTGAAGACCAAGTTATTGGTATATTTTTAAACTATTAAAAGGGGAAGCTTTACATGATTTATATAGCATTTAGAAAAAAAATCTTAGGGATTTTTTATATTTCATTGATTATATTTGGTTTATATTTGTAAATTTTTTTTGTAAAACAATTGGTGGTATCCTTCTAGGCTTATTTCAATCACAACCAACAAACAACTTTAGGTAAATTTAGATCTTTTCAAGTCTGATGTAGGTAAAAAAGGTTTCATTGGGTGGATATGGGTTTTCTAATTAGTAGGTTTTGGGAGTCATGAGGTTAGTAAATGACGAAAATACTTTTATTTCATTTTTCAATAAATTATTATTTGTTTTTTCATAAAGCTTTTTAGACACTTATTTTGTATTACTTTTGTATCATTTACACTATGGACCTGTATTATCCTACTAAAATTTCATTTCTACTTGTTATCCAATTTAATGTTCTTTTATGGGAATTTCATTCCCAAAATAAGTTCTTAATGCCTAGTCTCTTGTTGCTAGCTTGTGGGTATCATGAAAACCCTTTAGGATGTGTTTTGGACCAACTAGGGTTTTTGGTACTTGGAAAATCTAGGTTGGTTTATGAAAAATTGGTATCAAAGGGTGGTTTTGTCTATTTTCATTGTTGATATTTGTTTTGGGATTTATTAGTAGGAAATTGATAGTAAATTAAGAACATAAGTAGTTTTTTTGTGAGAGAGTTATCAGATATCTCTCATCATGATGAGCCTTAAGTTGCCATGGGGGGTTGCTAAAGGGGTATTTTGGGATTTAGAAAAAATTGATCACATTTTTTCTTTTACATACCCCATTAATTCAGGATCGATTTTCATTTATTAATGTAGAAATGATTTTTGGATCTCATGTTACTATGTAACCTTCTCTAATTATGTATAGCACCATTCCCACCAGAATATTTCTAGTGATTCATAGAGAGGGTATTTCTAATGAACCTTATCAGGGGAACCATCCAATTGAACATAATTTGATCAAAATATTTGTGTGTGTGGATTGAGATTTAGAAAAAGTTGTTGAACCAACCCTTGTCTAGGCTAGGGAGGTGGATCCTTAAAGGGATAAGAATTTGAATCATGATTAAGAAATATTATAATAAAATCCACAAACATTCTAGGGAATGAACAACCATAATTAGGTAGAGGATTGGAAAGGAAGGATTAAAATGATCATAGAATTCCTAGAAACCCTTTGTTTTTTCATTCTATGGTGTGTTGTCTTCAAGCGTAAGTAACCTAGTAAGAGATAGTGGTACTTGGTTGTTTTGGAACAAAGGTACGAGGGATTGAAGAGGAGATACATCAAATCCATATTTTTTGAGTAATTATACCCATAGTATATGACCTTAGTGAAAACCAGGGAGTTCCCCAACAATGAGTTTAAAAATAAGAAAGCTAAGGAATATGGTAACCATTTAACTATGTCTTACTATATTTTCAACTGAGTTTGTGTCTAATATGAATATGAAGGAGCATAGTTTTTTGATGGGTCTTCAAATTGATGTTTTGTTTTAGGCCTTCATGACAAAGCATTACACCTATGCTAAGATAGTTGATAGGGAATTTATGGAAGTGATTATCTTAGTGGGTAAGTCAGGTATAACTGAAGCTCCATATATCTGTAGTGGTAACTCCACTTGATACTTTATAAGAAAGAGGGAGAAGAGTGATTTTCTTATAGGAAATAACAATAGTTCTTATAAAAAGACTTTTCCTTCACAATTATCAACAGTTGGTGGCTTGACTTGTCATCAATGTAGCTTGATGGGACACACAAAGTGATTTTTTACCATGCCTCTAATGACTTCCAACTTTTATATGCCATTACCTTTTGAAGAGTTTTGTTCAAGATTTTTCTTTTTTATTCTCTTATATAGGATCATCAGCATAAAAATGATCTAAAATGTGGTTAGATGCTTCATGTACAATAGTGTTATAGACACAAACCCCCAAAATAGAGAATTTACATATAGTGGGGGAGTACACAAAGGAAGTTAATTCCAACCCTACAATTATGAGAGGCATCATTACTATTTTATTGACCTTATTGGTATTTGATACAAGTCCATCCCACTCTCTTGTATCAAATCATATGGTTTTTATTTTAAAACATCCAATGGAACTCACTCTATTTTTCATGGAATTTGTTATTCCTCTATGAAATAATAAGGGGAAGGGTTTCAGATGTCCCATTTCCTCGTTATTTTTTTATGATGTAGAGTTAGCTTGGGATTTTTTTGGTTCTCAAATTAGACCTATTTGATGTTATTATTAGGATAGATTTATTAATATCTCAAATGTGTTTGATCGATTGTTATCATAAAAATGTATATTTTATATCATGCGATGGGAACTCCTGTGTGTTTCAAGTGGATTGGGACTCAAGGTCCAAGAAGGCATGACCTTCTCATCCATATCTTGGTGTGTCAATGTTTTTTTCTATGGATTATCAATGATTTAAATAATTTACTGGTTATATTCCTTTAATAGTCAATGAATTTTATAAAGTAATTCCATATGACATTTCTGGTTTTCTTCTAGAGATAATATTGGATGTATTTATTTACTTGGTTTTAGGAACACAAACTATATTGATTTCATCTTATCAAATGTATCCAGCTGGATTGAAAGAGTAGAAAATTAAGTTGGATGATCTAAAATTCAAGGGATTAATATTCTAGAGTATGTATCCTTTAGAAACCCTTGTGTTCATTTCCTTTAAAGCTAATATAACTCTCCATTTGTGCGTTGATTATCAAAATCTCGATGGACCAATAGTAAAGAGGAAATTACCCTTATTTCATTTTGATGATTTGTTCGATCAATTAAAATGGGAAAAGTGGTTTAAAAAAATTCATATTTTTTTGATATCAACAGCTCAGATTCATGTTGTTGATAATTCCAAATAATGCCTTGAAGGGAATTCATGACCATTTTGAGAACCTTGCGATGTAATTTATCGAAAATAATGCTTTTACTATCTTCATGAAATTGATGAACTGAATTTTCCATCAGTATGTAAACTCTTATTTAATAGTGTTTGTAGATGTCATTTTGGTATATTCAAAAATTGTACTATATCATGTTTTTAATTTAATACATGTTTTGGGAATATTGATGGATACCCACCTCTATAAAAATAATAAAAATGAAAATTTTGGAATTAAGAAGTATTTTTTCTTGGGACACATGATTTTTGAAAATGGATTCTAAGTTGATCCTAAATATATGATGGTTTTCATGTCATGGGAAGAACCTCATAATGTATTTGAGATCTATATTTTCTAAGTTTATCCAAAATATTACCGGTGTTACTAAATGATTTATCAAAAAATTCTACACCTATGACCTCTCTCTCCTAGAATGGGGTTATGTTCTTAAGAGACTCGAAATTTCAATCATTATTTGATGGACTAAAGTAGTATTTACCATATATTATCACTCTACAAGAGGTTTTTTAGGGCTATGTCACTTATTTTGATCATTTGAGTGTAGGTTTGAGATATGTACTTTTTTGAGGAGATCATGTGGTAGATTATGGATCACATCATCATTGACTCACGAGTGGAATTATCCCACTCATGGTCAAGAACATGAACCTATTTCCCATGACCTTAAAATTTTTCATCACTACATTTTAATGGAATGGGTTTTATTTTAAATAGACCAAAATATTTTTGGCTCTATCTTTTTTTCAAATAGAATTGAACCTTTAGAAAACATTATGTGGATAATATCTATAGTTTTTTTACTTTGAACTTTTCAAAACTCTAGGAAAACATAATGTTGATGTTGAAGCCCTTTGTATGAATTTACATTCTAATGTTTTGAAGGATAAAAAGGATGAATGGAACATGATGGGTATCTTTACCCAAAAGAAATGTGCATTCAAGGAGGAGGAGGAGTATTGTAATGTTCTCTCTTGTGTTGGTTTTATATCTATTATCCTTGAGTTTATTCTCTATGTAGATGAGAATTATAAGGAGATTAGTACAGTCATAGAATATTTATGTTGTGGGGAGACCATATGTGATTGGTTCATCTCTTTGGAAGGTATATTATGTTTCTAAATCTGGTACATTCTTCCATCAACTCAAGGAATGTTTCATTGGGATATTATCATTATTCCTCTGGGGATGTCCACTCTATCACTAAAAAATGTTTTATGACAAGATTACCTGATTCTAATGGCCTGGTAAGAAATGATACATATCATATTTTATGTCTTGATGTTACACATTTCAACAGATAAAGGTTTAACACCAAAATCCTCCAAGTTTGCATCAGACTCTCCCCATGCCAATATGGAAATAGTGTGAGACTTAATTTGACATAATTATTGGTTTACCTAAAACTACCTTCCAAAATAACATAATTTGGATAGTGATCAATTATTTGAAAATTTTAGTATAATTCATAAAAATTCTTGATTCCACCAAACTAGAATACATAGGGATGTAATATGTGCAAGAGATCCTAAGGATTCATTGAATAATTATGTTCATTGTCTTAGATAGGTACCATCATGTTACATTGTGTTTTTGGGAGGTCCTATAAGATGTAATGGAAAATTAGGTCAATTTGAACACTGAATTTCACCCCTTTATTGATGGATAGACAAAATGGGATAATAAAATTTTGGAAGATATACTTCATGCCTTTGTTTTCGACATTGGTGAAACTTGGTAGATCCACTTGGAGTTTGTTGAGTTTTATTTTAATAAAAATTATGGATCATCCATCAATATGGAACCCTTTTAAGCATTGTATGGATATCCTTGTAACTCACCACTTTTTTGGTCCATGTTAATAAAATATTCCATGAAAGGATAGGTATTGGTTTACGAAATAATGAAAAAATTTAATAGGATTCGTCAATGCTTGTTGATGGATAAAATAAATAATAAATATTATTCAAAATGTCATCATCAACCATTGGAGTTTTCTATTGGTGACCATATCTTCTTAATTTTTTAATCCTCATTAGGTTATTTATGACTTGGAAGACATGGAAATATTTATCCTAGATATGTGCGATTTTTTGAGATTATTGAACCACTTGTAAATCTGGATTATCAATTGGCTTTACCAACTTAGTTTTTCTTAATCCAAAATGTTTTTAATTTCTCTAAACAAATAAAAGTATTAGCCCGAACCGTCTCATGTTATGAATTGGGAAGAACTCGACATATAATCAAATATTCCAATGACTAAGAAACTATCATGAGTTTTTTATTCTGAATTGATATTGCTAGGTAATAAATATATATCATTAGTTTGAGTTATCTGGATGTATGATTCAAATTCTCATGAGAATTTAAAGAGGGATTCTATAATAATGGAGTAATTTTCTCATCTCTTTATAGACCAAACATCTTCAACATAGATTTTTTAAGAAATAATTCAATATGGTGGAGGGAATTTTAACATACTGATATTGTTTTCAAATGTTACTTAACTTAGGATTAATTTTCTTATATATCATTTCATTTATGACTTTTTTATGCTTTTAGTTTATAATTGGGGTCAGTGGTGTCTCTTGAGGTTTCGGTTGGGTGTAGACCTGAACACGAATCTAGTAGAGCTTCATGTAGTCCACCAGATCACTGATGATGGCCATCGGCTATCTTATGGGATTCATAGTGGATATAGAATTCTGATGAAGCCATTACTAATCAGTGGGCCTCTACTATACATTTAGTATACTAACCAGAAGCTATAGTATAACTACTTATTCCATTTCCTAGTTGGTGGGATTCTACCAACTAGATGGAGGTACTAATATGGGTTGGACAACTAAGGGTGTTATCATCTTTCTTATGACACAAAATCCCATGTTTAATTTCATAAACCCCTAACATAAACATATATCTATCCAATAAAACTTGGATACGACCTTGGGAGAACATTTCCTATCTAACATAATTTCTTTATGTATTAAAGATCCAATCTAAGATGTTACCCACTCTTGGTAAGGCGGACTTTGTTTGGGTATTGGATGTTATTTTTCATTAAATTCATCTTGTGTCTCTCTATGAATTTAACATGCCAATTATGGGAAATTTTTGGATCGGGGTTTCTAATTGTATTCATTTTATATATATAATGGAATTGAATATTTTTGTATAGATCTATAATACTCTTAGTGCATTGTTCAAGAATTATTGTTGTAAGTGTAATCTTTTGATTAATTTATTCATGTAAGTGATACTTTTGATATTATGGATTGTGAATTCATTTAATAGTATCCTTTTTTTATAGATTTTGGTTCAATACGAGTATAGATATTCCAAGTGTTTCAAGGTAGGTTTTTTAGGAATTGTATTTTTCTTACAAAAATATCTTCCATTCTCTTTGAAATTGGTTTCTAAAAATGGTTAGAAAACATGGTTTATATATTTATATTAAAAATAATTTAAGAAATAGTTTGAAAGGAATTATTGGTGAAATTTTTTGGTTTTAATAACATTTTATGAAAATGGATTTCTCATTTTATTTTGTTATGGTAAATGGTTTTAAATATTATTTCTATAGGTTAAAAGAGGAAATTACCTCTAAATGATTTTGATATGGTAACCTTGATTTTGATCAATGATGAGACATGGATCCATCATTTGGGATGAAATCTTCCCCTAGACTTGTTTTGTTTGTAGAATTTCTTTATAAAGTTTCTTAATATGTGGTTAGTAGCCACTCCTGAGACTAAAATATTTTATACTAAACATGATCTACAAGTGTAATATGGACACTAGGTGGCCTAATAATTAATAATACTATACTATTATTATCACTAAACATTATCTAATGTGACTCAAGAGATTGTTTTCTATGATTATTATCTTTAAAAATTGTTTTTTGTAATTTTTATGGAAATATTTTATAATTGGGTTGTTGGTATGTTTTTTAAACTATCAAAAGGGATGTATTTATATAATTTCTTTAAAATTTGTGTCTCATGAATTATTTTTTATTTAATTGAACATAATTATTTTGTATTATAATTTCTACTTCGATAACACTGAATCCTACATAGATTTTTCATCAAACCTTGCATGCACCTTTTGGTGTATGCCAATCTTCTTTGGTCTGATATAGGTAAAATAAATGCACCACGTGGTGGTAGTGGGTTTTCTAATTAGTATATTGTTGGAGTTTGTAGGTGACTACATGTCACAAGGATTTTTTTTTGGAAGTACCTTTTACTTTGGTTTGTCTTTTTGGATTTTATACAAATATTTAATATTAGTTTTGTATCTTTTCCATTGTGAACATGTATAGGTATACTAAAATTTAGTTTTTTACATGTTTTTATTTCTTATATTATTCTGGGGGAGAATTATTCCTAGAGGTAGTTCTTGATTCACACAAGCTTTTCACCAGCATGTGCTGATTGTGAATGACCATTGGGACGTAATGTGGACTTTCTCGAGTTTTGGGTATCTTGGTAATTTGGAATGGTTTGAGAAAATAAAATTATAAAATATCCATAATTATATAATTTTTCAGATAGATAAAATTAAAATTCTTGTTATGAAATTATATAAAACTCATTTTTCTATCATAAGGTGAGAATAATAATTTTAAATAAATATATGGTATCTAAATTATTATATAATATCTGCTATGAAATTATATAAACATATAAAAGTGTTAAAATCCAAAATAAAAATTCATATTCATTTGTATTGCATATCATAAAAGTTATATGTAATATAATATACTAGAGTTTTCACAATCTCCCCCTTAAAAAAATTATTTCCTTAAAATTTACTCTCATTTCTAGTGATAAAGAGTTTATGAAGTTTAGTAATAAAGTTAAGAAAGTTAAAATTGTTCCTAATTGAATGGAGTATTTTTATGAAAATTTATTCCTCCTATTTCAAATTAATTACAGAAAACCCAAAAATATTAGCATGATTAAAGATAATACCCAAAAATAGTAATTTATTCATAAATTAGATTAATTTTTTCACAAAATATTAATTAACTCATAGTGTCACATAAAAAACACATTTATAACTTAATAACATAATATCACAAAATATATTAATTTTTCCCAAAATATTACCGTTATCAAAAATATATAAATCCATTAAAAAATTATACATTCTTACAAAAATAATCTCATATTTATACCAGAAATAATTTCAATAACATGGATGAATAATCACATACTAGTAATAAATTTATCATATCATTTACTATAATAAAAAATATAATAAACCATTTCCAAAATTAACTTTAGTCATTTTTTACCAAAATCAATTTTTATTCCCAATGGTTATGTTTAATTTTGATCAAATATTCCTAAAAATATGGTTTTATTTTTATAAAATTTCTATAATTAACATTACATTGATTGATATAATAACCCAAAATGTTTTATACCACAATTTTTTATTACTCATAAAAATCCAATAAACATCTCTAAAAATTTTATTAATCACCATAAAATCAAATCAAAAAAGACCTCAAAAATTTATATAATTAAAATTAATTTATATTGTTTATTTTTATGATTTTAAGAAATTATTTTATATTATGGAAAATAGTTTTATACTTGATCACACCAGGTTATCGAGTAGTTGGTAGTGTACTAATGAGTCATGTACTGAAACCCTACTCAGGCATTTTGGTGAGCTTATAGATTTCACGATAGAGATCCAGTGAAAGGAGAGGGATATATGGTTGATGGTTGAGTAGTGGAGAACAAAGTTGTAGTGGAATGTAAAAAACTCCAGAGGACTCCACAAATGTTTATTTATTTATTAACTGATCAACTACTCATACTCTATAAAGGATTACCACTATGGGAGCTATTTTCATATTTATTTCATTTATTTAGTTGTGAAATTTTTACTCTAATTACTTATTATAATATTTATTATTTATTATTTCTCATATGAGATGGTACTGAGGGTATAGTCTCCTCTTGGATGGACTAAACCCCTCATTTCTAGATGGAAGCCTCTTGTATATGAGGGGGCATGTGTGAGGTCATGTGGAACTCTCGGTTGAACCAATTGGTGTAGTTTGGTATGTTACAAATTTTTATCAATGGATCAAGACTCGATAATAAGTTTATTCTCATTGCCTTGTTTTGGGATAGGATAAACATGAGACAAGATAGTTGGGACTTGAGAAGGGGAACTATGAAAGTGAATGGAAAACTCAATATAGGGGACATCTGAGTTTCCATAATGTAGGTAAAATTATGTTTTTATATAATTGTTGATTAAATTCACCTTGGATGATGTACATGTTGTTAATATGTTATTTTTTAGTTTTCAAGAGAAATCATTCGTTATGAATAAGAATTTAGGATTACATGTTATATATATATACTTGTTTTCTTGGTGAACAATAGTTCATTAATAAAATTACTTGATTTGTGATATTTTTTTGGTAAATTTTCTTTTATGTCACATTTCTATACTTACATTATTTTATGATACATTTTTACTAGCATTAATTAGTTCAAAAGATTATGTTGTTATGCTGATATATATATATATATATATAATTATTGTGACTAACTTGCATTGATGTAGACCATGGTTTGTACTATGTGGGGTATACCATGGGTTGTGGGTATAATTTTAGGAGAATTATTTTGTGATCCCTTGGCCATGTTATGATATTTTTATATCCATAATGTTATTAATGATCTATTTATTATAGAATATTCCATGTCACAAAAATTTGGTAGGACCGATTACTAATAAGGCTCCTCCATATTTCATTCATGAACCTACCGCTATAGTGTAGGTTGTGGTTTTGTTCTTTACACCACCAAGATCCTTAGTGTAACATGTAAGAGACTTCTAGCTCCAACATCCTTCAGTTTTTCAGAGCATCAATGGGCCACAGGGTTCCAAGGATTTGGTGGGTGTCATTGAGGGAATATTAAATCTCATCGAGACACCAATGGATAAGAAGGTGAATTTGGAATATTTTATTCTTTAGGGACTTGTGAGATGTTTGTGGGGGAGTTATTGGTCAAGATAGATAAAGTGAGGGGATCTCATGGGGGGACATTGTGGGAATTTTTGAGGATTTCTTTCCTAACATGTTGAATCTAGACCAAGCATATGAGTTCATTGAGTTGCAGGATGGATCTATGATAGTATGAAAATACTCTTTACATTTTACTAAACTCCTATATTTTAACCAATTCTTGATGGTAAGGAGACCTATAAGTCTATGAAGTTGAAAATTAGAATTCTAACTAACCTTATATAGAAGGTATGGGGAATCAACCTTGATTATTACCCATAGGTTATAAGGAAGGCCCTTCCTATAGAGAGGATTCTTGAGGATGGACAAGCAGCGAGTCTTTTCTTACCTTTCTCAAACCAAAAAAATGGACCTCCTACTACTACTATAGGAACCAATTCGAAAAAAAGGATGAGGAAGCCTAGGGATATGTAGCAGAGTAGTGGAATGCATGTGTAGTAGAGTTTAGTCTCTTTAGGTCCATATGGAAGTGGTCTATAGTGTTTCAAATATGGGATGTTCGAAAAGTGCATCAGAGAATTCCCATCAGCCCTTAGAAAATGGTAGTAATGTGACAGGATGAAAAGTTTGAGCATCTTTAAGCCAAATATTTAGCTCGGAGATTGAAATAGCCACTACCAGGGAGTCAGATGTCCATTTGGATCCCTCTTTAGTAGAATTAGATAGGACAACCACCACTGGGATAGGGTCATAGAACTATGACATGCCATATATATGTTGTGGATCATACTAAAACAAATTTTTTTAGAGGTTTTTTCTACTATTTGTTGTAAATTATTGATTACATGAACTTTTTATACTACCTTATTCAATATTGTTTCTTCTCATTATTTAATATATGCACAAGTATTTACCAGACTTGACCTATCGACCAAGTTATCCTCTAAGTTAGTCTCCCTTAATAAACCATTCTTAATGAAGGTATACCATCATCAGTGATGCCCAGAAATCTCTTGGGGATTTCTTGGCTATAATCTCCTCAAATGAGACTATATCCACATTTCTAGATAATTGTTTTCATGGTTCAGAAGGTAGAGGCCCATAGAGGTTTTCCCACTCATTTTTTCTAAATGTGTGGTATTGGTGTATTTGGTAGGCAAGGAACAAGGTGAAGCATGAGGGAGTTTCATTATTGGATTGTGTAATTATTATATGGAAAAAAATCAGTTAGTATACTTGAACAAGGCAGTGAGTTCTTGGAGGAAGGCACCTTCCCTTCATCATTCTTAGACTCGATCCTTTGAGGTCTTTCCATCCAGTAATAGAGAGGGAAACTGGGTATGCTGGGAACCTCTCTCAGGTGGATTGAAACTCAATACAGATGGTTCTTGTGATCAGGGGAGCATGCATGGTGGAGAAGTGGTGCCGGATAGTAATGGATCGGTTTTCTTAGCAATCTCAACCAGACGGGGACAAGTTTTTTCCCTTCAAGCAAAGGCAATGGCAATGCTCTCTCGGCTTAGACTATGCATGCAACAAGGGCTGAACATTTCTAAAATTGAAACAGACTCCTTAATTGTCCACAACTTATTGAAATAGAATGGTTATTCTCCTTGGTCTATTTTCTATGTCATCAAGAAATGTAAAATCATAATCAAGAACAACATTAATATTCTTCACACTTGGAGAGAGGGGAACAAGGTTGTAGACTAATTAGACTAGGTGGACATTAATAACATGGAGAATGTGTTTCTTTACTCTTCAAAAAGTATTAAACCTAATGGGATTGAATTTTTTAAAGGGGATTCATTAGGTCTTCACCATTTTTGGTCCTAATAGACTCTTATTTGGAGCGGGGAGGGAGGGAGGGGTTCTTATATGTGCCTTATTTTTCTATTTTTTATATTTCAATTTATAAAATTACATGATAATGATGATGGACATAAATCAAGACATTTTTCTAGATTAATTTATAGTAGTTCCTCCTAATAGAGGAGTTTACTTTATTATTGAGCTTAAACTGGGTATGAAACCAATTTTTATATCATCCAATTGTATGGTGCCAAACAAGATGAATGAACTCAAGCTGCTATTGAATGACTGGGAGAAGAAGGGTATCATTAGGCCAAGTACATCATTATGGGGTGCAACTATGTTTTTCTCCATGAAGATGGATAGTATTCATTGACTATGAATTGACTACCAAAAGCTGATTAAGGTGATAGTGAAAAAAACTTGTTCCCTTTCCTAGGATTGATGATCTTGTCAATCTGTTAGGGGGATTTCAGTATTTTTCTATGATTGATCTTTGATCGGTATTTCACCAGTTATGTGATAGAGAGGAGGATATTTTAAATATGGTGTCTTGGAGTTTGTATAAACATTATGAGCACTTGGAGATGCTATACAGTATGATTAATGCATCGATAATGTTCATGGCCTTCAGGAACAAGATCTTCCATCAATAACTATACTCATTCATCATGGTGTTCATCTAAGAAATCTTTATTTACTCATAGACACTGAAATAACATATTGGGAAACTCAATATATTCATGAGTACACTTTGAGTACATCATCTCTACACTAAGCTATTGATGTGTGGCTTATGGAAAAGGGAGGTCATATTCCTCGGGGATGTGATGTCTGAGACATGTGTATTTGTAGACCCATAGAAGGTGGATGCATTGATGTCCTAGACACGTACCTAGAACGTGTTCAATAATAGGACAACTCTAGTCCAATTAAAATATTAACATTGATTTTTTAGGACTTCTCCAATCTATAAGCATCCATAAAATAGTTTATAAATAAATTATTGAAGTTTAAGTTGTTGGACTATTGTAAAGAATCATTCCTCGATCAAAAGAGGAGGTTGAATACAGGTCCAATATTAATAATCTCAGATACTGGTAGTGGTTATGAAGAGTAATGTGATGCATAAGGAATTTGTTTGGGAGTAGTATTGATGCATTTATATAATATAGTATCATTTGGGTTTCATCAGCTGAGAACACTTGAGTAGAAATATGCTACACATGACATGGAGCAGTTCTGGTTCATGCTCTAAAGTGCTAGCAGCACTATCACTTCATAGAGAGACATTTTGTTTACATGGACCACAAGATCCTTCACTATATCTTCACATAGAGAGACTTGAATATGATACAGAAGTTCTAGGTTGAGTATCTATAGGAGTTTTAAATTAATATGTTGTTTTAACCAAGGAAATGTAATGTCATTACAGATTCTCTTAGTTGTAAGACACTGGATTAAAAGGATCTCGGTGAGATACATTCTGAGGAGAAATGATGATTGATGAGTTTTTTTGCAGACTAGAGGATGGATGCTTCTGAGGATTAGGGATTGATGAAAAATTCCCATATAGTGACCACATCATCACTTGTAAGTGAGGTGAATTTTAGGCTTGATTTTTCACAAAGTGTGATGTGCTGCGAGAACAACTAGCAGGTGGTGACCTGATACCCAATTGGTCAATGAACAATGATGAGGTAATCATAGTGTATGGGAGAGTAGTAGTCCCTGTAACCATAAAAGATAATATAATAAAATATTACCATACCTATTGATAGGTAGTACATCCAGGAGAAAATAATATGTAAAATGGATTTAAGAAACATTTCAATATTACATGTATAAAGGGAGACATTAGTAGTTTTATATCCCAATGCCTTACCTATTAGAGGGTAACGTTTGCGCACCAATATACTAGACATTTTATCAATACACCTATGGTGCCCATGTGGATGTTGAATGATTCCATGATATAATTTTTGATGTGGTTTACCAAGACCCTAAGGTTTTGTTTCACTATTTGGGTGATTATTGATTGGATGATTAAAGTTTCACACATTCTACTAATCAGAGAGACTCACTTAGTAGAGGAGCTCAGAAAGATCTATGTCTATGTGATCGTATGATTACATGAAGTACCCTTGAGAATTGTTTTGGAAAGTGTATCATGTTTTATGTCACATTTTCGGAAGGTCTTATAAAAGGATCTAGGGACTCAGTTGAGATTTAGCATAACACATCATCCTCAAATAGAAGGAAAAAGTGAGTGGACTATACACATATTGAAAGATGTTATTTGTGATTATGTCCTTGACATAAGTGTAACATCCCAGGTAAATAAAGAATAAGACATATTTCATATTTATTAATATTTTTGAATTAAATATTAATTTTACTTTAAAAGGGTTTCTATGTTTGATAGCATACCCGATACGCAACAATGAGTTTCTTTGAAATCTTACATTACACACTAATAATATAATATTATTATTTTAAATGGTAGTCAACTCATAGTCGTTGTATTGGTAGGATTGAACAAAACTAAATACAATATGATTATACAATTTTGTTAAATGTATTTACATTTATCCAATAAAATTTAGAGGCTTAAATTGTGAATGAATCTAATTTTAAGCATAATTTACATTAAAAGGCCAATTTATCACCTTTTAATGGCGAACCCACTTTAAATATAGTCTTGGTCACTTTAATACATTCTAATTGACCAAATAAAATCCTTCTTTATAATGGGGACATCAAAATTTACTTTGAGTAAATTTTTGGAATTTTTCCGATAAAGTTCATTTTTTAATGAATAGTGAAAAATATTGTATTTTAATTCAAAAGTGCCTTTTAATCTAATTTATTTATATGGTTAGATTATATTTTTAATTTTTTTTAAAGTGAAATTAAAATACATTTTTACCATTTAATCCAATGTGGGTCATTAGAATTAATTTCACTTTGAAATTGGACATAAACAAGTATTAATCTTTTGATAGTTGTTGTTTCTTAAAAACACGCTATTTGTTTTGATAACGGGAATTAATTTTTAAATTAATTAATTCCACTTATATTTTTTGAATTTGGAAAAAAGACATCAATTTTTAATTCAGAATATCAAATAATTCTTAGGCTGAATTTTTGGTATTTTTCCTGAAAACTTCAATTTTTGATGAATAGTGAAACCACTTAGTAGTAGTTAAAAAAACTATCTTTTTCATTTATATAATATTTTACCACTTCTGTGAATTGAATTTAAAAAATCCTACATACATGGTTGTTAAAAATAAGTAAAATGTTGTTCATTAAGATGAAAATAATTTTTTGGTGAATAGTAACTTTTGATTTTTATTTACCGCGGTTAAAGGTAAATAAGGTAATTCAAGGTTAAAAGAATATTATAATAAATAAAAATTACCTTAACACTTGTCCAAACCTTATTGGTTGAGTCAGTTATGACCATGGTCATCTTTGGGTCGATTTTGGGACCCCATTGAGCCACTTGTGAGTGATAATGACAATTTAGATTAATTAATTTAATGTGAAGACAAAATTGACATTAAAAAAAATCTTTTAGTAATTATTTTTATATGGTGTTATATAAGTACTATTTTAGACTATAAATATTCTTTTTAAATCTAAAAATATTTCCTATATCATGGTATTTTTGTATAATTTTTAGACATCAAATAAATTAAATTATTTATGACAAAATAATGATGCAGTATTTACCTCATTAATAAATAATTTAAATAAATAAGATTATAATGATTAAAATATTTTGAAAAACATTTCCAATTATGATTGGATGATTTTATTTAGACCATGAATCATATTATCTTCGAAAACAATGATTTTTGTACCATTAGAAACTGAATATCATTATATTATAAAATAATATTTTCACACTTTCCTAAAGAGCCCCTCCTGTCCCTTATAAAAGGAGACCACTTCTGACCAATTCCTCGCACCTCTCAAGCCATTTGGATCATCCAAACTCTGCCCAATTTAGCTCCCTGTATCCCTCCCCTCCTTCTATAAGCCTTATATTAGGAAGAAGGCACCTCAAAAAGTCCTTTGGTTCAAACCAAAGGGAGTTACCCAAATTAAAGGTAACAGTTTCTCTTAAATTGTTTTCTTTTATTTTACTTCTCCATCCCCTAAACTCTTTTTATTAATTTCTTTTGTAACAACTCCAGTATCCTCAATATACTAGGATATTTTTATTATAAGGATTCTAACTACACTTAGACACACCTCCATCTAATGGATGAAGAACATAATGTTTCTGTGGATGGAAAACTAACGCCTCATGAAACGATGATTGTTCAAATATATCCAACCACCTCTCATGGTGGCCATTATGATGGAACTGTATTTATATATGATATATATTATGTTTATTTTTTCTTCATTATTCTTTATTTTCCATTTATATCACGCCTTTATGGATTCCATAGTGGGTAAATACGATAATCTCATTTAAGGAAGCGCGGACTACCGCCCCCTCAAAGTGATGTGACTTGTTAATGCCTTATGTGGGATGTATAAAGGATAGAGTTAATGATATTATATATAATATTATACTGGAATAATAATATACCTATGTATAATTATGTTTTAATTCCATTAATATAAGAAATAGAAATGAAAGTAGCGTTCATGCGTACGTACGGCTTACCGTCTCCATGAATGGTGCATTTCATTTCTTACCTCTAAATGTTATGTACTATTATAAATACATGTATATAATAGATATATATGATATATATGATACCTAAATCATGAATATAATTCTGGTTATAATGAACCATTGACCACATGAACAACATGTAATTATAAGAAGTCCAATTTTGACTCAAGTACCAAATATCGACAAAATGAACATTATTAACTTAAATGATTACATAATGTTTATAACATGGTAATAAGTGATATAAAAGGAAAAATAAACATGAAAAAGGTTCTTAATCAAGTAGAAATTAACTTTAGTTTATTATTCAGGAGATTAAATAATGATCGAGTCAAGTCAGACATGAGGTAAGGGATCTGACCTCTCTCTTTCTTTTCAAGTACTCTCTTTTATGTCATTTCATTTATGATCCAGGTTCATATGTTAGAGGATGTTATTTTATATTCACCATACTGTAATTTGTATTTTCATATGATGAGATACCCTCTCTTACTCTCATCAATTAATTTTAAGAATTTTTAAGTGGCGTCGTTAGGCTGACGAATTTTTTTAAGGGATTTTCTTATCTCACTTTTAATTATGTGAGATTTCCATTGTTCGACACTTATTCATTGCATGTGGTGTATTTTGTAATGAAATTTGATATATATTATCATGATTCTCATTATATTTATGGTATTTTGTGATTCATTTGGTGGTTATTAACTTTTTTTCACACAAATCAGTTGATTACAACTTGGTAAAGGGTTCCGTCCCACTTTTTATTCCCGTGAGATTCATGCTATATTTGCCACTATTTCTTTTTGTTTGGTGTATGTACTGCCCATGATTGTACTCTTTATGTAATATAATTTCATTTATAAGCATTTACATCTTCATTGTATTATCCTTATTTCATGTGGCGTATGTTTTGTAAGTTACCAAATCAGTAAGGGAACTATTCACCCTACTCTTTATAAAAGACTTCTTTTTGTTATGTATTTTAATTTACATCTTATTATGTTGGGATATGTTCTTATATATCCTTATTGATGTAAAATTTATATCCAAGTGATTATATTCCCTTTTTTATCTCATCAACCCATTTTCTGAATTTTAATGTGACACCGTTAGGCTGTCGAATTTTTACAAGGGAACCTCTTAACCCAATTTCAATTCTATGGGTTCAACTTGTACTTATTGAATATGTCATCCAATAAATATGTGTGGATGAACTATGATTTTTTTAAACATAATATCCACTTATATTGGTTGTATTTATATTTTTCACACATAATTATGTGATTGATTTATCCTTAATTTAAGGATGCCATCTTTATAAGGGATTTCGTCTCAATTTACATTTCCATTGAGACTTCATTGTTGTTATGAACAATTTCACTCTAATATGGTGTATATACTGTACCTTGACATATTATATCATGAATGCCTTTATTCTCATGATATTATAAAGTTCTGATTAAATGTTATTCCTCAATTATTTGTATTCAAGTGTCTCTCTTTTTGTGAAAAAACTCTTTAACTAAAATATCGTTTTAAATGTTTTAATGATTTATTCTTCTAAATATTCCTCATTAATGTCCATGTTTTCAAAATGGGTTTTAGGATTTATTTATATGGACTTTAATTTTTTCAAATGATAATTCATTTAAAAGCTTCAAAGTGGTATGGGACACTTTGATTCAAAAATATCTTTTTAAAAAGGTTTTGAAACTGATTTGATAAAACATTGTTTATTTCAATATCATGATTTGAAATATTGGAATATGGAAATGTTATCTTTCAATTTTACATGTGTTATATTTTATGATTATGTTATGGTTATTGGGAATTGTTTACATATACAGGTGGTTCCGTGATAAACCTAGGGTGGGTGAGCCCGAGATAGCTCTCCAATGCATTGGGTAACATGACGGAGGTAAACGTGATGTTTCTCCTAAGAGATTTAGGGAATATACTATGATGGGTATTCCAAGTGTAACTCCCTATGTAGCTGTGATATCTACTATTTAAGTTTGTTATGGATGAAATAAGTAACCTTAATGATTTATGATTTGTGTATGTTATTCATAAATCTTATGATTTCATAAGGTGTGTTATGATAGAAAAGTATGGTTTCTTGGATTTGTATTTATTGTTGGGATAATGTTTTTCTTCCTTATTTTATAACACTTAATGAGATTTTTATTCTCATCCCAATTTTTTGAAATGTTTTCCACATGACTTAAAGATGAATAGATTCAAGGATGGGATCAAGGAAAAGTCATGTTGTCTAAAACATTGAACTAGACATGGGTCGTTTTAAGAGATTTTTATTTTATGAAAAAATGGATACTGAGTAGAAGTGTCTACTTGTAATATTCAAGTTGTTATGTAATAGTTACGGCCTAATTCTCTAAAACTCTAAACCTGAAAATATCCCCAATGCGAATTATTCATTTAATTCATGATTATGTAATGTTTAAGGCCGGGTCCTTATAGTTGGTATCAGAGGTCGGTTTAGATAACTTTAGAGGTTAGGATACAATTTAAGCATAAGTGACATTACCATAATGGTTAGGATTTTATAATGAGTCATAGTTATTTTTATAAAGTGAATGAGTTTAAGATAACATGAATAAGTATATCTTAGTGTTTACCCTCCTCATAAGATATTATATGATGTTTTTACTGATATACTCACACTGACCTTTTTGGTTATAGTAAATGGCTGGATCTAGCAGGAACCAAAGTAACAGTGGATGTGAAGAAAACTATGACAGTTTTCTAAACGAGTAGCTGAATGATATGGGAGATGCAATGAAAACTCTTGTGGTTATTCTCAACCAACTATCTGGAGTCATGATTGGCCACCTGAACCTTAGTGATTTTTATAAGACATTATATATGCGAGAAACAAATCCCTACAGTTGTTCAGGTAATAATCATAAAGGTAAGTATGTTCAAAAACCTATGTGTCAAATATGTGGAAATAAACACATCGGAAAATGTTTCAAAGGGTCAAAAAGATGCTTTAGATGTGGAAATGAAGATCACAAAGAATGAACCTTCCATGGAAAAAGGAAGCATCTAGTTGACTCTAGGAAAGGGAAATAAGTTCATTCTGAAGGATCAATTGAATGTTTTAAATGTGGTGAGAATGGTCATTATTCAAACACATTTCCTATGAAGAAGTTTCGGGAATGGGATCACCAGGATCGTACAAATATTTTTTTACCAATACCTAATGCCATTCTGATTGAGGATGCAGAAACTGACAATGACCAATGAAAGGTATGGATTATTTCTTAACATATGTTTTCCTATTATTGAAATCTTATGAAATGATTCATGATTTTTTTTAGGATAGAATTATTTCAGAATAAGTTGGTAAAGAATGGTTAATAGATCATGAAGAACTTTGAATGAGTAAGAGGTCAACATATATGGGATTCAAGAGTTATGGTAGATTTCAAGATGGTGAAACTCTTAAATGTATTAAGGCTATTTTAATGATGGGATTACATTAGAATACATTTTATAGTATGTGTAACCCTGATGTTTGATATTTGAAAATTTTATTCAAGGAATAATTATCTTCTCTTTTGTGGATATAGTTATAAAGAACCATTTGGGTTTATATGATCCTTGAATTTGAGGAAATTACTGGTTAATACATTTTGGGATGCAAAAAAAAAGTTATTAGATAACCTTTGTGGTTAAAATATTTTATGGTTATTTTTTATGAATTTATCTCTTTTGGGAATGTAATAAAATTATATAGTTTTTGGAAAGGGACAACACACAAATCGTATGACAACCCGTCGCGTTGGACGAAGCTGTGGGAATCAAAACCACAACCAAAGTGCGATTGGTATTTATCGCCTACCACTGTATTACGTGAAGTCCATGGTTAGTATGACTAATTCATTTTAGTTTTATGATCTTATGAATCAGGAATAAGTTGATTTTGGGTTATCAATGGAAATGATTAACCTATCATGGAGGATATATGATTAGGTTAATTACTTTTCAGTATGAGAATTTAAGAGTAACTGATGTTATTTGGAGATAAATGTTAAGATTTACCTTAAAGACTATGTGATTAAATCCTTCAGAAATTTGGGTTTCAATCTTAGTTTGGATTACATTGAAATTTTTTAAGGATAATTGTTTATTTAATGGTCTTTCTTGAACCTTGGGTTCTTTTTTTGAATTTTGGAGATTAAGAGTAGTATTTATTTTTATAAAGGATTATCCTTTTGGTGATTATCTGATCTTATACTAAACATTTTGGTTTTAGTTAATATATGAAGACATGGGAAATATATTTTTCATCTTTTGTGGATTATGTGATTCTCTCTAAGTTGATTATAGCGGTCTTAATGTGAAAAAAAGTCATCCTGAATATTCATCGTTTGGAGAAAATATGAGTTTGTGTTAGAAATCTAGTAAAAGATGAATGTATACATGACAAGTAAGTATATTTCCTTATGTTTTTTTGGTTAATATCATAAAGAAATTCCTCAACGAAAATTAACTTTAAACAAAAACCATGTCCGTTAACTTTTCCTACTAGGGAATCAAAGACTATTTAACCCATCACAAGTTTGTGAATTTCTGGTGGTTAACTTTCTCCTAAACATGTTTCCTAACACTCTCCATTAGAGATTGACACTTTTTTTTCTCCTCCAAATCCATTTTTTCATGGAATCGTAATATGGGTTAACTCGGGTGACCTTTGTTCTTCTCTTTCTTTCTTTTAAAGTGATAGTTTTACTGACTCTTTTCCCGATGTGAGACTTTCAATGAAGTTTCTGATCCCTTTTTTTTTAATTGTGAGGACGCAATTCCCAAAAGGGGGGAAGGATGTAACATCCCAGGTAAATAAAGAATAAGACATATTTCATGTTTATTAATATTTTTGAATTAAATATTAATTTTACCTTAAAAGGGTTGCTATGTTCGATAGCATACCCGATACGCAACAACGGGTTTCTTTGAAACCTTACGTTACACACTAATAATATAATATTATTATTTTAAATGGTAGTCAACTCCTAGCTGTTTTATTGGCAGGAATGAACAAAACTAAATAAAATATGATTATACATGTTTTTTAAATGTATTTACATTTATCCAATACAAGTTAGAGGCTTAAATTGTGAATAAATCTAATTTTATGCATAATTTACATTAAAAGGCCGATTTATCACCTTATAATGGAGAACCCTTTTTAAATACAGTTTTGTTCACTTTAATACATTCTAATTGACCAAATAAAATCCTTCTTTATAATGGGGACATCAAAATTTACTTTGTGTAATTTTTTGGAATTTTTCCGATAAAGTTCATTTTTAATGAATAGTGAAAAATATTGTATTTTAATTCAAAAGTGCCTTTTAGTCTAATTTATTTATATGGTTAGATTATCTTTTTAATTGGTTTTAAAATGAAATTAAAATATATTTTTACCATTTAATCCAATTAGGGCCATTAGAATTAATTTCACTTTGAAATTGGACATAAACAAGTATTAATCTTTTGATAGTTACTGTTTCTAAAAAACAAGCTATTTGTTTTGATAACGGGAATTAATTTTTAAATTAATTATTTCCACTTATATGTTTTTAACTTGGGAAAATAGAAATCAATTTTTAATTCAGAATATCAAATAATTATTAGGCTGAATTTTTTGTATTTTTCTGAAAAACTTCAATTTTTGATGAATAGTTAAACCACTTAGTGGTAGTTAAAAAAACTGGATTTTTCATTTAAATAAAATTTTACCACTTATGTGAATTTAATTTAAAAAATCAAACATACATGGTTGTTAACAAGAAGTAAAATGTGGTTCATTAAGATGAAAATAATTTTTTGGTGAAAAGTAACTTTTGACTTTTATTTACCACGGTTAAAGGTAAATAAGGTAATTCAAGGTTAAAAAAATATTATAATAATTCAAAATTACCTTAACACTTGTCCAAACCTTATTGGTTGATTCATTTATGACCATGGGAATCTTTGGGTCGATTTTGGGACCCCATTGAGCCACTTGGGAATGATAATGACAATTTAGATTAATTAATTTAATGTGAAGACAAATTTGACATTAACAAAAATCGTTTAGTAATTAATTTTTATATGGTGTTATATAAGTCATATTTTCGACTATAAATATTATTTATAAAACGATTTACTATATCATGGTATTTTGTTTATAATTTTTAGACAACAAATAAATTAAATTAGTTATGACACAATAATGATATAGTATTTACCTCATTAATAAATGATTTAAATAAATAAGATTATAATGATTAAAATACTATCAAAAACATGTCCAAATCTAATTGGATGATTTTATTTCAACCATGAATCATCTTATATTCTACTATAATGATTTTTGGACCATTATAAACCGAAAATCATTATATTATAAAATAATATTTTCACACTTTCCTAAAGAGCCTCTCCTCTCCCTTATAAAAGGAGACCACTTCTAACCAATTACTCACACCTCTAAAGCCATTTTTCTCATCCAAAATCTTCCACATTAAGCTCCATACATCCCCCCCTCCTCCTATAATCCTTAACTTAGGAATAATGCACTTCAAGAAGTCCTTTGGTTCAAACCAAAGGGAGTTACCCAGATTAAAGGTAACAGTTTCTCTTAAATTGTTTTCTTTTATTTTACTTCTACATCCCCTAAAATCTTTTTATTCCATTATTTTGTAACAAAACTAGTATCCTAAATATACTAGGATGTTTTTAGGAGAATTATTATAACTACACTTACACACACCTCCATCTAATTGATGAACAACATAATGTTTCTGTGGATGGAAAACTAACGCCTCACGAAACGATGATTGTTCAAATATCTCCAACTGCCTCCCATGGTGGCCATTATAATGGAAATATATTTATATGTGATATATATTATGTTTTGTTTTCTTTATACTTCTGTATTTTCCATTTATATCATGCCTTTATGGTTTCCATAGTGGGTAAATATGATAATCTCATTCGAGGAAGCGCAGACTACCGCCCCCTCAAAGTGATGTGACTCGTTAATGCCTTATGTGGGATGTATAAAGGATATATTTAATGATATTATATATGATATTATACTGAAATTATAATATACCTCTGTATAATTATGTTTTAATTCCATTAAAGGATGAAATATAAATTAAAGTAGCGTTCATGCGTACGTACGGCTTACCGTCTCCATGAACTGGGCATTTCATTTCTTACCTCTAAATGTTATGTACTATAATAAATAAATGTATATACTGGATATATATGATATATATGATATCTAAATCATGAATATCATTCTGGATATAATGAACCTTTGACCACATGAACAACATGTAATTATAAGAAGTCCATTTTTGACTCAAGTACCAAATATCGACAAAACGAACATTGTTAACTTAAATGATTACATAATGTTTATAACATGGTAATAAGTGATATAAAAGGAAAAATAAACTTGAAAAAGGTTCTTAATCAATTATAAATCAACTTTAGTATATTATTCAGGATATTAAAGAACGATCGAGTCAAGTCGGACATGAGGTAAGGGATCCGACCTCTCTCTTTCTTTTCAAGTACTCTCTTTTATGTCATTTCATTTATGCTCCATGTTCTTATATTTGAGGATGTTATTTTATATTAACCATACTGTAATTTTTATTTTCATATGATGAGAGACCCTCTCTTACTCTCATCAATTCATTTTAAGAATTTTTAAGTGGCGTCGTTAGGAAACCGAATTTTTGTAAGGGATTTTCTTATCTCACTTTTAATTCCTTGAGATTTCCATTGTTCGCCACTTATTCATTGCATGTCGTGTATTGTGTAGTGCCATTTGATATATATTATCATGATTATCATTATATTCATGGTATTATTTGATTGATTTGTTGGTTATTAAATTTTTCTCATACGACTCAGTTGATCACAACGTGGTAAAGGGTTTCGTCTCACTTTTTATTCCCGTGAGACTCATGCTATATTTGCCACTATTTCCTTTTGTGTGGTGTATGTACTTCCCATTATTGTACTCTTTATGTAATATAATTTCATTTATTAGCATTTAAATATTCATTTTATGATCCTTATTTCATGTGGCTTATGTTTTGTAAGTTACCAAATCGGTAAAGGAACTATTCACCCTCCTCTTTATAAAATACTTATTTTTGTTGTGTCTTTTAGTTTACATATTATTATGTTGGGATATGTTCTTCTATATCCTTATTGATGTAAAATTTATATCCAAGTGATGTGATTCCCTTTTTTATCTCATCAACTCATTTTCTGAATTTTAATGTGACGTCATTGGGCTGTCGAATTTTTACAAGGGAACCTCTTAACCCAATTTCAATTCATTGGGTTCAACTTGTACTTATTGAATATTTCATCCAATGAATATGTGTGAATGGCATATTATTGTTTTACACTTAATATCCACTTATATTGGGTGTATTTATATTTGTCACACATAATTATGTGATTTATTTATCCTTAATTTAAGGATACAATCTTTATAAGGGATTTCATCTCAATTTACATTTCCATTGAGACTTCATTGTTGTTATGTACCAATTCACTATAATATGGTTTATATATTGTACTTTGACATATTATATCATGAATCCCTTTATTATCATGATATTATGAAGTTCTGATTAAATGTTATTCATCAATTATTTATATTCGAGTTTCTCTCTTTTTAAAAAAAAACTCTTTAACTAAAATATCGTTTTAAATGTTTTAAATATTTATTCTTCTAAATATTTCTCATTAATGTCCATGTTCTCAAAATGGGTTTTAGGATTTATTTATATGGACATTAATGTTTTCAAATGATAATTCATTTAAAAGATTCAAAGTGGTACGAGACACTTTGATTCAAAAATCTCTTTTTAAAAAGGTTTTGAAAATGATTTGATAAAACATTGTTCATTTCAATATCTTGATTTGAAATAATGGAATGTGGAAATGTTATATTTCCTTTATACATGTGTTATATGTTATGATTATGTCATGGTTATTGGGAATTTTTTACGTATACGGATGGTTCCCTGATAAACCTAGGGCGGGTGAGCCTAAGATAGCTCTCCAATGCATTGGATAACGTGACGGAGGTAAACGTGATGTTTCTCCTAAGAGATTTGGGGAATATACTATCATGGGTATTCCAAGTGTAACTCCCTAAGTAGTTGTGATATCTACAATGTAAGTTGGATATGGATGCCATAATTTACCTTAATTATTTATGATATGTGTGTGTTATTCATAAATCTTATGATTTCATAAGGTATGTTATGATAGAAAAGTATGGTTTCATGGATTTATATTTATTGTTGGGCTAATGTTTTATTTCCTTATTTTATAACCCTTATTGAGCTTTTTATGCTCATCCCAAGTTTTTGAATTGTTTTCCACAGGACTTAAATATGAATAGGTTCAAGTATAGGATTAAGGAAAAGTCATGCTGTCTAAAACATGGAACTAGACATGTGTCTTTTTAAGATTTTTTTATTTTATGAAAAAAATGGATACTGAGTAAAAGTGTCTACTTGTAATATTCAAGTTGTTATGTAATATTTATGGCCTAATTATCTAAAACTCTAAACTTGAAAAGATCCCCATTGTGTATTATTAATTTAATTCAATATTATGTAATGTTTAAGGTCGGGTCCTTATAATAAGTGGATATTGGTATTATCACCTAGGATTGGATTATTTCATATAAAAAAATATTTAACATGACTGTATTGAGACGGAACCTTATGAGGCTCTATATTGGAGGTGATTTTGTTCACTGCTTTGTTGGCATGATGTAGTTGAGGCTGTAGTTGTTGGTCCCATTTTGGTTCATCAGACCTCTAAGTAAGTGAATAGGATGATAAAGAGTTTGATTACCACTTGGAGTAGCCAAATATCACATGAAATTAATATGAGGGGACCTTTATAGTTCACTATAGGTGATATTGTTTCATAGGGTGTGACTCATCAGTTAGGGAATCAATATTTGGGGAAGCAAGGAAAGATAGATTCACATTTTTTGGACTATTCTAGATCACTTAATGGATCAAGAAATTGGCACACCATTTTGATATTTATTCTCTCTTCCAAGGTATACATGATATGATTCATGATTCATAGCTCTAGAGACAAATGGTTGATCAAGAAAATGTCATCAACTTTGAGAATGTTGAGTTGGAAAATGATGAAACTTATGAGGAGAATATTGTGTGGATTTTATAATGGAGTGATAATGTCCTTCAAGGGAAGATGATCCCAATTTTTCATATCCTTTTTCATCATGGTTAGATCCAAGAGGGGACTTTTGAGTGAGAGGCTGACATATGGTCTTTGTGTCCTAAGTTGTTTGAGTAGAAATCCTATTGATGCATCACAAGGTTGAGAAGTTATTGGAGGGGAGAATTGTAAATCCCCAAAAAAAGTCTTTAATAATATACATGTTTCTTTATTATCCTACTATTTTTGAGTTAGGCAATTTTTTTATAAAGAATTAAGGGTTTTTTGTAGATAAAAGAGTCTTAAGGAATGTTTTGGAATGATTTATTCCAAAACAAGGGTGGTTGTACTATAGTGCATGTGACTACGCTAAATAGAATGTGATTATAACATAGTAAAAAAGGTTGTTCCATAATGTTTTAGTTGATTATGAATTTTTGTATCCTTTACTATGGATGATTTTTTCAAGGAGGCTATTTTGTAGAGGCTTGGACCATGTTGTGAAGCTCTTCTCCCCATAAAACTAGTGAAACTATGTTTCAAGTGTTTTGTCTTCACAAGTTGTTGATTTAAATGCTCCATTTTGATTTGAATTTGTAGAATAAATTTATCAATAGAATAGGGAATAATAATAAGGCTTTATATAAGGATTATTATGTGGATTGAAGCTCAAAAGAAACCACCTACAAATAACCTTTTCCCCACCTCTATTCAACATCGATCCAAAGCTCCAAAGGGAAACAGAATAAACTCTATAACAATTTTCAATCCATTGAACTATAGAAGAGCAGTAATTACCCTGGTTTTATGCTGAAATCCCTCACTTTTCATTATATAAGGTGAGTTTCATAATTTTCCACATGCCAAAACACTTATCCCATGACATGGTGGTTCCCTTCCAAAGAACCCACTTTGCAGCCACCAATATGGTAGTCCACTCATAGTCCAGACTTACATCATGGTGTTACACCCAACATCATGGATTCTTTTATCTAGAAAAGTTCCATTCTAAATACCATTCCTAGCATCATGAAGAAACTGCAATTTCCATAAATCATTTTTCTTCCACATTCTTAGATTAAGCATGAGGCATATATGACAATGATTTATGCGAGGTAACTTTGGTTTGATCATCATGATTTTCCCCCATTACCTTGGTCTAGTATCCATAACATGTCAGATTGGAACCAATTCTAGGATAATTTGGCATGAAATCATTTTTTTGTGAGTGTGGTTCAGGTGATAACATCTTTGATAGACCTTGACGTTGGTGTAGACAACTGTGAGGTGGGATGCTCCATACCTTCATGGTCTATCATTTACAAAAAATACATTTCATGATTTTTTTTTTGTTTGAATAACTAATGACCATGCTTGATTGTGATCACATGTGGGTGGGTGTGTGTGTCTTGTGAGACCCATTGTGAGGTTTGATTCCATGATTCATACTAGAGTATCTAGTTTCAATTATTATGATCACATGTTTTTATGTATTGAAATTTATTCTCATGATAATCTTATTTCCATGTATAATCTACCATTTATATGTGTTACCTTTTTTGGAGGTATAATTCTTGGTTATTAGAATAGGTGGGTCATCATCACATGTTTACCCATTATAGGGGGTGTTCACTTGACTTGCAATGATGGAGATGAGGATCGAATCATAGGGTGGGGGTATTAGGTAGCCTAGATTAACATGTTGGGGATACACTCAAGGTAGCCTAGTTGTTATAAGTACCATGTTCCTCAAGGTATCCTAGAGTTTTTTTATTACCATGTTCCTCAATGTAGCTTGGTTGAGTGAGTACATAGTTATTCTCAACTAGAGGACTCCAAGAAGCATGGAATACTTGACGACTATAGGATGTTGGGTAGCATGAAATACTTGATGAATAGAGTATTCTAGGTAGCTTGTTCACATGACACCATGAATATTCCATACAATGACTATTTGGGTTACTTTTAACACATTCCATTATCATTTTGGTAGGGAACCAAATCAGGTACGATCAATGGATTGGTAGCTTTGTTAGTGCATGACCGCTCTATTTTGGATTGTGTGTTATTATTATTTTATGTATTTATTTTATATTATAAAATACATTTTTATAATTTAGAATACCAGGTTATATATTCATTAGTGGTGTCCTACTAAGTATTTTACTCACACCCTACATGGGTATTTTTGTGCAATTATAGATTTCATAACAGGAAATCTGGTGAAGGGATAGATCCCTATGTAAGATGGTTGAGCGGTGGAGCAAAAAACAGGATTGGAATGAGATAGGCTCTGGAGGACCCTACATATGTTTATTTATTTATTTAAATTTATTTTTCTCCAAATCTAGATATTCTTACCAATTTTTAGTTATTTATATATGTATACCATTTATTTAGTTTCTCATTTTTTACACTAATTATTTATTATATTATTTATTGTTTATTATAGATCGCATGACATGATACTAAGGGTATAGTGTCCCCTATGATGAACTTAAACCCTCACTAAAATTAATTATATTCTTGCATATGGGGAGGCATTCATGATGTCATGTGGCACTCTCACTCATACCGATGGTTTGAGATGGGATGTTATAGGTTGCATTTTTGTATTTTTAATTACATATCATAAAAAGAAAAACTCATTCTCAAGGAAAGTAAATTAAATTTGTATAATATTACAAATGGGATATGAGGGATGTACAGAACACCTATATATACCAATATTAATAATTTTTTGACATGTTTCAACATTATCCAATAATCTAACAAATTTTATAAATTTAATCCTTATTGAGATGACTTAAATTTCATATCAAGAATTATTTTTGTGACTAAAAATGAAATGGACCATATTACATTATTTGAACATGGTGAATCCAAATTCAAAAACCATTACACAATATTTAATTTCTAGAGGAGGTAAAAAAAAATTTTGAAAGAATTATGATTTACACAATTGAAATTGCTCCTTAAAAATGACTTTTCATGAATAAAAATAAATCAACACTAAAATCATGTGTTGTATTGTTTTAAAGATTATTATTGGGTTATGATTACAAAATGATTGTTTTCTTACTTGAAATTAAATCCAAAAAAAACGCATACCTGTGAATACTTAATTAATGTAAAGAGACTTGGATAGTGTTGTCTTAAGATAAAATATAACTTAGGTTCTAAAAATTCAAGCATATATATATAATTTAAAAAAAATTAAATGAATTATTTTATAACATAAATAAATCTTTGGTGAAGAAAAATATTTCATAAAATTTTAGGTATTTCATATATCATAATGATGTCATAGATATTAATTCATTTGCAAAACAATATTTTTTAACTATTCACCTAAAATTTTTCTATTTAATAAAAACCAAAAAAATCACTTTAATATAGAATTTTCAGGTTGAATGAAAAAATTGAAGTTCATTTTATCAATTTTAAATAAAAAATTAGATATTTTACTTTTAATAATAAACCTCATTATACTTATGAAAATAATTTATTTAGAATAAAAAAATATTTCTTTTTCAAAAGACAAATCACACACATGTCTCATACCATAATAAAAAAAATTATAAAATAATAATTGTAAATATTAAAATTGATACATATAATAAACATAAATATCTAGTTATAAAATATCTGGTAATGAAATAATTTTTTTGGATACATACAATAACAAATCTTATTGTGATAATATATAAAAAACATTTTCTATCTCAAAGTAACCATAATACTTTTAAATGAGTAGTTTATTTTAAAATTAATATATAATATCTTCTGATACAAGATATAAAATTATATAATTGTTTAATTAATACATATAAATTCATATTCATGAATATTAAAAGATAGTAAAGGTAATATCTTATGAAAAATTCAAGGAATGACACATTCTTATACCCAAACAAATTGTGTCCTGGGAATTATCTATCAAGTGTAATGAGAAAGTGATTATAATGTAAATAAATAATGTAAATATTTTTAAAAATATTCCTCATTATATAAATAATATTTATAAGAATATATTAATCATGTTTCTAACCAATTTCAAAAAAAAGTTAGCATGAGTAATTATAACATGAAAAAAATTCAAAAAAACATGATATAGAATTATTTTGAAATTAAAATATTATCCACAAACAATATATATTCACTCATATTGTCACATACCAACACATATATTCCATAATTATATATTTTAATAAAATATAATAATATTTTGAAAAATATCCATAATCATCAAGATATAAATCCATAAAAAATTACATATACTTATGAAAATTAAATTAATATTTATCGATTAAATGATATCAACCACTTGGAAATAAAATTACTTACTATAAAAAAATAGGCCATAATAATTTAACATTTAAAAAATACATAAAATCATTCTAAAAAATAATTTTTTCCATCTTATTTAAAAAATAAATTTTAATCCCCCAAGGTTAAGGAATATTTTAATGATATGTTTATAAAATTATTATAGATTTATTTATAAATATTCATAATTACATTGAATCTAAATCACATACTAACCATAAATTTTTTATGTACCTAAATAATTATTCTTCTGATAAACCCAATAGACATCTACTAAAATATCATAAATCCCCTTAAAATACAATAAAAACGATTATAAAATAATATCCATGACTAATAAATAAATATCACCCATAAAAATATAAACACTTAATGATATATGTAATAATTAAATAATCCCCAACTGAAAATATTATGACCTATAAAGTTATCAAAACCCTATTATGATACTAGATATTATGATTGAGACCCAAACTAATGCGTCCAAAAATAAAAATAATAATTTGATACTAACTAGATTTAATACCAACATAATGGAACCAAATTTATCCATAAGAAATTAAAATATCTATAAAAATATTGAGTCATTTTTATACCCTAGAACATTTATTTTTAGAGTTTTATTGAATTAGAAAATACCTTTAACTAACAAAACAAAACTTTCTCCCTTATAAATGATGTTGTGTTAACTATACCATGATTTTAATATTCTATAATAATACATGATGATATCTTAAAAAATATGAGACACTCAAAACCCTTTGATAAAAACAATATGTAATGAACTTCTTCGTAATTTGGGGAAATTCAAACATAAGAAGGGTGAACTCAAATGCTCTGTAAGTATGAATATTTACATTAAGAATCTAAGATCATAAATGGGAATAAAATGGTCAAGTGGGTATTAGAATATAATTAAGTTACATAAAGATATCATATGTAAATTTCACCTAATAAATCATAGATCAGAAACAATGAGTCATAAAATGAATCAGGGCATAATACATGAGTCAAATTAATTTGAAATTAGGATTCAATAATCATGATCCATGTGAACTTAAAAGATACATTTCAAATTTTTTCCTCAATAATTTTACAAAAAATCTCATAAGAAATCATATAATAAAAGGAATAATCATGCAGGATACTATAAATATCAAATTTCCATCACTTTTACAACATCCCTTAAAATCACCCTTACAGTGGAATAACTTCACCTATTAATTCCAACATAATTTTCATAGAGAATAAATCATTACTAAATACATTAAATAGATATATCATAGTCTCTACCATTTTGATACATAATATATAATAACAATAGAATGAATGATATAAATAAAAGTATTCCTTATACCTATCAATAATTAAAAAATACCTTTCAACTCTTCAATAAAATAATTTTTAGTTATCCCAATAAAAATATTATGAAATTAAAAATTGGTTATCCCAATACCTATTGAGAATAAAATAAAATATAAATATATACCATTAGTGAAATTCAATAATAAGATGATAAATATTGTCTCTGGGAAACAATATAAAGGAAGTTGAGAGAAAAATTTAAAAATATCTTCTATAATGGTTAAAAATAAATCCTCTTATATGAATAGTAACTTATATTCCAAAATATGAATTCATAAAACAATGAAAATTAAATTTACCAAGGAAAACTATGAATAATTGAAAAAATATTCCTAATTAAGAATTGAAAAGACAGTGGGAAAAGTTGATCAATCATTAAACACTAAAAAATTCTTTTCATACCTTTATAAAGAAAGTAAATAATAAATGACATAGATAACATTGTAAATATTAATTTTATACATGTATAATGGATGTTAAAGAAAATTTAAAATGATTTTCATAAATCAATAATGTATATATAAGGAAATTCATGATGTAATATAAACAATATGGATGTGGATGAGAATTTTTTAATAAAAATTTCATCAATTCTTTTATAGTAATGTATTAAGAGAAAAACACTTATAAATTTTAAATTTAAAACCACATTAAAGATAGAACATTAAAAGGCCTTCTAAATACCCTTAATAAAACAAAAGCATTATCTAATTTTTTATAGAGGATATAAATACCTCGTATAAATGAATATATTTCTATTGTGCATAACATGTCTCAATGAAGGAAAATTGAGATAAAAAACATTTTGCACATTGATAACCATTGAATCAAAACCACTTGAAGTAATGAACATGAAATAAAATATAAAATACCATGAATAAATATAAAATAATTATATATAATTTAATATAGTTAGTATATACACCATTTAAAAAAATATAGGCACAATGCATAACATGTCTCATAGACTGTCATTTTTGTGTTTAGAAAGACATACAAAATTTATAACACTTTAAAAAGTCCATTTTAAAAAATAATATGATTGAGAATTGTAGATATAATTAATTACATGAAAAAAATTAATAAATTTTTGGGGGAATTTAATCAAATAAATACCATATAAATGGTAACATGGTGCACAATATAAAACATGTATCAGGGAATTAAAATTGGGACCATGATCTCATACCATGAATTCTTTACTTAGTGAGATGTGTTCCAACATCCTGTATAATAAGATAAGGCTTATGAATAATTTATTTCATAAAATTAATCATATTTATAACCATTATCATTAATATATTAAATTTATTTTATATATAATTATTTTCTATTTTTATTTGACATTGGTCATTGGTGTTTGTAGTTTTAATTGATCCTTTAATATTTTCATAAAACGATTTCAGTTATCATTAAACATTAATGATTTTATTATCTATATATTATTAAATATATTTGAATAGTTTTTTCATAATACATTTATGATGTAAAATATTGATTCCATTGAATTTTTAGGTATAATTATTTAAGAATATACTCGTAAATGGGTTGTTTTTAGTAGTTTTTAATAAACTAATGATAGTATCTTAATAATAAGATAGAAATAAATATTACCATTTGAAAAAAATATGTTATTTATATTTTATTATATTATCTTACTAGATATAAAACATTATATATTCAAATAGGTTTTTCAACATAGATTCAAATAAATAAAAGAGTCTATGTGTGCACATTTTAGGAAGCTAAATTTAATAATAAAAAATAATCACTAATATTATCAATAAATTTTAAAAAAAACTCAATCTAAAACCATAATAATGTTTTAAATATGATATTTATACATAAATTTTACTTTTATAACTATCCTTTAATGTAGGTGATGAAAAATAAAATACATCATTCAAGAAGGTGGTAGTATTCTCGTAACACGAGTGAAATTTCCAATTTCTAATTGATGAGAGGAGGTAGATAATGGATATTACAAAGAAATAATTACTTTTAAGTTTTTATATAATTCATTTTCATGTCGTGTATGTATAAATTTTCCTAAAATTACCTGATTAAGACAATTACCTTTTCCTTGGATATCTTCCGTTAAACTACTACTTAATCCTTCATAGATTGGTATTTTTTTTTGAGACTAGAAACTCTACGATCTGAGAAAGAGGGTTTAGAAAATGATTTGGAAGAGTTTAGTTAAGATATGATGTAATAGGAGTTTTAAGTATATTGGTGGTGAAGGGATCCTATTGTATATTAGAGGGTTGGAATTTTTGTAATATTAAATTCATAATATAAAAAAAGACATTATAAATGAAAGTGAATCCAATATAAATAAAAATTAACAAGAGATAACGGTTATGTCTAGAAATCATCTATACACTAATTTAATGATAATTACTTTTTTTATTTTTTACAATTATCCATTACATAATCAATTTTAGCACATTTAACCCTTACAAAAGTGACAAAATTTTTCTATAGAAACTTATATTTATGAGTAAAAATGAATTGGATCTTATTACCTAAAATGAAAATTAAAAATTTAAATTTTAAAGAAAATTTTAAAGATTCTATTTTTTATGGTCATAAAATATATTTTCACCCAAAGTACAATTAATGAAATAAAAAAGTTTTTTTAGAAAAATGAGTTCTTAAGCCTAAAAATAAATCCACACCAAAATCATGTATATTACTGATTCCCATTGAATTTATTGGTTTATGGGTAAAATAATTTTTTTAAAAATTTAAAATCTTTTCAAAACATGATGGATAATTTTTAATACATAATTAATGAAAATTTATGAAAATAATTTTTTAATAATAAAAAATTACTTAGGTTCTAAAAAGTCATGAATAGATATATAAATTTAAAAAATTGAATGAATTATTTATATCTAAAATTAATTTTTCGTCAAGATAAAGGTTTGATAAAATTTTCTTTATTTCTTAAATCATGATGATGTTATAAAAATTATGGGATTTATAAAAACATTATTTTTTACTATTCACCTAAAAATGAAAAAATTTAGAAAAATCCCAAAATTTTACTCAAGGATAGTTTTTCATATTGAATAAAAATTTTAAGTTAATTTTTTAAAATTAAATTTATAAAATTTATAAATTTAACTATTAACATATAACCATATTTTACAAAGAAAAAAATTTATTTTAAATGAAAAATATTTCTTTTATAAATGAAAAATCATATTCCAAGCTAAATTCATAAACAAATTATCTCTAAGATCAAAAACATAAATATTAATAGTGATCCACTAAATTAAAATGAGTAAATATTAATAAAATACCAACTCATTAAATAATTTTTTATATAGATAAAATTACAAATCATGTAACGAAAATAAATAAAAAACCTCTTTATCATAATGTTAAAAATAATAAATTTAAATGTATAATTTGTATCTAAATGGTTTCATAATATCATTTAGGAAATGATATAAATATAAATTGTTTTTTAAATCATCCATACAAATTAATATTCATGAATATTAATAAACATAAAAATAGTTATCTAATTCAAAATACTAGGATTTTCACAAAAATATATTTTTTTTCATATGATAAAAACCTCAAATAAAAGATAGTTTATTGTTAAATGAGGTCATTTTAAACTTATATAGACTCCAAAGTACTATCATAATCATATATGGCAAGATATTATTCATACATGAGAGTTATATAACACTTATATATCCTTTTAAACCTCAGTGTTACTCATACATGGACTTTGGAACATCAAATTAATCTTACATATATATAGATCATTCATTCACATGTAGTTCAAAATTTTATATACTCATATGTTTCTTGTCGATTTCCTAGACACCATCCTTCTCACCACTTCTCTAACAACTCCATCCACCTCAATTAATCTAAAAAACTTTCTCAAACACATCAAATACTTGTCAAATTCTATTCAATAGTAAAGTCATTTTATAATTCTAGGGGTTTCTCGGTAAGGATATCATAAATAATGATAAATTATTTATATTAAAATTGTTTAGATGTCATGTAAACTAATAAATTGAAATTAAATGTAATAATTATGTATGTATATATATATTCTAGAGGATAATATAATTTTGTTTATATATATATGTATGAACCTAAGTATTTTTCTCCATGTAATAATGATTAAAAATATCTCACTGACTAATGTCAAGATTCATATATAAAAAATTTGAATAATACTATATGCTTAAAGATGTTAGTTGAATGATTGATACACATATATTTTATGTAGTTAAATGAAGATGTATAAGGTGTTACATGTTGATGTAATATACTATTTGACAAGATCAATAGCATAACAATTACATATGATCTGTCAAATAGAATATTTTATTATGATATAGTAGTGCTAATTGTAATATATCTAGTTTTTATAATATATGTGTGTTAATGTTATGTGTATGATTTAAAACAAGAAAAGTTTCCAATATATCGTGATTATACACTTAGATGAAATTTTCATATTCTCATTCATTCTTGAGTGTTGTGTTTCTTAAAATCGAAATGATATGATATATAACTTTTAATTTGATCCTTGTTACACCCAATCACTATAATGAGTCATCCAACGTGGTGAACAAGGGTGTGTGAGGCACCCCAGACCCATAATCTTTGGTTCAATGTAAAAAAACTTTCTTTAAACACTAGATTTGAAACAATGTGAGATGAACCAAGATAACGATGCATATATTTCATATCATTTTCTTATCCTAAACACTAAAACTCAAAATAATCTCACAACTTAAATAATGATAGGTCTAGTTTATTTATGGAATAGTTACATAAGGAACTATTTTTATAATATATTTGAAAATTTCTCCATAATTAAGCTACACTAGATTCATTTATAATCTTATCACAAGTTATACTCATCTTCGTAATCAATGGAATGGAAACATAAGAAAGAGGTGAGATAAAACTCTTTGTGAGGGAAGAATTTTAACTATTCCATTATTGTTAAGATAATAAGAACATGAGAAATCATTTGTAGGGCAGAAATGATTTAATAAAAATAAAAGGGAACAATAATAGTTGTCTTAATTCATGATAGTGGAATATGAAATCTCAAATGAAAGAACATATACCTTTTCATAAGAGAATGAGATAAGAATGGAAATATGGTATAAGTTAATAATATCATAATTTCATGGAATTATAAATATATGGGAATGTAATAAAACTTTATATCATAAGAATAAGTCCCGAATCATAGCCAAGACAATATATCATTGTGTTCTTAGGCTAACTACTCAAGAACAATACATGGTATCCCATTAGATGAAAAAATTACCCAATTAAATGGAGAGCTATCAGAGAAAAACTTCATATTTATATCATTTATATTCATATATCTTACAAAAGAAAAAAATAAACCATATAGAAATCATTATAATAAAAAACCCATGAGTATTAATTGTGTCTCATAATCACATCTCAAGGCATAACTTAAGGCTATATCATAAAGATTCCCAAGAAAAAATAGAATTAAATTATTTTTTAGGTTTTATTTGATAAATAAAGATAGGTATTTAACATTTAGTTAAAATTTTGAAAAATTAATGAGAAATATTGGATAAATAAGTATAAATTTAAGGAACTTAGGAGATACTTTTTGAAATCTGTAAAGGAAATTTTAAGGATTGAAGGTGATTACTATTTTCATTTAGACCATAACTAAACTATGAGGGTTATATATAAAAAAATAATGGATTTTCAAATATATAAATGGTTATTATAAATTTATGGTGGTGGAACCTGACATTAAATTTGAAATTAGTAAGTTCCCCTAAATTGTGTTGGGAAGTTCCCTTCAACTAGGGTAACATTAAACAAAGAATCATGAAGGGAACATAAAATATGTTTTATCCCCAAAAATTAAAGGTAAATAAATATTGGTATATGTGAAATGAAGATATATATAATATGGATCAATTATATGTGAATAATATATAGAAATAGGGATAAAAAGAATAAGAATGAATACCCTAAAAGTAATGAGTTTGAAGACACCTTTTTGTATTTTAAAATACATTTTTTGGCACCCATGACATTAAAAGTAAAACAAAAAATTCACTTAAAATTTTATAAATACAAATATTATGATATTATGATATAAAACATATTTTTTTCCAAAAAGAAAAGTAGAACATTGATGGGAAGGTAAAATATGGACATAGAGAATAAGAAAGCATTAGAAAAGGCATGCATTAAACCTACCAATGACATAAATTTAACGATGAAATAAACCCATGAAGAAGTATTTATGTAAAGTATAAATTTATCCAAATGGAATAAAGGAGTCACCTTATAGAATATAGACCTATCAGAATGAGGAACTCAGGAATGTATAGCCATGAAATATATACTAAGACCTAAATAGAAAGAAAATTGTGTCAACAAACAACTTAGGAATTTATTATCACTCTAATAAAAACCATAAAGATAGAACATTATATGTATTTTTAAATACCTTAGGATTCAACAATATTATGATAAAAATAAAAATAATAGAAATATTGACATCATAAAAATGAAATAAGTGGTGAATAAAAATCATATCTTAATGAATCTAAATTGGGAAACATAAACTATTAGCTTATTTTTTTATTCAATATGAGTTACTGCCTAAAATCCAATATAAAAAATTAGGTTTCATAAATAATTTATTAGAAAAAAATTTCATCTATATTTCACTTTATATGGCCCATTTATTATTTATTTATTATAAATTTATTACTTAATTTGGTTACTTGTGGTTGTTCAATCCTTTTTTTCATAAATCATTCGGTATGTCAACCATTGTAAAATGTGTGGAAAAATAAATTCAGAATTTATTGAATTTTGGAGGTGAATTTATTTTATTATTATTTTAGAAAAAAAATTATACAATTTCATAGGCTTTCAATAGTTGACTCGAATTATGAATTGTTCATTAATATGATTATTTTTTGGTAGTTTGGTTTACATTGAATGTTTATTGTTGAAATCACTTTTATAATGAATGATATTATAAGTATGTAATATTACTAGTCTAATAAATATTATTTTAAAAAAATAAACATATTTTTAATTCCATACATATTAAGAGGTGGTAAAAAATATAACACATCGTATATGGGGTGTGTAGCCTGCATGTTCACATAATGACATATTCAGTTTTCAAATGGTTTAGGAGGGAGGTAGAAAATGGATATACATATAATATATTATCATTTCATCATATTAATAATAATTTCAATGATTTGTTATATTTTATTGGGTATTAGATGAAATTAGTCAATAGAGCTTGGTTAAGAGCATTACTTATCCCTTTGGATGATCTCCCTTGGGTAACACCTTAGGGTTCCATATCTTGGTATTTAGGAAAGAGAAAGGCTTTAAATATAATTGGACCGGGTTAAAGAGTGTCTACAAAATATGTTTTTTAAAATAAATTCTTTATAATGAGTGGTGAAATTGTGTGGTGGTGATCTCCTTTTATAGGTAAGGGAATGACATTCTTATAAATATTAACTTTTAATATAAAGAGGGCGCATTTTTATTATTCCATGTAAACCCAAAGTGAACAATAATGGATTGAGGGACGTGGTATGATCAAAAAAACCTCAAAAACTCATTTTAAATCTTATTTTAAACATTATTTTTTTTATTTAATCTTATATTTGTTTAATTTTACCATTATTTGTATTTAAAGAGTAAAGTAATTTTTAACATTATAAAAAAATTTAATGTCTAAAAATACAATGGGTCTTATTAAATTATTGGACCTTAATGATTCTAAATATTAAATGAATTTTATAAAATTAAATTTCTATATATAATAAAAATTAATATCAAAATTAGCATACACAATGTGTCAAAAACCTTTTAAAATTTTTTTTTTTAGGCATAAGTTTTATGTTTAGAGAAAAAAATCATTTTTTTTATTTTATAGACATTAATTTCTTTATCATAACAACTACTATTGTTATTTTAATTTAAAACAAATCCAATACCTAATTTCACATAGTGGTAGTTTAATTAGTTAAATAAAACTAAAAAAAATTCATTTGAAAAATATTGCTTAATTTTAAAAATGTTAAACATGTGTTATTTTGTTGTGTCTTGAGATTTTCATATATAAATATTGCATTTATTTAGACGAATATTCAACACATAACAATACAATCTGTGCCAGAAACATACAGGTTTAGAGTCATTGGTGACTAGATATAAAATCATCTTATTTTATAAAATATCTTCAACATCTCCCATAAACATCTTCCCTCATAGTACACTTTATAAGCATACCATACTAAAACTATTCTCCATAACTTAGGGAAATGAAGCATAAGAAAAGGGTGTGATCAAATGCTCTGTATGTGTAAACATATGAGATATCAATCAATGATCATGTGAAAGAATAGGATAAGAATAATGGTATAATATTATGACCATAAATTACATAGTTCATATACAATTTGACAAATATCATGAACATGAGTTATGAAATAATCCATTATCATTCCAAAATACATTAATCATAAGAAAGAGAAATCATCATAATTCAATCCTGAACAATAAGTTCATTTTATAATTTTTTTTGGAACCATAATAAATATAGAAACAATTTCATATGTCATGATTAAACCCCAAGACCATTATATCGTGCATCAACACCTATACTCCATAGTGGATCAATCATATCGACATGTTTTTTACAACAGATTAAATGCATCGGCATGTTTCCAATAATTATCTCATGAGATATAATACTTTAACAAACAATTTTGAGATATACATAGGTCCCACCCATCATATAATTAAAATTATATATATTTTTTCCAAATAATTATAAAACATTTATTATATTAGTACCTAAGAAAATAAATGGGTTTTATAAACACTTTATCATATCCTAACCCACAGAAATGGGTTTCATAAATTTTTTTCATCAGAGTCATAATCAATCCAAAGAAAAAATTATTATGGTATCATTTCATGATAACCCTAGATAATCATAATTAAAATCATGGAATGTGGTCATTGATTAATAGAGAAACCAAAAAAGGTAATTAAAACCTTCTTGAGGAAAATACTGTTTGAAATTTTAAATTCACTTTTCAAAATCTAAAAATTGGACTCAAAATAATGAAACCATTTTATTTGAAAATAAACATGTAAATTTGTAAAATAATATTTAAATTACTGAGGCAACATGATGGAAAAAAAATTTATTCGTGTTGTATAAGTTAAAACAAAATCATTTTGTACTTTTTTTCATAAAATCACAATGCACTACGTTTGCAAAAAGATAAAAATATTCCTTTAATTTTTTTTAAAAGTCAAACTTGGAGAAAATTGATTTTAAAAATAATAATTGAATATTATAAAATTTATTTAATTTTTTTACAATACATGGATTTGGAAGAAAAATATTCCCTACTTGTGACATAAACATAAACAATCCTTAGTATTGCTGAGATTGTGACATAAAACCCTTACCTCAAGTCTTCACTTTACCCATTCATGTATAAAACTACAATAAAATAAATATGTATTTACTTTAAATTTATTCCATTATGATATTAATATCTATCATTCCATGTATGATTTATTTATGTTGTTTTATCACTCATTTATTAATCATTTTTTATTAAAATAACTTTTCTATGTGATAACTTCTTCATTTTCAAAGAAAGTTTCAATTTGGTAGTCCATGTCCTTATATTTTGATCATTGTTCCATCACCTATAGAATTTTAATCATTGTATAAACATCATATATATTCATTATATACATATTTATAATCCTTTATAAAAAATTAGAGATAGAAAAGTGAATTACACCATTCATGGGGATGGTAGACCATACGTACTCATAAACATTGTTTCTATTTTTTGAATGATGGAATGAAAGAAAGGTAAATATTAAAACACCTTTATAGAATAATTTTATATTTTTATATATCATATCTTTTCATTAAATATATCATTATTATCATCTATGTAAAATGAAAACTAGAAATGTATCACATCACATCATGGAGGTGGTAGTCCAAACATATGCACAAACGAAGCAATCATTTTCTAGTGGTTTGTAAAGAAAGAAGGTACACATTATATTAAAATTATAGAAGATTTATTATGAAAATATTATTATATATGAACATTAAACCCATCATAATAACTTTTGAAACCCATAATTTTGTGATATTCACATTGTTTTTAAAGATTTCATATGTGTGAAGACTATAAAAAAGTATTCATATGCTTTGCACCAAGGGATGGAACCCTTTAAGAATGGTCTTGGTATTGGATGTAAAATAATACACTTTGTTGGACCTTATTCATATGTAGAGATATTACCACCCTTATCCAAAAATTTAACCAATCGCATGTCCATTTAGACCAAGGCTTGACCACATGCCCATGTGGGACTGAAGTCGACCATGCTTAGTAGGAGCTAGCCAAAGCTAGAAAGGTGATAGAGGAATAGTTTCCATAGGGAGTGCATGGTCCCCTCCGTAATCTGTAGAGCCTGTGAGACCAATGTTATGCATAGAGTAGGCTAAGATCCCACAGGGTCGAAGCCTAGGTGGTGGTGTGTGTAGGTGGTATGGGTGTGAAACCCCATTACCGGCTCGACCATACATTAGTCATGAATTTTATGATATACTGGAAGGATGTGACAAAAAAATTTGGATGTCGGACACATAATCCACAATTACTATTCACACATGATTAAAAAGACGAATATTATGCATGTTGTTTGATCAATGAGATATTGGTCATCAATTTGAATCACACATTCCTACATTGTGTATATTTGAAATGATCTAATCCCGCACATCATGAATCCTTTGTCTTCAACCTTCTTCTCATTCGTTCAACTACCTCTCTCTTGTGCCAATAGTTCTACATCATGAAACATGTCTGATTCTGGCTCGAAATCACTTATATATCCAGTCCTTCATTGATAACCAAATGAGCCTAAGACAAAAATTATGGATTTCTCTATGTCCATCATCCTACATTATAATTATATTCATGCTGTGATGTGAATGCCATCACAAGAACCAATAATTTCTCAAGAACTCCCACCAAGCTATGAATCCATCATGGGATCATCCTTTGATCAGATGGTCGAAGAGAAGATAGTAACTGAAATCGTTACATGATGTTTATGATAGTGTGACCCAAACACATTTTACCTGATCATTTGATTGAATTAAATTGTATTTATCATGATCTATCACATATATCTTCATGATCAATGTCATGATCATGCGATGAAGAACAAGACATTACAATAGGCCCTTGAAAATTGTCCAGAAGCTCACCGCATGACAACTCAAGATCATGTGACGATGCATTAGTTTTCCAACAAAGATTCCATTGCAAGAAAGGTATCATGTGATCATGATAAATCCATCGTATGAAGGAATGAAGATCATGTGAAGTTGTCTTATGGTTTTTTGTTGTCGATCTGATAAAATCCTCCATTGCCTTTACCAACACATGTGGCTTCCTCCCTGTGAAAATAAGCACCAACTTCAGCAGACCTTGTCCAATAAATAACAATATTCCTTGTGAAAAACACACAGGAGGAGAGGATAGGGAGTAGCAGAGAAGAAAAGTGAAGGAATAGAGCACAACAATGATCATCCTTAGAGAACCTCCTCAGGTGATTATGAAAACCTACCACATGATATTTTGATGATCAGTAGATCACATGGTGATATGAGAATCATGTGATTCCAGGTTCATACAAGGTATTCATGTGATCGCGTAATGCCCCATTGGGTTCATGACTTCACCAAGAAGAACCTTTTTCCAGACTTTTAATCCTGATGTGCACCTCATGTGCATGATTTTAAGGCCTCTTAAAAGACCCCCTTCAGGTCATGCAATCAAATGAATAATAGAACATCATGTGATGTAATGTCATGGGTTCCTACTACAACTATGTTTCCATACAAAGTTATTAGTCAAGAAGGAACCCCCCCCCCCCCGATCACACAAGATGTTGTTGTCATGATGCTGAAAACCCTATGGTCTCACGATATTGGCATGCATCCCCAAACATGCCCTCCTCAACATGAATTTCCCTTCAGCATACCCCATTGGTTTCATAAAGGACTCATGCACCTACGATCATGAAGCTTTAATCCATTACATGGATACCATATACAACCCCCTTGACATAAGTCATGAACCCTTCCCCATCATATAATGGTTAACCTCAATCATATATGTCTAGGATTTGTTTCAAAACCCGCATGCATGACTACATAAACTCCCTAAAAACCTCTTTTATGTCATATGATTCACATGAATAAGGGACCTTCATGTGAGGAATTCATACATAGTTCCCCTAAATGAGTATATGGATTTGATGCACATGAGGACTCTTTGGAAATCCCTCACATTTTCACAAAGAACCTTGGAGGTGAAGCTGGGGAATGAACCCACTATCCATGCACTCCCAATTTATGGGGATAATATCCATATGAACTTAAGTCCTGGTCCCTTTGGTAATTCACATAAACACTTGGATGGGAGAAAGATCATAGACATGTTTGCGAGACCCTGCCACATGGTTAATTTAAGTTCATGTGATCTAAATGTTCTTTACTAATCTCACGATGTCTTTGGATAGCCTTGGACATGTCGCGTTGACCGAAAGACATGATTTGGATAAATCAGGTTGATATCATGATAGTTGATTGACATGTCACCATTATCATATGACATCCTGAGGACAATTCATTTCAATCATGTGAGTCACCTTGGAATTATTTTCCTTGATTATATGAATATATCTTAGACAATTCACTTAGATCATGTGAAGGAATCTTTTGACATGTTGGCAAGACAAGTTAGTTCGATCATGCAATAGAGTATGGTCATGTTTTCATAGATCATGTGAAAGACTTTGGACATTTCCTTTTTGATTATGTGAATAATTTTGTACATTTATACTTCACTGATATAAATAAATTTAAGATATATCAATTGATCTGGAATAAACCCATGGACATGATTGTCATGTCACGCTAATCCCCCCAACAAGTCCAACATACAATCAAGGTGTGTTTATAAAATAGCCAAGACATGCCATGAAGATCCTATAGGATATTTCAACCTTGTTTGCAAGACCCACTTTGACTCATTCCATATGGACCCTGGCAAGGAACCTTCAGTAGTATTCCCCTAATGGGATAGTGTTACGCACTCATCCGACCCAATTTGAATCATTATCTATTGAAACCCCATAAATTCATGCCAAACATATCCAAAATACCTTTCATGTCCATCATCATCACTCTTTAATGTGTCAGAAGATAAATAATGAGTATGAAAAATGGAAACATCAGTTTGTAAGCCTCGTCTTACAAAACTATGATGACTCTGATTCCTGCAATAACTAGGGAATTTAGGATTCCATCATAATTCTTGAGCTCCAATGGGAATCCATCCTAGAGTAAGCACCTATCATTCCTAAAACATCGAGGATAACAATAATGTATATGAGCATGATCACCCACCTTAGCACATCAACAGCTTTAGGGATGACTGAACTATGAGAACTCTGATTCCCACAATAATCGGGATATAGAGGACAACTTTTTAAAGTCTGAGATACATAACACATCCTCTATGATATAGGTAATGGTACATCTCAAATAAAAACTTAAATTTTTATCCTTGTATGAATATTCTCTTAGGTAATATATTTAATATTATTTTACGTCATGTTTCCCACCTCAATCATGAATCACTTGGGCTAAGAGACTAGTGATTATTTTTATGATAATACGATAATAATTACCCAAGTTGGGGTCATGATTGGTATGTAAGATTTATTACATCTGATATATTCTCAAAGGGTCATGCTCTTGATGAAGTAATCTAGGGCATTCTTATATGCCTAAATGCCACCTAGGGCCTCTATTTTTGTATGTATCACAATACATATTCCCATTATAAAATTTATGTAGAATCTAATTCCAGAATAAAATAGAATACATAGGTTGCCTCACTAAGATCTGATCATAATATTTATATCCTTAATTCAAAAAGTTAAACTAAATGGATGGGTCTAGCCACATGACCTTAAACAATGTCATATGAACTACGTGGGTTTTGATTCCTATTTTCACAAGATATATAGTATGTTGTTTAGTGGTTCATTCACATTTCCAAGATACCAACTGCTCCCCTAGATGAAAAAAACTCTATAATTCTTGAATATGGCCATAAATTAAAGAATCATAAATAAATAAGAGAGTGACATAGATCTTGTGACATGCATTAAGTAATTCTAATAAATACATGTTTTTAATCAACTCATTTACATTGGGAAAACTGGTACCATATTAGATCTTGGGAAGGATTTCATGAACACATATTAAATCTATAAGAGAGTCTTGGAGTCTTCAATAATTCCCCCTAAATGGTGCGATGAGGAAAACCTCCCATCTTCTCGACCAATGTGAGAATCTAAGCATTGTTGTGCTTGAAACACTAAAGGACTGCCTAACATTGGAAAGAAGTTTTGTTCCTAGTTATGAATGAGGGAACTATTTGAGTTTCTAGGGTAGACTAATGAAATGGTAAAACCTAATGTGAGTGATTGAGAAAGGTTTTGAAACCCCCCACAATCAAACCATCAAGCCTAATCACATACATTTCTTTTCCCAATAATACAAAATTGTGAACCCTACATGACATTATTTAACAATGGAATCCTTTTCACGAGTTAAAAAGGGTTTATTTTTCAGTTCCTATTAGGCCAAGTTTTACTATACTGTTTTCACAATAAAATTATGAACCCAAAACTTTTCATTTTACTCCACTAAACCTTACATAAAAAGAAGGGACCACCTCTTTATCATTAAAACTGTGAAATTTATTGATAAAAAATGAATTATTATATATAAAGCTACACTAATATGATATATTATTACCTCTTAATGATTTTATAGATTCCTTACAATATATATTCCCTCATAAAATGTTTAAATGGATTCTGAGATCGTCACACAAGCTGCTTTGGATTTGAGTCCCCAATATACACTGCCACCAACAGAACACTCCCAGTACTAGTTGGTGAACATATTCATCTGATAGTACCACATAAATAGTTCCATCATGAATCTTAAATTAGCACATGAAATAATTTAGAGGATGAGTTCCAATTTTCCATCTTTCACATGATATTCCACAAAAGATAAAGTGTCCCTTATTACCGCATTCAACTGCTTTGGAAGCCTATCCCTAGAGTAAAAAAGAATAACTTCCATCCCCTAGGGAGTTGGATGAGAACAATCATCATGTCAAACCAATCACTCATGAGATTGCTAGTTGGGATCCCAACTTTTTTATTCATCATCATCAAAATATTAATGTGTTTCCACAAGGATCAAATATGGAATTTGTTACTACACCAATTGTCCAAGTTGGGGTATCTATGAAGAGATCCCCACATGGGTATCCAAACAATGAAGCTTTAGAGAAGTCTTATATCTTCGAAATCTCAAATATTCCTAGGACCCACTAGGGTATCCTAACAATGTCCCCTAATCAATCTGAGATCATTATTACTTAGGATATTATGACTTTATCATGGCTATCCTTGGTAATTGTGGGGTCCCATGGAGTGCCCCAGTCCATAGGGATGGGGTATTTTTATCATATTCTACCTTGGTAATGTCTTAAACATGGGACATATGGCTCAAATGGTATCATGGTCATCCAACCCTCAAATGATATCATGGGAACTGACCGCTGAAATGGTATCATGGGCACTAACCACTCAAACATTATCATGGGAACCGACCCCTCAAACTATATCATAGACATCGAACCCTCAAATAGTATCATGGGCACCGACCCATCAAATGGTATCATGGGAATTTAACCCTAAAGGGTATCATGGGAACCAACCCCTCAAATGGAAAATGGGAACCAACCATTCAAATGGTGTTATGATAACCGACCCCTCAAATGGTATCATGGGTACCAACCCCTCAAACGAAATCATGGGAACTAAACCTTCAAATGATACCACAGGCACTATCCCCTTAAGGGGTACAATGAGAACTTACCCCTCAATTAGTACCATGGGTATTGACCCCTCAAATGGTAAAACGGGAACCAACCCCTTAAATAGTGTAGTGGGTACTGACCCCCCAAACGACATATCAGGCACTAACCTTCCAAACGAGATACTTCATTGAGGGGGAACGCCATCCCACTTATGTATTAGTCAATATGATATAAATCATATATAAATACTCTTCATCAGATTCGAATGAGAACATTCCTAAAAATTATAAACATATCATCCTATGATCACATGCTTCTTGGTAGGTAGGCCTACCTTTTTCCATTAGAACAGTAAAACAAAGGTTTACTGGTATCTTTCCGGCTTCCACAAAAAGTGCCACTAACCATGTTAGTATTTTATAGGGTATTGATAATAAACAATATGGCCGGTGGAAGTTGTGGATTTAGCCTCTGGGGTCCACATTCGAACTCTCGTCATCATCCACTCACACTACTACCGATATAATAAAGGGTGTTTTAATGGCTCCTACGAGCTGACACCTTGAAGGTGATAAGGCAATCTCTGTTGAAAAATGGATCACCCAACTCCATCAAGAGAATATGGAACTATAAGAAATAAATTTGGTAATAATCCTGAGATCTATACCTCAAAATGATGTACCATTACCTTCATATGGAATCCCTCCTTGTAGTGAAGTGCCCACGACCGCAGGGATGGGGACATTTCCATATCTGTCATCCCCTCATTTTGGGAAATATAGACATCATTCCACCTATATCCAGCCCAAAGGTCTAGGGTAATTTCCTTATTTTCTACCTCCTCATTAGGGATTTATTGGAAACCATCTTCCCTTAGATGTTTCCACAAAACCTCACGAAGAATCAGGATATTATTATATGTGAGAAACGTCTATGTCATCCAAACCCCAAATGGTTCAGAACTTGCCACTAGACCAATAAAGACCAGGAATCTTTACCTCGAGATCCAAACTCAACCATGCACCCACTCCAATGTAGGTATAGATAACATGTGGGAGAAGTATCATGAACACCCATCTCTTGAAGAAAGACAATAAAAAGAATATTCCTTCCAATCAAGACACGTTCCCAGGTATTTCAAGTATTCCATGGAAAATGGTTTGATAGAGCTCTCACAGATGATAATGCCAAGTGAGGCAAGGACGGTTGTCCATGATAATCATTTCCCCTACCATCAACATCTCTGGCACACAATAGAAGGTTTTTTCATTTAAATATTGCATTCAAGTATAGATGGATATGGGGACATCTGAACCACTAACACCTGATTCCATGCTCTAGTCATATGATCACTCTGAAAATGATACAGTAGTTGTGCAGTAGAGCATGGTCCACCTACCTCATAGGGATAAACAACCATCTTTCAATGCAGGATTGAACAAAACATATTCTTTCTAAACAAATAATTTTTCCACGTATTTTTAATGCACCATGGAAAATGGTTTGATGGAACTCTGAACAATAAGAAAAATGAAGGAGGCATGGTCGAAAGAATATAAAAACCATTTCCCCTACCATCATTGTATCGAGCACACAATAAAGAGATTATTTTCCTTTAAATATTTTTTGGAGATACATGTAGGTGTAGGATTGATAGAGCTGAATTATCCCAAAACTGATGCAATATGTATAAGAGTTACACAAGATCCAATAGAGGAGTAACTATCCTAATAAGTTATTACCTTAGTCCTTACTACAAGATATTAAACTACATTTTTTATTTCCTTAATGGAAGAAATTAAAATGCATGCCTATAATCCTTACCACGAGACATTAAACTGCATATACATCATCCTTACCAGAAGACATTAAACTGCATGGACATCTTCCTTACCACAAGGCACTAAACTACATGGCCACCATCTTTACTACAAGATGTTAAAATACTTGGACAATATTCGTACCATAAGGCGTTAAAATGTTCGATAATGTTTCTTACTGCAATACATTAAATTGCATGGCCATCATCTCTATTGATATACATTAAACTAAATAGTCATCATCCTAATCGCAAGACATTAATCTACATGACCATCGTCCTTAACAAAACATGTTAAACTACATGGATCACATCCTTACCACAAGGCATTAAACTTCAAGGACATCATCATTACCATATGACATTAAACAGCATGGCCGAAATCCTTGCAGAAAGACATTAAATTGCATAGTGATCATCCTTAATGTAAGAAATTAAACTGCATGGCCATCATCCTTACTACAAGAAATTAGAATGTAAAGCCAACTTCCATACCGTAAGAATTTAAACTGCATGGACGACTTCATTATCATATGGAATTAATTTGAGTGACCATCATCCTTACTACATGATTTTAAACTACATTGATGATGTCATTTCCAAACAACATTAAACTGCATGGGTTTTCTAGAACTATGCAGAACTTGATTCTCATTATAATGAGATATATAGAGAATCCTTGATCATATATCTTATCCCAGCCACCTATATTCATTCCTTTCCACAAAACATTAAACTACATGTCTGATGTCCATAACACATGACATTAAACTGCATGATTGATGTCTTTACCGCAAGATGTTAAACTACCCGGCTGATGTTATTTCCACATGACCTTAAACTACATGGGTTTTCTAGAACTATGTATGTATTGGTTTTCATTTCAATGACATATGTAGGGATTCCAAGATCCTATATCTGGGAACAATAACCTATATTAATCTTCTTACCTAGTGATGATAAACTGCACAAAACACATCATGGTCATAGGATGATAAACTTTGGAACATTTCAATCCTCAAGGAGACATCATCAGCATCAGGTGGAAATTAAATTTTCCAGAATCACTATAGATACAATACAATATTAATTTAAACTACATAAAAAAATCAATAATACCCCTTTGTTGCATGCTGAGGGTGTTCCATGACAGGTCACATCCCTAATAACTTAGATCTAGGCATCAAGGACACCTTGTCAAATGTAGAAATATGTAGATCAGATAGAACATGATCATACCCATATTTTTTCTAACAGATTCTACTATAATATTTGGGTGGAAAACATGGGGAAGGTATGAATCCATGTCCACATGCATTATGTCTATCAGTATATTCTGATGGCATAAAGAGCACTTGAGTGGGCATAAATACCCAGTTCAATCAAAGACATCGACAAAAATATCCTCCAAGTTGAGAGATTACATGCATATATTCTTATACACACCTTGTTGAAGTTACTATTCTTTGTCACAACAACAATGGACCTCTACTGGTATATTATAGTTATGATGCATGGATAGACATATATTCCCATCCTAATATCCAGATAAACACTACATTCTAATCTGTATGAACAAGTGGCTTCTCTAGATAAAGTGTGTATCCTTGATCCCACCCAAGTGGATTATAGCTATATTCTGGTAAAGGATACATTATAAGGACAAAGATCATATCCCTACTCTAATTGGGGCTCACCAGATAAGAGCACCACATGCCTTGAGATAGACTCGTATTCCCATCGCAAAATAATGTTAGAATTTTTCAATGGACCAAGACTAGGTTAATGTTCCCATTCTAGCTAGGGCTCACCAAGTGAGAGTGTCACATGACTCAGGACATGCTCATATCCTGGACGAAAGAAGACCAATACCATACTCCCAAGGCCCGAGATCAGGATCAGACCCCCGTTCTGGATGAGGATCACCATGTAAGAGTACAATATGACTTAGGAAAAGCCCATATTCCTTTCAACAAAGAAACTCAAAATATCCCAATATCTTATAGGAGGAGTCTCATATCCCTTATTCCATTCTGAATGTCCATCAACATATTCTGACAAGGAATGAATATTTGTACTAGGATCATATTCTCATTCTTACTCAGTCTCACCAAGTGAAAGTGGAACATGCCTTGAGAATAAATCATATTCATATCATAGAAGCTCATTGAATTACTCCAAAAGATTCATTGAAGTAGGATAATATTCTCACAGCACAAGATGTTTATCAATGGATTCGGGTAGCCTTCATAGAGGAGGCCTGTATCCTTGCTCAACCCCAAAATTCAGGATGACATATTCTGGCCATGATATAGAGTGAGGATCATACCCATGGACTTCTCAATGCCAAGTTTACTTGAGGGTTTTCAAGACACATTATCAAAAACCAAAGGGTATATAAACTCTTAATAAAATTTATAAGATGATCATTACTGTGATAGTCTTCCTCGTGGTAGTATGGAGATGTATCACATGGTCTCCACTCCAGACATCCATTGTGGCCAACCTCCCCATGGTGATATCTTCCACAAACAGGGAAACCATCCCCTGTCTTAGTAACCTTCATATAGAGTGGAAATCAAAAATATCACACACCTCTATATAGAGAGGTGATCAAAAATATCTGGATCCTTTCAATTGAAAGGGGCTCACAATACTGGGGTTAACCGTATATAGTGCCCCATCAACCATCAAAAACACTTCACCATGGTCAGAATGAAACCTAGAGAGTCAACCTATGTGGTATGATTCAGGTAAATACATATAAAATTGATGAATAAGAGGACAATATATATATATATATATATATATATATATATATATATATGGAGGGTTTGAGATGAAAGTAACCTCCCCAACATGCCCTGAACCATTGCCACATGCAATTACGAAATCCCAAACTCGTCAAAAAGGGAGTGCTGGAGTTTATCCTAACCACATGATTCTAAACAGTTGGGAGTTATTCCAAACCACATGACACAAAATTATATAGATTTCATCCTAACCACATAATGTTAACCTATAAATAGTTCTTTTTAACCATATTATGTTAAACTACATAGAGTTCATCATAACCGGATGACATTAAACTATACAAAGTTTGTCCTAACCAGATGATGTTAAAATGTATGGAGTTCATCCTAACCATGTGACCTTAAACTGTATGGTTTTCATCCTAACCACATGACTTTAAACTATAAGAATTTCTTCCTAACCATGTGATGCTAAACTATATATAGTTCTTCCTTACAACATGATATTAAACTATATGGAATTCATCCTAATGATATGACGTTAAACTATGAAAAGTTCATCCTAACCATGAGACGTTAAACCGTACAGAACATGTCCTGATCACATGACATTAAACTATATAGATCAAGCCCTAGAAGTAAGACCTTAATGTGTATAATGTCTCACATCATGACCACATTATGTTAAATTGTATGTCGTTGTCCTAGGTGCCCCAGTCAAAAGACATTAAAATGCGCATGCATTACATGACCACATGATGCTAAAGTGTATAGAGCACATTCTCACCACATGATGTTTAATTGCATGAGTGTTTTCCTCACTACATGATGTTAAATGACGTAAGTAGAACCATATCACTAATGACTTACCACACACGAGCAAAAGACGGCGGGTTGGTCACCTTCTCTGCGCGAGGCCGAAGCCGAGGAGCCTGGCGCGAGGATCCCTCAACCCTCCATAGCCAGGCTATTTTTTGTGTCGATGATTATCTACAGGTTTCTTTCTATGCTTCCTCGAAGGGTGGTTCGATGTTTTCCTCAATTCCTAGTTCCAAATCGGATTGTAAAGTAAAATCAAAAGGGAAGAGGAAGAATTCAAACAAGTGGTATTTTAATGATTAGGGTTCTATCATCTACGTGTGGCAACTTCCTCTTTCGGGGAAATTGTTACTCTAGTGGTAAACCCAGCACTACATATCCAATTCGAGGTCTAACGCGCAAAACAGAAGAAGATTGTGGCAGAAAACAGTACAGGAATGTTGAGCATTTGAAAAAGGTTGCGCAAGAAGTTTGTAGAATCACTCGATACCGACCCAAGTGGGAGGAAACGCTGCTTTCCGATTTCCCTTCGTTTAATTTTTCCGATCCCGACTTTCTTAGGGAGTTTTTAAAGCTCCAAAGCAATGCGTTTCTCTCTCTCAGATTCTTGCTTTGGCTTAGCTCTAGAAATGGGCTTTCGTCTGACCTGTCCCCCTGTAATGCACTTTTTCATGAGCTCCTGAAGGCCAACGCTTCTGCTGCGGCTAAAAAATTTCTCAATTCCACCAATTTCAGCCCGAGCACTGCTTCTCTAGAGCGTTATATCCGATGCCTTTTTAGGGATGGGTTGATTCCTGAAGGTATGGATGCCTTTGATAAGTTGATTGGTACAGGATATTGCCCATCGGTGAAAACTTGGAATTCTGCACTATTTTGTTCTCTCAGGTTTGGAAGGACAGATTTTGTTTGGAAAGTATATGAGGGAATGATGGATTTTGGCGTTGCAGGGGACGTGGACACCACTGGATACGTTATTCAAGCCTTATGTCAGGCTAACAAGGTTGAAAAAGCTTATGAACTTCTCAAACAGATTATAGATGATGGGGTTGTTCCTAGCCGTTTTGCTTTTACCAAATTAATGTCCGGGTGTTTCAAGGAAAAGTTTTCTGGAAGAGTATCTGATCTCCTTCACTTGATGATAAAAAACAACCGCACTCCAAATATCCATACTTACCATGAAGTCATCCTCGGTCTTTTTAATAATGGAAAACGAGATGAAGGCATTCAGATTTTCTATGATATTAAGGATAAGGGTTACACTCCGGATATAGTCATGTATACAACAGTAATTCGTGTTCTTTGCAGGATGAAGCGGATTAAGGAGGCTAGAAAGTTGTGGTATGATATGATTCAGAAGGGGATCATCCCAAATCAGCACACCTACCATGCTCTCATCCAGGGATATTGTAAGATTGGCGATCTTGATCAGGCTTGGAAACTGCATAGGGAGATGTGTGATCGAGGTTATAAGGAGACGCTAGTGAGTTGCAACACAATGATTAAGGGACTTTGTTTGAACAAAAGGACAACAGAAGCTCGTGCTGTGTTTGATGAAATGACCCACAAAGGTATTGCTTGTGATGTGTCTACTTATAACATGCTGATTTGCGGTTTTTGTATAGAAGGGAGAGTAGTTGAAAGCATAAGCCTTTTGGAGGAACTCATGCGGCAGGGCTTACGCCCAACGCCCAACTCTTACACCCACATCATTTTGAAACTTTGTGAGGTGGGAAATGTGCAAAAAGCAAAGGAGCTGTGGAACGACATGCGGGCTAGGGGTCTTGAACCTGCTAGTTGTGCTTGTGATTTTATCATTACTGGATTGTGCAGGATAGGATATGCTGCTGAGGGGATGGAATGGTTGGCAGAAATGTTGAGAAGTAGGCTCAGGCCACAGAAAAATACCTTTGAGGGCTTGATTTTTTTCCGTTCACAAAGTGATATGCTGGATGATGCGTTGCTTGTTTTAGACACGATGCTCAAGATAGGTTATTCACTACAGTATTCTGTTTGCCATTCTCTAATCAGTAGACTGTGTGAAGGCAGCTCATTGATTATCAAGACGAGTTTGGAGGACATCCTGCAAGCAAATTCTAGTTATGAGCTATGAAAGAAAGCTATCGCCTCATCATCTTCTCATTATTCCCGTCTATGGAAAAATGTTGATTGTTTTGGTGTTATATGAGGAATGATGCCCCACCGTTGGTGGTGGGGTGGTAAGGGCTTGGAGGGGTGAGGGGCAAGTCGCGGGGTTAAGTCTCCGGGCTTGCGATTTACATGTATTTTTCTTCATTGTGTGTGTGCCGCTTTCGCGGTTGTACCCAAAATTTATGAGGGATGATTGTCCTTTGTGCAGCAGAAGCTTGTGGTGGAAGGTTTTACAGGTTTTATTCATATATATCATCCTGACACTGTTGTGGTGAGGCGTTGTAGGGTGGTGAGAAGCAGATTTGCCGAGCGGACAACAATGTCTTTGTTTTTATTTTTTTTATTAGTTTCCCTTGGATTTTCAGGGCATGCCAAACGTGATTTCAATTCCATTTCCTATTCCCTCCCTTGTTTCAAAAAAAAAAAAAAAAAACACCCGAGCAAAATCTGTGTGAAAGAAAGATGAAATTCCCCTATCTATGTGTGAGGTTTAGATACACAAAAAGAATATCGTTACCCAAGAACAATGTTTGTCTTGATTAATTCCATTGTAAGATAATTAGTGATTCCTAGAACACTATTATTGGTCCCACCTACAATATTCCTTTTTTTTCACATTGGGTGATCCTCATCCTTACCGCATGACGTTAAACTGCACGATAGATTTCCTTTTTGAATGAAATTAAACTACATGGGTTTTATAAAACTATGTATAGATTTATTTTTATTTTCAATGAGATTCATAGGGTATCCTCAATCATGTATCTTTTTATAACCAAAACCAATACAAAATGAACCTTATCCATGCTTTAGTTTCCTCTACATGCCGAGAGGAACCCTAAATGTTCTTAGTTTCTCACACCGAGCATAGCTCACGTGAGCTTATGAACTTAGATAGTGGATTCCCTATAAAATCTCATATTATATTTTGATAGGTTCATTGTCATTCTATATTAAAGACCAAAAATACAAAACATAATTCCTCACCAAATGGAGTTAAACTGCTTGTTGATGTCCTTTTCATGACATGAAACTCCACATTTCTATGGACCTCGCTTGAGAGGGCCACTATTGTTGGTGATGGTCTCCTAAAAAACCTACATTCATGAGCTAAGTACAAGTTTATTCATATTATTATGGGATACATAATGATTCTAGATTTCCATCCCTGGGTCCAGCCATAATATCCCTTTTCACATTAGGAGGCCTACATCTTTACTGCATGATATTAAACTACACGGTTCCTCAATAACTATGTGTGACTGGATTCCTATCATCAAAGGTTATATAGTGACACATGGATCTCTATTCCTGAGCCTAGCTAAAACAATCAACAGATACAGTGTCCACCTCTATATATGAGTCAGACCTGTATAGAGATTTTCCCATGAAAGAATTTTCTATGGCTTGATTCATACTATCACAGGATACATAGTGATGCATGGATATTCAACCCTGGGCTTAGCTAAAACAACCAATAAAAAAATTCACCACAAATTCAAAGGGGTGATCCTTACAAGAAATTTTTTCATATGTACGATTCAGGTATATGTACATCATTCTTGTGCATATAATATATCTTGCACAATTTTTGAGGTCGGTTCCCATGTACTGACCTCTTGACATTAAATTGCACAGAAAATGTATAGGTCACATTACATTAAAAATAATCCACAAAAATGTGCATATCGCATGATGCTAAACTACAGGGAAAATTTTCATACTGTAAGATGTTAAACTATATTGAATCAATTATGTTCCCACTACATGACAATACAATGTTCAGGTCATCACCTATTATCATTTCTTATCAATTGAAGACAAGAGACTTACCCTGTTCGACCAGAGTATGGGGTGTTTCTGCCATGTTTTAAGCACCTCGTTCCATATACCACACTTTATGTCTTGATTACCTCATCTTTCCACAAACCTTTCAACTCCCTGTGAAAGGAAATATATCTCTCGGCATGATGATGCTTTTGATGAATAAGGTCATAGACCTACCAACTAGAGAAATCATGTATCTATTAGGAGGGATTTCTATCCCCATGAGCCTAACATCACCATGGAAGAACTCATCACCTGAGGGAATTATGGGTCATCCAATACAGGATTGTCACATTTCATTACTCATGAACCAATAACCATGAGCTACAATTTACAAAAATTTCATCTCTCTCTTAAAAGGAATATAGAGTTTTCTTGACCTTGGGTATCCAAAATAGGTTCTTATGTAACATATACCTCATGTTTGGTCCATGTGCGTCATGACCTTAAACTAACTACACTTTGGTCAAAGATGTACCACCGTAGACTCTAGCCTATAATAGTCCAAATAGCAAGACTACAAAAAACTAGTGATAGAAACACAAAACTTCTTAGGTTGAAACCCTGCAAATGGAAGCCTAAGAAAAATTCACGTCTTCTACCACTAAACACTTCTTCTCTAGAGTTTAGGAAAAAATTATGGTGCAAAAAAATAAGGCATAAACATCATGGGTTCTACTTTATTGACCTAGTAAAATCCAAGTTTTCTTAATAGACCCCTAGTCTAGGAAAAATTTAGAGTAATGGTTTGTCACATCTCCTTATCTCAATAACATGTTAACTAGGAAGTGACACAACTTTTAGTGTACTCAAAACCTTCTTTAATATTAAATTTTACATAAATCAAACTTCATTATTTGAGCATCTTGGGTTGTCATAGACCTTTAATGTCCCTTGAAAAGTAAAAGAGGTCTCTCAGTCTGGCCATTCTATTGATACAGAAGGTCTTAGACCCACCGACCAAAGACATATTAGCCTAGTATAAAAGTATTTCTAGTTATTGTGAGCCTAATGTCACCATGGAAGAACCCAGTACCTAAGGTTGTTCTAGGTTATTCCCAGCATGTTTTTCTCAAACCATCCTCGCAACTTAAGTACTTTGTACCATGATTTACAATTACCTTAATAATATAATTCAAGCAGATTCGACATCCTCGATGTTATGAAACCATGTATTATACCCTTTCTCAAAGTAAGAATGTGATACTCCATTAACAAACCTTTTTAAGGCCCACACCTCAAGATTCAAAACCACAAGGCATAGGACTCGATCATCACATTAAGAGCTAAATTTACCATGGATGTGATATCCCTTCCTAGATACATTTTCTTCCATACCCAACCTCATTGGTTAGATTCTTGTGTCTCTGTAAATCTTCCATGGCCCTAGGAAAAGAGTGGGGTATCCACTCTACTTGTACATGCACATAAGATCTATGGACTCATGCATGAGGTATTTGATCTACCCTTAATATGCATCTCCTCTTTATTGGAAAGGAACTCCAATCCTCATGAGCCCCGAAAACGTTTTGGTAGAACCTAGAACCTCAATGTGTTATGGATCATCCCTAACATGTCTTCCCCATACCATATTCACTAACTCAAAATTTTAAGTTATGAATTATATGAACTACACTCCAACTATCCATGTGAACCAAGCACCACTAGTATTTCTCCCTCAACCAATATCCCCCTATAAATATTCCACAAACCTTAGAAAAGAGTGTATAACCCTTTTTTTGTCCATGTTCGGGACACATAAGGGCATTTAACTTCAAACCAGAGGTATATCCACCTTGAAATAAAGGAAATCTAGTCATCATGAGACCTATAACTACAACGGTGGATCCTAAAACCATAGGGTTTTTTGCGTCGTCCCTGGCATGTCTTCCTCATTCTGTATCCATCAATGAAGTCCTAGAAGAAAGTCTTTAAACTTCATATCATCTCAAGGACAATACTAGAAGAACTTAAACTACAACACATCAAATATCCAAGTTAGAAGACCCTAAACTATAGCATAACATAGGTCAATGGTAGAATAAGTTAAACTAAAACATGTCAAAGGTTTGGGAGAGGAGACCCTAAACTACAATACATTGATGGTCTAAGCTAAAATAATATAAACTACAACATAATGATAATATAGCTTGAAATACCTCAAAACATCCAACTAAATGAGACATAATGATAGACTGGTTGAAAAACTAATATGGGAATCTTGGAAAAAAGTTGAGTCTCTACTCTCTGGACATGATCTATGGGTGATCCAGTAAATAGTAAGCATTTATAAAATAGATGAGGACCAAAAACTTGTCAGGTCGAAAATTTTAAGAAGGTGGCCTAAGAAAAATCCACATCCAGGCCCAATAATACTTCCTCTACATGATGCTTGTAAAAAGTTAGGGAAAATAAATAAATAGATACAAAGGTTGTGGGTCCCACCATATGGTGTTAAAAAATCAATCTATACTCTCTAAGTCCCCTAAATAGAAAATAGGTATAGCATTTTACCTTCAGAAAGGATATCGTGCCCAAACCATCCTTGTAAATCAGGTGATCTCAAGACTTCCACTGTAAGTGAATCAATGATGAACTTCATGTTAGTGGGAATTCGTGAAAATTTCTCAAATAGAAACCTGTTTAAAGTTAAGTACTCAAATCCATTCGATTGGATCTATTTGGTATTACTCACAGAGGATGGGTATCACAGATGATTCATGAAACCTCCCCACCTAAATATGGATCTCTACATGGGATTTTATCACCAAACGGTGAAATTACCCTTACTATCTATAAGATAGATCTACGTAAGAACATTCATCATAGATATCTATGTCTATGAACCTATAATCCTGATACATGAGTTTTATTTGTATAGTGGTATATTTTAGAACTATGTTCAAATTGATTCCTATTCTCATTGGATATATAGCGATGTCTGAGTCCCAAAATTTGGATATGGAAATAAGTTCCATTCCACCCAATCCCTGTTCCATTATAGAATTCACATAAATTATAGTTTTTGGGTATCCATTACCCATGACAAATCTAGTTCCTATATTGGATTCATCCATGAATTCATGGTTAGAATCCTCATCTTGATGGAACTTGAAATTCCTTAGTCAACATACTCTGGACATATCCTCTCATGGGGATCAGTATCAAAGACTGTATGATGTTCAAATATGTGGAAAACTGGTCTATATTTACCATATAATCATATTCTTTTCATTATGAATGAATCTAATTCTGAGGTGGGTCATTTTGTTGACACTCAAATTGTGTGAGTTTGAATTTTCCATTAAAGACTACATAAGTGTGAAGACTATGCCAATGTATTCATTTGATTTTCTCTTAGATATGAAACCCTTGAAGAATGAGCTTGGGTTTGGATATTAGGGCATAAATTTTTTTGTCCCTTAATCATATATGATGATATTCCCAAACATAGCAAAACATTTATTCAATCCACGTGCTAGCTAGACAAGGGCTAGACCATAGGCCCATGTGGGACCAGATTCGACTACACCTGGTATGAGCCAGCCGCAACTAGCCATAAGATAGAGGCATATTGCCCACAAGGAGTGGTTGAGCCCATGTGTATGGTATATAGTGTGGAAAGATGAGGCCGCAAATAGCTTTGGCTAAGATCCCATAGGGTCAAAGCCTGGGTGGTGGTGTGTGTAGGTGGTACAAGTACTGAACCCATTTTTGGATAGAAAAACCAGAGGTCATAGCTTTACCGATATACCAAAAGGATTCCATATAGATATTTTAATGTGGTACAAGGAAGCCATGGGTACTATTTAACAGCTGTCAAAAAGACCAATATAATGCATTTCATTTAATCGACGAGATCTCATCCATCCATTTTAATCCCATGATCCTATAGTGCACACATTTGAAAAGATCTTATCCCACACAGTGTGAGTCCTATGTATTCAACCTCATTCTCACTCTCACATCTACCTCTCTCCCACACTACTGGTTTGGTGTCGCAAGACATACCCGACACACGCTCAACATAACCACCATCTCTAGTCCTTCATTGAATGATGAATGAGACCGAAACAAAAAAATGGATATACCTGTGGTCGTCATCCTCCATACGACTTGTATGTGAGCCTTCATGTGAATACAATTTTAGGAACTAGACATGTGGAAATAACTCCCATGAATGTGTGAATCCACTTTGTGATAATCCTTTGGTCAAATGATAAATGTGAAGATAATCATTGAAATTGTCGCATGAATTTTATGATCGTGAGACCCTTTTGCCCTCTACAATATTTAGTGTTCAATTTAAATTAGATTTTTTTGGATCTTTCATGAAGCTCTACATGATCAATGGAATGATCATGCATTAAAGAATAATATTTCATGTGAGTAACTTGGATATTATACATAATCTCACCACATGGGAAACTCAAGATCAAAAAACACCACAATAGTTTTCCAACAAAGATTTCATTATAAGAAAGTAATCATGTGATCATGATAGAGACTTCATATGAAGGAATGGAGATAAGGTGAATCCATATTGCGTCTATGTGATGTTGATCCCATGAAATCATTTACCCCCTTATCCAAAACAAGTTGTTTCATCCCTATGCGAAGTGGTTCCACCATTCACCGACCTTGCCCTGTAAACAACCCTTCTACCATTCAATAAAAAATATATGATACGATAATAGAGGGAGTAGCGGAGAAGGAAAGTAGAGGAATGGAGTGCATAAGTGATCATCCCTGAAGAACATCCTCAGGTGATTGCAAGAACATACCACATGATCTTTTGAAGTTAAAGTGATTTCATTATGAATTGAGCATTATGAAATTCCTAGTTAATATGAGGTATTCACTTGTTGAAGTGAAAACCCATTGGGTTCATGACTTCACAAACAAGAAACTTCATCCAGAATTAAAGTCCGGATGTTCACCTCTTACGCATTATCCCAAGGATGTCATGATACCCCCTGTAGGTCATGCGATCACATAAATTATAGAACATAATGTGATGTAATGGCATGGTTTCCAACTACAACTGTGTTTCCAAAAAAATATAGTAGAAAATAAAGATCCTCGGATCATGCAAGATGTTGTTCTCACAATGCTACAAACTCTCTAGTCTCTTGATATTGGAATGCAACCTCGGATAAGCATTCCTCAATAAGAATGTCCCTTTCAGAGTAACCCCTTGGTTTCTTAAAGGACGCATGAACCTGTGATCATGTGGCCTTATGCCATTACATGACTCCCATATGCAGCCCCCATCAACATAAGCCATGAACCCTTCCTCATTAAAAAAATTATACCATCACCCATGCACATGATGGATTTGATGAACATCCACCATATATGACCATTGAACCCCTCACAAGACCTCTTTGAGGTCATCTGAGTATCTTGAACAAGGGACATTATGTGAGGCCTTCATACAAGGTTTCCCTCAATGTGTATAAGACATTGATGCACATGAGGACTATTGGGAAATCCCTCAAATTTTCACGAAGAACCTAGGAGGTGTGTATGGGGAATGAACCCACTATCCATGCATTCCCCTTTTATAGAGATAATATCCATTTAGACTAAACGAATGGTCCCTCTGGGTATGCACATCAACACTTGGATGGGAGAAAGATTGAATACAAGTTTACGAGACCCCTCCACATGGTTAATTTAAGTTCATGTGATCATACTATTCCTTACTAATCTCACAATGTCTTGGGATAGCCTCAGACATGTCACTTTGATCGATAGACAAGCTTTGGACAAATCAAGTTGTTCTCACGATAGTTGATTGACATGTCACCATTTTCATCCGACAATCTATGAATGAGTCATGTCAATCATGTGATGAACTTTGGAGTTTTTTCCCTTGATTATATGAATATATCATGGATAGTGCACTTCAATTATGTGAATGAATATTTTGACATGTCGGCATGATTATACAATTTCCCATAGATATGTTAGTGTTTTCATGCAACAGTTCAAAAAAAAAATTCAATTTGAGCATGCGATAAGGAATGTTCATTTCCTATTTGATCATTTTCAAACCCCCGAACATGTTTTCTTGGATTATGGAAAACATTTTGGACATGTACACTTTTCTCATGTGAAGACATCTAAGACATGTTAATTAATCAGGTAGACAACCTTGGATGTGTCTTCCATGTCAGGATAATGCCACAAACAGGTCAGGAAGAGAACCAAGACATGTATAAAAGATAGCCAAGAAATCCCAGGCAGATCCCCTAGGAAATTTCACCCTTTTTAGAAGACCCACATGGACTCATGCCATGTGGATCCCATATAGTAACCTTTATTCGTAATCCCCCTTATATGGGAAGTGTCCTTAATGGTATAGGGTTATGAACTCATGTGAACCTATTTGAATCATGATCTCAGTAGGTCCCTTCATGTCATGTGAAGAATATATAATGATCCTTTCAAGGATATAATCATCTCTCTTTAATATTTCAAAAGATAAATAATGAGTATGTAAAAGGGAAATGTTAGTGTGCAGGCCTCGACCAACTGAACTACGATGACCCTGATTCCTACAATAACCAGGATAGGTAAGACTCCTTCTTATAGCCTGAAACCCAATTGGAATTTATCCTAGTGTAATACCCTATTATTCCTAAGACCTAGGGGATAACAATAATTTCTATGAGTGTGATCATCCACCTTAGCCCATCAGTGGGTTAAGGGATGACTGAACTATAAGAGCACTAATTCCCACCGTAACTAGGATATGTAGAACACATTCTTATGGTATGAGCTTCATATAACATACTACATGGGACATGTAATAATGCCTCTCAAAGGGAAACTTAAATTTGAAATTCCCAAATAGATAACCTCTCATGTAATGTTTTTAATCCTTTTCTAACTCTTGTTTCTCTAACAAAGCATAACTCATGTGGGCTTAGTGACAATCGATGATTATACTGATAATTTGATGAGAATTCCATAATTTGGTGTCACCATTTGGATGTAATAATGATTAAATATCATCTCCACTCAAAGTTCCATACTTCCAAAAAAGAAATACTTGGTAGTCTTATATGCATAAGTCCTGCCTAGGGCCTCTTTTGTTGTATCTCTCCTAAGACAAACACCCATTATAAGAACTATGTAGACTCTGATTCTTTCCTCAAATAGGATATGCAAGATTCCACACTTATGTCTAATAATAATATTTTTATCCTTAAAGCATGATGTTAAACTTCATAGATGGGTCCAGTCACACAATCTTAAATTATGTCAAAATAACTATGTGGGTTTTGATTCCTATTTTCATTGGATACAGAGGATACCTCATGGAGGTAAAATCCCATTTCCAAGACACCAACCACTCCACTGGAAAGAAATAAACTATAGGGTTCTCAAATATATCCATAAACTAAAGCATCATAAATAAATAAGAGATTGATAGAGAAACTATGACCTGAAAAAAGTCATTCCTACTAATACATGTTCATAATCAATTCATTCGCATCAGGGTAACCAATCTCGTATCAGAGACTAGGATGGATTTCATGAATATATCTTAAATCAATAATAGAGACCCATAGTAGGAAATAATTCCCCCCAAAAGGGTGCAATGGGCTCAGACTCCCATCCTATTGACCTATTGGAGTACCTAAACATTGCTTGTCTTGAAACCCCAAAGGACCACCTACCTATGGAATGAAGTTCCATACCTAGTTATGGATGTGGGGATCCTTTTTAGTTTCAAGGGAGGACTAATTAAATGAAAAAACATGATGCAATTAATTGATAAAGGAATTGAAACACCCCACAACCAAACATTAGAGACTAATCCCATCCAAATATTTTCTTGATGAAATGATAACCACCCATAAAATATAGTGATGAAAAATGAATTGCATCTTTGTGTGGAGATGGTAAGATGTACATACTCAAGAGTGATACTTTCACTTCTTTTTTGATGGGAAAGAGGGCATATAATGGTGTTATAATAGTCATAATAATATTTCATATTATTTGGGTTACTAAAGTAATTATTTTATGATAAATCTATATAGTTTTATTATGTAATTGAGAGTATAAAAGAAGGTGATAGGTTAATATGATTACCACTTCTTGGAAATTACTCTTTTATATCTCCTCTTAAGGACCCTAGAGATGGACTTTTGTAAATAATAGAAGCAATAGAATGAGGATATGAAATTTTAGAATATAATTTTTTAGAGTATGGTTTGATATATAAGGCTCAATGTTATGTGAATAAAAGAAAAGAGTGGTTCCCTTTTATAATAGAGGGGAGGGGCACTCCTTGAATTTCTTAAATTATTAAAATATAAAGTCAACCCCATGAAAAATGGTTCCAAATGGACCATAAATGGACAAGTTAAGATATTTTATACCATAAAATATCTCCTTTGTCGAATTTTAATATATTTTTCATTTTTATACGATATAAACAAATATTACTCATATAAAATATAATTATTGTCATTTTTGTCACACTTCACTTAAATTGAATTAAAAGACATAAAAAATAATATTTAATTCGAATATAATCTTATAACACAACATTAATATGTTTTATTGACCTATTAAATTAGTCACATACATTAAAATAATCAAATTATATTTCATTTAATATTTTTAAATTCATTTATTATGTTATTCTATTAATTAGATAAATACTACATCGATGTTTACAAGAAATTAAGGTCATTATACAAATATGAAAATGTAATAAAAAAGTTATATCATGAAAATAATTTTATTAATATCAAAATAAAATCTTATATTCTTTCATAATAAACATTTTTTCCTATATGGATACATTAGAGCTGTTAAAAAAAACGAGAGTGACCTTTTGTAGCTTTATTTGTGTTAAATTATAAATAAATTATTGTCATGGAAAATCTTACATTAAACAAAAAAATTTCAAACCTATGGTGTTAGGGGTAAAATTAAATTCATCAAATTATAAGTATGATGAAAAAATATGAACTTATCACTTAATTCTAACCTTGATTAACCCTATTTACCCTTTACCGAGATGATAAAGTTTACAATGGTTACAATTCATATTGACCGAAAATAAAAGTGGACTATTTATCAATTTTAAAATTCATGATTCAAAATATGTAGTCAATTTAATCAAATTATTTTTTCCAAAAGTGGAAGAAATTAATTTTAAAATAAGTGAGAAACATGTAATAAAAAATTATTTTTAGAAAAAATACATTTTAATAATAAAAAGGATTTGTTCTTATAAGATTCCTAAAAAAATATTTGTTGATATTTTAAAAACATTTGATCAGGTAAATAATATATAAATTTCATTAAAATCATTCAATAATAATGACTAATTTAATTTATTAATAAAATTACATTGTGTTCACAAAAATAACTTTTTATAAAAACATTAATTTTGTTTCAAAATATTTTTTTTAATTCTAATCATTTGGTAACTAATGAATTCATTTTATAAATCTTTAGACTATATATTTTTCATAATTTATTTATTACTATTCATAACAACTATTCCAATTATAGGTAAAAAGGAACAAATAATATTTGAATAATGTTATGTGTTTTTTCAAAACTTATTGTTGTGTGTAATGAAAACCATTGAAGAAATAAATTTTTTATATAGAAATATTTCATTAATATCATAAGGAGTTACATTATACCCCCTTAAAATTAAATTCTTCAAAAAAAATTCTACTCTATTACAAAAAAGTGAGGATATCCCTATTTTTTTACATCCTCACTTTCCCATGTATCTTCTTCAAATATATTTTTTCTCCTGAGAAAATTAACTTGGTTATTAGTAATATTCTGTAGTGCTTTATCTCTATAATATAATATTTCTAATGTTTTTTCCTCATCAGAAAGATCATGATATAGTGTTACGACCTTTGAGTTTAGTATATGTGAAAGATTTGGTATACATTTTCTTATGAGAGATACATTGAATATGTCCTCAACTTGAGATAGGACTAGTTGAAGCATTTAGAAATAAACTATTATCCATACTAGATCAAGATTCTCAAAGGAGACAATATACAAATGGCTTATCTCCTTTTTCTTCAAAAATATCATAATATTATTCTATGTAGAATCAACAAAAAATCCTTCTCACTAACATTAAATTCAAAAACACTTTGATGTGTTGTTAGTATAACTCTTTTATCGACACTCAGTAGAATTGATGTACTGATAAGTAGTTCTAACTTTCTCTGCCATTTCCTTATCTTTCTTAGGTACCAATATCTCTTATCCTTAACCATATCCCTGAAAATTAGAGTTATACACTTCTTTTCATAGTGTTATTTGTAAATATATGTTAAATGTTTGATTAAAATCTATTTTTGTACAAAAATTAGAAAAGATGAAGGTGTTGATCCCAAACACCTTTAAAATCCACAAAACAAGATCTTAGTATATACACTAGTGTTTGAATAATTCTCTCAAACTAAACATCAGTATAAGGATGATATGTCATACTGAAACTCAATTATGTATCAAGAGCCTACTGAATACTTCACTAGAACATCAAGGTAAATGTCAGATCTAGATCAGATATGATCGAAATTGGTAGTCCATGTTATCTTATCAATTCCTTAAAATATATTATGGAAACATAATCAAGTGGTAAATCTTCTCTGATAGTAATAAAGTTTGATGAATTCAAATGGATTTTGACTCAAACCATATAGAATTATTACTTTTATATTTTTTAGGATGTATGATGAAATAATTTATGGTGATGTTTTCACATTTCCACTCTACGATAAGTAAAGGTTATAACATCCCATAACAACTCTATCTCAAAACCATAAATTACAGATAAGATAAGAACTGAGAAACATATTCTGAAATTTCTCTTTTCATTTCCTCACACTAAAAATACTCTTTCAGTTCTCTATACATATTTGTGCTTCTAGGATTAAAAGATAATGATAAAATACGATCCTTATCCAGTAGATAATTTTTCAAATATGATATGGTTTGGAAACATATATATAAGCCCCTGGCCTTAAACCTTACTTAATATTGAATTAAATGCATAATTCACATTGAGGATCTTTTTGGGTTTAGAGTTATAGAGAATTAGGACATAACTATTACATCTCAAAAGATTACAAAGTAGACACTTCTACTAAGTTTCCATAGAATAAAAACTCTTAAAAAACATGTCTAGTTCCATGTTTTATATAGCATGACTTTCCCTTGATCCCATCCTTGACCCTATTCCACATTAATTCATGTGAAAAACATTTCAAAAAAACTTGGGGTGAGCATAAAAAGCTCAGTAAGGGATACACAAAGAATGAAAACTGTTAGTTTATCAAAACAACAAGTAAACCATGTATACTTTATCAAAGTAATACTTTTCATATTTATGAAGAAGTAAAAACTCTTCACTGAAAAAAAATCATTACTTACCCTTTTGTAACCAAAAGATTACCATAAAACCCATATAAAGATCACATAACATATAAAGGTAACTTGGGACATAAACATACTTAAATGGAATAACCATACGGTCGACTTCCACACATATCACTTAATGGAATAGCCATAAGACCGACTTCCATACCCAATGCATTGGAGGTTATAACGTAACCACCCGTCCTGGTATTCACGTCACCACCCGTCATATGGTTTATCACGTAACCACCCGTCAAATGTCCAAGTACCATTATAAAATCATAAGACATAAAACAAATATAATGGAAATAAAACATTTCCACACTTTGATAACAATATATCACTTAAATATATTTACATAACAAATCCATTATAAAAACCATTTTCAATACCAAAATACATAAAAGAGTATATGGTATTTATTTCATTTTAAAAAACATTACGGCTTGTTGAGGAAGCCAAACACCAAATAATACTCGCAGCGGTGGAAAAGGTCATTGTCACCGCGTACGTTAAAAGAAACATTCCTTTTTGTCGTTTAGTAAAACGTTTTGTAGAAAAAGATTCCTTTTGTATAAAGGTAAAAGTCAAAGGGGTTTATACACCGTATAAAAGAAAGTTGTGTATAAAACGAAATATGCCTCAATGAAAGGAGATTGAGACGAAGTCCCTTACAAAGATCATTTTTAAATAAAATAGATCTATTATGTGTATTCACTATAAGTACACATAAATAAAGTACAAATACAAGGTAGGACATAATAATATCATGACATAATTTGAAAGTAGGAGATTAACCCAAAGAACGGAAATTGGGTTAAGAAGTTCCCTTACCTCAGGTCCGACTTGACTCGATCGTTCTTTAACGTCCGGAATAATAAACTTGAGTTAATTTCTACTTGATTAAGAACCTTTTAAAGTTCATTATTACTTTTATATCACTTATTACTATGTTATAAACATTATGTAATCATTTAAGTTAATAATATTTGTTTTGTCGATATTTGGTTCTTAAGTCGAAAGTGGACTTCTTACAATTACATGTTGTTCGTGTGGTCAAAGGTTCATTATATCCAGAATGATATTCATGATTTGGATATCATATATATAATATATATCCAGAATATACATGTATTTATAATATTACATAATCATTTATAGGTAATAAATGAAATGCACCGTTCATGGAGACGGTAAGCCGTACGTACGCATGAATGCTACTTTCATTTCTATGTCATATTAATGGAATTCAAACTAAATGAGAAGTATGTATATTTTAATTCCAGAATTATATTCATAATTTAGATGTAACATACATCATATATATCCATTATATATATGTACTTATAATAGTACATTACATTTGGGGATAAGAAATGAAATGCACCGTTCATGGAGACGGTAAGCCGTACGTACGCATGAACGCTACTTTCATTTCTATCTCATACTTTAATGGAATGAAATAATAATTATATAAAGTTATATTATAATTCCAGTATAACATCATATATAATAACTTTAAATCCATCCTTTATACGTCCCACATATGGCATTAACGAATCAAATCACTTTGAGGGGGTGGTAGTCCGCACTTCCTAAAATGAAGATATCGCGTATACCCATAATGGAAGCCATAAAGGTGTGCCATAAATGAAAAATACAGAAGCTTAAGGAAGACATAAACATATTATATATCATATATAAATATAGTGACATCTTAATGGCCACCTTTGAAGGTGTTGTAAGAATATTGAACAATCATCGTTTCATGAAGCAGAAATTCGGCATCCACAGAAACAATATGTTCTTTAACCATTAGATGTAGGTGTGTGTAAGTGTAGCTCGAATTATTCTTATAACTACATCCTAGTATATTGAAGATACTGGATTTGTTACAAAATAAATGAATAAAAATAGGTTAGGGGGTTGGAGAAGCAAAATAAAACAAAAGAACACAAGAGAAAACACTACCTTTAAAACGGGTAACTCTAATTGATTTGAGCTCAAAGGCTTCCTTGGAAAGACTTCTGCCCAAAGTGAGGCTTCTAGGAGTAAGAGAGGGATGCAGAGAGACAAAATGAGCAGAGCTTGGCCGAACCAAAGGCCTTGGAAGTGTGGGTAAGGTGGTAGAGGTGGGGGCCTTTTATAAGAGGAGATGAGGGGCACTCTTGGAAAGTAAAGAAATGTTACTTTATTTTAAAATGCGTTTCGGATTTAAAAGGTCCCACATTGATATAATTCGAGGATACGGTGATAAGGGTTTGAAATATACCCATACAATAGGTTTTTGACAAGTTTAGGTCTTAGATTTTACATTATCTTTTCATGTTATTTAAATCATTAAATAATGAGGTAATCGCTGCATCATCATGGTGTCATGAGTAATTTAATTTATTTAATGTATAAAAATTATAAAAAAAATATCATGATGTAGGAAATCGTTTTAGATTTCTAATGAATATTTATAGTAAAAAATATGACTTGTATAACCCCATTTAAAAGTTGCTTTAGTAAAACAACTCATGTTTGTGACATTTTTATTTTAACATTAAATAAAAAGTTTTTAATGTCATTTTCCCATCAAAGTGGCTCCATGGGGTCCCCAAGTTGACCCATGGATTGTCTTGGTCTGCCATGACACATAAAATAAGGGTAGGACATGTGTCAAGGTCATTTCATATTATTAAAACATTATTTTTACCTTAAACTACACTAATTACCTCTAATCGCGATTAATAAACTTAAAAGTTACTATTCACCAAAAAATTATTTTAATCCAATTGAACCACATTTTACTTATTAATGACAACCATGTATGTCAGATTTTTTAAATTCAAAACACAGAGGTGGTAAAATTTCATTTAAATGAATAATCAGTTTTTTAAGTACCACTTAGTGGTTTCACTAATCATCAAAAATTGATGTTTTTCAGAAAAATACCAAAACATCACCCTAAGATATATTTGATATTCCGAATTCAAAAATGAAGTCTATTTTAAAAAATTCAAAACATATAAGTTGCATTAATTAATTTAATAATTAATTCCCGCTGTTAGAGCAAATGGCGTGTTTTTATGAAACAATAAGTATCAAAAGATTGACACTAGTTTAAGTCCAATTTAAAGTTAAATTAATTCCAACGAACACTATTGGATTAAATGGTAAAAATATATTATAATTTAACTTTAAAACCAATTCAAAAGATAATCTAATCATGTAAATAAATTAGATTAAAAAGTGGTTTTGAATTAAAATACAACATTTTTCACTATTCATTAAAAAATGAACTTTATCGGAAAAATACCAAAAATCTACACAAAGTAAATTTTGATGTCCTGATTATAAAGGAGAGTTTTATTTGGTCCAATAGAAAGTATAAGAGTGAACAAAACTATATTTAAAGAAGGTTCGCCATGAAAAGGCGATAAGTTGACATTTAGTGAAAATTAGAGTATCTATGCCTAAAATTGAATTTTTTTCTTATTTTAAGCCTTTATCCATTATTGGATAAATGTAAAAAAATTTAACATATATAATCATATTTTAGTTATTTCTATTCATTCCTGCCAATACAACGACTACGTGTTAACTACCATTTAAAATAATATTATTTTATTACTATTGTGCAATGTAAGATTTCAAAGAAACTCTTTGTTGCGTATCTGGTACGCTATCGAACATAGAAACCCCTTTAAAGTAAAATTAATATTCAATTCTCAAATATTAATAAATATGAAAATGTATTATTCTTTATTTACCTAAGATGTTACATCCTTCCCCCCTTTTGGGAATTGCGTCCTCGCAATTTTATTCACTTATCAAAATAAGCGGGGGTATTTATCCCTCATAGCATTTTCAGATTCCCACGTTGCCTCTTCAACCATATGGTTTTTCCACAAAACCTTTATACCTGGTGAATTACCTTATTTCGCAACTCTTTCTCTCTTCGGTCAAGAATCTGGACTGGTTGTTCTTCATAAGAGAGATTCTCTTCCAACTGAACTACCTCTGGGCTCAAAACATGAGATGAATCTGGCATATACTTTCTCAACATCGAAACGTGAAAAACATTGTGTACCTGAGATAAACTCGGAGGTAATGCCACTCTATATGCAACTGATCCAACTCTCTCCAGAATTTCATATGGTCCAATGAACCTTGGACTCAACTTTCCTTTCTTACCAAATCGCATCACACTTTTCCATGGAGAAACCTTGAGAAAAACATGATCACCTACCTCGAAAGATAGATCCTTCCTCCGGTTATCCGCATAACTTTTCTGTCTGCTCTGAGCTATTCTCAAGTGTTTCTGAATCAACTGAACTTTTTCTTCCATCTCTTCTACCAATTCTGGTCTCATCAGCTTCCTTTCACCCAATTCATCTAAAAAAGCTGGAGTTCGACACCGCTTACCATATAATGCCTCAAATGGTGCCATCAGTATACTAGAATGAAAACTGTTATTATATGAAAATTCAACCAAAGAAAGATGTTGGTCCCAACTTCCCTGATAATCCATAGAGCAAGCTCGTAGCATATCCTCCAAGGTCTGAATTGTTCATTCTGACTGCCCATCTGATTGCGGATGAAAAGCTGTACTAAAATTTAATTCAGTACCCAACGAATTCTGAAGGCCTTTCCAAAAGTTAGAAGTAAACCTGGGATCATGGTCAGATACAATGGAGAGGGGAACTCCATGAAACTTGACTATCTCTTTAAGATACAATCGAGAAAGTTGATCTAGAGAGAATGTATCTCGAATAGAAAGGAAATGAGCAGATTTAGTCAAGCGATCAACAATAACCCAAATTGCATTATTACCTCGAGATTTCCTCGGTAATCCCACAACAAAGTCCATGGATACATTTTCCCATTTCCACTCTGGCACCGGTAAAGGCTAAAGCATCCCTTTCGGTAACTGCCACTATGATTTAACCTGCTGACAAGTCAAACACCTTACAGTAAAATCAGTAATATCTCTTTTCATTCCATCCCACTAGTAACACTCCCTCAGATCTCTGTACATCTTAGTACTTCCAGGATGAACTGAAAACAGGGAACTATGAGCCTCACATAACAACTCACCCTTCAACTGTGAATCATAAGGCACACATAATCTCTTCCCAAACCTCAAAACACAATCATTATCAATGTTGAATTCATGAAACTTACCCTTCTGAACCATCTCTACCTTTTTCTGCAATTCACTGTGTTGCTTCTGTGCTTGCTTGATTCTGTCTGATAGAGAAGATTTCACTGATGCCTGAAAAAAAAACAGAAGAACTTCCTTCACAAACAACTTCCATGCCAAAGTTCATCAAATCAAAAACCAAAGGATCTCGTTCCAAACGTAGCATGGTTAATGAAGCATTATTTTTTTGACTCAAAGCATCGACCACTTTATTTGCTTTTCCCGGATGGTAATGAATTGTACAATCATAATCCTTGATTAATTCCAGCCATCTCCTTTGTCTCATGTTCAATTCTTTCTGAGTGAATATATACTTTAAACTTTTGTGATCGGTATATATTTCACACTTTACTCCATACAAATGATGCCTCCAAATTTTTAACGCAAAAACAACAGCAGCTAATTCCAAATCATGTGTAGGGTAATTTACCTCACGAGTTTTCAACTGTCATGAAGCATAAGCAATTACCTGATCATTCTGCATTAGGACACAACCAAGTACTTTCAATGAAGCGTCACTATAGATAACAAACTCACCATTCCTAGAAGGTAGTGCCAAAACTGGAGCATTCACCAATCTTCTTTTCAATTCCTGAAAACAATCATCACATTCTTTTGTCAAGATAAACTTAACACCCTTCCGAGTTAGCTTAGTCATTGGACTAGATAACTGTGAAACATTTCTAACAAACCTTCGGTAATAGCCTGACAAACCAAGGAAACTACGAATCTCTGTTACATTTGTGGGTCTTGGCCATTCTTCAACAACCTTTGTTTTTGCATTATCCACAGTTATCCCATCTTTAGAAACAATATGACCAAGGAACGAAATTTGTTGCAACCAAAACTCACACTTGCTGAATTTCCCATACAATTTCTTTTCTTTTAAGGTTTTCAAAATAACCCTTAAATGTCTTTCATGATCCTCTTTAATTTTAGAAAACACCAAAATATCATCAATAAAAACAACCAGCATTTTTCACCTAAGTCAACTGAGCCATCACTGCAACAAACTGTTTAGTTCTGATTCTGACCATATCAGGATACTGATTTGAAAGGTCATTTCCCTCTGTATTCCTTCCTAGAAAATTTGTTCTGTTTCCTCTATGAAAAACCATTCTTAACACAGAAATATCCTAGGCAAAACAACATGGCAATATTTAAATGCTATATCATTTCAATCATACCATAAATTAATTTATAATTTAAAAATTTTCTAACTCCTAAAGTTGTCTAAACCGACCTCTGATACCAACTATAAGACCCCGGCCTTAAACCTTAATTAATATTGAATTAAATGCATAATTCACATTGAGGATATTTTTAGGTTTAGAGTTTTAGAGAATTAGGACATAACTATTACATCTCAAAAGATTACAAAGTAGACACTTCTACTAAGTTTCCATAGAATAAAAACTCTTAAAAAAATAAGTCTAGTTCCATGTTTTATATAGCATGACTTTCCCTTGATCCCATCCTTGACGCTATTCCACATTAATTCCTGTGAAAAACATTTCAAAAAAACTTGGGGTGAGCATAAAAAAGCTCAGTAAGGGATACACAAAGAATGAAAACTGTTAGTTTATCAAAACAACAAGTAAAACATGTATACTTTATCAAAGTAATACTTTTCACCTTTATGAAGAAGTAAAAACTCTTCACTGAAAAAAATAATTACTTACCCTTTTGTAACCAAAAGATTACCATAAAACCCATATAAAGATCACATAACATATAAAGGTAACTTGGGACATAAACATACTTAAATGGAATAACCATATGGTCGACTTCCACACATATCACTTAATGGAATAACCATACGACCGACTTCCATACCCAATGCATTGGAGGTTATAACGTAACCACCCATCCTGGTATTCACGACACCACCCGTCATATGGTTTATCACGTAACCACCCGTCAAATGTCCAAGTACCATTATAAAATCATAAGACACAAAACAAATATAATGGAAACAAAACATTTATGCACTTTGATCACAATATATCACTAAAGTATATTGACATAACAAATCCATTATAAAAACCATTTTCAATACCAAAATACATAAAAGAGTATATGGTATTTATTTTATTTTAAAAAACATTACGTCTTGTTGAGGAAGCCAAAGACCAAATAATACTCGCGGTGGCGGAAAAGGTAATTGTCACCGCGTACGTTGAAAGAAACATTCCTTTTTGTCGTTTAGTAAAACGCTTCATAGAAAAATATTCCTTTTGTATAAAGGTAAAAGTCAAAGGGGTTTATACACTGTATAAAAGAAAGTTATGTATAAAACGAAATATGCCTCAATGAAAGGAGATTGAGATGAAATCCCTTACAAAGATCATTTTTAAATAAAATTGATCTATTATGTGTATTCACTATAAGTACACATAAATAAAGTACAAATACAAGATAGGACATAATAATATCATGACATAATTTTAAAGTAGGAGATTAACCCAAAGAACGAAAATTGGGTTAAGAAGTTCCCTTACCTCAGGTCCGACTTGACTCGACCGTTCTTTAACGTCCTGAATAATAAATTTGAGTTAATTTCTACTTGCTTAAGAACCTTTTCAATTTCATTATTACTTTTATATCACTTATTACAATGTTATATACATTATTTAATCATTTAAGTTAATAATGTTTGTTTTGTCGATATTTGGTTCTTAAGTCAAAAGTGGACTTCTTACAATTACATGTTGTTCGTGTGGTCAAAGGTTCATTATATCCAGAATGATATTAATGATTTGGATATCATATATATCATATATATCCAGCATATAAATGTATTTATAATATTACATAATCATTTAGAGGTAAGAAATGAAATGCACCGTTCATGGAGATAGTAAGCCGTACGTACGCATGAACGCTACTTTCATTTCTATGTCATATTAATTGAATTAAAACTAAATGATAGGTATGTATATTTTAATTCCAGAATTATATTAATCATTTAGATGTAACATACATCATATATATCCATTATATATATGTACTTATAATAGTACATTACATTTGGGGATAAGAAATAAAATGTACCGTTCATGGAGATGGTAAGTCGTACGTACGCATGAACGCTACTTTCATTTATATCTCATACTTTAATGGAATGAAATAATAATGATATAAAGGTATATTATAATTACAGTATAAAATCATATATAATAACTTTAAATCCATCCTTTATACGTCCCACATATGGCATTAACGAATCAAATCACATTGAGGGGGCGGTAGTCCGCACTTCCTAAAATGAAGATATCGCGTATACCCATAATGGAATCCATAAAGGTGTGCCATAAATAAAAAATACAGAAGCTTAAGGAAGACATAAACATATTATATATCATATATAAATATAGTGACATCTTAATGGCCACCTTTGAAGGTGTTGGAAGAATATTGAACAATCATCGTTTCGTGAGGCAGAAATTCGCCATCCACAGAAACAATATGTTCTTTAACCATTAGATATAGGTGTGTGTAAGTATAGATAGAATTCTTATTATAACAACATCCTATTATATTGAAGATACTGGAGTTTTTACAAAAGAAAAAAAATAGGTTAAGGGGTTGGAGGAGCAAAATAAAACAAAAGAACACAAGAGAAAACACTACTTTTAAAACGGGTAACTCTTTTTGATTTGAGCACAAAGGCTTCCTTGGAAAGACTTCTGACCATAGTGAGGATTCTAGGAGTAATAGAGGGATGTGGAGAGACAAAATGATCAGATCTTGGCCGAACCAAAGGCTTTGTAAGTGTGGGTAAGGTGGTAGAGGTGGGGGCCTTTTATAAGAGGAGAGGAGGGGCACTCTTTGAAAGTAAAGAAATGTTACTTTATTTTAAAATGAGTTTCGGATTTAAAAGGTCCCACATTGATATAATTCGAGGATACGGTGATAAGGGTTCTAAATATACCCATAAAATAGGTTTTTGAAAAGTGTAGGTCTTATATTTTACATTATCTTTTCATTTTATTTAAATCGTTAAATAATGAGGTAATCGCTGCATCATCATGGTGTCATAAATAATTTAATTTATTTAATGTCTAAAAATTATAAAAAAATATCATGATGTAGGAAATAGTGTTATCTTTCTAATGAATATTTATAGTAAAAAATATGACTTGTATAACCCCATTTAAAAATTGTTTTAGTAAAACAAATCATGTTTGTGACATTTTTATTTTAACATTAAATAAAAAGTTTTTAATGTCATTTTCCCATCAAAGTGGCTCCATGGGGTCCCCAAGTTGACCCATGGATTGTATTGGTTGTCCATGACACATCCAATAAGTGTAGGACATGTTTCAAGGTCATTTCATATTATTAAAACATTATTTTTACCTTAAACTACACTAATTACCTCTAATCGCGATTAATAAACTTAAAAGTTACTATTCACCAAAAAATTATTTTAATCCCATTGAACCACATTTTACTTATTAATGAAAACCATGTATGTTGGATTTTTGAAATTCAAAACACAGAGGTGGTAAAATTTCATTTAAACGAATAATCAGTTTTTTAAGTACCACTTAGTGGTTTCACTATTCATCAAAAATTGAAGTTTTTCAGAAAAATACCAAAACTTCACCATAAGCTATATTTGATATTATGAATTAAAAAATGAAGTATATTTTACAAAATTCAAAACATATAAGTTGCATTAATTAATTTAATAATTAATTCCCGCTGTCAGAGCAAATAGCATGTTTTTATGAAATAATAAGTATCAAAAGATTGACACTAGTTTAAGTCCAATTTCAAAGTGAAATTAATTCCAATGAACACTATTGGATTAAATGGTAAATATATATTCTAATTTCACTTTAAAACCAATTCAAAAGATAATATAATCATGTAAATAAATTAGATTAAAAAGAGGTTTTGAATTAAAATACAACATGTTTCACTATTCATTAAAAAATGAACTTTATCGGAAAAATAAAAAAAAATCTACACAAAGTAAATTTTGATGTCCTGATTCTAAAGGAGAGTTTTATTTGGTCCAATAGAAAGTATAAGAGTGGCCAGAACTATATTTAAAGAAGGTTCGCCATGAAAAGGCGATAAGTCGACCTTTAGTGAAAATTAGAGTATCTATGCCTAAAATTGAATTCTTTTCTTATTTTAAGCCTTTATCCATTATTGGATAAATGTAAAAACATTTAACATATATAATCATATTTTAGTTATTTCTATTCATTCCCACCAATACAATGGCTACGTGTTAACTACCATTTAAAATAATATTATTTTATTACTAGTGTGCAATGTAAGATTTAAAAGAAACTCTTTGTTGCGTATCAGGTACGCTATCGAACATAGAAACCCCTTTAAAGTAAAATTAATATTCAATTCTCAAATGTTAATAAATATGAAAATGTATTATTCTTTATTTACCTAGGATGTTACAATATATGGTTCCTAATACTTATTATTCACTCATATTAAATGTTGAACTACATAAAATTTCTCACCTTCTTTTGGAACTCCAAATATTCTTTTTTCAGCTTCTTAATCCTCACATGAATAGATGGTTCATCATTTATTTTGAAAATGATAAGTTTCCCCATTTCCTTTAATATTTAAAAATCCACTATTTTCAAATTTTGAAATATTGGATCTTTTATGATCCTCATTGTATATAGGCTAGCATGGTCTTTTTGACTCAAAGTATATTCCAATTGTTCTCTTTCCAAGGGTGGTAATGTATTCAGTAGTTTTACTCTTTAATCAGCTCCAACCATCTTCTTTGGAGCATATTGATCTATATATAAGTAAATATATACCTTAATCATTTGTGTTTAGTATATAAATCATGAACCTCTCCATAGATATATTTCCTCCATATCTTTAATGAATAAATTACCATAGCTAACTAAAAGTACTACGTTGGGTAATTTTTCTCATGAGCCTTCAACTTGCCTAAGGTATAATCTATCACCACATTATTTTTCATGAGAACACATACTACTCCCTTGATGTAATACAATATATCAGAAACCCTTATCCACTATAGGTTTGTGTGAGAACAAGTCCTATAAAAAACCGTTTTTTTTTTCTCCTTCAAAATTTCTTCACATTCCTCCATCCATATGAACATAACTACCTTCTGATTCAACTTTGTGAGTGGATTAGACAATTGTGAGAAATATCTCCCAAAACTTCAATAATATCCCTCAAACCCAAGAACACTATGCATTTAGATTTTTCTGGATTATCTAGTCTATTTCTCAATAACATCAGTATTTAAAGGATCTACTGATATACCCTCAAAAGAGATTATATGACCGAAGAGTGGAACTTTCTAAAGGAAGAATTCACACTAGGTAAATTTTTCATTAATCTTCTCCTTCCTCAGGGACTTCAACACAATCCTCAAGTGATCATAAATTTATTGATTTCTCAATAAATATACAATAATATTTTCTATAAGGACTACCAAAAATGGATCAAGGTAATCTCAAAGGACTTTATTCATTAAATCCATGAAGATAACATGTGAATTAGTAAGGCCAGATAGAATCACTATAAATTAATAGCTTGCATACCTTGTATGGAATTCCATATTTGGTACATCATATTTCTTGACCCTAAATTGATGATATAAATTATGAAGTCCAGTCTTGGAAAAGTATTTAGATCCACATAGTTGATCAAATAGGTCATCAATATGGGGTAGATGATACTTTTTCTTGATGGTGATCTTGTTAAATTTAGGATAATCCGTACGAAGTCTCATTGAACCGTATTTATTCTTAAAAAATAGAATAGGTGTTCCCAATAATGGGAAATTAACTAAATGAATCTTTTTCCATATTATCCTAGATTTTCTTCTTCAATTCCTATAACTTAATTAGGGCCCTTATACAAGGAGTCTTGGAAATAGGTATAACACCAATTATGAGTTCTATCAGAAGCTCAACTTTAAGATTTTGTGGAAGTTCCAAAATTTATTCTAAAATGACATCAAAAAACACTCATATAATAAATGCATCCTTAATGTTTAGTTTCTCCCCAACCATATGAGATATATATCATTTATTTATAGAAATTAAGACCCATAAGAGGGAAGAAATTTTATTTGTATGTTCATATTCATCCTAGCATCTATAAATGATCATAGGTTCATTCTTAATATGAAATGCGGCTTCCCATCCCTAGAAATTTATTTGTGCTCCATATAGAGAATTACTTTTCATTCTATAAATCATGTCAAATTAAAATAAAAGAAGATTCACAATATTTTCAAGAAACACATTCCCAAAAACATCAATCAAAGAGAAACTATAGACTTGAGATGTTATAATTGTTCCATTGTGAATTTTCATAACTCACTCAACATATAATGATTGAGGGGAAATGGTGATACCCTTATAAAATTATTTATAAATAAAAGAGTGGGTCTATCTAGAATCCAATATGTCATTAATTTTCCTAGAGTGGATGATAGGTTTACCTTTCACCACATCATTATCATAACCCACTTGGGCGATTATGATTGCCTGAGATTTCCATTTTTCTTTATTATTAATAGATTTTGTTATTTTGATAATACAAAACTTTTGATTCATACATCGGTTGTCATAATTCCCTTACTCCTTGAATTTTAAGTATTAAATCTTGGGTGGTGTATTAGTTGGTGTATTATTTTCCTATATTTCATTAATTAACCTATTCAATTACTTTCGACATTTAAAAGATTTATGACACTCTGTTCCACATTTAAATCACCTCCCAATTACATTAAAACATTTATTATGATGTTTATTCCCACATTTATGAAAAGTAGATGGATGATTATTTTTCCACCATGTGATTTATTCTAGTTTTCCTGAGACAAGATATATCTTTTATTATAAAAAACATTGTAATGGTGGGAATCTACAATTACCATTTTTAAATTGAGAACTCATTTAATGATTTATTCAAATGTACTGAGGTATCATATAGAACATTAATTTTAGATACATAGTTTTAAGTCACCAAAGAATCAATCAATTTTACTTTAAGGGTTAATAATTAAACCACTGGCATACCTTTCAAGCCTTGTAAAAAATTAACTCATATTTACTAATAGATTCATTATCATTTTGCATCAGCATAAGAAATTTATTCTCTATATTGAGCATAGAACACTAAGAAATAACTTACTGAATAATTTCCCCTTAAAATCATCCCATTACATGGATTTATTTTCTTCCTCTCACCTCATATTCTTGATACGATTCCACCAATGATCTATTTTTTCATTCCAAATGATAAATAACTAGGGAAAATGTTTCATGTCCAATGTAATGAAGAACATAATATATTTTCTCAATGGTGTTTATCCATCACTCATAAACTTGTGGATCAGATTATCTACTAAAATATGGTGAATATTTCCTCTTGAAAGTTCAATAGTAAAGTGTTCATCAATATTTATAGCCTTGGAAATTTTTGTGATCATATAATCAATAATATACATTCAAGTACACATACAATTTTGATTCTAAATTGGAAAATAATTTCATTTTCCATAAAATTCAACATTAATGTGATTTATTCAGGTTCTATCCATTGAATGAAACCAATAAGTATAGTGTGAAAAATAATATTCATAATTTAAAACCACACTATCCTAAAAAATAATTTATAGAATGTCTAAATCATGAAACATTCTTTAATTAAAACATAGGTAAAACCAAATTCATTCATGTTCATTACCAAAATATCAATATTTTATCATATACTTAGACCCATCCCCTAGGTTTTCATAAATGTTTTCTTACAGTAATCTCCAAGGATTGGCTAAACCCATCTATAACACCGATGATAGCAACCTGATAATTTCATACAATAATATGACATATATTTAGTTGAATATCAATACATAACAATACAATCCACTCTATATCTATAAAGGTTTAGAGTTTTAGGAGACTATATATGTAATATTGTTATTTTATGAACTATCATAAACATCTTCCACAAAGATATTCCCACATAATACTCTTCATCAGAATACCCTACTAAAAACTATTTTTATAACATGGGGAATTGAAACATTAGAAAAGGGTGAGCTAAAATACTAAGTAATGGTAACCATGAGAGATATGAATCAATGATCAATTGAAATCGCAATATAAGAATAATGGTATGATATCAAGACCATAACATACAATTTTCATACCCAATTCAACAATGATCATAAAAAGTGTTATAGCATAAAACATTAGCATTTAAAAAGACATGAATCATAATAATAGAAACTCATCATAACTAAATCACGAACCATAATATTATTTCTTAAAATTGTGTGTCACCATAATAAGTATTTTGAACATTTCATATGTCAAGGTTAACTAAAAATACTATTTAATCAGCAATCAACACATATTTCCCATAGTGTAACAAACACGTCGACTTGTTTCACATAATAGATCAAGAAAGCCTACTTGTTTCCAAAAACCATCTCTAGAGATATAATAATTTACTAAATATATTTGAAGGATATATAGACCCCAAAATCATCTTATTGAAAACCATACATAATTTTTATAGATGATCATGAAATATTTATCATATCAGAACACATAAAAATAAATGGTCTTCAAAAACACTTCATAACATCATAACCCATAGAAATAGGTTTCATAAAATTTTTTCATCATTATCATAAATCATCTAGAGAAATAATAAGGATAATATCTGTGGATAATAAACCCAGAAAATAATAAGTATAATCAATGTTTTTTATAATTTATAAATAGATATACAATTAAAAAGTCATTAAAAACTTATTGAAGAAAATAAAATTTGTGATTAAAAAATCTCTTTTCAAAATCTAACTACGATGCATGTTATAAAGAAACTATTATATTTGAAAATAAACTTCAATATTTTTAAATTACATATCAAATAATTTAGGTGACATGGTCATGGGAAATTCTATTCATGTTGTATAATTTTAAAAAATAATCCTTCCATACTTATGTCAGAAATGTTAAAAATTACCCCATTTGGAAAACTACAAAAATATTGCTTTGAAACAGTTTTTGTAAAAAGTCCAAGATGGGTAAAAATGTAATTAAAAAATCATAGGAGAGTGTTAAAAATTTCAATTATTTTTTTTAGAAAAATGGATATGGAATAAAAATATTCCTCAGTGAAGACTTAAACATAAACAATCCCATATATTGATGATATTGTGAAATAAAACCCTTAACTAAAGTCTTTACTTTCCTCATTCACATTCAAACCTCATATAAAATAAATATGGATTTATTATAAATTTATTCTATAACCATATTCATATCTATATTACCATTTTTTTTATAAAATTTTATCTCCCATTTATTAATAATATGTTTTTAAAATCACTAATATGGGTGAAACGACATTGTTTCAGAATCATTCTCGAGTTCAGTAGTACCGGTCCATATGTTCTGATCAGGGTTACATCATTTTCATAATTTTAATCATGGTATAAATTTCATATATATTCATTATATATTATTATTATTTTTAATTCATAAAATTTTATAGATTGAAAATTGAATTACACTGTTCATGGAGACGGCAGGCCGCACGTATGCATGAAAAATGTTTCAATTTTTAGACTAATAAAATGAAAGATATGTAAATATTAATTCACCTATAAATAATAGTTATATTTTTTGTTTTTATCATATCTATTTATTAAACCAATACGTATTACCATACAAGTAAAATTGAAATTAAAAACATATCACATCGCTTTATGGCGGTGGTAGTCCACACGTATGCACGAACACCATTATCATTTTCCAAATATTTGTAAGGTTGGATGATATGTGTTATATTAAAATTAAAAAAGTCATATTATTTCATAATTATCATATATAACCATTAAATAAATCATAAAACTCACCCATAAAATATACATATGAAAAATGAATTGTATCTCTATGTAGAGATGATAAGTCATACGTACGCACGAGCGAAACATTTTCTTGTCATTTGATGATGAAGAGGGTGTATAATTGTGTTTTATTAATCATAATAAAATTCAAGAACATTTAGTATAAATAAAAAATTATCTTATGATAATTACTACATATTTATAATAATTAAATGAATGTATAAAAGAAATTCACCAGTTAAGGTGATTACTTCTTCTTAGAAGGAACTCCTTTAGATCTCCTCTTAAGAATGCTAGAGTTGGTATTTTCAGAAGGAAAAAAGCTCTATAATATGGATAGTGAAGTTTAGAAGAGAATTTGGAAGAGTATGGATGAGATATAATGCTTAATGATATGTGAATAAGAAAAATACAAGACACTGTTTTATAAGAGAGGGGAGGGGCACCATTAGAATTTTTTAAAAGATTAAAATAAAGTTAAGTCAAACTCAATCCAAAAGATTAAAAACAGCCTATAAATGAAAAAATGATGAAACTATATACCCTATATTATCCCCCATTTTCCTATTTTAATTTTTTATGATTTTTATATCCTTGAATAAAACATTATTCTCATAAAATATCATTATTTTCAATTGAGACACTATTCATATAGATTGACTTAAAAGACATAAATACAAAGTTAAAATTTGAATAAAAATCTTATAGAACAACAAAAAATGTTATATTCACCAATAATTTTTTTAACACATTAACTTATACAAATTATATATTTTTTAATATTTGAAAAATAAATTATTATATTTTTTATTAATTGGGAAAATACAACATTAGTGTTACATAAAAAATTATGCTCATTGTATAATTAATAAAAATTTTAAATAAATTTATATAATTAAAATTATATCATTAATATCAAAATATAATCTTATATTATTTCATAACATACTTTATTCCCTTCGTGGATACATTATAAATATTAAAAGAGAGTGATATTTTGTAACTTTCTTTGATTTAAATAAAATATAGGTCATTTTTAATGGAAAAGTGTCCATTAAAAAGTCAATTTTGATACTAAGTTTTCAAGGGTACAATTAACTTCATCCAATTAAAATTGAGTTTAAAAATTATGGCCTTATCACTAATTTTTAACTTATATGTACCAGATTTTCCCATTATCAAGGTGATAAAAGTTACCATGATTACTATTTATATTTACCAATAAATAAAATGTGAATATTGAATTTTTTTGAAACTCATGAATAAAATATGGAATCAATTTTTTGAAATTAATTTTCTAAAATTAATTTAAAATTAACTATACAACACATGATGAAAATTGCATTTTATAGGAAATGTGTTTTAAGCATAAAACAAGATTTGTTCTTATCACATACATAAGAAAATATTTTTTTATTATTTTAAAAAAATTAATTAATTGAATAATATATAAATTTCATTAATTTTTTTTAACTTTATTGATTTGTTTAATTTATTAATAAAAATACATTGTACACGTAAAAATATTTTTTCATAAAAAATAACACTTTTTTATCGAAATATTTTTTTAATCATAATAATTTGATAACTAATGAATTCTTATTATAAATGTGTAGACCATAATTCTTTTACAATTTAGCTTTTACTATTAATTCCTACAAATCCACTAGTTAGGTGATAAATAACACATATTATTTTAATAATGTTACGTAGTTCATCTAAACTCGTTGTTGCGTGTAATGTAATCCATTGAAGAAATAAAATTATTTAAAGAGAAATATTTCATTAAAATCACGGGGTGTAACATATCTATATCCAATATGTTATTTTTTTAAGTTCATCATTTCCATCCATAAATTTATTCTAGATCATAAAAAATGTTTTATATGTTTTTAAAATACACTTACTTGTTGATATAGTCATAAATGCACTGGCTTTAGTAAAAATTATATTTTCCCAATTCATCTTAAAATTAATTATTTTAGAAAAATAAAAAAATTGAATAAGTTTATATTGTATTTTAAAAATTATATTTTTAATAAAATTTAAAAAATAAAATTTTTAGATTTATCTTTTATGTGATGATACAAAATTTAATCAAAAACAATTTTTGTTTTAAAAAATTCCATTTTTAAACTTTAAGTGTTCTAAATATTTTTTTGTACTAATTTATAATTTAATTAAAGATAATATATTATTTAGTATATTAAAATTTAATATACTATCATTATAATAATATAAGAGTTGTCGATTTAATTTATAAATACTTAAAAAAAATTTATAGTGAAAAAACATTTAAAAATTAAATTATTTTAGTTATATACACTCAAAATGTAGTCCATGTTTATCAAATATTTTTTTTGATTTATATAGATTATATTATTAATATAATTTTTTTTAATAATGTTCATTGAATAGGATATGACTCATTTTTGTTCAATGTTGTGTGTGAAACAATCGATCAAACATAATAATAATTTAGAGAGAAATGCCTTCTATAATTATAGGTGGTTGAATTCTCCCCCTTAAATAAATTGCATCAACATAATTTTAATTATCTCTGACTAATTGGATTAGGTTACGGTATCTAAAATATATACATGACTCTAGATATATTTTCAAATGAGATATCTAACTTACTATCTTAGGTAACACTGGAAAAAAAATTCCCTCTCATTTTAGACGTATATTAATATTCTCAAGCTTTTTTGAAAAATATGTTTCCCATAAGGGTTATGAGTCATTTAAGTTTCAGTGAGGAATATATTTTTAAACTAAATATCTCCCAATACTCTAATTATGTTGTCACTATTTTAAGATCAATGGTGCATCAGTTAATGTCCATGAGATGACACAGTGCAACATAATCTTTCTAAATTCTCTATATTTTTACCCCATTCAAACAATTGACAATCGTATTAAAATACATAGACACAAAGAAAAATAGTTTTAGGTAGATGTGGATTTTTAACATATTGATTTTAATTTTTCTTCCATACAAGTTTTCCATAAAACCATTGATCATGATATGAGTGGAATAGTTGAAAACTTGGTTGGTTGAAAAAAAATAAGTAAAACATCCTTTAATTTATAAAATAAGATAAATATAAGATATAGGGAGATGACCCACCTCAATAGATTTATAAATGAATCCGGAAAAGATTTTGTTTTTTACATTCTAAAGAATCAATAAAGTCCCTTGGGGTAATTCTAAAATTGAGTAATATGATAAATTTTCTTCTTTAAAATAAGGACATATGATTTGAAAGACCCGTAATGATATCAAAGAATATGGGGAGTGTTGGATGTGTAGAATAGTAACTTGCAACTGATCTGAATTCAAGAAACTCTAGTCATATCACTCGAACCAGATTTTTCATTAATGATTTAAATTAAATCATTAGGTAGGGAAAAGAGATTCAGGTGAGAAATAATTCATTATATACTTATATAATATCATTTATCTTTTGAAAAACGTTATTAGTGCATAAAATGAAGAATCTACCAACTAATTACAATGTAATTAGTAACTTATTATTTTCAATCATCAAATAAAACCAAAATACATATTCCAGAGTTTTTATAATATATAAAAATTTTCAGAGTAAAAAATTTATCATTATAGAATATTCCATTTTATGAATGTCTAAGGTACCCAAATTATACACTAGCATATGTTCAGTGAAACCTATATCACTATTGACCCAATCTATAATTCTCTAGTTTGGTTTCTATCATATTCCATAACATAACTCCTAAATATAATAAATCATTCCTGGTTGATTATAAAGATAAATTGATTAATCAAATAATACTTCCTAAGAGTGTCTAGCATGGTGTGAAGTATTACGCCCACTCATTGTACAACGAGTATAGTTCAAGTTGATACTCAACCAATATTTTTCAAGGGGATTACCCTAAGGTATATTTCTTCCACATCAAAATCCACCTACCACTATTAATACTGGAATGTAATTACTAAGAAACCACATACTCTATAATTTAACAAAATATTAGGATATTTTTATTAAAATTAACCCTTGGATTTTCTAAAAATAGTTTCAATTCCCTAAAATAACTAAAGTAATAATTAAAATTACTAAACCATTATACGATACAAACTAAGGAACCCCAAACATGTACTCATGGGTCTTGTGATAAAAACACATTCTTTAAAAACTGTATTTGAAAGAAAGTGAGATGACCCCACATAAACATACATATATATCACATTATTTTCATATATTAAAAACTACATCTCATAATAATAAAATATTCCCAATAATGGAATGTATATTTTCTATAAGTATTGGCTATATAAATAACTTATTTTACAATACTTGTAAACATTTCTCCATAATTGATCCACACTAGACCCCCTTCTAGACTTCTCCTATGAATTAGTCATATTTATAACCTAAGGAGTGGAAACATAAGAAATGGGATATGTAAAACTAAAAATTTGGGAAAATCATAAAAATATCATCAAGGGTTAAATCATAAGAATATGAAAAACATTACTTAGGGATAAATATCTTATTTAAAAGAAAAATGTGTAAAAAAATATTTTAATAAATCATTATAGATGAACATGAAATCTTAAATGAACTGTCATGTACCATGGAATAAGAGTTTAATGTAATCATAGAAAAATGGAATTATTGAATTAAATTTTATGTTTATGAAATCATACATATGTAAAAATGATAAAAAAAATATGACATAATAACCATATATCAATGTGCACCACCAATACAACATAACATAATGTTATTTAGATAATCGCCCTTGAAACATACATGCTATATAATGATATGAAAACATTTTCCAATGAATTAAAGAGATATCGGAGTTCACCCTTAATAATAATAACATGTATATTCTTATCTATTCCATAAAAGTAAAACAAATCATACATAAATCATAAGAATGATAAAACCCATGATAAATAAGTGGGTTTCATAAACTTATCTCAAGGAATAAATGAAGACTATATCATAATTATTTCCAAGATAAGAAGGAATTGAATTATTTTAGATGTTTATATTTGAAAAATAAAAATAGTTCTTGAATATTGTGTTATAATTTAGAAAACATCATAATAAATATTGGATACACATGAAAACAAAATGAGTGACTTAGGTGATGATTTATGAAATGAGTAAAGAGTATTTTAATGAAGAAAGGGGATTTTTTATTTTCCTACAGAACAAATTGATAATTGGGTGTTTTCCATAAAATAATTAGGGCTTTAAAAATTTATTAATAATTAAAATCATATGATAAATATATTACTTGACATGAAAAGATAAATTGAGTTGTTCCCTTAAAGCAGGTTTTCATAAATGAGAGAATAGTGAGTGAAACTTAAAAAATTTATCATCCTAAATAATAATACATTACCTAAAAATATTATATATGTATGGAATATATATATCAAATATGGGTGAATTAAATTAGAAGAATATAGAGTAAAATGTAGAAAAGTAAAGATAACACATTACCCCAAAGTATCAATATGGGTTATAAGAACTAATTTTTTGTTTTATGAAATGTTTTTTGAAACCCACATCCATAAATAGATAAAAAAATATTTTAAAATTTAGAACCAGTAAATATTAGAATTATATGTGAAAAAGAAGTTTTGGTTACCTAAATAGAAAAAAATAATGTTAGTGGGAATGGAAAATATGGTCATGGAGGAGAAAACACCATTTAAATGGAAAAGTGTTACTCTTAAAAATGTTATAAATTTTTGGAATAAATAAACAAATAATTAATTTTAAATTTAAAGAAGTAATTTCCATTAATTATAAAAATTGGATTTACCCCATTGAATAGATAAATGTAATAATAATGATCTTATAAAAGAACAGTCAAGATTGATAACTCTAGACCCAAATGGAAAGAAAATTGAGTCAAAAACCCACTTATTACTTCATTATCTTTCTAAAAAAATCGCATAAAATAATAACATGAGTCAAATTTTTAAATAAAATATATTTCATGAATTAAAAATTCATTCATGATAATTTTCTACCTCAAAAAAATTGAACATCTTGTGAATAAAAATCATATCTCAAGAAACAAAATTGACATGAAAAACCCTCAGCTTAGGTTATGATTAACTTTGCACATACACCTGAATAAATTCATAGAAACATTTTTCATCTAAATTTCAAATTACATGTTCATTTATGACTATATTTTCATTATTTATTCTATATATTTTTCTTAAGTCAGTTACATGAGGTTGTTTGATCATATTTTAAGTAACTTTTTAAATATGCTAAATGGTAGACTGTGTTATCAAATTAATTTATAACATCAATAGTTTTAGATGTGTATGACTTTTATTATTACATTATAACAAAATTTATATAGTTCTATGCGTTCTGAAAGATGGATTCAAATTATTAAAGGTATATTTATTTATTCAATTTTTGGAATTTGATTTTCGTATGCCTATTTTTTATTAATACCACTTATATAATAACCAATATTATCATTATATAATATTAATAGTTTCATAAATTTCATTTTTATAACCTCAAGATATTTTCAAGTCATCTTTGTTATGCAGTGATGAAAAATATAACTAGTAATACATGGAGGTGGTAATATTCATATAATCAAGAATATGTATTCATTTTTTGAATAGTTTTGGGGAAAGGTATAAAACTAATATTTCAAAAGTATAATAACAATTCTGTATACTAACAATACTAATTTTACCATAATTTTTTTTATAGATTATATTTGATTGGGTAAAAGAAGAAATTAATTAAGAGAGATCAGTCAATAACATTATGCTCCTTATCTTGGTCTTTTATAAATAAAAAGAATTCTAGGACATCTAAAGAGGTTTACGAGATACTAGGTAAGAGTTTTGGTTGATATAATTCTTTATACTGAGTGGGAAATGGGGTGTAGTTGAGCACTTTTTCAAGGTGATGGGAATGAATTTTTTTTAAATATTACCTTTTAACTTAATGTGAGCACATGTTTCACATGGAATATAGAGGAAAGATGTAAAATAATGGAGTGTGGAATGATTTCTAGTCAATAATACCTCATCTATTGATTTTAATACATTTTTTAAACATATTTTAAACTCTTTACAATTATATTTGTTTACCTTTACCAGTTTTTATTTTTATTATGGTAATTATTTTTTACCTATGTAATTTACTTTTAATGAATAAAAATAAAACGGGCCTTATAACCTAATTTTAATATACTTCTTCAAAATATTAAATCCATTTTATCAAATAAAATTATTATGAGTAATAAAAAGTATTTTTAACATTAATGCATATAACATGTAAAAACCTATTTTTAGAAAGAGTGTATTTTTAAGCGTAAATAATATATTCAAAAAACGTTTCTCAGAATTATTCATTTTAATTAAAATAATTATTTTGTTATAAAAAAATGTAGGATAATTTTACTTTAAAAGAAATTAAACAAATAATTTAAACTTTCAAAAAATTTAATATATATAAAAATAGAAATCAAATATCCAAAAAAATTAATTATTTTTTAAAATGTAAAGCATTAGAGTTCTAAATCCAACATAGTATTTTTAAATACCTAATTTCACAAAATAAATAATTTTTTATTATTCAGTATGTTTTATAGGTTTTTTAAATTATACATACAAGTTGATATACTCTTAAACTCTACTATTCTAGTAAAAATAGTATTGTAATTACTTTCTGAAAAAGAAATTATTTTAGAAAAATCCAAAATATTTATGCTATGATAATATTTTTATTTTGAATTAAAAAATGAAGTTAATTTTATAATATTTAAATTCAATAAATTCTAAATTTATCCTTTTAGTGAAAATTCAAAATATAAAATCAACAATTTTGTTGAAAAATGACCCATTTAAACATTATGCATTCTAAATATAATTTCTTGCTAATATCTAATTTAAATAATGTTTATATCTTAGTTTATATATTTCAATATTATATATTACCATAAAAATCATTTAAAAGTGTTTAATTTATTTTATTATTACTTTAAAATGTTATTATAGAATTAATATTCCTTCTAAATATTAAATCATATTAATTATATTTCCTCTAAAGGTAATAATTTTTTATTGGTCAATATATTTTTTAGAGTCTTTATTAATCTTATTTTTTTAATAATGATTATAAAAAATATTGTGACTATTTTCAGTTCAGTGTTACATATGAAGAAATCAACCCAACATAATATTATTTTAAAGAAAAATGTATTCCAAAATCAGGGGGTGATACATTGAGATCTACTTATTTAAATTTTATCTTATATGATCAACTCAATCTTCATATAGAATTTAGATATTGATTCATATGTTATTTTGGTCACCAATATGGATCTTTATAGAAAATGTATTTCTCTAATATAATTAATCCCATGAGTATCATTCCATATCACCCTTAAAAAATAATAATTAAATTAATCACAATGGGAATTACTTAGGTTACCTAATTTGGGGATAATTCAAGACAATTTTATAGCTCATTGATATCATTAAAAATCACTAATTCAGTATCATTAATAGATTTTAGGGAAGGAATCCATCTCAAAGGATCACCAATATAAAAGATTTTGGCTTATCAAATTGCCTCATATTGAGTGAGTCACACCGTGGATTACTCTCACATAAAAATATGTGTTCTGTATCAATGAAATAGTGGCACATGATCATATATATAATATAAAAATAATATAACCCCTATTTATAACATATCTAAGGAGTTAAAGCTTTAAATCTAAGGACTACCTTGTACAATACAAATGTATAAATATTTTCTCAACTATTTTACAGACAACTAGACCATACCATCATAAATAACATCTTTAATGAATGTACAAAATATAATTTTTCTCGTATCCTTGATCATGATATGTCATCATAATATTCATTGAAGATAAAAATTATGCATCATCCTGGATTATATTATATTTATCATTGTTATCGTGATACCTTCACAACACCATTAATCATGGTCTTATATCAATTAATAAACTCTATATATCCCACATTCAATTAATTTTTCATTTTTCTTAAATGAATTAAACCCCATGAATTTCAAAAATTAAGGTAAATCATCACATATTTAATTTAGAGGATGTATATTTTTCTAAGTATGGAAATTTTCTAATATATGAAATTTTTTACTTAAATTGATATTTTGTGCATAAAGTTTGATGTTTGATACTTAAAATTGGGTTTATTATTTTTTATATAAGTCATTTTATCTTATATATTGGAATATCAATGAAACATAAAAAATAATTCATTCATGAATATGATATTTTCTTATTGAGCACAACTGAGAGGCAATTTAGAAAAGTGTATACATAATATTTTCAAGGATTTTATCGAGGAATTATGTGTATAATTTTCCTTAATACATTATGAATATTTCTTGATAAGTTAGGAATCCATTCTCAGGTCAATGGACTATGATGATATATTTTTTGATATGTAAGATTCATTCCAGAACTCCCTGAGACATGTAATATTTATTAAGTTCCATTTTGTAGTTGTCTATATTTAAAATGGAATATATTTTTATCCACATGTTGATGTGAGTGAAATTGTTTCATTTCGTTATAGGCAAGATATATGAGCTCAAAATATAGTGTGAGGTGATGAATTACTTTAGAAACTAAAATATGATCATAAGAAAAATTTTATAGAAGATTTTTTTAAAAAACTCAATTATTTGACACATTATTTTCCTTAATTTTGAATAAGAAAGGAGAAGGCGAATTGTTATTAGTAAAATTAAGTACAAATTCATCTGAACATTGATGATGATATTCATGAAACTGAGGAAAAACTCAAATACCATTCACTATAAAATAAAAATTAATTTATAGAAGAATTGGATTATGATTATAATATAACAAAGATAATTATAGGAAACCCATTTCTGTTGTATGAATATATAGATTAATATTGGTAAGAATATTCACATGTAGTGTTTCAATTTTAACCTCACATGTTAAAATAAGATAACTCATCACAATTAATCTCACTGATGCATAATCAATATTAACCCACAATTGATGGGTTATTCTTTTAGTAACAAATCAATGACCCACTATCTCCAAAAAACATTAATGATTATCTAGGTATAGTAAATGAGTATCTAAATAGTTATTATGATATAAATAATCTAGTTGATAAAACATCAAATTCACTTTATTCTAATTTAATGAAACCATAGCCATGATCACATATACCATGTTTTGTTATTAAAAACTATGTAAAATTATTTCAAAGTGTAGAAGTGGGTGAAATAGCCATTGAAAAAATAAATAGGTTTGATGAATAAATGGAGGAGATGGATTTGTGGTCTATTGGAGAATGGAAATATTATGGTACAATACAAAACATTATTAAGACCCTATATAATAAAATTAAACAAAAGGGAAATCATATCCAGAGTTAATAATAAAACAACCAGTGGACCACCCATTCCTTAAAAATAAAGTGTCTCCACCTATTCTATTTCCACTTCATTTTATAACATGATTTTCACAATGAAATGGGTGTATATACAATACATGGAAGCAAAAAAAATATTTTTTAAGGATAATTCATTGATGGGTGATGTATGGAATACTATTTGGTGATTCCAAACAAAAAAATATTAATCCCCCTTAAATTTAAAGATGGGTAACCATAATTGACAAGTTGTAGGTATTCAAAACACAATATATCATTGGGGGTTGAGTGAAGACTCTATTTCATTCCTTTTTCTAGTTCATTTTTGTTTATTTAGTAACTATCATGTAGCTTAGTCATCATTTATATAATGTTTCAATAAATACCAAATAAATGGGATTACTAGTGATCAATTGGAACTTGCTTCTCATCCATAGGTCAGCATATATATCTCCATGAATCGAAGTAGTAAACTTCCATTATAAACTACATGAAATGAAAATCATCATTGAAATCATAAGAAGAAATTTTATACGAGTGGTGTAAGGAAGTTTAAATGTATTTTCATAGTTTTTGAGTGGCTCTTATTATTTTAATTTTCTTAGTTTTTTTATATTTTAAAATTTTGATCTTAAATAAATATACATTAATATTTTTTAATATTAATTTGATTTTGAGATAATTTACCTAAATTTTAAAAAAGTATTTTTAGATGATTGATGATATGGAATTATTTTCTAATCATTGATTTTTAAAAACATTTTTTTGATTTTGACCAGTTTTTGAAATTTGTGTTCATAAACATTCACCCAAAATGTGTCTACCACTCAAATATTTATTCTAAAGAATTTTAACATATTATTATTAATAGATTGACATTATATAGGGAAGTTTGGATATTCTATAAGAAGAAATTTTTTGATTATTTATTTTCTAATTCATTAAATATGATGATTTTTTAATATGATTGTATAATATATTAATTTTTCCATATTTTATATTGAGACCTAATTTTATAGTAATCCTTGTTATAAAATTAAATAATAATGAATTTCCTTATAGGTTTAATCTATATTACAAGAATATTTATCCTTTACTACTTCAACACATAATATATTTGCATGAGAATTCCATGATTGAGTATGGGGGGATGACATTTCATTTGTGTTCCTTGGAAATTTGTTCATTTTTAGGTGATTTTAGAGTTGTGTGTCATAATTATGGTCATGTGAAAGAGAGGAATGGTCATGAATCATTATTATTAACTGTATTTAATTATTATCATCCTATCATCAGGAAAAATAGAAAAAATAAAAAATTAAATTTAAAAATGGAAATGATATTTAATTAATCATTATGATTAATTTTATGTCTTAGAAAATTATTCCTAAAAACATAATGATTCATCATTCCTTCATTGCATTCATTTGTAATCTCATCTTATGTGAATAAAAAAATAGTATAGTAAAAAAGGGGTGGAGAATAAGTAGAGAAAATTTTTGTACATCATATTCACGAATCATTATCTGAGTAAACATGTAAAGGTAGGGGGGTCACATTTTTTTGGGAAATAAAAAAAATATTTTTTCAATGATTTCACATGAATATCCATGAATTGTATCTATGATTTTAACCTAATATTTTTTCCTTTATTTTAGTTTTTTTACCACTATCCCTTATCCACCCTAATTACATTCAAATTTTTTCATGATATAATGTAGTTTCACATCTCATGGTATGGATAATTGGAAATTTTACAATCCTATGGTAATAAATGAATTTTCTATTTATGAGAATTACTTCATATTGAATTTATATTGAGAAAGAGTGAGATGAATTTACATGACTATGGTGATACATTAATATTTGAGAGGAAATTTATAAATTATATAGATATTATTTTTATATAGTTATTAAAGAAATATGTATGTAATTCACCATTATACATATATATTGTTCCTTGATACATGAGGAATTTTACATTACCTATGGGATGGAAGGAGTAGAGATTCATTGGGATATGTAAGCTTCATTTTTGAAATCTATTGGGCATGTAACATATAGTTGGTTCTACGTAACAATTATATAATCAAACATAATAATAAATTGGTGATATATAAGATGATATTAGATCTATAATGGGATTTTTGTGATTTTAAACACCTTGTATATGGTTTTTTCCTTTGTAAAATCGAGTTATGGTCAAGAATTTAATGTCAAGAAAGGTTTTATAACTTGAAAAATTTATCTCAGTTACATACTAAACATTATTTGGATACATTAGTTTTTATGATATGTATAATATAGGGAATGTTTTGACATTAGAGAATAATTACTCATGATATACTATCAACCTGAAAATCACCTCTGGTATACACAAAACCTGTATTTGATAAAGGGTAAATACAAATATTCTAGGTATTATTTTCCTCAAAAAATAGTAATCTTAATAAAAATATGTCTATGTAGTTTCTCATACTGGGAAGAGAGTAGGAGAAGATAATGGTGTTGAAACTGATACTCAATTAAAGACTTTTTAGTGGAAGAATTCAAATGTCACTATTCTCACAGAGGATTAAACTTGAATTTCCTAGAAAATAAAATTTTCTTAGAACTACCTGAAGATTGTTGGTGATTATATGTACTGAAACAATCATTTCATAGTGGTATTTTGAGATAACAGTTTTCCTATTTCAATAATATTTTTGAAACATATATTTATTTGTTTTCATTATATTTAATATGTTTTTCTCCCTTGGAGACCTCAAAATGCTTTTATGGAGTAATAAACACTTGTGTTAATCCAAGTAGGTAGAGTATATATTATTTGTTTTTTACTATTGAAAATATTTTATGTTCTAAATTTCTATCATAGTTATGGATTACAGTGAGTGTAAAAGAGGGTTTATATTAGCAATTTTCATTCTTTCTCTTATTAATTACATTAATTTTGTTCTAACACTATAGCTCGATCAATGATTCCCCTTATATTGTAATACAATATATGATGTTTATAGGTGGATATAGAGGAAATATATCAGTGATCTTTTTCAATGTCCTTTAGGGATCTTCTCTTTCATTCGATCAGATGGATGGGAGAGCCTGGGGTACATCTACCTAATTGAGGGATTCCCCATTCCAATGGTCTAGGTTAATATGTGGACCACGGTATGTGTGATTATAATACAATAGTAACATACATTCGATAAGTAGTTATAGGTGGTGAAATGAATGATGTTGATCCCTGAAATTGATTTATAATTAAAATTTGTTTAACCATCAAGATAAATAATGAATAAGCACTTCTCTAGGAAATATCATAAGGATTATTTATTATTATTCCTTACACTACTTTCATCATTGCACATTGAAAATAAAATTTCACCAAACCCCCACTATTTTAATTCTACCATTTATTTTAATGTAAATAAATTTTAGAAAGGAAATAATAAAGGATCCACATAGTAAACAATTAGCCCCATTAGAAGATGACACTATAATACATTTTATGATGGTAATAAAACTTTTTTTAAGAACTCTATGAAAATTGTGTTAATGTATCCTAGAATAATCACATTTATATCAGGTCTTATATTTTCACGTTAATAATTTGTTGTTCATATATTTATCTAAATTTTTGTATGATACATTAAAACAATTTTCATAGGGTTTAAATTACCTTTACAATCATAAAAAAATAATAAAATATCTTTTAATTTTTATTAATGTGTGTTGGAACTAACCCAAGTCATCCAATAATCCCATGACCACCAAAAAAATTATTTTCTGTAATATGTTTGATATATAATTTATTCCACATCAAATTAATTGAAATAATTTTTGTTAAGAAGTCACAGGGTTAAAAAACATGAATATTTTGAATCGACATAAATTTAAATCCCGCACAAGGATAAGTTAATCCATTTTTTAGAGTCATATTCACATAAAAGGAAATTTATTAAGGAGTTCTATATGTTATACCACTACCCTTAGTATGAAGTATCCTAAAAATTGATATCAATATGAAATTAATATAACAAAATCATTCCACATCCACTAAAATTTAATTATCATTAACTTAAACATTATATAGAGACATACGAAATCTAATATAATCATTTATGTTTCTAATAATAACATTCAATGAATGAAGATAGTGTTTAAGGATTATAATGTAAATAATAATATTTTAGTTAAACATTAGAGAAATACTTGAAATTGAGAAGGATCGTTTATCAATTAAGAAGGTCAATAAAAAGAGTTATAAGATTCAATTTCAATATAAATGACTTTATTATATTGTACTTTAAACTCTTTTGTAGCCTTGTTTCCTTAACAAATGAGATACAATTTTATCCTTGGAAAATAAAGAGGATCGTTAAAAATATATTTTGATATTATGAAGCTAGTGTATTACCATCAGATTCAATAATATATGGTTTATTTTTTAATGATCTCCATCAAATATATTATTCATATTATTACATGACATGTATAGTTTTTTGTTAATATGAAATCTATTCTTCAATTCTATTTACTCTACAATATTTTCATAATAGATTATGAGTTTATTTTTCATTAGAAATGTCTGATTTCAATAAAATTCACTAGTGGTATTAGATCCATCATAAAAGATATATTGAAGGATCCTTGAATTTTATAAATTCTAAAAAATGTGCAACAACTAGATATCATTAGATGTAATACATGGAGATCATAATATATTATATGAATGGGGGAAATGATACATGTTTATTATTGATCATGGAATGAGATGGTACAATCATGTCCATTCATCATTATAAGGTAAACAATGGTATGGGATATCCTAGTTATTGATATGTTTTAGTTTCTTATTTAAAAATAGTGTATTACATTGCACATAGGGTATAAGGATATCATGATATGATATATAGTTCAAATTTCATGTTTTAGGGTCACTATAGGAAGTGATATATAGATACCATTTATCATGATACCTATCATAGTATATGAAAGATGATTGAAAATATAAGTAACAATGGTTATTATGTGTGTCATAGGATATGATATAAATACATCCAACCTAGAAATTAAAATAAAAATTCATATCAAAGTTAAAGATATAAATTATTACTCCTTTGGATAAAAAGGATATTGTTTTATTGTAAGAAAATATATAAAGTATTTGTTCCCCATTATGTATCTTGTTTGAATTATTTTTTGTTTCATTCTAGAATTAAATTAATTCTTTAAAAAAATTCAATAAATAATAAAAGTAAGGAAATATAAACTATTTATTTTTTAATAAATGAATTCTTTCTATCTTATGCCTCATATAAATAATGTAAATTGTTTACAATTATAATAATTTTTTCAAGTTTTTATTTATTTAATTAAATAATGATTAAATATTAAAGTACATGAATTATTTACATTATTTATATTTGTTTGATATAATTTAATATTGGGAAAAAATCCCTCAAGATAACATTGCAGCATTTTTGGGTTGATGGAAGGCTTCACGATTTAGATTGGCACCATGAATATGGAGTGCTCTGCAATTATGATGGGCTTCGCAAACATAAAATTACAATGGATATTCACAAAATGGAGGTGCGCCGAGAAGACGAATCCGAAAAAAGAACTAAAGGTAGTGGAGCTTCACGAAGATCCATGCCTATAAATATAAGGCAACCCCTTTCATAAAATAAGGGAGTAAGAGGAAAATAAGAGAGACTCAATGAAAATTCTATGTCTCTGAGTTCACAAAGGATTTCGTGAAGGATGTATGAAAAGTCATTCGCGAAGGCTATAAGCCAACCAAATGTTCTGAGCATTACAAAATGAAGGATTTTTCGAAGGCCCTAAAAGGCCATCCAAATCATGTTAGCTTTGTGAAGACTTATTTTTTGCTTCACGAAAGAGGTGTTTTTCATGATGTATAGTTTGAGCTTTGCAAAAAGGGGAACTTTGCGAAGACCATTTTGAGCTTCGCAAAAGGTTCTTCACAAAGGCCTATTTGTGCATTGAGAAAGAGGGGCTTCACAAAGGTAGTAAACTTTGCGAAAAGAGGTGAAAAGTTATTTTCTAGAGTTTAGTGGTAAAGAGGTATTCATCTATGGATGAAAGTGGGAAATCAATAGAGCATCTACATAGAGTGGAGTATGTATTAATTAGAGTTAATGAAGGGACCTAAAAGTCATTAAAATATGAGTGGATATTCTAAAGAAGCAGTGAGATTACTTCAGTTAAAAGAGCAGTGATATTTCCAATTGTGAGTGGTTATAAACCATTAGGGATAGTGAGTCCACTTCAAACTTGTAAACATTAGTGTGCTTATAGTAGATTTGGTACACTGACACATCGTAGGTGTATGCTCCTTGAACATAGCCCAATGAGGGTGAACCAAGTAAACTTTATATTTCATGTGCATGCTTTAAGATCCATTCATACTCTAAAATGGTAAGGAGATATATAATAGAGTTTTGTCTAACAAAAAAAGTGATCAAAAGAGGCAGTTGTTTTAATTTTTCATACCCTGATTCACCCCCTCAAGGTATCTAGCCTAGTGGACATAACATTTAAAATATTTAAATTTTTTTTTTAAATAATATGTCATTTCTTAAATGTTTTTCATGCTATGTAAATTATTTTATGGAATTTAGGACAAAAAAATTAAATATTTATTTTTTTAATAATTTTAAAATGGTAATTTATTAAGATAATTTGTGAAAAATTGTGTATAAAATTATGTGGTAATTGAGATCTAACTTGAGTAATAATTGAATGATACATAGACCAAAGGTTTAATATCTAGTAATGAGGGAACATCATTTTTTAATGTGTGGTAGGTTACTTGTTTCACTATACATACTATTACGTTATATTTTTATTTCATATGATTTTAATATAGTTTAAAATAGAGTTTCATACACATTATGTGTGAAATGATTATCAGCATGTGTTATATATTATAATTTAGTTTTTTATTAATGGATCATAACACAAATCATTCATTACATAAATAATATACATTAATTTTAATGAAATATATAAATTTAGTTAAAGGCATGTTGTATATAAATCAAATTATTATAAAAAAATAATACATACTAGTATTTTGTGAGTTTCATATAAGAAAAGTTTTATCCAGAAAAAATATTAGAAAACTCTTTTTTACATTACATCTAAATATAAAACAAGTAAACACCCCAAGCATCCAAACGAGTATGTCATTCTATATTTGAGTGCTCAGGTCATATCTTATGTAAGGAATGATGGGTATTAGTGACCCTAATAGTATTAGATTCCTATATATAATTCTATAATTTTGGTACCACATGATTAATTTAACAAAATAGAATTAGGTGATAAAAAAAATATTTTTTAGATAGGGAAGAAGATGAATTTAGGAATGGTGTTTCCTATTTAATGAATATATGTGCGTATGTGGTCACCATTTTAATAGGAGTATATTTTATGCAATTTCATAAAAAATAAATTAAAGAAAATGAGAATAAATTTATAAATATATTTTATTATAGATTATATCAGAATTAAACACAAAAATTATTTTAAGATTAATTATTTATTTGTATTATTATCTGGGAAATGTTCTTAGTTATAAGGGGAAGAAAAAACATCATAGTGAATAAAATATTGTACAAATTATTTATTAAAATTTTGGATCAAGGTTATTGGATATAATTTTTTCATAACCCATTTATTATAATATATATAGACTCTAAAATAAAATAAAAATTATTTTTAGAGATAAATATCAATGTATTAGAAATTGAGAATCAGTTTCATCATTTAAGGAAAGAACATGTGACCTATATATTCCATATTGATTAATTGCAGAATTAGAAAACTATTACTATGTTTCTTCTACAAATAGAAATTTATTTTATTTTTTCTATTTATATAATAATGTATTTTATTTGATGTTTTAAAAAAATATTTATTCTATATTAATGATTGAAATATTTTATGTAATGTGACATATATTCACTGATTTATATTTTATAGACATGATTAATAATATGTATGATAATCAGAATAAAAATATCAAAATGAATTATTTAAAAGCCGCATAATTTTAGTGTTGTCACCCTAGACATATAAATGTGAAATATATATAAATACTCTTTATATATATATTTTTTGAATAATTATAGTAAAAATAATTTGTTGCATGGGAATTATGTTTAATTATAAAATGTTTAAACACCATTTTAATAGAAACGTTAAAAGAGCTAGAATGATTATGTAATTAATAAAAAAATATTTTTATAGGATAATTATTATAAAATAAAGTGTTTTCTCTAAGTATGTTGTTATCTTTACTAGTGATTTTAGTGAATATGCTTACGTGATTCATTAGAAAATCAATTTTAAAAACTCTTAAAATTTTATGTTTTCTAAAAATTGGGTACATAATCAACATATAATGAATATTAAAATACATCAGTTTGATCAGGGTGGGGAAGACCTAGGTAATTCTATTATTGATTATCTAAGATATTGTGGAATTATCTCACCACTTACTTCTACATGTATACTTCAATAGAATGGTGTCAGTGAAACGTGGAAGAAAAACAACTTAAACACGATTTCATCAATGATGCCTTAATATGATCATTCAATAATAGGTAGTTAAAATGAATTAAATGTGATATTGTAACATCATAAACCAGATAAAAAACATTATAATCCAATGTAATGGCCTTTAAATGACTTCAATCATATTCCCTAATCAGCCGTCTATTTATATAAGTTCCAAGGGATAAAATAAAATCACCGAGGAATGATTTTTCCTCAAATAAAACATAAAAAAAATTTATATTAAAGAAAATTTATGTTTTGTTAAAAATACAATAAATGTGAAAAATATAAATAATATTAATTTAATTGGAATGGATAAATCATAAAAAATTAATTATGATAAGAATAAATGCAATAATACATGCATATACCGCATGGATAATAATAACCCCCAACTAATATTTTAGAAAACACTAACACGCCTCTCCTCTATATATCTTATATAAAAAATAATTACTGATCAAATAACCATTCCTTCAACATGTTTTATAACATATGAAAACTACACACACACACACGCACACTGATATTTTCTTGTAGGGGCGAGTAAAAATATACTTAGTAGGATTTCCCCAAACTACTCATATATATTCTAATGTTTGATATATCCAAAAACATGTAATCAATTCTATCTATAAAGAGTCAATTAGGTTTTTATAAAAATAGTTTATGAAATAATTTCATATAAATCCAAACTAACCTAGAAAAACAAATTACATATGAGTTTTTTGTAATTAAGGCATCCTATATAGGTTCTCCAATAGTTAAACCCAGTTGATTAACAATTCTAAATGACATGTATCATAATAAATATTAATTATTAATTTAATACACATACCACCAATTATTATTTATCTAACTACTATGGATCATCATCAATCTTGTAATTTTTCTTCAACAACCCACCCTTATCCATACCACACAAAAAGACTCTTTTCTTATGTTAATTTATGAATCTTCTCTCCATGATTGGACACCATTTTACTTCCAACTGATACTTTCAATCATTTTATTTATCCATGATTCAATATAATTGATAAAAAAACCATTTGTTAAAATAATTTTGAATGTGTTCGACAATATAAATTAACTTATATACCACAAAAATCAAGATAACATTTAATTTTTTATAAAATCCAAATTTAACCAAATCCCATGGTTCTAAAAATAAAATAACATTACAGGATAAATTCCCCTGATTTATAAGGCCAAAAAATAATGATTTTCACCAAATCCCAACCCATTTTCCATATACCCAAAAAAATAATTTTCAAATGAATTCAATATATAAAACTATTTGATAAAATTCACCACATGATCAAAAAATTGAAAATAACAATAAATCACATATTAAAGTATCAAAATTGTAATAATCCATGTCATTTAGGTTAATATTTAATTTAATTTTTTTCAATTTTATATACTAAATTGGTAATTATAGATTTTAATGAGGTTTAAAAAAATATTCAAAAGGGAGAATGAATGAAAGCGAATTAGGTTTTTATATAGGAATGGAATAATGTAATTAGAGTATTTTTAATATATACCTGATATTATTTAGTGAGGGTTAAAAAAATATTAGTTTTGATAATCTGAATATATTGCACTTATAAAAGATTCACAGCGGTCATGTGGTTTTAGATGGTCCCTCTCAAGTACTAAATAGGTGAAATAATGATTTTTTTATAAAAACAAGGTAAATATTTTCATTTTACTTCCAAATTATAAATTTTTACTAATGAGATTCCCATTTTATCAGGATAAAATCCATTTGTTTTCCTCTATAAGGTGATATTCACATTCTTCTCATTATCTTATGGAAACCTTCATGGATATTAATTTTATACCTCATTAATCTACTTCAAGGCCTTATTTTTATTTAATACATATAGTGTCTTTATCAACATCCAAAAATTAAAATACATCAATATGTAGGAAACATTCCTTAAATTTCATATTCACTGAGGTTTCCTAAATAAATATATGCAACATAGTATCTTTTTTCTATGAACTCTAGATTAGGACTCAATTGGTTTTTATATATGTGGACCCTTCTATAATGTATAGTATTACACTATAATTGTTATAAAACATATGGGGTAGATTTATATTCAGTCTAAAAATACCTTTTCTCTTAATTTATTTTACTTAAACTAGATTTTCTTAATTATTTTTATATTAATCTAGTTATTTTACATTAGTTGTGGTATGGGTTATCTGAATTTTCTTGAGGTTGGTAGCATGAATTTACCCTTTTCATTTATTTATACAATTACCAAAATCCATTAATTATGGTGCCTATGTCATTATATTGTTATTCTTAATAGTTTTTATTATTTCTATAGTCAGTATATTGACTTAATATTCAAATTAGGTAACATACAAATAAATATTATTAGAAATTTATTTCATATTACTAGGTTCTTTAACAAATAAGTATACAAAGAGTTATGTAGAAAGACCTTTGACACATGATTGTTAACCCCTTCCTCGAGGTATTTGTCTCTCTTATGGGTGAGATTTGTTACCATTTATAGATATATTTTTCACTCCTATAAGTGGATTTAATTCTTTATTCCAAATATATATTTCCTATCTAAGGATGAATTTAGTATGTATGTGTTTTCCCATATTAGTTTACCCAATTAGTATGTAGTCTCTATTCATGGATTCCAATATTGGGTAATAGTTATAATGGTTTGTATCCCATGGAAAAATGCTTATTATGTTTGTAGCTGACAACTATAGAATATAATTTTATTTATTTAATGACATACATGATAAATTAATTCATAATATTTTTACTTTATTAATTTATGTTTTTAAGGAATTCACTTGATCTTATAGTATATAGGAAGAGTTTGGGTGGTGACCACCATCTACGCATGATATACTAACAACATAGAGTTTTCTTTTAGGATTTTTATTGACCCAATTATTCATGATATAGCTTATGTAAATTCACAAAAAAAATCTATGAATATTTATGTTGTTGTAGTGATAGAATTATTTGTAGAATATGGTCGGCGATAGACTATAGAAGGATACTATTAAATTTGTTTCTATTTGGAATGTGTGTACATGAGATTATTGGAACAAGATAATTTTTTAATCTTTTATAAAAATTTAAATTATAAATGTTGATGATTTTGGAACAAAATATAGGCCAAATTGACTATTGAAATCTAGGTGGATTCCATCCATTCAAATAGTGGTTGTTCTCTCTATTGAACAAGTTTTCACACTCAATTTTTTACCAAATCATTAACCCTATGATCAACAAACTCATACATGCTGGATGCATCCACAATGACTGATCCTTCTTTGAAATATATAACTTGTTTCTTATTCAAAGGGTTAGGTGTAGTGTGTTTCCTACATTGGGTTGGTGCTATAGATGATTGTTGTGCATAGTTGGGAACCCCAACCAATGTTTCTAATAAAAGGACCTCATTACCTCCTATAATATGTAATATATACACAAAAGAGATGTGAAACAAGTAGAGTGTAAAAATTCTCCAGTCCAGAGTATCCTCATGTTTTATACACTACCTAAGATTATTTTTAAGTGAAATCCAATGTCAAAGTGAGGAAAAATATGGGTATTGGAGTAATATAAGGGTATAAATCACAAAACCATCATTTAAAACCAATTCACCCAAATATTAAGATAAACTAATATGAATAAAACACATAAATAAGATTTCATAGAAAGATAGGTGATGTTGCAACCTAATCCCAGAACCCATGATGCGGGTGTCTTCTACAATTACAATGGAAATATTATAATAAATAATATCCCATAGGACCAGATAGTTTATAATTTTTGGAAAACCATAGTGCATACATGGTACACATTTTAAATTTTGGATATAAAATGATTTAGAATATATAACAAAAGTGTCACCACCTAACCCATTTCGGGGCTCAAGATGAAAATCCCCCAAGCCCACCTCCATAGGCCAAGGGTGGTGATAAGCACCGAAAGCATAACTAAACTAGTTGAGTCCTTTACGTAAGTACTTTTATGAACACACACAACAAAATCAATGAAAAAGTGAAGAGGGAATGAAATAAAATATACAACACTACTATAAATAAAAAATATGTATGGACCTCAAAAAAGAGAAAATTATGGTAGTTTAAACTAAAAAGAAAAGGGAAAAATACATTCCCACCCAAGAATATGTCCCAACATGAAAATACTATAAAAGAGTAAACAACTGAGAAACCAAATCCTATATCCCAAGCGAGACCTCCATATGTGGTCCAAGCAGTCTATATCCCTAAGCCCCTCTAAATACATGATCACTCTATCCAACATCTTAAAAAGACATGACATGTGTTTGGAAAATCCCATGTAGGTTTGAGTATATACATATGAATTAGAACACCCCGAAAAGGGTGAAGGGGGAGAAGTAAGATATACAACTGAAGAGGACAGAATTACCTAGAACGAGGTATGGTAAAAGTGTACACCTCAACCCAAAAATAGAGTGAAAGTAAAATCATCCAAAAAAAGGAGCCTGAAATGGTGATAAAATAAACTTTTAATCGAGTCTTCCCTACCTATAGTAGGACGGTAGAATCATATGACAATGAAAATCTAGACACAAAAAAGAATGTGGCATACCTCGCACATCTTCACCTCTCCTAAAAAGAGACTATCCCAAACCTCAGGAGTGGATACTAAAATAAGAATATATATATATATATATATATATATATATATATATATATCTGTGTGTGTGTGTGTGTGTGTGTGTGTGTGTGAGTGAGTGTGTGTGTGTGTTCATTCATATAATCCCAAATGAGAGAGTAAAGGGATCCCCATCTCACTGCTCAGCCCAAGAAGATGAGTAGCCAACAGTTCCAAGGTAAGTCTATCTGAGATGCCCAATCTCTCATATGTCTTCATAGGCCACATATATCTAAGGTAATTAGTCACCACACCTTAATAATATCCACTTTGGATGACTCTGAATTACCTATACAGTTTCAGGTCATGTCACATGAATGTATCTTAGTGGGGAAACGTCCCTCTTTCTTATGATTCCAAAGGTACATCAAACCATTCCTCATAACTGTGACCCAAAGTCGATGGGTAGCCCATTTTTAGATAGGATTCTATGCCTGGGTTTGATAGTAGTGTCGTACTCCAGTAGTCACCTAGGAATTCCACTGACCACTGTAAATAGAGGGTAACACTCAATAAGGTCACAAAGGAATGCCACTAGAAATTCCATTTGAAGGGTAAGCCCAGTGAGTTGTCATGGAAATGCCACTTCCCAACCTGATTAGAGGGTTATGCCTAGAATATGTCACCAAGGAACACTAATAACACACCCAACTAGAGTGTAAGCATGAAATATTTAGGAACTCCACTACCTAGTCCTACTAGAGGGTAATTCAGAAAGATAATCAGGGAATTCCACTTCCTAGCCCCACTAAAGGGTAAGACTAGAAATGCCATCAGGGAATTCCACAACCTAGCTTAGCTGGATGGTAGGCTCGATACTACTTTGGTGATTTTGTATGATTACTGTCATCATAAGGTATCGCCTTAGTGCATTCCAAACATGGAATTTTTCTCATCATATATAAAAAATTCTTTCAATGGAACCATCACGTTCTATGCAAAAAAACACTCAGGATAGGCATCTCATAAGAAACAAATCCTAGTTCAAATGAAGGAGATATGAAGGTTTCAGGGTCACTCGAAAGAGCCCAACTAGTACACGACTAGTGAGGGACCTACACAGTGTGTGGTCCCTCTTCCTTTCATGGACATGTCTCTGGTTGGTACACGAGTTCCATATTTGTAGGGGCACATGCTATGTAGGTGGACTACATAGAATACCCAACCTATTTGGGGACTGGGACATGTCATGTGGTCATGTTCATGCACTCGAACCACATGTCTATGTAGTTTGGTACGCTACATGTTCATCCACATGCGATACCGATCATGTGGTCAACCCATATCTATGTTTTCTTATATGGATTTCCCAAATGTGTGACTCATCACAAGGGTTGTCTAATTGGGGAAGTTGTATAAGGTGTGTGAGGGAGGAATACACTCTGTTTCGTCATTATCTTATCCCAAACCCTAGCACCACCACTAAGGGAGACCACAGAGTATGTGTTCTTCATACTACTTGGCTTTTAGTCGGGATTTTTCTAGAACACTCATATTTTCTTTAGATATTCATCCATGCTTAGAATCTGGTCAAACCTCTTCATATTTCATCACAATTATTCCCGAAATATTTGGATCTCTCTATGAATCAATATAACTAGTCATCATTTGCTGTAAATTGGATCTGGTCATCAATGATAGTTTCGTCGTATTTTCCACACATCTCTGTACCTCTGATCATTGAAAAATACTACCTAAAACCATGATATTTATCATCTATTCATCATGGTGATACCATATATATGTTTCTCTCAAAGAATCATTGATGTTTCATTGATCCAACACAAATTGGGGCACTCCATCAAGCTCGTGTCCCTGAAAACTATTGAGCCGAGAACTGATGGGTTTGAATGGAAAATAATTCATAGAACATAGGAAGAAATGAACCATAAAAAAAGTTTTAGAACATCACCATCCCAACATTATTAACCCATGATTAATAATGGGGAACCAGGTAATAAATGATTGATCTAAGAAAAATAATTAATCCAAATTCAATTTTTGGGACATGAAATGGTTTTCATTGGAACATATTCAAGAAAAAGAATAAAACTGATCAATTCTTTTAATAAAATTGCATAAAAAACCCTAAAAATGAGTCCTACCTATTTTTTGGATTAATCTCTAGTGAATAACATGTTTTACAATGAGGGGGGAGGATCCATTATGTTCTCTATTCATCATTAATTTAAGTGTTTCTCCAAAGGGATTTTCTAATGGAGGTTGGGAGGATTGATTCACAAGAGAATGATGAATTGTGATCCAACCCTAGATAAATACCTCTAATGAATTATTTATAAGAATTTAATTAGGTCAAAGATTGATTAGTTATATAGTTAATTATTTAATTATTTAACATAAAGGAACTACCAATGAGTGAAGTGTATGATCATCCATTTTCAACTCATTTTATGATAGGTGTAAAAAAACACTACATTATGGACCCAAATGTGGCCTCGGAGTTCCGATCCAATATGATATTTAAGAGTTTTCCTGTTTTCTTTAATTAATTTCTCACGCAATATAAAATATATTTAATATTTTTATAAAATTATTTTTAGGCCCATTAGGGATTGTAATTTAATGTCATCTTTGTCCTTAGATATGGAAATATATTTTAAAATATTTCAAAGTATTACAAGGGGAAAACCGGGTCTCTACATCATTCCCTCCCTCAATATTTTCATCCTCAAAAAGAAAAAACTAAGAAATAAACTTGGGATACTGAGCCCATATTTCTAAATACCACTCATAAGAACTCTCCTTCATGTTTATGTGCTTCCATAACATGTGAACCAAATGGATAGTCCGTCCCTGCAAGGTCTGCTCCTGTCGGTCCTCAATCTCTTTAGGGTTCACTGCAAAGGTTGCTCCATCCTCGATGTCCAGTTTTCCCCATTCAATGACGTGTGTAGATTCATGCACACATTTCCTCACCTACAATACATGGAAGAATTCATTCACATGCTCCATCTACAGGGGTAGGGTGAGGCGATATTCAACCCCACCAACCCTCTACACGATCTTGAAAAACCCAATAAACCTCAAGGATAACTTTCCTCCCCAGTTAAATCTCCAAATTACTTGTCACTGGGGGACTCTCAAGAAGTCATGGTCTCCATACTCAAACTCGGAGGGCCTATGATAGTGATCTATCTAGGATTTTTGTCTTCTTCGGTCCATCATCATCCATACATGTATAACCTACACTTTCTTCATTATCGCCTGCACAAACTCTGAGCCCATAAGGGATGACTCTCCAATCTCCATCAAGAACAAGGGTTAACTGTAGGGTCTCTCATATACAAACTCAAAAGGTTTAATACTGATAGTGGATTGGTATATGTTGTTCTACATGAACTCTACAAAAGGAAGGTGATCCACTCAACTCTGGCCAAAATCCAACATGTAATCCCTCAGTATATCCACTAGCTCCTGGATAGTGTTCTCTGTCTGCCCAACAGTCCTGGGATAAAATGTTGTACTCAACTGAAACTGGGTCTAGAATACCTCATGCATGCCTCCCCACAATCAGGATGTAAACGATGCCTCATGATTTGATACAATCATCGAGGATACCCCATGAAGGCGGATGATCACTATTATGTAAATCTTACCTAAAATATTTACTAAACACTACTACCTGATAGAAAGGAAGTGTGCCAACTTCATGAGTCGTTAAACTATCACCCATATGGTGTTATGTATCTTCACTATGCATTGAATCCCTATGATGAAGTTCATAAATATTTTGTCCCATTTCCACTCTGAGATATCAAGAGGCTATAACAAACCCACTGGAACATGGTTCTCAACTTTCATCTACGATCAGGTGAGGGATTGTTATATGCACTCATCTACACTTCATCTTATGTCAAACAAAAAAAACTACCACTGAATATCTCTATACATCTTCTCCATGCCTGAATGTAAATCTAAAAGAGAAGTGTGTAACTCCAGCATCACCACCTCCCATATCGCGACTGGAACCAATGTTATCCCATGGAACAAGATCTCATGATTCCCTCCTTCATAATATATATATATCTTTTGTGTCACATGTAGATATGTGATCAGGTAGAACCTCATAGTCTATGTCTCCCATTTGGGACTCTTTCACACATTCGAGGATCGAAGGAGTCAACACCATTGACTGTAGAAAAATTGTACCCTCTTATTCAACTAGGGTCAGCTATTGGGAAGATAACTTCTCTGAATATTCCAACATTTGGAAATCCTAGGACATTTTTATAAGGTAATAAACTACAATACTTTCCTTCCCTATAGTACAATATATCTTAAATTTTTAGTCTTGTAGGAACAAAAACAATCATTTCTTATTTATATTTAGGTCTCTCTGAGTGAAGATGAACTTGAGGCTTTTGTGGTCAGAGTAAACCACAATGTTCTCTCCCAAAAGGTAATTTCTCCACATAATAAAGGTGAATAATACCACTAATATATCTAGTTCATGTGTCATATAGTTCTACTCATGGGGTCTCAACTTCCTCAAACCATATGCAATGACTACATGTCATTGCGTCGACATGTAACTAAGCCCAAATCTTAAGGAATCACAATACACTGTGAACTCAACAACTTCCTCTGGTAGCCTAAATAGTGGATCACTCTTCATACTCTTCCTCAATTCATATATGGACTTCTGGAGCTTCTCATACTAGGAAAAATGATATCTCTTCCATGTCATGGCGGTAAAAGGGTTTGTGATTCAAGATAAGTGTTCCAAACATCACCAGTGGTACCCCTATAAACCAAGAATCATCACTACCTATGATACATTTATGGGTGGATCCCAAGAAAAAACTTCTTCGATCTTTGCTGAATCCATGGATAAACCTTGTTAAAAAATGACATGCCCTAGAAATTGAACCTCTTATGTTCATAATTGGAACTTTGAGAGCTTTTCATAAAGTTGGTTCTCTCGACGTAAATCAAGAACCATATTCAAATGCTCTTCATGCTCCTCCTCTATTATAGAGTATATGAGTTTGTCTTTTATGATGGAAACAACAACCTAGTCAATGTATGGTTGAAAAGATCAATTTTAAAAACTCCATAAAAATAGTGGCGTATTTCTCACACCAAAGGGAATCGCTAGGAACTCGTGGTGTCTATAGTGACATTAGAAATCCAACATTAGAATATCATCCTCACGAACCCACAACTGGTGATAGTCAGACATGAGGTCGATCTTGGAGATCCATCTCTCCCCTTGAAACTAATCAAATATTTCATTAATCCTTGATAAGGGGTGCTTTTTCTTTATCTTGGAATGGTTCCAGAGACAATAATCCATGCAAAGGGGAAAGATCTCATATTCCTTCTTCACGAATAGAACTGGAGCTATCAAGGGGGACACACTAGGTCTGATACAAACTTTCTCAAAATGGTCCTCCTACAATATACATATCTCTTGGAGCTTAGTGGGTGTCATATGATATACTACATAAGATATCCGAGAAGTCCCAGGATGCAAGTCTATGAAAAACTCCATCTCCTGCCTTAGAGGTAGTCTTGAAATATCTTTGGGGAAGACTTCCATATAATCCTCCAAAATAGAAGGAATCTAGATTCCTAAAGATTCTAATGCACCAAGGGTTTCACTCACTAAATGTGGGGTAATAGTCTACAATCTCCTTCTCACAATATATGCTTGTCCAACAATGAGGTCTCTCTCATGAAAAATGATATCCTCATCCCATCAGCATGTAGTCATCGGACTAGTCTGCAATTACAGTCGATCTCGGCTCAAACCATGGAAATACAATACATGCCTAAGATGTTGTCATAGGTTTTCATTGTATTGACCAAAAGGTCCCATTTGAACCTCTCTCTACTAATAAACAACTTGCACTACTGACAGATAAAAGATATAGTAGAAGCATTTCTATATTGGAACCTCAAGAAATAGATGTTGTGCTAGCACCTCTACTGGGAGATCTGACACCCATACTGGGAATATCGAGATAAAATAATGAATGAAACATGGGTATAATATTATTTAGGCTAGATTATAATAAACATAATTGTACCTAAAATCATATCATGCACCATAGGATCATAAACGTCCAATGATTATAACTGTTCGTGACCCCAGCCACCACCTCCCTGGGCTTGGCGTAGGATGTCAGGTGGTGGTGGTGTGATGACCTCATAACACCCTCCCCTACCTGCAACTCCTCCTTCTCCTCTACCAGCTCTACCTCCTTGAGGACCACACATTCCCCACTTTGGAGATCCCTAATAAAGACACTGTCTTTGCCATGGTGGTCCATCATCAATATTCCTGGGATGCTTAGTACATTTTTTCCTCATGTATCATGCCATGTGACCTTGACCATCACAAGCATAGAAATATACCTCATTAGGATACCCTATTACTCTGTGCTTCCCCTTTAATGTATAAACACATAACAAATCCTTCTCATGGAAGGTTCTCCTCTTCCAAGACCACTGGAGCCTACCTACTATTGTAGATGACTCAACCCTATCGCACCCACTAACAGCTCCAGCTATCTATCATCTCTCGAACAAAAATATCATTGTCACAATTGCCCGATCCATTACACCTTCAATTGTGGGGATGAATAAGGGCACTATACATTTAAAATAACTCTATAGAGTCCCTTATAAAAAATCCTTTCTAAGAAGTATCCATCTCTAATCATGAAAATAGAGTATCACATAAGGTTTTTGAACCTAGACACATACTAATCCATTGTTAACCCTTCCCATTGAAGCTCTAGAAGCTCCTTATTCTGAATAGAGCATATTCAGTAGGAGTATTAATGCTCATGAAATAGCTGTCAGAAGTCATCCCATGAGCGTATCGACTCATTGTGCATCTATGTAACCTGGTTCCACCAACTCATAGTTGCTTTGTGGAAAAGACTGGCTACTAAAGCCACCATAAGATCTGTCGGTGTCCGGGTACCCCTTAAGATATGGACCACCGATTCTATACAATCTTATGGAACATGGGGATCTGGCTCTCTGTGGAACCTCAGTGGTCTCAGACATTGTAACTTGTGAAGTGCACTCAGCCTGTGCACATCCTCAACCTACTCTACTGGTACAATCTTCTACTCAACAGGTGTTGGTTCTACTACCTTCCCACCCAAAGGAAAGGTATTGTGAGATGGAACCTAAACTAAGGCATCTTCGCTCATAGGTTCATTATAAAGAACTAGAGCTGGTATCCTAGTTATCTGTCATCGTAGAGGAATCCTAAAAGTTATCAAGGAGTACCACGATTAGATGAGCATTTATATATATATATATATATCAATGTAAATGGGGAGATAACTCAATAAGTAAAATCAAATAATCAATACTATATGATTCATATACCATTGACCCTTCCAATAAAGGTATGAGGTTTCTTAGTTGGCCAGAAGATAGTCAGGGTCTTGGTGAATGGATATATCAACTGAAACATCATCGCTGGACTCTATGGCCTGACAGACACACTCGAGATACCTTAAAAATATTCTGCTAAATCCAACCAATCCTTATATGGGGAAACATCTGAACAATGTACCATGGTATGAGATTTATCTAATACCAATCTGCCATGACCTAACCCAAGTCAGGGATCAATCTGCAACTAACCCAAACCATCCTCCACAGGCCAGGGGGTGGTGACTAGTGGAAAAGGCACAACTAAACTTAGATAGGCCTTTGGATATGTACCTATAGGTACACACACATCAAACTCAATGTAAAATTTCAAAGGGAAAGAAATAAAATATTAGACACTACTATAAAAAACCAAAATATGCAAGGACCACTAAATAGTGTGAAGTATAATAGTGAAAAATGAAATGAAAATGGGAAAATATGAACCAACTAAAAAATATGTCCAAGCCTCAAAAACTAGAAATGAGTAAAAAACTAAGAACCCAACTCTTATATCCCAAGAAATGGACACCATACGTGGTCCAAGCAGTCCATATCCCTAAGCTCCTATGATGTCACGGTTGACATGTCTTCAATCTGAAAATGATACGACACTTGTTGAGAAAATCCTATGTAGGTGGGAGTATATACATACCTATTAAAACACCCCAAAAGTGATAAGGGTAGAAGTAAGAGATAAAAATGATGGGGAAAGAAGTATATAGAAAAATGTATGGTAAAAGAGTGTAGCTTAACCCAACAAGATAGTAAAAGTTAACTCATACAAGCATAGGGATCTCAAAACATTGAGAAGATGAACTTCACATTGAGTCTTTGCTACCTATAGTTGGAGAGTAGACTCTTCCCACCATGATATTTTAGACACAGAAATCATGTTCCATAACCCATTCATCTTCGACTCTCATGGAAGGAGATTTACAAAAATACAATGAGTGGATACTGAAATAGGTTATATTTATATATATATATATATGTGTGTGTGTGTGTGGGTGGGTGGGTGGTCAGTCAAAGAAGCTCAAAAGATAGAGTAAGGTTATCTAAATATAATATCTCATCCCAAGAAGATGAGTATCCAATAGTTCCAAGGTATGTCCATCTGTGATTCCCAACATCTCATTCATCTTCCTAGGACACACAAGTCTCAATAACTCAATAACCACACCTTGATACAATCTACTTTTGGTTGCACTAGCTCACCCACATGGTTTTAGGTCACGTCACAGGAATGAGTCTCAGTGGGTAAAGCATTATTCTTTCTTGTGAGTATAAAGGTGAATCAATCCATGCCTTGTCACTATGACCCATAGTTGAGTGGCAACCATTTTTGGAAGAGGATCTTGTTCCCTGGTACGATTGGAGGATCCTACTCTAGTAGTCACTGAGGAACACCACTTCCCAACCCAACTGGAGGGTACCACTCAAGAAGGTAGCTAGGGAAAACCATTTCCCAGTCCATCTAGAGGGTAAACCAAGTGAGTTGTTAGGGAAATTCCACTATACATCCCAATTAGAGGGTTATTCCTGGAAGATGACATCAATAAACACTACCGCCTAGTCCATCTCAAGGGTTTTAAATGAAATATGAGGAACTCAACTACATAGTCCTTGTAGTACCCCTAGTTTTTGGTATGCAACCCTTAATTGATGATTTTCTTGGTTTTAAAAGTTAATAGTGACGTACGGTAGAGTCAAGAGATCCTGGATGAAGTTTGAGGCAAAGGGGAAGTTACGCGGGCGACACACAGTTTGTCTAAATCATGTGACCAAACCATGCATGGCTGAATTGCATGGCAGTGGATTCCGCACAGTCGATACACTGTTAAGGGAAACCGTGCGATGAGGTCGTGCTAGAAGGGTGGCCGAGGCATTAGCTAATGCACGGTTAGTGCACGGTTTGTCAAACCGTGCGGACTAACCGTGCGAGCACTTAAATTAGATCCTTAAGTTGTGGATCTAACTCGTTTTTACCTATAATTTCTTCATTAAAGCTCTTAAGAGGCCATAACTCGGTATTACTCTCCCTTAAAGGTTTTAAAACATCTCCCAAGCATTCCGGAGGTGATCCAAAGGCTTCTCTTGGTGAATCGAAGCCGTATTCTTGAGGTATGTGATCATTCTTCTTTTTTCTTGATTGTTTTCTTAGATCTAATTAGATATACTTATCCTCTTCCCTAGGTTTCCTAGATCTATGTCTGTTATGGGTATATATAAGTGTTTGGATGCCAAATATGATGAGTTTTGGTCTTGGTTGAGTTAGGATAAGAGATCTAAGGAGGGGTTTTGGAGAATTGACCCGGTGTTCTTGAGCATTCTTCGTCCGTTGCTTGGATTCGCCTAATTTGTTGAGGTAGGTGGCTTCACTATTGATACCAATTTCTTATAACTTGAAGGCTTAGTTCAAATTGATTTAATTTCTTGGTTTTTATTGTGAAATTGTGGTGAAAATCATGTTATAAATCTTATTTAGTGATGATTTTTGGTTTTTGATGGAATCGTGGAAAATAAAATAATGGATTGTACAAAGTGTTTTGGTTTCTTGATTTTAAAATAGTGATTTTAAAATATGGGTTTTCAGGATTCGGAAAATGGTTTGCGGGAAAAGGTTTTCAATAAAAGGGATATTTTATTGAAATGGGTTTTTCATGGTTGGAATGGTGTGGTTTTTGGGCATACTGGGTGTGTGCGTTCATATTGCATTTATGAGGCTTGGTTGAAATATGACCTTGTGCTTAGTGCCATAGGTGTAAAGGCACATGGGGAATAATTACCTTGTGACGACTTGGTAGATTGACGACAAACCGCTCATGAGTATGGAACTGTCATAACGATGCATGCATAGTTGATTTCACATGTTGTAAAATGGTTGGTTGTGTGGATTTGTGAAATAGAATGAATGTGCCAAAATGGAAATGTGATTTTTTTGGAAACATTGCTTGGTTGATTTTCTTGAGAAAGATGGTTTTTTTTGTAAAATGGTTTTTTTGGAATATGGGTTTTGTTGGAAATGGCTTTGACATGGAACTTGTTAATTGTTAATTGTTTTGGAATTGTTTTATATAATTTTTTTTATATAAATGTGATTACATGTTTTATCCTAGAGGCATGGGTTGGGAAGTCATCAGGGAAAACCTACTGAGTTTCATTACCCACCCCCTGCTTTGGCACGTTAGTTCTTTTTCAGATGTCGTATACCGGGATGTTGGAAAAGGTAAAGTGTCACATTTTTATAGCACCACTCCGTGATACTTGGGCCGGTTCATGATGTTGGAGCTTGGAGCTGGTGGATCATGGAGTTGGGTTGTCATCTTGTAGTCTTTTAGTGTTGGTTTCCGATGTGGTACTCTTAGTTGGTTTATGATAAAATAAATGGTTGAGTTGTCTGAGTTTTTATCAGGCATCATTTAGTTGATTAGTTTGGTTATGGTTGTTGGTTCTGTGGTATGTTTTTAAAAGGGTAAATCTTCCCCCACTTGTTTTGAAACCCTTCAGAATTTATTTCCATCCTTTGGAACCTTGGGGATGTCGCTTAAGGCCTAGAAATAACTTGTTGTATTCTCAAGACAATGAGGATAAGCGGGTCATTACAGTCCTACTGTAGGGTAACTCAGAATGGTTTTTTAGGAATGCCATTGTCTGACCTAGCTAGAGGGTAAGCTTGGTAATTCTATGATGATTCTATATGAATTATATCATCATTGGGTGTCACCTCCACATGTATCAAAACCATAAAATTTCACATTGTATCTCAAAATCCACATTAGAGGGAACTATCACATTCTATGTGAAAAAACACTCAGTATAGGAATATCATGATCCAAAAGATGAGTTAAAACAAAGTAGACACATAGGTTTTAGGTAACTCAAAAAATTCCATGTAGTACACGATCTGTTAGGGGACCCACACACTGTGCAGTCCCTCTTCACTGAGAGGCTATGTCTCTAGTTGGTATACAGGTTACATCTATGTTGGGGTACACACCATAAAGGTGGACTATACATTGTGTACCACCTATCAGGCAACTAGTCCATGTCTTATGGTCATGTTCATGTACTAAAACCCCATGTCTATGTGCTTTGGTACACAATGTGTTGATCCACATGGGATACCACCCATCTGGAAAACCCATTTATGTATTTTATTACATGAGTTATCTTCCCATATGACCCATAACATGGGTTATCCAATCATGTAAGGTGTAAATGGAATGTGAGGGAGGACTACATGTTGTGTCATATTTATCTTCTCCCAACCCTTATCACTACCCCTAAGGGAGGATACATGTCCTATGTTCTTCATACTACATATAATGTTGTCAGTATTTTTTTATAATGATGAAATTTTCTTTGTATCTTAATCCATGCATTGAATATTGCCAGATTTCTTCAGATTTCATCATGATTCTTCCAAAAATCGTTTGATCTAGCCTTGAATCATGCTCATCGGCCATCGTTTTCTGAAAAATGTCGCCATAAATCAATGATGTTTTTTTTTCAAATGTTCTATGTACTGATGAAACTCTAATGATTGATAATCTATCTTATAACCATTTTATTTACTATACATTCATTGTGATGATTCCAGCTATATGGTTCACTCAAAATATCATTGATCTATCACCGATCTACCTCCAATTCAGCAACCCGATCGAGCTCGGGTCACCCGAAAACTATCAAGCCAGTAACCATGGGGTTGAAATGATAAATAATGAGTAGAAAAGTGGAAGAAATACCCCATGAATAATGTTTTAGAACATCATTGTCCAAGGGTTCTTGTCCGACGGTCAATAATGGGGCACCGAATTAGAAATGAGTGATCTAAAAAATAGAATTAGTCCGAATTCAATTATTCAAACATGAAAAGGTTTTAAAATGTGTATATTAAAAAAACAATTAAATTGGTTGATTTTTTTAATCTAAGGGTGAAAAACACCAAAATATGAGTTATAAATCTTGTTAGGATCGATCGCTGGTGAAGAATGCATTTTACAATGAAGGAGGTTGATCTTCTGCATTCTTTGTTCATCCTTCTTTGAAGGGATTCTCCAAAGGGATTCACCAAAAGAGGTGGGGAGGATATCTTCTCCAATGAATGGTGAATTATGAGCCAACCCTGGATAAATCCCTATAATGACCTATTTATAATATTTTTATTAGTTCAAAGTTTGATTAGTTAAATCAATAATTAATTAATTTTCTTAACTTAAACATGCCACCAACAAGCAAGGTGTCTGGTCGTCCCGTGCCGACTCATTTTATGTTGTGCCTAAGGAAAACACCGCATTACAAACCCAACTGTGGAATCAGATTTCTGATCTGATAAACTATTAAAGTGTTATCCCATTTTCGTTAATTAAATATGAATACACAATATAAAATATATTTAATATTTTTATGAAATTAATTATGGGGACACCAAGCCTCAAAGTCACATTCCATCTCAGCACCTAACTCTGGAAATATATTTGTAAATATTTGAAATTATTATAAGGAAAAGATAGTGTCTCTATAGAAATATAATAAGCTACATCCTTGAATGCACATCCAAATATATTTTCTTTATAACCAAGGGAAAAGAAACAAAATAATCATGAGCTTAAATGCTCATTAAGGGTAATGTACAAAGGAATATATAATGAATCAATAAGAATAATAAATATGGAAATGTAAATAACCGAGAAACATGCCATTTAATTAATTACTAGAGTATAATATGGTAGTAATAATAAATGGTCAAATAATTCCATATAAATAATCACATGAGCATGAAACTTAGCCATGTGTATTATAATTAATTGAAAAATCACATGGAATATCTATATCTAGATTTATAATTATGGAATGCATAATGATGATTATATAAAACATATCATCGACGATTCTTTCCAATAATATAATATTGTTATGGATTAATGCTAAGAATACAATATTTTCAAGGCTTCATGCTAATAATATAATACTGTCCAGGATTTATGCCAGTAATCTAATTAATGGGTATGGCTTAGGCCAAAATTGTATCTAATTTATTATGTGAAACTTATTGATGCAACAAGAGGATTTCATAAACCATTCCCCAACCCATTTTATACTAGTCCAAATCATTCCTCATATATTTAATCTATTTATTTAATTCATAAACAATCAATTGTCTGTATTGAGTAAACGATATAGATTTTTTAAATATTTCCCTAGTTAATCAAATAAAATTGAAAGTAAACTCTAAATGTAAAAAATGACATAAAATTTAGGGAATAATCATATCCATTGTAACGCCCCGACCCTAGTTACCCAGAGTCGGTGCATTATTACATAACATTGGCATGATCACAAGAAAGATCAAATCCCGAAAGACCGATTAGTTTAGTAGCCTTGGAAACACTAGATATATTCATAAGTTTTACATTACATCATAAAATGAAAAAACTACTACAACAACATAATGTTTCCAACGTCCACACTATAAACCCCTCATAATATCCCTGCAATTCAATCATAATTTACTTCTTCACTACCTGGGAAAAATAAAACATAGAAAAGGGGTGAGCTCAAATGCCCAGTAAGGATAACAATATAGCGGAACATTCAAAATAAGCATAAACATTTAAGGCAATGAATTACTAAAACAAAAGCCTTTTAAAATTGAACTTCAACATATTATGGAAAAAGTAAAATGAAATAATGCCATTTACTTGTTCACATGGATATTCTACTAATCGAATAATCACATGCAATATCAATAACCACTTTCATAATGTTGGAATGCATAATGCCAGACTATCATAACCACATAGCCAAGGCCTCGTGCCAAGACTACAAATAAGATTTTGTCAAGGCCTTGTGCCAAGACACTAGTTTGTCTCATGAGACCTACCGATGCATCGAGGAGCTATAGCGGGCTCCACCCGTCACTTATTAAGTCCAATGCATTCCCATATGAAAAGGTTTAAACATAATATAAACATTCGTATTAAAACTAGCATACGAAATGTCAATAATTTCACCATAAACTATGAATGGTATACAAATAGCACATCCACAGTCAAACATATCACAAAACCTTCAATACAATATAGAAGTTTTGTATCATAATAAATCAACTTCAAATAATCTTAAAATCCATCAAAGGATGTTGACATAGATGAAATCAAAATTCTTTTTAAAGAAGTATCTCCTTTTATTTTGAAATCATTTAAGATCCATATAAAATAAAACATTTTCTTTGAAAATATTCTTATAAGCTTGTATGGAAAGCTTCGACAATTTTATAACGGCGGAAAATAACCGCACCCGCCGTATAAGTTAAAAAAAACATTCTTACCTCAATTCCGTCGAAAAGGTTAAAAAGGACCTTGTTTTGAAAACGACGGAAAGATTCCTTTATAAAACTCTTATAAAAAGTCAAACAAGGGTATAAATGACTTTAACCCATATTCTTGTAAATAGTAAAAATGTTTTGAAATACATTTCGAAGAAACATGGATGTTGATGATAAAGAGATCCCAGTAGATTATTACGTATAATACAACCTCGGATAATGAAGAGATTGTGAAATAACCCTTACCTTGTACTTTTCCTTGGTTGGGGTAGGTTAACCTCCTGTATAATGGTGAAATAATTGTTATTAAATTATACAAGAATCATATACATTAATATGATATCATATATGATCTTTTAACATTGCTTTGATAATAATATCTTAGTATTATCGTTGTTTCGGGTGTGAACTTTCTTGTTTTCTTTTGTATGTTTTGTTACGTAAGACATGTTTGTAAAGGATAGGTTGTATATTATTCATATCCATAAAGATATAAAGTTCTTAAACATCATTTTTAAATCATAAAATGATAATTATACTTGAATGGATACGATGGAGAATGAATCTCATCGCGTTCGTGGAGACGGTAGTCCGTACGTACGCACGAACGCTACTTCCATTTAATTTTTTATTTTAAAAGAATCGAATCCAAATGATACATAGGTATATTACTATTCCAGTATTATATAATATTTTATATATGTTACATAAGTTCATTAACACCATCCTTTATATGTTCCATGTGTGGTATGAACGAGTCATATCATTTTAAGGGGGCGGTAGTCCGCACTTCCTCAAATGAAATTATCGTATGTATATACAACATGAAACGAATAATGGTATGAAATAAAATGGAATTTCAGAAGCTTATATATCAAATATATATCCTTAATATCATATTTAATTACAGTGACATCATAATGGCCACCATGAGAGGTTGTAAAATGTATTTGAACAATCATCGTTTCGTGAGGCGTTAGTTTGCCATCCACAGAAACATTATGTTCATCATCCATTAGATGGAGTTGTGTGTATGTGTAGTTTGAATCCTTCTTATAACAACATCCTAGTATATTTAGGATACTGGTGTTGTTACAAAAGAAAGGAAATAAAAAGATTTTGGGGGTTGGAGAAGCAAAATAAATGAAAATACTTTAAGAGAAATTGTTACCTTTAATTTAGGTAACTCACTTTGGTTGGAACCAAAGGACTTCTTGAAATGCTTTCTGCCTAAGGGGAAGCTTCAAGGAGGAGTAGAGGGATGTGGGGAGCTTAGTTGGGCAGAGTTTGGATGAGCCAAGTGGCTTGAGAGGTGTGAGGAAAAGAGAAGGAGGAGTGCCCTTTTATAAGAGGGGTGAGGGGCACCTTTGGAAAAGCTAGAAATATTAATTTATAATAAATTCATATTCGGTTTCCAAAGGCTCCAAAGTTGACTATTCAAAGGATGAGGTGGTGATAGGTCGAAAACAACTCATCCAATAGAATTTAGACAGGTTTGGGTACTTATATTAACCTTATCTTTAAGTATCAACTCTAAGTTAATTAGTTTCACTTTTACAATGTCTCTTTGTATTTTTATATAATATGGTTAATAAACTTACTATATACATCCAAGCTACCCCAAAGTGGTCCATTAATGATGAACCTATCATAATATAAGTCTCTTGGCCGAACCTTAGATTTTTAGGAATTTAATATCAATTAATAATATAATATTTGTTTTAAGAACTCTTTTATGTCAATTTTGACACTATTCAATAGTTGATTTTTGTGAAACTCCTAACAGATTGATTACTTCGAACAAAGTCAATTAAATAAATCCTAATATATCATATTATCATAGAAAATTAGTTTAATTCATTAAAAGTTTCATATTATAATTATTTGGGTATTTATAAGATCAATTATTTTAATTTTTCACTATTTTAGTAATTACTGCATCATCATTGTGTCATAAATAGAATATATTATTTAATGTCTAAAAATTATAAATAAAATATCATTATGTAGGAAATCTTTTTATCTTTCTAATTAATATTTATAATCTAAAATCCAACATGTATAACCCTATGTAAAAATTGTTCTTCTAAAAGATGTAAGCTTATGCCATTTTTATTTTTATTTTAACTTTATTAATATAATGTGTCATTATCACTTACAAGTGGCTCCAAGGGGTCCCCAAATTGACCCAAGGATGCCCATGGTCGGGTATGTGTACACCAATAAGGTTAGGACACGTTTTAGGGTAATTTTGTATTATTATAATATTATTTTTTTAACCCTTATTTACCGGATTTACCCTTTAACTATGGTAAATAAAATATTTACCGCAGTAATTATTCAAAATGTGTAAAAATAAAAGTTACCTATTTACATAATTTGGACATCCTGATTACAAATATGGAATCCATTTTCCTAAATTCAAAACACAGAAGTGGCAGAAATTAATTTAAAATTAATTCCCGCTGTCAAAACAAAAAGCGTGTTTTTAAGAGGTAATAACTATCAAAAGATTGACACTTGTTTATGTTCGGTTTAATTGTAAAATTATGTCCAATGACCAACATTATATTAAATGGTAAAAATATATTCTAAATATACTTTAAAACCACTCAAAATCACAATTTATCACTATTAATTATTTTGATTAAAAAAGTTGTTTTTAATTAAAATTTAGAAATTTTCACTATTCATCAAAATATGAAAGTTATCCGAGATGTACCAAAATTTCACCCTAGGCTAATTTTGATATTCCGAATCTAAAAATGAAGTCCATTTTGAAATATTGGATATATATGATTTCAAAAAGTAGGTATTACTATTCACAATGGCTAGTTTAATTAGTTGTGGTGTGTGTTAGAACTCGAGGTTGCGTACAACACACGCTATCGCATTATTCGAAGGGAAACGTACCATAGAAGCTTGGGGTGTTACATTCTCCCCTCCTTCAAATAATTGCGTCCTCGCAATTTCTAGGGTATTACTGCATAAAAAGACTCGGGTGGTTCTTCATCATAAGTTCCTCGGGTTCCCACGTTGCCTCTTCCATCTTATGGTTTCTCCACAAAACTTTTACCAGACGCGTCGTCCGGTTTCTCAGTACTTGTTCTCTTGTATCAGGAATCCTGACGGGCTCTTCGCAATAAGACAGATCGGGTTCCAGTTCTAATTCCTCATAGGTGAGTACATGCGTTGGGTCAGGCATGTATTTTCTCAACAGAGATACGTGGAACACATCGTGAACTTTGGAGAGACTTGGCGACATTGCCAATCGGTAGGCTACAACCCCAATTCGTTCTAGAATTTCAAAAGGTCCGATGTACCTGGGACTCAATTTACCTTTCTTACCAAAACGTATGACTCCCTTCCATGGAGATACCTTCAGGAAAACATGATCACCGACTTGAAATTCCAAATCCTTCCTTCGATTATCGGCATAGCTCTTCTGCCTACTTTGAGCTGCTTTGATGTGATTTTGGATTACCTTCACCTTTTCCACCGTTTCCTCCACCAGTTCTGGGCCTACAAGTTTTCTTTCACCAACGTCATCCCAAAAGGTTGGTGTACGACATCTCTTTCCGTATAATGCTTCATATGGTGCCATCTGAATACTTGAATGGAAGCTATTGTTATAGGAAAATTCTACCAGTGGTAAATATTGATCCCACATACCCTGAAAGTCAAGGGAGCAAGATCTCAACATGTCTTCTAAGGTCTGAATAGTCCGTTCTGATTGTCCATCTGTCTGAGGGTGGTAAGCAGTGCTCAAATGAAGTTCAGTATCCAGGGATTTCTGGAGACTTTTCCAAAATCTTGAAGTAAAACGGGGATCACGATCAGAAACAATCGATAGGGGTACTCCATGAAGTCTCACAACTTCATTAATGTATAGTCTTGCTAGACGTTCCAGGGGTAGATCTTCTCTTATAGCAAGAAAATGTGCGAACTTGGTAAGACGATCAACAATAACCCATATTCCATCGTTCCTTCTAAGAGTCTTTGGTATCCCCATGACAAAGTCCATTGTAATATTGTCCCATTTCCACTCCGGTATGGGAAGAGGTTGCATGACTCCTCCAGGATGTTGCCTTCCAGCTTTCACTTGTTGACAAACCATACATCTTGACACAAAATCAGCAATCTCCCTCTTCATGTTGTCCCACCAAAAATGTTCCTTCAAATCTCTATACATTTTGGTGCTCCCAGGGTGTATAGAGAAATTGGAACTATGAGCGTCATCCAGCAATTCCCTTTTTAGATCAGGTATATTGGGAACACAAAGTCTCTTCCCGAATTTCAAAATTCCATCTTCATACACAAAGTCTCTCAATTTCCCATCATTCACAGCTTTAATCTTCTTCTGAAATTCTTCATCATCGGTCTGAGAACTCTTAATCCTTTCTAGTAAAGATGGTTTGGCAACCATTTGAAAAAGCATTGATGTTTCACCTTCCCTGGTTATTCCCATGTCCATCTTCACTAGATCCATGAAAATTGGATCCCTTTCAATTCTCATCATGTTCAAAACTCCATGGTCTTTTCTGCTCAAAGCATCCGCCACCTTGTTTGCTTTCCCTGGGTGGTAGTGTATCGTACAATCATAATCCTTGAGTAATTCAAGCCATCTCCTTTGCCTCATGTTGAGTTCTTTTTGTGAGAAAATATACTTCAAACTCTTGTGATCAGTATAAATCTCACATTTTTCACCATAGAGGTAGTGCCTCCATATCTTCAAAGCAAAGATCACAGCTGCTAACTCAAGATCATGAGTAGGATAGTTTTGTTCATGAATTTTCAACTGTCGTGATGCATAGGCAATAACTCTATCATTCTGCATAAGGACACAACCAAGTCCTTTCTTTGATGCATCACTATAAATAACGAACCCATCATTCCCCGATGGTAGAGTCAATATAGGAGCATTGACTAATCTTCTCTTCAGTTCTTCGAAACATTCTTCACACTCTTTTGTCCAAACAAATTTAACCCCTTTACGTGTGAGCTTCGTTAATGGGTTAGCCAATCGGGCAAAATTCTGGACAAAACGTCGATAATAACCTGCCAAACCAATAAAACTACGTACCTCAGTTATACTCGTAGGTGCTGGCCATTCTTGGATTGCCTTGGTCTTAGAAGGATCAACAAAGATTCCATCTTTAGAGACAATATGGCCAAGAAAAGAAATCTCATGAAGCCATAATTCACACTTGCTAAACTTTCCATATAATTCATGCCTCCTCAGAGTCTTCAAGATAATGCGCAAGTGATTTTCATGATCTTCGTAGGTTTTGGAGTATACCACGATATCATCAATAAATACCACCACAAATTCATCGAGATACTCCTTGAAAACTCTATTCATCAGATCCATGAATACAGAGGGTGCATTAGTCAATCCAAACGGCATTACAGTAAACTCGTAATGCCCGTACCTGGTTCGAAATGCTGTTTTCGGAATGTCTTCCTTCTTCACACACAACTGATGGTATCCAGATCGAAGGTCAATCTTTGAAAAGTATTGAGCTCCATGCAGTTGGTCAAATAAATCATCAATACGAGGTAGGGGATACTTGTTCTTTATCGTTATAGCATTGATCTCCCTGTAGTCGATACATAACCTCATAGATCCGTCTTTCTTTTTAACAAAAAGAACAGGGGCTCCCCATGGAGAAACACTAGGGCGAATAAATCCCTTATTACTCAATTCCTCTAGTTGTTTCTTTAGTTCGAATAACTCTACAGTGGACATTCTATAAGGGGTCTTCGATATAGGCCTTGATCCAGGAATCAAATCAATGGAAAACTCAACTTCTCGTTCTGGAGGATGTCCAGGTAAATCTTCCGGAAATACATCTACAAATTCTTTCACAACAGGTACATCCTCTATTTGAACATTCCTTTCCTCACCGATAGTTACTTCATTCTCTTCCTCCCCAATAATTGAATTAAGTTGAGCTACTGGGGGTGGGTCTAAATAAGAATTAGGTGGTGACGATTCTGCTCTAAAAATAAGGTGCTCCTTATCATTATCATCAAGAATCGTAACCTCTTTCTTCTTACAATAAATCTTCGCATCATAGTCCGAAAGCCAGTCCATACCGAGGATTATATCAAACTCAATCATAGGTATGACGATGAGGTTAGCAGATAAAGAAAATTTATGTGCTCTAATGGGGACTGATTCACAAAACTTCGTTGCAACGATACTTCCCTTAGGAGTTTTAACTGACAACTCCCTTATTAAATCAAATTGGAAATATCTAATTTTCTTAGCAAACTGGGAAGATATGAAACAATGCGATGATCCAGAATCAAATAATGCATTTGCTAAACTTGAGGAAACCATTAAATTACCTGCCACCACGTCTTTCGGAGCTTCTACCTCAGCAGTAGTGATAGCATAAGCCTGGCCTTGATCCCTTGGCCTTTTCTGAGGTAAGTTCTCCTGACGCTTAGGGCATGCATTCGCATAATGCCCCATTTCCCTACAATTGTAGCACTGAACATTGGTAGCTTCCTTCTTCCCCTTGCAATCATGAGCTTGGTGGCCTTTTTCACCACACTTGTAACAGACTCCCATTCCCTTCAAGCAAGTACCAGGATGTTTCTTCCCGCATTTACCACAAGATGGATATTCAACCTTTCCTTTCTTCCCCTTATTTCCATTCCCAGATTGATCAGCAGGTCTCTTCTTCTCTTGCTTTGCTTTAAAGTCATAAGACTTAGAGAATTCCTTTTCGGTCTTGATAGCACATGAGACAATGTCTTCGTACGATGAAAAGGATTGTGAGACTAATGCTCGACAGAGAAATGGTTTTAACCCATCAAAGAAACGATCAATCTTACTTCTTGAGTTGTGAATATAATCACCAGCGTACCTCGCTAACCTTGTAAAGTTAGCCTCATACTTTGTGACATTCTCATCCTCCTTTTGTCTCAGACTCAGAAATTGTCTTTCCATATCTACTCGATGGTCGCGAGGAAAGTATTTTTCTAAAAACAGATCTTTGAACTCCCTCCATTCCATATTTGATACTTCATCATCTTCCTTCGTATTTTGAATCAATGACCACCATTGATCAGCATCTCCAGTGAGGCGGTAAACTGCCATGATAACTTTTTCCCTTTCACTGCTCCCCAAAGCCTGAAATATTTTCTCTAGGGAAAATATCCATTGCTCAGCTACTAAGGGATTTGTACTCCCATTGAAAGTTGGTGGTTGCTGTCTCATGAATCGATCTAACATTGATCCTCCACGCTGCGGATCAGGGTGCTCCATACGGGTAAGGTTATTATTCATAACCTGAGTAAGTTGTCCCAGTATGGTGATTAGCTGATCAGCACCAGTTGCATCACCATCCCCACTATAATTATCTTGAGCAGGAGGGCAATCCCTACATGGAGTGCGTGCATTGATACAGTTTCCATTTCTTCCACTAGGCGCCATTTCTAAACAATGGCATAAACTAGATCAGTTTATGAATCAAAATACATAATCCCATACTTATAAAACACTAAACATAAATTGAACTATCTATGGATATAATCCATAATCATAAATATGTTTTCTTTGAGGAAGTATATACTCATAAACCTTTCATAACGATTTGTAAAGAAAATGAGAGTTATCCTAAGCATATCCCCCGGGAGTGTCGTAACCAAGAGTGCAGCAAGGCCCGTTGTCATGCACCAGTTCCCGTTCGAGTCTAGCTCAAAGCGGTGTTTTCGGGTTTTACCCCTAGGTACATCTGTGCCAGAGCCGCCTCTACCTGCTCGTATCCAGACAGGGATGTATTGCTCGGAAAACTCACAAAATCTCTAAAATACCAAAATTCTAGGAAGTTCTTCTATACTAATCCTCAAAGTTCATCTTAGGTCTACGTGCTCTAATCAGAGTTTATCTAAATCTAGCTTCCAAGGTTTGTACTAAACTTCCTCTGATACCAACTGTAACGCCCCGACCCTAGTTACCCAGAGTCGGTGCATTATTACATAACATTGGCATGATCACAATAAAGATCAAATCCCGAAAGACCGATTAGTTTAGTAGCCTTGGAAACACTAGATATATTCATAAGTTTTACATTACATCATAAAATGAAAAAACTACTACAACAACATAATGTTTCCAACGTCCACACTATAAACCCCTCATAATATCCCTGCAAGTCAATCATAATTTACTTCTTCACTACCTGGGAAAAATAAAACATAGAAAAGGGGTGAGCTCAAATGCCCAGTAAGGATAACAATATAGCGGAACATTCAAAATAAGCATAAACATTTAAGGCAATGAATTACTAAAACAAAAGCCTTTTAAAATTGAACTTCAACATAGTATGGAAAAAGTAAAATGAAATAATGCCATTTACTTGTTCACATGGATATTCTACTAATCGAATAATCACATGCAATATCAATAACCACTTTCATAATGTTGGAATGCATAATGCCAGACTATCATAACCACATAGCCAAGGCCTCGTGCCAAGACTACAAATAAGATTTTGTCAAGGCCTTGTGCCAAGACACTAGTTTGTCTCATGAGACCTACCGATGCATCGAGGAGCTATAGCGGGCTCCACCCGTCACTTATTAAGTCCAATGCATTCCCATATGAAAAGGTTTAAACATAACATAAACATTCGTATTAAAACTAGCATACGAAATGTCAATAATTTCACCATAAACAATGAATGGTATAAAAATAGCACATCCATAGTCAAACATATCACAAAACCTTCAATACAATATAGAAGTTTTGTATCATAATAAATCAACTTCAAATAATCTTAAAATCCATCAAAGGATGTTGACATAGATGAAATCAAAATTCTTTTTAAAGAAGTATCTCCTTTTATTTTGAAATCATTTAAGATCCATATAAAATAAAACATTTTCTTTGAAAATATTCTTATAAGCTTGTATGGAAAGCTTCGACAATTTTATAACGGCGGAAAATAACCGCACCCGCCGTATAAGTTAAAAAAACATTCTTACCTCAATTCCGTCGAAAAGGTTAAAAAGGACCTTGTTTTGAAAACGACGGAAAGATTCCTTTATAAAACTCTTATAAAAAGTCAAACAAGGGTATAAATGACTTTAACCCATATTCTTGTAAATAGTAAAAATGTTTTGAAATACATTTCGAAAAAACATGGATGTTGATGACAAAGAGATCCCAGTAGATTATTACGTATAATACAACCTCGGATAATGAAGAGATTGTGAAATAACCCTTACCTTGTACTTTTCCTTGGTTGGGGTAGGTTAACCTCCTGTATAATGGTGAAATAATTGTTATTAAATTATACAAGAATCATATACATTAATATGATATCATATATGATCTTTTAACATTGCTTTGATAATAATATCTTAGTATTATCATTGTTTCGGGTGTGAACTTTCTAGTTTTCTTTTGTATGTTTTGTTACGTAAGACATGTTTGTAAAGGATAGGTTGTATATTATTCATATCCAGAATGATATAAAGTCCTTAAACATCATTTTTAAATCATAAAATGATAATTATACTTGAATGGATACGATGGAGAATGAATCTCATCGCGTTCGTGGAGACGGTAGTCCGTACGTACGCACGAACGCTACTTCCATTTAATTTTTTATTTTAAAAGAATCGAATCCAAATGATACATAGGTATATTACTATTCCAGTATAATATAATATTTTATATATGTTACATAAGTTCATTAACACCATCCTTTATATGTTCCATGTGTGGTATGAACGAGTCATATCATTTTAAGGGGGCGGTAGTCCGCACTTCCTCAAATGAAATTATCGTATGTATATACAACATGAAACGAATAATGGTATGAAATAAAATGGAATTTCAGAAGCTTATATATAAAATATATATCCTTAATATCATATTTAATTACAGTGACATCATAATGGCCACCATGAGAGGTGGTAAGATGTATTTGAACAATCATCGTTTCGTGAGGCGTTAGTTTGCCATCCACAGAAACATTATGTTCATCATCCATTAGATGGAGTTGTGTGTATGTGTAGTTTGAATCCTTCTTATAACAACATCCTAGTATATTTAGGATACTGGTGTTGTTACAAAAGAAAGGAAATAAAAAGATTTTGGGGGTTGGAGAAGCAAAATAAATGAAAATACTTTAAGAGAAATTGTTACCTTTAATTTAGGTAACTCACTTTGGTTGGAACCAAATGACTTCTTGAAATGCTTTCTGCCTAAGGGGAAGCTTCAAGGAGGAGGAGAGGGATGTGGGGAGCTTATTTGGGCCGAGTTTGGACGAGCCAAGTGGCTTGAGAGGTGTGAGGAAAAGAGAAGGAGGAGTGCCCTTTTATAAGAGGGGTGAGGGGCACCTTTGGAAAAGCTAGAAATATTAATTTATAATAAATTCATATTCGGTTTCCAAAGGCTCCAAAGTTGACTATTCAAAGGATGAGGTGGGGATAGGTCGAAAACAACTCATCCAATAGAATTTAGACAGGTTTGGGTACTTATATTAACCTTATCTTTAAGTATTAACTCTAAGTTAATTAGTTTCACTTTTACAATGTCTCTTTGTATTTTTATATAATATGGTTAATAAACTTACTATATACATCCAAGCGACCCCCAAGTGGTCCATTAATGATGAACCTATCATAATATAAGTCTCTTGGCCGAACCTTAGATTTTTAGGAATTTAATATCAATTAATAATATAATATTTGTTTTAAGAACTCTTTTATGTCAATTTTGACACTATTCAATAGTTGATTTTTGTGAAACTCCTAACAGATTGATTACTTAAAACAAAGTCAATTACATCAATCCTAATATATCATATTATCATATAAAATTAGTTTAATTCATTAAAAGTTTCATATTATAATTATTTGGGTATTTATAAGATCAATTATTTTAATTTTTCACTATTTTAGTAATTACTGCATCATCATTGTGTCATAAATAAAATATATTATTTAATGTCTAAAAATTATAAATAAAATATAATTATGTAGGAAATCTTTTTATCTTTCTAATGAATATTTATAATCTAAAATACAACATGTATAACCCTATGTAAAAACTGTTCTTCTAAAAGATGTAAGCTTATGCCATTTTTATTTTTATTTTAACTTTATTAATATAATGTGTCATTATCACTTACAAGTGGCTCCAAGGGGTCCCCAAATTGACCCAAGGATGCCCATGGTCGGGTATGTGTACACCAATAAGGTTAGGACACGTTTTAGGGTAATTTTGTATTATTATAATATTATTTTTTTAACCCTTATTTACCGGATTTACCCTTTAACTATGGTAAATAAAATATTTACCGCAGTAATTATTCAAAATGTGTAAAAATAAAAGTTACCTATTTACATAATTTGGACATCCTGATTCCAAATGTGGAATCCATTTTCCTAAATTCAAAACACAGAAGTGGCAGAAATTAATTTAAAATTAATTCCTGCTGTCAAAACAAAAAGCGTGTTTTTAAGAGGTAATAACTATCAAAAGATTGACACTTGTTTATGTTCGGTTTAATTGTAAAATTATGTCCAATGACCAACATTATATTAAATGGTAAAAATATATTCTAAATATACTTTAAAACCACTCAAAATCACAATTTATCACTATTAATTATTTTGATTAAAAAAGTTGTTTTTAATTAAAATTTAGAAATTTTCACTATTCATCAAAATATGAAAGTTATCCGAGATGTACCAAAATTTCACCCTAGGCTAATTTTGATATTCCGAATCTAAAAATGAAGTCCATTTTGAAATATTGGATATATATGATTTCAAAAAGTAGGTATTACTATTCACAATGGCTAGTTTAATTAGTTGTGGTGTGTGTTAGAACTCGAGGTTGCGTACAACACACGCTATCGCATTATTCGAAGGGAAACGTACCATAGAAGCTTGGGGTGTTACATCCATGACAAATAATGTGGATATTTATGGGAAAAGTAATTTTCAATGGTCACTAGAAAATGAATAACTCAAGGGGAATTTAATGACTAAAAAATGATTAAAGGAAGTGAATGTAAATAATATCCTTGGTCAAAGTAACCATAATCCATCCAAAAGAACAATAATGATGATATCAATAAAGCGTATCCCCATTGGGGGATAAGTAAAAACCTGGTTTTTTGATTTTGGTGAATGCAAATACAATTAAAATATCATTAAAAAAATTCTTGAGGAAAATAGTCTATAAACATTCCAAAGTGTCTCATACCACATTGATACATTTGAATCATAAGTCATGTGAAATAATAAAACAAAATGAAACATATTTTACCTTAAGAATAATTATTTTCATGATATATCATATTAAATTATAACAATAAACACCTCATAAAAGATTATATCTGTATATCATAATATATGTCTCAAAGAAAGAATATTGTGGAAAAAATCCATTAACGCTTTAGTAACATTAAAACCGTAAACCCCTTGAAATAGAGTTAATTAAATGGATATGTAAACCCCAATATATTTATGTATGTGAATCATAAAATACATTCATGGTTAATATATAAACTATATAAATAAACGAGTGGTGAATATAGAATATGTCTCACAGAAACAAAAGTGAGACTAGAAATCCCCTTACCTACACTCGTTTTTGGTTGAATGTCATTTAACCACATTTATAATGGTTATAATAATGTAATTAACTTATTAAATAACCCTATTAATTTTTATAATATCTTATATGATTCTTCTATAATATCTTATTACCCTTTCATTAATAAACTTTCATTATTTTCTTTGGTTTGGGTGTTAATTATCTTGTTTTTAAGTATGTTTGGAATTTTAATTTTTGTTACTATTACATAGATAATTATTTTATCATATATATAATTTAAAACTTGATTTAAATATTATATATATTCATTAAATATGTATTGATAGTAATATTTGAAAATTTTAAATAGGAAATGAAATACACATTTCATGGAGACAGTAGGACGTACGTTTATATGAACGATGGTTCCATTTTCTTGTCATATTAAAAGAATGAAAATTAAATGGTATATACATATATTATGATTCTAGTATAATATATATATATATATATCACTTGTGTTTATTAAAACCATCCTTAAAAAATTTCATTTAAAGTTTCAACAAATCACACGCTTTGAGAAGACAGTAGTCCACATGTCCATAAATGATGTTATTGCATTCCCAAAAAATAGAAAACAGGATGTTATGTATTATAAAAAATTAAATAAGAAAAAATATATTATAAATATCATATATATCATATATAAATTATAAATACATAATTATTAACAACCATTAATGTTGGTAATGGAATAACGAACGACATTAGTTCGTGAGGGGGTAATCCCTCGTACACATTAATAATGATTTCATATCCCATTTGATGGATGTGTGTGAAATTTTAGGTCCCATAATTGACCTAAAAATATAATTATACTGATGATAATAATTTTTTTATATAATAAATATATAATACTAATTTAATGAGTATATAAAAAATAAAACAAATATGCCCATCAAACAACATTATATCTTCTTTGGGTAACTCTTATGGGTTTATACCAAAAGTTTTCCTTTGATTGATTTATAACAAAATTGAGCCTTATAGTATGAGGGTAAGGATATAGGGAGATTAATTTTGTAGTCATTGGAGGATTTAAAAGGCTTGATAGGTGAAAATAAGTGAGAGGGTTAGTTCCCTTTTATAGTTGAAGAGGAGTGACATTCTTGTAAATATAAAAAGGTAAACAGTATTGGGTGGTCACCCTTACATAATATTCCTCCAATAATGAACTTAATTATATAAAAGTTGGTATATGGTCTAAATATGTCATTTAAATAGGTTCTAGAATTTTTAGGGGTTATTTTTCAACTTAGGATTAAATTTTAACCACTAAGTAAACTTATTTAAACCTTAATCACTACAATTACTTTTTATTTCCTTCACTAATATTCTTGGTAAAAATATAATTTCACATTAATATAAATTATAAATTATATTGATTCAAAATATGGAAACCATATTTCCAAATTATAGTCACATAAGTGGTAGAAATTAATTTAAAATTAATCACGTTGATCATATTCTAAAGTGAGTTTTTAAAGTTAAAATGTTAAATTGTTTGAAAAGTTTTTATATAAAAATTCAATATAAAATTTGATGAAATTACTTATATTTTATTAATATATGTAAAATTTAACCAATAATACATTTATATAAATTAAAAATAGAATTTTATACTATAAATTGTTTATAGAAAAATTTATTTTTTAATTAAAATTTAGTATTTTTCACTATTAATCAAACAATAAAACTTCACTGAAAAATACCAAAATTTCTAACTAAGATAATTTTTATATTATTTTTTAAAAATGAAGTATATTTTTTAATTTAAAATTTATAAAATTTATAAAATTTAGTTTTAAAATAGGAGTTCCATTAAAAGGCACCAACATTGCATTTAAAAAAATGCAGCTTTTATGGGTAAAATTAGAGATATTCTTCTCTTATTTAAATCAAATCTATTGGATAAATGTGGAAAATATTTTTTTAGTATAATATATATATATATTTATAATTAATAATATTAATTAATATTATTTAATTTTATTTATTAAGACAAAATTCCTTCGAGATCATAAAAATAATGTTTCATAAAAACATTTCCTTTATATTTAATTGGTTTTTATATTAATTTCTAATTAATTAGTAACCATTGAATTAAGCCATATATTTTTATCATTTAGTCAATCCTACTCATAAAATAAAATTTAATTGTTAGGTTGTGTTTTATTTTATTATATAATAATATTCTAATAATATATTGTTGTTCAGTAAAACTCAATATCGCATGTAACACAGGCTATCATACAAAGTCGTTCCTGTATGTAACACAAGATAACTAACTGTTGCGTGCATTGGAAGTTATATATTGAATTAAATTTATTTAAAATATTAAATATTCATTAATTTCACTATAAATTATATTCATTTCAATGTTTGGTATTTCATGTCATACACGCAATCAAATACAATGTTCATACTTCAGAATTTTGTGGTGTTATATTTTACCCACATTAATTAAATTGAATCCCCACAATTTAAACTTGATCTCAGTAATTGAGGGTTTGATATTTGAAAATAAATTTTTTGAGAAACACAAATCATAAATATAGTTAATAACACATCTTTATAATAATAGCGAATGTGATATGTGAAGGTCCCCTCAAAACTAGGATTTCTAATAGGTCAACATTAGTAAAAACATGGACATGGAAGAGAAATCTAATTATCATGATCTGATGGAGAGTGATAAAGAACATGTTCATAAGAAATTTTTTGACCACAAATCCATAAAAAATGGGTGTGAAAATGTTCATTGATATCATAGAAAATTATGACAATTTGATGACGTTTTTGTTTTAAGATCCTTTTCCCAGAGTTAAGAAATTATTTCACTCTCTAAGAGTATAAGTAAATATATGTTTCTATTTTAAAAAAATCTTATACAATGGTTTTGACTTGATATATATATATATCCTATATTAGAAAAGGTTTCATCATATGGTGAAATAATACATTAACTGTAAAGACCCATAAATTCTGTGGAAATTTCTTTCTTAAATTCATGGGATTTTTACGAGTCTGCGAAAATTTACGGCGCTTGATCTCGAGACCCAGTTTGTCCGAAATCAATTTCTGAAGTTTTATTCGGATAAGTTCAGTAAAAGTGTGAGTGGGATTTTATATCATTTGAACCGGTGCTCAGAATTGAAATCTGAGCGCATCGTTGAACTCGCAGCACCAGTATTCGCTTAAGGAGGATTTTTCCTTGACGACGGATGGTCGAGAATGGAAGTTAGATTTTGGGATTTTTAATAAAGTTAAATAAAAATAAGTGTTAGCTTATTTTTATTTTTGAGTTGGTTAAAACCTCCAAGTGGTGGTTGGTGGTGGGGCCAACCCGCACAAAACCTCCCTTGGGAGGATTTCTTTGGTGGGGACCACACGGGCTTAAAACCCCTTAAACTCTACATAAGTGGGTGAAACCCTTGAAATTCCCTCATAAATGTGCCAAACCACACAAATTAATTAACAAAATTAATTAATTAATTTTAAATATTTTGATTTATTTATGCCAAAAAATTAATAAGATGCCATATTTTATTATTTTGGGGTTGGTATAATCTTTTGGTAGAGCTTAGAAAGAAGAAAAAGAACTCTCCAAAGAAGAACACGAAGAATGCCATCTTCGACTTCATCACTTTCTGACACACGAGCTTGAGATTGGGAGTGTGTGACGAGCACAGAAAAAGTCGAATTGACGTTCGTCCTTTCCTCAACACCGTCAACGAATGATGAACGATGACTGGTGAATCAAAGGTAGGGGATTTGAGTTGAATTCATTTCTGTTCTTCGTTGTTCAATATTTTTGGAATGTGAATAGCCGATTGTTATCGCCATAACGAGGAGGGCTTGGACCGTACAAAGATGGACTGACCCCCACACCCCAATTGTTTTCTCCTCACTTATTGGCAATGACGACAGCACCGCCAGAAGAGTGCGCCACGGTGGAGCAACAGCGGCCGACGACGGGCTGGTCGCAAAAGGAACCAGCGGCACAAGGGTCACCGTGTCGCCTGAAGAGCGTGGTGTCGTCGCGCCGTGCGGAGGACAGGGCCATGGCCAGCGCGGGCCACAGTGGAGCAAGGCGGCCGGACGACCACCGGAGGGGCGCGACGCTGTCGCGCAGTGCGGGTGGAAGGGTTGTGGCCCAGAGGTCTCCGGTTGTCGAACGGTGGGCGCGGCACCGTCGCGCCGCGCGAAGCCGCAACTAGGTGGGCCACAACAGATGGAGGAGGGTGGCCGACTGAGCCGACCGCTAGTGGGTGTGCCACAGGTGGTACCCTTCGGGTCCCGCGGTCACCGGGCCAGCGCGCCACAGGTAGGACCGTTCGGGTCCTGCAGTCACTGGGCCGACGCCACGCACCGGTCGTTATAGGGAGATGGGGAGGGCGCTGACCCCCCCTCGCTCAGTTAGGGTAGGCCCCGCAGGGCGTGGCCACTGCTGGATTTGGCTGGCAGACCACCTCCAAGCGATGCGGGCCGGGCCACCTGCCGCACGGGCCGGGCCGCCACGCTGGCTGAGCCGCCCGTCATGGGCCAGGCCGGTTTCCACGGGTCGGGCTAGTTCCATCAGGCCAGACCGGTTCCGGCGGGCCAGATCGGACCTGAGGACTGGGTCAGGTCGATCCAAATCAGGCTGATCCAGCCCAGCCCGGTTTGGGTCGGGTCGGTCATTCTACGCCGGACCGGACCCGGACCAAGTTTTGACCCATTTAACCTTTTCCCATATCTTGGGCTACGAGTGTCCGATTGATGAACCGTCTATTCCAACGAGAAGAATGGAACGATACAGTTATTTTAGTATACCCCACTCGAGGTTTGGACGTAGTTGGGGTACGACCGGGTTGGATTGAACCAAAATCCAACCGGGCCCTCAGAGCGGAAATGCCAATAACTCACAGAACGGGCGTCAAAGTGACGTGTCATCTATCGCGTTGGGTTCCTTATGATGCGACAGAACTACAGGATAAATAAACTCATGACTATGTGGTAGTTTATGTATCGACACTTGGATCGAGGAGCGAACCCTCCCAGAATCGAGCGTTCTGTGTGCGGGAACCCTATGGATGGCTACGACTGAGATGATAAGATCCTACGTGGACCTACTAATGTACCAAGATCATTTGTGGGTTTGTCAGTGATGATACTAAACCAGGATCTCCCATCAGTTTGACAGCGACAATACTGGACCAGGATCCTTCGTGGGTTCGACTGCGATGATACTAGACCGAGATCCTCTGTGGGTTCAACAATGATGACTTCTGTACTGGGATCCTCCGTGGGTTCGACAGCGCTGATACTATTCCAGGATCCTACGTGAGATCGATAGAGGAGATGATTAAGCAGATACATATAATCATCTATATCCCTCTACTTGAGTTAAACACCTTTGTGAGCTGAGTCTTGACTTTAAGTTGTTATCATTGAGATGAATGACTTTACTTCCATTGTGGAATGGGTTGTTCTTGGGCTCGAATGCTGGAGCCGGACTGAAATTGGTAACTTATGTATATGTATGGGCATATACCTAAGAAGGGATGTTTGATACTTCGTGATTGTATCTTACTACTATGGTTTATCCTTAGTGGAATCTAAGGGACCTTCTGGGGGCTCGGGGTCCCTTACTGAGTATCATTATACTCACCCTTGCACGGGCTTCGCCCGCACCTCATTGTGTTCTGTGCAGATGATGGTCAATAGTGATCAGGGCTGAGGGATATGGACGGGAGGCTACTCAGAGTAGGACTAGATGGGACGTACCTCAGGGAAAAATTGTTCAAGATCTATACCTAAAATTCAAGTGGGATTTCCCCGGTGGAATATCCAAGAGTTGTTTTCCCTTTTTACTTGTACTTGTACTTCAGTTGGGTTTGCATACTGGCCCATTTTCTTTCAGCACTCTTCCCATACCAGTATTTTTTTACTTATTCTTTTGTTTCAGAACGTGTGTGTTACAGGTTTAAAGGCAATGCCTTCCCATTTATGGTTATGCCTTTTGGTACTAGTCTCCAGCCCTTGGCCTATGGAAGGCAGGCTTGGGGTAGTCATGGCACGGGCCCCGAGAATGGGTCATGACAAATTTGTATCAGTGGAGTCGGTTCTACCATAGAACATGGAATCTAATTATTTTAATGGAAATAGTGTTAAGTGTTTTGGGTGTGGTTATCAGTTTAGGGAAACTGGTGTTGGTGCGATGGCCGACGTATCCATACACTAGGACTCTGACTTCTGATTTTCGACTCAGTGCACGAAAACATTGATTGTGTGTGTGTTTCCTTTGAAAAGTTTTCTTTGTGATTACATTGTGTCAGCTCACTAGGTATATTTTTTGATCATGGAACACCTGTTTCTTTCTAGTATGGCCCCACGTAGGCAGCCAGCCAGGGTTCCGGGACGTGTATGAGATGGTAGCCCACCGAGCGACGAGGCCTCGGTGCAGGGCCCCATCACAGCGGAGGCACCAACAGTACCACTACCCACTGAGCCACCGATACCACCAGCTCCAACAGAAGATAAAACATGCTGTCTGGGTGGGTTGGATGTGTTCCAGCACCAGTGGTTGCCTAGGTTCAGGGGAGGGATGGACCCACAGGTAGCTGGCGATTGGATGGAGGCTGTTGTGAGAGTTTTCAGATTGGTAGGGACACCAACCGACGTCATGGTGATCCTTGCCGCGAGTCTCCTACAGGAAGCAGTAGGAAAATGGTGGATCCTGATGCTCCAGGTTTATGATGAGGCATCACTTATCTGGGCAGACATCGAGATACTTTTTCGGTCAGTGTTTTTTCCAACCACCCTTCGTGCGGTACAGATTCAGGAGCTGCTTCATTTGTAGCAGGGCAGCATGATGGCGTCACACTACTCAGCGAGGTTCACCATTTTGTCATGATTCTCCACAGATATGGTGCGGGACCCGTTCTTCAGGGCCCAGACCTTCGAGAAGAGACTCAGGTATGAGATCAGGGCTTCGATGATCTACCTCAGAATTCTGACGTAGGAGGGGGTGCTGGAGCGAGCCCTTCTTGTGAATATTTTTCTTGCTGAGCAGTCACCAGCGGCAAGACCCACCACAGGGAGACACGTAGCGGGGTCTTCTACAGCCGGTAGTAGAAATATGTCACATAGGTCCAAGCGGACCAGGATATTAGGTGGGTGACCCCAGGATACAGGTTTAGTTGTGCGGGCACAAGAGACAGAGCCAGCCATACAAGGATCATGCAGTGTTATGCATGCAGTGGGCAGGGGCACCTGGCTCATGACTGCCCGATCCGTCATGAAGATGAGAAGCATAGAGTAGAGGGACCTCCCAGGCAGAGGTAGAGGATCGAACATGGTGGTCCGCCAGGAATAGGCGGATGTGGCAGAGGATCTGGCTGAGTAGTAGGTGTTGGACGACGTTTCGAGGTCCTACCACCACCACCACCACCAGGAGGTCCACCCCGACCACAGGGAGCTGGCGGACATGGGAAGGCTCAGCTCCAGGTAGTCAAGGACTACGACCAAGACACACCTGAGATGATTTGAGATACTATCTATGTCTACTCCAACCTTTTTTCAGTACTTATAGACACATGTTCCAGTCATTCATTCATAGCCACTACCTTCGTGCAGATCTCTAAGATTCTGACGGAGCCGTTGGCTCGATCCTTACTTCTAGAGACTCCTATGGGAGTAGACTCGATGATTACCCACTGGTTCCGACAGTGTGAGCTTACTCAAGGAGGCGAGAGCTTCGACTGGGATCTCCTCGTAGCATCGTTGAGGCCTTAAGACATCATCTTGGGTATGGACTGGTTATCTACAGTTCATGCTCAGATTGATTGTATTATGCACGAAGTGCGGTGTTTCCACATGGATGAGACCAGGTTTACCTTCACTGGTGAGAAGGGAACCTTTTCATAATTAGAAGGACTTACTCGGAGGAGGGTACAACCGATCACTCACCAGTTGGCTTGCCTTATCCTCAGAGCAGTTGATGTGGACAGTCCGACTTATCCTATAGTGGTGGACCAGTACACGGATGTTTTCCCTGATGATGTTCCAGGACTACCTCCTCGCAGAGAGGTGGACTTCTACATAGACTTGTACCCCGGGACAACACTGATATCTACTCTAGCATATCGGATAGCTCTCGCTGAGCTTCGTAAGCAGTGGGTACATCTAGAGGACTTGAATGGGAAGGGATTCATTCGACCTAGTGATTCACCCTAGGCAACCACAATATTATTCTCCAAGAAGGCGGATGGGATCTTGCGAATGTGTATTGATTATCGGCGCCTGAACTAGGTGACCATGAAGAAAAAATACCCACTCCTAAGGATTGAAAACCACATTGATCAGCTGAAGGGAGTGTGTTGGTTATCGAAGATAGATCTTTGATTGGGCTATCACCATCCTAGAGTACAGGATTAGGATGTGCAAAAGGCGGCCTTCAGATGCCGATATGGCCAATACGAGTTCTTGGTTTTACCATTCAGTGTAACCAATGCACCAGCAGTGTTCATGGGACTCACGAATAGGATCTTCCACCCATACCTTGATCGCTTTGTGGTAGCCTTCATCGATCAAATTATGATCTACTCAGCTATCGAGGAGGAGCAGGCCTACCATTTGTGGGTAGTACTGGACACACTCAGAGAGCACCAGCTTTATGGTAAGCTCTCGAAGTGGAAGTTCTAGATCCGAGAGGTACAATTTCTGTTACATGTCATCTCAGAGGCTGGATTTGTAGTGGATCAAGTGAAGATCGAGGCAATACTTTCGTGGGATCCACCAAAGAGTGTGATGGAGGTACACATTTTTCTGGGTCTGGTTGGGTACTATCGGAGATTTGTGCTATATTTTTCCAGAGTTGCAGCACCACTTTCAGTGTTGACGAAGAAGGGAAAACCCTTCCTGTGGTTAGAGAGATGCCAGCGGAGTTTCCAAGAGCTGAGGCAGATCCTAACTAGTGTGCCCATCTTGAGGCTACTGGAGGAGGGAGTTGGGTACATAGTCTATTACGATGCATCAGGTATCGGGCTCGGATGCGTCCTGATGCAAGAGAAAGTAGTGATAGCTTATGGTTCTCTTCCCCGGAGACAGAATGAGAAGAACTATGCCACTCATGACCTGTAGTTATCAGTAGTTTCTTCGCCTTGAAGATGTGATGGTACTATCTAATGGGAGAGCATTTTACAGGTACTCTGACCACCAGAGTCTCAGGTACATCTTATCACAGAAGAACCTGAACCTGAGATAGCGGTGTTGGATTGTGTTCCTACAGGACTTGAATTCAATATATTCTATACTACTGGAAAGGCGAACGTTGTAGAAGATGCTTTCAGCAGGAGATCAGGCATTCAACTGCTAGGAGAGGCGACAAAGCGACTGGCCACATTGTAGATATCCTTTGTGGATCGAGATAGAGCAGACTTTATAAAGTCTCTTATAGTAACACCTCCACTTCTTCAGAGAGTTAGGGAGACGCAGCATTCAGATGTTGACTGCGAGGCTCGATGTGCACAAATATCCACAGGGTAGGCACCTGATAGATTTTCTGTAGGTGGGGAGCACGTCATTCTCTTTAGGGGACGTACCATGGTACCAGTGTCACTTCGGGAGGAATTGTTGAGGGATATTCACATGTTGTCCCTAGAAGTACATCCTGGTGTATAAAAGAAGTACCAGGACCTCTGAAGACAACACTAGTGGCCAGGTATGAAGAAGACAATAGCAGAGTTTGTCTCACGATGCCTCACTTTTCAGCAAGTGAAGGTGGAGCACTAGGTTCCAGCAGGTTTAGTTCATCCCTTAGAGGTCCTGGAGTGGAAGTGGGATGATATATCCATGGATTCCGTGATGGGACTTCCACATACATCCAGAGGTCACGACTCTGTCTGGGTGATTGTCGACCGACTCACCAAGTCGGCACACTTTCTACCAATTAGAGAGTAGGGTTCAGAAGAGAGCTTAGGATGCCTCTACATACAAGATATCGTACAGCTTCATGGGGTGCCATCAACGATCATCTCCAATCGAGATGCTCGTTTCACTTATTAGCTATGGAAGGAGTTGCAGGAGCCTTTCGGGATGTAGCTTCACTTGAGAACCGCCTTCCATCTTCAGAAGGATGGCCAAACTGAGAGGACAATTCAGACTCTCGAGGACATGCTCCATGCATGCATCCTTGACATCGGTCTCATAAGAGAGGATCACTTACCCTTGGTAGAGTTTGCATACAACAATAGATACCACTCCACCACCGGGATGACACCTTTCGAGGCATTGTATGGCCGACCTTGTAGATCACCTTTATGTTGGAATGACCTAGGGGAGTCAACACTCATGGGACCAGAGATGGTGCAGGCTACGACATAGAAGGTGCAGGTCATCCAGGAGCAGATGAAGACTACACAGAGCAGGCAGAAGTCCTATACTGATAGGGGACAAAGACCTCCGGAGTTCGAGGATGGTGACAACGTCTTCCTACGGGTCTCACATCGACAAGGTTTATAGAGATTTGGCCATGGTGTAAAGTTATCTCCAAGGTTCATCAGACCCTTCCAGGTCCTCACTAGAGTAGGCGAGGTGGCTTATCACCTGGCTCTTCCACCTCAGTTGGACTGGGTGCACGATGTTTTCCACGTTTCACAGTTGAGGAGATACATTCATGACCCGACTCACATCATATACTAGGGTGAGCTCGACATTGATGATTGGGTGACTTTCTAAGAGGTTCTAGTAGAGATTGAGGATCGACCGGAGATAGTCCTTCATGGAAGGTTGATACCTATTGTGCATATACAGTGGAAACACAAGAACCTTTAGAAGAGCACATGGGAGCGAGAGGCTCAGATCCGTGGTCATTACCCCCATTTGTTTCCCTAGTTTTGAGTTTTTCCTTTCAGGGACATAAATCCCTGAGGTGGAGAGAATGTAAAGACTTGAAAATTTCATGGAATTTTATTTCTTAAATTCATGGGATTTTTACAAGTCCGCGAAAATTTATGGCACTTGATTCCGAGGCCCGGTGTGCCCGGAATCAATTTCTGAAGTTTTATTCAGGTACGTTCAGTAAACGTGCAAGCGAGATTTTATATCTTTTGAAATAGTGCTCAGAATTGAAATCTTAGGGCACTGTTGAACTCACAGCACCGATATTCACTTAAGAAGGCTTTCGCCTCGACAGTAGATGGTTTAGAATGGAAGTTAGATTTCGGGGTTTTTAATAAAGTTAAATAAAAATAAGTGTTAGGTTATTTTTATTTTTGAGGTGGTTAAAACCTCCAAGTGGTTGTTTGTGGTGAGGCCCACCCACACATAATCTCCCTTGGGATGATTTCTTTTTTGGGGACCACATGGGATTTAATCCCCTTAAACTCACCACAAGTGGGGGAACCCTTGAACATCACTCATAAATGTGGCAAACCACACAAATTAATTAATAGGAATAATTAATTAATTTTAAATATTTTGAATTTCTTATGCCAAAAAATTAATAAGATGACAAATTTTATTATTTTGGGGTTGGCATAATTTTTTGGCAGAGCATGGGAAGAAGAAGAAGAACTCTCCAACTAAGAACATGAATAACGCCATCTTCGAATTCCTCACTTTCTGACGTACGAGCTTGAGATTGGGAGTGCATGATGAGAACGACGAACGACGAATCAACATCTATCCTTTGCTCAACACCGAAAATGAACAACGAAAAATGACAGATGAATTAAAGGTAGGGGATTTGAGTTGAATTCATTTCTTTTCTTCGTCGTTTAATATTTTTGGAATGTAAATAGATGAATGTTATTGCCATAACGAGGAGGGATCAGACCGCACAAACACAGCCCGACCCTCCCCAATTTTTTTCTCCTCACTTGTTGACGATAGTGGTGGCATAATGGTGCTGCTGGAAGAGTGTACTGCGGTGGAGAAATGACGGCTGACGACAGGCCGACCACGAAAGGAACCAGCGGCTCAAGGACCGTCGGGTTTCCGGAAGAGAAAGGCGTCGTTGCGCTGTGCGGAGGACCGGGTCACAACCATCACGGGCCGTGGTAGAGCAAGGCGGTCGGACAGCCGCTGGAGGGGCGCGACGCCTTCGCACCACGCGAGTGGAAGGGATGCGGCCAGGAGGGTCGCAACAGTTGGATGGTGGGCGTGGCGCTGTCACGCCGCGCAAAGCCTCGACCAGGCGGGCCGCGGAGGATGGAGGATCATGGCCAGTTGAGCCGGCCACTGGAGGGTGCACCACAGGCGGGACCCTTCGGGTCCCATGGTCATCGGGCCGGTTCCACACACTAGCCATTACAGGGAGACGGGGCAGCCACTGACCCCCCTCGCTCGGTGTGGGTGGGCCCCGTGAGGCACAACCACCACTGGCTTCATCTGATAAACAACCTCCCAACCATGTAGGCTGCGCCACCCGTGGGCAGGGCCGTCGCGCGGGCTGGGACTTCTGCCGCCCGAGCCGGGCCACCCATCGCGGGCCGGGCCGATTTCCACGGGCCGGGCCGGTTCTGGCAGGCCGGGTCGGAACCGCAGACTGAGTCGGACCCCGGTCTAGATCCGGACCTGGGTTGGTTCATCCCGAACTGGGTCGGGCTGACCCCATCCGGGCCGGGTCGTGCCGGTCTAGCTGGGCTGGACCGGACCCTGACCCAGTTTGGACCCATTTCACCTTGTTCCCATATCTTGGGTTACAAGTGTTTGATTGAAGAACCATCTACACCGACAGGAAGCTTGGAACGAGACAGTTATTTTAGCATACCCCACTCAAAGATCGGACATAGTTGGGGTATTGCCGAGTTGTATTGAACCTAAATCCAACCAGGGCCCTCGGAGTGGAAATGCCAATAACTCACATACCGAGTGTCTGATTGACGCGCCGTCTATCGCGTTGGGTTCTTTATGATGAGACGGAACTACGAGATACATCAACTCGAGACTTCTCGGTAGTTGATGTATTGACACTTGGCTTGAGGAGCGGACCCTCCCAGAATTGAGCGTGCTATTTTCCAGAACCCTATGGCTGGCTGCGGCTGAGATGATAATATCCTATGTGGACCTACTACTGTACCAAGATCCTCCATGGGTTCGACAACGATGATACTAGACCAGGATCCTCCATGGGTTTGACAGTGACGATACTGGACCAGGATCCTCTGTGGGTTCGACAACGACGATACTGGACCGAGATCCTCCATGGGTTCGACAGTGATGACTTCGGTACCGGGATCCTCTGTGGGTTCGACAGCGCCGATACTGTTCTAGGATCCTACATGGGTTCGACAGAGGAGATGATTCAGTTGCTACAACTAATCATCTATATCCCTCTACTTGAGTTAAATACCTGTGTGATCTGATTCTTGACTTTAGGTTGTTATCATTGAGATGAATGACTTTACTTCCTTTGTGGAATGGGTTGTGCTTGGGCTCGAATGTTGGAGCCAGAATGAAATTGGTAACTTAGGTATATGTATAGGCATATACCTAAGAAGGGATGGTTGATACTTTGTGATTGTATCTTACTACTGTGTTTTATCCTTAGTGGAATATAGGAGATCTTCGGGGGTCTCGGGGTCCCTTACTGAGTATCATTATACTCACCCCTACACGGGCTTCACCCGTACCTCGTTGTGTTCTGTCCAGATGACGGTCAGCAGTGATCGAGGCTGAGGGAGATGGACAAGAGGATGCTCGGAGCTGGACTAGATGAGATGTACCTCAGGGACGAGTTGTTCGAGATCTGTACCTACCCTTTAGGTGGGATTTCCCTGGTGGATGATCCAGGAGTTTTTTTCCCTTTTTACTTGTACTTGTACTTCAGTTGGGTTTGTATACTGGACCATTTACATTCATAACTCTTCCTATACCAGTTTTTGTTTACTGCTTCTTGTGTTTCAGACTGTGTGTGTTACATGTTTAAAGGTAATGCCTTCACTTTTAGGGTTACTCCTTTTGGTGCTAGTCGCCAGCCCCTAGCCTATGGAAGGCGGGCTTGGGGTAGTCACGACACGGTCCCCGAGGATGGGTCGTGACATTAACCTCTAGAACCTCATTCAAAGATCAACTTAAACCATTTCATAAATGGTTAGACTTGAGACCCTTCCAATGATTTTGGAATCCATTCCAAAGAAGTTAGTAATACCCAATTTACATTATCCATATCAATCATATCTTTATCCAAAAATCATTATCTCTACATTCGGTGAAGGTCCCAGGCACAACAAAAGATCGTCGGTGGATGTGCCCACTTGACTTTTTGTCATTATCAATGATCAATCCAGGATCAATACGATGATAAATTCTATACTCCACAGATCAAATCACATAAATAGACAAAGAAGATGAATAATCCTAGAACCACAAAGGAGGATCATCACAATTAATTTATAATTAATTTAATTAATTGACAAGAAGTACTTTTTATGGTGTTATTTCTTCGTTGATATTAATGGTCATGTTCTGATGTTATTCATCGTTGTGTCGCAGAAGCCAAGTTTAGACTTTCTATAGTGGTGATCCACACGTGCACCACGTATCATTGGACATCGCCAAAGGAATCTCCAGGTGCTAGAATAGAGAATCATTTTCTTGCGTTGTCCGCCTTATATTGCCATGATCGGATGGAGGAGGATCTCTCTAGGTCTTGAGAGCGTTCTTGGAGGAAGGAGTTCCTTCGGACTTGAGATAATTCTCTAGAATTGTTGTGCACAGTGAATAGGGAAAAGTGTTGGGGTTGTGAGGATATTTATAATTGGGTTTGAGGTTATAGAGTTATGACAATAAATAAATGTGTTACGCATTTTATTTAATTCATGAACTCTTATTGAAAACCCCCATGTCGAATCATTAATTCCTTGACATGTGCCCACACTGATTATAATAAATATCATTTAATAAAATGATATTATTTATTCAAAATCCCGACTGAAAAAACTACAAGGCGTGTAATCATTAATACATGGCGTGTACTAATTTTTCATTTCCTTTCTTAAATAAAAACTACACAGCATGTACATTCAATGTACATGGCGTGTATATCTTGTTTTCATTTTATTCTTGCTCCAACATTAAAAATATTTAGTATTCCTTGAATAATTATTAAACCACATATGGGAATAATCATTATTCTACTTGAGATACTTGGATACACTTAGTGAGTGACCCTCTAGGCCTCTTTCTCATTGGCATTAGGCGATCTTGCCTAAAGTCCAAGATTACTGTCTAGAAACGGGTTAAGGATCCCAAGAGAGAGAAGTTGACGTTGCATTGACGTGTCACCTCATACGAACAATTACCATGTAATTTAATCCCTTTCTCTCAATATCTCATCAAGCAGGTTTCATGGCAGTGTCATAAACTTATATGCTTGATCCGTCATTCTTTGACTTCTAGAAATAAACTCGTCGTGACACCATGGCCCTAGAATTTGGGAGACAGTTCAATTTCAATCAAAGGGTTGTAGATATCTACTTCCATAAATATGGAAGTGATAAATCCTTCTTCGACTTATCCATTAACAACATGTCATTCGTGATGCACCCAACATACCCTACTTCCCTCCAACTATCTTCGTGAAGGTTTTTGTTATAAAATCTAAGTGCGCGAGTCATGACATGAGTTAATGATAATCTTCCAGTTTAAGGACCATTACAAAGGTTCATAGATTTCAATGTCTGATGAAACCAAGACATGCATAATTTCTACTGCTGGGTTTTTTCTCATAATCTCCCATCTTGGAGATTACCAAGTGTGAACTCCATGAGAGAGAGTGTCATCTTCTTACGAGTACTCACACATGATGGTCTGTATACTATGTGTCCTATCATAGTTTGTCATCCACCCGTAAAACTTTATTTAATAATATTTTTATAGAATTTAAAGGTTCTCATCGTAGCAGGGATCTGCCGTGTCCTTATTAATGCAACAAATATTCTAGGACATTATTATATTATAGTAATGCAGAACAATGAACAATATATAATAAGTGTACATTCATGCAATCAAAGTATAAACAGTGGGTTCTCAGGACACCAACTCTAACAAACTCCCACTTGGACTCGAGTCAACCGCCTACGAATTTTAGTTTGCTAGACCTCACATGATGATCATGTTTCTACTGAGTCAAAGCTTTAGTCAAGGGGTCCTCTATGTTGTCTTCTGTGGAAATACTGATTACTGTAACTTTACCTCTCTGAGAAAAATCCCTCAAGAGATGATACTTCCAAAGTATGTGCTTCTTCTGCTAATGTGACCTTGGATCTTTTTCAAGTGCCACCGCTGCAGTATTATCACAATAGAGTGTGATTGGATCTTTACTGATAGGTACTACATCCAACTCATGGATGAAACATTGCATCCATACGGCTTCTTTAGCAGCCTCAGAAGCTACGATATACTCGGACTCTGTTGTAGAATATGCAACCACACCCTGCTTTGAGCTCTTCCAGCTCACTGCACCTCCATTCAAACTGAAGATGTATCCAGTCTATGACTTCATGTCATCTTGATCAGTCTGGAAACTAGCATATACATGTCCTCTAATGACTAGTTCCTCATCTCCTCTATAAACCAGGAACATATCCTTAGTACACCTCAGATACTTAAGGATATTCTTGACTGCCATCCAATGGTGGTCTCTTGGCTCATCTTGATATCTGCGTACCACACTTAATGTTTAAGAAACATCTATTATTGTACATATCATAGCATACATGACTGACCCAATCGCGGATGCGTAAGGGATCCTTTCCATTTTCTTTCTTTCCTCATATGTCTAAGGACACATTTTCTTTGAAATATGAATTACATGCGACACTGGAAACAATCCCCTCTTGGATTATTCCATAATGAATCTCTTCAGTTTCTTGTAAATGTATGTACTTTGACTTAGGCCCAACATTCTCTTGGATCTATCACAATGGATCTTGATCCCAAGAATATATACTTCCTCACCCATGTCTTTCATAGAGAAGCATTTATCCAACCATGCCTTAACTGATTGTAAGACAAGTACTTAGTTTCTAATTAGTAATATGTCATCAATATATACTATTAGGAAATAGACTACACTTCCTCTAAACCTTTTGTAGACACAATCCTCACATTCATTCTTAACAAAGCCAATTAACATTACGACTTCATCAAAACGAATTTTCCATGACCATGATGATTTCTGTAATCCATAAATGGATTTCTGCAACTTGCATACCTTATTGGCATACTCTGTAGTCACAAACCCTTTAGGTTGTGTCATGTAGACATCTTCCTGGAGGTTCTCATTAAGGAATGCTGTTTGGACATCCATTTTCCAAATTTCATAGTCATGTTAAGCAGAAATGTCCAATACGATTCTGATCGATTTTAGCAATGCAACCGGTGAAAAGGTTTAATCATAGTCAATTACATGACACTGTCTAAAACCTTTTGCAACTAGTCATTCCTTATAGGTGCTGGCATGTCCCCCCATGTCCAGTTTCTTCTTGAATACCCATTTATTATCAACAGGCTTTACATCAACTAGAGGATCTAATAAAATCCAGACATGGTTCTGGTACATGGAATCCATTTCAGAATTCATGGCTTCTTGCCACTTGGAAAAGTCTATGCCTTCAACTACTTCCTTGTAGGTAAGATGATCATCATTGTCAACCAATAATGAATCACCATCCTCGGTGACAAGAAAACCATATCATTCTAGTTCTCTCACATCTCTCGTTCTCCTATGCAGTTCTTGTGTCTCTGGAACAAATTGTTCTTCCACGGGGATTTGTGGAATCTGTTCTTGTACCAACTCCTTTGTATCTTGATCCTTGACTTCATCGAAGTCTATCTCTCTCCCACTATCTCTTTTGGAGATGTGATCCCTCTCAAAGAATATGGAGTGTCTTTCTATAGTAACCTTTTTATCTGAGGGGTTGTATAGGTAATATCCCCTTGTTTCCTTGGAATATCCTATAAAGGTACACTTTGTGCCTCGGGGTTCAAGTTTATTACCTGAAGATGCCTTAACAAATTCTTCACTACCCCACACATGTAAATTCGATAACATGGCTTTTCGTCCACTCCATAACTCGTATGGAATACCATTTATCGATATAGTTGGTACATGGTTTTTTATGTGTGCTATTATTTGTAATGCATATCCCCAAAAGGATAATGGAAAAATCACATGATTCATCATTGATCTCACCATGTCCAATAGGGTGTGGTTCCTCATTTCACTTACACAATTCCACTGAGGCATGTTAGGAGGAGTGAGTTGAGATAGAATCCCAAACTCCTGTAAGAAATTAATGTAGTCCTGATTAAGATATTCTCCCCCTCCATCTGAGTGGAGTTTCTTAATCTTTTTACCCAGATGGTTCTCAACTTCATTCTTGTATTTTTTGAACCGATCAAAATAATCTAACTTATACCTCATTAAGTAAATATATCCATATCTACTAAAATCATTAGTAAAAGTTATGAAGTACAAGAACCCACCCCTTGCTTCAACTGGAAGTGGTCCACACACATATATGTGAAATAATTATAGAAGCTCTTTAGCCCTTTCACCTTTCCCAATAAATGGGGCATTGGTCATTTTGACTTGTAGACAAGCATGACATACACCAAGTGGTTTTAGTTTTAAAGAATCTAAATACCCATATTGATGTAATTTTGTCAAACATTTATCATTGACATGACTTAGCCGGTGATTCCAAAGTTTGGTGTGGTATGAGTCATGTGAATGAACTTTGTCATCGATTTCCATTACTTGGTTTATGTAGTCTAACACATAAAGGTTGTTATATAAATGTTCCCTACCAAAAAAATGCTATATTTATAAAAGTAGAAACATTCATTTACAAACTAGAAGATTAATCCATCAATATCTAATCTAGATACTGAAATAATTTTTTTGGTTACAGAGGGTACATAATAACATCCTTTTAACACCAAGACCATCCTAGTATGAAATGTGAGGTGGTAGTCTCTGACAGCTACAGTAGCGAGTCTGGCTCCGTTGGTTGCTCAGAGATCCACCTCAACTCAGTCGATCTTTCTAGATCTACTTAGTTCCGGTGTTTGGATATAGACGTGAGAAGCACAAGAAGTATCTAATAATTAGTTGGTAGAAAAAGATAGATTGCATTCGATAACAAATGAACCTGAAGCTTCCCCTTTCTCCCTTGGATAGATGCAGTTTTTCTTCTTGTGGCCCTTCTTGCCACATGCGCCACAAACAACCTCCTATTCCCTTACCCCCCATTTGATCTTCCTTTTCTTGGAAGGCCTTGATGAAGCTTTGGGCTTAATGGTTTTTTCCTTCCCTTTCCTTTTATTCACCATAAATATATAAGTATTTTCATGCTTCATATAATTTTTCACTTGGTGAATGAGGATAAGAAGACCAGATAGAGACTTCTCAATGTTTTTCATCATGAAATTTACAACAAAGTTAGAGAAGCTCTGGGGGAGTGATGTAATAATGAGATCGGCAACCAATTCATCGGGGAGTTTAAACCCTAGAACCTCCAAGCGCTCAATGTAGCCAATGATCTTGACTACATGAGGCCCAGCTGGGGCACCCTCTCCAAACATTCATTGAAATAGAGCCTTGTAAATCTCAAACCTTTACTATCTTACTCTCTCCTGGTATAGACCAAAGAGGTGATCGAGCATGCTATAGGAATCCATGTCTTAATGAGAATTCATGAGCTCACTAGACATTGATGACAACATAAAACATTGAACGTTGAGCGCATCATTCAAATGTTGATCATAAACCAAAAAATCTTCATCACTTGCCCCTTGGGTAGGTGAATCTGGAAGTCAGGACTCTAGTACGTAAAACTTTCGTTCATGGAATAGGATAACCTGAAGGCTCCTAAACCATTCCTGAAATTTACTCCCGATGAGGATATTGTATTTATCCAGAATTGATCGCAGAGAAAATGTGTTTGACGTGTTTTTCATATTGATTCTACAAATTAAAAGAGCATATTTATCAGTGTCTTTTGATTAATTTTTTTTGAAAAACAATAAATGAATTTATTAATTCTCGCACTATTTTATCTTGTCCCAATTGACCCCACCATTGAACTTGGAATGCCTAGTTGCTATGACATTATAGTGGCAAGGATCCATATTCCCCTTCACATAACCCCAACAAGGGTTGGTCAAGCTATTTAAAGGTTTTTAGATTGGCAGGTCTTTGCCAACTATGAGATTGCAGTTTTTTGATTTGTTGAGTGGACTCCCCAATCCTAAAATCCTGACTTGGATTTCCTCAATACTTACCTTCATTTTACAAAAACTCTAGAAAGGGATACTCCTCTTGATGTAAAATGTTTTAAGTCCACCTGAAACTTTCATAAGATCTTCCTTTATAAAAGTAAGTATCCCAACAAGGGTTGGTCAAACACATAGTTTTATTGAGTCTTGCCCTAAATCAAGTAATGGAAGGATTGGTCTGACTTAATATGGTATTTGAGGGATTTCAATCCTTTATGCATTGTTTCTCATTATCAAATGCTTTTTAATATTAAGTTATGCTTGATTAAGTTATTAACCTTGTTCTGATAATGTTTATGCATAGTCCGGTTTTTATTTTATTCCATCTTTTCATGCTTTTTTATTTCATTAACTATGTGATCACGACAACAAATACATAATAAATAAACCATGAAATCATACAGAAATAAAATAAGATTTCATGATCATGAGCTTTTATTGGTTATCTTATCTAGCCGTTTTGATAAGCTAACCCTGACCAAGGGAAAAACACCTTGAACCTGATGGTTCGTGTTTTTCAGCTCCCACCTATCCACCTTTGTAACTTCTTGGGTCGGTTTCGCCTCATATTCAGATTTTGAACCATATCCTCTGGCTTGGGAGATCCTCCATTACATGGGGTTTATATTAAAGGAACCATGGACTCAGACCCTATATTTTATTGGAATAAGGATCTCAAGCCAACAAATTTAAATTAAATAAATTTAAATGAAACCATACACACCCAAAGGGTCTTTATTATAGTTCAGGATCACCCATATCATGCAACAACATTTACGCATATTTAGTATTGAAATTCTTTTAGTCATTCTTTTATTCAAGAAAATTCGTGCTTGAATTCAATTAATTATGATCTTATAATTAATAAATTCTTGATCTTAAATTCCTTTTTTAATTTCCTTGAGATTATTCTCATCCATATTCCTTGGACGAGTCTTTGTTCTTTGGAGGAAACATAGTGAAGTTCCATTTATGGAATGTACACGGCATCTAGGATATATTACACGGCGTGTATTTGTTTTCACCCTTTATCCAAAGTACATGTCGGGGGCTTTGGCGTGTTTTCTGTACTTTGGAAATTTTGGTGTACACGACATGTAGATTAATCTAACATGGTATGTACTTCCTTGTTACGCAGTTACCAGAATGGAAATCCTGTGTACGCGGTTACATGGATTCTCCTTGTACACGGTTTCACTTGTATCAGATTGGACTACATGATGTGTTGATTCAAAATACACACCGTGCATTCTAGTTTCCACATGCCGTTCAGTTCTGTTCAACATAGTTTATTAAAAAAACATAGGTATTCTAAATTCACACGACGTGGTTTAGCGGACCAGTACCGGTTCATTGAACCTAAGTACACGACGTGTAGATTTCACCACACGTCGTGTATTCCTATTTTGTACAAACAGAATGAGAAGCTCCTCTGGATGAGTTCCTTGTTTTTATTTTAAACAAAATTAAAATTAAAAGGTAATTTCTGTGATGTGAATCAAGAAATGATAGAGGAATAACAGATCTCATTCATTCAGTTTTATAGAACGATTTATCATGAATTGAATAAAATATAAATGCGTACATTATCAATGAAAATTAAATAACTATAATCAACATTGTGACCTGGATCTGATACAACTTGACGGTCCCAGGAATAGCGGAATCTCATGGGGGGATTTTCCCACTTGAATTTTTTTTCATTAGCAATGATCAATCTGAGATCAATATGACGATAAATTCTAGAATCCACAGATAGAATCATAGAAATAGACAAAGAAGAAGAATAGTCCCAGAACCACAAAGGAGGATCATCAAAGGTTGAATATAGTTAATTTAATTAATTGACAGGAAGTACCTTTTATGGAATTATTTCTTCTTTGATATTTATTATCACGTTCTGTTGTGATTCATCATTGTGTCGTAGAAGCCAAGTGTAGACTTACTCTAGTGGTGATCCACATGTGCACCACGTGTCTCTGGACGTTGCCAATGGAATCTACTAGTGCTAGCGTGGAGAATCCTTTTCTTTTGTTGTCCGACTTAGATTTCCATGATTTGATAGAGGAGTATCTCTCTCGGTCTTGAGAGTGTTCTTGGAAGAAGGATTTCTTTTGGCCTTGAGAGAATTCTCCAAAATTGTTATTCACAATGATTAGGGGAATGTGTTGGGGTTGTGAGGATATTTATAACTAGGTTTGAGGTTATAGATTTATGACAATAAATAAATGTGTTACACATTTTATTTATTTCATTAACTCTTATTGATAACCCCCATGTCAAATCATTAATTACTTGACATGTTCCCATGATGATTATAATAAATATCATTTAATTAAATGATATTATTTCCCCAAAATCCCAAATGTAAAAACTACACAGCGTGTAATCATTAATACACGGTGTGTACTCGTTTTTTTATTTCCTTTCCAAAATGAAAATTACATGGCATGTACATTTAATTTACACGTCATGTATATCTTGTTTTAATTTTATTCTTCCTCCAAAATTAAAAAGATTTAGGCTTCCTTGAATAATTATTAAACCACACACATGAATAATATTTATTCTATATGAGATACTTGGATACACTTAGTGTGTGACCCTCTAGGCCTCTTTCTCGTTGGCATCAGGCGGGCTTTCTTAAAGTCCAAGATTACTGTCTAGTAATGGGTCAAGGCACCCAAGAGAAAGAAGTTGACACCACATTGACGTGTCACCTCATACAAACACTTAACGTGTAATTTAATCCCATTGTCTCAATATCTCATCAAGGAAGTTTTATGGAAGTGTCATAAACCTATATTTTTGATCCTTCATTCTTTGACTTCCAGAACTAAACACGTCATGACACCATGGCCATGTAATTTCGGAGACAGTTCTGTTACAATCAAAGGTCCCAAGATATCTACTTATATAAATATGGAAGGGATAAATCCTTCCTAGACTTATCCGTTAACAACATGCCATTCGTGATGCACCCAACGTACCCTACTTTCAGCCAACTGTCTTCATGATAGTTTTCGTCTGACAATCTAAGTGGTGGGTCATGAAATGAGTTATTGATAATCTTCTAGTCTAAGGACCATTAAACACGCTTGTAGATAGCAATGTCTGATGACATCGAGACATGTGGAATTAATACTGGCGGGTTTGTTCTCATAATCTCCCATCTTGGAGATTACCAAGTGAAAACTCTATGAGAGAGAGTCTCATCTTCTTACGAGTACTCACACATGATGGTCTATATACTATGTGTCCTATAATAGTATTTCATTCAACCGCATAACTTTATTTAAGAATATTTTTATAGAATTTTATGTTTCTCATCATAGTGGGGATTTTCCATGACCTTATTAATGCAAAAAATATTCTAGGACATTATTATATTATAATCACGTAGAACAATGAACAGTATATAATGAGTGTACATTCATATAATAAATGTATAAATAGTTGGAGATCATGACACTAAGTATAAGATTAGGGACATATTAACTGTTATCATTATCTTAATCATGTGTTATCAAGAATTGTAACCTGTCATTGTATCATTTTTTCTGGGTTATCAGTATCATTCAACATATTCTCACAACTAATTAATGAAATAGTATTATAGTACAATGATTATATATTTCATGATTCTCATAACTATTACATGATTGATAAAATATTCAAATAACATAATTCTTTAATCTAAATTTATAAACATTAATCATTCCACTTCATCAGTTGTAATAACATAATCTTGACTTTGATCCCTTAGCTCATTCTAAGATATATTCCCTTGGCGCTTAGGGAATTCATTCACATAATTCCACAAATATTTATAGTTTTACCAATGAATAAAAGATGTTTTATCCATAACTTATCATTATATTTACTGGTAACCCATATCTCCACACATATAACAAACTCTAAATTCTTTTAATCACTTCCCAATATGATTTTTTCCACAATAATCACATGTGGGAAAATCCTTCTTTCCATTATCTCCTTTATCGATCTTTTTTTGATCTTTACTCTTGTCCTCGTGCTTCCCTCCAAGGCCATACTAATTATATAATTATTTCTCTATCCCATTATCACATGATATTTTTTCCTCATATGATGATATTTATTTGTGTGATAATAGTTCCCATTGAAAGACTGTCTTAACACCATAAAGGATATGATCATTTTTAATATTTGGATGAAGTGTATTGGTGAGGTTTTCATTCCTTCTTCGAGGTTCTATTTATAAATGAAAAATTTCACTAGAATAGTTCAAATAATTATGAAAATAATTTACAATATCAAAACTAGTGAAATAATTAAAATGAAATGAAAAAACTACGTGTAACTAATCTCATAACCATAAACATTCTTTCTTTGGAATGATCTTCTATACATATCCATAAATTTTATCATATGGTTATGTTCTCTAATAATTTTTTTCTTAAATATAGATTCCATGGCTTCTTCTAAAATTCCTTGGATAAAAACAGCAGTGACCTTAACCTATAAATCCCAGAGTCAGTGTCTACTGTGATTATATTCAAAATATTACAAGGAATCAAATCTCAATGGACCAATCGGTTCAACGGTTTTGAAAAACTAGATTACATACATGATAACATTTTTAAATTGGTTTTATAAAATGAAATAAAATACATAAAAAATCCTATAAAATGAATCCTATAAAAAACATTAAAAGACCTCTTCTTTATAACATGTGGAAAGGATACAAAATAAGAGTGAGCTCAAATACTTAGTAAGGGTTAAGTATAGTGGGGGTTTTAATGAATCAATAAACACAATAAACATGGAAAGGTAAATAACTAGGACACATTACATTTAATCCGTAACTTCAGTATAATGTGGAAGGAATAATAGATGATCATTTGAATCTGTATAAATAATCAGATGAGCCTGAAACATAACCATGGATATTATATCTAATCGAATAATCACCTGAAATATCAATAACTAAATTCAACATGATGGAATGCATAAATAAGGACATCTAAAACATATCATCAAGGGGTTTTTCCAATAATATAATACTTTCAAGGATTAATCCTAAGAATATAATACTGTCAAGGATTCATGAAAATATTATAATACTTTCAAGGATTCATGCTGAGAATCTATTAAATGGCTAAGGCCTAGATCAAAACATTATATAGTCTGTTTCATGAAACATAATAATTTATCGAGGGTCTTTCATTAACTGGTCACCTAAACATGCCATACCATTCCAAAGAATTCCAAATATACCAAATAACTGATTTAATTCATAAACATTAAAATATCATTAATGAGTAGAGGATACATATTTATCAATATTTCACAAGTTAATCAAACAAAATTAGAAGTAAAAACTGAATGTAATAATGGTGTACAGTTTAGGGAAAAGTCATATCCATGATAAATATTTTGGATATTTTTTGTAAATTTATTGTTTAATGGTCCATAGAAAGTGATAACTCATGGAGAAGTTAATGACTATAAAAATGATTCATGAAAGTTAATTTCAATACTATCCTTGGTCAAAATAAACATAATCCATCTAGAGTAAGAATAAGGATGATATCAATAAAAAATATCCAAATTGTAGGATAAATGACAAGAAGGGATTTTAAGGTTTATTAATGGTAATTATTAAAATATAATTAAATATATTCTTGTTTAAAATAATCTTTCAACATTCCAAAGTGTCCCATACCAATTTGAAATATATAAATCATAAGCCTCATGAAAGAATAAAATTAAATTAAACATATTATATCATGATAATAATGACGTTCATGATATATCATATCAAATTATAAGTATATACACTTCATAAAATAATACAGGTGTATAACATAACACACATCTCAAAGAAGGAAACTTTTGAAAAAATTCCAATACCTCTTTTGTAAAATTGAAATTGTAAACCCCATGAAAGAGAGATCATAAAATGAATATATAAATCCCCATTAATTTAGGTATATTAATCATAAAATTAATTCATGAAAAGTATATACAACATATAATGAAACTAGTGGTGAATATGGTATAGGTCTCATATAAATAAAAGAGAGACTAGAAATCCCCTTAACTTATGATCCCTTTTGGTTGAACATAAATTAACATCTTGTATAATGGTTTTAATAATGTTATAAAAATATTATAGAATGATATTAATATTTTTTATGTCATATATTATTATTTTATAATATCTTATTACCCATTCATTAATAATATTTCATTGTTTTTTTGATTTGGGCGTTAATTTTCATGTTTTTCAAGTATATTTTGAAGTGCTATTTTTATTCCTATTACTTAGATCAAGATTTAATCATCTCCAAAATGTAAAAAATGATGTAAATATTATATATATATTCAGTATATATATATTTATATTAATCCATGAAATTTGGAGATAAATAATGAAATGCACTATTCATGGAGATGGTAGGACGTGCGTATGCCTGAACGGTGCTCCCCTTTTCGTATCATACTAAAATAATGAAATATAATGGTATATATGTATATTATAATTATATTATAATATATATATATAATATTTGTATTAAAAATATCCTTTATACATTCATTGTAAATCATTAACAAATCACATCACTTTGATGATGCGATAGTCCACACGTCCACAAACGATGTTATCATTTTCCGAAAAAGTGGAAGGTGTTAAGTTATGTGTTATTATATAATTAAAGAAGCATAAATGCATTATAGATATGATATATATATATATCATATATAGACAATAAATCCATCATTATTTCCAACCATGAAAGGTAGTAATGGAAAAAATGAATGACATCAGTTTGCAAGGCAGTAGTTGAACATACACACGAATAATGATTTTGTATCCCATTTGATGGAAGTGTGTTATTGTGTATGTAATAAAAAAATATAAAAATTTAAATTATATTTATGATATGGATATTATTATATAATAATGATATAATAATAAATTAATGAATATAGAATGAAACAAAAAAAAGTTCTTGTTGAATAACGTTACCTCTTCTTTTGGTAACTCTTTTTGGTTTATATGAAAATCCTTACTTTATTGGATTTCATCCAAAATTTTGGATTATTTGATGAGGGTATGGATTTTGGGATCTTATCTAGTTTGTTTTTGTATGATCCAAAAGGCATTATTTGTATAAATAAGTGAGGGGTGAGTTCCATTTTATAGTGGAGGAGGAGTGGAATTCTTGAAAATATAATAAGGTAAACACTATTGGGAGGTCTCCCTTACATAATGTGATTAAAATAATGATAAAACATAGAAATATGTGGTGATATGTTAGAAATAATTCCATAAAATAGGTTTTTAGCATTTTTAGGTCATTTGGCCACTTAAGATTAATGTTTAACCATAAAGTAAACTCATATTCACCTTAAGCATTGTAATTAATTTTAATTTACTTCACTAATATATTTGATGAAAAACCGAGTTAAGCTTACTTGAAATTACAAATTATTCTGATTGAAAACTTGGAATACATTTTTCCAAATTATAATCATAAAAGTGTAAGAAATTAATTTAAAATTAATACTGTAGATGGGACGACAAAGCGGTATTTTAAAGTGAAAATTTTAAAAGGTTAAAAATGTTTTCATATCCAAATTAAATATAAAATTGATTATAATGATAAAAGTTTTATTAATATAAAAACATGTATATATCATTATTTAAAATAATTGAATTTATAATTTAACCCTATAAATTATTTAGGTGAAACGTCAGTTTTCAATTAAAATTTATTATTTTATCTATCATCAAAAATCAAACTTCATATAAGAATTATAAAACTTCTCACTAAGATAATTTTTACATTAAAATTTAAAAAATGAAGTTTATTTTTTTCATATAAAATCTATAAATGTTCCAAAATAAATTAATAAAATAGGTTCTCCATTAAAAGGTGAAAAAATATCCATTAGTAAAATACAGAGTTTTATGGGTAAGATTGGATTTGTTCCTATATTATGTCTATACAATTTATTGGGTGGATGTAAACCATATTTTATTTAATAATATATATATATATATATATTTAATTAATACCATTCACTAATAGTAATTAATTTAATTTATTAAGACAAAATTTCTTTGGGATATAAAAAAATATTTTTTTATAGAAACATTTACTTTATATTCAATTCATTTTTATATTAATTTATAATTAATTGAAAACCATTGAATTCAACCATATATTTTTATAATTTAGTTAATACTATTAACATATATCAATTTTAGGGTAAGGTTTTACTTATTATATTCAATAATTATATTCTAATAATATATTGTTGTTTGGTAAAACTCAGTCTTGTGTGTAACATAAGCTATCAAACAAAGTCATTCTTTCATGTGAAGCAAGATAAATCAGTTATGCTTTCATTTCAAGATATAGAATATATTAAATTTATTAAAAATATCAAATATATCAAAATTTCCTAAGACATTGTATTCTATTCTACTATTGGGGTTGCATGTCATACAAGCTATCAAATAAAATGTTCATACTTTAAAAAGTTATGTTGTTACAGGTGAAATGTATCAGTGCATAGTTCCTTCCAGTTTAGGCCTACCATGACCATACCTAAAGGGATAACATAGAAAACCCACTCACTCTGATAACATTCTTGAAGATAAAATTTTATTTCATGTTATAAGATTGTAGGACCATTTTGGAATCCATTATCCAAAGTGCACCCCACAAAAATTGAAATCCACCCAACCTTAACCCTTATCCTCCTAATGTACATAACTATATTATTTTCGACATTCATGTGGCCCTTATGATCACATGTTACTTTAATAATGGGAATATGATTCCCTATAATGAATCTACCCATATTGTTACTCAAAAAATAATGTATCTTTATAACATTTTATATCATATAATCATATTATAATAAGGATTACCCATCCTGATGAAACTAGAAAATTATATTTTAATATAGCCTTCCCATTTTGGATTCTCCTCATTAGAACACATATCAATTTTTTTCAATTGATTATCTAAGGACAAAAACAGACTTCCACTCTCATGTATGTCCCTCCATGCCTTCAACCTACATGTCTATCAAGATAAATCACAATGGGAAACTCATGCACATGTCCCACACATAAATATTTTTTAGGAATATTTCTATTAGTGGTACTAGTTACATGACATTAAACTATGGGCCACAATTTACATGATGTAAAAAATTAACAATAAATAAACTTGCCCTAGTAACACAATCTTAAAAGGCATGAAAAAATTTCTCCTACTACTTTGAACTATGATATTGAACTATGTAGGTTTTGATTCCCTTCATAAGGATATGTAAAAATACACTTTTATGGCATCACTACCTTTATCATAACACCTTTAACCTATCCATATATTTTACAACTTCTTAGATTGATCCAAATTATTGTAAAACCCCATGTATGGATTTAAATTATAGGACAATCAAAAATATCAATTAAAAGTTAGAAAACATAACATCATTTTTTAATGTACCTTTAAATTCCAAAGTATCAATTTATTTCATTAATAAATGTGTAACTAATATTGTTTCCAATAATTATTTCATATATATATATATATTAAATCTATGAGAGAGTCACCTATAAAAAATAAATCAATACAATGATTTAACCTCTCATCCTCTCAATTATGAAATGCTTTTCCAAATAGTTAAAACTAAATCAGTGGTATAATTAACAATTAAGAAAAAATTAGTGAACCAAATATAAAAAAATTTCAAAAAAAAGCTATTAGTTGACCATGAAATTTAATTATAAATAATAAAATGATGGTATGTTCATTTAATCTTCTACTAAATCAAAAAATATTACTCATCTATCATATCTCATGAAATCAGGAACCAAGTCAAGAATTTGGGAAATTACATGTTAGTTATGGTGGAAATGAACCACTAACTATTGGAACCAAAAAAAACTCAGACACCTCTATTTTAATTACATTATCTTTGATATACTAATGAATTTTCTCACCTACCAAACACCTATAGTGAAATTTAGTTAATTACATTGTGAAGTAATACCTCCATAATGTCAAATTTCCAATCATAGAGATTTGTTTTACCAATTTGGAGAGGATAAATCTATAATGGTCTATATAATGTTGATTTTACTATATAAGGAATTAATACTCAACACCAAATTCAACCACCTTAGGATATTTATCCTTAGAGTGAAACAATTCACATATTTCTTTTTTTGATGGAAACTAAAAAGGAAAACTCATCTATCCGATCAAATACCAAGGATCTGTATGGTAGAGATCTAACCAATCATCATCATTAGCATTATCATATGATCCCAACTTCATAATATAATTATACAGAGGTTATACCATACTTGGTCATCTAGATGTAGATACCCCATAAAAAACACACAATAGGAAAATAAATATCTATATCTAAGAGATGGTTTAAACCCCGTCCAGAACTGATTTCCCAAATATCCCCCACTAAATATGGATAGTAACATTTGGTAACATCCATGATACAATTAGTTGGAAAATATAATCATCTTTGAGGTGAATAATAATGAATTAAATAACATATTCCTCCTCGGTGTGAAAAAAAAACACCACTATGAAGTCCCCCCCTTCTAGTAAATGTCTAAAAACATGGGAGGTTCTCCTTAGAGTAACTGTATTAGTAGTCCTCTCAATTATAATTTGTAAATAATCCATGGATTTTATCTCCATTTAAATCCCTAGAAATAAAAAATATTGATTTTCTCCCAATTTTAAAGTAGAAACATGTGATCGTGGATTTCCTTTACTTGGTACAAGTTGAAATGGTTCTCCATGTGAAATGATATCTATCTTGTATAGTAGTCCTCTAGAGAAACCTAAAAAAATTAAATTATAGGTGATCCCTATAGTACCATCTTTGTATTCACTCTTGAAGGAAAAAATATTCAATAAAAATAGATATCCCCCTTATCAAATGTGAAGAAAATTATTTACATAGAGGTCCTATCCAGGGTATATAACTATAAAATCCACCTAATTTCATCTATCTAAAACCTAGTAATCTATTAGGTCCTCCAAATTATTCTTTTTTGGAGGTCATCCTTTCCATGCTATAAGAAATTGTCTTAGATATGCTCCCAAGGGAATTAGTTTATGAGGTCATCCCCATGATAATAAATTTAGTTATCATAGAGGTACTCCCAATTTATATTACAAAGAAAGAATCAATAATTGGGGTCCAATCTAGGATAATAAATTTATATAAAAAGTAACTCAACCCAATAATATCAGATATATAGGTCCTCTTTATGCTAGGAATCAATAGAATATAACCTTGGAGGTCCTCCCTAGTAAGTTGGTTGTGGAGATCCTCCACATCCAAATTATATAAAATCACAATGGAGGTCTTACCCATGTTAGAAACCAAGAAAGGAGTAATAATTTATGTTTAATTAGTGTATATAAATATAAATACCATGGAGGACATCCCCAAGGATCAATCTGTAAAGGTGCTTATTAGTAAAAACCATCAGATTAGCATAAATGTCCTCCCTATATCATATTTTTACAAAATATTCCATCTTATAGATAAGTGACTAAAAAAGAAATTCTATTATAATAAAACACTTCCTCATTGGGGAGAAATGTTTTCTCCCAAATAATTAATGAGATAAGACAATGATATTTATCAATTCCTCCACCAAATTATTGACTATTTATGGAATTTAGAGATTTCAATGTTGACTCTATTCCATTTAATAATGAATCTGAATTGTGAAATTTTTGTTCAATTTTTTTTATGAACATTATATTATGGATTAGAAATATTTTAGTTTAATGTGGTACGAGTTTTCTATAAAAATTACATAGATAATGTTTTGGATCATCTCCACATCTCAGAAGTTATGCTTGAGGACCATTGGATACAATTCTTACCATATATTCCTAATATTAATTAGGTAACATTTCACCATCTCACATGTAAATTCCAACGCTATGAAGAGTATTAAAATCACCTCAAGTCATAACATTAAAAATATATCCATAATAACCTCACCATACTCCTAGAATCAGGACACCTCAAATGTCTTAATAATGTGAGTATCTCTCAAGAAATATTTATTAAATAATATCAAAGCACATTTTAGAAAAATCAAGGAATAATTTTATCGTGTGGATATTAGAGCATGGGTAAAATTTGAAACATTCCTTTTCCCACACTTGTACAATAGTAGAATCAACCTCTCAATGTTTCTTAAACTATGATTGTGGAATTTCATATCACTAAACATGGAATGATTAGTTAGTTTTTTTAAAGAAAGGATATAATTTCAAATGTGTAGAAGAGGATTAATTAGTGGGAAAGATAAATTTTCATACTTATGAACCAATATACTACAAGAGTTAAATAAGATAAAACCCAAAAATTATCTCAATATGCATGTAATGGTTTTTACTTTATGATAAGAATCTCTCAAAATGAATTATCAAATGATAATATTCATATAGAACTCATAATAAAATGGGATAAATATGTGGGGAGAGTCACAATTTACCATAAAATATCCCATGTGAAAACATAAATCATAGATTTGGGGAATTCCCTCCTCCCCCACTACAACCATGATTTGTATGGACATTCATATAGAGTGATAATCAAATTTATTATGCTTGTGTGCTAAGGAAATAAAAATTGTAAAGGTCATAGAAAGATCCACATGTGATTCCATAGTCAAATACATTGACTATTTATAAATTAATCCCTATAATAAAAGAATTTTCAGTTGTGAAAAAATGAAATTTATTCAGACTCTCCAATTATAAAATGTTTCCCTCCTAATCTTAACTGGAGCATCAAAATATTAAATCAATTATATGTAAGGGAATCAAATCAAAAAATATCCTTCAAATTGAAAATGAAAAAAAACATGATTTTAATTGGGCCTATGAATGGTAATTAGAGGTATATAAAGCCTCATTCTTCTCATATATATAAAGGATTAGTGTCTTCCAACATAATTTCATGAGTATTCATGATTTCTAATTGAACATTTAACTATGTTCATCATGATAATGTAAACAGTTATTACAAATAAGAAGAGGAATCCATGATAATTTCATTCACATATATGATCAACAAGAATGTTTTTATAACTTTTATCAAAGGTTATCCCATGGGTCGGTATCTCTTGTAAAATTTCAATTACCGACTACTAAATAAGTAAATAATAAAGAAAATGGAAATGATTTGGCTACATCCACAAACTTCCCACCACTACATAAATACAATGTTCTCATAATTAAAGATAAATTACATATTTTAAGTACAAAAAAAAGTGATTTAAAAATGTAATATATAATTTATAAGGGTAAATATACTCAGTGTTAGTGATTTTTAGGTTTTTTGTTTTCAGGCCTCCCATGAACAAATCTATTAATTAAAACTGTACTAAATTAAAATTAATAGTAGCATAAATAAACCCAGTCAACCTGAGATTGAAATAGTCTATCAATTTAATAGAAATATCATTTACCAACTATGAGTTTTTTCATTGGGTGAAATTAAACAAATGAAATAGAAATTTAAATAGTACATGATCAATTGATACATCTAGATAAAACATTAGCACTACAAAAACCATCCCAAATGTTGATATTGTATGTCATTACCACCAAGTTAGTGTTTATTAAACGATATAATGCACCAATATTGTTACAAAAGATACTATATACCATGTGGGTGTATTTTAAACCTCTTTCACCTTACTTTGGAATCCCCCTAATATTAATATTTAGTGTGTGGAAGATCTATATAGAAATCATACTCTATTTTCTTCTTGATTTGGACCAGTTTTGGGACCCTAGTGTAATAGTAGGTAGATAAACACAAATTTATTATGCATAACTTTTAAGGACCTTTATTTATATGTTATTAAAATATAATAGTGGGATTTGTCACATGTTGAAATATCCTTCTTGAAAATTCCTCTATTAGTTCAAATCTCCATTAGGAAATAGAATAGTATTGATCTCTATAATTAAAAAAAGTGATAAAAATATAAGTTTCATATTTAATTTACAACTATAAATGTCTAACATGTTCCATGGATATATGAATGACCCAAATACAATTAAAATAATTTTTTATAGATAATATTTAGGTGGAGTTGGAAACCATGGTAATTATTGGGAAGTTCCGCAGTGAATTCAATGAGTTTTCCATAATGGAACAACATATATAAGATTAAATTCATTTAATAATAACAAAATATCATCAAAAACAACCATTAGAAGAATCAAATCACATAGAAGTGAAAATAGTACCAATCACTCTCAAGATACCTCCAATGCAAACCCTCAAAACTAAACCATTAATATTGAACGTAGTTCCTCCTAATATATTACAATAATAACACAAAAAGCCTAATTTAAACAAGTTGTATGTGAGTAAGGAGGTGAAGAATCATGATTTTAAGAATAAGAATAATATGATCTATTATTTTAAAAATACTCAAGTACCCATGTCCTTCATCCCATCATTTAAAAATGATATGATGACATTACTAGAAATTTATAACCGTAGGAATAAGGGAAAAGTGAACAATTAAATTATTCCTCATACTATTAACTCTTAGTTCATACAATCCAGCATTTTTTTTCTAATCATGGATATCATTTATAAAATTTGGGATGAAAACTTATTTTGGAATAATAAAAAATTACTTGTGACATGTGTATCATCCTATTTCCCAAAAGAAGGGGTTGAATGGGAAGGGGAATTAAAGTTATATTTGAAAAGGTTTTATCACATAATAACCTAAAATTAAATATGTTTCATGTTTGAAATCATAATGTAATGAGTCTATCAACCAAGTGTGACTCTAAATTTATTTGTAAACCATGAAACTTTGTATTCTATTTTATAGTCACCCATGAACTAGAAAATAGAAGAAAAAGTAACAAGATATGTGTTCGATTCATTAAATTGGTCTAAAATTTCATTGGATTATTAAATTCGTCACTGTGTTGATAAGGGATATCTAATAACTCATAACTTTCTAGTTATTTAGAAATCCAAAATTGTTATATCAAATATTTTAAACTAGTAAACTCGTATTCTAATAAAGAGTAATTTTTTGAATCAAAGTACATAATCAACTATTTTAGGAGAGGTTATTGGGGTGGAGGAAGACACACCTAAAATAGTCAGTAGATTTGATAAGTTATACCTAATAAATTCAAAAAAACCACCTAAATAATTAAACATGTGTTAAAATGGGCCCAAAATATATATCAATCCAGTCCAAGGCCCACTGGTGCAAATTATTCTTTTATCCGACTTGGGTATTTAATAGATGATTGAAAATCAAAAATTGATTCTTAATACATAGAAATATCTTGTTATTATAACCTATATAAAAAAATTCCCATAAAATTATATTTGTTTAACCACACATTTTTTATCCCAACATGATATGCTTCATGCTCAAAATAAAGTTCATAGTAGAAAATTAAAGCCCCTAGATGACAATTTTTATGTATTAAAGAATTTAACAATTTTTATAGCATGAAACTCTATATTAGATTCAATTTATCTCTATAAATAACTCAAAGAGTCCTAAATTTTTTATTTATTATATCCTTAATTGTCCAAGACTGATGGTATCATCGTATAAACATTTCATGACAAGGATAGATCCACTAAATTCTATGCATTCAACTTTGTTACAGTGAAGTATCAAATAATATTCATATGAGGACCTATTCAACCCTTATATTTTATATTAAGGCTCAATTATGGAAATATTTATAGATCTTGGGTGGATGAATGTTTTAGAATCAACCTCATTCCTAATGTAACCCTTTTTTATTTGGGATACAAATCAATATGGATCTATCCAATTTTATGATCCATGGATATGAAAAATTCTAAAAATAAACAATAATGGAATTTCAAAATAAAGATCCATTTTTGTGAGATAATGTTGGATTCCATGTTTATGGTTATTTTCTATAAAATCACCTATAATGAATTATTTGAAATATAATGGATTCATTTATATTCATCAATTTCATCCTCATTGACTATAGCTTGAAATAATATATTGATGAAATGTTTCAAGCATATTTATGATGATAATTAAAATTTTCATATTTATAATGATTTTTACATAAATATAGGGTACTAAAAGAGATATAGTAAATAGAAAATACTAGATTATATTACACATATCATTCCTATTTAAAATATTAGAGGCCACTCCTATCTTTCCTTTGAATGAAATGTGTAGAAATTTATAAACTCCAGTCATTTTATCTATGTAATCAGGATAGAAATTGGGAATCATTGCATCATAAATATTAGGGAGAAGTTCCCAATATCACCTTAATATATTTCTATGGAATATAAAATTAATATGTTAAACCATCCCTATCTTTAGAATAATATATTACTGCATGAACCTTGCATATTGATCCTAAATATGAATGTAATTTTTAGAGAACATTTCACAATGACTCCCAATAAACACAGCCACGAAATTTTGATCAGGAGAGAGTATATAAATAATAATAAAAATATGTAGATTAGGGTAACCCATCTCAATTCACGTAGTTTGTGCTAAACCTATAGAACATTTAATAGGTTTTAATAGATATAGTTTAGAAAATGTTAATGAATATTTATTTTTCATGTATATATTTTTTAAGAAATTAACATGTATTATATTCCTAATATATACGAGGAGGGATAACATAGAGACACATTTCTCACATTCATGGAGGGAATCATGACAATTTTTAGTTAATTAAAACAATTAAATCATGCATTGATGTAGAATCTATGGGAAATATTAATTAATACAATAATGAATCACAATGAGGAAGAGTAATATATAACCTTTCTCAAGAAACACTAAGATATCATTTTCTAGTTATATCTAGATATGTTGGAATAAGATACATAAGTCATTTTTCACCACCTTTAAATAGTTTTAAATCATTTGGGCTATAAAAAGGTGTCATGGAAAATGTATCCAACCCAAAGTGATTAAGTTTAATCTTATGTAGATAAAAAATAATAGAAAATTTCATTTAGGAAGTCTAATACCACAAATTCCTCACTGAAATTGTTCCCATAAATATAAAAATTATGAAATCCAGAGTCTGAATTGACTTCAATGACATAAACAATCATTTATATAATATGAATTCCCTATCATAATCATAGAACTATTTATTTATGTAATATATATTTTTAAATCACTATTATTAATTTACGGATACTTTATCTAAAAACAGATTTTTTGGATCCTAGGGATGAAGAGGATAATTCCATTAAAGAGTTCCAAGGAGTGTATTATTATAAAGTGTTCCATTTTATTCTTAAAAATTTCTAAGAAACATATCAAAAATAATGAATAAAATCATTAAATAATTCCATATAAGTTCAATTGCGTGTGTATCGATTATTTGGTTTTCCAATTGTGTTAGTGTAGGAATCATTTCACATATTTAGAGGTAGTTTTTTTGGAACCCTTGTCATATAACACAAAGATAAACCCAATAACCTATACTGTTAGAGTAATATCAAGAATATAACTTCAATTTTTGGTTCATCATAATGTTGTATTATTTTCTCATATGAAAACTAACGTACTAAAAATAATAATATTTCCTTGAAATCTAGAAGAGTTTGGAGTACTACAATTAAATCCCTCTAATATTATATGATTTATCGCAAACATCATTGGAATCTCTATACCTTTCAATATGATAATAAATAAGGGTGTTTATTGCTAATGGGATAGAGATTTTTCATTGTTCCTTTGATAACCTCAATCAATAAATATCACCTTACCCCATCTTGAAGACTCTATTGGAAGGTGAGATAGAAGTTTTATAAAAGGATAATGATCATATAAAATATTATTTCATAGAATATTGATATGCGAAAAGAAATTTTTTTAACTCAACTATATTATTTGGGTTATGTGAGAGGATATGCTATCATAAATAATAATTCCCTTCTATTAATATTTTTAGTGCAGAATATTTTTCATTTTCTATAGTATCACGAGGTTTAAATGATATCTCACATCATCCCATTAAATTACAAACATGTTTTCCATATATTAACCATATAATTTGTGAGGTGGGTTTTTTATCTAGCTATTTACGATCCATTTAATATGCCAAAAGATAAAAAAGGGTCGGTATTATCAGAATCTCATTAGTGTGCCCTTCCCTAGAGGATTAAAATTTAGATATAGAACTATTTGACAAGTATTTTTCATCATTTATGAATAATAATGATTATGTCTGATATGAATTATTAGTTTTCCCCAGAGTATAACTTATGAGAGGGTAAAATTAAAAATATTAACTTAGTTAATTTTGGAATCATCTTTATGTACTTAAAAAATTATATGTTACCATGATCTTCTTCCTTTCTAAGGCATTCACCCAATATGTGGTAGAAATCAGGGGAATCATCATATATATAGAATATTCATCAAAGATACTTATTTCCTAGATAAATTTCAATATAAAATAAAAAATTGGGATCAAGAAAACAAATGTAAAATATTATATCTAAAATGATGAATTGATACATTTTATTGTCTAAATATGGAAATTTATGGACAAGTATCTTTTGAATCCATTGATGTATAACAATTTACATTTTCATAATCAGTAAGAAGATTCCTTAGATAATCTTTCTTGATATCTCACTAATCTGGAACAAGACAATATAGTCATATATATCATGCATTTAAGGGTATACATTCTATTTCATTGTATATTAATGGAATAAATGGATATGATTTATACCACCTTGGATCAAGATGGATCTAGATCCAATCTAACCAATATAGAAATCAATTGGATGTATTTGATAGTCTAGTACCACTAAATTAATTTTTTCATAACATTAAGCAATAATGGAAAAAACTTATTGATGTGTAGTGAATTTAACCTTATATTATTCCAAGAATCCCTAAGATTTCCTCTATAAATGAGTATTTGATAAGGTCATTCTCATTAGCATTGAGGATTTTGTTTTTTAAATAGGCAAAATAAGTAATTTTAAAGGAATTTGAGAAAAATGATATGATAAATATCTTGATTTAGAATACCGCGATTGGAGTTCCTAATAATATCCTTATGTAATTATCATAAACATATACATAAATGGATTAAAAATTATATTTATAGAAAAATATCCAGTCTAGTAATTTATGCCTGTTATTCCGAAGGCTTGTACTCTAGAGACTGGTGCTATAAGAATATACTTTACATACTTGCTTAGATACAATTTAAATACCCCAAAAAATAACTATCACATTAATATAAGACTTAAAGAAAATTTTATAATAATTTTCTTCCCAAGTCCTTTTAGGTTTTTAGAATTATAGAATTAGGAAAAAACATAAACTAATAAATCCCATGTCTTTCTCAACTAATGGATGTTTTTTTACAACATATAAGAAACTAATTAATTAATAATAAGTCTTTATCATCTCCTAAAAACTATCCAAACAATCTATACTATTAAAAATAACATGTGAAATATATTTCTTCATAACCAGTGTAAATGAAAATATTAGTAGGGGTGATCTAAAATGCTTAGTGATAGAAAAATACAACATTTTTAATAATGGTATAATCATGAAATAAATATTATGGTAAGAATAGATAATTAGAAATAAATCCATATTAAAATGTAATTGAAATCATTATATAACCATGGATAACAATAGAAATGAAAATATTTAATTGATGGAAATAACAGTAACTTAGTAATTAAATGAAAAGTATCATAAATCTAATTCTATACTATAATCCAAGACATCATGATCTCAGATATGATAATCATTATGTCAAGGAAATATCTTATTATAGGAAGTCATATAGCCAAAATGATTGTCTATTTAGACATACTTATTCTTTAAGGGACTATATAATGTCAGATCCCACCCAAAAATTATTTAATTCTAATGCATTAATTTTATGAGAAAACGAAAAAAATATATATTACCATCTTATAAAATGAGCATACATAGTTATAAACCAATATATAGAATACCAATACTTTTCCCCAATTTAAAAAATGACAATATGATCATAAAAAATCCATAGAAAAATGGTATATGGATTAAAAATAAAGATTCAACATCCATGAGTAATCAATAAAAATCCTTGTCATAATAAAAAATATAAAACAATTTCAATAGTTCACCATTCAATAAATTTAATATCATTCTATGTAAGAATAACTAAAGATAAAACAACGTGGAGTAATTATATATGGATAATTAAATAATATACCTAATTAGTTCATGTATGTAATCTAGGAGAACAACCTACATTAATTTACAGGAAAATGTTTTATTCACAATGAAATTAAATTGGAAGAAAAGTTATGCCTATTCATAGTGGATGGTTAGGAATGAAAAAGACAGTGATTGTTCATCCTTCTGATAGAAATAAAAAATTACGATCCATATACATAATTAAGTTGGATAGTTTTAAAATAAAATATTCCTAAAAAAAATCTTCAAAGGATGTTTATATTTATAAGAAAAAATACTTCCAAAAATAATTCTTCAAATAATATAACACAAGAAGGGATTAAGAATCTAATTTATTTAAACCAAAAATACAATCCTATGAGTTATATATAAATATATACATTAGAGAATAATTAATTTATCATAAATCCAATGTATTTGAATCCTTTTGAAATGAAAAGGAAAATAGTGGTGAAAACTAAAAATATATTTTAGAATACGTATTTAATATTGATGTAAAATTCCATATACATGATACTTTGAAAAATTATTTTTGAAAAGGCGAAGTGAGCTTTTATTAAAATATTCTAATTTAATATTTATATCTTATAATAGAACCTTGAAAATGACATAAATATTTCTTTATGAAAGGGGAAAAAATGATTACAAAATTTACTATGAATGAAACATTTTTAATGGAAATAAATCACCTTAACTAAAACTTGACATTGTAAAAAGAATTATAAAACTTTTTTTTATTAAAAATTCATTTTCCAATCAAGTATGATAAAATAATATATAATAAAGTATTAGTTTTAGTGAAACCAAATATCATAAAACAGTTTTAAAGTTGAAAAATTATAACTTAATCCAAGGATATTTGAGTTATAAATATCTCTTAGGAGAAACATACTCGATGAACCCTAGAATACTTGATAAGGGTTTATGTGAAATTTTTTTAAAAAAATGATAGAGTACCGTAAAATAAAATTAAAGGGTTTAATGTAGCTTTGTTATATGAATTAAGTTAATAGGAATGATTATTACTCAAAAAATAAAAATTCTGTTACTAAAAACTCTTACGATAGCTGTAAACCAAAATTTAAAATACATTTTAAGAAAAGAACCTGATTAGTATTAGTATATCCTATGAAATAAATGAAACAATATATATAATATTCATGGGATAGTAAATTAATAGAACACCAAATAAATTAAAATTATTCATAACATGTATTAATTCTCAAAAAAATAAAAAACGAGACCATGAAAAAACATACCTATATATAGCAGACCTTAAACAATACATAATCTAGTCCCTTTATACTGCAGTTCAATTTCCTAAATTCCTATAGATTTTTGTATTTTAAAATTTTTAGAGTTTGGTCATAAATATTACATATAATTCAATGTATTTGAATGTAAACACTTCTATACTCCATCTACCTATCCCTCAATATTTTTTTAAAATTAAACATTTTTCCTTTTTATGAAAAATTTTCATGACATTCAACATGACTTTTTATTTGTCCTTAACCATCATTAAATCTATCAGAAAAACATTTTGAAATGTTTTATAACCATAAAAATATCAGTAAGGATAATTTAAATGAAATAAGAATCCTATTAGACCATGAATACTCAAAAAAATTCTTTTTTCCAAAATAAAAATCAAGCTCAAAATAAACATTTTCTTACCCAATAAAATCCAATTACTTTCCAAATGATTTTTATAAAATATTTCATCATAAATATTAAAAGAAAAATAAATCCCAAAAATTTTTATTTTAAATTATGAAATCTGATTAAAACATTTTAAAAAATTATATACATTTCACCCTTAAGAAGTAACATATACTTTTTTTTTAAAAAAGGCGCTCATTTATAACATTTTTAAATATATATTATTTTCAAAAAAACTCATATAAAGCATAGATAGATCATATGGGTAACATCAAACATCATTTTCATATCACTCTAACAATAACTCTTAGAAATTGAATAACCATCACAATAAATTCCAATAATTTATGAGGATAAACCTAATCAGTTAAATCTATATCTTTACCCAATTCATTAGAGAGATATAACATGATCACCCATCCATACTTTATAATAGAACCAACCATCCTTAGTTTGTAATAGATCCACCTATCAATGGTTTATAACATAACCACCTATCATCATAAACAACTCCTCAAAACCATAACATAATCGCAATACATGGTATCTTTCATCATTAAAACATTCTTTTCGCCCATAATAAATCATTCTCAGATATTAATATATCACTTTCCTTTAAAAATTGAATTTTGAAAACTAAAATTCCAACAAAAAATGGGTGGGGATTTTAAAGAAAACATAGAATCTAATTAATAAGTCCAAAAATCAAATAATGGTTGTGTTGGAAATAAAATTCGTTGACGTTGTATACATTAAAATGGAATGTTCCTTTTTTCCTTTTGTGCATAAAGTCAAAATGTTCTGTATAAAATATGAAAAAAGATTCCATTCAAAAACCATTGAATAAAAGTAAAAAAGAGACTTAAAATATAAATTAAAATTCATTTATGTAAATATTAAAATATTAATAATATAATTTTATGAATATTGACATGGAAGAAAAAAAATTATAAAATAAATCATTAAAACATTTAAAATGAGGTTCTTAAGGCAATGTATCTTATATATCAATCCTGAATTGTCACATACATTCTTTATAATCATAAATAATAATAATAAGTTAATTAATTAATTTCTAAAGAATATTTTTCATGTTTATTTATTATATTATTTTATTTATTACTTTTTTTAAATAATTACTTAATCAATAAATTTCTCATTAGATGTTTTGATGATATTCAGCTCATATGTCAAAAATGACATCGGTAGGTTGCCTATGGTAATTGAGTTTATTATTCAATAATATAAAAAATAATATTAATGAACTAATAATCATACTTATAAATAAATTATAATTTTAAAAATATCCATCAAATATGGTTATCAAAAAAGAATTAGGTTACAATCATAGAGATAGTAGGTCATACGTATGCACAAGTAACATTTCTATTTTTCAATGATCATGATGGGAAACAAGGAAACTATTATATTATAAATATAGGAGGAAACTTTTATAAAAACTAATATATTATTTATTTAAACACACATATATATACCATCCATATGAGGCGGTAATGGAAAATGATTCACATCGCTTCATAGAGGTGGTAATCAACACACACACACGAATGACGTTATCAATTTTTCAATAAATGAAAATGTAAAAACTAGATGGTATATTATATTATAAAAATAATTAAAATTTTATTAATATCATATATATATATATATATATATATATATTAAATACCTCATTTTAACCATCCATGATAAGCTGTGATGAAAAATGAATAACCTCGTTTCGCGAGGCTGTAGTCCACTGTACACATTAACAATGGTTTTGTTTCCCATTTGATGGAAGAGGTGATGGATGTAAGTTATGAAATTATATTAATAACATATAATTTTATTTATGATAATTATTTAATTATTTCATCAATTTTGAAGAATATTTTAAGGAGGTAGAAAAAGAAATAAAATGAAAATTCTTGGTTAAGAACTATACCTCTTTTTCAAAAACCTTAATTTTCATTACACATTAATAAATATAAAATAAATAATTAAACCAATGCTTTTATTATAATACATTTCTCCCTAAATAGTATTAATATTCATAAAATCCCATCACTTAAAACCTCAAAATTTGGGTCCATGACTTGGAAAATACGATCAACCTTAAACTTGTAAACCCATGATGGTATTCATAACGATTAATTTTACATCAAATAAAAACATAATAATCTCAAAATTTATCTAAACCTTTACATGGATACAATATATTAGGACATAGCCTTAATAATTAACTAATTTAATCTATTTATACTAGAATTCATTTCCATGCAGTCCTGAGGATCTTTATAGTTTAGGTTTTTAGAGAGTTAGGTCGTAACTCATATATAAAAAACCTATCAATTCTGAAGTGGGAACTTATACTTGGTATTAATATTCCCAAAAAAATGTTTTTTATTTTCATGAAAAATCTTTATAACATTTCACTTGACATCTTTTATGTTCTTAAACATCCTTGAACATTGTAAATAACATTTAAAAATGCGGTATGAGCATAAAAATCTCAATAAGAGATATATAAAAATAAAGAATAATCTCGTTAGTTAAGTAATACAAATAATTTTTTTCCATTTTTGAAATATACATTGAGCTCAAAATAAATTTTTTATTACCCAATATATAATATTCTCTATCCACATATTTTCACTAAAACATTTGATAAAAATATTTATAGTAAAAAAAAACACATAAAGGTTTCCCTGAAATCATTAAAAATAAGTAAATCCTTTTAAAAAATGTAATATATTTATCACTTAATAAGTAGAGTATACATTAATTTAAAAATAAGACCATTATTTACCTTTTTTATATCACAATATTTATATAAAAACCCATATAAAGTGTAGATAAATAATATGGGAAACTCGATGAATAATTTTTATATCAATCATAAAATCACTCTCACAAATGGCTTAACCTTTATGGTATGCTAAAATAATTTCATTGAAAAAACCTAAATATTTAACTTCATCCCTTTACAAAATTCATTAGAGAGATATAATAGTATCACCGATCCTCAGTTTATAATGGAACCAGCCATCATTGGTTTATAACAGACCCACCCATCCTTATTTTATAATGAAACCACTAGATATTAAAAAAATATATCGATTAACCCTAACATAATAATAATATATGAACTATTATATCATAAAAACATTCCTTCCACCCATAATAAATGTTTTCTAGAAATTGATATATCCTTTTAATTTAGAATCATATTTTCTAAACTAAAATTCCCATAAAAATGGGAAGGCTGTTTTTTAATTAAAGAAAACATGAATGATAATAAAGGAAGTGGAAAATAATATAATGGTTATGGGGGAAGTAAAATACTTTGAGTATTTATACATTAAAATATAGCTTTCATTTTACCTTTTGTAAATAAGATCAAAACATTTCATATAAAATACATAAAAAGATTCATTTTGAAACACTTTAAAAGAAAGTAAAAGAAGACATAAAATAAACTTTATAATTAACTAATTTATATATAAATAAATTCATAAAATAATTTTTTAAGAAATTACATGGATGAAAAATATTTAGAGAATAAATATTTAAAACATCTAAAATGTGATTTTTAGGTAAAGTGTCCCTTACCTCGAGTTTGACTCGTCAAGTATTTTTTATCATATTGTATAAAAAACATAAAAAAATTATTTACTTTATTGAAACCTATTTTTGTGTTTATTATTCATTTTATTTTATTTATTATTATGTTATATGTAATTACTTAATTAATTATGTTTTCATCAGACGTTTTCACGATAATTGGCTCATATGTCTAACATGACTTCTATTGGATTCCCCTCGTTAATGAGTTTGTTATTCTATAATCACCAAAATAATAATCTTGTAATGAAAATAATATTTATACATTAATTATACTTTTAAAATAAATTATTAATTATGATTAAATAAATTAATTATGTTATATTCATGTAGAAAGTAGGTTGTATATATGCATGATTAAAGTTTCCATTTTTCAATGTCCTAATGGAAAGAATGTCACTATTATTTGAAATTTTTGGAATGATAATTATATTTTGAATACAATATTATGTATTTATATAAACTTATATATACTATAAATATCTCTTGGTGATGAAAAAGGAATCACATCGCTTCACGGTGGTGGTAATTTACACATACACACAAATAACAAAATCATTTTCAGTTAATGGAAATGTATGAATATAGATAGTATATTAATTTTCCATAGTTATATATATTTCATGAATATAATTTACATAAACATTAAATCCACCATTATTATCATCTATGAGAGGAGGTTGTGGAAAATGAATTATATTTTTTGTAGGGCAGTTGCAGTCATACACAAGAACGATGATTTTTTCCCATTTAATGGAGGAGAAGATGGATATAAGTTATAAAATTAACATAATAATATCTCATTATATTTAAGATAACGATGTTATTATTTCATCATGGTTTAAGAATATTTTAAGGAGGTATAATAATCAATAAATTTAAAATTCTTGTTTAATAACAATACCTCTTTTTTGGACAACCACCATTTTTTATACCTTATTCCATCTAAGGATGGTTTTATACCCCAAAAAAGAACTGTATAAAGTTTTAAGGGATTTTATTAAGGTATTTTATTTGGCACTGGTTGATAAAAATGGTTCTTAATGTGTGAATAAATGTTAAGAGGAGGTTCCCTTTATAATTGAAGAGAGGGGAACTTCTGTAATTTCATAGACTATTAAATTATTATAAATTAATTTTCTTCTAAAAATGTTTCAAAATTCATAGAATCATATTATAAGATGAGGATGAGTATAAATAATCTCATATAATTGAATTTATATATTTTTGTTATATTTTCACCCTAGTATCTTAATTGTATACCTCATTAACCCTATTTTCCATTACTGTACACCTATTACATTTTTTGGTTGTTTTATATAAGAAACTTTATAGTTATGTGGTAATCTCACATTCAAATGGATTCATAACATACAAAGTCCCATATTTTAAAATTTAGAATCATGATACATCAAAACAACCCATAAAAAATTTGGAATTCAAAATTCAAAAGATCCACGCATCCCATCACCTCAGGTCACGAATTCTTGAGCAGTGATGTATGATCCCATACTTCATAGAGGTATATTATTGCTTAAATTTTGGATTGAATCACATGAATTTGGATAATTAAATGTTTAATGTATTTATGAGGAACCTTGGGGGTTTTCTAGGGGTTCATGAAATGAAATAAGGGGGAAATTGTCCATCCAGTGCATGTTGCACAGCTAGTGCAGAGTTAGGATTAACCATGCACCCAAACCGTTCAATCTAAGAGGAGGGGTTTACAGTTATGTGGACCATGCTAGGGGAGAACACCAAATCATACAGCTTTGGATTGAGGAATTATATGTGGTTTTCACATGGTTTGTGAAGTTGTATGGGATCCCAAGGTAACCATGGGACATGGACCCCTCTTGGACAGAGGTAGGCACAGAGTTGGGGCTTGTTTTGGAAGACCATGTGAAAAAAAATATATTCCCCATTAAAAGTAAGGTTTTACCATTTCTCCCATCATCATTTTAAGTATTTTACCTGATTTTATTCCCCATTTATTTTGCATAAACCCTAATGATAATACAAAGTGAACAAATATTCCCAAGGATCGATCTCCTTCATTTCTAAGTAGTTTTGAGTGTCGTTGGGTGTGAATCAAAACTCTGGTTATGTATAACATTTATTGTTTCTGTCTTTTCTATATTTAGGGTTTTTGTTTCATTCTTATTCTTCTGAATCCATAAATCCCTATTTTTATAGAGGATCAAAGGCTGTGGATTCAAAGGGTGTTTTATTTTGAGTCAAATGCTAAGGTTAAGCATGCTTTCTTCTTTAGAATCAAGGTAAGTGGTCTACAAGTTATATCCCATAGTGTTGATATTGACTTATTATACGTGGTTGTGTTTTTTCTTACCTCTTGTTTTAAATTGGACTCCTTTAGAAATAATTGGTAAAATGGTTAGATAAATGATGAATTGAACCTCTCATGATCCCCATGGGATGCATTGATATTAATTATACTTGTTTAGTTCCACCCATAGGGTGTTCCAATATTCCAGAACATGAAATATTTTATGTTAACGTTTTGAATTTGTTATTGTTGTAATAGATCCCATGTTAATGTGTTGATATATTGATTTAGTTGAAAAGAGTAACTAATGGTAGTTGATTATAGTTTTTTGGAAATGAAATAAGGTATTGTTTGGTATAATGTGAAAATAGATAAATGGAACAATGTGATTGTGAAATATAGATAATGAGTTTGTACATGAAATGAATAAATGTGTGAAATCATGTGAATTGATGAATATGTTAAATGGTTTAATGAATGAAAATAGATGAATATGCTTAATAGGTTAATGAATGAGAAAATATAATGGGTTAAATAGGATATACTTTGTAAATGGTAAATATGTTTTTAGGTTAAGTATTGATGTTGATTTATATGTTGAATAACAATGAAATGAGAATATTTTGTGTATTTATTGTGTATGGTTGTTATATGGTATATGTTGTAAATTTATGAATAATAATGTGAACATGACTTAGTTGTTTTGGGGTATTTGATTTGATGATCTACGCCTATGGGTCTGGAAAGACCGAGGATCTAAACATCACCCCTATAATGCATGTGTTAGGAAAGGTGACTATGTCTCTATTCCCTTAATGGGTGCATTTTATGAGACTACATAGACAGAGGATCCAAGGAAAGGGTTGTGTATTTTTTATGAAAATTTTATCCCTATTGATATTAGGTACTTACCGTATTCCCTTATGTGTGGTAATTTAACACCTTAGGTAGTAGTGTAAATGATGTAATTGAATAACCCATGGATTATGTATTGAAAATGGATTTAGTGATTAAAATGAACTAAGTGATACAAATGGAAATAACGAGGTAAATGGTTAAAGGGAATATTGTTAACTAATGTTACCCAAGTTATCTTTTGTTTGTCTTCTCATTTGTTTAGTAAATTCATTCACTATCTATTTTGACTGTATGTTTTGTAGACACCTTTGGTTGTGGACTACTAAGTTGTTCTCACACCTTGATCGGGACGCCATTAGGTTCCTAAGTATATTTCATTGTTGGAGGCCCGGGAAAGTGCAAGGGCTCTATAATGGGGAGTTGATTTATAAATGGGATGTGCATGGATGAGGGATCTAGACATGGAGTCAAGACCCATTATGGGGATGCTTCCATTATTATTAATTTTGGGTTTTCATTACTTTGGATATATTAGCATGAAATGGCATATTCATTGGTTGGTTTTGGTTTGAACTCTATTTGGGAAATGGTTAGTAATTCATATTTCATGTTTATTGTTAATTATTTCATATATTTCATATGTCATCTCTTATGTCTTAATATAGTAAAGAGGCTATAGTCTCCCCATGTGGTCCATTAGACCCTCATTGCTAGCCGAAAAGGTATAACATATAGGAAGGTGTGCTTGAGATCATGTGGCAACCCGGATTGGGGAAGTGGTTTAGTGGCTTTCACGTCAGGTATATTACAAAGTGGTATCATAGTAGTTTGTTTTTGTTCCTTACTATTTGAGAGTGGTATATGTAAGATTATGAGGTTTTGGTCCTTAGTAATGAGCTTGTGCATGGGATTAGCTAACCCATTTATGAGGGAAAACCCAAGTACCAAGGGTGGGAATTGTTGTTCTTGATATGCGTTGTTATAGTTAAATGATATTTCACCATTGGGTGATGCACTTGTAGTTTAATGATACCGTTTTATGATATTTTTCTCATGTATTAAATGGCATGAGCTTGTGAATTCCTGGATCATTATAGGCACCTAGGGATATAGGTGGTATGCATCATGATAGGTACACATGGGATGGGTGTGTGGGACATGAAGGGTAGAATGAATTTCATATTCTTTAAAAATATAAAGTAATGTATTATAAAGGCGATGCAAATGGGTAAATGGAAATAATGTTAAACAATGGTTATATAATTTTTCAAAATGAAAAGTTAAAATGAGTTAAAAAATTGTTTGTGTCAAGTTCTCATGATATAAAGGTTCCCAAAGGAGGAGAATTCAGGTTGTGATGGTGAAACAGTTTAAAAAAGGGTGTCAAATAAAGACTACTGGATATGTATATAGGTTTACCCTCTGTTGACCATAACATGTAGTAGATATTATGGAGGGTAGTTTCCTAGTTGTAATGATGTTTTTGGGATAATGTATATGGAATGATATTTTCATGGAAAGTGGAGAGAAATATTTTATGTAATTTGTGGAAGATTTATGTTATGTGTTCTAACATTCATGTTTCAAATTGTATAATAATTCCACTGTGATGGCATATATCTATTGGGTGATAAAAGTATATTGCTGAGAATTCTCCTCCAATAGTGGAGAAAGAAAACTCATTGGTTCAAGGTAACCAAGGATAAGCGTAGTTACATGAGAACTTTTATCATTTTATTTTGATTATGGAATGGTACCAAGGTTGGTTGTGTTGATTATATTTGATATGACTAGAGAGTTTCATTTGTAGATCCCTCCAATGTTCACTGGAGAAGGTGGACCATAAGTAGCATAGTTCTAGATAGAGTCCACAAAGTTAATTTTGGATCACTTAGAAACTCCTTCATAAAATACAGTCAAGTTGGGAACATATATGTTGGAGGGACTAGAAAATCATGGGTGAGACATTTTGGTCTAGACACAGTAGGCTGAATTTATGTTATAGAAAAACATTATGTAAATGTTTCTATAGAATTTCTATCTAGATACCTTGATGTAGGATATGGATGCAAAGTTTATGATGTTGAGGCAGTGAAAACATGTCAATGAAGGATCATGTAGGCCATTTCATAGAATTTAAATGATTTGTTCCAACATTGGATGGGGTTGAAGCTGCTACATAAAAAATTTCTAGGATGGACTTAAACATGTGATTAATTCTCAGGCGAGCATCTTATATTTTAAATATGTTTGTAGAAGTGTTGTAACATGCCATAATTTCAGAAGGGAAATTAAGGGTGGCTTCAATAAGTGGGTTTGTGGTTCCAGTTAGACTGTCCAATTGTGAAAATTTAAATGGAATGAAGTTCTATTTCGTAAATCTTCACTAGAGTGGTAGTTTGAAGAGTGGTCAGAAGAGGGGAACAACTTCTCAGAGTGGTCACCAGGTGCTAGTGTATTAGTGTTCTAGGTCAGGGCACATATGGGGTTAGTGCCCCAATCCACCAGTTGAGTGTTTATAATGCGGCTGAATGGGGCATGTGTGGAGATTCAGTAGGATCCACTTACAACCAGGAACATAAGGAGGATTGAGGTAGATTTTGAGTGCAGGTATGGGGTCAATTACCCCTTATAAAGATGGGAATTAGAGCTCAAATGGTTGTACCTGTTGGGTAGGTAGACATAAAATCGTTTTTGAGAGTATCTATATCAATAGGGTAGTGCATCACCTAGAACTCAGACCAGAGCCCATGGGTAGACGGCTAGGTCATCTTTATGTAGTTCAGTCTACACCTGGAGGTTGCAGGTCTGAAACATCAAATATTGGAGGTATGGTCCTTTTATCTTCCACACTTTTTATTTCTTTATTTCATATAGGTGATACATAAAATTTTATATATTCTATGTTTTCTGTTGTGTTGGGTCTAGTGGTGGAACATATGAGTGGGGTCTTGTTAATGGATACAAAATTTTTGGTACAAATAGAAAATATCCAATAATTTAAGGGGTGTGCTCTTGAGGTTGGTTGGTATAGTTTTCTGTGGGAATTTTGTGTTCTTGAGATGTTGGGTTTTGATCTAATGTTGGTCATGGATTGGTTAGTATTGTACCAGGTCCATATATATTGTTACCATTTTAGGGTTACATTCTCATCTCTTAAGGGAGACACTTATGTCCATTATGGTGAATGTGATGTCTAGGTAGGCTATGTAGGGCCATTTTTTTAGTAGTTCAGTGAGCTCACAACACATTTGGATTTCCTTGTGCATCATGGTGGAGGAGTAGAGCATGTTTTCTTTCATCTTATGGCAGATTAGTTTTAGTATCTATTTCCTTATCACTTCTTGGGGCAGACACCATAGAGGGATGCTAAGTTTTCAATAGATATTATTCCACTAGTAGAAACATTTTCCATTCTACCATATATAATAGAACGGAAATAACTCTATGAACTTAAAACTCTATTGGAGGACTTGGAGAATAAAGGGTTTATTCTTCCTTGCACATCACCTTGGGTATCTCCACTGTTGCTTTCCAAGAAAGATGATGGATCCTTACGACTATGTGTCGATTATAGGAATATGAATTAGATGATAGTTAATAACTTGTACCCTCTACCTATAATTGAATAACTTTTTGAATAGATGAGGGGTGCAGCAGTGTTCACCAAGATTGATCTGAGATCAAGGTATTATCATCTAAGGGTGAGAGCTTCTGTTTTACCATATACTACCTTTAGAAGTAGGTATGAGGTGTTTGAGTTTGTTGTGATGTCGTTCAAGTTTATCCATGTTCCATAAGTGTTTTTAGACCCAATGTACTGAATCTATCACCCTTACCTAGATCAGTTTGTAGTGGTTTTTTATGACATCTTGGTGTACTCTAAGGCTCAATATGATCATGTCAAACATCATAATATCATCCTGAGTACATTGAGAGAGCATAAAATATACCACAAGATATTGGATTTTTATTTTTGGGTTAACATGGTACATTTCATAGGTTATATAATCTCAGAGTAAGGCATGTCAGTGGACCTAGAGAATGTACATGAAATCATGTCTTAGAAATATCCCAAGAATGTTTCTAATGGTCAGAGTCTTCTAGGGCTAGAGTAAAATTACCAAAGGTTCATTAAGGACTTATCCCATTTATAATCATAGATTTTTTGGTTTGACCAATATAGAAATAATGTTTTAATGGTATGGATCATGTGATGACACTTTCCAATAGTAAATGAAGTGGTTTAAAATAGAACCTATTCTAATCTTTCTAGAGTTGGTTAAGGGGAATTCCTTGGTTTGTGATGTGTTTGATGTTGGTCATGGGGCATTGTTTTTTAAGGATGATTGGGTTGTGGTGTATGGGTTAGGAAATTGTAGGCCTAATGAATTAAATTACCCTAATCTTAATCTTGAGTTGTTCATACAAGTTTATGGTTTAAAGTGTTGGAAACATTAATTTTTGGGAGAAGGGTTTACTGTGTATATTGATAATACAATCCTTAATTATATCTTCTATCAGCGTGATTTGAATCTTTATAAGTGAAGACGATTAGAGTACATGTATTCTTTTGGATTTGAATTGTATTACACACTGATAAACAGAAACAGTGTTGTAAATGCCTTGATTCAAAAGACTCGAAATTAGGCAGTTCAAGATTCCAACTCTGAGGAGAGGATGGAGATGTTGTTTGATGAGATGCATCTGGAGATGCAAGATGGACACGGTAAGATGAATCTTGAATCCTTAGCATTTGAGTCCATACTTATAAGTAGGATTAAGGAGTGATAGTATGATAATCTTTAATATTTGTCTTTGAGGGATGGTTTGAATGGTGGGGAGTCAAATTTAGGTTGTACCATTGGAGATGATGGGATTATTTATGTTTTTTGTCATGTTATTATTACACCATGTATGTGAGAATAGTTGATGTTATAGTTTCATTGATAAATGTGGGTAGTGCATCCAGGGTTTCCCATAATGTATCATGATCTTCATAGGAAGTATTAGCCTCCACAGATGAAGAAAGAGGTTGAAGATTTTATTGTGTGATGCCTTACCTACAAGCAGGTGAAGCATTAACATCAGTGGTAGGTTGGTTTGTTTCATCCATTACCCATTACGAAATTAATGTTGGATAACATGATAATGGATTTTGTAGTAGGTCTCTTGAAGATTCCATGAATGAATGATGTGATGTTGGTAGTTGTGGATGAGTTGACTTAGGTGGCTTGTTTCCCGACAATTCAAGAGACTTCTATGATGGATCAGTTAGGTGAGTAGTATATTCAAGAGATAATGTATATATAAGGGGTGTCACGTACTATAGGTTCATATCATGATCCGCATTTTACATCAAGATTATGGTAGGGTTTATAAAAGGTTCTTAGTACTTAGGTGTTTTTGATTATTTCTTTCCACCCATAGATAAATAGTAAATTAGATTGCACTATTCAGGTACTAGAGGACATGTTAAAATCTTATGTCCTAATCTTTGGTGGGACATGGGAACAACATTTGGCGCTTCTTGAGTTATCCTACAAAAATATTTACCAGGACACGACTTAGATGGAAAAATTTAAGGTTCCATATGGTATACTAGGTCCATCAATGTTGTGTTGGATGAATGTTAGTGAATCAGAGTTTTTAAGGCTGAGTCTCATGCTAGGGATGTTGGAACATATTCGGTTGATTAGTATACAAATAGAAAAAACTCAGAGTAGGGAAAATTCAAATGAAAACTAGCATCATAGACCTATTGAGTTTTTTTTTGTGGTTGATCATGTGTTTTTTTTGGGTGTCTCCATTATTGGGTCACCATAAGATTCAGAAAAAGGGTAAGATGGAAACTAGGTATGTGGTGCTATTTGAGATTTTGGAGAGGATCAGGCAGGTGGCATACTGACTAGATCTTCCAAATTAGTTTAGTACCATACATGATTTTTTTTCATGTGTTGCAGCTTTATGAAGTATCAACATGACCTATCTCATGTTATTGATGTCGAGTATATTGAGATTGAGGCTGATGTATCCTTTCAGGGTCATTGGTATGTATTGTGGATCATAGAGATAAATTCCCGCGGTGTAATAATGTGCCTTTGGTTCAAGTTTTGTTCTATCGTGGTAATGTTCTAGAAGAAGCTTCGGAGTGATAAACAGATATGTGATCTCAGTGGCCCAATATTATTACCTCATAAGCTTAATAATGCTTGGATGTTCACCTTGAGGATGAACCAATATATGGTGGGGAGGTTGTAAGATCTCAAACTTTGTAGCAGTACTTTCTTTCATAGATTTTGATTTTAATCCCTTAAAAATGGATAATTAAATATTTACCAAATGTATGAGGAGGATCATGGGTGTTTAGGGTGTTTGGGAAATGATAGAAGGGGGAAAAGGGTCATCCAGTGCATGTTTAACAGTTTTTTCATGGTTAGGATTAACCATGCCCCAAACTATGTTATTTGGGAGGATGAGTGCACAATTATGTGAATAGTGCATGTGAGGAAGGCCAAACTGTACGACTTTCGATAGAGGAATTATACATGTTTTGTATACAAATTTTCAAACTATGTAGGATCCCTAGGTAACCATTTGACATGGACCCCTCATAGACATCATTCAGTTTAAGCTAGTGCATTTTTTGTAAAACCATGAAGCCAAACCTTGCTCCCCATTTAAAGTGGGTTTTAACATTTTTCCTCCTCAGTATTATAAGTGTATCACATTATTTAATTCCCCATTTATTCATCAGCAACCCTAGTAATGATCCAAATTGACCAAATCTACCCAAAGATAGTTATCCTTCATTTATAATCCATTTGGAGTGTTGTTGTGTGTGGATCAATGCTTTGGGTAATTATAATTCTTCTATTTTATCTAATTTATAGATTAAGGTCTTTGGTTTCATTCTACTTATTCATAATCCCTAATACCCTCTTTTTACAGTAGATCGTAGGTAGGGGATTCCAATGGGGTTTTAATTCGATTTAATATGTGAGGTTAAGAATGCATTCATCACTATAATCGAGGTATGTGGTCTAAAAGATATGTCCCATTGCCATGATGTTGATTTGTGCATATGTGGTTGTATTTTTGCTTCCATATTATTGTTCATTTGAATCCTTTAGTAATATTTCATAAAATGGTTAGATAAATTATGAATTGAACCTATCATGATCCCTATAGGATGTATTGAGATTTATTTGATAGGTTTAGGGCCACCTATGGGGCCTGTAAATATTCCTAAACATGGAAATTTGTAAGGTTAAGAGTTCTGTTGATCGATGTTAAGATAGATCCCATGATAAATATAGTGATATGTTGGTTTAGTTTTAAATATTCACTAATGGTAGTTGTGTTTAGTCATTACCAATGACATATGGTATTGTTTTGTATAATTTGAAAAGGGATAAGTGAAATAAAGTGATTGTGAAAAATGGAATATGAGTTTTCCATTGAAATGGGTAAATGGGTCAAAGCATGTGAATTGATGAATATGTTAAATGGGATAATGTATGATAATTATTGAATATGCTTAATATGTTATGGCATGAGGAAAAGGAAATGGGTCAAATGGGATATTCAATGTAAATGGTAAAGGTTATAATAGGTTAAGGACTAATATTAATTTATATGTTGAATAATTATGTAATGGGAATTCTATTTGTATTGATTTTGTATGGTTGGGATATGGTATATATGGTAAATGGATTAATAAGCATATTCAAATGGCTTGGTAGTTGTGGGGTATTGGACTTGATGATCTATGCCCATGAGCCAGGCTACACTGAGGCTCTAAACCCCACCCCTATAATGCATAGGTTAGGGAAGGGGACTAAGGCTCTATGCCCCTAATGAATGAATTTGGTGAGACTACATGGTCCAAGGCTCCAAGGTAAGCATGATATATTTTTTTATGAAATGTTTATCCCTTATGAGATAGGGAACTTGACTTATTCCCTTATGCATGGTAATTGATCGGCTTAGGTTGTAGTGTAAATGATGTAAATTCCTATCCCATGGATTAAGTGATGAAAATAGATTAAGTGATGAAAATTAACTATGTAATATAAACATAAATAATGAGGTAAATGGTTAAAGAGAATATTGTAAAATAATGGCACCCGAGCTATCTTTTTATTTAATTGTAATTTATTTAGTACATTCATACACTATATTTTTAGATTTTTTATTTTGTAGACACTATTGGGGATGGCCGACTGAGTTGTACTCACACCTTGCTTGGGATTCCATTGGGTTCCCGAGTAAAATTCATAGTTGTAGGTCTGGACAAGGGAAATGGCCCTATGCTAGAGAGTTGATTAGAAAATGGAATATGCATGGATGAGGGATCTAGACTTGGAGTCAAAATCCATTTTGGGAATATTCCATTATTCTTTATTTTGGATTTTCTTCACTCTTGCACTGTTATCATGACATGGAATATTTAATATTTGGTTGTGGTTTGTACCTTGATTGGGAAATGGTCTGCAATGCATGTTTCTAATTTAATTTTTATTGTTTCTTTTATTTAAAATTTCATCTTTTGTGGATTAGTATGTTAAAGAGGGTATAGTATCCACACATTATTCATTAGACCATCGCTGTTATTTGATAAACTGTGGCATATGGGGAGGGGTGCTTGAGGTCATGTGGCAACCTGGCTTGGGGCACCAGTTTAGTGGATTCTAGGACATGAAAATTACATGAGAGATGCCTTGAGTATCACCCCTGGATGTCATCATCTCACTAGTGAGAACCCCAAAATTCATCATCCCACTATAGATTCCACTAGACATGACACCTTCTCCAATATCACATTACCATCATCGTTACTATTAACGCTGATGGCTGTCACCACACCAGAAATGAACATCACCAAAACCAAATACACGAGTCAACATCTTCATCGAAAATATTAAACGGATAGATATCTCAATGAAAAACAAATAAAACCATCAATTATGGATTTTTATGAATTAAAAACAAGAAAATATATCAAACCAGTAACCATATCAGAAGAGTATACTGACTTAGGTCGTTCTTGTAACACCAAAGGTCGTCGAACCATACATCCCAAAACCTTAAAGATACCACCAGTCTAGATCCAATTGGGAGAGGTGAAGAGGAGCTCAAGGTTAGAGCATATATTTGATACGATTAGGGCTTAGAATTATGATACAATATTTGAAGTATAAAACCATAAACATTTACAAAAAAAGTAAGCCGACTCAGGTAGTTCCTGGTGTAACAACCTAAAAAATATACTTCTTTTATTTATGGATCTCTTTCCTCCTAATAACATTTTAGTATGTTTTATAATTGAATCATATGGAAGAAATTTTTATTTCATGAGAACATAATACATAAATAATAAATTTGGACTAGTATATCTATGAACATCAATAGGATATAGACATTAAATAATATATTTTCCTAGTAAAATATATTTATAACTAAGATGAAATTTGATAAATTGACTTTTCAAAACCATATAATACTTTTTTAAAAATATATAAATATTTATAATAAAATATGGTATTATTAATAATACTTATCTTAATGAAATGGTATGAAAAAAACCCTTTTAATTAAACATAAATGGTAAAATATTTTTATTATATCCTTAAAAATTTTAAAGTATCATGAATTTTACTATACAAATTCAACCAACAATTTTTTAATAAATAAGTATTTTTATAGTTAAAATTTCATTTTATCATATTTATATAATAATTAATATAAAATAAATATCATTTTTGAAAATTACACATCAAATTTAGGTTAGGGTTAAATTATGATAATTTTTTAAAATATATTATTTCTTCATGAAAAGTAAAAATAAATTATTTGGTTATCGGTATGTTTAATGACTTCATAATTATTTCATAATTATGTAATAATTAGATAAATGCAATAAATTACTCAACGAATATTATTTTATTAATATCAATTATGTTAATATATTTTAATCAATTTCCAAAACTATAAGTTACTTTCCAAAGTCTAAAATGGAAAACTTTTTCTTTAAAGACATTATTTTGTAAAAAAATAATTTTCCATTACAAAATAATTAATATAAAATTATTTTTTGTAATTTTGGGTTAATATGACATAAATAATTTCCTAAATGTCCAAAATCAAGGGAATGGCCCTGTTTTTTCTTTTTTCCCAACCTACATTTCTAAGGCCTATATTTGGAAATTATTAACAAAATCATCCACTTTTTATATAAACAACCAAACATTTATCTAGTTAAATTTACTAAAAATAAATCCTCTACTAATATCTAGTAGTTTTACCTCCCAAGGAGTCCTCCCAAGGTGTCCTAAATCCTCTAAGGTACAAATAATCATGTTTTAAGAGTAACTTTTGAAGGCATGGGAAATCGTCACTTGTGTTTTCCATTCAGGAGTTCTTTTAGTGACATGTATTACAATTCCCAAGAAAATACTTTTATATAAACTTTATATTATCCCAATAATAAATTAATATTATTTTATGAATTGTATAACCTTTTCCCTTCTCATTTTACCATTTTATATAATCCAGTTTTATACCCGTCATGCTGCTGATTTTTCTTCTCAAATATTATTCTTTTACATGTGTAATTATATTTTTATTATTATTTGAATACCCAAAAATATTTTCTTTTTTTGGGTATTAAAATATATTTAAAAATTTCTTTCATATTTTTTTATTTACATATATGAAACTAATATATGATTTCATGCGTTTAAAATGACATAATGATCATGTCTTTAATCTATTTTGTATTCAAATAGTTTTTATATAAACCTCTTTTTTATTCTCAATGGGTTATTTATGAAATGAGTGATTATGATATATGTGTCTCACATTATTTTATAAATATGAAGGGTTCTCCTAGATAGTTCTCTAATGCATTGGGTAAATAATTTAATCTCTAGAGATGACATGTTTTATGATAGTTTGGTAAATAAACTTGGTAATTTTTATGTCACATCAGTGCCAATCCTTGGTGATATTATAATGAATGTATCATTTAAATTTTGTTGCCACATTTACATATTTTAAACCATGTTATTTTATTTACGATATTACACCTTTTCTCTTTCTCATGCCACAATGATATTCCTCATGTTCTTATTGATATTCTTCATGAATATATGTAAATTGTTTCCCATACTAGGCCTTATGCTTACTCATTTCCTTTGTTGTGCATCCTCATGATATAATATGAAGTAAATTTACTTTTTATGAACCCATTAAGTATCCTTTCAAGTGGATTAAAATTATATTTTATGTTTATATGTATTATGTTCTTGATTTCAAAGAAAATAAACATCAAAAGATCCTCTATTTGTACTATGTAAATAAAATGTTTATGTATTAAAAAGGCATGTTGTCATAGTTGGTATAAAAAGAAGTTTTAGTTATTTGTATAAACTAATAGTTTAAAACATTAGTAACAACCATATGGAAAATTCTAAATATATTAAAACATCTTGATATTATTGTGGAGTATTAAGTAATTATTTTTCGAGAAAAGGAATCCATGTCTAGATTTAAAAAAGTGGATGTGACTCTGACACATATGTATGTAGGGGTGAAGAAAACATCACTTTAACCAAGGCTCTAACGAGAACTGGTGCAAAACTATTGGACTTGACGTACTCCTATTTTGACACTTATGAGGGATATTCTTTGGTTAGTCACAAGTTTTCACAGAACATTATGAAGGATATAATGATAATGTAAAACATTTGTTAAAATTGAAGTATATCATCATAGAAGTATAATATTAGAAAATTTTAAGATTATTATTTCCTTTAGAATTTTTACGTTGATATTACTAGAAATAAAAAATTTGTAATAAGAGAATATTTAGAGGATGTAATTTAATTAAGGGGTGAAAAATATAGTGACCTGAAAAATGTACTTATTTTATTTATGGATCTCTTTCATCCTAATAAATTTTTATTACGTTTTAAAACAAAAGTACATGAAGTGAGTTTTTATTTCATGAGAACATATTACATCATGAATAAATTTTTACTATTAAAAATAAGAACATTAATAGGATATACATATTAAATAATATTTTTTTCATAATAAAATATATGTTTGATTGAGACAAAATTTGATAAATTGGAATTTCAAACCAAAATATTACTTTATAAAAAAATATAAATAATTATAATAAACTAACTTATTATGAAAAATACTTATTTTAATTAAATATTATGATAAAAAAATATTTAAATATAAATTATAAAATAATGTTATTATGCCCTTAAAAATGTTTTGGTGTCTGAAATATTATATAATTATTATGATAAAAAACATAATTTCTTAAATCATAACATTGATTTTTGGTTAGGGTGAAGTTATTAGAATTTACTAAAATAAATTATTTTTTCTTGAATATTAAATATAGTTTGAGGATTTCGGTATCTTTAATAAATTCATAATTAAGTCATAATTATATAATAATTATATCACCATAATTCATGACTCAATATATTTTATTTTATAAAAATTAATTTTTTAATTGATTTTAATCAATTTACGAACCTATAAGTTACCTTACCAAGTAAAAATGGAAACTTTGCCTTTAAAAAAATTATTTTGTAAAAACATTACATTTCCTTTCCAAAATAAGTAATATAATATAATGTTCAGTTGTTTGGGTTAATATAATATAAAATATGTCCCAAATGTCCAAAACCATGGGAAAATCTATGGCTAAGCTCATTCTTTTTCATTTTCCACAAACTAGATTTCCAAAGCCAATATTTGGAAATCATTAAAAAAATACTCCACTTTTTCTATAAATACCCTCCCATTTTTCATTTCCAATCACTCTAAATCTATACTCCATGAACATATGGTATTTTTACCTCCCAAGGTGACCTCAATCCCCCAAGCTCCCAATCTTCATGATTTTTTAGTAACTTTGAAAGGTAAGGGAAATCATCACTTCTATTTTCCATTCAAGATTCCTTTTTATGGTATGTCTTATAATTGAAAAGAAAATTCCTTTTTTCCACTTTCTATTATCCCACTATCGTATCAATAGTATTTTATTAATTAGAGACCCTTGTATCCTCTCATTTTACCATTTTTTTAAAACAATGTTTTATACCCGTCATGCTGTCGAATTTTATTCTCAAATTTTATTGCATTACATAAGTAATTCTATTTTAATTTTTATTTGAATACTAAAACATATGGTCAATTTAGTGTGTATTGAAATAGATTTAAAAATAGATTTTTTATTTAGGTTTTTACAAACATGAAACTCACATATCCTTTTGTGGGTTTAAAATGATGTACGGATTATATCTTTAGGCTCTTTTGTATACTATTTTTTTTGATATGAACCCCATATTTTTATTATCCATTGGCTATTTATAAAATGTTTAATTATGATCTATGTGGATAGTATTAATTGATAAATATTGATGTTGTTACCTTAAATCTCTCAAATTCATTGGGTTAATAATTTAATCTCAACAGATGATATGTTTTATAATACCTTGATGAATAACCTTAGTAATTTTTATGACACCTCGATGAAAAAACTTTGTGATATTCTTAGAAATGTCTCATTAAATTCTCTATCCACATTTACATGTCATGACTCATTTTATTTTATTTATGATATACCCATTTTTTTAATTTATCATACAACATTGACATTCCTCACATTCTTATTGATATTCCTAATGAATATATGTAAATTGTTTCCCTTACTGGGCCTTATGCTCACCCATCTCCTTTCATGTATGCCCCCATGATATGAGACAAAATAAATGTACATAGGATGATCCCATTAATAATCTTTTAAAGTAGATTATAATAATTTTTTTATGTTTCCATGTATTATGTTCTTTATTTTCAAGAAACTAAACTTTAAAAGATCCTCTATTTATACCATGTAAATGAAAATTTTATGTAATAACAAGTCCGGATGTCATGCCTGGAAACCCGTCGACCACTGAACCACATAACCAAAAACCACTTTTTTACCACCACTCCATATCCAATATGGAGATGAAAAAAGGAAAATGAGGTAAGAGCAGGGGTTTGAGAGGCTCTGGGCTTTAAGGGAAAATAACCATTGATGGTATTAGAAAAACCTCCCTATGGAACTGTTACTATGAGAAAACACCACCTTGGATATTGCCGATGACATCACAGTAAAGGTCTTAGAGATATTGTTATAAAGAGCTACCACTAAAACATATCAATAGTATTTTCTCACCATATTTATTGACCATGAATACGGTGAAACATGGAGGGATAGACTGAAAGAGTAGAGGAAGATAGCCCATGACATCAAGCATTAGAGCGGGGAAGAAGAAAACCAATGGAAGAAAGAACTGCCAGGAAGAAAGAGAAATAGGAATAAATAGTAGAAAAATGTGCTGTATTACACCTATAAGGAGGCCCATTGTAGACACCATGAAATGTCTTCCATGAACTTTTTCGAAAAATGTCCGCAGCCAGGCTCGTAACGTTCATGGTGCAACTCTGTAATTTTCATGGGGGTTAGTGACAGTAGTGAAGGCACCAGACTGAAGGGTCGGGACCTCATCTTGACACTGATCCCAAGAAGGGGTGCAGGGGCGCAACCTGCATGGTGTGAAACAATAAATTTGGCAAAGTCCCTAAAGATACGCCCAAGGTATCTGCATGCAAAAACCAATGCGCCACTATGATTGACCAGAATGAAGGTATTATTTTTTAGAAATCCTCAAAATGGTGCCCTAGTTAGGCCAAATCACCAGCGGTGCACAAGCCTACTTGGGTGCCACCCTTCTAGTGCACAACCACTTGCATTCTACAAAGTTGGTGCACAACCCACTTGCGAGACCAAACTCCATTCTCCCAGGGTCTTATTTTTACCTATAAATAGACCCTTGGGGTCTTCATTTGTTCAAATGAAATTCCCTGAAGCCCAATTGCTGCTCTAGTCACCTTAGTGCATTGACCAAGTCTTCCAAAACTTTCAAGGTAGTTCTTAAACACCTAAATCATAGGAATTCAAGGACGATCATAATAATTAAGTACTTTTAGTGTTTTAAATATATAACACTTGTGTTCCTAAAGCGCCCAACAACCCAAAATTTGAAACACTTGTGCACCCTCTATTCCTTTCATTGGAACTTGAGATCCCCACTTCTGGGATCACCTATGAATACTCCTGAAGTCCTGATCCAAGTCTCTCCCAAGTATTTCTATATAGTTTTTTCATCTCTTAAGTGAATATCAAGTTGCCCAAGCCTACATACACACCCATAATTTCACACCCTTATCAACTTGGGAGCCCCTCTTTGATTCACATACTCTCTTTTGTATAAAATCTATCAATCCCTCTTTAAATCCATTCATGTCAAGGATTATTCTTCATTAGATCCCTTGTTTGAAAGGGATTATTTTGATACCTCCACCAAAACCTCCTAACTGATCAAACCTTTGAAAATGGAACATCAATGTGTCTCCTATTTTTGTTTTGTATGTCCATAGTCAAAGGTTTCCCACATTTTTTTTCACAATGGGGATATGGTTCTTGATGTTTATATGGGTTTGTATATCTACAGTCACATGGACCGTTCTCCCAGGAACAGTGTTGGGAAGTATGCGGTTTGGAGGAGGGTTTGGGTCCTGACCTCTCCCTTCTCAAGGAGACCTAGAACCTTAGGTCTTTCGGTAGGGAAGGTACGGTTCAAACCTACATTTCCTTTTGAACAAAAGAGAAGTATCCCTCCTCTACCAGGATCAATTTTAGGACTTCCATCTGGGTGTAACCCCATTAACCTTCATCCCTTCTTCCTTTAATTGGAACCTTGTCCAATATAAAGTGAATATAGGGAAGGCTGGTCACCTCATCCTCTTCCCAGGTTGCATTTCCCTAAGCCACCATCACCGTTATAGGTGTGCCCTCTTCCACCAAAAGAGGGGGAAAAGTGTATATTTCATTTTTGAATCTTTCACATCCTCTAGTTTCTCAAACCGAAAATGACTCACGTGGTACTAGAGACTTGTGATGATTAAAACATGTTCATAAACACTCACTATGAATGAACTATGAGAACTCTAATTCCCACCATAATTGGGATACTTAGAAAGTCCTTCCAGGGTCCTAGATCATCGAATATCCTCTTCATGAATTCAACCCTAATTCCCTTAATTTGTGTATCCACCTTAGGAATAAGACCCAAATTAAACCCCCAAAATCATCAAGGAATCCTTTTCAGGAAGTAAGCACATACTCATTTGTCTCAAAAGACTATACTCTCTTATGAGATTCAATGAAATGTGAGAACTCTAATTCCCACCATAATTGGGATATGTAGGAAGCCTTTCTAGGGCCCGATCTCATTGGAAATCCACTTCAGGAATTCAACCCTAATTCTCCTAATTTGGGCATCCTCCTTAGGAATAATCCTCAAATTAAACCCCCAAAATCGTCAAGGAATCCTTTTTAGGAAGTAATCTTAAACTCATTTCTCCCAAAAGACTATACTCTCCAATGAGACTTATTGAACTATGTGAATTTTGATTCCCATCCAAATGGGATATGTAGGAAGCCTCCCTGAGGTTCAAACCCAAAATTTCAAATCAAACCTGTTCTCTTTGGGCCATATTCCCAATAGGGTCTAATCTTACTTGGAAAACCATATCCTTTCCAATTTCATTGGACTGTTTCGGCATAATTCCCCCACCAAACTCTGGATAATCACCTTTCACTTAGATTTCTTTATCACATGATATTAAATTGTATGGTTTGGTCCTTATCACATGACCATAAAGGATATGATGTGTCCCATTAATCAACACCGAACTACTAGGGTTCAAATTCCTTTCACAAGGATACATAGGTAACCCATTTCATTGGTATGATACCAATATCAAAACAAACCTTCATCTCCATGGATGACAATAAATTCCAGAGTGCCACACTAAGTGGCTTAAAACCAGTATCATCATAATGATGATTAAAAGAATATCCAAATAGTATATGTGTAACGTCTTGGTTCTATAATCCACCCAAAGGTACCTCGTGCCCAGTTCGCCACATGACCTCAAGCGCATTTCCCCAAATGCCAGAGGCTGATGACTAGCAGTGAGGGCCTTGGTAAGTTATTGGGGAAACTATACCCTCATTTGGTAAGGTATACAAAGAAAATAAATTAACAGTAAATAGCGGAAGTAGTAAACAATACGCAACAACTGAAACCAAACAATGGAAGCAATGAATATATATATATAGTAATGATGATAATGATGCAGTAGGTACAAGTATCTAAGGAAATCAGCAAACACAACATCGTGCTGAAATAAAAGTAAAAACAAAGTACTAAAATAACAACAACTCCTGCAGCATCGCAATACTAAGCTTGGTCCCTTGCTCTCCAGCTCCAAGCAATAAAGTATCAGAAGTCGAAGGGCGCTTTCCCTTATCTATTCCTATAACAACAAAGTCTTCTTGGGCCCAAAATCATGGCCCAAACAGGGTGTGAGATACAATCCTAGTAGGCGATCACCCAAAGATCTGTGCCTAACAGTGAATGAATACAAGGCAAGTAAAAGTGTAGGAATCAGTAAATAGAAAAGCACACTACAGCTATAATCCATAGTTCTAGAATATTAAGTACACAAGTAAACAACCAACAACAAGTAGAAAACAGGTAACCCTATAGGTAGCTCTCACAGCCTAACCCCTATGGTTCAACCTACAAGTACTATCAACCCTCAAGGAGGCACACACAGTCTCACCCCTCTGGTTCAGCTAAGAGTAGACTTTCTGAGGAAACACTCACAGTCAATTCCCCCTATAGTCTTGTATCGTACTAAAGGCTCTCTGGGGAAGCACTCAACGCCTCATTCCCCCTGTGTCCCACGTCGAGGAACTACAGACTCTCTGAGGAAGCACTCATCGTCAATTCCCCCTGTGGTCTCGCATCGTATTAAAAGACACTTTGGAGAATCCCTTAGGTCCGTTCTCCCTATGCTATGATACTCTAGGTTCTCACAGTTCTGTGTAAAATAAAAATGCTCAGTGTGTGCATATCATCCCAAGTAAACATCAAGAACTACTTGGATATCATTCTAAGGCACAACTGCATTACAGTATAACAACCCCACTATCCTAAAACTAGGCATGGAAACTGGTAGAATGCTTAATAAGAAAAACATGAAAGGCGATGCACAAGAATATAGAATAAATTATCCAATTTTACAAGCAATGATCTCTACTCAAGTAATCAAGCAAGGCAGACAAACAACAGGGGAAAAACAGGAAACCCACAATTCCCCACCCAAGGGAATTAGTGGAATTTGCACAAAATATTCACAGACATCCTATAGAAAGGCACAAACCACCTACCTAGATTCTAGGAGATCAAAATACTTGAGCCACACAGATTGATTCTCCTTAGAATGGTGAAGAAATATGAAAACACACAAAAATTTCAACCGACGATAACTTAAGAAAGAAGATGAGTTAGAAACAAGGCTCTAGGAGAAGGGAGGACTCACCGCTGCGGTTCCAACACAATTGAAAACGATCAAAATGGAGAACATATGGATAATTGGTGGCTCGGAGAAGATCCGTGGTCGTACAGGTCTGTCTTAGATGAAGAAGTTGGATAAGAAGACATTTTCTTCGATTAGGAGCGACCCCAGTCCATTTAATGAAAAAAAGAAAGTACACAACGTGTAATTTTAGAGTACATGGTGTGTACTAGGTCTTTCTGTACTCCTCCAAAATTGGCCTCCACATCACCCATACACAGCGTGTGTGTGGCCCTAACACGGCCAGTACACACCTTCAAGTGGGAAAAGAGTACATGATGTGTACTCAGAAAGTAAACGACATGTACTTCAAAAATTTCTAGAAAACTTTATTTTTCTCAAAAACTCCAGAAAAGGAAGGACATACCTGAAATGAAGATCTGGGTTCTTACAAACTTCCCCCCTTAAAGAAATTAATCCTCAAATTTCCCTAGAGAGGCATAGAAGAAGAAACCCCGAACAGCTCCGACCACTGTGATCGAACCTCGACCTCCCTCTCCTAAGTCTCGTCATGTACTCGCCCGTGCTTCCATAGCACCCATACCAGAGGAACAGACCAGCCTCATAGAACCTTTGTACTATGATCGAAAATCTGGATAGTATGCTCCTCAAATGATTCATACACTTCGAGCTCAACTTCCTCGGGTAGTAAGACATGAGACAGATCTGAAAAGTAACATCAGAGCTGAGAAACATGGAAGACATCGTGCATGGACCGGTACCTCTGAGGTAACTGCAGCCTATAGGCAACCGGCCCAACTCTCTCCAATACCTCAAACGGCCTGAGGTACCGTGGTGAAAGATTACCCTATCTCTGAATCCTCTTGTGTCACAACCTCGGTGGGACACATAGGAAAACCTGATCCCCGACCTCAAACTCCAGAGGTCGTCTCCGCTGATCAACATAAGACTTCTTCCGAGACTGTACTGTAGCCATCCTCTTCCGAATCAACTATTTCTGCTCTGAGGTCTCCTAAAAAAGACGAGGTCCCAACAAATCTACCTCTCCAACCTCCAACCAGTATAAGGGTGATCAGCATGGACTACCGTGCAAATCCTCGTAAGGTGACATCTGAATAGTCGCCTGAAAACTATTGTTGTAGGTGAACTACACAAGAGGAATATGATTCTCCCAAGAACCCCCAACATCCAGAATGAAAGCTCTGAGCATATCCTCTAGCACCTAGATTTTACACTCAGACTGGCCATTTGTCTGAGGATGGTATTTTGTACTCAAAAGTACCTGTGTACCCAATGCCTTCTGAAGCCCCTTCCAGAACTGAGATGTAAAGCGTGCATCCCTCTCTGAAACAATGGAGTGTGGAACTCCATGCAGAGGTACAATCTCTCAGATGTACAATCATCCCAGATCATCAAAACTAAAGGTCTCCTTGATCGGTAAGAAGTGAGCAACCTTCATAAGCCTGTCAATGACAACCCAAACTGCATCGTTTCCTCGGGGCAACCTTGGAAACCTGGTCACGAAGTCCATCGCGAAATCATTCCACTTCCACTCCTGAATGGGCAAATGCTGTAAAAGGCCTGCTGGTCGTTGATGCTCCACCTTCACCTGCTGACAAGTAGAACATCTCAAGATGAAACCATCAACATCCCTCTTCATACCTGGCCAACAGTACTGGTGATGAATATCCCGATACATCTTGGTGACGCCAGGATGAACTTCCCAAACTAAGGAATGAAAATCTTGCATCAGCACCTTGCGTATGTCTTTTGGCACCCATACGTGTCCCTGGAAATGCAAGATCTCATCCTCTCCCACTGTCTATCCAGGAAGAGGGTCCTCTCCTGACACGCTCTCCCGCCGGACTAAGACTTCTGAGTCTGACAGCTGCCTCATCCGTACCTGATCAAGAAGGGTAGAGGTAACCACTAGAGAAGATAGGTAAGTATGTCCATGTCTGTCATGCACCTCTAGAAGCTTCTCAGAGAACAGAGCCATCGGCTGCGACTCACTGCTGGCCTCCTGAACTGCCTGAATCTGAGTTCTCCTACTCAATGCACCTGCCACTGAGTTGCCCTTTCCTGGGGTATAGGCGAGATCGAAGTCGAAATACCGAAGGTACTCAACCCACCTACACTGTCTCAGATTTAGATCCTGCTGAGTGAATATATACTTGAGACTCTTTTGGTCAATGAAAACCACAAAGTGCTATCCCAGAAGGTAATTTCTCCAACAACGTAAGGCATGAACAACAGCTGCCAACTCTAGATCGTGCGTCGGGTAGTTCCTCTCATGTGGCCTCAACTACCGAGACCCGTACGCAACGACTCCTTCTCCCTGCATAAGCACAACACCCGGCCCGATACCTGAAGCATCACAATAAATAGTATATCTCTCTCCTAGATCTTCCAAGACTAGTATAGGTTCTGACGTCAACCTTCCCTTCATCTCTTGAAAGGCTGACTCATAAGAATATGACCATAAGAACTTCGCCCCCTTCTTGGTCAGACCTGTCAAAGGTGCTTCTAGGCGTGAAAAGTCCCGAATGAAGCATTTGTAGTATCCAGCCCGCCCTAGGAAACTCTGCACCTCAAAAACGTTCTTCGAATGCTCCTAGGAAACTACAGCTCTCACTTTCTCTGGGTCCACTGATACTCCTGCCTATGAGATGACGTGACCCAAAAAGTGAATCTTATCCATCCAGAAGTGTCACTTCGAGAGTTTAGCATAAATATGATGCTCTCTTATTGTACTCAAAATGATCTCAAGATGGGTATCATGGTCATGTCGAGTGTGAGAGTACACCAAGATATCGTCCACAAAGACCACGACGAAGGAATCCATGTTAGGATGGAACACTAGGTTCATCAGTGCCATGAAAACTACTAGCGCATTCATGAGACCGAATGGAATGACCATATACTCGTAGAGACCATACCTGCTTCTAAAGGCTATCAGAGGTATATCTGATAGACTAACGAAAAAATAATGATAACCGGACCTCAAATCGATCTTCGGGAACACCCGGTCTCCTCGAAGCTGATCGAAAAGGTCATCAATCCTAGGCAAGGGATATCGGTTCTTGACCGTCAACTGGTTTAGCTTCTGATAATCCACACAAAGCCTAAGGGTACCGTCTGACTTCTTTGCAAATAGGACAAAAGATCCCCAAGGAGAAGTACTGGGTCGGATGAAATCTTTTTCCTGCAACTCCTCCAATAGCTTCTTGAGCTCCTGCAACTCAGGTGTAGCCATCCTATAAGGAGGAATGGACACTACTGCCTCTCCTGGCACGAGCTCAATCGAGAAGTCTACCTCACGCTCCGGAGGAAAACCTGAAAAGTCCTCTGGAAAGAAATCCCTGTAATTATCCACCACTGGAGGAAAGTTCAATTGTGAAGTCCCCTGGTCATCTAAATAAAGACTATCAATCTGGGTCGTCACCCTTCCTAGCCCATGATGCTCGAGTCCTGCTCGACTAACCTGAACATCGCATTCGCCTCTATGAAGAAAAGATTCACCCTCTTGTGAAATGAAACTCACCCTACGATGATAACAGTCGAAGAATGCCTGGATGGGAACCAACCAGTCCATCCTGAGAATGAAATCATAGCCAGTCATCTATAGGACGTAGAGATCCCATAAGAAACGATACCCTACAACCTCGAGAGGTCACTCTCTACACTGACTTACACTCGATGTCCTTGTTCCCAAAGGTGTGTATAGTGTCAATGTATCGACAGAAGAAAAGATACAGAGCCCAAGGCTCTCCACGACAGCAATAGAGATAAATCTATGCGTTGCACCAGTATAGAAAAGATCTGAAGATAAAACTGAGGCTACTAAAACCGTACCTCGAACGGTAGAAGGTTTGGGATCCTGCTCTTGATAGGTCTGCTCCACCGCAAAAGTCTGGCCTGTCCCGCGGCCCTGTGACCCTGCCTGATCACTCTGAGCTAATCCTCCCTGCTAGCGTCGAGGGACTGGTGGCTGAACGTCATGGCCTCGACCTCTGCCTCGGCCCGAACGGCTTGAATAACTCCATTTCTCCAACTAGTGAGAAACTGGTGGTGTTTCTCCTGAACGAAGAATCATGGAAGAACCCCGGTCACCAGCTACTGGTGAGAAAACCTAGCAGAAATGATGAAGGTCACCCATCTTTCCACATAATCGGCACTCCATGGGGTCTCTCTGGCACTGCGGCCTCATGTGCCCTGACCAGATACACTGGTATCATATCACCTGGCTTCCTGATGATGCATCTCGCTTCCTCAGATCACTACACGTAGACTCCCTATGGCGCTTCTTGCTGTTGTCTAGAGGAAAACTAGCTTTGGAAGCAGAACCGCCCTGGCTCGCAGCTCCGGAGTCTCTCATATTGCATTCCGCAATCAGTTCCTGGTTGACGATGGAAGTGATTGAAGTCAACTGGAAGAGATTCACCTGCGAGCAAATCTCCTGCCTAAGACCATAATCAAACTTCCTTCCTAAGAACATCATGTCCCCACCTCGGAGGGGTGTGAAACACTGAAGCTCGGTGAAACGAGAGGAGTACTCAATAACAGAAAGAGTACCCTACTCTAAGCTCATGAACACCCAGGCTCGGTCAACCCTCAGGGTTTCCGGGTAGAAGTAGTCATAAAAGACGCGTTGAAACTCCTCCCAATCCATAACCTACTGATGAACCGCCTGTGAGATCATGTCCCACCACCTATTGGAAGATTATCGTAGAATATAGGTAGCTAGCTTGACCTGCCTCTTTGAAGGCGTCTCCAGATTCTCAAAGATGGTCAACATGGCTTCTATCCATGACTCTGCAGCCTGAGGTCCTCCTTCCCCCAAAAAAGTGGGAGGATGCTGCTGCTGGAAAACCCGCGTCAAGTCGGCCATTGTCGTGACAGGAGGAGGTGCTCCCCAAAGGGTCTGTATCATCCTCATAAAACCTTCCCTGAACTACACATCAGTTCCTGCAACTGGTATGATAGCTGGTGCCAAGGCTGGCCCGACCGGAGGATCGGCAGGAAGTCCCTGACCAGCCATATCTGGCATCTGATCACTGCCTGACAACTGATGTACAAACGAAGGATGTCTCGGAGGCATAGATCTGAAAGGTTAAAAGCATACCTTAGATTAAAAAAACAAGGACAGAGAACAAAGGAGTAAAAAACAAAAATAAGAGAAGGAAACACACACGATTTACAAAACAAGACTACACAGCGTGTTTAAAATCTACACGACGTGTACTTAACTCTGTATCCCTTCCGGTGTCTCCATGAATGAATAACCCACACTGTCTTCTTAAACTGAGACTACACGGCATGTTCCTGGTGGACACGGCGTGTAGTAAACATAGTTTCAACGACCCACGACCGACTACATGGCTAAGACTACACGGCGTGTTCCGAACAAACCCGGGGTGTACTTGAAAATTTTTCCCGACCTGTGTTGTTGGAGACAAAGCCAAGTACATGGACGACCCTTACATGAAATGTTCCGAACAAACACGACGTGTATGAAAGAATATAACACCAACCCATGTTGCTTGTGACATGGCCGGGTACCTGGAACAAGACTAAACGACATGTTGCTATCCAACACAGCGTGTTCTACTCGAGCTTCCCCGACCCGTGTTGTTAGTTACACGGCCGAGTACACGCTCACTACTACACTGCGTGTACCTACCGTACACAACGTGTTCCTGGTGATTTTCACAACCCATGTTTCTGCTCACACACTCAAGGACACAGTTTAAATCTACACGGCGTGTATATATAAAGTACACGCCGTGTATTCTAGGTTTTTCCGGGAAATAGCTCTGAAACTACACCGAAGCCCAGAAAACACTGAAAATAAGTCATGATGGTGCCAAATTCCGATTCATGAGGTCCCATACCCCCCCGAGAATCAATGTTTGGCATCCAATATAGTCATATACAAATAAAAACAGGTCAATGATCCACCAATTTCCGATTCAGGAGAACCTATAACACCACAAGAACCAAAATTTGGTGTTCATTCAAGCAAAGTACAACACAATCAATTTCTCTATCACAACAGCAGGGATTCTACCAAGAATCTATCACAACAGCATACATAATCTACACAGAGTCTATCACAACAACATACAATCACTAATGAACCCTATATGGCATGGAAAGAATGAATGACACGTGATTATTAACAAGTGACTATATGATGCATGAGATGGCATACCCTCATCTCAACGGGTTGCAACAGAAATAGAACCATAATATCAAAACAATAACAACACAAAGCATGTGAATCACTGTAGGTTAAATCATATCAACCGTAAAATCTCAAAACCAGAAAACTGCAATAAACGAGGTAGTATGGCTTTTCCTTGTACACGGGTTAGCTACTCTCGGGTACAACATATTACCAAGTACTGAATCCATCTTATCCCTGGATAAAGTCTCCAAACAGTAAATCAAGAGAAAAGAGATCCTCTAATACAACTTTGTAACATCCCGGTTCCGGAAGCCACCCAAAGGTGCCTTGTGCCCGGTTCGTCACATGACCTCAACCACATTTCCACAAACGCCAGAGGCTGCCGACTAGCAGCGAGGGCCTATGTAAGTTATTGGGAAAACTATGCTCTCATTTGGTAAGGTATAAAAAGAAAAGAAATTAACAGTAAATAGAGGAAGTAGTAAACAATACACAAAAACTGAAACCAAACAGCAGAAGCAATGAACATATATATAGTAATGATGATAATGATGCAGCAGGTACAAGTATCTAAGGAAACCATCAAACACAACAACATGTTGAAATAAAAGTAAAAACAAAGTACAAAAATAAAAGCAACTCCTGCAGCATGGAAAGCCTAAGCTTGGTCCCTTGCTGTCCAGCTCCAAGAAATCAAGTACCTGAAGTCGAAGGGCGATTTCCCTTATCTATTCCTGCAACAAAAAAGTCTGCTTGGGCCCAAAAGCATGGCCCAAACAGGGTGTGAGATACAATCCCAGTAGGCAATCACCCAAATATCTGTGCCTACCAGTCAATGAATACAAGGCAAGTAAAAGTACAGGAAGCAGTAAACAAAAAAGCACACATCAGCTACAATCCATAGTTCTAGCATATAAAGTACACAAGTAAACAACCAACAACAAGTTGAAAATAGGTAACCCTATGGGTAGATCTCACAGCCTAACCCCAATGGTTCAAGCTAAAAGTACTAGCAACCCTCTAGGAGGCAGATACAATCTCACCCATCTTGTTCAGCTAAGAGAAGACTTTCTGAGGAAGCACTCACCGTCAATTCCACCTATAGTCTCGTATCGTACTAAAGGCTTTCTGGGGAAGTAATCAACGTATCATTCCCCCTGTGGCCCGCATCGAGGAACTTCAGACTCTTTAAGGAAGCACTCATCATCAATTCCCCCTGTGGTCTCGCATCGTATTAAAAGACACTCTGGAGAAGCCCTTACATCCATTCTTCCAATGGTCTGCTACTCTAGGTTCTCACAGTACTGTGTGAAATAAACATTCTCAGTGCACGCGTATCATCCCAATTAAACCTCAAGAACTACTTGGATATCATTCTAAGGTACAACAACATAATAGTATAACAGCCCCACTATCCTACAACTAGGCATGGAAACTGGAAGAACTCTTAATAAGAAAAACATGCAAGGAAAAGCACAAGAATACAGCAAAAATTATCCAATTTTAAAAGAAATGATCTCTACTCAAGAAATGAAGTAAAGAAGACAAAAAACAGGGGCAAAACAGGAAACCCACAATTCCCCGCCCAAGGTAATTGGTGGAATTTGCACAAAATATTCACAAACATCCTACGGAAAGGCACAAACCTCCTACCTGGATGCTAGGAGATCAAAATACTTGAGCCACGTAGATTGATTCTCTTTAGAATGGTTAAGATCTACGAAAACGCACAAAATGTTAAAATGATGATAACTTGAGAAAGAAGAGGAATTGGAAAACAAGGATCTAAGAGAAGGGAGGACTCACCGCTGTGGTTCCAACATAATCGATGACGATCAAAACGGAGAACGTATGGAGGAACGGTGGCTCAGAGAAGATCCGTGGTTGTATGGGTCGCTCTTGGACGAAGAAGCTAGAGAAGAAGAAGTTTTACTCGATTAGGCGCGACCACGGTCCGTTTAATAAAAAAAAGAAAGTACACGACATGTACTTTTAGAGTACATGGCGTGTACTAGGTCTTTCCATACGCCGCCAAAATCGGCCTGCACATCACCCACACACACTGTGTGTGTGGCCCTGACACGGCCAGTACATGGCTTCGAGCGGGAAAAGTGTACACGACGTGTACTTAGAAAGTACATGGCTTATACTTAAAAAATTTCCAGAAAACATTATTTTTCATAAAAACTTCAGAAAAGGAAGGACATACCTGAAACGAAGATCTGGGTTCTTACAATATGATAGGATAACATTGATGGAGAAACTAGAATACATATGGATATCTCCATTAATGAAGAACCTTGAATACATACCGATGATTCTAAATTTTACACTTGTTAATAAGTGATTGCAAATTCCAAATGAAACTTATGTCATACATGGTGAATTAATAAGGATTCATGAAAATATGTTAAATTTATAAGGAGAGTCTCAGAGTAGACAATAATCCCCCCCAAAAGGGTGTGATGAGTTCGACCTCTCATCCTCTCGACCAATGAACATTCCTAAGTATCGTAATGTTCAAACATAATGACCAACTGCCTTTGGAAAGTAGGTCTCTCTTGGATAAATAAATGTTGGAAGTTTCCGATTCCATAAATAAACCTAATGGAAACTTCCTAGAAGCAGTGATTATTAAAACTAGAACACACGTTTCCAGGGACCGGGATCATTGGATATCCTCTCAAGGAATCCAACCCTAATTCCCTAAATCTGGGCATCCTTCTAAAGAATAAGCCCCAGATTAGACCCCAAAAATTGCCAAGGCATCCTTTTCAGGAAGTATTCCCAAACTCATTTATCTCAAAGGACTATAATCTCATATGATATTAATTGATATATTTCGGATTTGATTCCCATCCAAATGGGATACGTAGGAATCCCCATTGAGGTTCAAACCCAACACTTCAAATCAACCATGCTCTCTTTAGGCCATATTCCCAATAGGGTCTAATCCTACTTGGAAACCCATATTCTTACCAGGTTCCTTGGGTTACTTAGGTATAAGTCCCACAATAACTTTGACTAAACACATTCCTATTAGATTTATTTACCACATTAAATTAAACAATATGGTCGGGTCCTTATCACATGACCTTAAAAAGGTATGATGTGTCCCATCAAGCGGCACTGAACTATAAGGGTTATTATTCCTTTTACAAGGATATATAGGTAGCCCGTTTTATGGGTATGATCCCAATATCAAAAAAAATCGTCTCCCTAGATGAAAATAAATTCCAGAGTTCCCCACTGAGTGGAATAAAAAGAAATATCATTATAACGATGATTAAAAGAATATTTAAATAGTATATGATAGGATACCATTGATTGAGAACCTCTAATACATACAGATATCTCCATTAATGAAGAACCTTGAATACACACTAATGATTCTAAATTTTACACATGTTAATGAGTGACTAAAAATTCCAATGGAAACTTATGTTATACTTGGTGAATTAAAAAGGATTCATGAAAATATCTTAAAATTTGATAGAGAGTTTTTGAGTAGACAATAATTCTCCCCAAAAGGGTGTGATGAGTCTGACCTCCCATACTCTCTACCAATTAACATTCCTAAGAATCGTAAAGTTCAAACTTAATGAACACCTTCCTTTGGAAAGTAGGTCCCTTTTGGATAAAGAACTATTGGAAGTTTATGGTTCGATGAATAAATCCAATGGAAACCCCCTGGAAGCAGTGATTCTTAAAACTAGAACAAATATTTCAAGGAACTACGAAACACCCGTATAGGGACTTACACATTTTTTCTATTGGTGACAAGATAAGGAGGAAATAATAGAATATATTTGGACACATATATAGTTGGAGGCCAACATATAGATGTATATCGCCTGTATGTTGGTAACTAAAAGTGGATGGTAGACTAGACTTTTTGAGGAATACAATTAGTTGGGATCACATCTAAGTAAAAATTTCCCATAAAAGGGACAAAAAGATGAGAATGAGCATTTATCATGCATGAACATCCCTAATATATCATTTTTTTTCTTTTGGTATAAATTTAATAAAGGATATTTATGGGACTTAAAACTATTAATAAACTTATATATGAATTTTCACCTCATATCTTTCATTAATTTCATAATAAGGAAAAACTAGAATAGGTTTGGGTTTACACCTAGTAGGATTGACATATAGGGATGCCTACAACCAAATCTTTTGGTAAAAAAATATGGAAGGGAGACCAGAAATGTATGTGATTAAACCTACTAGGAGGAAATTGTGAGTAAACCTCTACCATAAAATAGGCAACAATAGGATCATGATAAGGGCTTATAAATGAGATGCCCAGTGTCTCATCCAACATAATATCATATAGAGAAAAAAATATAGGTTATAATATTATACCTAGTATTAGGTCCATATATGGTGGCCTACCCCCACCAATTATTAAATGAACTTGGAAGGGATATTGGAAGGGTTTGGGATTATAACTAGTTGGATTCCAAATTGGTTTACACATACAAGTGATACAGTATATGTTTTTTGGGTTCTGAGAAGAGTGTCTTGAATCTAGGAATATTATTAAATTAATAAGACTATCTTAACTCAAGGAACATAATTATACCAAAAGGAGTATCTTGAATCAATTCATATATGGTATGGTTCGACACCCTAGTATGGGACCTATGTTAATTAGAGTTGAGGTATGAGACCTTTGAGAAGTGGTTTTCCAGGAAGGTTCCCAAAGTGAAGTAGAAACCAAGAATTGTACTAACACCATGGGAGACATGGAATTGGAGTAGAGTAAGGTGGAACCTAGGTTTGAAGGATTGGGTGATAGTTTCCCATGATAGGTAAGGCTTGGGCGTGGTTCACCTTAGTAGGGATTCTTGAGAGAATGTTCCCCTTGTAAGGATGCATGGATGAATCATCTTCATATAGGAGATTTGGGAAATGTGTTCCACCTATTATGGTACCTCTAAGATAGATATATTGAACAAAACTCTAGTGATTGATCCCTTAAAAAAATCCCCTTATGTATGGGTATTGGAGTAACTTGAAGGGAAGAATTAGACATTTAGAGCTCCGTACACTGCATCAACTTACATAAAGTCAATATAATTGGTGGGAAGGGGGTCTATTTATTAATGATATGGGACTAAGGACTCACAATTCACACATAGGATCCAGGTTCATGACATGGGTACACTCACTATTTTTGATAATTATATACATGTGTGCCAGTTCAAACAAGGGTGATTGACACCTGGGCACGTGGACATGGGTGAAAAAAAATATGGAACATGTAACTAAGCATAAAATAAAATGGAATATATACCTAGTCATGAAATACTATGGAAGATATATTAGGACACATAGAAATATTCTTGGAATAATGGTGTATACAAGAGGTGTTCACCTTGGTTTGAAATTGGATTTTTTCAAAACTCTTTTTAATTTTAAGTGGCTATAAATTTTGATCAAGGTGTTCATTTGGTATTTATGACTAGTAAAATTGAAACATGAAAAATTATATATGGCCAAAAATTTACGTATTCATAGTATATTGTGTTTTAAAATACCAAAATGTTTCTAGAAGATCCTAAAAAAGTGTTTTATGGTTTCAATACACTTTTTTCATAAGGAATAAGTGAAATACATAGACTAAACCCTATGGGAAGTTCTCACTACAATGTCACTATATTAAGAAATGCTTTTAAGGAACCAACATTCTTTGGTATGTAAGAAACCATGTGATACATTAATATCACATTTTTATTATCTTGATGCAAAAGATTCATTTTTCACACACTTGGCTAATTTTTTGAGAATGAGGAATGCACAATCGATTCTATATCAAAGTTTAAAGAACAAATTTTTTAGTGAAAAAACATTCCCCCCCTTTAAAATTGGATTGTTTAGAAATGAGATTTTTTTTTTCTGAGGTACCATAGGGAACTATTATACATTACATGTATATATATTGGGATTGTGGACCTGACTGAATAATAATTGAATATTCACCAAGAGTAGAGTCTCTAATGAAGGATTTTGATACAGAAAGAGGAGTAGTTAGCTCAAGGATATTGGTATCAAAAAGAGGAATAAAAAACTCATGGATTTTATAGTTTTACCATGATGGATAATTTAATCAATTATTTTTCATCATAACAGGGTTAAAATAGGAAAATACAACCCAAATTAGTATCAAAATACTATGATGGTAAGGGTAATGGAATGATAATGTAATATGAATCTAGTTCTGAGATAGAATATCTAGATATTGCAAAATATCCAATAAAAATATGAATCTAGACACACATAGTTCTTGGATAAGAGTTCATTCATTATATCAAGCCAATTCAAATGATAAAATATAATTGATCCATCCTAGTGAAGATTTGTTAAATAAGACCAAACATAAACAATTAAACCATTGCACATGTAAGTCTTAAATAGAGTAGAACCATATGTAATGGAATAATGTCATTTGAAATGAACCACTATAATAAGTTTAATTTCATGCCAGATAGTCTGTGTATTCTTTTATAGGTAATCCAAACAAATATAATTGAGGAAAATAAATGTTCTTTAAAAATTTATCAGGTTTATGGGCCTAGTGAGAATTGTTCAATTAATTATAGAGATTAATTGTGGTCTTAAAAACATTATATTTATTAATTTTTACCCTAAAATTTTCCAAAGTTGTTGATAGAGAGGATTAGTAGGCTGGAACTAAATTTTTACTCAAGTATCCCTTTCTAGCCATTCAACATGGAAAAATTTAAGACTTTCCATTTTCAAATTCATAAATATATACTAGGTCATATGAAATTAGTACCTAGCATTTATAAACTAGACATTATCTAAGGTCATCCTTCTGTTTTCTTGACTGGGAAAGTATTGTATCTCTTCTATTAGGTAGCACAATTAAATATGAGTTAGACCATTATAGTTGGTGTTTAATATTAGGATGCTTTTACAAAAAGATAAAGTATTCCACATAGAAACACATATGAATAAAAGCCGACTTGAATGGAAGGAAAATGAAACTAATGTACAAAGCATCAAGGAATGGTGCATGAGTTTTATGATCATTGGGCATTGAATAATGATTTTAGATGCTTAAGGTCCAAATTATTTGACAAAATATTACTGGGGTTTAATGTTTGATATATTTGACAAAGCTATATTGGTGTTTAAACTCATAAATCATTGGAAAAATATTGTCGGGTAATAAGGTTATACATATTTAACACATTTTTTTGTATTAATTTCATACAATATTTTTAAATATTGTTTTATTTTATGATTTATTTTTATACAGATTCAGCCAAATGTTGTCAGGTTTTATGGTCAAAAATATTTAACCAAGGGAAGGGGAATCTATCCAATAAGTATGAGTTAACATGATATAAGTAGATATCTCATTACTACTGGAGATTATACCATAGAGGGGTTCATATAGAGTAAGTTCATATTGACCAGGCTATTATGTCAAGTAGTTTAGCATCATGTAGAGAGGATGATGTCCCCAAAATGAAATTTTCAAGCGAGGATTCTCACATCATGGATTTTTTCTATTTCAAGATACATGTCATGGACAAAGGAATTTGAGTCTTTAAAGGATATAAACACATGGATATGAAAGGGAACAAGAATAATTCTTCATAACACTTTATTAAAAGTTGGTATGATTCAAAAAAAATAACATCAATGGAATATGAATCCACTTGAATAGTTGGGTTTTGGAAAAGGTAAATCATACCATAATAATTCCTATATTAATATGAAATGGATACTAGTTAGATATGGTTGACCATTAGTGTTGGAGAAATTAGTTCCAAATTATTATTGAATAACACATGGATTTTAAGGGGTACTATTCCTGAGGGACCAAAATTATCCACTTGGCTTACATATTAGCTCAAAGGAAACTATTATATTCAATATATAATGGGGATTATGCTCAAATAGTACATGAAACCTATTTCAAATTCTGATTAGTGAGGGTAACTAAGAGGATTAACCCATGGTTCTGAGGATTCTAAGAGGGGTATATATAACCATGAAAGTTATTTGATGAATATTATAATGTCAAAAGATATGATGTTGGTTGGGATGAATATGAAACATTGAAATTGGTTTGAAATAATGATTATCTACACCATGTAGTTCTCTAATGTCTATTTAGTTAAGTGGAATATACCATGAATGAAGAGAAGGATACAATAATCCTCACATGAAATAGTGTGATCTCTCATGATGTAATTAGTGTCATCAAGGTAATTAGTTGTAAAAACCATGAAATATGGGTCATGTAGTTTAATATAATATATGAATGACCACTTAAAGTAGTTTTTTGTATCATAGGATAGAAAATTTACAATATTGATTATGATCATATGGAAAATACCACATGTCATACCATTTATAGTCTTGTTACTAATCCATGCTTCATGTAGAATAAGGTATTATGATGAAGACCTCATGTCATATAGTTTAATTTCCTTCTACAAGGATCTCCCTGTAGGGAACATTATGCAGATCTTTCACTTACATAAAACAATATCACTATATTTTAGTTTCAAGTATGGAATGAATATATTTCAAGAATGAATGCTAGATTGGGTACTAAGATGAGGTTTGGTTTGATTGGGATTCATGATTTGGGCCAATATAAGTGATCTAAAAAACAATATGTATCTTGTGATAATAGGAATTTGGACCCATAGACTTCATTAACATAGAATCACTCTATATAGATCTAACTCATGTTGATGAGAGGATGAGAGAAATTAATAGATTCTATAGTGGGAGATAGGGATATAATCCTAAGGTAAATTGAGTAAGACCTCAACACCAATGTGGGGGAAGGTATGTAAAGGTATGTTGTGGTTGTTTTAGGTATTGGAGAGCTAGAAATAACTATGTATCCAGATGTAGTAGGAAACCAACCACATGTGGTTCTAAAAAGGGGAAATTTTATTCATATTTTATAAGAACCATCAAATTGTGGTTAGAATGAATTGTAGTAACCATTTACCCCCTATGTAATTAAATGGGGGCACTTGATAGATCATACTATTATAAAATGTAGAGTCATTTTTTATCTAGGCCATATAGAAGAGAACCTTCCATGTTTTTTAGGGTTACATGGTATGCACCACTCTAAAAAATTTAAACTCATGTGTAATGGACTATATATCTTATGGTATAAATCATGTGACGAGGACTTGGATTTCATATATTTTTATTTTCATATAACTTTAACGATTTGAAACTTTTTATAAACATTTTTAATGGACATTATGATATTCAATTTAGATCTCGACATCAGGGAATTTATTCATCTGTTGCGGTATGTCTGGTATGATTATTTTTAATTGGATTATTAATAAATCATGGGAATGTTTTAAGAATATCAATATTATCTCAATAAATATGATTGTAGTATATTTTATATTTGATCTAGTTCTTAAAGGAAAATAATATTTTGATATTTTTTCTAGAACATCAGAGGTAGGGAGAATAATTGTGAAGTTCTGAAATAATTACAACTATATTTCTATTTATCCTCATAAGACCATGAATTCCATGCTCTAATAAATAGGTTAATTATGTATTTATACTCTCAAGACTAAATATATAGATCATATTTCATACATCATTAAATATATAATATCATGTATCTCCCCCACACCTTATGTGTTCTGGTCCTGATGTTTTCATGTCTAAAATATATATTTGGTTGTTAGTTACTTAGATATCCCTTCAACTATCTACTTTTGAAGCCATATTTGAATAATCTATTGATTATATGGAATGCGATTGATGTTGTGGAAAATAATTTGTATCTCCTCTCAAATATTCCTCTTCAAGTATTTTAATCCATCGGAGATCAATCAAATCATTCTCCAAGGTCAAGGTGAAATATATAAAAACATTACCTAGTTGGAAGGAATTCACCTTTTTTCTATCATTGAGATATAGGTTATAATGATGCTTCCCCCAATTTCTAAATATGAAACTATTATCACTACAACATTGTTGAATTTGGGATTTTAGCGGTTATTCCAAAATGTTAATCAACTCCAAAACACATGTTAAATCTATTGAACATTGTGATGTAAATGGTGTAATCACCTAGACTATAGTGACCCAAGAATAACATACATATATATTACATCATTATATATTAAAATTATATACTTATCACAATTATAAAGACTCGATAAATATAAAGGTATATTTTTTATAGATACTATATATATAATAAAATTATTTATTAAAAAATATTTATTATCTCCCACAATGATCTTAAAACTACTTCCCTTCTATAAAAATCATACATAAAATATTACATCAATATCCCTAAAAGGAAAAAATATGAAAGGGTTATATCATGTGCTCATTAAAGGTAAACAAGGGAAATATAAGTTTTAATATAAAAATATGATCATAAGGGTTTGATAACATAATAAACTGCATGTTCACAATATTAAATATTTATACCTAGAAAAGAAACTCCAAAATTAAGCCATATCCAGAAGAATGATGAATAGGGGTGTCAAATCATCAATCATAATTCAAGATTCATAACATTATATTGAACCATAATAAGTATAAGATTCCATAATCATGTTACCATTTATATTCATAATAATGTACACACATAGTATTGTGAGTGCAGATAGATGTAATCATACTCACACATGAAAATGTGAACATAGATTTTAAAAAACAATTTTTTCATAATCTTGTGAGATTAGCTATAAATATATCATACACACCCATCAAAATGTTAATATATATTTATAATCATGTCCATTATTATCTTTATCCTCTCATAAGATATCTATATCACATTACCCAATTCATTGGAGGGCTATAACTAATCCAATCAGTACATAATCAAATTCTATAAATATATATTCTACAAGGTCATGAAATCATTTACAATTTTCTTATAGGTTATCCTGTGGAAAATAAAATGGGATTCACCAATATTTATTAATCATAATAGAAACCCCTATAGAGAAATGATAAGAATGATATAATTTTATCATGTCCCCAATAAAGCAAAAATTAAATCAAAGGATGTTTTCATATATAAAAAAACATTAAAAAACATTGGAACATTTCACAAGGAAAATTTTATTTTCATTTTGAAATATATTATTTAAAGACTAAAAATTTACATAATATTTAAAAAATTCAATGAAATGAATCCTGATATCTTTTAATGGAAGGTCCAAAGAAAATTGTAGTCATTTAATGATTCTACTTTGTGTTTGTGTTGTATTTATTATCAATGAGTCAGTAGTTTATGGATCACTAAAATTTAAAAATAATTTAAGTAAATTAGAATAGTTTGGAAGTGTATTCAGTTTCCCAAACATTATTGTTTAAGATTGAATTTATTTTCACAATAAACTATGTTCATTGCATTGGGAAGAATAGAAGTATTTGATTTTTTCTGGAGTATGCATCTATAAGGTATTACAAGGAAATATATTATATTTTATTATGAAGTGTATTTTAGTATGAAAATTGATGAATTGGTCATAATTTATTCAATAACATGTGGTTCTATGTTGCACCTTGTTTAAAACATCATAAGATGGTGGAAGATCCTGAAAATATTATTTTTCATGAAGTTTCATGAAGGCCATTCTAGAAAAGTTAAAAATATTTATATTTTTTCATGATGAATTATTTTGGAAGAAGTCATTTAGTAGTCTTGAAAATTTCTACCTAATAATTAATAATTAATTGATTGGTATATGAGTGGGCCTTTCTTACAAAATGATTCATTAGAAATCTATCCAAGGACCCCCTTAACCACATATGTGGGACTCAAGGGGTCAAACATATAGTATAGGGTCAACCTGGATAGACTCAAGTGGAAGGTGATGATAGTGGGATCATATATCCCCCCATAAGGAGCGCAAGGGGGGATCAATGGGAGGCTTGTACCCACATGGTGACTAAGGGACGATGCAGGTGTGTGGTGTAGCCCTTGATGGTGTGTGTGAAAGTTTTATTGGTGCTGACCCAAATTCAACTCAAGACTTGTCTAATGTGAGAATTTGTATTAATCATTTCATGATGGAATATAAGTATAATGTCGGATAGTGTATGTATTGTAATAATCTCTTATTTAAAAATATATGGATAAAATGTTGGCTATTAAATATGTTTTTTCATAGCCATTCAATCAAATCCATCATCATCTTGAGTATTCAATTAACATTATATGGATAAACTCTCTAATGAATACCTATACACAATTTACCCTTATGCAACATCAATCATCATTAACCTTCATCCATTACAATATCTTTATTAGAGCTTGTGATGGTTAATGTTTCATTATCTCCACTGATAAAAACAAATCCAAGAGGAAGACACACTCAACATCATGAAAGTAATATATATCTTGAATTCATGCTATTACCTAAATAAATTTATACAATCTGAACCAATTCCAAGTTTCCAAAGAGAAGTGACCAACTGAGTTATTTTAAGAATATACCTCTATTTCATGATGTAGAATGGATTACATAATCATGTTCCATCGAATAATTTTTGAGATCAAGTGATACAATCATTAAGAATCTAGTTACATGACAATGTTGGGGTTTTCAACAACATATGATGGAAACAATGTACATTTTATTATATCTAATGATTCTATAATTTTAAAATCAAAACATAAATAAAAAATTTAATCAAATATATATATATATATATATATATATATATATATGAGAATCCTAAATTCATCCTTTTTATCATAGAATACATCATGAACCCTGTTTATAAATACTGTATACACTCATTTGGTTGAATAAATAATAGTAAACACTTTTATATTTCAAGGGCACTCAATAGTTACATAAAGAAGATGATAATGCCATCCCAGTTTATTTACAATATTATAGAGATAGTATTATATCAACATTACATGTCACATCTATTACTTTCGTGAAGAACATATGTTTCTCCACATATGGGTTGAGAAAATAAGAAATATCTACATACGTAACCTTACAAGAAGAATTATATTATTAAACACATAGGTCTAGAATAAATTTCAAAGATGAATAATGATAATAAAGATAAAAAAATTAATTGCATGAAAGAGAAGATCCATATGAACTCTTTAATGTGTAGAAACATGAGTAAAGAGTAGTTTATACAAACGAAATGTGACATTGTAGATTCAGAACATTGTGTTTTTAATGAAGAACAAATAATGTTTGAGAAATGGATATTGTAAATAAATATATCATATTACATTTCGAATATCAAAATATGAATAATTATTAGCAAAAATTTCAATTATCTTCTAATTATTAATTTAGTCAAATAAAAATTCAATCATTACTTGTCTACAAAAAATTAATATTATTCTATGTGAAATAAAAGAAGAGGTAAAACACTAATTATTGTATTCAAGGTAGCCATTTGATTGTTACTTTTAGAGGAAGTTGATCAGATTAATTCTTGTCTATAAAAAAATACCTTCACTAAATTTTTTATCATTTCAATAGAAACAATCTAGAATCCTTCCTTTGTGCTACAATGAATAACCTTCATTGCACCAGGTTAGTGCTAAGAAATAGGGGTCAATACTATCACCATTCTCTTTTCTTTTCATGATAATAAAATTTAAGGTGTGTGTTAGTGGGTTAATAACCACCATGCAATGTGGATATATTCATTCACAATGGGGGTGAACCATGTATAAATCATGATTTTATTTGTTATTTAATATTTTATTTTCAAGATTACTATCCACATGTGAGGAATATAATATAATTATTCTCTGAATAAGTGAAAGAGGTATTAAAAATGATACAATATTTAAAGTGATAAAATATCATCCCATACTGATTCCCCCTCCCCTTTGTGTGTCAATCCCAAAGTGAACCTAATAATTAATATCATAGGGACATGTCACACATATGATTGGATTCACTAATTTAATGATTAATGAAGATTTTATTTCTATTCTAAATTTATAATAAAATTTAAACTTGTAGTATTTGTATCTATTTAATATCATATCTCTATATTATCCAAGACATATTAAAATAGAATAAAAAATTGAGAATGATTAATGAGGGATCATTCTTGTAAAAAGAGGATAATGATTTAGTTACCCAATTCATTATTTTTGAGTAATAAAATCCATGAATGGGAGTCAATGATATTATAGTACTATCTAGAACCAAAGAAATGAAATAAAAGATCTACTTCATACATTGAAGAAGAGACATTAGATATTTTTTCCTAGATTTAAAAACAATAACCTAGAAAAATTGGTGAATATCATTCCTCAGAAAATGAAAATGATATTGTTTTGGGGAAGACCTTTTAATATGAGATCATTCATCTAGAAGAAGTGTCTCTAAAAATAACAATTGAATTGGAAAAAATGGTGATAAAATGAGATTATCTCACTAAAAAATGTATTGAAAAAATTTATTGAGTTTAGGATCTTGAAGGGTTCCAAGATAACATGGATAAAGAATTTGAAGAAAAATGAAAACCAATATCATGATTAGTTATAAAATCGGGGGCAAAGAAGAATAGAATATTGAAATTGAAGAAAGTTTCTCCAGTTTTGAGGATCAATGGCTAAATAAAAGTAATGGAAAAGAAGATTCAACTACCTAATTTTAAGATAGGTTCCATGCATTAAAATAAATACAAAAGGATACCATTTATTTCAAGAATTATCAAATTGAAATCAATAAAAATAAGATCAATGAGCTTGAAATTGTGATGCATGAGATGAAAAAATTCATAATGATGATTTTATAAAGATAATGAAAGAATAGAGAGACATTTTGAAGTTAGTATACGATTAGAAAAATATCATGAATATGAAAGACTTGATATTAATGTAAAATTGGTAAATTATATAAATAATTAATTCGAGTCTTCCCAAAAAGGTAAAAGAAGATCTATTGCAAAATTAGATACTACAAAAAAATTATAAATGAGATTATTATCATAAAATAATGTTATTTTTTGTGAATAATAGATTAAATAATATAATGATAAATTTAAATATGTAAGAAAAAATCACCATGCATATCTATTAATAATGTTTGTTAAAATTTTAGTTCTATGTATAGTGTAGGTTCAAAATCAAAACATGTCAAAAAGTGCATGATGAATGGAAATAAATTCCTTACCAAAACATATATTATAAAGAATGATAAGTGTAAAAAGAACTATTTCCCAAATTAATCCCATTTTAAATGTGATATTAGATAGAAACAACAAACATTAAAATTTTTCTAGATTGTTATTCGAAATAAGATATTAATATTTGTTAGTTATTGGTGTTACTGTGAAGGATTCACATATAGGGAATCTCATTGTTGGTATAATATGAAAGTATATAAAAATAAATGGATTCCTTATTAAAGGGGAATAAAATTAGTTTTATTTCAATGCTTTCCATCAGAGCTTTTGTAACGCCCTGACCCCAGTTACCTAGAGTCGGTGCATTATTACGTATCGTTGGCATGATCACAAAAGATCAAGTCTCAAAAGACCGATTAGTTTATTAGTCTTGGAAGTACTAGATACATTCATTAGGTTTACATTACATCATAAAATGAAAAATTACAACAACATTGTTTCCATATACCACACTCATATCCCCTCAGACTATCCCTACAGGTCAGTTATAAAATACTTCTTCGCATCCTAGGAAAAAATAAAACATAGAAAGGGGTGAGCTCAGATGCTCAATAAGGATAGAAATATAGCGGAAACTTTCATAAATAAGCATAAAAATTTAAGGTAATTTATAAGACTAAAAAAAAGCCTTTTAAAATAGATCTTCAACATAATATGGAAAATATAAATATCAAATAATTCCATTTACTTATTCACATGGATATTCTACTAGTCCAATAATCACATGAAATATCAATAGCTACTTCAATAATGATGGAATGCATAATGCCAGACTTTCATAACCACATAGTCAAGGCCTTGTGTCAAGACTACAAATAAGATTTTCTCAAGGCCTTGTTCCAAGACCCTAGTTTGTCTCATGAGACCTACCGACGACTTGAGGAGCTATAGCGGGCTCCACCTTTCACTTACTAAGTCCAATGAATTCCTTATATGAAAAGGTTTAAACATAACATACGCATTCGTATTAAAACTAGAATACTAAATGTCAATACTTTATACATAAACCTTGAATGGTATAAAAATAACACATTCACAGTTGAACATATCTCAAAAAATTCAATAAAATATGGATGTTTTGTATCATAATAAATCAACTTCAAATAAACTTAAAATCCATCAAAGGATGTTGACATAGATGAAATCAAAAACTTTTCTAGAGAAAAATATCTTTCTATTTTGAAATAATTTAAAATTCATATAATTATAAAATAAAACATTTATTTTTGGAATAATTCTTATTAGCTTGTAAGGGAAGATTTGATGATTTTATAATGGCAGAAAATAGCCACACCCACTGTATAAGTTAAAAAAAATACATACTTACCTTAATTTTGTCGAAAAGGATATAAAGGAACTTATTTGGAAAATGATGGAAACATTCCCTTATAAACATCTTATAAAAGTAAAACAAGGGTATAAATGACTTTAACCCATAGTCTATAAAATATTATGAATGTTTTGAAATAAATTTTTAACAAACAAGGATGTGGATGATAAAGAGGTCCCAATAGATAAGTATGTATAGACAACCTCGGATAATGAAGAGATTGTAGAATTAACCCTTACCTTGTACTTTTCCTTGGTAGAGGGTAGGTTATCCTCCTATATAATCGTGAAATAAGTTTTTATTAAAGTAGAAATGAATCAAATACATTAATATGATATCATATATGATCTTTTAACATTACTTTGTTAATAATATCTTAGTATTATCGTTGTTTCATGTGTTAACAGATTCATTTTCCATTATATTCTTTATTATGTGAGTCATATTTGTTATGTATGGGATGTATATTATTCATATACATAATGATATCAAGTCATTAAACATTATTTTTAATCATCTAATGAAAATTAGTCTTGAATGGATACGATGGGGAATGAATCTCATCGCGTTCGTGAAGACGACAATCCGTACGTACGCACGAGCATCAATATAATTATTTTGATATTAAAATAATATATAACTGGATGGTATATCATATATATACAGAATTATTATCATGTTATATTTATTATTGACATCAATTTCACATCATTATTATACCCATCCAAATAATAATGTATTGAATAACAATTACACCACGACGTGGAGACGGTAAGTCGTACGTATGCACGTATGGTGACCTGTCATTCAAGGGTTGGATAAGATAATGAATTTGATTGTACCATATTTATAATAACATCATACTATATAGAAGATACTATAGTTATTATTTTATAATGAAAACAACAATGAAAAATAATGTGTAAGAAGAAAGGAACCTGAAAGAGGTGATTAAATATTTACCTCTTCTTTGGGTTCTTCCTTTTGATTTGATCAAAAGGGCTCCGTAGGTTGGATTTTTGACTAAAGTAAGGTCTCTAGGATTAAGGGAGGATAGTTTAGAGAGTATTTGGGAAGAGGTTGGTGGAGCTAAATGTATTTTAATGTGTGAATTAGATAGAAGGGGGAGTTCCCATTTATAAGAGGGGTGAGAGGCACCTTTGGAAAATCTTGAAATATTATTTTATAATAAATTAATTTTCTGTTTCTAATGACTCAAAAATGAATTATTTAAGGGATAATGTTGTTATAGGTCAAGAAACACTAAACCAATATGTTTTAGTCAGTTTAGGGTCACTATATTAACTTTATCTTATAGATTTAACTCTTAGTTAAATAGTTTGACATTTACCATGTCTCTTTGTATTTTTATATTATATTGTTAATACACATACAATATATTTCCAAGAGACCCCCAAGTGGTTCATTAATGATTCACCTATCATTATATAAGTCCTTTTTCTAAACCATATATTTTTAGGAATAGAATATCAATTAATAATATAATATTTGTTTTAAAACCTCTTTTATGTAAATTTTCACACTATTTGGTATTTTGTTTTTTCTAAATTCATAACAGCATTATTACTTCAAAAAGAATATATCTAACCGACCCTAATATGTCGTATTAACCTTGAAAATTAGTGGAGTTCCTAAAAAGTCTCAAATTACATTTATTTAGAAATTTATCATATCAATTATTTTAATATTTCATTATTTAAGTAATTACTGCATCATCATTTTGTCATAAATCAACTAAATTAATTAATGTCTAAAAAATATAAATAAAATACCATTATGTATGAAATCGTTTTTTATTTCTAATGAATATTTATAGTCGAATTTATCTTATGTATGACCCTATATTAAAATTGTTTTAGTTATTAAACATTGATTTTAACTCTTTTAACTCTTCTTTAAATAAAATAATAATAAGTGTCCTAATCTAATCCATGTGGATCATATATGTTCATATTTTATTCCTATGGTTGTTTTTTTGTCAAATTATACTTATCCAATAGAATTACGACATGTGTTAGGGTAATAATAATATCATTTTTACCCTTAAATACCCTATTTACTTTTAACCGTGGTAAATAAATGTTAAAAGTTACTATTCAACAAAAATTATTCTCATCGTATTGAACCACATTTTTCTTACTGATATCAACCGTGTCTCTTATATTTTTCAAATTCCTCTCATAGAAGCGGTAAAATTATGTTTTATGTGAATTTTCAAATTCTCCTACGAGGTGGGTAAAAGACGGTGAAAAGTTCAATAAAATTATTATATATCTAAATTTATTATAAAATGAATCCAATGAATTACATTGAACTTATATAGGTATTATGTAACTATTTTTACCTAAAATAAATTTAAATAAAATGAATAATTATTTAAATAAAAATTTGGTTTTAATCTATAACTCAATGTTTTTCACTATTTATAAAAAATTGAATGTTTTATGAAAAATACCAAAAATTCACCCTAAGGTAATTTTGAAATTCAGAATCCAAAAATGAAGTCCATTTTGAATGAAAAAAATTATAAAATTTCAAAAAGTGGTTATTACTATTTATAACGGCTAGTTTTATTGGTTGTGGTGTGTTAGAACTCGAAGTTGTGTACAACACACGCTACTGTATTATTCAAAGATAAGTGTACCATGGAAGCATGGGGTGTTACAGCTTCACTACATCTATCCATATGGTGGTAAATCAATTGAATGTTTCTCTGCATTCTTGATTTCTAATGGCAGGCGGCTTCCGTCACCTTAATCAGTGATGCTGGCTCCTAGGTCAAAACTGGATGATTGAATGTTGGATCCTCCATACATGGATTTTTATTAGATGTCATCACCTATTCTTGGTATCCCTCATATATTTAACTCATTTTAATGAAAATCATTCCCAACACCATCTCTAGTAAAATGAAAGTTAATTACACTACTTCTATCTCGATGGGGAAAAACATGTTGCCATAGTATATAGTAACATTTGGCATGTGTGGTCATTTCTGGATATTGGGTTTTTTGGTAACCTATATTGAATTCCTATTTTTGAGGGTGTCTAATGTGTTAGTCACTTTTTCATGGAACCTAATGCATCCCTTGTTATATATGAGGTTGTTAATTCTAGGGGTGTAAGTCTTCCAAGGAATTTTACCTATGGGATTCCATAATTATTGTATAGGGTAGAGATTCAGGTTAAGGTCACAGGTTTAATGTATTATAAGGATGGGTTTTTATAGGTTTAATGTCTTGTGGGGATAGGTGGATGATAAATTTAATGTATTTTAGGGATATATGGGTCACTAGTATAATGTCTTGTGAGGGCAGATGAGTCACATGTTAAATATCCTATGGGGAAAAATGGGTCCCATATTTAACGTCTTGTAGGGATAGATGGGTAAAATTTTTAACATCTTGTGGAGAAATACGTATCATGGGTTTAATGTCTTGTGGGGATATATGGGTAACAATTTTAACATATTGTGGGGACATATGGGTCACAGTTTTAATGTCTTGTGAGGACAGATAGGTCATCGATTTAATGCCTTGTGAGGACAGATGGTTCAAATGATGAACATATTATTGGGATAGATGTACGGTTAAGTGTGTCCATATCTGGGAAGATGATCACACTTGAGGATTTTATGAAGTGTTATGGAATCAATATTAAACCTCAAATAGGTACCCTAGATGTGTTAGTATATCAGGATTAAAATACATGGAGGCTTTCTACATACACTATTAAGAATCATGTATCAAAACCCACAAATTTTAGTGCCACTATTTATGGTCATGTAAGAGTAATGTTCCATGATGTTTAACATCATATAGTTAGAACACTTTCGTAACGGAAAGAATTTAAATGAGGTATTGCATGGGGATTATGTGTGAAAGATTCCAAAAGGTGGAGAATCATCCTATGGTGTAAAAGGAGGCTTCAACCCATAATGGCCATAGATGGAGTATCATGTGATCACCACACAGGGTAAGAGGTTTGGAGTCATCCCATTCCATTCATACATAATAAATCTTATGTTCATCACACAGTGTATGTCTAATGTTTTGTTTCATGTTTTGAGGGAGTTTTCATTTAGTTTAACATCATTTTACTAGGACATGGGGCTAAAAAATTTTATGTCAAACATCTCAGACATTTGTCAGGAAAACACCTGGGGATCCCACATCAATGTAGGAGAATAATTTTTGACATAATACCTCCCTAATAAGATTTTTTAGTATTTTCCCTCTATGATTCCAACTTTAGGGATTATGTATCTAATTATCATGTGCCTTTGGGTACGGAATGGAATAAACACTACCATGGAGGAGTGGAAATCAAGGAACCGATGTTAAGGTTACTATTCTTCAGAGAAAAATCTATTAAGTAATCTATGATTAAGAAAAAACATAAGGTGATGGCCAAATCCATTCTTAAACTAAAGGGGGCAGACACAATTGTTTATGTCATTGGATTCATGGGAATTTTGTGTGTGGGTGAACCAACTTGGGTTGGGTACATGGGACATGCGCACTCGATATTCACGAAAGGGTGTTGGATGAAAGGAGGCACCATAGAATTCCATGGGGATGGATTTTGAGATTTTTGGTACTTCAAAAAAGTTGGTGGATTAGTGAAGGTTATGGGTATAAAAAAAGCATGTTTTACAAAATATGGATAACATGCCTCATAGTAAATTATTGGTTCCCATGGGGCTGGTTTTTTGAAGGAGAATTATCTCATGAAACCCCCAGTGACAAAAAGTGATTTCTTATTATGTGAAGGCCATAGACCTTCATAAAATTTATCTCAATCATGTTTTATGGCTATCAAGAACCCATGAACGGTAGTTTTTTGAAATATGGTTACCTTTTGAAATATATATCCTCTCTTGATAATGGTGGTTTTGAGTATCACAAATTTATATATTTTCTCAAAATATAAAATATTGATTCCCCTTAAAAGATAGGAATGGGGAGTTATTTATAGTTCCAGTAGAGGTAAGGGAATTTATTTTGTGAATGATGTATGATTTCAGAGATTATTATGAGTTTTATGAAGGAAGGTGTGTTCCAAAAATAGACATGCTCTATGTTGAGCTTATCCCCTCAAGCTCTGCATGGTCATTGTGTTCCATGAACTAGACTTACGCTACATGGAGGTTTCTACCCAAATATCCATGTAGTTGGTTTTACATGATTAAGACTTACATTACATAGAGGTTTTCACCTCAGCCTCCACCCGGTAAGTTTAATGAGTTTTAGTTGTTCATGATGATTTTTCAACACCTAGATACTATGATCCATAAGTGTATTTTCGAGCTATTTTGTACCGAATTTGTTTCAAACTGGATATGACTTACATGATGTCTCCCATGACATTTTTATTTTGACATCAAAAAAATCCCCCTAATAATTAGATTCCATAATAAAAATGAGGGTTGGATTCTAAGGGAAATCCACTAAAAATTGATGATTGTAAATCCATATTCATGAAACTTGATATGACCCTCTAACTATAAATAGGAGTGTGTCTCCCTGAGGGTTCAAAGAACATTTCATAAAATATAGTCTAATGATCTATTTTAAAAGACTCCATAATTTCACAACCACTTTTTAACCTTGATCCTCCTCACATTAAAACATCCCTCATCCGTGAAATGTATCTTTTTGAACATACTTCAACGGGATTTTAAACCATCATGAACTCAAAATTTTTGAATTTTTCTTCACAAACTAGTTCCATAAATTCTGTAAATCTTAGATAAAATGGATTTTTAAGGTGATAAAGCATTGGTGGATTACTGAAGGGAGATTTTTTGGAACGTCGTGATTGTGGAGGGATTTCAGAGTGAGTCAAATAGTGATACACTCACCACATTGCTGATGGAGGATCTATAATAATTACCAACATGTAAGAGGATTTTACTATATGGTTTTAGCCTAGGGGAAGATGTGATTATCCCCAGTTATAATCTTGATGATCATGCCTACATGTTTTGGAGAAATTTTGGGAAGTTTCGGTGACATAAGCATGTTTGAGGTCACATTCTGAATTCCCACACATATCTTAGTCCTCGTAAACTATAGGACCTCCCAAACAATTTCAAGGGGTAGGTGTTGGAGGAAGAGACATCTCCCCATTAATATGTGAACATTGTCAAGGAGAGTTTAACATACCATCCCAAAGGGTTGACAAAAGACTAGGACTTGTGCTAGGGTTGTAACTTCATGTATGAATGGTTATAGGCATACTTTGAATTCCATTTTATTATGGATTTGAGGTAGATATAAAGTGGATTAGGTATCACATAGAATCATGGACTTTATAGTTATATGATTACAACCACATGGACATCATGTGAAAGAAGAAGATTATGTGATCAATGGGGAGAAACATGTTTCACTTAGATCATGGGGAGGTTTTCGTTGGGATATAGTAACAATACCACAACATGGGGATCCACATCTAGGGGTTGTATGATTAGTTTCTCCAAAATTAGGATGTATGTGATGACCAGAAGTAGATGCCAGTGATCACAATAGTGTTTCTATTTTTGTTGTAGGTAGAGAGTGACCCTAAACCTAGTATTAAGGAAGTATCTTTCATGTAATGGTTTATGTAATTTCTAAATGAACCAATGGTCAGATAACCAGGATGTCACTTCAGATTCCAAAAAGAACTCAACAAGTCAAGAAGAATGTGTATAAGAGAATCCATGAGGTGAGAAAATGACGGTTTTGGGGCTATATTGTGAAACATGAGTGTCACATGTCCAAGATAGCGGGATTTATTTCTTCGCTAATCAGTAAGTGGAGGCTTCTTATTTGGGATTAACACAAGAGGGTGTGGCTAAGAACCCTCATCACGGATGTATGCATGCGACATGTCAAAAAATAATTTTGGAGGTCTCGATCTTGGATCAATTTTCCAATGTTATTTACCACATCTCTTAGGGGAAACCCCCTCCATTTGAATAGACCCTTAAATTTCTTGTACAGTCAGATTACCACACACCAAGGTGGATACTAGTATCTAAACCCCATCTCCCTTACTAGAATATATTTCTGACCATCAATCCACAACATCACTAGGGGTTGAACAATTGAATTTGGCTCACTGGACATCTTAGAAAGGATTAGGAAGGTATGAAACTTCATTTTCCATATGTTTCCCATTAACATGGGAACAATGATCGATGATAGCATGAGGACCATTGATTAGTGGTAATAAATTTTGGAATTTTGAGTCAAAAAAATGGTGTCTAGAGTAGAATACAATGTGTTTTAATGTCATACACCCCATGTAGGTTGACGAGGTAGTTATGGTGCCTTAAATGGCTCACCTTGAAGGTATTCATGGGTGTATACAGTAAACTACACTCCTCGATTCTCATGAAAATTTGGCCCATGTTTTTATGTGAATATTTTATGGGGTGATATACCACTTCTCACTAGACATTATGGGATCATCCAAGAATATGTATTGATCCTGAAGAGCATATACCCTAGGGTTATGATGGTATATTGAACCACTCGGGTTGATGAAGAAGGAGGGGCACCAAAACAAAGGGTTTGAGGGAAAGAAATGGGTAGGGAACACTGTTGAGGAAAATTAAGTCTAGTGAGTAGACTATCAGTTTTAGATCTAGAAATTCATAGTTCTAGATAGGAGGAATCTATAAGGAGTCGAGTAGCAACATGATCAACACTCTCGGGAAAGTATCTATGAAAGGAAGGTAGACCCTCTTGTGTAGTTCTAAGGAAAAATGTCCAAGGTTTGGGGAAGAAACTATGTTTCCCCAATGTTCCTAGTGATGCAATTGTCTCTAATGTCTAGGAGAGGTTGTGGATCCAAAGAAAAATCACCTCTCTCCATAGGCTATGTAAGTGTATCAATATCAAGAGATATTTATTACTGGATTTGGTCATGTAATGGAAGGATTACATGTTCATCATTCCAAGGCACTGTAATACATGGAGGGTACGGAAGATGTTATCCAATATATGGAATTGAACGACCCATTAATAGTTGAGTGAATGTGTTTCTAGGAATGCCTTCTTACCCTGACCCATCGACAGGTGATCTAGCTATTCGTGCACCTCTCCAAGAGTGTTTGGAGGAGTATTCCCAGGGAATTCATACCTATCATTACTCCCTTTGGGACATAGGTCTCATCATTTATTAGGAAAATATTTCAATCTTGTGTGTCTTGGATATTACCCATGATTTTTTCCAAACTCCCTTTTCACTTGTCCAGAAATAAGTGGGCTTAGTGGTGGAGGATATTCATGATGTACCTCTGAAAAAGGATGGGGGGACCATCACTTGAGGGGGATAGAATGGGGCCTCTCCCAAATGTTTTGGTCCTAGTAGGCCAATCACTGGATGATGTGGTGCTTGTAACTGGGGTGACAACTACTGGGGGAATGCCGTCACTTGGGGAATTTTCCATGGATCTTTCTATGAAATTGTTCAGACTATCACACACCTATAATCCCTTAACCCTTTTTTATTTTTTTTTTGTTTTTTATTTCCATTTTTAAACTAGTATAAACCCAAACAATAAATAAAATTTCAAACCATGTTTAGTGATTAGTCATCAGTGTCGATGCTTGAGTCAGCGGTGCCTAAAGTGGAGTCAGCGTTGTTGAGAACTTCATTCCTAATAGAGATGTCTGGGGAGACTATGGTGGTTGATCCAACCATGGGGGTGCCACAAGAGGGGACCGCTAGAGCTAAGTCCTTGATGAATATTTTTAAGAGTGTTATACTAAAGTAGGTGATCTAGGAGACTGGGGTGGCCATTATTTCCTCAGAAATGCTACAGGAGGTGGTTGGGGATCTAGCTGTATGTGAAGGGTCTAGTGAGGTTGTGTTTTTTCTAGACCCAGGGATTAGAATAAAAGAGGAATTTCCTACAGATTAACCAGCCAATGATGTTTCACTGGTCTTCCATCAGTATGATCCTTCACTAACTAAGGACTTAGAAGATTTTGGTAATAATTTTATCAAAGAGAACTGAGTCATCTGATGTAAGACATGGAAGAGTGTCCATAGTTTAATCACTCACAACCCACTATATGATCATCCAAACCAGATGGTATCTCTCCACCATTTTTTAGTCATCCTAGGGACTGGTTTAGAGGATTCCAGTAGATTCAAAGAACTAGATTAGTATTTTTTTATCGAATGGGTGTGGGTTGAGTGGAAGGTTTTTGATGTGTACTATAACAAGAAGAAGGCCTTGGGAACCTATTCTCTTCTGAAATACAAGGATGAGACCACTCATATAGAGGAATAGGTGCAAGAGAACCCATCCAGTGACACTAATCAAGTAGAGATCATCATCCGAAAAATGTATCATTTAGATGTATCAGTGTCTAGGGTACCGGAGGTCGCATATCTGGTGTCCTAGTGCTAAGACAAACTAAATTGGGTGCAAATCAGGGCTGAAAAAGTTCTCCCTACAATTGAGGATGTGACGTCCCAACCCAAAAAACATGGTAATAGTATCTGAAATAATTGGATATATGGCCTAAAGCCTACTTCCCCATATGAAAAAGGTTATTGACTAGAAACAGGGGTCTAAGGTGGTACAGTGAGGAGACTTTAACCTTATAATCAGAGTGGATCATAGTGTTAAAAAATGTAAAAATAAATAATTGAATGAAATAATATTGAATAATGAACCTGAAAAGGTAAAAACATCTAAGAAAAAAATAATAAACTACAAATTTGAAATCAGTACCATATAAAAAATGATGTCATGTCACTAAAAAATAGATCAAGCATATATCAAAGTATGTAGATACAACATGCATAACAAAAAACTCAAAAGGCCAAAAACTATCCAATCATTCTGAGCACTAGCTCATTAATCTGCTACCAATCCCCCATCATAATTCGGGAATTCATACATCCATAAATATAGGCTTCCAATTACCAACTCCTATCATAATATAATTTTATTGGGTAGAAAAAATTACCTGAATAGAGTGTGAGATAAAATGAATAGGATACCACCACTTACATCTATACAGATCCAGTTTTTGAATACAAACTGTAATAACATGCAGGTATATCAATGTAAAATGGGGAGAAAAATACAACCCATGTCGAGCTCAGGTTCCATGTGGGACACCTGGCCAAACATAACTCATTCAACATATACTATATGTCTGGTAGTATGTTTTAATTTAACTATTTAGTAATGTATTAAGGAATATAATACTGGAAACCATGGAGTGATAATGATGATAATAATAAAATATGATCCAAGGAGAAACCAAGTTATAATTAACCTTAGAAGGTCATGATGACACCTGATAAAAAACTACGAATCCTATAAATAGGGGTATAAGTGTGATCTAATAGGTACACCTAAGTAATTCCATAACAAATATTTCTAACAGAGTCTATGGATCAGGTCCATGGAATGTCCTTGGCTAAGCCTGAATGGAGACAAAGGAGAATAATCCAAGGCATCACATGTCCTCAGATAACATCCCTAAATACAAGGAGTGAATATAAGGAATTATAATATTCTAGATAAGGATAAGTGATCCAATGGTTTCCTATTTTTCATTAAATAATAGACCAGGTTTGAGTTTGATGGGGGGTATCACCCTTGCAAATGGGCTCAATGAATCAGAATGTTATCATTTTATTCTCAAGGAATTAAATTAGGAATCCAAGGTCAGCTTAAGTCTGTACAATTCTATAAAGATTAGAAATGTCAATATTAAATAAGTAACTTATATGTACATTTATATAATTTCATTAGTTATCATAGTCCATGTAATAACCATGCCTATTAAAATTTACTTACGTTCATTCCAACACCTTTTCATTATAATGATGAACAGTTAAGTGGGACATAAAAACATAATAACTCATTTATATGTGATATGGAAAAGGGATTTATCCATACTAATTAACTATTTAAGATATATTTATTAAAATTAATCAATTTCTATATCAATGGTCAAATAAATCACACCCAAACTGTAATGACCCAGGCATTTTTAAATAAAATTCACCTTATGATATAATTAAATGTATTATTATGTAATATTGTTATAGAAAAGACATTAATCTATTTAGTTTTATTATATCCTATCTGATTTAAATGGCCATCAAAAATCATTACCAATTATAAAATAGTTGTAAACAAGTGATCCTAGGATTTGTATAAATATAGGGTTTTGACAAATCTAATTGACACAGAAAAAGGAAGTGATGGCCTCAACTAGTAGGATCATACCCCATGAAGGCAATTTATTATAGCTTCTAATGGATATAGAATCACTTATTTTTACCTTGTACAACCCCAAGATGAAATCCAACAACTTAAGCAAGTGCGAAACCATTTACAAAAGATGTTAAAGTTCACTGAGATCACGACCAAACCATGTACGTTGGACCACCCCATGAAAGTCTCACCATCATACAAATTACCCTTAGGTAATTTTCTGGTGTATTAAATGGATATTTATCAAGATCCTAATAATAATAATATATATATTTTATAGAATAATTAATATATTTTCAACTTATTATTGTTACTTTATAATTGTTTTTATTTTTATACATTAAAACAGAAATTGTATTTGTAAAATTCTCATTCAATTATGATGTTTATTATGAGGAATTAATGTATTTATAAAAAATAATATTTTAATAAAATATTATTATTAAATATTTTTTATTAAATATAAATGATCATATAATATTTATTAAGTCAAATGTAATTTTTATAAGTGTTTAAAAACTATTATTATCAAACAAGATCAAACATTTCTCAATAAATGTAAATTATTATTTTAAATGTAAAAATACATATATTTAGAAAAATATTTTGATAAATAATAATATTATTTTTTGGAATATGTGTGTTGAAAATATTCAACATTTAATTTTTCATAATTTCCTGACACATTAAAATTTTTGGGTAAAAATTAAATATTGTATGAATATACGGTGTGTATAATGATATCATAATGAACCAAAAGTGATGTAATGAATTCTCAAAGTGGTATTAAAGACCAAATATATGTTTCCCTTTAAAATAATGTGATTTTATGTTTATTTGACTCATTATGTAAAGCCTTTATGAATCCTCCAAAACCACTAATAAAAATTAAGGTTTTAAAATCATTTGTTTAAGAGTATGACTTAATTCCACATCATTAAGGTTATTATTTTATTAATATAATCCCTTGGAATTATAAAATTATTAAAACCAATCCTAATTGTATGAAAGCATGGGAATAACAATGGGAAGGTTTGTGGTTTTGGATATTTTATTTTATGGAGTCCAAAACCTATGTTTGAGAAATGATAATGATTTCATCAACAATTTCCTACATAAACCCACCCATTCTCCCATTTATATTCACTAAAAATAATTTTAACATGTACTTACTTATCCCTATCTTCTAAATAGTCCTCCCAAGGCCCCCTCAATCTCTCAGGAAGATCCTCCCATGTATTTGGAGTCACACTCTCATGGCAAGGGCTATTTTCCTGGTCCTCTTTATTCAACTTTCTTCATTATCTTTCACCTTCTATTTACAACACCTAATGTTGTGATATGTTTTAACATGTCCCTATTATTTTAAATATGGTGTATAAATTATGAGATACCCATTTATCATTAATTAAACCATTTTATAAATCTTTAAATGACATTGCTATGCTGCCAAAATTTCACCACGATTTTCAATGCCAAAACAATTGTATAGTGAATACCATACCCATTTACTATCAAGTGTGTTCACATTTATACACTTATAATCCATTGGTTTGGGACTTACATATATGTATTCTACTCTCCTTTGTCATTAAATAAAATTTAATGATAAATTATTCATTTTTTTGTGATCTATGTGGCACACTTAAGGAAGAGAACAAAATGAAAGTGATAGGTTCACCCATAATTATATTGTTCCCTAATGCATTAGGTAATGTTTTATTCCCATCAGAAATCATAAAAGGGATTATGTAGTGAACATAATAAATCATGGAAATTTTTCCATCATCATTCATTGGTAGTAATCCTTGACCTATGTTTATGATGCAATCTTTTAAGTTGTTGAAACATTTATCTTTTTTCATTATGTTATCATGCTATATCATGCCCCATTTTTCATGTTTATTATTCTCACCCATTTTAGGTCCCATTGGTATTCCAATTGTATTACATGTATTAATTTCATCATGTTATTCCATTTTTATTCCCTTACTAGGATTTATATCTCACCCCTTCTTATGTATATCCATAGGTTATCCCATGCATTGTTAAGTATGAATGAATAATATGAACATGTTGAAGAATTTTTAAATAAAGATAATGTATTAACTCGTTTAAATTTTTATGTAATGTTACTAATTCACAAATAAACTGTACTTATTAATCTTTCGGGTTTTACTAAGTGAAATATAAAGTAATAAATTATGTATTAATTTGAAATAAATATCAGAGTTTTCATAGTTGGTTTCAAAAGAAAGTTTACTTTTTAAGATTTGGGCTAGAAAACTATAGATAAATACTTAAGGATAATACTATGTATAATAAAAAATCCCTAAATTTTGGTAAGTATAGATTAAGTGGTTTATCATACAAATACATCCCTATCTAGATACTACAATTAGATGTGGCTCTGGAAAAAATGTACATAGGGGTAAAACCAAAAAACCCCACATTGAGCTAGACTCGACCACAAACTAATGCATGAAAATGGGTCTGGTTACACACCTGGAATGACACTCCCAGGATATAAGCTTTGGTAAATTTAAAATATCATTACAAACCATTATTATGGAAAAAATAGATGCCCATAAGAATACATGTTAGGAAATAGATCATGGATAACATAGTTTGAATCCTACAATTTCATAAGTTAAGGAAATACATTTTATTTATTAGTTATCCCTTTAGTGTTATTAGATTCCTATTTATGTGTCTAATAGTGTAAAAATTCTAATACCTAATTTTCCCATTATTCTTTCCAATGGAAAGAATTATGAGGAATCGCGTAAACAACCAATGTGAATATAAATGTGATGACTGCCCTAAGGAGTGTCCGAACCCAATGGGAGCAGGAATCCAAAACTTTATGATGATTCTCTCTCAACTGACTTTGGTTATGAATAGAAACCTATATCAGAAGAAGTGTTCAAATAACACTATGAATGGAAAAGATATTATTGAATCTTTTATGTAATAAACGCCTATGAATTTCAATGGATCATGTGATCCCATAATTATGGAATAATGGATCAACCCCATTGACAAGATCTTATCCATCCTTCAATGTTCCAAATATGAAAAAATTCTACTTTTTTTTATTATATGCGGGGAGAAGTTGATCAATGGTGTAAATTGATCAAGAATACGAAGGTTGGAGAAGAGATCAAAGTTATGGGATGTAAGGAGTTTCAGAAATATATTTTGATAAATATTTTCCTCGTACTATCTGACATAAAATTGAAATTAAATTATTTAACATTAAGAAAAAATATAATTAATATATCAAGAAATAAATGGAAAACTTTATAAGACTTACACTATAGAGACCCAATATTGAAGTACATGGACATTAAATTTCTTTTTCGTAATTCTTAATACATGACACAAACAAACTCCTAAATATTGTATTAGTTAAGTGTCTTCGGAAACTCAGAACATAATCTTCTAACTTGGTGAAATATCTTCAACATATCCCATAAAGATCTTCCCCTTTTTTAATACATAAAACCTTTCTTTATATCTTGTGGAAGAGAAAACATAAAAAGGGTGAGCTCAAATGATCAGTAAGGGTAAACATTAAGAACATAAAACAAACCATAAACATTTGAACTTAAAAACATGAACATAAAGTTGAAACATCAAAATCTTGAGTCATGATATAAATCCTAGAAGCACGTAAGCTGTAGATCATAAAGGAACATTAACCATGATAGAATAGAATTGGAGTAAAACATGTAATTATGGAAAAATAATAAGCACATAATATGATTTCCATAGTATCCAAGGCATTTCTGCCAAGACCATCATAGTGGACAAAGTCCATTACAGAACCGGGTTTACTTGTCGTTCCAGCCATGTATTACTGAACAATATTTACTTTCTGTTCTAGTCATGTGTGTCTCATGAGATATAAATATTTACCCAATGCATTGGAGGTAGATATAGTTTCCACCCACCTCATAATTAAATCATTATTACATGGGTCACAAAATATAAATCATTCATCATAGAATAACCCAAAAATAAAATGGGTTTCTTACACATCATTTCATTATAACATAATCCATATAAGATAAATGGACTTCATAAAAAAATATCATAATAATCTCAATCAAATAAATTTAATAATAGGGATAGAAACATAACCCTATATCATCTTATATGGAAAATATTTTTTAGTTAACACTTGAACTTAGTTCTTGAGGAAAATATCATTTCTTCTACAAAAACGTTTTCTTTTCTCAAAATGTCACGCAATTTTAAAAGAAAATAATTTAGTTTTAAATAAACATGAAATAATGTATAAGAAGCTTCATGAAAATAATGCATCATGAAACTGTAAAAATTCATTCATTCTGTATAAGTTAAATAAAAATATTATCCTTGTACTTTTGCAGGAAAATTCAAAAAAATACCTCGTATAGTAAATAAACGAAAGATTCCTTCCATACCATGAAGTAAAAGTAAAAAATGTGTAAAAATGACTTTAAACATTCATAGAAAAATAGAAAAAAATTATTAATTTTTTTTAGAAAATATTGATGATAAACACACCCCCTGTAAATACTTACATATAAACAATCTCAGATAAAAATGACATTGGAAAATTATCCCTTACCTTAGGTCTGATTTCTTTCGTATGTTTCTAAAACTTCTGTATTGTGGTTTTAAAAAAAAATTCATAAAAACCTTATTAATTAGATTAGAAGTCATCAAATAATCCCTAATAAGTCGATTTAATCCATATAATTCTTGGATGGCAACAAAATGTTTAAATAAAATTTATTTTAATATTTATAAATTCATTTATTTGAATGTTTCATTAATGAGATAATCCCAAAGTCATAATTGTAACATAAATAAATATATTTTTCTAATGTCTAAAAATTATAAATAAAAGACCATGATGTAGGAAATATTTTTATTGTTATAATGAATATTTATAGATATAGTGATCAGTTACATAACCCTATATTAAAATCAATTTAGTAAAAGATATATGTTTAGGTTATAATTATCTTTAATTTAAATTAATTATTATAAAATGTCATTTTTACATCCAAGTGAATCCATGGGGTCCCAAAATCAACCACAGGATGACCATGGTTGGAAATACATCATCCAATAGGATTATTACATGTGTTATGGTTGTTTAATATTATTATAATATTATTTTAACCCTTATTTTCCAAATTTACCCATTAACCATGGTTAATCAAATAATTACTGAAGTTACAGTTCATAATGTCTAACAATTAAAGGTACCTATTTAAAAAAATTTAACCTTTTAATTACAAATATGGAATCCATTTTTCCAAATTCAAATCATTGAAGTTTTTGTAATTAATTTAAAATTAAATCTCATTGTCAAAACCAAAGAGCGGGTTTTTATGAAATAATAACTACCAAAAGATTGACATGTGTTTATGTCCAATTTAAAATTAAAACAACTTACAATGATAAAAATCTGATTAAATAATAAAAATATAACCCAATTACACTTTAAACCCAATTAAAAAGATAATCTAACTATATTAATAAATTATATTAAAAGTCAGTTTCGAGTTAAAATGCAGTATTTTTCATTATACATTAAAATTTAGATTTTATTATAAAAATACCAAAAACTCAAAAAAAAAAGTAAATTTTTATGTCCCAATTGCAAATAAGAAGATTATTTTGTCAAATTTATCTTATTAAAGTGTCAAAAACTAGATTTAAAATGCGTGTGTCATCAAAAGGTGGTAAAAGTGCATTTTTGAAAAATACTTCTTTTATCTGAAAAATGATTTCATTCTTATATCATGTTCTAGAAAATGTGTAAGATGAATGATAATATTATATAGAATTAAGAATTTAGTTAATACTATTCATAATAGCTAGTTTATATCCCAATAAATAATAATATAATATATCATTGTTTAGTGAAACTCGGTATCTCGTACAATGAAAGCTATCGAGGAAGGTTTCTCTTGCATGTAACACAATAAAATTTAGTGTTTCATGTAGTGAAACCTTCCTTTGGTGTTTCGTATAACTTAATAAAAACTTAGTTTATTTTTACATTGAACAAAATCTATACTTACTGTTGAATTATATCAAAATAACTTGAAATCGTGTGCAACAAAAACCTGGAATAATGTTGCGTATACTACAAGATAATACAGTGTTGTGTTTAGCGCAATCTAATCTTGGTGTAGTGTAGAACACAAGACATAAAAAAACTAAAAAAATATATATCTCATAAATTCTCAGGGTGTTACTTTCTACCCCCCTTAAAATGAATTTCGCCCTCGAAATTCATCGGGGTTAGAAATGGTTTTCTACTTGATTGTTTCCTTCATGAAAACCCACATTGTAAAAAGGGATACTAAAACTTAATTTGAAAAAGCAAAGTTAGAAACATAACGGTTACCCAAATTAACTCAACATTGGGTTTTATTATAGGAGAACATAGAGGGTAAATGAAAACATGGATATGGAAGAGAAATCTAACAATCAAGTTCGGATAGATAGTGATTGAGAATAAGTTTTGGAAAAAGTTAACTACCAGAAATCCATAAATCTGCGATGATTTAAGGGACTATCTGGTTCATCAAATATAAAGGTACTAGGATAACCTTTTTGGTTTCAAGATATTCTTCCTAAAGTTGATGGTTTTTTTTCACGAGAATAAATAATTTCTTAATTATAATAAAATCTCATCGCTAATCACTCCCTGAAAAATTTCCACTTCATCTTTTATATAAAAAAATGAAGTCAAATTTTTCATTCTTGAAGTGTTGGCATATCATGCGATATAATGATAGGTCATTCAATCTATCTCTATCACAAAAATATTAGCACAAGTTATAAAATATACATAAGTCTATCTATAGTGATATTAAACGTATATGGTTCCAAAAATGGACTTATACTTCATCTATCATAATGCTTAAATAAAATAAAACCAATTTAAACTAACGAGGGACTTCTCGTAGGCCATTGGTAGGCGATAAAGGCAAGTCACACTTTAGTTGTGTTTCTGATTCCCACAACCTTGTCCGACGCAGCGGGTTGTCTCCCGTCCTACATGTTGTCCTTTTTATAAAACTATACTGTTATAACATTCTAAAAATAATTAAAAAATAGCCTTAAACAATACTATCTGATGTCCAAATTAATCCATTCTAACCTTTAGGCTTATCCAAAATAATTCTGTCCAAACTCACAGTACAAAAAAAAACATTTACCAGAAATTTCATATAACAAGCATGTGAATACCATACTTTATCCCCCATATATCATAAGATATATCTTATTGGTCACATTCCACACATTTTAATTAATTCATCATTCATTCTCTTAAGTCATGGTAATAACCTAAATTACCATATATCCCTATTGAAAACATGCATGTTTCCTTATTCCAAAACTTATTGGATATATTCTTTACGTCCAAATTTTTTTATACATCATGAATGATATCATAACCCTCTTTTCAACAACACCATAATTATTTCCCATGAAACTAGCATCATCCAATTCACTTATTCAAATCCAACATATCATTATCCGAACCTCATTATCTAAACATACTAGACATATTAAGGGTTATCTTTCCATTAATAATGTATTCTACAAGTATATCACTATACACTTAAATCACTTTTTGGATCCTTATAAATATTCTACATATCCTTTTCAATCCTTAATGAAACACTTATACTAAAAACACTAATATATTTCATGATTTATAAAACATAATCTTGGATTTTTGAAGCATATACACCTCAATCATCCAACTTTATTCTTAAACAATTACTAAGGATCCATCAGCTTCATTTTTCCTATAATATTAATCATGTATTAAGGTTTCTCAACCTTAGGATTCTTAGTTTTAATGTAAACAATACTAGAAGAACATAACATACCTTTCACATGTCATTTAAAATATCTTTATCCTTAGTAGTATGACCAATACTCATACCATATTCATTCTCATAATGATATTTCCACTTAGGAAATTGACCTTCATAATTCCAATAATTTCAACATCTGAAACATTCACTGGTTAACTATGCTCTATGTAGTTCTAGCTATTGACTAAGATCAGAAATCAAAGTGTGATAAATACATATCAGATATTAGAAACACATAAGTAAGGTAAATTACTTATAATATTTCAATCTATGATATATTCGGTTTAACCCTAGGTTAGTCATGATTATCACAAAAACCCTAGGATTGTTCCCTATACTTGACTTATCCTTAGGACATCCCTAGACATATCCTTAGAAATATCTTTAGGGATATCACTAAAGTTTTCGCATCCTAGTTTACAAAAGTTGACTAAACCTTGGCTATGATACCAACTATAGAGACCCAAGCTTGATGTAAAAGGATATTAAATTTCTTTTGTGGAATACTTAATGGATGACACAAACAAACTCCCAAAGATCATATTAGTTTAGTGTCTTTGGAAACTCGGAACATATTATTCTAACTTGGTGAAAAATATTCAACATCTCCCATAAAGATATTCCCCTATTTTATTCCTATCTAAAACCTTTCTTTATATCCTGGGGAAAAGAAAACATAAAGAGGTTGATCTTAAATTCTTATTAAGGGTAAACATGGAGAGCATGAAGCAAACCAAAAACATTTGAATATAAAAACGTGGACATAAATATTAAACATCAAAATATTGAGTAATGAAATAAATTTTGGAAGTACATAAGGCATAAACCAATAAAGTAACATTAACCATGATATAATAACATTGGAATAAAACATGTAATTATGGAAAACTAATAAGAACATAATATTATTTCCATATTAGCCAAGGCATTGTTGCAGAGACAATCATAGTAGACAATGTTCATTACTAAATCAGGTTTACCTATCGTTCCAACCATGTATTACTAAACATGATTTAATTTTCATTACAGTCATGTTTATCTCATGAGATATAAATATTTACCCCATGCATTGAAGGGAGGTATAGTTCTCACCTATCTCATAATGAAATCATTCTTACATGGGCCAAAAAACATAAATCATTCATCATAGCATAACTGAAAAATAAAATGGGTTTCTTAAACATCATTTCATCATAATATAATCTATATAAGATAAATGGACATAATAAAAATAATCCCATCATAAACTCAGTCAAATAAATTTAATAATAGGGAATGAAACATAACTATATGTCATCTTATATGAAAAATAATTATGATAAAGCAGCTGAACATAGTTCTAGAGAAAAATATCATTTCTTCTTCAATAACATTTTTTTTCTCAAAATGCCAAAAAAATTTAAAAGAAAAGAATTTAGTTGAAAATAAACTTGAAATAATGTAGAGGAAGCTCCTTGGAAGTAAGGTGTCATGAAACCGTAAAAATCTATTCATTCCATATAATTTAAACAAAAACATTATCCTTGTACTTTTTTCGGAAAAGTCAAAAAAAGTACCTCATATGGTAAAAAAAAATATTCCTTATATACCATGTAGTAAAAGTAAAAAATGGGTAAAAATGATTTTAAACATACATATAAAAATAGAAAACATTTTATGAAAACATTTGTAGAAAACATGGATGATAAATACACCCCAAATAAATACTTACGTATAAACAATCCCGGATAAAAATGAGATTGAAAAATTATCCCTTACCTTAAGTCGGATTTCTTATGTATGTGTCTAAAACTCTTGTATAGTGGTTTTAAACATATTATTTAATTGTAACAAAACTATAAAAATATTTATGATATCTTATAGGATTCACTTACGACTTTATATTACCTGTTCATTTGTCAATTCCACGTTAAACCAACGTTTGGGTAATAATCGTTTTAATTATCGTACATGTTTTGAATTGTTATTCTCAGTATTATTAATAATATCATTATTTAATTACTTATAGAATTTAAAAAATTATTTCTGTATTATATATATTCATTATATATATATATATAATAGATAGATAAATAAAATGGAAAACACCGTTCATGGAGACGGTAGGTCGTACGTACGCATGAACGCTGTTTTTGTTTCCTTATTAACTTGAATGGAAGTAATTAAATGAAATATATATATATATACATAAATCCGGTATAATTATTATTTCATATATTTAATGATTATTAATTATATATACATTATAATCATTCTTGAATGGTTATCGTGGAGAATGAATCTTATCGTGTCGTGGAGATGGTAAGTTGTATGTATACACGAGCGATGATATCGTTCCCATAATTCTTGAAGGGTATTGAATTGGATGGTTTATAATATCTCAGAATTAGTTTCATGTTATAATAATCATATATAGTTATTATTTCCACCAGTATACCCATCCAAGTAAGGTGGTGTTGAAAAACAAATTACTTCACGATGTGGAGACGGTAAGTCATACATACGCACACACGATGATTTCATTTTTTGTAGGATGTATACAAGGTAAAATAGGGTTGTTTCATATTTATAAAAACAAATAATTATATGAGTGATACTTATTTTATTACTTCATAATGAAAAAACTAAATAAGAGGAATTAGAAGAAGAATGAAATTTGAAAGGATTTGTAGAAGAAATTACCTCTTCCTCGACGTGCCTCTATTAAATTTCCTATTAGGGTACTAAAGTGGGTATTTTGGGAATACCAGAACCTATAAAATGTAACTAAGGAATATGATAAGAGAAATGGGTAGGGTTTTTCCAATAGCGAAGGCTCAAAATGGAGTGAAGAGGAGTGGGAGGAGGTGCCCTTTTATAAGAGAGAAGAGGGGTGTTTTACGAAACTCTCAAAATATTAATTTATTATAAATTAAATTTAGATTAAAAATGGTCCAAAACGTATTTAATTATAATATAAGATTATTTTGGTTCTAATAATCACTATAAAATAATTTTTAGAAAATATTTGAATATATTTTTATTTTTATTGTTTTTGTTTAACCCTTATTTTACTCTTTTTAATATTACCATGATATCATGTTATTTACACATTGTGGGTTAATGTAATTACCATATAATGTCAAAAAACCCAAAAAAAATTTATTTATAAAATATTTGGACTTATATAAACCATTCAGATGAATATTAGATTTTTAGGAATTTAATATCATTTAATAAACAATTTTATGTTTTAAGTTTTGAATTATGTCAATTTTGGATATTATTCATACTTGACTTTTTTTTAAATCATAAAACCCTTATTACTTAAATAAAAAGAAATTAAATCATCCCTAATATGTCAGTTTCATCCATAAAATTCTTATATGGAATCAAAATGTTCAAATTAAATTTATTTTAATATTTATAAATTCATTTATTTGAATCATTCATTAATGGGGTAATCACTACATCATAATTGTGTCATAAATAAATATATTTATCTAATGCATAAAAATTATAAATAAAATACCATGATATATGAATTATTTTTATATTTATAATGACTATTAATAGACAAATATATCAATTACATATACCTATATTAAAATTGATTTAGTAAAAGATATTTGTTTAGATTATAGTTATATTTACTTTAAATTAATTCATATAAAATGTCATTTTCACATCCAAGTGAATCCATGAGGTCCCAAAATAGACCCAAGGATGCCCATTATCATAAATAACTCATCCAATAGGATTATTACATGTGTTCGGGTAGTTTAATATTATTATAATATTATTTTTTACCCTTATTTACCAGATTTACCCTTTAACAATGGTAAATAAAATAATTACTAAAGATACTATTCATAATGTCTAAAAATAAAAGGTACTTATTTATACAATTTGAACCTTCTAATTCCGAATATTTAATCCATTTTTCAAATTCAAAACATAGAAGTTTTAGTAATTAATTTAAAATTAATTCTCATTGTCAAAACCAAAGAGCGGGTTTTTAAGAAGTAATAACTATCAAAAGATTGACATGTGTTTATTTCCAATTTAAAATTAAAATTACTTCTAATGACCAAAATTGGATTAAATCATAAAAATATAATCCAATTACACTTTAAAACCAATTAAAAAGGTAATCTAACTATATAAATTAGATAAAAAGGCAGTTTCGAGTTAAAATGCAGTATTTTTCACTATTAATTAAAATTTTAATTTTATTAGAAAATACCAAAAATTCAAAAAAAGTAAATTTTTATGTTATGATTATAAATAAGAAGTTTATTTTGTCAAATTTAACTTATAAAAGTGTCCAAAAATATTTTTAAAATGGGTGTTCCATCAAAAGTCTGTAAAAATTCAATTTTGAAAAATACTTCTTTTATCTGAAAAAATTATTTTGTTCTCATATCATGATATAGAAAATGTGTAATATGAATTCTAATGTTATATAAAATTCAAAAAAATTACCACTACTTGTAACAACTAGTTTATATCCCATTAAATAATAATATAATATATCGTTGTTTAGTGAAATTCTGTATTGCGTACAATGTAAGCTATTGAGGAAGGTTTCTCTTGTGTGTAACCCAATCTAAGTCAGTGTTGCATGTATTGAAAGCTTCCTTTGGTGTTTCATATAACAAAATCCAAACTAAGTTCATATTTACATTGAACAAAATATGTACTCGGTGTTGAATTCTATCAAAAAACATGAAATTGTGTGCAATACAAGCCAAGAATAGTGTTGTGTATACTACAACATAATATGGTGTTGCGTGTAGTGAAATATAATCTTGGTATAATGTAAAACACAATAAATAAAAAAAATTAAAAAGTATATGTATATATCTCATAAAATATCGAAGTGTTATATGCATGATATTCATCCGACTTTGTCGTGACCCCCGAATGCAAGGTTGACCGCTTCTTTTGTGGGATAAAACCTCGTCTATAAAAATACCTTATGATCCAGGACTTTGATATTTATGGGGAAATTGTATGATGTTCCCTCAAAGTGGAAATAGATATTGGTGAATCTCAAGGGTATCACAAGGATAAGAAGAGAAGAGAAACATTTAATTCTAGTTGTCTGATGAAAAAACCTAATGTTACAAATAAATTTCAATGTCCCACTTTTCAATGTTGTGGAATTAAGCACACTAGAAATTTAATAATGGGGAAAAAGAAATTATTTTGGTGTATAAATGAAGGAAACATTTCTAGTAATGGCTGATGGGAGCAACCCACCAATGTGATGGTGGAAAAGAATGATCCAATCAATCCACGGTGCATTATTCATGGCTTCAACTTCAAGGAACCATGGAAATTTTAAACCAATGTACTAATACATGAGTATTTTGAGACAACCAACAACCTTGAAGGTAGAAAGGGTGACAATTATCCATCAAAACCGTTGTGGTGTATCCTAACAATAAAGTGGTGAAAATTATACTAGTTATTCATTCAATAATAGAAAGTGAAATTTTTTATTATGGTTCTAGGAATTCCTTAATATAATTAAAGCTTAGTAGAACTATTCAAACACAACTACAAATAATTGAAGTATAGTTTTTGGTTAATATAGAAAATGTGAAAATTATTTTATACCAAGTATATAACTCCTCTCTTACCAAAATTTTTGGAATAAACTTCCCAGTGAACCTTGTGATACTCACTTTGGTGGAATTTGATGTAATTATGAGTATGAATTGGATTTACCTATATATAACTAACATAAATTTCCATGAGAAGGAAATCACTATCCAAATTATGAATTTCCCCAAATTATATACAAGTGTAAGGATTGGGAAGAATCTTATTTAGTACCAACATCTCAAGAATGGATATTATTACCCTATGAGCAAGCATATATAGCTCAAATGATTGATTCTAAGGAAAGGATCATCCATGAAGACATTCCCATTATGAGGGAATACGCTGAAGTGTTTCCAGAAGAATTACCTAGCCTTCCTCAAAATTTAGAGGTTTAATTTTCAATCAAACTTATACACGGGGCATTACAATTATCTAAGAAATAGTATAAAATATCTGTTGTGGAACATGAGGAGATGAAGAAATAATTATATTAGAATTTGGATAAATGGTTCATACGCCCATGTGCTTCATCATGGGGTGCACTAGTCACATTTATGAAGAAGAAGTATGGGTTAATGAGCCTTTTCATTGACTATCACGACTTAAATAAGATCATAATAAAGAACAAGAATCATCTCCCATGGATTGATAACATTTTTGATCAGCTACAAGGAGAACAATACTTCTCCATGGTGGATCAATGTTATGGATATTACCAAGTTAGGGTGAAGGAGGGATAAAACCCCAAGACTAATTTTCATACATGGTACGAGCACTATGACTTCATAGTAATTCCTTATTGACTTGCTAGTTATCCACTAATATCTATTCAATTGATGAATAGGATGTTTAGATATTACCTTTAAAAAATTTCGGTCATCCATATAGATGATATTCTAATGTACTAAAAAAGTATAGAGGATCATGAGGAGCATCTAATCACTGTGATAAAGACTATATGAAAGAATAATATTTATGTTGAGTATAGAAAATGTGAGTTCCTGATGAAGGAGATATCATTATTAGGAAATATCATCACATGAAATGGGGTTTCTATGGACTCTTTAAAGGAAAAATCAACTGAAGGATGGTTGATCCCAATATCTATGAATGATATCTATAGTTTCCTTAGATTAGATGGGTACTATTATCGATTTTTTAGAAATTTCATGTGATTGTCAAACCCTATAACCATGATAACTCAAATGGGGCTAAAGTTTTCTTTCAATGATGAATGTGAAGAGAGCTTCTGGGATTTGAAAAAGAGGCTTATCACTGCACTTGTATTCACACTAACCACATGAGGAGAACATTTCATGGTATTCAATAATTCATAGAATAAGGTATTGGGATATGTGTTAATGAAAAATGAAAAAGTGATAGCTTATACTTCAAGTCAGTTCAATGTTCACGAACAGAAATACCCAACACATGATCTAGAGTTGGTTGTAGTGATATTCTTTTTGAAAATATGTGGCATTGTCTATTTGGGGATAAGTGTGAAATATATAAGGATAAAAAATCCTCAAGTTTTTATTCAAACCTAAAGAGCTAAAATGTGCCAATGAAGATTTCATAACTAATCAAGGTATGTGACCACTCAAATCACTACTATCTTGGGAAAGTGAATAAAGTGGCAGATACTCCAGGTAAAAAAGGATCCTTTATTCTTTCATCTATGAGAAATGAACTACTGCAAATATGGCCTTTATTAGTACTAGAAAAGATCATTAACAGTGCTAGAAAAGCATTGTTAATCGTGGAAAAGATAAAGGGGGTTCCTTTTATCAGCGCATAGAAAAGCACTAATAAAGTCCCCTTTTATCAGCACTAAAAAAAGTGCGAATAAAAACATACTTTATCAGTGATTTTTTAGCACTGATAAAAGACACCTTTTATCAGCACTTTTTTTAAGCGCTAATAAAAGCAAAAAATTTAAAAAGAGTTAAAAAGAATATATAATGCAGGGAGATTTTATCAGTGCTTGACCCCCAATTTTATCAGTGCTAGGCGGAGCCCCCTCCCTCTCACTGCATGCTGCACTTTTCCGTACGACCCCTCCCACTTGCACGTGCACCCCTGATTCCACCAGAACTCGAACCTGAGACCTCCCCCCTCACGCTCCTGCACCTTTACCACTAATCCATTTAGTTTTTTCTCCATTTAATGATATATCTATTTATATATATATATAGTTATATTTATTCATATAATAATATAGATTAATATTAATATAAATATATTTAGTTATATTAATACATATATATTTATTTATATATTAATATATATATATATATATTTATATTAATATATTTTTATAAGATTAGTTTTAAATACATATATAAAATATGTTTTTTATGTGTTTTTATAAATAAATGAATAAATAAATAAATACATACATATATACAACACACACATAGAGATACACACAAACTCACACACACACACACACACATGTGTGTGTGTGTGTATATATATATACATGAATAAATACATATATATATGTATTTGGATATCCGTAGAATGTTAAAACAACATTAACTTCTAATCCAGAAGTCTTTTTCAACTCCAAAACCAGTCAAATCAAAGAAAATTAAACAATATTTGATATGATATGTGATATAGTCGTAGAGGACATCCGGATTAGAAGTTGTATCTATTTTAATGTTAAAAATTGGGGTTTCCTAACTAGAAACTCAGTTTTGGAGGCCTTAAAGGTCTTTTTTGGCCATGAAAAATGTGACAGGGCATTCCCTTAAATCACTAGCTTATAGATCTCATCACAGGATTTGATTTGATATATTGTAGCAATCAAACAGACACCCAGATCAAAATTTACGGCCGTTTGATGTTTGAGTTACATTTTCAACTTATTTTAGTTTTTTTATTTATTTTTTTTATTTTTTTTGTCTTCAAATTGTTATTAAATGATTATTAGTCGATGATAATTTGGAAATTATTAATTAAAAAAAATGTTTAAAATATTTTAATGCCATTTTCCCTATACTTATTATATATTAAATGTAATATTCTATTTATAATTATCTAAAACATATTTAAAAATATATATATATTATTTATATAAATATAAATATACTTATATATTAATATATTAATTTTCATGATTTTTTTTGAAATATACACTTTATCAGTGTTAGGAAAAAGCACTCATAAATCACCCCTATCTGCAGTACTAAAAAAAGCGCTGATAAAGGGGTCCCCTTTAACAGTGCTAAAAAAGTGCTAATAAAAGGGTGGCCTTTATCAGCGCTAAAAAAAGAGTTGATAAAGAGTCACTTTTAATAGCCCTTTTTTTAGCGTTATTAAAAGCTCCCTTTATCAGCAATTTTTTTAGCACTGTTAAAGGGTAGCGCTGTGGAAACCCAGTTTTGTGGTAGTGCTAGTAGAGATCTAATCTTATTTTATTTGAAAATGATGGACATTTGTATCATAAATTAAGGAAAATCATCAATCATTTGACAAATGATTTCTCAATCATCCCTTATGAAGAGGATAAAATATGCTCAAATAGATGATGTGAGAACTTAGAAAAAAGTGGAATCTATGAGAAAAGGTAAATAATCATATTTGAATGTTAATGAAGGGGGAATTGTAAGGTTTGGGTCATTAATATGTGTACCATCAAATCCTGAGTTAAGAAAGGAGTTGTTGGTTGATGCAAGTAGTTTTACTTTCTCTATCCATCCAAGAAGCAAAACAATGTATTGAGATATCTGATAGAACTATTGGTGGGACAATATTAACAAATAGATCATGGAATATTCATTAATATATCTTGTATGTGATCATGTAATGTCAAAAAGAAAAAACATACAAGGGGATGATGAAATCATTACCCATACCTATATGGAAATGGGAGAACATCACCATAGAATTTATCATGGTCATCCGTAGACATCAATAAAAATAAATGCTTTCTGAATTTTGGTTAATCATCTTTCAAAGACTGAAAAATTCATTGTTATTTGATTGGACTTCTCAATAGATCAACTTGAAAGGATATACATTAGAGAAGTAGTGAGCCTGCATATAACTCCACTATCAATTGTATGCTCAATTGAATTCAAAAGGGTATGGGATCAAAATATTCCTCTGGTCAAGTTCTCATACAATAATAGTTTCTATTCAAGAATCCAAATGGATACCTATAAAGACCTTTACAGGAAGAGGTGTATACACCTTTATGATGGTATGATGTTGGGAAATGAGAATTTTTAGGTCCTAAATTTTTTGAGGAAATTATGGAAAAGTTTAATACCATTCCTCATCTAATTCAGGATACTCAGATCGAGAGAAGAGACATGTTGACAATCATCGATTACACCTAGAGTATGATGTGGGAGACATGGTATTCCTCTGAATATCTCCATGCAATAAAGTGATGAGATTTGGGAATATGTGAAATCTCAAACCAAGATACATTGTTCCCTTTGAGATCCTTGACCACATTCAATCAATGGCATGTCGACTAGTACTCCTACCTAACCTATCTAAAGCGCATGATGTATTCCATGTATCCCTATTGAGGAATTACAAACCATACCCCTCACATGTACTCAATATAGAGGTGGTACCATTAGATAATGATCTTTTCTATCAATAGATGCTTTTGAAAATCTTATATCATAGAGACAAAGTTCTAAAAAATAAGACAATGAACCTCATCAAAGTGATGGGGAGAAACCAAATGTTTGAAGAAGTGACATGGGAACTAGAGGACACGATGAAAAAACATTTCTGTCATATATTTTAGTGTGGGAAATAGAAATTTTGAGGGTGAAATTTATAATGGGATAAGATTTTAATGACCCAAATGTTTATAAATAAAATTACCCTTATGATTTAATAAAATCTAATATTATGTAATATGGTTATAGAAAACACATGCACTTCATTGGTTTTATTAAATCCTTTCAAATTTAAATGACATTTATGCATCATTATTGTTAATAATATAGTCATTGAGCAGTGATCCTATGATTAGTAAAAAAATATAGTTTTAAGAAATCCTATTAATATTGACAAAGGAAGTAATGGCCTCAACCAGTATGATTGTACCATATGAAGCACATTTATCAGAGTATTCAAGTGATATAGCATCATGTATAATTTCCCTTTACCCAGACCTAGATGAGATATAACAACTTAATCATGAGAAAAAAAATTTGCAAGAGAAGTTCAATCTCATTGAGATCATGACCCAAACCATGTATGTTGAACCACCCCATTAAAGTCTCACCATCACACACCTTAACCTTCTTGATTTTTCAGTGCAATAAATGTATATGTATCAAGACCCTAATAGTATGAATATATATATATATATATTATAGAATAATGGATATATTTTCATCTCATTAGGTTTACATTATAAATGATTTTTATTTTTATAAAATAAAACAAAAACTATATTTTTAATATAAAAATTCAATTAAGAATTCTTTTTTATGTATTAATGGATTTTTAAAAAATAATAATATTTTGATAAAATATTATTATTAAATAATTTCAATTAAATATAAATGATTATTTAATTTTCACAAAGTAAAATGTAACATTAATAAGGGTTTAAAAACTATTATTATAAAAAAAACTCAATATTTCTCAACAAATATTGATTATTATTTTAAACGCGAATATAAACAAATTTATAATTTTTTTTGATAAAATTAATATTAATTTTAAAATCATAACATATAAATTATCCGATATGGAATTTTTCCTATTTTTTTAAGATAATCAAATTTTTGGGTAAAAATTAAATGTCACATGAATATACGGTGTGAATTATGAAATCATAATGACCCAAATGTGATTTAATTAATATTATAAAGATTATTAAAGACCATATATATGTTTTCCATTTAATATAATGTGATTTTATATTTATTTGAATAAATTTATAAAGCCTTTATGAATCCTCCAAATCTATTAATATATTTCAAGGTTTTAAAATCATTTCATTAACCGAAAAGGGTTTAATTTTATTAATTTTGGGCATTTTCATCTTAAAATATTGAAAACCATTTGCTGTTTTCAGAAACCTTCAGCAAAAACCATCAGAATGTTTTTAGTTCTGATAATTTTATTATATAGATTCGAAAACCTTTTTTTTGAGAAATGATAAAGAATTCCCCACTCATTTCCTATATAAACCAACCAAATCTCTTATTTTTCATCACTAAAAAAACATTAATAACATCATTACTCTATCCTCCCCTCTCTAGAGTCCTCCCAAGGTTCCCCCATGACGTCATTAAGCTCCTCTGAATCATTTGGAATCACACTCGCATGGTAAGGTTTCTTTTCTTTCCTCTCTTTATTCAATTTCTTCATTATTTTACACATTATATTTTCAATTCCTAATATTGGGATATTTTTTTTCATGTACCTAGTACTACCTGTTTATGTAAAAAATTAAAAGGTACCCATTTCTCTCTCATCAACCCATTGTATAAGTCTTTAAGAGACGTTGTTATACTTCAAAAATTTCACCACAATTTTCCATGCCAAAACAATTGTGTAGTGAATAACATATCAATTTTATATAAAGTGTTTTCACCTTTATAAGCTTATACTTATTTCATTGGGTGCTTACATGAATTTATTTTACACTATTTTATCTTGGAAATGAATTTAATGATAAATGATTCCATATTTTATGATCTATGTGGCACACATAATCATAAGAATGAGATGAAAGTGGCCAGTAGGCCCAAAATTATATAAAACTATAATTAATTGAGAAATGTTATTGTATCGTGAGATGTCATGAAATGTATTAGGGAGTCAACTTAATCGATCTTGATACTTTTTACATCATGGTTTCTTGGGTAGTTATACTTGACCTATGTCTAAAATGCAGTTTTTAAGTTGTTACCACATTTCTCATGTTTCCTTTATTTTATCATACTATATCTTGTCTCATTGTTCATGTTTATGATTCTCACCCCTTTTATGCCTCATTGATATGCCTATTTTCTATCATGTATTACTTTCTTCATGTTATTCCATTTTTATTCTCTTACTGGGATTTATAGCTCAACCATTTCTTATGTGTGTCCCCAAGTTATCCCATGCATTGTTATGTGTCAATGAATAATATGATATTGATAATAAATATTCAAATAATAGTGATTTATTTCCTATTTTATGTTGTTAGGAAATGTACCTAGTTACCATGGACACTTTAGTTATCGATCTTCTAGGTTGTGTTAAGTGTAATATTATTTAATAAATCATGTATTGATATGAAATAATGAGTAGTTATTACATACATTTAGTTTTCTCATTAGTCACAATGTTGGTCATTAGAAGGAATAATAAGGAATATATCCTATCATGTGGTTGGCATTGAGGTATCAACCTACAATGAAGATAATTGGTCTAATTGGGGATGTAGATTACAATTTATTAAATTTAATTTAAATAATGTGAATTTAAGAGGTAATGTATAGTTAAGACGACATTTGGTATAAATAAACAATTCATACAGGGAGATAATTTTAGGGAAAATTCTTATACCACCAAACTTATGCCTATTATAGATGGATTATCTAATATCATCCCTTAGTTTGGCCTAAATTGGGGGAAAATTGATGATTAGACAAATACCTTGAAAATAGGGAATTTTAGCTCACACAAAAATATCACTAAATAGGAATATATAAACCATGAATGGAAGGAATTTAATTGAAGTAAATATAGAGATGAATCTAATGAGAAAAACTATTTCCTGATCAGAGTCCAGATAAAAGTAAAATATCAAATCCTAGGAGAATAGGCTTGATAGATTTGAATGGATGGAGGGATACTATGTGTGGAATAAGAAATAAAAATAGGGGGAGTTTATAAGAATGTATGGGTAAAATCATAAATTCTCCCTTTAAAATAATCACATGGGTTGGCCACATGATTGGCCAAACCGTGCACCAAACATGCACCATGTACTATCCCAATACATTCCTCACATGGGCAAGGCACACTGATTGACTGACCATACACATACCACACAAAATACCTCTTCAATAATGCCTTTAGAACTTGCACAACCATGGCCCATTGGATTCATGGTTAGTGGAAACCATGCATCCCTTTAATTTTTACTAATGAACCCTACATAGGTTACGAAAACCATGTCAACTAAGCTTCATGTTTTATATTAACCATGAGACCCACTTATACCCTTAAAAACATAAAGATCCGAGCTCTGAACAAGACCCCAACACCCTCGTGTTGTCTATAACCTCAATATACATTACCAAAAGTATTAAAATAAATAATTAAGATAAAAGAATGAAAATCCATACCCCCCAAAAAATTAAGATCTTAACGTCTTCCCCCTAAAAGAATATTATCCAAGAGTTGACCATACAAGGGTGGTAAATCATTGTTTGAGAATAAATCTAGCCACTAAGGATGTACATTATCCTCTCTCTCTCTCCCACATATTGTCCTGTACATGGTCGTGCTTCCACAAAACCTGTACTAGAAGGGAAAACCTACTTAATAGAGACTTCATACATTGATCTATGATACAAATAATATAATACTTAAAATAATCATTGACCTCTAATTCAACATGATCAAGGCCAAATGTATAGGACATTTTGTTATAATATAGTTGTAGTTTTGATATATGGAAGGATTTTTTTCATGGCTCAATAACTCTAAGGAAGATCTATCTGAAAGGAAACCGACCCTACTCATTCCAATATCTCAAAATATCCAACAAACCTAGGAGTCATGTTCCCTTGCCTCTATATATGACTATGTCCCAATATGGGGAAACATGCAAGAAAAGGCAATCCCGAACCTCAAAATTTAGGGTTCATCATCTATGAAAAGCATAAGATTTATTTATAAACTATATAGTAATCATACACTTCTTGATATAATGAATATACTCCAATTTCTCCTTGATGATATGAGGTATTAGTAGTACTACACCCCCTTCCTCTAACCAACATAGATGTGATTGGAAAGACCTACTGTATAAGGCCTCATAAGGATCTATATGTATGGTTTCCTGATAACAAATATTTTAAGAAATCTAAATAAGAGGTATATGTTTCTTCTAAGAACCACTTAAATCATGTATACATGATCGAAGCATGTAATATTGTTCATGTGTTGTCAATTCAAATTCGACGTTGGTCTATGGGGGTAAGATGTACTCAGAAGTACCTATGTACTCAGTGCTTTCTGCAACCCCTACCAAAATTGTGACATGAAAAGAGCTTCCCTATCAGAAACAATAGAACAAGGGACCCCATGTAGGAGTATAATCTCATGGAAAAAAAATTTACATTTCTCATCCCCTGATAAGGTCTCCTGGATAGGAAAGAAGTGGGATACCTTCATCAGCATTCCCATGACTACCAAAACAATTTTACTACCCTGAGATGACCTTGGTAAACCACTCACAAAATCTATCTCGACATAATTCCATTTTCATTATAGGACCTGTAACAGTTGTAACAAGACGGAAGGTGGTTGGTGATCCACCATCAAACAATGACTGGAAAAACACATTGTGATAAAACCTATTGTTTGACGTTTCATTCCAGTCCACCAATACTTGAGGATCATGTCATGATACATCTTGGAAATACTTGGATAAACTTCACACTATTAAAATTTGGATTCTCACATCAGTTCCTCTCTCATGTCTGAAGTCATCCAGATATTCCCATGTATATGTAGGATGTTGTATCCCTCAGTAGACCAATCTGATAGTGGGTCAATACCTAAAATACTCTCCCTTAGGACCAAGCCTTTGGGATATGGGAACTACCTCTTATTCTCTCTCTCCATAAGTGATGAGGCTACTACCATTTCCATAAGTAAAGGACACTTGTAACTCTCTGGAACCTCTAGATGTATCTTAGAAAGAAGGGCCAGTAACCTCTATTATTTACTTTCTTTATGGATATCTTTTTTCCAATTCTTTTGACTCAGAGAATTTCCAACTACATTAACCTTCATGAACATATATGAAATCTCATATTTGAGAAATAAAGGAATTAGAACCATATCCACTATCTGAGGTTCAAGTCATGCCATGTGAAAATATACTTGAGGGATTTTTGGTTCGTATACACCACAGAGTAGTCTCCTAGGAAATAGTGTTTCTAACTATGTAAGTCAGGGACAACTGTTTCTTGCTTTAGATAATGTGTTAGGTTTTTACGCTCAAGAGGCCTCAAAATATAATATTCTTATGCAATAATTTGATCCTACCATATAATTACTCCTCCAAGTCCAATTCCTTATACACCACAAAACATATTCTAGCCTTTTCCAAGACTAGGTAAGACCAATATTGGGGATAAGTCAGTCTTACCTTAAACTTCTAAAAATCATTCTCACAGGTTTCAAACCAAATTAACTTCACACCCTTCTTGGTCAAGCTCATAAGCAGTTCTGCAAATATGAGAAAGGATGTATAAAATTATTTCAAATTTCAGTTATCCCAAAGAAACTATATATTACAAACACAATCTTGGGATGGTCCTAGGAATCTACATCCATCAATTTTTATCAAAAAATTAATACTCCAAGTTCGGATATAATATGACCCATGATGTGAACCCTTTTTATGAAAAAAAGATATTTGGGGATTTTGGAATACAACATTTTCTATCTCAGTGTACTCAAAATGATATCATATTGTTTGGTATGATCGTTTTAAGCCTATGAGTACACCAATATGTCATCCACAAATTCCAAAATAATGGAATCTATTTATGGGTGGAAAAATCAATTCTTCACAACCTTGAAAATGGTGGGCGTGTTTGTAAGACAAAACAATATAACCATATAATCATAAAGACCATAACTTTTTTAAAATGATTTATGAGATATTTCCATTGGTACAAAATGTACCTAATGATATTCTAACCTCATATAGAGATTTTGGAACACTCTAACTCCTCATAGTTGGTCAAAAAGATCATCTATGTGAGGAAATGGATTTCATTTCTTAACCATAATATGGTTCGACTGTCGATAATTAATGAAAATACTATGGGTTATATCTTCCTTCTCGGTGAAAATCTTGGGTGAACCCCAAGGTGATGTACTAGGTCTGATAAAACACTATGTTTCAAAATCCTCTAATAGCCTCTTGTGATCCTAAATCCTAGTAAATTTCATCATGTGTGGAGGAATAGACAATATGGATACTCCTAGAATGGGATATATAGTAAATTATACCACTCTGTTGAGAGGTAGTCCCAAGAAATCCTTATTAAATACATCCCAAAAATGATCCACCACAAAAGAAAACTTTTCTAGAAAAACCCTCTTGTCCTACAAGTAAAGACTAGTGGTATGGGTTTTCACCCCATCCATTCCATGATGATCTAGTATAGTACAACCTACCATGAACTTCCATTCATCCTTATATACATAAATACTACCCTTGGGTGACATTAAAGACATGATTCTATGATAATAGTCAATGTGGGAATGATAGGGCACTAGATAGTCCATCATATATATGGTACCAAAACCCATCATCTCAAGGATAGAAATGTTGTACAAGAAATTATAACCTCCAACATCAAGAGGGAACTCCTTAAATTGGGGTACAATTTATTACCACACTCCCAAAAGTGTATAAAAGTTCATCACCCCATATAAGTATTTAATTTCAAGACCAAGAATTTCCACAGTTGGTATAGAAATAAAAGAGTGTGGGAAACTCTATCACTTAATAAAGAAACGATAGTCGAACTATTTGAGTAATACATTGTTATATAGATGAACCGATACTTTGATTCTCAAGAATCAGTTATACTATATGAAACTAGATTAATCTATGAACCTGAGATATAGGTAGACTACCTGGAGAAGGTCTGATCTACTCACATTGGAAATCAAATGTTTAGATGCCTAGGCTACAACCTCTTCCTTAGCCTAATTAGTTGGTGCTACTCCATCTCCCTGCCCAATATGGAGCACCTAATTTTTCTCCTAAACGTGGATCTAGAAAGGATTCATCCCACTATAAATGTATGGAATAGTCCAATAAATTCTCTAAAGATGGCCCATTTGGATGTAGGCACTATACACAGTTGATTTTATGTCACATTAAAGATTGATGTGGCCCAACCTCCCATACTGATGGAATAATATTGAACTTCCCGTGTAGATACTCTATCCATATCTTCCCTACTGATAACTCTTGTGATAATATTTTATGATTCTAGAGGATCCACTACTCTGTCTTGGTACAAATCCACCATGCCATGTACCATTGGCTTCCCTGAGATCACGTTCAGTGATAAGGGACTGATTTAAAATCTATAAGATGGTAGAAAGTCCAAGTACATTTACCTACAATCATAAGGAATACCTAAGACTACCCTCAAAGAATATCTCCCTAGAAAACTCATATCCATCTAGGGTTTTTTAAAAACTCTATATCTCAGTAAAGTGGGATGAATATTCCATGACAGACATGGTTCTCTACTCCAAGTTCAAGAATTCTCTAGCCTAATCAGCTCTCAGTGTCTCCAGGAAGAAAAAGGCATATAAACTAGAATAAAAATACCTCTATTTAATTCTTTAGTGCTAATCAGACTAATTTATAACATCCCACCAAATCTTGGTAAAATCATGAACCATATAAGTAGTGAGATTCACTCACCTCTTGGGTGGTGTATCAATATTCTTGAACATCAATAGCATAGCCTCCATCCATGACTCCACATCCAATGGACCACCATCCCTAAAAAACATAAGATAATTATAATTTTGAAACTCTCAGGTCAACTCATACATAGATGAATAAATTCACATAGTATCCTACATGGAATACACTTACTACAGCTAAACCTCTCATTGTTGGGACTAAATTCCAAATTCAGGTATAGAGGGAGGTTCCTCAACTGGAAATACATGAGGTATCACAAGTGAATCAGATCCCACCATCTATAGAGCATGGTATTCACCACCCTCCTAGAATATGACTCGAGGATGTCATGGTGTAATATATCTATAATACCCAACACATGCCACATAAAGGATATCAACGAAGTTCAGATCTCAAATGGAAATGAAATGAGAAAAGTGATCAATACCCAACGTACTATCCCAACTACCCACATCTAATGTTAGGGTGTTGTTAAGCATTAAAATTTTAATTTACATGGGTTCTAGTATATGGAGGTTCCATTTCATGTTAAGGAATAAAATGGTCCTTATGATACACTTGGATTCCCCATTTACTAGAGACCATATTATTCATGCTTTAGAATTTCTAATTAATATGTCCATAAATTTATATATGAAAAAGGTTATAATTAGATGTAATTCTATTCCCAAGTTATAAATTCTCATACTTTATATGATGCAATAGGAATTATATGTAAATTCAACTAGAATTATATATTATATCCCCAAAATATTACTAGTTAAAGATGATATATTGATTAGATGGATTACCCATCATATTCAATAGAGTACTAGAATTGTAAATTACAATCGAAGTCCATGTGATTATAGCTAAGTAACATTTCCACATGTGTAACTTCATTCACATAGCTTAAACATATAATAATTGGTCAGTAAAGGTGTCATCCTCAAGAAATGTGAAAAAAAACCACTCACATTGGGAAAGACACTTTAATAACATTTAATTTTATCCACATCATCAAGAGAAATTATTGGAAAAAAATATATACCAACCAAGGAAAAATCAACAATCATAGGAAATACAGGTAATGAAACTAATAAAATTAAACTATATGGCATGGAATATGCATGGAATGTGAATCTCTAGGTTCCTATAGTAATGAATTTAGAAAATATCCTCTCTATAATGGGCCAAGGTAAAATATCCATAAATCATAATAAACCTAAACAATAACGTGTGTCACCCAACAATGGAAGTATATCAATAGTAATAAAAAAAATTCATAACACTAATTATCTATTCCCTATAAATTTGGATTTTCTCCTATATATGAGTTAGTTAATCCTAGGAAAATACTTATTCCAAAACTTTGAAACATTATAATCTCCTTTTGACTATACAAAAATTATAATACAAAGAAAATATCCTCTAATACAACTTTGTGAAGTCCTAACCCATCTCACCCTATAACAGCAGCCCACCTAGTTAGCCACATGACCTCAAGCACACCTCTTTTTATTCCAGAGGCTAATGACTAGAGGTAAGGATCTAAGGTGGTATGATTGGAAGATGATACCATCATAATCAGAGTGTAGAAAAGTGGAAATCAATTCATAAATAAAAACATAGAAGTAATAATAGTGAATAAAGTAGTGGAACAAGTATAAACATCAATGAAATAAATAATTAAATCAAAATATGAAATCAGTACCATAAAAAAAATAATGTCATGTATTTACAATATGGATCAAGAATACAAGGTATTAGGTAGATAAAAAATTCTATACAAAATAGTAAAAAGACCAAAAAATATCCAAGAACCCCAATCACTAGCTCAGTCATCTTCTACCAAACTAAAATCCTAATATAAGAATTAATGCATTTAGAATTGGAAACTTCCCCTTATCTGCACTTTCATTCATGTAATATTCTTGGGTACCAATGAAGAGCTAGATAGGGTGTGAGAAAAACTCAGTAGGCCACCAATAACAACATCTATGAAAATACAGGTTCTGAATAAAAGCTGTAATAATGTGTGTCTTTCTCTTAGTAAAATAGGGAACAAATACAGCACCTGTCAATTTAGGTTCCTCAAGGGACACCTGGTTGACCATAGCTTATTTAATAAATGATTTATTTCTATGAAAATATTATAATTTAAATATTTGTTAAAGGATTTAGGAAAATAATACTGATGGCCATTGAGTGATAATGATGATTATAAAAAAAAGGATCCAAGGAGAAAACAATGCAACCTTGAACTTAAAAGGTCAGGCTAGCACATAATACACAACCATGAATCCTAGTAATAAGGGGATATGTGTAATACAAGAGGAACACCCAAGGAATTCCACCATAAATATGTGTCACTAAGTTCATGGATCATGTCCAATGTCAGTCTTAGGAAAAACATTATTGGAACCCAAAGAGAATAATACAAGGTATCACATGTCCTGATACATCATACTGAATACAAAAAGTGAATCCAAGGAATTATAATTTTACATATCATGATAATGGATCCTATGATACCATATATGGCATCCAAAAATAGACAAGGATTGAGTTATAGGGTGGGTATCACCCTTGGAAACAAGGTCAATGAATTAGAATGGTGTTATTTGAGTTCTTAATGAATCCCCTTAGGAATCCAAGGTAGGATCAAGTCTAACCATTACTATAAAGATGAAAATGGTCCATATTAAATAAGAACCTTATATATATATATATATATATATATTACATCATTGTATATTTAATAACACATATTATTATAATTTACTTAGGTTCATTCCAATACATTTTCATTATAATGGTGATGGGTCAAGTAGGACATACAACTATAAAAATTAAATTATATATGATAGGTAAAAGTGAATTAGGCATAAAAATTAATGATTTAAGATCCATTTATTAAAATTAAGCACTTGTCATAGTAAATTCCAAGTCAAGAACACCAGAATGGTGTTCTGAGTAGTTACGACATTGGTCATCATAAGGTATAACAAGGAATTCATCCAATTAGGTTGTTGGAATTGAGGTATAAAACTCCAACAAATTCAATTATTCTAACTCAATATTTAGATTACAATTTAGATAATTAATTTAAAGGATATGAATTTAAGAGGCAACTCATGGTTAAACTGACATGTATCATAACGAAAACAATTCTTAAATAATGAGTCCTTAAAAGAAAAGTAATAGACCACCTACCTTATTCCCATGGTCGTTTCCTCTTCTAATATCATCCCTTGGGTTAGTCTAAATTGGGAGAAAATGGAAGAATAGACAATCACTTTGAAAATATGGAATATTATATCTCACTAAAAATGCACTAAATATGATGTGAAAATTTGTGAAAGAAAGTATATTGAATAACAAACCAAGTGGAATCCAATGAGACAAATAGTTTCTCAATCAGAGTCCAAATAGAAGTGAAATATCAAATCCTAGAAGAAGAGTCTTGGGAACTTCAAATTACTAGAGGGATAATGGGCATATAAGAAGAAATAAAAAGAGTGGAGGAGTTAATAATAAAGGATGGAGAAAATATTAAATTCACCCATTTAAAAGGGTCACATGGTTTAGACACCTAATTGAACCAACTGCATGCCAACCGTGCACCATGAACTATCCCAAGACACCCCTAAGACTTTCTAAGCACACAGTTTGACTAACCATGCACAAACCATGAAAAAAACCTCTGCAACAGTGTTTGAAACAATTTCATGTCCTTATGAGTCGGGATTAATTTTTAGTGGAAATCATTTGGCCCAGTACAATGCATTGTAGCACCTTGAATGGTTTAAGAAAACCATGAGGACTAGGATTAATAGTTTTTACTAACCTTTCGGTCCAACTGTTTCCTCCTAAATTTTGGTTTCTCGGATCAAAACAAACCTTAGACACCCTTGTAACCCCTATAACAACATTAGGAATTACCTTAAGGATAAAACTATATAATTAAACAAAAATCAAAATGTGTCATACCTTATAGAAAAACCATGATCTCATAGAGGAGGAGGAGGCTGATCTAGAACAGTGGAAACAGACTATGGATTCTATTAAATTAAGGTCGACAGATCTCGAGCACTCTATCACTGGGGATGATAATTATGAAATTGTTTCTTATCCCGAAATAAAGGAGTGGGTCCAACATGTGGATGAAAATCCCAAACATTTGGAGTAGTTTTTTTCAAATTCCCTATGTATCTAAAAAATTTCATTTTGTGTGATTTTTTCTAATTCTCAATCACATCAACAAGACAAAAAAATGAATCCTTAAGCCCTGATGAGTCATGATCAGTGTGGGAAATAAGGGAAAATAGAATATTTATCATCCATATTATAGTGCTAGATGAGGGTTGAATACATAGGGTCTGAACTTATTTATTGACCATTAGGTGTGTCCAGATTGAGAAAATGTTGGCTTGGTCATGAGACTCTATACACAACTGATTTTATTTTTCAATGTGTGTTAGTTAAAAAATGGTGTAATTCCAGAGGTATCGAATTCTACCCAAATAAAGGGTAGGGATGAAATTCATGAATCAAGATTCCCTAGATCTAGAATACAAGGGGATGAAAGGGAGATATAGCATTACTAATAACCATGTTCAAAACATAGATTCTAATATCATTCCTTGAGGGATGGGGCTAAATAAATTATGGTCGAATGTTTACCAAGTTTGAACCATGGGACCTGTCAAGATGATTTTTGGATTATTTCAGAGTGTGTGCCTAGTATGGTAGGTGTTCTAGTGTGGATAGGAACCATTGATGTTGTGGGGGATCCTCTAGACATGAAAGATGATGGGAATACATGTCTTAGGAGACACAAATTGTGCATAGGAATTAGGGGATTTTTTGTATGGAGTTAAACACTCTTTGAATTAATCCACTGAGGCTTTGAGATCATTTGTTATGTTTTTCAATATAAAAAAGGTTAAGACTCATATTCCATGGTGAGCATCAATTTAGATTCTAAGAGACCAATGAACTTGAACAATGTAGTAGGTGATTGTCATTAATGGGAGGAAAATGAATCTCAGTCATGGATCTAAGATGATTTGCAGTTTTTCATTTTGAAATGAGGATGGTGGGAACACTGTATTAACATATTATGACAAGGATGTTAAACAAACAGTTTTATCAAATCATAATAAGGATGATGCATCACACAGTTCAATATCATGTGATTAGGATGTTCTTAGAAAATTTTATCATATTGTGACCAAGACCTATGAACCATCATGAATAGATCTCTTCTCGTTGAGGTAGTTGGATGAACAGTTAAGAAATAGATGGGTGGAACCTCATAGATGAGTTCATAAGGAAAAGGGAGCTGATAATCATATATAATATTTTCCTGAACTGATGGGTTCAGTGTGGAAACAATGGATTTTTTGGGGCCCAAGGTGGGTCCCATAGATTTTTCACATTTATTATTTATTCCCTTTCCTTTTTACAATATGTAGAAGTGGACTTCTTGTAAAGAGTTTTACTTTTTCTTAGATTTACTCTAGTGGTTTTCAACCTGAAAGAGGTATGTGCCGCCTGTCTTGAACTGTTTTCTGTTAAACCAGTCAGACTAAGATGTTGAAAATAGATTAAGGTCCTAATTCTTGGACCTGAAGTTTAAATAATTTATGGACCATTGGTTGCACATATTTTATGTTTGTAATGTTCAAACTAGTAGTTTCAAATAGTTTAAGGTCATAATTATTGGACGATGGGTTAAACATAGTTTAAATTCATAATGCTTATACCATGCGTTTCAAATAGTTTATGGTCAAAATTTTATGACCATGATGATGTATCTAGGGATTTTTTATAGAATGTAAGAGTGGTTACCCAATGTGGAGAAGGATCCAGGGAGGCCCTACAACATAGAACATCCTTGAGATAACCTTCACACTATTTAAGGTCATGATGTTTGGACCTAAACTCCTAGTTTAAGTTCATATAGTTCCAACCATAGGGGAACCCATCTATCCCAACCTTTATTAGAGAAATTTCTCAATGAATTCTAATCCCAGTTTATCCATGTTCGATTTGAGAAAAAGATAGAGGTATAGAGTTTCATTTGTTTGTAGGGGCTCTACACAATAATGGGTAAAAGTGGCCATCCTGGGGAAGTCATTTGAGGATAGATCATGAATTTGAAGACCTGAATAGTATAGGGGAATGACTAATGGGTTGAGAAAAACTATTGACCGTGTTCGAAATATAGTTTCCACACCCAAACCAAACAAGCATGGGGTGAAGAAACATGGGTTTGGTAATTGAATGAGTTCAAAACATGAGAATATCCATATTTTATCAATGATCCTTAGAGACATTAACCCAAGATGGTAGGTGATCAAGTGTGGCTAGGAACCATTTTTAGGGAGCCTTTTCATATTATGATGATGATGATTATCCAAATTGATTAAAGTATAAATTTTAGACAAGGAACTAGGGAATGCCACAAAAGGAATGGTGTGTGTTAAGGGGGAAGTCCTACCACATGATTGAATGTGTTAGATGAAAATATGGGTATGAAAGGATCATGAATTAACCAATGGGGGAAGAGCTAAAAATTAGTTGGTGGTAGGGATGGAACTAGGATTAAATATTTTTTTTATCACTACATATCCCTTAAGAATGGGATTTATGCCACACATAGTTCTATAACATGGAATTGTAATAGAAAAACACCGTAGGGATTACATACTCTCTAGAAAGCATATAGATTCATATTATTTTTTCATGTGATGTGTCCCATATTTTTATAGGTTAAGTTTATAAATTAATGTTTTGTACTAAGGATATTGGTTTTTATTCATCTCATATTTGACATATGAGGCATCCTAGTTTTATATGGGTTGAGTTTATAGTTTAATGTCATTTTTAGTGGATATTGGTTTTTTTTCATCTCATATTTGTCATTTGAGGAATCCTAGTTCTATATGAGGTGATGATAGAGTTTAATTTCATGTGATGATGAATTTTTTATTTTAGTTTAGATTCATAAAGCTCAAACTATGGATACTACTATTATAAGGACATAGATCTCGAATCATATAGTGTGTGTGTCTTAAAGAGTCTTCTATGGAAAGGAAGTTTGAAAACATGAAATGAGAGGAGGGAACATGAGACCCTTTAATAAAAAAATCCATGATTAAATATGCACAAGTTGGAATCCTAATGATGAGGGAGGAAAAGCCTGTGTGATGAGTTTAGGGAGGGGACTGGACGAGGGATATGAGATCCGGGCACTACTACGTTTCCCATAAGAATGGGAATCAAGCCACATGTTTTAATAGAACATGGTATGATAGAACCCCACTGCCAGTAGGGTTGTTCCTCTCGATCATTGATATAATTATTTTGAGAAGGGGGCATTGGTTTGCTAAAAAACTAATGATGTAGCACAATATGAGAATAAGGGGTTGTATAGTGGGTCAGGTGCACAAATATTAAGGTCTTAATTCTTGTATATAAAGTGGTGTAGGTATTTTGAGGATTCTTGAGTGTGGTGATGAAGTTAAACCTGATGTTTATTAGGAAAAAAGGAGGCCCTATACCATATGAAGAAATTATAAAACCATATGCCCAAATTTTATGGTCATAAGGATTGGAATAGGGGGATGTATATTGAAAGATGTTGGTGTTAAGTCTTGGACCATGATGATAGATCCTGAAATCCGTATATATTACATTAATAATGGGAATCAATCCATTAATTTTACTCGAACATGACATGGTAGAACACCAATCCTAGAAAGGTGTTATCTTCTCTGGTGAGGGAATTAAATCATTTGAAATTTTTCAAATAAGGCATCCAAATTTTATATGGGGTAAGGATACGATTTAATTTCATGTTCTAAGGGTGTCGGTTTTTGTTCATATAATATTTTTTATATGAGGCATCCCAGTTTTATAGTAGGTGAGGCCATAGTTTAACAGCGTGTGCTGAGGACAGTGGTTTTTTTTCATCTCATATTTGTCATATGATCAATCCAAATTTTAAATGGGGTGAGGATAAATTTTAACATCAAGTTCCAAGGACTCTAATTTTTGTTCATCTCATATTTTTCATGTGAGGAATATTTTTTTATATGGTTTAAGGCTATAGTTTAATGTCCTATACTAAGGACATTAGTTTTTGTTCATATCATATTTTTCGTATGAATAATCCTGATTTTACATGGGGTGAGGATACAATTTAATGTCATGTTATGAGGACTTTGGGCATTTTAGTTTAGATTCATACAACTAGGACTATGCCTGATACTATTTTATGTTCTTTGAGCATAAACCATGGCTGGTTTCAAATAGTTTATATCATAATTCTCAGACCAGATAGACTAAAAATATTTTAAGGTCATTATTCTTAGACCATAGGGGCTACTTCTAGTTTAAGATCATCATGATTGGACCCTATTTTCTATGGTTTAAGGTCACATATATTAGACCATGGATTTATTTGAATTATTTCATGATAAAAATGACATTGGTGGGAGGTGTGGTACGCTCCTCTTGTATGGTGGTTAAAGAGTATGCAACACTATAATGGACCTTATGGAAATGTAATGTCCTTCCAATTTGGGATAAAACTTGGTGGGTTTTTACAAGTTTTAATTGGTGTTTTATGAGCCAGTACCATGTCACCCTAGAAGAAGGAGCATAGGCTGACCTTCTTATTGAATTATCTCACTATATTTTTATAGATCCTCTATATGTTGTGAAAGGCCTCAAGAATATTTTCCTCAAGTGATTCAAACTCAACTAGATGATCTTTTTCCATTATTACCGGAAACTTATGGTCATAATCATCTATTTAAATCGATGAAAATTAAACCTCAATAGGTAAAATATTTTCTATAACATACACCAGGGAGTACAGTTTTTCATGGGTGGAATTTTGAGTAATCATCTGATATACCCAAAGGGTATTAGGGAACTTGTTGGGCCAAATATTTTTATTATAAACCACCATTTTCTGTAGATTTCTCATGAATTTCATGTTTAATACCTCAATATGCCTATTTTTCCGGGCAGGGAAGTGAGAAGTATGGTTGGAAAAGCTGTTATACATGGATTATAATTTCATCAGCTTGAAATCATATAAGTATGTGTCATTTTATTTGAGAATAGTGTGAGGGAACCCAAATTGATTGATGATGTGGGAGCTCACATACTTAATCATGAACTATGTTTTTTAGGGGGAATTAACACTATCTATTTGGAAAAGAATTCTATTGTGGTCATAATATACCTGAATTAATAAGCCATTATTGATAGTTAGGGTCCCACAACATTGAGTCCCCAAACAGAAAAAAGAAAAGAATATTTGGTATCGTTTGAAAGATCTGGTGGTTGATGAAAAAATTTAGTGTGGATCTGAAATGAATGAAACCTCTTGGAATACTAAATGAAATTATAAACAATGGTGGGATAAAAGTAACCCATCCTTTGAAGGTGGAGAAATATCTTTGATCCAGCTTAATGGGAACCGTATGATATAGAATAGACATCTTGAATGATTAAGGTATCTAATCTCCTTGGTTGAAATAGAGTACAATCACATCAAACCCACACTAGTATAGGGTTTTCTCAAAGTTATGTCCACTCTAGAGTGTAAACTGCACTCTACTATAAATATGGCCTTTATTAGCACTAGAAAAGAGAATTAATAGTGCTAAAAATCATTTTTAATAGAGGAGAAGATAAAGGGGGTCCCTTTTATCAGTTCTTAGAAAAGCACTGATAAAGGCCCCTTTTATCAACGCTAAAAAAAGCGCTGATAAAAGTTTAAAAAAATTAAAATACAATTAAAAGAATATATAATGCGGGGGGGGGGGGGGGTTAACTGCTCTTGACCCCCTATTAGTTCTAGGTGAACCCACTCCCACTCTCCTGCACGCTTCCCTTGCCCACGCATCCCCTACATGCCTACGCGCACCTCCCTACTTCCAAACAAACTCAAACTTGAGACCACCCCTTGCACGCCTGCACCTTTACCACTAAGCTATTCAGTTTCTTTCTCTATTTAATGATATATATATATATATAGTTATATTTATTTGTATATTAATATATATTCATATTAATATAAATATATTTATTTATATTAATACATATATTTTTATTCATATATATATATATTCGTATATTAATATATATTTATATTTATATATTTATATATAGTTATATTTATTATTATATTAATATATATATATATATATATTTATTTATTCATATATTAATATATATTTATATATATTTATATATGTATAGTTATGTTTATTCTTATTTTAATATCGATTCATATTAATATAAATATATTCAGTTATATTAATACAGATATATTTATTAATATATTATTATATATATATATTTATTTATTCTTATATTTATTTATATTTATATTTATTTTTATATGTATTTTTAGTAATAATTTTTTATCCGTATATTTATTTGTATATTAATATATTTTTATAAGATTAGTTTTAAATACATTTATAAAATATGTTTTTTATGTGGGTTTATAAATAAATCAATAAATATAAACATACATATATACAACAGACACACACACAAAGATATATATATATATATATATATATATATATATATATGAATAAATACATATATATGTGTCTTTGAAAATCTATAGAATGTTAAAACGACCATAAATTCTAATCTAGAAGTTCGTTTCAACTCCATAACTAGTCAAATAAAATAAAATGAAACAATATTTGATATCATATGTGTTATAGAACTAAATAAAATCTATATCATTTGTTATACTTTTTTAAATGTTAAAAAATCAGGGTATCCTGACTAAAAACTCAGTTTTGGTGGTTTTCTAGGCCTTTTGGGCCTCGAAAAATGTGACGGAAGGTTCCCTTTGGTCATTAGCGTGTAGATTTTGTCAGAAGCTTCGATTTTATATGTTGTAGTGCTCAAACGGACATCTGGATCAAAGGTTTTGGTCATTTGAAGTTTGAGTTACATTTTCAACTTATTTTAGATCTTTTATTAATAATTATTTGGATTTTTTATGTCATTAATTTTTTATTAAATGATTATTAATTGATGATAATTAGTAAAGTAATAATTAATAATATTTTTTAAAAAATTTTAAAGAAATTTTCACAAAATTTCTTATATATTAAATGCAATAGTCTATTTATACTTATCTAAAACATATTCAAAAATATATATATTTTATTTATATCAATATAAATATACATATATAACAATATATTATTTTTCATGAATTTTTTTTTTGAAATATAAACTTTATCAGTGCTAGGAAAAAGCAGTGATAAACCCCCCTATCAACGCTACTTAAAAAAACATTGCTAAAGGGGTCCCCTTTAACAACGCTGATATAAGGTCACTTTTAACAACACTTTTTTAGGGCTATTAAAAGTACACTTTATCAGCGCTTTTTTGGCACTAATAAAGGGAGGCGCTGTGGAAACCCATTTTGCTATAGTGTACTTAAAACTAGTGGATTCTATTATGCTAGGATGGGCCTAGAGGGAGATTTCCATATTGTAGACACTCAATGAAGGGATTCTCCCACATAGGCACTTCCTCAACTGTAGGGGAATATGAAGGCCTTGGTGGAAAATTAGTAGTATCCATATGATATACTAATTGGTTTACATCATCTAAGGTGGTGTGGGTGATGTGCCTATGGTTTTCCACATGAATAACTAGTTCATCCTAGTCTGGTTCTTCAAGAGACACAACTAGGATTTCCAAAGCATTGGATCGACCATTTTGTGATTGAGTAACATGGGTATGTTCCAACAGGGGCACAAAGTCATAATTTTTGATGATATAGTCACAAATGATCTATTTAATGTCTAGATCAGAATCTCCCTTCATGTAGAAATAGGGGAAATCAATATTGAGTCCGAACTTAATACTGATAATAAGAGCCTAATATTCTACCTCATTGTTAGTGAATTTTTTTGAAAAAAGGAATGAGTATGGAAAGATAAACTTTTTTAAAGTGATGAAAATGATCCCCATGCATACCCTTTTATGCTTGGGTTCATTGAGCATTATACCAGTCAGAAATTTGGTGGAACCATAAAAAATCATCTACCATCATGGTATATCCTGATCAAATGATAGAATATCATCGTCCAAGAAATCAATTTATAAGGATAGCTCTTCAGGGAATAAATGTGAGTCTAGAAATAATTAAAATGAATTTCCTTTAACATACTTTTTAAATACAATCATGACATAAAACTAATGGAGGATTAATACTCAGTGTACAAACCATCCCATCCAGATGAGGTAGTGGAGCATCTATTTTAACAGGTCTACACGGGACACCAGTTTTATCTCATAGTGCAAAAAAAATTTAAAAACTTCTCACCAAAAAATACAAGTGCAATGAAACTATACTCAATAGGATAATATATGTTCTTTGAATCTAATAGCTTGTTATCGAGATAATATAAGCTATTTTCCCTTACCTCATTGTTTTTCTAGGCTAGAAGTTCTCTAATGGAGTGTTCCAACTTAGTCACGTAAAAGACCAAAGTCTTTCTCAAGATGAGTGGAATCAAAATTGAAGGCTATATAAGGTAATTATTAATATCATAAATGGTATTCTTGAAATCCTCATTCCACTATTAAATAGTTCATTTTTCATAAGCCTTGAGAAGGTATTATAATTTCTATCTAGATTTGTAATATATTAGTGTATATATGCTAAGTAGCCTTAGATACTTCTTAAATATGATTTATTTCATAGGGGAGGAATTATATTTATATCCATGATTTTATATGGGTCAATATTTATGAATCTGTATCATTCGATGAAGATGAGGAATTTTTTGGAGGTAACCCCAAATGCGCACATCAGAGGGTTTAACTTCATCTATTAGGAGCGAAGGAAGACAAATTCTATATCAATATCCCTGAGATGGTCATGATGCTGAAAGGATTTAACCAAAAAATCATCCATATAACATTCCACCAATTTCCTAATGACCATCTTAAAGATTTGGTACATAGACCACCAGTTAGTGGCACAAAAATTCTACAATCCAAAAGGCTTCACCATGTAGTAGAATGTTCCTTGGCGAACCATTAAGGCTATGTAATCCTTATCCATAGGGTCCATCGATATCTGATTATACATGGAGTATTCTTCCATGAAAGAGAGCGCATAAGGCCTAGAAGTGGCATAAATCGTCAAATCTATCTCCATATGGGGAAAATCATCTTTCTGACAATGGAATTTGAAATCATGGAAGTCAATGTAGAATCTGGTATGCCCATTATTCTTCTTAACTAGGAAAATGTTTGAAAAGAACTGTGGGTGTTATATCTCCCTGAAAAAGTTTTATTTAATAAGAATATCAACTTCGTCCTTGACCATAATACCATGATAGGGGTGCATCTTCTTGGGAGGTTGTTTGAACCCACAATGACCCACTCAGTGGCCATGGTGATGAATGAAAACCTGATGGTATATCACTAGAATCTCATCATAGTTCTCGGAGAACAAATTTCAATGTTGTTTCATTAAGGCCTCATACTACTTTTAATCATTTTGGGGGCATGGTTGTATTGATCAATGCTAGTGTTGGATCTTCTTCAATGTGAAGGATTTCCAGGGTTATCTCATCAAAAATGGAGGATACAACCCTTAAAATGAAGTATGGGGGTATTTAAGGTTCTCTTCATCCTCTAATTTAGAGGAACTTGATGGAAGAGGAAACTCTTATAGGATGGCTGACCTAAAGAGAGAAGTAGTGTCTACTCTGGTGGATATAGAATCCTTAATGAGAGGTTACTATTTTATGGAGACAATAGAAACAAAAGGTGTTATAATTCCACATGGTTTCTGACTATGAGGTCCACTCATTAAATAAAATCAATGGGTATGGGTTGAATTCCTTCGAGTCATCCCATATTTTTTAAATATGTAGGAACACCGTGGATCAATGGACATGAGATGAACATCTAGGTACTTCACATTAGTATGTTCATTAGGTATCAGCTGGTCCTATCCATTATTGGAGTAGAAGGTGATTTGTGATTACTCCTTATTTATGGGGACTATGAATAAAAAACCGAGGTCTAGTGTCATGGGATCTAACCGATGAATTGGGATAAAAAATATGCCTTTAATTTCTACCCATGGATCAACTATAGTGGAAAATAGATCATTAGGGGAATTGATGCGCTCAACCCCGTCGACCTCAAACTTATTTTCTTATCTTTGGTTGTAACCATCATCCAAATAGTAGGCCTCACAAGTATAAAAGGGGGAAAATATTCTTTGAGTTCCCTTATTCAACCATCATTGGAGTATTTAGGGCACTTGTGGTATAAAGATGGGACCAAAATAAGTAAATTAAGCCAAGGCCTTCCCAATAATTCATTGTAAGAAGTGTCATATGATACTACCATAAATTATGTTCTTAATACCATAACACTAAACTGAGTCTTCATCCAAATTCTACTAAGTATATTTTCTCACTCTTATCACACTATTTAATTCTTAGGCTGGAGGGAGTCATATTTTCATCTGTATGTCTCAACTTATGGAGAATATGAGGTGAGATGAGGTTGATCCCCGAGCCAGTATCCACTAAAATTTGGCGTATTTCTACACCATCAAACTGGGTTGTATTATATAGTGGGAATGTGTTCCCTAAAATGATGAAAACTTTATCTTTTGTTGAAAATGAGATGGTGTCTTTACATTTCTCTCTTTCAGGTTCTTCAGTGTAGTAGGCCTCGGCGATTGCTACCTCATTCTCAAACAGAAGTAAAATTTTCAAGTCATCAACAAGGTCCCCAGGCATTTCCTTCGAAAGGTGGAGTGTCATGAGAATTGAGATACTAATAGTTATTCTAAAAACATTATTAAATACATCATACATCCATGTTAGGGCTATATTTTTTTTTCTGTAGAGGGTATTTCATTACTATGGTAGTAATAGATGTTGTTGGATGAGGCACAACATTCTGGCAAGTGCTAGAGATATTGTAAAGACACGAAAATTTCAAGGAATTTTTTTTATTAAATTCTTCAGAAGTTTACAAGAAAGCAGTTTCTAACGACACCTGATTCCGAGGCCCGGTGTGCCCGAAAACATTTTCCAAAGTTTAGCTCGGGTACGTTTAGTGAACGAACGAGCATTTTTTTCTAACTTTTGAACCAATGCTCGGAATTGAAATCCGAGGGCACCGATGAAACCGCAGCATCAGTAATTGCTTATGAAGACCCTTTCTAGAGTTTCTTTTTCTCGGGACGAGTTGTTTAAAAAAAGTGAGGGATAAAAATATAATTGTTTTACAATTATATTTTCATTTCTTGTTAAGTGGATTAAGTGTTGTGTCACAACACTTTTCCCCTATCTTATGTGGTTATAACCTAAGTAAGGGAGTTAGGGGTGGTACCCACTAGTTGTTAACTACCTTTGAGAGGATTAAGGTGGGGTGGGGCCCACACAAGCCCAACCCCTCACCTTCACCTAACGTTCATAACTTTTCCCCTATTAATTTTGTAACTCTCAAAAAGAAAAACCCCCTTTAAATAAAGTCAACTCATTAATTGAGTAGGTTTTTCAAGTAATTAATTCTTAGATCCATTTGAATTTCAAATGAATTTTTGGCTTGAGTGTAAATTAAATAAGACTAAGTCTTATTTCGTGCGAGGATAGTGGGTGGTGCGAGAGGATTTGGAGAGGAAAGCTCTAAGTTACGAAGGACATTCTTCCTCCTTGAAGAACGCGAAGAACGCACCGTCACCGATGAAGAACACCGACCTCCGACGAAGGACGGCGGTGAGAGACACCCTCCTCGGAGATCGACAACATGGTGCCGTGTACCGTGACACCAACGACCCTCTCCTTCCGCAATGCCTTCTTCTGCGACGTCCAATTCTGGGACGAACCTTCGTTCAACAATTCCATCAAGTAGGGGTTATTTTGTTTGTTCATGATTATTTCAGTCGCATTTCTTCGTTTCGAATTTGGCCTCCAGTTATCGCAATAACGAGAGGAGGTTGGACCGCACGAACACGACCGACCCTCCTACCCTATTGTTTGTTTGATTTGTTTTCAGCACGAACAAGGCAGCGCAGTGCCGATGAACTGCGCAGAAAATAATAGAGAATGGGCGAGGAAGCGCGGCGCCGTCGCGCCGCACCGTTGGAATCGAACAATCTGCGGCGCCGTCGCATCGCACCAGAGAACGTCGAAGGGGCCGCAGCCAGATCGGGGCCGCGGAAGAAGGGCACGACACCGTCGCACCACGCCGGTCAGACCAAGGCCGCCGGTGCCAGAGCAGGAGGGCGGGACCCCGGCGGTCCCGCGACAGCAGCAACAGGCGGGCCGGACCAGGCCGTCCGACTTCTGAGAAGGGCCGGGGGTCGTAACCCCCGGCTGGCCGACAGGAGCGGCCCCCCACATGGGGGTCGTGGTTACACACAGGGGGCAGCCCCCCCCCCCTCAACCGCTCGGCCGGGCCGGGCCGCGCCCAAGCGGGCTAGACCCGGACCCGGGACGGGTCGAACCGGATCGGGCCGAACCTGGGTGTATCGGGTCGGGTCGGACCGGGCCCGAACCCCCTATTCACGGACCTCTTTTGGTCTTTTACCTTTAAATTGGGCTGCGGACCTCCGATCGATGCACCATCAGCTGTGATGCAATCCTTGGATCGATACTGTCGTTTCGGTATATTACACTCAAGGTTTCGGAGAACTTTGGGTTCGGACGGGTTAGTTCGTACACGAAACCAACCGGGCCCTCGGAGCGAAAACACTTATAACTTGAGCTCCGGACGTCCGATAGACGTGCCGTCAACTTTGTTGGATTCCTCTTGTTGAGACGGAACTTTTTGAATACTTCACATGAGATTTGGACGCAGTTGGAGTATGGTCGGGTTGGATTGTACCCGAAATCCAACCGGGCCCCTGGAATGGAAAAGATGATAACTTTCAGACCGGACTTCCGTTTGACGAACCGTCAGCGGCGTTGGTGATCACGTTGAGAAATGGTACCTATGAGTATACCCTATAAGAGTTCGGGGTACAGTTGAGATACGGACGGGTTGGTTCGCACACGAAACCAACCAGGCCCTTGGGACGAAAAGGCTAATAACTCACAGACCGAGCATCTAATTGACGCGCCGTCTGTTGTGTTGAGACCCCTATGACGATGCGGTCCTTTGAGATACTTTTTGTGGGAATTTGTGACACTTGGAGTATCGACCATTAGCTCGTGGAGCGGACCCTCCCGGAGACGAGCGTACGGAGTACAGAGACCGTGTAACCGGCTGAGACCTGACGACTGCTTGACCGACTCGACTTGGAGTGAGTCGACTAGCCTAGTGGACGAAGCACTAATTTGTTTGGGTACAGACCCATGGAGGAAAAAGCACTACTGAGTTTGGGTGCAGACCCACGGTACTCGTCCGGAGAGTACCTCTGCAGGCTATTAGGGGGGATATACTACTATGTTTGGGTGGCAGACCCCAGCGGGAAACACTACTGTGTTTGGGTGGCTGACCCGCGGTACTCGACAGGAGGAGTACCTCAGAAGTCTTAGGTTAATGAGCAGTACCTCGGAGACGTGACATGATCACTGTACTCTCCAGATATGGGACTATTCAGCAGTTAGAGTTTCGATAATGAAAATCCTGGTTTGAGCTGAGTCTTTGACCTATGTGTTTACCTCATGATTGAGATGGGTCACTTGGTAACTTAGTTATAGGTATGAGAATATATCTAAGTAGTGGTTATCCGTTGATTTCATAACCATTGTGTTTCCTCATGATTGAGATGTGTTACTTGATAACTTAGGTATAAGTATGGGCTTATACCTAAGTAAGGGTTATCTATTGTGATTCTGCTTGTGGTTATACTTTTTGGATTTAGAGAGACCTTGAGGGTCTTGGGGTCCCTACTGAGTATCATTATACTCACAACTGCACGGGCTATGCCCGCACCTCGTTGTGTTGGTTACAGACGACAGGCAGTGCTGATAGAGGCCGAGTGTTCGAGGACTAGACGGTACCCGGAGGTGGACCACACGACGAGTCAGTATCTGGAGGTGGACTTCATGACGAGATGACACTCAGTGGAGGTTGACGGGCAAGAGCGTTGTAGAGGCTATTTGTACCTACCCTTCAGGTAGGATCCGTGGTGGACGATCCAGGAGCTGCATTATCTGTACCTACCCTTCAGGTAGGATCCGAGAAGGACGACCCATGAGCTGCTTCCGTTCTTCCTGCTGTTGTCTTTTTCTATTGTACTTTCATTCAGTTGTAGTTGTACTTTTAGTTGGGTTTTTATTCTGGCCCACTTACTTTTCAGCACTTCCTTTTGTACTTTTTGTATTACTTCCTCTTGTACTCGGTGTGTTTTGTTTACTTTTATAAAGGAAATGCCTTCCCAGTTATCGTGATTTATGCCTTTGGTACTAGTCGCCAGCCCCGGGCCTATGGAAGGCGGGCTTGGGGTAGTCACGGCACGGGCCCTGAGGACAGGTCGTGACAAATTGGTATCAGACGAGTCGGTTCTGCCACATAACTTATAACTCTGATAGTTTCTTTCTGTGAAGCAATAGTGTTTAGGGTATCGAGTGTGGTTTTCAGTTCAGGGAGTCCAGTGTTGGTGCGGGCGGCCAATGTATCCATACACCAGGACCCTGACAACTGATTTCTGACTTTGTGCACGAAAACACTGATTGCGTGTGTGTTTTCAAAGGTTTCCCTTAAAATAGCTCAAACCAGGTCAGCTCACCAGGTATAATCGTTTAACCGTGTTACTTCTATTTCTTTCAGGATTAATTTTCACGGACGAACAGCTAGAGCCCAGATGGATGTGCGTACTGACAGCCTGCCGAGCGATGAGGCTTCGGTACATGGCCCTCTTACAGTTGAGGCACCAGCGGTACTACCATACGTTGGGCCATCAATGCCCCCAGCCCCAGTAGTAGCCAATGCACACCGCTTGAGCGCACTGCATGTGTTCCAGCGCCAGAGGCCACCCAAGTTCCAGGGAGAGATGGACCTGCAGGCGGCTGAGGATTGGCTGGAGGCTGTGGTGAGAGTATTCAGGCTAGTAGGGATGCCAGCAGACTTCATGGTGGTCTTTACTGCCATCCTCCATCAGGAAGCAGTAGGCAGGTGGTGGAGCAACTTGTTCCAGTTTTACAATGAGATGACCTTCACTTGGGAAGACTTTAAGACCTTATTCAGGGTTGAGTTCATACCAGTGACTCTACACCCCGAGCATGTTCAGGAGCTACTACCTATGCCGCAGGATTTTCCATCAGTAGCCGAGTCATCTGTAGGCAGTAGACAGATGATACAGAGGTCCAAGAGGACCATATCCAGCCGTACAAGGAGCAGGAAGTGTAATTAATGCGGCAGGAAGGGTCACCTGGCATGTGACTGCCCGACCCCCCGCACAGTTGATCCGCAGGCTTTGGAGGAGCCACCAAAATAGAAGCAGCGGCGGGTGCTTGAGCAACAGTCGAGCAATGGACAAGGTGGTAGATCTCCAGAAGCAGGTGGATAGGAGCAAAACTAGCTTATACCTTTTTGTTCTTGGTACTTCTAGTTCCATGTTTCTTTTGTATTTGTGTCATGTACTTTGAGATGCTATTAAAAAAGACACTTATCTTTGTGATGTTTTCTTTCCTGTCCTTTTGTTCGGTTGATACTGAGAGGTCCCGGTTAAAACTGTTGACTTGACCTTCACTTTTGAGATTTCTACTGGAGGAGACCCAATGACCTCACACTGATGCCGACAGTGTGACTTGACCCTTGGAGGCGAGAGTGGCGGTTAGATCTGTTGGTAGTAACGTCGAGGCCTTACGACATCATCCATGGCATGAATGCATCATTCATGTCAGGATTGACTGTATTAGGCAATGGGAGTGGTTCATCCAAGGGATGAGACTGAGTTTCTCTTTTAGGAAAAGGAGAAATATTAGAAGCTCTTACAGATCATAGGCAAGGAAGGTACAGATCATCCAGGAGCGGATGAAGACTGCACAGTGCAGTAATAAATAGGAAACTAGCACCAGTCTTAGAGACTCGAGCGAGTTAAATGTTTCAAGAAGAGGAAGCTTTAAGGAGAGATGATTCTGCGAAGTAGTAGATGTGGAGGCAGATCTAGGAGAGCAGCATGAGGTGGTGTACATTTTTAACATGCTACAACCACCCGCCTTAGTTGTCCCTGCCAGGCTTAGGGAGATGGAGGGCAGGGGAAGAGTACAGGTGCATGCGGTCAAGGAGTGTGTCCCAATGGCTCTAAAAATGATTCAAGGGATAGTCTGTGTCCACTATTAGCTGCCGTAGTAACAGAGGTTGATATGAATCATTCCTTCCTTTCACAATCTTGTCCCATTCCTAGAGTTTCCGGTAAGCCGTAGACTTGACCCTCACGTCTGGAGATACCCTGAGAGAAGACTCGATAATCACACTTACTCCAAGAGTGTGGTCAAACCCCTGAGGCGAGAGTTTATATTGGAATCTTTTGGTGGCAGTGTCGAGGCCTTATGATGTTGGTTTGAGTATGGACTGGGAAATCACAGTTCATACACAAATTGACGGTATTAGGCAAAAAGGTTGTGGTCTAACTACGACGTTGCGATGGGTTTTCCTTGGTCGGCGAAAAGGAAACCCAGGCATCACAATATAAACTCAGGAATAGGAGGGTGCGTCCGATCACTCTTGAGTCGGTCAACCTTACCCTCATGGCAGCAGGAGTTTTGATTTTCAGTTCCAAACAGGAATTGGAGACCTCTAGAGTTCTAGGATGACGAACACGTCCTTATACAGGTCTCACCTTGACGAGGTTTACAGAGATGTTGCCAAGGCGGAAAGTTATCTCTGGGGTTCAGTGGACCTTTTCAGGACTTCAATAGGGTAGGAAAGGTGGATTACCGTTTGAACCATCCACCTCAGTTGCACCAGGTGCACGATGACTTCCATGTATCTCAACTGAGGAGATACGAGCACGACCCTTCGCATATCAGTGACCATGAGGAGCTGGATGTTGGCGATGGGGTGACTTTTGTGGGGTTACAGTAGAGGTTGAGGATCGACAGGAGCAGGTCCTATGAGGATGGTCGATTCCTCTTGTGAGCTTTTGTAGGTAGCACATGAACCTCCAGGTGAGCACATGGGAGCAGAATCCTTACATGCATGCTCAGTACCGCCTTTGTATCCCTAGTTTGTGTTAAAGCTTTACGAGGATGTAAAGACCTGAGGTGGGAGTAATCTAAAGACCTGGAAATTTCAAGGAATTTTTTTTCTTAATTTCTTTGGAATTTTACAAGAATGCAGTTTCTGACGGCACCTGATTCCGAGGCCTGGTGTTCCCGAAATCATTTTCCGAAGTTTAGCTCGGGTACATTCAGTGAACGAACGAGCGTGTTTTTCTAACTTTTGAACCAGTGCTCGAAATTGAAATCTCATGGCACCGATGAAACCGCAGCGCAGGTAATTGGTTAAGAAGACCCTTTTTGGAGTTGCGTTTTCTTGGGATGAGTTGTTTAAAAAAAGCGAGGGATAAAAATATAATTGTTTTACAATTATATTTTCATTTCTTGTTAAGTGGATTAAGTGTTGTGTCACAACACTTTTCCCCTCTCTTATGTGGTCATAACCCAAGTAAGGGAGTTAGGGGTGGGCCCCACTTTTTGTTAACTACCTTTGAGAGGATTAAGGTGGGGTGGGGCCCACACGAGCCCAACCCCTCACCTTCCCCTAACGTTTATATATTTTCCCCTCTTAATTTTGTAACCCTCAAAAAGAAAACCCCCTTTAAATAAAGTCAACTCATTAATTGAGTAGGTTTTTTAAGTAATTAATTCTTGGATCCATTTGAATTTAAAATGAATTTTTGGATTGAGTGTTAATTAAATAAGACTAAGTCTTATTTCGTGGGAGGATAGTGGGTGGTGCGAGAGGATTTGGAGAGGAAAGCTCTAAGTTCCGAAGGACGTTCTTCCTCCTTGAAGAATGCGAAGAACGCACCGTCGCTGACGAAGAACGCCGACCTCCGACGAAGGATGACGATGACATATGCCTTCCTTGGAGATCAATGATGCGACGCCGTGTACCGCGACGCCAACGACCCTCTCCTTCCGCGATGCCTTCTTCCGTGATGTACAATTCCGCAACGAACCTTCATTCAATGATTCCATCAAGTAGGGGTTATTTTGTTTGTTCGTGATTATTTCTGTCACCTTTCTTCGTTTCAAATTGGGCCGCCTGTTATTGCAATAACAAGAGGAGGTCGGACCACATGAACATGGCCGACCCTCCTCCCCTCTTATTTGTTTGATTTGTTTGTGGCACGAACAAGGCAGCGCGGTGCCGAAGCACGGCGCGGAAAATAATAGAGAATGGGTGAGGAAGTGCGGCGCCGTCGCGCCGCGTCGGAGAACGTCAAAGAGGCCGCGGCCGGAGCAGGGCCGCGACAGAAGGGCGCGACGCTGTCGCGCCGCGCCGGTCGAACCAATGCCGCGGCCTGTGGCCACGGCGGAACAGGAAGCAGCGGCCGGCTTCCAGCCACCGGCACCAGAGTAGGAGGGCGGGACCCCGGCGGTCCCGCGACAGCAGCAACTGGCCGACCGGACTTGGCCGGCCGGCTTCCGAGAAGGGTCGGGGGTCGTAACCCCCGGCTGGCCGACAGGAGCGGCCCCCCACATGGGGGCCACGGTTACACATAGGGGGGCAGCGCCCCCCCCCCCCTCTACCGCTCGTCCGTTACGGCCGAGCCACCGGGCCATGCTGGCCAGGCCGAGCCGCCAGGACGGGCCGCGCCCAGGCCGGGCCGTGTCGGACCGGGCCCAAAACCCCTATTCCCGGACCTCTTTCAGTCTTTTGCCTTTAACTTGGGCTGAAAAACTCCGATCGATGTACCATCAGCTATGGTGCGATCCGTGGATTGAGACAGTCGTTTTGTTATATTACACTCAAGGTTTCAGAGAACTTTTGGGTTCGGTCGGGTTGGTTCGTACACGAAACCAACTGGGCCCTCGGAGCGGAAACACTTATAACATGAGCTCCGTACGCCCGATAGACGTGCCGTAGACTTTTTTGGATTCCTCTTGTTGAGACAGAACTTTTGGCATAAATCGCATGAGATTTGGACGCAGTTGGAGTATGGCCGGGTTATATTGTACCCGAAATCCAACCGGGCCCCTAGAACGGAAAACCTGATAACTTTTAGACCGGACGTCCATTTGATGAACCGTCAGCGGAGTTGGTGATCACGTTGAGAAATGGTCTCTATGAGTATACCCTATGTGAGTTCGGGGTACAGTTGAGATACGGACGGGTTGGTTCGCACAAGAAACCAACCGGGCCCCTGGGACGAAAAGGCTAATAACTCACAAACCGGGTGTCCGATTGACGTTCCATCTGTTGCGTTGAGACCCCTATGACGAGGCGGTACTTTAAGATAATTATTCATGGGACTTTGTGATAATTGGAGTATCGACCAGTAGCTCGTGGAGCGGACCCTCCCGGAGACGAGCGTACGAAGTACGGAGACCGTGTAGTCGGATGAGACCTGACGACTGTTTGACCGACTCGACTTGGAGTGAGTCGACTAACCCAGTGGACGGAGCACTAATTTGTTTGGGTGCAGACCCATGGAGGACGGAGCACTACTGAGTTTGGGTGCATACCCACGGTACTCGTCCGGAGAGTACCTCTGCAGGCTATTAGGGGGGATGCACTACTGTGTTTGGGTGACAGACCCCAGTCGGAAGAACTACTGTGTTTGAGTGGCTGACCCGCGGTACTCGATAGGAGGAGTACCTCAGCAGTCTTAGGTTAATGAGCAGTACCTCGGAGACGTGACAGGATCACTGTACTCTCCAGAGACGGGGCTCTTCAGCAGTTACGGTTTCGATTATGAAAATCTTGGTTTGAGATGAGTCTTTGACCTATGTGTTTACCTCATGATTGAGATGGGTCACTTGATAACTTAGGTATATGTATGGGCATATATCTAAGTAGTGGTTATCCTTTGATTTCATAACCTTCGTGTTTCCTCATGATTGAGATGGGTTACTTGATAACTTAGGTATAAGTATGGGTTTATACCTAAGTGAGGGTTATCTGTTGTGATTCTGCTTGTGGTTATCATTGTTGGATTTAGAGAGACCTTGAGGGTCTCAGGGTCCCTACTGAGTATCGTTATACTCACCCCGACACGGGCTATGCCCTCACCTCGTTGTGTTGGTTGCAGACGACGGGCAGTGCTGACGGAGGCCGAGTGTTCGAGGACTGGACGATACCCGGAGGTGGACCACACGACGAGTCAGTATCCGGAGGTGGACTTCACGACGAGACGACACTCGGAGGAGGTTGACGGGCGAGAGTGTTGTGGAGGCTATCTGTACCTACCCTTCAGGTAGGATCCATGGTGGACGATCCAGGAGCTACGCTATCTGTACCTACCCTTCAGGTAGGATCCGTGGTGGACGATCCAAGAGCTGCGTTATCTGTACCTACCCTTCAGGTAGGATCCGAGGAGGATGACCAAGGAGCTTCTTCCGTTCTTCCTGCTGTTGTCTTTTTCTGTTGTACTTTCATTCAGTTGTAGCTGTAATTTCAGTTGGGTTTGTATTCTGGCCCACTTAATTTTCATAACTTCCTTTTGTTCTTAGTGTATTACTTCCGCTTGTACTCTGTGTGTTTTGTTTACTTTTATAAAGGAAATGCCTTACCAGTTATCGGGATTTACGCCTTTGGTGCTAGTCGCCAGCCCCTGGCCTATGGAAGGCAGGTTTGGGGTAGTCACGACACGGGCCCTGGGGACGGGTCGTGACAGATATTCTACTACTGGTTATCTGGTATGTAGAGACCCATGCTTGACGTACATGGACATTACATTACTTTTTCGGAATAATTAATACATAACAAAAACAGACACACAAGGACCGTAATTGTTTAGTGTCTTTGGAAACTCGGAACATAATCTTCTAATCATGGGGAAAGATCTTCAACATCTCCCATAAAGATCTTCCCCTTTTGTTTTCTTACCTAAAACCTTTCTTTATATCCCGGGGAAAAGAAAACATATAAAGGGTGAGATCAAATGCTCAACAAGGGTAAGCATGGATAAGATAAAAAAACCATATACATTTGAACATAAAAACATGAACATAAGCTTTAAATAACAAAATCTTGAGCAATGACATAAAACATGGAAGTACGTAAGGAATATATCATAATGGAACATCAATCATGATAAAATAGCTTAAAAATAAAACTTGTAATTGTGTAAAAACATTAAGCACATGATATGATTTCCATAGTAGCCAAGGCATTGCTGCCAAGACCATCTTAGTAGACAAAGATCCTTTTGGAATCGAGTTCACTCCTTGTTTCAGTCCTGTAACACTGAACCAAATTAACTTACCATTCCAGCCATGTCTAGCTCATGAGATATAAATCTTTACCCCATTAATTGGAGGGTGATATAGGTCCCACCCAGCTCATAAAGAAATCATTCTTACTTATGCCACAAAATAAATTTGAAACATTCATCATAACCCAAAGAATAAAATGGGTTTCATAAACATCATTCCATCATCACATAATCCATATAAAACAAATGGATATTTCATCATAAGAAAATTGCAACCATTTAAATCATAGAGACATTATACTTGAAACATACACATATGAAATAATTTCATCTTAGATGGAAAATGGTTTTGATAAAACAATTGAAATTAATTCTTGAGGAAAATATCCTTTCTTCTTCAAAATCATTTTCTTTTCACAAAACTCCATGCAATTTTAAAATAAAAGAATTTTGTTTGAAAATAGTCATAAAATATTGTAGAGTAAGTTTCATTAAAATGAGGCTTTATGAAACCGTAAAGATCTGTTCACGCCATATAAGTGAAAAATAACATTCTTCTCGTACTTTTTTGGAAAAGTCAAAAAGTTCTCTGTGTGGTAAACAAAAGTAAGATTCCTTTCATAACATGTGGTAAATTTCAAAAATGGGTAAAAGGACTTTAAAAATACATGAAAACATTTTTATAAAACATGGGCTTGGATGATAACAATAACCCCAGTAAATACTAACGAATAACAATCTCAGATAAGAACGAGATTGGAATAGTTATCCCTTACCTTATGTCCAATTTATTCCGTATGTGTCTGAGACTCCTGTATAGTGGGTTTAAAAATATTATTTACTTGTAAAAGAACAATAATAATATTTATGATATTATATATGATTCACTTACAACTTTATATTATCTGTTCATTTGTCAATTTCATGTTAAATCAGCGTTTTGGGTAAAACCGTTTCATTTATCATCCGTGTTTTGACTTGTAATTATTAATATAATTACGTAGATCATGATTACTTAACTCCAGAATATAAAACATGATTTATATATAATATATATTCAGAATATACATATATATACTAGATTGATAAATGGAAAGAAATACACCGTTCATGGAGACAGTAGGTTGTACGTACACATGAACACTGTTTTTCGTTTCCTTATTGAATTGAATAGAATTAAGTTGATGAAATACATAAATATATATATATATATATATATATATAAATCCATTAGCATTATTATGTCATATATTTCATGATTACTTATTATATATACTTTATAATCATTCTTGAGTTGTTAACATGGAAAACGATTCTCATCACGTCGTGGAGATGGTAATCCGTACATACGCACGAGCGATGATATCATTCCCATATTTATTGAATGGAATTGTAGTGAATGATATAATATCATAGAATCATTATGATGTTATAATAATTATATATATTTATTACTTACACCATTATACCTATCCAAGTAAAGTGGTGGTGGGAAAACAGATTACACCACGACATGGAGATGGTATTTCGTATGTACGGACGTGCGGTGATTTCGTTTTCCGTAGGATGGATAGAAGGTGAAATTGGTTTGTTTCATATTTATAATTACATATCAGTATATTAGTGATACTGATGTTATTACTTTATAATGAAACAACAAAATAAGAATAAGTTGAAGAAGAAAGAAAACTTGAAATAATCGGTAGAAGAGATTACCTCTTCCACGATGCACCTCCTTTAAACTTCTTATTAGGGCACTAGAGTTGGTCTTTTGAGAAGAACAGAACCTCTATGATATAACTAGAGAGTTTGGGAAGATGAATTTATAGGGTTTGTCTGATCTTTAAGGCTCAAAAGGGTGTGATGAGAATAGGGAAGGGGTGCCTTTTTATAAGGGAGGAGAGGGGAACCTTAGGAAAACTTAAAATATTATTTTATAATAAAGTCATATTCGATTATTAATAGCTCCAAATTGATTTATTTTCAAGAAAAGGGGGGGGGATGGGTTGAAATAATATCAACCAATATATTTTAGACAAGTTTAGGTTACTATCTTATCCTTATCATTTAGATTTAACTCTAAATTAAATAATTTAACTTTTATCGTGTCTTTTTGTTTACCTACACTATATGGTTAATAAACTTACTATAACAAGCCAAAAGAACCCCAAGTGGTTCATTATTAATATATATATCTGTATCTAATGCATTTGGCTGAACCTCAGATTTTTAGGAATAAAATAACAATTAATAATATAATATTTTTTTAAAAACTATTTTATGTCAATTTTGACACTATTTGTTACTTGATTTTTTTGAAAATCATAACAACATGATTAGTTCGAAAAAAATTAATTAAATCAATAATAAAATGTCATATTAATCTATAAAATTAGTGTAATTAATAAAAAGTCTAAAATTACATTTATTTGGGTATTTATTACATCAATTATGTTAATATTTCATTAATAAGGTAATTACTGCATCATCATTGTGTCATAAATAAATTAAATTATTTAATGTCTAAAAATTATAAATAAATTACCATTATGTAGGAAATATTTTTATCTTTCTAATGAATATTTATAGATGAATATATCTTATGTATAACCTTATATTAAAAATGTTTTAGTTATTAAACGTTGATTTTAACTATTTTAATTCTTCTTTAAATAAAATAATAATAAATGTCTGAATCTAATCCAAGTGGACCTAAAGGGTAATATTTTATCCCTAAGGTTGTTTGTGGTCGAACAACACTTATCCAATAGAATTAAGACATCTGTTAGGGTAATAATAATATCATTTTTACCCTTAATTACCCTATTTACTTTTAACCGTGGTAAATAAAAGTCAAAAGTTACTATTCACCAAAAATTATTTTTGTCTTATTGAACCAAATTTTACTCCTTGATATTAACCATGTCTCTTAGAATTTGGAAATTCCACTCACAGAAGTGGTAAAATTAAGTTTTATGTAAATCTTCAAACTCTCATTGTAGGAGGGTAAAAGACGGTGAAAAGTTCAATAAAATTTTTATATGTCTAAAATTATTATAAAATGACTCAAATGAATTACATTGAACTTATATAGTTATTAGGTATCAAATTTTACCTAAAATAAATTTAAATAAAATAAATAAATATATATATATAAAGTCGGTTTTTAAATAGTAACCCAGTGTTCTCACTATTCATCAAAAGTTGAAAGTTTTCAGAAAAATACCAAAAATTCACCCTAGGATAATTTAGATATTACAAATCCAAAAATGAATTCCATTTTGAAAAATAAAATTTATAAAATTTAAAAAAGTTGGTATTACTATTCACAACGGCTAGTTCATAATAATATTATAAAAATATATCGTTTAGTGAAACTCGGTATTGCGTACTACACACTTTATCGAGGAAGGACTTGATTGCGTGTAATGCAAGACAAGTCATGGATGCGTGTAGTGGAAGCTCTGTTTGGTGTTGCGTATAACATAATCAAAACATATTTTATTTATACATTAAAAAAAAATCTATACTTATTGTTGCGTAAAATAATTTCCACAAAACGAACTTGAAATTGTGTGTAACAAGAGCCAAGAATAGTGTTGCCTATACTGCAAGCTAATACGGTGTTGCGTATAGTGCAAGATAATTTTTTTGTAGCGTAAAACACAAGACATAAATGAAATTAAAAAGAATAATTCTCATAAAATCTCGGGTTATTACATTCTACCCCCCTTAAAATGAATTTTGACCTCGAAATTCGTCCGGGTTATAAATGGTTTACTACTTGAATATTTCTTTCATAGAAACCCACATCGTAAAAAGGGATACAAAAACTGAACTGTAAAAACTAAATTATGAAACGTAACGGTTACCCAAATTAACTAATCACTGAGTTTCCACATAGGAGAACGTAGGTGAAAATATGGATATGGAACAAAAATCTAACCGTCATGTTCTGATGGAGAGTGGTAGAGAACATGGCTATGAAAAATCCAAGAATCACAAAGCCATAAATTTGTGATGATCTAAGGTATCATATGATTCATTGGATATAAGGGCAATAAGACAATATTTTTGGTTTTCAAGATCATTTTCCTAAAGTTGAAAAAATTGAAATAGAAGAAATACTTACTTTATTTCGGTATAATCTCACCGTTGTTCGTGCCTCGAACAATTTACACTTCATCTCTTAAAGAAATGAAGTTGAATTTTTTATTCGTAAAGTGTTAGCAGATCATGTGATAGAATGATGGGTCATTCCATATGTCTCAAACAAAATGTTAGCAAAAGTTATCAAATATACATAAGTCCATCTATGGTGAGGTTAATCGTATATGATTCCAAAAATGGAATTATACTTCATCTATCGTACTTCTTAATAAAACTAGTTTCTACTAACCAGGGACATCCTATAGGCCAGTGGTAGGAAATAATGTCCTGTCGCACTTCGGTTGTGGGTTTGATTCCCACAGCCTTGTCCGACGCGACGGGTTGTCACCCATCCTGCAGGTTGTCCCTTTTTCTAAAACTACATTATAATAACATTCCTGCAATAAAATAGAAAAAAGTTCTAGCCTTAAGCAATACTATTTTATGTCTAACTTAATTCATTCCAATCTTTAGGCTTATCTAAAATACTTCTGTCCAAGCACATAGTATAAATAAAACAATTACTAGAAATGTCATCTACTGAGCATGTGAATACAATCATTTATCCCCCATATATCATACGATATATCTTGTTGGTCACATTCCAAACATGTGAATATCTTAATCATGTATTCTCTTGAAAAATGAATACCTATTGAACCTTAGTGAAAACATGAATGCTGTCAAAAGTTAACTCTTTCCACATACCAAAATCCAAAAATTCTATATACTCAAACCATGATATCACTTTTTCCTTATATTAGTCATGAGCTCATTTATACTATCAAACATTTCATTATCTCCTTATACCTTCTTTATGCGCATATTAGGTGATTTCCAAAAATATTTGAATAGACTTTCATGGTTATTGGTACCATTCAACGTATACTTTCAAAACTCAAGCAAAGGCAATAGCGTAACAATCCTTATATTTTTCTTTATTCTATTGCACCATACATTATTCTTGATAAACATACAATCATTACACTACCTTATTAAACCACTGACTAAGCTTCATCATTTCTTCCATCTCATATATCATTTGTAGTCTCTTCATCATCATCCATATAAATACTACCCATATGACCATGCTGATTCTCTTTAAGAGATTTTTCCTTATGGAATTGGTTTGCATAATACCCGTACATTCCACATTTAAAAAACTTAACCGTTGTTGATGTCTTAGAAATACCATTATCCTTATCCTTGGTGTTAACTAAACCTTTTCCTTTACAATTACTAGCTTTGTGTCCTTCTTTTCTGTACCCAAAGCATCTTCCAGTTCATTTGAAACATTCTCCCTCATGCCTCTTCCCACATGATTTACATGAGGGAAATCGAACTTTCTTTCCTCTATGATCATCATGAAACTCCATCTTTCTCTTATTAGTTGAGTCTGGAAACTTACCAAAGTTGAGATTATTGATCATATTATGAGATTTATGATTAGGAATAATAATGATATGTGGACTTCCAGATCCAATTTCATTTGGTTGCTCATGAATAATATCATTCCATTGTCCATCATATCCTCCATAATCGTGAATCTTTCTATTTCCAACCATTTTTTAAAACCCAAAAAAATAGTGTGAGAGGCCAAAATCATAATCAAGGGGGAGTAAATTCAATATCTAACATCTTAGGTTTAATTATAATATCGTTACCGTAATTCTAGGACTATAACCTATACTTATACTTAACCTTGGGGACATCCCTAGACATAACTTAGAAATATCTCTAGGGATCTCACTAAAGTTGTCGGATCCTAGTTTCCAAAGGTTGACCAAATATTTCCTCTGATACCAATTTTAGAGACCCATGCTTGATGTACATGGACATTACATTACTTTTTCGGAATACTTAATACATAACAAAAACAGACACACAAGGACCGTAATAGTTTAGTGTCTTTGGAAACTCGGAACATAATCTTCTAATCGAGGGGAAAGATCCTCAACATCTCCCATAAAGATCTTCCCATTTTGTTTTCTTACCTAAAACCATTATTTATATCATGGGGAAAAGAAAACATATAAATGGTGAGATCAAATGCTTAGTAAGGGTAAGCATGGAAAAAAATAAAACAAACCATATACATTTGAACATAAAAACATGAACATAATGTTTAAACAACAAAATCTTGAGCAATGACATAAAACATGGCAGTACGTAAGGCATATATCATAATAGAACATCAATCATGATAAAATAGCTTGGAAATAAAACGTGTAATTGTGGAAAAACATTAAGCAAATGATATTATTTCCATAGTAGCCAAGGAATTGCTACCAAGACCATCTTAGTAGACAAAGTCCCTTTCTGAATCGAGTCCACTCTTCGTTTCAGTCCTGTAACACTGAATCGGATTAACTTACCATTCCATCCATTTCTATCTCATGAGATATAAATATTTACCCAATGCATTGGAGGGAGATATAGGTCCCACCCATCTCATAATGAAATCATTCTTACTTGTTCCAGAAAATAAACTTGAAACATTCATCATAACCCAAAGAATAAAATGGTTTTCGTAAACATCATCCCATCATCACATAATACATATAAAACAAATGGATATTTCATAATAAGAAAAGTGAAACCATGTAAATCATAGATACATTATACTTGAAACATACACATATGAAATAATGTCATCTTAGATGTAAAATGGTTTTGATAAAATAATTAAAATGAATTCTTGAGGAAAATATCATTTCTTCTTCAAAATCATTTTCTTTTCACAAAAATGCCATGAAATTTTAACAAAAATGTATTTTGTTTGAAAATATTCATACTATCTTATGGAGTATGCTTCATGAAAATGAGGCATTATGAAACCGTAAATATCCGTTCACGCCATATAAGTTAAAAATAACATTCTTCTCGTACTTTTGTGTGAAAAGCCAAAAAGTTCCCCATGTGGTAAACAAAAGTAAGATTCCTTTCATAACATGTGGTAAATTTTAAAATTGGGTAAAAAGGACTTTAAAAACACATGAAAATATTTCTATAAAACATTGTCATGGATGATAACAATAACCCCAGTAAATACTTACGAATAACAATCTTGGATAAGAACAAGATTGGAATAGTTATCCCTTACCTTATGTCCAATTTCTTCCATATGTGTACGAGACTCCGGTATAGGGGGTTTAAACATATTATTAACTTGTAACAGGACTATAATAATATTTGTGATATCATATATTATTCACTTATGACTTTATATTATCCGTTCATTTGTCAATTCCATGTTAAATCAGCGTTTTGGGTAAAATCGTTTCATTTATCGTCCATGTTTTGACTTGTAATTATTAATATGATTACATAGATCGTGATTACTTAATTACATATTATAAAAAATGATTTATATATAATATAAATTCATAATATACATATATATAATATATTGATAAATGGAAAGAAATACACTGTTCAGGGATATGGTAGGTTGTACGTACGCATGAACGCTGTTTTCGTTTCCTTATTGAATTGAATGGAATTAAGTAGATGAAATACATACATATATATATATATATATAAATACAGTAGCATCATTATGTCATACATTTCATGATTACTTACTATATACACTTTATAATCATTCTTGAATTGTTAACATGGAAAATGAATCTCATCGCGTTGTGGAGACGGTAATCCGTACGTACGCACGAGCGATGATATCATTCCCATATTTATTGAATGGAATTTTAGTAGATGATATAATATATTAGAATCAGTATGATGTTATAATAATAATATATAGTTATTATTTACACCTTTAAACCCATCCAAGTAAGTTGGTGGTGGAAAAATAGATTACACCACGGTGTGGAGACAATATTCCGTACGTACGCACGCGGGGTGATTTTGTTTTCCGTAGGATGGATAGAAGGTGAAATGGGGTTGTTTAATATTTATAATAACATATCAGTATATTAGTGATACTTATGTTATTACTTTATAATGAAACAACTAAATAAGAAGAAGTTGAAGAAGAAAGAAAACTTGAAAGAATCGGTAGAAGAGATTACCTCTTCCCCGACACACCTCCTTTAAACTTCTTATTAGGGAACTAGAGTTAGTCTTTTGAGAAAACAAGAACCTCTATGATATAACTAGAGGTTGGGAAGAGGAATTGATAGGGTTTGGCCGAGCTTCAAGGCTCAAAAGGGTGTGAAGTGAAGAGGGAAGGGGTTCCCTTTTATAAGGGAGGAGAGGGGCACCTTAGGAAAACTTAAAATATTATTTTATAATAAAGTCATATTCGTTTTTTAATAGCTCAAAATTGATTTATTTCTAAGATAAGGTGGGTATGGGTCGAACTAATTTCAACCAATAGATTTTAGACAAGTTTAGGTTACTATTGTATCCTTATAATTTAGATTTAACTCTAAGTTAAATAATTTAACTTTTATCGTGTCTTTTTGTTTTCTTACACTATATGGTTAATAGACTTACTATAACAAGACAAAATAACCCCAAGTGGTTAATTATTAATATATATATATCCTTATCTAAGTCATTTGTAAGAGCCTTATATTTTTAAGAATAAAATAACAATTAATAATATAATATTTGTTTTAAAACTATTTTATGTCAATTTTGACACTATTTGGTAGTTGATTTTTTTGAAACTCATAACAACATGATTAGTTAGAAAAAAGTTAATTAAATCAATAATAACATGTCATATTAACCTAGAAAACTAGCTAAATTCATAAGAAGTCTAAAATTACATTTATTTGGGTATTTATTACATCAATTATGTTAATATTTCATTAATAAGGTAATTACTGCATCATCATTGTGTCATAAATAATTTAAATAATTTAATGTATAAAATTTATAAATAAAATTAAATTATGTAGGAAATATTTTTATCTTTCTAATGAATATTTATAGTCAAATTTATCTTATGTATAACCCTATATTAATTTTTTTTTAGTAATTAAACTTTGATTTTAACTATTTTAATTCTTCTTTAAATAAAATAATAATAAATTTCCCAATCTAATCCAAGTGGACCTAAAGGGTAATATTTTATTTCTAAGGTTGTTTTTGGTCGAACTAAACTTATCCAATAGAATTAGGACATGTGTTATGGTAATAATAATATCATTTTTACCCTTAATTACCCTATTTACTTTTGACCATGGTAAATAAAAGTAAAAAGTTACTATTCACCAAAAATTATTTTTTATCTTATTGAACCAAATTTTACTCCTTGATAATAACTGTGTCTCTTGGATTTTCAAAATTTCACTCATAGAAGCGGTAAAATTAAGATTGATGTAAATTTTCAAACTCTACTAGGAGGTGGGTAAAAGACGGTGAAAAGTTCAATAAAATGTTTATATGTCTAAAATTATTATAAAATGACTCCAATGAATTACATTGAACTTATATAGGTATTATGTATCAATTTTGACCTAAAATAAAATTAAATACAATAAATAATTATTTATATAAAAAGTCAGTTTTTAAATAGTAACCTAGTGTTTTCAGTATTCATCAAAAATTGAAAGTTTTCAGGAAAATACCAAAAATTCACCCTAGGCTAATTTCGATATTCCGAATCCAAAAATGAAGTCCATTTTGAAAAATAAAATTTATTAAATTTCAAAAAGTTGGTATTACTATTCATAACTGCTAGTTCATAATAATATTATAATAATATATCGTTTAGTGAAACTCGGTATTGCGTACTACACACGCTATCGAGGAAGGTCTTGATTGCATGTAATGCAAGCCAAGTCAGGGATGCATGTAGTGAAAGCTCCATTTGGTGTTTCGTTTAACATAATCAAAATATATTTTATTTATACATTAAACAAAATCTATACTTAATGTTACGCAAAATAATTTCCACAAAACTATCTTGAAATTGTGTGTAACAAGAGCCAAGAATAGTGCTGCCTATACTGCAAGCTAATACAGTGTTGCGTATAGTACAAGATAATTTTGGTGTAGCGTACAACACAAGACATCAATGAAATTAAAAAGAATAATTCTCATAAAATCTCAGGTTGTTACATGGTATATTCTGAATATCTAATGGTTAAGAACATAAAGTTGATGTTAGGTCCTAGATACATGTTTATGATCATGGTGTGCTCACTGTTGAGTCGCATGGTTAATTAATATGGTTTATTGTAGAGGATCGCCTAATTGAGTAGCCTGGGTGGTTGTTTTTAATGAACTGTATGTGATTCCTACTTATTAGTTTTAGTAACATGAATAGATTGTTTTAAGTACTTTCTTAAGAATTCAGATGGCTTTCATGTCCCTTACCTCTCCATTGGCAACATCAGTAAAAGGTGAACGAGGGGTTCACATAGAATTACTTATTATTTATAATTTCATGGCGGTCCACTAGTTCTATGACATTCACATAGGTATACTCCTACTCCTCATCAATGGAATACTCCAAACCCAAATGTAAACTAGGAATACCTTCCAAACATGGAGGAATAAATTTTCCAAGTGTGCAGACTAGTTTTAGAAACAATAGGGGACTTTGATTTCTATTATATTGTTGAAATATATTTTTTTGAGACCTGGGAGGATTTTAACTAGATGTGTAGGCAACATTTGGAGGAGGTGTGGTAACCATAGGTGGTTCTGGTTATTTTAAGTGGTCATGGATGATACCATGGGCCCGAGCGACTGTATTAAGAGCCATCCAATCATTGTACATCTTTTTTATGTGTCGGGGGCCTATTTACACTCATCATATCCTTCCTTTTCACTATCGAGGTAAGCATAGACATGTTCAACATGTGTCAGTATATCTCCCAATTTGATTAATCCATTATCTACATGGTCAAATTTCCAATCATTGAAGAAAAATAATTCACTTATAGTGTCTAAGGACTCTATGATATGGGCATTGATTGATTCAACCATTGAGTTCATCCTCATAGGGTCTTCTTAATTATAAAAACTTTAGGACTCCATTTTATATGGAATAGATGAAATAACTTGGGACCATCACTTCCTTGATGTACTAGGTCTTTATATTCCTATCTACAATAGGAAACCTTGATATTGTCCTTGAAGGAGGAATGGGGCCACATTCTCTAGATGATACAGCTGTGATTGATAAGGTCGTGCTTTACGAGGCTGCACTAGATGAGGTTACTCCTAGCATGGCTACACTTGGATAGGCTGATATAGAAAAGGGGAAAGTAGGAATACCATCATAGGAGGCTCTACATGAACATTAGTAGCTGTCACATCTTTTATGGGTCTTCCAATGTGAGATGGAAAGGGAAATTTGCACAAACAATGTCTGGTCGGTTAAAAGGACTATTCAAATCATTGACTTTTTTTAGAAAACCCATAATCCACATGAGTAGTTTAGGGATATTATGGTAGGAACTATATCATCTTTGACATTCTCATGCACATCGTAATAAGTTATTCCTGGTAAGGTGATATGTTGAGCGAATATTTCAGTCAGTTCAATCAGGAGGTAAAGTTGGAAACTGACTCATTGGGCCTCTATTTTTATTTAAAGAGGTCGATAATATTGTTCTTTTGTGAGGTGTTGGTTAACTAGTAGAGGAACTATCTACAGAAGTCCTTCCAACTAGACATGGACCCAATGCGTAATGACCGAAACATTTATAAATAAAATTCCCTTTGTGATTGAGTTAAAAGCACAATTATTTTTATTGAAAAAAAATTCATTTATTTAGTTTTATTATATCCTATCATATTTTAAAAAAACATCAAACATCATTACTGTTTATAAAATATCATTTTACGAGTGATTGTAAGATTAGTATAAATATAGGGTTATTATTAATCCAATTGACAGAGAAAAAATAACCAATGACCTCGACCATAAGGATTTTTTCCAATGAAGATCATTTATTAGAGCTTCTATGGGACATAGAATCAATATTCATTGCCTTTGATCAATCTGATTCCAAAATAAAAAAACTAAATCATGATCAAAACCACTTATTGGTGAAGTTTAAGATCATCAAAATTACAAACCAAATCATCACTATTAGAAGTCTTAACTATACCAATGTATCTATACCAACAGTTTATAAAAACTATTGGTATAGGTTCCCTTTCCCAATGGTTTTTCCAAAACTATTGGGATAGGGTACTTTTACACCACATTTACCGAGGGTTTGGGAAAACAGTTGGGAAAGGGTCCACTTTTTTCAATGGTTTTTAAAAAACCGTTAGAAAAGAGTACTTTGAGGCCACTTTTCCAACGGTTTGCCAAAACCATTGGGAAAGGGTCCACTTTTACAAATAGTTTTTCCAAAATCATTGGGAAATGGTAATTTGAGGCTACTTTTCCAAACGGTTTGCAAAACTATTGGGAAAGGCTCCACTTTTCCCAATGGTTTGGGAAAACCGTTGGGAAAGGGTACATTGAATCCACTTTTCCAAATGGTTTTTCCAAAATCATTGGGAAGAGTACTTTGAGGCCACTTTTCCTAACGGTTTTCCCAAACCATTGGGAAAGGATTCACTTTTCCCAACAATGTTGGAAAAATATGGGGAAAGGGTACTTTAATACCACATTTCCCAATAGTTGGGGCAAACCATTGGGAAAGGGTGGGTACCTATCCCAACGGTTTTGAAAACCGTTGGGATATGTACCCTTTTTTTATGATTAAATTTGTCGAATATATATATATAGTTATCCCAATGGTTTTTGATAACCTTTTGTAAAGACCTATACCAATCATTTTCAAACCATTGGGATAGGTCTTTACCCACACCTGTACCAAAAGTTTTCAAATTGTTAGGATAAGTCTTTCCCAAATATTTTCTACAAATTGTGGGGATAGTTATTTCCCAATTCCAAATCCCCCTATGGCTTCCCAAAAAATTTGTATAGGCTATAACAATGGTTGGGTACCTATACTAACGGTTCCAAAATGTGGGTATATGAAGTGTTTCCATTAGTGCATGTATGCCGAACCACCCCATTAAAATATGACCATGGTGCACCTTACCCTTAGGGAATTTACTGGTGTAATAATGGGCTATGTATCAAGAGCCTAATGATAAGAATACTTATATTTTATAATATTGTTTATATTTACTTCTTATTTTTGTTACATTAAAAATGATTTTGATTTATGTATGATAAAACATAAATTCTATTTTTCAGTAATATAAAATTTCAATTAAAATATTCCTTTTAATGAATTTAATTATTTTTTAATTAAGTTATATTTTAATAAAATAATTTTATTAAATAATTTTTATTATATATAAATGATAATATAATTTTTATGAATCCATATATACTTTTATAAGGGTTTGAAAACTGTAATTGTTGTGAAAAATCTTCATTTTTTAATAAATGTTGATTCATTTTTTTAAATAGAAAATTCACGTGTTTAGAAAATTATTTTGATAAGATAAATTTATTTTTCGATATCATCATATCAAAATTATCCAATAAGAAATTTTTAATAATTTTTTGAGATAGTTGAATTTTTGGGTAAATAATTAAATATGTTATAAATATATGGGGTGTATTATGACTTCATAATTACCCAAAAGTGATGTAATAAATGATATAAAGGGTATCTATGACCAAATATATTTTTCTAATATAAAATATTGGGTTTTCTATGTTATTTTATTGATTTTATAAACCCTTTATTAATCTTCAAAAGCATATATTATATTTTAATGTTGTAAAATCATTTCCTTAAGAAAATGACTCACTTTCACATCACCAATGGTAATATTTAAATGGCTTTGGCCCTAGGAAATATAAAATAATTAAAACCAATCCCCTTTGGTATAAACCGTTTGAAAAAACCATGGGAAGGTTTTTGTTCTTTATTACCTTGTCATATAAAGTCCAAAACATATGTTTGGGAGATAATAAAGAACTCCCCTTTCTTTCTTTATATAAACCCACCCAATCCCCCATTCCACTTCACTGTAAAACCTTGTATCACATCCTCACTCTTTCACTCCCACACATATAGAGTCCTCCCAATTTCCCCCAATCTCTCAATAATATCTTCCCAAGAATTTGTAATCACTTTCTCAAGGTAAAGGACCTCTCTCTCTTCTTTTCAATTAATGAATCTTCTTTGTATTTATCCTTTTGAATCATAATTGGTTAAATGTTCATGAATTTATAAAGATATATAAAATTTAAAATTTATTTCCTAATAATGAGATATCATTTATCCCCTCTCATTATAGTATTTACCAAATCCATTTGTATGTCGAAATTTAGTAAGTGGTCCTCTCTTTATCATCTTTATTCATGATTCTTCTTCTTTTTATACCTTTTATTTCCAATTATAAATGTCGATATATGTTTCTACATATCCCTAATACTTTACATTTGATTTAAAAACCAGTATATACCAATTTAAATCTAATTAATCTACTTTATGAACATTTATGTGCGGTCGTTTTGCTGTAGAAATTTCACTTTTATTTTTTATTCCATGTTATTATTCAAGAACCCTCCTTGTTTTATGCATATTAAGTCCCAAGTTTTCATGTTGTATTTTTTTCTTAGATATATCTTACACTTACCTTTTTATTTCAAAGTGATTATATACCTCTTTCTATATCTCAGTGAACAATTTAAAAAATATCATGTACTGTCATCATGTTGTTGAATAGTCATAGTGATCTTCTATGCCAATTATATGTGAGGTTTATACCCATACCCATTACCACAAAAGGTTATTCACCTAGTTTTAAATATAATTCCTTATTTTGGAACATTCATGTAGGTAAAAAATAATTCTTAATCATTGGATGAAATTTGATGAATTATCTTCTTATGTTATATGATATATATGGAACAATTATGCTTGTACATGATATGATTGTGATGGTTGAACAAAAATAGTGCTCTAATGCATTAGGTAATGGTGCGTCGTAGGTTATCCTAATATGCTTATATTATTATTTATTAGTGATTAATCTTGAATTACGATTATTATTTCATGTTTAAAGTTGTTACCACATTCCCATGTTGCATTTTATGTGATCATGCTATATTATTCCTCATTGTTCAGGTTTTTTATTCTAAACCATATTATGTCTCATTAAAATTCCTATTGTATAAATTCTAATACCTTTTTCATGTTAGGATTTGTTTTATTTCCTTAGTGGGATCTATTTATCACCCATTTATTATGTATATCCCTCAGTTATCCCATTCAGTTTTAGAACAATGGAATATTTTGAACTTGTTAAGGAAGTTTTCAATAATGTTGATTCAACCCCCCTACTTTATGTTCTTTTATAATGCACCTAATTACCCAAATACACTATCTTATCATTATTATATATCATAATATGTGTATTATTATGTAATAAATCATGAATTAATGTGTAATTAGGGTAAGGGTTTCCATGGTTGCTATCAAATCAAAGTGTTGTTATTTTGGTATTAGGATTAGAAAACTATAGATAAATCTTTAGTTATAAGACTAAACATAAGAATAAATCCATAAATTTTGGTAAAATATATAGTAATTATTATCCAAGAAAATACATCACCGTATGGATACTATAATTGGATGTGGATCTCAGACATATTTACCTAGTGGCAACACAAAAAAACATTTTATTTGGCTTGAATTGATCAGAAACTAGTGCATGAATATGGGCTTTACTGCATATCTTCTTTGAAAATCACAATGGATATGATTTTTTAAATTCAAAAAGTCATTACAAACCATTATTAAGGGGAAAAATTAGACATAAGAGTCTATATTTTCAAATAGATAATAGATGACATAGATTGAATCCCATAAATTCATATGTTAAGGAAATACATTTCTTTTTTGAATTATCCCTTTAATGTTAATGGATTCTAATTTATGTGTTTAATAGTTACACATCCCTAATTTACCTGTTATTTTATCTAATGGATAGAAATAGAAGGAACTGAGTAAACAACCAATGTGAAGTTAAATGTGATGATAGTACAAAATAGATTCCCAAACTGATGTGTATAGGAATGAAGAACATTGTGATGACACTATATCAGTTGTCTTAGGTTATGAATAGAAACCTGAATTAAGAGGAATACCCAAATCCCCCCAAAAAATAACAATCTCCAATTGAGACTTTTATCCTACAAATGACTATGACTTTCAATAGATCATTTGATACATAAATCTCAGAACAATAGAGCAACTCCATGGAAAAGATATTCTCTAACCTTAAATATTCTGAGAATGATGAGGTTATACTGTCTTTTAATCTTATGGTGGGAGAAGATGATAAATTTTGTACAATTATCAATAATATTAACCCTGAGAAAGATATCAAAGCAATTTGGAAGAAGTAATTTTGGAAAATGTTTTTTGAAAAATATTTTCCTCGCACTCTTCAAATTAAAATAGAAAGGAATTTCCTTAACCTAAAGAAAAAAAGTCAATTAATCCATCGGTTAATATGAAGAAAACTTAACAAGTCTTTCAATATATTCCTCCAGATTTTTCATTACCCTATAATTCAATGTTTACCATGTCATTAGTGAGATAAAACCAAGTCTACAAATAACACTTTAGATTTGGGGATTTGATACCTTTGAGGAAAATTGTCTGATGATGCCTCAAAGGTGAAATGGATATCATTGAATCTCAAGGGTCTCATGGGGATAATAAGAGGAAGTTGGAGTTTAATTCTCAAAGTGAGAGGGAGAAATCTAACATTGGTAAAAAATATCAACATCCCACTTGTCAAAAGTTTGGAACGAAGCCCCCTGGAAGGGTGATGAGGAAATGCTTTAGGTGCAGGAAAGAAGGGTACCCATCTAGTAATTGTCAACATTAGAAACCCACCAATGTAATGGAATATAGGAATTATCTAGTCAAACCTCATCCTATTGTCCAATGTTTCAACTGCAAGGAATAAGGACAATATGCTAATTGATTCCCTAAGCCAAGGGTTGTTAGAGACAATCAATTTGAACAACCTACAAAGTAGAAAGGGTGAGAATATTCCATCACAACCACTATGGTGGATCCCAACTATGAAGCGGTGATAGGAATGATGGTTATTAAATCAAGAATAGAGAATTCAATTTTTGATTCAGGTTCTATGAAATCATTAAAATAAAACAATTTTGGTAGACCTATTGAAAATCCACCACAAATTATGGAAGTATATCTATCAATGAAAATGAAAAATGGGGAAATTATTGCATCCTTGGTATATAACTCCTCCCCTGTTAAAATTTGTAGGATGAACTTCCCAAAGAACATTATGATACTCCATTTTGTGGAATCTGATGTAATTTCGGGAATGGATTGGATTTCCTTATTAAAGCTAATATAAATTTATGTGATAAAGAATTCACTCTCTACATTACAAATCATCCTCTGATTTTGTAAAATTATAAGGAGGAGTATGAATCTTCATTAGGAATAACATGTCAAGATTGGATACTACTACTCTAAGAACTTGTATATATAGATTAAATGGTTGATTATAGGGAAAATACCATCCTTGAAGACATTCCCATTGTGATGAAATATATTAATGTCTTTCTTAAATAATTTTCTGGTCTTCCTAGTAGAATAGAGGTTGAATTTTCAATCAAGATTATACATAAAGAATTTCCAATAACAAAGACTCTATATATATTGGATATTGTGGAACTTGAGGATCTAAAAAACAACTACTAGAGAATCTAGATAAAGGGATCATATGCCCATGTGTTTCACCATGGGGTAAACTAGTTGTACTCATAAATATGAAGAATTGTTGGATGCACATTTACATTGATTATTATTATCTCAGCAAGATCACGATAAGGAACGAGTAATATCTTCTATGGATTGATGAATTGTTTGATTAGCTATGTGAAGTTGAATAATTATCTAAAGTGGATCTTCATGAAGGGCATTATCTGAAAAGTTTGAAGAAGGAAGATATCCCAAAGAATTCTTTGTGTAGAATTTATGGGCACTATGAGTTCATCATAATTCCATTTGGTATCACTAATTCTATAGGAATCTTTATGGACCTTATGAATATAGTCTTTAGATATTATCCTGATATTTTTTTGGTAGTCATTATAGATAACATTATAATATACTCCAAAATTAAGAAGGATTATAAAGAGTATCTGAGAAATGGTCTAAATACCTTACAAAAGAACAAGATTTATGAAAAGTACACCAAATGTGAGTTTGTATTAATGGATCAATCATTATTGAGGCATATTATCAGAATTAATCAGATATATATGGACCCTTAAAAGATAGATGTAGTTGAAATAATTTCCAAGACCAACCACTGTGATTGAAATCTATATTTTTCTTAGATTAGTTGGGTATGATCATTAGATTTTGAGAAAATTCTCACAATTTTTAAAGCCTATAACTAATATAACTCAGAAGGGAGTTACATTTTTTTTAATAATGAATGTGAAGATATATTCAAGGATTTGAAAAGAAGGCATATCACTGCACCTGTACTTATGCTACCCTCAAATGGGGAAATTTTTCTAGCATAAAGAGATTCTTAAAAAAAGGGATTGGGATATATACTAATTTAGAATGACACAATGATAGCCTATTCTTCAAGGAAATTTGATATTCATGGATAGAACTACCCATCACATGATCTGCAGTTGGTTTCATTAATCTTCATGTTTAAAATCTATAAGTATTATCTCTTTATGGAGAAGTGTGTAATATATATGGATCATAATGAAATCAAATATATATTAACATATAAAGTGATTAATATACACTAAGGAATATGGTTAGATCTTATTATGAACTATGAATGCTCAATCCACTACCATACCGAGAAATAAAATAAAGTGGAAAATGATTTGAGTAAAAAGAACCTGAAAATTTTACCATTAATGAGAATTGAGAATGATCTGATCTTCTTATAGATGAGAAGGATGTACATGGGAATCATATAAGATGAAACACTATCAATCCTTTCAAAACTTTTTGATCAAACATCAATAATGGAGAAGATAAAGGAGACATAAAGATATGATGCAGATATTTAGAAGAAGGTGAAAGATATAACCAAAAGTAAATCCACAGAGTTCAAAATCAATGAAGAATGAATTTTAATATTTGGGTCCCAACTATGTGTACCAATAAATAATAGGTCAAATAAGGAATTGTAGGATGATGCGCCTAGCTCAACCATCTACATCCATCCATGGAGAAAAAACATGTCTCAATATCCCTCACAGAACTATTGGTGGGACACTATGAATAAAGAGATCATAGAATATATATCAATTTATATTGTATGTTAGTAAGTGAAGTATGAAATAAAAAAAATCCAAGGGGATTATTCAACCCTTAGCCATAACTTCATGGAAATTGGAAAACATAAAAGTGGACTTTGTGATACTTGGAGTATCGACCAGTACCTCGTGGAACGGACCCTCTCGGAGACAACCGTATAGAGTACAGAGACCGTGTAGCCGGCTGAGACCTGACGACTGCTTGACCGACTCGACTTGGAGTGAGTCGACTAGCCCAGTGGACGGAGCACTACTTTTTTTGGGTACAGACCCATGGCGGACAGAGAACTACTGAGTTTGGGTGCAGACCCGCGATACTCGTCCGGAGAGTACCTCTACAGGCTATTAGGGGGGATGCACTACTATGTTTGGGTGGCAGACCCTGGCGGGAAGCACTACTGTGTTTCGGTGGCTGACCCGCGGTACTCGATACGAGGAGTACCTCCGCAGTCTTAGGTTAATGAGCAGTACCTCGGAGACGTGACATGATCACTGTACTCTCCAGAGACGGGACTATTCAACAGTTAGAGTTTCAATAATGAAAATCCTGGTTTGAGATGAGTCTTTGACCTATGTGTTTACCTCATGATTGAGATGGGTCACTTGATAACTTAGGTATATGTATGAGCATATGTGTAAGTAGTGGTTATCCGTTGATTTCATAACCTTTGTGTTTCCTCATGATTGAGATGTGTTACTTGATAACTTAGGTATAAGTATGGGATTATACCTAAGTAAGGGTTATCTGTTGTGATTCTTCTTGTGGTTATCCTTTTTGGATTTAGAGAGACCTTGAGGGTCTCGGGGTCCCTACTGAGTATCGTTATACTCACCCCTGCACGGGCTATGCCTTCACCTCGTTGTGTTGGTTGTAGACGATGGGAAATGCTGACAGAGGCCGAGTGTTCGAGGACTAGACGGTACCCGGAGGTGGACCACACGACGAGTCAGTATCCGGAGGTGGACTTCACGACAAGACGACACTCGAAGGAGGTTGACAGGAGAGAGCATTGTGGAGGCTATCTGTACCTACCCTTCAGGTAGGATCCATGGTGGACGATCCAGGAGCTGCATTATATTTACCTACCCTTCAGGTAGGATCTAAGGAGGATGACCTAGGAGCTGCTTCCGTTCTTCCTGCTGTTGTCTTTTTCTGTTGTACTTTCATTCAGTTGTAGCTGTACTTTCAGTTGGGTTTTTATTCTGGCCCACTTACTTTTCAGCACTTCCTTTTGTTCTTTGTGTATTACTTCCTCTTGTACTCTGTGTGTTTTGTTTACTTTTATAAAGGAAATTCCTTCCCAGTTATTGGGATTTACGCCTTTGGTACTAGTCGCCAGCCCCTGGCCTATGGAAGACGGGCTTGGGGTAGTCTCGGCATGGGCCCCAAGGATGGGTCATGAAAAATTGGTATCAGAGGAGTCAGTTCTACCATAGAACATATAACTTTGATATTTTCTTTCTGTGAAGCAATGGTGTTTTGGGTATCGAGTGTGGTTTTCAGTTCAGGGAGTCCAGTGTTGGTGCGGGCGGCCGACGTATCCATTCACCAGGACCCTGACAACTGATTTCCGACTTTGTGCATGAAAACAATGATTGCGTGTGTGTTTTCAAAGGTTTCCCTTAAAACAGCTCAAACTAGGGCAGCTCACCAGGTATAATCGTTTAACCGTGTTACTTCTGTTTCTTTCACGATTCCTTTTCATGGATGACCAGCTAGAGCCCAGATGGATGTGCGTACTGACAGCCTGCCGAGCGACGAGGCTTCGGTACAGGTCCCTCTTACAGTTGAGGCACCAGCGGGACTACCATACGTTGGGCCATCAATGCCACTAGCCCCAGTAGTAGGCGATGTATGCCACTTGAGCGCGCTGCATGTGTTCCAGCGCCAGAGGCCACCCAGGTTCCAGGGAGAGACGGACCTGCATGCGGCTGAGGATTGGATGGAGGCTGTGGTGAGAGTCTTCAGGCTAGTGGGGACGCCAACAGAATTCATGGTGGTCTTTACTCCCAGCCTCCTTCAGGAAGCAGCAGGCAGGTGGTGGAGCCACTTGTTCCAGTTTTGCGATGAGATGACCTTCACTTGGGAAGACTTTGAGACCTTCTTCAGGGTTGAGTTCATACCAGTGACTCTACACCCCGAGCATGTTCATGAGCTGCTGCCTATGCCGCAAGATTTTACATTAGTAGCCGAGTCATCTGTAGGCAGTAGACAGATGATACATAGGTCCAAGAGGACTAGAGCCAGCCGTACAAGGAGTAGGAAGTGTAATGAATGCGGAAGAAAGGGTTACTTGGCACGTGAATATCCGACCCCCCGCACAATTGATCCGCATTCTTTGGAGGAGCCACCAAAACAGAAGAAGCGGCAGGTGCGTGAGCAACAGTCGAGGAGTGGACAAGGCGGTAGAGCTCCAGAAGCAGGTGGACAGGAGCAGAACTAGTTGATACCTTTTTTTTCTTGGTACTTCTAGTTCCATGTTTCTTTTTTATTTGTGTCATGTACTATGAGTTGCTATTAAAAAATACACTTATATTTGTGATGTTTGCTTTCCTGTCCTTTTGTTCGGTTGATACTGAGAGGTCCCGGTTAAAACTGTTGACTTGAACCTCACTTTCGATATTTCTACTGGAGGAGACCCAGTGACCTCACACTGATGCCGACAGTGTGACTCGACCCTTGGAGGCAAGAGTGGTGGTTGGATCTCTTGGTAGTAACGTCGAGGCCCTACGACATCATACATGGCATGGATGCATCATTCATGTCAGGATTGACTGTATTTGGCAATGGGTGTGGTTCATCCAAGGGATGAGACCGAGTTTCTATTTTAGGAAAAGTAGAAATCTTAGAATCTCTTACAGATCATAGGCAAAGAAGGTACAGATCATCCAGGAGCGGATGAAGACTGCACAGTTCAGTAAGAAACAGGAAACTGGCGCCAGTCTTAGAGACTCGGGCGAGTTAAATGTTTCAAGAAGAGGAAGCTTTAAGGAGAGATGATTCTGCGAAGCAGCAGACGTGGAGGAAGATCTAGGAGAGCAGCATGAAGTGGTGTACATTTTTAACATGCTACAACCACCCGCCTTAGTTGTCCCCACCAGGCTTAGGGAGATGGAGGGCAGGGGAAGAGTACGGGTGCATGCGGTCAAGGAGTGTGACCCAATGGCTCTAAAAATGATTCAAGGGACAGTCTGTGTCCACTACTAGCTACCGTAGTAATAGACGTCGATATGAATCATTCCTTCCTTTCACAATCTTGTCCCATACCTAGAGTTTCCGGTAAGCCGTAGACTTGACCCTCACGTTTGGAGATACCCTGGGAGAAGGCTCGATAATCACACTTACGCCGACAGTGTGGTCAAACCACAGAGACGAGAGTTTATATTGGAATCTCTTGGTGGCAGTTTTGAGGCCTTATGATGTTGGTTTGAGTATGGACTGGGCAATCACAGTTCATACACAAATTGACGGTATTAGGAAAAAAGGTTGTGGTCTAACTACGACATTGGGATGAGTTTTCCTTGGTCGGAAAAAAGGAAACCCAGGCATCACAGGATAAAATCAGGAATAGGATGGTGTGGACGATCACTCTTGAGTCAGTCAACCTTACCCTCATGGCAGCAGGAGTTTTGATTTTCAGTTCCAAACAGGAATTGGAGACCTCTAGAGTTCTAGGATGACGAACATGTCCTTATACATGTCTCAACTTGATGAGGTTTACGGAGATGTGGCCAAGGCGGAAAGCTATCTCTGGGGTTCAGTGGACCTTTTCAGGACCTCAGTAGGGTAGGCGAGGTGGCTTACCGTTTGACCCATCCACCCCAGTTGCACCAAGTGCACGGCGACTTCCATGTATCTCAACTGAGGAGATACGAGCACGACCCTTCGCATATCAGCGACCATGAGAAGATGGATGTTGGCGATGGGGTGACTTTTGTGGGGTTCCAGTAGAGGTTGATGATTGATAGGAGAGGGTCCTATGAGGATGTTCAATTCCTCTTGTGAGCTTTCGTAGGTAGCACGGGAACCTCCAGGTGAGCACATGGGAGCAGAATGCTTACATGCGTGCTCAGTACCGCCTTTGTATCCCTAGTTTGTGTTAAAGTTTTACGAGGACGTAAATCCCTGAGGTGGGAGTAAACTAAAGGCCTAGAAATTTCAAGGAATTTTTTTTCTTAATTTCTTTGGAATTTTACAAGAACACAGTTTCTGACGACACCTGATTCCGAGGCCCGGTGTTCCCAAAATCATTTCCCGAAGTTTAGCTCGGGTACGTTCAGTGAACGAACGAGCGTGTTTTTCTAACTTTTGAACCGGTGCTCGGAATTGAAATCTGACGGCACCGATGAAACTGCAACGCTGGTAACTAGTTAAGAAGACCCTTTCTGGAGTTGCGTTTTCTCGGGATGAGTTGTTTAAAAAAAAGTGAGGGATAAAAATATAATTGTTTTACAATTATATTTTCATTTCTTGTTAAGTGGATTAAGTGTTGTGTCACAACACTTTTCCCCTCTCTTATGTGGTTATAACCTATGTAAGGGAGTTAGGGGTGGGCCCCACTTGTTTTTAACTACCTTTGAGAGGATTAAGGTGGGGTGGGGCCCACACGAGCCCAACCCCTCACCTTCCCCTAACGTTCATAACTTTTCCCCTCTTAATTTTGTAACTCTCAAAAAGAAAACCCCCTTTAAATAAAGTCAACTCATTAATTGAGTAGGTTTTTCAAGTAATTAATTCTTGGATCCATTTGAATTTAAAATGAATTTTTGGATTGAGTGTTAATTAAATAAGACTAAGTCTTATTTCGTGGGAGGATAGTGGGTGGTGCGAGAGGATTTGGAGAGGAAAGCTCTAAGTTCCGAAGAACGTTCTTCCTCCATGAAGAATGCGAAGAACGCACCGTCGCCGACGAAGAACGCCAAACTCCGACGAAGGACGACGGTGAGAGAAGCCTTCCTCGGAGATCGACGATGCGACGCCATGTACTGTGACGCCAACGACCCTCTCCTTCCGCGACGACTTCTTCCGCGACGTCCAATTCCGCAACGAACCTTCGTTCAACGATTCCATTAAGTAGGGGTTATTTTGTTTGTTTGTGATTATTTCTGTCGCCTTTCTTCGTTTCAAATTGGGCCGCCTGTTATTGCAATAACAAGAGGAGGTCGGACCGCATAAACACGGCCTACCCTCCTCCCCTCTTGTTTGTTTGATTTGTTTGTGGCACGTACAAGGCAGCACGGTAACGATGCACCGCGCAGAAAATAATAGAGAATGAGCGAGGAAGTGCGGCGTCGTCGTGCCGCGCTGTTGGAATCGAACAAGCCGCGGCGCCATCGCGCCGCGCCGAAGAACGTCGAAGAGGCCGCGACGGGAGCGGGGTCGCGACGGAAGGGCGTGATGCCGTCGCCCCGCTCCGGTCAAACCAAGGCCGCGGCCTGTGGCTGCTACGGAGCAGGAAGGGACGGCCAACTTCCGGCCACAGGCGCCGGAGTAGGAGGGCGGGACCTCGGCGGTCCCATGACAGCAGCAACTGGACGACCGGAATTTGTCATCCGGCTTCCGAGAAGGGTCGAGGGTCATAACCCCCGGCTTGCCGATAGGAGCGGCCCCCCACTTGGGGGCCGCGGTTACACATAGGGGGGTAGCGCCCCCCCCCCCCCTCTACCGCTCGGCCGTTACGGCCGAGCCGCCGGGCCACGCTGGCCAGGCCGCGCCACCAGGACGGGCCGCGCAGGCTGTGCTGGGCCACGCCCAACTGGGCCGGACCCGGACCCGGGGCGGGTCGACCCGGTTCGGGCCGACCCTGGTGGTATCAGGCCGGGTCGGACCGGGCCCGAACCCCCTATTCACGGACCTCTTTCGGTCTTTTTCCTTAAACTTGGACTGAATACCTCCGATCGACATATCGTCAGCTATGATGCGATCCGTGGATCGAGATGGTCGTTTCGGTATATTACACTCAAGGTTTCAGATAACTTTGGGTTCGGCCGGGTTGTTTCGTACACGAAACCAACTGGACCCTCGGAGCGGAAACACTTATAACTTGAGCTTTGTACGTCTGATAGACATGCTGTCGACTTTGTTGTATTCCTCTTGTTGAGATGGAACTTTTGGCATAAATCGCATGAGATTTGGACGCAATTGGAGTATGGCCGGGTTGGATTGTACCCGGAATCCAACCGGGCCCCTAGAACGGAAAACCTGATAACTTTCAGACCGGACGTCTGTTTGATGAACCGTCAGTGGCGTTGGTGATCACGTTTAGAAACGGTCTCTATGAGTATACCCTATGTGAGTTCGGGGTACAGTTGAGATACAGCCATGTTGGTTTGCACACGAAACCAACCGGGCCCCTGGGAAGAAAAGGCTAATAACTCAGAGACCGGGCGTCTGATTGACGCGCCGTCTGTTGCGTTGAGACCCCTATGCGAGGCGGTCCTTTGAGATACTTCTTCGTGGGACGTTGTGATAATTGGAGTATCTAACAGTAGCTCGTGGAACAGACCCTCCCGGAGACGAGTGTACAGAGTACGGAGACCATGTAGCCGGTTGAGACCTGACGACTACTTGACCGACTCGACTTGGAGTGAGTCAACTAGCCCAGTGGACGGAGCACTACTTTGTTTGGGTACAGACCCATGGCGAAAGGAGCACTACTGAGTTTGGGTGCAGACCCACGGTACTCGTCCTAAGAGTACCTCTGCAGGCTATTAGGGGGGATGCACTACTGTGTTTGGGTGGCAGACCCCGGTGGGAAGCACTACTGTGTTTGGGTGGCTGACCTGCGGTACACGACAGGAGGAGTACCTCAACAGTCTTAGGTTAATGAGCAGTACCTCAGAGACGTGACTGGATCACTGTACTCTCCAGAGACGGGGCTCTTCATCAGTTACGGTTTCGATTATGAAAATATTGGTTTGAGATGAGTCTTTGACCTATGTGTTTACCTCATGATTGAGATGGGTCACTTGATAACTTAGGTATATGTATGGGCATATATTTAAGTAGTGGTTGTCCTTTGATTTCATAACCTTTGTGTTTCCTCATGATTGATATGGGTTACTTGATAACTTAGGTATAAGTATGGGTTTATACCTAAGTAAGGGTTATCTATTGTGATTCTACTTGTGGTTATCCTTGTTGGATTTAGAGAGACCTTGAGGGTCTCGGGGTCCCTACTGAGTATCATTATACTCACCCCGGCACGGGCTATGCTCGCACCTTGTTGTGTTGGTTGCAGACGATAGGCAGTGCTGACGAAGGCCGAGTGTTCGAGGACTGGAAGGTACCCGGAGGTGGACCACACGAAGAGTCAGTATCCGGAGGTGGACTTCACGATGAGACGACACTCGGAGAAGGTTGACGGGCCGGAACGTTGTGGAGGCTATCTGTACCTACCCTTCAGGTAGGATCCGTGGTGGACGATCCAGGAGTTTCTCTATATGTACCTACCCTTCAGGTAGGATCCGTGGTGGACGATCCAAGAGCTACGTTATCTGTACCTACCCTTCAGGTAAGGTCCGAGGAGGACGACCCAGGATCTTCTTCCATTCTTCCTGGTGTTGTATTTTTCTGTTGTACTTTCATTCAGTTGTAGCTGTACTTTCAGTTGGGTTTGTATTCTAGCCCACTTAATTTTCATAACTTCCTTTTGTTCTTAGTTTATTACTTCCTCTTGTACTCTGTGTGTTTTTTTACTTTTATAAAGGAAATTCCTTCCCAGTTATCGGGATTTACGCCTTTGGTGCTAGTCTCCAGCCCCTGGCCTATGGAAGGCGGGCTTGGGGTAGTCACGGCACGGGCCCTGGGGACGGGTCGTGACAGATATTCTACTACTGGTTATCTGGTATGTAGAGACACATGCTTGACTTACATGGACATTACATTAATTTTTCTGAATAATTAATACATGACAAAAAATAGACACACAAGGACTGTAATTTTTTAGTGTCTTTGGAAACTCGGAACATAATCTTATAATCATGGGGAAAGATCTTCAACATCTCCCATAAAGATCTTCCCCTTTTGTTTTCATACCTAAAACCTTTCTTTATATCCCGGGGAAAAGAAAACATATAAAGGGTGAGATCAAATGTCAACAAGGGTAAGCATGGATAAGATAAAAAAACCATATACATTTGAACATAAAAACATGAACATAAGCTTTAAATAAAAAAATATTGAGCAATGACATAAAACATGGAAGTACGTAAGGAATATATCATAATGGAACATCAATCATGATAAAATAGCTTAAAAATATAACTTGTAATTGTGGAAAAACATTAATCACATGATATGATTTCCATAGTATCCAATGCATTGCTGCCAAGACCATCTTAGTGGACAAAGTCCTTTTCGGAATCGAGTTCACTCCTTGTTTCAGTCCTGTAACACTGAACCGGATTAACTTACCATTCCAGCCATGTCTATCTCATGAGATATAAATCTTTACCCAATGCATTGGAGGGAGATATAGGTCCTACCCAGCTCATAATAAAATCATTCTTACTTATGCCACAAAATAAATTTGAAACATTCATCATAACCCAAATAATAAAATGGGTTTCATAATCATCATCCCATCATCACATAATCCATATAAAACAAATGGATATTTCATCATAAGAAAAGTGAAACCATGTAAATCATAGAGACATTATACTTGAAACATACACATATGAAATAATGTCATCTTAGATGGAAAATGGTTTTGATAAAACAATTGAAATTAATTTTTGAGGAAAATATACTTTCTTCTTCAAAATCATTTTCTTTTCACAAAATTCCATGAAATTTTAAAAGAAAAGTATTTTGATTGAAAATAGTCATAAAATATTGTAGAGTAAGCTTCATGAAAATGAGACTTTATGAAACCGTAAAGATCCGTTCATGCCGTATAAGTGAAAAATAACATTCTTCTCGTACTTTTGTCGGAAAAGTCAAAAAGTTCCCTGTGTGGTAAAAAATGTAAGATTCATTTCATAACATGTGGTAAATTTCAAAAATGGGTAAAAAGGACTTTAAAAATACATGAAATTTTTTTTATAAAACATGGGCATGGATGATAACAGTAACCCCAGTAAATACTAACGAATAAAAATCTCAGATAAGAATGAGATTGGAATAGTTATCCCTTACCTTATGTCCAATTTCTTCCGTATGTGTCCGAGACTCCTGTATAGTGGGTTTAAAAATATTATTTACTTGTAAAATAACCATAATAATATTTATGATATCATATATGATTCACTTACAACTTTATATTATCTGTTCATTTGTCAATTTCATGTTAAATCAGCGTTTTGGGTAAAATCGTTTCATTTATCATCCGTGTTTTGACTTGTAATTATTAATATAATTACGTAGATCATGATTACTTAACTCCAGAATATAAAACATGATTTATATATAATATATATTCATAATATACATATATATACTAGATTTATAAATGGAAATAAATACACCATTCATGGAGACGTAGGTCGTACGTACACATGAACGCTGTTTTTCATTTCCTTATTGAATTGAATAGAATTAAGTTGAGGACTTACATAAATAAATAAATAAATAAATATACATATATATATAAATCCAGTAGCATCATTATGTCATATATTTCGTGATTACTTATTATATATACTTTATAATCATTCTTGAGTTGTTAACATGGAAAATGATTCTCATCACGTCGTGGAGACGGTAATCCGTACGTACGCACGAGCGATGATATCGTTCCCATATTTATTGAATGGAATTTTAGTGAATGATATAATATCATAGATTCATTATGAATTTATAATAATTATATATATTTTTTATTTACACCATTATACCTATCCAAGTAAAGTGGTGGTGGGAAAACAGATTACACCACGGCGTGGAGATGGTATTTCGTACGTACGGACGCGCGGTGATTTCGTTTTCTGTAGGATGGATAGAAGGTGAAATGGGTTTGTTTAATATTTATAATAACATATAAGTATATTAGTGATACTGATGTTATTACTTTATAATGAAACAACTAAATAAGAATAAGTTAAAGAAGAAAGAAAACTTGAAAGAATCGGTAGAAGAGATTACCTCTTCCACGATCCACCTCCTTTAAACTTCTTATTAGGGCACTAAAGTTGGTATTTTGAGAAGACCAGAACCTCTATGATATAACTAGAGAGGTTGGGAAGAGGAATTTACAGGGTTTGTCCGAGCTTCAAGGCTCAAAAGGGTGTGACGAGAAGAGGGTAGGGGTTCCCTTTTATAAGGGAGGAGAGGGGCACCTTAGGAAAACTTAAAATATTATCTTATAATAAAGTCATATTCAATTATTAATAGCTCCAAATTGATTTATTTTCAAGAAAAGGTGGGGATGGGTCGAAATAAAATCAACCAATATATTTTAGACAATTTTAGGTTACTATGTTATCCTTATCATTTATATTTAACTCTAAGTTAAATAATTTAACTTTTACCGTGTCTTTTTTTTCTTACACTATATGGTTAATAAACTTACTATAACAAGCCAAAATAACCCCAAGTGGTTCATTTTTAATATATATATCTGTATCTAATTCATTTGGACTAACCTTAGATTTTTAGGAATAAAATAACAATTAATAATATAATATTTGTTTAAAAAATATTTTATGTCAATTTTGACACTATTTGGTACTTGATTTTTTTGAAACTCATAACAGCATGATTAGTTCGAAAAAAGTTAATTAAATCAATAATAAAATGTCATATTAATCTATAAAATCAGTGGAATTAATAAAAAGTCTAAAATTACATTTATTTGGGTATTTATTACATCAATTATGTTAATATTTCATTAATAAGGTAATTACTGCATCATCATTGTGTCATAAATAAATTAAATTATTTAAGGTCTAAAAATTATAAATAAATTACCATTATGTAGGAAATATTTAAATTAATCTAATGAATATTTATAGTTGAATATATCTTATGTATAACCTTATATTAAAAATGTTTTAGTTATTAAACATTGATTTTAACTATTTTAATTCTTCTTTAAATAAAATAATAATAAATGTCCTAATCTAATCCAAGTGGACCTAAATGGTAATATTTTATCCCTAAGGTTGTTTTTGGTCGAACTACACTTATCCAATAGAATTAGGACATCTGTTAGGGTAATAATAATATCATTTTTACCCTTAATTACCCTATTTACTTTTAACCATGGTAAATAAAAGTCAAAAGTTACTATTCAACAAAAAATATTTTTATCTTATTGAACCACATTTTACTCCTTGATATTAACCATGTCTCTCGAAATTTCGAAATTTCACTCACAGAAGCGGTAAAATTATGTTTTATGTAAGTTTTTAAACTCTCCTAGGAGGACGGTAAAAGACGGTGAAAAGTTCAATAAAATTTTTATATGTCTAAAATTATTATAAAATGACTCCAATGAATTTCATTGAACTTATATAGGTATTAGTTATCAAATTTTACCTAAAATAAATTTAAATAAAATAAATAATTATATATATATAAAGTCGGTTTTTAAATAGTAACCCAGTGTTCTCACTATTCATCAAAAGTTGAATGTTTTCAAAAAAATACCAAAAATTCACCCTAGGATAATTTTGATATTACAAATCCAAAAATGAATTCCATTTTGAAAAATAAAATTTATAAAATTTCAAAAAGTTGGTATTAATATTCACAAGGGCTAGTTCATAATAATATTATAAAAATATATCGTTTAGTGAAACTCGGTATTGCGTACTACACACTTTATCAAGGAAGGTCTTGATTGTGTGTAATGCAAGACAAGTCATGGATGTGTGTAGTGGAAGATCTGTTTGGTGTTGCGTATAACATAATCAAAACATATTTTATTTATACATTAAAAAAAATCTATACTTAATGTTGCGTAAAATAATTTCCACAAAATGATCTTGAAATTGTGTGTAACAAGAGCCAAGAATAGTGATGCCTATACTGCAAGCTAATACGGTGTTGCGTATAGTGCAGGATAATTTTTTTGTAGCGTAAAACACAAGACATAAATGAAATTAAAAAGAATAATTCTCATAAAATCTCAGGTTATTACATTCTACCCCTCTTTAAATGAATTTTTCCCTCGAAATTCATCCAGGTTATAAATGGTTTACTACTTGAATGTTTCTTTCATAGAAACCCACATCATAAAAAGGGATACAAAAACTGAACATTAAAAACTAAATTATGAAACGTAACGGTTACCCAAATTAACTAATCACTGGGTTTCCACATAGGAGAACATAGGTGAAAATTTGTATATGGAACAAAAATCTAACAATCATGTTCTAATGGAGAGTGGTAGAGAACATGGCTATGAAAAATCCAACAATCACAAAGCCATAAATTTGTGATGATCTAAGGTATCATATGATTCATCGGACATAAAGGCACTAGGACAATATTTTTGGTTTTCAAGATCATTTTCCTAAAGTTGAAAAAATTTAAATAGAAGAAATACTTACTTTATTTCGGTATAATCTCACCGTTGTTCATGCATTGAACAATTTCCACTTCATCTCTTAAAGAAATGAAGTTGAATTTAACATTCGTAAAGTGTTAGCAGATCATGTGATTGAATGATGGGTCATTCCATATGTCTCAAACAAAAGGATAGAAAAAGTTATCAAATATACATAAGTCCATCTATGGTGAGGTTAATCGTATATGATTCCAAAAATGGACTTATACTCCATCTATCGTACTTCTTAATAAAATTAGTTTCTACTAACTAGGGACATCCTATAGGCCAGTGGTAGGAAATAATGTCCTGTCACACTTCGGTTGTGGGTTCGATTCCCACAGCCTTGTCCGACGCGATGGGTTGTCACCCATCCTACAGGTTGTCCCTTTTTCTAAAACTACATTATAATAACATTCCTGCAATAAAATAGAAAAAAGTTCTAGCCTTAAACAATACTATTTTATGTCTAACTTAATTCATTCCAATCTTTAGGATTATCTAAAATACTTCTGTCCAAGCACATAGTATAAATAAAACAATTACTAGAAATGTCATCTACCGAGCATGTGAATACAATCATTTATCCACCATATATCATACGATATATCTTGTTGGTCACATTCCAAACATGTGAATATATTAATCTTGTATTCTCTTGAAAAATGAATACCCATTGAACCTTAGTGAAAACATGAATGCTGTCAAAAGTTAACTCTTTCCACATACCAAAATCCAAAAATTCTATATACTCAAACCATGATATCAATTTTTCCTTATATTAGTCATGAGCTCATTTATACTATCAAACATTTCATTATCTCCTTATCCCTTCTTTATGTGCATATTAGGTGATTTCAAAAATTATTTGAATAACCTTTCATGGTTACCAGTACCATTCAACATATACTTTCAAAACTCAAGCGAAGGCAACAACGTAACAATCCTTATATTTTTCTTTATTCCATAGTACCATACATTATTCTTGATAAACATACAATCATTACACTACCTTCTTAAACCACTGACTGAGATTCATCATTTATTCCATCTCATATATCATTTTTTGTCTCTTCATCATCATCCACATAAATACTACCCATATGACCATGCTGATTCTCTTTAAGAGATTTTTCCTTAGGTCATTGGTTTGAATAATGCCCATACATTCCACATTTACAACACTTAACCGTTTTTGATGTCTTAGAAATACCATTATCCTTGTCCTTGGTGTTAACTAAACCTTTTCCTTTACAATTAATAGCTTTGTGTCCTTCTTTTCTATACCAAAAGCATCTTCCAGTTCCTTTGAAACATTCTCCCTCATGCCACTTCCCACATGATTTACATGAGGGAAATTGAACTTTCTTTCCTCTATGATCATCATGAAACTCCATCTTTCTCTTATTAGTTGAGTGGGGAAACTTACCAAAGTTGAGATTATTGATCATATTATGAGATTTCTGATTAGGAATAATAATGATATGTGGAATTCCATATCCAATTTCATTTGGTTTCTCATGAAGAATATCATTCCATTGTCCATCATATCCTCCATTATCGTGAATCTTCCTATTTCCAGCCATTTTCTAAAACCCAAAAAATAGTGTGAGATGCCAAAATCATAATCAAGGGGGAGTAAATTCAATATCGAACATCTTAGGTTTAATTATAATATCGTTACCATAATTCTAGGACTATAACCTATACTTATACTTAACCTTGGGGACATCCCTAGACATACCTTAGAAATATCTCTAGGAATCTCACTAAAGTTATCGGATCCTAGTTTCCAAAGGTTGACCAAACATTTCCTCTGATACCAATTGTAGAGACCCATTCTTGATGTACATGGAAATTACATTACTTTTTCAGAATACTTAATACATAACAAAAATAGACACACAAGGACCGTAATAGTTTAGTGTCTTTGGAAACTCAGAACATAATCTTCTAATCAGGGGGAAAGATCCTCAACATCTCCCATAAAGATCTTCCCCTTTTTCTTTCTTACCTAAAACCATTATTTATATCATGGGGAAAAGAAAAAATATAAATGGTGAGCTCAAATGCTTAGTAAGGGTAAGCATGGAAAAAATAAAACAAACCATATACATTTGAACATAAAAACATGAACATAATGTTTAAACAACAAAATCTTGAGCAATGACATAAAACATGGTAGTACGTAAGGAATATATCATAATGGAACATCAATCATGATAAAATATCTTGGAAATAAAACGTGTAATTGTGAAAAAACATTAAGCACGTGATATGATTTCCATATTAGCCAAGGAATTGCTACCAAGACCATCTTAGTGGACAAAGTCCCTTTCTGAATCGAGTTCACTCTTCGTTTCAGTCCTGTAACACTGAATCAGATTAACTTACCGTTCCATCCATGTCTATCTCATGAGATATAAATATTTAACCAATGCATTGGAGGGAGATATAGGTCCCACCCATCTCATAATAAAATCATTCTTACTTGTTCCAGAAAATAAACTTGAAACATTCATCATAACCCAAAGAATAAAATGGGTTTCGTAAACATCATCCCATCATCACATAATACATATAAAACAAATGGATATTTCATAATAAGAAAAGTGAAACCATGTAAATCATAGATACATTATACTTGAAACATACACATATGAAATAATGTCATCTTATATGGAAAATGGTTTTGATAAAAAATTGAAATGAATTCTTGAGGAAAATATCGTTTTTTCTTCAAAATAATTTTCTTTTCACAAAATGCCATGAAATTTTAATAGAAATGTATTTTGTTTGAAAATATTTATACTATCTTATAGAGTAAGCTTCATGAAAATGAGGCATTATGAAACCGTAAATATCCATTCATTCCATATAAGTTAAAAATAACATTCTTCTCGTACTTTTGTGTGAAAAGCCAAAAAGTTCCCCATGTGGTAAACAAAAGTAAGATTCCTTTCATAACTTGTGGTAAATTTCAAAAATGGGTAAAAAGGACTTTAAAAATACATGAAAATATTTCTAGAAAACATGGTCATGTATGATAACAATAACCCCAGTAAATACTTACGAATAACAATCTCGGATAAGAACAAGATTGGAATAGTTATCCCTTACCTTATGTCCAATTTCTTCCGTATGTGTACGAGAATCCTGTATAGGGGGTTGAAACATATTATTAACTTGTAACAGGACTATAATAATATTTTTGATATCATATATGATTCACTTATGACTTTATATTATCCGTTCATTTGTCAATTCCATGTTAAATCAGCATTTTGGGTAAAATCGTTTCATTTATCGTCCATGTTTTGACTTATAATTATTAATATGATTACATAGATCATGATTAATTAATTCAATAATATAAAACATGATTTATATATAATATATATTCATAATATACATATATATAATAGATTGATAAATGGAAAGAAATACACTGTTCAGGGAGGCGGTAGGCCGTACGTACGCATGAACGCTGTTTTTCGTTTTCTTATTGAATTGAATGGAATTAAATAGATGAAATACATAAATATATATATATATATATAAATACAGTAGCATAATTATGTCATACATTTCATTATTACTTACTATATACACTTTATAATCATTCTTGAATTGTTAACATGGAAAATGAATCTCATAGCGTTGTGGAGACGGTAATCCGTACGTACGCACGAGCGATGATATCATTACCATATTTATTGAATGGAATTTTAGTGGATGATATAATATCTTAGAATCAGTATGATGTTATAATAATAATATATAGTTATTATTTACACCATTAAACCCATCCAAGTAAGTTGGTGGTGAAAAAACAGATTACACCATGGTGTGGAGACGGTATTCCGTACGTACGCACACATGGTGATTTTGTTTTCCATAGGATGGATAGAAGGTGAAATGGGGTTGTTTCATATTTATAATAACATATCAGTATATTAGTGATACTGATGTTATTATTTTATAATGAAACAACTAAATAAGAATAAGTTGAAGAAGAAAGAAAACTTGAAAGAATCGGTAGAAGAGATTACCTCTTCCTCGACACACCCCCTTTAAACTTCTTATTAGGGCACTAGAGTTGGTATTTTGAGAAGACCAGAACCTCTATGATATAACTAGAGAGGTTGGGAAGTGGAATTGAAAGGGTTTGGCCGAGCTTCAAGGCTCAAAAGGGTGTGAAGAGAAGAGGGAAGGGGTGCCCTTTTATAAGGGAGGAGAGGGGCACCTTAGGAAAACTTAAAATATTATTTTATAATAAAGTCATATTCGGTTTTTAATAGCTCCAATTTGATTTATTTCTAATCTAAGGTGGGTATGGGTAGAACTAATTTCAACCAATAGATTTTAGACAAGTTTAGGTTACTATTGTATCCTTATAATTTAGATTTAACTCTAAGTTAAATAATTTAACTTTTACCGTGTCTTTTTGTTTTCTTACACTATATGGTTAATAAACTTACTATAACAAGAAAAACTAACCCAAAATGGTTAATTATTAATATATATATCCTTATCTAAGTCATTTGGAAGAACCTTATATTTTTAAGAATAAAATAACAATTAATAATATAATATTTGTTTTAAAACTATTTTATGTCAATTTTGACACTATTTGGTACTTGATTTTTTTGAAACTCATAACAGCATGATTAGTTAGAAAAAAGTTAATTAAATCAATAATAACATGTCATATTAACCTATAAAATTAGTGTAATTCATAAAAAGTATAAAATTACATTTATTTGGGTATTTATTACATCAATTATGTTAATATTTAATTAATAAGGTAATTAATGCATCATCATTGTGTCATAAACTATTTAAATAATTTAATGTATAAAATTTATAAATAAAATTCTATTATGTAGGAAATATTTTTATCTTTATAATTAATATTTATAGTCGAATTTATCTTATGTATAACCCTATATTAAAAATTGTTTAGTTATTAAACTTTGATTTTAACTATTTTAATTCTTCTTTAGATAAAATAATAATAAATGTCCCAATCTAATCCAAGTGGACCTAAAGGGTAATATTTTATTCCTAAGGTTGTTTTTGGTCGAAATAAACTTATCCAATAGAATTAATACATGTGTTATGGTAATAATAATATCATTTTTACCCTTAATTACCCTATTTACTTTTAACCATGGTAAATAAAAGTAAAAAGTTACTATTCACCAAAAATTATTTTTATCTTATTGAACCAAATTTTACTCCTTCATAATAACTGTATCTCTTGGATTTTCGAAATTCCACTCACAGAAGCAGTAAAATTAAGATTTATGTATATTTTCAAACTCTCCTAGGTGGTGGGTAAAAGACGGTGAAAAGTTCAATAAAATATTTATATGTCTAAAATTATTATAAAATGACTCCAATGAATTACATTGAACTTATATAGGTATTATGTATTAATTTTGACCTAAAAAAAATTTAAATAAAATAAATAATTATTTATATAAAAAGTTAGTTTTTAAATAGTAACCCAGTGTTATCAGTATTAATCAAAAATTGAATGTTTTTAGAAAAATACCAAAAATTCACCCTAGGCTAATTTCGATATTCCGAATCCAAAAATGAAGTCCATTTTGAAAAATAAAATTTATAAAATTTCAAAAAGTTGGTATTACTATTCATAATGGCTAGTTCATAATAATATTATAATAATATATCGTTTAGTGAAACTCGGTATTGCATACTGTACACGCTATCGAGGAAGGTCTTGATTGCATGTAATGAAAGCCAAGTCAGGGATGCATGTAGTGAAAGCTCCGTTTGGTGTTGCGTTTAATATAATCAAAAAATATTTTATTTATACATTAAACAAAATCTATACTTAATGTTGCGCAAAATAATTTCCACAAAACTATCTTGAAATTGTGTGTAACAAGATCCAAGAATAGTGTTGCCTATACTGCAAGCTAATACGGTGTTGCGTATAGTACAAGCTAATTTTGGTGTAGCGTAAAACACAAGACATCAATGAAATTAAAAAGAATAGTTCTCATAAAATCTCAGGTTGTTACATGGTATATTCTGAATATCTAATGGTTAAGAACATAAAGTTGATGTTAGGTCCTAGATACATGCTTATGATCATGGTGTGCTCATTGTTGAGTCGCATGGTTAATTAATACGGTTTATTGTGGAGGATCACCTAATTGAGTAGCTTGGGTGGTTGTGTTTAATGAACTGTATGTGAGTCCTACTTATTAGTTTTAGTAACATGAATAGATTTTTTTAAGTACTTTCTTAAGAATTCAGATGGCTTTCATGTCCCTTACCTCTCCATTGGCAATATCAGTAAAAGGTGAATGAGGGGTTCACATAGAATTACTTATTATTTATAATTTCCTGGCGGTCTACTAGTTCTATGACATTCACATAGGTATACTCCAACTCCTCATCAATGGAATACTCCAAACCCAAATGTAAACTAGGAATACCTCCCAAACATGGAGGAATAAATTTTCCAAGTGTGCAGACTAGTTTTAGAAACAATAAGGGACTTTGATTTCTATTATATTGTTGAAATATATTTTTTTGAGACCTAGGAGGATTTGAACTATATGTGTAGGAAACATTTGGAGGAGGTGTGGTAACCATAGGTGGTTCTGGTTATTTTAAGTGGTCATGGATGATACCATGGGCCTGAGCGACTGTATTAAGAGCCATCCAATCAGTTTACATCTTTTTTATGTGTCGGGGGCCTATTTCCACTCATCATATCCTTCCTTGCCACTATCGAGGCAAGCATAGACATGTTCCACATGTGTCAGTATATCTCCCAATTTGATTAATCCATTATCTACATGGTCAAATTTCCAATCATTGAAGAAAAATAATTCACTTATAGTGTCTAAATTCTCTATGATATGGGCATTGATTGATACAACCATTGAGTTCATCCTCATAGGGTCTTCTTAATTACAAAAACTTTAGTACTCCCTTTTATATGGAATAGATGAAATAACTTGGGACCATCACTTCCTTGAAGGACTAGGTCTTTATATTCATATCTACAATAGGAAACCTAGAGATTGTACTTGATGGAGGAATGGGGCCACATTCTCTAGATGATACAGCTGTGATTGATAAGGTCACGCTTTACGAGGCCGCACTAGATGAGGTTACTCCTAGCATGGCTACACTTGGATAGGCTGATATAGAAAAGGGGAAAGTAGGAATACCATCATAGGAGTTTCTACATGCACATTAGTAGCTGTCACATATTTTATGGGTCTTCTAATGTGAGATGGAAAGGGAAATTTGCACAACCAATGTTTGGTCGGTTAAAAGGATTATTCAAATCATTGAGTTTTTTTAGAAAACCCATAATCCACATGAGTAGTTTAGGGATATTATGGTATGAACTATATCATCTCTGACATTCTCCATGCATATCGTAATAAGTTATTCCTGGTAAGGTGATATGTTGAGCAAATATTTTAGTCAGTTCAATCAGGCGGTAAAGTTGGAAACTGACTCATTGGGCCTCTATTTTTATTTAAAGAGGTCGATGATATTGTTCTTTTGTGAGGTGTTGGTTAACTAGTAGAGGAAATATCTACAGAAGTCCTTCCAACTAGACATGGACCCAATGCGTAATGACTGAAACATTTATAAATAAAATTCCTTTTGTGATTGGTTTAAAAGCACAACTATTGTTATTGAAAAAAAATTCATTTATTTGGTTTTATTATATACTATCATATTTAAAAAAAAAATCAAGCATCATTACTATTGATAAAATATCATTTTACGAGTGATTGTAAGATTAGTATAAATATAGGGTTATAATTAATCCAATTGACAGAGAAAAAATAACCAATGACCTCAACCATAAGGATTTTTTCCAATGAAGCTCATTTATTAGAGCTTCCAATGGACATAGAATCAATAGTCATTTCCTTTGATCAATATGATGCCAAAATAAAAAAAACTAAAACATGATCAAAACCACTTATTGGAGAAGTTTAGGATCATCAAAATTACAAACCAAATCATCACTATTAGAAGTCTTACCTATACCAATGCATCTATACCAACAGTTTATACAAACTATTGGTATAGGTTCCCTTTCCCAATGGTTTTTCCAAAAATATTGGGAAAGGGTACTTTTACACCACTTTTACCAAGGGTTTGGGAAAACAGTTGGGAAAGGGTCCACTTTTTTCAATGGTTTTTAAAAAACCATTAGAAAAGAGTACTTTGAGGCCACTTTTCCAATGGTTTTCCAAAACCATTGGGAAAGGGTCCACTTTTACAAATAGTTTTTCCAAAATCATTGGGAAATGGTAATTTGAGGCTACTTTCCAAACGGTTTGTCAAAACTATTGGGAAAGGCTCCACTTTTCCCAATGGTTTGGGAAAACCGTTGGGAAAGGGTACATTGAATCCACTTTTCCAAACGGTTTTTCCAAAATCATTGGGAAGGGGTAATTTGAGGCCACTTTTCCCAACGGTTTTCCCAAACCATTGGGAAAGGATTCACTTTTCCCAACAATTTTGGAAAACTATTGGGAAAGGGCACTTTAATACCACATTTCCCAATAGTTGGGGCAAACCATTGGGAAAGGGTGGGTACCTATCCCAACGGTTTTGAAAACAGTTGGGATACGTACCCTTTTTTTAATGAGTAAATTTATCGTATATATATATATATTTATCCCAATGGTTTTCGATAACCTTTTGTAAATACCTATACCAATCATTTTCAAACCGTTGGGATAGGTCTTTACCCACACCTGTACCAAAAGTTTTCAAACTGTTAGGATAGGTCTTTCCCAACGATTTTCTACAAACTGTGGGGATAGTTATTTCCCAATTCCAAATCCCCCAATGGCTTCCGAAAAAATCAGTATAGGCTATAACAATGGTTTGGGGACCTATACTAACGGTTCCAAACTGTGGGTATATGAAGTGTTTCCATTAGTGCATGTATGCCGAACCACCCCATTAAAATATGACCATGGTGCACCTTACCCTTAGGGAATTTACTGGTGTAATAACGGGCTATGTATCAAGATCCTAATGATAAGAATACTTATATTTTATAATATTGGTTATATTTACTTCTTATTTTTGTTACATTAAAAATGATTTTGATTTATGTATGATAAAACATAAATTCTATTTTTCAGTAATATAAAATTTCAATTAAGATTATCCTTTTAATGAATTAAATTATTTTTTAATTAAATTATATTTTAATAAAATAAATTTATTAAATAATTTTTATTATATATAAATGATAATATAATTTTTATGAATCCATATATACTTTTATAAGGGTTCGAAAACTGTAATTATTGTGAAAAAACTTCATTTTTTAATAAATGTTGATTCATTTTTTAAAATAGAAAATTCACATGTTTAGAAAATTATTTTGATAAGATAAATTAATTTTTTGATATCATCATATCAAAAATATCCAATAGGAAATTTTTAATAATTTTTTGAGATAGTTGAATTTTTGGGTAAATAATTAAATATGTTATAAATATATAGAGTGTATTATGACTTCATAATTACCCAAAAGTGATGTAATAAATGATATAAAGGGTATCTATGACCAAATATATTTTTATAATATAAAATAATTGGTTTTTATGTTATTTTATTGATTTTATAAATCCTTTATTAATCTTCAAAAGTATATATTATATTTTAAGGTTGTAAAATCATTTCCTTAAGAAAATGACTCACTTTCACATCACCAATGGTAATATTTAAATGCCTTTGGCCCTAGGAACTATAAAATAATTAAAATCAATCCCCTTTGGTATAAACCATTGGAAAAAACCATGGGAAGGTTTTTGTTCTTTATTACCTTGTCATATAAAGTCCAAAATATATGTTTGGGAAATAATAAAGAACTCCCCTTTCTTTCCTTATATAAACCCACCCAATCCCCCATTCCACTTCACTATAAAACCTTGTATCACATCCTCACTCTTTCACACCCCCACATATAGAGTCCTCCCAATGTTCCCCCAATCTCTCAATAATATCTTCCCAAGAATTTGTAATCACTTTCTCAAGGTAAAGGACCTCTCTCTCTTCTTTTCAATTAATGAATCTTCTTTGTATTTATCCTTTTGAATCATAATTGGTAAAATGTTCATGAATTTATAAAGATATATAAAATTTAAAATTTATTTCCTAATAATGAGATATCATTTATCCCCTCTCATTATAGTATTTACCAAATCCATTTGTATGTCGAAATTTAGTATGTGGTCCTCTCTTTATCATCTTTATTCACGATTCTTCTTCTTTTTATACCTTTTATTTCCAATTATAAATGTCGATATATGTTTTTACATATCCCTAATAATTTCCATTTGATTTAAAAATCATTATATACCAATTTAAATCTAATTAATCTACTTTATGAACATTTATGTGCAGTCGTTTTGCTGTAGAAATTTCACTTTTATTTTTTATTCCATGTTATTATTCAAGAACCCTCCTTGTTTTATGCATATTAAGTCCCAAGTTTTCATGTTGCATTTTTTTTCTTACATATATCTTACACTTCCCTTTTTATTTCGAAGTGATTATATACCACTTTCTATATCTCAGTGAACAATTTAAAAAATATCATGTACTGTCATCATGGTGTCGAATTGTCATAGTGATCTTCCATGCCAATTATATGTGAGGTTTATACCCATACCCATTACCACAAATGGTTATTCACCTAGTTTTAAATATAATTCCTTAATTTGGAACATTCATATAGGTAAAAAATAATTCTTAATCGTTGGATGAAATTTGATGAATTATCTTCTTATGTTATATGATATATATAGAAAAATTATACTTGTACACGATATGATTGTGATGGTTGAACAAAAATAGTGCTCTAATGCTTTGGGTAATGGTGCATCGTAGGTTATCCTAATATGCGTATATTATTATTTATTAGTGATTAATCTTGAATTACGATTATGATTTCATGTTTAAAGTTGTTACCACATTCCCATGTTGCATTTTATGTGATCATGCTATATTATGCCTCATTGTTTGGGTTTTTTTATTCTAAACCATATTATGTCTCATTAAAATTCCTATTGTATAAATTCTAATACCTTTTTCATGTTAGGATTTGTTTTATTCCCTTAGTGGGATTTATTTTTTCACCCATTTATTATGTATATCCCTTGGTTATCCAATTCAGTTTTAAGAACAATGGAATATTATGAACTTGTTAAGGAAGTTTTCAATAATGTTGATTCAACCCCCCTACTTTATGTTCTTTTATAATGCACCTAATTACCCAAATACACTATCTTATCATTATTAAATATCATAATATGTGTATTATTATGTAATAAATCATGAATTAATGTGTAATAAGGGTAAGGGTTTCCATGGTTGGTATCAAATTAAAGTGTTGTTATTTTGGTATTAGGATTAGAAAACGAGAGAGAAATACTTAGTTATAAGACTAAACATAAGAATAAATCCATAAATTTTGGTAAAATATATAGTAATTATTATCCAAGAAAATACATCCGCATATGGATACTATAATTGGATGTGGATCTCACACATATTTAACTAGTGGCTACACACAAAAACATTGTATTTAGCTTGAATCGATCAGAAATTGGTGCATGAATATGGGCCTTACAACACATCTTCATTGAAAATCACAATGGATATGATTTTTTAAATTCAAAAAGTCATTACAAACCATTATTAAGGGAAAAAATTAGACATAAGAGTCTATATTTTCAAATAGATAATAAATGACATAGATTTAATCCCATAAATTCATATGTTAAGGAAATACATTTCATTTTTGAATTATCCCTTTAATGTTAATGGAATATAATTTATGTTTTTAATATTTACACATCCCTAATTTACCTGTTATTTTATCTAATGGATAGAAATAGAAGGAACTGAGTAAACAACCAATGTGAAGGTAAATGTGATGATAGTAAAAAATAGATTCCCAAACTGATGTGTATAGGAATGAAGAACATTGTGATGAAACTATATCAGTTGTCTTAGGTTATGAATAGAAACCTGAATTAAGAGGAATACCCAAATCCCCCCAAAAAATAACAATATCCAATTGAGACTTTTATCCTACAAATGCCTATGACTTTCAATAGACCATTTGATACATAAATCTCAGAACAATAGAGCAACTCCATTGAAAAGATATTCTCTAACCTTAAATGTTCTGAGAATGATGAGGTTATACTGTCTTTTTTATCTTATAGTGGGAGAAGATGACAAATGTTGTACATTTATCAAGAATATTAACCCTGAGAAAGATATCAAAGCAATTTGGCAGAAGTAATTTTGGAAAAAGTTTTCTGAAAAATATTTTCCTCGCACTCTTCAAATTAAAATAGAAAGAAATTTACTTAACCTAAATAAAAAAAGTCAATTAATCCATCGGTTAATATGAAGAAAATTTAATAAGGCTTTCAATATATTCCTCCATATTTTTCATTACCCTATAATTCAATGTTTACCATGTCATTAGTGAGATAAAACCAAGTCTACAAATAACCCTTTAGATTTGGGGATATGATACATATGAGGAAAATTGTCTGATGATACCTCAAAGGTGAAATGGATATCATTGAATCTCAAGGGTCTCATGGGGATAATAAGAGGAAGTTGGAGTTTAATTCTGGAAGTGAGAGGGAGAAATCTAACATTGGTAATAAATTTCAACATCCCACTTGTCGAAAGTTTGGAACGAAGCCCCCTGGAAGGGTGATGAGGAAATGCTTTAGGTGCAGGAAAGAAGGGTAGCCATCCAGTAATTATCAACATTAGAAACCCACCAATGTAATGGAATATAGGAATTATCTAGTCAACCCTCATCCTATTGTCCAATGTTTCAACTATAAGGAATAAGGACACTATGCTAATTGATTCCCTAAGCCAAGGGTTGTTAGAGACAATCAATTTGAACAACCTCCAAAGTAGAAAGGGTGAGCATATTCCATCACAACCACTATGGTGGATCCCAACTATGAAGTGGTGATAGGAATGCTGGTTATTAAATCAAGAATAGAGAATTCAATTTTTGATTCAGGTTCTATGAAATCATTAAAATAAAACAATTTTGGTAGACCTATTGAAAATCCACCACAAATTATGGAAGTAGATCTATCAATGAAAATGAAAAATGGGGAAATTATTTCATCCTTGGTATATAACTCCTCCCCTGTTAAAATTTGTATGATGAACTTCCCAAAGAAAATTATGATACTCCATTTAGTGGAATCTGATGCAATTTTGGGAATGGATTGGATTTCCTTATTAAAGCTAATATAAATTTATGTGAGAAAGAATTCACTCTCTACATTACAAATCATCCTCTGATTTTGTAAAATTATAAGGAGGAGTATGAATCTTCATTAGCACTAACATCTCAAGATTGGATACTACTACTCTAAGAACTTGTATATATAGATTAAATGGTTGATTCTACGGAAAATACCATCCTTGAAGACATTCCCATTGTGATGAAATATACTAATGTCTTTCTTAAAGAATTTTCTGGTCTTCCTAGTAGAATAGAGGTTAAATTTTCAATCAAGATTATACATAAAGAATTTCCAATAACAAAGACTCTATATAGATTGGATATTGTGGAACTTGAGGATCTAAAAAACAACTACTAGAGAATCTAGATAAAGGGATCATATGCCCATGTGTTTCACCATGGGGTAAACTAGTCGTACTCATAAATATGAAGAATTGGTGGATGCACATTTACATTGATTATTATTATCTCAGCAAGATCATGATAAGGAACAAGTAATATCTTATATGGATTGACGACTTGTTTGATTAGATATGTGAATTTGAATAACTATCTAAAGTGGATCTTCATGCAGGGCATTATCTGAGAAGTTTGAAGAAGGAAGATATCCCAAAGACTTATTTGTGTAGAATTTATAGGCACTATGAGTTCATCATAATTCCATTTGGTATCACTAATTCTCTAGGAATATTTATGGACTTTATGAATATAGTCTTTAGATATTATCCTGATATTTTTTTGGTAGTCATTATAGACAACATTATAATATACTCAAAAATTAAGAAGGATTATAAAGAGTATCTAAGAAATGGTCTAAATACCTTACAAAAGAACAAGATTTATGAAAAGTACACCAAATGTGAGTTTGTATTAATGGATCAATCATTATTGAGGCATATTATCAGAATTAATCAGATATATATGGACCCTTCAAAGATAGATGTAGTTGAAATAATTTCCAAGACCAACCATTGTGATTGAAATATATATTTTTCTTAGATTAGTTGGGTATGATCATTAGGTTTTAAGAAAATTCTCACAATTTTTAAACCCTATAACTAATATTACTCAGAAGGGAGTTACATTTTTTTTAATAATGAATGTGAAGATATATTCAAGGATTTGAAAAGAAGGCATATCACTACACCTGTACTTATGCTACCCTCAAATGGGGAAATTTTTCTAGCATAAAGAGATTCTTCAAAAAAGGGATTGGGATATATACTAATTTATAATGACACAATGATAGCCTATTCTTCAAGGAAATTTGATATTCATGGATAGAACTACCCATCACATGATCTACAGTTGGTTGCATTAATCTTCATGTTTAAAATATAGAAGTATTACATCTTTATGGAGAAGTGTGTAGTATATATGGATCATAATGAAATAAAAATATATTAACATATAAAGTGAGTAATATACACTAAGTAATATGGTTAGAGCTTATTATGAACTATGTCTACTCAATCCAGTTCCATACCGAGAAATAAAATAAAGTGGAAAATGATTTGAGTAAAAAGAACCTAAAAATTTTACCATTAATGAGAATTGAGAATGATATGATCTTCTTATACATGAGAAGGATGTACATGGGAATCATATAAGATGAAACACCATCAATCCTTTCAAAACATTTTGATCAAACATCAATAATGGAGAAGATAAAGGACACATAAAGATATGATGTGGATATTTAGAAGAAGGTGAAAGATATAACCAAAAGTAAATCCACAGAGTTCAAAATCAATGAAGAATGTATTTTAATATTTGGGTGCCAACTATGTGTACCAATAAATAATAGGTTAAATAAGGAATTGTAGGATGATGTGCATAGCTCAACCATCTACATCCATCCATGGAGAAAAAAGATGTCTCAATATCCCTAACAGAACTATTGGTGGGACAATATCAATAAAGAGATCATAGAATATATATCAATTTATATTGTATGTTAGTAAGTGAAGTATGAAATAAAAAAATCCAAGGGGATTATTAAACCCTTAGCCATAACTTCATGGAAATTGGAAAACATAACAGTGGACTTTTTCACTGGCCTTCCAAATAAATCAAGAAGAAATGGTGCTATATGGGTTGTGGTGGATTTTCTTACAAATACTACTCACTTAATCTAAATATTATAGGACGTATCAAATGATCAATTCAAAAGGATATAAAGTATAGAAGTGGTGAGGATACAAATAACAACATTTTAATTTTTATTTGATCAAGATCCATGATTTTCCTTCAAGTTCTAAAAAATCCTACAACGAGATCTAAATATTGAGTTTAATATTAACACTAGAAATCAACCTCAAACTAAGGGCTGATCTGAGTTGACTATCCATACACTCAAGGATATGTTGATAGAATTCTCAATGGACTTCAAAGGATGGTGGGATAAAAATATTCCACCATTCGATTTATCATTCAATAATAGTTCCCACTCATGAATCCAAATGGATCACTATGAATCACTATATTGTAAGAGATGAAAAACACCTTCATGATTGAATAAGTTTGGGGAACACAAATCATTGGGTCCTGAAATGGTCGAAGAAATTTTGGAAAAGGTCAAAACCATTCAAAAACACATCAGGGTTACTTAGAGTGTAAAAAGAGATATGTTAAAAATAATTTATGAGACATAGAGTTTGATTTTGGAGAAAAGGTATTCCTATCCATATCTATATGGAATAAAGTCATGATATTTGGTTAGAAGGGAAATCTTTGTCCAAGATATGTTCGTCCCTTTGTAATTCTTGATCGCATAGGAGTTGTGGTCTATCTACTAGCACTACCACCTAATCTATCTCATGTACTTGATGTGTTCAATGTATCAATAATAAGGAATTAAATAACATACCCCTTATATGTATTAAATCTATAGGAGGTACAATTTTAGAATGGTATTTTATATGGAGTTCACTTAGTGAAGATCAAAGATCATAGAGACAAGGTTATATGAAATAATAAAATGCACCTGGCTAAAGTGCTATAGAGAAACCACATGTTTGAAGGAGAGATATGGGATATAGAGGAGGTGATGGAACCAAATTATCCTCATATATATTTAGCCTATAAAATGGAAATTTTGAGGGATAAATTTCTGATGTTGTAAAGATTATAACGACCTAAAATTTTATATATAAAATTTTATTTATGATTGAGTGAAATAAACTATTATAGTTGTAGAAAAAATATTCAGTTTTCTGGATTTATTATATACTATCATATTTAAAAAAAATTAATCATTGTTACCTTTGATAAAATAGACTTTTAATAGTCATCATATAATTAGTATAATTATAGGGTTATGATAAATCCAATTGACATATACAAAAGGATCAATGAACTCAACCTGTAGGATCATACCCTGTGTTTCTCATTTATCAGTGCTTATGTGGTAGATAACATCATCAGGATTTAGAATTGACCAATCCAAATCCAATACCTAAAAACTAAAGCATTAGTGAAACTGTTTACTGGATAACTTCAGGCTCATCGAGATCGTGACCCAAACCATGTACATCAAATCACCCCATTACAATATCTTCATCACACACCATAACCTTAGGGTCTTTTATTATGTAATAAAGGTACGTGCATCAATATCCTTATAACATAAATATGTATATTTTATAATAATTTTAATATTAACATCTTATTATTTTCACTTTACAAATTATTTTGATTTTGATATGATAAAACAAAAAATGTATTTTTGGGTAATATACAATTTCAAATAAGACATTAAATTTGATTTATTAATATAATTTTGAAAATAAATATATTTTAATAAAATATTATAATAAAATAATTTTTATTAAATATAAATTATAATATAATTTTTATGAAGTCAAATTTAATTTTTATAAAGGTTTGAAAAATGTTATTGTAAAAAAACTAGGATTTCCCAATAAATGAAAATTATAGTTTTAAAAGTGAAAATTCACATAAATAGAAAATTGTTTTGCCAAAAAAATGGGAATAAGAACATTTAAATTATCCGACAATTAATTCTTCATAATATTCTGAGACATTCAAAATTTTAGGTAAAAAATTAAATACGGTAAAAATATATGATGTATATTATAACATCATAATGACCCAAAAGTGATATAATAAATTATATAAATGGAATAAAAAAACATATATATTTACCCCCTAAAATAATTTTTTCTTGATGTTTTTTATTAATTTTATAAATCCACTATTAATTCTCCAAAATCTATATTATATTTGAAGGTTTTAAAATAATATCATTAAGAACATGACTCTATTCCACATCACCAAGGGTAATATTTAATTGATTTGATACCATATACAAATAAAATAATAATAAAAAAATCCTATATAGAAGAAACCATGGGAAAAACAAACGTAATGTTTGTGGTTTTGATTACATTCTTATATAGAGTCCAAAACCTATATTTGAAAATTAATAAAGAACTCCTCTATTTATTCCTATATAAACCCACACATTATACCCTTCCTATTCACTCAGAAACCTTGATCATGTATTTATTATACCCTATCCTCTCTATAGTCATCCCAATTTTCCCCCAATTTTTCAATAATATCATCCCAATCTTTTGAAATCACCCTCTCAAGGTAAGGGGCCTATCTCTCTTATTTTCAATTCAAACACCTTTTTTTGGTATTTATCATTTTGAATCTCAATTGGATATTTTATCATGAATAGATTAAAATTCCCATATATTAAAATTTATTTCCTAATAATGATAAATCATATATCCCCTCTCATTATAGTATTTACCAAATTAGTTACGATGCTAAAATGTATTGAGGGATTATCTACTTCTCTTATTTATTCAATATTAAACTTATTTTTATGCCTTTTATTTCCGATTCTTAATGTTGGTATATGTTTTTACATATACCTATACCTATCTAGTTTTTTTTAAAAATTATTAATGACCCATTTATCTTTTATTAAACTTATTTATTAACCCGTATGTACTATTGTTATACTACTAAAATTTCACTGTGATTTTTCCATGTCATGTGTTTATTCAAGCACCCTCGTTATCTTATTACAATTATTTCTCAAGTTTTTAAGTTCAATTATTTTATTACATATCAATCATTATTACCTTTTTAATTCTTATTGATGAGGTACCCATTTATATATCATTTAACCATTTCATGAATCTCCATGCACTACTATTATGCTATCGAAATGTAACTGCGATTTTTTATGCCAAATTTTTTTTAGGTTTATATCCATACCCATTTATACTCAAGGGTATTCACATAGTTGTACCAATAAATCATTAATTTTGTAATTACATATATATAAATCACACTCTTTAATAATGGGATTAAATGTGATGAAATATGTTCTTATGTTATGTGATATATGTGACACACTTACAGATGTACATGATATGATTAAGATGGGTGTGCCTAGATTGTGATCCAATGCATTGGGTAATGTTTCAGTCTCATGGGGAGACATGTATGGTGCATTACAGGTTATAATAATCATATTATGTTAATATATCTGGGTTTTTATCCTTTAATTATTCTTATGATTCCATGTTTAAATTTATATACAGTTTTACATGTTTCTTTTATGTTATAATGATATATCGTCCCTCATTGTTCATGTTTATGATTCAAAACCCTTTTATATTCCATTGAAATGCATATATTATAACATGTAATTTATTATTCATTTTATGATTTATTTATTCCCTTACTGAGATTTATACCTCACCTCTTTCTTATGTATGTCCCCTGGTTATCCCATGCAGTTTTAAGAATGGTGGAATAATTTAATCATGTTAAGGATGATTGCAATAATTCTGATGTACCCCCTATTTTAGGTTTTATGTAATATTCCTACTTACTGAAAGACACTAGGATTCCTAATATCTGGGTTGTAATATGGGTATTTTAATGTATCATGAATTATTTTTTAGTAAAGACTAGGGTTTTCATATTATGGGAAGCTGGTAGTACCAAATGAATATAGGTCCTCCAAAGTCTAGAGAAAACATTGGAGCTCAAGGGATTATTGGTATTCTAGAGTCTCCATCATTGGACCACAACTTGAAGAAAATTTTCCTAGATTATGTAGTTGATAAAAATTTCCATTTAATGGGGTGAAACATGGATTAATTTTTTTTGGGGATTCCAAATCATGGTCCTCCCAAACTAGGTGTGACTTTCATTCATTCTGAGTTGCCACTTGTTACGTTTCCAAAGCCTATAGATGGATGGCGAGAGCATATATCAAGTATTCTTAGTAAGGATTCATGGTCACCAATGCATTTAAAGGATAATATAGTTGGGTAATGAATTATTTTTGATCCCAAGGTATATAATAACATTTATTGTGGGTAACTTATATCTTAGTATTTTTTTGTAGGCCTCAACTTCTACACTGACCAGCTTCATGGGGCGACCATGTATAAATCAAGGCACATGCTTGAGGAGGACTGGGATCCCTACCAAAAGAGATAATGGATCCCTTTTATCTTTTTCAGGGCGTGGTTTCTAATCAAAAATAATTTCAATAGTGATACTTTTGTATTTCTCAATCTTCCGTAGGAAGGTTTCTATCCTGGGGTCTGACTTGGTTTTTTTTGCAACCTCTAATTTTTTGACGGGCTCAGTATATCCCATGAGGTTTTTCAAATATTGATGATCGGGTGATGAAAAAAAATTGGGTGTACTCCCAATGCCTAGTGCATATCTCTACCGATGTGTATAGGCTTCTGCTGGGGGGTTTACCGAGTGGTATGTAGTCCCTTGGAGTGGGATTTACCAACCTTCCCTAGGCCGGTGATCATGTTTCACTGATCCTTTGGTGGATTGATAGTAACAACATTAAGAATAGAGGAATTAATAGAGGAACCTTAATTATTTGTTGATGGGATAGATTTATGTCCCATCATTTCTACAGGTTAGGGATGAAAAGAAGGGAAACATACATCCCCTAACCACTAATATTTATGTATTGAGACACCTCTTTCATGACCCAATGGAGCACATTGAGGATCCAAAAAAAGTTTTCATAGATAGTCTACAAGTAGTCATATGACTCAAGGTGTTGAGATACTAGGAGTTTTATAATCTCAACCCTCATTAACTATTGTTGAATTGAATCAAGAGGCTCGTCGATACCTAAGTAGGCTAGATGATAGTCCCCAAGGCAGTGGAACATTACCTATACATTCTCGTAGAAAAAATATATCTGGTCCTTGGAAAGGGAATCTAGGATGAAGAAATCAACATTTTTAGGTAAAAAATGTGATTTGTATCTTATCAATGACTAAGAGTCTCCAAAAGTCTTCTTTTTCATAATAGGGGTATGATTTCACTAAATTTATACTAAAACCTCAATCGATGTAGGCTCTGAAACTAGTGGCAGCAAAAAAAAACATCATTTTCTATTGATTTACTGGGAGAGGTGGTGTTTCAAGGGTTAAAACACCATTTCATTTTTGAATTTATCTCAGAGTTCGAGCTAAATTCAAGACCATATTCCTATAGGATGAATTTTTTAGCACCTCATCATGTGAAAGGAAGGAAGAATCTCATTGAGGATTAGCGGAGTGCTCATCCTCATCAAAGGGTGTTAGCCTAGACCCTGACATATCTCCAACTTCTAGTGTGGAGGTTAACATTAGGGAAATTGATAGAGAGAGATATGGTTTTACTATTATTCCTTGGAAGGAGGACATAATGTCCTCCACCTACATGAAATACAGAGGTATTTTTAGATCGTATGGACCTCAACTTATAGGATTCTAATAATCAATCAATGGGATTCACCCCCAGCTCAGGTAGTGTGGGTGAAGGTTCTATCATCGATTAATCCATTGTTTTAGAGTCTGATAGATTGATGGAGGTGTAACTATTCCAATGGTGTTACCTCTAATAGTGTTGGACTTATCTAAGAGAAAGCAATTAATAGTAACTTGGGTTCCCCTGTGTGTGTTGTGACCTGTGCTGGAAGAACTAACTCCATAGATGGTGTTCTCCCTCCTACCCTAGGATGTTTCTTCAGAGTAGGGAATGTCTCTAGCATGGGAGGACCTCTGTGATGGTCAGTGGGGGTGCATAAAGGACCTATACACTGGTTTGTGACGGTGTGAGGAGGATCTTTATGCTAACAGGTGGTGGTGTGGTGAGGAAGTCCACATTGGTATTCTTCAACATGAGATAGCCCGTAATGTCTTCTGATGGTTCCATAAACTGATAGAGTAAACCCAGAATTCTGGAGTTGTGTTTGGGGTCTTGATCCTAGGTGGATGATAATAGATCACCATTATCCTATTACAGATTTGTGATTGGATACGCCGATAGTGGAGAGGGCCACAAGAGCTGTAGAAGATTCCTCCCGCCGGGTTATGAGTTGGGCCTTCCATGGTGACTATGTCGAGTGTTCTAGGCCGGGGTCAATGGATAAAGGATGGGGCCAGCCCACTCATCATCCTAGGTATCCATCAATATTGGTGCAGATGCAGCCTGGTTGGAGCCCTCTTGGGCCACTCTTGAGTAGTGGCTAAATTGGGTATGTCTCAAACATCCCCTACCTCCTTATTATATAGGAACGAACTATAATAGAACTCCTAGGAAAGGCTCCTGAAGTGGGTTTCTATTAGAATAGGGGGAGGGGGTCCCCAAGCCCAACCCTAGGGGTAGATATTTCATTGAGGTAATGATGATTTGATATCCTGGAAGTCCATATCCATAGTGGGGATTACCCCTTAATGTTCATGTCGATGAACAAGTGTGTTGATCACCCTAATCTTGATGATCTTGGAGGGTGATATGGGGTGTGGGTTCCCATTAGAGGAATAAGTCTTGACAGTCGTGCTAGAAATGTATCTGTGTGGGATTGACGCACCAATATTTCCACTATATCTATTATTTTAGGTGTTTGGTCACAAGAATCTTATAGCTTTAGTCCTTTAAATTATGTAGAATCATCCGTTAGTACAGATATGGTGAAATTGTTTCCCAATACCCCAACACTATCTATTCATTCTGAAGTAGAGAATGGATTCACATTGATAACGTCACTTACCAATGATACGTAAAATTATCTGCCCCAAGTTGCAGGAGATTTTCATTCTAGGACCACTGCTTTCCTATAAGTGACACGCTTTCTTATTTCCCCACAATCCTACTTTCCAAAGAAAGGTAACTCCATCACTTTAATCAGCAATCTCGACTCCATGATCCAAATGGGATAATGAGATATCAGTTCCTACATTCATAGATTACTCCATGGATCTTGTCCCCTAGTTTGGGTCTCCTCAAAGATTTATTTCTTGTTCATGAAACTCATTCTCATCATCATCTTGAGGTGGATGCTGGTTAATTTTGTTGTTTCCGTATCGATAGGGAAACAACCTTCAGTTAGAGTGGACAATAACATTGGGTATGTCTAGGAATTTCGGTACATTAGGGTTGTTTAGAACCTTTAAATTCTTCCTCTTTTGGAATACATCTCATGTGTGAGGCATCTTAGGTGTGGAACCTAAGGAATCTCATGTTGGCCATGTTGTAGTTGATGCTAAGGTCGTAAGTCTTCCATGGATTTTTACCGCATGCATCCCATGTTTATTGTATGGGGTAGAGATTTAGGATTATGTCAAAGGTTTAATTTGTTTGTGAAATGGTCAGTCACAAGTTTAATGTCTTGATGGGATAGGTGGGTCACAAGTTTAACAACTTGTGGGGGTATATGGTTGACAGGTTTAACCTCTTATAGGGATCGATGGTTCATAGGTTTAATGTCTTGTGGGGACAGATGGGTCATAAGTTCAATGTCTTGTTGGGACAGATGGGTCACACGTATAAGATATTTTGGGGATAGATGGGTGACAGGTTTAACATCTCGTGATGTTTGACATCATAAGACTAGGTTTTAGGGATATATAGTTTTATGTCATACCACTAAGACATTGGTGGGGCCTAAACCTAAGGAGCCCCCTTCCAATTAGGAGAGGAAGATTCAATGAAAGGCCTCCCCACTAGGAAATGTTGGCAGTTACCTACTATGATTCCACCCTTTGGGATTATGTGTCTACTTCTCATGCTCCTCTACGTGGGACATGAAATAAACATCGCCTTAGAGGAGTGGCAATTAGGGGTCCTGATGTTCGGGTGTTGATGCTTAAGATTAAAGGAATTACACTATGAGGAAAAAAGGTTTTTCTGATGGGCCATTTGGGACTGCCTGAGGGACTATCGTAAATAGTCTGTCACCGAAGACTATTTGCAACGGGTCCCTAATCCCATCGTAAAATAGTTGGTTTTAAATAGGTATTTGCAATAGGGAATTATACACCGTCGCAAAAGGCATTCGTGCACCCTGCATGCCAAAACACAGGAATATTATTTGCGATGGGTGTTTACACCTATCACAAAATTGTATCCTTCAATTTTAGCAATTTGTGACTGGTATCCACTCTCATCGCAAATAGTATGTCGGTAGGATACTATTTTTGACGTGTCCCATCACAAATAGTTTCTTTTAACTACTCTTGTAATGAAAACGAGGCTTCCATTTGTGACGGGACCCGTCGTAAATGAGCTAACCTATATATACACCCCATCAATTTTTTTCTTCGATTTCACTATTCTCTCAACTCCCCTCTCATTATCTCTAAAATTTTTCTCTTTAATTTTTTTGAAATTTTTTGATTTCCCAACGAAGCAATTTTCAACGTTCATATCCCAAAAAAAGATTCAGTTTAAAGGTATTTATTCATTAATTTTTTTTTATTTTTTTTAATTGTTATTAGTAATAATAATTAATAAATAATAATATTTAGTAATAATGAGTAAAAAATATGAATAATTAGTAATAAATAGTAGAAATTGTAAATGAATAGTTGTAATTGTTAATAAATAGTAGTACTTAGTAATAAATAGTGATAACTGTTAATAAATAGTAGTAATTGTTAATAAATAGTAGTAATTGTTAATAAATAGTAGTAATTACTAATAAATAGTAGTAATTAGTAATAAATATTAGTATTTAGTAATAAATAGTAGTAGTTAGTAATGAATAGTAGTACTTAGTAATAAAAAGTATTAATTAGTAATAAATAGTACCAATTAGTAATAAATAGAAGTAATTGGGAATAATTAGTAATAATTATTAATAAATAGAAATAAATAGTACTAAATAGTACTAAATAGTACTAAATAATAATAAATAGAAATAATTAGTAATGATTAGTAATAATTAGTAATAAGTAGTAATAACTAGTAATAATTATTAATAATTAGTAATAAATGGTATTAATTAGTAACAATTAATAAAAAATAGTAATATATAGTAATAATTAATAATAATTAGTAATAAACAGTAATAGATAGTAATAAATAGTAATAAATAGTAATAATTAGTAAAAATTAGTAATTATAAGTAATATTTAGTAATAAATTTTTATAAATAGTACTAAATAGTAATAATTAGTAATAATTAGTAACAAATAGTAACAATTAGTGATAATTACAAAAAATTAGTGATAATTATTAATAATTAGTCACAATTAGTCATAACTAGTCGTCATTAGTCATAATTAGCGACAATTGGTGATAATTAGTGATAGTTGGTAATAATTAGTAATAATTAGTAATAAATAGTAATAAATAGTAATAATTAGTAACAAATAGTAACAAATAGTAACAAATAGTAATAAATAGCAATAAATAGAAATAAATATGAATAAATATAAATAAATATAAATAATTATAAATATTTAGAAATAAATAAAAAAAATAGTAATAATTAGCCATAATTAGTAATATTTAATAATAATTAGTAATAATTAGTAATAATTAGTAAGCAATTGTAATAAATAGTAATATATTGAAATATTTATTAATAAATTGTAATAATTAGTAATAATTAGTAATAATATATAATAATTAGTAATAAATAGTGATAAATAGTAATAAATAGTAATAAATAGTAATAAATAGTAATAAATAGTAATAAATATTAAAAAATATTAATAAATAGTAATAAATAGTAATAAATAGTAATAGTTAGGTATAATTATTAATATATGGTAATAAATAGTAATCATTTGTAATAAATAGTAACTAATAATTATTAATAGAGTAATATTTTTTAATAATTTTTTAATAATTTGTAATAATTTGTAGTAACTATTAATAAATAGTAATAATTTGTAATAATATGTAATAAATAGTAATAATCTGTAATAAATAGTAATAATTAGTAATAATTATTAATAAATAGAAATAATTGGTAAGAACTATTAACAAATAGTAATATATAGTAATAAATAGTAGTAAATAGTAGTAAATATTAATAATTAGTTGACAATTAGTAATAATTAGTTGATATTTAGTTAACAATTAGTAATAAATAGTAATAAATAGTAATAAATAATAATAAATAGTAATAAATATGACTAAATAGTAATAAATATTACTAAATAGTAATAAATATTACTAAATAGTAATAAATATTACTAAATAGTATTAATTAGTAGTAAATAGTAGTAATTTGTAGTAATTAGTAGTAATTAGTTGTAATTGGAAGTAATTAGTTATAATTAGTAGTAATTACTAGTTAGTAGTAATTAGTTGTAATTAGTTGTAATTAGTAGTAATTAAAACTAACTAGCAATAATTAGTAATAATTGGTAATAAATAGTAATGAATAGTAATAAATAGTAATAAATAGTAATAATTTTTAGTAATTTGTAATAATTAGTAAAAACATTGTTATAAAATAACAAAAATTAGTAATAATTGGGGGTAAATAGTGATAACTATTGGTAATTGGGAGTAATTAGTGGTAAATAGTGGTAATTATAAGTAATTAGTGGTAATTAGAGGTAATAAATGGCAATTAACGGTAATTAGTAATAATTAGCGGTAATTAGTAAAAATGAACGTAATTAGAAAAAATTAAGGATAAATCAATATAATTATTAAAAATTAGCAATAGTTAGTAAAAATTATTATAAATTAATAGAAATTCGTAATAATAAGTGCTAATTAGAAATAATTATTAAAAATTAGTGATAGTTAGTAAATATTCGTAGAAATTAGTAAAAAGTAACAATAATTATTAAAAATAGTGGTAATTAGTATTAATTAGTAGTAATTAGTATTAATTGGTGGTAATTAGTAAAATTAGTGATAAATCAATATAATTGTTAAAAAATAAAGATAATTAGTAAAAAATAGTTATAAACTGATACAAATTAGTAATAATTAGTGGTAATTAGAAATAATTAGTAATAATTAGTAGTAATTAAATATAATTAGTAGTAATTAGTAATAATTAGTAGTAATTTTTATAAATTATTCTAAATTAGTATAGATTAGTATAAATTTGAAACAATTTACTATAAATCTATATGAAATAGTAGAAATTATTATAAATAACTAGAAATTTGAACATGAAATAGGTTGTTAATTTTCAAGCTATGATCAATAAAAAAATTCACACACATGGTTAACAAAAAATTAGTCATTTTTTATAGCCTGAAGATTATAAATACATTGATTTACACCTTTTTAGTAATTTGTAATATATTTTATTAATTTATAGTAAATTGTAATTTTTTTATTAATTTATATAAAAATATATTATATTAGCGGTAATTAGTAAGAAAAAATTGATAAATAGATAAAATTTATAATATTTACAAGCCAATTTTGATGTTTTAAAATTATTCTCTTTTTTGGATTGCCTTTTCCTTATATCAAATTAATCATAAAAATTTAAATAGAAAAAAATTACTAAACATTAATGATAAATAGTTTTAATTGTTAAAAATTAGTTGTACTTAGAAAATTTCAGTTAAAATTGGATATAATTAGTAGTGATTAGTTGAAATGAACATTAAGTCATCATAATTAGTAAAAAAGTAACATTCATTAGTAAAAATAAGTGGAAAATAAATAAAACTAACAATATTTAAAATTAAATTATGGTTTTTATAATTGTTACTCTTTTTTGGTCGTCATTTCCTTATATATATTTAGTCACACAAAAATTATTTATTTTCTATTTTTTAGAGTAATATGGAACAAGGAAGTCGAAAACCATCTTTATTACATTATTGTGACTAGATAAATTATCATAATAATCCAAGAAGCTTCAGTATAAATCCTTAATATATTAAGGGTGTAAAATAATTTGTTTCATTTGCATCATCAAAACCAGATTTTTTTAAAGTGAAAATTAAGTGTCCATGTAAGAAATTTGATTTGAGGATGTTTGAAACATTTAAAAATGTTGGGGGTAATCTATTGTGACTTGGTTTTCGAAATGATTATGTGTTTTGGTATCAACATGGTGAATGCAGTTCTAGAGATGATACTTCTAATTTGGTTCTAGATCCATTGCGGTTTTAAAAGTTAGTACCTGATGTGGCTGGTCTATCTTTTCAAGAAACTAAAACACAGGATGATATTGATTCAACTCTAGAGTTGTAAACATCCCAATTTTATGAGTTGTTGAAGTTTGTTGAGGAAGCCTTATATCTTTGTTGAAATATAAGAAAATTTAAAGTGGTTGCAAAATTTATGGCTATTAAATCAGATAACGGAATGCCAAATAGTTGGTTTGATCAGATATTATTTTTGGTTAAAGCACTATTAGCTGAAATAAATGTGTTTCCTATAAATTTATATGAGGGAAAGAGTCTTTTTTGTAATTTGGTTCTTGGTTATCCTAAGATTCATGCATTTTCAAATGATTTCATCTTATATTATGCCAAAAAATGAGTCATTCATTAGTTGTCTTACATGTGGACAATCGAGATACAAAGAGGCTCAAATAAGGAAGTTTGGATTGATTCCTATAAAATAATTGAGGTATTTCTCAATTACACATATATTGTAGAGTTTATATATGTCTTAGAACACAACATCATTTATTTCATGGCATAAAACCCATATTTCAACTGGTAAAGGCTTAAAACGTCCTGCTGATTATGATCCATGGAATCATTTTCACCAAGTACAAATGTATTTTCCTTCAAAAGATCTAAATGTAGTAGTGGGTCTTTCTACTGAGGGTTTCTGTCCATTTGGTTCATATGGAAGTCAATATTCTTATCGGCCCATATTTATAACTCCGTACAATTTACCTACTTAGATGTTGATGAATGATCTATATATCTTTTTCACCTTATTAATTATATGACCATGAAAAAGAATCTAGATGTTTATTTGAATCTATTTATTGATGAGTTAAATTTATTGAAAAGTAATGATGTTAGTACGTATGATGTTTTTGTCAAATAGAATTTCTTATTGAATGATGCATTAATGTGGACAATTTGTGACTTCCCTACATATGGAATGTTATATAGTTGGAGTACACATGGTCCAAAATAATTTCATTCCTGTAAATGAGACATAAAAGTGTTTATTCTCATTAATATAAGAAAACCTTGTTTCCTTAATTGTGAGTGAATATTTCTTCATAATGATCATCCTTTTCATAAGAACATATATCATTTAAAAAAAGGCACAACTGAAAGTGATGGACCTTTGATAATTATCTTAGGTATTTTTTTAAAATATATTATCTCTTAATTACCTCCAATTACATTTGGACTGATTATAAAACAATGGAAAATTGATGGCTTTGGGAAGGAACACAATTGGATAAAACATATCATTTTTTGGGATATATCATATTGGTTTGATTTTTTGGTTCATCACATGTTGGATATCATGTATATTGATAATAACAATTTTGATAATATATTTTATACATTTTTTGACACACCAGGTATGAAAAAAGATAGTGTAAAGGTACAATTATATCATACCCAAATTTACAGGTGACTAGAACTTGAAATTTTTGAAAATGATAGATCAAATATGTTAATGAATCCAAAATCAGCTTATACATTTTCCAAAGACATTCATTTATTATTTTTTGATTGGGTTTCAAATTTGAGGCTTCTGAATGATTATGTTTCAAATTTGAATAGATGTGTCAGAAATGGTCAAATTACCGACTTAACAAGTCATGACTGTCATGTTATAATAGAAAAAATTCTATTGATTGGTTTTAGTGTTTTGTTGAATTCTATGATTTGGGATGATCTAATAGAAATATCATATTTTTTAGAAGAAATATTTCTGACAACAACAATTTATTCTAAACTAAGTAGGCTGCAAGAAGATGTTTTTTTAATTTTATGTAAACTGGAAAAAAATCTTCCCATTGACTTTCTTTGACACATTAGAACATTTGATATTACATTTTCTGAGAGAAGAAAAATTCAGAGGTCATGTATAGTTTTGATGTATGTACAAATTCAAGATATTCATGTACAAAATTAATAAAAAATAGTTTGTAATAAAGCATTGGTTGAAAGATCAATTGTAGAAGCTTATTTTTAGAAGGAAATTTTATTTTCTGGTCTCATTATTTTCATTCTAAATATATCTAAAACAAAACTGCATGGGATGAAATGAGTGAAATGTTGAGGACGAAATGAGAAATCAATTATCAGTTTTTAATTATCCCAAACATGAATTTGGGGGAGTTCATAAATGATTAATTTCAAATGATGAACATGATAGGGCTCATACATATGTTCTGGTCAACTATGAAGAAGTGATTTAATTTGTATCATGAGTACTCCTATCACTTATTATATACTATTTGTTTCAATAAATTAATATTATTTTATTTTTAGATTGTATGATAATCATATTACTAAAAAAATATCCACAAATTATAGCATCCACTCTTGAAGAATGTTGATGAAATAATTTTTCTTAATGGTTTCAAAAACTGGAAAAATAAATTGTCTATAGGTTAACATATAAAATCAATTTATAAATTATTATATTGATAATTGTTTTAAAATATTTTGGGTATCTCAACATGGTAATAAAATGGATATTTGATTATGTTTATTGAGTAACCCATCATCCCAAATGGTTAAATCTTATAATGCATATCAAGTGAATGGTTTTCAATTTCATATATGTGCATATGGGGAATCAAAAAAAGGAGCAGTGGTGTTTGCATGAGAGGATTTATTCATTGAGAAAGTGAAGCTGGCATTTATGGAATGATGGAAGAAATAATTAAACGGTGTTATCTAGGAAATTATTTCATAATTATGTTTAAATAATAGTGGTTGAATACCGAGAGAGGCTTGTATGTTCATTGATGACATAGAATCATCGATATTAAATACAAAATACTACCTATAGTATATGAACCATTTTTAATGGATCATCAGGCACATAAAATTTATTATAAAAATTATTTTTCTACTTTAATAGAGTTAAGTGATTGGTGTGGTATAATAAAAATAAAATCATAGGAAAATTAGTTTATTCAATGTGAATGTGGTTTCATAGAAGTGAGAGGACTTGAAAATTTTATAGAGACTACTCCAAAATATACTATTTCCATAAAGCGACATGAATATCAACGATGGTATCCCATAATTTAGGGTTGATAGTGATGATGATTTTATTGATGAAACAAATGAATTTGAAATGGAATGAGATAATGACATTTGAACTCTTATGGAAATTGATGATATTGAAGAGGAAAATGATGATATTTACACCGTCATATACAAAGATGATGATGAAGATGAATATTGACATAGTTAAATGCCTTCTATAATCATATATAATATGTATCTATATATACTAGTTGTTTTGAACTATTTACTAACAACATTCATTTCGTGTTTCAGATTGACATGGGTCAATTTTTTGAGTTGGAGGATGGTGATATTCCTTATGAAGATCATGATGTAGCATAATCTGACCCTCATACTAATGGGGGTTTGGGGAAGACTCAGAGAGGGTGCAATCATTCGTGGTTGATGATTCTTGACCCTATACCGAAGTTACTTCCACATCATGACATTGATCTATGCAAGCAGAGGTATGTTAAATTGTGTATGTTTATTATTTTTCATTAATTATATTTAATTTATTTATATAGTAATTGTTGGATTATTTTTTCAATATTTTCATAGATTTTCACATATACCTATTGGATATGGGAGTGCTATATTACAGAATTGTTTTTTTGGAGCATGAGTTATATGGGATTAGATTCTCATTGATGTTCATCACCACATGTTCGATCATTGGATGGTACGTAAACAAATAATATTTATTTTGAAATTAAGTTAAGTAATTACTTGATATTATTAATTATTTATAATGTTTGTGGTATCCCATCGAGGATAGCACGTGTGACTATATCTGGGAGGTATGGGATGTCTGTATGCATGACTAGTGCTGTCAATGTTTTCTCAATTTGAGGAGGAAAATAATGAAGAAACTAGGAGTCATAGAGTTTTATCATACTTGTTGTTGCTACGGACCTGATTGCATTTCAACTCAAGTTTGGGATTGATTATGTTTACACTAGATTGGATAATGACTAATGGGGAGATCATTAGTAGGTCTATAGAATCAGGGGATACATGAGGTGACACATAAAGTTATTAGTCGTATATTCAGTACACATAGAAAACATATAATAAGTAACTTTTTTAGTAATTTATATTATTTTAAATGTAAATAGTTTATTCTATATTCATATAGGAAGTCAAAAAACCCAATATTATGGAGTTTGAATTTTATAGGAGGATGTACAATGATCCTATCACTGGAGATAATAGAGGTGATCTCCATTGTCAGATTTTGGTCAGTAATTTGTTTTTGAGTTTTAATATTAACTATAATAATATTTACACTATATTAATTTTAAATTGTAGTTGAAGGAGTCATATGAGGCCAAGACATCTTAGACATAAGATGAGAGTCATGCCAAGACTGAGGATCAGAATAGTGAAGCAAGATTTGAGGATACAACATGGATGCAGGTTACCCAGTATGCCTTCGAGAAAGACTGAGTTGTCGGTATTTAATCTCGATTAATGCTTGGGAGTTATTATGGTACTGTTGAAATGTCAGCATACTACTAAGGAGGAGCTTGCGGAGTGTCATCATCATCATATAAAAATTATGAGGAGCAGCTATAAGCTTAGGATGAGCTTATATAGAGTATGTATAGGGAGCATGATGAGCTTCGTCGACAACAGCAGTAACAAAAAGAAGAGATGTGTCGATGGAAAAATCAGCAGCACGAGTACACGATAGAGTACACGCAACGTCTGACTCATGGTTTAGGGATGGAGTTCCCTCCGTTATCTCCTATATATTCTCCACATAACCCTCCCCCATAAATTGCTTATTTAAATTTCATAATAAACATTTGAATTTAAAGCTTTTTTGTAATATTTTTATTATTTCATATATTTACATTTCAATATAGTGCATTTTTTATATTGTTTTGAATATATTGTCTTTAATATTTTATTATTTTTATTATTATATTATATAATTTGTTATTTTATTATTTATTTATTATTTTATTATCATTATTTTTTATATTTTTGCGAATATTTTTGTTTTATATTATTTTATTATTTTAAATATATTTTTATAAATTTTATTATTATTATTATTATTATTCTATTATTATTATTACTATTCTTTTCTTATTATTATTATAATTTATTATTATTATTATTATTATTATTATATTACTATTTTTATTATTTATTATTTATTATTATTATTATTATTATTATTTTGTTATTTTTATTATTATGTTATTAATAATAATATTATTTTATTATTATTATTTTATTACATTTGATTAATATTAATATTTTTTATTTTTTTCACCATGGGCCCGCCGTGAAAATGATTTTTTAAAAATCGTGATAAACTATTTGTGATGGTCCGTCACAAAAAAACCAATTTATGATGTCATTTTCAACTAAGGATCAATTGTGACAGGACACCATCGCAACATACCTATCACAAACATTTCAATTTCCAGTATTGTTAGGGTCCATATATTTATGAGAAAAAGGTAAGGTAATAACCCAGGGTGTGCTTGAATAAAATTGGCTAGACACAAGGTTTTTTGAAACTAGAAACATGGGAATTTGGGTGTGGGTGAATAGGATGTGGATGGGTACGCGGGCCCCGAGAACTGGACCTTCATAAAGGGGTATTGGCTGAAAGGAGGCACCATATAAAAAGGATTGGGGGTGGGTTTTGTGAATGATGGGACTTCCTGAATTTTGGGTACATAATAAAGAATATGGGTCTCATAAAAGAGAATGATTCATGAAATATAGTGACCCTACCTCAGAGTCATGTCTTAGTTCCCATGGGGATGCTTTCATAAAATATAATTGTCTCACGAAATCCAAGTAACACAATGTGATTTATTCTTACAGGAAGTCCACAGACCTTAATGAAATGTATCTCCACCATGGGATGAGTTTATTAAGAACCCAAGGGATGTAATTTTATAAAACAAGGTTACAATTTTAAAACTATATCCTCTCTCATGTATGATGGTTTTGAGTATCAGAAATTCATAGGTTTTCTTGAAAGGCACAAGATAAAACCCCCTAAAATTCAGTCATGTGGATGCATTTATAGGTACAATAGGGTAAAGGGAAATTATTTTTCAAAATATGGAGGATTTTGTTGAATGTTATGAGTTCCCTAAAGGAAGGGGTGTTCTGAGAACAAACATATGATGCACTATTTTCACCACCATAAGATCTATACAGTCAACATGTTCTATGAACTAGTCTTATATTATCTGGAGGTTTCCACATAAGTCTCCTAAATATGGTTTTCTATGAACTAGAGTTATGTTGCACACATGTTTCCACAACAGGATCCATGTTTCAAGTTCCACGAGTTTCATCCACTCTTGTATGCTTTTTATCTTCAAAAACTCATATCTTTTAGGGAATTTATGATATTTTTTGTCCTAAATTTGATTCAAACTGTTCGTGCCTTCTTAAAACTCTCTCATGACATATTTATTTCATCACCAATAGTAGTGATTAAGAAATGACCACAAATAAGAGGGATTATTTTACCTATTACAAATAGATTTTAATGTTTAAAGGACCTCAATGGTATATAAAATTATAATGGTTATAGTAAAGATGAATAAAAATATAAATCATTCATGAATGAAACTAAAAAATAAAATAAATAACATAGGAGTATAATAATAAAGATAAGTATACCTTGGTAATGTACTAAATAAAAACTACTCCTATGAAGTCAAAAAAGAATATAGTTAATCCATCCTTCTATGAAAATCAAAAGAAGGATGATACAAAAACAATAAGATTAATATGGGTAATAAATAAATGAATAAGATACTTATTTCTTTGGAATAAGAAGTCTCACCGGGTATCTCTTTAAGAGGGACATGAAAATAATAATATATTGAATTAATCTTAAATAAAAACGGTTATGACACCTCCAAGATAAAAAGAATAGGACTAAATTGGTAAAGAGGAATATTAAGAATAAATTTGTATCTACCAAACATGTTGTGCATATTTCAAATGAGATTCTGATTTGATGTTGATAGAGTGATGAAAATGAAAGATTAGACATAAAAATAAGAAGCTAAATGAACATAAGAGATCCCAAATGATGAAAATGTATTTCATGAGAGATTTTAAGTAATAAAAATGAAATAATATCAAAAGTACTATTTTATAGTTTATAAAGTATAGACACACCTCAGATAATTTCTTATTCATAACTCTAACTCAAGAAGAAATGTGGAAATAGATTCAAAGAGAACCTAGTAATGAATGTTCCTTGATAGCCTATGTATAGAAGAAGATTTCATAAATTGGAATTTTTTAATGCAATGATTCCATGATTACCAAGATTACAATGAAACCCATAAAAGTTAGCATGAATTGTTATCCCTCACATAATGTATAAAATAAAGGATTATCATGGTTGGGAGAAAATTCAGAGCCTTATTTATCTAACTAATAATAAAAAGATATCCACCTTATTCACATATACGTTACTATTATTAATTACATATAAAGAATTGAATGTGATGAAAATATTAATGGGGGAAAACTGAATTGAATAAGTCTAATTACTATATCTACCATATAAAATATTCACTCCAATCCTCATTGAAGAAACCATCATTGTTTGATCTATTTACTAATATCGTGATGTTTATTTGTTATAAATAATAAAAGATCATCCTTGATGAAGATGATAAAGCTGTTATAAATGATCAAAAAATTATTTCATGATCATGTATGTGATTGGAAAAATTGGTATTCACATAAATTAGACTTTAAAAGAACAAATAAGGACAATATCCATGTTGATGAAATGAAATTGGTGATCATCCCATGAAGGGGAGTATCCAAAGAAGTTCATAGATCTTTATATTTTATCCCAATATGATATATCTATAAGGTACTTATTCATAATTTTATTTATAGGGTACACGTTCTTTCTGCCTTATCCCATTTCAAAAATTGAAAAGACGATCTAATCTGAAGGATGAGAACTTGAATAAATCATTAACATGAATAAAAAACCATTAATAAGATTCAACATTAATTTCATTATAATTAACCACCAATTATAATTTAATTTTTTTTAATTTTTTTGTTGATATGAGTGTAGGAATTCAATGTTGAATATATCATGATAATTTTATTGGCATGTGGAATTAAACAATTCCCACTTTTATTATATCAATTAGTAGAAACCGATTACTATCAGTCTGTAAATAGTTGAAAAGTGTTAAAGGGTGGATGAAAGTTGTGTTATACCTGTTAATATCATAGTCTTAATTGTTAATGGAAAACATTGATATCACAATTATAACCTCATATTTTATACATCAGTTTATCCCATTTAGGCTTAGAGTGGAATAATTGATGAAACATTACAAAATAAATAAATGAAACCATTCTCTATATGGTTGTTAATTTTTTTTCCATAAGGGATAGAGAAGAGGAAAAGAATAATAATTTAAGAGAACATATTAACTTCTCATTTTTTACATTGGTATTGATAAAATATAAAAATAGAAAGATTTATGACAATACATTGTGTTTATGTTGTATTTTTCAATAATTTTATAATAGATAGATCACATAACGTAAATATGAATTAGAGTAAATAATAAAATCTTGTAAGTTCATTGGTATTCACAATAATGGTTGTTTAATATTTAATTCAAGTTATCAAGAAAAAATACACACTACATTGTGAATATTGGGTGTAGTTGATGTTTTGGATAAATTCCATCCATGAGGAATTCAAAGGTCACATATTATATTTTTGGATGAAGTGGATTGGACTGTGATGATTAATGAGCTATACCTGATTTATTCATGAATATGTTCTTATGTGTTTCACATTATTTAAAATATAAAAAGAAGTTGGAAGGTCATGAAAATAATTATTTCCATGAATATTCTTAAAGTCTATGGAAAAAAAGAAAATATAGAAATATTTTTGCATGGTCAATTATTTTTGGAAGAATGAATTTGCTTGTCTTGAAAATTTATACTTATTAATTACCAAATATTTGAGTGGCATATGAGTGTTCCTTTCTCAAAAAAATATTAAAACCCACAACCAACCTTGTCTCCACTCAAACACATAAGTGGGATTCGAAGGGTCAACCACATGGGGGAATTTACACAAGTGTTCCAGGTGTTGACCCCACTATCGACTTAAGAGGAGGATGACAGGGGAAAGACTATTAAGAAGGGAATCACATAATGGATGTCCTATTTGAGTTTTCTAGATGAACTATACTATTCATGAGTATAAAAAGATACAAAAAAATGTTGGTCATCTTATCTTTTTTGTTATGATTCTTCAATCAATTCCCACGTTTTCTTTAAACTTTAGTTAACCTTACATGAATTGATCCTCCCATAGTGTACCCATATATAGTTTACCCTTATGAAACTTTGATGTCTTTAGCCTTTTGACATCGCATTATCTACATGATAGATTATGATAGTCAATGTCTGACCATCTCCACTAATCAAATAAAATTCATGAGGAATACATTCTTGATTTCATGCATGAAATTAACATATTTTATGCATACTATTACATGAAGTATTTTATACTGATCAAGTTTATTATTAGTTTCATTAGAAAAGATAGCCACTGATTCATCACATGAATAATCCTAGTTCACATGAAGTACTTTGGATTATTCATTTGTGTGCTTTCTCATAAAAGCTATGAGGAAGAGAGACAATCACCATAAAGCCAGCTACATGAAGACACCATGTTTTTCATCATTATATGATAGAAACGACATGATATTTCAAATACAAGAATCTTTTATAGTTTCAATATTTACAAATGATGTTCATTTTATTAAAATATATTTGTCTGGAACCTAGACATATAATTTTTTTCAAATAAGTCACAACGAACCTCTTCTATAATTACTTAATCACCACAATTTGACAGTTTCTTTTGATTTTGTGAGAGATGTTATTTTTTCCATGGAGAAAAATAGATAAACCTGGAGACACTCGTCTTTCCAAAGGTGAAGTTACACACCCTCATTAGCATGACGGGGTTCTATAATCCACTCGGATACTTATAGAATAGGTTTCACGCACTCATATACATGAAGAAACAACTACGTACTCTTGCAGGTTTTAAGAACACTCAAGAGTTACTCAAATGTGACGATAATATTATCTTAGTGTATTTAAACTATTACATAGACAATATTATATCATTGTTCCATCAATAATCTCTTGCTTTAAGTAATCTAAGAAGTTTTTTTTGTTCTTTGTTTGCAAAAAATAAGAAGGGTTCACATATATAAACTTATATAAAGAAGCATATAATGGTGCACAATAGTTTATAAACATATAAAAACAAGAATAATAATAATGAATCTAGTAAATTTTAGATCTCAAGAAAGAGAAGATCCATGTGAACTACTTCACATGAAGAAAAATGATTAAATAGTATTGCACAGATCCAAAAGGATACACAGAGAATTCAACCCTTTATATGTGTCACTAAAAGGAAATAATGATTAGGAAACTGACACTATAATTCAATATATCATATCACAAGTTGAATACCAAAAGAATAAGATGAATCAATGAAAAATAAAATATATTCTAATTATAAATTTATTTGAAGAAGAATTCTGAGATTAATAGTTGTTAACATATAAATGTTATTAAGGCTTAATTAAAAGAAGATTTAAACCATTTATTAATATATTCAAGGAAGCGATTTGATTTCCCTATTCATAGGAATTTGATCAGAGTATTTTTTTCTATCAAAGAAAACATTCACAACATTAGTGAGTACTTAAACAGGAGTAAATTGACATCCTTCCTTTTTTCTATAAATAATAACATGCATTATACTTGGTTGGTGAAAAGAAAATATGTTCAAGGATGTCCCATTTTTCATGATTTTATTGATACTAAAATAGAAATTATGTTTGAGTGCGATAATGATCATTATACAATGAGTGTTAGTCATATACATTGGATGTGATCCTCATATAATCTATGGTGTTCGTTGTGATTTACTATTTTATATACATTATTTCTAACCACATGCATAGAATATAAGATGCCCCTTAACTGAATAAGTGATAGAGTTTTTAAAAGGAATAAAGAAATTAATGTGATAAAAATTAATCCTAGAATAATTCACCCCATTCTCAGTGTGGCCATCTTGAAGTGATACCAAAATCCTGATTGTGGGAAACCCCATTTTTGAAGTATATGTTAAAACAATGTTTCAAATAAATCCTTTTGTAAAACGTATTATTCTTGGAAAAATAGAAATATTAATTTTAAAAAATTTAACATAAAGTTAAATTTGGGTAAAATTATTTTAATAAATTCTTTTATAATAGAAAAAACATGCTTCAAATAATATTAATAAAAATATAAACATGGAAGAAACATATTTCCAACCAAATTTGAAATAAGGTCATATTTTCTTAAAAAAAATTTCTCAATAATTTTAAGTACCAAAAAAAGAAAATTAAAGGAAAATATTACATCACCAAAAATATTGTATCAAAATTAAATAGAATGTTTTTAAAATAAACATAATATATAATTTCACTGAAAGGAAATTTAACATAAACAGTTCCTGGATTATGATACTGTATCATATTTCCCTTACCTCTAGTCTCTTATTGTTAGTATTCATTAAAACCACATATATAATAAATTTATATTTATTATACATCTACTCTTTTACCATTTTAATACAGTATTTACATTTTATTGTTACAATAAAACATCAAAATATATTTTTTTTAAATTTATCTTTAAAATGGACATTATGGTGAACACTAATTTTTTTTCAATGAATGATTTTCATTTATGGTTTCATTACACTCTCCATGTTCATGGTTTCATCATATAAAAAATATTAATCATGAAATAGGTATCTTAGTTATTCATTATATACACATTAATAACCATTGACATAAATAGGTGCTGAAAACTGAGTTACATGATTTCATGGAGACAATTGTTCATACATACTATAGGGATGATTCCACTTTTCTATGGATAGAATGAATGGAAGATAAATTTTAATTATTCTTTAAAAAATCATTATTAAATTATAAATATATTATATATCCATTAAATACATCGATATTACAATCTATGTAAAACAAAAATAAAAAAGGAACCACATCACTCTGTAGAGGTGGTAGTCCACACGTCTACACAAGTGACATTATCATTTTATAATAGATGAGGAGGTAAGATTGTAAATAAGATATTATAATTAAAAAAGTATAATTATATGATATATATAATATATAAAAATTAAATCCATCATAATAACCAAACAAAAATGATGGTGATGAAAAATTAATTATATCTCTATGTGGATGTTGTAGCCACATGTATTCACAAGTAATACTTTCATTTAACATTGATGGAAAGATATTGGAAAATGTTCGTACATTTATTAGACCATACTTTTCATACAAATATTTAAATTTAATTAGATTAACATTAATTACATAAAATTATGATCAACCGTGATACTAAAACCTTTTTAGTGATTTTTTCCTAAATAAGTAGGTGTTATATTATACAATATTATACACATACATCACATAGAGAAACGAAAAACACTTTATTTCATTAATGAAAATCATTGCCTTTTTCAATAATAAAACCCCCAAAAAATCAAACATTAAAATTAGATAAAGTAGAAAATATGAAAACAATAATGTTAAACTTTGGATCATCCTAATATGCAAGAATCATCACCCCCATTAACAACACTACAGAAAAGAAACAAAATATTAGAAAACCAATTAAAATATTAGAAAATAAAATTATATAAAAATGGGAGTATTTTCAGCGAATTTTTAATAAAGGAATTAATAGTTATTTATAGGGGTAATATGACCATTTTAATAGTATTATGATTGTTAAAATAGTGACCTAACTATTAGGAATAGTAACCTGACTATTGTGAATAATAACCAGACCACTGGGAATAGAAACCTAACTTTTAGAATAGTAATTTGACCACTAAATAATGAAATTAAATATAAATAATATTTATCATAAGTAATTTAACAAAATATAAATATTATAATGATATAAAATAAATATCAAGATTAAAAACGCTAAGAAAATAAATACACATATTTAATAAATAGTTTTTTAACGTATTTCAAAAAAATAAAATAATTTATATTGAAAATTAACATTACATATGTTAGAATATTATTATTATAAAATTAATTTTATTTTTAAAATCAATAAAAAAATATTTTCTTATGGTTTTTTGGTAATTTTTTGAAATTCTACATTCTTTAAGTGAATAGTAAAAATTCAATTTTTTCATAATTGGTGTATTTTAATTAATCATTCTTGGTGTAATAATTACCTAACAAAATATAGACATTTTGGCTGGTAAAAATATTAAATTTGATAAATGAGTCATTTAAATACAATAAACTTGTTTTCCACAGCTGAAATGTATTTTCTAAAGTCCAAGGTATGAAATAATCCATTAAAATAATATGTTACCATTTTTCCACCATTCATTCTGATTTAACTATTAAATTATAGTCATAATGGTTTTTAAAGTCATCAAATAATTTTATTTAGTTCAAATAAATTTCAGAATGTTAAAAATATTACTTTTGAAAGGATTACTTTAGATATAATATTTTATTCAATAGTATAACTAAAAATATACCTCTCCTAAAGTGTAAACAACCCCTCACACCTCCCTAATAAACCCACTCCACCCTAACTTACCAAATCTAAATTTCTAAACAAATTCCCTTCATTGTTCCCATTATAATACCTAGGTATGTTTTGGAGTAAACCAAATCTTGGAACCAAATGAATTTAGTGTTGTACAGAAGAAACAACATCAAGAAGGTGGAAATATTTCATCAACTTCTAATATTTTTTCCTTTTTTCTTCCTTTTTATCTATTAATTTCAAACCAAAATTATCTAAAAGTAACTTAGTAGTTTTTAAACATTATATTAATGTTATTTTCCATCTTAAATGATCATTTTTATGAGGTATTTATATTTATCAATTCCCCTCCTCCTATTTTTACAATGTCACATCAACTATAACAACCCATATATTAAAAAGTGATTTGTAATTTAAATAGATTTAAATAAAATTTGGCTATAAAAGTTAAATATTTATAATTATAATTTACTTACTATAAATAATGGTTTATAAAAAATATATAAATGTATCAATTATTCCATTATAAAAAAATTTATCTTTCAAATATGATGGAATATAAATTATTAATTTCAATATTTAAATACAAAAAAAATATTTAGAATTATAAGAAAATAATGTTTTATATGGTATTTTATTTAAAAGAATACTGTATTATAATTTTTTTTAACATACATGACAAAATAAAAAGTTTATATGAAAATAATAATTATATTATATTATATTATATTGAATTATAAGTTTTAATATGATGAATCATTTTTTAACTAAAATGTTTTTTCATTAATAGTTAATGTCATGAACCGTCCCCCGGGGCCCGTGTCGTGACTACAACAAGCCCGCCTTCCATAGGTCAGGGGCTGGTGACTAGCACCAAAAGGAATATCCCCAAAAAGGGAAGGAATTAACTTTAAACCTGTACACACACACACATTACCCATACTTTAGAATGTAAAGGTGAAATTGGGATACCAACAACAATTATGTCACACTAGGAAGTAACCACACAAGTAAAGGTGAAAATTAAAGGAAAAAGGTGCCTAAATAAAACCCAACCAAAGAGAAAGTATGGTAAAAGTAAATACAAGATCTGGAGGTTGTCCGCCAAGGATCCTACTTGAAGGGTAGGTACAACTCACTGTGAGATGTCACTGAAGCATAATGTGTCTATAGATCCACCTTTGAGCACCACCTGGCCCTAGATCTCCATGATCCCAGTCAAATTTTATCGTTGTATTCACAAGATGCAAAAGGTAAGGGTGAATCCCATATAGGGGTGAGCATACAATTACTCATTAGAGACCCCAAAACCAACTCAGTTATCACAGAATTCCACAAAGGAAATGACAAAAGAATGCAAAAAGAAAAGAGTCCCTAGAGTCAGCTCGACACAGGTATATATAAAATTTTTCATAGAAGAACCAGAGGTTGAAAACACTGATCATCAATTACTGTAATGGAACTCTTCCCCAATGAATCTGTTAGGCTAGAGATGTCTCCTATACCTATTATGTTGTTGAGTCACAAAGTCTCGTTGATAGATGAGTCATGAAGCCTCATAGGGTATCTGAGTCACGTAGTCTCACTAATATCTTAGTCACGGACTCTCTCTAGGTAGATGAGTCAAGAGTTTTCACTGATATTTGAGTCACGGAGTCTCGTTGGGTAGCTGAGTCATGGAGTCTTGCAGATAGATGAGTCACGGAGACTCATCAGGTAGCTGAGTCATGAACTCTCACTGATAGCTGAGTCACAGAGTCTCGTTGGGTATTTGAGTCAAGAAGCCTCATTGGGTAAACTTCCATGAAATCTAAAAAAGGGTATTTCATAGGGACCTACCTGTTACATGGTTCCTAATGCCATAGACGGTACCTCAATCAGACGCACAGTCTGGGAGATACACCCTTTTATTTAACAGGGGCTGATTGTGTTTGCGCCCGGTCCGACTGGTTCAGAACAACCTGAAAAACCCGACCCGGGGTCCCTCATGAACCAATCCTATCTTTATATCCCATTCTTCTAGAACATTGTTTCTTACTAGACCCGTCCGAGGTTTACCATGGGTCCATTCTGCTTGGTCAGCCACTGACGCCAAATTTATCTGATCTGACCCGCACTGGCAGGCTAGTCTATTTTTCTAGCTTGGGCTGTCACATGACCCAACTCAAAAAACTAGTTGGGTGGCCTGGTCCTCTTGCCCAGATCATCCAAGAACGATGGGACAGCTGGCTCGGTCGGTTCGGTTGGGGCGTGTTTGGTCGATCATCTAGTCACCCCCGTTGATAGTGTGCGGCCCGCAGGTAGCGGGCTGCTCCTCCAGCGTGGTGCTAGGATGGCACCACATCGTATGGGATGTGGCCTCCCCCCTCATCACAACATTCACTAAGCACTTTTCCTCTTCCAGTGCATTCGAAAAGATCTGGCCACTTGTCCCACATGTAGCGCCCGAGGTAGCAGCACCACTGGTCGTCGGCACCGACGACACCTTCAGGAGAACACTGGGTCTGCTCTGGTAGTTCAATCGCAGATCTGTCTACGTATTTGGGCCTATCAGGTCACTTCCATCACTACCAAATCCTTGGGATCACCTTGAATCGATATTGAGGATGTGTACAAGAAGAATGAAAAATCACAGGGGCTCGAGCCTTATTCGTGTTGGCCCATGCCCTTCACGATAAATGATTAAAAATACAAGGGAGGATTGGGATCATAGTTACATCAACAATAATTTAATCCCACTATAGAAAACCCCATTAGAAAACTCTCCCGTAATTACACACGATCCTCAGATAAACCTGTTCGTGGGTTTATCTGCGTTCGTTGTTTTTAAAATGAAGAACAGGAAAATCCAAACAAAAAAACCCCTACAAGGATTGAGGATCCGTCGCTGATGAGGGATGAAGATCTGATCCATCATCGATACTTGATCTGTTATCATTCTTCATCATTTGTCATATCTCAAATCTTTCCTAGCGATGTTCATCTATCCCTGATTTGATGGCATTCTTCGATGGCATTTGTCGTCGGAGAGAGAGAGAGAGAGAGGTTCCATGTTCGTCAGAGAATTTCCCGCGTTGTTTCCCAACTCTGGATCCTTGTTTAATTAAAGGAAGCATATTCATTTTGCATCACCACACTATCTCATTAATGAGGATCATTAATGATTTAGTGTATCTTCATTGCTACACCATATCATTGACTAATAATTATGTCACAGTGGAAATAGGTTGAATATAAAAACTTTTATGTTTATTTGTTTTCATTTTTTTCTAAAAGTCCAAAATTTATCATTGTCATTTGACCATCACCGGTTGAGGTTAAGACCTTTTTAGACAAATACTGGCATTATGAATTCAACGGTGCCCTCATATTTTCAATCCGATCATCAGTTCAAAAGTTAGAAAACCCACTCTCTTGATTACTTAATGTACTTAAAAGTTTTAAAATATGTTTCGGCCTCTCTAGGTATCATAATCATGTTTCGTCTTGGAGATTGTTTTCAAAATAATTCCATGTAATTAAAAAATACATGGAAATCTAGGAAATTACATTATTTTCACCTTTTTTGGACCCATATCCTCGTATGACAAAACAAGGCTAAACAAACAAATAGGGGTACTGAGAACAAATATGAGCCTCCCCATCCCAAGTGTTCTCTTGGAGGTTCTCATGCTGCCATTGAATGTGCAGAAGAGTAATATACCATCCACGAAATACCCTCATATGTCGATCATCTATCTCCACTAGAAACCCCATAAACGTCACCCCATCATCAATGTCCAGCTCGCCCCAGTCATGTACTTGTGATGGATCATGAACATATACCTCCTCAGCTGCGACATGTGGAATACATCCTGCATCTAGTACATCTGTGGGGGAAGAGCTAGGTAGTACGCCACCTCTCCAACTCTTCTCAAAATCTAAAAAGGTCTGATAAACCTCAGAGATAACTTTCCGCCCTTGTTAAAACATCATAATCCCCATCAGGGTGAAACTCGAAGGAAAACATGGTCTCCCTCCTCGAACTTCAAGGGTCTATGTATCCTATCAACATATGATTTCTTCCTACTCTGTGAAATCCCCATCTGCTCCTAAAGAATATGCACCTTCTCAGTGGTAGACCATACCGACTCCATACCCATGAATGATAACTCCCCTGGGTATGTCTAGGATAGAGGTGATCTATAAGGCGACCCATACAAGGCCTCAAATAGTTCCATGACAATAGTGGAGTGGTATCTGTTGTTTTAAGTGAACTCTACCATTGGTAGGTGGTCCTCCCAAGTGCGGCCAAAATCTAGGACACAAGCACGAAGCATGTCCTCCATGGTCTGAATGGTCTGCTCTATCTGACCATCCAGCTGGGGGTGAAAGGCTAAGCTCAAGCACATTAGTGTCCCAAAAGCCTCCTGAAATCCCTTCCAAAATAGAGAGGTAAAGAGTGCATCATGGTCTGAGATGATCGTCGATGTCACCCCGTGTTTCAGTGTTATCTCCTAGAATTAGAGGTGTCTTAAGACCAATACAGATCCCTACTCCTAGATGGGTAGGATTCGACCTGACTTGGTGATTCATTCAATGATCACCCAGATAGAATTGTGGCCCCTAGATGTGTGTGGTAACCCCATCATTAAGTCTATTGAGATACTAACCCACTTTCATTCTGGAACCTCAAGTGGTTGTCCCAAGCCTGCTATGACCTGATGCTCAGCCTTCACATGTTGAAAAGTAAGGCATTATGAAATGTACTATTCCGCCACTTTCTTCATCCCTGGCCACTAGTACTGACGTTGGAGGTCCTGGTACATCTTCGCAAGACTAGTGTGTACCGCCAAAGGGGATATGTGGAACTCCATCAACACCTCCTCCCATAATGTCACCGGTACCACTGTGCCTCTTATAAAAGTTATGATGTGCTCCCCACCTATAAAAAATTCATCTAGAGCTTTTCCTGAGGATAACTGAGCATGTCAGGCCTCACAGTCAACATTCACAAGTTGTTCCTCTCTATGTCATTGTATGAGTGGAGGAGTGGTAGTCATCGACTGAAGGTAAGCTGCTCCATCATCATCCATGATGGATATCTACAACGCAACTAGCTTCTCCATAGCCTCACTCAGCAGTTGTAAACCAGACCTCCTACTGAGCGCGTCTGCCACATCATTCCCCTTCCTAGGAGTATAGAATATCTCAAATTTGTAATCTTGGAGGAACTCCAACCATCTCCATAGTCTCAAGTTCAGGTCCTTCTGTGAGAAGATATACCTGAGACTCTTGGGGTCAGAGTAGACAGTACACTGCTCACCCATCAAGTAGTTCCACCACAATATCAAGGTGAAGACCACTTCTTATAACTCTAGTTCATGGGTTACATAGTTCTACTAATGTGCCTCAACTTCTGTGATCCATAGGTGATCACTACTCGCTCCTACATCAGGACACAACCCAGTCTTGTCCTTGATGCGTCTTAGAAGACTACATACCTAATTCCCTCTTCTGGTATTCTCTAGATGGGAGCACTTGTCAGTCTCTGCCACAAATCTTGGAAACTTTTCTAGAACTTATCCGTCTATACTAAGGGTTTTACCTTATATTTAAAAGTTTACAAGGGTGCTTCTACTCTGGAAAATTCGGTTATGAACCTCCAGTAGTATCCAACCAACTCCTAGAAACTCTGAACCTCAGTCGGGCTCCAGTGTAAATCCTAAGAAATCACTGGATCTATCTTCACTAGATCCACTAGAACTCTAGCCACTGAGATGACATGTACCAAAAATTGGATCTCCCGAATCCAAAAAAAGAACATTGAGAGATTACCATAAATCTGGTGCTCTCTATGTGTATCCAGAACTATCCGCAGGTGTGTAGTGTGCTCTTCCTCCGATGCCGAGTACACCAAGATTTCATAAATGAAGACCACCACAAAACAATCGAGGTAATGGTGGAAGATCCAATTCAAGAGTCCCATGAACACTGCTGGGTCATTGGTCATGCCTAAGGGCATCACCAACAACTCATAGTGGTCATACTGTCATCTGAAGGCTGTCTTTGGTATGTCCATATCCTGTACCTGAAGCTGATGATAGCCAGAACTGAGGTCTATATTTGAGAACCATCTCGCTCCCTTCAACTTATCAAAGATTTCATCAATCCTCAGCAATGGGTACTTTTTCTTCATGGTCACCCGATTTAGGCACCAAAAGTCCACGCAAAGCCTCAAGCTCTTGTTTTCTATCTTTGAAAACAACACTGGGGATGCCCATGGAGAAATTCTAGGCCTTACAAATCCCTTCTCTTGCAAGTCCTCAAGCTATACCCTCAATTCACAATGCTTCGTGGGAGACATTTGATATTACTATGTAGATATTGATGTCATCACCAGGTATAGATCAATGTAGAATTATACTTCCCTATAAGTATATTGTCCTATAAAATCCTTAGGAAAGAAATCCTCTTACTCGTCCCCCACTACAGAGAAGATCTCACTCCTATCATCCACCACACTGAGGGTGAGGCTAGCCAACTAGTGAGTGATTGGAATCACCATCTTTCGATAAAGTCTATCATGTGATGAAAAAGTTACCCTCTCACTGGTAAAGTAAAACCTGGTCTCATCCTCACAGAAACACCACACTTTGCGCCTAATATAGTCGATCTAAACACAGATTGTAGATAACCAGTCCATATCCAATATGATGTCGTAAGGAATCGATGTCGCTACTTGGAGATCCCAAAAGAATATCTCACCTCTAAGAGTAATCTCACAATGCTGGCACCAGTTTGTAATCATCAAATCATCTCGCATAAGAGTCTCTAAACATAAATATGGAGCTAACAGCTCCACTGGAATCTGTGAGCCCCGAACAAGGTCTGTGGAAAGGAAAGAGTGACTAGAACCTATGTCTATAAGAACTGCAACTAAAGTGGAGTAGACATAGATCATAACTATAATAATCTTTGGAGTTCAATGGTCAAAGGCCTCTATTGCCTGAAGATAACTCCGCCCCTATCCACCTGCTCCTGGAGCTCGTGGTGGACCACCAGGGGGTGGTGGTGGTAGTTCCTCATATCTCCTCCCATCATTTGTCGCTCCACCTTCTCCTTTTCCACGTATGCATCTATGTGGACTACCATATTCAACTCTCTTACTCTACCTTGGAGGTCCCCTGACCACCTGTTGATCGTCAGTACGGTGGGTCAGGCAGTCTCGATCTATGTGCCCCTGCACGACACATGTGAAGCACAACCTGTTCCTCTACTAGAATCTACTGCCTGAGGGACCTCGCAGTACTAATCCTGTATCAAGAGTCGTCCCCTGGAGGGTCTGGTCCTCTTGGACCCCTGTGTCAACAGTCAGATGTCCGCTATTGAGGACCCCACTACCTGCCATCCGGTGGTAGGTCTCACAGTCAGTGTAGGTTCTACCAGGAATATCTCCAATATAAGGGCTCACTCCAGCACCCTAGCCTGCATATGGATGCTGAGGGTGATCATCAATTCTCTGATCACCTATATGTGCCCCTGATCAAAGGTTGGGGAACTAAAGAAAGGGTCTTACACCATATTAGAAGAGTATCATGAGAGGTATGTGAACCCTGCAGAGTACTCATCCACGATTAGGTTGCCCTGCCATAAGTGGAACAACTCTTATATGCACACTGAGCACAATGTCATGGGGAAGAACTCCTCTTTAAAAAGGAACTCGAGGTCTGCCCATGTGAGGGTCGCCTCCTTGTTCGTCTGTAGTGTCAAGATCCACCATCTCCCATTCGCTCCCGGTAGAAGGTTATCATCTAGAACTGCCATATGGTTCGATGGTGTCCTCACCAGATGGAAAACTTGTGTCACCACCTCCATCCAATCTTTAGCTTCCTGATGATCTTTATCGCCTCAAAACCTATGAGGCATCTACCTATATAATTCATGAAATCTTATCATTCGACATGAATCCTCTACTGGTAAGGCTGGTAGAAATTGATACTCGAAGGGTGGTGGTTCCTCTGGTATGCCACCTGGGGGTTCCATCTCATTAACTGATATCTACACCGATGCCTTGTCGCTCGATGGACCATCGTTGTGATCTGTACCGGGATCCTGGTTGGCAGTCTATGTAGAGGCATCCTGAGAGAAATCAAGATGAATGTAGGTCAGTTAATTATACCTGGTGATATACCACTAACTCAAAGAGATCATGAATAACATTTTAAAGACACATGCAACCAATGTTTTCATGAACCGAGTCACAAAGAAGAATTCAGTGTTCTGGTGTATGGATACATCGCCCACCACACCAACACCAGACTCCCCAAATCTAAAAGTTGAACTCAAAACATTTAACACTCTTTCCCAAATAAAAAAATAGACTCTTGGTTTTTGAGGTAGAACCAACAACCTATGATACCAATCTGTCACGAACTTTCCCCTAGGGCCCGGGTCATGACTACCCCAAGCCCACCTTCCATAGGCTAGGGGTTGACGACTAGCACCAAAAGTCATATCCCCAAAAAGGGATGGAATTTCCTTTAAACCTGTACACACACAAACACATCCCATACTGCAAAAAGTTAAGCTGAAATTGGGATACCAAAAATAAGTACGTCACCCATGGAAGCAATCACATAAGTAAAGGTTAAATTTAAGGAAAATGGGGCCAAAATACAAACCCAAATAAAATAAACGTACACTAAAAGGAAGTAAAAGATTCGGATGTCATCCTATAAGGATCCCACCTAAAGGGTAGGTACATATCACTTTTTGATGTCTCTAAATCGCACTGCATTTGTAGATCCCCCTCTAAGCACCACCTGGACCTACCTCTCCAAGATCCAATTCAAAGTTGGCTGTCATCTACACAAGATACAATATTTTTAGGTGAAGCCCATGCATGGGTGAGAAAAACAATACTCAGTAGGGTCCTCAAAACCAACTCAGGTCTCAAAAAATTCCACAAAGGAAATCACAAAATAATACACTAAGAAAAGAGTTAATAGATTCATCTCGACAAACGTATAGCTTAAAGTGTTGATAGAAAATCCAATGGTTGCAAACACTAGACATCAATTACTAAAAAGGCACTCATCCCAGATGAATCCTTTAGGCTAACTAGGTTCCCTAGACCTATTCATTGGCTGAGTCACAAAGTATCACTGATAGCTGAGTCAGAAAGCCTCACTGGGTAGTTGAACCACCGAGTCTCGCTGGTAGCTGAGTCATAGAGTCTCTCTGGTTTTATGATTCATGAAGTCTCACGGATAGATGATTCATGGAGTCTCTCTCAGTAGCTATGTCACGAAGTATTGTAGATAGCTGAGTCACAGAGTCTTACTAGGTAGTTGAGTCACGAAGTCTTGCTGATAGCTGAGTCACGGAGTGTAGCACACCAAACATCTTATAGTATGTTTTTCTTAAATACACCATATTCATTAGGTAGCCTATATTTCAGGAACCACTGAGCCCCTATGGAACAAAACATGGTTACTTATAGGGGATATCGATAAATCAGACGGTAAACTTAAATTTACCGGCTCTGTGATTTGAATTTAAAAAATATGATATTCACGGTTGTGTTCAAGATGATATTTAGAGTCTGATAGAATTAACTTAATTTTCAGTGAATAGTAACCTACCCTTATGAATAGTAATATGACTCTTATAAATGGTATCCATAACCTTGAGTGTATAAATGAATTTAGACACCCTAAAGATGAAGATGAATATTCTAAGTGATTATATATTTCAATTAAATAATGATTTAATTAAATATTGAATTAATCACATTTAGAAAGTTATTTTTGAAAAATGGACTTCATTTTTGGATTCTACATGTCAAAAAATAGTTAGGGTGTTTTTTTGGGATTTTTATGAAATACTTAACTTTTTGATGAATAGTAAAATCCGATAATTCACAATAAATGATAAATAATGGATTAATTGAGTCATTGATGATGATCTGCTGATGTAAGCCCAATTGGTTCGAAGTTACATGTATATATTACTATTTTTGGTCATGTAATACTCACTATTGGTTGTCTTGATAGGAAATAATAAATTAATGAGTTTTATATTAAAACATCCCCTCTCACTTCCACTATAAAACCCCCTCTCTCCCCCTTCCATTAACTCCACTCAAGCCTTGTGCCTTCTCAAAATTTTGTCCAACTACCTTCCCAACCTCCTCCCCCTAGTCCATCAAGCTTTGGTCTCATAAAAAGACCAAAACCTCTCCCCTTAAGAGGTTCTCAAAGGGGGAAGTCTCAAGAGATAATTCCTCTTTCAAGTCCCTTCATTTCTTTTAAGTTCTTTTATTTTTTTGTTTCTTTTCTCACCTCCCTTCACCAAAATAGTATGATAAATCTATTAAAATACATGTACTGGAATTTTTTCATTCTAATGGTATATATTCCATTATCTTCTCTCCTTTCCCCACTTTTATTTGAAACAAATGAAAGCACCGTTTGAGATGTGCTAATTTAGCACATTTAAGGCCAACAATTTATTGATTTTTATTATAATCATTAATTATAGTCAGGAAACCATTTGTGTTATGGTTGAACTAGATTATTTTTTAATATATCCTATTTTTAGTTCTGAAATACTTTTGTACACATGGTGTTAAGTTATATAGAAAAAAAATGTTCATCGTGATCAAACCCACCGATTAACCAAAACAGTTATCACTAAGATTATATATATATATAAACATTTGACTTCAATCAAAGTAGAACAAATTAAATTTAAAACCATGTAATCTCTTGTATTTTCACTAATAGTTTATAACTTCATTTCTGGAGAAACACATCCATCTTATATATTTATCCGAACATGAATATAAGGGAACCAATCATTTAAAACCAAGTAAACAAACGATCCCGAACAATGAAATTGAACCTTATAACCAATTAAAAAGACCTATAATGAACTAAAAAGGATTATAATAAATCATTTACATATAAGAAGGGTTCTTTAATTATGAATTAATAGTCCTAATTTGTTTATTAAGGTCTTTAATAACAAGTCAAGACCACCTTCAAGCATAATGTAAGGGATCCATTCTTTCACTTTTATTCAAGAATCGACCCTATCTTGTGTGCTTTTGTTTTTAATTTTATAATTATGGGGTATGTCCTATCACCTCCCCCATAATTTCCTTTGGATATATAAATAATGATACCCATTTTACCTCTCATTACGACCTTGCAATAACACTCGTTACCATGCCAAAATGTTTGTAAGAGGTTTGGTCATCTCACCTTTAATTCTGTGGGATTTTCATTGTTCGCCTCTTATTTCTTATATGTGGTATATGTATTCTTCCATTTGACATATGTTATCATTGTTCTCATTATATTCACTGTATTCTTGTGACTCTTTTGGTGGTTATTAACTTTGACATATGACTCAATTGAATACAACACGGTAAGGATATTTGTCTCAATTTTCACTTCGTTGTGACTTGCTTAGTAATTGTGCACCTACTCTTTCTTATGTGGTGTACCTACTGCCCATTTGATATCAATTTTCTATTGAAAGTATATTAAATTTAAATATCCATATTCTCATATCATGGATATTATTATTGTCTAATTCGTATACCATTTTACATACGGTATTTATTTTGAATGTTATTTTGACTGTGGAAATGTTGATGAATCTATATAATCTATTCTATACGGAAAATGTAAATACATAATTCTCTTGTATTGAATCTATTTATAAATAATTCTTTGATGTAGAGGATTTTGGGTCCCACTAAAGCCCCTCGATGCATCGGTAGGTCTCATGAGACAAAACAGTTTGGCGACAAACCCTTCAAGTTTGTTTCCAAAAATCAGATGGGTTTCTACCCATAGAACTAAACCATTTTTACGGTATTATGGTTCATGTGATAGATACATGACGTCCAATTAATAATAATTCTCTTTATTAATTATTAGTTATTATTACTATCCATGAGGTTTTCATTTTGACAAAATCTATGGATGCAGTTTCATTCTCAGTTTATTAATGGCATAAGTTGTTCATTTATTCACTATGCCATTTTGATTATGTCAGATTAATTATGATTCACTTACTATTGTACTCATTATTCTGCTATTTTTAACCCTTACTGAGCATTTTATCTCACCCATTTCATTGTTTATCTTCAACAGGTTATGAAGAGGAGGTCATTTATTGAGTGCTTGTGGATGCAGTTTCTGTTTTTCATTATGTATTGTATCTTGTAACCTTATCCAATGTAATTTGTTTTAAATCTATGTATCTAGTTTCTTAAAGACTACTAAACTGATCATTCCTTCAGGATTCTCATTCCTTCTAACCATGCCAATATCACAAGTAATTCACCAGTTCCGGCCTAGTGGGGTCGGGGTGTTATAGTTGGTATTAGAGGAAGTTTAGTAGGAAACTTGGAAACTAGAGTAGGAAACATATAGTAGGGAACAAAGCCCTAAGGTAGTATTTGAGGATAAAACTTACAAGAAAATCCTCTTATTTTGGTAAGGAATAAATTATGTGTATTTTTCAAGCAATACATCCCTGTCTGGATACGAGCAGGTAGAGGCGGCTCTGACACATATGTATCTAGGGGTAAAACCTGATAACACTGCTTTGAGCTAGACTCGAACGGGAACTGGTACACGACAACGGGCCTTGCTGCACTCTTGGTTACGACACTCCCAGGAGATATGCTAATGATAATTCATATTTTATTTATAATCCATTATGAAGGATTTAAATGTAAATTATTCCTCAAAGAAACTATTTTTCAGATTATGGCATTATCCACGCATAGGAACTTAATTTATGCTAAGTATTTTGTTATGTAAAAATTAAACATTATGATTCATACCATGATCTAGTGTGTTCCATTCTATAGAGATGGTGTCTAATGGATGAAGGGGAATCAATACTCGTGGGTAGGGTAGGGATCTCCCTACTGTGCAAGTCAACACAGTCAACGTTGGAGCAGATCAGATCATGAATGTAATGACCCAATTTTTTTTTGAGTAGTTTATTAACTTAATCTTATTGATTTAATAAGATGTTAATGGTTAATGCAGAAAGAGGAGTCGATGGCTTCATCCAGTAGACTCAACCCTTATGAAGCCCACTTATCAGAGCTTGGGAAGGAGGTAGCATCTGTGGGATTCGCTTTGGACCAAGCCCAAGCCGAACTCCAGCGTGTCAAGCTTGAACGGAAACGCCTGTGGGAGAAGTTCAAGTTAGTAGAGATTACTACTAGGGCAATGTTATCTGAGCCTCCCTCAGATTCTCTCACCATAGCACACCTTACACTCAGGTCTTATGCCGGTGTTATAAGGGGCTATGTGACGAGACCCTAGCTTCCTTGTGTAGTCCTTTCGGGTGAATAAATTGATATTTCTTCCTTTAGTGATGTTTGTGAAATTTCAAATGTCCGGATAATTTTAGAATGTATTTTATTGATGAATTTTGAAAAAGGGATATTTTGAAATATTTATGTAAACCCTAAATAACTAATGATGTGTAATGATTTTCAAAAAATGGTCTTCTACAAAAGTGTTCATTAAGGAATTTGGAGTCTAATAAGATCAACTTAATTTTTGATGAATAGTAAATAGTGAATAGTGATTTTACGCTTAGGATTAGTAATGTGACCAAATGGATTAGTAATCTCACTTAAAGAAAGTTTTAAAATAATCTAGGCACCTTGATTAAGTAATGTGATTCAATAAAATGGGTAAATAACAGTTTCATAAATTATTATTCAAGTATTAGTTTTTTCGGATGAATAGTATTTTTTAATTAAAAATTTAATTAAAAATAATTATAAAATTATTTTTATAAAAATGACTTTATTTTTGAACTCAGAGCATCGATATTATGTTATGGTAATTTTTGGGGATTTTTCTGAAAAAATGAATTTTCGATGAATAGTGTATTTATTTAAAAATAAAATTAAAAATATTTAGAAAATTATTTTTATAAAATGGAGTTCATTTTTGAAATCATAGCATTGATATTTGGTTAAGGTGAAATTTTGGGATTATTCTGAGAAAGTTGAATTTTCGGTGAATAGTGAAAGTATAGTTTTTAAGTTACGGGTGTTTAATGACATCATTAAATGATGTATTAAGTATATATTCAATATGGTCGAATTATGAATAGTAAGATAAGGTGTGAGGTGTCCCAAGTGGCCAATACCATGGTCAAATACCATGGGCAAGCCCATGGTTTTGCCAAAACCACTAGTGAGGTGTCCCTTGGCCATTAATGCTTTGTCCCCTCACTTTCCCTATAAATACCCACCCTTTCCTCCTTTAGTTTTCACTCCCAACTCTCCCCCAACGAATTTCTGGTCTTCTTACCTTCCAAGGAGTCCTCCCAAGGTGCCCCCAAGCCCTCAAGGTCCTATCCTTTGAGTTTCAAGAGTCACGTTTTAAGGTAAGGGATCCGACCCCTCTCTTTCTTTTCATATAATCTCTTTTATGTCATTCCTTTTCTGCTCCATGTTTTTATGTGAGAGGATGTTCTTTTATATTCCTCTTACTGACCTTTCATGTTTATATGATGATAGATCCCCTCTTACTCTCATCATTTCGTTTTATGAAAGTTTAAGTGACGCCGTTAGGCTGCCGAATTTTAAGGGATTCTTTCACCCTTCTCATTTTTCAAGTTTGATTTTCATGTCAAGTCTTTCAAGCTCCGTTTTATTATGTTGGGGTATGATCTCTATATCTATCATAATGATCTCTTATGATCATATGATGAGGGACCCTATTTTATCTTGTCAAATCATTTTCTTTTGAAGTTAAGTGACGCCGTAAGGCTGCCGAATTTTAATAAGAGAAATCTAATCTTTTTTCCTTCCATTTTTTCATTTCAAATGGTATGTCCCTAAAATTTCATTACCATGTCCATATGTCCTTCTTATTCTTTCACCATACTGTTTTATGTATCATTTATGAGTGGGTGACCCATGTCCCCTCTCATTTCAATGTTTTCTAAAACCCCAAAACTTAGCCGTTATGCTGCAGAATTTTCCCCTCAAAATGCCTCTCTCTCTTTTCTCAAAAATTATTTTATGTTATAAAGTGAATACTCAAAGATCTTATTTCTATAAGGGTATTCACATATATATCAAAATGTTCCATTTTAAATTCTGGGATTTACATACATGAGACCCGCTTTCCCTTTCCGTGGGTTTAAAGTGACGTAAAGATCATGTCTTTAAAGCAGTTTTTAAAACGTTATGATTATGAAATGAAACCCATTTATTTTATGCTATGTGGGTTATTTATGAAATGTTTGATGATGATATATGTGGATCACATGATAATAAAGGAAAATTTAAGGGTGCGCCCTGATAGCGCTCCAATGCATTGGGTAATGATGTAACCACTAGAGATTACAATTTTCATGATACCTTGGTGAATAACCTTGGTAATTTTCAAATGACACCTTGGGGATGGACCTTGGTGATATGTTCATGATTGTCTATGTTAAATGATGTATCCACATCTTCAAGTTATGGAAATGTTATTTTTATTATGAAATGCCTCATGATTTCCTTTCTCATGCCTTAAAGTCCTTTTCATGTCCTTATTGAAGTATACCAAGTTCACATGTAAAATGTTCCTCTTGTTTCCCTTACTGGGCCTTCTGCTCACCCTTTCTTTTGATGTATGTCCCCAGGTTATGAGATGCAGTAATGAACCTAGAATGAACTTAAGGAGATGCCTTTCAAGTGTTTAAAAAGAATGTTTTATGTTGTTTTTATGTATTATGTTCCTGGTTTCCAAGACACTAGACCTTAAAGATCCTCAGTTTTGTGTAATGTAATGAAAGTTTATGTTATAAAATGGCGGGATGCCATAGTTGGTATCAAAGTATGATTTAGTTATTTGTGGAAATTAGGATATAAAAACTTTAGGAATAACCCTATAGAAAAGTTTAAATATAGGAAAACTTCCTGGTATTTTGGTAAGTATTGAGTAAGTGGTCTATCAAACAAATAAATCCCTGTCTGGATTCGAGCAGGTAGAGGCGGCTCTGGCACAGATGTACATAGGGGTAAAACCCGAAAACACCGCTTTGAGCTAGACTCGAACGGGAACTGGTGCACGATAACGGGCCTTGCTACACTCTTGGTTACGACACTCCCGGGGGATATGTTTGGTTAATCACAAGCTTTTTATGAATCATTATGAAGGAATTATAGAGAAGTATAATTGTTTAAGCATGAAGTCTTAGTTAAAAGATTCATAAATTAAATAAGTTTCTCACTAAGGTTTTATTCTTTTAGAAGATGGCGGGAAATAGGAGGAACCGTGCCGATGGTGACCGCAATGCACCATGTGCTGATGGACCTCCGATGGAAGCCGGAATGGAAACATTCATGCGAATGATGAACCAACTGACTCAAGTTATGAGTAATAACTTGAATCAAGCTGAGAGGCCGACCTCACCACGAAGGGAAAAACACTCTGTTGAGTCCTTCATGCGTCAACGACCGCCAACATTCAGTGGATCTACTGACCCATTGGTTGCGGAACAATGGATAAGCTCCATTGAAAAGATCTTTTCTGTACTTCATTGTTCGGAACAAGAAAAAGTCACCCTTGCTGTTTACCGCCTTGAGGGAGAAGCTGATCAGTGGTGGTCACTGATAAAAAACACGAAGCCACGAGGAGAGATGGAAGCTATGGAGTGGGAAGAATTTCGGGGGATTTTCTTTAACAAGTATTTCCCTCGTTCCATGAGAACGAAAATGGAGAAAGAGTTTCTCGAGCTGAAGCAGAAGGAGAACGAATCTGTCGGAAGCTATGAGATGAACTTCACAAGGCTTTCCCGTTATACCTCAAGCTTTGTCATGGACCCTAATGGGAAGGTTGATAGATTCTTTGGTGGACTACGACCTCATCTGCGGAAGAATCTAGCCAACAGGGACTATGATAGCTATGAAGAAATAGTTCGAAGTGCCATGAAAGTTGAACTAGAGTTTGGGGAGACACAGTGGTCTCACAAATCTAATGAGAAGAAGAGAACTCTAGAACCGAGCCTGGGAAGAATTTTTGATCAGGAAAGAGGTGGAAAGCTTATGCAACATCCCACATGCAATAAATGTGGGAAGAAGCATTCGGGGAACTGCTTGATCGGAAGTGGAAAGTGCTATAGGTGTGGAAAAGAAGGCCATATTTCTTGGAATTTTCGTGGTGATGTGAAGCCTCAACTTCCCAACACTAACGACAGAGGAAAGATGGTTCTGGCCCTACCCGAAGTCACATGCTTCAAGTGTGGACAACTTGGGCACTTTGCTAATCAATTTCCAAATCCGAGGGCGGTGGGGGGGAATCACCATCAACCTCAGCAGAGGCCAAGGGAGCAAGGTCGTGCTTTCGCTATCACAACAGCTGAAGTTGAAGTCCCGAACGATGTGGTAGCAGGTACTCTTGTTGTCCTCTCAAAACTAGCAAGTGCTTTATTTGATTCTGGTTCTACACATTCCTTTATTTCCTCCAAGTTTGCAAGGAATATAGAATCAATCCCCGAACTTCTAGAGGTAGAGTTGACAGTCAAGACTCCAAGTGGGATTATCCTTGCATCAAAAGTATTTAGAGACTCTAGTGTTTACTTTGGTGAGCTCAATCTTATCGCAAATCTAGTAGTCATTCCCATGATGGAATTCGACATTATACTAGGGATGGACTGGCTCTCAAAGTATAATGCTAAGATCAAATGCAGAAGTAAGAAAATCTTAGTAGTCTTGAATGAACGACCTACAGTTATCTTCCAAGGAGAGATATCCCGAACTGATCCCTATCTAGAAGCACCTCCCATAGCTTTCTTTATGGAGTTAATCAGTGATGATGAAGAAGGGAAAGGGAGCATACAAATTGAAGATGTTCCGATTGTTCAGGAATACATGGATGTATTTCCTGAGGAGTTACCTGGACCTCCCCCAGAAAGAGAGGTAGAGTTCTCCATTGAACTCATACCTGGGTCTCAACCGATATCAAAGACTCCGTATAGAATGGCAAATGTGGAGCTAGAGGAGTTAAAGAAAAAACTCCAAGACTTGTTGGAGAAGGGGTTTATCCGACCGAGTGTGTCTCCTTGGGGAGCACCAGTTCTCTTTGTGAAGAAGAAGGATGGATCAATGCGGTTATGCATTGATTATAGAGAACTGAACGGGATCACAGTGAAGAACAGATACCCTCTTCCAAGAATTGATGATTTATTTGACCAACTTCGTGGGGCTCAATTCTTCTCTAAGATTGACCTTTGATCTGGTTATCATCAACTGAGGGTGAAGAAGGAAGATATTCCAAAGACTGCCTTCCGATCAAGATATGGGCATTATGAGTTTACTGTTATGCCCTTCGGCTTGACTAATGCTCCTGCTATTTTCATGGATTTGATGAATATAGTCTTTAAGGACTACCTTGATAACTTTGTGGTAGTTTTTATTGATGATATTTTGATATATTCAAAAAGTCACGAGGAGCATGAAGATCATCTGAGGGTTATTTTGAAAACTCTACGGAAGGAGAGGCTCTTTGGGAAGTTCAGCAAGTGTGAGTTTTGGTTACAACAAGTGGCTTTCTTGGGGCACATCTTAACCAATGAAGGAATCTCGGTTGACCCTACAAAGACAATGGTTGTGGAGGAGTGGCCTCAACCCACAACAGTAACTGAGATTCATAGTTTCCTTGGTTTAGCGAGATATTATAGGAGGTTTGTGAAAAACTTTTCACGGCTTTCTAATCCACTAACCAAGTTGACTCGAAAAGGGGTTAAGTTCATCTGGACAAAGGAATGCGAGGAAAGTTTCCAAGAGCTGAAGAAGAGATTGGTTACTGCACCTGTGTTAACACTACCCTCTATCGGAGAAGGATTCGTTATTTTTAGCGATGCATCTCTGAAAGGGCTTGTGTGCGTCCTCATGCAAAATGACAAAGTAATTGCTTATGCATCTCGACAGTTGAAGATTCATGAGCAGAATTATCCTACGCATGATCTAGAGCTGGCGGTAGTTGTTTTTGCTCTAAAGATATGGAGGCACTATCTTTATGGGGAGAAATGTGATATATACACTGACCACCAAAGTCTAAAGTATATTTTCACTCAGAAAGAATTGAACATGAGGCAAAGGAGATGGTTAGAGCTTATTAAAGACTATGATTGTTCAATTCATTATCACCCTGGAAGAGCAAACAAAGTCGTGGATGCATTAAGCAGGAAAGATCCTGTTGTTCTGGAAACAATGAGGATCCTGGGAGATCCCTTGATTAAAGATCTAGTAAAACTGGACATGGGAATTATAAGGAAAGGGACATCATCAACCCTATCCCAAATGATTTCTCAACCTTCATTACTAGAGAAGATCAAGAAGGCTCAAAAAGAATATCCTTTGCTGCAGGAGAAGTTCGAGGCTGTAAAGGATGGGAAGTTCCCTGATTTCAATATTGATCAAGAAGGTGTATTGAAATTTCGTACAAGACTATGTGTTCCATCTATTCCAGAGATAAAGAAAGAACTGATGGAAGAAGCTCATAGCTCTACTTTCTCTATACATCCAGGAAGCACTAATATGTATAGAGACCTTCGTGATCATTATTGGTGGGATAACATGAAGAGGGAGATTGCCGATTACACTACAAGGTGCCTGGTGTGTCAGCAAGTAAAGGGAGAAAGACAACTTCCTAAGGGGGTATTACAACCACTACCCATACCAGTATGGAAGTGGGATAATATCACCATGGACTTTGTAACTGGTCTCCCAAAAACATCCAAAGGAAACAATGCGATATGGGTTATTGTGGACCGTCTCACCAAGACAACCCATTTTATCTCTATTTGGGAAGATTTCTCTCTGGATCAGCTTGCCAAGATATACGTGAAGGAAGTGGTAAGGCTGCATGGGGTACCACTATCCATCGTATCTGATCGTGACCCAAGATTCACATCAAAATTCTGGAGAAGTCTTCAACATGCTCTGAATACTGAATTGAATTTTAGTACGGCCTATCATCCTCAAACTGATGGCCAATCTGAAAGGACTATTCAGACACTCGAAGACATGTTGAGATTATGCTCAATGGAATTTAAAGGTGGATGAGATCAACAACTCCCATTAGTGGAGTTCTCCTATAACAACAGCTTCCATGCGAGTATTCAGATGGCACCCTATGAAGCTCTGTATGGAAAGCGGTGTAGAACTCCTACTTGTTGGGATGAAACTGGTGAGAGAAAGTTTCTTGGGCCTGATCTTGTGCAAGAAATGACAGAACAAGTTCATTCCATCCAACAACACATAAAAGCTGCTCAGAGTCGGCAGAAGAGCTATGCTGACAATCGACGAAGAGACTTGGAGTTTGGTGTTGGTGACAAAGTCTTCCTTCGAATCTCTCCATGGAAGAGAGTCATGCGGTTTGGGAAGAAAGGGAAGCTCAACCCTAGGTACATTGGCCCCTATGAAATCCTTGATCGCATAGGAGCAGTGGCCTATCGTCTAGCACTTCCACCAAACCTAGCTCAAGTTCACAATGTCTTCCATGTATCTCTCTTGAGGAAGTACATACCCGACCCTTCACATGTACTGAACCCAGAGGTGGTACAACTGGAACATGACCTCTCTTATGAGGAGCAGCCAGTGGAGATCTTGGACCGTAGAGACAAGGTCCTACGAAACAAGACTACCCACCTTGTGAAAGTGTTGTGGAGGAATCATAAATATGAAGAAGCGACTTGGGAGCTGGAGGAAACGATGAAGCAAAAGTACCCTCACCTTTTCGACTAGGCCTCAAGTATAAATTTCGGGGACGAAATTTCTTAAGGGGGGAAGAATGTAACGACCCAATTTTTTTTGAGTAGTATATTAACTTACTCTTATTGATTTAATAAGATGTTAATGGTTAATGCAGAAAGAGGAGTCGATGGCTTCATCCAGTAGACTCAACCCTTATGAAGCCCACTTATCAGAGCTTGGGAAGGAGGTAGCATCTGTGGGCTTCGCTTTGGACCAAGCCCAAGCCGAACTCCAGCGTGTCAAGCTTGAACGGAAACGCCTGTGGGAGAAGTTCAAGTTAGTAGAGATTACTACTAGGGCAATGTTATCTGAGCCTCCCTCAGATTCTCTCACCATAGCACACCTTACACTCAGGTCTTATGCTGGTGTTATAAGGGGCTATGTGACGAGACCCTACCTTCCTTGTGTAGTCCTTTCGGGTGAATAAATTGAGATTTCTTCCTTTAGTGATGTTTGTGAAATTTCAAATGTCCGGATAATTTTAGAATGTATTTTATTGATGAATTTTGAAAAAGGGATATTTTGAAATATTTATGTAAACCCTAAAAAACTAATGATATGTAATGATTTTCAAAAAATGGTCTTCTACAAAAGTGTTCATTAAGGAATTTGGAGTCTAATAAGATCAACTTAATTTTTGATGAATAGTAAATAGTGAATAGTGATTTTACGCTTAGGATTAGTAATGTGACCAAATGGATTAGTAATCTCACTTAAAGAAAGTTTTAAAATAATCTAGGCACCTTGATTAAGGAATGTGATTAAATAAAATGGGTAAATAACAGTTTCATAAATTATTATTCACGTATTAGTTTTTTCGGATGAATAGTGTTTTTTAATTAAAAATTTAATTAAAAATAATTATAAAATTATTTTTATAAAAATGACTTTATTTTTGAACTCAGAGCATTGATATTATGTTATGGTAATTTTTGGGGATTTTTCTGAAAAAATGAATTTTCGATGAATAGTGTATTTATTTAAAAATAAAATTAAAAATATTTAGAAAATTATTTTTATAAAATGGAGTTCATTTTTGAAATCATAGCATTGATATTTGGTTAAGGTGAAATTTTGGGATTATTCTGAGAAAGTTGAATTTTCTGTGAATAGTGAAAGTATAGTTTTTAAGTTACGGGTGTTTAATGACATCATTAAATGATGTATTAAGTATATATTCAATATGGTCGAATTATGAATAGTAAGATAAGGTGTGAGGTGTCCCAAGTGGCCAATACCATGGTCAAATACCATGGGCAAGCCCATGGTTTTTCCAAAACCACTAGTGAGGTGTCCCTTGGCCATTAATGCTTTGTCCCCTCACTTTCCCTATAAATACCCACCCTTTCCTCCTTTATTTTTCACTCCCAACTCTCCCCCAACGAATTTCTGGTCTTCTTACCTTCCAAGGAGTCCTCCCAAGGTGCCCCCAAGCCCTCAAGGTCCTATCCTTTGAGTTTCAAGAGTCACGTTTTAAGGTAAGGGATCCGACCCCTCTCTTTCTTTTCATATAATCTCTTTTATGTCATTCCTTTTCTGCTCCATGTTTTTATGTGAGAGGATGTTCTTTTATATTCCTCTTACTGCCCTTTAATGTTTATATGATGAGAGATCCCCTCTTACTCTCATTATTTCGTTTTATGAAAGTTTAAGTGACGCCGTTAGGCTGCCGAATTTTTAAGGGATTCTTTCACCCTTCTCATTTTTCAAGTTTGATTTTCATGTCAAGTCTTTCAAGTTCCTTTTTATTATGTTGGGGTATGATCTCTATATCTATCATACTGATCTCTTATGATCATATGATGAGGGACCCTATTTGATCTTGTCAAATCATTTTCTTTTGAAGCTAAGTGACGCCGTAAGGCTGCCGAATTTTCATAAGAGAAATCTAATCTTTTTTCCTTCCATGTTTTTCATTTCAAATGGTATGTCCCTAAAATTTCATTTCCATGTCCATATGTCCTTCTTATTCTTTCACCATATTGTTTTATGTATCATTTATGAGTGGGTGACCCATGTCCCCTCTCATTTCAATGTTTTCTAAAACCCCGAAACATAGCCGTTATGCTGCAGAATTTTCCCCTCAAAATGCCTCTCTCTCTTTTCTCAAAAATTATTTTATGTTATAAAGTGAATACTCAAAGCTCTTATTTCTACAAGGGTATTCACATATATATCAAAATGTTCCATTTTAAATTCTGGGATTTACATACATGAGACCCGCTTTCCCTTTCCGTGGGTTTAAAGTGACGTAAAGATCATGTCTTTAAAGCAGTTTTTAAAACGTTATGATTATGAAATGAAACCCATTTATTTTATGCTATGTGGGTTATTTATGAAATGTTTGATGATGATATATGTGGCTCACATGATAATAAAGGCAAATTTAAGGGTGCGCCCTGATAGCGCTCCAATGCAATGGGTAATGATGTAACCACTAGAGATTACAATTTTCATGATACCTTGGTGAATAACCTTGGTAATTTTCAAATGACACCTTGGGGATGGACCTTGGTGATATGTTCATGATTGTCTATGTTAAATGATGTAGCCACATCTTCAAGTTATGGAAAATGTTATTTTTATTATGAAATGCCTCATGATTTCCTTTCTCATGCCTTAAAGTCCTTTTCATGTCCTTATTTAAGTATACCAAGTTCACATGTAAAATGTTCCTCTTGTTTCCCTTACTGGGCCTTCTGCTCACCCTTTCTTTTGATGTATGTCCCCAGGTTATGAGATGCAGTAATGAACCTAGAATGAACTTAAGGATACGCCTTTCAAGTGTTTAAGAAGAATGTTTTATGTTGTTTTCATGTATTATGTTCTTGGTTTCCAAGACACTAGACCTTAAAGATCCTTAGTTTTGTGTAATGTAATGAAAGTTTATGTTATAAAATGGTGGGATGCCATAACGAACCTATTGGGACAACTTACTGAAGTTGTAATTAATAGCAATTCCACACTTGTGTCGGATCGTTTAATGTGGAAGAAGACCCCATCATTTAGCGGGACTACTAATCCAGTGGTTTCTGAGCAAGGGATCAAGTCCCTTGAAAAGATATTCACGGAGTTAAGATGCAATGAAAATTAAAAGGTAGCACTGGAAGTATCTTGTTTCAAAGGCAATGCTGATCAGTGGTGGTCCCTGATTCAAAATACCATGGAGGAAGAAGAAATATAAGATATGGAATATAGGACTTTTAAGGAAATTTTCTTTGAAAAATATTTCCCTCGTGAGCAATGAAATGAAATGAAGATGAAATTCCTTTGCTTGAAATAATGGGAAGAAGACAGTGTTGCAGAGTATTAGGCTACATTTATGAGGCTGGCCAGGTATGCCGTAGATTACACACATGACTCGACAGACATGATTGATCATTTCTTTGAAGGTCTTAAGGCAAGTCTTCGGAGGGCACTAGCTTCTCAAACATTTTCATCATATGATGGAATGGTATCAAGTGATATCAAAATAGAGAAGGAATTTTCTAGATCAAATATTTTCAAAGGAAACCAATATAAGAAGCGGTACTCTGATAAAAAAGGAAAAGGAGAAGCACCAAAGGAGAGCAAGGGAATTAATAGTTTCCCATTATGCGAGAACTGTGGAAAGAATCATCTCAGGAAATGCTTGAAAGGCATGGGAGTCTGCTATAAGGGTGGAGAAAAGGGTCATCGATCCAATGAATGTAAGGGGAAGAAAAAATTCAACAATATTCAATGCTATAATTGCAGAGAGATTGGACACTATACAAATGAACGTCCTAAATGCCAAGGAAACATGACTCAGAAAAGGCCAAGAGATCAAGGGAGGGCTTATGCGATTACAACTGCAGAGGTCGATGTTCCAAATGATGTGGTGGAAGGTACTTTAATTGTTTCCTCAAACTTAGACAACACCTTATTTGATTCTAGATCATCACACTCATTTATATCTTCTCAATTTGCTATGATATTAGATATGTCCAATTTGATTCAATGAAGGAGTTGTTAGTCAAAACTCATGGGGGATGTACCATTCTAACAAAGGCATGTCGACTAGTCCCCCTCTTGTCACCAAAAAGTGCTTTAGTTGCTAACCTTGCCATCATACCAATAACTGAATTTGATATAATTCTCGGCATGGATTGGCTGTCAAATTATGATGTGAAGATTTATTGTAAGAAGAATGAAGTTACAATTTTTGAAAATGGTGTATAATCTTTTGACTTTAGGGCAGAAACATTGCCACTTGATTCTTATTGAGAACCACCCCCAATAGCTCTACTAAATTCAATACATGGAGAGGGAGATAAAACAACATATATGGGTGAGGAAATAAATATTCAAATTGAAGACATTCACATAATGCCAGAGTACATTGATGTATTTTCAGAGGATTTACCTGGACATCCTCTAGAGATGGAATTTGAGTTCTCTATTGATTTAATTCATGGTGCGAGACCTATATCCAAGACCCCCTATAGAATGGCCACTATGGAGTTAGTGGAGCTAAAAAAATAACTAGAGGATTTGAGTGACAAAGGTTTATTCGACCTAGCATTTCTCCATGGGGAGCCCCAATCCTGTTTTTCAATAAGAAAGATGGCCCCATGATGCTATGCATTGATTATAGGGAAATCAATGCTATTACATTAAAGAATAATTATCCTCTGCCTCGGATTGATTATTTATTTGATCAACACCATGGAGCCCAATACTTTTCAAAGATTGATCTTCGGTCTTGATATCATCAGCTTCATGTGAGGGAGGAACATATTCCTAAGAAATCATTTCGAACCAGGTATGGACATTACGAGTTTATGGTGATGCCATTTGGACTGACTAATATACCCTCTATTTTCATGGATATAATGAATAGAGTTTTCAAGGAATATCTTGATAACTTTGTTGTGGTGTTCATCGATGATATCCTGGTATACTCAAAAATCTATGAGGATCATGCAAATCACTTGCAGATTATTCTCGAAACTCTTAGAAGAAATGAATTATATGGGAAGTTTAACAAGTTTGAATTCTGGCTTCAATCAGTTTCTTTTTTGGGCCATATTGTCTCTAACGATGGAATCCTAGTTGATCATGTGAAGAAAAAGACAGTCCAAGATTGGCCCACGCCAACAAACATAACCGAGGTACGCAATTTTATTGGATTAGCAGGTTACTATCAACGTTAGGTTCAGAATTTCACCCGACTGGCTAACCCGCTAACCAAGCTCCCACGAAAAAGAGTTATGTTTGTGTGAAAAAAAGAGTGTACATAATTCTTTAAAGAATTGAAAAGAATATTGGTCAATGCTCCAATTTGGACTCTTCCATCTGGAAGTGATGGATTTGTGATATATAGTGATGCATCAAAAAATGGGCTGGGTTGCGTCCTTATGAAAAATGATAAAGTTATTGATTATGCATCAAGATAGTTGAAGACTCATGAGAAAAATTATCCAAATCATTATCTTGAGTTAGAATCTGTAATCTTTGCTCTGAAAATTTGGAGGCATTATCTCTACCGAGTAAAATATGAGATCTATACGGACCACAAGAGTTTGAAATACATTTTCACAAAAAAATAACTGAACATGAGGAAAAGAAGATGTATTGAGTTACTAAAAGATTATGATAGTTCAATACACTACCACCCAGGAAAGGTGAATAAGGTGGAAGATCCATTAAGCAGGAAAGATCATGGCCTTCTGACTCAAATGAGGATTGAAAGAGATCCTATATTCAGGGATCTACTAATGATAGAGATGAGAATTGTTAAGGAAGGGGAAAATTCTTTTCTCTTTCAACTAATTGATAAAATATCTTAATTAGAGAAAATAAAAATCTCTCAAGCTGATGCTGAGAATCTGCACAAGTAAAATAAATGCTGTCAAGGATGGAAGACAGGCTGACTTCGTGTATGAAGAAGGAGTTCTGAAATTTCGGAAGAGGTTATGTGTTCCATATGTACCTAAGCTAATAAGGGAACTATTAGATGATGTAAATAGCTCAAATTTATCTATAAACCCAGGAATAACCAAGATGTACAAAATCTAAGGGAATATTTCTTGTGGATAATATGAAGTAGGAAATTGCAGACTACGTATCAAGGTGTCTAGTTTGTCAAAAAGTGAAGGTAGAGAGACAACAACCCAATGGAGTGATTCAACCTATACCTATTCCTATGTGGAAGTGGGATAACATTAAGATGGACTTTATCACCGGACTACCAAGGACACCTAGAAGGAACGATGCAATATGGGTAATTGTTGATCGTTTCACAAAATCAGCACATTTCCTTCCTATACGAGAGGATTTTCCACTCGAGCGCCTGGAAAGACGGTATACTAATAATGTTTTAATACTTCATGGTGAACCTATATCAATTGTATCCTATCGAGATCCCCGTTTCACATCAATTTTCTACAAAAGTCTCCAGAAAGCTTTGAATACTGATCTTTGTTTGAGTACTGCTTATCTCCGCCAAACCGATGGGCAGTCTAAAAGGACTATAGAAACTCTAGAAGACATGATGAGGTTATGCTCTATTGACTTCCAAGGTATGTGGGATCAATACTTACCTTTTGTGGAATTTTACAACAACAATAGTTTCATTCTAGTATTCAAATGGCTCTGTATGAAGAATTATATGGAAGGAGGTGTCGAACTCCAACTTGTTGGGACGAAGTTGGTGAGAGGAAACTTATTGGCCTGGAACTTAATGAAGAGACCACGTCAAAGGTGAATAAAATTCAATCCCATATTAAGGCAACCCAAAGTATATAGAAGAGTTATGCTGACAATCGAAGAAAGGATTTGGAATTCTAGGTGGGAGATAATGTCTTTATGAAAGTATCTCCTTGGAAGGGTGTCCTAAGGATCAGTAAGAAAGGGAAACTGAACCCCAGGTACATCGGGTCATTTGAAATTCTAGATAGCATCAGATCTGTAGATTACTGTCTAGCGATGCTGCCAAATCTCTCCAGAGTTTATGATGTGTTCCACATGTCATTATTAAAGAAATACATGCCAAACCTAACTCATGTTCTCACATATGAAGAAATTGAACTAGAACCTGATTTTTCATATTGTGAAAAGCCTATTGGGATTCTTGACACAAGGGAGCAGATATTGAGAAATTGGACAACTCGCTTAGTGAAGGTTCTTTGGAGAAACCAGAATATGGAGGAAGCAACATGGGAACCTGAGGATGTTATGAAAAAGAATCACCCACATCTTTTTGGTGGGATTTATATATAAAAATTTTGAGGACAAAATTTCCGAAAGAGGGAATAATGTAGCACCCCAAACATCTTGTGGTATGTTTCTCTTAAATACAATGTATTCATTAGGTAACCTAAATTCCACGAATCAATGAGCCCCTATGGAACAAAACATGGTTACTTATAGGGGATAACCATAACTTAGCCACTAAACTTAAATTTACTAGCTCTGTGATTTGAATTTTTAAAATCCGATATACACGGTTGTGTTCAAGATGATATTTAGAGTCTAATAGAATTAACTTAATTTTTAGTGAATAGTAACCTACCCTTATGAATAGTATCCTACCCTTAGGAATATTTAAATAACCTTATGAATATTAATATGACTCTTTTGAATGGTATCCATACCCTTGAGTGTATAAATGAATTTAGACACCCTAAAGACAAAGATGAATATTCTAAGTGATTATATATTTCAATTAAATAATGATTTAATTAAATATTTAATTAATAACATTTATAAATTAATTTTTGAAAAATGGACTTCATTTTTGGATTCTACACATCAAAAAATGGTTAGGGTGATTATTTTTGGGATTTTTCTAAAATACTTAAATTTTTGATGAATAGTAAAATCTGATAATTCACAATAAATGCTAAGTAATGGATTAATTGAGTCATTGATGATTATATACTAATGTAAGCCCAATTGGTTTTAATTCACATTCATATGTTACTGTTCTTGGTCATGGAATACTCACCATTGGTTATCTTCAGAGGAAATAACAAATTAATGAGTTTTATATTAAGAAATCCCCTCTATCCTCCACTATAAAAACCCCCTCTCACACCCCATCCATTCACTCCTCTCAAGCCTTGAGCCTTCTCCAAATTCTATCCAAATACCTTCCCAACCTCCTCCCCCACGTCCAGCATGCTTTGGACTCATAAAAAGACCAAATTCTCTCCCTTTAAGAGGTTCTCAAAGGAGGAAGTCTCAAGGGGTAATTCCTCTTTCAAATCCCTTCTTTTCTTTTAAGTTCTTTTATTTTTTGTTTCTTTTCTCACCGCCCTTCACGAAAATAGTATGATAAATCTGGTAACATAAATGTACTATAATGTTTTCATGATAATGGTATATATTCCATTATCTTCTCTACTTTACCCACTTTTATTTGAAAGAAATGAAAGCACCGTTTGAGATGTGCTAATTTATAACATTCAAGGACAACAGTTTATCAATTTCTATTATAATCTTTAATTCTGGTCAGGAAACCATTTGTGTTAGTGTTGAACCAGATTATTATGTAATATATCCTATTTTTAGTTCTGTAATAATTTTGTACACATGGTGTTAAGTTATAAAGCAAAAAAATGTTCATCGTGATCAAACCCACCGATTAACCAAAATAGTTATCACTAAGATTATATATATATAAAAATTCGAATTCAATCTATGTAACCCAAGTTAAATTTAAAGCCATGTAATCTCCTGGATGTTCAATAATAGTGTATAACCTAATTTCTGGACAAACACATCCATCTTATATATTTATAATATAAGGGAACCAATCATTTAAAACCAAATAAACAAACGAGCCCGAACAATGAAATTGAACATTATAACCAATAAAAAAGAAATATAATGAACAAAAAAGGATAATAATAACTCATTTACATATAAAATAGGTTCTATACTTATGAATTAATAATTCTAATTTGTTTATTCAGGTATTTAATAACAAGTCAAGAACACCTTCAAGCATAAGGTAAGGGATCCATTCTGTCACTTTTATTCAAGAATCCACCCTATCCTTTGTGATTTTTTTTAATTTTCTAATGATGGGGTATGTTCTCTAACCTACACCACACTGCCCTTTTGATATATAAATAATTATACCCCTTTACCTCTCATTAAGACCTTGCAATAACACTTGTTACCGTGCGAAAATGTTTGTAAGAGGTTTTCTCATCTCACCTCAATTCTGTGGGATTATCATTGTTCGCCTCTTATTTCTTATATGTGGTGTAGGTGTACTGCCATTTGACATATTTTATCATGGTTCTCATTATATTCATTGTATTCTGTGACTCTTTTGGAGGTTATTAACTTTGTCATATGACTCAATTGAATACAACACGGTAACGAGCTTTGTCTCAATTTTCACTTCTTTGTGACTTGCTTAGTAATTGTGCACCTACTCTTTCTTATGTGGTGTACCTAATGCCCATTTGATATCAAATTTCAATTGAAATTATATTCCATTTAAATATCCATATTCTCATATCATTTATATTATTATTGTCTTAGCCGTATTCCAGTTTACATACGGTATTTATTTTGAATGTTATTTTGACTGTGGAAATGTTGATGAATCTGTATCCTCTATTCTATACGGATAATGTAAATACATATTGATCTTGTATTGAATCAATTTATAAATATTTCTTGGATGTAGAGGTGGGTGGGTCCCACTAAATCCCCTCGATGCATCGGTAGGTCTCATGAGACAAAAAAGTTTGGTGACAGACCCTTCGAGTTTGTTTCCAAAAATCAGACGGGTTTCTACCCATAGAACTAAACCGTTTTTACGATATTAAGGTTCATGTTCCAGATACATGATATCCAATTAATAAGAATTCTCTTTATTCATTATCAGTTATTATTACAATCCATGAGGTTTTCATTATGACAAAATCTATGGATGTAGTTTCATTCTCAGTTTATTAATGGCATCAGTTGTTCATTTATTCACTATGCCATTTTGATTATGTCAGATTGATTATGATTCAATTATTATTTTACTCATGCTTCTGCTATTTTTAACCCTTATTGAGCATTTGATCTCACCCCTTTCATTGTTTACCTTCAATAGGTTATGAAGAAGAGGTCATTTATTGAGTTCTTGTGGATGCATTTTTTGTTTTTCATTTTGTATTGTTTCTTGTAACCTTATGCAATGTAATTTGTTTTAAATCTATATATCTAGTTTCTTCAAGACTAATAAAATAATAGTTCCTTCAGGATTTTCATTCCCTATAACCATGCCAATATCACAAGTAATGCACTGGCTTCAGCCTAGTGGGGTCGGGGTGTTACACAGAGTCTCACTAGGTAGCAGAGTCACAAATCCTCGATGGGTTAACATCACTGAAATCTAACATAGAGGATTTCATAAGGACCGCCCTGTCACATGGGTCCCAATTCTGTAGACTGTGCATCAATCAGACACACATTATGAGAGATACATCCCTTTTTGTAAATAGGTGTCGGTTGCATTCGGGCATGGTTTGACTTGTTTTGATTGACCCGACCAACCCGACATGGGGTCCCACATGACCCGATTCTATCCGTCTGGCCCACTGGCCTAGACCACTGGGCCTTACTAGACTTGGAGGAGGTTGGTCATGGGTCCAGTCTGTGTGGTATCCTAGTGAATTGAAATTTATCTGACCCATCCCACACTGGCGGGCCAGTCTCTTTTCGTAGCTCGGGCTGCCGTGCGGCCCAGATTTATCTCATCGTCCTAGTATGCTGATGCTAATCGGCTCAAAAATTTATCCCGGTCACTAAGGTGGGATGACCGGTTCAGTTGGTCAGATTCAGCCCGGACATGCTCAACCAGTCCGGTTGGGGCATGCATGACCAGGAAGCCAACCTCCCCCATTGACAGTGCATGGCCTGCAGGAAGCGGGCCGCACCTCCTACATGGCACCTGGATGGCACCTCATCTAGCCATCTGTCATAGTCAATGGGCATCCACAACCCCCTTCACCATGGAATACACAAAGCATGCCTCCTCCACCAGCACGACAGGCAAGTGTCAGGCGCTCATCCCACACGTGGCGCCTGAGGTAGCATCACCACTGGTCACCGGCACCACCGCGTCCTCTGAGTTAGATGTTTAAAAACACAAGGGTGACTTTGTACCATAGATCCATCAAAAATAATTTAATCATGCTATAGAAGATCCCATAAGAACACCCTCTCACAAGAACTCACGATCTGCGGATCAACCTGTTCGTGGGTTGATCTGCATTCATTGTTTCTAAAATGAAGAACGGGAAAATAAAAACAACAAAAAACCCAACAGGGATTGAGGATCCTTCGCTGACGATGGGTGAATCTTTGTGCCATAGTCAATCCTTGATCTGTTCATGTTCTTTGTCATTCAACATCTCTCAAATACGTCATACATGAATTCATTGATCCCCAATTTTATGGCGTTCATTGATGGTATTTTCCATCATCAAAGAGAGAGAAAGGTTCCACATTTGTCAAAGAATTTCCCCAAATTGATTCCAAACTCTGGATCCTTGTGTAATTAAAGGAAGGAGATACGTTGTGTGTTTCCACTTAGTCTCATTAATTAAGTTCATTAACGATTCAACATTGCCTTGTCGCTGCACTGCAACATTGATTGGTTGTTATGACGCAGTGGAAACAGTTTGAATAAAATAAACTTTTAGTTATTTTATTTTTTTACAAGAAGTCTGAGATTTATCTTTTTTGGTCGACCAACACTGTTCAATGTTATGCCCTTATTAATAGAATCTCGATGTTATGAATTTTACGGTGCCCTCATATTTTTTATCCGAGCACTAGTTCAAAATTTAGAAAACCCGCTCATACGATTACTTAGCCTACTTTCAAAAAGGTCGAAAATATGTTCCGGCCCCTCTGGGCCTCGAAATCACGTGTCGTATCAGAGCCTATTTTTGAAATAATTCCATGTAGTTAAAAGAATACACCGAAATCTGGGACATTATAGTTAACATATAATTTTATGAAAATATTTTTTATTAAATTATTGAATCATGAAATAATATTATGTTTTAATAAACAAATTATGGGAATTATAATTTGAAAATTAAAAATGAATTATTTTTTATTATAAAAAATATACTAAGTAATATTATTATTACTATTTTCAAATTAATATATTTCATACAAAATTATGATAATTAAGAAAATTATTAAATAAAACTAAATTATGAATTCTTAAATAAATTAATATTTTGAATTACAAAATAACGGTAATATATTATAAATAAATATTAATTTTGTTTATTATATATAAAGTAATATATGAATAAAATTTATTAATTTTCATGAAATTATAATGGATAATATTGACAATAAATGAAATAAAATGAATAAAAAAGAAATTGTAATGAAATTGAATTGAGGGGGTTCAATTTCACAAGAGGGGAGGTCGGGCCAAAGTCATGCTTCATTTCACGTGAGGTTCCATAGGGTTTGTATTTGGGGGGAGTCAAAGCCGATACAGGCAGGTCTGAGCTCCATATGGGATGGAGATATCAACACAGATGAGGGATTCAAAGCTCAGTCAAAGAGAATCAACCGTAGGCAAAGACTTTGAGAGGGTGAGTTTTGTCAAAAGGGTTCGATCACAATTAGGGTTTTCAATGAAAGCATTAGAAAAATAGATTTGAGTAAGAGATTCGATCTCATATATTCTTCAACCTAGGAGAGGTCATTGTTTATTTTTATTTCGAGGTGTTTCATATTTTTGTATACCTTATATCAAGGATCTTAAGTGTTATGTTCGTTTGTTTCTCTATTTTTTTCTACCTTGATCATCAACTGTTGTCTCTGGGGGTTGTTATTAGTTGTTCAATCAAATTATATAGCAATTTTATTCTTGTTCATTATTTCATAATTTTTTTCTTCCAAGTTGACATCATCAATATTTATTTATCATTATTCTAGATTCTTTTTTTCTGATGTCCATGTTTTGGAAATTTTAAAATCATTTTTTTCAATGTTTTGGGCTGGATTTGACGTCATTTTCTTTAAGTTAATCGTTTATAGATAAATTATGAAAATTAAAATATATGTACACTATTTTTTAAAATCTAAGTTCATACATGTATATATTATTTTCAAATTTAAAGTTATTCGAGAATATATACATGTATTATATTCCTTTTTATAACTATCCCTAAATAAATTTTTTATGATTATTAATTTATGAGAAATCATATGTCATAAAGTATTATTTTATTTAATAAATAATGGTTAAGAACCCATAATTTCATAAAATGGGTCATGTAATTTCAAACTATAATTTTATATACATGTCATTCATGATCATAATTTTGTGCATACATTATTGATTATTCATGTATTTTCATACATAAATATATATATAAGCATGTGCATTAAATAAATTATTCCTCTATGGGAACTAATTTAAAATTTTATTTTATGAAATTATGAAGGAAATTTCATTCCATAGATGTTAATTAACATTCCATTCATTTATGAAATGCCTAATGGTGATGAGATTTGGTTTCTCAAAATCTAACAGATGTCTTTCTATGAATGTATTTATATATAAGTGTATAAATGTATGAATATTTGTTGTTATGTTTTAAATGTGCAAACAATAATGATATATATATATATATATATCTTTGTGTGTGTAGGGAAAGATTAAAATGATTTTATAAAATTAGGAACTTCAACTTTGTAAACATGATAGGTATGTGGTGAGTGATACCATCCCTTAGGGAAGTAGGTAGGCTCAGACAACAATGGATATTTCAAGTGGCCCCATGATTTTTTTTTTCAAAATCTTGATTAATTTTTTTTAAAAAAATCATTGGATTATTTTTCAAGCATATTCAAAGTATTATAGTATATTTTAAAGATATTTTTCTTATCATATTTTCAAATGGAATTTTTAAAAATGTTTTCACTGGCCTTTTAGAAACCCCTGATTGGGAAATTATGCTCATCCCATGTTTTCATAAAATGTTTACAAGATCAATTATGACTCTCATGGAGTGTAGCTTCGATAAGGATTAGTACACATAAATTGGTTTTGTTAATATTTTTGTACTATACTGAAAATATTTGTGGTTTTTTCTAATTCTCCAAAACCTAGACCAAAAACGATCCTGGTGTGTAAAATATTACGTGTATTTTTAAGTGTCTTTTATATGAAAGAATGCACAACATTTTTAGTACTTAATACAGAGGTGTGGGTTTAGGGCATCATAGTTGGTATTAAAGCAATGGTATAGATAACATTATATATTATACATTGTATTTTTTGGAAAAATCTACACAATAGTATTTTCTTCAAAACCTCAAGGTAATTAACTTTCCTTAGAAGTTCTAGTTTTCTTAATTTTGATAACAGAAATTATGGATTTTCATTAGTCTTAATAACAAATTATGAGGGTGCAACTCAGTTAAGGTGGGAAGAATATAAAAACCTATATATTAGTAAGTGTCGTTCATTTTAAAAATAATCAAAATAAAATTTGATTATAAAAAGGAAAATGTTTAAAATTATAATTACTTTTCTATATATGATATTTTATAAAAATATAAATAAATGTATCAATTATGCCTTTCTGAAAAAAAATTAGTTTTCAAATCTTATGTTAAATGAATAATTATTTTCAAGATTTAAATTTAAAATAATATTCCAAATACAAAAAAATAATATTTTTTACGTGGAATTATTTTTCTTAATAGAATACTATATTATAAAAATAATAATTTGACAATTTCTTTAAAAAATATGTGAAAAAATTAAAATATTATTTGAAAAGAATAATAAAATTATTATAAATTATATTGAATTTCATGTTTAAAAATAAATAAATTATTTTTTAACTTAAATTTTTCCTTCATTAATGGTTCACATATAAATTTAAGAAAATAATTTTTATTAAATTATTCAATCATGAAATTATATTTTTTTAATAAATAAATTATGGGAATTATAATTTAACACTTAAAAAATGAATGATTAATAATTATAAAAATATACTATGAAATATTTTTGTTATTATTTTCAAATTAATATAGTTTATAAAAATTTATGATAATTATGAAAATTACTAAATAAATATAAATTATGAATACTTAAATTAATTAATATTTGGAATTATGAAATAAATGAAATATATTATAAATATATATGAATTATTTTAATTTAATTTAAGCTAACATATGAATACCAATTTACAAATATTAAATAAATTTTAAATTATAATAACCATAATTGAAATGAAAAGAAAAAAACATATCATAATTAAATCGTACTGAGGGGGTTTAATTTCATAAGAGGGGTTGTCGAGCCGAATCTGAGGGCTTCGTTTCACGGGAGGCTCTTTGGGGTTTGTCTTCAGGAGGATTGAATGTTGATGCGGGCTAGGCCAACTTCCATATGGGATAGAGATATCAACGAGGACGGGGGGGGGGGGGGTGGTGGTTGGGTTGTAAAGAATTGACCACAAGCCAGGTCTTCAAGAGGTCAAGTTTGTTCAATGAGATTCGTTCACAGTTAGGGATTTTAAAGAAAGAATAAAAAAACTAGATCTGAGGAATGACTTTGATCTCATATCTTCTTCAACCAAAGCGAGGTAGGTGTTTGTTTTATTTCAAGGTGTCAAATATTTCTATAGACCCTATTTCAAGGATCAAAAGTGTGTTGTTTGTTTGTGTCTCCATTTTTTCTACCTTTATTACAACTTCTTTCACTAGTGGTTGATTTTTATGGTTCTTTCAAATTATAAACCAATTTTATTCTTTCTCATTGTTTCATAATTTTTTCCTTCCTATTCAATATTGAAAATATTTATTTATCATTGATCTGCATTTTTTTTCATCTCATGTCCCTATTATGGTCAATTTAGAATTTTTTTAATCAATTTGTTCTCCAAGATTTTTCATTGTTTTATTCAAATGAATCGTTTGCGGAATAATTATGAATATAAAAATTTTATATTCAATGTTTTTCGTGGAAGGTTCTTTGTATTATGGATCTTTAATATGAGATAAATCTCTATTTTTGACTTGTTTTATTATATTTCATCAATATATATATATATATATATAAATGTATAACTGAACATGGTTTATGTTTTCTCTCCATTCATTAAAATATGTGCATTAGAATCAATGTTATATAAATATCCAATCTTCGGGTGTTCATCACTGAATACCAGTTAGATTTCGAAGTGCGATAATGTCCAAAGCAGTAGAAGATGGTTTTTAGATTTTATTAAAATAAATTAATAGAGATATTTTATTTATTTATTTTCAATTTATGAAAAGTAATGGTGTATTAAATTTATGTATATATTATTCTAATAAGTTTTCTTTTTTTAAATTTTGTTAGGGTTTCTAATTTAAAATTTATATTTAAGTAATGGTGTATATATACATACATACATCCATACATATATATATATAATATTTTCAAATTCAATGTTCAGATTATCCAATTATATATATATATACATATGTATACTATTTTATAAATTCCAAGTTCAAACATGTATACATTACTTTCAAATTGCATGTATTTTGTGAAAATATACATTGAATATTTTTAAGTTTATAATTATTATCAAATAAATTATTTACGATTATTTATATAGGTAAAAACATATATCATTAATTATTATCTTATTTAAGAAATAATGGTTAATAATTCCATAATTTCATGAAATGGGATTATGTCATTTCAACAATAATTTTACATAAAAATTATTCATGAACATAATTATGGCCATACATTATTGATTAATCAAGAAATTTATACATACACATATATATATATATATAATCATTTGCATTGAATAAATTATTTCATTATGGTAACTACTTTAAAAAATGGATTTTATGAGTTTATAAGGGATATTTTACATCAAAGATGTTAATCAGTATTCTATGCATTTATGCATTGTCTAATGGTAATGGGATTTGGTTTCTCCAAATATAGAAGATGTATTACAATGAAATTATTTATATATAAATATATAAATGTATGAAATTTTCTTCCATGTTTTATATAGAATGTAATCTTGTGAAAATTTATATATATTTAAGGAAATCATAAAATGATTTGATAATATTATGCACCTGAACTTTGTTAACATTATATATAAGTGGCGAGTGAACCCATCCATTAGAAAAGTGGGTAAGACCAGAAGACCTTTTATGTTGCATGTGGCTCCATGATTTTTTTTTCAAAATACATCTTACTTTTTTTCAAAAAAATCCCTATATTAATTTTAAATCATTTTCAAAGTATTATAAAATCTTTTAAAGGTATTTTTTAAAACGTAGTTTCAAACATAATTTTTAGAAAAGTTTTCCATGGCCTTTTTGAAACCCCTTACAGGGAAATTATTCTCATTATTTGTTTTTATAAAAATTTTATAGGATCATTTATAAGTCTCATGGAGTTTAGCTTCTATAAAATGTTAGTGCACACGAAGTGGTTTAGTTAATTTTCAATTTTTTAATTTTTTGAACTATTATTAAAATATGTATGGTTTTTCCTAATTCTCCAAAACCTAGAGTGGAAAAGGTCCTAGGGTGTAAAATATTATTTATATTTTTAAATTATTTTTTATATATAAAAATACATAACACTTTTTAATAATGAACCCAGAAGTGCGGGTTCGGAGCTTCACATCAAAGGTCGGTTAACCACCCACAAGTACGTGAAAAAATATATAATAATTAAAACCATAATTAATAATTATAATAAGTAATTTATAATATATAAATGTAGGTATTTAAAATCTTATGGATTTAATTCTAATTATTTATAAACTACTTTTAATGCAAATAGTGCAATCGAAAGAAACCAGTATATTTTAAGGACAATGTGATATCAAAACTTTTCACCTTTAACAGTTGGAACTAATGAATAAAAACAAATGATTATAATAGATCAATATTTATAATGATAAAAAAATTCACTTCCATTCAAATTTTTTAATTTACCTATTTTTATTATTTGTGAGGTGAAAACGAGATTAAAAACTGTGGGATTTATAGTAAGGGGATTCTCATAACCAATTCCTTATTTTAATTTATCTTCTATTTAATAGTATGGATGATCTTATAATTTACTAAAAGTTTCCCACTACTACGCTTCCATTTTATATTCATCGATATTAATGGTTCTTCACTTTTGAAATATTTCCTAATCTACATACCAATCGTTTTTAAAAATAAATTAAATTCCAAACATTTCATTTACTCATCTCAAGTTGTTTCTTCTCCACTAAAGAATCATGATTTTATATGCCCAAGTATAATTTCAATTATTCATGTTGTAAATCCACAGATTATTCATGAATGTATTATTTAAAATTATTTATGAAAAACATTCCTTTCACTAAGTTAAATTCATGACTACGATTGTTATATGTTCAATTTGGAATGCATGATTATGAACATTTTATGATGTGAATGGTGGGTCCAAAATTATATACCCCTATAATGAATGAGTTAATTTGATAAATCTCATGAGATTATGTGTAATATGAATGAACCTGATGTTATATTAGTTTATAATTATGATGTTATTATTTATTCAAATATGTTATATGTGAACATGTTTCTAGCCTTATACAAAACTATGTGTGGTATTTGAACACTATGTTATGATATTTCATTATTATGCATATTCCACATTCTATTTCTTTATCAAATGATTCAATCTTGATTATTATGATTATTCTATGCTTATGATATATTTATTTTATTAATATCAAACATGTATTATTGATTTATGCACCTAATTCCTCCAATTGCCAGGATTTCAACTCTCACCTTTATTTGATGTACATCTTTAGGTGATTACATGTACAAAGGAGAACATGGTATCTTATTGTAATATATAGAATATGAATTTACATAATTTTAATGTTTTATTATGAACTTGTGTTGAACGATCCTAATTTTCCAGATATACTAAACAATTTTTTCCTTGAATGTTTTATTATTGAGTAATTTTTCTTAAAAAAGATGTAATAATCATTTGTGAAAAAGTGAGGTCATTATATCCATGCCATAACTAGAATGGGTTCATGTATTAGAAAATAAGAATACATAAACAACTTATAAATATGTTATTTATACCATCTCCCACTTATTACATCACTACTAGAACCCTTCATAGACACACCATACTTAAAATGTTTCTTCATATCCTAGGGAAAAAAAACATAATAAATGGTGAGCTCATATACTCAATAAGGTTTAACAAGGAAGATATTATTGATCATTTTAGAATAAAATTACAATAATGGTATGATAAAATTATTTATAAATTTTAAAATCATACTAAGAAATTCATAGATCACAATAATGAGTCATGGAATAAATCTTGATATTTCATAAGACATGAATCATAAATTAATTTAAGAACATGAGGCATGTGAAAAGAATATTGGTATAAGATAATTTTATAAAAGAGTTTCATAATGTATAGAATAATAATTATCATATAAATATTATGTCAAGAATATCTACCAAGACATTAAAAAAATGTTAGGCTTGGTCTAACCTCCCATGCACCTACTTTGGGTTTGAGATAACCTCTCATGTACGAACTTTTAGGCTTGGGATATCATCCAGTATCCACTCTTTCAGGATTGGGATAACCTCCCATATAGTATTTTATATCATTTAACATTAATTATTAATCAATTAATTTGAGGGAAATAAAATTCAAGGTCCACCCATAACATAATCATAAATCCTTTCATTTGTTTGCCACAAGATCATGGAAACATTTATTATACCATTATAGTATAAGCCATGGAAAATAAACTATATTTATAAACATCTGAACATAATAATAATAAATTATATAAATAATGAATAAGGATGAAATATTTACATCATATACCCATTTAAACCTAAGTAAAAAAAGATGTTATCATATATGATCATTATCTTTAAAATATCACTGGAACATTTCTGGATGAAAATTACATTTTCATCTTCAAATCACTTATTTTTAATATAGAAATATCTAAAATATAAATAAAAAAATTCATTCAATATAAAATTAGAAACATGTAATGAAATATTCAAAGCATTCAACATTAAATATTTTGAGAATTTTTTTTATGTCAAGAATATTAAGACAAAGATTCCTTTATCATTTTTGGTAACAAGTGAAATAGTACCCCTTTTAGAAAATGAAAAGAATATTTATTTGATTTTTTGTATAGAAGTTTAAGATGTTTTATATTAATTTATAAAATCACATGATAATAGAAATGAAATTATTGAAAATTTTTAAATAAAACATGGAAATAGAAGAAATAGAATCCCGAACGAATAACAAAACATTGTCATTTTTTCTTTAAAAACATTCTTTTGGTCTATTGAGGAAATAAATTATGGAAAATGAAATAAAAACGTCTATTCTATTGAAATAACCATATTATTATAAAATTAAAAGGTTTTCTCAAAAAATAATCTAATAATTTCATACAATGGAATTTAAAGTATGAACAATTCTGATTAAAATGATATTGAAACATAAATCCCTTACCTCAAGTTCAAATTGATTTAGAAGCAATATAACCTTTATTTTAATAAATTTAAATTTATTATAATTATTTTAAATAATAATTTACATACTTAAAATATAATATATTATAAACTTAAAACATTTCAAAATCCTTTTATTAATAATTACATATTAAAATCATCGTTTTCATGTGTTAACTATTTCATTTTTTCCCTAGAATATTTGGTTATATAGTCCTAGTATGTGAACTCTAATCATGGTTACATAATTTAATGAACTATATTTATGACATAATTATAATATATATTAATTATAAAAATATTTAGGACCATCTATAAACTGTATAGATATAAAAATGTGTTACATATTTAATAGAGATGGTAGGTCATACATATGAATGAACGTCATTTTCCTTTTCTAAAAAAATAACGAGAGATAGATAGACATTATTTTATAATTATAAAACCATGAAAATATCACAAATGACACACAAAAACAAACAAACACACACACACCCAGATATATATATATACATATATTAAATATATCCTTTTTACTATCTAAGTAAAGTATAAATGAAAAACAAACCACATCACATCATGGGTGTTGTAGTCCACACATACACACAATCGATGTTATCATCTTCCAATATATGATATTTTATTAAGGTAGATATGATATTATAATTTTGGTATCATAATTATGTAATAATTATTATATATAAACTTTAGAACCATCATAATAACCATCCATGAAAGATGGTGATGCAAAATTAATCAGATTGCTCTGTAGAGGTGGTAGTCCAATATATGCACAAACGATACTTTCACTTCCCATTAGATGGAAAATGATGAACAATGGTGGTTAAAATATAATGAAATAATTTTCTTATATCGTGGATACTGATTTTATCAATTTATTATTAATAAAAAAAATATAGTGGATGTAGAAGAAGAAATAACTTTTTATATGTAGGGTATGATGATTTCATCTTCTTTGGTTTCCCTCCTTCAGATCCCTTTTGAAACACCCATTTAATGGTATATTAAGAAGAAAAAACCTCTACATAATTTATATAGAAGTTTATAAGAGAAATTGGTAGGTTGTTTTATATATATGGCTCAATGATGTTTAAATAAGCGAATGGTGGGGTTCTCCTTTTATATGAGGAACGATGACACACATTAAATTTCATTAAAGATTTAAATATATTAATTTTCATACATAAAATAAGATTAATAAAAAATGAAATATATTTTAATATGGTATATTATTAGGTTAAAATATTTCCATCCAATATTATTTATACTTGTTTAATTGGAAAACATACCATTACCTCTTTGTTTAACCCCTGGTAAACCCATTTTATCATTTACAACATTAAAAAATTTTAATCCATTTTACCATTCATTGTGAAAAAAATTAATGTGGCCTCATTACCGAAATTGGTAATTATTAATCCAAATATGGATTCAATTTAATCAAATTTAATTAACAAAAGTGGCATAATTTTATATAAAATCAAACCTATAAAATGCAATGAAAACCAGTTTTCTAGAATTTTTTCCCCTTAAGTATAAAATATTTATATAGAAAAATCCAATATAAAATTAATTCTAATGACATTAATTGTATTAACAATAATAAAAAACAACTATATTATCTTTTAAAACCATTTAATAATAAAATAGATATTCTTAAATTCTTTAAAAGAAAAGGTAGTTTTCAATATAAATCAGAATTTATAACTATTCACTGAAAAATCAATCCTTTCATAAGAGTCTCAAAAACTCACTCTAAGATAATTTTGATCTGATGATTTCAAAAAAGGAAGTTCATTTTTTGAATTAGTTTTTCTAAAATTGGCATAAATTATTTACATTATTTTCTCCTAAAATAAATAAATAATCATTTTAAGGAAAACATGTATTTTTATTTCATATAATTACCTTACTACAAGTTGAGTACTTATTTAACAAATTAATTTGTTTATATAAATTATTTATACATTTTTTTTGATAATGTGGTTATTATTAATCTCTCTTCCAATATAACAACCAAATTATAATGGTTTACAGTATAATATTTATTTAAGAATTGATGTTGCGTGTATCATAAGCGATTAAAGAAATTAAATTTATTTGAAGATAAATATATCATTAAATCTTTGAGTGTTACATTATATTTCCCTTGAAAATAATTCTACCCATGAAATTATAACACCCTGATATATAAAACTGAGGATATATTTGTCTCATCACATCCTCTAGTTCCCATGTTGCATATTTAAATTTCTGATTCCTTAGTATAACTTTAAAATGGTGATTAGTATTTATTGTAGAACATTATACCTATATTCCTATATTTATAAATGTTATTATTTATTGAAAATATCATGATATAGTGGTATAACCATTACGTTTAGTACAAGTGATGGATTAGGTATCTACATCCCTAGGATAGATACATGGGTCACATAAAGAACATGAGAGAGTCTCGGTGGAAGCGCTAAGAGATAAGCTATCATCCATAATAGATCAAAAATAAAGGGGGGGGGGATTTACCTAGGAATCATATGAATCCCATAACCTAATTACATAGAAAATATCATTATAATAACTTCTCACAAACATCAAATTATTGATTTCATCAATGATTTTCATTATAACTTTTTGGTCAATACCAAGAAGCCTTGTTGTGCTTCTAGATGGATCATACATTTTCTGAAACTTCCTCAACTAGATCAGGTATCAATAGATTTATTTACCTAAATTCATCTCATAACATTAGAGTTATAAAATTACTTCTATATAGAGATTCATAAGGACCCATATGAATGCTCTAGTGAAAGTTATTGTTGTAAGAAAACTTGACAAAAGAAAGGTGATAATCTCAACCACCATTGAAATCCATAGAATACGACCTCATCATATCCTCAATGACTTTATGGGTTATATCAGAATAACCATCTATATATGGATGATAAGTAGTAATGAAACACAAATCTGAATCTATAACTTTTTATAGACATCAGCATAACATAGAGGTGAACCTTGGATCCCAGTCAGATACAATAGAATATGGTACTATAAGAAACCTTACCACTTCCATAATTTTTATTATGTAAATATTATCAAGAGATTTATTTTCACAAAAATAAACAAAGTGTGTTGGAATCATAAAAATATAAACTACGACCAAAACTAAATTATGAACTTTGGATGATTGGGTGAATACGACAATGAAATCCATGGTAATGTTTTCACATTACATTTATGGGTAATGGTTGTAACATCCCATTATAATTATATCTATTGGCCTTTGCTTGATGACATACCAAGAACTGAGAGATAAACTCTATAATAACTCTTTTCATTTTATCCAGCAAAAAATACTCTTTCAAATCTCTATACATCTTCTTGAATCCATGATAAATAGAGAATGATGAAAAAAAAGATTCATCCAAAATCACCCTTTTAAAGTATGTTATTCATGGAAAAAATACTCAATTCATGAATATTATCATTCTATTATAATCAATCCTAAACTAATGACATATTCCCCATCTATTTCAGTTCTACACCTTCCCTATGCACCTCTTTAACCTTTTCTTCCATATATTTTTTAACACTCATTTTAGAAAGGTAATATTTCTCCCCTTACATAAAGATGTCTAGATCCATACTTTGAAAATATAGAAATACTGGTTATTTAGTAATCCATATCGTATATAATTATGTATGATCCTTTTTACTTAGAGCATCTTCTACCTTTTTCACTTTACCAATGTGGTAATGTACTGAGTGGTTATAGTAAATAATCATGTCCGACCATCTTCTATAGAACATATTCAACTCTTCCAGATTAAATGTATAATTTAAATTTTTATGATCAAAATATACGTCACTTTTTTCACAGTTAATATAATACATAAATATCTTTAATACCAACGTTTCCAAATATAACTCTAAATCATGATTCAGGTATTTTCTATCATGAAGATTCAATTTCCATGGGATGTGATTTATGACCATATCATTATGAAGGTGGATGAATACTATTATATTCATTGATGTATCAATATATATCACAACCAATTCTCCTCTTATGAGTAATGTGAGTACATGGTAGTTGACCGACCATCTATTCAATTCCTTGAAACTTTTTTCACATTTATCTGTATAAAGTAACATGACTCTAATCCAAGTTAACATGGTGAGTGAATAATATATCCATGAGATATTCTCCAAATTTGTTTAGTAATATCCATATAAACTAAGAAAAATCAAAATTTAAGCTTATGTGGTTGGTCTAGGAAAATATTCAATAACCACCATCTTTGATGGATCCACCGATATAACCTCAAATGAGATTATATGACACAAAATGAATCTATCAGTAGGCTAAATTCACTCTTTGTAAATTTTTTATATAAACTATCAATTTTTAGGGTCATTATTACAATTATTAAGTGATAATTATGGTCTTCCTTGATTTCAAAATATATAAGAATATTATCTATAAAGACAACCACAAAATAATAAAAGTAATATCTAAAGACTCTAATCATTAAATCCATGAAAATAGCAGGGGAATTAGAAAGACAAAATGAAATCACTATAACTTCATAGTGTCCATACTTTGTATGGAAGTATATCCTAGGAATTTCCCCACTTTTTTCATTAAATAGATGATATCCATATCAATGATCAATCATGGAAAGGTGTTGATCTATATGTAATTGAGAAAAAAATTCATCAATATGTTGAATAAGATACTTATTCTTGATTTTTATCTTGTAAAATTCCCTATAATCAATGTATAGTCACATTGATCCATTTTTCTTATTAATAAACAGAATATGTTCACTACAAGGTGACACACATTTCTAAATGAATCCCTTATCAAGATTCTCTTGCAGTTTCTTCTTATATTCATATGGCTCAATCAGGGCCATTCTATATGAAGTTTTTAAATAGGTGTATCATTACACATGAGTTCAATCAAAAACTCAACTTCATAATTTAGAGTAAGACTAAAAAATTATTCTTGAAAGACATCAACAATCTCCCATACAATATATATATATATTTGAATTTTTGTTTCTCACCAACCATATGAGATAAATACCTCATTTTAAATTAAATTATGACCCATAAAATGGTTGGAATATACATCAGATGTTTATATTTATCATCACACTGATAGGAATTAACTCTTTGGTTCATAATATCATATTTTAGGTCCATTACTCAGAAATTGATATTATAATTATACAATGAAAGACAATTCATTCCAAAAATAACACCAAATCCAACTTTCATACGATTTTCATAAGGAACATTCTTACTTACTTCAATATGATATTGGGACTAACATAGTATAGTAGTTATCCTTTAGAAGGAATTATTAATATTAATAATCCATAGGTTCCCCACATTAAAAAAATGAACTATAAATGGTTCATTATGATGAAATTTATTTCCTTCTACCGTACTCTTAATTTTCCTTTGAACATTTGTTGATCTATTCCATTCTTTTCCAAACATAAAACATTTTCATATTCCTTTGAGAAATTTTTATGGATTTTTTATTCCAAATTTCTAACATGAAGTTAGTTGATAAATCCTTCCTCTGTGGTCTCCACCACCTGATATCTCAATAATATGAAATATTCTATTATTTCACACATCTAAGAGTTAGTTAAGGTATATGTTATTATTAATATATTGTGAAAACTGATTATTAATAATCACAATATCAATCACTTAATTCACCATCAAATTTTTTTTAGAAGTAAAATCCTTGAATTTTCCATTTCAATCAACATTAAAAGGGTTCCTTTAGGTTATAGCTATTGACTAAAACAAAAAAAAAGTGTGAGAAACAATAATCATAGTGAGAAAAATTATAATCATTAAAAATCATTCATAGGTTTTCTGAATCATGAAACCATCATTTCAATCTATGACACTTGAGGTTTGAACTAGGTCATCTTCTATTAAAATAATTCATAAATATTCTAAATGAAAATTTTAATTAACCAATGAATATACCCCAGGAGTTTTTAGACAATTGTGTAGTTTTAGGAAAACAAATTGTACAATAATAAATAGCGAGTTAATTACAAATCATCCCCATTCATAGTTATTACCCATGGCTAAATCTGTGTCACATCCACATCCACTTTCTAATATATAGACATTAATGTATTTTCTTGGAAATAGAAACTTCTTTATGTATCATAATTTATGATATTATCTTATAATTAGTATTATACTAGGAGTTCTCTCTTATGTTTCTTCATCATTATTTCAAAAAAATAACTAATCTTGTGCCTAATACCAAAAATATAGACCCTTAATTTTCATACATAAAAATTACATCTTATTATTTGAACATGCATTACATAACATTATGATACACCCTGAAACCATAAAATTTTACTATATTTGGTAACTTGGAAACATATAAAACTAGTACATAAGTTATCTACAACATCTTCCATAGAGTACAACACAATTAGAACCCTTATTAGGAACATCATACCAGAAAACTGTCTTTATATCTTAGGTAAAAGAAAACATAGTAAAGGGTTAGCTCAGATGGTCAATAAGGGTAAAAATGGAGATATAATTGATTACATAATTGTAAATTGATTATATGGGTGTGATAACATGAATTTAACACTTATAAACCATACACAACAATTCATGGATCATAATCATGAGTTATGGGCTAAATTATAGAAGTTTATAAGACTTTCACCGTAACAGAATCAAAGAACATGGGCCATGAGAATGTAATATCACTATAAGATCATGTTAATAAATAGTGGAATAAAGTTTCAAATATTCATAACCATAGAAATATTATGTCAATGTTACACGACAATACATTCATGCCATTTCAGAATTGGGATAACCACCCATGTACCTATATCGGGCTTAAGATAACCTTTTGTATACCCTTATTTACGCTTGGGATAACCACCTGTGCATCCTCTTTTGGTCCTATGATAACCTATTGTGTACTCTCTATTCTCATAATAAAATAATTTTTACCAAATTATATTCAGGGATATATAATATGAGGGAAAAATACTAGATAATCATAAATCCATTCATATGTATGACACAAAATCATAAAATCATTTATTATATCATCATAACCTAACATGTGAATGATAAAATGTTTTCGTAAATATCTCATCATCATACTCATAAACCATAAATAGAAATAGTAATAATGGTATCTTTGAATCATATCCACATTAAAGAATAATTAACAGTAAATGTTGTTATAATATATGAAAATTTTCGTTAAAATATCATTGTAACATATCATGAAAAAATATCCTTTTTATTATGAAATATATTATTTAAAGTCTAAAATTTTGTAGAATATTCAGGAAATAATTTATTTTAAATTATCTTGGAAAAATGAAACATAATCTTAGAATCATTTAGTGGTCATGACTTTGTGAAATTACATTTATGCTGTGAACGTTAAAAAAATATCTCGTTCACATTTTCATTAAAAAGACAAAAGTATATTGTTTCGAAAATAACAGGAATATTTATTTAAAATTTTTTATATAAAAAATATTATGGGTAAAAATTGATTTAAAAAATAATATTACAATATAAAAAGAATTAATTAAATAATTTTAAAGAAAATATGGACATGGAAGACTGAAATTCCCAACCGAATAGTTAAACATAGTTGATTTTTACTTGAAACAATTCATTCAGTCTCTTGAGCACTTAAGGTCAATAAAATGATAGGAAAACTAGTATTATTAACAAATAATAAAAATAGAATAAAATTACATATATTTATTCAAAATTATTATATATTTCCTTCTATGAAAATTCATTTATAAAAAATACTAGTTAAAATGAGATTGAATCAAAATTTCATTTTCTCTAGTGTGTCATGCTTCAAAAGCTCTGTAACATCCTGTAAAAAATATTTATTTTTATTATAATTCTATACAATAATACCCATAATATCATATATTATCCACTAATAACATTTTAAAACCAATTTATTAATAATTTCATATTAAAGTTGATATTTCAGAGTGTTAACTATTTCATTATTTTTGGATGTTTTGGTTCTGCAGTCCTGGTCCATGTACATTGATCATGGTTCCATCTTATAAATAATTTTTTTCCGGTAAAATTATCTTATATACTAATTATATTAATATTTAGGATCATCCCTAAATTGTAGAGATATAAATATTACCCTCACAATTCATAGATATGGCAGGCTGTACGTACGCATGAAAATTGTTTTCATTTTCAAATGAAAATAATGCAAATAATTAAATAATGAAATATATTATTTTATAATTCAAAAACAATAATAATATCATAAATATTATATATATATATATATATTAAATCTATAATTATGAAAATCTATGAAAATTAGAAATGAATAATGGCTCACATTGTTTCGTGGAGGTTGTTGTCCACACGTATGAATAAGAGACATTATCATCTTCCAATAGATGAGAGGGTAAGAAATTATTTATGGTATTATAATTAAAAAATATTATTTATTTCATAAATATCATATATAAAATTTAATCCCATCATAATAATCTTAAATGAAATATGGTGATGGAAAATGAATTGAATCGCTACGTGGAAGTGGTAGTCCACCTGTACGAATGCGTTATACTTTCACATCCCATATGATGGAAAAGTTGGTGAGTGTAACGCCCCGACCCTAGTTACCCAGAGTCGGTGCATTATTACATAACATTGGCATGATCACAAGAAATATCAAATCTCGAAAGACCGATTGGTTTAGTAGCCTTGGAAACACTAGATATATTTATAAGTTTTACATTACATCATAAAATGAAAAACTACTACAACAACATAATGTCTCCATAATCCACACTCATATCCCCACATAATATCCCTTCCGGTCATTCATAACATACTTCTTCACTTCCTGGGAAAAATGAAACATAGAAAAGGGGTGAGCTCAAATGCCCAGTAAGGATAACAATATAGCGGAAACTTCCATAAATAAGTATAAACATTTAAGGTAATGTATAACTAAAACAAAAGCCTTTTAAACTTGAACATTTAACATAGTATGGCATAAATAAAATGAAATAATGCCATTTACTTATTCACATGGATATTCTACTAATCGAATAATCACATGCAAAATCAATAACCACTTTCATAATGATGGAATGCATAATGCAAAACTTTAATTTCTTTTCAAGGCCTCGTCCCAAGACCTTGGGGCTAACTGTAACCGGAACCCAACCCGGAGTGCCTCTAATAACCGGACACCAACCTGGAGTGCCTCTAATAACCAGACACCAACCCGGAGTGCCTCTAATAACCAGAGACCAAACCGGAGGGCTTACTTTTACCAGTCCCTAACCTGGAGGGCTTACTTTTACCAGTCCCCAACCTGGAGGGCTTACTTTTACCAGTCCCCAACCTGGAGGGCTTACTTTAACCAGTCCCCAACCTGGAACATACTTGTCCAACACATTCATATGAAGTAAAGGTTGAAATATAACATAAACATTCTTATTGGAACTAGCATACGAAATGTCAATACTTTCACCATAAACTATGAATGGTATAAAAATAGCACATCCACAGTCAAACATATCACAAAACCTTTAATACAATATAGAAGTTTTGTATCATAATAAATCAACTTCAAATAATCTTAAAATCCATCAAAGGATGTTGACATAGATGAAATCAAAATTATTTTTAAAGAAATATCTCCTTTTATTTTGAAATCATTTAAGATCCATATAAAATAAAACATTTTCTTTGAAAATAATCTTATAAGCTTGTAAGGGAAGTTTTGAAGATTTTATAACGGCAGAAAATAGCCGCACCCGCCGTATAAGTTAAAAAAAAAATTCTTACCTAAATTCTGTCGAAAAGGTTAAAAAGGACCTTGTTTTGAAAACGACGGAAAGATTCCTTTATAAACCTCTTATAAAAAGTCAAACAAGGGTATAAATGACTTTAACCCATATTCTTGTAAATAATAAATATGTTTTGAATTACATTTCGAAGAAACATGGATGTGGATGATAAAGAGATCCCAGTAGATTATTACATATAAACAACCTCGGATAATGAAGAGATTGTGAAATAACCTTTACCTTGTACTTTTCCTTGGTTGGGGTAGGTTAACCTCCTGTATAATGGTGAAATAATTTTTATTAAATTATACAAGAATCATATATATTAATATGATATCATATATGATCTTTTAACATTGATTTGTTAATAATATCTTAGAATTATCGTCGTTTCGGGTGTTAACTTACTCATTTTCTTTTATATGTTTTGTTACATAAGCCATGTTTGTTGTATCTTATTCATATCCAGAATGATATCAAGTCCTTAAACATCATTTATAAATCATCAAATGATGATTATACTTGAATGGATACGATGGAGAATGAATCTCATCCCGTTCGTGGAGACGGTAGTCCGTACGTACGCACGAGCGACAATATCATTCTTTTGATATTAAAATAATTTATAGATGGATGGTATATCATATATACAGAATCATTAACATGTTATATTTATTATTTACATGAGTTACACATCATTATTATACCCATCCAAATAATAATATATTGAATAACAATTACACCACGACGTGGAGACGGTACGCCGTGCGTACGCACGTATGGTGACATGTTATTCAAAGGGTGGATAGAATACTGAATATGGTTGTACCATATTTATAATAACATCACAGTATATGTGAGATACTGGAGTTATTATTTTAGAATGGTAAGAACAAAGAAAGAAGAAGTGGAAGAAGAAAGGAACTTGAAAAAGGGTGGTGAAAACATTACCTCTTTTTCTGGTTCTTCCTTTTGATTTGATCAAAAGGGCTCATTAGGTTGGCTTTCTGATCAAACTAAGGCCTCTAGGTTGTAGTGATGGATGTTGGGAGAGTATTTGGGCAGAGTTTGGCCGAACCAAAAGGCTTTGAAGATGTGAAGAAATGAGAAGGAGGAGTGCCCTTTTATAAGAGGGGTGAGGGGCACCTTTGGAAAAGCTAGAAATATTAATTTATAATAAATTCATATTCGGTTTATAATGGATCCAAAGTTGACTATTCAAAGGTTAAGGTGGGGATGGGTCGAAAAAAACTCAACCAATAGAATTTAGACAGGTTTGTGTACTTATATTAACCTTATCTTTAAGTATTAACTTTAAGTTAATTAGTTTCACTTTTACAATGTCTCTTTGTATTTTTATATAATATGGTTAATAAACTTACTACATACATCCAAGCGACCCCCAAGTGGTCCATTAATGATGAACCTATCATGATATAAGTCTCTTGGCCAAACCTTAGATTTTTAGGAATTGAATATCAATTAATAATATAATATTTGTTTTAAGAACTCTTTTATGTCAATTTTGACACTATTCAATAGTTGATTTTTGTGAAACTCATATCAGATTGATTACTTCGAACAAAGTAAATTAAATCAATACTAATATATCATATTATCCTAGAAAATTAGTTTAATGCATTAAAAGGTTAATATTATATTTATTTGGGTATTTATAATATCAATTATTTTAATTTTTCACTATTATAGTAATTACTGCATCATCATTGTGTCATAAATAAAATAAATTATTTAATGTCTAAAAATTATAAATAAAATATCATTATGTATGAAATCCTTTTATATTTCTAATGAATATTTATAATCTAAAATCCAACATATATAACCCTATGTAACAATTGTTTTGCTAAAAGATATATGCTTGTGTCATTTTTGTATTCATTTTAACTTAATTAAAATAAAGTGTCATTATCACTTACAAGTGGATCCATGGGGTCCCAAAATCGACCCAAAGATGCCCATGGTCGACCATGTATCAACCAATAGGGTTACGACACGTTTTAGGGTAATTTAGTATTATTATAATATTATTTTTTAACCCTTATTTACCGGATTTACCCTTAACCATGGTAAATAAAATATTTACCACAGTAATTATTCAAAATGCCTAAAAATAAAAGTTACCTATTTACACAATTTGAACATCCTGATTCCAAATATTGAATCCATTTTCCTAAATTCAAAACACATAAGTGGCAGAAATTAATTTAAAATTAATTCCCGCTGTCAAAACAAAAAGCGTGTTTTTAAGAGATAATAACTATCAAAAGATTGACACTTGTTTATGTTCGGTTTAATTGTAAAATTATGTCCAATGACCAAAATTATATTAAATGGTAAAAATATATTCTAAATATACTTTAAAACTACTTAAATTCATAATTTATCACTATTAATTATTTTGATTAAAAAAGTTTTTTTTAATTAAAATTTAGTAATTTTCACTATTCATCAAAATATGAAAGTTATCCGAAATGTACCAAAATTTCACCTTAGGATAAATTCGATATTCCGAATCCAAAAATGAAGTCCATTCTAAAATATAAAATATATATAATTTCAAAAAGTAGGTATTACTATTCATAACGGCTAGTTTGATTGGTTGTGGTGTGTTTGAACTCGAAGTTGCGTACAACACACGCTACTGTATTATTCGAAGGAAAGCGTAACGTGGAAGCTAGGGATGTTTCATTTTAAAATTTTTTGATGTCCCCATTTAGTCAAAAAGTTTAAAATATTGTATTTAAAAAGGTTTCACTATTAAAAGTTGATAAAAGTGCAATACTGAAAATGAATCTGTTCTTGTATTATGTCTAAGAAACTCATAATATGGATTCTAAAATCATAAGGATTGTATAAAGTTTAAAATTTAGTTAATACTATTCATAACCTCTTTTGAACGGCTTGTTTGGTAAGTCATGGTGTTATTGAACTCGGTGTTGCGTGTAGTGCAAGTTATTGTATTATTTTAAAGAAATAACACACTATGAAATCTTGGGGTGTTACATTCTCCCCTCCTTCAATAAATTGCGTCCTCGCAATTTGAAATTGTTCATCGAAAATAAAAGGTTGAAAATAAAAAATATTTTTGTGGGAAAACCCACATCAGAAATTGGGTTACTAAAATTTAGTCTTAATATGAGGAAAAGAGAAATCAAAGGGTCATTACCAAATTATGATCTCGATTAGGAGAATATTGGTGGCAATTAGAGACATATAATTGGAGGAAAAACGTAAATATTTATAGGTAGTGATTGAGGTCATCAATCACAAACAAGTGTAAAATTGAGGTCCTTAAATTCATCAATCTATGATGATTTGAAATACCATCGGTTCAACAAAACATAGGGTATTAGGATAACACATTTTTGACGTTTCAAAATATCTTAGTTGAAATACCACATTGAAAAATGAATTAATGAGGCCTCTTTTTAAAATAAAGAGTCGAAAGTATGAAGATTACAGAAAATAACACATACTAGGGTTCCATGTAGGAAAATATGGATATGGAAGAAAAATCTAACCATCAATTATCTGATGGAGAGTGGTAGAGAACATGGCTATGAAAAGGCCAACAATCCCAAAGCCATAAATTAGTGATGATTTAAGGTACCATCTAGGAAAACATTTTTGTTCTAAGTTTCTTTTCTTAATGTTGAGGAATTTATTTATGAGATTGGCTAAGATCATAAGGAGATATAATTACTTTATAATTAGAGTTTTATCCATTAATAAATTTCTACCACAAACTCATCTTTCACTCTAAAAGATAATAGAATGTAAAAAATTCTATTTACACTATTCGTATAGGGTTCCAAAATAAACGAATTTATAATTCATCTACAAGATCTTTTAATAAAAACTACATTATTTAATCCAGGATATCTCGTGGGCCAGTTGTAGGTGATACACCCTTCTCGCCCTTCGGTTGCGGGTTCAAGTCTCGCAGCCTTGCCGGATGCGACGAGTTGCCGCCCGACCTCCGGGTTGTCCTTTTATGGCAATCCAAAATAATCCAAACTAGAACTATCCAAAATACTTCAGTCCAAACTCACATTCCAACATTTATAAGGAAGGTAAACATAATATAGATCATTTTTACCCTGTAATAGCATATGAATACCTTCATCATGTATTACCATATTCCTTATTGATTACATTCTTGCTCCCTTATTCCATATAGAATGCTGGATATACTTCATTAATCCAAAAATGTTTTAAACCCTAACAATGATGGAATAGAAAAATCATTAATCAGCTTCAAGGTAGTCAAGAATATCCAATATAATTTATCCAAAACAATCACATATTATTCCAAAATCACTACCTCAATATCAGAACTATATTATGATTTATCATTCTCTCAACCATATATTTTCCAAAAATTATCCTGCTATTGAGTCACTTTTCTTTGTTCCACACAATCTCAAGTCCTTAATGAAATAGTACTGCAGTACAATCCTTATATACTCCATAATTATTATAAGAAGTACATTGTTGATACAACACTCAATTGACATAATCAACATAAGAGCTCTAATCATTCCTCTTCATCTGTGGTAGTATCATAACTTGATTATTATCCAATAGCATCATTTGCGGCATAGTCTGATGACTGGGACATAGGTTCACGTAGTGTCCAAACTCCTTACAAATGAAGCATTGTACATTTGAAACCATTTTCTTACCCTTGCAGTCACGTACTTTGTGCCCTTTTCCTCCCCACTTATAACAAACTCCCATTCCTTTTAGGCATGTTCCAGGGTGTTTCTTTCCACAGTTACCACATATGGGAAAATTATTATTTTCCCTCTTCCCTTTATCCATCTTTCTCTCTTCCATCCTTTTCTTCTCTTGCTTCCCTTCAAAGCCATAGGACTCAGTAAACTCTTTACTTATCTTATCAACACATGATATTATTTCTTCATATGATGATAATACATGCGAGACTATTTCTCTTGTAAATTCTGGATTAAGACCATAAAATATATGATCCTTCTTTCTCTTTGTATCATGTACATTGCTAGAGTTCTCATTCCTTCTACTGGGCGCCATTTCTAAACAATGGCATACATTAGATTAGTTTATGAATAAAAATACCTAATCCCAAACTTGTAAAACACATAACATAAAATAAATAGTTTATGGATATAATCCATAATCATAAAAATGTCTCCTTTAAGGAAGTATATACTCATAAACCCTTCATAATGATTTGTAAAGAAAATGAGAGTTATCCTAAGCATATCCCCCGGGAGTGTTGTAACCGAGAGTGCAGCAAGGCCCGTTGTCGTGCACCAGTTCCCGTTCGAGTCTAGCTCAAAGCGGTGTTTTCGTGTTTTACCCCTAGGTACATCTGTGCCAGAGCCTCCTCTACCTGCTCGTATCCAGACAGGGATGTATTGCTCAGAAAACTCCCAAAATCTCTACAATACCAAAATTCTAGGAAGTTCTTATACACTAATCCTCAAAGTTCATCTTAGGTCTACGTGCTCTAATCAGAGTTTATCTAAATCTAGCTTCCAAGGTTTGTACTAAACTTCCTCTGATACCAACTGTAACGCCCCGACCCTAGTTACCTAGAGTCGGTGCATTATTACATAACATTGGCATGATCACAAGAAAGATCAAATATCGAAAGACCGATTGGTTTAGTAGCCTTGGAAACACTAGATATATTCATAAGTTTTACATTACATCATAAAATGAAAAACTACTACAACAACATAATGTCTCCATAATCCACACTCATATCCCCACATAATATCCCTGCAGGTCATTCATAACTTACTTCTTCACTTCCTGGGAAAAATAAAACATAGAAAAGGGGTGAGCTCAAATGCCCAGTAAGGATAACAATATAGCGGAAACTTCCATAAATAAGAATAAACATTTAAGGCAATGTATAACTAAAACAAAAGCCTTTTAAACTTGAACATTTAACATAGTATGGCATAAATAAAATGAAATAATTCCACTTACTTATTCACATGGATATTCTACTAATCGAATAATCACATGCAAAATCAATAACCACTTTCATAATGATGGAATTCATAATGCTAAACTTTAATTTCTTTTCAAGGCCTCGTCCCAAGACCTTGGGGCTAACTGTAACCGGAACCCAACCCGGAGTGCCTCTAATAACCGGACACCAACCCGGAGTGCCTCTAATAACCGAACACCAACCTGGAGTGCCTCTAATAACCGGAGACCAAACCGGAGGGCTTACGTTTACCAGTCCCTAACCTGGAGGGCTTACTTTTACCAGTCCCCAACCTGGAGGGCTTACTTTTACCAGTCCCCAACCTGGAGGGTTTACTTTAACCAGTCCCCAACCTGGAACATACTTGTCCAACACATTCATATGAAGTAAAGGTTGAAATATAACATAAACATTCTTATTGGAACTAGCATACGAAATGTCAATATTTTCACCATAAACTATGAATGGTATAAAAATAGCACATCCACAGTCAAACATATCACAAAATCTTTAATAAAATATAGAAGTTTTGTATAATAATAAATCAACTTCAAATAATCTTAAAATCCATCAAAGGATGTCGACATAGATGAAATCAAAATTCTTTTTAAAGAAATATCTCCTTTTATTTTGAAATCATTTAAGATCCATATAAAATAAAAAATTTTCTTTGAAAATAATCTTATAAGCTTGTAAGGGAAGCTTTGAAGATTTTATAACGGCGGAAAATAGCCGCACCCGCCGTATAAGTTAAAAAAAACATTCTTACCTTAATTCTGTCAAAAAGGTTAAAAAGGACCTTGTTTTGAAAACGACGGAAAGATTCCTTTATAAACCTCTTATAAAAAGTCAAACAAGGGTATAAATGACTTTAACCCATATTCTTGTAAATAATAAATATGTTTTGAATTACATTTCGAAGAAACATGGATGTGGATGATAAAGAGATCCCAGTAGATTATTACATATAAACAACCTCGGATAATGAAGAGATTGTGAAATAACCCTTACCTTGTACTTTTCCTTGGTTGGGGTAGGTTAACCTCCTGTATAATGGTGAAATAATTGTTATTAAATTATACAAGAATCATATATATTAATATGATATCATATATGATCTTTTAACATTGATTTGTTAATAATATCTTAGAATTATCGTCGTTTCAGGTGTTAACTTACTCATTTTCTTTTATATGTTTTGTTATATAAGCCATGTTTGTTGTATCTTATTCATATCCAGAATGATATCAAGTCCTTAAAAATCATTTTTAAATCATCAAATGATGATTATACTTGAATGGATACGATGGAGAATGAATCTCATCACGTTCGTGGAGACGGTAGTCCGTACATACGCACGAGTGACAATATCATTCTTTTGATATTAAAATAATATATAAATGGATGGTATATCATATATACAGAATCATTAACATGTTATATTAATTATTTAAATGAGTTACACATCATTATTATACCCATCCAAATAATAATATATTGAATAACAATTACACCACGACGTGGAGACGGTAAGCCGTACGTACGCACGTATGGTGACATGTTATTCAAAGGGTGGATAGAATACTGAATATGGTTGTACCATATTTATAATAACATCACAGTATATGTGAGATACTGGATTTATTATTTTAGAATGGTAAGAACAAATAAAGAAGAAGTGGAAGAAGAAAGGAACTTTAAAAGGGGTGGTGAAAACATTACCTCTTCTTCGGGTTCTTCCTTTTGATTTGATCAAAAGGGCTCCTTAGGTTGGATTTATGATCAAACTAAGGCCTCTAGGTTGTAGTGATGGATGTTGGGAGAGTATTTGGGCAGAGTATGGCTGAACCAAAAGGCTTTGAAGATGTGAAGAAATGAGAAGGAGGAGTGCCCTTTTATAAGAGGGGTGAGAGGCACCTTTGGAAAAGATAGAAATATTAATTTATAATAAATTCATATTCGGTTTCTAATGGCTCCAAAGTTGACTATTCAAAGGTTAAGGTGGGGATGAGTCGAAAACAACTCAACCAATATAATTTATACAAGTTTGTGTACTTATATTAACCTTATCTTTAAGTATTAACTTTAAGTTAATTAGTTTCACTTTTACAATGTCTCTTTGTATTTTTATATAATATGGTTAATAAACTTTCTACATACATCCAAGCGACCCCCAAGTGGTCCATTAATGATGAACCTATCATGATATAAGTCTCTTGGCCGAACCTTAGATTTTTAGGAATTTAATATCAATTAATAATATAATATTTGTTTTAAGAACTCTTTTATGTCAATTTTGACACTATTCAATAGTTGATTTTTTTGAAACTCATAACAGATTGATTACTTCGAAAAAAGTCAATTAAATCAATCCTAATATATCATATTATCCTATAAAATTAGTTTAATTCATTAAAAGTTTCATATTATATTTATTTGGGTATTTATAATATCAATTATTTTAATTTTTCACTATTATAGTAATTACTGCATCATCATTGTGTCATAAATAAAATAAATTATTTAATGTCTAAAAATTATAAATAAAATATCATTATGTAGGAAATCGTTTTATCTTTCTAATGAATATTTATAATCTAAAATCCAACATATATAACCCTATGTAACAATTGTTTTTCTAAAATATATATGCTTGTGTCATTTTTGTATTCATTTTATCTTAATTAAAATAAAGTGTCATTATCACTTACAAGTGGATCCATGGGGTCCCAAAATCGACCCAAAGTTTCCCCTGGTCGACCATGTATCAACCAATAGGGTTAAGACACGTTTTAGGGTAATTTAGTATTATTATAATATTATTGTTTAACACTTATTTACCGGATTTACCCTTAACCATGGTAAATAAAATATTTACCGCAGTAATTATTCAAAATGTCTAAAAATAAAAGTTACCTATTTACACAATTTGAACATCCTGATTCCAAATATGGAATCCATTTTCCTAAATTCAAAACACAGAAGTGACAGAAATTAATTTAAAATTAATTCCCGCTGTCAAAACAAAAAGCGTGTTTTTAAGAGATAATAACTATCAAAAGATTGACACTTGTTTATGTTCGGTTTAATTGTAAAATTATGTCCAATGACCAAAATGATATTAAATGGTAAAAATATATTCTAAATATACTTTAAAACCACATAAATTCATAATTTATCACTATTAATTATTTTGATTAAAAAAGTTGTTTTTAATTAAACTTTAGTAATTTTCACTATTCATCAAAATATGAAAGTTATCCAAAATGTACCAAAATTTCACCTTAGGATAAATTCGATATTACGAATCCAAAAATGAAGTCCATTATAAAATATAAAATATATATAATTTCAAAAAGTAGGTATTACTATTCATAACGGCTAGTTTGATTGGTTGTGGTGTGTTTGAACTCGAAGTTGCGTACAACACACGCTACTGTATTATTCGAAGGAAAGCGTACCGTGGAAGCTTGGGATGTTTCATTTTAAATTTTTTTGATGTCCCCATTTAGTCAAAAAGTTTAAAATATTGTATTTAAAAATGTTTCACTGTTAAAAGTTGATAAAAGTGCAATACTGAAAATGAATCTGTTCTTGTATTATGTCTAAGAAACTCATAATATGGATTCTAAAATTATAAGGATTATATAAAGTTTAAAATTTAATTAATACTATTCATAACCACTTTTTAACGGCTTGTTTGGTAAGTCATGGTGTTATTGAACTCGGTGTTGCGTGTAGTGCAAGTTATTTTATTATTTTAAAGAAATAACACACTATGAAATCTTGGGGTGTTACAGTGAGTAATTATTTTTAAATAATGACAACATTTTATTTTATTTTTATGCTTAATTTAATATTTCATTATTAAAAAAATTGATTTATAAGAGGTATAAGAAGAAATAATTTGAAAGGGGTCAGGTGGGATGATTACCTCTTTTATAGTTAACCTCTTTTAGATCTCTTCTTAATGACATTGGAAAAGTACATAAATATGTCCAAAACAACTTCATTGTTTATATGGATGTTTAAAAAAGAAATTTTAAGGGTTTTTTGAGTTATATGAAAGAATGTGGTGTAAAGAAGAGAAAGGAGGGGTGTATTTTTATATGTGGGGAAGGGAAAACACTTAAAATTTCATAAAATGTTAAAATATAATATTTTCATATTCATGATAAATGTTTCCAAATTGAAATAGATTAAAAGACAGTATATAAATATATTAAAATATTGTAATAAAAAAATATCGTAATAAAATAATATTTAAAAATGTTTAATTGGAAAACATACCCTTATCTCTCATAAACCCCTTGGTAAACTGTTTTTAATGTTAGCCATGGTGACAAATTTTTAGTTCATTTTTATTTGTTATGAAAACAATTATAGTGGCCACATTAAAATTTTTGGAAATTTGGATTCCAAATATGGAATCTATTTTCTCAAAATAAATTTGGAGAATTTTAAAAATATAACATTAAATTAAACCCACATAACATGATGAAAATTAGTTTTCTAGAATGAATGTTTTTAAGTATAAGATGTTTTTATACCAAAATACAACATTAAATTTACTATAATGACCTTAATTGGATTGTTATTTATTATATATAATAATATTAATATTAAACCCATTTTAAAGTGAAATGTACCTTTGCAAAAAAATTAAATGAAATTATTGTTTTCAAAAAAAGGATGTAATTTTAACAATTAATTAAAAAATCAATCATTTTGAAAATTAATTACATTTTTCAACTAAGTGTTATAAATTTTTCTGAAATTAATTCTAAAATGTCAACTCAAAGATAATTTTTACATGATAATTCCTAAAATTAAGTTCATTTTTTCAAATATGTTTTCTATATTTTTCTAAAATCAATTATACTATTTTCTCATAAAAATTATTAAAAACCATTTTTAGGAAAAATTTATTTTAAATCATATAATGACTTTAATAAAAGTCAATTATTTATTTATCAATATAATTTCTTTATATAAATCCTTTATAGATATTATTTTCAAAATAAAATTAGTCATATTCACTCTACTATGTAAACTGGTAGTTTATAATGGTATATTATATCATAGTTCATTTAGGCTCGAGGTTGCGTATATCACAATATATTAATGAAACTAAATTTATTTAAAGAGATATATATCCTAAAATATCAATATGTTATAATAAAATAATAATATTAATGTCGCATTATATTTTTTATACTATTTTAATTATGTTATGATGAATACAATACATTTAGAGTAAGTATAAGATGAATGAAACATGAAAAATATCAGTAGGAACATATACTTCTTATTCAGACAACCTCCTTAGGATTATATGTAATGCATTCACTGAATGGAATTCTGATAAAACCAAGACCTATAGAACATTAGTATGGATTTTATTATTTTATTTGGTTAGGGAATTTCTGATCTAATAGGATATTGATTTGTCGAGAGGATAAGAGAGGTGGTGTCCTTTTTTAAGTGTGGGAGAGGACACACTTGGAATTCTTCATAAGATTATAATATATGAATGCCTTCCTTAATAAATATGGATCTAAAATGACTAATATTAGATGGTGAGTTTATATATGATTTATATGTGATCAAGAAATATGACTTATACAATGTTTAGTTTATTTTAATCCTTATCGATTTAGTTTATCCCAACATTGACTACTTTTCACCTTGAATATAGTAAGAATTTTTTACTTCATTTTATTTTCATAATGGCCAAAAATTAGTTGAACATATTATATAATATTAATTATTCTGATTCTAAATATAAAATATATTTTTTTAAATAAAATATCTATAATTGGAAGAAAATAAGTTTAACATAAGTGTGCAATAAACAATAAAATAATATTTTAAAAAAAAATCATTTTATGCATAAAAATGAATTTACATTCATTATATTCCATTTAAAAATTATTATATTTACTTTAAAATATTTTATTAAATATATTTTATACACATTTAATTTAAAAAATCATCTACAAAGATTAATTTAATATATTAATACAATAACACATTATAGAAATTAAGTTCATTTTTTCATAAAACAACATGTCTTGTTTCCTTATAATAATTTTATTTTAATTTATAACTAAATAAAAACCAATGAACTTATTTTATAATTATTTATGTAATTCTATTTTATATTATATTTAATCCACTTCATAACCACGAATCCACTAGGATGGTAATAATGACCACATTTAATAATAATAATTGAATAGTATATTGTTGTTTATTTTAACTCGGTGTTACATGTAAAGAAAACCATCAATAGGAAAAGATTATTTACCTATAATTATTTCATAAAATCTCAAGGTGTTATATTCTTCCCCATAAAAATATTTCATCCTCAAAATTATTTCACTTTGATATGAACAACGGAGGATGCTTGTATCTCATCACATTCTCAGGTTCCCACTTAACTTTATAGAAATTATTTTTTTGTAACAAAACTTTGGCCTTGAGAAATATCTTGATCCATAAAACCATATATCTAGAATAATTAATCAGAAATGATTGTTACTCATAATAAAGATCATTCTCTAGTGGTCAGCCCTTTTTCCCTATTACATGTGAAGGATTGGGTATATATATCCTCAAGGGAGATACATAGACACATCGTGAACATGAGAGAGATTTTGTGAAATCACTATGTGATCAGAATATGTCCTGATATGATAAAAGTTTTTTAGGTGACTAATATATTATTGGATAAAAATTACCAAATTTTAAAATATCATAACCTTCTTTTAACTAGACATTCACAAGAATACATTGTCACCAACTTAATACTCTCGATCTCACCGATAAATATCATAATATCTTCTCTATCGACTCTGAGTTGACCTGATGTGATGACGAATGGATCTAACCTTTTTTTACTATTTTCTCATCAATATTAGGTACCAATAACTTTCATTTTATAATTTCATCCTAACATGTTAGAGTTCCTCTCTTCTTGTCATATAGGGCTTCATAAGGATCCATCTAAATGCCCGAGTGAGATCTATTATTTTAAGAAAATTTCACCAAAGGAAGGTGTTGATCCAAATCACATTTTAAAGACATAGAATTTGATATCAAAAAATCCAATGTGTTTTGAATATTCCTCATAGATTAATCATCTATATATGAATGATATACAATACTAATTTTCAATTATGTATTCCATTACAACTAATGAGTTCTCTAGAACATTGATGTAAACCTATGATTATGATCATATATAATAGAATATTGAAATCTATATGATCTTAAAAATTCCTTGATGTATATCTTAAACAAATGATCAAGGGATAAATATTATCTTATTATAATAAAATGTGTTTACTTCATAAAGTGATAGAATATAACGCAAATAGCATTAGGAAACTTAGATTTTTTGTTGATTAGGATGATTAAATCAGTTACAATGATTTACAATTTCCATTATGATATGTGTTATGGTTGTAATATTCCATTATGCTTTTATCTCCAATTTGTAAATCACTTACATACTATACTTTAAAATGCATACTCTAAAATATCTCTTTTCATGTTATCCCACCAGAAATACTCTTCAAGATCTGCATATATCTTCATTCTTCAATGATGAATACATATTTATGAACTATTAGCATCATCCAATAGTTCCTTCTTCAATTATACTTTTTATGGGACACATACTCTATTTCTAGACCATAAAATTCAATCAAAATTGTAATAGGAAAATTTATCACCTTATTATGTAGTTCAACATCCTCCATTTGTTCGTGTTCTATCTTCACATGGATAGATTGTTGAACATTTATCTTAAATGATATGTCATATCCCTTTTCCTAATTATTTCATACTCTATATTCTGAACATCAAAAAATATTTGATATCTTTCAATCCTTATCATGGATAAACAAGCATAGTCCTTATGACATAGAACATTAACCATGTTGTTTTCCTTCATAGGGTGGTTGTTTATTGAACAATTATAATCATTAATAAATTTCAACTATTTCCTTGGGAACATATTAATCTATTTCTATGTGAATATACAAATCAAGATTTTATAATAAATATATTTATCACATTTTCACCATAATGATAACAACACTATATTTTTAGTGAAAAACCACCACATCCAAAATAAAATCACGAGACAAGAAAATTTTCTAAAGAGTTTTCATTTTTTATGTGCCTAAATATTTCAACATGCCTTTATATATGATAATTCATAACAATCCCTTCATCTATGTATCACTATAGATTATATACTATTCTACACAATAGGGTTGTTTTAGAATGGGTGAAAACTAACCATCTTTTTTGTTCATTTAAATTTTCCTCATGTCCATATGTCTATAGGAACATGGCTACCTTCCATATCAACATGGTTAGTAGATCAAATAGCCATGATAAATCACTTATAAAGTTTCGAGAATGTCCATACAACCAATGAAAACTACCGATCTCAATATCCATAATTATTCCAGCTCATTGGTCAATAACGACTATTATTGAAGGATCTATATATATACCCTATCATGAGATTATATGAAACAATAATTAATATTTTCATAGATATATTTTCTAATTTCTTAATTTGGAATACAACTTCCCCTTCATCAATGTCTTCAACACAATCTTCAAAATAACACCATGATCTTCCTTTTTGCTTGAATATATAACAATATAATCTTTTAATACTATAAAAAATGGTCATTGCAATATCTAAAGACTCTATTAATTTGATCCATAATAATTTTGGGGTAATTGTTAAGTCAAAATTGAATTACATTAAATTAATAAACATTCATCATATAGAATGTTTTTTCAGTGTAATCTCCTTCATGACCCTTAATTAATGATATCTAGAATAAAGGATTATATATTAAAGTATTAATATCAATGAATTTGATGAAAAAAGTCATCAATATTTGTTAAAGGGTCCTTTTTCATTATAAATATATTATTATGTTATTCATAATCAATGCAAAGATGCATTGACACATATTTATTTCTTAACAAAATATACTGTTGCACCCCCACGACGACCCACTCAGGTGTATGAATCCTTTATAAAGATTATTCTAGAAGTTATTAAAAAATTACTATAAATAAATTGATTCTATTATATAGGGAGTCGTTAAAATAGTTTCCACCCATGGTATGAGTTATATTGAAAACTCAATATCAAAATTTGGAGGAAAATAAGACATTTCTATAATAAATACATTAAAATATTCTAGAAAATAAGAATCTGTTCAATATTGAGTTCACCTCCATCCATTTTAGATGAATATAACTCACAAATAGGTAGTTATATCCATAAAATAGAAGTAATTCCCAATGGATGATCATGTTAATCTTCACACTGATAGACAATCACATGTTGATTCGGAATAACAAATTTGACATCACTTCCTCAAAATAGATATTAGCCTTATATAAAGAAAGTAAATATATTATTAATATAATATCAAATTAAATTAGGGAGAGAATATAATGATTTTTAGAAATCAAATTCTCACAAAATTCTATTTTAGAGGAGAAATAAACATTATATTTGATCATCATTCCTTGGGATATTTTACTACCAAATCAATATCTAATCATTGAGGCAGTGTTGTGACACTACTATATAATTATTCATATTTAAAATAGTTGGTAGATAAAGAATAAAATATTATCATTGAATTTATATATTGGATGATAAGTTTACCTTTCCCCATGTCATTCCCCTAACCCACATCTGGTGTGATAGAAAATGCTTTCACTTTATCCTTTCTTTTAGTGGGTCATACAATAATGGAAGAATTTCCTAGTTCCTTTTAGAAAATTTCATAAGTGAATTCCCAAAAATTTTTATCATGTAGATGGTTATAATTTCTTTCATCCAAGGGATTTACCATTCATGTTTGAATAAATATATATTTTATTTATTATTGTAACTAAAACCAATAGAATAATTAGAGTTTCCACTCTGTATTTATACATTAAAGGAACATTGAATGTGTTATTCATAGTTACCAAAGACTTTTATGGATAACACCATTTGATGACTTCATTTTATACTAATAAATAATCTACAAATTTTTCCTTCTTGTTTGATTATAAATCCATAATAACACTATGAAACTATTTTAAAGGTCTTCATACTAGGTACCAATGGATTCATCATCCTTCTATTTTATCTCTTTAATATCCATTTCTATCCTAGTATGAATCGTTTGATGAATGTACTTTTAGAGAATGTCCCTCTTAAAATCCTTCTATTTCATGGATATTATTTTCCCTATATCCGTATGTTCCTGATATGATTTCACCATTGATCATTTTCACCTTCAAAGTGATATATTTCTAAGAACACTTTCTCACTGTATGAGCACTGAAGAATGGAAAACATTTTTTCTATCACATTGATCAAATTCTCAATAGCTAGTGGATCATAATGACAAAAAGTATAGGGTGGAGAGTTTCACATAAAAGTGATAATGTCATTATTATCCATCCTTGGTTCATTTTTAATCTTAACATCGATTGTGTCATTTTTCAAAGATTAAGATATTTATGTTATCGCAGATAAAATATAATGCATCTTAGTTCCAAATCATTTTTGTTTTCCATGAGTACAATCATTTAATTTTCTTTCACATTCATTTTTATACCGAATAAATCTAGTTCTAACAATTGAATAAAATTTAAAATAACTAACTTATGTTTTGATCTAAAAAAATATAGTAAACAATAATAAGAAAATCATTTATTATATGTATAAATTTATTTCATGTTCTTATCAAACTATGATACATTAGGTTCATCCTATATAAAATTTTTTTCCATAGGATTCGTTAGGCTATATTAATATACATACCATATCATAATCTCCAAAAATAACATAAACCATTTTTTGATACTAACAAATCCATCCCAATCATAACATACATATATATTGCATCATTATATATGAATATTGAATAAATATAATAATTTTACACACTCAATGACCATAAAGGAATAGTGTACTTGGATACTAGATAAATAATAAAATTATATATCCAAATATATTCATAATATCCCACAAATATTTTTATATCTGTACACATAATGATATATCATACTTAGAACCTTATATGAAATATTGTAGAAGAAAAATTTAAGGGTGGTCAAATGATCAGTAAGGGTAAACATGGGAGATATAACTTGTATGAGCATAATATAATCATAAGTGTATGATTGTATAATCAAATTCATGTTCTCAAAATAAAACATTCAAACCTAGAAAGTCTTAGTCATAAACATCAAAATCCACACATATCTATATGTATGATTAAAAAGGGTGTCTAAGATGTAATCTTCATTCAAAATTATTAACATATGCATGTGGAATTTTAATCATAATAAATTAAAATCGTCAGAATGTATTTATTATCATTCATATACATCAAAAATATTGGGATCATAACTAGAAGAAACCATACTCCAGCATCAAAATTTGAACATAGCTATTTGTAAGCACATCTATGCTTAATATTGTGATCATATCTATAAAGAAATCATAATCACACATCATAATGTGAACATAACTATTAACAATAATGTATATTCTTATATTCATCATCACATGAGAAATATATATCACATTACTTAATGCATTGGATGGCTATAAATACCTAACTGTTATATAATCATAATACATTTATATGTATACCACAAGGTTATGAAAAATTTTATCATTTCCTTATAGAATAACCAATAGAAAAGAGAAATGGTGTTATCAATATTTCATAATCAAATTAAATACCTATCCATAGAAATAATTAGGATTCTATAATAGGATCATGTCCCCATAGAAACCTATGTATCATCAAATTAATTTGTAATATATGAAAATTCCTTCAACACATCAATGGAATTTTTTTGATCCATATATCATTTTAATTTTATAATAACATATTTAAAATATAAATATTTCTATGAAATCTAGGAAAAACATTTCATTTATAATAATCATGAGATATTTTCATGGATTCACTAAATAAATGAGTATTTATGATGGAAGGTAAGGTCATTTGTGCGTTATACATCAAAGAAAGTTTCATTCATAATTTTCATAAAAATAAAATTGTTTAGAAAAATTACAGATTATTCCTTTTAAAATATATCTTGAAAGTAAAATATGGTTAAAATGGACCTTAATTAGTTATTTTATAAAAATAAAATAATTTTTATTATATTTTAAATAATATATGGACATGTAAGGAAAAGATTCCAGATCAAATTGGAAATAAGGTTGGTATTTCCTAAAAATATTTTTGAGGCCATTTTAAATAGAAAACAGATTAAAATTAAAGTAAAACATGAAAACCACTGAAATAAAAAATGATAATAAAATATTCGAGGTTTAAAATATCTTGACCATATAATTTCCCTCAATGTAAATTGAAAATAAACAACCTCAGAAAGAAATAACATTGTATCTTAATTTACAAACCAAAAGTCTCATATTGATTCATATAAATTCCTAACTATTGTAAAATAAATATTTATTTATTATACATCTATTATGGAACCATTTTTCGATATAACATACTTTTTTCCCTTCATTTATAATTTCAAACTGTCATTTTTTAATAGTTCTTCATTAAAATGGACATTCAGGTGAAAAATGGTTTTTTTCCATGAATTTTTCATTTCAATGGTTTTGGTAATTGAACCTTCATATAGGTTTTATCACATAAAAAATATTCATATTGACAAAATTATAATATTTATTCATTATATACACTTTTATAATGTAACGAACAAAACTGTTATAAATGAAATTCCCCTTTTTGGTTTATTTAAATGTCCCACCATATAATATGGTTATAGAAAACACATAAAATTATTTTATTTTATTATATCCAATTAGATTTAAAATACTGTTATGTTTCACTATGATTGATAGTATAGCTGTAGAACAGTGATAACGTGATTAGTATAAATATAGGGTTTTTTCAAATCCTATTGACACATACAAAGGAATTGATGGCCCCAACCAGTATGATCATACCCTATGAAGCACAATTATCAGCGATTATGAGGGAGATAGAATTTGTCAGATTTTCCCTTGACTAAGAACAAGTTGAGATCCAACAACATAAGGATGATCAAAATCATTTACGAGATAATTTCAAGCTCATTGAAATCATGACCCAAACCTTATTAGCCGAACTACCCCATGAAAGCCCCTCCATCTCACAACTTACTCTTAGGGTGTTTTCTAGTGTATTAAATGGATATGTATCAAGACCCTAGAAATATGAATATGTATTTTTTTATAGAATAGTGAATATATTTTCATCCTATTATTATTGTTTTATAAATAATTTTTTTTTTGATATAATAAATCAAAAAAAAGTTAATATTAAAATTAAAATAATTAATTTATGAATTAATTTATTTTTTTGAAATATATAATATTTTAAATAATTTATATCAAATATAAATGATCATTTGATGAAGTCAAATATAATTTTTATAAGTGTTTCAAAACTGTTATTTTCATAAACCCATCATTTCTTAATAAATGTTTATTTTATTTTAAAAGTTGAAATTAACATATTTATAAAATTATTTAAAAAAAATAATATTATTCTTGGAATTATAATTTCAAAATTATCCAACAGTGAATTTTTCATAATTTACTAAGATAGTCGAATTTTTAGTTAAAAATAAAATACTTAATAAATATAATTTGTTAATTATGACAACATAATAAACCAAAAGTGATGTAATAATTATTGTAAATGGGATGAAAAACAAAATATATGTTTTTAGATTAAAATAGTTTTATTTTATGCTTTTTTTAATTTTTTAAATCCATTATGAATCCTCCAAAACTCATAATATATTTTAAGGTTTTATAATCCTTTATTTAAGAGTGTGACTGAACTCTATATAAATAAAGGAATTATTTTATTAATTTCATCACTTTAAATTATAAATTAATTATAACCACCGATTTTGGAAAAACCATGGGCAATAACCATGGGATAGTTTACATTTTTGGATATTTTATTATCTAGAGTCTAAAACCTAAATAATAAAGAAATCCCCATATTTTCCTATATAAACCCTAAAAAAATCTCATTTATCTCCACTAAAAATACTTAGTGAATGACCATAGTCTTACCTCTACTATATAGAGTCCTCCCAAGGTTACCCCAAGCTCCCAAGAAGACCATCCCATTATTTTTGTTTCAAACACTCATGTAAGGGACCTTCTTCTCCTCCTTTCAAATTAATGTACCTTCTTGGATATTAGTTCTTTTAATTTCTATTGGTTATATATTGATTAATTTATAATCATTAAATTATTCTCTAATTTATGTTATTTGAATAATTTATCATTTATCCTCCGTCATTTGGACCCTTACCTAATCCGTTACTATGCTGAAATTCTGTAAGGGATCCTCATATTCTATTATTTATTTCAGTTTCTTTATGAACTTATGAATTCTATTTCCATTTAATAATGTTGGGAAATGTATTTATATGTCCCTATTACTTACCAATTTATGTAAAAGTTATTTGAGGGTCATTTCATACCCATTAAACATTTTTTTTTAATTTTTAAGTAATGTCGTTATACAGCTGAATTCTCATTGCAATTTTCCATTCCAAAACAATTGTATAGTGAATACCATACCCATTTTTCTATCAATTTTATTCACATTTATAAGAATATAGTTATTTTTGGGACTTATATGTATTTATTTAACATTCCCTTATTGGATAATAAATTATGATGATCAATGGAACTATGTTGTATGGTCTATGTGGCACAGTTAAGCATGATAATGAAATGAATATAATGGGTGTACCTAGATAGAACTCCAATGAATTGGGTAATGTAAAGTATCATGATAAATTATATTGGTATTGGGAGTGAAGCTTATTCCTCTAAGAGTATTTATCCATCATGAAGTCTTTGCAGGTTTAGCCTTGACCTATTTTTATGATTTAGTGGTTTAAGTTGTTGTAACATTTCCCATGTTATGATTATCATGCTATATCATGTCTTATTATTCATTTTCCTTTTATTCCTCAATTATATACCCATTTTATAACTTTTATCATATATTCCATATTAATTCCCTTGTTGGGATTTATAGCTGACCACTTTGTAATGCATGTCCCTAGTTTATCCCATGCAATTTTAAGTTTTAAGGAGAATTTTGAGAATGATAATGATGTTTTAAATAATGATATTGTATTCCCTATGTTATGTTGTTATATAATGTAAATAATTCTTGATCATCCAAGTTTTATTATGTGTAGTTTTATGTAATAAATCAAGATTTAATGTGTAACAAAGAGAGAAGAGTTTTTATAGTTGGTATCAGAGGAAAAATTTAATTATTTTTGGGATTAGGATTATATGACTCTAGAAAAAGACTTAAGTATAAGAATTATTATAAGAAAACATCCCTAAATTTTGGTTATTATAGGTTAAGTGTTTTATCAATAAAATACATCCCTATAAATATACTAAAAATGGATGTAGTTCTGGAACAAATGTACCTAGGAATAAGAACTTTGATATGGTGTTATAAGCCAAACTCATGGTAGCCTATTATACAAAAACATGACTTAATTCACACCATGTTTGATACTACCAGGGTATATTCTTTTTTTAAATTCATAATCTATTTATAAACCATTATTAATGGAATAAAAAATCACCTTAAGAATATATGTTAGTAAATAGATCATGGATACCATAGATTGATTCTTAGAGGTTTGTATGTCAAGGAAATAAATGTAATTTATATATTATACCTTTAATGTCATTATATTACCCTTTACATGTTTAATATATTCAAAATAATCATCTCTAATTTTTCATTTATTCTTGAAGATGGTTGGAAATAGGAGGAATCGGGTAAATAATCTATGTGATAGATAATGTGATGTCTGAACCAATGAGATGCCCAACCTGATGTGTAAAAGAATCAAACACTTTATGGAGTTTAAACCTTAGTAGACATAGATTATGAATATAAACCTGGATCAAGAGGAGGACCAAAACCCCTTAAGAGAGAACAAACCACAATCTATATCTTTATGCAATAAAGGCCTTATACTTTCAATGGATCATATGATCCCTTGATTATTGAACAATGGATCTACTCCATTGAGAAGATATTCCCTATACTTCAATGTTCTATAGAGGATATGTATTTATTGTATGTTTATTATATGGGGGTAGAATCTGATCTATTATGGTCCTTGATTAAGAATAGGAAACCTAAGGAAGATATTGAAGTAATGGAGTGAAAGGAATTCCTAAAAAAACCGATAAATATTTTCCTCACACCCTCAGATATAAAATGGAACGAAATTTCCTTTCCCTCATGAAAAAATGATGAATATAGCAGGGTATAAAAGAAAATATTCAAAATAGTTGAATAATATTCCTCTCTATTTTTTATTACCCCTAAATTTAATTTTAGCTGCTTATTTTGTGGGATAAAACCTAGTATACAAAAATCACTAATGATTTATTACTTTGGTAGCTATAAAGAAATTTTTTGATGTGCCCTAAAATTTTAAATGGAAATCTACAAATCTCAAGGGTATCATAGTAATAAGAAGTGTAATGTGAAATTTAATTCTATAAGTATAATGGATAAATCAAATATTTCCATGAAATTTCAACATCCCACTTGTCAATGGTGTGGGAAGAAGCACCCAAAAATTTTATAAGGGGAACAAAAAAATGCTTTAGGTGTAGGAAGGAAGGACACCTAGCTAGAAATTATTGATAGGAGAAACTTGGTAATGTAACAAAGAAAAATAATTCTCTATTAAACCATCAAATAGTTGTTCATTTCTTCAAATTCAAGTAACCATGGCTCTTTGGAAACCAATTCCCTTATCCAAATTTTTTCAGAGAAAACCAACAACCATCAAGGCAATAAGAGTGGTCATTATCATCACAACCACTGAGGTCGATCCCAAAAATTAATTAGTGAAAGGTACAATAGTTGTCCTTTCAAGAATATATAAATTACTTTTTGATTCTGGTTCTATGCATTATATAATATCAAGAATGTTTAGTATAAATATTCAAAAAATGCCAAAAATCATGGAAGTAGATATATCGGTGAAAATGGAAATGGGAAAATTATTGAATCCTAAGTATATAAATCCCCCTATCAAAGATAGTGGATTAAAATTCCCAAAAAACCTTTTCGGACTACCTTTGGTGGAATTTGATGTAATAATTGGAATTAATCGTCTTTCCCTAGATAGATCCAACATAAATTGCCACAATAAGGAAATCACTATCTGTATTATTAATTGACCCCTGATTCTGTACATGTGTAAGGATGAGGATGAATCTTCTTTAGTACCATCATCTCAAGCATGTATATTATTATCATATGAACAAGTGTGTCTAGATTAAATGATTTATTCTAAGGAAAGAACCATCTTAAAATACATACCTACTATGATGGAATATGTTGTTGTGTTTCCCGAGAAATTGTTTGGTCTTCCTCCTGGATGATAGGTTGAATTTTCAATCAAGCTTATAGTTGGGGCATTTACATTATACAACGCTCCATATATAATGGATGTTTTAAAACTTCTAGGCTAGAATATACAACTATAGGAGAATCAAGATTAAGTGTTCACAAGAACAAGTTCCTCACCATGCGGTACACTAGCCATTTTCACCAAAAATAAGGGCAAGCCAATGTGCCTTTTCATTGATTATTAGGGGCCCAAAAAGATCATGAGAAAAAAATTATCCTTTGACTCTGATTGATGAATGATTTGACTAGCTATGTGGAGAACAATACTTCACCAAGTTAGATCTTTGTTTAGGATATTATCATGTAAAGGTGAACAAGGAAGATATCCCCAAACCACTTTTCATGGATGGTATGGGCACTATGAGTTCATAGTGATTCCATTCAGACTCACTAATGCTCCATAAATCTTCATCTACTTTATGAATAGTGTCTTTAGATATTACCTATAAAAATTTGTGGTAGTATTTATAAAAGATATTATAATATAACCCTAATGAAATTGGGAGTATGAGGAGAATCTTAGCACTGTGATAAATACCTTATGAAAGGAGAATCATTACTTAATGTAGAACAAATCGGATTATTGGTTGGAGGAAGTATATTTATTATTTCATATCATCAAAAGAAATGGGATATATATGGACCCTTCAAATAAGGAATCAATTGGAGGATGGTCTAGGCTAACATTTTTGATAGATATCTATAGTTTCCTTAGGTTAACAAGGTATTATCACCAATTTTTGTGAAATTTATCATAATTTTCAGACCCTATTACCAAGTTTACATGGAATGGAGTCATTTTTTATTGGAAAGGTTAATATAAAGAGATATTCATGGAGTTTAAAATGAGGCTCATCAGAGTGTATGTGCTCACACTACCCACAAGTGGAGAACACTTTGTAGTATTCAACGATGATTTAAAGAAGGTGTTAGGATATTTGTTAATGCATAATGACAAATTCATAGCCCATGCTTCAAGGAAATTGATCTTTTATAAGAAAAACTACCCCACACATGATATAGAGTTGGAATATGTGATATTTACATTGAAAATATTTTTGACCAATCTCTATGGGGATAAGCATGACATATATATGGATAAAAAAATCCTCTAGTATATATTCCCATAAAAGCAGTTGAATATGTGTGAATGAATATGGTTAGAGATGACCAAGACTATGATGGATCAATCCTCTACCATTCCAATAAAGAGAATAAAGTTGAAGATGCTCTAGGTATAAAGTATATGACATCTTTATCAATGATGACAATTGAGAAGGATTCAATCTTCTTAACCTGCAAAGGAAGGACATTGGAATCCTAAAGGAAGGAACATAACCAATCCTTTCACAAATTATTGCTCCACTATATATTTTTTAAGGGTTAAAGGATGCTCAAAGAAATGATGTGGAAATTTAAAAGATGGTGGAATCCATGAGAAAGGGGAATTAATCAAATTTTAAAATTGATAACGAATTAATTGTGATGTTTGGGTCAAGGATATGTGTTCCATCAAATAAAAAGTTAAGGAAGGAACTATTAGATGATTCACATAGTTCAAGCTTCTCTATTTACCCAGTAATCACAAAGATGTATCAAGATCTCTTTTACCACTATTGGTGGGAAAATATAAATAAGCAGATAGCTAAATATACATCAAAGTTCCTGGTATGGAAGCAAGTGAAGGCAGAATGGTAGAATTCTAAGGGAATGATGAAACCATTACACATACCAATAAGAAAATGGGAGAATATCACCTTGTACTTGGTCAATGAACTTCTGAATACATCCATGGGAAATAATTCTATATGTGTTTTTATGGATTGTCTTACAAAGATAGATTAGTTTATTGCAAATGAAAAGAAATTATCATTGATCAACATTCATGGATATACATCAGATAAGTAGTAATGTTTCATGGAGTACCAGAATCGATTGTATCTAATAGAGATCCATGATTCCCCTCCATGTTCTAGAAAAGTCACCAACAACATCTAAACAGAGAGATGAACTTCAGTTAGACCTATCATCTTCAAAATGATGGCCAATCTAAGCGTATTATTCAGACATTGGAAGACATTTTGTCATCATATTATATGAACATGAAAGGAAGATGGGACTAAAACATCCTCTCATTGAGTTCTCATACAAAAACAATTTTCACTCAAGAATTGAAATGGATCCTTATAAATACCCTTATCGGAAAAGGTGCATAACACCATCATGTTGGAAAAAAGTTGGGGAATAAAAACTGTTATGTCCTAAAATGGTCGAGGAAATGGTGAAAGGTTTAATAATATTAAGAATCTCATCAAGGATGCTCAGGGTAAAAAGATGTGTTATGTTGACAATCATAGATGATTCCTAGTGTTTGATATTTTATATATGGTATTACTTTGAATATGTCTAGGGAATAATTTGATAATATTTTGGAAGAAATTAAAGTTTATTATAAGATACATTGGCCCCTTTTGAGATCCTTGATTGCATCAGAGGAGTGTCCTATCGACTAGAAGTCCCACCAAACCTATTTCAAGTAAATTATATATTCTATGTATCCCTCTTGAGGAATTAAATAATATACCACTAATATGTACTCAATCCGGATGTGTAACCATTGGATAATGACCTTCCATATGAGGAGCAGCCGGTGAAGATCTTAGATCGTAGCAAAAATGTTCTACGATATAAGACAATGCACCTTATCAAAGTGTTATGGAGAAACTAAAATCCTGAAGAAGCAACGTGGGATATGTAGGTGGTGTTGAATCAAAGTTACCCTCATATATTTTTTTGTGGGAAATGAAAATTTTGATATTGAAATTTCATAAGGGGGGAATTTAGTAATGACCTGAACTGTTATAAATAAAATTCCACTTTTTGATTTATTTAAATGTCTCATCATGTAATATGGTTATAGAAAAAAGATGCACTTATTTTTTTTATTATATCCTATTTTATTTAAAATACCATTATTTATCATTATCATTTATAATATATCTATTGAATAATAATAATTTGATTAGTATAAATATAGGGTTTTTGAAAATTTGATTGACACAGACAAGGTAAATGATGACCTTAACGAGTAGGATCATACCTTATAAAGAACATTTATCTTAGATTTTGAAGGAGATATAATTTTTGGTCATTTACCTTAACCAATCCAAATCCAAAATCTAATAATGTAAGCATGAGTGAAACTGTTTATGGGAGAATTTCATGCTTGTCGAGATCACAGATCAAACTATCTTCGCAGAACCGGCCCATGAAAGTACCACAATTATGCACCTTACTCTTAGGGAGTATTCTAGTGTATTAAAAGGATATGTATCAAGACCTCGTCATTATTAACATGTCCATGTTTTTAATAGAATAATTTATATATTTCCATCCTATTATTATTACTTTGTAAATGATTTTTATTTTGATACAATAGATCATAAATTGTATTTTTAGTTAACATTCAAATTCAATTAAGGAATATATGAATTAAAAGTGAAAATTAAATTATTTAGAAAATTATTTAGATAAAATGAACACTATTTTTTGAATTACAATGTTGAAATTATATAATAATGATTTTTTCATAATTTTTTGCGGAAGTCTAATTTTTGGTTAAAAATTTAATACCTCCTAAATATAATTTTTGTATTATGACATCATAATGATCCAGCCGTGATGTAATAATTTCTATAAATGATATTGAAGACCAAATATATATTTTTATATTTAGAATAATGTGATTTTATGTTTATTTTATTTATTTTTTAAATCCATTATGAATCCTTGAAAACTCATAATATGTTTTACGGTTTTAAAATCCATTCTTTAAGAGTTTGACTCACCTTCACAAAATAAAGGGAATTATTTCATTAATTTAGTACCTTGGACTTATAATATAATTATAACACCCCATTTTTTAATAAACCATTGGAAAAAACAATAACAACCCAGCCTTATTATATTACATAATCTTGAAATTATTAAAGAAATAACTTGCCTTTACATTGAGGATATTTTCAACTTTATAGATTTAGAGAATTAGGACATAATACATCAATAAAATTACACATTAATGCAGAGTGGATACAAAAAATAGTACTCACTTATTCTAAAATATAAATCTTTTCAAATAAAACATGATTCCTTGAAAAATCTTCAAAACTTTTAACACGACTTCATTCTTTGTTTTCAAATCCTTATAACTAGTGAAAATAATTTAGAATATTGTGATGAGCACAAAAATATCAGTAAGGGTTATAAAGAGAAGGAAGGAGCACATTATTCTATGAATACTTTTAGCGTATGAAATAATTTTCAAAAGTCTTACTTATCACCCATATTTACTTACTTTGTGAAACATGAGATTTACACAAGATCCAAAAAATAACATAAGAACATAAATATAACCATAGAGGTATCTTGGAGAATTAATTATCTAATATTGTAAACCTATTTTCTACCTTATAATTTGTAATAATCATAGCTACCTTATAATTTGTAACACTCACACCTACCTTACAATTTGTAACCCTCATGACTACCTTACAATTTGTGTAACCATTATAGTTACACTTGGAGTAACCATAAAAAAAACATCAAACTTACACATAACCAATGCATTATAAGGAGATATAGGTACCAACCTTCATTATAAACAAATCCCAAGAACCAGAACATAATAATACAACATGAATAATTGCATAAAAACATTGCTTTGTAATTTCATACAACAGAATTTTAAAAGAGGATTTTAAATGAAAAACCCTTTACATAAATCATATAATTGAAGAAAGACTTATTAGAGTGGATGTAATATGTATATACACTATAAATATATATAATACAAAATAATGTAAATATAACACATCACACATAACAATTTTAATACCACATAAATAATGAAGTAGAAGGTTAACCTAAAGAATGGAAATCCAGTTAAGAATTCCCTTACCTCAGGCTTGCCTTACTTAAAACATATTTAAACCACCATTATAATGGTTAAAATAGTGTTATTAATATCTAACAAAATCTTATCCATATTTAAAATACATTATATTTTGATTTCATTTCATCATTTCACCCTTTAATTGTTAGTATTTTGTTCCTTGCACTGTTTTTGGGTGAGTTCTTTACATGATTTCCATGATGGGCTCATGATGGTTGTTCTTTTCAATTGGAAGTGAAAATACAGAATTGGAATAGAGTGTTATTTTAATATTTCCAGAACCTTAAATTATACCATTTATCATTTTGAGTTCTTACATGAGGATGATTCATAAGATAAAACATTATTGATATTTGTTTTGGTCATTTTAGCGATTCTTCGATCATAAAGAAATCATTTTGTTTAATAAATTAATAAAATGTGTATAAAATGATTCTAGAACCATGTATGAGACATAATACATATATAATAACCTGGTTCAACCATAAAAATGGTTTCCTGACCTGTCTGGAAGGAATTAAAGTTAATTGAAGTCGCATCGTCCATGTTGTCCATAATTTGACACATCACAGACAATGTTTTTAATTCCTTGAATAAAATGGGGAGGAGAAGAAGAATGATGATGAATTTTCCATGAAAATGATATCATAAAAAATATACAATATTCTGGATCTTTCATTCCTCATGGACAAGAGGAGGTGAGGAAAGAGGAAGAAAATAAAGGAACTCAAAATAAAAAAAAAATGAGAAATCTCTCACGAAAATTCAGCAGCCTAACGACGTCACTTAAAATTTAATAAAAACGTTTGATGAGATAAATGGGGTATCTCATCACTATTATATAATATGGTTAGTAAGGGGGATATGAAACGAAATATTCCAACATAATCTAAGGCAAATTAAAAATAATAACATAAAATGAAAGAAAGGAAAGAAAACAGAAGGGGATGTTTACCTCTTGATCTTTTCTCCTTGAGATCCTTCTTAAGGCCTTTTGTTTTGGCCTTTTGGTGAGACAAGAAGCTCTAGGACATGGGGAAGATCCTTGGGAGGAGTATTGTGTTGAACTTAGGTAAGGATCAAGGCTTGAGAGGTGTTGGAGGAAGAGGGAAATGAGGGTGGTATTTATAGTGGAGGAGAGGAGGTATTTAACATTATTTTAATCATTATTATAATATTTTTGTTCAAGACTATGAATAATAACAATTCATGTGACCCCAAATAGTAATAATGGCATGCGATTTTGAAACAAGTGGTATTACATCACTTATGATGTCATAAATAGTGTATTTAATTGATAATTTGAATATATGGTGTTTTACTGTATTTCACTATTCATCAAAATTTCAAGAATTTCAAAAAATTCCAAAAATTTACCCCTACCACCTTTTGACATGTAGAATTTAAAAATGAACTCCTTTTTTTAAAAATAATTTTCTAAAAATTTTAATTTAATTTTTAAATAAAAGCATACTTAGTTCAAAAATTAACAATTCTAATTCTATAACTCCATTTATATCACATTGAAAAATTAACCAAGATGTCATTATCTTAAAGACATAAGAAAATAAAATAATAATAAAATTTACTATTCATGATGGTCATATTACTATTCATACAGGTATGTTACTATTCAAAAAAACAAGTTGGTTTTATCAGACTCCAAATAACTTACAGAACACAATTTTAGATGACCGTTTATCTAAATTCAAAACATAAGAGCAGTAAAACTATTTTTATGGTTATAAATATCTAATTAAAACAAAATTTCATGGATATCAATTTATTTTTAGAAAACCTTGGGGGTTACATTATCCCCATGTTCTGGAAATTGCATCCTCATAATTTTATTTACTGATTAAACAAGTGAGGTTGACTTTCCCTCATAGCATTTTCAGACTCCCATGTTTCTTCTTTAACCATGTAGTTTCTCCCCAAAATCATTACTTGGTGGATTAACTTATTTTACAATTCATGTTCCCTTCGATCATGAATCTGAATTGGTTTTTCTTCATAGGAAAGGTTCTCTTCCAGCTGAACTGCTTCTGGGCTCAAGATATGAGTTGAATCTGACACAAACTTTCTCAACATCGAAACATGAAAAACATTGTGTACCTGAGACAAAATCAGAGGAAGAGCTACTTGATATGGAACTGATGCAACTTTCTCTAGGATTTCAGAAGGACTTAGGAACTGTGGACTTAGCTTCCCTTTCTTACTGAAACACATCACACTTTTCCAAGGAGAGATTTTAAGGAAAACATGGTCACCTACCTCAAAAGAGAAGTAGTTCCTTCTGTTATCTGAATAAATATTTTGCCTATTCTAAGCATCCCTCATGTTCTGCTAGAACATCTTCAGTTTCTCAGCCACTTCCTCTTCTAATTCTATCCCCATCAACATTCTTTCACTGAATTCATCCCAAAATGCTGGAGTCTTACACTGCTTTCCAAATAATCTCTCAAAAGTTTCCATCAGTATACTGGAATAAAAACTATTATTATAAGAAAACTCAACTAAAGAATGATATTGATAGAAACTTCCCTGATAGTCCATTGAACAAGATCGAATCATATCCTCCAAAGTATAAATCATTATTTCTGACTACCCATCTGATTGAGAATGAAAAGTTGTGCTGAAATTTAATACTATGCCCAATGACTTTTGAAGTCCTTTCAAAAATTTAGAAGTGAACCTGGGATCCCGGTTATATACAATGGAAAGAGGAACTCCATGTAAACTGACAATCTCTTTGAGGTACAATCTAGAAATCTGATCCAAAGACATTTTATCTTGAATAGATAGAAAATGTGCATATTTTGTCAGCTGACCAACAATAAACCAAATAAAATTATAACCTCAAGAACTCCTTCGTAGTCCCACCAAAAATTCCATGGATACATTCTTTTATTTTCACTCTAGCAATGGAAAAGGTTGAAGCGTACCCTTCTGTAACTACCACTCTAATTTAACATGTTGACATGTCAAACATTTCGGGGTAAAATCAGAAATATCTATTTTCATTCCATCCCACTAATAATACCTCTAAAGGTCTCCGTAAATTTTAGTACATCCAAGATGAACTAAAAATAGAGAACTATGAGCTTCACACAACAAATTGTTCTTCAACTAATAATCACAAGGCACACACAACCTTTTTCAAAATCTTAAAACACAATCTTTATCAAGGTTAAATTCTGGAAACTTACCCATTTTAACAAATTATACCTTTTTCTATAGCCAATGGTCTTTCTCTATGCTTTCTTAATTCTATCTGATAATGATGAATACACTAAAACCTGAGACAAATACACTGTAACTAGAGAAAAAATATAGGTATTTACTACACCAACAAATTCAAAACCAAAATTCATCAAATTGTTAATCAAGGGATCATGTTCTAAATGTAAAATGGTTAATGATGCCTATTGTTTTCGACTCAAAGAAATCCGCCACTTTTTTTTTTCTTTTCCAGGATGTAAATTGATCATGTAATCATAATCCTTTATCATTTAATGCCATATTCCCTATATCATGTTTAATTCATTTTTAGTGAATATATACTTTATACTTTTATGGTCAGTATATATTTGACATTTGGATTCATATAAATGATGCCTCAAATTTTTAAAATCAAAAAAAACCATAGCTTCCAATTCCAAATCATGTATGGGATAATTTAACTCATGATGTTTAATTTGTCTTAAATCATGAGAAATTACTTGATCATTCTGTATCGAAACACAACCTAGTCCCTTAAAAGAAGCATCACTATAGATGAAAATCTCACCATTTCAGGAAGGCAAGGACAAAACTGGAGCAATAACCAATCTCTTCTTCAGTTCCTAAAAACAAACATCACATTCTTCTATCCAAATAGATTTAACCCCTTTTGTGTTAACTTAGTTATCAGGCTAGATAACTGTGCAAAGTTCTTAACAAAATGTTGGTAATAACCTTCTAGTCTAAGCAAACTAAGAATATCTGTAAAATTTGTAGGTCTTGTCCATTTATCAAGCACTTTTTTTTGGCAGGATCAACTATTATTCCATCCTTATTTACAATGTTCCCAAGACAAGAAATCTGTTGCAACAAAAAATCACACTTACGGAATTTTCCATACAGTTTCTTTTTCTTTTAAGGATTATAAAAAAACCCTTAAATGTTTTTCATTCCCCTCTTTATTTTTAGAAAATACTATAATGTCATCAATAAACAAAACAAAAAAATTATCCAAGAACTGATGAAATATTATATTCATAAGATTCATGTATACAAAAAGTTCATTAGTTAACCCAAACAACATAACAACAAATTCATAATGCACATATCTAGTACGAAAGACTATTTTTGGGATGTCATCCTCCTTCACCATTAGATGATGGTATCTGGATCTCAAGTCAATCTTGGAAAAGTACTAAGCTCCCTGGAGCTGATCAAACAAGTAATCGATATGCGGTAGAAGATAATTTTTTTTAACAGTGCTGTTATTCAAAGCACTATAATCAATTAAAAGTCTCATGGAACCATCATTATTTTTAACAAAAAAAATAGGAGCACCCCATAGTGAAGTTCTTGGATGAATAAATCCTTTATCAAGAAAATCATGTAACTGATTTTTTAATTCAATTAGTTATATTGGATCTATACGAGATGGGGTTTTTCAAACTGGCTTAGCATCAGGATCTAAGTCAATTGTGAATTGAACTTCTCGATTAGGTATTACACCAAGTAACTCATCCGGAAATACATCAATGTATTCATTTTCCACTGGCACATCATTAATATGACTAGTTCCCTTGTTTTCAACAATATGAGAAAGATAAAATTCATTTGTATATTTCAACAGTTTCTTAGCGTCCTGATATGTTATCAATTGTATGGGTTCATTCTTGTATGAAAACTAAAAATATTTCTAAAAAGCAACTTATTTAGCTATACAGTAAATCTTAGCATGATAAATAGAAAGACGATCTATTCCTAGAATAACATCAAACTTGACTAAGGAAAAAACAAAAAGGTTTTCAGGTAAAGTCGTTCCACAAACCACAATAGAAAGATTCTTATAAAACCTCTTTGCTATAATATTTCCCCCCTGGTGTTTTAACAACAAGTTCCGGTCTCATTTATTGATGAGATATTTCCAATTTACCAGAAAATTTCTCAGAGATGAAGGAATGTGTAGACCCCGTATCAAAAATTTTTAACCAAATTTGAGTAAAAAAACAATGTACTTTGTAACACCCCAAGCTTCTACGGTAAGCTTCTCTTCGAATAATGCGATAGCGTGTGTTGTACGCAACCTCGAGTTCTAACACACACCACAACTAATTAAACTAGCCGTTGTGAATAGTAATACCTACTTTTTGAAATCATATATATTTTATATTTCAAAATGGACTTCATTTTTGGATTCGGAATATCGAATTTAGCCTAAGGTGAAATTTTGGTACTTTTCGGATAACTTTCATATTTTGATGAATAGTGAAAATTACTAAATTTTAATTAAAAACAACTTTTTTAATCAAAATAATTAATAGTGATAAATTATGAATTTTAGTAATTTTAAAGTATATTTAGAATATATTTTTACCATTTAATATAATGTTGGTCATTGGACATAATTTTACAATTAAACCGAACATAAACAAGTGTCAATCTTTTGATAGTTATTATCTCTTAAAAACACGCTTTTTGTTTTGACAGCGGGAATTAATTTTAAATTAATTTCTGCCACTTCTGTGTTTTGAATTTAGGAAAATGGATTCCATATTTGGAATCAGGATGTTCAAATTGTGTAAATAGGTAACTTTTATTTTTAGACATTTTGAATAATTACTGCGGTAAATATTTTATTTACCATGGTTAAGGGTAAATCCGGTAAATAAGGGTTAAAAAAATAATATTATAATAATACTAAATTACCCTAAAAACGTGTCTTAACCCTATTGGTTGATAGATGGTCGACCATGGGCATCTTTGTGTCAATTTTGGGACCCCATGGATCCACTTGTAAGTGATAATGACACTTTATTTTAATTTAGTTAAAATGAATACAAAAATGACACAAGCATATATCTTTTAGAACAACAATTTTTACATAGGGTTATATATGTTTGATTTTAGATTATAAATATTCATTAGAAAGCTAAAACTATTTCCTACATAATGATATTTTATTTATAATTTTTAGACATTAAATAATTTATTTTATTTGTGACACAATGATGATGCAGTAATTACTATAATAGTGAAAAATTAAAATAATTGATATTATAAATACCCAAATAAATATAATATGAAACTTTTAATGAATTAAACTAATTTTCTAGGCTAATATGATATATTAGGATTGATTTAATGGACTTTGTTCGAATTAATCAATCTGTTATGAGTTTCACAAAAATCAACTATTGAATAGTGTCAAAATTGACATAAAAGGGTTCTTAAAACAAATATTATATTATTAATTGATATTAAATTCCTAAAAATCTAAGGTTCGGCCAAGAGACTTATATTATGATAGATTAATCATTAATGGACCACTTGGGGTCTCTTGGATGTATATAGTAAGTTTATTAACCATATTATATAAAAATACAAAGAGACATTGTAAAAGTGAAACTAATTAACTTAGAGTTAATACTTAAAGATAAGGTTAATATAAGTACCCAAACCTGTCTAAATTCTATTGGTTGAGTGGTTTTCGACCTATCCCCACCTTAACCTTTGAATAATAAGCTTTGGAGCCATTAGAAACCGAATATGAATTTATTATAAATTAATATTTCTAGCTTTTCCAAAGGTGCCCCTCACCCCTCTTATAAAAGGGCACTCCTCCTTCTCATTTCTTCACACCTTCAAAGCCTTTTGGTTCGGCAAAACTCTGCCCAAATACTCTCCCAACATCCCTCACTACAACCTAGAGGCCTTAGTTTGATCAGAAAGCCAACCTAAGGAGCCCTTTTTATCAAATCAAAAGGAAGAACCCGAAGAAGAGGTAATGATTTCACCACCCTTTTCTAAGTTCATTTCTTCTTCCACTTCTTCTTCCTTTGTTCTTACCATTCTAAAATAATAACTCCAGTATCTCACATATACTGTGATGTTATTATAAGTATGGTACAACCATATTCAGTATTCTATCCACCCTTTGAATAACATGTCACCATACGTGCGTACGTACGGCTTACCGTCTCCACGTCGTGGTGTAATTGTTATTCAATATAATATTATTTGGATGGGTATAATAATGATGTGTAACTCATGTAAATAATAAATATAACATGTTAACGATTCTGTATATATGATATACCATTCATTTATATATTATTTTAATATCAAAAGAATGATATTGTCGCTCGTGCGTACGTACGGACTACCGTCTCCACGAACGCGATGAGATTCATTCTCCATCGTATCCATTCAAGTATAATTATCATTTTATGATTTAAAAATGATGTTTAAGGACTTGATATCATTTTGGATATGAATAAGATACAACAAACATGGCTTATGTAACAAAACATATAAAAGAAAATGAGTAAGTTAACACCCGAAACGATGATAATTCTAAGATATTATTAATAAATCAATGTTAAAAGATCATATATGATATCATATTAATATATATGATTCTTGTATAATTTAATAACAATTATTTCACCATTATACAGGAGGTTAACCTACCCCAACCAAGGAAAAGTACAAGGTAAGGGTTATTTCACAATCTCTTCATTATCCGAGGTTGTTTATATGTAATAATCTACTGGGATCTCTTTATCATCCACATCCATGTTTCTTAAAAATGTATTTCAAAACATTTTTACTATTTACAAGAATATGGGTTAAAGTCATTTATACCCTTTTTTGACTTTTTATAATAGGTTTATAAAGGAATCTTTCCGTCATTTTCAAAACAAGGTCCTTTTTAACCTTTTCGACAGAATTGAGGTAAGAATGTTTTTTTTAACTTATACGGCAGGTGCGTTTATTTTACGCCGTTATAAAATCTTCAAAGCTTTCCTTACAAGCTTATAAGAATATTTTCAAAGAAAATGTTTTATTTTATATGGATCTTAAATGATTTCAAAATAAAAGGAGATATTTCTTTAAAAAGAATTTTGATTTCATCTATGTCAACATCCTTTGATGGATTTTAAGATTATTTGAAGTTGATTTATTATGATACAAAACTTCTATATTGTATTGAAGGTTTTGTGATATGTTTGACTGTGGATGTGCTATTTTTATACCATTCATAGTTTATGGTGAAATTATTGACATTTCGTATGCTAGTTTTAATACGAATGTTTATGTTATGTTTAAACCTTTTCATATGGGAATGCATTGGACTTAATAAGTGACGGGTGGAGCCCGCTATAGCTCCTCGATGCATCGGTAGGTCTCATGAGACAAACTAGTGTCTTGGAACAAGGCCTTGACAAAATCTTATTTGTAGTCTTGGCACGAGGCCTTGACTATGTGGTTATGATAGTCTGGCATTATGCATTCCAACATTATGAAAGTGGTTATTGATTTTTGCATGTGATTATTCATTTAGTAGAATATACATGTGAATAAGTAAATGGAATTATTTCATTTTATTTATGCCATACCATGTTGAAAGTTCGTATCTAAAAGGCTTTTGTTTTAGTTATACATTGCCTTAAATGTTTATTCTTATTGATGAAAGTTTCCGCTATATTGTTATCCTTACTGGGCATTTGAGCTCACCCCTTTTCTATGTTTTATTTTTCCCAGGAAGTGAAGACGTAAGTTATGAATGACCTGCAGGGATATTATGAGGGGATTATAGTGTGGACTGTGGAAACATTATGTTGTTGTAGTAGTTTTTCATTTTATGACGTAATGTAAAACTTATGAATATATCTAGTGTTTCCAAGGCTACTAAACCAATCGGTCTTTCGAGATTTGATCTTTCTTGTGATCATGCCAATGTTATGTAATTAATGCACCGACTCTGGGTAACTGGGGTCGGGGCGTTACAGTTGGTATCAGAGGAAGTTTAGTACAAACCTTGGAAGCTAGATTTAGATAAACTCTGATTAGAGAACGTAGACCTAAGATGAACTTTGAGGATTATTATAGAAGAACTTCCTAGAATTTTGGTATTGTAGAGACTTTGTGAGTTTTCCGAGCAATACATCCCTGTCTGGATACGAGCAGGTAGAGGCGGCTCTTGAACAGATGTACCTAGGGGTAAAACCCGAAAACACCGCTTTGAGCTAGACTCGAACGGGAACTGGTGCACGACAACGGGCCTTGCTGCACTCTTGGTTACGACACTCCCGGGGGATATGCTTAGGATAACTCTCATTATCTTTACAAATCATTATGAAGGGTTTATGAGTATATACTTCCTCAAAGAAAACATTTTTATGATTATGGATTATATCCATAAATAGTTCAATTTATGTTAAGTGTTTTATAAGTATGGGATTATGTATTTTGATTCATAAACTGATCTAGTTTATGCCATTGTTTAGAAATGGCGCCTAGTGGAAGAAATGGAAACCGTATCAATGCACGCACTCCATGTAGGGATTGCCCTCCTGCTCAAGATAATTATAGTGGGGCTGGTGATGCAACTGGTGCTGATCAGCTAATCACCATACTGGGACAACTTACTCAGGTTATGAATAATAACCTTACCCGTATGGAGCACCCTGATCCGCAGCGTGGAGGATCAATGTTAGATCGATTCATGAGGCAACAACCACCAACTTTCAACGGGAATACAAATCCATTAGTAGCTGAGAAATGGATATTTTCCCTAGAGAAAATATTTCAGGCTTTGGGGAGCAGTGAAAGGGAAAAAGTTATCATGGCAGTTTACCGCCTCACTGGAGATGCTGATCAATGGTGGTCATTGATTCAAAATATGAAGGAAGATGATGAAGTATCAAATATGGAATGGAGGGAATTCAAAGACCTGTTTTTAGAAAAATACTTCCCTCGCGACCATCGAGCAGATATGGAAAGACAATTTCTGAGTCTGAGACAAAAGGAGGATGAGAATGTCACAAAGTATGAGGCTAACTTTACAAGGTTAGCGAGGTATGCTGGAGATTATATTCGCAACCCAAGAAGTAAGATTGATCGTTTCTTTGATGGGTTAAAACCATTTCTCCGTCGAGCATTAGTCTCACAATCCTTTTCATCGTACGGAGACATTGTCTCATGTGCTATAAAGACCGAAAAGGAATTCTCTAAGTCTTATGACTTTAAAGCAAAGCAAGAGAAGAAGAGACCTGCTGATCAATCTGGGAATGGAAATAAGGGGAAGAAGGGAAAGGTTGAATATCCATATTGTGGTAAATGCGGGAAGAAACATCCTGGTACTTGCTTGAAGGGAATGATAGTCTGTTACAAGTGTGGTGAAAAAGGCCACCAAGCTCATGATTGCAAGGGGAAGAAGGAAGCTACCAACGTTCAGTGCTACAATTGCAGGGAGATGGGGCATTATGCAAATGCATGTCCTAAGCGTCAGGAGAACTTACCTCAGAAAAGGCCAAGGGATCAAGGCCAGGCTTATGCTATCACTACTGCTGAGGTAGAAGCTCCAAAAGACGTGGTGGCGGGTAATTTAATGGTTTCCTCAAGTTTAGCAAATGCATTATTTGATTCTGGATCATCGCATTGTTTCATATCTTCCCAGTTTGCTAAGAAAATTAGATATTTCCAATTTGATTTAATAAGGGAGTTGTCAGTTAAAACTCCTAAGGGAAGTATCGTTGCAACAAAGTTTTGTGAATCAGTCCCCATTAGAGCACATAAATTTTCTTTATCTGCTAATCTCATCGTCATACCTATGATTGAGTTTGATATAATCCTCGGTATGGACTGGCTTTCGGACTATGATGCGAAGATTTATTGTAAGAAGAAAGAGGTTACGATTCTTGATGATAATGATAAGGAACACCTTATTTTTAGAGCAGAATCGTCACCACCTAATTTTTATTTAGATCCACCCTCAATAGCTCAACTAAATTCAATTATTGGGGAGGAAGAGAATGAAATAACTGCGGGTGAGGAAAGGAATGTTCAAATAGAGGATGTACCTGTTGTGAAAGAATTTGTAGATGTATTTCCAGAAGATTTACCTGGACATCCTCCAGAACGAGAAGTTGAGTTTTCTATTGATTTGATTCCTGGATCAAGGCCTATATCGAAGACCCCTTATAGAATGGCCACTGTAGAGTTAGTCGAACTAAAGAAACAACTAGAGGAATTGAGTAATAAGGGATTTATTCGCCCTAGTGTTTCTCCATGGGGAGCCCCTGTTCTTTTTGTTAAAAAGAAAGATGGATCTATGAGGTTATGTATCGACTACAGGGAGATCAATGCTATAACGATAAAGAACAAGTATCCCCTACCTCGTATTGATGATTTATTTGACCAACTGCATGGAGCTCAATACTTTTCAAAGATTGACCTTCGATCTGGATACCATCAGTTGTGTGTGAAGAAGGAAGACATTCCGAAGACAGCATTTCGAACCAGGTACGGGCATTACGAGTTTACTGTAATGCCGTTTGGATTGACTAATGCACCCTCTGTATTCATGGATCTGATGAATAGAGTTTTCAAGGAGTATCTCGATGAATTTGTGGTGGTATTTATTGATGATATCTTGGTATACTCCAAAACCTACGAAGATCATGAAAATCACTTGCGCATTATCTTGAAGACTCTGAGGAGGCATGAATTATATGGGAAGTTTAGCAAGTGTGAATTCTGGCTTCAGGAGATTTCTTTTCTTGTCCATATTGTCTCTAAAGATGGAATCTCTGTTGATCCTTCTAAGACCAAGGCAATCCAAGAATGGCCAGCACCTACGAGTATAACTGAGGTACGTAGTTTTATTGGTTTGGCAGGTTATTATCGACGTTTCGTCCAGAATTTTGCCCGATTGGCTAACCCATTAACGAAGCTCACACGTAAAGGGGTTAAATTTGTTTGGACAAAAGAGTGTGAAGAATGTTTCGAAGAACTGAAGAGAAGATTAGTCAATGCTCCTATATTGACTCTACCATCGGGGAATGATGGGTTCGTTATTTATAGTGATGCATCGAAGAAAGGACTTGGCTGTGTCCTTATGCAGAATGATAGAGTTATTTCCTATGCATCACGACAGTTGAAAATTCATGAACAAAACTATCCTACTCATGATCTCGAGTTAGCAGCAGTGATCTTTGCTTTGAAGATATGGAGGCACTACCTCTATGGTGAAAAATGTGAGATTTATACTGATCACAAGAGTTTGAAGTATATTTTCTCACAAAAAGAACTCAACATGAGGCAAAGGAGATGGCTTGAATTACTCAAGGATTATGATTTTACGATACACTACCACCCAGGGAAGGCAAACAAGGTGGCAGATGCTTTGAGTAGAAAAGACCATGGAGTTTTGAACAAAATGAGAATTGAAAGGGATCTAATTTTTATGGATCTAGTGAAGATGGACATGGGAATAACCAGGGAAGGTGAAACATCAATGCTTTTTCAAATGGTTGCCAAACCATCTTTACTAGAAAGGATTAAGAGTTCTCAGACCGATGATGACGAATTCCAAAAGAAGATTAAAGCTGTGAATGATGGGAGATTGAGAGACTTTGTGTATGAAGATGGAATTCTGAAATTCGGGAAGAGACTTTGTGTTCCCAATATACCTGATCTAAAAAGGGAATTGCTGGATGATGCTCATAGTTCCAATTTCTCTATACACCCTGGGAGCACCAAAATGTATAGAGATTTGAAGGAACATTTTTGGTGGGACAACATGAAGAGGGAGATTGCTGATTTTGTGTCAAGATGTATGGTTTGTCAACAAGTGAAAGCTGGAAGGCAACAGCTTGGAGGAGTCATGCAACCTCTTCTCATACCAGAGTGGAAATGGGACAATGTTACGATGGACTTTTTCATAGGGCTACCAAAGACTCCTAGAAGGAACGATGCAATATGGGTTATTGTTGATCGTCTTACCAAGTCAGCACAATTTCTTGCTATAAGAGAAGATCTACCCCTGGAACGTCTAGCAAGACTATACATTAATGAAATTGTGAGACTTCATGGAGTACCCCTATCGATTGTTTCTGATCGTGATCCCCGTTTTACTTCAAGAATTTGGAAAAGTCTTCAGAAATCCCTGGATACTGAACTTCATTTGAGCACTGCTTACCACCCTCAGACAGACGGACAATCAGAACGGACTATTCAGACCTTAGAAGACATGTTGAGATCTTGCTCACTTTATTTTCAGGGTATGTGGGATCAATATTTACCACTAGTAGAATTTTCCTATAACAATAACTTCCATTCGAGTATTCAGATGGCACCATATGAAGCGTTATACGGAAAGAGATGTCGTACACAAACCTGTTGGGATGACGTTGGTGAAAGAAAACTTGTAGGCCCAGAACTGGTGGAGGAAACGGTGGAAAAGGTGAAGGTAATCCAAAATCACATTAAAGCAGCTCAAAGTAGGCAGAAGAGCTATGCCGATAATCGAAGGAAGGATTTGGAATTTCAAGTCGGTGATCATGTTTTCCTGAAGGTATCTCCGTGGAAGGGAGTCATACGTTTTGGTAAGAAAGGTAAATTGAGTCCCAGGTACATCGGACCTTTCGAAATTCTAGAACGAATTGGGGCTGTAGCTTACCGATTGGCAATGCCGCCAAGTCTCTCCAAAGTTCACGATGTGTTCCACGTATCTCTGTTGAGGAAATACATGCCTGACCCAACGCATGTACTCACCAATGAAGATTTAGAACTGGAACCCGATCTGTCTTATTGCGAAGAGCCCATCAAGATTCTTGATACAAGAGAACAAGTACTGAGAAACCGGACGACGCGTCTGGTAAAAGTTTTGTGGAGAAATCATAAGATGGAAGAGGCAACGTTGGAACCCGAGGAACTTATGATGAAGAACCACCCGAGTCTTCTTATGCAGTAATACCCTAGAAATTGCGAGGACGCAATTATTTGAAGGAGGGGAGAATGTAACACCCCAAGCTTCTACGGTACGCTTCTCTTCGAATAATGCGATAGCGTGTGTTGTACGCAACCTCGAGTTCTAACACACACCACAACTAATTAAACTAGCCGTTGTGAATAGTAATACCTACTTTTTGAAATCATATATATTTTATATTTCAAAATGGACTTCATTTTTGGATTCGGAATATCGAATTTAGCCTAAGGTGAAATTTTGGTACTTTTCGGATAACTTTCATATTTTGATGAATAGTGAAAATTACTAAATTTTAATTAAAAACAACTTTTTTAATCAAAATAATTAATAGTGATAAATTATGAATTTTAGTAATTTTAAAGTATATTTAGAATATATTTTTACCATTTAATATAATGTTGGTCATTGGACATAATTTTACAATTAAACCGAACATAAACAAGTGTCAATCTTTTGATAGTTATTATCTCTTAAAAACACGCTTTTTGTTTTGACAGCGGGAATTAATTTTAAATTAATTTCTGCCACTTCTGTGTTTTGAATTTAGGAAAATGGATTCCATATTTGGAATCAGGATGTTCAAATTGTGTAAATAGGTAACTTTTATTTTTAGACATTTTGAATAATTACTGCGGTAAATATTTTATTTACCATGGTTAAGGGTAAATCCGGTAAATAAGGGTTAAACAAAATAATATTATAATAATACTAAATTACCCTAAAAACGTGTCTTAACCCTATTGGTTGATAGATGGTCGACCATGGGCATCTTTGTGTCAATTTTGGGACCCCATGGATCCAATTGTAAGTGATAATGACACTTTATTTTAATTTAGTTAAAATGAATACAAAAATGACACAAGCATATATCTTTTAGAACAACAATTTTTACATAGGGTTATATATGTTGGATTTTAGATTATAAATATTAATTAGAAAGATAAAAAGATTTCCTACATAATGATATTTTATATATAATTTTTAGACATTAAATAATTTATTTTATTTATGACACAATGATGATGCAGTAATTACTATAATAGTAAAAAATTAAAATAATTGATATTATAAATACCCAAATAAATATAATATGAAACTTTTAATGAATTAAACTAATTTTCTAGGCTAATATGATATATTAGGATTGATTTAATGGACTTTGTTCGAAGTAATCAATCTGTTATGAGTTTCACAAAAATCAACTATTGAATAGTGTCAAAATTGACATAAAAGAGTTCTTAAAACAAATATTATATTATTAATTGATATTAAATTCCTAAAAATCTAAGGTTCGGCCAAGAGACTTATATTATGATAGGTTAATCATTAATGGACCACTTGGGGGTCGCTTGGATGTATATAGTAAGTTTATTAACCATATTATATAAAAATACAAAGAGACATTGTAAAAGTGAAACTAATTAACTTAGAGTTAATACTTAAAGATAAGGTTAATATAAGTACCCAAACCTGTCTAAATTCTATTGGTTGAGTGGTTTTCGACCTATCCCCACCTTAACCTTTTAATAATAAGCTTTGGAGCCATTAGAAACCGAATATGAATTTATTATAAATTAATATTTCTAGCTTTTCCAAAGGTGCCCCTCACCCCTCTTATAAAAGGGCACTCCTCCTTCTCATTTCTTCACACCTTCAAAGCCTTTTGGTTCGGCCAAACTCTGCCCAAATACTCTCCCAACATCCCTCAATACAACCTAGAGGCCTTAGTTTGATCAGAAAGCCAACCTAAGGATCCCTTTTGATCAAATCAAAAGGAAGAACCCGAAGAAGAGGTAATGATTTCACCACCCTTTTCTAAGTTCATTTCTTCTTCCACTTCTTCTTCCTTTGTTCTTACCATTCTAAAATAATAACTCCAGTATATCACATATACTGTGATGTTATTATAAGTATGGTACAACCATATTCAGTATTCTATCCACCATTTGAATAACATGTCACCATACGTGCGTACGTACGGCTTACCGTCTCCACGTCGTGGTGTAATTGTTATTCAATATAATATTATTTGGATGGGTATAATAATGATGTGTAACTCATGTAAATAATAAATATAACATGTTAAAGATTCTGTATATATGATATAACATTCATTTATATATTATTTTAATATCAAAAGAATGATATTGTCGCTCGTGCGTACGTACGGACTACCGTCTCCACGAACGCGATGAGATTCATTCTCCATCGTATCCATTCAAGTATAATTATCATTTTATGATTTAAAAATGATGTTTAAGGACTTGATATCATTATGGATATGAATAAGATACAACAAACATGGCTTATGTAACAAAACATATAAAAGAAAATGAGTAAGTTAACACCCGAAACGATGATAATTCTAAGATATTATTAATAAATCAATGTTAAAAGATCATATATGATATCATATTAATATATATGATTCTTGTATAATTTAATAACAATTATTTCACCATTATACAGGAGGTTAACCTACCCCAACCAAGTAAAAGTACAAGGTAAGGGTTATTTCACAATCTCTTCATTATCCGAGGTTGTTTATATGTAATAATCTACTGGGATATCTTTATCATCCACATCCATGTTTCTTAAAAATGTATTTCAAAACATTTTTACTATTTACAAGAATATGGGTTAAAGTCATTTATACCCTTTTTTGACTTTTTATAAGAGGTTTATAAAGGAATCTTTCCGTCGTTTTCAAAACAAGGTCCTTTTTAACCTTTTCGACAGAATTGAGGTAAGAATGTTTTTTTTAACTTATACGGCAGGTGCGGTTATTTTACGCCGTTATAAAATCTTCAAAGCTTTCCTTACAAGCTTATAAGAATATTTTCAAAGAAAATGTTTTATTTTATATGGATCTTAAATGATTTCAAAATAAAAGGAGATATTTCTTTAAAAAGAATTTTGATTTCATCTATGTCAACATCCTTTGATGGATTTTAAGATTATTTGAAGTTGATTTATTATGATACAAAACTTCTATATTGTATTGAAGGTTTTGTGATATTTTTGACTGTGGATGTGCTATTTTTATACCATTCATAGTTTATGGTGAAATTATTGACATTTCGTATGCTAGTTTTAATACGAATGTTTATGTTATGTTTAAACCTTTTCATATGGGAATGCATTGTACTTAATAAGTGACGGGTGGAGCCCGCTATAGCTCCTCGATGCATCGGTAGGTCTCATGAGACAACCTAGTGTCTTGGCACAAGGCCTTGACAAAATCTTATTTGTAGTCTTGGCACGAGGCCTTGACTATGTGGTTATGATAGTCTGGCATTATGCATTCCAACATTATGAAAGTGGTTATTGATTTTTGCATGTGATTATTCATTTAGTAGAATATCCATGTGAATAAGTAAATGGCATTATTTCATTTTATTTATGCCATACCATGTTGAAAGTTCGTATCTAAAAGGCTTTTGTTTTAGTTATACATTGCCTTAAATGTTTATTCTTATTGATGAAAGTTTTCGCTATATTGTTATCCTTACTGGGCATTTGAGCTCACCCCTTTTCTATGTTTTATTTTTCCCAGGAAGTGAAGACGTAAGTTATGAATGACCTGCAAGGATATTATGAGGGGATTATAGTGTGGACTGTGGAAAAATTATGTTGTTGTAGTAGTTTTTCATTTTATGATGTAATGTAAAACTTATGAATATATCTAGTGTTTCCAAGGCTACTAAACCAATCGGTCTTTCGAGATTTGATCTTTCTTGTGATCATGCCAATGTTATGTAATTAATGCACCGACTCTGGGTAACTGGGGTCGGGGCGTTACATACTTGATACAACTTCATTGGATGGATCGACATCTGCTGACATAGTCACAAAGGATCTAACAATACCTTTCTGCTTATAGTGTGGCTTCTTTTCATCATTCAGATCTCTCTTTGGGCAGAAATTTACATAGTGACCCATCTCACTACATTTAAAACACAATACAGTTTTCTTATCAGGATTGGTATTAGGATCATTTTCATTACAATCCGAGACCATATGTCCAAACATACCACATTTAAAACACTTCCCAGTTTTTCTAAGACATTCCTAAGGGTGCTTCTTGCCACACTTTTCAGAAACTAGAAACTAGATTTTCTTACCATCAGATTTCTTTTGTTGATTATTACCCATCGCTTTACATAAATGAATTTTCTTCTCCTTGTCTCTAAAATGCATGTGATCATAAGAAAACTCCATCTCTACCCTCTTAGCAAATCATACAAGTTTCCCATAATATTTTAATTCACAGGAGGCCAACTCCCTTTGATACCTTGGCATCAGTCCTGAGTAAAAGTGGTTCTTTTTTCTATCAAGATCAAGAATAATATTTGGATCATACCTCACCAGTCGGGTGAAGTTCTCTTCATACACAACCACTCAATCTTTCTCATTTTGCTCCAATTCAAGGAATTTCTTCTCCATCCTAAGTCACACCACCTTAGGAAAATATTTTTCAAAGAAAATACTTTTAAATTCATCCCACTCTGAGGCATCAAAATCCTCTCTATCCAAGATATTACTTACTATTTACCACCATTGATCATATTCACCTTCAAAAAGATAAATTTCAAGACTTATCTTTTTATTGTTTGAGCACCCCATAACATCAGATATTTTTTCTAGGGCTTTAATCCATCCTTCAGCTGCTACTGGGTTAGAAGATCCATTGGAAGTAAGAGGGTGTTGTCTCATAAAATGTTCCACTATTGTCATGTTCCATTGTGGTACCTCTAGTTTTTCTCGTTCATGGATTCTATCAACATTTATTTCTTGCATTAGTTGAGCCATTATTGTCACAAACGTCTCAGTTACAATACCTACAATTTAGGGCTGCATATTTGGAAGTATGTCGTTCTGTTGGTGCCTCTCTTCTTCAGTTTCCCTGTTTCTTCTGAAGACAACCATTTTGAACAAAAATATATTAGAAAAATCAACATGGTAATATTTAAATTCTATAACATTTAAAATTAATCATGGAGAGAAAAACATTTATGGTATTCTTTTAACATCATCCTAACCCCTAATGTTATCTAAACCATCCTAGGATACCAACTATAAGGACCTAGCCTTATTACATTAGATAATCTTGATATTAGTAAAGAAATAACTTCCTTTTACATTGAGGATATTTTCAGGTTTATAGATTTAGAGGACTCGGATATAATACATTCATAAAATTACACATTAATACATAGTGGATGCAAAAAAACATTACTCATTTCTTCTAAAATATTAAACTTTTTAAATAAAACATGATTCCTTGAAAAATCATAAAAACTTTTAACAAGGATTCATTATTTGTCTTACACATACTTATAACCAATGAAATTCATTTAGAAACTTGGTATGATGACAAAAATCTCAGTATGGGATATAAAGAGAAAGAAGGATCACATTAGTCCATGAAAACTTGTATCGTATGAAATCATTTTCAAAAGACATACTTATCAACTATATGTACTTAATGTGTGAAACATGAGATTTACACAATATCCACACAAAATATAAGAACATAAATATAACCATAGCGTTATCTTGGGGAATTACTTACATAATCTTGTAACCCTATCATCTACCTTATAATTTGTAACCCTGACAGCTACCTTACAATTTGTAACCCTCATAGTAACCATACATTTTTTGTAACCATCGCAGTTACACTTGGAGTAACCATACGGAAGACCTCCAACTTACACATACCCAATGAATTGGGGGGGGGGGAGATATAGGTCCTTCCCTTCATCATAAAAAATTCCCAAGAACCATAACATAATCATAAAACATAAATAATTTCATAAAAATATTGCTTTGGAATTTCATAAAACACAATTTTAAAAGTAGATCTTAAAAGAAAAACCCCTCACATAAATAATATAATTGAAGTGATACTTATTGGAGTGAATGGAATATGTATATACACTGTAAAAAAACATAATAAAAAATTTTATAAAGAGAAATCATCACACATAACATTTCTAATACCACATAAATAATGAAGTTGAAGGTTAACCCAAAGAATAGAAATCGGGTTAAGAATTTCCTTACCTCGGTCTTATATTACTTAAAACATGTTTAAACCTGGTGTATAATGGTAAAAAGAGTGTTATTAATATCTTAAATAAATATATCCATCTTTATAATACCTTATATGATCATTTCATTACATCATTTCACCCTTTAATAGTTTTTATTTTGTTCCTTGCACTGTTTTGGCGTGAGTTCTTTACAAGATTTCCATTATTGGTTCAGGATGGTTGTTCCTGTCAATTGGAAGTGAAACTCCAGAATTGGAATGGAGTGGTATTTAAATATTTCCAGAACCATAAATTATACCATTTATCATTTTGAATTATTACATGAGTATGATTCATATGTTAAAACATTATTGATATTTGTTAATGTCCATTTAGAGATTCTTCAATCGTAAAGAACTCATTTTGTTTCATAAATTAATAACATGTGTATAAAATGATTCCATAACCATGGATGAGACATAATAAATATATCATAACCTTTTTCAACCATAAAAATGGTTTTATGATCAGTCTTGAAGGAATTAAAGAAAATTATAATCACATCGTCCATGATGTCAGTAATTTGACACATCATGGACAATGTTTTTAATTCCTTGAAATAAATGGGGGAGGAGAGGATGAATGATGATGTTTTTTACATGAACATGAGAACCACCCAAATATACAAGATTATAGAGCATTCATTCTTCTTTTATAAGAGTATTCGAGGAAAGAAGAAGAAAAGAAAGGAACTCAAAATAAAAGAAAAATTGAGAAATCTCTCATGAAAATTCGCAGCCTAACGACGTCACATAAAATTTAATAAAATAGTTTGATGAGAGAAATGGGGTATCTTATAAATATTAGATAATATGGGCCATAATGGGGATATGGAATGACATATTACAACATAATCCAAAGAAAATTAAATATAATAAGATAAAATGAAAGAAAGGAAAGAAAACAAAAGGGTATGTTTATCTCTTGATCTCTTCTACTTGAGATTCTTCTTAAGGACTTTGTTTTTCGCTTTTTGGTGAGAAAAGAAGCTCTAGGGCATGAGGAATATCCTTGGGAGGATTTCTGTTCAGAACATAAGTAATTCTAAAGTCTTGAGAGGTGTGGGAGGAAAAGGGAAATGAGGGTGGTATTTATAGTGGAGGAGAGGAGGTATTTAACACTATTTTAATCATTATTATAATACTTTTGCTCAAGACTATGGATAATCATAATTCATGTGACCCCAAATAGTAATAATGTCATGTGAGTTCAAACCAAGTGGTATTAAATCACTTATGATGTCATAAATAGTGTATTTAACTGATAATTTGAACATACAATATTTTACTATATTTTACTATTCATCAAAATTTCAATAATTTCAGAAAAATACCAAAAATTTACCCCTACCATTTTTCTACGTGTAGAATTAAAAAAAGAAATCAATTTTTTAAAAATAATTTTTTAAATAGTTTTAATTTAATTTATAATTAAAAGCATACTTAGTTCAAAAATTAACAATTATAATTATATAACTCCTTTTATGTAACATTGAAAAATTAACCTAGATGTCATTATCTTAAATCCATAAGAAAATAAAATCATAATAAAATTTAATATTCATTAGGTTCATATTACTATTCATAAGGGTGTGTTACTATTCACCAAAAAAACAAGTTGGTTCCATCAGACTCCAAATTACTTACTAAACACAATTCTAGATGACAATTTTCCTAAATTCTAAACATAAATGCAGTAAAATTATGTTTAAAGGCTAGTTATAAATATCTACTTAAAAAAAACTTTCATGCACTTCAATTTATTTTTAGAAAACTTTGGGTTGTCACAAAAACCATGGTTTGGATTATGGTTTTTCATATTTTATTATATAGAGTCTAAAACCTAAATAATAAATAAATACTTTTATTTTCATATATAAACCCACCCAATCTTTCATTTATCTTCATTAAAAATATTTGGATCGCCACCCTATTCTATCCATCCGCTTATATATTCCTATTAAGGATATCCTAATCTCTCAAGAAGTCCCTCCCAATATTTTGGAGTCACACATAGAAGTAAGGGACCTTCCTCTACTCCTTTCAAATTCATGCACATTATTTGAAATTAGTTATTTTAATTTTAATTTTTTATATTTTATTCATTTATAATCATTCAATTACTATAAAATTGAATTTATTTGAATGATAGATCATTTATAATCTCTCATTTGGACCCTTACCTAAACCGAGACTATCCCAAAATTATGTAAAGGATCCTCACCTTCTCTTCCTTTATCAAGTTTCTTTATGAACTTATGAATTCTATTTCCATTTCCTAATGTTGGGACATGTCTTTCCATGTCATTATTACTTCATATTTTATGACCAAATTATTATAAAACTATTTTTCTCTCATAAAACATTTTAATGAATTTTTAATTAATGTCGTTATGCTACCAAAATTTCCCCACCATTTTCCATGACAAAACAATTGTTTAGTGAATACCATAACCATTTTTCTATCATGGTAATTCACATTTATGCACATAATCTTATTTTTTGGGGACTTACATGTATTTATTCTACATTCCTTGATCATGAAATAAAATAGTATGACGAATTAATCCATGTTGTATGATCTATGTGGAACAAATAATCATGAGAATGAAATGAATATGAGGGGTGTGCCCAGATAGAGCTCAATACATTAGGTAATGTTTAAGTATCATGATACGCCTTGTTGGGATAGGGAGAGAACCTAAATACATTATGGTAATTTTCTCACCAAGAATTCCTGGCAGGGTTATCTTCGAACTATGTTTATGATTCAGTGTTTTAATTTGATTCCACATTTCCCATGTTATGATTGTCATTCTATATCATGCATTATTATTCATATTCCATTTATTCCTCACTGATATGCATATATTCTAATATTAATCACTTCTTCCATGTTTATTCTCTAAATTGAATTTATATCTTAACCATTTCTTATGTATGTTCGTAGGTTATCCCATACAATTTTATGTTCGAAGGATTATTTTGAGCATGTTAGACAAGTTTTCAATAAAGATGTTGCATTCCCTATTTTATTTTGTTATGTAATGTACCTAATTCCCAAATAAACCAGACTTCTCCATATTCTGGGTTGTATTAAGTGTAGTATTATATTATAAATCAAGTATTAATGTGTAATAAAGATATGGGTTTTATATATAACTTTTCACATAAAGTAGTGATGAAAAATGAATTACATCACTTAATGTATACAATAGTCCATATGTATACATCAATGATGCTTCCACTTTTTGATGGATATAATGAAATAATGGTAAATTATAGTTTTAAATTTTATAATAATTTATATATAATTAATATAATATATTTTCATTGAATCAATCCTTATTTTTAGGAATGTAATTTTTAAATGAAAAACTAATGACATCACTTCATGGTCATGGTAGGTCACACATACGCACTAGTGACGTTATAATTTTCCAAGACATGGGTGTATAAGTAATTTGATAATATATTATAATTCTATAAGGGTAACTATGTCATTAATATTATAAACAAACATTATCCATCATAATAACCAACTACGAATGATGGTGGTTGAAAATGAATCATATCGCTATGTAGAGGTGGTAGTCCACACGTACACAGAAGCAATACTTTCATTTCCCATTTGATATAATGATGGTATAAAGTGGTGGTCCCTTAATAATATATAAATATATGTATGTTTATGATTCTAGATACACTATTTTAGGATGTATGTAACATATTTATTGGAAGTATAATAAGAATGAAACTTGAAAATATCAATAAGAACAAATACCTCTTCTTTGATCAACCTCCTTAGGTCTTTTCCTAAACCCTTAAATGGAAGGTATTATAATCAATCCCATAACAATATCACAAAGTAAAGGATGTTAGGATAATATTTGGTCTATTATTGGATAAAATAAGAGGATATTTAAGTCTGGACATGAGAGTACAAGTGGCGTGCTTTTATAAGTGAGGGAGAGGACACAATTGAAATTTTCAAAAGATTACAATATATTAATTTATTAATCAATAAAAATGGATCCAAAATGACTCATATTTTAATTGGAGATGATATTAGATCAGTATATGACAGATTTTAGACACTTTTAGGTCATTTTAACCCTTATCTATTTTGTTTAACCCCTTTCCACCTTTATTGTAGTAATGAGTTTTTACCTTGGTTAGAATTCATAATAACAAAAAGTTAATTTAACCATATTATATGATATGAATTATTATGATTAAAACTATTAATTAAATTTTAATAAATTCAATCTCTATAAATCACCAAAAAATAATTATAATTTAAGTGCGTGAAACACAACAAAACCATTTTTAGAAAAAATAAATTACATTTTTAATAATTTAATGAAGTTTACCTTCATTCTATACCACATAAAAAATTATTTGATGATTGTTACAATATTTTACTGATTATATTAACTACACATTTAATTGAAATCAATCATCAATATATATTATTTTTTTAATATAAACACATATTTTGTGCATATGATCTGATTTTAAAGAAAACCCCCATTTTACATTCAAATAAATAATCTGTAATTAATTGAAAAACAATGAATTAATGTTATAAATATTTTAAAAATGTGTTTTTACAATTTATTTAATTTGGTTCATAACCACTGATCCAATTCCTAGGTGATAACTATGATATTAAATAATAATAATTGAGTAGTATATCGCGGTCCATTTAAACTTCTTGCTATGTATATTGCAAGATATCAAAAAATAAATTTTTTTTAAAGAGAAATATATCATAAAATCTCATTTCATTACATATATTAGGGAAATATGAGTATCTTGGTGATTGTGTGGTGATCAAGGTGGTTTAATTATGTCTATAATTTACATGATGAGGTAGAGATAATATGAAAATTCTTCTAGCCTTGTGGGATGCGGTACACCACTTCAAGGAGGAGCCCCATATAAATATTCAAGCATTTAACCATGGGTAAAATATCAATAAATAATATCAATAACTATTCTCAATATATATTCAATTACATTTTAAAACTAATCAATTTTATCATCAATAGTTAAATAATAGTTAGAATCATGGTGCTAGATGATAGTAGAAAAGATAAAACCCTTTCCTTTTCCAACATCTAGATTGGTAGTTGATGACAGGAGTCCAAGTGTAGAACCAAGGGACAATACATACTATTCAAATTGATCAAAAGTTATATAAATATCATGTACTAAGAAATAAATTATTTTGTTTATACATTATTTAGAGTCATTTATGGAATCGTCAAGATCTTATTAACTAATGTTAAGAGTAGAGGATGAGAGAGTATCTTGAGCCTAAATTAATCATATAAGTGTTCCCTCAACTATATCAAGAGTTAACTCATCCTGAATGGATGAAAATTATTTAGGCTTTCCTACACTATAATGGAAAGAACATAGGTTTCTATTTTAGAAAACTTCTCATACTCAATACACTTATCTATATTTCATATAATATTAAGAGTGGATAACTTTTAATGATTATATAAAGTAAATATCATTTGTTGATATGTTTCCCATTGAAATGATTGATGGTATGGTTCTCATTTACTCATTTAGTGGGGAGGCATCCATTCTCTCATTTTGTGGGACTACACTCAACCTCCCCATATTGGGGGTTTGGATTTCATATGAGTTTGTAAAAGTTTATGAATCCTCAAGGAATCCTTTTTATCATTGTATATCCCATGCCAATTTCATTAGATCATAAGAGGCATCGGGGTAAAAGGTATAGTAGTCAACTATTCAAAGTGAACCATGTTAATGACCGGTTGATTAAATGTTTCCTCAATGAAATTATGTGGAAAATATAGTTATTTCTATATCACCCTTTATTAAAAACCTTATGAGATCCCAAATAATTGATTTTTACATTTTTCTTCTCCTTATTCTAGGAGAATAGTTGAAAAATATACCACATGTTCATTACATATGTCTAATGAAAGTTATCAATAAATCATCATCATATTGCATAAATACTTATGATAAATCATTCAATAATCTTATGGGCCTATATACGATAGTAGGTTTAGTAACATGGGTTTTCATTATACTCCGATTCATTTTTCTTTATGATCTCTCAAAACATGAATAAACCATTCTTTAATGCATATGATAAGTACCTAGGAAATGATTATAATAGAATGAATAAATTTTATTCATCCAAATTCTACTGTCAAGACACCTCAACATTTTTGGAGTGACGGTGACAGTACCTGCTTAAACTTCCCCTATTTTTTTATTCAAGGTGGTGGTGCTTGATCAACTCTTTCCTTTGTTCACATAATAACATCCTATAGACATTGTTCTATTGTCATGAAATCTCGCAATTCTCTAGGATAATTCATGGGGATGAGTGTAGTTCACATCTATTCCTATTTTTTATCCATATGGATCTATCATAAGTTTTCCTAAGAATATATGGTTCCATGGAATATGTAAGACCCTTTTATATTTCAATGAAATCAGTGACTCACTTATTCTATATTTTTAAAATTATATTATTCAAGGATAATCGTCCTCGTCACTTAGATATGGAATAATAGATGAATTTATAACGGATACCCTCTCTTAAAATATTAAACTCAACATCAAGGTTATCATGTCAAGTATATATGGTACACTCTGAGGTCTAGAAAATGAATCTATGTTTGGCTACCACTTCTTCTTCTAGGTTATCCAACATTGGGACTCACCAAGATGAAAAATGGATGGGTTGATAAAATGTATCACCCATTACATATAATATGAATATATATTGTTTCCATAAATTATATGGATGAGTATTAAAACCCACCCAATAAGGAAATATATTCGATTTTGGTTATAGAAATTAATATTAACCTACAATAGAATCCATTCGAGTAGTTTGATAATCAAATAATTCCCAAGATATTATTGATTTAGTTAACATTGAGTGAATTTATTAAAATTTCATATCATGTGTCCATAGTGGTGTTAACTCTTTATAATATATTAGAACTATAGTCACACTAATTTATTGGTATGATCTCAAAATATAGTGGCTTTGTGATTCTACCTTAATGGATCAATTAATCTCCTCCCTGTGGAGAGAGTCAAATGAATGAGGATTAACAACATCACCCTGATAACGATACATAGTATGAATGTATAACCATATAAAATCAGCACTGTAATTTTTAAAATACATTTATCTGACTATGAAATGAGAAATTTTCTCTTAAAATAAGATGGATTTAACATTTTAAAGAGGTAGGTGGATAGTGAATGTCATCACACTTGTTTTTTTATGGTATCATGATTTTAGTCATCAGTTGGGTCAAATTTGATGACATTTAATAATTTGAATCTTATAGACCAAATCATAGATTACTTTATATGTAGTGTATATAATCATAACAGGTTCATATCCAACTAATGATAGTGGAGACGATCATGGAGTAACCATTCATCCATACTAGTGGGTTGGGGATTCTACTAAGAAGTAGTTGATATAGCTAAAATTATTTTTGGTTCCTAGACTAATATTTCATTAGGGTTTGAATGTGTTAATATGTTATGTCGAATACATCCATGTGGTTTTATGTTCTTCTAGATTTTTGATGGGTTTGGGGCTACTTAAAATAGATAAAATACAATTTTTTTAAACTATGACTTTTATGAAATTTCTATGACATTATTATAAAATGAAACTCAAAAATACCATATGTTGAATTAATATATATTTTATAAGTATCATTATACATTATAAATTTTATATTTAAGATATTAAATAATATTTTATATTCTGAACATAAGTTATATTTTTTGCTAAAACATTTTAATGAATTATAAATTTTCCATTTTAAAAGTAACTTATATCTCTTTTAGAAATGTATTCATATTAAATTGGATAATTTTTTTTGTATTATTTTTCCCAAATTATATAAATAGATAAATTTTATTTTTTAGAATAAATAATGAATTTCTAAGATAAATACTAGTTAACACTGTAAAAGTTAAAATTGTAAAAGTGGAAAATATAATAGTAAAGAGTGAAAAACATGTGTGAAATTTAATTTTATATAATTTATTTATATTATCTCTTCTTAAATACTTTAATTATAAATTTTTCCAATTTTTTTTTTGAAATCTACTTCTGATTATGAAAATATTAAGGGTATTTAAAAAAATTTATCTTTTTTAAGATATAAAAGGGGCCTCTCACCAAACCTTTAATAAAACATCAAAATTTATTATTATACATGTAAATATATATATATTTTCATATCTATTAATCCTTTAAAACTACCATTATCTTTTATTTAAATGAATTTATCCGAATCCCTCTATTTCCAAGGGATCATCCATGGAAATCTCAATTTTCTAAATGTGAGTAACCCTTTTTACAAAACTTTATTTAAAACTAGCTTACCATAAATATTTTAATTTTATCATAAATATATGGTAACTTCAGTATTATTTATATAATTAATGTTTTTATGTTATGTTAATAATCATTAACCACCTTGTCTATTTTTTAATTAAGAAAAATAAAAATGTGGTTTGTGTGTATATGCGGACTACCACCTCTATGAAGCAATATGATATATTTTCATTCCCTGCATAATTTTCTTGGTATAAAAGCGAAATATTGTAATTAATTATTATATATATATATATATATATATAACATTTTTGTGTTTATAATATAAAAAAATCCCTTCTTTCGTCTGTTCTAAGGAAAACGAAATAACCATCTATGCACACGTTTGGACTATCACCTCTATAGAACAGTGTATTCTATATTTCTCATTTCCAAAGTTCATGGAAATAATACATAATGGCTTTAAAGGATAGATATTAGGTTTATGTTACTATTAGGGTTTTGTTATTACGAATTAATAAACGTGATAATGTTATAAATAGTAAACATATCTTATAAAATTTATAGTCTTAAAGAAGATTACTAAGAAGAAAGTAATTTTATTCATATTATATTATTTTTAAAAATCTATTACTTATTCTTATTATTTCATAGAAATATAATAAATCACACTAATGAATAAAATATGATCATTATGCTTATTTTATAATGATATTATAACTAAACCACCTCATAATCAATTATAAAATTAGGGTATGATCATGTTTGGGTTGGTTTAATAACCTCCTAGAAAAATAGATTTAATTTATATCATGAATGAAAATGGGAGCATAATTAAAATTTTAATATGAAATAAATGATTAAATAAGAATTAAAAGTTTATTTTAGATAACTTAAATTAATATTTAATCCATGAATAATAGAAACACCCTTTGATCATAAAGAATCAATAAAACATTCTTATTATCGATTTTATCTACATTATTAAAAACTACAACACTCATGGATGAAATTAAAAACAACATAGGTTTTTATAAGTAATCCTAAAAAAGTAACTTTAATATATTTTTAATGATGAAAATCTTATGAATATTGAATAATTACACCGTTACTATGAAACCAGTACAGATGATCAAAATTATAAACAACTGATGTTGAAAATAAGTATAATTTATATAAATAATTACTATTTAGGATATGTAAAAAAAATAAAATTGATATGAGTAAGTTTCATAATTACATTATTATGATTGATATGTTTGTGATACTAGAGATAATAGTTTTTTTATCAAATTCATGACAAGAGGTAAGGGTTTTCCATCTCAAATTCCACTCCTTGAGTCATGTTTTTTATTATTCATTTAATATCCACTACGTGGTGTATATAAATTTGATTTGATATTTTAAATCATAAATTATGTTTATTCATGTTATTATAAAATAAATTTGAATCAATTTCTTTCAATAGGTGTTGATTGTATCACTACCCAATCCATAATTGGGTTTTCCATCTTCATTTTCATTTTTAGGATGAAATCTATATTAACCAATTATTTTCCTTTTTTATATTGAATAAATTATCCAATAATTATTTTCAAAAAATTATTCATTAATTTAAGGTTATTTAAAAGAGAATATTATTAAAAATACATCATATTCTTTTAATTAAGAAATTACCCAAACCATTATAAAACATAATATTTTATATGGTGGAAAACCCTTCTTATGATTTAGTAAAGTAAAAGTTTGTGAAATTTCTTAGAGAATGACAGATATATTTGGATACTAGATGGTGGATTATATTATGGTATAGATGAACTAGGGGAAAATCACCCAAAAAAGGGATGTCTGAGTAATGACTTAGTCCTCAATCTACTTCATACCGAGTGGGCCCAAGACTACACAAATGGTGGGTCACTCCCATGAGATTTTCTTTGGTGTATATTCATACACTTTATAAACCATGTTGAATTATTTTTATAATTATTCTTTGAAATAAAACAATTGAAATTTTTTCACCCAATTATTATATTCCATGGATAACCTAGTACATTGAAAGTAACATCACCACTATATTTTATTATTAATTGTACATCCTATTACTTTGAATATATAGAAAAATTATATATTGATTATTTTATGTTCATTGAGACATCCATATTATTTCAATAAATAGGGAATTATTATATATTTTTTTTCATTATACATGCCTCGATGTTTTTATTTATCCCTTAGTTCCTTAGGAAATGGTATGAAATGTACTTATAACTCTTTTAGTGAATTTATTGAACATAAATAGGTGATATATAGAGACCTTTCTCTTATTACATTAAATTTATACCATTTTAATGATAAACAACATAAAAACGTTACACTACAATAATCCAAAGGTTTGGTGTCTTGGGAAAACTAGGACCAACACAACTTTTACAACATAATACAAAAACAATTATTTAATTCTTTATTCTATAGCTTATTATTGTATATTGACTTATCCTTAGTATAAGTAGTCTTCTAAGGATATACATAAAAATTGGTGGGCGAAAGCCCAATAAGAGGGAAGATAAGAACATGAAACAATATAAAATGGGGTGATCATTATCATTATCATCATAACGTAGAAATATGATCATAATCATGAGAATAAGCATTATGAAAAGGCTTAGAATGTGGCAAAGCATAAAAATTAAACATAATGTATTAGTGGACTACCACCACACACAATTGTAAAAAATATATCACCATGTTCACACATACTTTACTTTACTCAGGAGGTTCTTCACATTACCCAATGCATTGGAACGCTATAGAATTCCAGGCGCACCTGTCACATCCTAACATTTTAATTATAATGTATTCCAAAAATATTATATATCAATATTGAACATAAAACAAACCATTAGAGGAAATAGTTTTACTTCATAAATCATACATTCATAATATTTGGGTTCTCAAAATGAAAGAGGGAATAACATACTTGATACAAGGACCACCAACCTTGAGTGAGAAGTAAAGGGTGTGTTTTTGAAAGAAGGGTTCTTTTGGAATAAATTATATTTGACATAATATCTATTAGAAAACATTTATATAATATAAAAGGTAATATAATGATGAATAAATTATTTATAAGGAAAAATCATACAAAAATGGATTGATAGAGGGATACCACGAACAAAGAATGTTGGGTTCAAGAACTCCCCTTACCTTGTATCTGGATGCGTTTTTTACTTTAATGCCTTGTGTAATTAAATTAGATTCATTAATTAACAACTCCAAAATATTTTATATAGGAATATGATTCGTTATGGTGTTACCATGTTCTTTTATAGACCTTTTTATGAGTTATAGAGTTTAAATTCATTGTTCGGGAGTGTTCTTTTCTTAGTTTTCACGAATGGTTCACTTGTACACATGAATAGAAGTTTGTGTAGAACATGGATAAAAAAATAGAATTTATATTACATTTTATTAATAATATTACAAAATTTTAAATTATCTTCTAAAGATGTTGGTTATATAAAATGTAGAAGAATAATTATTTAAAATTTAATGATGATCGTTCTAGGTTAATTTGGGTGGTTCTTGGATCACTACAAACATGTTTCGGTTTATCATTTATTATTATGTATAAAAGTTATTTAAATAACATAAAAGGGGTTAAAACATAAAAAATAAAATATTTTTCAAGAATTTAATTTTTTTAGGGAAAACCTTGATGTATTTGAAGTAAAATGGAAGTGCATTGCCCATGATGTAGGTAAATTAACCCATCACAGGGAATAATTTCATTTTTATAAACAATGAGTGGGATGAAGGTGTATAATTAATATTATTCAATTAACATGATATTATACCATTATAACAATCATAATGTAGTTATCATGACATTTGGAAAAGATAAGTTAAGGATAAAGGGAAGAAAATAAATGAGATTTGGAAAGAATTTGAAAGAAAAGAGAGAGATAAATTACCTCTTTAATATATCTTCTTTGAGAGCCTATTTTGGGGATAGATTTTGGTCTTTTTATGAGAAAAATTTATTTTGGACATGGGGGAGGAGCTTGAGAAGATATTTGAGAAGAAATTATACTAGTCACAAGGCTTTAGAGGTGTGATGAAATGAGGTTGTGAGGGGTGTTATTTATAGTGGAGGGGAGAGGGGTTTTCTCAATATTATATTCATTAATTTATTATTTTGCCAAATGATAAGAAATAGTGAGGATACTTGTGATTAAAAATATTAATAAGTGTTGTTTTTTTATCCAATTTTTACTTACATCATCTATGACCCAAGCATGATGTAGAAATATATTTATTTATCATATTTTGTAAATTATCGAATTTGACTATTTACAAAAATTAAAGTATTTTAGAGAAATCCAAAAAAGTCACCCTAAATATTTTTCAATGTGTATAATTAAAAAATTAAATTCATTTTATTAAAATAATGTTCTAAATATGAGTAATTTAATTTTTCATTAAAATCATAAATTACTTGAAAAATGAAAGTTTTAAAATCAAAACTACTTTTCTAAAACATTGAAAAATTAATTAAGATCTCATTAAATTACTATATAATAATAAGATATATAAATACTAATTTATTAATACATTTTATGATAATAAATTTTCTTTTAAATTATTACGTTAATCATTAAATATTCTTGAATTACAAAAAATACCTACACTATAAGGAAATTATTTTATATTGTCACTTAAAGGATGGATAAATTTAATTTATACTATCATTATTAAGGTTCCCATTCACTTGGAAGATTTACTATTCATAAGGTTCATATTACTATTCATAAAATTAACATTACTATTCATAAGTGTATGTTACTATTCAGTAACAAATATTCGGGTCCTATGGGACTCGAAACAACTTACTGATTGCAACCATGTATGTTAGATTTTCTAAATTTAAGACACAAAAGTGGGTAATTTATGTTTAAATTTCATTTTTTAGTTTATTTAATCATGATACAACATTGTGTTTCCTAATGTGATTTTATGTGATTATGATATTCCTACAAAAAGTTAAAATTTTCATTGATAAAATTTTGGGTCGTTACATTCTTCCCCCCTTTTGAAATTTCACCCTAAAATTTTATTTTACATAAACAATTGTGGGTACTTCTCCTTCATTGCATCCTATGGTTCCCAAGTTTCTTTTTCATATATATGGTTCCTCCACAACACTTTGATAAGGTGGGTTTTCTTGTAGCGTAGAACCTTATCTCTTAGTTCTAAAATCATTAATAGTTATTGTCAAAAGAGAGATCATCTTTAAACTGTACCACCTATAAGTTCAACAAATGTGAGTGACCGATATGTACTTCTCCTAGAGTGATATGTGAAAAAAATCTTGAACTGGAGCCATATTTGGTTGATGTGAAAGCTTATGTTCCATGGATACTATGTGGTCAAGGATCTCAAAGGGGCCAATGTACCTTGGGTTTAACCTCCATTTCCTTCCAAACCACATGACTCTCCTCCGTGGTGATATTTGAAGGAAGACTATATCTCCAACATCGAACTCCAAGTCCCTTCAAATGTTGTCAGCATAGATCTTTCACCAACTCTGAGTAGCTTTGATATGTTTCTAGATGACATGAACATTCTATGTCATCTCTTGTACAAGATCATTTACATGTATCTTTCTTTTCTAACTTCCTCCCAACAGGTTGGAGTTCTACGTCACATTCCATATGAGGCATCGTATGGATCCATATGAATACTCGAGTGTATGATATTGTTCTTTGAGAACTCAACCAATGGGAGATACTGATCCCACCCACATTTGAATTCTAGTGAGCTAGCTCTTAGCATATTTCCGAGCATCTGAATAGTCCTTTCATATTGGCAATCAGTTTGGGGTGATAGGTTGTGCAGAAATTCAATTTATTCCTCAAATAATGTTGAAGACTCCTTCAGAATTTAGATATGAACTTCGGATCACAATAAGAAAAAATTGAGAGTGGAACCCCATGTAGAATCACCACTTCCATCACATATATCTTTCCTAGTTTTTCCAAATATAGATCTTCCCAAATAAAGATACATTGGGAGGACTTAGTGAGTTGATCCACCACAAACCATATCACATTATTTCCTATGGATTTCATTAGGGAGACCTGTTACAAAATCCATAGTGACATTCTCCCATTTCCATATGGGTATAGGTAAGGGTTTCATCATCCCTTTGGATTTCTGTCTCTATTCTTTAACTTGCTAACATATCAATCACCTTGAGAAATACATAGCAATATCCTTCATCATATTGTCCCACCAAAAGTGTTCTCGGGGATCACATTACATCTTGGTACTTATAAGAAGGATAGATAAAGTTGAGCTATGTGCATTTTTCAATAGCCCATTCTTTATCCTATGTAATGAAGGCACACAAATCCGTGTTCCAAAACCAAATCACACCATTATCATCGATATGGAACTCTTTTAGATTACATTTATTTACTTTATTAACCATATTTTGTAACTCTAGATCATCCCTTTGTACATCCTTAATATTCTCTTGGATAGATGGTTGGAAATTATTTGGGAAAGGTAGGATGTATTCACTGCCGTTATAATTACCAAATCAATTCTTTGTACATCCATTAAGATAGGGTCCTTCTCAATCCTCATCATGGATAGAGTAGTAGGTTGTTTTCTTCTTAGATCATCAAGTACCTTGTTCGCCTTTCCAGGATGATAGTGAATAGAGAAATCATATACTTTGATTATATCTAACCATATCCTTTGATGCATGTTGAGCTCCTTTTGTGTGAATATATACATTAGAATCTTATGATTGGTATATATGTCACACTTCTTACCGTATAGGTAGTGCTACCATATTTTCAAGGAAAAATCACATCTACTAGCTCCATATCATGAGTTGGTTAGTTCTTCTCCTGGATCTTTAACTTCCATGATGCATAGGCTATCACATTATCATTTTTTATGAGTATACAACCCATTCCTTTGTTTGAAGCATCACTATATATCATAAAACAGTCTCTACTTTTTATTAATATGAGTACAAGTGCAGTGATCATTCTTATATTTATCTCATTGAATATTTCCTCACATTATTCCATCCAAACATACTTTACCCATTCATTTTTTACTTCTTTAATAGGCTTTACAATCGTGAGAAATTTCTCAAAAAATGTTAGTAGTGCTTTTCTAATCTAATAAAACTACATATTTATATTAAACTTAAGTGTACAGGCCATTATTAAATCATCAGTGCCTTTGAAGGGTCCAAAAAAATTCCCCCACTTGTGATCACATGTCTCAAGAATGTAAATTGCTTCATCCAAAAGTCACACTTTCTGAACATGGTGTAAAACTTCTCCTTTCTCAATATCACCAACACAAGTCCTAGATATTCTTTATGTTCCTCCTTTATTTTAGATTATATGAGAATATCATTAATAAACACTACCAAATATTTGTATAGATAATGTATAAATAATCTATTCATAAAATCTATGAAGATTTCAGGGGAATTAGTAAGTCCATAGGGCATCACTAGAAACTCATAGTGCCCATACCTTGTATGGATGACAATCTTCTAAAAATATTCTTTCTTCACCTATTGCTGATGATATCTAGATTGATGATTCACCATGGTGAAGTACTGAGCTCCTCTAAATTGATTGAACAATTCGTCAATCCTTGGAAGAGGATACTTGTTCTTTATAGTGATCTTGTTGATTTCATGATAATCCATATATAGCTACAGTGTTCCATCCTTCTTCTTCACCAAGATAACTGGCACACTCCAAGGTGATGCACTAGGACGTATGAAACCTTTTTCCAAATGCTCTTATAGTGGATACTTTAACTCTTCTAGTTTGATAGGATCCATCATATAGGGACACATTGAGATAGGAGTATCTTTGGGTATTAGTTATATGAAGAACTCTACCTCATGATATTGGGGAATTCTGGGTAACTCATTGGAAAATAAATCACTGTATTCATTCATAATGTGAATTTATTCTAGGTTGACACTTTCCTTTAACTCAACCATTTGAGTGAGGTATTCCCCTTCACAGGGAATTAACACCCACACCGTTGAAGGATTTTTCAAAGGAGATTCATGATCTTTCTTTCATTTGAATAGGAGCATGGTATGGTTCTGAATATGAAAAGAAATTTCATTTTCCTAATAGTTGATATGTTCTCTACATAATGAGATCCATTCCATTCCCATTATATCATCAAATTTCACTAAGGGAATTATTACGATATTTTCTAGATGAATTTTCCCACATATGGAAATAAGAGAAGATTCCAACACTTGGGTTGAAATGGTTTCACAACTTAGTGTTTTTATAGATTTCTCAACATCAAGGGTTCGAGGCTTCAATTCTATAGTTCTATTAAACCTTCAAGATATAAATGAATGCATAAAACCAGAATCAAATAAAAAAATTTTCATTCTTGATTGAATAGGAAGTGTACCTTGTAAAAATTCATTTTATTACTCAACTTCTATAGTATTTATGGAATAAGACTTCCCTTTCTCCTTTGGATATGACGGCTGATGATGTTGATTTCCCTCAAGGGATCGAGTTTTAGTATAGTGGCTTGTATATTACCCTTGCTCCCTACAGTTGAGCATTAGACCATGGGTGGTTATCTCCATTCCTCCACCACATTATCCTACCTTCTTATGTCTTTTCGATACTATTGATCTTGGTGGCCTTCTCACCCACACTTGAAGCATTTACTTATCCCTTTGAGGAAATTCCAATGAGGATTCTTCCCACAATTTGACATGTGGGTGGTTCAGTTTTCTTTCCACATTTCTCATTAGATCCTCCAGCATGAAACTCCAGCATTCATTTCTTATCACCATATCCTTGGGACCATTATCCAAACCCCATCTCCACTTTGAGAGAACATCGAAAAACTTCTTCGTATCTTCAAAAGTCTTGAATTGAAAGATCCTTCTAAAGGTGTGGTTTTAATCCACTAAAGAATCTATCGATTTTTCTTTTATTTTTGATAAAAAATCATAAATCATACCTTAAAAGACTTGTGAAATTCTCTTTGTAGTCCATGATATATTATTCAACCTTTTGATTTAGCCCTATGAATTCTCTCTCCATATTTATACAAAGAGATAATGGTAAATAATTGTTAAGAAACATTATCTTAAAGTATTCACACTATATCTCTTCAATTTCATAAATCATCTTGGTGTTATTAAACAAATAAAACTATTGGTCGGCCTCTCTATCAAGATGAAAAATGACTACGGTCACCATCTCCATATTAGAATAGGGAAGCATAGAAAAGATTTTTCTTTCATCTAGTTGACCCATTGTTACACAAAACACTTATGAAGGAGGTTGTTACACATTATTCATGTTATTATTCATAACCTAAGACAACTGGTTAAGCATTTCCATGATGTTTTTAACTCCACCTCCCAAAGCATTTGGGATGTTGTTTGGGAAATCCCTACATTGTCACTCGCATGGGTTGTTGGCCTGGTTTCTTTTGGTTCCCACCATTTTCTAAAATAGAAAAGGTTAGAAGAAACCATAAGTCAGCATGTAATGGATAAATAATTTATACCTTTGTGAAGTTGAAACTAAAAGAATATCTCATGGGATCCCAATGTTAAGCAAAGCTTCTTGTGTGCTTACATATAATTTGACTCATACAAAGGTTTTCACTAAGGTTCTCCAATATTAATTTCCAAATTAAATAAATCATGCTTATGATATCAACTATAGTGACCCTTATTTTATTACATTACTTTTACATCATTTTAAGGAAAAAACATAAAATAATTACACAACGAGGATCCAAAGGTTTAGTGTCTTGGTCAAACATGGACCATACATAACTTTTACAACATAATACACAAAAATTTATTTAATTCCTTCATATATAGATTCTTATTGGATCTTGACTTCTTCTTAGTACAAGTAATCAACTGAAGATATACATAAAAAATGGGTGAGAAAAAATCATAGTAAGAGGATAGATAAGAACTCGAATCAATATAAAATGGGGTGATAATGATCATTATAATCATAACCATCGAATAAGATCCTAATCATAAGAAGAAGCATTAAGAAAAGACTTTTGAATTTAGAAATGCATAAAAATTAGACATTTTGTCTTAGTGGTTTACAAACACACATAGTTGTGAACAAATATTTCATTATTTCCACACATACTTCACTTTAATCATGAGTTTCTTCACATTAACCAATGCATTGGTTCTCTATATAATTATGGGTGCACCTATCACATCATAACATTTTTAGTATCATGCACGAAACATAGATCATATATCAATATTGAACATAAAACAACCCCTGAAAAGGAATGGGTTTCACTTCATAAATCATAAATTTATAAACATCAGTTTCCCAAATTAAAGAGGTAATAACATTCTTGATACACGGACCATTAACCTTGAGTGAGAAGTAAAGGGTGTATTTTTGAAAGAAGAGTTCTTTTGGAAAAAATTATGATTGACATAATCTCTAGTGGAAAACATTTATATCATATAAATAGTAATATAATGATGAATAATTTATTTTTAAAGAAAACCCACACTGAAATTAGAGTAAAATAGGGAAACCCCCGAAGAAACCAAGTTGGGATTGAGAATTCCCCTACCTTGTATCTAAAAGATTTCTTCAATTTAATGGAATGTATTATCACAATAGATTCATTAATTAACAATTATAAAACTTTTTATACATGAATATTATTCTTTATGGTGTTATTATGTTATGTTATGGTCCTTTGGATGAGTTTTAGAGTTTAAATTCATTGTTCTGGAGTGTTCTTTTTCTTAGTTTTCATGAACGGTTCACTTATACACATGAATGGATGTTCGTGTAGAACATGGATAAAAATATAGAATTGATATTACATGTTATTAATGATATTAATTAATTTCTTTATATACCATGTGGATTAATCATTATTAAAAATTTAATGATGACCGTTTTAGGTTAATTTGTACCGTTTTTGAATCACTACGAACATGTTTTGTTTTATCATTTAGTATTATCTATAAAAGTTCTTTATAGAACATAAAATGAGTTAAAAATAAATATTAAAATATTTTTCCAAACCTTTAATGGTTTTATTTACATCCTTTAAGCAGTTTAAGGAAAATAGTAGTGCATCGCCCATAATGTATGTTAATTAACACATCACGGGGCGACAATTTCCTTTTTATAAACAAAGAGAGAGAGAGCGAGGAGTATAATGATTAATATTCCATTAACATGATATTATAAAATTATAAAAAACATATTGGAGTTATCATGACATTTATATTATATATGGTTTGTATAAGAGAAGAAATGAAAAGAAATTTGAAAGAAATTTGAAAGAAAAGAGAGAGAGAAATTACCTCTTGAATATATATTCTTTGAGAGCCTTTTTAGTGGAGAGGTTTTGGTATATTTATGATACCAAGGGATGTTTGAAGTGGGGGAGGATATTGTTAAGATATTTTAATAGAAATTTATTAGGAACAAGTTATGATAGGTGTGAGGAAATGTGGTTTTGAGGGGTGGTATTTAAAGTGGAGGGGAGAGGGGTTTTCTAAATATTATATTCATTAATTTATTATTTATCCACAAGAATACAAATAGTGAGGATTATTGTGACTAAAAATAGTAATAAGTTTATTTTACTTTGAACCAATGGTCATTTACATCATCCATGACTCAATTATGATTCATAAATTCATTTATTTAGCACATTTTGTAAATTATCAAATTTCGCTATTCACAAAAAATTCATGTATTTTAAAAAATACCAAAAACTGACCCTAAATTTTTTTTAATGTTTAGAATTAAAAAATTAACTTCATTTTATTAACATTATTTTCTAAATATGAGTAATTTAATTTTTAATTAAAATCACAATTTACTTGAAAAATACATGTTTTAAAATTTAAACTGATTTTCTGACACTTTGAAAAATTAATTAAGGTCTCATAAAAATATCATATAACCATAGTATATATAAATACTAATTTATTAATACATTTTAGGAAAATAAATTTTCTTTTAAATAATTAAATTAATTGTTAAATATTCATGAATTACAAAAATTACAATACTGTAATTTAATTATATCATATTCTCACTTATAGGTTGGATAAATTTTATTTATAATATCATTGGTAAGGTTCCTATTCAATTGGTAGATGTACTACTCATAAGGGGCATGTTACTATTCATAAGGGTAACATTAATATTTATAAGGGTATGTTACCATTCACAAAAATTATGTTTGTCCTATCGGACTCCAAACATCTTACTGATCACAACCGTGTATGTCATATTTTTGAAGTTCAAAACACATAAGTGTCAAATTTATGTTTAAAGGAAACATAGTAGTTCATTTAATATTTATGTGGCATTGTGTTTTGTAATGTTATTTTATGTGATTATGAAATTACTACGATAATAGAGAGATATCATTGATAAACATTTAGGTTGTTACATGACGGATAGACCCCAAAATTATATAGCCCCTCGATACATCAATAGGTCTCACTAGAAAAAACACCAGGGGTTTTTTATGTTCACCTATCCCCATATAAGTATAGTATCTTGGGACAAGGCATTGATAACATGTTTTTTGTGTAAAATTACAATTTCCATCACTATGAGATCAATTATTATTATTATCCATGATTACATTTATTCTCATAGATATATAATCCCCTCAATTTACATTCATTAGGGATTCATGTTGTTTATTTATTCATATCCTAGCAAGATTTCCATTATTAGTTTATGATATATTCCACTATATGATACTCCTTAGAGAGAATTTGAGTCCACACTTATTTATTTTCCTTTATCCATGAACCATATTGGAGAACTTTGTGTAATTTAAATGGATATAATGGAAGGGTTAATAATTTTACCTTAATGTGTTCATAATTTATCTTATATTTTCAAAAGTAATGTGGGTATGTATGTGGTATTCCAATATCACTAAGTTTTTATATCCTACGGGAACTCTTCCATTCATTACCAATAATGTAATATAACATCTATATTTGGGTTTTTGAACTACGGGATATTAAATTTGGTATTAGATGATGTTTAGTATGAACCTTGGGGACTAGATTTATTTGATAAAATTATATAGAAAAGAACTATTTAATACACCCAATATTTCTATAGAACAATCTATAAAATATAATGGGAATTATATTTTATAATTCAATACAATGAGACAATTATGTGCGTTCTATTGTTTAGAAATTTATTCTAGTGAGAGGAATGGAAACCATATAAATAATCATAGTAAATGTATGAATGTTCCCCCATGAGTTTGTTAATGTATCTAGAGATGGGGAAAACATATCGTAACTATGTTCGATAAGTTGATCTAGGATATGAAAAATAACATTTCCCATATAGAGTGACATGCTGATCCAAAACATGGTGTCAATTTATCAGACCACTTCATGCTGTAAAAACCATCATCATTCAGTGAAACTACTAATACATTTGTATCTAGATAATTTATCATGTTTCTAGGGAAGGTGTTTCTCACTTTAGGATGTAGTGAAAAGGAAAAATTCATCATGGAAGTATTTTATAGGAAGGGAGATACAGACCAATGTATTTCAATAATTCAAAACACTAGAGGGGAAGATCAAGAAAATTTTATGGGTAAGGATGATAAACTAAGAATATAGATTGTACATGTGGTAGAAAAAATTATTAATGTTTTTCCAAAATATTTACACATTCATCTACCTTAGTATAATGATGTGTTTTCCATTGAACCGATTTATGATTCATGAAATATATCTAGAACTTCCTATAAAATATCACAATTAAATTTAGTGTGATTAGGGAAATATGTGATGGAGTTTTTTGATAAGGGATTTATATTCCCTAATGTATGACCATTAGGAGAACCTATTTTATTCCTGATAAATAATTGTGGGTCAGTGAGATTTTTCATAGATTATAGGGATATCAATGCAATTATAATATTGAATAACAACCCTTTACCACAAATTGATGACTTATTTGATCAACTTCATGGAGCCCAATAAATTATAAAGATCGATCTCTATTATGGTTACCATTTTCTATTGGTGAATAATGTTGATATAGTAAACCAAGAAGTTCAAACAAGGTATATGCCATATGATTTTACAGTAATTCCCTTTGGACTATGTAATGCACCATATGTATCCTTTGGTGTGATGAATACAATAGTCAAGGATTATCCTGATAAAATTATGGTGTATTTCATTAATGATATCTGCACACACTCTAATTTCTATGTAGAGAATGTGTGTGATCTTTAAATAATTCTAGATACCCTTATAAAAAAAATGAATTTTATGGGAAATATATTAATTGTAAATTTTTGATCAGTGAAGTCTCTTTTATTTTAAATATTGTATCAAATGATGGAAAATATATTAACCCATGAAATATAATTGTCATAAAATAATTTCCTAAACCAAAAAATATATCTATGATATATAGTTTCCTTGGTTTATAAGGTTTCTATCAATTGTTTGTTTATAATTGTTCTTGATTGGCCAACCTGCTTACCAAGTTAAAACATAAATAGGTTACATAATCATGGTATATATAATGTTGATAACATTATGAAGATCTAAATATGAGATTGATTAATGATCTATTATTTACATTACAATCAAGAAAATAATTATTTTCAAAATATAGCAACACATTAGAGAAAGGATTGGGTTATGTTCATATACACAATGATAGAGTGGTTTTTTATGCTCTACGGAAAGTGAAAATCCATTAAAATAACTATAAAACTCAGAACCTAAGCTATAAACTATAATTTTGGTTATAAAAATATGGATACACAACCAATATTGTGAATTATGCAATATATATACTGACCAAAGGAGTTTTAAGTTTATATTATATTTGAAGGAGATCAGTATAAGAAAATAGGATGGATGTAACTAATTAAGGACTATGATTTCTTGATACATTGTCACCCTAGGAAGGTGAAAATTGTTATTTGATTGAGTTATATGGTTAATGGAATTTTTATCATGATGATGATTATTTATAATCTTATATTGAGAGGTCTAGTAAAGAGGGATGGGGTTATTTTTAGGGAAAGGGATCCATAATTCAATTTCTATGAAATATTTAATCAATAATTACTAGAAAATTTTGAGATGTTTGAGTAATTTTATGAGGGAATTCAATTTATTATTATAGAAGTGAATGATGAGAAATTGATATATTTCATCTATAGATTTGTAATTATAAATTTTGGAATGATGTTATGTATTTAATCCATACCAAATATGAAGACGGAAATACTCTATAATTCACATAGCTCAAATTTCTCTGTTATACTACCCCTGGTTTCTAGTATGTAACCATTACTTGATACTTTTATGGTTATAAAGTTTAAGGGTCAAGGTTGAGAGATTTTGGAGAACTTTGGAAGTGTTTTTCGGCTAAATGAAGGTCGCACGAACAACACACGGTTTGTCCAAACCGTGGGGAATTACTAGGAGAAATGTGCACAATGTTCTTTATGAGATAGTAGCTATAGTATAGTTTGAGAAAGTTTTTGTGAGACCGTGAAAGGGGAGGTCATGCAGGCATTGGGTGCCGCATGGTTAGCACACAGTTTTTCTAACTGTGCATCCAAACCGTGTGTAGAGTCAAATCTAGATCCGTAAAAATAGGATCTCACTTGTTTTTCCATAACATAGTTGTTTTTTCACTTAAGCATCCATAACTCGGTATTTATCTTCCTTTAAGGTAGAAGAACCTATCCAATTAATATTGGAGTCAATCTAAAGGCTTCCCTTAGAAATTTATAGTCGGATTATTGAGGTTTGTGATCTTTCTTCATCGTTCTTGATCGGTTTCATAGATCTACCTAGAACTTCATCTCATCTTCTATTGGATTCTCAGATTTATTATTTTTAGGGGTATATCTAGGTTTGTGGATACCAAATATGATGATATTTGTCTTTGTTCTTGGTAGGAGAAGAGATCTAAGGCGGTTCTGTGAAGGATCAACCCAGTTTTCTTAAATTTTCTTTGTCTTTTGTCAAGTTTCATTAAAACCCATGAGGTAGGAGGATTCTCTCTTGACTACACTTAGTAGAACTGTTGGGAATACTTTAAAATTTACTTCCTTGTGAAGAATTTATCATGAATTTTCTGGTTATAAATTTTTGGAAACCTTCTATATGATGGTTTGGTAAATTGTAGAAATCTATAGAAATGGGTGTTTTGAATAAAGTGATATTGTTCTTGGTTTTAAAATATGGATTTTAAATTGGGGATATTCTAGAATTATGGCACATGGATTTGATTATATGTTTTCAATAATAAGGGGATGTTTTATTGAAATAAAATCGTTGTTTTGAAATTAGTTTGTTCTTTGGTTTTCAATAAAAATACAGTTTTATTAAAATGGTTTCAAATGGTTATTTGTAATGGTTTTGGTATACATTTGGTTTTTTGTGATTTACTATTTAATGTGACCCTGAATAAGGGATGTGTACAGTTGGGTTATAAGGTGCATGACCCTAGATCGGGGCCCTGTGTCATTGGGACAGAAGGTAATTTTATGACAGACCGCTCATGAGTATGTAATTTTCGAAAGAAGCATGCATGTGTGGGTGTGTTATGAACAATGGAATGGGTATTCCAAAATGATAATAAGAATTGGGTTTTAAGATTTGATTAGTTATTTTTTGGAAGATAAATTTATGGGAATGGTTTTATTTACCTTGGTTTTCACTTGGTTATAATTGGTTTTAAATCTTATTTACATTTGTTATAAACTATTTTGGAAAATTGTTTTATATAAACTATTTTATACAATGTTCTAACCATTATATCCTAGTGGAATGAGTTGGGGAGTCATTGGAAAAAACCTACTGAGTTTTATACTCACCCCTGTTTTTTCACTTTGGTGTTTTTGCAGATGATATCTTTTAGGATAAAGGAAAAGGTAATGTTTCACATGTTTTTAGCACTACCTCATGATACAAGGGTTGTTCGAGGATTGTAGATCTTAGAGATTGTGAAGCATGGAGTCTTTGAGTCTCTTGAGAGTCTTTAGTTTTTTATCCTTTATTTAATTTGATAATCTTTTGGTCTTCCATTGTGGCACACTTTGATATGGTTTTAAGATACATCAAGTTGTTTAGTTGTCTTTATTTTGTTCATGCATCATTTAGTGAATGGTTGGATTATGGTTTGATGCTTTATTTGTTTATTTCTTAAAGGGTAAATCATCCCCCACTTGTATTTTAAACCCTTTGGAATTTATTTCCAGCCTTTGGCATCTTGGTGATGGCAGTTAAGGCCAAATAATGACTCGTTGTAATCTCAATCCAATGAGAATTAGTAGGTCATTACAAATGGTATCAGTCTGGTCCTTCCTTTATGGTACAAATGTTATCAGCTTGTTCAGTCCTTTCCTAAAAAGTAGTCATCGGTGTTATTGGTATTAAAGTTGAAATTATTTCTTTACTATTCCTTAGGTTTGAATCATAGGAATGAGTAGGATTATAGGAACATGAAATGTAGAACATAAAGGGAAAAATATAACCCTTTTATGGTGAACATCAAGTTACCAGGTTTGGTATGTAAGTGTTTGGAGACACTTCTAGGATTTGAAAATCTCATTGTCATGGGTTTAGTCAATGAGATGAGTATAACATGCATTGTAGAGGAATTAATTCATACTATGAGTGCACACATCATTTCAGGTAATGATTCATGTTGTGAAAAAAGTGTTGATTTTTGAAAAAGCATGAAATTGTTTTTTTAATAAAATATTTTTAAAAAGGAAATTATTATGGTATTTTTGAAAATGGTTTGATTTTCAAAAAGAAAGTTAAATGTTTCAAAAATGGTTGCACGTGGAAAAATTTTGTTGTTTGAAAATAATGTTGTGATAGCTGATGTGATAGAATTTAAAATGCTAAGACATCAGTTTCTAGATAGTGAGATTGACAGAGTTTTTTGTTAGTTTAGAAAATGGCACCTGGTAGGCATCATTGAAACCAACCTGAAGATGCGTCGAAGAATGTGGTGGCACTTGAACCATGGGTGAAACAAGAGCTAGTTCATAGTATTGTTTGGGCTTCTCAAGCTATGGATACGGGGTACTGGAGGAATGAGTGAAGGCATGTGGATCATACCATCCAATTTACGAAGTAGAATTCACATAACTTCCTAGGTGATGTTGAACCTGAAAAGGTGGTGGTGTGGTTATGTAGGATGAATCGTATCTTGGATTTCATCGGCACACCATTAGATCTCAATGTAAACATGGTGACTTATGTTCTTGAGTATCTTGCATGACAATGGTGGGATTTAGCGGTGTAGGCTTAATTAGATTAAGGACTTACATGGGAGGATTTAAAAGAATTGTTCAAAAAACAATTCTATCCACATACGTTCAAAATCTAGAAATGGGTGAACTTATTTATCCCGAATCAGGATAATAGATCTATCATGGAATATAAAGCTAAATTCACAAACATAGTGCACTTTGTACTATAAGTATTGGCAAGTGTGTCCTTAAAGGAACGCATCTTCGAATTAGGGCTAAGAGAGGAGATTCAATCAAAGATTGTAGTGCTCTGTATTACTAATTATATAGAGATGGTGAATATAGTGACAATTATTAAATGTGATATCTTTGGATATATGGGTGGGGTATTATGATACCTATAGGGAATAGTGGGAACTTAAAAAACTAAGAGAAAGAGGAAAATGGACACTTATTTCCAAGGTGGAAGTAGAAATCAGAATCAGACAGATGGATTAGTGAACCTTCCTCCATGACCCAAGAGAAAAGAAGGTTGTTTTCAATGTGGTTTGATTGACCACATAAAGTGAGAGTGTACAATACAACCTAGAGTATGACATAAATACAAGAATATGGTGCAAATTCATCACTATTGTCACAATTCTCCAAAGTCAGGTGCTTAAGACACATCTCAAGCATCGCAAGCATCATATGCTTCGACAGGGCAAGGAAAGAAAAATCAGTATCATCAGCAGTGTAGATCTAGCCATGGTGATTTTAGAAATACCATGAATCCTCAACCGGGGAAATATCAGCATGGAAACAAGGAGAACAATGCAATGATGGAGCAATTATATGGAACTGAGCAGATGATTATCGATGATCAGACTGGACCATCTATGGTGAGAGGTGTGATGATTTTGAATTCTATCCTTTTGCAAGTGCTCTTTGATACTGGTGTATCAATTTCTTTCATTTCTTCTCATACTGTTAATTTTATATGATTAAAAATTGAAATGATTCCTTCTGTTTTAATACTCTAAACTCCTCTTGGGGAAAGAGAATGTCAGGCCTTTGTGTGTAGGTAATGTTTTATAAATTTTGATGGATATGAGTTGAAATTAAATTCTCAGTGTTTGACATAGATGTCTATGATGTAATCATGTTTATGGATTGGTTGACAAAATTCAGGGCCCAAGTTGACTATTATAGGAGAAAAATGACTTTCATGACCGAGGATGGCATTAAGCATCTCTTCAAAGGAGAGAGGATGGTAAAAAAGGTGAAAAGACCTTGTTGGAACCATTAGTCAGAACGAACTCTTACCATTTGGTGTCATTGACTTTGTAATCAATGGAAGAGATCAAGGAAAATAGTTTTCCAGTAGTTTTGGATCAATTTATAGATGTCTTTCCTAAGAACATCTCAGGTTTACCACCTATAAGGGAAGTGATGTTTTTTATTTATCTCCTTCCGGGGACCAGTCCTATTTCCCTTCCATCTTATAGGATGGAACCAGCAGAGTTACAAGATTGGAAAGTACAGTTGGAGGAGCTTGAAAGCAAGGGTTATATTCATCCAAGTATGTCTCTTTGGGAAACACCAGTTTTGTTCATGAAGAAAGAAAATGGAACTCTTAGGATGTGTGTTGGTTATCATAAGGTTAACCAAGTTACAATAAAGAACATATATCCACTTTCATGCATTAATCATCTATTCAATCAATTAAGGGGAGCTCAATGGTTCTCTAAAATGGACTTTTGATGAGGGTATCACCAATTGTGAGTTTAAAAGGAATATATTCCAAAGACTGGTATCATAAGAAGATATGGCCATTATGAATATATAGCCATGCCTTTCGTTCTAACGAATGCACCAGTAGTCTTAATGGATTTGATGAATCAGATATTTCAGTGATATATAAATTCCATTATTGTGGTTTTTGTGTATGACATCTTCGTGTATTCAAAGACAAGGGATAAACATGAGAAACACCTAGAAATAGAGTTACAAATCTTAGAATATCACCATTTGCATTCCAAATTATCAAAGTGTGATTTTTTGAAACAGGAAGTAAGTTTTCTTGGCCATGTAATTTCTACGAAATGTGTTTCTATTGATCCTGAAAAGATAGAATTTGTTATCTCATGGAAACCACTAAAGAATGTATTCATGATATGAAGTGTTCTTGGTCTAGCTGGTTACTACCGACGCTTGGTGTGTGATTTTTCATCAATAGCTTCGGAAATGGAAGCTATAACAAAGAAGAATTCTCATTTCCAATGGACAAAGCAATTCTATAAGTCTTTCTAGGAACTAAAATTTTGTCTTACATCATCACTTATCTTGGTTTTTATAGAATCAAGATAGGGGTATGTGGTGTAATGCGATGCTTTGGGATCAGGGTTGGGCTATGTTCTCATGCAAGGAGACCATGTGGTTGCTTATGTTTCAAGGCATTCGAGGGTGCATGAGAAGAATTACCCAACACATGATTTGGAGTTAGCTATAGTCGACTATGATTTGAAAACATAGATACATTATCTCTTTGATGATAAATTCACTATGTTTATGGATCATAAAAGCATAAAACTTATTTTCTCATAGCGAGATTTTAATTTGAGGAAAAGGAGATGGATGGAGTATCTCCAGATGTTTGACTTTGACTTGATGTAAACACCATGAAAAGGGAATTTAGTTGTAGATGCATTGCATAGAAATTTTTATGATCAGTTTGAAAAAGAAGCTTCAGATAAATGACAGTTGATGTCAGTCCTAGCCAACATACATGTGGAATTTGAAGATAGAGGTGATGTTGTATTTTTGTTTTCAGCAATTCTTGTTCTTGATTTAGTAAATATGGTCAAAGGGGCACAAACATCTGATGAAGAATGTATGGTTATGAATTCAAAACTCAATGGTAAGGAGAACATTGAGGGATGGAAACTTGATGGGAGTTCAGTTTTGTGTTTTAGAGATATGATGGTTGTACCTCAGACTTCTTAGGAAAAAATCCTTCATGCTTACCACCATTCGAGATGGGATGTAAATCTAGGAACATAGAGGATGTGTAAGTAATTGAAGGAATAGTTTTGGTGGAGTAGTATAAAAAGAAATGTGGTCGAGTTTGTCTCACAATGCTTAACGTTTCAGTATGTTAAAGAAGATCATCATAGGCCTGTAGGTATGCTGTAGTCTTTACCCATTCCAGTGTGGTAATGGGAGTATATAGCAATGTATTTTATTAGAGGTCTTCCAAGAATGGTTTAGAAACACGATGTCATTTGAGTGATAGTGGATCGACATACCAAGTCAGCCCATTTCTTTCTAATTAGTGAAATTTATATGGTAGAATATATGTCCAAAATTTATATCCAATAAGTGGTAAAGATACATGGCATACCCATTTCAATCGTCTCAAATAGAGATCTGAGGTTCATGTCTCATTTCTAGAAATCCTTACAGAAATCCCTTGGAACTTATTTGTATATGAGCACAACATATCATCTTCAAATGGATGGGAAATCCAAACGGATGATACAAACATTGGAATACATTCTACGAGCTTGTTTAATAGATTTTGGTGGATTAAAGAAGAATCACTTACCCTTGTTGGAGTTCTCCTACAATAACAGCTATAAGTCCTTGATATATATGGCTCCCTTTGAAGCATTGTATGGGCGTCATTGTCGTTCTCCACTATGTTGGGTGGAAATAGGTGAAACTTCACTATTTTGATTGATCCTTGTCCAATAAGCAATGGATAAGATCTATTTGATTAGAAAGAGGATGGAGATAGCTCAGAGTCATCAGAAATCATATGTAGATCACCATCGAAGACCATTGTCTTTCGTTGTGGGTGATCATGTCTTCTTGAGGATATCTCCAAGGCTTGGGAATTGTTGTTTCAGTAAGCAGGGAAAGTTATATCCTAGATGAATTGGCCCTTTAGATATACAGGAATGGGTCGTAGAGGTGGAATATCAGTTAACATTACCATCACAGTTCAGTTCAATGCATAATGTGTTCCATGTATCTCAGTTGAAAAATTATCTTCATGATCCAGACCATGTGATCGAATGGGATCATGTTGACCTAGAGTTGGATTCTTCATTGATACATATCCCTGTATGGATTGTGGATAGGAAATATATAGTATTTCATTGAAAAATCATCGGTCTATTATGGGTTTTATGTCAGTATGGTCAGATTATGGAAGAGACTTGGGAATGTGAGAATGAAATGAAAGAGCAGTGGCCAGAACTCTTTCAGGGCAGCAAATGTTTTGTACTTTCTGAGGGCGGAAAGACCAATGGTAGGGAGAATGTAGTACCCTCAGTTTATGGTATGTTACCCTTACTTCATAAGTTTATGGTTATAAAGTTTAAGGGTGGTGGTTGGGAGAGTTTGGAGAACTTTGGAATTGTTTTTGGGGATAAATGAAGGTCGCACAATCAGCACATGGTTTGTCCAAAGCGTATGAAATTCCTAGGAGAAACCATGCACAATGTTCTTCATGAGACAATATCTCCAGCATAGTTAGAGCATGGTTTGGGGAGACCATACAAGGGGAGTCCGTGTGATTAGTGGCTATCACATAGTTAGTGCATGGTTTTCCTAATCGTGCATCCAAACCGTGCACTGAGTCAAATCTAGATCCTTGAAAACGGGATCTCGCTAATTTTTTCCATAACTCAATAATTTATGCTTATAAGCATCCATAAATCATTATTTATATTCCTTTAATGTATAAGAACCTCTCCCAAGAATTTTGGAGTCAATCTGAAGGCTTCCCTGGGTGATTCAAAGCTGAATTCTTAAGGTATGTGATTGTTCTTCATCGTTCTTGATAGGTTTCTTAGATATACCTCCCCTCTTCTATTGGATTATCAGATATATGATTTTTATGGGTAGATATAGGTTTTTTGATGAAAAATATGATTATATTTTTCTTTTTTCTTGATAGGAGAAGATATCTAAGGGAGTTCCGTGAAGGAATGACACGATTTTCTTAAACGTTCTTTGCCTATTGTCATGTTTCGTCAAAACCCTTGAGTTATGAGGCTTCTCTCTTGACTCCACTTCGTCGAACTAATAGGCATGTTGTAAAATTTATTTCCTTGTGATAAAATTATCTTCAATTGGATGGTTATGAAATTTTAGAAACCATATTTTGTGATGGTTTGGTAAATTGTAGAAATCTGGAAAATTGGGTGTTTTGAATAAAGTGCTTTTGTTCTTTGTTTTGAAATATGTATTTTAAGTTGGGTATTTTCTGGAATTGTGCCACATGGATTTGGTTAAGTGTTTTTAATAAAAAGGTGATGTTTTATTTAAAATAAATAGTTTTTTTAAATTGGTTTGTTCTTTGGTTTTCTATAAAAGTATAGTTTTACTGAAATGGGTTGAAATGGTTATTTGGAATGGTTTTGGAAGACATTGGATTTTGTGTGAGCTCATTGTTGATGTTCCCCTAAATAAGGGATGTGTACCATTGGGGTAAAAGGTGTATGACCCTAGATCGGGGGCATGTGTCATTGGGACACAAGGTAATTGGATGAGAGACCACTCATGAGTGTGGAACTATGGAACGAATCATGCATGTGTGGGTGAGTTGTGAACTATGAAATGGGTATACTGAAATGATAATAAGAATTGGGCTTTAAGCTTTGATTAGTTATTTTCTTGAAAAGAACATGCTGGGAATTGGTTTCATTTACCTCTTTTTGCACTTGGTTATAATTTCTTTTCAAGCCTGTCTATATTTGGTTATAAACTATTTTGGTAAATTGGTTTATATAAACTATTTTATATAATGTACTAACCATTCTATCCTAGTGGAATGAGTCGGGAAGTAATTGGGGAAAACCTACTAAATTTTATACTCACTCATTCTTTGTCACTATGGTGATTTTTTATATGTTATCTTATGGGACAAGGGAAAGGGTAACATTTCACATATTTTTATCACTACCTCGTGAAATGTGGATTATTCAATAATTGTGGAACTTGAAGCTTTTGGAGCATGGATTATTATGGTCTCTTGAGAGTATTTAGTTGTTTATCCTCTCCTTATTTGATACTCTTTTATTTTTTTCACTATGGCACACTTTGATGTGGTTTTGAGATACATGAAATTGTTTAGTTGTCTTTCTTTTATTCATGCATCATTTAGTGAACGGTTTGGTTATGGTTTATTGGTTTTTTTCTATTTATTAAAGGATAAATCGTCCCCCAATTTTATTTTAAACCCTTAATAATTTATTACTAGCCTTTTTCATCTTGGGGATGTTGCTTAAGGCCCAGTAATGAGTCATTTTACTCTCAAGCCAATGAGAATTAGCAGGTCATTACATCTATACAGCCTGATTGAAAAAATATATATAACTATTTAAGTTAAAAATTTTGGTGGGATGGAGTGCATAATGAAATTTAGGATTATGTGTCTAGATGCACAATATTCCATTAGGTATAGGACGAAAAAATATCCTAAGGGATTAAGGAATATTATAATAATACCTTTGTGTAAGTGGGACAATATTACAATGGAATATTTCATTAGACATTCGAAGAATCCATGGAAAATTATTCTATATGGGTTAATTTAATTTCCTTACAAATTCTACTCATTTCTTAGTGATTTGAGAAGATCTACCCATTGAGAACCTTTCCCAGATCCATATCATTGAAATCATAATTTTTTATGGGGAACCTATATAAATTTTATCTAATTGTGACCCTTAGTTCACATCGAAATTTTGGATGTGTTTGCATAGGTCTCTTGACACCGAGATACATTTAAGCACCTCATATAATCCACAAACTAAAGATTAGTGTAAAAGGACAATCCAGACATTGGATGACATGTTGAGATTACATTATCTTAGATTTTGAGGAATGTGGGATTAGTATCTAGATTTGGTTGTATTCTTATACAATAATAAATTCTAATAGAGAATTCAGATGGTTCCATATGATACATTATTTGGGAACAGGATTCATAGACCCACCTATTGGGAATAAGATGGAGAAAGAAAGCTATTTTTTTAATGCTTGCGGAGGAGAGAACTATTAATGTATGTATTATTCAAAATAATATTAAATATTACTATTGTACACAAAAGTGATATAAATATAATCAAAATAAAGAAATGGACTTTTATATAAGAGATTATTATTCTGGATGGTTTTCCCCTGGAAGTTATTTGCAAGATTTTTTTAAAAAGGGGGAGTTAATCCCCAGGTACATTGGGAATTATGAAATACTTGAAATAACTCGATTTGTATCTTACATATTGGTTATTCATCACAACCTTTAAAAAGTACATGATTGTTTACATGATTTATTACAAAGGAAATTTATTTCATATCTACCACATGTACTCACATATGAGGGAATATATTTATATCTTGACATATCATTTAATGAAGATCTTTTCCAGATTTTTGATAATATAGAAAATTTTTCATGGAATTAAACAACTCGATTGGTGAAATTAATTTGGATAAATCACAAACTAAAAGCAGAAACCTTGGATCCAAAAGAATAAATGATTAAGGAATATCTACAGTTTCTCAACAGCGGATATATACCCCAATTTAATGGATGAAATTATTTGGGTGGGTAATATAATACTCGAGACTATACTATACTTGGTAAACAACAAATGCTGAACTATCGCACAATTAACACTTTAAAGAGCCTTCATTTATGACTATATTTAAAATTTTAATTGTCTAAAATTTAGATTTATATTTTTTAAAAATATATTTTTTATTCATAAAGATAAAATCTTATGATAAAATTTTGTGACTTTTCTAAATAACTTGATTTTAGGCGAATAGTGAAAAGACCATTTTCATTAAAGATGTTACTTTTATGGAGTCATTGAAATTTAATAATATAATAAAACTCATAAATACCTTATATTTATCAATTATTAATTTTATAGGTAACATTATATTTTTTTTTTTTTTCAATTTATATGCCTATATTTGAAATTTTAAAACATAAGTAACATTTTTCACTGAATCTATTTTAATATATTAAAATTTCATATTTTTAAACTAAAATATGTCACTTTTTTAAGTTTAATATTTGTAAATGGATTTTAAATTTGGAATCGATAGTTCCAAATTTTTTAAAAAGGTTGATTTTATTTTCAGGCATAAAGGTTAAATTTCGGTGGTAAAAACAAGTTAATGTGGTAAAAGAAAAATGGTACATGTAGAAAGCATAATGATAAAGAAATGAAAAAATGTTTTAAACATGTGTGAAATTTAATGGAAGTGTATTTATCGTCCTCATATCTCCCCACTATATTATTTATTAATTTTTGATCCGCATTCCTTGAAGTTAAATTCCCATTATTAAGAATTTATGTGTTTTTATAAAAATTCCATCTATTTTCACTCATGAAAAACAACCTCTCACCACCACTTTATTACCACTCCAAAATTTAGGATTCCTTATGGAACCTTGAACTTTTTCCTTACCCTAAAATAATATCTTTTTTCATTTATCTTATGGTAACATGATTTTATCCAGAGCCCTCAATTTCAAAGAAATAGTCCAAGGAAATCTCAAATTTCTCAATGTGAGTAATAATTTTTACTTAAAATATTTCCTTCATACCTTTGAATTCCAATTAAAATTTTCTCATAACTATATGGTAACATTTTATTGATTATATACTTAATTTTATTATTCTAAGAGAATAATTAGTAACCTCTGTACCTCTTTTTCATTAATAAAAATGAAAATGTGATTCATGTGTTTGTGCAGACTACCACCTACATAAACATGTTTTGAAATATTCATAGACACACTATGATCTATGACGATTGACTTTTCATACGATTTCCGTAGTCTCATACCAATGCAAAATATTGAATTTTTTTCTATATTCCATGGATAACCAAACACAGTGAATGTACTCTCACCAATATATTTCACTGATGAGGGTACTTACTGTTAATTAGATCATACCTAACAACTTCTAACTTGATTAAGGGGTGTTCTCCTAGAAATCCACATTATTACATTGAATATGGAAGTTTTTTTATATTTTCCATTATGTGGATAGCCATGTTTTTATATAACCAGAGGTTCTTCATAGAATTTTATTAAATGTTTTGTTGACTCATATAGTGAATGGATTAAATATAAAGAAGTAACTATTATGGCTTGGGATTATTTTTCCCATGATTCATTGATAGGTCTCACGAAACAAAACGACTTTGGATTAGGTGTATACCAATCCACATATCAGTATAGTGTCTTAGAATAAGTATAATAAAATATTTTTGATGTCCAAAATTATTTAGTCGATCATTATGATATCACTAATTATTATTATCGATGTTTTCATTTATTGTCATGGATATATCATTCCCTCAGTTTAGGTTTATTATGACTTAATTTTTATTATTTATTATAAAATTACATGACCCCAGTTACCCAGAGTCGGTGAATTATTTCATAACATTGGCATGATATAGGGAATCATATCCTGAAAGACCGATCAGTTTAGTAGCCTTGGAAGTACTATATACATTCAGAAGTTTTACATTACATTGTGAAATAAAAACATCAACAAAATTTTTTCCCCTTTTCAATGCACTTATATCCTTAGCCTATCCCTATAGATCTTTAATTCCTTGACCCCAGAAGCCCAGAGTCGGTGCATTATTTTAATACATTGGAATGATTACAAAGAATCAAGTCCCGAAGGACCTATTAGTTTAACAATCTTGGAAAATAGATCACATACATGAACATTACATTACATTATAAAATGACTAACAAAAAAAATTGTCCCCTTTTAAACACGTTCATATCCCTTAGCATATCCATAAAGGTCAGCCATAAAATAATTCTTCAATCCTGGGAAAAATAAAACATAGAAAGGGGTGAGCTCAGATGCTCAGAAAGGATAACAATATAGTGGAAACATTCATAAATAAGCATAAACTTATAAGGAAATGTATAATACTAAAACAAAAGCCTTTTAAACATAAACATTAGCATAATATAGGATATATAAAATCAAATAATTCTATTTACTTATTCACATGGATATTCAACTAGTCAAATAATCACATGCAATATCAATAGACCCTTTTATAATGATGGAATGCATAATTCCAGACTTCATAACCACATTTTCAAGGTCTTGTAACAAGACTACAAATAAGATTTTGTCAAGGCCTTGTGCCAAGACACTAGTTTTTCTCATGAGACCTACCGATACATTGTGGAGCTATAGCGGGCTCCACCCATCACTTACTATGTCCAATGAATTCCTCATATGAAAAGGTTTAAACATAACATAAACATTCGTATTAAAACTACCATAAGAAATGTCAAAAATTTATCCATAAACCATGAATGGTATAAAAATAACACATCCATATTCAAACATATCACAAAACCTTAAGTACAATATGGATGATTTGTATCATAATAAATCAACTTCAAACAAGTTTAAAAATCTATCAAAGGATGTTGATATAGATGAAAATGATTTGTAAAACTTTTGGAGAGAAATATAAAATTTTCATGAAAACATTTAAAAGTCACGAAATTTATAAAGGAAGACATTTAAACATATTTTTTGAATCAATGTATCCCATACCACTTTGAAACTTTTTAAAGGAATTAACATTTTAAAACCATTCATGTTTATATAAATAAATCCTTAAAAACTATTTTTAAAACATGGACATTAATGAGAATGATTTAAAAGAATAAATATTTAAAACATCTAAAATGTTGTTTTTTGTAAAAACTTCCCTTAAAAAATCCCATTTAAAACTCTTTTATGAAACATGTACAAGGATAATAAATATGTCACAGTAGATACTGACGTAAAAACAACCTCGGGTAATAAAGACATTGTGAAATTAACCCTTACCTTGTACTTTTCCTTGGTCGAGGTGTGGTTAACCTCATGTATAATAGTTAAATAATTTTTATTAAATTATAAAAGAACCATATAAGTAAATATGATATCATATATGATCTTCTAATATGACTTTGTTAATAATATTTTGGTATTATCATCGTTTCGGGTGTTAACTGATTCGTTTTCCTTTATGTGCTTTGTTACATAAGTAATGTTTGTTATGTATAGGATGTATCTTATTCATATTAAGAATTATATTAAGTGTTTAAACATTATTTTTTTATTCATAAAATAAAAATTAGTTTTGAAAGTATAAAATGGAGAATGAATCTCATCGCGTTCGTGGAGATGGTAATCCGTATGTATGCACGAGCGACAATATCATTGTTTGGATGTTAAAATTATATATAATAGGATGGTATATCATATATAAAGAATAATTATCATTTTATATTTATTATTTACATCATTTATACTCATTATTATACCCATACAAATGATGAAGTGGTTGAATAACAAACTACACCACGACGTGGAGATGGAAATCCGTACGTACGCACGTATGAAGACTTTGTCATTTATAGGATGGATAGAATAATGAATATGGTTGTACCATTTTTATAATAACATCACAATATATAGAATATACTGGATTTATTATTTTATAATGGTAACAACAAAGAAATAGGAAGTGGAAGGAGAAAATAACTCGAAAGAGGTGATGAAATATTTACCTCTTCTTCGGGTTCTTCCTTTTTATTTGATCAAAAAGGCCCCTTAGTTTGAATTATTGACAAAATTAAGGACTCTATAATTAATGGAGGAAAGTTGGGAGGATATTTTGTTAGGGTTTGGCCTAGAAAAATGGCTTTGAAGGTGGGAATTTGAGAGAAGGAGAAGTTTCCTTTTATAAGAGAGGTGAGGGTCACTTTAGGAAAAGTTGAAATATTATTTTATAATAAAATCATTTTCATTTTCTAATAGCTCAAAAATTAATTATGTAAATGATAAGGTGGGTATGGGTCGAAAAATTCTCAACCAATAGGTTTTAGATAGGTTTAGGTTATAATATTAACCTTATCTTATAAATTTAACTCTTAGTTAAATAGTTGGAAATTTACCATGTCTGGAAATTTACCATGTCTCTTTGTATTTTTATATTATATGGTTAATAATCTTTCTATAAACTTCCAAGAAAATATCAAGTGGTTCATTAATGACATATATAATAATATTTAATCTTTTTGGACGAAAATTATATTTTTAGGAATAGAATACCAATTAATAATATAATATTTGTTTTAAAAACGCTTTTATGTCGATTTTGACACTGTTTGGTATATTGTTTTTGTTAAATTAATAACTGCATTATTACTTCAAAAAAAATTCATTTAATAAACTATAAAATGTAATATAAACCTATAAAATTAGTGTAATTCATTAAAAGTTTAAATTAGATTTATTTTGATATTTATAATATAAATTATTTTAATATTTCATTAATAAGGTAATTACTGCATAATCATTGTGTCATAAATAAATTTAATTATTTAATGTCTAAAAATTGTAAATAAAATACCTTTATGTAGGAAATATTTTTATCTTTCTAATTAATATTTATAATCTAATTTATCTTCTATATAACCCAATATTATAAATGGTTTAGTTATTAAACATAGAATTTAACTATTTTAAATCTTCTTCAAATAAAATAATAATAAATGTACTAATCTAATCCCAGTGGACCTAAAGGATCATATTTTTTTCCTAAGGTTGGTTTTGGAAGAATTAAACTTATCTAATAGAAAAAAGAAATGTTTTAGGATAATTATGATATCATTTTTACCCTTAATTACACTATTTACTTTTAACCGTGGTAAAAAAAGTAAAATTTACTATTCACCAAAATTTTTTTCATCTTATTAAACCAAATTTTACTTACTAATATAAACCATTTCTCTCAGATTTTTGAAATTCAACTCATAGAAGTGGTAAAATTAAGTTTTATACAAATTTACAAATGCTCCTAGGAGGTGGGTAAAAGACGGTAAATAATTCGATAAAATTTTATATATCTAAAATTATTATAAAATGACTCCAATGAATTACATTGAACATATATATGTATTATGTATCTATTTTAGCCTAAAATAAATTAAAATAAAAGAACTAATTATTTAAATAAAAAGTCAGTTTTAACAAATAACGTAGTGTTTTCTCACTATTCATCAAAAATTGAAAGTTTTCAAAAAATACCAAACGTTTACCCTAAGGTAGTTTTGAAATTCAGAAACAAAAAATTAAGTCCATTTTGAAAGATAAAATTTATAAAATTTAAAAAAAGTGGGTATTACAATTCATAACAGCTAGTTTAATCTGTTATGGTGTGTTAGAATCTCAAAGTTGCGTACAATACAAGCTATTGCATTATTCAAAGGGAAACATATCGTGGAAGCTTGGGGTGTTACAAGGTCAAACATAAAATACTTCTTCACATCCTAGGAAAAATAAAACATAGGAAGGGGTGAGCTCATATGCTCATTAAGGATAACATTATAACATAAACTTTCATAAATAAGCATAAACATTTAAGGCAATGTATAAGATTAAAACAAAAGCCTTTTAAACTTAATCTTCATCATAATATGGAAAAGATAAAATCAAATAATTTAATTTACTTATTCTCATGGATATTCTACTAGTCGAATAATCACACGCAATATCAATAGATACTTTCATAAGGATGGAATGCATAATACCAGCCTTCATAACCACATAGTCAAAGCCTTATGGAAAGATGACAAATAAGATATTTTCAAGGCATTGTGCCAAGACACTAGTTTGTCTCATGATACCTACTGATTCATCGAGGATCTATAGCAGACTCCACCCATCACTTACTAAGTCCAATTCATTCCTCATATTGTAGGTTTAAACATAACATAAATATTCATATTAAAACTAGCATATGAAATTTCAATACTCTATCCATAAAACATGATTGGTATAAATATAACACATCCACGATCATGCATATCACAAAACCTTCAACATAATGTATAATATTTGTATCATAATCAATCAACTTCAAACAAGTTTAAAAATCCATCAAAGGTTGTTGTCATAGATGAAAATTATTTGTAAAACTCTTTGAGAGAAATATCTCTTTTTCATGAAAACATTTAATAGTCAGAAAATATAGAAAGGAAGAAATTGTAATAAATTTTTGAATCAAAGTGTCCCATACCACTTTGAATCTTTTGAAATGAATTAACATTCTAAAAACATTCATGTCTATATAAATAAATCCTTAAAACCCATTTTAAAAAACATGGACACTAATGAGAAAGGTTTAGAAGAATAAATCTTTAAAACTTTTAAAATGTAGTTTTTTTAAAATAATCCCTTTGAAAACACTTTTATGAAATAGGGACATGGATAATAAATATGTCAAAGTAGATACTTACATTAAAACAACCTCGGATAATAATGAAATTGTGAAATTAACTCTTACCTTGTAATTTTCCTTAGTCGATGGTATGTTAACCTCCTGTATAATAGTAAAAACATTTTTATAAAATTATACAAGAACTATATACATAAATATAATATCATATATGATCTTATAATATTTATTTGTTCCCCGAATGGCCCGAAGGCCTTTATTTTTTATTTAATTATGGATAATCCCCCTTTTAATGGTTGAAGGGGAACCCATACATGACCCGTAGGCCCAAGGAAAAAGTCCCTACTAACTTGTAATACATGACCAGAAGGACCAGAGGCATACCATTCCCAATACATGACCTTTAGGCCTAGCCCACTTGAATTTCCCCTCCCTAGATTCTGCGTCATTGATCACCTAGCTCCCCACATTTCATTGCTGATTGGCTAAAATTTCCCCATACAAAGATGCACGGTGCCTGGTCTCGATGGTGGCTTCCATACCCTCTCATTATTCTAATCTGATTAGCTCTACATCTGGTGGGTGCTATTTTGTTGCACTAATCCTCTTCTGGGGCATGTTCTGCTTTGTTAATAATATTTTAGTAGTATCATCGTTTCAGGTGTTAACTGATTCTTTTTCCTTTATATGCTTGGTTACTTAATCCATGTTTGATATGGATAGGATGTATTTGATTCATATACAGAATGATATTATGTTCATAATTTTTTTAATCATAAAATGAAAATTATTCTTCAATGATTATGATAGAGAATGAATCTCATCGCGTTCGTGGAGACGATAATCCATACGTACTCATAAGCGACAATATCATTATATTGATGGTGAAATCATATGTAATTGGATGTTATATCATATATACAGAATCATTAACATGTTATATTTATTATTAACTTCATTTATACTCATTATTATATCCATCCAAATAATGAAGTGTTTGAATAACAAACTACACCATGATGTGGAGACGGTAATCCGTACGTACGCACCTATGGTGACATTGTCATTTATAGGATGGATAGAATAATGAATCTGGTTGTACCATTTTTATAATAACATCACAGTATATATATGATAATGGAGTTATTATTTTAGAATGAAAATAATAAATAAAGAGGAAGTGTAAGAATAAAATAACTTGAAACAAGTGTTGAAATATTTACCTCTTCTTCGGGTTCTTCCTTTTGATTAGATCAAAAGGGCTCCTTAGGTTGGATTTATGACCAAAGTAAGGCCTCCATGATGAAGGGAGAAAATTTGGGAGGATATTTTTCAGGGGTTGTCCGAGCCAAAAGGCTTTGGATGTGTGAAATTAAGAGGAGGGGAAGTGCCCTTTTATAAGAGAGGTGAGGGTCACTTTAGGAAAAGTTTGAAATATTATTTTATAATAAATTCATTTTCGGTTTATAATGGCTCCAAAATAAATTATGTAAAGGCTATGATGGGGATGGGTTGAAAACCACTCTACTGATAGGTTTTAGATAGGTTTAGGGAATCATATTAACCTTGTCTTTTAGATTTAACTCTTAGTTAAATAGTTTGACATTTACCATGTCTCTTTGTATTTTTATATTATATGGTTAATAAACATAATATAAACTTCCAATAGAACCCCAAGTGGTTAATTAATTATAAAACTATCATTATATAAGTCTTTTTACCGAACATTAGATTTTTAGAAATATTATATCAATTAATAATATAATATTTGTTTTTTAAAGTCTTTTATGTCAATTTTTACACTATTTGGTATTTTGTTTTTGTTAAAGTCATAACAAAACGATTAATTCGAAAAAAATTAATTTAATCAACCCTAAAATGTAATATTCACCTATAAAATTTGTTTATGTCATCAAAACTTTCACATTATACTTATTTTAATATTTATAATATCATTTATTTGATTGTTTCATTAATAAGGAAAATACTGCATCATTATTGTGTCATATATAAATATATTTATTTTATGTATAAAAATTATAAATATAATATCCTAATGTAGGAAATATTTTTAGATTTATAATGACTATTTATAATCGAATAGATCAATTACATAACCCCATATAAAAATTGTTGTACTAAAAGATAGTTTCTTTTGTTATTTTGGACTTTACATTAGATTATTTAATATAAAATGTTATTATCACTCCCATGTGGCTCCATGGAGTCCCAAAATCGACCCAAGGATTCCCATGGTCGGATATGTATGATCCAATAATGTTAGGACACGTGTTAGGGTAATTTAATATCATTATAATATTACTTTTTTACCTTATTTACTAGATTTATCCCTTTAACCACAGTAAATAAAATATTTACTGAAGTAAATATTCATAAGGCCTAAAAATAAAAGTTACCTATTTAAAAAATTTGGACCCCATGATTCAAAATATGGAATAAATGTTTCCAAATTAAATACACATAAGTGGGAGAAATAATTTAAAATTAATTCTCGTTGTCAAAATAAAAAGCGTGTTTTTATAAAATGTTAACTATCAAAAGATTGACAATTGTTTCTGTCCAGTTTATTAGTGAGATTACATCCAATAACCTAAATTATATTAAATGATAAAAATATAATCTAATTATACTTAAAAACCATTCCAATATATAATTTAACACTATAAATTATTTCGATAAAAAAAGTTTTTTTAATTAAAATTTAGTATTTTCCACTATTCATCAAAAATTGAAAGTTTTCAGAAAAGTACCAAAAAATTAACTTAAGCTAATATAGATATTTAGAATTCAAAAATAAAGTACATTTTAAAAAATAATATTTATAAAATTTCAAAAAGTGGGTATTACTATTCCTAACGGCTAGTTTGATTGGTCGCGGTGTGTTAGAATCTCAAAGTTGCGTACAATACAAGCTTTTTCATTATTCAAAGGGAAATTTACCATGGATGCTTGGGGTGTCAAATTCATTCCTCCTTCATATAATTTAATCCTTAAAATTTCTAGAATACTGCCGCACAAAAATGATTCAGGTGGTTCTTCATCATCAGTTCCTCGAGTTCCCATGTTGTCTTTTCCATCTTATGGTTTCTCCATAGAACTTTTACAAGATGAGTCATCTGGTTTCTCAAAACATGTTCTCCGATATCAAGAATCTTGATAGGATCTTCACAATAAGTCAAATTAGGTTCCAGTTCAATTTCCTCATAGGTGAGTACATGCGTTGGGTCAGGCATGTATTTTCTAAATAGTGATAAGTGGAACACATCGTGAACTTTTGAGAGACTTGGCAGCATTTCCAAAAAGTAAGATACAACACCAATTCGTTCTAGAATTTCAAAAGGTCCGATGTACCTAGAACTTAATTTACCAGTATAACCAAGTCGTATAACTCATTACCAGGGAGAAACCTTCATGAAAACATGATCTCCTACCTAAAATTACAAATCCTTACTTCAGTTATCGGCATAGCTCTTCTGCCTACTTTGAGAAGCTTCGATGTGGGTTTGGATAATCTTCACCTTTTCCATTTTTTCCTCAATAATTTTTGGGCCTATGAGTTTTCTTTCAACAACATCATCCCAAAAATTTGGTGTGTGACATCTCTTTTCGTATAACCCTTCATATGGTGCCTTCTTAATACTTGAATGAAACCCATTTTTATTAGAAAATTCTACCAAAGGTAAATATTGATCACACTTACCCTGAAAGTCAAGTGAGTAAGATCTCAACATGTCTTCTAAGGTTTTGATAGTTGATTCTGATTTTCCATTAGTTTGAGGGTGGTAGGCAGTACTCCAACGAAGTTCAGTATCTAGAGATTTTGAAGACCTTTTCAGAATCTTGATGTAAAATGGGGATAAAAATCAGAAACAATCGATCGGGGTCATCAATGAAGTCTTACAACTTCGTTAATATATATTATTTCTAGATGTTCAAGTGGTAAATATTCTCTTATAGAAAGAAAATGTGCTGACTTGGTATGACAATCAAAAATGACCTATATTGCATCATTCTATCTAGTAGTCTTTGGTAACCACAAGACAAAGTCCATCGTAATATTATCCCATTTCCAGTCAGGTATGGGACGATGTTTCATGACTCCTCCAGGTTGTTGCCTTCCAAATTTTACCTATTTACAAACCATACATATCGACACTAAATCAACAATCTCTCTCTTCATGTTGTCCCACCAAAAATTATCTTTCAAATCTCTATACATCTTAGTCCTACCAGGGTGTATAGATAAATTGGAACTATGAGAATCATCCAACAATTCCCTTTTTAGATCATGTCTATTTGGAACACAAAGTCTCTTCCCAATTTTCAAAATTCCATCTTTATATACGAAGTTGATCAATCTGCCATCATTCACAGCTTTAATTTTCTTTTTAAATTCCTCATCATCAGTCTGAGAACTTTTTATCCTTTCTAGTAAAGATGGTTTGGAAACCATTTGAAAAAGAATTGGTGTTTCACCTTCCATGGTTATTCCCATATTCATCATTAATTGATCCATGAAAATAGGATTCTTTTCAACTCTGATCTTGTTCAAAACTCCATAATCCTTTCTGATCAAAGCATATTCCACCTTATTTTCCTACCCCAGGTGGTAGTGTATAGTTCAATCATAATCCTTTAGTAGTTCAACCCATCTCCTTTTCCTCACGTTGAGTTCTTTTTGTGAGAAAATATACTTCAAACTCTTATGATCATTATAAATCTAACATTTTTCACCATAGAGATAGTGTCTCTATATCTTTAAATCAATGATTAAAGCTACAAACTCAAGATCATGAGTGGGATAGTTTTGATCATAAATTTTTAGCTGTCGTGATGCATAAGAAATAACTCTATCATTCTGCATAAGGACACAACCAAGTAATTTCTTTGAAGGATCACAATAAATAACAAAATCATAGTTCCCCGATGGTAGATTCAAGATAAGAGAATTAAATAATCTTCTCCTCAGTTCTTAAAAACATTATTCACAATATTTTTTCCAAACAAATTTAACCCCTTTGCGTGTGATCTTGGTTAATGGGTTTACTAATCGATCAAAATTATTGAAAAAATGCTAATAATAACCTGCTAAACAAATAAAACTGTATACCTCAGTTATACTTGTTCATGCTGGCCATTCTTGGATTGCCTTTATCTTGGAAGGATCAATAGGGATTCCATCCTTAGAGACAATATTTCCAAGAAAATAAATCTCCTAAATCTAGAATTCACAGTTTCTAAACATCCCATATAATCCATTTTTTCTAAGGTGTCTTTAGGATAATGCGTAGGTGATTTTCATGATCTTCGTATCTTTTTGAGTATACCAAGATATCATCAATAAATACCACTAAAATTTCATCAAGATATTCCCTAAAAACTTTGTTCATTAGATTCATGAAAATAGAGGGTTCATTAGTCAGCCCAAAAGGCATTAATGTAAACTCGTAATGCCTGTACCTGGTTCGATATTCTATTTTCGGAATGTATTCCTTATTCACACACAACTGATGATTTCCAGATCGAAGGTCAATCTTTGAAAAATATTGAGCTCCATGAAGTTGGTCGAATAAATCATCAATGCGAGGTAGGCGATACTTTTTCTTTATTATTATAGCATTGATCTCCCTGTAGTCAATGAACAACCTCATAGATCTGTCTTTCTTCTTAATAAAAAGGACACTGGCTCCTCATGGAGAAAAAATAGGGAGAATAAATCCTTTATTACTCAATTCCTCTAGTTGTTTCTTTAGTCCACTAATTCCACAGTGTCCATTCTATATGGTTTTTTCGATATGGGCCTTGAACCAGGAATTAAATCAATGGAAAACTCAATTTCTCATTCTAGAGGATGTCTAGGAAAATTCTCTAGAAAAACATCAACATATTCTTGCACTATAGGTATGTCCTCTATTCGAACATTCTTTTCCTCACCCATAATCATTTCATTATCATCCTCCCCAATAATTGAATTTAGTATAGCTACTAGGGGTGGATCTAAATAAGAATCAGGTGGTGATGTTTCTGCTCTAAGGATAAGGTACTCTTTACAATCATCTAAAATTGTAACCTCCTTCTTATTATAAAAAATTTTCGCATCAGGGTCAGAAAACCAATCCATTCTAAGGATTATATCAAATTCAATCATGGGTATGATGATGAGATCAATAGATAAATAACATTTATATTCCCTAATGGGAACTGATTCACAAAACTTTGTTGCGATGATACTTCCCTTAGGTGTTTTGACTAACAAATCCCTTGTTAAGTTAAATTGAAAATATCTAATTTTCTTACCAAACCAGAAGATATGAAACAATGCGATTATCCAGAGTCAAATAAAGCATTGTCTAAACTTGAGGAAACCATTAAATTACCTACCACCACATCTTCTAAATCTTCAACCTCAGCAATAGTGATCACATAATCTTGTCCTTCATACGTTGGCCTTTTCAGAGGTAAGTTCCCTTTGTTCTTAGGATATTCATTTTCATAATGACCCTTTTCTCTACAATTTTAGAATTCAACAACCTCTTTCTTCCCCTTTCCATCATGTGCTTGGTGTCATTTTTCATCACATATGTAAGAGACTCCCATTCCCTTCAGGAAAGTATCGGTGTGTTCGTTCCCACGTTTCATGCAAGATGGATATTCAAATTTTCCCTTATTCCCCTTATTTATATTTCTAGAGTGTTCATCAGATCTCTTCTTCTCCTGCTTTGATTTAAAGTCATAAGACTTAGAGAATTCTTTTTATTTCTTGATAGCACATGAGACAATATCTTCGTATGATAAGAAGGATTGTGAGACTAATGGTCACCGACAAAATGGTTTTAAACCATTAATAAATCAAACAATCTTACTCCTTGGGCTACATATATAATCTATAGAATGCCTTGCTAACCTTGTAAATTTAGCCTTATATTTTCCGACATTCTCATCCTCTTTTTGCCTTAGACTCAGAAATTGCCTTTCTATATCCACTCGATTGTTATGAGGAAAATATTTTTCTAATAAACGTTCTTTAAACTACCTCCATTATATATTTGATACTTTATCATCTTCCTTTCTTTTTTGAATCAATGACCACCATTGATCTGCATTTATCATGAGGTGATAAACTACCATGGAAACTTTTTCCCTTTTTCTACTCCCCAAAGTGTGAAATATTTTCTCTAAGTAATTTATAGATTGCTCAACTACTAATGGATTTGTACTCCCATTGAATTTTGGTGGTTGTTGCTTCATGAAGTAGTCTAAAATTGATTCTTCGCATTATGGATTAGGGTGATCCATACGGGTAAGGTTATTATTCATAACCTGTGTGAGTTGTTACAGTATGGTGATAAGCTGAAAAGCACCAGTTGCATCACTAGCTCCGCTATAACTATCTTGATTAGTAGGTAAATCCCTACATGGATTACATGCATTGATACAGTTTTCATTCCTTCCACTGGGCACCATTTCTAAACAATGGCATACAATATATTAGTTTATGATCTGCAATACATAATTCCAAACTTGTAAAACACTTAACATAAATTGAACAGTTTGTGGATATAACCCATAATCATAAAAATATTTTCTTTAAGGAGGTATATAATCATAAATCCTTAATAATGGTTTGTAATGAAAATTAGAATTATCTTAAGAATATCCCCCTGGAGTGTCTTAACCAAGAGTGCAGCAAGGCCCGTGGTCGGGTACCAGTTCTCGTTCGAGTCTAGCTCGAAGCGGTGTTTTTGGGTATTACCCCTAGGTACATCTATGCCAGAGCTAACTCTACCTACTCGTATCTAGAAAAGGATTTATTTCTTGGAAAACTCACAAAATCTCTATAGTACCAAAATTCTAGGAAGTTCTAATATACTAATCCTCAAAGACTATCTTAGGGTAATGTTCTCTAATCAGAGTTTTTCTAAATCTAGCTGCCAAGTTTTATACTAATATTCCTCTAATACTAACTGTAACGCCCCGACTCGAGTTACCCAGAGTCGGTGCATTATTACATAACATTGTCATGATAAAAGGAATCATGTCCCGAAAGAAAGATCAGTTTAGTAGCCTTAGAAGTACTAGATACATTCATAAGTTTTACATTACATCATGAAATAAAAACATCAACAAAATTTTTCCCCTTTTCAACACCCTTATATCCTTAGACTATCCCTATAGGCCAACAATAAAATAATTCTTCACATCCTAGGAAAATTACTACATATAAATGGGTGATATCAGATGCTCAGTAAGGATAACATTATAGCGGAAACTTTCATAAATAAGTATAAACATTTAAGGAAATGTATAAGACTAAAACAAAAGCCTTTTAAAAATAAACATCATCATAATATGGCATAGATAAAATCAAATAATTCTATTTTCTTATTCACATGTATATTCTACTAGTCTAATAATCACATTCAATATCAATAGCCACATTAATAATGATGGAATGCATAATGTCAGACTTCATAACCATAAAGTCAAGGCCTATACGAAGACTACAAATAAGATTTTGTTAGGTCCTTGTGCCAAGACACTATTTTGTCTCATGAGACCTACTGATGCATTGATGAGCTATAGCGGGCTCCACCCATCACTTACTAAGTCCAATGCATTCCTCATTTGAAAAGGTTTAAACATAACATAAACATTCGTATTAAAACTAGCATATGAAATGTCAATACATTATCCATAAACCATGAATGGTATAAAAATAACACATCCACTGTCAAACATATCACAAAAACATCCACATAATATGGAATATTTGTATCATAATAAATCAACTTCAAACAAGTTTAAAAATCAATAAAAAGATGTTGACATAGATGAAAATGATTTGTAAAAATCTTTGAGATAAAGATACCTTTTTATGATAAAATTAAAAAACCAGACAATTTAGAAAGGAATAAATTTAAATACATTTTTTATTCAAAGTTTCACATAACACTTTGAATCTTTTGAATGGAATTAACATTTTAAAAACATTCATGACCATATAAATAAATCCTTAAAACCCTTTTTATAAAACATGGACATTAATGACAATGGTTTAGAAGAATAAATATTTAAAACATTTAAAATAATATTTTAATAAAAGAGTACTTTAAAAATAATCCCTCTTAAAACACTTTTATAAACATGGACATTGATAATAAATATGTCCCAGTATATACTTACGTAAAAACAACCTCGTATAATAATGAAACTGTGAAATTAACCCTTACCTTGTACTTTTCATTAGTAGATGCTCTGTTAACATCCAGTATAATAGTTTAAATATTGTTATTAGATTATACAATAACTATATACATAAATATTATGTCATATATGTTCTTATAATATTTCTTTGTTAATAATATTTTAGTAGTGTCATCATTTCGGGTGTTAACTGCTTTTTTTCCTTTATATGATTGGTTACGTAAGCCAGGTTTTTTATGGATCAGATGTATTTGATTCATATAAAGAATTCTATTATGTTCATAAAAATTATTATTAAACATATAATGAAAATTATTCCTGAAATATTACTACGGGGAATGAATCTCATCACATTCATGGGGACGGTAATCCATACGTACGTACGAGCGACAACATCATTATATTGATGGAGAACTGGTATGTAATTCGATGTCATATCATATATATACAGATTCATTAATATGTTATATTGATTATTTACATCATTTATACTCATTAATATACTCATCCAAATAATGAAGTGTTTGAATAACAAACTACACCACGACGTGTAGACGGTAATCTGTACGTACGCACATATGGTGACTTTTTCATTTATAGGATGGATATAATACTCAATATGGATGTACCATTTTTATATTAACATCATAGTATATATAAGATACTGGATTTAATATTTTAGAATGTAAACCACAATGAAAGAGGAAGTGGAAGAAGAAAAGAACTTGAAAGAGGTGATGAAATATTTACCTCTTCTTGGAGTTCTTCCTTTTGATTTGATCAAAAGGGCTCCTTAGGTTAGATTTAAGACCAAAGGAAGGACTCTAGGATGAATTTAGGAAAGTTGGGAGGTTATTTGGGTAGGTTTTGTCTGATCCAAAAGGCTTTGGATGTGTCAAATTAAGAGAAGGGGAAGTGCCCATTTATAAGAGAGGTGAGGCTCACTTTAGGAAAATATTGAAATATTATTTTATAATAAAATTATTTTCAGTAAATAATGGCTAAAAAATGAATTATTTAATTTATAAGGTGGGTATGGGTCGAAAAACTCTCAACCAATGGGTTTTATATAGGTTTAGGCCATCATATTAACCTTATCTTTTAAATTTTACTCTTAGTTAAATAGTTTGACATTTACCATGTCTCTTTGTATTTTTATATTATATGGTTAATAAACTTACTATAAACATACAAGAGAATCCCAAGTAGTTCATTAATGATACACATATCATTATATAAGTCTTTTGGCCGAACCTTAAATTTTTAAAAATATTATATCAATTAATAATATAATATTTGTTTTTAAAACTCTTTTGTGTCAATTTTGACACTATTTGGTATTTTGTTTTTGTGAAAATTATAACAGCATGATTACTTCGAAAAAATTAATTTAATTAACTATAACATGACATATTCACCTATAAAATTCTTTTATGGAATCAAAAATTTCAAATTATATTCATTTAAACATTTATAATATCATTTTTTTGATTGCTTCATTAATAAGGAAAATAATGCATCATTATTGTGTCATATATAAATATATTTATTTTATGTCAAAAATTTATAAATAAAATATCATGATGTATGAAATTGTTTTATCTTTATAATTACTATTTATAGTCGAATAGATCAATTGTATTACCTCATATAAAATTATTTTTACTAAAGAATATTTTCTTTTGTTAGTTTTGTCTTTACTTTAGATTATTTAATATAAAATGTACTTATCAATACCAAGTGGCTCCATGGGGTCCCAAAATAGACCAAAGTATGCCCATGGTCGGACATGTATTATCCAATAGAGTTAGGATACTTGTTAGGGTAATTTAATATTATTATAATATTATTTTTTTAACATTATTTTTGGGATTTACCCCTTTAACCACGATAAATAAAATAATTACTGAAGTAAATATTCATAATGTCTAAAAATAAAAGATACCTATTTAAAAAATTTGGACCTCATGATTCCAAAAATGGAATCAATTTTTACAAATTAAAAACACAAAAGTGGAAGAAATTAATTTAAAATTAATTCCCGTTGTCAAAACAAAAAGCGTGTTTTTATGAAATAATAACTATCAAAAGATTGACACTTGTTCATATCCAGTTTAATCATGAGATTACATATAATGACCTAAATTACATTAAATGATAAAAATATAATCTAATGATACTTAAAAGCCATCCAAATGTATAATTTAATACTATATATTATTTCGATTAAAAAAGTTGTTTTTAATTAAAATTTAGTATTTTTCACTATTCATCAAAAATTGAATGTTTTCAGAAAAGTACCAAAAATTCACCCTAAGCTAAATTCAATATACCAATTTCAAAAATTTAGTCCATTTTGGAAAATAAAATTTATAAAATTTCAAAAATTGGTCATTACTATTCATAATGGCTAGTTTGATTGGTCGCGATGTGTTAGAATCTCAAAGTTGCGTACAATGAAAGCTATTTCTTTATTCAAAGGAAAACTTACCATGGAAGCTTAGGGTGTTACATTATTCCCCCTTCAAATAATTTCATCAAACTTTCTATAATACTACCAAACAAAAAGATTTGTGTAGTTCATCATCATCAGTTCCTCAGGTTCCTACGTTGCATCTTCCATCTTATGGTTTCTCCATAGAACTTTTACTAGACGAGTCGTCCAGTTTCTCAACACTTGTTCTCTGGTATCAAGAATATTGAAAGGGTCTTCACAATAAGACAAATCCGGATCCAATTAAATTTCCTCATAGCTGAGTACAATCATTGGGTTAGGCATGTATTTTCTCAATAGTGATGCCTAGAACACATCATGAACTTTTGAGAGACTTGATAGCATTGCCAAATGCTAAGGTATAACCCCAATTCATTCTAGAATTTCGAAAGGTCCGATGTACCTGGGACTTAATTTTCCCTTCTTACCGAATCGTATAAATCTCTTCCATGGAGAAACCTACAAGAAAACATGATATCCTACCTGAAATTCCAAATCCTTCCTTCAGTTATCGGCATAGCTCTTCTGCCTACATTGAGCTACTTTGATGTGGGTTTGGAAAATCTCCACTTTTTCCATTGTTTCCTCAACAAGTTTTGGGCCTGCGAGTTTTCTTTCACCAACATCGTCCCAACAAGTTGGTGTGCGACATCTCCTTCCATATAACGCTTCATATGGTGCCATCTAAATACTTGAATGTAAGCTATTGTTGTAGGAAAATTCTACCAAAGGTAAATATTGTTCCCACATACCTTGAAATTCACGGGAGAAAGATCTGAACATGTCTTCTAAGGTTTGAATAGTCCGTTCTGATTGTCCACTAGTTTCAGGATGGTATGCAGTGCTCAAACAATGTTCAGTAACTATGTATTTCTGAAAATGTTTCCAGAATCTTAATGTAAAACAGGGATCACGATCAGAAACAATCGATAGAGGTACTCCATGAAATCTTACAACTTCATTAAATATATATTCTTGTTAGATTTTCAAGTGGTAAATCTTCTCTTATAGCAAGAAAATGTGATGACTCGGTAAGACAATTAATAGTGACCCATATTACATCATTCCTTCTAGGAGTTTTTGGTAGCCCCATGAGAAATTCCATCGTAATATTATAACATTTCAACTCAGGTATGAGAAGAGTTTGCATGACTGCTCTGGGATGTTGCCTTCCAACACTCACTTGTTGACAAACCATACATCTCGACACAAAATCAACAATCTCCCTTTTCATGTTGTCCCACCAAAAATTTTCTTTCAAATATCTATACATATTAGTAATACTAGGGTGTATAGAGAAATTAGAGCTATGAGAATCATCCAACAATTCCCTTAGATCAGTTATATGGGGAACACAAAGTCTCTTCCCAAATTTCAAAATTCCATCTTTATATACGAATTAGATCAATCTCCCATCATTCACTGCTTTAATTTTCTTTTGAAATTCCTCATCATTAGTCTGAGAAATTTTTATCCTTTATAGTAAATATGGTTTGGCAACCATTTGAAAAAGAATTGATGTTTCACCTTCCATGGTTATTACCATATCCATATTTACTAGATCCATGAAAATAGGAACCTTTTTAACTATCATCTTGTTCAAAACTCCATGATACTTTCTGTTCAAAGCATCTTCTACCTTATTTTCCTTCCCCATGTGGTAGTGTATAGTGCAATCATAATCCTTTAGTAGTTCAATCCATCTCTTTTGTTTCATGTTGAGTTCTTTTTGTGAAAAAATATAATTCAAACTCTTGTGATCAGAATAAATCTCACATTTTTCACCATAGAGATAGTGTCCCCATATCTTCGAAGCAATGCTTACAACTGCTAACTCAAGATCATGAGTGGGATAGTTTTTCTCATGAATTTTTCGCTGTCAGGATGCATAGGCAACAACTCTATCATTCTACATAAGGACACAACCAAGTCCTTCCTTTAAAGAATCACTATAAATAACAAACCCATTGTTCCCCGATGGTAGAGTCAAGATAGAAGCATTAAATAATATTATCTTCAATTCTTCAAAACATTCTTCATACTCTTTTATCAAAACAAATTTAACCCCTTTGTGTGTGAGCTTGGTTAATGGGTTATCCAATCAAGAAAAATTATGGAAAAAATGCCAATAATAACCTGCTAAACCAATAAATCTGCGTACCTCAGTTATACTCGTTCATGCTTGCCAATTTTTCATTGCCTTTGTCTTCGAAAAATCAACAGAGATTCCATCCCTAGAGACAATATGGCCAATAAAAGAAATCTCCTAAATCTATAATTCACACTTGCTAAAAATACCATATAATCCATTTCTTTTAAGAGTCTTTAGGATAATGCGCAAGTGATTTTCATGATCTTCGTAGATTTTTTAGCATACCAAGATATCATCAATAAATACCACTACAAAGTCGTCAAGACATTCTTTTAAAACTCTATTCATTAGATTAATGGAAACAGAGTGTGCATTAGTCAGACCAAAATCCATTACTGTAAACTCATAATGCCCGTACCTGGTTCGAAATGTTTTTTTTTTCAGAATGTCTTCCTTCTTCACACACAACTGATGATATCCAGATTGAAGTTCAATCTTTCAAAAATATTGATCTCCATGAATTTGGTCGAATAAATCATCAATGTAAGGTAGAGGAGACTTGTTTGTTATTGTCATAGCATTGATCTCCTTGTATTCAAAGCACAACCTCATAGATCCGTCTCTCTTCTTAACAAAAAGGAAAAGGGATCCCCATGGAGAAACACTAGGAAGAATAAATCCATATTACTAAAATCCTCTAGTTTTTTCATTAGTCCACTAATTCCACATTGGCCATTATATAATGGTTCTTCGATATGGGCCTTGAACCGGGAATTAAATCAATGGAAAACTCAATTTTTCATTCTCGAGGATGTCTAGGTAAATCCTCCATAAACACATCAACATATTCTTGCACTATAGGTACGTCCTATAAGAAAACATTCTTTTTCTCACCTATAATTATTTAATTCTCATCCTCCCTAATAATTGAATTTAGTAGAGATACTGGGGTGGATCTAGATAAGAATAAAGTGGTGACGTTTCTGCTCTAAAGATAAGGTACTCCTTATCATCATCGAAAATTGTAACCTCCATCTTCTTACAATAAATATTTACATCATGGTCTGAAATCCAATCCATTCCAAGGATTATATCAAATTAAATCATGGTTATAATGATGATATCAATAGATAAAGAACAATTATATGACCTAATGGGAGCTTATTCACAAAAATTTGTTGCGATGATACTTCCCTTAGGTGTTTTGAATAAAAACTTCCTTGTTAAGTCAAATTTAAAATATCTAATTTTCTTATCAAACTGGGAAGATATGAAACAATTTGATGATCTAGAGTCAAATAAAGCATTGGATAAACTTGAGGAAACCATTAAATTACCTATCACCACATCTTTCAGAGTTTCAACCTCATCAGTCATGATCGCATAAGCTTTTCCTTTCTCCCATGCCCTTCTCTGAGTAAAGTTCCTTTGGCACTTAGGAAATTCATTTTCATAATTCCCCTTTTCTCTAAAATTGTAGCATTCAACAGCCTCTTTATTCCCCTAGCAATCATGAGCTTGGTAGACTTTTTCACCACACTTGTAACAAAATCTAATTCCCTTCAGGAAAGTACTAGAGTGTTTTTCCCACATTTACCATTGGATGGATATTCAACTTTTCCCTTCTTCCCCTTATTTCTATTTCCAGAGTGTTCAACAGATCTCTTATTCTCCTGCTTTGTTTTAAAGTCGTAATACTTAGAGAATTATTTTTCTGTGTTGATAGCACATGAGATAATATCTTCTTATGATAAGAAGGATTGTGAGACTAATTATCACTGGAGAAATGGTTTTAACCCATCAAAGAATCGATCAATCTTACTCCTTGGGTTATGTATATATTCTGCAGCATGCCTTGATAACCTTGTAAAGTTAGCCTCATATTTTGCGACATTCTCATTCTCTTTTTGCATCAGACTCATAAATTTCCATTCCATATCTTCTCGATGGTCATGTGGAAATTATTTTTCTAATAAAATTTATTTAAACTCCCTCAATTCCATATTTGATACTTCATCATCTTCATTTTATTTGAATAAATTACCACCATTGATCTGTATCTCCTATGAGGCGATAAACTAACATGACAATGTTTTCCCTTTCGCTACTACCCAAAGCATGAAATATTTTCTCTAAAGGATTTATCTATTGATTAGATACTAATGGATTTATACTCCCATTAAATGTTGGTGGTTGTTTCCTCATGAAGCGGTCTAACATTGATCCTCCACATTTTGAATCAGGGTGCTCCATATGGGTAAAGTTATTGTCCATAACTTGTGTGAGTTTTCCAAGTATGGTGATAAGCTGATCAACACTGGTTGCATCAACAACTCTACAATAATTATCTTGAACAGGAGGGAAATCTCTACATGGATTATGTGCGTTGATATGGTTTCTATTCCGTCCACTAGGTTCCATTTCTAAACAATGACATCCATTAGATTAGTTTATGAACCAAAATACATAATTTAAAACTTGTAAAACACTTAACATAAATTGAACAGTTTATGAATATTTTTCATAATCATAAAAAAATTTCTTTGAGGAGGTATATACTCATAAATCCTTCATAATGGTTTTTAATGAAAATGATAATTATCCTAAGCATATCCCTCAAGAGTGTCGTAACCCAGAGTGTATCAAGTCCCGTTTTTGTGCACCTATTACCATTCGAGTATAGTTCAAAGATGTATTTTTGGGTTTTACCACAAGGTACATTTGTTCCAGAGCCGCCTCTACCAACTCGTATCCAAATAGGGACGTATTTCTTACAAAACTCAAAAAATATCTACAATACCAAAATTCTAGAAAGTTCTTCTATACTAATCCTCAAAGTCTATCTTAGGATAATGTTCTCTAATCCGAGACTTTTTAAATCTAGCTTACAAGGTTTATACTAAACTTCCACTGATACCAACTGTAATGCCCTGACCCCAGTTACCAAGAGTCGTTGCATTATTACATATCATTGGCATGATATAAGGAATCATGTCCTGAAAGAATGATCAGTTTTTTAGCCTTGGAAGTACTAGATACATTCATAAGTTTTACATTACATCATGAAATAAAAATATAAACAACATTTTCTCCTTTTGAACACACTTCTATCTTTAGTCTATCCCTGTAGATCAACTATAAAATAATTCTTCATATCCTAGGAAAAATAAAACATATAAAGGGGTGAGCTTAGATGCCCAGTAAGGATAACATTACAACAGAAAATTTTATAAATAAGCATAAAAATTTAAGGAAATGTATAAGACTAAAAACAAGGCTTTTAAACTTAAAATTTAGCAAAATATGGCAAAGATAAAATCAAATAATTCCATTTACTTATTCACATGGATGTTCTACTAGTTGCCAACAAGCCTGTACCATAGTGGTATAAGCTCCTGTTTGGTATCCAAAAAGATCCGGGATCAAATCCGGGCAGGGGTGAATTTCCGGGTACTATAGCAGGGCACTGTAGTAGTACTGTAGCACCTGTGGAACTATAGCAGCAGCGACACTGTAGCTACGGAGGGATTGTAGCAGGTACTGTAGCGGTTACTATAGCAGTGTGGGTACTGTAGCAGTACTATACACCGAGGGGTCCTTTGGGCCAAAAAATGGGCTTTCAAGCCCTGTATTCAGGCCACTTGGCCTTGGGACTTCGAGCTATGTTATGGGTCACCCTCTACCCAGTCTAAAGAGGTCGTTGCTTTAAATAATAAATTGAGGCTTCGTCCCCAACCTTTTAAAAAAATGGATGTTCTACTAGTCAATAATCACATGCAATATCAATAGAAACTTCTATAATGATGGAATACATAATGCCAAACTTTATAACCACATAGTCCAGGCTTTGTACCAAGACTACAGATAAGATTTTGTCAAGGCCTTGTGCCAAGATACTAGTTTGTCTAATGAGACTTACCAATGCATCGAGGAGCTATAGCGGGATCCACTAATCACTTACTAGGTCTAATTCAGTCCTCAAATGAAAATATTTCAACATAACATAAACATTTGTATTAAAACGTTCATACGAAATGTTAATACTTTATCCATAAACCATGAATGGTATAAAAATAACACATCCATATTAAAACATATAAAAAAACCTTTATTACAATATGAAAGATTTGTATCATAATAAATCATCTTCAAATAAGTTCAAAAATCCATCAAATGATGTTGACATATATGAAATTTATTTATAAAACTCTTTGAGAGAAATATCCCTTTTTCATGAAAAAATTTAAAAGTCACACAATTTAAAAAGGAATACATTTAAATAAATTTTTAATCAAAGTTTCCCAAACCACTTTGAATATTTTGAAATTAATTGACATTTTGAAAACATTAATGTCCATATAAATAAATCCTTAAAAACCATTTTAAAAAACATGGACATTAATGAGGAAGGTTTAAAAGAATAAAATTTTAAAAAATTTAAAATTATGTTTTTTTAAAAGAGTCCCTTCAAAAGAATCACTTTTAATACACTTTTATGAAACATGGACATGGATAATAAATATTTCCCAGTAGATACTTATATATAAAAAACCTCGGATAATAATGAGATTGTGAAATTAAACCTTACCTTGTACTTTTCCTTAGTTGATGGTATTTTAACCTCCTGTATAATAGTTAAAACATTGTTATTAAATTATACAAGAACTATATACAAAAATATGATATCACATATGATCTTATAATATTTCTTTGTTAATAATATTTTAGTAGTATCATTATTTCGGGAGTTAACTGATTCGTTTTTCATTATATGATTGGTTATGTAAGACATGTTTGTTATGGATAGGATTTATTTGATTCATATACAGAATTATATTATGTTCATAAAAATTACTTTTAATTATAAAATGAAAATTATTATTGAATGATTACGATGGGGAATGAATCTTATCGCATTGATGGAGACGGTAATCCGTATGTACACACGAGAAACAATATCATTATATTGATGGAGAAATCATATGTAATTGGATGGTATATATTATATAGAGAATAATTAACATGTTATATTTATTATTTACATCAGTTATACTCATTATTATTCCCATCCAAATAATGAAGTGTTTGAATAACAAACTACACCACAATGTGGAGACGGTAATCCTTACGTACGTACGTATGGTGACTTTGTATTTTATAGGATGGATAGAATAATGAATATGGTTGTACAATTTTTATAATAACATAAAATAATATAGAAGATACTAGAGTTATTATTTTAGAATGGAAACAACAAAGAATGATGAAGTGGAAGAAGAAATGAACTTGAAAGTGGTGATGAAATATTTACCTCTTCTTTTGGTTCTTCCTTTTGATTTGATCAAAAGAGCTCCTTAGGTTGGCTTCATGACCAAACTAATTCCTCTAGGATGAAGGGAGGAAAGTTGGGAGGATATTTGGGTAGGGTTTGGCTAATCCAAAATTTGTTTGGATGTGTGAAATTAAGAGAAGGGGAAGTGCCCTTTTATAAGAGATGTGAGGTTCACTTTAGGAAAAGCTTGAGATATTATTTTATAATAAAATCATTTTAGGTTTCTAATGGCACCAAAATAAATTATTTAATGGCTAAAGTGGGTATGTGTCGAAAAACTCTCAACCAATAGGTTTTATACAGGTTTAGGTCATCATATTAACCTAATCTTTTAAATTTAACTTTTAGTTAAATAGTTTGACATTTACCATGTCTCTATGTATTTTTATATTTTATGGTTAATAAACTTACTATAAACTTCAAAAAAAACTACAAGTGGTTAATTAATTATAAAACTATCATTATATAAGTCTTTTGGACAAAAATTAAATTTTTAGTAATATTATATCAATTAATAATATAATATTTGTTTTTAAAACTCTTTTGTGTCAATTATGACACTATTTGTTTTTTTGTTAAAATCATAACATCATGATTACTTCAAAAAACCTTCATTTAATTAACCCCAAAATGTAATATTCAACAATAAAATTAGTGTATGGCATCAAAAATTTCAAATTATATTTATTTTAATATTTATAATATCATTTATTTGATTGCTTCATTAATAAGGAAAATACTGCATCATTATTGTGTCATATATAAATATATTTATTTTATGTCAAAAATTTATAAATAAAATATCATGATGTAATAAATCATTTTATCTTTATAATTACTCTTTATAGTCGAATAGATCAATTATATTACCTCATATAAAAATTGTTTTACTAAAGAATATTTGCTTTTGTTAGTTGTGTCTTTACTTTAGATTATTTAATATAAAATGTCATTATCACTCCCAAGTGGTTCCATGGGGTCCCAAAATCGACCAAAAGATGCCCATGGTTGGACATGTATAATCCAATAGAGTTACTATACGTGTTAGAGTAACTTAATATTATTATAATATTATTTTTTAACCATATTTTTGGGATTTACCCATTTAACCCCGGTAAATAAAATATTTACTGAAGTAAAAATTCATAATGTCTAAAAATAAAAGATACATATTTAAAAAATTTAAACCTCCTAATTCCAAATATTGAATCAATTTTTTCTAATTCGAAACACATAATTGGCTGAAATTAATTTAAAATTAATTCATGTTGTCAAAACAAAAAGCATGTTTTTATGAAAAAATAACTATCAAAAGATTGACACTTGTTTATGTCCAGTTTAATCGTGGGATTACATCCAATGACCTAAATTATATTAAATGATAAAAATATAATCTAATTATACTTAAAAACCATTCAAATATATAATTTAACAACATAAATTATTTCATTTCAAAAAATTGTTTTTAATAAAAATTTAGTATTTTTCACTATTCATCAAAAATTTAATGTTTTCAGAAAAGTACCAAAAATTCACCCTAAGATAATTTCGATATTATGAAATCATAACTGAATTCCATTTTGAAAAAATAAAATTTATAATTTTTCAAATAGTGGGTATTACTATTCATAATGGTTAGTTTGATTGGTCGCGGTGTGTTAGAATCTCAAAGTTGCGTACAAAGCAATCTTTTACGTTATTCAAAGGGAAACATACTGTGGAAGCTTGGGGTGTTACATGTTCTTTCAGTATATTTTTTTTATTGTTTATTTCATGATAGATCCCATTGCATGCTACTTTTTATTGAGAATATGAGAAACCCTTTATTTGGTTTCCTTTCCCCGGTAAACCTAGAGGAGACCTATTAGTAATTTTTACGAATATAATGGAGTGGATAACAATGTTCACACAATATGATCAAACAATATATTATGTTTTAAAATGTAATTTATCTATGTATCTAGTCATATAATAAAACTATATTGTTGTATCAAAAGGTAAATCTTGTATTCTATACCAATAATGTAATATAACAACCAGATATGGGTTTGTAGAGTCTAGTTTGTTACACACATGCTTCTCCATAACATATCATTGGTAGATAATCCCTATGGGATTTGTGTTTAGGATGATTTCACATCCTACTACTATTTTTTGGATAGATTCATTGATATATTATTCCAAGACCAAGGCACTCACTAATTAGCATAATAGGGTTTTGGTTAGTTCATGTATTTGTATTGGTTTCGAGGCCATAACCACCATTTTGTGGGTGGTGTGTGTATGTCTCAAGAATCAAGCATTGGTTGATGCATATTAGGATTTTTTTATTTGGATTAAAGTCAAGTCTGATAGGTTTATTGAATATCCTAAAGGGAGATAAAAATAAGAAACCCATTAATAAAACATCAAAATTAAGAGCTAAGGGTGAATTGATCACTTAAATGGGTATAGGATTCATGTTAGGTCCACCATTTTTTTCTAACATAGATTTATTCTTATTATTATTTTCATCTATAGAACATCATTCGAAATATAGGTGGTCACTGAGACATACCGGTAACAGATTATAATTTATTCTACATAAGAGGATTGGTGGTTGAGCTTATATCAATATTTAGGAGGGGGGTTACATTCTTTAGTATTCTCTTAATGATTTAAGATATATTCATAAATCATTCCAAAATCATATTACATCATTACTTAATTTAATGAAAGTTATTAGTCATAACCATGCGTTGATGAAGACATCAATTTCTATAATAGGTTCTATATATCTATATTATTTGTTAGTGATGTTATGGTTTAAAGCTTCATAGACAAACATTCTAAATTATATCACCATAAAAGAATATGGTATGTTTTTTGGAGTCAAGAGAGGTCTTATAAGAGGGTCTTCCTTTGTATCCCTATGAATGGAATCAAATCACATGTAGTTTGCTTCTAATTACTGGAAATTTTTATATCTTTTAAGGTCATGTTTTGAGTACTATTATGGTTTCTTTTAAGGTCATGAAACCATGATCAATGGGATATTTAGATTGATTGTTAGAGAGGCATCCTACATATCATAGATAATACGGACCAAATACCATATAGTTTTGGTTACATCTAATTCCGTGTGGCATGTATTCTAACATAATGCAACAAGGACATAATTTTTACAAGTGAAATTCATATATTTAATACTATTTGGTGAAAGGTCCCTAGAAATGGTTAGTATGGAACATACACATGAGTTTATCTTTCTGTCTCATCATGTCTAATGGAAATAAAATAGGATAAGGTATGGTTAGATATTACAACTAGTTTGAGAAAAAATATCTATTTCCACCACTTTTATATTGGTAACTGGAAAGAATGAATGATTAGAAATGGTTGGGGAAAGATACTAGTAGGATGACCATATATAGATGTCCACCTCTTCTCTATTGGTAACCATAAAATGGGGAAAGAATAGAAATGTTTGGGTCTTACCCCTAGAAGGAGTCCCATATAGTAATGTTTACCCCTTCATTACTTTTATCTATAAGTGGAAGGTATATTGGAAAGGTTGGGGCCCACACCTAGATAGAGGCCGATTTGAGTGAACATATGTCATAAATAGGGAGATTAAAGGAGACTGAGTGGGTATTACTCATAAGATAACAAAATGGATCATTATATATATTGAATTACTGTATATGAGATGATATGGGTGTGACATTCACCTATTTTAAGGCCCATAATTGGATATAACTTATGGACTTTTAGTCACTAGACAAAGGGGAAACACTATAAAAGGTTGGGGTTTACACATTGTAGTAGGACCATATATGGATGTATACAACTATATATTTATAAATATATATGGGAAACATTAAAAATTAGGGAATCCACCCAATAATAGGGCCATGTGATTATGTTTATGTATTAAATGGGGTGATAATGGGAGACAAAGTGGGGCTTACTCATGATATAACCTAATGGATTATCATGTATTTTGGTAACAACAAAGTAGAATGTATTATGTGCGCTTATACCTAGTAGGAGGACCATATATGTTTGTGTACTTAACCTTAAATTTTTAAACCTAGACATTGAAGGGAGATTGCATAGGTTTCCTAGTAAGAGACCAAAACAAGTTCACTTTGAAAAGTAATCTGGGTGAATGTGTTTTTGAGTTCCAAGAAAAGTATACCCAATCTATGAATTTTAGTACACAAATAAGAGTATCGTGAATCATGGAATTTGATTAAACCATTAGGAGTATCTCTACTAAATGTATATATGGTAGTGTTTTCACCCATTTTATGGGGCTATGTGAATTATGGATATGTTATGAGAACTATATGAAGTGAGTTCCCAGGAAGGGGGCCTTGGAAAAGTGGTACCATAGTATAATAATAATGTGAATGAGAATCCATGTATAGAAGTGGGGAGTGTTCACAGAAGGCTATGAACTGTGAATATTTTCCCTAAATAAGAGGCTTCAGAAAATGATTTGTCTTTATATAGAGACTTGAGAAAAAGTTTAACCAAATGGGGAACCACTAGTATGATCGAGTGCCCATCCCCCAAGTGTTTGATCCCCTCAGTATTTTTCCCCTTGTTTACAAACATAGGAGTCAGTTAGAGAGATGAAATAGATTCATCGATATTTGGATGCCACATACTCTAACCAAAAGCGTTGATAAATTGTGTAAGGTGGGTCTATATATAGAACATTAGGGATTGGGTTGTAGTTATTTTCACAAAGGATTTAGGAACATGGATTGAACATAATAAAAATTAATATTAAGGGGATATGTGTGTTCTATTTAGAACCTCAAAATATTACACCAGATCACATGGACTAGGGGTACACAAGATTAGTTTTTACAAATTTGGGTGTGTGGGACCAGGGATTATAAACCTAGGTTTCGAAGAATATGGTCCAAAGACAAAGGAAAATATATTTGATCATACATGTATGGTTTGGAAAACTAGGTTTTACCTTGGCATGAGAATAGAATTTGTATAAAATCCTTCTAACATAAAACCTCCATAAAATTTGATTAGTTTTTATAGTAAAAAATACTAGTTCAATGAGACCCTTTGAAATAAAATAATATATTATTAACTAGGTATTAAATAAAAGGTTTCTTTCACTATATAAAATTCCATATCATACCCTTACAGATTTCTTTTGGGGTTTATAATATCTTTCCCCACATCAATGTTTTAAATACATGTCTAATTACTAGTAGGAGGTTCTCACAACCACATCACCAGAATGGGATTTTTTTAGGATTTAGAATCCATCAATGTTTGAGAAATCATATTCATCTTGTATATCTCATTGGAATATTATTCATAAAGATTGATTCATTCTTACAGCCACTTGATTAGTTTTGTCTGATTGAGAGTTGTATCATAAATTCCATGATAATATTTATGGAACATAATTTTATGTTCCAACATCATGGAAGTAGGATGAATTTTTTTATAAATGTAAAAAAATTCACCCATCTTTATTCATTAATCTTTAGGCACTCAACATTTTTCACCTAGGTTTTTTTCACTAAGGATAATTCACCCAACCTGGTGCACCCAACTTAGTGCTCCTAGATTAGTGTTCTCATAAATATATTCCAAGATCATTATTCCCAAATATGTACAAAATAAATTATACACTAATTATTAAATGGGTTTGTGGTTTACACTAGTTAAAATTAAATCAATTCACATGTTGGATGATGTGGGAAAAAAGAGAGTAACCATATTTAGGATTCACTGAAGTCAATGTATGCTCTACCCTAGTGGTCCCCCTGATTTATGAAGAAAAACATGAGAATATAGATCATGTTTTAATTATAATATATAAGAAGATAATGTGAACCATATCCATGAATCATGTGAACCATCCATCACATGTTCCTCTCACATGTTCAAATAACAGTTTGGGTCTGCCTTTAAATCAGAAACAAACCCTACTGCATGAAAGATTTACGCATAAAAATTATTTTCTATGGGATTTGATCATTATCATTATGAATTGATCCAATTACAAAGGGTTGAATTTTTTTAGCACCTAATTTTTTTTTATTCATTTAAAAAAGTAAAATATAAAAATATGTGGCTTTTTGAACACCAATACAACAAGGAGAGATCATGAAAACTAAGAGAGTGCCTCCATTCAAACAATGTTTTAATCTTTCATTTACTAGTGATAATTATATCATTAAATCACTATATATTCTCTCTATTTCACAAACATTCACCCCCAAACTTTTCCATGCCACCTTTACTCAATAATAGTGTGATTTCACACCTTTCCCAAGGTTGAGTGATGTTTATCTAATCCATAGAGATAGTCTCCAATGATATTTTTCATACATATATGGATTAGAAAGACTAAGTTACCTATAAAAGAACATTATTACAAAAAAATATAGTGGTATAGATATGAAAGAGATTTGAAAGAATTATAGAATATATAATACTCCATGTTCCTTACACCCTCATGTGTGATTTTTGGATCCAAATCCATGGGAATGTAAAGGAAAACAAGTGGTATTTCTGTCATAAAAAGGATTCATACACATAGTTCTCCTGAATAAACACTTCAATGAAGTATCAAAAAAGAATTATTTGAAGGAATTGTATAATAAATTTCTCAAATAAAGATGGTAAAAATTATAGGTTCACTATTCTATAAATTTTAGGCCCACTATTCTAATATCTTAGGGATTAACATGGGTTCCCAACAATCCAAGGTCTACAACATTGGGGTCGGAATTCTATTTTTTCCCCAACAACTTCCTTGACCGTATTGGAATCTTTTCACAAAGGTGAATCGCATAAAAGGATTACTTCACGTTGACATAAATCATGGACAACTGATTTAGATGATTGGGTCATTTTTTCAAATTTATATAGCCCATATGATTATATATTCTTTTGAAAATAAGAATATATATCATTTAATAGATGCTTTCATTGAGTTATTTTGTTTTAATATTTTATTTTATCTGTTTTATTGTATTTTTAAATCTGAAATACTTTTACATAAAAATATTTATTTAAAATAATTTAAATTGATAATATATAATTATATTATATTATATTCATTTTTTCATTATCAAATTTTATTATTATTCAGTTATTTTATTTTTTTTATGAAAAACAAATTCTGGATTTTATATTTTTTCTTTGTATTTTTATACCATTATTTAACATGCTTCTTACCATTAAAAATGTTTTGGAAGTCTATTTATATTCATATGTAAGTTAACCTTTATACTTACATGTGTTCTGAATATTTTCATTACCTTTATGTTTCCTGTCATAACATCATTTTAGCTTTATGTATACAGTACTAAGTTTTTTATATACTTATATATATATTTTTTACCCATACGCGATGCTTAGATACCCTTAAACATGCTACATAATCATTATCATCCCTGTATGCAACAAAGAAATATACCCTTGTGAAAGATTTAAAAAATATGATTTTCCCTTATTAAACTTTTTTTATGTTAATTACCCTTAATAATGTATATAACTACCCTTATGCAAGTACTAGTTACCTTTATGAATCATTATAAATAACATTTACACATGATGTTAAATTTTCATGATACCCTTATGTAGACTGTAGAATATACATATCACCCTTATGTATATACACATTCCACCTTTATAAAAGACATGAAAAGTATATATTAACCTTATGAAATACATTTAAACTCTTTCTATATTTACACATGAATGTAAATTGGCATATACATTTGTTTAAAAACCATATTTTTATAGTGTACTATTTTTCATGATTTTCGAGCTATATTGATTTTTTTCATGTTTATGAGAGGTGTTTTAATTATTTTAATGATTATATAAATGATTAAAAATTATACAAAATCTATTAAATGTATCATTATAGAGTTTTAAACACATTTATGTGAATATCAAAGTTGTTCTTTATTTCAATGATGAAGATTTTATTTTTAGTTACCACCTAAAAATACAAATTTCCTCACACAACCAGTAAAATGAAAACATGCTTTAATGAAAAGGTAAGTTGATTGGTAGTAAGGAATATACTACATTTTATATTCATTACATTTTTTATTTTTTAGAAAAATTGGTATTTCATGGCATTCCCTTTTTTTTTACGCATTTCATTATTTTAATTTACAACATCTTTTGAAAATATTATTTAGTGTTTTATTTATCTAAATAATTCTTGGATATTCTTACAATATTATTTGAAAGTGTTTTAATAAGTTTCAATGCATGAAAAAAAGATCGTGAAAATTAAAATTATAGGTAAATATTATTATTCTATGTATTATTTTTCTCTGACCCATGGCATTCTGTAATTTTTTTATTTAGATACACATTTATAATTAATAATATCCTAGAGTTAATGATGTGGGATTATCTATTGGAATGGTATTATTGTTCAATTTTATTATAAAAATGTTGGAGTTCATTCAAATATATAAAAAAAGAATTAAAACATTGAACCGATAATTATGAAGTATCAAAACCCTATTATGTATACTACTTCACTAGTGCAATAATGATGGACTCTATTGTCTGATCATCTAATAAGGAAGTGATAAATGATCTTGAGTTTGATCAAAACCCATATTTATCTTCACTTCTATTATTATTAATTTATTTTGGGTTTTATTTGGGTTAAATTTACATTATATTTTTTGTGATTCTATAGTCAGTTCATGTTTTTTCCCATCCAAAAGCTATCTTTAATTACTATTAATCCTATTAAAAACAATGGTCTAGTTCTAATCCCTAATGAAAATTCGGGTTGGGTGTGGTTTTTGAATCCTAAAATTTCATTGGGTTATACCACCAGATGAGAAAAATATATATCTATAATTGGGTTACCACTTCCTAATAAAAGTGAATCACATAGGCAATACCTTTCTTCTTACTGAGCATAAAATATTGAAGAGTGGAAAATGATCATGGTGATCCTAACCACTATAAAAATGTTGTGTATAATTTTTTTATTATACTAATGGTTTATATCATGACTCTGTTTATTTCTCTAATAATTATAATTCATTTGATTTTTAAAGAGGTACTATTCACCCCCTTTAGTTTATATTTCTATATCGATGGGTCATGATAGTTGGTATCAGAGGATGCTTCTATCTATGTAATTGGTTAGTGAATATTAATTAATTATATTTTCATACTAACCATTATCCTAGACCTATAATTATAAGGAAATATGCACTACTATGTTATTTCATGTTTGGAATTTTAGATTTTCAGTCCCATATGACCACCTCATTTCAATGAATGTGATTACGTATGACAAAAAGATAAAATAGAGGTATTTATAGATAATATAGTTCATTAAATATAGGATATCATTTAAAAACAACCTAAATTTACAGAGGAAAATTTAGAAACTATAACAAGAAATGATTATATAAAACACATTCTAACATACAATGTTATTAATTTCATGTATTATTATTTAAGTAGAAATATGTATAGCCATATTTATTTGTTTAAAACTGTATATGAGATCAATGGGACATTATAATTCACTTATCAAGGAAATGATAAGTTTTAGAGATCTAAAATGGGTATTCATATTAATAACTTTTGAGAATTCAGAATAAACAATCAAGAGAGCATCAACGAGATGTAAAAAAAATTCACTAAAATTGTAAATTATTTATTTGTACTTGGGGAAACAAGAAAAAATGTTGTTCTTATTGAAACAATATATCTATCTATAGCTAAAAGGTGGAAGTAGAAGAGTATTGCGATTATTTAATGTAAGGATTTCACTATACATTCAATAGATGAACTGATAGAATCAATTATTCTACATGATATGGAGTTGAATAATGATAATGGTAAAGAACAAGACAAATGTAAAGGAATAATATTCAATTATAATACAATGTTTTCTACTAATTTTTTTTCTATGTTTCAAAAATGTGAGAAAGGTGGAATAACAACTCTTAAAAAAGGCGTTCGCAGGTACATGAAATATAAGAGAGGTTCAATGAATCATCCCAAAAGAGATCATCAAAAATGATAAAATAAATGGATATAAGAATATTAATAGTAGTAAATACAATTTTTCATTATTAATATGATTTTAGTGTAGGAAAAATGGACATGTTAAATCATATTGATGAAAATTTAAACAAGAAGGGAAATAAAAGCATTATAAGGAGTTAAAATGTGAATATTGTGTTGTATGGAGTTAAAGGAGGATTCAAGCTAGTGTAGTGATGATTCTAAGAGAGGAAAAATCAACCAATATAAGCTTGATGAAATAAAATATAAACTAGTTAAGATCTTATTCGGATTCTAGTTCTAGTTATCAGTCTAATATTGATAATAAAGTTAACGAATTAAATGAAAAAAATAAAAAGTTTCAAAATTATATTCTAAGAATGGATGAAGTATATAGATAATTTAAAAGATAAATTATGATAATTAAATAAGAAAATGAAAAAAATGAATTTCTATTATTTATGAAATGAAGAAGATAGAATGTTTACTGATTCTAAGCTGATAAATTTAAAATGAGATAATAAAGAAATTAATGATTTTATTTGAAAAAATAATGAATATTAATACATTATATTTAATTTAGTTTTTATGATCTATTTAAAATTAAAAACTAATATAATAATATAAAAAATTAAATTGATAAATTAAGAAATACAGGATCTTGTTCAAATGTAAAAATCTATGATGACCTAGAAGTTATTCAAAAAGAGAATGAAAATATTAAAAAGATATTTTGAAAATTTAATTGAGAAAAAACATAATAATGATATAAATGAATTTGGATATAATTTTTAGATTCTTAAGAAGCATATATCTATTGTTAAAATTAGTAATTTGATTTCCCAAAGTGATACATGATTTAGATAAAATTTGAAAAGGAATTATGAAAATTAATGTTAATTAAGATTTAAATAATAATTAGGCTATACTAATAATTTTATTTCTATGAATATATCATCTATATTACCCTACAATAGATGTCTTAAATCATTATTGGTGCCAAAATGTTTTATCAATAATCTTTTTGTATGAAAAATACATTTGGTACCAAAACAAATATCTCAATAATAAATTTTATGGGAAATCAACCAAAAGTGTTCCATAGATACATGGTATATGTAAAATAGGTTCTCAGGGAACATGATTGGTGATATTTTTTACTTTTTATCTTTAAATTATTGTGATGAAGTAAATATCACTATCACTGATATCTTTAATGTGATAGACATATGTTTTAGAAATTATAGGATATCCTAATTTATTATAATTTCTAAATTATTGAATGTGGAGGGATTAAAACACAATTTAGTTAATATATCATAGCATTTTGATTATTTAATTAGTTTTAAGTTTGAATCTAATAAAGGAATTATTTAAAAATATAATACTTTATTATATTATGCAAATAGATAATAAAATAAATACGCAATATATTTTTCATAAATAACCCATGAAAAATGTATTGTTTCTAAATATTATAGTGGAATTTATATACTTAGGCATAGAAGGATGGGATATGTTCACCATTAAAAATTATACAAGTTGTAAAAACACAAACATGTTGTTGAACTTATAAAATTGAAATCAAGTAAGTATTTTATGAGTGATTCTTGTCTAAAGGATAAGTAGCAGAAAGAGACTTTTAGATATATCAAAAATGTTAACATAATAAGATTTTTAAAAGTATATTATCCTAACTTATTTAGTCCAATAAGAAATACTAGTTTAGGTAGTAAGAAATATGTTTTTGTAATTATAGATGATTTTAGTAGATTTATATGGACACATTTCTTAACTAATAAAAGTGAATCCCTAAAAATGATTATTTATTTATTTTAAATAGACTGAAAATCAAAAGTTATATTTAGTCAGTTTCATTAAAATTGATAATATAGAATAATTCTAAACTATAATTTGAGTTGTTTTATGAAGATAATAGATATTTCGATAATTTTTTACCCCTAGAAAACTACAAAAAAATGGTGTTGTAGAGATGAAAATAAACTATTCCTGAAATGGAAACAACTATGCTAAATGAATTTAATTTATCAAAATATTTTCAGGATGAATTGGTTTATACCACTTGTTATATATTAAATATATTTTACTTTAGATACATTTTAAAGGAAACTTTTTATATACTTTTTAAATATAAGAATCACATGATTGGTCACATTAATGTTTTTGGATGTATAGATTATATTTTTAATACTAATGATAAATTTTTAATGTTTTTCTTTAAAATTGTGAAGAAAGTTTTCTAAGATATTCAAATATAAGTAAATATTAGAGTGTATATGAAAATAGAACAATGTTTGTGGAAGAACCTATGCATGTAAAGTTCATTGAAAATAATGAATAAAAAATGTGAATTCTAACAATCATAATAAATAATTTTAATAGTTTAATTTTTTTGAAGAAAAAAATAAAAATAATAATGCATTAATTTAGTGGGAGAGAATCAATTCTCCATCTAGTCCAATGAATTTGGAAACTCACAGTGATCATTCATTAGAAAATGTAATCTAAAATATATAATCTAGATCAAAAACAAGAAAAATAGTTTTGATGTTTTGTGTTAATTCTACCATTGTAAATGATTTGGGGGCTATTAATGGTAAAGATTAATTAAATAATTGAAATTGGATAAATTATATGTATGATGAACTTAATCAAATTTAATGAAATAAATATTTAATTTGGTAAATTTTCCTATAGTTAAATACTTTATTTGAACCAAAAGGTGTTTTTTTGGAAAAATATATGAGTCTAGTAATATTGTAAGAAATATGGATAGACTAGTTTCCGATGTATACATATAAGAATAATTTTTTGATTTTAAATATTTATTTTCAATAGTTTCTAAAATATAATCCATTTAGATTCTATTAGTTATTTCTAGATATCAAAGGTTTAAATTATTTCATATTTATATAAAGATTTTTTTTAAATGTTGTAATTTCTAAAGAGTCGTGTGTTAATCAAACTATTGAGTTTAAAAATAGAGAATTATAAAATCATGTTTTTAAACTATTTAAATATTTTTATGGTCTAAATCATGCTCTATGATCTTGGTATAATAAAATAACTATATTTTTATTACAAAAGTATTTTAATAATGAAAATTTTGATACATCATTATACATAAATAATGTTTCTAATTATATTTAATTGGTCAAATAATTATTAAAAATATTTTATTTTAATCCCAAAATGAAATGCTTTTTATTTACTTTTTTATATTAAGAACAAGTTAATTTTATATGAGTTTAATGGATGAATTAAATTTTTTCTTGGTCCTTAAATTTAATAAAGAAAAGATGTAATATTTATAAATAAACTAAAATATGATAAATATTTGGTACAAATGTTTCATCTTGAGTCATATAAAACTATGATAACACCAATTAGAACCAATTCTAATGTGAATGTGGATGAATCAATAAAATATATGAATGATAAAATGTATAGAGGAATTATAGGTATCATAATTTTTTGATATAATCAAGGTCTAATATTATGTTTTCAGTCTACATGTGTGTGAGATATTAGACTAACAAAGAAGAAATTCATTTAAAGGCAGTTAAAAGTATAATTATTTATGTTAAAGGAACTATTAATAGTGCTTTTTTACTCCAATCTTAATTTTTCTAATTTATTATCATATTATAACTTTGATATTGAATGTTGTATACCTGAAATTAAAAGAAAATCATGTATGTGTCACTTACTCAGTAAATGTTTCACATCATATAGTTATAAAAAGAAATTTTCTTTTTCTTTTCTACAAATAAGGTTGTTTATATTACTGATGAATATTTTTATGCTCAATATCTGTTAATAAAAACAAACTCTATTTGATTTCAATTTTTACTTATGAAAAATACATATATATATATATTGAAAATACATAGGCTATTTCAATATCTAAAAATCTATTACAACATTGTATAAAAAATCATACTGATATCAGTTTTATTTTTTTAGATATAATATTAATAAATAATATATCATTATTAAATTTTTTCAAATAGAAAATCAAATTTTAGATATATTTACAAAACCAGTAGTTTTAGTGAGGTTTGAGAAATTTAAGTTTGAATTGGGATTAATGAATATTTAGATTATGTGTGTAAGATAATTTTTTTGTTTTATTGTTCTTTTTTCTTTGTAAAAAACTATTAATTTAGGGGGAAATTTCCCTTGCTTGATAATTTTATAAATACTATTTTAATAGTATCAACATGTGCAGTTCTGGTTTTGATTAGCAATCTTAATATTATTTTGTTCCTTTTTAATAAATTTCAAAAATGGGGAGAAAATTTGGTGTATTTAAAATAAAATTTTTCCTTAGTTTTTCAGTTTACAAAAGGGGGAGATTATTTATATTCAAATTTTTGGTTTTGATATTTTGTTTATTTTATTTTTTTGTTTTATTAAACTGAAAATAACTTCATTTAAAAATATTTATTGAAAATTATTTAAATTGATAACATTTAATTACATTATATTTTATTAATTTCATTCATCATTAAAAATTATTATTCTTTGATTATTTTATTTATTTATGAAACAAATTTCATGTTTTTTTAAATTTTTAATTTTTTTCATACCCCCACACAACATGATTCTTTCCCTTACGCATGTTTTAAATATATCTTTCTACCATTACGTATGTTACTCATTAACCTTACCTATGATTCAAACCTTCAAATTACCTTGATATAGAAATTAATAAATTCATCTTACCTTTACACATGCATTTTAATCATTGTTATACTCTTATGTAGATTCTTTTACCCTTTTGTAATGATTTGTTACTCTTAAGCATGCTACGTAAACTTTTTTATACTTGCAATAAGCGTAGAAACATACCCTTACATGATATTTACATTATATGAGTTACCCAAATGAAACATATGTTTTATGTTAATTACCCTTATAGAAGTATAGGATTACCCTCAAGGGAGTGCTGGTTAACAATAAATAAGTTTAAAAATTACATCAACTCATGATATTAAATTTTCATAATACCCTTACATAGAATATAGAATTAACATGTTACCCTTATATAACTAGTTATTCTACCTTAACACAACACATGTAAAATACATATTACCATTAAAAATATGTATAAAATATTTCTACCTTTATGCATGCATGTGAACTGACCTTTAAATCGGTATGAACACTAGGTTTTTTCAGTGTACTCTATTTCATGATTTTCATTTTATATTGATTTTCTTATTATTTATTACAGGTATTTAATTTTTTAAATGATTCTATAAATTATTATAAATTATATAGAATCAATGTAAAGTGGTTTTACCTTGTTTTAAACACATTTGTATAACTATTTATATTGTTATCCATTTCATGTATTAAGGTTTTATTTTATGTTGTCCCATTTACCTATAAACCTATCACATGATAATATTTCTATGTGACCGCAAGAGTATTTTAAATAAACTTCATGAGTATTTGAAAGTGACTGCATGAGTATTTCATTAAATCAAAATGAGTTATTTTCATGTTATCACATTTTTTATTTTCAAGCTACCATAAGTATGTGACTATATAATAAAAAAATTTGCATGAATAATATACCAAAAAACACATAGATTCCAAGGTATGTTAAATGACCACAAGGCCTATAATAAAGGTCAGTTAATTAATTTTTTTATTTTTGTGAAAATAAATATTTTATTGTATGATTTATTTTAAGGTGTATTTTTTTATTTTAATTTACAATAAGTTTTTGAGAATATTTAATATATTCTTATTTGTTTGAATAATTCTCATAAATTAAAAATAGGTTAATTTAATTTTGTTTAATAAGATTCAATGTAATAATAAAATAGAATTAGAATTAAAATTATAGGTAAACATTATTATTATAAGTATCATTTTTCCATAAAACATAGAATTATTTGATTGGTTATTTAGATGCACCATTGTATCTTAGAGTTAATGATTTGAGGATATCTATTTTAATTTGTTTAGGTGGGAATGTGATTAAATAAACTTGATAGATATTATTCAAATAAAGACATGGAAAATTATTACATTGATATGAGAATTGTAAAGTTTTGAAAACCTAATGTGACTAATGATTCACTAGCGTGATCATAAATGACTGCATTTTTATCATCTACTACATTAGTTACCAATGTTTATAAACTTTATCAACATTCATCTTCATCTTCTTTACTACTGTTCTTATTTTACGGGGTATTTATCATCATATCTTTCTATTTTTCTATTTTTATTATAGTATTGGTTTAAGATTTTCCCCATAAAAAATGTGTCTTTATAAGTCATTCCTCCAATTTAAATGGATGGTTAGGTTGTGAATATTAATTAAAATTCTTGTTGAGCATTGGTTGTGACTCAAGTAAAAGTCAAATGGGTTATAAAACCAAGTGACTAAAATGTTCTTCAGTAATTGGGCTATCACTCTATGAAAAAGTGAGTATTATAGTGAATAACAGTCTTCTCATTGATTTAAGCTGATTGGAGAGTGGATGAGGATATTGGTGAGTCGTAAAACTATATAAATACCATATGTTAGTTGTTTTATTTTCCATTTCACTACTTATTTTTATCGATTCTCTATTTATTACTCTGATGATTATAATTCATTTAATTTTATAAAATTGATAATTCAAAACTAGTTGATATTTCTATAACACTAGGAACTATAAATAGATCACCCATGTCATTCCTCCTCCAATCAATAATCCTCATAGTCTTTTCAATAATTTAGTTCATTCATAATGAGAATTATCTATCTCAAGAAATGTAGTGTAATACATCCTAGAGTAGGTTACACATCTTGGGTGATTTTTTAGGGATAATATCCCATGTTTCATAACAATAATATGTATATATATATATATATAAATGGGATACCACTCTAGTGTATTCTCATTATTTTGTTCAGATGAATTATATGTTAGGATAAATAAAAAAGTGTATTAAAAAATATTGTTCCATGTATTTATTTATAATATTATACAGATTATTTTTTGAGTCAGGAGTTGAGATTGTATGAGATTATGAGGTCCGGTGTGCCCAAAATTAATTCTTGAAATATATTAAATATATTAATATAACATGTATAAATGTTTCTTGAAAAAATGGAATAAATCCCAAATAGGGGCCTATATTAGGAATATGAGGGAATCATTGAGTTCAAAATATGGGATTTACCCTAGGTGCAACATACCTTTTCCAGAGTTTGGAATTAGTAAAAAAGTTTTCATGGGCATGAAATTAATAATATAAATAAATTTATTTATTTATTTTATTTTATCTGATGTAGATACCTACTTAATCTATTTTAAAAAGGTTGTGTATGAACTCTAGGGTTATCTGCATAACCTTGGGATTAACTAGAACCTCTATAGATGAGTCATTGGAGGATCATTGGTAGATGACATCAGATTAGATCAGATCAAGGATCATGTGACAATGGATTTCTTAAGTCTCACCAATGAGGACAATGTAGAACCATTATTCATCATATATTCATAAAAACCCTTTGTATTATGTTTCATTTTTTATTTAAATTGCGTTATTTATCCTTTTTTTAACATAAATCAATTCCTCGAACATGGATTGATTTTCACATTGATGGTTGATTTGATTACGGTGGATATTTTTGTTCATTATTTTAAAATCCCTCTTCATTTTTTCAAAACCATGAAATAAGATCATGGATGAATGAAAAATAGTCAAGGTCTATTCCTCTGATATTTTTGATTATGTATTTCTCCCCATGTTTCTTCGTACATTTATATTAGGTTTTTCTTTGGCCCTTGGTGTAACTTACCCCACTATTATAAATAAAATTCCCTATTTTATTTTATTAAATGTATTATTATATAATGTGGATATATAAAACAAAATAACATATTTGGTTTTATAAAATAATATCATATTCAAATGACTACTAAGAATATTTACAATTGATAGTATAACTATTCAACAGTTACCACATGATTAGTATAAATATAGGGTTTTGACAAATCCAGTCGACATAGGAAAAGGAAGTGATGACATCAACCAGTAGGATCATATACCATGAACCCCATTTATCAGAGATTATAAGGGATATAGAATCATTATAATTTTACCTTGACCAAGCCCAATCTAATATCCACTAACTTAAGCATGAGCGAAACTATTTATGGGAGAAGTTCAAGAACATCAAGATCAAAACCCAAACCATGTATGTTGAACTACTGCATGAAAGGCTCACTATCGAACACCTTACTCTTAGGGTGTTTAATGGTGTATTAAAAAGATATGTTTGAATACCCTAGAATTATGATTATATACATTATATTTTTTATAATGATGTATACGTTTTCATCCTATTATGCTAAATTTTTGAATATTTTTTATTCGATATAAAAAAAGAGAAATAAAATTTTTGGGTAATATTCAAATTAAATTTAGGAATTTATTTTGACGTATTAATTGATTTTTGGAATAAATAATATTTTAATAAAATATTATTATTAAATAATTTTTATTAAATATAAACAAATAAAAAAAATTATGAAATCCAATGTAATTTTTATAAGGGCACAAAGACTATTATTGTAAAAAAACCAACATTTCTCAATAAATGTCGATTCTTATTTTAAAAGTTAAAATAAAAATATTTATAAAATTATTTAGCTAAAATAAATAATCTTTTCTGTAATTATAACAACAAAATTATCTTACAGTGAGTATTTCATAATTTCATGATATAGTGGATGTTTCGTGTAAAAATTAACTACGGTATAAATATATGGTGTGTATTATGACATTATAATGACCCAAAATGTTGTATTAAATATGATAAAGGGTATCAAAGACCAAATATATTTTTTCACTTTAAAAAATGTGATTTTATGTTTATTTTATTGATTTTATAATACCATTATGAATCCTCCAAACCATTTATATATTTTATTGATTTAAAACCATTTCTTTAAGAGTATGACTCGCTTCCACCTAAGCAAGGGAATTATTTTATTAAGTTCACCCATTGGAATTATAAAATAATTATAAGAAATTCAATTTGGCACAAACTATATACAAAAAACATGGGATGGTTTGTGGTTTTGGTTATTTAATTATATAGGGTCTGAAACCTAAATAATAAAGAAATTAACCACTTTTCCTATATAAACCAACCCAAAATCCCATTTCTATTCACTAAAACTCCATTGAGAACATACAAACTCTTCCCTCTAGTCTCTATAGTCCTATAAAGGTTCCCCCATATTCCTATGAATACGCTACCAATCATTTTGAGTTGCAAACTCAAGTAAGGTATTCTTTACAAACCTCAATTCTCTTCCTTTAGGTTAAGAATACTCTCTCTTTACCCAAATGTGATTATTAATTTTTATTATGTAATATTCCTATGTTTTATATTTATATTTTAAAAATATTTTACTATCCCAATTATTTTTTATTTTACAATGAAATACATCTTTCATAAAGGTTTGCTTCTCATATCATCCCGATAAGCAAGCTCTATTAAAGGGAACTTCCTGATTTCTTACCCATTTTTAAGTGAAATCTATAATATGTTTTAAGCCACTATTTTTTATCTATAATAAAACATTTCATCATGAAAAAATATCTTGGTTAATTTATGGTTTTATTTTAAAATATTCATTTTTTACTTAAAAATCTGTTTAATATTTTTCTTAATATGCACTAAAATGTTTCATTTCTAATGTATTTTAAACACTCTTTTTATAAATTTTCAATTCATTTTGATGTTAATTATCATGATTTATGACTATTTTACATATGAATGTCCAATTATGATTTAAATCCATTCTTTAATGGAAAAAATTATGATATTCCCTTTCTTTATGCCTTATGACATGATTATGATACCCAATTCTTTTTATAAGTACACCTACGATTGATTCTTCATGTGGAACACATATTCATGAACATGTTATGATAGGTATGACCAAATAGAACTCCAATAAAAAGGGTAATGTTTAGTCCCCTGACATTTTTTATTGGGATAGGGAGCGAACATGATTCCTTATCAGACTTTGTCCATCATGATGGCTTGGCAATTATCCTTGACCTGTGTTTATGATGCAATGTTTTATTATTTTTGTCATATTTCACATGTTATGATTTTGATGTTAAATTCTGTTTCATTGTTCATGTTTATGATTCCTACAATTTTTATGTCCCATTTATATTCTTATTTTCTAACATGTATCACATTATGCCATGTTTATTCCCTTATAGGGTTTTATACCTCACCCTTTTATTGTGTTCATCCCCAGGTTATCTTGTGCAGTTTTAAAAGACATGGAATTTTCGAAGAATGTTAAGGATGTTTTCAATAATGTTTGGTATCCCATTTTCAAGATGTTATTCTATGTACTTAATTCTCAAATAAACTAGAGTTATTGATCATAAAGGTTGTATTTAGTGTAATTTTATGAAATAATTCATGTATTAATATGAAATAAATAACAAGGTTATAATTGTTGGTATTAAAGTAAAAGTTTTTTTATTTTGGGATTAGGATTATAAAACTCTAGAGAAATCCTTATATATAAGATTAAGTAAATGAAAAAATATTGAAATTTTTATAAATATAGATTATGTTGTATATAAATAATAAAAATCACTATTTAGATACTACAAGTGGGTGTGGTTTTGACATGGATGTACCTAGGCGTAACAACTCTGACGAGGTGTGCCGAGCCTAACACAGTGTAACCTGGTACACAACAACAGCCCTTACTATACATTTGTTTTGTAAATCCTAGGGGATATGCCTTGGTAAATTCATAAGCCCATTATGAACGATTATTAAGATAAAAAAATGTCTATAAGATTATATGTTAGGAAATCAATCATTGATAATGTAGATTGAAGCCTTGAAACTTATGGGTTCAATTATATAAAAATATTCATACATAATTTTCCTTTTATTCTATCCAAAGGGAGGAAATAGGAGGGATCCGGTAAAAAATCAATTCAATGGGAAATGTGATGACTTCATGAATTAGATTCCCAACATAATTTCAGCAGTAATCATGAAATTCATGGTGATACTCTCTCAAAAAACATAGGTTATAAATAGAAACCTGGATTAGGAGTAGCTCCCAAATCATGATAATAAATAACAAATTTCAATTGAGTCTGTTATGTGACAGAGGCACTCGAATTTCAATAGATAATTTGATCTATTAATCATGGAACAGTGGATAAACTACATTGATAAGATCTTATCCATCCTTCAATGTTATGAACAAGATATGGTTCTAATATATATTTACCTTATGGAGGGATAAGCTAACCAGTAGTGTACACTGATAAAGAATATGAAGATTGAGAAAGTGATTGAAGATATTGGGTGGAAGAAATTACAAAAAAAATTCCTATTAAATATTTTTCTCACACTCGCTGTCTTAAAATAGAAGGTAATTTTCATTCAATCAATCAAAATGAAGAAGAATCAATTGAGGGGTTTGAGGAAAACATCATAATACTTGCATGATATACATTCGTATTAGTTGTTACCCCAAATAGAAAGGTTGACCACTTTTTTAGTGGGATAAATCCAAGCTTACTAAAATCTATAGAGATCCATGAATTTAATAAGTATGAGAAAACTGTTTGATGTGACCTCAAAGTCAAAATGGAGATTGGTGAGTATCAAGGTTATCATGGGAATAATAATCATAAAGTGGGGTTTAATTCTAGAAGTCCTATGTAGAAACCTAAAAGTTTTAATAAATTTCAACATCCCACTTGTAAAAGTGTAGAAAGAAACACCCTAGAAATTTCCTAAGGGGAACAGGGAAGTTATTTAGGTGAGGGAAGGAAGTAATATTTGCTAGCGATTGCCTATAGGATAAACCCACTAATGTGATGGAGGAAAATAATGCTCCATTCAACCCTCAACACATAGTTCAATGCTTCAACTGTAAGAAAATAGAGTACTTTGAAAAAAAATGCATTGATCCAATGGTTTTTGGAGGTAACCAACAACCTTCAAGGTAGAAAGGGATAAATTTTTCGATCACAACTTCTAAGGTGGATCCAAAAAATGAAGTGGTGATAGAAACTCTAGTTATTAATTAAATAACATAGAAAATAATTTTTGATTCTAGTTCTACACATTCCTTTATATTAAAAAAGTGTAGTAAAACAATTCAAACACCACAAAAAATAAATGTTGTAGTGTTTTATGTGAAAATGGAAATTGGGGAAACTATTACATCTGATGTATATAACTCTTGACTTGTCAAATTTTATGGGATATACATCCCAGCTAACCTTGTCTCTTTGGTTTAATTTGATTCAATTCTAGTCGTGGATTGACATTACCTATATAGAGCCAACATAAATTTCCTTGAAAAGGAAACCACTATCTGTATTATGAATTGACACCCGATTCTGTATAAGTGAAAGGATGGGTTGAATATTCTTTCCAACCAACATATCTAGAATGGATATTATTAACCTATGAGAAAAATTATATAGTTTTAATGATTGATTCTAAGAAATGATCCATTCCTGAAGACATGAATACTGTGAGCGAATACATTGATGTGTTTCTAGAGGAATTTCTTGGTGTTTCTCATAGTAGAGAGGTTAAATTTTCAATCGAGCTCATACCTAGTACATTTCAATTATGCAAGACTCTATATAGAATGGATGTTGTGGAACACGAGGATTTGAAGAAATAACAATAGGATAATTTGGACGAAGGGTTGTGCCCACGTGTTTCACCATGGGGTGCACCAGTCTTCTTCATCAAGAAGAAGGATGTGTTAATGCACACTTGCATTTATTACCATGAACTAAACAAGACCATGATAATGAAAATGTATCATATTACATGGATTTATGAATTGTTCAATCAACTATGTGGATCACAATATTTCTCCTCGGTGGATATTCGGTTGGGATATTACCCAATTAGGGTGAAGAAGGATTATATCCCCCAGACTTATTTTGGTACAAGGTATGGGTACTATGAGTATATATTGATGCCATTAGGACTCACTAATTCACTGAAAATATTTATGGACATGATGAATGTAGTATTTATATATTACCTTGGAATGTTTGTGGTAGTCTTTATTGATGATATTATTATAAACTCTAAAAACCAATTAGGGTCGTGAGGAACATCTGAGAATTATGATAAAAACATACAAAAGGAGTAGCTTTATGCTAAGTACATAAAATATCATTTCTGGATGAAGGAAATAAAATTAATGGGACATATCATCACAAGAAATGAGATATCTATTGACCCTTCAAAAAAAGAAATTGAAGGATGTATGAGGCCAACATCAATGATAGATATCTTTAGTATCCTTGGACTAGTGGGGTATTATCATCAATTTATGATAAATTTCTCACGATTGTCAAACCCTATAACCCAGATAAATTAGAAGGGAATCATGTTTTCTTGGAATGATGAATGTGAAGATAGATTTAAGGAGATGAAAAGGAGTATCATCATTTCACCTATTATCACACTACCCACAAGTGGATAAATTTTTGTAGTATTCAGTGATGCTTTGAAGAAGCGATTGGGATACATGTTAATATAGAATGTCAATGTGATAGCCTATGATTTAAGGCAGTTGAATGTTCATGAATAGAACTACCCGACACATGATCTGGACTTGGTTGTAGTGATATTTTCCTTGAAAAAATGGGGGGATTATTTCCTTCAATATAAGTGAAAATATATACGGACCACAAAAGCCTCGAGTATATATTCACATGAAAATAGTTGAATATGTTCCATCAAAGATGGTTAACACTGATCAAGAACTATGATTCTTCAGTTCACGACCATCTTGGAAAATAGAATAAAGTGTTAGATGATCTACGTAAAGAAGGATTCATAAAATTTATCATTAATAAGAATTTAGAAGGATCTGATCTTCTTAGACCTAAAGAGGATGGACATGGGAATCATTAAGAAAGTAACATCATCAATCGTTTCATAAATGATTTATCAACCATCTATTTTGGAAAATATAAAGGATTCATATTGGTATGATGTATGAATTCAGAAGAAAGTTAAAACTATAGGATAATGGGAATCCTTAAAGTTCAATTTTAATGAGGAAGGAGTTGTATGAATTGGATCTCGACTATCTGTACCATCAAATAATAAGCTAAAGAAGGAGTTTTTGGATGATTCACATAGTTCTATCTTCCCTATCCATCCTGGAAGTACAAAGAAGTATGAAGATATTTAGGAGAAATATCGGTGGGAAAATATGAAAAATGATATCACATAATATAAATCAAAGTTCCCAGTATATCAAAAAGTGATGTAAGATAGACAAAAGTATAATGGGATGATGAAACCATTACTCATACCTACATGGAAATAGGAAAAATCACCATGGACTTTGTCACTGGAATTCCAAATACATATAGAGGAAACTCTGTTATTTGGGTTGTGGCGGATCATCTTACAAAGACTACATACTTCATTGTGATTCAAGAGGACTTATCATTGGATAAAATTTCATAGTTATATGTCAGAGAATTGGTGAGGCTACATGGAGTACAACTATCAATTGTATCTGACTGAGTTATAAGATTCAAATACAAGTTCATGAAAAATCACCAACACGATCTAAATAATGATCTGAACTTCGGTATGACCAATCATCCTCAAACATATGGCTAATATGAGGAGACTATTTAGACACTATATGTAATCTTTCAAGCATGATATATGGACTTAAAAGGAGGATGTGACCAATATATACCTCTGGTCAAGTTCTCAAACAAATATAATATGTACTCTAGCATCCAAATGGCCCCATAAAAAGATCATTATGAGAATAGGTGTAGAACACCTACATGCATGGACTAACTTAGGGAACACAAGCAGTTTGGTACTAAAATGGTCAAGGAAATGGTCAAAACGTTTAAGATAATTCAGTAGAACATGAATACTGCTAAGATTAAATAGAAGAGCTGTGTTGAAACTCATTTATGATATCTAGATTTTGATGTTTGAGACATGGTATTCCTCCACATATATCCATGGATGAAATTGATGATATTTGGGAAGAAGAGAAATCTTAGTCCAAGATACGTCAACCCCTTTGAGATCATTGATCACATAAGAGTGGTGTTCTACAAACTAGAACTCCCAGCTAACATATATAAACCACATGATGTATTCATTGTACCCCCTTGAGAAAGTACAGACAATCCCCTTCACATGTTCTCAATCCACATGTGGTACCATTAGAGAATGATCTCTCATATGAGGAGAATCCTATGAAGATCCTAGATTTTAGAGATAATGTTCTAAAAAATAAGACAATGAACATGGTCAAAGTGATGTGGAGAAACCAAAAGTTTCAAAAAGTGATGTGGCAATCATAGGAAGTGATAAAATTGAGTTTCCCTCATTTGTTTTATTTTTATAAATAAAACTTTCAAGGGTGAAATTTGTTAAGGTCAGAATATTGTATTGACCCAAACTATTTTAAATAAAAATCTCCATTTTTGTGATTAAATGTCTTATTATGTAATATGGATTTAGAAACACATGAACTTATTTAGTTTTATTATATCCTATCACATTTAAATTAATATTAATCATATTTACCATTAATAAAATAGTTGTTGAATAGTGACCACATGATTAGTATAAATATAGGGTTTTAAGAAATACAATTCCCATAGTCAAGGGAAGTGATGGCCTCAACCAGTAATAGTGTACCCTATGAAGCTCATTTATCGATGCATCCAAGAGATATAGAATCACTATCCTTACCCATGACCAATCCCAAGATGAGATACAACAACTTAATCATGAGTGAAACCATTTGTTGGATAAGTTCATGCCAATTGAGATCACGACCCAAACCATGTATGCTGAACCACCCCATGTAAGTATCACCATCACACACCTTAATCTTCGAGAGTTTGTTGGTTTATTAATGTGATATGTATCAAGACCCCAAAATTATGTGTATATACATTATTTTTTATAGAATGATGAATATATTTTTATTCTATTATGATATATTTATGAATTATTATTATTTCAGTATAATAAAATTGAAACAGTATTTTGGGGAAATATTAAAATTCCATTAAGGAATGTAAATTTTAGGTATTAATGGATTTTTTAAATAAAAAATATTTTAATAAAATTTTATAGTTAAATTATTTTTATTAAATATAAATAATAATATAATTTTTATAAAGTCAAATTTAATTTTTATAACGGTTCAAAAACTGTTATTGTCAAAAAACCTATAATTTATCAATTAACATAGATTCTTATTTTAAAACTGAACATACAAATAATATGAAAATTATTTAGATAAAATAAACATTTTTTTGGAATTATAATTTTTAAATTATCCTCTATTTAATTTTTCGTAATTTTTTTGAAATAATCTAATTTTAAGGTAAAAATTAAATACGGTATAAATATAAGGTGTGTATTATGACATCATAATGACCCCAAAGTGATGTAATAAATAATATAAAGGTAATCTATGATAAAATATATGATTTCCATTTGTAATAATTTTATTTATGTTCATTTGAATATTTTTATAAATCCATTATGAATCCACCAAAACCATTAATATATTTTAAGTTTTTAAAATCATTTCATTAAGAGTATGACTCACCTCAAAATATGAAATTGCATTATCTTATTAATTTAGACCCATTTATAGATAAAATAATTATAACCATTTATATTTGGAAGAATAAATGGGGAAAAACCAGGTGATGGTTATTGTTTTTGGTCATTTTATTATGCTGTACAAAACCTAAATAATAATGAAATCCCACTCTTTTATATATAAACCCACCCAGTACCCCATTTCAATACACTCTATCTGCTTGGAGATCATCCATACTATACCCTCTAGTCTCTAGAGTCCTCCCAAGGTTTTCCCATGCTTTTAAGAAGCCCCTCCCAAGCATTTGGAGTCAGACACTCAAGTAAGGGATTCTATCTGAACATCCATTTTATTCCTTCGGGTTACACTTAATCTCTCTTTACCCTAATGAAATTATTAATTCCTATAATGAAATATTATTATGTTTTGTATTTATGTTCCAAACATATTTTCATATCCTATTTATTCTTTATTTTATTGGGAAATACTTTTTTTTAAAACTTCCCTTATTAAATAATCTCTATAAGAGAACTCGATGAAAGGGAACTTCCCTATTTCTTACCCATTTTTATGTGCCCTCCATAATCTATTTCAATCTACCATTATTTTTCTAAAATAAAAAATTTCTTCATTAAAAAATCTCTTGGTTCATTTCTAGTTTTATGAAAACAAATATACCTTTTCCTCTATAAATGTTTTTAATATTTTCCTTAAACCACACTAAAATGTTTCATTTATAATATCTCTTATACACTCTTTATACATGTTTTAACTTTATTTTGATACCACTTATCAGGATATTTTCCTATTTTACCTTATAAATTTCAATATATGATTTAAATCCATACTTTCATGGAAACCATTAAGATATTCCCTTTTTATTCCTTATAACATTATTATGATAACAAATTCTTTATAGGGGTAACACTTATTATTGATTAGATGATTACACATTATTTGATCCTTTCATCAATTTTCTTTAGAAAAACGGATCAATACTGTAGATGTGGTTCATGTTCAAGGTTGAAATTGTGGGGTGATGATGAATGAGAATGATTTAAGGTGGATCAGAAAGGATTAGCAGTTCCAGTTCATCCAAGTTTTGAGGGTGTGGTTGCGAATGACATTTATGGGCATTTCCCTAGTGAATTTGAAGCCTAAAATCTGAATATCCAGTTTTGGGAATGTCTAAAGACACTATATCACTATTTTGAACTAATCTAGGAGGTGGTAGTGATATTGAGGATCACCTATAAGATGAATTAGCGGGATATCCAAATTCTAGGCTACACAGCGTGTAATCCAAAATTACGCATCATGTGGGATCCCCTATGTGGAACTAGTGTTTCTATAGATAGAAAAATATCACACAAACTGTGACCCTATCATATTAAATGTGACTCAAGATAGGTAATTTTTTATGTAACACATATTTTAAATGGGCATGGGAAGACTGAAGTACACAGACGCAACTAGAGTACACAGACATAGTTCAATGTACACCAGAATGGCTAAGCAGGACATGCATAGTGTTGTCTGATCTATACACACTACATAATAATATTACTCACTATGTATATGGATATTTATATTCCTTGTGAGTAAGTACCACACGAGTAAACCAATAGTTGGATGTACATGACGTGTACTCCCAGTACACACTGTGTACCACCTTTGAGGGTGTTTGGAGCAATTACCTTATTTAGTTTGGATTAGTATTAGTTAAAAATGTTCCATTAGTCCACCCCCTCAAGTGTACAATGTTTTAATACACCCATATATCTATATTGTGATCCTCTCGAGAGGATGAGTCTTAGATAGGGTTTTTGGTGTCCATTTAGGAGACAATAGTGCGATCATCTCCCATTTTATACTTTAGGTGGGGTTTGTGGATTCAACATGATCTACTTGATCAAGTCATTAATCTTTCATCTTGAAATTTGTTTTAGTTGGGTTTAAGGTTCCATTGGAGTATTATTACCTACATATATGTACAACATAGATTGGGTTTGTGGTGTCCCCAATCAGTTTGGGATGTGATCCCCTATCTGAGTATCAGGGCCTTCTTTGACTAGTGTGATTTCTTGCATAGATTCCAACGATCATGACCTCTTAGATGTGTTTATCTGAAGATGTAATGGATCATGGAGTATATTATCATAGAATAATGAATTTTTAGAGTAGAATCTTGGGGCTGGAAGTTGGTTGTGACAACCTTGAGTCAAAATTTACTTCGTAAGTATACCTTGGTTTTTTTATTCGTTTATTTCTATATCATTGTTATGAGATGGATATTTATAATTTTATATATTTATTGTTTCTAGGGGGACCTACTAAGAATTTTTATATTTTCCCTTGTATGGTCTCTTACCACATGTGTCATGTCTTATGTAGATGAAGAACCATTTGACGGTGTCCTGGGAGGATAGCGAGTCGGTAGAGAATAGGTTGAACTATATGAAGCAAGGTATTCCCTAGGTGGTTTCATTGGATGGTAGTCCTCTTACATAGAGTATGTTGGGCTCTCTATAGACTTTGGTCATGCTTATATTTGTTTATTGTTATGTCTTTTAATACGTTATTGTCTTACTATTAGTAGTGGGATTAAAGATGTATAAAATAATTAGTTTCAATTGTTTAAAGGTAAAATATTGTATGGTCTGGGAGATGTGTTTTCATGTGTACATATAAAATAGGATAATTACTACAATGTGAAAGATATTCCTACTTGGCGCTGGTCTCCATCCCCAAGCCTATTGGAGGTGGTTTGGGGGTAGTCTTGTTTTGGCCCCCATCGGGATTGTCCATGAAAAAGTAGTATTATATGATTCAATTATACCATAGGACCAGAGTTTAAGATATTGGTTTAGGTTTTATGGAAACAATGGTAAGTATTTTGAGTTCAGATTTTAGGTCAGACACTCCAGTGTTGGTGCAGTAGTTGATGTATCTATACACCAATACACTTATCACCTTCCTTTTGACTCATTACATATTGAAATTGGTTATAGAGAAAGAATTAGTACATGAATCATATAATAATGGGTTGTGGTTTACATGTCCTTCTTTATTCATCTCTACAGATATACTCTTTGATCATGGCACATTGTTTTTATTTTAGGATGACTTTATAAAAATATAAATCTTGGATTCCACTACACGATCTTGATGATGATACTCTAAGTGATGAGGCTTTAGTACATGGGACTGTACCTGAGATAGTACCTTTAGTTTGTTTACCAGCAATACAACCACCCATTGAACAAATGTTATCACTAGTCGTGCTAGCTGAGTATGCAAATAGGATGAGTGTGCTGCATGAGTTCTATGGTAAGGACCCTCCTAGGTTTCTAGGCATTCCAGAAACTGAGGTGGCTAAGGACTGGCTAGAGGTAGTCACTCGAGTTTTCTCCTTTTAAGGATGACTATAGATCAGATGGCAGTACTCATAGAGTTTCTTATTCAGGGATCAACTAGGTGATGATGGAGTTTTGTGCCTCAGTCTGATGAAGAGATTATTCTCTCCTAGTAAAACTATAATCATTTATTCAGGGAGTACTTCTATCCAACCATGTTTAAATCATTGCGGATACATTAACTTCTTCATATACAGTAATATGGTTTTAATGTGATATAAAATTCAGTGATGTTTAATGATCTATCATTATAATAAATTAATATAGTGTGAGATTCATTCTTCTGAGCATGAACCTTTGATAAGGGATTAATCTGGGATATCAGGGATTTAGTGATATCACTTTGAATTCCCACTATTGATGGACTAATAGAGTGAGCCTTAGTGGTGGAGATCTTCCTAGAAGATAAGGTGTTGATGGTGGGTGATGGTAGTCATCACCTAGATGAGATGTCAGTTGAAGGTAGATAACAGTATTCATATGGGTCCAATAATGTCATAGGATTTAGGGGATGATTATGGGATGGAGGATTAGTGGAATATGGATCTTAAGATGGATTAAATTATCCAAGGTATGGGTTGTTTTCTCTTACGATGGCCAGGGACATCTTGAATGGGATTTTTTAACCCATGGTACAATTTATGGGGAGATGGATGAGGGATCACTATGGTAGAGAAAGAGGTTGGAGGATAGTCTAAATGGTGGTAGACATAGTAGTGGTTTCAATAGAGAATTATGAGGTGGTCAGAGGTTTTATCTATTGCCACCACCACCCTCACGTGGTTCATTGTAGGTTCAAGGATTCAGTGTCCAGGGATGATGATATCTACAGGATATGGATTCCTATGACTCCAAGGTTCTAGGGATGATAAAGGGAACAATATGGGTCTTTTATACCTTATATTTAGTATTGATAGACATAGATTCAATTCATTCCTTTATTTCCACTTCTATAGTTTGAGACATAGTGATTCTTATTGAGCCTTTTTCTCAACCCTTTCACCGGGGACACCGACAGGTAGTGACTCAGTGATTACTCACTTCTTCCAATATTACGATATAATTCATAGAGGAAAGAGCTTCATATAGGATCTCTTTATAGAATCAATGAGGCCTTATGATGTCATCTTACGTATGAACTTGATATCCACAGTTTATTCCCAAATTGACTATTTTATGTAGAGTATGTGGTGTCTGTAGAATGATGGGATGATGTTTTCCTTTGTGGGTGAAAAGGAAACCCTATCAGAGTAGTACATGCTCATGCATAGGAGATTAAAACCGATTAATTATGAGTTAGTTAACAAGAATCTTAGAGTAGTGGATGTTATGGGATACCAATTCCATACAGTTGTGGAAGAGTATTAGGAAATCATTCTTGAGGATGTGTCAGGATTACCTCACCACTAGGATCTAAACATCTACATTGATTTACACCATAGGAAGACCTTGATATTTTCACTAGTATATTGGACTTACAGAGTTTCATGAGATGAGGGTGTAGTTGGAGTACTTATTGGAGAAAGGCTTTGTGAGACCTAGTGTTTCCCCTTGGGCATCCCCAATGTTGTTTCCCACGAAGTTGTACATGATCTTGAGGTTATGTGTGGGTTACCGATGCATGGACTTATGATTGTGAAACCCAATTATCCACTACTGAGGATCGATGACCTCTTCAACTAGTTTATAGGGATGCGATGGTTCTTGATGATTGTCCTCAGGCTATGATATCACCAGTTGTGAGTACTAGATGAGGATATACCACAGATGACACTAAGGTGTCTCTATAGTCACTATGAGTACTTATTGATTCCCTTAGAAGTCATGAATTCCCCAACAGAGTTCATGGGACTCATGAACTAGATCATTCATCCTCTCATAGATAGGTTTTTTGTGGTATTCATCAATGATATCCTAGAGTACTTAGTGTCTGATCAAGAGCATGCAAGACACTTGAGGATAGTCCTAAACACACTCCAAGACCACCAACATTATGGGAAGCTCTCAAAAATTCCATTTTGGATTCAAGAGGTCCACTTTCTGGGACACATCATATTAGAGGAAGGAGTGTAAGTGGACCCGATGAAGGTTGAGGTCATGCTTTCTTGGGAGACACCTAGGAGTGTTATCAAGGTGTGGTGTTTCCTTGGGATGAAAGGGTTTTATCAAAGGTTCCTACCAGATTTATATAGAGTGAAATCGTCCTTAAAATCATTGACACAAAATGGGAATCTATTTGGGTGAATGTAAAGGTGCAAGTAGTGTTTTTAGGATTTATGGAAGAGGTTGACGATCACTCCCATATTGAGATTCCCAAAGGAGGGTGTTGAGTACATAGTTCACTACGATGCATCTGGGACTGATCATGGTTGTCTTAAAATGTAGAGATAGGTAGTGATTTCCTATGGTTTATGTTAGTTGAGACCACATGAGTAGAACTATGTGACCAAGAATCTTGAGAGAATAGCAGTAGACTTTGCAATAAATATGTGGGGACACTACCGATGGGAGAGTGGTTTATCATATACATTGATCCAAGAGTATCAAATATAACTTCCATTATAATGATCTTAACTTTAGTTAATGTTGATTATTAGACTTCCTCTATGACTATTAATTAGGTATTTTCTGTAATCTTGGGAAGGGGAATGTGGTGGCAGATGCTCTTAGCAGTAGATCTTATTCTCAGTTATTGGACGAGGAGTCAGAGAAGTTAGCCTCCTTGCAGTTGTCATTTATGGACGGGTATAGAGTAGATTACCACTAGTCAATTTATGTTACCTATCAACTTTGATTATGAGTCTGGGAGGCATAGCTTGGGGATACCATCTTTGAGTCCCTACATTCTCAGATATCTAGTTTACATGTCCATGATGGATATTCTGAAGGTGGGGAGGATACTATCCATTTATAGATGATGGATGATGGTACCATTAACATTGTGATAGGAGGTGATGCATTAGTTTCATATATACCCATTGGAGGTACATCCAGGTGTGGAAAAGAGGTATCAGTACCTCTGAGATCAATTTTAGTGGCCAGACATGGGGATATGTGTAGCTGAATTTGTCTTCTGATGCCTCACCTATTAGAAGGTGATGGATGAGCATTAAGTTCAAGTGTGTTAAGATCAACCCCTTTAAGATACATACTATAAGTGGGATGGGATATCAAAGGAATTTTTGATGGGGGTTACCATATATATCCCTATGACATAATTCCATCTGGGTGATTTTATATCAAATCACCATGTCATCCCACTTCCTAACCATTAAAGATAAGAGTTTAGTAGATAAACATGGATGATTTTACACGTAGAAGATAGTTCGGCTCCATGGATTTTCCATGATTATTTTTTAGATAGTGATTCTTGCTTCTTATAGTTATTATGGGGAGGATTGCAATATGCCATTTGGAACCACTTGAGTTTTATCAATGATTTCACCCCCAGACTGAAGTCCAGACTAAGCAGACCATTATAGAATCTGAGGACATGTTGTAGGATTGAATATTAGATTTTGGTTTTATTTGGGAGGATCACCAACCCTTAGTGTAGTTTTAATACAAAAAAGTTAACATTCCAATATTAGTATAGAACCATTTGAGGCCTATTATGGCGATCCCTACAGGTCACCATGTTTTTGAATGACATAGGAATGTTAGTAACCATTGTCCTAGAGTGTTTATCTACTAAAAAGAAGTTTTAGATCATTCAAGTGTATATGAGGATCACACTATGAAATTAGAAGTCCTATGCAGACCAATGACAATGGCCTATGGTGTTTGATTAGGGAGGACATATGTTATTAAGGTTTTCACATTGATATGGATATAAGAGATTTGTTCATGGAATCAAGTTATATCTGATATTCATTATCCCTTTCCAGACACTGCATAGATTTGGTGAGGTGTGTTTTGTTTTCTCTACAATCGTCGTTGGATAGGGTATATGTATTCTTCCATGTGTCACAACTAAGGAGGTGCATGCATGAACTATTTAATTTTCTTCATATTGTGTGAGATAAACAAAAAGGATGAAGCTACCTTTTCTTAGTCCCCATTTAAGATCAATAATTGGTAGTAGAAGATTATTTGTGGGTGATTAATTCCCCTGGTTCATGTCTGGTGGTAGCATAGAAATCATTAGGAGAGCACCTGGGAGTGGGAGACCCAAATTTGAGCCTAATACCCTCATACTTTTGAGTATGTTTTTCTTAGTCAGGGATGAAAATCCTCTTGGTGGGGACAATGTAACGACTAGGATATTTCTATATATTGATTTAAAATATTATATGGATTATTTTCAGAGATAGGACTATGACAATGTGATATTCTAATGCCTAGTGTGCCTAGTATTAATTTTTGAAATATATTGAATATATTAATATCACACACATGAAGTTTTCCAAAAATAAGTGGAATAACTCCCAAACAGGGACCATGATCAGAAATATGGGAGAACCATTAAATTTATAATGTGTTTTTTACCCTAGGAATGGCATAACATTTTGTTGGCATCCAAAATTTCTGAATCATTTTTCACTGGTGCAGAATTAATAGAATAAATAAATAAATAAACTTACTTTATTTTATTTGATGCAGCAACCTACTTCCCCTTTTTTAACACAATTATTACTCAACAATAGGGTTATCCATATAACCTAGGGATTCAGAGGAACCACTAGAGAGGATCCATTGAAGGATTATTAGAAGATTTAATCCAATCATATCAGATCAAGGATCATGCACCAATAGATTTTATGGATCACACCATCATTAAAATCACATAACCATTCATCTTTAGAGATTGATCCAAAATCCAAGTAGGTTGTTTCATTTGTGATTTAAATCCTGTTATTTATCAATTTTTTATCATAGATCAATTACAAAAATAATGATTTATTTGCGTGTTTATGGTTGATTTGTTCATAGTGGATATTTTTTTCATTGTTTTGAAATACCACATCATTCATCTAAATCAATGAAAATGGGTGGATGTTAAAAAAAGGATGAGTTTTATTCCATAAATATTGTTTCTTATGGATTTCTCCCCCTATTTCTTCTCATGTTAATCATAATTATATTCATTTTCCCATGGTTTGATGATTACCCAATATTTGACCATTATTCGACTGTTCTTTAGTGATACAGATTAATATCATGGATGTGGTTTTTGATCCAAGTTTGATAATGGTGGATGATTATCGAAGGTGGATCAAAATGGGTTGGTGGTTAACCTTCATCTCAATTTGGACAAGGAATCTATGGAGGGAACATGCGGTCATTTCACAAGTGAATTTTAAGCCCAAAACCCAATATCCAGAAATAGGAAGGTCAGCCGAACCCGGATCTATGTTTTTTGGTTAGGTAGGCGGTAGTGGTAGTGTAGAATAGAATATAACATGATGTGGAAGTCTTGGGATGCATAATATGTAATCCATAATTACATTCTATGTGGGACCCCATGTGTGGTGCTAGAGATTCGATAGAGAGAGAAATATTGCACACCATGTGATCCTGTTACACATTGTGTGACTTTTTACAGGGGCTCTACATATAACTCAAAGGTTACATGGGAACAATATGGATTAAGTATAATAAAACTATCCAGAGTACACGAACACATTTAAGTGTACACGGGCATGACCAAGTGGGAAAGGTAGAGTGACAACCAATCTCTACTAGTTATATATTATTTTTATATGCCATGTAGATGGATATTTAAATGTTGTGTGAGGTTGTATCACACAGTGTGGCTAGGGGTTGGTTGGACACAACGAGTACCCCCAGTACACTGTATGTACCCCCTTTGAGGGTGTTTGGAGCCCTTTATTTCTTGATTTTGATCTAGTATCAGTTGATCATTTTCCCTTGGTATATCTCTTTAAGGGAACATTGTAGTATTACATCCACATATTTGGATTGTGATCCCATTTGGACGATGAGTCTTAAATAGTGTTTTTGGTTTCCCTCTATGAGACTCCAGTGTGATCCTCTATCATTTTATACCCAAGGTGGGGTTTTGGGAATCGACACGACCTCCTTAGGGAGTGAATTGATCCAATATCTAGTTGTCAATTTTAATCGTGTTTGTGGTATCATTGGAGTAATATCCCTCCTATAGAGGGATGATCCGGAATGTGTTTGTGGTGTCTCCCAACGGTTCATGGTGTTATCACATATCTTAGTATCTTGGTATTTTGAGATTTGTGATCTTTATTGGGAAATCCTAATGGCCATGAACTATTGGATGAGTGTATTTGATGATGGCATGAACTGTGGAGTGGATTCTCTATAAATGAGAATTTCCTATAGCATAATCCTAGGTTTAGAAGTTGATTGTAACCGACTGGAGGTGCGATGTACTTCTTGAGTATATATGATATTTTTCTATGTATTTATTTCAATATTTTTGTTATTAAAATACTATTCCTAATTTTATGTTCTTAAATTTTTCATGGATTCCTACTTGGTGTTGTTATATTCATGCCTGCAACGGTTATACCCACATGTGTCATGTCTTATGCATATGATGACCCATTTTATGGTATCATGGGAGGACATGGAGCTAGTGGAGCATATGTTGATCTAGGAAGAGTGACATACTTTCTAGGTAGCTTCATTTGATAGTAGTCTTTACCGTTGGATCTGGTTGGACACTCTATAGTTTTTGTTCATGCTTTTGTTGTAACTTTTTACCTATTTTAGTAATTTATTATCATACTCTAATTTGGGGTTTCATTAGTGTATTCATTAATTGGTTTCATTTGATTTACTTTTCACCATTTTATGGGATTGGATACATCTATTTTTGTGTAGGTACAATTGTATAATGCATCTCAACACCGTTTTCTTTCCCCTGACCTATTGGTGTTGGGATTGGGGTATTTAGAGTTTGGGTCCCATTGCATCTAGTTATGAAACAAAATGTTCACATACATATTTACCATACTTTATCTAGTTCTAGGAAACTTCCTCGTTATGTCCCAAGACTTATAACCTTGGTTTGCAATAAATAATTGTTTTAGATGAATTACCATAAAATGAACAATTATCATCCTCATCACAAAATAATTTCATATATTACCTTTTCATATGGATATATAGTATGACATTGAACTACAAGAGTTTCAATTCCACTCACAATGATGCATAAAAATCCTCGTTCAGGTGGTCAATCATTCCATCATAACACATTCCACCTCCAGACATCTTGTAAACCTTTATGGTTGCTGTTTAATTAATGTGTTTCTTATTATATTTCATTATTATACATAATAATAAAATATCTTTATGAAATGTGAGAATGTATAATTCCCCATGTAGTGTTATTTTAAATTAATGAACCAAAATTAATATGTTTTACAAAAGGGTAACTAGTATTGTCAATACTAATTATTTAAGGAATATGAATTATATCCCTGAGAGATTCATTAAGTAGAAAAAAACTCCAAATGTAATGATTTCAACTCCTATCATATTTATTTTGGTATGTTTTTTCCAAGAAAATTATAAAATAGAAACATAAAAAAGGGGTACACTTTACATATGACTCATGAATGTTTTCAAGCCTATAAAATTTTATATGGTTTTTATGCTAATAATATTCATGAATGAATATATTATCACATGAATATTTTTATCTTTTTACATTAATATTTTTATTTATTTTAATTTATTAGGAGTTGGTATTACATGTGGAGGAAGATAATTTCCTCTTATTTATAAGTTTTCACTCGACATTTATGAAAATATCAGCTGATCAAGAAGCATAAATGATGTTCTATGCAAATTCAATCTAGATCACGGTATTCAAACCAAGTTATTAAGAATGGAAACATATCAATGTCAATTATTGGGGATGAGTCTTGAGGGAAGATATTTTCTTCAAAGTTCAGGGTGTAAGACAAAAATATACATCGGTTACTTAATTACATATGATATTGAGTTTCCTTTGAATATTTAGTATTGTGTGTTCATTTATTTTTTATCAAAATATATATTTTTAGTGCCTCATGTATCATGAATAGGAGACTCTCTGTAGGTAATTATTTCAAAACATCTATGTAGGTACTTATTGAAAAACGTTGAAAATCCCATGTAAAAGATTCACAACTATAAATACTATATGTGAATCAAGGATTTTATAAATCACTATTTAAAAAACTACAATAATAATACTAATTAAATATTATAATCTATATATTCAAATCAATAATTAGAAATGATGAGAGTTAGAATATGAGTAAAATTGAAACATGAAACAAGTTATTATTATAATATTTTCACATTCTTCTTCTTTATGAGGAAAATAAATTGTGTTCAATGTTGTTAATACTACTTTCCTCTACCTTTTATTAATATCAATATGAACAAAAAAATGACCCATAATATAGTCTATAACTCAAGAACAATAATGATAAAAAATTTCAATATGTTTATCAATATTCTAAAATATTTCATAATTGCATCGATGGACGAATAATGTGGGAAACTTATTTCTTACCTTCTATCTAAGAAAAAAATATCAAAAAATTTTCCTTATAAGTTTTTACCATCTATTTGAAATGATATTCACACCTTACCAATAAAAACACAAAATTTAAATATCATTGGAAGAACCATGATCAAATGAGGATGTGTCACAATTCCTATAGTGATGTGTATATAGAATCATGGAAATTGTTTTATCATCATTAGTTAAAATTAAAAAAACTTTGAGTAGTTATATCCTAGATTATGGTGTGAAATTTTTCATTTAAAAAAATCCATAAACAATTACATTAAACATGCATTAATTTCTATTTAACATGACTTTCTTGGTATAAAAACCTATTTTAAGCTCTTTGTGGTGAAACTAATATTTCATATGGTATTGTGTTTATCAAAGTTAGGGATATTGTTATTATTATAGTTTGTGAGATAGTTTTTTTTAATATCACAATACCTCACATGATTAAACTAATTAGATTTTTTTAATTACAAAAATATAATTTAGATATTTATAATTTATCACAACATTAGTTTCTTTTTTTATTAAATCATATTTTTTGTGATTAATTTATTTGTTTAATGTTTTTGTAAGGGATTATACCTTCACTCTGTTTTATATAATTTTTTGAATTTCTATGTTCATTCAAAAAGTATAAAAAACGTCTCAAAAGAACTATGAAATCGTTAATATGGGAACTGGATTGATTATTACACAGTAATAGAAAATGATCATTATAAAGATTACAATTTTATTTCACATATATAATCCATGATTGCACAGAGGCTAAAATCATTCTTATACTAGTATATTTCATGCATATATAGAACTCAAACTTATGATTATGTTAAATTTCACTACTTGAAATCTTCCTATGTGAGATTATTCTTATGATATTTATCATTACATATTTGATATGTGTATTTTAAATAAAAAAAATATTCTTACATGAGATGACTCAAACATGAAAAAGTTCAAATGTGGTTTTACTCATAGGTGATTTCATTCTTATGATGGTTTTGAAAAATGTTTTATTTGATATATATATATATATATATTACACTTATTTTTTTCCCTAAAAAATGATTGGTTTTAGTTTTAGGAAGCACATTTAAAAATCCAATAGGAAGATCATGTTTTTGAAATACCCATATGGATAAGATCTTAGATCTCCTTGAATAATGATTTTGATATTTTTTTATAAATTTTTGGTAAATTATCCTAATGAGAGAATATAGTGGATCTAAATCTAAAATCACTAATGTTCTTCTATTAAAACTATTGTTCTATTGATGGTGCTATCAATATCAAGGAACATATATGTTTTAATGCATTATTGATGTGATTAAGCTGAATCAAATATCACTAATAATATGTTCTTTTTTTCCTTTCTATTTCTCAATGTTAAATTATTTAATTGTCTCTAATTTTTCATAAGTGTTGATTTATGAATTTACCTTTAAAATTTAATTTCAGTACTTCTTGTTAATACATTCATTTAAATGTTGGTCTCTTGAGTTGTGACTCTCATCAAAAGATGGATTTTATATTGGTTGTGGTTTCTCTTATAGAATGGTATGATTTTTTTCTAAGTTGTTAAGTGTACTATAAAATATTATCACTTCCTTTAAAAAGTGAGGTCAATTTTAGGGGGTTACATTTTTCTTAATGAAAAGAGAGTATTTATGAGTAGATGTGGGATCAAATTCATATAATATATTATAAAAATTTGGTGTTCATTGTTTCATATTTCTATGACTGATCAAAATTTCATTATTATTTTACTTTTATTTAATAAGTTATATAATTTTCTTGTGCTACTAATCAGACTTATTTAGCATCTCTCAGTAGGACAACAATTTTTATCAAATCTACTTCTATTGGGATTTAGGTTTTTTTCTTATCTATTTAGTGTGATAAGATTATCTAGTACATAATCATCTAAGGAAAAAATCTATGAGATTTTAGGAATGAATAATGATGATGCTTGGATCCCTAAAAATGAATTTATTTATGGGAAAAACTATGGATATTGGAAATAGAGAATTAAATAAGTCCTCAAACAACTAAAAATTAATAATAAAACTATCTAAACTTCCAAATTCTAATATAGATAGTCTTATGGGTAATGATATAGTAGAATATATTTTTAATTACAATGTTATTAATATATAATAGTGTGTTATTATTCTAAGTGTGTTTATCCATGTCTTAGTATGTTAGACTACTGAAGACATATAAAGAATATGTCAAGTTACACACTCTGGTATAGAAAATCTTATATATAAAAACATATGATACTAAGTGGGGAATAATAAGAGATTAATATGGGAGAATATGAATTTTGAAACATATGTTTCATTGATTTAAAAATATTATAAATATTTTGAATGGGATTAGAAAATATTTTGGCAGCACTTCTATAGTTGACATAGTGCTCTAGTCACAACCTAAAATGTGATATGAAAATAAGGTGTAAACTAATGAAAATATGAATATTATGTAATATACATTGGATTAAATCAATGGGTAGATTCCATAGTAGGAACAAGATATAAAAAATATTTTAGATTTTGAAACTTTAAAGAGGAAAGACATTTCATTTAAATCTAATATAAATATATCTTCTGACTCTTACGAAACTGATCTACAAGAATTCAAGAAAGAGTAGATAACTCACTTCACTAATGGATTTTATAAAATTATTAAAAGAATTTTATATTTAAGAAGCGATTTATATGTGATGATAAAAAATCTTATCAAAAAGATAAAATAAATTCTCTTAAATATTGTATTGTTTCAGAGATAATTTTTATGACAGTAGAAATATGGCACACATAATGTCAGATATTCCCATGTTAAAAAATATATAAAAATAAAATAATTATAAAAATAATGAAATAAATCATTAATGGTCATATGGTTACGTACATATGAATCTGAAATGAGAATTTATTTTAGTAGTGAAAGAGAATTCCCCAGTTTATTCTTGATGGCTACTAACATGAATGTGGTTCTATGTAATTCTAGTTCTTGTTTTAGATATGATTCTGATTATGAAAAAAATGTTGTTAGAAATTCAACTGAAGAAAATTAAATATCATAGATTGCTATATATATAATTGATGAATTATATAAAGATTTACTTAGATAAAAATGAAGTTAACTAAGAACCATAAATCTCTTACGCCTGATATTAAGAAACATATTCAATAAAATGATAATTTAAGTTATAAATTTTCCCATTATCATGAAAAATTCTTTGGTTGCTTATAAAGTTTACAACAACAAAATTAAAATATAAAAACAAAAATTGGTATGTTGAAATAATCCTTATTTAAAAATTTTAATGGAAATGAGAATTTTGAAAAGATGGTGGATGTGAATATAAAAGAAACTTGTTTTGGATAGAATACGAATATTCAAAAAAAAACTCATTAAGATTTTATTTTTTAGATGTGCTAAGGGTAGTGTATTTTAGGTGTAATATACAGATTATGCTACTTAATGATCATAGAGTTGTAGTGAATATTTATGTAATACTAATTTTTTTATCTCTATGAATTTATCGTCTAAATTACAAGATATTAAATGTCTAAACTATGATTGAGAACCTAAGAACTTATTTACTAATCCAATTGGATCCAAGATAACATGAGTACAAAACATGTTTATGCTTGGTTACTTTCTTGAAATATTACTTATCAGTTTGAAGAACACATGGCATATGATATGTGACTACTCTATATATATGACCATAGATACATCAATGTTTCTATCTTACAATAAATGTGACTGAGGATTGGTAAAATGTAGTGAAAACGTATAATTAAATATTAGAGGATTAGATGAAGTTGGTATTTTTTATTATCTTATAATTTATTATATAATAAACATAGAAGGATTTATACAAAATTTAATAAATATTTCACAACATTGTGATGGTAGTATGAATGTTATATTGGATGATAATAAATGATTAGTTTTCAAGAATGAATCTATTTTATTTTATACCAATATATAAGAGAATATATATTCTTTTTATTTTTACAAACATGCTAAATATTATGTTAGTTCTCTTAATGCTATAGTGATAGATGATATCTTGTAGAATAAGAGGATTATACTTGAAAAAATTTGGCTACTACACAAACTGTTAAATCATGGATAGGTTTTTAACTACCTCATCTTAAAAAAAGTATATATATTTTTTGGTTATCCTTGTTTAAAAATAAATAAACATAAAGAATCATTTATATTTATAAATTAATTTATAAATATAAAAAATATACAATTATTTCATCATGAGTTTTAAGTTCCTTTGAAAATAGCTAGTTTAGGATGTAAAATGTCTATATTTTGGGAATTAATTATTTTAGTTAGTGTATATGGATATTTTTTATGTCTCAAAAAAGTAAAAATTTAACTAAATTTATAGTTTTTGTAAGATAGTTCAAAATCAAAAGGTATATTTAATTAAATCTATTATAACTGATTTATATAGTGAATTTTTAATCTAAAATTACATATTTTAAAAAAATGGGTATTTACATTATTTTTCTACCCCTTGTAAACCATAATAAAATAGTGTTATATAAATGAAAAAAATCTAATCCTTTGTAAGTGTATATAGAAATGAATAACCAATATGATTATGGTTGAATATATTAGTATATATTCTTATATTTTAAGTAGAGTTTATATTATACATTCGTTAAAGAAAACCCCTTATGAATTTTTTATAATATAGAAACCTAAAGTAGGATATTTTATAGTCACCGGGTATAAAATTTATTTTTTAAACACTATTTATAATTGTGGAAAATGTGATTCTAAGAGTGATTATTGTATTTTTCTAGTAAATTCTAATAATATTAAATTATATAAAGCTTATAATGAAAGAAAAGTATTGTACAAATAAAATATGAATGTTAAATGGGATGAATCAAGTTTTAAATCTACATGTTTATATTTTATACACATGATGAAGAAATAAGAGAGTCTAATTTTTTAGAAAATTTACATGAAAATAATAATTATTTTTTTTTAAAGGAAGGATATTTCTTCTCAATATGATTTTTAGGATTTAAAGGAATCACAATGATCACCCTTTAACTAATCCAATTAAAAAGGTTTAATATTTAAACAACCATAGATGTTTTTGAATTATTATGAATATTCATATTTTTTCCCTTCTGATTTTGTACAAAATAATATTAATGAGGAATTAAAATTTTCTAATGAATTATTTTCATATAATATAACCTCATTCAATCTCTATAAAATAATGTTTTTCCTTTTTTTAAACTACATAAATATAAACATATTATTAGAACTAAATGTATTTTTATGAATAAAATTTATTAATGTGGATATATTGTTTTAAAAAATATAGACTCATTATTTAGTATTTTTAAAGACAAATGAATTCATTTTAATAAATATTTTTCTCTTTTTTGTAGGATTAATGCTATTGGTATTTAACTATATTTTTTTTATTATTTTATGGTTTTAATTTATTTTAAATTGATGTAGAAATATCATTTTTATATTGTGTTATGTTTGAAAAGGTGTAGGTCAATCAAGAAACTATTTTTGAATAAGAATTTTTTTTAAATATTGTTTTCTAAATTTAAAAAAAAATTCAATGGCCGTAAGAAAACTTCACGATCAGGCTATGAAAACATTTTTGGTTTTTAATTAATAATTGTTTTAATAATGGAATTGTAAGTCCGAAATAGTTTATTAATAAGATTTCAACTATTAATTTAAATGATCAAATATATAATTATGGGGTTATTTTTGGTTTGTCATGTAATTTTTTTTGTAATAAATTTTCTATATTCATAACATGTTAATTTTATGTGAGTTTAATGGGATAAAAAATATTATTTATTGGACATTAAAATTCCAAAATATATGATAGAATATTATTGAATAAAATTAGGATTTATAAAATTATTTTTAAAATGATTAATATTCATTCTGGTAAAAAATTTAATACTCTTAGCACTATTAATTACAAACTTTGTTTAGATGAATATTAAAAACATGAAGATGTTAAATTGTTTATAGGTTTGATTATGAGTTTGATATATTTTAGTAACTCTAGGGAGGATATAATTTTTAATGTATGCATGTGTGTAGGGATTCAACTTAATCATTAATAATGTCATTGAAATTTTGTTAATATAATAATTCAATAAGTAAAAGAAACTTTTAATTTATGTTTAATTTATTTAAGTCATTATTTTTTATATTTAATTTCATTACTAAATTTTATTTTGGTGGTTATATAATTGATATAAAAAGTAATTAAAGTATGTGTCATTTCCATGGTAGATGTTTTATTTCATGTATATCTAATATTAAATTCACAATTGATTTATCCATAGTTGAGGATAAATATATTATTGTTACTAGTTATTGTGGTCAATGATTATGCATTACACAAACTCTAATTATTTTAATATTTATTCTGATATGATTCCTTTTTAATATTATAATACTTTAGTATATTTAATTCCATATACTATATTAAAACCTTATATAAAAAATATATTTATGTGGTATTTCTCTTTATTTGAAATCATGTTAATAAAGGAGATATTATTTTCGAATTTTGTAAACTTATAATCAACTTTTTGATACATTTATTAAACCCCAAGATGTAGTGAAGATTGAAAAAACAAATTTTGATTGTGGTATGATAAAGATTTAGATTAAATCACTAATATTTAAATTTTTATTTCAATTTTAATATTAGTAATAGTTCATCGATAAAAATTAAATTGGATATGTTTTATAGAAAGGGAATTGATTTTTTGATGTTTAATGTCATATTACCTACTGAATTTTTAATATATTCTAGAATTAGTTAATATTTTTATGCTTATTATTATTTTTAATTATTAAATAGTTTATTATTTCATACTTATTTTTATGTTTTTATGTGATCAGAAGATAGTGACCTGATTAAGAAGTTTGGTGATTTTTGGAATTATCATTAATGAATATTAAAAATAATTTTTTGATTTAATTAAGGAAGAGAATTAATGTTTTTATATCAATAATAGTTGGGATTAAATGTATTTATAACCTATTTTACCTCTTTACTCAATATAATCATATAAATATAATTGTGTAATTTGTGAATAAGTTGTGATCCTTTGTTATCATTTTTAAAAAAATTCAAAAGGGAGGACAATTTTTATATAAAATTTATAATAATATTTTCAATAATTGTATGACATTTTAATTTTCAATTGGGGGATATTATTAGTTCTTGGATTGAGATTACCGAATTTAGGAATATTTTTATTATTTTTGTTTTTTAATGTTTATATTTAATATTTCATAACCTTTCATGTTTAATTTAATTCATATTTTAATAAATTAGAAAATTTTTATTTGGATAATTACAATTTTTCTTAGAATTAGTTTCATTTTTATTAAATATTTTTTTAATCATTCTCAATGTTTTTTTTAAAAAGTATTCTACATTCACTCTATTTTCTATAGGGTTTTTTGGATTATAGTGTTTTCTCAAAAAAGTGTCTAAAATTACTCATATGAACTGTGAAATCTTTCTTATACAAGTTGGATTGATATATTTGTGGAAATAGATAATTATCCTCATAATAATTAAAATTATATTTATATGTATATTTTTTATGCATAAGTATAGGCTAAAATCATTCTTTTTCTGGTATAGATCATGCTTACACAGAACTCAAATTTATTTTCATGTGAAATATGTTTATTTAAAAACTTCATGCATAATTTTATTCTTATGTGATTTATCCTAACAAGTTTGATATGTTCATGTGAAATCTAAAATTTTATTAATTGAAATAACTCATAAATAAAAACACTCAAATGTGGTTTTAATCATACATGATTTCATTTTTAAGAATTTTTTTAATATGTTGTATATTATATATAAAATTTTATGATTATTTGATTTTTTCTATGAATTATTAATTTGATTTTTCGAAGATATTTTTGATGATGTAATTGGAGGATACACACACACTAAGAAGATTTTGAACTCCATGAAGATGTTTGTTGAGATTTTTTAAATTGTGGTTAATGGAACCCTATTAGTGAATAACTGAGATATGAAATTCCAAATAGTTCATGTTCTAACAATATATATACAACTCTACTATTGGTATGATCAATGTCAAGGTTCGTTAATGTTAACCAACATTGATAATGTGATAAAACTTCACCTAATTTCACCAACATTGCATTCTTAATTTCAATTATAGTTTTCAATATTGTATTCTTTATTTTTTTATAATATTTTAATTATAGGTTTATACTTTTTTTTCAAAATCATGTTATGTTGTTCTTGGTTTTACCACAACTAAATGGTAGGTCTATAGAGTTATGACTCCCATCAAAATTTATGTTTTATATTGGCTGTTCCATGGTCCAAAGAAATATATAATGTTTTTATAGTTTATGCCTTCAAGTGGCCAGAAAGGTTTGGTATCATAAAATGTTATCATATCCTTTTAAAAGAGATTTTTTATTTGTTACCATTTATCTCGAGTATAACAGAGGATTATAGAGTAGATATAGGATCATTTTGATCTAAACGACTATAAATATATGGTATTTATTTTTTATATTTCAATTTCTTATCTACATTAATTATTATTTTACTATTATTTCCCCAATTATCTAATTTCCCTATGTTTCTACACATATATTGAAAACAATTTTTTGAAAATATTTTAATTTCAAAGAAGACATACCCACTTCCCAGAACAATTCTATAGCATGCATTGGACAAAGAACCACTCCACCTTCAAACAATATAGAACCATAAAAAATTGATCCCTGATAAATTGTTTACCTAGAACTTAATATTGTGAAAGAGACCACACCAATTTTTAGTTTCCTTATCACAAACATATAGAATTGTAAAATACCATAAAAATTGAATAAATAATTTTCCTACCACTCATAATAGACATTTTTAGAAAACTGGGAAAATATGTTTTGAAAATAATTATGTTATGGGTTGTGTATCATTAAAAACTATCCATTTTCTTCTAATTCACCACCAATCGTAATTCTTTTATTCGATGAGTATGTTACTAATAAATAAAATCTGAAATCATCATAAAAAATCATGCAAAAATATTTCAATAAACTAGATCTAACATGCTCTTAATGGAGAGCTATTAGATAGAATAATTTTCTTGAGATTTCTGAAACCATTGGTTTAAAAATAAATAATTTTTTGAACATGTATAAGGTTTTTTAATAACCCTGATTTTTTAATTCAATTAATGAATATTATTCAATCTATAAGAGATCTTTAGTCTCCCCATTTATATTTTTTTTAATAAAAATAGTATTTGATACCAATTATTCAAAAACAACAATATTTTCCCATATCAACCCTATAAGGAAACTCTCATAATCCTTTTCTCCCCCATTTTTAACTTCCAAGTGAATAAAAGATATCCCTTTCTAAAAATTCCACATAATATATTCTATCCCTTTTCTAAACAATTCGATGGAATCAAGGAGATAAATTAATTAAATAATAAATATTGATTTTAGGAAAGATTTAACATCCAATAATGCTCTCAAATACTAAAAAGAATCCATTATTTGAGTATTTTTAAACATATTAGCCACTTTCATGTTTATTGAAATATACACCATGTAATGATCACTATATTTAACATTCTCTTCAATAAAGTAGTACTTGATATCAATATACAATGTACTTGAATATAATTCTATATTCTTAAACTATTTGATGACAATTTTTTCATAACAATTCATCAAAGTATATATATATATTATATTTTCATGTCTTTATGTTATGTCTTTATCAAAAACATTTGTTTTTTGGATTTTGATGTCAAAAAATACACATGTTATATTATAAATATTTTGATTTATGTTTACTTCTAGGAGTTTCAAGAAATACGCGTTCCTTATATATATAATTCACCAATAATTTTTCTTCAAATATTACTGTCTATTTCCCAATATATGTTAGAAAAATCATAAAGCATTGATAATATTGTTTCCCATTACATAGGTTATAGTAAATTTTCCCTTAATTTTTTAGAATATTATTTTTTTCATGTGATAAGAATTATTAAATTACATTGGAGTTGAGATAAAATTTTAATGATAAACATGATTTTTTAATCATTATAATTTAAAATAATGTAGGATTTTGATTTTCATTTCAAACTCTATTTGATCCATAGTTTATTTTTCTTATTCCAAGAACAACTTAGTCCCAAATTCTATATGAGAATATATTTCCATTGATAATTCCATTTTTAACCACTTTTATAACTCACAATCATATTTTTAATATAATATGAAAATATATATTTCATTATACATAACTTAAAATCCTAAATTGAAAATCATTTCATAGATCGTAAATATTTAATTTCATTTATTTTTATAGAAACGTTTTCAATGTATTTACTTCAATCATAGCAAAAATATTATATTCAATATACATAATCTCAATGAGTGTGTTCATGTCATATACCATTACATAATTATTGAAATCCACCTCACCATTCGTAAATTCATTCTCCTTAGTTTGTTGTATGAATTTCAAAAACAATCTCAGGGAACACGTTTATGCACAAAAAGATATTTATTCATCAAATATTCAAGATATCTATCACCATTAAGAATAAATCATTATTTTTTCTGTGTAAACTTTATTCTTTATCTCTCTATTAAATAATTATGAATTCACATACATTTGAAACAAGATTTTATTCCTATTAATAACATACATAAATAAAATTAAAAATCATTTTATAAAAATGTAGAGGGAAAGTTTTCTCATTAAAATTTATAACCTCAAATTTAGAGTAAACTTTTAAAACATGAAGTGATTAATTCCATTATAATCCTCCCTTATAATTGAACCTATGTTGGAATATCCATTTAATAACAATTACATTCATGCAATCAGAAAATTATTCGAATTTCAAATTATCATTTCTCTAAATTTGGGTTATCTCCTCACCTATCACTATAATCAAATCATTATTCTAAACAAATTTAATTGATACTCATTATTTAATCTTTTGAGAGAAATATTTTATGATGAAAATTTCTAAAAAATATTATTCTTCAACCACCCTAGTATTCTTTACTAAATATGTTATTAGGATATATATTTCTTAATTTTATAGACCTTACTACAACATTACATTTGGCCTTCTTCAGTATAATAAACATCAGAATCAATATATAAAATTTTCAAGAATAAAAAATCAACTAAATACTTTCCATGTTTTCCATCATAAACTACCCAAAATTATTCAATATCATCATCAATAGGAAATTATGTTCTTTATTTACCTTTATCAACAATGAAAATAAAACAAAGATATCAATGACTTTATTTAGATTCACAATGTATCACTGGTAACTCTTTCCATCAACTATGTATCCAGATAATATCCCTATATAGTATCATTTAAAAAAATTACATAAATTTAGTCCTTTAACATCCATTTAAAAATATTCATTGAAAACTATAAAATATTAATGTTGGAATTATTACAATAAAACATCTAATAATGTGTGATCATTGAATATCGATGAATTGCACAAAATTTCAAAAAATATACAATTGTTATTGCTTCTTCTCTCCAAAAATAATTTTACGTTTCTTGATATGATAACATGGCCCTACCAATGTAAACTAACCTCTTAATATTTCTCAAAACTACAATATTTTTTCTTGATTCTATGGATGGCTAAATTCATTCAATATCCCATGATTCTCAAGACAATCCTCCAAATAATCATTCTTATATTTAGATCCATTATCATATAAAATCCTTTTGATAGTAAATACCCTTGGATATATTTTAGATATTCAAAAACACTTGAAACACCCAAGTTAATGTGATTTAATCTATATAAAATAAGAAAAATCATATGATTAACATTAAAAAAAAGTAATGATGTTCTTTTTTAATTAGTTCAAACAGATCTCATCAAGCCAAATATGTCTTAGTATATCAATTAAAGTGCCCATTTTGATTTAATTTAAAGCTTATTTTGATTATTATACACATTATTATATATATGACACACATCACACAAATATATCCTTTTATGGTTAATTATTGGTAAATTCTTTATAGCTCTATAATTTACTAGTCTGTTAATGTTATTTTGACACAAGTGGTAAGTCTTGAATAAAAAATCCTACTCTCTTACATTATACTCATGTAGAATATATTATTAACATTTAGAATTTGAAATAAATTTTTATTTTTTAAACCCAATAGGATTATCATGGAATCATTCATCCTTCTATGGAAGCATCAATTCTTCTTTAAAATCAACCCATTCCCATGTTTAAAAATTTGAAAAATAATTCAAATATTATACCTCATCCAATAAATAAAAGAAATATTACTTGATTAAATTTTATTTTTACTAATTTATTTACTTCCAAAACCATTAACATTTAATAGTCCATCATTTAAAAAATTTACAGCTCCTATATCATACCTATCAATTTCCTTCATGTGATAGTTTTTTCGAGTCATGTGTGGTAAGAAACCACTGAAAAAACAATAAATTTTCATCTTTAAAAGATTTATAGTATACCACAACCACCACATCATAAACCTAGTATCTTATTATGTGTATTGGTTTAATGTGTTTCATTATTTTTGGTTTCTCTGGTAATGTTATAAAAACATTTTGGTAGTACATATTTAATAATATTTATCAAGAGTATACAAATAATTATAAATTTTACCTTATCCATTTGATATTGTCTTCGAAAAAATCTCTTGACTCAATTCCCCGCCTAAAATCCAAAACACCAATTTATTTTTTAAAGGGTGTAATATACAATCAAATATAGTTCTTATGTTCATACACACCACAATGATGACATATTCCATAAAACTAACGCGACCTCAATGTTTGGAAATTGTTCTTCTCAAAATATTCTCATTGTATTTTAATTATTTGATTTTATTCATATATATCATGATTCGAAATTATATCCATCACCATGGATGTATCCTAATTATTAGACTCAACTTAACTTGTATTTAATAACACATTTAATTTATGATATTCAAATTAAAAATTTGCAGCAATAATTGATGAATCATTGTCTTTCATTTGATTAATCACCTTTATTAACTTCTTATAAATGATACATCTAACTTTATTGAAAACTTTTCTATCATAATTATGTAGATTTTATAATTAGTATAATCATATACATTATTTGTAATAGTAATGACCTTATAAATTTATTTCGAACATATTTTTATTTCCAGAACTAAATTGTTTAACTCATGTAATAAATTATTCAAGTTTTTTCCACATTAATCTAACTTGAATAGATTGCTTTCAAATCCTTATTCTTAGAGATTAACATTTCTATAGTAATATCAAGAATAATTTATATTTGTTAAAGAATTAATATAAGGACACACTTTTTTATAGGAAATCTATTTCTATCTTAGTAATATTTTTGACATTCAATGTATCATAATTTATCTTTATTGACTAACTCCCCTTTTTGTATGATTTTTTTTCCATTTGAAGCTTCCTAATAACAATCAAGAATATTATAACCATAATTTTGAATTAACACCCTCTTGGTGTTTCCTCTTCATCATTATCCCAATCACTAATTCCTTATACATTTTTAGAGCATTATTTTGACTATTTTGATTGATCCATAAATTCTTTATCACATTCATCCACCGTGTCTTCCTATTATAATTAACTTCCTTATCTATATGATTATATACAATGTTATAAGAAAAAAATACTACCATTAATTGATGTAATGGTCTATCCTTTAGAATTATATAAATTCCCTTCATTTCAAAAACATGCCAAATTATTTATACAAGAAGATATTTTGGGTTTATCATCCTCTCCTTCTTATTTATCATTTTGGAGTAAAATGGTTAAAGTGTTCAATTTTATCCTAATTAAAATATATAATTAGAATTATAATTTTTTACCTTTCGCGTGGTTAGTGAAATTAATTTAATAAATAATTAAATGAATTTAGTGGAATTCCTGGAAACATTTTCATCATTTAATTATACCTATTGGGACTTTTTATTTATATTTTGTTTGATCATTTGAAATCATTAATTGAGGTTTATTTTATAAATATTATTGTCTTCAAATGCGTTTTCCACTATCCCGTTTCATAATAATTGAAGTTGTTAATGAGATTTTCAATGTTAAACATACCATAGTCTGGAACCTTTAATGTTGAGATTATAAATTAAACATTTATAATAGAATTCTCAAAAATCTCTTTACCATGTTAGAGTATTTAAGCAGAGCTAAAATTGAATATTTTTATTTTAAGGGAAAAAAGTGGGGAAGGATGGGGGAAACCGTCGCCAGGGGAATCTAGGGGGGCCTAAAGTGGTGAAGTTCAAGGAACTCCCCTAGAATAATATTATTACAATGAGTTAGAAGAGAACCCAAACTAGAATAAATGATGAAAGGCTCGCCTTCACAACCTCTTCTCACCAGAACATTAGCTGTAGAGTTCATCTCCCTCCAAATATGCCTCACTACAACCCCAGGGTCTATGTACATTTGGAACTGACGGATCATATACAGGAGGGCCCAAGGAGAAACCATCTTCCCCTGAAACATTATCACCAACACCTTTGAGTCTGATTCCACCTCTTTGATTTGAATCTGGAGACTTTTTCACAATGTTAATCCTACTTGCATAGCTCTCGCTTCTACCACTAATGAATTTCTTTGTCCAGAAACCATACTAAATGCAAGAATGACTGACCAGAAGTAATCTATGACTAAACCACCACCCTTAATTAGTCCATTTAAGAAGGATAAATCAACATTAAGCTTAATAACATTACGAGGAGGGGTCCAACTCACCCACCGACCCTCGAGGTGAGGAACATCCAATGGACAATTAAGAATGTTAGAAAGAACCTGGGAAGTCGAACTGTAACATCCCAAGTAAATGAAGAATAATATATTTTCATACTTATTAATATATTTGAATTAAATATTAATTTTACTTTAAAATTTTTTCCATGTTTGATAGCATACCCTATACGCAACAACGGGTTTCTTTGAAATCTTATGATGCACACTAATAATATATTATTATTATTTTAAATGGTAGTTAAATCCTAGCCGTTGTATTGGAAAGAATGAACAAATCTTACTGCAATAATATTATACATGTTTGTTAAATGTATTTACATTTTTCAAATAAAATTTAGAGGCTTAAAATGTGAATGAATTTGATTTTAAGCATAATTTACATTAAAAGGCCGATTTACCGCATTTTAATGGAGAACCCTCTTTAAATATATTTTTGGTCACTTTAATACATTCTATATGACCAAATAAAATACTTCTTTAGAATGGGGACATCAAAATTTACTTTTTGTAAATTTTTGGAATTTTTCCGATAACGTTCATTTTTTAATGAATAGTGAAAAATTGTATTTTAATTCAAAACTATGTTTTAATCTAATTTATTTATATGGTTAGATTATCTTTTTAATTGGTTTTAAAGTTTAATTATAATATATGTTTACCATTTAATCCAATGTTGGTCATTGGAATTAATTTCACTTTGAAATTGGACATAAACAAGTATCAATCTTTTGATAATTATTATTTCTTAAAAACACGCTATTTGTTTTAACAACGGGAATTAATTTTAAATTAATTAATGCATCTTCTATGTTTAGAATTTGGTAAAATAGACATCATTTTTGAAATAGTAATATAAAATATATCTTATTCTGAATTTTTGGTATTTTTATGAAAAACTTCTATTTTTGATGAATATTGATACCACTCAGTAGTAGATAAAAAACAGATTTTTTCATTTAAATGAAATTTTACCACATCTATAAATTGAATTTCAAAAATCCGACATACATGGATGTTATTAGTTATTAAAATTTTGGTTCAATAAGATGAAAATAATTTTTGGTGAATAGTAACTTTGGACTTTTATTTACAGCGGTTAAAGGTAAGTAAGGTAATCTAAGGTAAAAAGAATATTATAATAATTCCAAATTACCTTAAAATTTGTCCTAACCTAATTGGATTAGTAATGACCGACCATGGGCATCCTTGGGTCGATTTTGGGACCCCATTGAGCCACTTATGAATGATAATGACACTTTAGATTAATTTAATGTAAAGGAAAAAATGACATAAACAAAAATATTTTAATAATTTAATTTTTATATGGTGTTATATAAGGAATAGTTTTGTATATAAATATTCATTTAAAAGATAAAAAAATTTCCTACATGATATTATTTTTTTTATAATTTTTAGATATCTAATAAATTAAATTATTCATGAAACAATAATGACGCAATATTTACCTCATTAATAAATGATTTAAATAAATAAGATTACAATGATTAAAATATTATCCAAAACCTATTAAATTCCTATTAGATTATTTTATTTAGAACTATATTCATCTTATATTCGACTATAATTTTTTTTGGACCTTTAGAAACCGAATATCATTATATAATAAAATAATATTTTCACACTTTCCTATAGAGCCCCTCCTCTCCCTTATAAAAGAAGACCACTTATAACCAATTCCTCACACCTATCAAGCCATTTGGATCATCCAAAATCTGCCTAATTATTCTCCCTACATCCTTCTCCTCCTCATAGAAGCCTCAACTTAGGCAGAAGGCACTTCTAGAAGTCCTTTTGGTTCAAACTAAAAGAAGTTACCAAAATTAAAGGTAACAGATTCTCTTAACATATTTTTTTATTTTACTTCTCCGAACCCTAAAATATTTTTATTCCATTATTTTATATAATCACCAGTATCCCCAATATACTATGATGTTTTTATAATAATGATCTAAACTACACTTACAAACCTCCATCTAATGGGTGAAGAACATACTGTTTCTGTGGATGACAAACTAACGCCTCACGAAACGATGATTGTTCAATTACCTATTACCGCCTCTCATGGTGGCCATTATGATGGCACTGTATTTATATATGATATATATTATGTTTATGTTTTCACAATGCTCTTGTATTTTCTATTTATAGAACGCCTTTATGGTTCCCATAGTGGGTAAATACGATAATCTCATTTGAGGAAGTGCAGACTACCGCCCCCTCAAAGTGATGTGACTCGTTAATGCCTTATGTGGGATGTATAAAGGATAGATTTAATGATAATATATATAATATTATACTGTAAGTATATATACCTTTGTATCATTATGTTTTAATTCCATTAAAATAAGAAATATAAATGAAAGTAGCGTTCATGCGTACGTACAGATTACCGTCTCCATGAACGATGCATTTCATTTATTACCTCCAAATGTTATGTAATATTATAAATACATGTATATACTGAATATATATGATATATATTATATATAAATCCTGAATCTTATTTTGGATACAATGGAATATTGACCACATGGACAACTTGTAAAAATAAGGTGTTCATTTTTTACTCAAGTACCAAATATCGACAAAATGGACGTTATTAACTTAAATGATTACATAATTTTTATAACATGGTAACAAATGATATAAAAGGAATAATAAACTTGAAAAAGGTTCTTAAGAAAGTAGAAATTTACCTTGGTTTATTATTGATAAGGTTAAATAATGATCGAGTCAAGTCAGACACAAGGTAAGGGACTTCGTCTCAATCTCCTTTCATTGAGGCATATTTTGTTTTAATACACGATTTTCATTTATTCTATATATAAACACCATTGACTATTCATTTCATTCAAAGGGAATATTTTTATATAAATTATTTTTCTAAATGAAAAAAGGAATGTTATTTTAATTTAAGTGGTGACAACTACCTTTCCACCACCGCGAGTATTATTTGATCATAGGCTTCCTTAACAAGCCTGAATGTTTTTAAAAGAAAAAATAAATACCATATATTATTTTTACGTATTTTGGTATTGAAAATGATTTTGAGAATGGATTTTTCCTTTCAATATCTTGAAATGATATTTTATTATTGCAATGTTGAAATGTTATCTTTCCTTTATGCTTATGTTATGTGTTATGATCATGTTATGGTTCTTGGGAATTATTTACATATACGTGTGGTTCCGTGATAAACCTAGGGCAGGTGAGCCCAAGATATCTCTCTAATACATTGGGTAATGTGAAAGAGGTAAACATGAATATTTCTCCTAAGATTTTTAGGGAATATACTATGATGGGTATTCCAAAGTAACTCCCTATATAGTTGTGATAGCTACAATGTAAGTATGATATGGATTACACAAGATAACTTTATGATTTATAATTTCTATGTGTTATTCATAAAATATTATGATTTCATGAGGTAAGTATAAGAGTCCATGTTTTGTATGTATTTAAGAACAAATGTTTCATTTCTTTGATTTATAACCCTTACTGAGCTTTTTATGCTCATCCCATGTTTTGAAATGTTTTCATGGATTTAAAGATGAATAGGGTCAAGGATGGGATCATGGAAAATTCATGTTGTCTAAAACCTAGAACTGGACATGACTTTTTTTAAGAGTTTTTATTTTATGCAAAAAAATGGAAACTGTGTAGAACTTTCTACTTTGTAATATTTTGAGATGTAATAGTTATGTTCTAATTCTCTAAAACTCTAAACTTGAAAAGATCCTCAATGTGAATTATTCATTTAATTCAATATCATGTAATGTTTAAGGCTGTGTCCTTACACAAACCCCCATTGATTAAGGAACAAATATCCCTCACCCTGGATCACATAGTAATCTGTAAGGAAAACATGGAATGTCGCTCACCCAATCTTTCCTGATTCCTTGTATAAAATATGGTCCAACAAATTGAAGAAAAGATGATGCTATGGATTTTTCTTTCCATATTCTCCTGATTCATGCCATGGAACCAAAATCTGATCACCTCCTGCATGGAATCACCCTCTGAAATGGAGAAAGATCTACGATTTGGGACCAACCATAGACCTCTTGGCCAGTCACTGTTGAAGAAGACATGGAGAACATATTCACTCCTCAGCTAGTCGCAACACCAGCATCTCGATGCCAGGACAATGCCCCTCTTTTGAATATTTTTATCTATAAGAATAGCATGATTCCTCATTCTATACACAATAAAGTTCATCTTAGATGGAATCTCATTGCACCACAGTACCTTCGCCCATGCCTCCAGAGCGTTGTCCATATGCATCATGGCCCTGTAGGATTTTTAAAAAAAATAACCAGAGCTCGATCCCATAATAATGCACCTGTATTTCTCCACACAGATGATAATATTATCAAACAACTTCTACTCGCTACTTAGGATCGATTTCATGAGAGAAGGATGATGGATGGACTCCTTTAAAGTGTGGTTAGGAACTAGGCACACATGAAAGAAGAGCTTCTCCCCGGCCCAGTTATCGCGCCGGATATTAATATTTCCTTGCCCAAAAAACCATCTTGTAGAGACCTCCAAATCCTCCAAATGCATGTGAATACATCTTGAAAGACTCTAGATCTTTCACCTTCGAGTTCCCTAATCTTCCCAGAATTGTCTATATCTATCCTTGAGGAAATAATCCCATAAGTAATTGTCTTCCATAAAATACCATACATGTTTGGATTGCATGGATCATATCATTTCAGAAATATCCCGGATGTTCACCCCACCTTCCTCAATCGTGTTCTCCAGTATATTCCAAGAGGCCCAGTGGCAACACCTAGAATACTTCGCATCCTAGAATAAATTGGTGACAGTCCTCTCCATGCAGCTAATCGATCCTTTGGGGGGTTAATGATAGAGAGAATATGCATTGGTATTGAAGTCAAAATAGTACTTATAAGAGTGACTCTACCTACGAATGAGTGGAACTTGTGCTTCTAGTTAGATATTATCCCTGAAAACCTATTGATAATGTCATTGAAGAATACCTCTTTGATTCGACCATTAGAGATCGGTGCACCGAGGTAAGTCCAGGGGAACTATTATCTTGGAACCCCAAGGTTCTCTTGGATGTCCCTGCTGTTTCTGCCTGAGTATCTCTTGGATATGAAGACCTTTCTTTTGGAGATGTTGATGAACTATCCACTCAGCTTCCCATAAGTAGACATAATTCGCATGAATCCATTAAGTGACATGTGATATCCATTAATGAAGATAAGGATATCACCAGCAAACTTCTAATGGGAAATGGAAACATTCCTAAACATACTGTATTAGGGATGAATCCTTCCACTTTTCATGTTATTAGTGATGTTTATAGAAACCGATTCTTGCGCCATAATGAAGAGAAAAGGTGATAACGCGTCCTCTTGTCACACCCCTAGGGTGGTTTTGAGGAAGTTAAAGCCTTTCCCCAACAACAAGATGGTAAGACAAAGGGAATAGTAGCATCTGAAGCAAATATCATAATACCATTTGTTAAAGCCAAATTTTCTCATGACAAGGTTAATGAAACCCTGATCCAACTTATCATAAGCTTTGTTAATTTCAATTTGGAAAACCACATTTGAACCCACACCAGGCTTGTTGATGTCATCAACCAGTTCTTTAGAAATACAAATGGCCCCCTGAATAAGCCTTCCCTTAATGAAGCCATGTTGTTCTCTATAAATAATACATGGAATAAGACTATTCAGTATTCTAGAAATGAGGGAATATAGGATTTTGTAAGAGAAGTTGTAGATGAAAATGGGTCTGAATTGGTTAATGTAAACCAGGTCTTTCACCTTGGGGATCAACACAAATATAGAGGCGCAAACACTCTTGGTGAGGGGCCCCCCTCTGAATTAGTACTGAATGGAATCAACAACTTGGGTTTTAATACAATCCCAAGAAAAGACATAGAAGGCTCCGGGGAAGCTGTCAGGGCCCAGTGCACTATCTTGGTTCATTCTTGAGACAATGGATTTCATCTCTTCCTCAGAAAGAATATCTATCAAAAAAAATTTTCAGCACTATCCACCTTCCTGGGTAGGGAAGCTATAAAATGGTACTCTTCACTAGATTTCTTTTTATACAAATTAAAATGCCACTCAGATCCAGTAAGCAACTTCTGGAAATGATCGAGCGCCAAGTTCCCGGCCCCCTGCACATCAGAGGTATACAACCTGTCTTTCGACTGCATGTTTATTCTCCTCTGATGCACCTTTTCTTTCAAACAATCTTGGAATAATGCCATATTCCGATATCCTTCCTTCAACCACTGAGTTATGGATTTAATCCTATAGGATTTTTTTATTTCCAAGATTTTTTCATCGAACAAGGAGTGCTTATCATAGAGGTTGAATAACTCTACATCATCCCAGGACTCCTACAGATCCTATTCCAACTTATTAATGGTTGATTGTAAGAATTCCAGGATGGAATCCTACACCGAGACGAAGCTCACCCAATCTCCAATGTCCATTTTCAGATTCCTGAGATGCTTGGAAAGGCCGTCCCAAGAGGCCTCCACCGCCACTTCATCCCAATAATTCTTAACCATTTTCATGAATCCCTCCTTGGAATTCCAGGAACTCGAATAGAAAAGGGGTCATTTAACCAAATCCCCTTTCTGCAGCTCCACTAACAGTAGAGGATGGTCTAAGAGGGAGTGAGTCAGATGCATGACTGAAGATTGAGGGAAGGAGTTGAGACCTTAAAGACTGGAAAAGAACCTATCCAGTCTTCACCAAATGTGACTAGAACCCCTAAGATTATTACACCATGTGAACATGTTTCCTGAAAATACTAAGTCAAATATACCCGCTGAAGAAACAAAATCATTGAAATCTTGCATGCTATAATAACAGAAATTGTTGCCTCCTCTCTTATCTACCTCTTCCATTATCGAGTTAAAATCCCCTCCTATAATCCATGGGAATTTTCCCAATTTAAGGGAGTCCATGTAATTCCAAAGATCTCTCCTCCCTGTGGGGTCACCACTAGGATTATGTAGAACTAGTACTTTGTTATCAAATAAATGACTGATTCACTATAGAAAAATGTTGTTCAGTTACAATTTGGAAAATATTAATAAAATATTGAATATTTTTAATAAGAAAATCTCACTCTAATACCATTTTTATACTCTAGTGAGAGATAGAACACTACTAAGAGGGGAGTGAATCATTGGTCAACAATGTTCATATTATAAACACAATTATTCATGTACCAATTAAAGTGTATTATTAGATATTGAAAAATAAATAAATTATGAGAGAGAAATAGATAACGAGTACAAAATAGAATATGATATAAGAGTTTTATATAAGGTTCACTTAATATTATTGTTGAGTGAAAAATCATTAGTGTTTAATAATTGAAATATCATTTTCCACAACTTTATTATATTATCAATGAGGAACAAAGGTGTGGAGAAATAATATTTCCCAAAACTACAATACAATAATTATTATAAAAACAATATTCAATAAGCTAATCAATATTATACAATACCTCTGAAGTTTCTATAAGTATGGATCATGACTAAACCTTCTTTAATATCCATAATCATAGAAAATATACTAAAAAAATACTTTAGAGGTTTGGATAACTATTGAAAAATTTTATCGCACTTTTCCTAAGAAAACCTATCATTATAATATAACTAGAAAAAACATGGATTGATAATGATGTTTCATTTAATAGATAACTTTTTCAATGATTGATCCAAAATTAATGGCATAGAAAAATGCACCACTCCTCAAAAAACTAATGTAGTTTTTTTCATTTTTATATCCTTTACATCAACATGGGTCTACTCATATTAAATATGGATTGGTTTTTTTGGATAAAAAATAATAAGAAACTAAGAGTGTTTCCTTTATTGGGAATAAAATATATGGATTATATGAAAAAATTATATATAACCCATTTCATTTACTATGACAAATTTTTCTTTGACCAAATCATTGTTGATAAAACAAATTTTTTTTCAACACATCATGGTGATGTTGTAGAATCAGCTTCCCACTTTTCATAACAATGTAAATGTGAAACATATTTTATTCAACCACAATCATGATATTATGGAAAATTCCATGACCATTTTTAGTTTTATTTTACCTAACTTCTCAACTAACATAATATTATTACCATTGAAATGTTCATTCTTTTCAACTCTTCATAGGCCTTTATTAATACACTAACAATTTCATGTGTGATTATCACCATGAAATGGTTTTTGTATACATGAATTTTTTTCCACTATAGCACATGAGGGAATCAAGGGATGTTTGGAAGGCTTTGTCTCACAAATAATTTTCTTCGTGATAAAAATTTCTTCTATGATTTATCCTATTTATCTTGTAATTTTTTATTTTTTTCTATTTTCTCTCATCTCAGGATAAATTGGTGATCAGTACTCATAGTATAGACTATATAAAGAATGAGGTAGATTGTCTCTAAACATAACCCATAGTGTTGTTTCTTTTCTCAAGTGGTTCATTGCGTAGTCTGTTCGGGTTCACTAAGTGTCGACTTAAATTAAATTAAATGGTTTAAAGATTTTTCTTCCTAGATATATTCCATAATTTATGTTCTTAATTATATTTAAAAATGTATTTCCATGTCTAATTCCATGGTTATGTAATCTTAATGAGCTGATAAAATTATATGTTATGAATTAATTTGAATAAAATTTCAAGGTAAGTTGTGTATATTTATTTTAAATCAATGATTGTGTAATAGAATCTCATAATCATTGATAACGTTTTGGAGGATCATTAATATTTGAAATTTTAATTCATATGGGTTTTAAAGTGAGTTTAGTAAACCATTTGAATATTTGGGATGTTTACAAAATGTGTTTTAAAGCAGAAAGTAATTATAGTTGGAACACATGATTAATAAAAATACCTGGATTTTTGAAATGGTGATAAATGTTTTAAAATATAAATTGTTTTTAAATGTTACATGTTGGTTACATATATTGATGAATTGGGTAAGCCTTAACTAATACGACATTATTCTTGATTTAAATTAATACTTTATAAAATGACTTTACAATTTTGATTATATAATGAGAATGATAAATTGGGATTATGATATGTGATATTCTTATATACTGGGTTGAGCACTGGGAATTCACAATATGGATGATAATTTGGAATATCGGTGTATCTACCCCAACCTTAGAATCCATGATCTGGTGTTTGATTTATTGCATTATCATAGATACAAGGAATCGAATATTGAAGGACAAGATTGTTTAGAAGTATTTGTGAACAAAATACACACTTTAAATTCACAAACATTTGAAAACCAAAAAATTGAAAAAGTGTTTTATTTGATAATTCCATTATCTTCCTTAGCATATCCATGAATTTCTATTGCAAAATAATTCCTGGTTTCCTGGGGAAAATAAAAGATAAGAAATTGGTGCGAAAAAAACTCGTTAAGGGTAAGGTTAAAGTGGAATTTATCAAAAATAAATAATAATAATAATCAATATCAAGAGGTAAATAACAAAAACAAATACCATTTAATAAATAAAACGATCATAATATGGCAAAAATAAATGAAGATCAAATAAATCAATATAAATAATCACATATGCATGAAACAGATCCATAAATATTATAATTGATCAAATAATCACATGGAAATCAATATCTAATATCATAATGAGGGAATTCATAATACAAGACAGTAAAAACATCACGATCTACCCTTAATATATTTACTTTCGAGATATATACTCAAGACAATTTAAATCTGCGAGTAGAAATTCATCTGATTTGGACAAATAATTTGTGTTGTGGTACCTATCGATGCATCGAGGGGCTATAGTAGGCCCCAACCATCACATACTAAGTCCATTTAATTCTTCATATGAAGGGTAGAAACATGAAAACTAAAAAAAATTCATATTTTTAAAATTCATACAAAATGTGAATTGTTTCCCCAATCAATAAACATAACCATAAACTATCCAAGGTAATGTGGATAATGGTATCAAAATAGAACATCCACGGTCAAACTAATCACAAAACATCAAAATAATGAATAAGGGTGACATATATATATACCATATACCAATTGTATTATAAGTAAAATAATTTTTTTATGTCATAGATAAATACAGTACAATACAATGATCCATAATTTTTATGAGTAAAATAAAATTTGTATCTCAAAAATAAACTTTTTTAAAAAATGGTCACAAAATAATTCAAACTAATTTGATTGAAAATTTCATTAATATTCCCTTCACATGGTTTTGTAAAAATAAAAAATGGCTAAAAATGTTTATGATAAATCATTTTTAAAATGATTAAAAAAATATTTTTCCTAGAAATCATTGGTTTTCAGGAAAAAATGATTTTCAAACGAAAAGAAATAAAGTCGAATTTTATTTAAAATATTTTTTCAATAATTTTAAGCAGAATATAGTGGAAAAATTGAACTATTACATAAAAATATAAAGAATAACCATATAAGGAGAAAATTAGATGCTATTATTATACAATTCTCAAATAATTTCCTTTAATGGAAATAAAAGTATAACATCATGATTAGAATGAGATTGTGAAATAAACCCTGACAGTGATCATAAAATTGATGTGAGAATTATTCAATGAATTAATAATGTATGTAAACTATAAATACAGATAAAAGAAGTTGAAATAAAACATAAGATAAAAAAAATTAATTATACACATAATCTTATAATATAAGTAACAAAATATGTAATATAACCCAATGAAAGGAAAATTGGTTATGAAATTATTTACCATATTGTAATTTTCAAGTCAAGTATCCTAGGATGAAAAAATTAAAATTAAAACATAATATAACATTAATTATAAATTATTCATGATATTATATCTGAAATGGGAAGTGTATACACTATATAAAAGAAATTAGGTGCATAACATTTCAATATGCCTCAAAATATGAAATTGAGATGAAATCCCATACCGTAAGTCTGACTCATCACATAAATTATTTATATTCCCAAATGATAAAATTTTGTTAATTATAATAATTCTAGATAAGATTTTAAATTTTATTATGCCTTTTGTTTCTTTAATTACCATGTTATATTTGATTAATCAATCAATTTAAGTTTGCATCGGGTGTTTCGATGATATTTGAATTATGAGTCAAAAATAACATCAGAAGGTAAAAATTGGTCTAAGGGGTCATTATTTCAATATATCTACAATAATAATAATGATATAATTAACATACTATTAAATTAATCCTTAATTATGGTTATGATAAATGAACTACATTACAATCATGGAGACGGTAGGACGCACGTACGTATGAGCAACATTCCCTTTTTTCAATGATCATTATGGAAAGAAGGTAAGTAATATTTCTTATTTTAATAATTATAATTATATCATAAATATCATATTATTTTCTTAAATATGAATATATATATATATATATCAACTGTATGGTGCGGTGGTGAAAGGAGAGCCGCATCGCTTCATGAAGGCGGTAGTCACACGTACACGAATGACGCTACCATCTTTCAGTGTAAGTAAGGAAATGATATATTTTCTTTTTAGAAAGAAAAATATTTAATCAATATCATAAATATGTTATATATATCACATATATTAATTAATTTTATCCTTTTAACCTTCAATGTAAATCATTTGTAAAAAATGAATCACGTTGCTTCGTGAGGTGATAGTTAGTCGTACACACGAGAGACACTGTCGCATTCCCTACAAGATGGAATTTAAAAAGGTTTCATATTATATAATTACTATATATCATTAATTATTTTATAAATTATATATATAAAAATTATTTCAAACATCATGCCCAACCATGATATGTGGTAATAGAATAATTAATGACATCGGTTCCCAAGGCGGTAGTCTTCCGTACACACGAATGATGATTTCGTAACACATTGGATTGAAGTGGAGATGGTTTTAGGTAATAAAATTATTGTCAAAATATCATTTTATAAGGAATATAATTATTTTATTATATCATAAAATTTCAACAAGAATTGAAGGTGGTGGAGGATGTAATAAAATAAAGATGTTTGCTAAAGAACATTACCTCTTCTTCGTGTATCTTTCTTAGGATTGAATCAAATACTTACTAGGATAGATATAGGACCCAAAAAAGGATTCTATGATGAAAGGATTTAATTTTAGGATTTAATTTGGTAATTATTTGCTGAACTAAAATGTTTCAAAGGTGTGAAGAAGAGTGAGTGGTAGTAGCCTTTTATAAGTGTGATGAGTGGCACACTTGTAGTTATTTTGAAAAGATTTAACATTACCCACATCTTTATCATGAAAAAAGCCTCCAAAATATTCCATTATCTAAACTAGAAGAGAAAGGTCCAAAATAGTTCTTTCCAATGGGTTCTCACAAGTTTTTAGCTTATATTTAACCCCTGTAATTTTAGTGTAACCCTCAGGTAAATCCTTTTTTACCTAAATTATGATATTTAATTTTTAAAATTTTCACTATTATTTTTTGTAAAATATTATGTTAAAATTATTAAAAATTATAAATTTTTCTTATTAAAAATATACAATACATTTATCCAAATTTAATTCATGGAAGTGTAAAATTTTAATTTATAATTAACCCCGTATAAGTGATGAGAAAGTGGGGTTTCAAAGAGAAAATGTTAAAAAGTTTGCAAAGTTTTTATATCAAAATTCAATATAAAAATTATTATAATGACATAAATTGGATTAATATATATATAATTTAACTTATTTTAATTTAAAAACTATTAAAAATATAGTTTATCTTTTTAAAAAATTGAAATTAAAAAATAGTTTTCAATTAAAATTATGTATTATTCAAAATTCATAAAAATGAAACTTTATAGAAAAATAAAAAAAATTAATCCTAAGATAATTTTGGTATTATTATTTTCAAAAATAAAGTTTATTTTTTCACATAAATTTTCTTAAATTGGTAAAAAATAATTTTATATAATGTGTTCAAAGAATGAATAAACCATCTTTTAGAAAAATTAATTTTTATCAGAACCCATTTATTTTTCTTTCAAAAGATTCTTATTGTATTCATAAACAGTAGATAACCAATGAATTTTTTTTATAGGTGTAAAAAAATATAATTTTAATAATTTATTTGATCATACTCATACCCACCATTCTAATGGTTATGGCATAAGTATTAGATAATAATAATAATAATATATTATTTTTTCGGTAAACTCCATCCTATTTGTAACACGAGATATCAAAGAAACTCATTGTTGTATCTAATAGTGGAAAAACTAATAATTTCTTGCCACATATGCTTCCAAATAAAATTTTCCTTGTTGTGAAATTTTAGATTTTTATAATTGGTATGAGTTCTTGGATTACATGGGACATATTATGAGATAGAAATTCGAGATGAGTGAATTAGTTTCTGTTTGGTACAAGATTATGAATACCTGGATGATATCCGGGGATTCCACGTTATACCTGATGTTTGGTAATAGTGAGATAGTACATGTAATCCACATGATATGTGTTATATTTGGAATACCAACACGGGTTTCAAATACCATGGGAATACTGGGATGAACAATCCTATTCCATGTGATACATTATTAAACTAGGGAACTCTAAGATGATGCCTATATTCTATGTGGTAACATATGTAGGCATGGAATTAGATACATGGTCATAGAAACCCAAAGGAAATCCATATTATATTGTTTTGATCTTTTTCATTTACATAATGATCAACATTATCCCTCCATTATCAGGTGTCATCGAGAACCATATGATATTAGGTTATTTATTTCTTTAATATAAAATTATTTTATAATTTTTAAATTATTTACATTACGAACATTCTCATGTACATATTTTATGATATAGGTTATTATATAGACATTATTGATAGTGTAATAGTGATTTTTACTCACACCCATCTCAGGATCCCATGACACATGGGTACCCAATTAGATATCACTATTTGGTCATAGTTTACAAGATTAGGGAAAGGGCTCAAATTTATGATGGTTGGCTTGGAATACTAGTATGGGTATGGATGATGGGACCAATATGGACATGGGACCAGTTGTGGATTATACCTTTTTATGTTTCATTTTGGACTTTTATTAATCTTGTATATGATTCACCCATAGGGGATCCGTGTTGTGTATGGTATACCCATTATTATGGAAATTTTTTATAGTTGTTATTTTGGTACTTTCCCTACTTTATCTATTACATTATTCTGGATTGTTTATGGTATTAATTATTATTATTTTCTACCATAATTACTCTTTCATGAGTTCATAGTCACCCAATAACCTGACAGGACCTAACCGCTAGTCGGCAGACTCTGCTGTATGAAGAGTTAGGCATAAGGTCTCATGGCATGTTGACCAAGGGAACCCGTTCAGTGGCTTCTATATTAGGGTGTCACAAAGTGTTTTATGATATATATTTATTTTTTATTACTATATGGGAATGGTAGAAAATATAATAGGAAAGATTCAAGGCTTTGTAATAGTATTTTTCATAGGAGTGATGAACAAACACAGGATATTAAAACCCATATTTCTAGTAATGTGACTTGTGGTTCTTTGATTTTTTTTTCTTATTATGGTTGTATTTGATTCTCAATTCAAGTGGCACACTTTATTTGTGAGGTTTTAATTTATGGGATTTATATATTGTTCCTAGAATGGGATGATGGGGTGGGTGTGTTTATGCATCACTTCAGGAATATAGGGATTTCCATGACATGCACCATGCTAAGGACGTGGGTTGTATATGTTGATTTCATGCTACCTGTGACTAATGTTGGCATGTGATCCTTGTTGTAACTATCCAATTTATCTCTATATGTGGTCTATATTTTAATGTTTTTAAGGGTTATTGATTTGAAATGAATATATAAATTTATATAGGGTATTCTAAATACTTCAATGGTGGAATCATACTTCACCAATTACTCGGATAATTTCTAGACAAATAAGCAAGTATAAATGGGATGGTGATGGTCTTCATGAAATATGGTGCTAGTAAGAGTCCTATATATTTTTTCATTTCCTATAATTTTAATAACACCCAATTCCTTTGATCATTATAAATATAAAACCATAATATATACTGTAAAGAATAAATGGAAAACATTGAAATTTAAATTATTGGAATTGTTAAACTAATGTGAAACCTATTAAAATGAGAACTAAATGGATTATCGAAAAATGAAAATCCCATGAGAATGTTTCATATTTTTTATTGCGTAGGAAGATAATGACATTGGGTGTTTGGACTGACCCCGATAAGGGTATGTGGGGAGATTTGGAGAACCAAAATTATGGGATCGTTGAGTTGGGTGTTAGAACTATAGATTCCACGTGACATTGAGATAATGAAAATTGTCATTTTGTGACTTTTGGGTATTTATAACATTTGGTGTAGGGGTAGGTGGTAGGACCTACTGACCATTTTAATGCTACTTGGGTTAGTGATTCAATGCGTTATGAATTTCTAGGGTAACCTATCAAAGGGGTTGTCCTGATCTTATAGATTTCATTAGTAGTGTGAGGTTGGGATTGATACATTGTTTTTGTTTTTTGTGATTGCTATGTGCTTCCAATTATTGAGGTAGTTGCAGTTGATCATCCATGGTGGTAGGTCATTGAGTTTAGGTTGGTTCCATAGTGTAGAACTATTTGTATTCGTAGCTATTTCATGTGATTACTCTTTTAGTATATTGTGGCGACATATGTATATCCCTTGAAATGATCAGAAATGTAACTTGAGATGATGAGTGTTTATACATTATTCCTTGACACATGTAGAGTAGTAGGCCTCTTATAAGATAGAATCTCAGTTGCCTTAGGTTAGTAAAAGAAATATGCTAGTACGTTAGGCTATCATCAAGCTGGGCATGTGATCTAAGAAAAAATGAGGCTCGGCACACGAGTAGTTTATTCTGGTTCTGTAAATCAGTCATAGTAGAGTGTGAAACCTATGAATCTCATTGAGATCTGAGGGTTTCAGGGAGGGCATTAATTTTTAAAATGGAATCAAATTTGTTCTTAGATATTAGATCAATCCACGAGAGGTCTAATAGGGTGTATGAAATTAGAGAGGAGATCCCTTTGATGGATATTAATGTGAAATAACTTGTGGTGTTGATCCTCGGTATTAAAGATGGGTGTATGGTGAAGGACCGATTAGGGGTCTAGCCCGTTTGAGTTTGGTGTATGCCTCTTGTACCATGGTGTCGGTAGAGATGACACTTAATGTTTTATAATTACAGCTTTTGGTGGGTGGTTATGTGATGACCATGGAACTAGTTGTCGAAACTGGGTTCCTTATACCCAAATTGAGATGTACATTGATTACCACTACATGTATACATTTTGTTACATAAACATGTGATTATATTACCATAATAGTGTCGATACTTTGTTACATCCCCAATATTTATGTTAATTTTTGTAGATTATGTGTCGTATGAAAGGGTTATAGTTGTTCCCATGATATAATCATAACCTAGAGATAATTCGAAAGTGATCTTAATTTAATTTCCAATTGTCCATATACATCATACTCAACGGACACAAAATTTGTGTGACTATTAGGTGTTGGGGGATCATAAGCATTGAGACTTTTTATTAACATGTTCAAACATGGTGGTCTCTAGTAGTTGAGATTATTAGGGCAGACCCCCAATAAGAACACAGTATATATTGGGTGTCATTGATTCTTCATATCTATGAACATGTGTTTTGGTCTCTTTAAATGATATCATTATTAATGTGTGTTGTTTGATCATGTAATTTGAATCAATCCTAAAACCATGACAATAATGTTGCAGATAGGTAGTTTGTGTTGGGTGCATCATTGGTGGCTTGATATTGGTTGAGTGATCAAGATATGTGATATATATTTCTAATTGAGGATAGGCATATTAAAAAATAATAATAATCAATATCAAGAGGTAAATAACAAAAACACATACCATTTAATCATTAAAAAGATCATAATATGGCAAAAATAAATGATGATCAAATAAATCAATATATATAATCACATAAGCATGGAACAAATCCATAGATATTCTAATTGATCAAATAATCACATGGAAATCAATATCTAATCTCATAATTAGTTAATTCATAATACCATACATTCAAAACATCAAGATATACACTCAATATATTTACTGTTGAGATATATACTCAACATAATTTAAATCTACGGGTAGAAATTCATCTGATTTAGAGAAATAATTTGTTTCGTGATACCTATCGATGCATCGAGGGGCTATAGTGGGTGCCAACCATCACTTACTAAGTCTATTTAATTCTTTATATGAAGGGTATAAACATGAAAAATATATAAATTCATATTTAAAAACAATCATACAAAATGTGAATAGTTTCCCCAATCAATAAACATAACCATAAACTATCTAGATTTATGTGGAGAATGGTATCAAAATAGAACATCCATGGTCAAATTAATCATAAACCATCCAAATAATGAATAAGGGTGACATACATATACCATATAAAAGTTGATTATAAGTAAAATAATGTTTTTATGTCATAGATAAATAAAATACCATAAAATGATCCATAATTTTTTTGAGTAAAATAAAATTTGTATATTGAAAATAAATTTTTTAAAAAAATGGTCAAAACAATTATTGAAACAAATTTGATTGAAAATAACCTTTAAATATTGTAATATATTTTTTAAAACATTTCGTGGACATGACTGTGGAAAACGTATTTTCTTATCGTACACGTTATATCAAATAATCCTTTCACATTTTGAGTAAAAGTCAAATGGGCCTTGTTTTGAAAATATACTGAATATTATCTTCAAAATGTTTTGTAAAAATATAAAATAGCTAAATATTTTTATGATAAATCATTTTTCAAATGATTAAAAAAATATTTTTTTAGAAATCATGGGTTTTCATGAAAAAAGGATTTTCAATCGAAGATAAATAATGTCGAATTTTATTTAAAACATTTTACCAATAATTTTAAGTAGAAGAGAGTGGAAAAATTGAAATATAACATGAAAATATAATGAATAACCATAGTACGAGAAAATTAAATTTTATTATTATAAAATTATCAAATAATTTCCTTTAATGGAAATACGAGTATAAATTTCTCGATTAGAATGAGATTGTGAAATAAACCCTAACAATGATCATAACATTGATTTGAGAATTAATCAATAAATTGATAATGTATATAAACTATAAATATTTATAAAACAAGTTGAAATAAAACATATGATAATAAATATTAATTATACACATAATCTTATAATATAAGTAAAAAATATGTAATAAAACCCAATGAAAGGAAAATTGGTTTAGAAATTATTTACTATATGGTAATTTTCTATTCAATAATCCTAGGATGAAATAATTAAAATTAAAACATAATATACCATTAAGTATGAATTATTCATAATATTAGATGTGAAATGGGAAGTGTAGACACTATATAAAAGAAATTAGGTGCATAATATTACAATATGTCTCAATAATATGAAATTGAGACGAAATCCCATACCCTAATTCTGACTCATCACATACATTATTTATCTTCCCAAATGATAAATTTTATTAATTATATAAATTCTAGAAAGATTTTAAATTTTATTATTCCTTTTGTTTATTTAATTACCATGTTATATATGATTACTCAAACAATTTAAGTTTGCATCGGGCGTTGCGATGATATTTGACTTATTAGTCAAAAATAACATCAGAAGGTTACAATTGGTCTAAGGGGTCAATATTTCAATATATCTAAAATAATAATAATGATATAATTATCATTATTCTAAATTAATCATGAATTACTATTATGATAAATGAACTACATTACAATAATGGAGACGGTAGGACGTACGTACGTATAAGCAACATTCCCATTTTTCAATGATCATTATGGAAAAGAGGTAAGTAATATTTCATATTTTCATAATGATAATTATATCATAAATATCATATTACTACCTTAAATATGCACATATATATATATATCAACTGTATGGTGCGGTGGTGAAAGGAGATCCACATCGCTTCATGAAGGCGGTAGTCACACGTACACAAATGATGCTATCATCTTTTAGTGTAAGTAAGAAAATGATATATTTTTCTTTTTGAGTGAAAAATATTTAATTAATATCATAAATATGTCATATATATCACATATATTAATTAATTTTATCCTTTTAACCTTAAATTTAAATTGTTAGTAAAAAATGAATCACGTTGCTTCGTGAGGCGATAGTTCATCGTACACACGAGCGACATCATCACATACCCTACAGGATGGAATTTAAAAAGGTTTTATATTATATAATGACTATATATCATTAATTATTTTATAAATTATATATATATATATATTATTTCCAACATTATACCCAACCATGATATATGGTAATGGAATAATGAATGACATCGGTTCACAAGGCGGTAGTCTTCTGTACACATGAATGATGATTTCGCAACACATTTGATTTAAGTGGAGATGGTTTTAGATCATAAAATTATTATAAAAATATCCTTGTATATGGAATATACTTATTTTATTATATCATTAATTTTCAATAAGAATTGAAGGTGGTGGAGGAAGAAATAAAATAAAGATGTTCACTGAAAAACATTACCTCTTCTTTGGGTATCTTTATTATGTTTGAATCAAATACTTCCTAGGATAGATTTCAGACCCAAAAAAGGATTCTATAATGAGAGGAGTGAACTTTAGAATTTATTTGGATAGGTATTTTCTTGACTAAAATGGAGAAAAGGTGTGAAGAAGAGAGAAGTGGTAGTAGCCTTTTATAATTGTGATGAGTGGCACACTTGAAGTTATTTTGAAAAGATTGAACATTACCAACATCTTTATTATGGAAAAAGCCTCCAAAATATTCCATTATCAAAGCTAGAAGTGAATGGTTCAGAATAGTTCTTTTCAATGATTCTTCACAATTTTTTAGCTTATATTTAACCCTTGTAATTTTAGTGTAACCCTTACGTAAATTCCTTTTTACCTAAATTATAGTACTTAATTTTTACAATTTTCACTATTTTTTTTGTAAAAAATTAAGTTAAAATTATTATAAATTATAAATTGTTCTTAATAAAAATATTCAATACATTTATCCAAATTTATTTCCCATAGGTGGAAAATTTTAATTTATAGTTAACCCCGTATACATGATGAGAAAGTGGGTTTTCAAAGAGAAAATGTTCAAAAGTTTACGAAGCTTTTTGATCAAAATTCAATATAAAAATGGTTATGATGAAATAAATTGGATTAATATATATATAATTTAACTCATTTTAATTTATAAACTATTAAAAATATAGTTTATCTTTTTAAATAATTGAAATGAAAAAACAGTTTTCAATTAGAATTTTGTATTGTTCAATATTCATAAAAAATGAAAGATTTTAGAAAAATAAAAAAAAATAATCCTAATATAATTTTGGTATTATTATTTTAAAAAATAAATTCATTTTTTAACATAAATTTTCTAAAATTGGTAATAAATAATTTTATATAATGTGTTCAAAGAATGAATAAACCTTCTTTTAAACAAATTAATTTTTATCAGAAACCCTTTAATTTTATTTAAAAATATTCTTATTATATTCATAAACAATAGATAACCAATGAATATTTTATTATAGGTGTAAAAAATATAAATTTAATAATTTAGTTAATCATACTCATTCCCACCATTCTAATGGTTAGGAGATAATTATTAGATAATAATAATTATATATTATTTTTCGGTAAAACTTCATCCTATGTGTAACAAGAGATATGAAAGAATCTCATTGTTGCATCTAATAATAGAAAAACTAAGTGTTTCTTTCCACATATGATACCAAATAAAAATTTCCTTTTTGTGAAATTTTAGGTTGTTATAATTTGGATGAGTTCTTGGATTCCCTAGAACATATGATGAGATAGAAAATCGAGATGAGTGAATTAGTTTCTGTTTGGTAAAAGATTATGAATGCTTGGATGATATCCATGGATTCCACATTATACCTGATATTTGGTAATAGTGAGATAGTATATATAATCCACATGATATGTGTTATTTTTGGAATACCAACATAGGTTTCAAATACCATGGGAATACTGGGATGATTAGTCGTATTCCTTGTGATACTTTATAAAACTAGGGAACTCTAAGATGATTCCTTTATTCAATGTGGTAACATATGTAGGAATGGAATTTGATACATGGTCATAGACACACAAGGACAATCCATATTTGATTGTTTTGATCTTGGTCATTGACATAATGATCAACATTATCCCTCCATTATCAGGTGTCATCGAGAACCATAGGATTGGAGGTTATTTGTTTATTTAATATAAAATCATTTTATAATTGTTAAATTATTTACATTGAGAACATTATCATGCACATTTTTTATGATATAGGTTATTATATGGACATTATTGGTGTTTGAATAGTGAGTTTTACTCACACCCAACTCATGCTCCCATGACACATGGTTACCTAATTAGACATCACTATTTGGTCATAGTTTACAAGATTAGGGAAAGGGCTGAAATTTATGATGGTTTCCTTGGAATGCTAGTATGGGTATGGATGATGGGGCCAATATGGACTTGGGACCAGCTGTGGATTATACCTTGTTATGTTTCATTTTGGACATTTATTAATATTTTATATGATTTACCCATAGGGGATCTTTGATGTGTATGGTATACCCATTATTATGAAATTTTTTTATAGTTTTTATTTTTTTACTTTCCCTACTTTATCTATGACATTCATTTTGATTATTGATGTTATTTATTATTATCTGCTTCTACCATAACTGCTCTAGGATGAGTTCATAGTCTCCCAATAACCTGACAAGCCCTAACCGCTAGTCGGTATTCTCTGGTGTATGGGGAGGCAGGCCTGAGGTCTCATGGAATGTTTACATAGGGAACCAGTTCAGTGGCTTCTATATTAGGGCCTCACAAAGTCATATATGATCTATATTTATTTTTTTATTACTATTTGGGAATGGTAGAAAATATAATAGGAAAGATTCAAGGCTTTGTAATGGGATATTTCATAGGAGTGATGAACATACGCAGGATAGGAAAACCCATGTTTCTAGTTATGTGACTTGTGGTTCTTTGATTTTTTTTCTTATTATGGTTGTATTTGATTCTCACTTCAATTGACACACTTTATTTGTGAGGTTTTGATTTGTGGGATTTATATATTGTTCCTAGAATGGTATGATGGTGTGGGTATGTTTATACATCACATCAGGAATATAGGGATTCCCATGACATGCACAATGCTAAGGACATCGGTTGTATATGTTGATTTCATGCTACTTGTGACTTATGTTGTTATGTGATTATTTTTTCCCTGTTATAACTATCTTATTTATCTATATATGTGGTCTATATTTTAATAGAATTAAGGGTTTTGGATTTGAAATTCATATATAAATGTATATAGAGTATTCTAAATACGTCTATGGTGGAATCAAACTTCACCAATTACCTAGAAAATTTCTAGAAAAATAAGAAAGTATAAATGGGATGGTGATGGTCTTCATGAAATATGGTGCTAGTAAGCATCCTATAATTTTTTCCTTTCCTAGAATTTTAATAACACCCTATTTCATTGATCATTATAAATACAAAACCATAATATATACTGTAAAGAATAAATGGAAACCATTGAAACTTTAATTATTGGAATTTTTAAAATAATGTGAAACCTATTAAAATGAGAACTAAATGGATTATCAAAAAACGAAAATCCCTTGAGAATGTTTCAGATTCTTGATAGTGTGGGGACATAATAGCCTTGGGTGTTTGGATTGACCCCAATAAGGGTATGTGGGTAGATTTGGAGAATCAATATTATGGGATCCTTGAGTAGGGTGTTAGAAATCTAGATTCCATGTGACATTGAGATAATGGAAAGTGTCATTCTGTGACAAGTGGGTTTTTGTGATGTTTGGTGTAGGGGCTAGGTGGCAGGACCTACTCACCATTTTAATGCTACTTTTGTTAGTGCGTCAATGCCTTATGAATTTATAGGGTAACCCATCACAGGGGTTCTCCCGATCTTATGGATTTCATTAGTAGTGTGAGGCTAGGATTGATACATTGTTTTTGTTTTTTTGTTTTTGCTATGTGCTGCCAATTATTAAGGTAGTTGCAGTTGAGCATCCATGGTGGTGGGTCATTGAGTTTAGGTCAGTTCTATTGGGTAGAACTATTCATATTATTAGCTATTTCATGTGATTACTCTTTTGGTATGTTGGGGTGACATATGTAAATCCCTTGAAATTATCATAAATGGAACTTGAGATGAAGGGTGTTTATACATTTTGCCTCGACACATGGAAGGTAGCAGACCTGTTATAAGATAGAATCTAAGATGCCTTTGGTTAGTAAAAGAAACATGCTAGGACCTTAGGCTATCATCTAGCTGGGCATGTGATCTTAGAAAAAATGAGGCTCGACTCACGAGTTGTTTATTCCGGTTCTATAAATCAGTCATAGTAGAGTGTGAAACCTATTAATCTCATTGAGATCTGAGGGTGTCAGGGTGACCATTCATCATTTAAAATGGAATGAAAGTTGTTCTTAGATATTGGATCGATCCACGAGATGTCTAATAGGGTGTATGAAATTGGAGATGGGATCCCTTTGATGGATATTAATGTAAAATCACTTGTGGTGTTGATCCTCGGTATCAAAGATGGGTGTATGGTGCAGGACCCAATAGGGGCCTGGCCCATTTGAGTTTGGTGTATGCCTCTTATACCATGGTTTCAGTAGGTATGAAACTTACAGTTTTATAATTAAACCTTTTGGCGGGTGGTTATGTGATGACCATGGAACTAGTTGTCTAAACTAGGTTCCCTATACCCAAATTGCGATGTACATTGATGGCCACTACATGTATACATTTTGTTACATAAACATGTGATTATATTACCATAATAGTGTCAATACTTCTACATCCACAATATTTATGTTAATTTCCATAGATTATGTGTCTTATCAAAGGGTTATAGTTGTTCCCAGGATATAATCATAACCTAGAGATACTATGAAAGTGATCTTAATGTAATTTCCAATTGTCTATATACATCATACTCAAATAACACAAAATTTGTGTGACTATCAGGTGTTGGGGGGTCATAAGCATTGAGACTTCTTATTACCATGTTCAGACATGGTGATCTCTAATAGCTGAGAATCTTAGGACAGACCCCCCAATAAAAACACAACATATATCGCGTGTCATTGATTGTTCATATATACAAACATGCGTTTTGGTATCCTAAAGTGATATCATTATTAATGTGTGTTTGTTTGATCATGTAATTTGATGCAAGGCTAAAACCATGACAACAATGTTGTGGATTGGTAATTTGTGTTTTGTCATGACCCGTCCTCGGGGCCCGTGCCGTGACTACCCCAAGTCTGCCTTCCATAGGCCAGGGGCTGGCAACTAGCACCAAGGCGAAAATCCTAGTAAAAAGGGAAGACATTGCCTTTGTAAAGTAAACAAGCACTACATAGTAAGCAAGCGGAAAAAAGGTAAACACTAAGTAATAGCTGGTACAACAGTAAGTGTGGAAAAGTAAAGGGGGCCGGAAATGCAAGCCCAACTGTAAAGTACAACTGAAAGGGGAAAACCAGCAACTGAAAAGTAAAGCCACAACGTCGAGTCGTCCTCTGGGAGTCCCACCGGAAGGGTGAGTACAGATAGCCTCCACAGCTCCTCGGTCCAGAAGTTCGCTCCGAGTACACCCCGCCTAGTGGTCCACCTCCAGGTACCGTCCTGCTCCGCAAGCCTCCACCGCGATCAGCGCTGTCCGTCGTCTGCAACCAAAAAAACGTAGTGCGGGCATAGCCCGTGCAGGGGTGAGTATAAGCTACTCAGTAGGGACCCTGAGACCCTCGAAGGTCTCCCAGAATCCACAAAGGATAAACCACAAAGGAAAGATACAATCACGAAGTAACATCCGACACGGCTTAGGTATATTCCCATACATATACCTAAGTCATCAATTCTCACTCGGCTCCAACATCCGAGCTCAAGTACAACCCAGTCCACACAGGAAAGAAAAACGTAAATCCACACAGGATAGCACAACATAGTTCCACAAAGGAAGTAAAACGTAAATCCACACAGGATAGCACAACACAGTTCACAAAGGAAAGCAAACAGGGTTTCATATCACATAGGTATACTTCTTCGATGACGATAGAGATGATCACTGATCCATCTAAGTCGTCGGACCCACAAAGGATCGATAGGTACTAACCCCTGCAAAGACCCACACAGGATCGGGCCCACACAGGACCTGTAGGCGCTGGCCCACACAGGACCGCTGAGCGCTGACCCACACAGGATCGGTAGCACTGACCCACAAAGGATTGCTGAGTGCTGTAGTGGTCACCGTCGAATCCACTGAGGATCTCTGCACAGTCGTCGTCGTCACAGTAGTAGTCGCAGCCAGCTCTAGGGTTCCCGCACACAGCAAGCTCGTTCGGGAGGGTCCGCTCCACGAGCCGAGAGGATGATACATCAACTGACACATAGTCTAGAGTTGATGTATCCAAAAGTTCCATACCATCAACAGGAACTCAACGTCGTAGACGGTGCGTCAATCGGACGCCCGGTCTGAGAGTTATTGGCTTTTTCATCCCAGGGGCCCGGTTGGTTTTTAAGGAAAAACCAACCTGACCTTACTCCACTTGTGTTCAAACCTCAGGCGGAGTAAGCCAAAAGACCCGTCTCACTTAGAGGAATCCATCAAAGTCGACTACACGTCAATTGGACGTCCGAAGCTCAAGATATGAGCATTTCCGCTCCAAGGGCCCGGTTGGTTTGGTGTACGAACCAACCTGGCTGAACCCAAAGTATTCCGAAACCTTGAGTGTGATATACCAGAACGAACGTCTCGATACAAGGATCGCATCGCCGCTGACGGCGCGTCGTTCGGAGGCCCGTAGATCAAGATACGAGCAAAAGACCGAAAAGGTCCGGGAACGGGGGGTCTAGCCCCGAACCTGGTCGACCCGACCCGGGTCCGGCCCGGCACGGCCTGGTCGCGACCCGGCCCAGCGGGTCAGCCCGGCTCGGCTCGGCCGAGCAGAGGAAGCTGCGGGGCGCTGCCCTCGCGGGATGAAGCGCCGCGGCCGCACGTGGGGCCGCACTGGGTCAGCGGACACGGATTTTACGCGTCCCGTGTGTCACCGGACCCAAGCGGTCGCAGGTCTGGTTGGCCGCCGCCGCCGCGCCGGCGACCCGCGCTGCCGGTGGATTTCGCAGGCCACCGGAGATGCTCTGGTGGTCCAAATCCACTTCCTTCTGCGCCGAAGTTCCTCCCGGGTCCCATTCTTCACTGTCAGGCCCCCAAAACTCATTGCGGCCCCGTTTGTCATCGTCTTCCAATCCGCGCATCAACAGAAAACTACGGAGGGTTGTCGGGCCGTGTTTGTTTGGCCCACACCCTCCGTGTTAGGTGATAACAATCAGGAATAAAAATATTCAACACATGAATAACAAACAAGGAAAAATTTTAATAGATTTAAAATTGAACTTTGATCAGGGTTCTTTGTTTTAAAAGAAACAATCATGGGAATTAAATGTTATTCTCAGATAAAACCCCTACCTCACCGTAGTCATTGAGCATGCGTTCTTCGCGGAATTGATCGTCACGGAAGGAGGTGATCGTCACAGAAGGAGGTGATCATCGTGTCGCGGAGGGGCATCGCGTCGTCGCGGAAGGGCGTCACGTCGTCGCGGAAGGGCGTCGCGTCGTCGCGGAATACGGTGTTGCGTCGACGAACTCCGAGGTTTATGAACTTGTAGATTTAATTATATTAATTAAATCCATGATTTTGTTATAACCCACAAAGAGATTTAAAAGAAGAAACCCGAAATCTCCTACCTCAAGCAGTTGGTGATCGGAGATCGTTGCGGGGAAGAACGTCTCGGAAGAAGCGTAGTCAATCTCCGAGGGTGAAAACATTCTTCGCGTTCTTCGCGAAGGAGGATGAAGGCACAAAATTTCTGTCAAAAGCCTCTCAATGAGCAATCCTCAAGAAGTCGTGCATTGGTCTTATTTTATTATTATGCCAACGGATTGTAAACAGGTTAAGAAACGATTAAATTAATTCATAGAATTAATTTAATGAAGTTAACTGCCCAATTAATTGGTGCGTTAAGAATTTAAGAAAACGCGTCAGTTGACTTTCATAATGACGGGTTTTCGCGGGGGCGTTACTTAGCGGAAAAGAAACTTTGGGGCTCGTGTGGGCCCCACCTCACAAATATCCTACCAAGAGGGTAGGATATTTTTGGATAGCACCCTATCCGCATGAACTCAGCTTAAGCAGCTTTAAGTGGCTTTCAAGAGGCTTTAAGTGAAATAAAAATAAAGTTGTCGCACACTTTATTTTATTTCTTAACTTAACCCCAAAAAATTAAAAACCACACCCGAGAAAATGCAACTCCAGAAGAGGCGTTTCTAAGAAAATACTGGCGCTACGATTCCATCGGTGCCCTCAAGAATTTGATTCCGAGCACTGGTTCAAAAGTTAGAAAAACCCGCTCATTCGTTCACTGAATGTACCCAAGCCAAAATTCGTAAAATGATTCATGGAACACCGGGCTTTAGAGTCAGGTGCCGTCAGAAACTTCGTTCTTGTAAAATTCCAAATAAAATTAAGAAAAAAAAAATTTCCTTGAAATTTACTGGTCTTTTCATGTTTGGTGCATCATTGGTGGCTTGATATTGGTCCGGTGCAAAGTATTGTCCACGGGCCCTACCAGGAATTAATACGCCTCCCTCGCGATTCAAAACGGAGACCTCAGGTATAACAGCCAACCGGGAGCGTCGCGAGTACCACTCTAGCGGACCATGTGCAACTAACTAGGTCGCATGCCGTTCACCCACATGCCCTAACTCAGTACATTGGACTCATTTGGGCCACTCTCTGGGCTGGTTCAAAGTAATGTCCCCGGGCCCTACTTGGAATTAATATGCCTCCCCCGCGATTCAAACCAGATACCTCAGGCATAACAGCCAACCAGGAGTGTCACGAGTACCACTAGGCCCAGTTGATTTCATCCCCATTGAGTGGGCTCTGCGGGGTTCTGGTCTGTTTTCGAGAGTGTCACGGGTCCAACACGTCGCTGCATCGAAGTGATCGTCGAAGCTCCATTCTAGAACCCTGAATCTGAATAATGGTATACCTCCATATTCCAGAAGCATGTGTGGAAGATCTAGAGGGGTTCGACATCAGATCCTTTTTTAAACGAACATCGACAACTTATGACAGATGAGCACGCATCAAATTGGAATGAGGTAATCATTTTTTTTATTGTGATATGATTATACCACGTGGGATACTCATACCATACTTGGTTAAGATTAATGAAGATGATGTAGTCTCATCACTCCGGTGATTGAAAAATTTTAAATTGTCGGACCATTGGCTTCCGCTGCGCATTCTGGTACCATCAATTGGTATCAGAGTGATCACATGATTTTTGTAAGCCAAGCAAATTATTTTTCTTTAAATTTTTTATACAGGGTATTAAAACAGATCCAAAAAATAGGACTACACATTGATCCAATTTTGAATGGCCATGTTACGGCCATCAAAATAAATTGTGGATAAAAATGGTATTTTTCATATTTGAGTTTTTCATATATATATATATTTTTGAAAGAACATGTTAAACAATATGAATGTGTTTATGTTTGGTGTTTCCACTATTTTTTGTGGATATCACAAAATATCAATCATATTTATTATTTAATTATAATAATAAAACCTATTATTATATTAAAAGGATATTAAATGGGCCTATAGATTTTTAGAGGATTCTTTATGATCATGTTGAAAAAAGTGCATACCAACATGCTGAAAATATTCTTTTGAGAGATTGTGTTCCATTATGGGTGACCACATATTGACTTTGGAAAACTAAAAAAAATTATAGGATCCTCGTCAACCATTTCCTAGATTCAGCCTCGTGGGGATCACCACCATGATGAGACCCATTTCCTGGATTCAGCCTCTGTGGATGCCACCTGTCACGAACCGAATCTGATCGCCACCAAACCCGGCACCAAACCTGGACCATGACAAGGCCCGAAGGGTGTTCCCGATCCCCACGGGTTGGCACAAGTTCTCAGGTATAATAAAATGAGAATTGGGAACGGTTTACCCATGTTTATAAACATAAAACAACAAATGAATCTAATAAAATGAATCTGGATTTTTCAAACCAATCATCGTTTTAAAAAAATTCAGAAATGAATTACATAGTCTAAAACAACTCACCAAGTCTATAAAAAAAGTACAAAACCAAAAATGAATTTCCCAAGAACCTCATCATGGCAAGAGGCATTGCCCTTAAGCCATCTCCACAACACCACATCATGAATGACTGGTGGAAACACAAACTGTTGGCACAAAAGTTGTACCCAAACCCGCGACAACAAAAATAACCAAGTCTACTTGCACCCAAGGGTGTAAGTAGGGTGTGAGAGAAAGCCTAGTAGGATACCACCACTAATATATTCCATGTGATAAACATTTAAAGACAAAATCATGCAAGTTTTTAAAAACATGTAATTTCTAGTTATAATTTCTAAAAGATGCAGCTAAAAAATTCAGTTTTCAAGTGGGATAATTTAAAGAATCAAAACTTTTAAAATAAATTCAAAAGCTACTTAATTTTTCCAGCAAAATATAATGTATGCCGACAATAAGTATAAAGGATTTAAAGAGCACAAGTAATAGGAAATAACCCCTAGGCACTAGCTAGCTGTGGGTCCTAGGTACCTCGTATCTCGTTGAAAGTAACCACAAAAAAAATATATGTTCTCATGCACGAGCCACTAGTAGGGAACATACCCATAACCTAGTGGTCCCCAATCATCATCATCATCATAGTTTAGTTAGAGTTGAAAGTTTCAATCTTGCTAAGTGAAACTGAGGCCAAACCCCATGGATTCACTAGCATACTAGTACTCGTCCACCAACCTAGATACCCGGGTTTTCCCTTTGTGCTCAAACAAGTTCAACAAGCCAAGAAATATAGTTTTCACGTGAAAATATCACTTCCACATCAAACATTAACCAAACAGCCCCATGTACATCACACAAGTCACAAATTCCACTATTCATTCAAATGCATTTTGAAATCAAACTCACACCAAAATAGCCCACAATACTTTTTTCATAACTTTCACAATCCAACAAATCCTTTAACAATTTTATAAAGTCCCTCCAAATATGCTAAACATCACATAATATCCCACTCATATTTTTCATAAAACCCTTTTTATAAACAAAATCCATTTTTTACATCGCACTCACACAAACAGCCCTCATCACGTTCACACCTCTTTCACATTTTAGTAAATCCATTAAACCTTTTTATAAAACATTTCCAAGAGGATACACATCACATAACAGACCTATTCACATTTAAAATGGTCAATTTGAAAGTATAAACAATCCAAAATAGTATTTCAATATGGTTTCACCTCTTATATAAATCATTAAACCATTCAAAACTTTCATAAAACAATTCTAAAGAGTGTACCATAGCTATTCACATAAAACTCATTTCAAAACCGTATTTCAAGGACAAAATCACACGAATAAAAGTTAAAAAGAGATTTTGAAGCCCCAAAAACATTTATTAAACTATCCCCCAAGTGTTATACACACACCTTAAACAATACCACAAAATATCCACATGAAAAGAACACGTTTTCAAAATCACATTCAAGAAGTAAAATAAGGTTTTACACCTTAAACCCATAACAAAACCTATTTAAAACCTAATGGAACACCAATAACCTACCAAATCCGAATTTTCAGGCCAAAAAAGATTTATTAGTCCAATTTCATATGTTATAAAACACACCCATACAATACCCAAAGGGTTACGCATGAAAAAACACAATTTTAAGCTAAAATGAAACTATAAAAATAAATGTTTAACCAAATCAAACATAAACAATTTTCAACCCACACAGAACATATTAGGAACACAAATAATATGTAATTGAAGAAAACTAACTCATCTATAATTGATTACACATAGAATCACCTACCTTTTATGTCAAAACCTTCAAAACATGGTGCGAAACATCAACCGCACCACCGTCGCACCTCAAGGAAGACAAATCCAGCCCTAGACAACACGAATTGAAAAAGAAAACCCAATTATAAACCTTAGGTTCGAAACCCTACCCCCTGGTCATTTGGGACTTCAAGGAAGAGGGAATAAACTCTAATAAAAACAAATGAAACCCTTAGCAATTTGAAAGATGAAAGAAATAGACTCACTTACTTGAAGTATCCTAAAGTAATCACATCAAAACAACTGTATCTGATATTGAAAACAACCAAAATTAAAGGGTTGTTCGAGAAAGATTTAGGAGGTCATTTTGGAACTGGAATGGAGGAAAAAGACTGAGAATTGAGAGAGTTAATAATGGATGAAGTTACCTCTTCAATTCTGGACGATTTGAGACACCCTATGAAGTTCTGCCCAAATTTGCGATTTCCAAGAGCCCCAAGTAGGGGGGGGGGGGAAGGAAATGGGAGCGTGCCTGGGCTTCTTAGGGTAGAAAGGGAGGTTGAATCAACGAAAAAATTAATTATAATGAATAAGATATTAAAAAATTAAAGAAACAACTTAAAATTGGAAAATGGGATTTTGGGTTGGCCCAATTATTAAATAAAAACCGAAATACCCTATTGTTATGGATTCCTAAGCGGTCCAAATGGACATGGTTATTTGGATAGGTCATAGGAGGAAATGTGGGAAGTTTAATGCATGAAAAATGTTAACAAATTAAGGAGTTATAAAAGAAATAAAATTTATTTTTAAATCTGGAATTGGGCTCACGGTTTGCCCCAAATTTTAAAAACCCTCCATTTCCACCAAAATGAATGGAAAACCCAAAAAAGAAAGAAAGAATGGAAATTAAATGAAAAATACATTTAAAAAAAGTCATGGATGTGACACCACTTCCATCGAGATCCATTGATCTTTGCTTCACTGAACACTGCGGTGCATCCAGGTTAGGCCGACGCCGCCGCCGCCGCCGTGCACATCCGACGCCACCTCCTTGCACTACCAGCCATGCTGCATTGGATGAGGATGAAGTGGCCTTTGCCTCCATGTGTCTTTCCACCCGGGCTCCTGTCACCCTCCTCCTTAGATGAGGTCCGACTACCACCACCAACCAGTGTTTCATATGTGTCCTGCGCTTTCAAAATATTGTAGATAAGGTCCCACCCGTATGGTTTTCCAGACTCCACTACGTGGTTTAAACATTCTATCAACACCGGGCCATACTTTCACTACCATGAGCTGGGGTTGGTCTGCCCAACTCAGAACGGATCTGAATAGGCCTTCCTAGGTCATAATACCTATATAGGGGGTTTTCAATTCCCAAATGGTTTAATTGAGGATTTATGGGTTCGATTGAAATTTATTAATGAAAATAAATTAATTTGATTAATTTAATTTTAGTTTTAAATTAAATTACTTAAAATTATTTTTGGTTTTAAAATTTTATAATCTAAAATATTAATTTAATTTGAGTAGTAAATTAAATTAATTATTTTAACTTAATATTTAGATTTATAATTAAATTAATCATGGATCCGAATAGAATAAATTTTTTAATTTTTTTATATTCATTTAATTTCTTTCAATACCCTTGTACATTTACATTTATCGCAATATAATTTTATTATGCGTTTATACATTTATACCCACTGGTCCTGAGATAATGATCTATTCGTGCATGTATGGATTTTAAATTATTTTATTATTTTTTTATTGTGTGTGATGATTATAATTAGTAGGTATTTAAATGATGGTACGTGCATTAGCTTACTTTTATTTAAAAATATGCAAGGGTATATGATTGCTTAGCGGTTCTCTATTCAATTCTACCCTTACACTGCCGTTTTAAACTAGTTTTGTAATAAATATTCAAAATATAATAATAAATTGAACTTCATGTTTTATTAAATGAATTAATTTTTATTACTGTTAAAAAGGTCAATTATACTTGTTTTGATATTTTCATTGAATATGGAGGTGATTTGGAGGCCCGAAGATCATATAGAAGAAAAATGGGCCAAACTGCATGGCATCCCATAGACATCTATCCACTATTTTGAAGAGTACGAGAATTCAGTGCTTTCAAATGGGATGACACTTTGTGATCCTCTCTAAAAAATCATGGGATACAACTCTAATTAAGGAACCTAAGACGAATTCTACCATTTGGTGGCCCATCCGAACCATTCTGTCTAGGAGAAAGAATCTACCTGAATTCAAAAGTTTGTTCCGGTATTTTAACCATATCTCCCAATCCATTTGTATAATGGCTTCCAAATTTGATAGGGAGACAGTCAAGAGACCATCCAACAGCCCTTTCCTTTTTGTCAAGTCGTGATACGACTTTCTACTATTCCAAAACTGAGACACATGTGTATCGAAAAAACATGCTCTCCAAAACAATGTCTCATTTTGGCAATAAAAATGCACCATGGGCACCTCATTTGAGAGTTCAGATAAGGAGTGAAGTGCTGCCAATTTGGAGTTTTAGAGGAGTCCTCTACTCATCTTATAACTTTTGGAGGCCCCTATCCTCATAGGGGGATCAAGAATAAAGGAGTTCCACCCGAGCTTCATCTTCCTCCCGATGTCAAGCTAAACAGTGGGAGGTTATTTCGAGGGAGCTACACACACTTGAGAGGGAGTTCCAACACTTTTTATTCTATGGATCTTGTCTAATTAGTGTGCTAAGTATTTCACCTATTTCTTATCTTGACATGATTCTCCTCTGATTGCATTTCTATTGTTATAATTAAGTGAAACACTTTTTATTTCAACACTGATTGTGTTGAGATTTCAAGTGAGAATCTTGAGTTGTTTAGATTGTACAAGACAACAGTCCTATTTATCTCACACATACATAAGATTTTAGTATGTTTTGTTGGTCTTTCTTCAATACGCTTTAAAACCAATCCTTGACAACACGATTTTTGTGTCAAGGGGTGGTTTTTTCGGCATTGTTTAAGAGGCAAGAGGGAAGTTGATATCTTGACAATCCTCAACCAAAGGATTTCGTTAAACCATGTGTATTATTCAGAAGGATGAACTGACCAAGATGTTGAGTGAACATGAAATGATATCCTTATCTCATAATTCTAAAACACCACTTTTATTTATCAACTATTAAACCTTTTAAATCAAGTCGTTTTCTTTAAACTATTTAAAAACCATCCCTCTTTTAGTACTTGTTATTAAAAATGCACAATATAAACCCACCAATGCTCCTTGAGAGACGACATAAGGTCTTCACTAAACTAAAAATCATCCTTAAAATCATAATCAATTTGATGTGTCATGACAGCGCGTTCAAATTTTGGCACCGTTGCCAGGGAGCGCTTTGGTTTTTAGTACGTGTTTTTGATACGTTTTTTGTAATTTTTTTGAATATTTATTTGTTTTATCTTATACCTTTACCTATATCTTTGTGTTACGATTTATTTATTTTGTAGGTTTTGTTCATGACGCATTCTAATCTGAGATATTTCAAACCTGAACCGGAGAGTATCTTAAGTCAGCGGCTCCAAGACGCACAAGACAACTCTTTGAAGGAGGACACACCACAACTTGAGACTTTTCTAAACCCCTCTTCTTCTGGAACCAAATTAGAACCTAAAGTTAATGAGTATAAAATTACTGAAAACAATCGAATACTAAAAGAACAAACCTCACCTGATGTTGACATCGAACCCACATATATTCAAATTCAAGGCGAGGCACCCAATTTTGAATTAAAATTTGGTCTGATTCACTTGTTTCCTAGATTTCATGGACTTGCAGGAGAAGCCCCAACTAAACATTAAAAAGAATTTCATACTGTGTGTTCAACATTAAAACCTAAAAATGTGGATAAAGAACAAGTAAAGCCTAGGGAATTTCCATTTTCATTAGAAGACACTATGAAAGACTGACTTTATTATGTTAATTCACCAATAAGAGGTTGTCCGGACATGAAATGCCTTTTTTTGAAAAATATTTCCCAGCCTCTTGAACTGCAAAAATAAGGAAAGAAATTTGTGGGATAATACAATCTCAAGGGAAAACACTTCATGAATATTGGGAAAGATTTAAAAGACTATGTTCAAGTTTTCCACACCACCAAATAAGTGATCAACTTTTAATTTAGTATTTTTATGAAGGTTTAATTCCAATTGATCATAACATGATTATTGTTGCTGCAGGTGGTGCACTAGTGGATAAAACCCCAATCGCTACAAGGACCCTCATTGAGAACATGACACAAAATACTCAAAAATTCGATACAAGGTCCAGTGTACCCTTCTGAGGTGTCCATGAAGTGCAAAGTACTGAATTCAAGAAGAAGGTGGACACAAAGTTTAAAGAGGTAAGTACCCTTTTATGACAACTCGCTCTCTCCGAAGGGAAATATCAATATCCTCCTCCCATCCACTGTGGAATCTTCTCTTCTGACACCCATTATTCTGACCAATGCCCCCAATTAAGAGAAACTTATAAGGGGTGTGAGGAAATCATTCATGTCCTCCCCTATAACCAACCCTTTATGAAAGAACCATAATATCCATCCAACTATGGGTGGAAGGAAAACCAAGCTTATTGGAAAGGGGGTATTCAAACTAGCCTCATCAAATATAGAACCAACGAGGTCAGAGAAGTTATCCACCACCACCACCCAGAAATACACAACCACCAGAAAGGCCTTTACAACATCCCCCACCAAAACCCGAGCCTATACTAGAAGATATGTTGAAACAAATGGCTTCCAAAAATATCCAATTCCAACAAACCACCCAGGCAGCTATACAAGTCATTAAAACCCAATTAGGCCAACTAGGTAACTCGGTGGGGTAAATTCAAAGTCACAGTTCGGGTAAACTACCATCTCAAACATTAGTCAACCCTATAGATAAAGGAAATGTTAGTTCCATAACCATTAGGACTGGAAAACAGATGAATCCTCCATTAGAGTCATCCCCTCTTGAGAAAACCTCCATCTCGACCATTAAAAATGTTCCAAATGTTTAAAATCTTTATACTGAGAAAATCCCATCCAAAGGAAAGAGTGTTTCTTTTGATGAGTCACCTAGTGCAACCATTCCTCTTCCATTTACCCAAAGGGACACCCATCCTAGAAAACAAAAGGAAACTGAACTTGATAAAGAAATATTGGAAACCTTCAAAAAAGTGTAGGTTAACATCCCCTTGACTGATGTCGTGAAGAAAATTCCATGGTATTCCAAGTTTCTAGAGGAGATGTGTTCACACCGAAGGAGACTTCCCACCAAGTGAAATGATCCTAGAATATTCTCAATTATATGTACCATAGGAGAGTATTCTTTTTCTAATGTTATTCTTGATTTGGGTGCTTTTATAAACGTGATGCCTCACTCCATTTACTCTACATTATAGGTTGGGGAACTAAAGCCCACTAAAATAGTTGTTCAACTGGATAACCGGAGTACCACACACCCCTTTGGTGTGTTAGAGGATGTTCTTGTGAGGGTTCAAAATTTAATTTTTTCTGCTGACTTTTATGTTCTTAAAATGGAGGATGATGGGATGAATGGACATGCCCTGATTATATTGGGGAGACCCTTCTTGAAAACCACCAAAACCATAATTAACGTCCACAATGGTACATTATCAATGTATATTGGTGGTGACATTGTCTAATTAAATATCCTTGATGCCATGAATCACCCCTCAGAAGAACATTCCTCTCTCTCTGTTAATTCTATAGATGTACTCCCTTCCCTTGAAAAAACATCATTTCATTCCACTGATCCCCTTTCTAAGTTTTCTTTATTGATAGAAATGCTAGGAAATGATTCATGCATTAATTGTGGTAGTGGTTTAGAAAAGTGTCACGCATGTTCATTGATTGATGATTTCTTGAACACTGAGTATCCAATAACCATTGATGATATTGCTAATCTTGTAAAAGCTCATTCCTCATCTGAGGATGATACCATAGAGCAGTTAGATGAGATCATTGAACTATCACTTTCACACACACTCCCATCAATCCAACATCCACCTGAATTGGAACTGAAACAACTGCCTCAGGATTTAAAATATTCGTATCTTGAGAATAGAAACAAGTTGCCTATCATTATTGCTAGTTCTCTCCCTCCAGAGCATGAATTGCGACTGCTTAAACTTTTGATGGAGTATAAAAAATATTTTGGATGAACACTTGCTGAAATTCTAGGTATTATCCCATCAATTTGTACACATAATATTTTTATTAAATGATGTGGTTAAACCAGTGAGTCAGCCACAACGTCAACTGAACCCAAACCTCCTAGAAGTTTTTAAAAAGGAGGTCACAAAATTATTGATTGCTGGAATCATTTACCCCATCTCTGACAGCCAATGGGGCAGTCCTGTTCAAGTAGTTTCTAAAAAAACTAGCTTTACAGTAATCAAAAATGAAAAAAATGAATTGGTTCCAACTCATGTGCAGAATAGTTGGTGTGTCTATATAGACTATCGCCGACGAAACCAACACACTATGAACGACCATTTCCCTTTTCCATTCATTGACCAAATGCTAGAGAGGCTGGCAAGGAAGTCCTGCTACTATTCCCTTGATGGGTATTATAGATACTTTTAGATCCATATTTCCCTTGATGATCAGGAAAATACAACCTTCACTTTCCCCATTTGGTACATTTTCATGTAGGAGGATGTCATTTGCTCTGTGCAATGCTCCAGGTACTTTCCAGCGATGCATGGTTAGTATTTTTTCAGATTACCTAGAGAATTGCATGGATGTTTTCATATATGATTTCACTACTTGTGTATCCTCTTTTGATGAATTTTTAAGTAGTCTTAGTTCAGTCATACGTCACTCTATTGAAAAGAATATTGTATTAAATGATGAGAAATGTCATTTTATGGTGTGACAATGTATTGTTTTGGGACATTTCATTTCTAGGGATGGTATCCAAGTATATAAATCAAAATCTGATGTCATTTCTTCCCTACCATTCCCCAAAAATGTACAGGATGTGCAGTATTTCCTAGGTCATGCTGGATTTTACCATCATTTCATTCATGACATTAGTAAAATTGCACTCCCCCTCTACCGATTACTCTAAAAAAAGAATTTGTTTTCTAAAATAAACGTGAGGAAGATTTTAATAAGTTAAAATGGAGTCTCACATCACCCTCGGTAATCCAACCACCTCAGTGGGATTTACCATTTCAGCTCATGTGTGATGCCTCTAACTATGCATTTTGGGCAGTCTTGTCATAAAGGGTCGATCAAGCTCCACATGTCATTTCCCATGCATCACATACACTGAACTCTACCCAAGAGAACTACATAAAAAATGAAAAATAATTCCTTGCCATTATGTTTTCCTTGAAAAAATTTAGGTCATATCTTTTAGGGTCTAAAGTCATTGTGTTCTCAGACTATGCAGCCCTCTGGTATCTCCTTAAGAAACCAGATTCCAAACCACGTCTCATTCGCTAGATTCTCCTCCTTCAAGAATTCAATTTAGAAATTAGAGATAAAAAAGGATCAGAGAATGTGGTGGATGACCATATCAGTAGGATTACCCCATCCCTGATCATTGACTCATCCCCCTGTATTCCTATAAATGATATGTTTCCAGATGAGAAATTTTATCAAGTGCAAGATGATATTCCTTTGTATGCTAAAATTGTAAATTATATGGTAGCATCTTGAATTCCTACTGATTTCATGAAAAATCAAGACAGTCTTCTTAAACATGAGTCTTGTTGGTACATTTGGGATAAACCCTACCTCTGGCGCACATGTAGTGATCAAGTCATTAGGCGTTGTGTTCTCGATAGCGAGTTTCAGTCTATCCTTAGATTCTGTTACACTCTTGCTTTTGGGGGCCACTTTGGTCCTCAATGGACTACTTGAAAGGTCCTTGATTCTGGCCTCTTTTGTCCAACACTTTTCTGGGATTCTCATGATTTTTTTTCAAATCTAGTCATTGTTGTCAAATAATGGGGAACGTCTCTAAAAGAAATTAAATGCCACAACAACCATTTCTCTTTCATGAAATTTTTTGTGTTTGGGGCATTGACTTTATGGGTCCATTTCCCAATTCCTTTGGTAACTTGTACATTCTTATGGCTGTCGATTATGTGTAAAAATGGGTAGAGGTCCAATCCACAAGGATGGATGATTCCAAAACAGTTGTGGAATTCTTGATAACTTAGATCTTTTGTAGGTTTGGATTACATAGGTTCATAATTAGTGACCAGGGTTGACATTTCTACAACCGAACAATGAAATCACTTTTCTGTTGGTATAGGGTTGGTCATAAAGTGTCTATTGCATATCACCCACAGACCAATGGTCAAGCCCAGATGTCAAATAGAGAGGTAAAACAATTTTTTGAAAAAATGGTTCAACCCAATATAAAATATTGGAGTCTTTAACTTGATGATTCATTATGGGCCTACTCTACTGCTTTCAAAAATTCCACTGGAATGTCACCATATCATCTTATGTTTGGAAAGAGTTGTCACCTTCCTATTAAGATTGAGTACTAGGCCTATTGGGCCATCAAAAAAATGCAATTCTAATCTTTCAGGTGTAGGATATGAAAGGAAGTTGCAGATTCAGGAGTTGGAGGAAATGAAAATAGATGCATATAAAATCTCTAGGATTTATAAGGAGCGAACCAAGGCTAACCACGACTATCTTAAACTTCATCATCAGTTTCACAATGGGCAGAAGGTCCTCCTTTAAAATGAAAAGATAAAGTTATATCCAGGTAAGCTTCATTCCTGCTATTTTGGCCCATACAGTATTATTAAAGCATCTCCATTTGGTGTTGTTCAGGTTCAAAATGAAGAAACCAAGAAAACATGCACTATCAATGGGCAGTGGCTGAAGCACTTCCACAAAGCACTTCCGGAGTTCCTGATGGAGGAACTCCATGTTCAAGAAGCAACATACCAATGACACTCACCAGGTTTTATCCTTCCTTATCATATTCTAAATTATTACAGTTAGAACACTACACATTCTAGGTGTTGGGGGATGAGTACATTTCTGGGTTAGTTAGGAATTTTTATCATCTTTTTTCCTTTCTTCTCTTTTTCACCTTCTTTATGATATTTTCACATTTCCCCATATTTCTACGTTCATTAGGATTTTCATTGTATTTCTTCTTTATTCTCTTTTTCACCTTCATTATGGTATTTTAACTTTTCCCCATCTTTTTTGGTTCATTAGGATTTTCATTTTCTTTGTTTCTTCTTCTCTTTTTTTCCTTCTTTATGTTATTTTTACTTCCCCCCCTTATGGTCACCAAATCCTGGAACATACTAAAAATGCATGTGGAAATTTTTTATTCCATGTTCATTTAACATTTGATAAAAAACCTATCCTTGTTCTGGATTGAATGTTTGTATGAATTTAACATCAGGGAGTGATTTTTAGTAAACTGGTTTTCTATCAATGATATAAATGGTTGTATCACTGTGAAACATTTGAGATGATTAATTCCTCTTGTGTGATTAGTTTTTGGGAAAACTGTGTCACTAATATTTCCACAAATTTTTTTGGCACCAAACCACAAAGTTTGATTTTTTTTGTACTTAATATAAGGTAAATATATGTTAGGTTAATATTTTTTAGTTGAAATGATATTTCCATACATTTTTTTCTTATCCGATTTGTTTCATTGCTGTACCAGATTGGACTATGTGTGTGTACCTAATGTCTGACTGTTGTACGCCCTAAAAAAGGCTTGGGTCTTGGGAAATTAAAAAACCACTCCTCCTCAACCTTTGATCTTGTTATAACCAATACAATTATTACCGTGAGGAGATCAAACAAGGTTTTAGAGACGAGTGTGAGATTCATTCCAAATGAAACTACTAAAAAAACAAGAAAAATAAATAAGTGGAGTGATGAAATGTGCAACATATGGGGATATCTAGGTCGGGAGATTATGGTCTGACTTATGGGAAAACATAAGTGAGTGAGTCTGGAAATATTATTTCAAAGGATGTAGGGCAGGTTCGGTGGAAAAAATCATTTAAAGCTAAAAAATGTTTAAATAACCTATATTTATTGGATAGAAAGAGGAAAGAATATCATGGAATGGTTTTCATACACACACATGGAGAGTTAGTGGAATGGTTGACTTTTGAATTCCTTTCTCAATTTAGTGTCATGAATCTCTTTGAATTTCATTGTGATATGATTTATTAGACATCTTTTTCCATTTTCACTAGGAAGAACTTCTTGATGTGGTCCATGCATTGATCATATTACTTTAATGAATTAAAATTTATTAAATTGTTAAATCTTCATGATTTTGGAATATATACATGCATTATTATTTTTTGGATATGTGACTTTTCCTAGGAGTTCTAATGTTTCGGTGTGGGGGTGTGATCGCATAACAATTCACTATTCAATTCCACCCTTACACCATTGATTTAATCTAGTTTTGTAATGAATATTAAAAATATAAAAATAAATTGAAGTTCATGTTTTATTCAATGAATTAATGTTTATTACTGTTAAAAAGGTAAATTATACTTGTTTTTATATTTTCATTGAAGGTGGATGGGATTTGTTTTGGGACCACTTTGTGTATGAAGATTGTATTTGTTGTCAATAGTTGTCAATGCTGGTCAAAATGAATAAGGATATGAAGAAGGACTCCAAAGTTAATAGAGATCGACTGAAGTGAGGTTGCCTAGAGAATTGTTATGGAATCATAGCATTGGATGTTGTACTTGAGAAATTCTCTATGAAGTCAATTCAGATGATTGTTGAATTGATCCTAAGTTCAAAGAACTTGTGTCAAAGGTGAAACATTGTTTAAAACAATGAATAATGGAGAAGTATCATCCATTTTAGGATTATTGGAGCAGAATGGTGAAGTATCATCTATCTAAGGATGGTTGAAGAAGAATGAAGATTTGAAGAAGACAATGCAATGCTTCCGGATTTCATGAGAACCATGCAAGATATTACTTGAAGAAAAGAATCATACAATTTAAATGAAGTATATAATGATGGATGAAGATGAAGAGAGAGTGTGGAAGGAATTGGCATTCTATGAAGGTCATGAATTACACATTTCCTTGAAATCAGATGATTGTTTCTCTATTCTTTAAAGTCCCAAATACATTTATCAAAGGTGATACATTGTCTACAACATTGATGGTGTTTAATGAATCCTTAAGACTCCACTTTTGGAAGAGAGATAAATGGAGTTCTTTGGAATTAACACTCCAAAAGGAATTGAGGATATGAAGTGAGGATGAAAGAAGTACTTTGGAATTCATATTCAAAAAATAATGGATGAAATCAGACGATGTTTTTCTGATTTGTATGTTACAATCATCTCATGTTTTGAGAACTTGTGGTGCAATCCGTATGAAGGATAAAGAGATTAAAGAAGTGTTTTTGGAAAAACACAATTCAACATCATACTATCCAAAAAATGCCAATGGAAAGAAGGTGGCTCGCAGGTGGCGGCACACATGTGGTGGAGTGAAGCTGGTGGTGTGTAGGTGGAGGCGCGCAGGTGGTGGCACGTAGGTGGTGGTGTGAAAGTATTGTCTCACAAGTCTAGGTTGCTCAAGTCATCAAACTTCCTATCAATAGACGACTAGATTCCTCATTTCTTAAGGCTCAGTACTTGAGAATTATCTTTGAGCTCTGGGCACGCAGGAAGAGAGTTGGGCGCACAGGTTGAGAGTTGTAAAAAGGCTCGCAGGTTGGGGGTGCGCAGGTTGGAGGCACATAGGTATTGGCGTATAGGCTGCAAAAAGGCAGCACGTATGAAAGGTAGCGTGCAAGAATAGGCACACAGGTTCCCGGTGCGTAGGTATCATTCGTGCAGGTCTCAGTCACGTAGGTCAAAGTGGTTGTGCATGCTGCTGTTCTCCAGGGGTTCCTGCCATCTTCTTGGTAGGAAAGAAGAAGAAGTGGCACAGAAGTATAAGGTACACAGGTATAGGCCGTGGAGGTCAAAGTGGGCGTGCAAGATGTTCTGCTCTAGGAGGTTCTTACAAGCTTCAAATCAACTGAGTTGTGATTCCTAGAAGATGAAGAATTAGAAGAAGAGCTCGATGTAGATGATTTTTCACTGAAAGAGAATGTGTGAAGAAGATTAGGGTTTAGTGCAGCTGGTTTTTCATTGAAGAAGAAGAAGAAGAAGAAGAGTGTGCAACTTACAGGTTTGCTACATAGAAAGAAGAGAAGAAGTAGAAGAAGAACAGAGTATGCCCAATTAAAGCCTACAATTATTTGGGGAAGTTCAATTCAGATGATTCTACGTGAGCTGATCTTCAGTGTTTGAATAATCACATTGGTATATGTGATTCTTGCCAAGATGAGAGAAGATGTTTTAGTGTAGTTGGTTGTTTCATTAAGAAAAAGAAAGAAGAAGCCCAGTGCAGTTGGTGTTGTACTAGAAAAGAAGAGAAGGAAAGAAGGAATAATTACTTGCTTACTGCTTTTCAAGTAATAAAGTGAAGAGCACTAGAGAATACCAAGAGAAGAACCAACCTTTTGAATAAGGAATTAGACTGTCTCCATAGGTAGTATAAAGAACCATCTAGAGGCTACAAGTTGGACTAGGCTATCACCAGTCCAGGGAAGAGGATTTTTTTCCACCCCCTCTAAAGTGTAGGGACTCACAGTAGCTATAGGTTTGTTTTCATAGCCACTCCATTGTAACATCATATTATGTTATATTGGAGAATCCATGCACTGGTCATTCCAATTGAATGGCAAGGATGTAGCTTCACTTATTGAGTGGTGAACCTTGTAAAAATATCGTGTGCATATTTTTACTGCTTTCTATTATTTCATGCGACTGGGAAAAGAGAATAAGAGAATAAAGATCCAAACAGGTCAATATGTACATGGATAAAAGTTGTAATTGGTTTAAAAATTCCCCAACACTGATTCACCCCCTCTCAATGTTAGGCATATCCCAAAATGGTCCTCTCAATTGGTATCAGAAATAGGTTCACCTCTTTTGGATTCTCTAATGTAAATTTATTCTCTTTTGAAAACATGAGTTCCTTTCCTGAGTCAACAATGAAGATCAGTGTTTGTAAATATTCAGCTATCTCTGAGCAGAAAGATATATCTACCAAGACCATGATAAATAGGAAAAAGAAAGAGAAGAGGAAATTGAAGAAGAATTCCCTCTTATCTAAAGAAGAGGAACCATATGGTTCTCCATATTTTCCTAACGTTGAAGAAACACCAGACTTGGAAAGTAATGAGAAGGTGGCTCATGTCCCCACTAATAAGATGGACAACCTTCCTACCTCAACTGATCAAGAGGTATGTGTTAGTACATTTGGAAACTATCCTCATGATGAAAATTCTAGAAAAACTGGTGATGATCAATCTACAACATCTCAAGAAATAACAGTTGATAGATTAAAAATTATTCATCATGGTATTCTTGAAGAAAGTGAATCCCTGATTTGTGGAGTATTTCAATGTATGCAGGAAAATATCACTCAGCAGGAAGAAGAAACAGATGTTTTGGAAAAAGGCTTACAAGCAAAAATTATTGAATGTTTAAAGCTCTCTAAACTGGTTCGAGCCTTTGATGTAAACTCTTAAAATTGGCTCAAAGATGTTGAATAAAAAGAGGAATTCAATAATACACTAGAAGAGAAGATCTATGCACTTTAAGATAAGCTGAAAGAAAGCAATGATGTCAAGGAGTTATATTTTGAAAATGATTCCAATAAGATCAAAGAACTTGACTCTATGTTACAAAACAAAGTGAATATGCATAAAGCTGAAGTTGAAAGATTAAAGAAGGATTGTGAAGAGAAGATTAATATGATTGAAGACCAGGATGTCATCCTCAATATGAGATGTCTTGAATTGGAAGCTGAGTTGACCAATTTTGAGAAGACACATATTGAGTCTTCACAAAAGAAGAAAACAGTTGCTTCTAGTACTCAATGCTCAATGGAGAATTCTACTGTTAAAAGAACTCAAAAATGTGATCAGAAGATCATGGCTTCAATCATTGATCTATCAAAAGTAGCTGAGAAAGTAAAGGTACCATCCATACCAACTTGTACTCATGGTTCAAAAATTGTTTCTACAAAAAGTGTATATTGGAAGAAAAATTCTAAACAAGTTTGGATGAAGAAAAGTGAGATGAAACCTATCACCATGGATAGGGTTGATAGGGGAAAGAGTGTGGAAGATAGATCCCCACAGAAAGCACAAAATACCAAGAAGAAGAATCAGAAACCTTATCAAGAAGATGACAACAAGTCAGTATTTTTTGGTCAACGCTGGTGCTGTAAAAGATTTGGGCATTGTGCACTGGATTTTTGGTACAACCCCATAAATTTCAAAGCACAGAGAAATCCCATCTCAAGGGAGAGAAATCTAGAGAAGAAGAAGAAACATCCACAGATCCAGAAACATCTGTATACAACAAATAGATTTGGAATGCTATACAACATCTGTGATGTATGCAATGGGAGTGGTCACAAGAATGGTGCATGACTATCTCATAATGTATTCAAATCAAATAAGAACAGAAGACCGCAAAAGCTAGAGAAGAATAATTAATATATCATGGGAAGTAATAATAAGTATTTTGCAAAAGCAAAAGCTCCCAATAATATTACAATGAGGAATATTGAGAAGCCCTTGGATTACATGTCCAAGAATGTAAAGGGAGGTGCATCCAAACAAACTACTAAGAACGAAGAAACTTAGAAGAATCCATGTATAAGATGCAATATTGATGTCTCAGTCCCAAAAGATATATTGGTGGTTTGGCTAGAAGATTCAGACATAATGTGGAAAATGGAAGATGCACAAGCTAAGGCGAGTGCTAAATGAAAAAAGAAGATTCTACATGAAGAAAATGAAGTTCTATGTGTGAGGTTCAACAAGGCTGGTCATATTGTGAGAAAATGCATTGAATTTATTCTAGCACCACAAGAATTCATGAAGAGGATGAAAGTTGCACCAGGAGATTCTAGTGCTTGGAAATCTCTTGAAGAAAGGACATTCACACACAAAGAGATGGAAGAAGTATTGAGATCCACACAACCATATTCAAAATTAAAGATCAAATTTTAATGTGTGAGGAGTGGAGAAAATGGAGCATCTTGGTTGAGAAAATCATCTCAGCCATCCAAATCTCATTGAAGAGGCATGAAGGATCCACCTTATTCCCTTAAATAATTGTGAATTGTATTTGTTCTTTAAATATAGGGAATTGAAGGTGATGAAAGATATCTGGGGGAGAACATTAGATTCAATGATGAAAAGTGTTATTTTTAGAGGGAGACACATAAAGAAGCTTCCAGAGTCATTATCTCAATAAGTATCAACTTTAGTTGGTATTAAATTCAACTACTATGAAGATTGTCTGAAGACTATGTCATTGGAAAAGGTATTTCATTTCTTAATCTCTCATCCCTAGTTACTCAAAATAAAGATATTTTGACAAAGGGTGAGTAACCAGGTCAATCAGAGACATAAGAAGAATGAATGTTCCCCAAGGCCACTTATCCTGCTATTTGAATTGGAATGTTTTTGATCATTGTATTGAAGTGAGTGAAAGAATTTCAAGATTGATTATTTCCTATCACATTCAATATCTTTGTCCTGGAATGAAAGTGTAAAACCCTTTAAAATAGGTATAGGAGATCTCATCTCATGAGGTATCACGATCAATGCATAATGGATAGCTTTGTTATCTAAATCAAATTATCTTGTTTTCTACATCAAGCTTTGCTCAATTAGACTTAGAGTGAAATGATTGATGACACACTGCTTAAGTAAGGACTGCTACCCTCTATACCATGAACTTTGTATTTCTTGTCAATAAGGGGGAGTGAAAGTGAAATGAATGTTTGAAATGAAAGAGGGAGATAAATAAGTAACGGGGAGAGAGAAGATTCTTATTTTGACATTGACACATTCATTTTAGGAGACATTTTGGTATTGACAACAAAATAAAAAGTGGGAGATTGTTGCAACCACTTTGTGTATGAATATTGTATTTGTTGTCAATAGTTGTCAATGCTGGTCAAAATGAAGAAGGATATGAAGAAGGACTCCAAAGTTAATAGAGATCGACTGAAGTGAGGTTTCCTAGATAATTCATATGGAAACATAGCATTAGATGTCATACTTGAGAAATTCTCTATGAAGTCAATTTAGAGGATTTTTGAACTGATCCTAAGTTCAAAGAAGTTGTGTCAATGGTGATGCATTGTTTATAATAATAAAGAATTGAGAAGTATCTTATAGTTTAGGATGATTGGACTAGAATGGTGAAGTATCATCTATATAAGGATGGTTAAAGAAGAATGAGGATTTGAAGAAGACAATGCAATGCTTCAAGATTGCATTAGAACCATGCAAGAGCTTACTTGATGAAAAGAATCATACAATTTGAATGAAGTAGAGAATGATGGCTGAAGATGAAGAGAGAGTGTGGAAGGACATGGCATTCTAATAAGGTCATGAATAACACATTTCCTTGAAATCAGATGATTGTTTCACTATTATTTAAAGTCCCAAATACATGTATCAAAGGTGATACATTGTCTTCTACATTTAAGGTGTTTGAAGAATCCTTAAGCCTCCACTTTTGTAAGAGAGATAAATAGAGTTTTTTGGAATGAAGACACCCAAATGAATTGAGGATTTTAAGTGAGGATGAAAGAAGTACTTTGGAATTCATATTCCAAAAAGAATGGATGAAATCAAATGATGCTTTGCTGATTTTTATTTTACAATCATCTCAAGTTTGGAGAACTTGTGGTGAAAGCTGTATGAAGGATAAAGAGAATAAATTAGTGTTTTTGGAAAAACACAATTCAACATCATACAATCCAAAAAATGAAAAAGGCAAGAAGGTGGCGTGCACGTGGCGGTGTGCAAGTGGTGGCGTGCAGGTGTTGGTGCGCAGGTGGTGGCACGCAGGTGGTAGCGCACAGGTGGTGGTGCACAAGTATTGGCGTGCAAGTCTAGGTCACGAAAGTCATTAAAATGACTATAAATAGACGACTAGCCTCCTCATTTCTTAAGTCTCAACACTTGAGAATTATCTTTGTGCTCTGGGCGCGTCGGTAGGGAGTTGGGCGCATAGGTTGAGAGTTGTTAGAAAGCGCACAGGTTGGGGGTGTGCAGGTTGGAGGTGCGTAGGTGTTGGCACGCGGGCTGCACAAAGGCAACACGTCTATAGGGCAATGTGCAAGAATAGGTGTGCTGGTTCCTGGCACACAGGTCTCGATAGCATAGTTCTCGGTCACGCATGTCAAAGTGGCCACACAAGCTGCTGTGCTCTAGGGGTTCCTGCCAGATTCATGGTAGGAAAGAATAAGAAGAGGGGTGCAAGTATAAGGTGCACAGTTATAGGTATCGCAGGTCAAAGTGGGCGCACATGCTATTCTCCTCCAGGAGGCCCTTCCCAGCTTCTGATCAACTGAGTTATGATTCCAAGAAGAAGAAGATGAGGAGCTTGGTGAAGATGGGTTTTCACTGAAATAGAATGTGTGAATGAGAATAGGTTTTAGTGCAGCTTCTTTTTCATTGAATAAGAAGAAGAAGAAGAGTGTGTAGCTTACAGGTTTGCTACATAGAAAGAAGAGAATAAGTAGAATAAGAAAAGAGTATTCCCAATTGAAGCCTACAATTATTTGGGGTAGTTCAATTAATGTGATGCTATGTGAGATGATCTTCAGTGTTTGAATAATCACATTAGTATATGTGATTCTAGCCAAGAAGAGAGAAGAAGTTTTAGTGCAGTTGTTTGTTGCACTAAGAAGAAGAAAAAAGAAGCCTAGTGTAGTAGGTGTGGCACTAGAAAAGAAGAGAAGGAAAGAAGGAAAAATTACATGCCTACTAATTTTCAAGTAATCAAGTGAAGATAACTAAAGAAGACCAATAATAGAACCTACCTTTTGAAGAAGGAATTAGACTGTCTCTATAGTAAGTATAAAGAACCAGCTAGAGGCTACAAGTTGGACTAGGCTATCACCAGTTCAGGGAAGAAGATTGTTTCCCACCCCCTCCAAAGTGTAGGGACTCACACTAGTTGGAGGATTGTTTTCCTAGCCACTCCATTGTAAGAACATATTACATTATAGTGGAGAATCCATGCACTGGTCATTCCCATGCATGGAAAGTACGTAGCTACTCTTATTGTGTGGTGAACCTTGTAAAAATATCATGTACATATTTTTACTGCTTTCTATTATTTCATGCGACATGGAAAATAGAATAAGAGAATCAAGATCCTAACCGATCAAGTGGTATAGTGATAAAATTTGGAATTGGTTTAAAAAGTCCCCAACACTGATTCACCCCCCCTCTCAGTGTAAGGCATATCCCAAAATGGTCCTCTAAATTGGTATCATAGGGAGGTTCACCTCTATTGGATTCTTTATAGTGAAGTTATTCTCTATTTAAAGCATGATTTCCTTTCCTGATTCAACAATGAAGAGCATTGTTTTTAAAGATCCAGCTATCTCAGAGCAGATAGATATATCAACCAAGACCATGATAAATAGGAAAAAGAAAGAGAAGAGGAAATTGAAGAATAATTCCCTCTTATCTAAAGAAGAAGAAGCATCTGGTTCTCTATATTTTCCTGACGTCAAAGAAACACCAGACATAAAAACTAATGATAAGGTGGCTCATGTCCCCACCCAGAATATGGAAAACCTTCCTACCTCAACTGATCAAGAGGTATGTGTTAGTAAATTTGGAAACTATCCTCATGACGAAAATGCTGGAACATGTGGTGATGATCAATCTACAACATCTTAAGAAATATCAGTTGATAGAGTAATAATGATTCGTAATTGTATTCCTGATGAAGTTTCATCCATGGTTTGTGGAGTATTTCAATGTATGCAGGAAAATATCACCCAGTTGGAAAAAGAAACTATTTTTTTGGAAAAAGGCTTACAAGGAAAAATTGTTGAATGTTTAAAGCTCTTCAGACAGGTTAGAGGCTTTGATGCAACCAAGAGGGGATTTTAAGTAAACTCTTCAAAGTGGCTCAAATATTTTAAAGATAAAGAGGAAGTCAATAAGTCTCTTGAATAGAATATCCATGCACATGAAGATGAGCTGAAAGAAAGCAATGATGTCAATGAGTTATATTTTGAAAAAGATTCCAAGAAGAACGAAGAACATGACTCTTTGTTACAAAACAAAGTGAAGATGCACGAAGCTTAAGTTGAAAGATTAAATAAGGATTGGGAAGAGAATATGACTATGATTCAATATCAGGAAGTCATCCTCAATATGAGATGTCTTGAATTGGAAGTTGAGTTGACCAATCTTGAGTATATGCATATTGAGTCTTCACAAAAGAAAGAAACAGTTGCTGCTAGAACTCAATGCTCAATGGAGGATCCTCCTGTCAAAAGACCTCTAATATGTTATAAGAAGATCATAGCTTCATTCATTTATCTATCACAAGTAGCAGAAAAAGTAAAGTTACCATCCATACCAACTTGTACTCATGGTTCTAAAATTGTTTCAACAAAAAGTGCAGGTTGGAAGAAAAATTCTAAACAAGTTTGGATGAAGAAAAGTGAGAAGAAACCTATCACCATGGATTGTGTGGATAGGGGAAAGAGTGTAGAATATAGATCCCCACAGAAAGAAAAAAATACCTAGAAGAAGACTCATTAACCTTATCAAGAATATGATAAGAAGTCAAGGTTTGTTGGTCAATGCTGGTGCTATAATAGATTTGGGAATTGTGCACTGGATTGTTGGTAGAACCACTTAAATGTAAAAGCACAAAGAAATCCCATCTCAAGTGGGAGAAATCCAGAGAAGAAGAAACAACATCCACATATCTAGAAACACATGTATATTGCAAATATATTTGGAATGTTGCACAACATCTATGATGTATGCAATGGGAGTGGTCACAAGAATGGTGCATGTCTATCTCAGAATGTATTCAAAGCTAATAAGAATAGAATACCAAAGATTCTAGAGAAGAATGAATAATATATCTTGGGATGTAATCATAAGTATGTTGTAAAAGCAAATGCTCCCAATAATATTTCAATGAAGAAAATTGAGAATTCATTGGATTCCATGTCAAAGAAGGTGAAGGGTGGTGAATCCAAATGAACTACAAAGAAGGAAGACACTCAAAAGAATCCATGTAGAAGATGCAATATTTTTGTCTTCGTCCCAAAAGATATATTGGTGGTTTGGCCAGAAGATTTGGATAGAAGAAATAAAATGGAAGATGCACAAGCTAAGGCGAGTGATAAATGCAAAAAAATCATTCTACATGAAGACACTGATGTTCTGTGTGTGAGGTGCAACAAGGCTTGTCATACTGTGAAAAAATGATTTGAATTTATTCCAGCAGAACAAGAATTCATGAAGAGTATGAAAGTTGTACCGTGATATTCTAGTGCTTGGAAATATCTTGAAGAAAAGAGATTCACACACAAAGAGAGGGAAGAAGTATTGAGATTCACACAACCATATTCAAAATTAAAGATCAAATGGGAAAGTTTGAGGAGTGGAGAAAATGGAGCATCTTCGTTGAGAAAATCATCTCTGCTATCCAGCTCACATTGAAGAAGTATGGAGGATCCACCTTATTCCCAAAAATCATTGTGTATTGTATTTTTTCTTTAAATACAGGGAATCAAAGGTGGTTGAAGATCTCAGGGGGAGAACCTAAGATTCAATGATGAGAAGTGTTATTTTTAGAGGGAGACACATGAAGAAGCTTCTAGAGTCATTATCTCAATAAGTATCAACATCATTTGGTATTAAATTCAACTACTATGAAGATTGTCTAAGGACTATGTCATTGGAAAAGGTATTTCATTTATTAATCTATCATCCCTGGTTACTCAAAATAAATATATTTTTATAAAGGGGGAGTAACTAGGACAATTAGTGACATAAGAAGAATGAATGTTCCCTGAGTCCACTTATCCTGCTAATTGAACTGGAATGATTTTGATCCTTGTGTTGATGTGAGTGCAGGAATTTCAGGATTGATTATTTCCTATCAAATTCAATATCTTTGTCCTCGAATGAAAGTGGAAAACCCTTGAAGACAAGTATAGGAGATCTCATCTCATGAGGTATCACTATCAGTGGATAATGGACAAATTTGTTGTCTAAATCAAATTATCTTGTTTTCTACATCGAGATTTGATCAAGTAGACTTATAGTGAAATGATTTATGACACACTGCTTAAGTAAGGATTGATACCCTCTCTACCATGAACTTTGTATTTTTTGTCAATAAGGGGGAGAGAAAGTGAAATGAATGTTTGAAATGAAAGGGGGAGAGAAACAAGTAAAGGGGAGAGAGAATATTCCTATTTTGACATTGACACATTCATTTGAGGAGACTTTTTGGTATTGACAACAAAATACAAAGGGGGAGATTGTTGGGACCACTTTGTGTATGACGATTGTATTTTTTGTCAACAATTTTCAATGATGGTCAAAATGAAGAAGGATATGAAGAAGGACACCAAAGTTAATATAGATCGACTGAAGTGAGGTTTCCTGGAGAATTGTTATGGAATCATAACATTGGATGTCATACCTGAAAAATTCTCTGTGAAGTAAATTCAGATGATTGTTTAACTGATCCTAAGTTCAAAGAACTTGTGTCAAAGGTGACACATTGTTTACAAAAATTAAGAATGGAGATGTATCATCCATTTTAGGATGATTGGAGCAGAATGGTGAAGTATCATCTATCTAAGGATGGTTGAAGAAGAATGAGGATTTGAAGAAGACAATGCAATGCTTCATGATTGCATGAGAACCATTCAAGAGCTTACTTGAAGAAAAGAATCATACAATTTTAATGAAGTAGAGAATGATGGCTGAAGATGAAGAGAGCGTGTGGAAGGACATGGAATTCTATGAAGGTCATTAAATACACATTTCCTTGAAATTATATGATTGTTTCACTATTCATTAAAGCCCCAAATACATGTATCAAAGGTGATACATTGTCTGCAACAATGAAGGTGTATGAATAAGACTTAAGCCTCCACTTTTGGAAGAGAGATAAATGGAGTTCTTTGGAATTAACACTCCAAAAGGAATTGAAGATTTGATGTGAGGATGAAAGAAGTACTTTGGAATTCTAATTCTAAAAAGAAATGATGAAATCAGGTGATGCTTTGCTGATTTGTATTTTACAATCATCTCAAGATTGGAGAACTTTTAGAGAAAGCCGTATGAAGGATAAAGATAGTAAATAAGTGTTTCTGGAAAAACACAATTCAATATCATACTATCCAAAAAATGAAAATGGCAAGAAGGCAGTGCACAGGTGGCGGCACGCAGGTGGTGGCACGAAGGTGGTGGCACATAGGTGGTGGAGCATAGGTGGTGGAACACAATTATTGGAGTGCATGTTTAAGTCTCTCAAGTCATCAAAATTCTTATAAATAGATGACTATCCTCCTCATTTATTAAGGATCAACACTTGAGAATTATATTTGAGCTCTGGGCGCGCAGGTAGAGAGTTGGGCGCGCAGGTTGAGAGATGCTAGAAGGTGCATAGGTTGGGGGGGTGTAGGTTGGAGGCATGCAGGAGTTGATGTGCAGGCTGCACAAAGGTAGCACGTCTGAAGGGCAGTGCACAAGAATAGGCACGTAGGTTCCCGACACACAGGTTCCCGACGTGCAGGTCTCCGTCGCGCAGGTCTCGGTCGCGTAGGTCAAAGTAGGCGCGAAGGCTGCTGTGCTCCAGTCATTCCTGCCACCTTCTTGGTAGGTAAGAATAAGAAGAGGTGTGAAAGTATATGGCACATAGGTATAGGTCACGTAGGTCAAATTGGGCGTGCAGGCTGTTCTGCTCCAGGAGGTTCTTACCATCTTCTGATCAACTGAGTTGTGATTCCATGAAGAAGAAGAAGAAGAAGATCTCGGTGCAGATGGATTTTCACTAAAAGAGAATGTGTTAAGAATATTAGTTTTTAGTGCATATGGTTTTTCATTGAAGAAACAGAAGAAGAAGAAGAGTGTACAACTTACAGGTTTGCTGCATAGAAAGAAGAGAAGAAGTATAAGAAGAACAGAGTATGCCCAATTGAAGCCTACAATTCATTAGGTCAGTTCAATTCAGATGATGCTATGTGAGCTGATCTTCAATGTTTGAATAATCACATTGGTATATGTGATTCTATCCAATAAGAGAGAAGAATTTTTAGTGCAGTTGGTTGTTGCACTAAGAAGAAGAATGAAGAAGCCTAGTGGAGTTGGTGTTGCACTAGAAAAGAAGAGACGAAAAGAAGGAAGAATTACTTGCCTACTGCTTTTAAAGTAATAATGTGAAGAGCACTAAACAAGACCAACATCAGAACCTACCTTTTGAATAAGGAATTAGGCTGTCTCTATATGAAGTATAAAGAACCAGCTAGAGGCTGCAAGTTGGACTAGGCTATCACAAGTACATGAAAGAGGATTGTTTCCCACCCCCTCCAAAGTGTAAGGACTCACACTGGCTAGAGGATTGTTTTCCTAGCCACTTCATTGTAATATAATATTACATTATAATGGAGAATACATGCACTGGTCATTCCCATGCATAGAAACGACGTAGCTACTCTCATTGAGTGGCGAGCCTTGTAAAAATATCGTGTGCATATTTTTACTGCTTTCTATTATTGCTTGCGATAGGGAAAATAGAATAAGAGAATCAAGGTCCTAATAGGTCAATAGGTATAGGGATAAAAGTTTTAATTGGTTTAAAAAGTCCCCAAAACTGATTCACCCCCCCCCCCCTCAGTGTTAGGCATATCCCAAACTGGTCCTCTCAATTTGGAGGCTCGAAGATCATCTAGAAGAAAAATGGGCCAAATTTCATGGCATCTCACGGACATATGTCCACTGTTTTGAACATTAAGATAATTATCTGAATCCAAATGGGTTGAAAATTTGTGATCCTCTCCAAAACATCATTATATACAACTCTTATTAAGGAACTAAAGCTGAATTCGGCCATCTTTTGGCCCATCCAAACCATTCTGTCCAGGGGACAGAATCTACCTGAATTCAAAAGTTTGTTTCAGTATTTTGACCATATCTCCAAATCTATTTATCTAATGTCCGCCAAATCCTATGAAGAGATATTAAATAGAACAAACAATAACTCTTATATTTTTCTCATGTCATGATATGGATTTCTATTATACCAAAACCAAGACACAAGTGGTATCACAAAAATAGGGTTCCCAAAACCATGTCCCACTTTGGCTATAAAAAGGCACCATGGGAACCTCATTTGGGAGTTCTTCCAAGGAGTGAAGTGCTGCCAATTTGGAGTTCCAGAGAAGTCCTCTCCTCATACTAGAAGTTTTGGAGGACCCTATCCTCACAGGATGATCGATAATGAAGAAGTTCCACCCGAGCTTCATCTTCCTCCAGATATTGAGCTAAACGGTGGATGATCTATTCGAGTGAGCTACACACCGTTGGGAGGGAGTTCCAACACATGTTATTCTTCTAGTTTTGTGTCATTTTTACTCTAATTATTTCACTTATTTTTTATCTGGACATGATTATCCTCTGACTTCCTTTATATTGTTATAATTAAGTTAAATGCTTTTTATTTCAACACTGGTTGGGTTGAGATTTCAAGTGGGAATCTTGGGTTGTTCTGATTGGAAAAGAAAAGAGTTCTATTTATTTCACACATATATAAGATTTTAGTATGTTTTGGTATCCTTTATTCTCTATGATTTATACCCAAACATTGACAACACAATTTTTGTGTCAAGGGGTGGTTCTTTGATCATCATTTAAGAGGCAAGAGGGAAGTTGAGTTCTTTACAACCCTCAACCAAAGGATTCCATTAAACCATGTGTATTTTTCAGAATGATGAACTCACCAAGATGTGTAGTGAACTTGAAATGATACCCTTATCTCATAATTCTAAAATACCACTTTTATTTACCAACTATTAAACTCTTTATATCAAGTCATTCTCTTTAAACTGTTTTAAAAACACCTCTATTTTAGTACTTCTTATTAAAAACGGACACTCTAAACCCATTAACGCTCCTTGAGAGACAACCTAGGGTCTGCCCTAGATTAAAAATCAACCTTAAAATCATAATCAATTTGACTTGTCATGACAACACATTCAGCATATGCGTTCAATGCACATGTTGTACATTGTACCCTTATACCCCCTTGCTTGCACATGAGTATATTTATACATGGAAAATGAAGATTTAAGAAGTGGACCCCACCATGTCGAGGTGGTACTCTAGACAACAAGAAAATACATTGGATATGGGGAAAGATGGATTGCAAGCCAGGACTCAACTCTGGTATGAAATCCCATAGATCAAGATTGATCTGCTGTGGATACATCTTAATTAAATGATCAAGAAAAGTTGGGTTGATTTATTTACTTTATGCATTGTTTTTTATTCTATGCAAGTGCATGATTGTTTCGTGACCACATAAAATAATAAACAAGATAAAATACATAAAAACGTGACACATGTTTTTCTATTTAATGTTCAGTTGAGAGCGTGAAAAAATATATTGAACATATTAAATTGAAATGTATTATATTTTTCAGAAATGATAAAAACCCCTGAATGAAATATTAATTCTTAATGCCTTTCAGTGCACACATTTGAATAAAATCGGGTGTTTGGGTTGCTCGTCAGCCATTATTGAGAGTGATTCTTACTTTTTGGGAGTTCTCATGATATTATTCTTTTGACTTAACTAATGTGGGTAGTCATGGATTACCCATAGCGTACTTTTTATTACTTTAGAGTTAAATAGTTGGGGGAATCAACTTACAATTCCAATAAACTAAGACTTTACTCAATCATGGAACTGCCAGTTAAAGCAGTTGACCACCATAGAGCCTACATTGAAACCCTCTGAGTAGTGGTGTAGCCATATATTATATACTATGAGGGAGGTTTCAGGAATAATTTCTACTTGAATAATCAAGTGACATAGTATTATAAATCTAATGGTGAGGGCTATTATGATTTGAAAAAAGAGGGTTATACATTTAAATTATATAATGATAAAATAATTATAAATGTATAAAAGGTAATCAAGAAAAATTATTTATTGGTAAAATTTATTTTTTTCATATCTAAAATGGAAATCACCAACACCAAAAATATATTATAATTATAATCAATTTTTTATAAATAAAATATTATAACAATCCATAACTTTCAAGAGTTTTACAAGTTCATACACTTAGTAATACACCAAGAAAGGGAGCTTTATAGGCTAGAATCCCCAGTTCATTATAATCCTACCCAGGGAGAAAGCAATGCAAATGAAGAAAAATGGAAAAAGCATGTAAATGAGACACTAGAATTTTAGTGCATTATACTTCCATCCATGTTCAGTCAATCAAAAAAAATGCTTGAGGGTCAGGATTCCTACAATAAGCTGACCCATCTACAAAAACATATCTGGATAGAGCAAGGAAAGAAATTTATTAGATTACCAGAGCCCTTAATAGTTGCAATATAGAATAAGGGAATCAAAAGGGACCTCATGTACTCAAGGTGATCAGGAACATTGAGAGGCTTGAAAACCCTTGAGTTCAAATTAAATAAAAAACTGTAAATATATCTCATTATTTCCTTTTTACCAGCCAATATTTTGACTTTCATTATTATTTATAATATGAATAATATGAAAAATTCACCCCCTTATCTATTGGATTTAGTTCTCCAATATGATAAGGATATTAAAAATACAAATTATTCAATCCTTATAGTGAACAAGGGGATGAAGGGTATGATTAAGGGGTATAAGAAAAAATCTAGGCAGGAGACAATAATGCACCGCCCTTCCAAGAAGCTAGGGATACCAAGGTAGGGAAATGAGCATGAGGATACTTGATTCCTTTATGAAAATAATGTCCACTAGAATGAAAATTGCAGAGCTGTGAAAAAGAATAATGGAGATTCTTGTAATTCAAGTATTTTTATCATTTAATTCAATATTTCATTATATAAATTTTAGGTATTGGATACAGCATGTGGATCATAGATATTAATTTATATAGAGAAACCATGTATATTGAAGAAGATTTAAAAAGGAGAAGTTGATCTATGAGCTAAAAATTGTGCAAGTATAGTATCCTTGGTAGTGGGAGATTGCCACCTTACATTGCCTAGTTTTTTGGTTCTGGTATTAAATAATTTTTATTATGTACCCTCTATAACAAGAATCATAATTGCAGTGTCATGTTTGGACATAATGGGATTTTATTTCATGTTGGGAAATAAATGTTTCCACTTTTATATGGATAACTCATGTTTTTGTATGGAGCATATTTACAATAGATTATATATATGTGAACCTAAAAATATAGTAATGACAATCATTAACAAAACCAGCGAGTATGACTCAAATAAAACTCATCTATGGTACTTTAATACAGTTCATATAAATGAGAATCAATTATATAAATTACATCAAGAAGGGTATTTAGACTTATTCCAGTTAAAAACCTTAGATGTATGTCACACTTTTTTACAAGGTAAAATGACCAAAGCACCCTTCTCTAGGAAGGGAGAAAGAGCCAATGAATAACTCGAATTAATTCATACTGATGTATGTGGTCCAATTCTAGTAGAATAAAGGTTTGGGTTTTATTAACACATTAATTTTACTAATGATTATAGTAGGTCTGCCTATATCTACATAATGCAGTATAAGTCAAAGTCCTTTTATATTTTTAAGGAGTACTAACATGAAGTAGAAAACCATCTGGAAGAAAGATCAAGGAACTCCGCCTAGATCGAGTTGGAGAGTATCCAAATCAATCTTTCATTAGTCACTTGAAAGAGTGTGGGATAGTATCCCAACTAACTCCAAGTTATAAACCAAAGTGGAATTGTTTTAGTGAAATGATGAATATGACCTTGCTAGACATGGTCCAATCAATGATGATTCATGAAACTCTTCCATTATCCTTTTGGGGATATTCTTTGTACATAGTGGAATATAACCTTAACTGGGTACAAAATAAATCTATAAATGCGGTTCTATATGAGTTATGGTATAGAAGGAAACCCAGTCTGTCAGATATATATGTATTGGGATGCAAGGTTGTTTTCAAGACTATACCTAGTGAAAAATTGGCATCCAAAATCATGAATTGCATTTTATAGGTTATCCTAAAGAAACCAAAGGATATTACCTATAAAAAAATTTAGATAGAAAAGTTATTATGAAAATACAAGACATATTTCTAGAGATGGAGTGAACTTAAAATGGAAATAGTGGGAGATAGATTTACTTCAACGATGTTAACTCTCTAGATGCGCATGAGTTCGTAAGGGAACAATCTCCATGAGAGAAAGTGGAATATTAAGTGGTTCCCGAGACACAAGTACTATGTAGGTCCACTCAGGAGGTTAGATAACCAAAGAGTTATGGATTTCTATTCACCGAGTCAGGTGACACATTACTCCTTAGGTATAATGAGCCTCTAACTAACAAGGAAGAATTATACGGAAACGATGCTCCTAAATGGAAGGATTCTATGCATTCTAAGATGCTTCCATGTACCAAATTCATATTTGGATTTTGGTAGACCCTCTTACTGATGTAAAACCTATTATATGAAAATGGGTATTAAAGAAAAAGATGGAAATGGATGGTAAGATAAATACCTATAAAGTAATACTAGAATCAAAGGGTTTCAGAAAACGTCAAGGTGTAGACTATGATGAAACCTTCTCATTAATAGTAATGCCAAAATCCATCAGAATATTACATGAAATAACATCATTTTGGGATTATGAGATTTGAAAAATGGTTATCAAAACTTCATTTCTAAATGGGATGTTCGTTGAAGAAATCTATATGTCTAAACCCAAAGGGTTTGTTAGGTCAAAGAATGCCAACAAGGTGTAAAAGCTATAGAAATCCATTTATGGATTGAAGCATGCATCACATTCATGGAATGTTCATTTTTATTATGACATAAGAGAATTTTAGTTTGATAAAAATGAAAATTATCATTGTGTATATAAGAAGGTTAATGAGAATTCTGTCGTTTTCCTAGTATTATTTGTTGATGAAATATTAATTATTGGAAATGTAGTGAAAGTATTATATTCAGTTAAGACATGGTTAAGTGAATTCTTCTCTATGAAATACTTAGGAAAAAAACCTACATTCTATGGATAAAGATATATCAAGATAGATCTTAGAGGATTCATGGGTTAAGTTAAAGTACATATATTTAAAGGGTACAATATGGACCAATCCAATAGAGATTTTTAAAATGTGTCATAGGATATCATTGTCTTCAAGTAAATATATCCATAAAAACATGATGAGATTAAAACAATGATTACAATTCCTTATGACTCTGAAGTAGGTTCTATTATGTATGTCATTCTATGTACAAGGTTTGATGTTTCCATTTATTTACGCATGATCAGAAGATATCACACTAATTCATGAGTGCTTCCTTGGGAAGATATTAAAACTATCCTGAAGTACTTGAGGCATAAAAATGATATGTTCATAGTATATAGAGTATATGAGGACTAATAGTGAGAGGATACACAGATGCTAGTTTATAGATAGATCACGTGGATATGAAATAACCATCATACTATATCTTTTTCTTGAATGGTGGTGCATTGAGTTAGAGAAGCACAAAGAAATATATGGTCACCAATTTTAATGTAGAATTTGAGTATATAGCTACTTCTGATGCATCAAATAAGTAGTCTGGATACAAATCATTATCTCAGACAATGGGTTAGTTCCTAGAAATGGATACCCTGTTCCACTTTATTGTGATAATATTGTTGCAGTGGTGCTTTCCAAGGAGTCCTGGTCACACAAGAGGATAAAGAACATACATCGGAAGTTTCATCTCGTGAAGGGTTTTACTCAAAGAGGTGAAGTCACAATTAGAAGAATATCCACAAAGGAAAACGTGGAGGATCCCCAGACTTAATCCATATCTTAATAGAAGAATTATTCTCATGTGAGAGCTGCTGTATTGAGACTTGTTAGGAGTTGGATCTAGTGCAAGTTGGAGTGTTGAATGTGGGTGCCCTAGACCCAAATTATGACATAATTTTATTACCATTACAAGTATACAATTTCTTATATATAAATTAGATTATCTTACCATAATAGTGTCGATACTTCTGCATCCTCTATATTTATGGTAATATCCTTAGATTATGTGTCGTAACAAAGGGTTATAGAAGAACTTGGGATATAATGTGAACCTAGATTGTAAAGACCCGTAAATTTCAAGGATAATTTATTTCTTAAATTATTTTGGATTTTACGAGTATGCAGTTTCTGGCGGCACCTGATTCTGAGGCCCGGTGTGCCCTGAATCAATTTACGAATTTTAGCTCAGGTACGTTCAGTGAATGAACGAGCGAGTTTTCCTAACTTTTGAACCGGTGCTCGGAATCTAAATCTGAGGGCACCGATGAAACCACATCACTGGTAATTTCTTAGAAAGACCTTTTCTGGAGTTGCGTTTTCTTGGGAGGTGTTGTTAAATAATTGGATTAATTGAAGAGTGAAATAAAATATGTGTTACAATTTTATTTCTACTCTAAGTAATTACAACTTATGTGAGGTAGTTATGGTGGGACCCACTACATCCTAACTCCACTTGATAGGATATTAGTGAGGTGGGACCCACACGAGCCCCACCCCTTCAATTTCCCTAACTCCTCTTAACCTCCCCTCTTAAATTGTGTGACTCACCTACACATTAATGTAACCAACTTAGCACACCATTTATTTTTACAATTCAAAATTAATTAGGTGAATTCAACTTTTGAATTTTTTTAAATGTTGGCATAAGTAATTGAATAAGGAAAAAGCCTTATTTTGTTGGAGTGGTTTCATTTTGTGAAGATTTTGGGAGAGAAAACTCTAAGTCTTTGAATAACATCATCTTCCTCATTGAAGAATGCGAAGAATGCCAAAATGCCTTCCATCTTCCCTCCGCGTCAAAGAAAGGGAGACATCGCTGCTTCCACAGACGTTCTCCATAAACGTACATGGAGCCTCACCTGCGACGCTGTCTTCCGCGACGCAAGCTTCCGCGAAGTTCTTTGAGGTAGGGGTTGTTTCATCGTTCATGTTTTATTTACCGAACTATGTTGTTAAATAATTATCCACCTGTTATCAATATAACAGAAGGAGAACGGATCACACGAACACGACCGAACCTCCTCCCGTTTTCGTTGATGATTTCTCTTGTGGCTTGGAAGGGAGGCGGTGCTGTTGCACCGCGCAAGGTCGAGAGAACCGTGGCTGGAGTGGGCCACGGTGGAGGAGTGTGGTGCCATCGCGTCGTGCCGTTGAGGCCAAAAGAGGCCGCGGCCGGAGCCGGGCTGCAACGGAGGAGTGCGGCACCGTCACGCCGTGCTGGAGCACATGGAGTCTGCGGTCGGGGTGGGCCGCGATAGAGGGGAACGGCGCCGTCGCGTTGCGCCGGTCAGACAGTGGTCGTGGCCTAAGGCCGCAGCGGTGCTGAGGAGGGCGGACGGACTCTGCTGGCCACAGGTGCTCCAGGAGGCCGGACCTGCAGGTCCCACGGCGGCTCCTGCCCGCCCTTACGGCCGGCCGATTTTGGAAGTCCGAGAGTCGTAACCCCCGGCCAGCGCGCCTAGGGAAGACCCCACAGGGGTCCGTTTTTTCGGGAAAACAGGGGATAGCGCCCCCCCCCCCTTCCACGTCTGCTCAGCACGTGGGCACTCGCACAGGGCCGGACGGCCCGCACAGGGCCGGACCCCCCGCGTTGGGCCGGGCCGCCCACGCTGGGCCGTCCCCCCACACCGGGACGGGCCACGCCAACGGGGTTGGTCCGTGCCCAACCGGGACAGACCTGGACCCGAGTAGGGTCGACCCTGTTTGGGCCGACCCATGGGGTATCGGGCCGGGTCGGACCGGGCCCGAACCCCCTATTTCAGGACAGATCCGTTCAAACGCCCATAACATGGGATATGGACCTACGATCGACGCACCGTCTATTGCGTAGATATCCTTGGATCGAGACGGTTGTTTCAGTATATTACACTCAAGGTTTTCGAGAACTTTGGGTATGGCTGAGTTGGTCGAACACGAAACCAACCGGGCCCTCGCAGCGGAAACGCTTATAACTTGAGCTTCGGATTTCCGATTGACGTGCCGTCGAATTTGTTGGATTACTTTTAGTGATATGGTTCTTTTGGCTTACACCGCTTGAGGTTTGGATGCAGATGGAGTATGGTCGGGTTTGTTTTGGCTTAAAAACCAACCGGGACCCTTGGACGAAAAGGCCAATAACTCTCAGACTGGGCGTTTGATTGACGCGCCGTCTGTCGCGTCGAGTTCCTTTTGATGAGATGGAAATTTGTGATACATTAACTCTGGACTTCGTGACAGTTGCTCTATCAACCCCTTGGCTCATGTAGTGGACCCTCCTGAAATCGATCGTGCTGTGTGCGGGAACCCTAGAGCTGGCTGCGATTGCGACGACGATGACGACTGTACTGAGATCCTCCGTGGGTTCGACAATGACAACGACCATACTGGAATCCTCTGTGGGTTCGACAGTGATGACTACTATTATTGTATCCTATGTGGGTCTAGCAGTACATGACTACTTTACTTGTATCCTATGTGGGTCCGGCCGTATTTGACTCTATACTTGTATCCTATGTGGGTCTGGAAGAGTAGATGGTCTTGTATCCTTTGTGGGCCCGACAACCTAACTGGTCTTGTATCCTATGTGGGTCCTATAGCTTAGATGAATCAGTGGCTACATCTGATCATCTCTATCTCTTCACGAAGAGTATACCTGTGTGAGATGAGTCTTAACTTACAATCATTATCATCGATATGATTATTGTGATTTCCTGTGTGGATTGGGTTGTGAATTCTTATATAGAATGGTTTATGTTTTCCTATGTGGAATGGGTTGTACATGGGCTCGTGTGCCGGATCCGAGCAGGAATTGATGAATTAGGTATATGTATGGGCATATACCTAAGTAGAGTTGTTTGTTACTTCATGATTTTATCTTTCCTTTGTGGTTTATCCTTTGTGGATTCTGGGAGACCTTCGGGGGTCTTGGGGTCCCTACTGAGTAGTGTATACTCACCCCTGCACGGGCTATGCCCGTACTACATTGTGTTGGATGCAGACGACGGATAGCGCTGATCGAGGTGGGAGCTCATGGAGCTTGATGATACCTGGAGGTGGATCAATGGACGGGACGTTCAGGGAGTGGATAGCCAGAGCTGAGGAGCAGAGGAGACTATCTGTACCCACCCTTCAGGTGGGATTTCCAGAGGATAGCTTTGACTGACTGCTTTACTTTTTAGTTGTTGTACTTTCATTTTAGTTGTACTTTACTTTCAGTTGGGTTTCTATTATGGCCCATTTACTTTACAGTACTTACTTTTGTACTAAGTTTACATAGTGTTTACTCGGCTTGCGTACTCCATGGAGTTTGTTTACTTTATAATGGCAATGCCTTCCCTTTTTATCGAGATTTACGCCTTTGGTGCTAGTCGCCAACCCTTGGCCTATGGAATGTGGGCTTGGGGTAGTCACGGCACGAGCCCCGAGGATGAGTCAGGACAAATTGGTATCAGAGCAGTTCGGTTCTACTGCAGAACTCAGGACTCTGATATTTCTTCTATCTGAATAAATAGTGTTAAGGGTATTGCGTATGGTTATCAGTCCAGGGAGTCCAGTGTTGGTGCGGCGGCTGACGTATCCATACACCAGGACCTTGACTTCTGATTTTCGACTCAATACATGAAAAAATGATTTCATGTGTGTTTCAAAAGTTTTATATGTGATTACTTTCTGTCAGCTCACCAGATATACTGTATTTACCATGACGCTCCTGTTTCTTTTCAGGATGGCCCCACGACGGCAGCCATCTAGGGTTCCGAGCTTTGTGCGAGATGGCTGCCCATCGAGTGACGAGGCCTCGGTGCAGGGCCCCTTTACAGTGGAGGCACCGGCGGTACCACTTCCTGCTGATCCACCGATGCCACCAGCCCTAGGCACTGAGAGTGCACGTCGCCTTAGTGCACTGCACGAGTTTTAACATCAGAGACCGCCCAGGTTACGCGGGGAGATGGACCCTCAGGCATCCGAGGATTGGATGGAGGATGTTGTATGAGTTTTTAGGTTATTGGGGACACCAAATGACCTCATGGTGATCCTTGCGGTGAGTCTCATGCACGCAGAATCAGGTAGATGGTGGAGCCTGATGCTCTAGGTGCACGACGAGTCATCTCTTCTTTGGACGGACTTCGAGAGACTCTTACGCTCGGAGTTCATTCCAGCCACCCTCCGTGTGGTGCACATCTAGGATCTACTACAGCTGTGGCAGGGCATCATGACAGTAGCCCAGTACTCGGTGAGATTTACCGACCTCTCGTGCTACTCCACGGACATGTTACGGGACCCATTTTTCTGGGCCCGGACCTTCGAGAAGGGATTGTGGCATGAGATCAGGGCATCAATGATCTCCATCAGTATTTCGACACATGCAGGAGTACTGGGGCGAGCCCCTCTTGTAGAGAGCTTTCTTGCTGAGCCTACACCAGTAGCGAGACCTGCCGCAGGGCGGCACGTAGCAGAGTCTTCTACAGTTGGTAGTCGACGGATGTCACAATGGTCCAAGCGGACCAGACCATCAGGTGGACGACCTTAGGATACTGGCTCATAGGTGCGGGGAACACGGCATAGAGCCAGCCTTCTGAGGAGCAGACAGTGCTAAGCATGCGGAGGACAGGGCCACATGGCTCGTGACTTCCTGACTCGCCTTGTAGAGGATCAGCAGATGGTTGAGGGACCACCCAGGCAGAGGCATAGGTTCGACCGTGGCAGTCCGCATGGAGCAGGAAGATGACGTAGAGGAGCTGGCCAAGAAATGGGTGGTGGACAACATTTTGAGGCTCTACCACCACCACCACCAGGTGGTCCACCCCGACCACAGAGAGCTGGCAGATAGAGGCAGGCGCAACTTCAGGCAGTGGAGGCCTACGACCACAGCGCACCAAAGATGATTCTAGGTACTATCTCTATCTACTCCACCCTTTCTGCAGTTCTTATAGACACAGGAGCGAGTCATTATTTCATTTTCGTTGCCCTTGTTTAGAGATCGAAGATTCTGGTGGAGCCGTTGGCTCGATCCTTACGGCTAGATACTCCTACGGGAGTAGACTCAATGATTAAGCATTGGTGCCGGTAGTGTGTGCTTACTCTAGGAGGCGAGATCTTCAGTTGGGATCTTCTTGTAGCAGCATCGAGGCCTTACGACGTCATCTTGGGCATGGATTGGTTATCTATAGTTCATGCTCAGATTAACTGTATTAGGCGCAAGGTGTGGTGTGTCTGCACCGATGGGAGAAGGTTCACCTTCACCGGCGAAAAGGGAGCCTTTGCAGCGCAGGATGGACTCACGTTCCCAGACTACCTTCTTGCAGAGAGATAGACTTCTATATTGACTTGTACCCTGGGACAACCCCGATATCTACTCCAACATATCGGATGTCTCTCGCTGAGCTTCGAGGGGTACGAGTACAACTGGAGGACTTGTAGGGAAAGGGATTCATCCGAACTATTGTTTCACCCTGGGCTTCCCCGATTTTGTTCGCCAAGAAGGCAGATGGGAGCTTGCGACTGTGTGTCGATTACCGTCGCCTAAACCAGATGATCGTGAAGAACAAGTATTCGATTATGAGGATTGAAGATGTCTTCGATCAGCTCAAGGGAGCACGGTGGTTCTTGTAGATAGACCTCAAGTCATGCTATCATCATCTCAGAGTTCGAGACGAGGATGTGCAGAAAACGGATTTCAGGTGTTGGTATGGCCACTATGAGTTCTTGGTTATGCCTTTCGGAGTAACCAATGCTCCATCAGTGTTCATTAGTCTCATGATCAGGATCTTCTAGCCTTACCTTGGTTGATTTGTCATAGTCTTCATCGACGACATATTGATTTACTTGACCACTGAGGAGGATCATGCCTACCACTTGTGTGTTGTACTAGACACAATCCGAGAGCACCAGATTTATGGTAAGCTATTGAAGTGTCAGTTTTGGATACATGAGTTCCACTTCTTGGGGCACGTCATCTCTGAGGCGGGTGTTGCGGTGGATCCTACGAAGATCGAGTCATTGCTATCTTGGGAGCCACCCAGGAGCGTGATGGAGGTGCAGAGTTTCCTGGGTCTGGCAGGGTACTATCAAAGATTTATGCTAGATTTATTCAGAGTTGCAGCACCACTTTCAGCTTTGACGATGAATGGGAAACCCTTCGTGTGGTCAGATAGATGTCAGCAGAGCTTCCAGGAGCTGAGACAGAGATTGACCTGTGCACCCATCTTGAGGCTACTGGAGGAGGGAGCAGGGTATGCAGTCCACTACGATGCATCAGGGACCGGACTTAGGTGTGTCCTGATGTAGGATCTGGCAGTGATCGCCTATGGATCACGATAGTTGAGGCAGCATGAGCATAACTATGCTACCCATGACCTGGAGTTAGCAGCAGTGGTCTTCGCTCTGAAGATGTGGTGGAACTATCTGATGGGCGAGCGCTTTATAGTCTACTCTGACCGCCAGAGTCTCAGGTACATCTTCTCGCATAAGGACCTGAACCTGAGACAATGGTGATGGCTCAAGTTCCTCCAGAACTTTGACTTTGAGATAGTCTATACTCATGGTAAGGGGAACGTAGTAGCCGATGATCTCATCAGGAGGACGGGAATTCAGCTACTTGGAGAGGAAACAGAGAAGCTAGCCGATTTGAAGATATCCTTCATGGATTGAGATGGAGAAAACTTTATTTAGTCACTCATAGTCACTCTTCCACTTCTTCAGCGGGTCATAGAGGCACATCGTGGGGACGTTGACTATGAGACGCGGCGTGGACAGATTTCCTCAGGACATGCACCAAATGGATTCTCTATAGGAGGAGAGCACGTCGTCCTTTTCATAGGATGTACCATGGTAACATCTGCTTTACAGGAGGAGGTGCTGAGAGTGTTTCCCACTTCCCCATTAGCGGTACATCCAGGAGTAGCAAAGATATACAAGGATCTCAGACGATAGCACTGGTGGCCAGGTTTGAAGAAGTTTGTGGAAGAGTTCGTTTCTCGATGTCTCACCTTCCAGTAGGTGAAGGAAGAGCACTAGGTACCAGAAGGCTTGGTATAGTCCTTGGAGGTCCCGGAGTGGAAGTGGGATGGGATATCTATGGATTTCGTGACATGGCTTCCACGTTCCTCTAGAGGACACGACTCCATTTGGGTGATCGTCGACCGACTCACTACATCAGCCCACTTCTTACTCATCAAAGAGTAGGGCTCTGTGGAGATCATGGGACGCCTCTACATTTATGAGATCATACGGCTTCATGGTGTTCCATCATTTATCGTCTCTGATCAAGATGCTCACTTTACTTACCGGATTTGGAAGGGGTTGCAGGAGGCATTTGGGATGCAGCTACACCTGAGCACTGCTTTTCACCCTCAGACGGATGTTCAGACGGAGAGGACCATTCAAACTCTCGAGGACATGCTCCATGCATGTGTTCTCGACTTCGGTCACAGCTGGGAGGATCACTTACCTTTGGTGGAGTTTTCATAAAATAATAGCTACCACTCCACCATCAGGATGGCACCATACGAGGCATTATACGACCGACATTGCAGATCACCTCGGTACTGGACAGACCCTGGGGAGTCAGCACTTGTGAGACCATAGATGGTCCAGGCCACGACAGAGAAGGTACAAGTCATCCAGGAGCGGATGAGGACATCTCAGAGCCGACAGAAGTCTTATGTTGATAGGAGGTGGAGACAACTAGAGTTTGAGGATGGCGACCACGTTTTTTTTGGGTCTCACCTCGATGTGAATTACAGAGATTTGGCTAGGGCGGCAAGTTATCTCCACGCTTCATCGGACCATTCCAGGTTCTCAACAGGATATGCGAGGTGGCTTATCGCATTGCTCTACCACCTCAGTTGCACCAGGTGCACGACGTCTTCCACGTATCTCAGCTGAGGAGATACGTGCACGACCCGACACATATCATCTACCACGGGGAGCTGGACATCGATGACAGGGTGACTTTTGCGGAGGTCCAGGTGGAGATCGAGGATCGACAGGAGCAGGTCCAATGTGGGTGGTCGTTTCCTCTAGTGCGCATCAGGTGGCAGCACGGGAACCTCTAGGAGAGCACTTGGGAGCAGGAGGCTGAGATGCATGCTAAGTACCCTCATTTGTTTCCCTAGTTTGTGATGTATCTTTATGGGGACATAAAGCCCTAAGGTGAGAGTAATGTAAAGACCCATAAATTTAAAGGAAATTTTTTTTCTTAAATTTTTTGGGATTTTATGAGTAAGCAGTTTCTGACGACACCGGATTCTGAGGCCCGGTCTGCCCGGAATCAATTTATGAAGTTTAGCTGGGGTACGTTCAGTGAATGAATGAGCAGGTTTTTAAAACTTTTGAACTAGTGTTTGGAATCGAAATCCGAGGGCACCGATGAAACCACAACATCGGTAATTACTTAGGAAGACCTTTTCTGGAGTTGCGTTTTCTCGAGAGGTGTTGTTAAATAATTGGATTAATTGAAGAGTGAAATAAAATATGTGTTACAATTTTATTTCTACTCTATGTAATTACAACCTATGTGAGGAAGTTGGGGTGGGACCCACTAAATACTATCTCCACTTGATAGAATATTAGTGAGGTGGGACCCAAACGATCCCCACCCCTTCAATTTCCCTAACTCCTCTAAACCTCCCCTCTTAAATTGTGTGACTCACCCCCACATTAATGTTTCCAACTTAGCACACCATTAATTTTGACATCTCAAAATTAATTAGGTGAATTCAACTTTTGATTTTTTTTTAAAAGCTGGAATAAGTAATAATATAAGGAAAACGACTTATTTTATTGGAGTGGTTTCATTGTGTGGAGATTTTGGGAGGGAAAACTCTATGTCTTTGAAGAACTTCATCTTCCTCGTTGAAGAACATGAAGAACGTTGACATGCCTTCAATCTACCGTCCACGTTAAAGAAAGGGAGACACTGCTTCTTCCACAGATGTTCTCCGTCGACGTACACGGAGCCTCACCCGTGACGTCGTCTTCCACGATGCAAGCTTTTGCGATGTTCTTTGAGGTATGTGTTGTTTCATCGTTCAAGTTTTATTTAACAAACTATGTTGTTAAATAATTAGCCACCTGTTATCAATATAATGGGAGGAGAATAGACCGAACGAACATGACCAAACCTCCTCCCCTTTTGGTTGATGATTTTTCTTGTGGCTTGGAAAAGATGTGGTGTCGTTGCACCGTGCAAGGTCGAGAGAACCGCGGCCGAAGCGGGCCGCGGCGGAGGAGCGTGGTGCCGTCGCGCCGCGCCGGAGCACCCAGAGGCCGCGGCCGGGGCGGGCCGCGGTGGAGGGGCGTGGCACTGTCACGCCGAGCTAGTCAGACAGGGGCCGCAGTAGTGCAGAGGAGGGCGGCCGAACTCCGCCAGCCGCCGGTGCTCCAGGAGGCGGGACCTGCAGGTCGCGTGGTGGCTCCGACAGGCCATTACGGCCGACCGATTCGGGAAGCTCGGGGGTTGTAACCCCCGGCCAGCGCGCCTAGGGAAGACCCCATAGGGGTCTGCTATTTTGAGAAAATAGGGGGGCAGCGCCCCTGCCCCCCTTCTTTGTCCGCTCAGCGCGCGGTCGCCCGTACAGGGCTGGACCGCCCGCTTCGGGCCGGACCGCCGGCGCCGGGTCGGGGCGCCCATGCGGGGCCGGACCCCCGCGCTAGGCCGGACCCTCGCGTCAGGCCGGGCTAGGCCGCGCCAATTGGGCTCGGCCATGCCAAACCGGGCCAGACCCGATTCGGGCCGACACAGGGGGTATCAGCCTGGGTCGGACCGGGCCCGAACACCCTATTTCAGGACACATCCGTTCAAACGCCCATAACTTGAGCTACTGACCTCCGATTAATGCACCGTCAGTTGCATAGAAATACTTGGATCGAGACGGTTGTTTTGGTATATTACAATCAAGGTTTCTGAAAATATTTGGTACGTACGGGTTGGTTCGAACACGAAACCAACCGGGCCCTCGCAGCAGAAACACTTATAACTTGAGTTCAGGACGTCCGATTGACGTGCCGTAGACTTTGTTGGATTCCTCTTAGTGAGACGGTTCTTTTGGATTACTAAGATCAAGGTTTGTACATAGATGGAGTATGGTTGGGTTGGTTTTGGCTTAAAAACCAACCGGGCCCCTAGGACGAAAAGGCCAATAACTCTTAGACCGGTCGTCCGATTGACACGCCGTCTACCGCGTCGAGTTCCTTTTGATGAGACGGAATGTTGTGATACATAAAATCTGGACTTCATGACATTTGATGTATCGACCCCTTGGCTCGTGGAGCAGACCCTCCTGGAATCGAGTGTGCAGTGTGCGGGAACCCTAGAGCTGGCTGCGATTGCGACAACGATGATGACGGTACTAGGATCCTCCGTGGGTTCGGCAATGACGACGACCGTACTAGAATCCTCCGTGGGTTCGACGGAGATGAATACTGTTCTTGTATCCTATGTGGGTCCGACAGTACTTGACAACTGTAGTTGTATCCTATGTGGGTCCGGCAGTATTTGACTCTGTACTTGTATCCTATGTGGGTCCAGCAGAGTAGCTGGTCTTGTATCCTTTGTGGGTCCAACAGCTTAGCTTGTCTTGTATCATATGTGGGTCCGACAGCTTAGATGAATTAGTGGCTACATTTGATCATCTCTATCGCTTTACGAAGAGTATACCTGTGTGAGATGAGTCTTAACATTCAATCATTACCATCGATATGATTATTGTGCTTTCATGTGTGGATTGGGTTGTACTTTCCTGTGTGGATTGGGTTGTGAATTCTTATGTGGAATGGGTTAGGTTTTCTTGTGTGGACTGGGTTGTACTTGGGATCGTGTACTAGAGCCGAGCAGGAATTGGTGACTTAGGTATATTTATGGGCATATACCTAAGTAGAGTTGGTTGTTACTTCTTGATCGGGTCTTTCCTTTGTGGTTTATCCTTCAGGGATTCTGGGACACCTTCAGGGGTCTCGGGGTCCCTACTGAGTAGCGTATACTCACCCCTACATGGGCTATGCCTGCACTACGTTATGTTCGATGCAGACGATGGATATCGCTGATTGAGGTGGCAACTCGTGGAGCTGGACGGTACCTGGAGGTGGATCACTGGACGGGACGTACACGGAGCGGATATCCAGAGCCGAGGAGGAGAGGAGACTATCTATACCCACCCTTCAGGTGGGATTTTTAGAGGATGGCTTGGACTCACTGCTTTACTTTTTAGTTGTTGTACTTTCATTTCAGATATACTTTACTTTTAGTTGAGTTTGTATTCTGGCCCATTTACTTTACAGTACTTACTTTTGTACTCAGTTTACTTAGTGTTTACTCAGCTTGCGTACTCCGTGGTGTTTGTTTACTTTATAAAGGCAATGTATTCCCTTTTTATCGATATTTACGCCTTTGGTGCTAGTCGCCAGCCCCTGGCCTATGGAAGGCGGGCTTTGGGTAGTCACGGAATGAGACCCGAGGATGGGTCGTGACATAAATATACTATGATAGTAATATTAAATTAATTTACTATGGCCCAGGTACATCATAATTAAAGGACAGAAATTATGTGTGACTATCAGGTGTTGGGGGCTCGTAAGCATCTAGACGTCATCTCATGAACTCCTCCCTTGATGATCTCTAGTAGTTGATATTATGAGGATAGACCCGCCAATAGGAGCACCACATATTTTAGGTGTCATTGGTTGTTCCTATCAATGGACATGTGTATTGGTGTCTTGGCTTGAGATGAGTATCTATGTGTGCTATTTGATCACATACTTTGATGCAAGGCAAAACCCATGACAATGAAATTTTTGAAAGGTAGTTTTTGTTGGATGCATCATTGGTGGAATTACATTGGTTTAATGATCAATATAGGATTTGTTGCTTCTGAGTTGAGGATGATATATCTCATGCCTGGTTGATTAGGAAGGTAGTACCTTCATAAATCCATGGGCATGGATGTCAAAGGTAAATATGTACAAAGAGATAAAAAAATAGTAAAGCAAGAAAGGGTGATGACACAAGTGTGCATATTGGTTTATGAGATATCATATAACAGTGATATTATATTACACAAAATGTTTTCAAAGATTGGTTGTAGTTGTTATGACTTTTATTTATCTCTTTAGGGAAATTGATGGGTTGCTAAACTCCACTCATGGTGTATGAATATTATTTTCTACTATTTTGGCAAGGACTTAGATGGGAACACATAATAGAGCATTCAAGAATCTTTCCATTTTTTTGAATAATAATATATAACATTTTGGGCCCCACCCCGAGGTAAAGTTGACTACATTTTACCAATCACCATAAAATAAATAAAATAATAATTATTCGAGTAAAGGGTAATTGGATTGAATTTATTTATTACAAGTATTTACAAGTGATTATGTAAATATAATGATTAATATCATACAATCAAATTTTATCTAATATTATAGGATTGTTTATTACTATCTGGAGTTATGAGTTCATTTAATGGATCATGATTATAATGTAATATATTTAATATATATATTATAGTTATGTGATAAAAATATAATTAATATTATGGAAGAATTGCATCTTCATAATTAATTATTTATATCACTTATTTAGTGGGCATTCAGTAAATAGGGCATGGGAACCCTAACCAGGTATTATTAATATCCACTATATATGCATAGGGAAGCACACCCAACGTAAGTAATTTACTTCATAAGAATTGTGAGCCTCTCTATTCTCCAGATTCCAAGAGAGAGAATTCATCAATCCAAGTGTATGATCCAAGTTCATCTTCACATATCAAAGGGTGAGGATTATGGTGATCATCGAAGTGATCATCCAACATCCATACTAGAACTCAGAATCTGATGACGATGTATGTGAATATTCAATAAGCCTGTGTGGATGATATAGAGGGGTTTTACATCATATCCTTGAAGAAAAAATTACGATAAATTATGACGAATGGGAACACATCAAAACAGAATGAGGTAATAGTTGCTTTATTTATTGTTCATTCCTCCTCAGACATCCAATGAGTTTAGGCCACTTTGAGCCTTGGAAAACCCTCCTTCCCTACTTCTGGTCTATTAGGTTCTGCCGCCCATGCACCTCCCATTGTGCCGAAGGTGCTTGAGCTGGGGGGAGATATGAAAGGTAAGGGCATCACTATTGTGGTTTCCATTAGTTTTGTCCCTTCCTATGCCAATGTTTTTCATGGTGTGGTGGATGACCTTGATGGGATATGGTATGAATCATAGTGGGAGAATATATGAACCATCATTGAAAAGTATACCAAGGACCGATGGAGCCAAAGGGAGTGACAATGATTCTATTGGTGCGGATGGGGAACAAGTGGAACCCGTTACTATGACCCATCCAAAAAGAAATCATAAATTATGGGGGGAAAGAAAGAGATCCTTTCAATCTGGGTGTTTCCTCATAGGTCAATTTTAGGAAGGAGGTAGGTTGTCTTGATAGGATGCATACTCGCTCCATCATCCACCAATCTGGTCTCGCATATGAGGATTCGATTCTTTCTTCTGAGAGGGAACAAGATGTTTCCGATGGTATGTATGAAGATGATTTTTGGGTGTAACTTTCGGTTCATACTCGGACATAAAGTGATTTTAGGATTTTTTTCCCCTCATTTATACAATGGTGGATCCCCTTGGGCATGCTCTTGTTTGGTTCTCACTCAACAATAAAGTGATTTATTTGAAAAAAAAAATATTTTTGGAGTATTGTTCTTTGACTAAAACACGTGAGATCCTCAGACTATACCGGTGTTGGATCACTAGAGATGATGAAGGTTCATTACAGCAGTGATTGAAAAAATTTAAATTTCTATCGCATCAGCTACCACTGTGTTCCCCGATACCTTCACAAGTGATGTACCAAATTTTGATGATGTGTACTGATAACACTACCGATTAAGCAAGACTGACCTATACATAAGCATGGTCAATTGTTGAGGTGTGTTATCCTGGTATGGATGAAACATAGATCATGAGATCATGATTCGGGTTATATGATCTATTATTGTGTGAGTGTTCACCACATTGAATCTTGTTATCGAGGAAGCATGCAGTGGAGGGTATCGTGGCTATCAAGCCTTGGGGAAAAAAGTTTCCATGTGAAAGATGAGTGCAGATGAACTTGATGAGAAATTATAGGATTAGGTTCCTCAGGTTTAGATGGACAAAGTAAATTATCCCTGGTTGATAGGGTCACTACCAGTTTATATAAACTTTTTGTGACATGGTTGATCTAGAAGTCCAGTTCTTGTCACATGGTCATGGGACAACAATTATGGATTGGGATGAGTGGAAGACTTATAGAGAAAGGTGGAACCCTTTGGGGTAAGTGATTTAGGAGTAGTGTGAGAAAGGAAATATGGTAAGGAGTTTACTATATTCTAGGGAGGGTGTGACCCTCACTTTGAATGAGTTTTGGTGAGGATCGAGGATGGAAGTCCATGAGTTGAAAACTAATGATGTCAGTGTTTGGAGTGATGCTTGGGTGTGAATGAGTTGGGCCATGTCTGGCCATTTTGGTTAGTGAGGAACACCATCTAGTATATTAAGATCAGGGTCTTGTCCCTGTAGAATAATGATAGAAGAACTCCTATAGCAGGGAGTGTCATTTCACTCATAGGTTTGGGGCCTTAAGGTTGTAAAATGATATTGAAATATTGGACTGGTCTATATATGGATATCATGGAATCGAATTCCAGTGCACATGTTCTTTAAATGAAATCTGTATATCTTTGGTAATTATATAGGTTGTTCGCATGTAGATATGGTTGGAGTTTGAGAAGTCATATTGGGTCTCGAGATGACTCCATTTGATACAATATTGGTTGAATGTTGAAATAAATTGGATCTTGGGTACAAGCACTGTGGATACTATGGGTGATTGGTGTTTGACAATTTAATTCCATTGGAAGGGTTAGGGGGGAATTTTTTTTGTGCTTTGGAAGACTGTGGGTGACACTAGAGGTAAGGTTATCATGGTTAGGGGTCTTGATAGTGCATCGATAGAAGAAGACAAGATTTCTTATGAAGGGTTGGTTGAAGTAGGTATGACTACCTATTTTTTCATGGTATTTGATGCGGTGGATACAGAACCACATCATTATCATCCATGGAAATTCAATAGACCTTATTTTGGATTTTTTCATGGTTTCTTAAGGATGTTTTAGTGTGTTCAAGTTATTCTCTAATGGTAAAGGTGTGTCTATTTAGATTTAGAATATGGTGGTGAGAGTTAATAGTCGCATTGATCGATTCCCTCAGGTGTGTTGAGTTATAGTTTGTTAAGAACCACACAGATCAGGTAGATGTGCTATTGAGGATATGTTTCAGTAGGAATATTCCAACTGTAGGAGGAACCATGATTCATAATTGGCCTCATGAATCAAGTCCTATAATGGGGAGAACCTTTATCATGGGATTTCAATTGGATAATAACATATGGGTGTCTTTGGCTTAGAGAATGTCGTAGTGCAGAATCATGGTTTTTGGTGGTAATACAAGTATTCGATTGGGATTGAGTGACTTTGTAGTTGTGTTAGGAGTTATTTAATGGAAGTGCATTGGGTGTTCAGAGACGGAAGAAAGCATATATATTTTGAATACACTTGAAAACTTATGTATGTTAGGTAATGATATTGAATAGTCATTGAGACTTCATAGGTATGAGAAGTGTTATGGTGGGGAGTTTTTAAGATCTTATGTATAGATGAGCCTTGATGTTCATGAATGTTTTGAGTTTAGAGTTTGATGGATGATCTGTTTATTTAAACTGATCATCAAAATATAATTTTAATATTTGAAACATATTAAAGGAATTATATATGTTTAGTTTGAGACCTAATGGGTTACTTGGGGTCTTAGATAAGTCATTGGATCTCCGTAGGTTTGGAATTTCTATTTTTGGGGAAACAACCCAGGGTGCATGGTTAGCGCACTATTAGTGATAAACATGTACCCCAACCATGCATAATATTTTTTTTATGTAACATGGATTTTTAAATAGTTTAGTGGGTTCTAGGAGACTATTTTCCCTATGTAGAAAATTTCAGAGTCACGTGCGTGGTTTCTACATTGTTTTTCAAACAGTGTGTGAAAATGATGAAATGTGCCACATCCTGAATACTGAGGATCACATGTTTGGTTTAGGACAAGAAAAATTGTGTAGAAAATCCGCAATCTTTATTAAAAGTGGAAAATTTTAATTTTTCCCCTTCAACATCAAATGTTTTAAACCCATTTTCCTCTCATTTTTAAACAATATCAGCCCTAGATTAGCCCTCTCTCTCTTCTCCTATTCCATGGGATATCTCTTCCATCTGTCAAGCATTTCAACTTATATCACTTGTTCTTGTAATACATTATTAATTCTACAGGTCTTCAAACATCAGCATTAATTTTATTTTTCTTATAATTAGTTTTATGATAGATTAATATAATATTCCCTATTTCAAGGGTGTTTGTCTATTTTTCCATTTCCCTCCTTTTCATATTGAACTGGTGGCCGATACACATCATGTACTCTTAGAATAATAAGGTAAGAGGTCCCTAACGATAACCCATAGTATTACGTGTTTATCCAATTAGTGAATTTAGTGGGATTTTTGGATTCATTGAGCATTCAATTAATTTATATTAAATGCTTTAAATTATGTCATTTCATAGATAGATTCCCTAGTTTAAGTTATTGATTCCAAGTAAAAAAGGTATTTTCGAGTGGAATTATGTGGTTATAAAATTATCATGATTTGGCCTAATTAAATTTTGTTGCTTTCTTTGAATAAAATGACCATGTATGTTGAGTATATAGGTTTTAAATCAATGATTGTTTAATGGAATTTAAAAATCATTGATAATGATGAGGTGGATACTTAATGTTTGAAAAATTAAACAAATTAATTATGGGCTAGAGAATGAGTTTAGTAAATATATTTTACAATTGGGGATGTGTACCCTATATGTTTTAAATCCCAAATGAATTATGGTAAGAATAACTTTTTAATAAAAATAGCATAATACTGAAAAATGGTTAACTATGCTTTGAAATGTAAATGGGTTTTAAAATGTGATATGGTTGTTACAGACCATGATGGATGGTATAAGACTAAAATAATAAAACATTATTCTTGATTCAATGTGATACTTTATAAAAATAATTTATGGTTTAGATTAGAAAAATAGAATGAAAAACTGGAATTGTGATATCTAATGGTCAGGAATATCAGGTTGAGCTCCTAGATTCTAAATGATTGATGATAATTGGGAATGCTAGGATGAGAACCTAGATTACATGGGATATTTGATGAGTGTGAATTATAAAATTAGAAACTTGAAATCCATTTGGTACTAGATTATGATTTATAGGATGAGATCCATGGATTTCATATGGTACCTTAGGATTGGGACTAGTGAAATGTTACATGAACTCCAAGTGATACATGATATGTGGGGAATTTCGACATGGGAATTAGATTTCAATGGAATTTAAGAATGAGAATTGAGATTCATGTGGTACTTTCTAGTACTAGGTAATTCTTGGATGAGCATCTAGATTCTATGTGGTCACTTATGGGGGTGCGATCAATAAGACTTTCTTAGATTCACCACAAAACTAGTCATAGTAGGTAAGGTCAATCATGGTCCGGAACAAAAAGATAGACATGGTTTCACTGATATCAAGTATCATTGAGAACCTGAGGACTAAGGGATATTTATTTCATATATATAAAACATTTTATAAGTGTTAAATTATTTTCATTTAGAAATTACGAATGAAATTTTATATGAGAATTGTTATTTTAGGGAAATAGTGGTGGTGGACTAGTATGTTTTTATAACACCTTACTCAAGATTCCATGGGTTCCTTTGAAGATATCACTATTAGGATGAATGTGAAAGGTTTATGGAAAGGCATGTCATTAATGATTGTTGGCTTCACATGCTAGTATGTTTATGGGTGATGGGACTAGGTAGGACTTAGGAAAAATGAAGATAATCTCCAGTTGAGTTTCATTTTGTCATCAATTACCATTGTATATGATCTACCCACAAAGGATAATTAACTTGTATATCATTAGCATTATTACGAATTTTTTAGAGGAGTTATTTGGGAACTTTACTTGATTTATTTATGATTCCCATCTGTTTCTTTTTGTTAATGATTATTATTTCCTCTTCCATAGCTACTATTACATGAGGGAATAGTCTCCCTAGGGTAACCACACATTTACTCACTATTAGTAGGTATCCTATGGCATAAATGGAGGAGTTCCTAAGGCCTTGTGGAATACAATCCTAGGGAATCAGTTTAGTGACTTTGATGGTGGGGTGTCACATCCTAAAAAATGTTTGAGATTTCATAATGTTTTCATCTCGGACAACTAAGATCCTAGTAATATAGTAAATCATATTTACCTTTAACAATGATGGATCCCTCTTTTGTGTAATTGATAGAATCATTTTTGGCCCAATCCATTTGGGTCACCTAAATTTATTTTTCGTAACCAGAAACAAGACTATCATATGCCTAATATATATTTTTAATTATCCACTCTAGTCAAATCAATGTGTCAAGAGAATTAATGAGCATACATCCTTTTATAAGCCCAAAACACCTTCATATGACCCATATTTTATGTCAAAACTAAAAGTGATGCTCATGCATATGATGCAAAACTACAATTTCTATTCAAATTTAACCTATTATTATATTTCACATGACCTTATACTTCTAAGAAAAGGCCATGGTCATATGGTCATAAACTATAAAACTTGATGATTTAAGACATGTTGCGTTAAAAATCACAATATTTATTCTCAACATAATACTTAGAAATATGCTTTACCCTATATGTGCATGATCTAAAATTTAATTTCATCAATCATGGTTTCATAACCACAGTGACAAAAACGGTTCTTTTTTTTACATAAACTTAAATGGTATGACATTCATCATTAAATGGTACCAAATATATGGGTTTTATTTACCATTATTGGGATATGATGGTATCCCTTTTTATAGGTGCAATATCAAACATTTTATAAAAACTATCTCCCTATATGATTATTAATTTCCAAGTTCCCAAATTTAAGGATTTCAACTAGTGTATAACAAACGATTGACTGAAAATATGGAGAAACTCTATTAGATGTTGAGGGAAACCCTCTGATGCAAACTTCAGTTCATTCAAATGCTTGGTATTGATTGATCTCTTTCAGGGAAAATTTAATTGGTCTTATAATAAGGATGTAATTCATGAATATAACTTAACATATGATACAATCATGAACTATGAACTGACACCATTCGTTGGATGTGTTGAGCGCCCATCCTCTTAACCTCAACATACAATTCAAAGTATTGTTAGTTGATTCAATTAGACCGCAAAATTTTGAAGGTTGGCCTACAACCAAAACAATAATGGTCACTAATATGTATATGAGTGAAAATAGTGAAACTACTATAAATATATTTACCCATGAGGGAGATCAATTTATGATTCCCTATTACATATAATGTAGCAATAGAGAGTTTCTTATTTTTGGATTCTCCTCAACTCTCTTCAATCAAATCCAAATGGTGTTATTTCTCATCATATCATCACATATAAAATTACTAAGATTGGATAGAGGTAATGCAAGACAAAATTTTGTACCTTGAATCACCACAATATAACTTCCAATAAATATGCCTCAAATTCAATTATCATTGTAGCCTCTCATGCTCGATGAGATTTTTCTCCCAAATAGTGTCCTAATGTCAACTTGTGAATGTTTTTATTTAATAATACATATATAATGTGTCCATCCCATCCCTGGTAGTGTATTATAAACGTTTTAAAATGTTAAATTCATTAAAGATATCCTATATGATCAGTCAGTGGGAGACAGGTGGACCCTTTCACCAACTCAAACTACTTCATAAATATCCCCCATAAAAGAAAAATCACCTATCTCTTTTACATTAGGGAGGTGTAATAAGATTTTAACTACAAAATAATTACCTTATGGGAACATCCTAGGGATAGATCCCATCAATCTCAGCTATTGAGATTTCAAACCAACCTGAATTATTTAAGAGGTTGCAAATGAAAATTTCCACCACACTAGTATATAGTACCAAAGAGATAAGGAGGAGATCCCATTGAATATCATCTACTATATATGTAAATGAAAATTTTACTACTCTCGTGGAATCCGATTCCCTTAGTACTAATTGACATATGTGTATGGTAGCTTGAGGATGATTCTAAATAATTATGATCATGAATCCTCTTATCATGCTAATGTATTCACTAATACCCAGTTTATCACACCTATAACCAACGAGGGATGAAAAAACATTCTATATGGGGGATTCCCATATTTATATAACCAAAAAATTCACTATAGGTCCTCCACAGAGAACAAATCGTAAGGGTTCTCCCTATTAAAATTCATATTCTATACATGGAGGACCACCCTATGATGAAAATCAGCATGTTACTAATCCTCATAGGGGGCCTCCTTATGGCCAAACACAAACAGATAACTATAGAGTTCCTATATAGATTTCTAATTGTAAGGGTCCTCCCCAAGACCATATAAAGACTAAACATAGGGGACATTCCCATAGTGAAACTTTTGATTTCTCTTGTGGATGGTTTGGTTTTTTATCAATAAATGTTATTTTTGATTATTGATGAGTTGATATTAAAATGAATTAATTTAAAGTGATGATAGCAGTATGATAATTATCTATAACATTATTGAGAAGTCTCAAAGTGGTTGATAAGGATTAGAAGACAACCGAAAAAAGATTAATTTAAGTATCAGTAAAATATTTAATTTTAAAGATTCACATAAGAGATTCCCTTATATATAAAGATACCCATAATTGAATGTAGGTTGTTGGAAAATGATCCACATTTCCGATTTCTACTATATATAATAATTCCATCACTTTTACATGTTTTCCCCACACATTCAAATTCACATAGGAAATTGGGATGACATGAGAGAATGTTTCTATATAGGTGAACTTGAAGATTCTTGAATATGAATGTTTCTATGTATCCAAATTCCACACATATGATAATGGGGAGTCATGTAGCCTATTTTTGGTCTAGATGAATTTTATAGGAGCACCATATATCCAAATACTAATAGGTGAAGAGCCACATATGGGAATTCAGTAATGTATGTAAATGGAAATTGATATAAGGTAATTTTATTTGCATACTGGGTGAATTTATACTAGTTTCCAAATTTTGATATTTGAGGTGATAAAAAAAACTCAAACAAGTCATGTGTGATTTTGTTCATAGATCATGCATCATGATCAGACACATGATCATTACACATGATGCCATTGAATGGAATAAACTAGACAAAAGAGATGTTGGTAGTGCTATGATGAGATATCTGCACTATAGAAGATGGTTCCAAGTCACAACACATGTGATCATTCCAAAGGTGTGTTCCACACCCCAAAGTACAAGGTCTACATCATCATGATTATGAAAAATATCAAGAAAACATTAAGGAATGACTTTAAAAAGGGTAATAAACTCATTGTATTTGAATATTAGAAGAAGGAAAAATACAAGTCTTCTACTATACATTAGTAATTGTTCTTAATGATACTTTGACATATGTTTTATAATATCTTAATGAGTAATCTATTATGAAAAGATTCATGGTGTTTTCCATAACAATTATGGAAATAATATTCATTAAATATTTAGAGAATATAAATAAAATGTTATATTAAGAGACTTTTTTTTGAATTATGGGAACATGAACTAATATAATGAGATATTGAAGAAGAATATATACGAACGATAAGAGGAAATTGTTATGTAAGTAAAATAAAAGAGATCTTCATATAGAGTCTGGTTGGGGGCCCATATAACTCACAATCAGTTATTGATAAGATGAATTATTTGAATGAGATATTTAACTAGTTGGTGTCAGTAGTTATACTTGTTCAAGGCAATACCATTACTCGAGTTCCTTTTGAGAATATGTATCATATTGTGTGCTTTAGATAATAACCATGACACAACTTTCATGTATTCATATCTAATGAGGAGAACCATGTTAAAAAATTTATTTTTTCTTTCTTTGACAATTCTGTTAAAATCTAGAGAGTGTGTTTCTGAAGAATCATGAGCGCTGAAGGTATTTGATTTTTTTATACACACCGACCCCCACCCCTCAGTGTGAATCACCCTTATTGTAATCTAAAAATTTCTATAAGAGCGAGTTGGAATATCTTTATCACACATTCCTAATATATATAAACACCATTTTTATAAATAAAATGGAATCCCAAAATTTGATGGAAAAGGGTTTCATTTATGGAAAGAGTGACTAAAAATCTATATTCAATTACTATGGATTCATGTTCTTGACTCTATTCAATATGGCTTCACATTTCTAGATAGAAACTCAAGGTAGTCTCCAATGGATAAAATAAATATCGAAAATGATGGGAATTCTATGAATACTTTTTTATCATCTCTATCAACCATTTATTTCAAAATGGTACTGGATGTAGAATAATTAATTATATTTTCATGAAACTTCATATTATCTATTAAGGAAATAAAAAAGTGAAATAAGGGAAGAATCAAATCATCCAACAACACTTTCAAGATGTTATAATTCATAAGTATGAAAGTTGAAGATGAATTATTTTTTAAGGTAAATTTGATTGTAAGAACTATTATAGGTTTTGGAGAGCTATTTATGATTCTAAATTTCTAAAAAAATAAATAATTAACTTTCCATATAAATTTTATGTCATTAAGTCAAATATTAATGATATGTATCTTGATAAATTTACTATTGATGAATATCATAACACCCTCATTAATTATGAAATTAGAGGTGAAATTGATCTTATGAGATAAGGTAAGTAGGAAAAGTAAATTTAATTGAAATTTATTAAAGGTGTGAAGATTGAAGATGTGTGGTATATTTTAAATGAATTATAAAAAAAGGAATATTATTCTAAAACTCTTTCTATTATGTTATGATTTTTTATAAGAGAATGAAGAGGTAATTGTAGGTGTGAACTTATATTTTAATATTTTAATAGTGGAATGTTTGGTCATTTCTATGCTAATTATCCTATGTAATTTGAATGTAAACATGAAAGTGAGGAATATTCTTGGAAAACCATTAATTGAGATTTCTCAATTGCTCAGTCAAAAGTAAATAATAAGTTCACAATTAATACATCTGGATGGAAATATCTATCAATTGAATAAGGTTTGTATAATAGTTGATAAAGTGATGATGATGAAGCTCTGAGATATTTCTGTCAAATATTTATCATATAATGAAAAGAATAAGTGATTAACCCATTCAAAGATTAATCAAAATAACAAAGTGAGTATACCATAGAGGAAGGATAGAGTGTCAAAGAATGTACCATTATAATGGAAACCATGATGTGTCTAAAATAAATTGAAATGATGAAAGATGAAAATAGTCACCTTAAGAAGGTTTTAGGAAATAAAAGGTACCTTCTAGAATAGAAATAGAATCTTGTAAAATAAATAGAGATTTTGAAGTGTGATAGGGAAGAGGCAACCAAAATTATTGAAGATACGACTTCCACCATTATCATAGAAGATATTCAAATTGATAAACTTAGAAGAATGGATGAATAAATTAAGAAGTTGCATAATATAATTATAAAATAGGAAAAAAATTCTATTCAAGAGAAATGAGAATTATTAGAGAAACATATAATAGGTAACCACTCATTGTAAGATACTAGATGTGAAAATGGAAAGTCTATAAAATCTTTGAGGCGATGGGAGACTATTTCTACTAAAAATTTGATAAAATATTTAAATATGTAATAGATGAATTCTTAGAAGAAATAATTAAGTATACCTAGATATATAAATAAAAAATCTAGAAAATGGGGCCTTAATTTATCATAAATATTCAATAATGAACTCCATAAAAGATCATTGAGATATCTTCTTATTCATGGGATGAAAATGGTGCACAACAATTCACTTATCCGTAATATAATTTTTTTTATAATAAAATGTTTCTAGGATACTATTTTTGTTATCGTGTGTTTGGTTATATGGATTATAAAATTTGTTATAATAAGTTATTACCTCGATATTGAACATAGAATGATTCATGATGGGGAAAGAAGCATTTGTGGGAGCTCAGAGAAGGAATCCATAGTTTGAGTAAAACTTTATAGTTAAAATTAAATTGATGAACTTCAAGAATTATAGATAAGATGTGATCATTAATGGATTACCTTATATGTATTTATTTTTCTAATACCAACTCTATTTAAGATATTTACATAGTTTAAAAATAATCAGAATCAAATTCATATTAGGAAACATGATAACAATGTTTATATTTCATTTAATTCAATAAAATATGAAAAATAGTAGATCATGGAGAGTGGGTGTTTATTCCATATAACATATTATTTAAAAAGTAAATAAAAAATGATGAGAAATATGAGTGTGGAGTTTTTTTCATCTGGAAATGATAGTTATATTAAGTTCAACGGTATTAGAATAATGTATATTTTTAAAGTTAAATTGGTCTAGATAGTTTCCAATTTTTTAATTGATTAAATCATGAATTGTTTAGGGTATAACAAACATGTGATACAAGAAATGAGTTTTTATTCGTAAAAAATGAAATCATAGTCAATATAATGAAATACATAGCTGGATTAATAATTTGTTTGATAACCCTTGTAATTTTTTTCAAATTAGTTAATAAAAAATTAGTTTGGCTTATGAAAAAAATAAAAAAATAAATTATGTCATATAATATTGGGTCACCATTGATAGAATAATATGAAATTAAATATTAAATAATCCGGTGTGATAAATTTATACTTATTGAAAGAAAAAACTAATACTATTTTTAAAAAAAGAAAAAATTGATAATGGTGTAAAAATTATAAAGGAGTTGAAATCCAAACCTCAAAGCCACATAAAATGATTTATTTCCATGTTAGTTGACCCATGAAAAATAATTTAGAAAGTGTAGAATGTTATTTTATAATATTCATTGATGAAACAACAAGGATGACCTATATTATATTCATGTCACATAAATCATAGTCCTTGGATGGATTCAAGATCTTCAGATGAATTGAATCATAGACAACACGTGTGTACAAAAAGTTACTATATCAGATTATAGAGTTGAATGTTCCTCCAAATAGTTTACTAAATGTCTTAATAATAATTACATAAAAATGTAATTCATTTTATAAAATTATCCTCCTTAAAATATACCGAGTGAAATGAATAATAAGATTTTATTTGAATTTTTTATGAAAACACTTGAAAGGTAACACATCATAAGTTGGTACTTATTTCAAGACAATATAATAGCAGGAATAATTATCAATATGTGTCTAATAAATCCAATTTCATACAAGACTCCTTATTTTATAGGGCTTAAAAGTAATCAAAATATTAAACATTTTATGATTTAGAAGTACATGTTTGATAAAGATAAAAGTGAAAAGATTTTTATTGTTTGCTAAAAAGGCTGAATATGGAATGCTTCTTGGGTACACATCAAATGGAGAATTCATTAAGTGTTAAACAATAAATATAAAGGAATAATTGGTAGTTATTCTGGGAAAGTTATTGAAACTAATGATGGGAGTGAACATAATAATTTTTCAGTTGATTAGGATGATTTTTTTTAATTTCATATCCTATTGAATAAAATATATAAAAAACACATACTCAAACTGAAGATGTTGATTATGTATCTTATAGAGAGGAAGATGGAAAATATAATCTAAATGATGGAAATTATAAACTATTAAAAAACTTTGACATTGATAAAGATATTGTATATCAAAATCATGGTGTGAAAACAAGTTAGATGACCATGGAAACCAGACATATCAGAATTTTATCAATGTTTTAATCTCATAAAATTGAGGAATACTTTGGACATAACTAGCAGGTTCATACCATGACTGAAGTACTATATTATATAAAAAACAATGAAGCATGGGAATTTTTTTTCATATCTATAGAAAAACCTAAACTAGATAAGAATTGGTATACATAAATAATATTTATTTGAATTGTGATGTTGATATAAAAAAGGTAGGATTATGTGAAAAGGATACTCAAAAATTTAATTGGTGGACATTCATGAAGCCTTTTCTCAAGTGTTCAGACAGAAATCCATCAGAATTTTTCTTTCTGTTATATCTCAGAGAAACTTCATGATATTTTTGATGTATTTTAAATCATCTTTTAAGAATTATGAGATTTATAGGGAGATATAAATGGAACACCATGGATTATTTAAGAATTTTTCATATGAAAGAAAGGTATATAAGTTGAATAAAGATCTCTATAGTTATAAGAAGGATCTGTGACCATGGTATTCTACAATTCACGATTCTCTAAAAGGCACAAAAGTTCAGAAAGGGTAGTTGGATAATAATATATATGTTAAAAAGACCAACAACACATCAATTTTTGGGATTTTTTTGTTGATAATATAATATTTTTTTAGTAATAATGAAATATTATGTATGTAATTCTCAAGTCACAATAACTAAATGTTTGAAATTTTAATTCAATCATATATTAGGTTTTTTAAGGGGCTGTAAATTTTAAAAAAATAGGTTATATTTATATCTCATAATAAAAAATTTCAAGATATATTTTGAAGAATATTGACATGTGATAGGCTTGAGGAGTTTGTACAAAAATTTAGTTGGACCCAAATCTATTAAAGGATGAGAAGAATGGTTGGAACTCTTGTGTACATGACATATTTGAGACTTCTCATTATAAATTTCATCACCCATTGTTCCTCATATTAATCAAATTCAAAGAAAAAAATATTTCATCATAACATATTATATTCAGTTACATATCAAACACTATAAAATATTGGCTGATGTTTAAGAAGATAGGTGAGTTAGAATTAAAGGTTTTTAAAATTATAGACTAGATATAAGTAGTTGATGACTAGAAATAATCATTTGATTATGTATTTTTCATTATATAGAGTTATCTTTATTGAAATTCATAGTGGAAAACATCTGTGAGACTAATCTCTACCAAGTCTGATTATATGGTCGCATCACAAGAAGCTACATAAATTATATTGTTGAAGATAAATTTAAATGAGTTGAATATTGAAGTAATTTATATTTTGATAATGGGATGTGAATATTAGATATTTATGAAATGATCTAAAAATTTATTGTAGAACTCTAAGACAAATCAAATAGTAAAAAATTATCATTTCTTAAAGTATAAAGTTTAATAGATAATTCTATGAATCAAATTTGTACACATAAAAGATAAAATTATTGATATCATCATCAAATATATTTCAATATAATAGTTCAAGAAGCTAAGGATATAAATAGTAGTGCAACCCATCCATTCATACAGAGTTATGTTATTTATTTTAGTTTTCTCCCATATCAATTCCTATTAAAAATCATAAAAAGATGATATTTGAAGGGGAAGAAAGTTATTTTCCATAGAATAAAAATTATTTTCATGTGTGTTCTTAGTGGTTTGAGAAATACTCTAGAAAATCTTTTAATTATTGTTTTTGTGGAGTTTACATGATGATTTTATGGGGAGGATCTCTGTTATGTTATGGAAAAAATTGCTGACTAATCTGGTCATTCATGTTTTTAAAAAAGATATTATTCACATAGAGTTAGATATTATTGATTCATGATTCTTTTGTTTTGATGAGCCTGAATGAATCCATTAACTAATACTCCCTTTGTATTTACTATAAATAAGTGGGAGATAATTTTTGAGGTATTCACAACAAATCCCATGTCAAATGTTCTTGATCCCTCTTGAGGATGGTGTTTTATTTTTTGTAAATACATGTTATTTGTGACGATCGATATGTTAATCTTCAAAGGAATCAAAGGATAGTGTTGATGGATGTATGAATATTGTCTACATCATTATTGAGAAATCGTGAAGTGACTTAGAAATCATAGAAGTTGGGTGATGTGGAGGTGAGGTTGTTTGAGATAAATTAGGTATTTTATAGATTCACATAAATGATTCATCAATATAAGAAAACCCATAAAATTGAATAAATGAAATAGATGAATGATCCATATATATGATTTTTTATACATGTGGGAAATCCAACCAACATATATTTTTTCCCATGGATCTAAATTCCTATTGGAATTTGGGTTGATGTAAGAGAATATTGTTTCAAAAGAAAACATAAAGAATAGATTAATTGTATTTTTTTATGTAAACATATTTCACATGTATTTGAAAGTAGAATAATGTTTCTAATTTTCTACATGGTTTAATTTGACAGGATAACTAGATATCCAGATTATAATATGTGAATACCCATGAAAGGGAATTTTGTAATGTATCCAAATGAATTGTCACATAATGGAATTTCAAATACGTACTTGGTGAACTTCTTTATGTTTTAGATTTTCAAAATCTAAAGAGATAGATGAATTTTTGATGATATAAGTGTAATGTTATTCATAGTTCACATATATTTATCAATCACATGATCAAGAATGAAGCTAATAATAATGGAATTATCCATCCAAGGGAGAATATGGTACAATTAAGATGAGACCATCACACTACTGAAGATATCACCACATCAAAACATGTGTAACCACAAAGAAGAGTTCCATGTCACATGTTACAGGATCTATATCATCATGATTATGTGAAAATATCAAGTGAAAAATTGGTTTTTATTTAAAAAGGGTATATAAAATGATATTTGAATATATAAAGATGGAAACACATCGAGTCATCATCTTGAAATTATGTATGATTTTAAATGATACATTGACTCTTGGTTTATGGGATTTGAATGAGATATTACATGTAACCAAGATTCATGGAGTTTTTCATGACAATTATAGAAATGATATTCATGAAATAATAAATTAATATACATAAATATTTATATGATTGATAGAAGATAATGATTATTCTGAGAAGAAGAGATTATACTCGATAGTATAAAAGAAGCATAACTGAGAGTTACTAGAGGAAATTTCTTTACAAGGAAGTGAAAGGAGATCATCATCTAGATTTTTTGTGAAGGATTATATAACTGGGGATCAATAGTTGAGGAGTTTCATTATATTTATTCAAGATTGTAACTAGTTGGAATTATTACTTATATGAGTTTAAGGTCATACCCTTGCATGAGATCCTTTTGATAATAAAAAGGGGACTATGTGCATGGGATAATTAACAAGTCCCACTGTGTCTTCCATGTATTTATTTACTACATAAATGAGAATTTTGTGATAGAGGTTTTCAATAAGTACAATAGTTGAAGGTATTAGAAATTTTTATACACACGGATACACCCCCTCTTAGTGTATGTCACCCTTTGTATTGTCCAACAGTAACATCATCCAATAATAATGGATGTGATCCACTAGATTCCTATTATAGTGGTCTTCCATGTAGTGCAATTATCAAAAAGAAAGGTTAAACTCCCCTTATCAATCAAGAAGCAGAAAATAACTATTGAGATCCTACCCATTGATTTTTAGAAGAAAAAACCAAGATAGAGGACATACCTCTGTCGATAATAAATACATCAGTAATGATAGAGGTCCCCCTATGTTGACCCGAACAATAAATATGGAAGTCCATTCTATATAAATTTTCATAGATATTCTCCATGTAAAAATATATATAACACAAGAGTAGGTCATTAACATGCTGGAAAAATAGAAATATACAACATTAAAAATCCCTATCGTAGAAATAAAATAAATTTCAACTTCCTAACTCCCACCTATGATGATAAATATGAAATAAATAAACAATGAGATCCTCCTCAGGGAACTAATTTCAAAGTCCCTATTTATAATATCTAATTTAATTACAATTAATTTCATGCATGTGTCTGCATGATTTCAATGCATACCTTATATCAATAGGTATTATAATAGCCAAAATAACTTGCACCGAGTACCACACCATTAACTAGTTTCATTCTATTATAATTAATTGCAAAACAATGGAAACGATCATCAAAAATTCCTACAACTAGGAATATTTGGGAAGTGACTGAGGATTTTAAAATTTTATTCAACTGTTCTAGTTGAAATGGTGAGAAAAAAATATTTCTGCTTAGATTTGGTTGAGGAACCACTCAATGAATATGAGTAAAATGCCGACATCATGTGAAAGGAAATTTGAGAAGATAATATAGTAATAATTTTATTTCCCATTTTAGCATATATATATATAATGTTTTTGAGACCCTAAGAAAATTTATGGATCATGTACATTAAAACCTATATGAGACTCTTTTTCAACACAAATCTAAGAACCTAAAATACGAGGGATGTGTTGATCATCTCAAAGTGTTGGATGGGAAGTTCTTGAAAAATGAAATAGATTCCTCTCTAGTGTCTTAGATTCCTCAATCAAGAAAATAGATTTAATTCCTCAAAAAATCCTTCCTAAATGGTTTGTAAAAACCATTATAGATGATTGGTGATATTATATCTAACGTACATATCATATTGTCTAGTGATTATAGATTAATATACTTTACTCCACTTATGGGTCTTCAAATTAACATGACTAAGGAATCTTGAAATGTAATCACATTGAACTAATTCATATAGCCTAGGTCTATATATTATAATTGGTAAAATGAAGGACATATTTCCACCTATAATATTGAAAAAATTAAATATCAATGGGAATTAGTTATTGGCATGCTCTTTCATCATGATACTAAAAGGTGAAGGAGGTGACCAATTTGTGAAAATAAATGACAATAAATGATTATCAAATTTCAATGGTTGATACCTCTCATAATGAGTTTTCATAATAAACGTTACACTCATATCATCATATGGTATAAGGTTTTTATCCCAGTAATGTTAAATACCATAATAGGGGGGGTTAGGGTATGATAGATAAAAACTTCTACCCCTTCAGATCTTGATTCGTCATTAGAAAACACCTATATCTATCGTTATCATAGAAATGTATAAACAAAATTGAAATACTGCATGAGACATAAAAATTTTACTTGGTTCATCCTCACTGGGCTAAATCTAAAAAGAATACAAAAATAATGTTCCAATTATACCAAATATACTAAGGTTTACTTCCACAAATGGTGGTTTGGGCTAGATCTCTTCTACACCTAGGCTCACTGCCTTTACAAGGTTTAGGGTCAACTCACTGCATTCCCTATAGTCACTCCCTATGAATCTTTCTCTAGATCATTACATGTGGAAAGGATCAACGTCTTCATCTTCCTTTTCTCACTACTCCTGGAAGGGATTCACCCATTTTTTATAGACAATTAGGTCACTTAATTATCACCAATGAATACATTCTCAGTTATAGAAAGATTCTATGTTGATTCCCAACTTTCATACTCTAATTAATACCACTTTACCATATATTTAATAAGAAATTACATCAGAGAAAATTTCACTATGCTCATTGACTTCATGAAGTTCCTCTTTCACAAATATCAAATACCCTTCATGAAGTTCCTATCATTGTGAAGCTCACATATCCTTCATGAAGCATATCTCTTTCTTGAAGCTAAACTATCCTCCATGAAGCTCCTTTCTTTCACAAAGATTACTTAGAATTTGATAATTCCATTCCTTTAATGATTCTCAGAACATTTCATTAGATTTTTAATCCTTCACAAACTTCTTCGCATGAATTACCTTTATAAAACACCTTCACGATTCCAGATCCTTATGATTTTTTAAGTCTCATTTCTTTTTTGAAGGAGATAAAGACCTATTTATAAGTGTTTCCACTGATTCAAACACCTTCCAAAAACTTCATCATCATTTTTGGATGCTCCCTATTTTCCTTCGCGATGCTCCGTATTTCACGATGCTTCAAGAATATTCACCATTCACATTGCTCATTTTAATCATATATATCCCCATCAAATTCAGCACACCTCTTTGATGATCCACTCTTGAAGCTCCTCACTTTTTTCATTCACGATGCTCGTCGTTTTCACATAGATCATCATCAATCTCTATTCAGTTTCACAACATACCTTAGAAACCCAATTTTTTCAACAAATAAAATCAACATAAAAATTTTGTAATGTTACCTTAAGGGATTTTTTCTCAAAAAATACTATATAGTGATGAAATAAATAATGAGGCCTCTAGTGGGAACACAAGGGAAACCCCATCCCACTTGTCTGGGGGAATTATTATATCAACCACCACCCTTAAAACCATTAAAAATATTATGTTGTGTAGTAAAAACCATAGGTAAACAATAATGACAATAGATAATAATGATGGGGTAATTTTTTTACTTCACATAATATAAAAAAATCATTTTAGAGTCATTGTGAAACTCTAGTAGAAATTTCATGGCATTTCTCTACACAAGATTTTTAGGATTCATCCCATACACAAAGATCATGTTTAGTGAAAATTATAGGAGACTCTTTTGATCACCATTAAAGAATTATTAGCTTCTTAACATAAGCATGATCATCGAAAGGGTGAATAAAATCCTGAAAGAGGTCATAATCATAAAAACTCTTCCTTTAGGGAATTATTGATGGAAAATTATTACCTATTTATTAAAGGATACTCATATACTTATCTATATCCTTAATATTCTGATACAAAATAGGATTTGATTCCAACTACATGATTCAAATCAGTGAATGATATGAATTTAAACTTGTAAATGAAGTAGAGCATGATATTTTAATGGATAATATGATAAAGAGTCATTTCCTCGGAATATTGTATTTATTAACGTGTTAATTGTGGGTTTACTAATATAAAATAAAATAAAGAATCATGATTTTGGAGCATCAACAAACATCACGAATCCATCTGATCAATGTAATACTGTCATTGATAAATAAAATGGTGTATTTATTCCCATATCCCACCCAAAAAATAAATAAGTTGAGCCTATTTAGGATGAGGAAGTGATTTATCAGCAAAAAATTTAACTAAATATGATCTAGTGAATCAATGAAAAATTACTCAGTGTAAATATACTCACTAACTGAAATGATTAGGAAGAATCCAACATGGATTCCTTAGTTCACTCTCTTCAAAAAGAGGAACTATGTTGACCATCATGGAAAGATTTGAACCATCCAATCAACCTAGGGTCAAAAAAGTCAATATATATTACAACCAAATAATTTAAAATATTTTAATTTTAGAATAAAAATTAATGTTGTTACTAGATATCCTTATATGAAACACCATGTTAATATTATGCTACCCACAACACTAATATACCTTGCATTACAAGCAATATTGAGTTTTACCAAAGTTTAGTGGCACACATATTTTAAAAAATATTTACAGTTTTATAAATTATAATTTTGAATATAAACTACATTTTTGAATTCGGAATTTCAAAATTATATTAGGATGATTTTCGGGGTTTTTATGAAATGTTTCATTTTTTTGATTAATAGTGAAAAATATTGCATTTTAGTTAAAAAATTTCATTTTCATTTAAATAATTATGAATGATAAATTAGCTTAGTTTTTTTAAATTAAAATTATATGAAATATATATCTATTAATCCAATGTAGTTATTTAGAGTCATTTTTATAGTTAATTCAGATATAAAGACTTAATGATCTTTTGAACATTTACACTTTTAAGAACACGCTTTCTCACCATGTCTATAGGATAAGATTTATACTTAACTTTTCCACTTATGTGAATTGGATTTGGTAAAATTTAAAAATGGTTGTAATAAGTATATTATTTATAGTATAATACAATCAAATTAGTTTTTGACCAAAAATATTAGTGAAGGAAATTAAAATTAATTATATCCATTAAGGTAAAACTATGCTTAACATGGGAATTAACCCTAAATTTAATGCCCAAAATGACCAAGAAACACATCCAATATCCGTTAGAGGCCCATATTAATACAATATACCATATTTTTACTAATTTTATGAGTTATTTTAACACATTTAAATGACTTTTACCCACATAATAATCAAGTAAGGAAAATGAAAAAAATAACCTTCATTACCTTTAATATTTAAAAAGCATTAAACTATGGAAGATGATACATAATTATTGTTATAAACATTATTTTGAAAGGTAAATTATTTTTTTATCTTATTAATTTAACTATAATATCTATATAAAACATCATTACATTAAATGATTAATAAACATTAATGCATGGATTATTTAGTTAATAATTAAATAAGATAAATGAGGGTAAAACCCTTAAAACTGAAGGAATCTTAATGAATTATTATGTTCAATTATTTTTTAGATGAATATATCATGATATATAGATATTAAATTAATATATTAAAGTTAAAAAAATTCTTTTATATTTATTAAATTAAAATTAAATAAATAATGTCAAAATTGTCATTAATTTTTTTTATAATAAATTATATTTTATTAAGTGATTTAAAATTAATAAAGACAATATATTCTTCAAAGAGGATTTTAAGTTTTAAAAAATATAAAATACGGTCCATTAATGGACCAATTTATCTTTTATAGTTAACATATTTATCCATATATAGTAAAAACATTATTAGCATGACGTGGATTAAAGTCGTGTTTTTACACGTTACATGCACTTGTTTTAAAATTAATTTTCAAAAAACATGAGATTTATATTTTGAAATTTCGATATAATATTAATAATTAAGTGGTTCAATATTTTATAATAAATGTAACTTTAATTTAGTCCTAATGGTTAAATTACTTAGGATAGAAAACTAGTTAATTTAACAAAAACCAAAATAGTTAAAGTTGGGAAACATAAAAGTTAAGAAACACAATTCTAAAAATGCATTTATTTTTGTGTTTTTGAGGTTTTAAAGAAGATACTTTCATTTTAATCCATTATTTTTTCAATTTTTTGGAACATGAGGCTAGAGAGACCTCCCAAGAGTTTATACCATTTTGTATTTACAAGAATACACCCCCCTCTCTATTAAAAAAAGGGATTCACTCTTTCCCTTCCTAACACATCTCTAGATAATTTAAATCATCCAAAATCTACCCAAATAGTCTACCAAAAATACCTCCCATAAGCATAAAATCCTCACTTTTGGAATAAATTCATCCAATGAATCCCTTTGGTGAAAACCCAAAGGAGTTACTTGAGAAGACGTAACATTCTTCAAACGTATATTTCTGATTCATTTTTTTCTACATCAATTAAATTATTCCAATTCAATTTTTGTATAATATAATTTTTATAATAAATTTACTTAGATATTGTTATTTTATGGTTTATACCTAAACATACAAAAATCATCCATCAAATGGGTAACAAAATTATCGTTTGTGTTTGACGAACTACTGCCTCACCAAACGATGCCATTCGTTTTTTTCCTTTACCACCTGTCATGGTTGGGAATTATGGTGGATAAATTATTTATAAATGATATATATGATATATATGATATTTTTTATATTTTTTATTTCTTTATTATTTTCATAATTTTAATATAACATATATTTTTATGTGTTCCATTTGGTGTAAATATGATAACAATGTTTGGGGACATGTGGACTACCGCCTCCTCAAAGTGGCATGATACGTTCACACATTACATGGAATGCGTTATGGATAGATTTATATAAAAACACATGAAATAAATGAAATATATATGATATTAATGAAATAATTTACTTTCTATTAATATAATATACCATTTTATTTATCACCCTTTACACACACTAAAAAAGTTATAATGTCGTTCATAGACGTGTGGACTACCGCCTCCTCGACGTGATGTGATTACTTTTACCTCAAAATAATTATATATTTTAGTGTTTACGATTAAATAATATGGTATTTATGATATAATGATCATTCTGGAAAGTTAAAATTTACTAAACTTCTTTCCATAATGATCATTGAAAAATGGGAACGTTACTCATGAGTACGTACGACCTACTGTCTCTATGATTGTAATGTTGGTTCATATTTAATAACCTTATTTAATGAGTTGTTTAAGAAGTATAATATATGTATAAATATGATAATTATTTCATTATTAATATTCTATATATGTTTATATAATGACCCATTTGACCATAGTTGACATATGAAAGTAGTTTTTAAAACATGAACCGAATTCAGTCAAAACACCTAATGTAATCTTTTCTTAAGTAGTGGTATATAACATTGTAATAGGTAATGTAAAAGTAATCATAAACATGAGAATGTTTTTTATCATTTACATAATTAACATAAATTTATTATTTACTAAGATGAAGACACATGTGACAAGGCATACTCAAGGTAATGGATTTTCGTCTCACTTTTTACGTATATAAGATAAATGTCATATTATCCAATTAATTCTTTCATGTAGTGTATCTAATAGAAATTTTTTTATAATATATAATGATTTTTTATCTTTATGGTGTTAAAAAAATTCATTTAATGTTAATCTTTAATGTGAATTATGATTAAAATGTTTTAAAGTGTTATGGAACACATTGGAATGTTCAAATATTATTTTCATGAAATTTTTTTAAAGATATTTTAATGGAATTTACGTTAATCAACTTCAACAACCCTTTTTGTTACTTATCCTTGAGTAGGGGTACTTTTTATTGATACCATCATTATTTTACCTTTAGATGGTTTATGATTATTTTGATTGAGGATAATATTGATATTCACCACTATGAATCATTTTTCATAGTCATTAACTTCCCATTGAGTTATTCACCTTATCGTGATCATTGAACATTAATTTCCCCTAAATAGCCACATTATTTTTAATGGATATGATTATTGACTAAAATGTATACCATTTTTATGTACGGTCCCTACATTGAATGTTATATGATTTATTGGGGAAATATTGATAAATATGTATCTTTTACTCAAAATAGATACTTGATGAGGAAAATTGTACACGATTTAAATTTATTATTCAATATACGAGGAATGCATTGTATTTAGTATGTGGCAGATGAGGCCCATTATACCCCCTTGATGCATTTTCATGTTTCATGAGACAAAATAGATCTTATTTTCCCTAAGGTCTTACCCATTTATTAGATTCTTATCATGAAGCCTTGACTGTAATAGATTATTGGAGTGAGCTTTGACAGTATTAGATTATTGGAATGAAGCCTTGACAATATTAGATTCTTGGCATGAATCCTCGATGGTATGTTTTATATGTGTATAATTATGCATTCAGTCATTATGAATTCATTTATTTTTATTCAATGTGATTATTTGATTAGTTATAATATCCATGGTTATGTTTTATTCTTAGATTATTGATTAAATGACATGTGTTTTAGTTTTCTACCATTCCATATTGATTATGACTTATCCAGTTTTTTAAATTTTATGTTGTATTTAGTTATTTCTATTTTCATAGTATTTGTTGTTATGGATTCATGATTAATTCTATTGTGTACTTACCCTTAATATGCATTTGATCTCACCCATATTTTGTTTCTTTTACCCATTATATGAAGATGAATTCTTGAATGATTTTCAAGGATGTAGTTTTTTTTGTATTTTTTATGTATTATGTTTTATTTTCTTTTCCCAATTAAAATGGGTATAATATATGTAATCTAGTTTTTGAAAATAGATAAATAATTTAGTCCTTAGGGATATGATTTCTTATAATCATGCTGGTGTAATAAAATAATGCATTGAATCTATGATTCTAGGGTCTAAGAGAAAAAATTGGTACCAAATCAAGTTTAGGAGTAACATTGGGATCTATATTTAGAAAACATGGATCATGGAACATAAGCCTAGATATATTTTTTGAGTATATATTTAGAAGAACAACCCATCAAATCCATGTTTATAATTATGAGAACAGATATAGATAAATTTTTCAATTTATGTAAGTATTTTTATAGTTATGGGATTATACATTATGTTTCTTAATGATATGTTGTAACATAATGTATGATATCATTTAGAAATAGCTCATAATAGAAGGAATTTGATCCTCAATGATTCATGTGATCCAAAGAGTAAGAACGATCACACAGTTTACGATCTTATGCCAATCATTATGGGGGAATTAGTCTCATAATAATTCTCATCATATGAGAACATACTGTCATGTGATAAAGAGATATATAATTAATTCACTATGTATTATGGATTTATAGGGAAGAATGAGAACAAGAGGACAACTTGGAAAAATTATGGATAAATAGAAGAAGGGAATATATTGGGTTCCCATAGGTAATAATTATGGAAATAATCACCCTGGTAATTGTATAAAAGGAATGGGAGATTACTACAAGTGTGGAGAGAAAGACCACCATTCCTCTGATTACAAGGATAAGAAAACGGTTTCCAATGTACAATGATTTAACTAAAAGGACATGAGACACTATGAAAATCATTATCTCATGTGTCAAAGGAATATACCCCAAAACAAGCTAATGGATCATTAGAAATATTTTTCTACAACCACAGATGAATAGTAATGATTTATATGTCTATGTTTGGATTCAAGAATTATGTTATTTATGTATTTTATCAATAATCTACTTGTTATAAGAGTTATGAAATATATAAATATTGTACTACATAACTATTTCATTAATTATATGACATCATATATTGAATGATACCAAGAAAAGTGATTAAATAGAATGTTATTTTTTTTGGAAAACACATAGTTGAGGTAAATATATCTTTTAATATGTTTCTGATGTAGAGACAATGATTCATGGACAAAGAAATTATTGATATGGATAAATTAAATTAGATGCTACTAACTGCCTTAGAACTGATTCTATTTTTTATATCATAATACATAGAAATTTCATAAGTTAAACCATTTATAAAATAGTTTATGTTGAACTTTGGTAAAGGTTTTTTAGATTTATGTATTACTTCACCATATGATGCAACCTGCTATAAGAGATGAAGTATAAATAGTTCAAGGAAAAACCAAAAAACAATATTGTATTTATGAATTAGAAACATATTAAGTATGTATATATCCTTATATTCTTATAGAGTGAAATAATTCATCACATCTAAGAAAATGGTGTTAAAAAATGTTTTCAAATAATAATCATTTTTGATGATATAAAATACCTTTTTCATTACCTTTTTTATGACTTTTTGGTCATTATCTTTCATTTAAAAATGTTTTATGTCACTCTCCATAAGAACATGATAGTTTTATTTTACCTCTGCATTCCTATTTTCACTAACATTATTCTATTAGAAATGCTAGTTATGTGATGACCTTATCGTATTACATTAATTCTTATTAAGAAGATATTTTATTAACCCTATTTATAAGGTGGGTTTTTTTTTCAATAATATTTTTTTCAAATATCAAACCCAAGATTATCGAGATCAATTTCAAATTGTGAGGATACAATTTAATTTAGGTGGGGAGAACATGAATCCCAAATATATTAAAATATTTCCTTTTTAGAATTTAAATTAATTCTTTCCTAGATTTCATTATACATAACACCATGATAAGATTACGTTTCACACAACATCGAGTTAGCTTAGGTTACATGAAAGACTAGGTTTTACCCCCTTTTATTATCATAAAAATTTTAAGAATAAATTTTGAAACTTTGGAAAATTTTATTTTTAAAAAATAACATCATTTTTGAATTTCTAATTTCAAAATTATATTATGATGTTTTTTGGGTATTTTTCTAAGATGTTTCATTTTTCGATGAATAATGAAAAATATTGCATTTTAGTTAAAAAAAAAACCTTTTCGTATAAATAATTATTAATGTTAAATTATATTTTAATTTTTATAAAGTTTTAATAGATAAATTATATATACATTAATCCCATTTTGGTCATAATAATAAATTTTATATTTAACTTATTTATAAATACTTAATAAACATTTGAAAATTTTCACATTAAAAACCCACTTTCTTGCCACGTCTGTGGGATTAGCTTTACACTTAATGTTTCCACTTCGGTGAATTGAATTTGTAAAAATAAATATACACATTTGTAATAAGTATAGTATTTAATTTCTAGTAATATAAACTTAGTTTTTGATATAAAATATTGATTAAAGTAAATAAAATTAATTACAATGATTAAGGTAAAATTAAGTTTAACAAGGGACTAATCATCAAACTTATGATCCAAAATGACAATGAAACTTGAATCAAATCCATTGGATTCCCATATTTAGAAAAAATACCCTTATTTTATCGAATTTTATGAGTTAGTGGAACCCATGTTCATGAAAGTGACCCATATAATAAGTTATGTAAGGAAGAAAGACAAAAAAGGAATTATCCTTACCTTTAACATTTATAAGGCTTTAGAGTATGGAAGAAGCTAAATAGTTTTGATTATAAATTTTTTTGAAAGGTAAATTATTTTATTTCTCATATTAATTTAAATTTAACTTATTTTGTTGATATACTTACATAAAATTCTTAATAAAATGTACCACATGGATTATTTAGTTAATAATTAAATAAGATAAATGATGTTAAAAAAATTAAAAGTAAAGAAATTTTAATGCATTATTATATTCTATTTTCAGATGAATATATAATGTTAGAAATATGTGAACATAATAGATTATAATTCCAATAATTTTTTTTATATTTTTTAAATTAAAATTAAATAAAGAATTTCAAAATTGACATTAATGTTATTTAACAATAAATGATATTTTATTAAATGATTTAAAATTAATAAAAACCATATATTTTTCCAAGTACATTTTAAATATTAATAAATATAAAATATTTTCTATTAACAAACCAACTGATCTTTTTTAATTAACATATATACTAATAGATAGTAAAAATAATGTTAACACGGTCTGGGTTAAAGTATTGTTTTTGCATGTTTAATGCGCTTAAATTAAAATTAATTTCCAACGAGCATTAGATTTATATTTTTTGAATAATATATAATATTTAAAATTCATTGGTTCTATATTTTCTAATAAATTTAACTTTAATCTAGTCTTAAGTCTTAAATTACATAGGTAAAAAAACTAGTTACTTTAATAAAAACCAAAATGAAGAATGTGGGGAGTCATAGAAGCTACAGAAAAAAGTTTAAAAAGGAACATATTTTTTTGTGTTTGAGATTTGGATCAACCATAATTTTACTTTAATCCATTATTTGTTTTATTTTTAGGCACATAAGGTTAGGTAGACCTCCCAATAGTGTATACCATTTCGTATTTAAAATATTTCTGTAACGCCCTGACCGCAGTTACCGAGAGTCAGTTCATATTTAAATAACATTGGCGTGATCCCAAAAGATCAAATCTCAAAAGACCGATTAGTTTAGTAGACTTGGAGTCACTAGATACATTCATAAAAGTTACATTACATCATAAAGTGAAAACTACAACAAAATCTTGTCTCCACACTCATATCCCCATATACTATCCCTGCAGGCCATTTGTAAAATACTTCTTCACATCCTAGGAAAAATAAAACATAGAAAGGGGTGAGCTCAGATTCCCAGTAAGGATAACAATATTGAAGAAACATTCATAAATAAGTATAAACATTTAAGGAAATGTATAGATAAAACAAAATATTTTTAAACTTTAACTTCATCATAATATGGAAGAAATAAAATGAAATAATTCCATTAACTTATTCACATGGATATTCTTCTTGTCGAATAATCAAATGCAATATCAATAACCACTTTCATAATGGGGGAATGCATAATTCCAGACTATCACAACCACATAGTCAAGGCCCTGAGACAAGACTACAAATAAGATTTTGTCAAGGCCTTGTGCCAAGATAGTAGTTTGTCTAATGAGACCCACCGATGCATCGAGGAGCTATAGTGGGCTCCACCCGTCACTTATTAAGTCTAATGCATTCCTCATATGAACATGGTTAAACATATCATAAACATTCGTATTAAAACTAGCATAAGAAACGTCAATACTTTCTCCATAAACCATGAATGGTATAAAAATAACACATCCACAGTCAGAAATATCACAAAACCTTCAATACAATATAGTAGTTTTGTATCATAATAAATAAACTTCAAATAAGCTTAAAATCCAACAAAGGACGTCGACATAGATGAAATCAAAACTATTTGAGAGAAATAACTCTTTTTTTGAAATAATTGAATAGTCACATAATTATAAAAGAAAACGTTTAATTTTAAAATATTCTCATAATATTGTAAGGGAATCTTTGATGATTTTATAACGGCAAAAAATAGTCGCACCCACAGTATAAGTTAAAAAAACATTCTTACGTTAATTCTATCGAAAAGGTTAAAAAGGACCTTGTTTAGAAAACGACTGAAATATTCCATTATAAAGATGTTATAAAAAGTCAATCAAGGGTATAAATGACTTTAACCCATAGTATGTAAAATAGTAAGAATGATTTTAAATACATTTTTAAGAAACATGGATGTGGATGATAAAGAGGTCCCATTAGATAATTACGTATAAACAACCTCGAATAATGAAGAGATTGTAAATTAAACCCTTACCTTGTACTTTTACTTGGTTTAGGGTAGATTTACCTTCTGTATAATAATGAAATAACATTTATTAAATTCTACAAGAATCATATACATTAATTTGATATCATATATGATCTTTTAACATTGATTTGTTAATAATATCACAATATTATCATCATTTCGGGTGTTAACAGATTTGTTTTCATTTATATTATTTATTATGTGAGACATATTTGTTATAGTTGGGATTTATATTATTCATATCCATAACTATATCATGTATCCAAAAATTATTTTTAATCATAAAATGAAATTTAGTATTGAATGGATACGATGGGGAATGAATCTCATCGCGTTCATGGAGATGGTAATCCGTACGTATGCACGAGCGAGAGTATCATTATTTTGATATTAAAATAATATATAATTGGATGGTATATCATATATACCGAATAATTATAATGTTATATTTATTATTTAATTAAATTACACATCATTATCATACCCATCCAAATAATAATGTTTTGAATAACAATTACACCACGACGTGGAGACGATAAGCCGTATGTACGCACGTACGGTGAAATGTCATTCAAAGGATAGATATAATAGTGAATACGGTTGTACCATATTTATAATAACATCATAGTATATAGAAGATACTAGAGTTATTATTCTATAATGGAAATAACAAAGAAATAAGAAGCTGAAGAAGAAAGGAACATGAAAGAGTGTGGTGAAAACATTACCTCTTCTTCAGGTTCTTCCTTTTGATTTGATCAAAAGGTATACTTAGGTTGGCTTTCTGGTCAAAATAATTCCTCTAGGACGAAGTGAGAGATGTTTAGAGAATATTTGGGCAGGGTTTGGACGATCCAAAAGGCTTTTAAAGTTTGAATTAGAGAGAAGGTGGAGTGTCATTTTATAATAGGGGTGAGGGGAACCTTTGGAAAAGCTAGAAATATTATTTTATAATAAATTCATATTCGGTTTCTAATGGCTTCAAAGTGAATTATTTAAGGGTTAAGTTAGGTATGGGTCTAAATACTTTCAACCAATAGATTTTAGATAGGTTTGGGGCACGATATTAACCTTATCATTTATATTTAACTCTTAGTTAAATAGTTTGACATTTACCTTGTCTCTTTGTATTTTTATATTATATAGATAATATTTTACTATATACCTCCAAGAGACCCCAAAGTGGTCCATTAATGATACCACTATAATTATATAATTCATTTTTCCAAGACTTTTATTTTTAGGAAAAGAATATCAATTAATAATATAATATGTTTTTTAAAAACTCTTTTATGTCAATTTTGACACTATTGGGTATTTTATTTTTGATAATTTCATAACAGAATTATTACTTAGAAAAAAAATTTATATAACCAATCCTAATATGTCATATTAACCTAGAAAATTAGTTTAATTCATAAAAAGTCTGAAATTACATTTATTTGGATATTTATAATATCAATTATTTTAATATTTCATTAATTAGGTAATTACTGCATCACCATTATGTCATAAATAAATTAAATTATATAATGTATAAAAATTATAAATAAAATACCATTATGTAGGAAATTTTTTTAGATTTATAATAAATATTTATAATCTAATTTATCTTATGTGAACCCTATATTAAACTTGTTTTAGTTATTAAACATTGATTTTTAATATTTTAACTCTTCTTTGAATTAAATAATAATAAATGCCCTAATCTAGTCCAAGTGGACCTAAATGATAATATTTTATTCCTAAGGTTGTTTTTGGTCGAGATACACTTGTCCAATATAATTAATTCATGTTTTAGGGTAATATTAATATCATTTTTACACTTAATTACCATATTTAATTTTAACCGTGGTAAATAAAAGTAAAAAGTTATTATTCGTCAAAAATTATTTTTATCTTATTGAACCACATTTTACTCCTTGATATGAACCATGTCTCTCGGATTTTCGAAATTCCACTCACATAAGTGGTAAAATTAAGTTTTATGTGAATTTCCATATTCTTCTAGAAGGTGGGTAAAAGACGGTGGGAAGTTCAATAAAATTTTTATATATCTAAAATTATTCTATACTAACTCCAATGAATTAAATTGAAATTATATAGGTATTATGTATCTATTTTGACATTAATTAAATTTAAATAAAATAAATAATTATTTAAATAAAAATTCGGTTTTAAACTATAACTCAATGTTTTTTCACTATTCATCAAAAATTGAATGTTTTCAGAAAAATAAAAAAAATTCACCCTAAGCTAATTTCAATATTCCTAATCCAAAAATAATTCCAAATTGAAAGGTAAAATTTATAAAATTTCAAAAAAGTGTGTATTACTGTTCATAATGGCTAGTTTTATTGGTTGTGGTGTGTGTTAGAACTCGAAGTTGCGTACAACACACACTACTGTATTATTCAAATAGAAGTGTATCATGGAAGCTTGGGGTGTTACATTCTCCCCTCATTCAAATAATTTTGTCTTTGAAATTTCTAGAATACTACTGCAGGAAAAGATTCGGGTGATTCTTTATTATAAGTTTCTTGGGTTCCCACGTTGCCTCTTCCATCTTATGGTTTCTCCATAGAACTTTTACCAGACGAGTTGTCCGGTTTATCAGCACTTGTTCTCTAGTATCAAGAATCCCGATGGGCTCTTCGCAATAAGACCGATCTCATTCCAGTTCTAATTCCTCGTAAGTAAGTACATGCATTGGGTCAGACATGTATTTTCTCAACTGTGATACGTGGAACACATCATGAACTTTGGAGAGACTTGGCAGCATTGCCAAACGGTAAGCTACATCCCCAATTCATTCTAGAATTTCGAAAGGTCCTATGTACCTGGGACTCAATTTACCTTTCTTACCGAAATGTATAACTCCCATCCATAGAGATACCTTCAAGAAAACATGATCTCCTACCTGAAATTACAAATCCTTCCTACAGTTTTCAACATAGCTCTTCTGCCTACTTTGAGCTACTTTGATGTGGTTTTGGACTACCTTTACCTTTTCAATAGTTTCCTCCACCAGTTCTGGGCCTATAAGTTTTCTTTCCCCAACATCATCTCAACAGGTTGGTGTGCGACATCTCTTTCCATATAACGCTTCATATGGTGCCATCTGAATACTTGAATGGAAGCTATTGTTATAGGAAAATTCAACCAAAGGTAAATATTGATCCCACATACTCTGAAGGTCAAGTGAGAAGGATCTCAACATGTATTCTAAGTTTTGAATAGTCCGTTCTGATTGTCCATCTGTTTGAGGGTGGTAGGCAGTGCTCAAACGAAGTTCAGTATCCAAGGGCTTCTAATGACTCTTCCATAATCTTGAAGTAAAATGGGGATCACAATCAGAATCAATCGATAGGGGTACTCCGTGAAGTCTCACAAAATCATTAATATATAGTCTTACTAGACGTTCAAGTGGTAGATATTCTCTTATAGCAAGAAAATGTGTTGACTTGGTAAGACCATCAACAATGACCCATTTTGCATCATTCCTTCTATGAGTCTTTGGTAGTCCCATGACAATGTCCATCGCGATATTATCCCATTTCCACTCAGGTATGGGAAGAGGTTTCATGACTCCTCTTGGTTGTTGCCTTCCAGCTTTCACTTGTTGACAAACCATACATCTTGACAAAAAATCAGCAATCTCCCTCTTCATGTTGTCCCCAAAAAAATGTTCCTTTAAATCTCTATACATTTTGGTGCTCCCAGGGTGTATATAGAAATTGGAACTATGAGCATCATCCAACAATTCCATTTTTAGATCAGGTATATGGGGAACACAAAGTCTCTTCCCAAATTTCAAAATTCCATCTTCATACACAAAGTCACTCAATCTCCCATCATTCATAGCTGTAATCTTAATTTTAAACTCTTCATCATCGGCCTGAGAACTCTATCCTTTCTAGTAAATATGGTTTGGCAACCATTTGAAAAATCATTGATGTTTCCCCTTCCATGGTGTCTCCCTTATCCATATTTACTAAATCCATGTATATATGATCCTTTTCAACTCTCATCTTGTTCAAAACTCCATGATCCTTTCTACTCAAAGAATCTGCCACCTTATTTGCCTTCCCTGGGTGGTAGTGTATCATGCAATCATAATCCTTGAGTATTTCAAGCAATATCTTTTGCCTCATGTTGAGTTCTTTCTATGAGAAAATATACATCAAACTCTTGTGATCAGTATAAATCTCACATATTCACTATAGATATAATGTCTCCATATCTTCAAAGAAAATATTACAACAGCAAACTCAAGATCATGTGTAGGATTGTTTTTTATCATGAATATTCAGATGTCATGATGCATAGGAAATAACTCTATCATTCTTCATAAGGACACAATCATGTCCTTTCTTTGATGCATCACTATACATAACGAACCCATCATTCCCCGATGGTAGAGTCAATATAGGAGCATTGGATAATATTCTCTTCAATTCTTCAAAAAATTCTTCACAATCTTTTGTCCAAACAAATTTAACCCCATTAAGTGTGAGCTTCGTTAATGGGTTAGACAATCAGGAAAAATTCTAGATGAAATGACGATAATAACCTCCTAAACCAATAAAACTACGTTCCTCATATATACTCGTTGGTGCTGGCCATTCTTGGATTTCCTTGGTCTTAGAAGGATCAACGGAGATTCCCTCTTTGGAGACAATATGGCCAAGAAAAGAGATCTCCTGAAGCCAGAATTCACACTTTCTAAACTTCCTATATAAATCATGTATTCTAAGAGTCTTTAGGTTAATGCACAAGTGATTTTCATGGTCTTCGTAGCTTATGTAAATACCAAGATATCATCAGTAAATACTACTACAAAATCATAGAGATATTCCTAAAAACAATGTTCATTAGATCCATGAAAACGAAGGGTACATTAGTCCACCCAAAATGCATTATTGTAAACTCGTAACGCCCGCACCTAGTTCGAAATGCTGTTTTCAGAATGTCTTCCTTCTGCACACACAACTGATGGTATCCATATTGAAGGTCAATATTTGAAAAGTATTTAGCTCCATGTAGTTGGTCAAATAAATTATCAATTCTAGGTAGGGGATACTTGTTCCTTATTGTTATAGAATTGATCTCCCTGTAGTTGATACATAACATCATTGATCCATCTTTCTTCATAACAAAAAGGACAGGGGCTTCCCATGGAGAAACACTAGGGTGAATAAATCCATACTACTCAATTCATCTAGTTGTTTATTTAGTTCCACTAATTCCACAGTGGCCATTCTATACGGGGTCTTCAATATGTGCCTTGATCCAGGAATTAAATCAATGGAAAACTCAATTTCACGTTCTGGAGGATGTCCAGGTAAATATTCTGGAAACACATAAACATATTCTCTCACAATAGGCACATCCTCTATTTGAACATTCCTTTCCTCACCTACCATTATTTCATTCTCTTGCTCCTCGATAATTGAATTTAGTTGAGCTACTGGGGGTGGATTTAGATAAGAATCAGGTGGTGACGATTCTGCTCTAAAGATAAGGTGTTCCTTTTCATCATCATACAAAATTGAAACCTCCTTATTCTTACAATAAATTTTCGCATCATGGTCCGAAAGACAATCCATACCGAGGATTATATAAAATTCAATCAAGGGTATGGTGATGAGATCAGCAGATACAAAACATTTATATTCCCTAATGTTGACAGATCCACAAAACATTATTGCGATGATACTTCTCTTAGGAGTTTTGACTGACAACTCACTTGTTAAATCAAATTGGAAATATCTAATTTTCATTGAAAAATAGGAAGATATGAAACAATGAGATGATCTAGAATCTAATAATTCATTTTCTATACTTGAGGAAACCATTAAATTACCTGCCACCACATCTTTCGGAGCTTCTACCTCAGCAGTAGTGATAGCATAATCTTGGCGTTGATCCATTGGTCTTTTTTTAGGTAAGTTCCTCTAATTCTTAGGACATTCATTTGCATAATTTCCCATCTCCCTATAGTTGTATCATTAAACCTCGGTTTCTTCTTTCTTCCCCTTGCAATCACGAGCTTGGTGGTCTTTTTCAGCACACTTGTAACAGACTCCCATTCCCTTCATGCAAGTACCAGGGTGTTTCTTCCCACACTTACTGCAGGATGAGTATTCAGATTTTACCTTCTTCCCCTTATTTCCCTTCCCAGAGTGATTAGATGATCTATTCTTCTATTGCTTTGCTTTAAAGTTATAAGACTTAGAGAATTCCTTTTCTGTCTTGACAGCACATGAGACAATATCTTTGTACGACGAGAAGGATTGTGAGACTAATGCTCGATGGAAAAATGGTTTTAACTCATAAAATAAATGATCAATATTATTCCTTGGGTTACTTATATAATCTGTTTCATGCCTCACTAACCTTGTAAAGTTAGCCTCATACTTTGCGACATTCTCATCCTCCTTTTGTCTCAGACTCAGAAATTACCTTTCCACATCTGCTCGATGGTCACAAGGAAAGTATTTCTCTAAGAAAATATCTTTGAACTCCCTCCATTCCATATTTGACACTTCATAATATTCCTTTGTGTTTTAAATCAATGACCACCATTGGTCAGCATCTCCAGTGTGGCGGTAAACTGCCATGATAACTTTTTCCCTTTCACTACTCCCCAAGGCATGGAATATTTTCTCTAAGGAATTTATCCACTGCTCAGCTACTAAGGGATTTTACTCCCATTTAATGTTGGTTGTTGTTTCCTCATGAAGCGGTATAACATTGATCCTCCATGCTTCGGATCAAGGTGCTCCGTACGGGTAAGGTTATTTTTCGTAACTGGAGTGAGTTGTCCCAGTATGGTGATTAGCTGATCAGCACCAGTTGTATCACCAGCTCCACTATAATTATCTTGAAAAGGAGGGAAATCCCTACATGGAGTGCGTGCATTGATACAGTTTCCATTTCTTCCACTAGGCGCCATTTCTAAACAATGGAATACCCTAGATTAGTTTATGAATTGCAATACATAAATCCAAACATGTAAAATAATTAATATAATTGAACAGTTTATGGATATAATCCATAACCATAAAATTGTTTTCTTTGAGGAAGTATATACTCAGAAACCCTTCATAATGGTTTGTAATGAAAATTAGAATAATACTAATCATATCCCCCATGAGTGTCGTAACCAAGAGTGTGCCAAGGCCCATTGTCGTGCACCAGTTTCAGTTCGATTCTAGCTCAAAGCGGTGTTTTCGGGTTTTACCCCTAGGTACATCTGTGCCAGAGCCGCCTCTACCAGCTCGTATCTAGATAGAGATGTATTGCTTGGAAAACTCACAATATCTCTATAATACCAAAATTCTAGGAGGTTCTTCTATACTAATCCTCAATGTCTATCTTAAGGATATGTGCTCTAATCAGAGTTCATCTAAATCTAGTTTCCATGGTTTGTACTAAACTTAATCTGATACCAAATATAATGCCCTGACCCCAGTTACCCAGAGTCGATGCGTATTTATATAACATTGGAATGATCACAAAAGATCAAATCTTGAAAGATAGATTAGTTTAGTAGCTCTGGAATCACTAGATACATTCATTAAGGTTACATTACATCATAATGTGAAAAATACAACAACATCTTGTCTCCACACTCATATCCCCTTATACTATCCCTGCAGGTCATTCATAAAATACTTCTTCACATCTTGTGAAAAATAAAATATAGAAACGGGAGAGATCAGATGCCCAGTAAGGATAACAATATAGCGAAAAATTTCATAAATAAGCATAAACATTTAAGGTAATGTATAACTGAACCAAAAGCCTTTTAAACATGAACTTCAGCATAATATGGAAAGAATAAAATGAAATAATTACATTTACCTATTCACATGGATATTATACTAGTCTAATAATCAGATGCTATATCAATAACCACTTTCATAATGATTGAATGAATAATGCCAGACTATCATAACCACATAGTCAAGGCCTTATGCCAAGAATACAAATATTATTTTGTCAAGGACTTATTCCAAGACACTAGTTTATATCATGAGACCTACCAATGCATCTAGGAGCTATAGCAGGCTCCACCCATCACTTATTAAGTCCAATTCATTCCTCTTATGAACAAGTTTAAACATAATATAAACATTCGTATTAAAACTAACATACGAAATGTCAATACTTTCTCCATAAACCATGAATGGTATAAAAATAACACATCGACAATCAAACATATCAAAAATCCTTCAATATAATATATAAGTTTTGTATCATAATAAATAAACTTCAAATAAGCTTAAAATCCATCAAAGGATGTTGACATAGATGAAATCAAAACTATTTGAGAGAAATATCACTTTTTTTGAAATCATTTAAAAGTAAAATAATTATAAAAGAAAACATTTATTTTGAAAATATTCTTATATGCTTTTAAGGGAAGCTTCAATTATTTTATAACGGTGGAAAATAGCCACACCCACCGTATAAGTTAAAAAACATTCTTACCTTAATTCTACAGAAAATGTTAAAAAGGACCTTGTTTAGAAAACGAACAAAAGATTCCTTTATAAAAATCTTATAAAATTTAAACAAGGGTATAAATTACATTAACCCATAGTATTTAAAATAGTAAGAATGATTTGAAATACAATTTTAAGAAATATGGACGTGTATGACAAAGAGGTCCCAGTAGATAATTACGTATAATCAACCTTGGATAATAAAGAGATTGTAAAATAAACCCCTACCTTGTACTTTTCCATGGTTGACAGTTGGTTAAAATATTTTATAATGTTGAAATAATTTTTATTAAATTATAAAAGAATCTTATACAATAATAAGATATCATATATGATCTTTTAACATTGATTTGTTAATAATATCTTAGTATTGTCATCAATTAGGGTGTTAACAGATTCATTTTCCTTTATATTATTCGTTATGTGAGCCGTATTTGTTATGGATGGGATGTATATTATTCATATACAGAATGATATCATGTCTCTATAAATTATTTTTAATCATCAAATGAAATTTAGTCTTGAATGGATATGATGTGGAATGAATCTCATCACGTTCGTGGAGACGGTAATCCCTACGTACGCACGAGCGACAATATCATTCTTTTGATAATAAAATAACATATAATTGGATGTTATATCATATATAAAGAATAATTATAATGTTATATTTATTATTTACTTCAATTACACATCCTTATCATACCCATACAAATAATAATGTTTTGAATAACATTTACACCACGACGTGGAGACGATAAGCCTTACGTACGCATGTATGGTGACATGTCATTTAAAGGATGGATAGAATACTGAATATGGCTATACCATATTTATAATAACATCAAAGTATATAGAAGATAATAGATTTATTATTTTATAATGTAAATAACAAAGAAAGAAGAAGTTGAAGAAGAAAGGAACTTGAAAGAGGGTGGTGAAAATATTACCTCTTCTTCAGGTTATTTCTTTTGATTTGATCTAAAGGGATCCATAGGTTGGATTTATGATCCAAATAAGGCCTATAGGTCTAATTGAGGGATGTTTAAAGAATATTTGGGCAGGTTTTGGCCGAGAAAAAAGGCTTTCAAGGTGTGAAATAGAGAGAAGCGGGAGTACCCTTTTATAAGAGGGGTGAGGGGCACCTTTGGAAAAGCTAGAAATATTATTTTATAATAAATTCATATTCGGTTTATAATGGATAAAAAGTGGTTTATTTACTATTTATGGTGGTTATGAGTCTAAATCCTTTCAACCAATATATTTTAGTAGGTTTGGGTCACTATATTAACCTTATCATTTATATTTATCTCTTAGTTAAATAGTTTGACATTTACCATACCTCTTTGTATTTTTATATTATATAGTTAATAAACTTACTATATACCTCCACGCAACCCCCAAGTGGTCTATTAATGACACACCTATCATTATATAAGTCATTTGGACGATCCTTATATTTTTAGGAATATAAATTTAATTAATAATATAATATTTGTTTTAAAGACTCTTTTATGTCAATTTTGACAATATTTTGTATTTTGTATTTTATAATTTCATAAAAGCATTATTACTTCGAAAATATTTTTTATACCAAATCCTAATATGTCATATTAACCTAGAAAATTATTATAATTCCAAAAAGTCTCCAATTACATTTATTTTGATATTTATAATATCAATTATTTTAATATTTCATTAATTAGGTAATTACTGCATCACTAGTGTATCATTAATAAATTAAATTATTTAATTTCTAAAAATTAAAATTAAATTACCATTATGTAGGAAATATTTTTATATTTCTAATTAATATTTATAATCGAATTTATCTTATGTATAACCCTATATTAATTATGTTTTAGTTATTAAACATTGATTTTAACTCTTTTAACTTTTCGTTGAATTAAACAATAATAAATGTCATAATCTAATCCAAATTGACCTAAATGATAATATTTTATTCCAAAGGTTCTTTTTGGTCGATATACACTTGTAAAATAGAATTAGGACATGTGTTAGGGTAATATTAATATCATTTTTACCCTTAATTACCATATTTACTGTTAATCGTTGTAAATAAAAGTAAAAGGTTATTATTCACCAAAAATTATTTTTATCTTCTTGAACCACTTTTTACTACTTGATATTAACCGTGTATCTCGTATTTTCAAAATTCCACTCACAGATGTAGTAAAATTATGTTTTATGTGAATTTCCAAATTCTTCTAGGAGGTGGGTAGAAGACGGTGGAAAGTTTAATAAAATTTTTATATATCTAAAATTATTCTAAACTAACTCCAATGAATTACATTGAACTTATATGGGTATTCTGTATATATTTTGACCTTAATTAAATTTATATAAAATAAATAATCATTTAAATAATAATTCGGTTTTAAACTATAACTCAGTGTTTTTTCACTATTCATCATAAATTGAATGTTTTCAGAGAACACCAAAAATTCACCCTAAGCCAATTTCGATATTCTGAATCCAAAAATGAAGTCCATTTTGAAAGATAAAATTTATTAAATTTTAAAAAGTTGGTATTACTATTCATAATGTCTAGTTTGATTGGTTGTGTCGTGTGTTAGAACTCGAAGTGTCGTACAACACATGCTACTATATTATTCAAAGAGAAGCATACCATGGAAGCTTGGGGTGTTACAATTTCCACTCCCCGTCCATTATAAAAAGTCATGAAATATTCCACTTAATCAAACTTTTAAAACCACTTTGGTTCATCCAAAATCTAACTCAATAGTCTCACAACATCCAGTCCCTCAACCAAGAGCTCTCACTTTCATCATAAATCATACCAAATAAGCCCATTGGTGAAATACAAAATGAGTTACAGGAAAATGGGTAACATTATTCAAACATACATTTACGATTTATTTTATTATCAACCCATTAAACTCTGATTATTCAAGTACTATATAATATAATTGGAATCCTAAACATAGTGATATGTTTTTATGTTATAGTTTCTACCTTCACCTACACAAACGTCCATCAAATAGGTAATGAAATTACAGTTCGTGTATGCCGGACTACTGCCTCACGAAACAACATCACTAGTTTTTCCTTTACCACCTTTCATGGTTTGTAATTATGATGGAAAAATTATTTACATATGATATATTTTATATTTATTAGGTATTAATGCTTCATTAATTTTTATATAACACAATCCATTATGAGTTAAATTTGGTGTAAATACAATAACTTTGTTTGTGGATGTATGGACTACCACCTCCCCAAAGCGATGTTATACATTCACACAGCACATGGAATATATTAAGCATAATTTTAATTAAAAATATGTGAAATAAATGAAATATATATGATATTGATTAGAAAAATAATTTTCATGAAATATAGAATACCATATTCATTATTACCCTTTTCACACACTTACAAACTGATAACGTTGTTCTTGGACATGTGTAATACTTCCTTCTCGACATGATGTGATTTCTTTTTACATCAAAATATTAATTTATATAAGTGTATAATATTAAATAATATGGCATTTATGATATAATTAAATTATATAAAGATAAATTTTACTTTCCTTATTTCTATAACGATCATAGAAAAATGGGAACGTTACTCATTTGTACGTACGCCCTACTGTCTCTATGATTGCAACGTTAGTTCATTTTTCATATCCATCTTTCACAATTGGTTTAAAAAGTATTATTTATGTATAAATATGATAATTATATCATTATTATTATTCTGGAGATGTTTATATAATGAACCCTTTGATCATAGTTGACCTACCAAAGTTGTTTTTAACACTTGAAGCAAATTTGATCAAAAAAACCGACGTAAACATAATTGTTTAAGTAGTCATGTAAAACATTATAATAAAAATTAAAATTTTTATGAATCATGTAAGTAATAAACCTATGTTTATCATTAAGGAAGACAAAGACACACGTGACAAGTCAGACTCAAGGTAAGGAATTTTCATCTCACCTTTTTACATATGTGTGATAAATATCATATTCAGAACTTAATTATTTTAGGTGGTGTATCTACTACCCCTTTTCTATATATTATATAATAATTTTTTTTATCTTAATGGTATTATAATCTTTCATTTAATGGTATTATTTCATGGAGATTATGATTCAAATGTTTCAAAGTGGAATAGGACACTTTGGAATGTTTAACAATTATTTTCCACATGAATATTTTTAAAGATATTTTAAAGGTACTTCCATTCATAAAAATAAAAAAACCTTATTTTTACTTATAAATAACTAGGTATATTTTGTATTTATACCATCTTTATTCTCTATATGTATGGATTATGATTATTTTGACCATGTATAGTAATAATATTCACTTCCTCGAATCATTTTTCATAGTCATTATCTTCCACTAGAGTTATTCACATTCTAGTGAATGTTGAACCTTTATTTCACCTAAATATCCTCATTTTATTATGGATATGATTATTTATTAAATTTTATAAATTTTCTAAATATAGGTCTTACTTTTAAACTAATATTATTTATTGGGGAAATATTTATAAATCTATATCCTTTACTCAACACATAAATTTGATATGAACATTATTCATGATTTAAATTGATTATTCAATATATGAGGAATGCATTAGATTTCATCTGTGATGTCTGGGGCCTTCAATTGAAACTTGATGCCTCAGTAGGTTTCATGAGACAAAATAAATATGGGTTTGGATGAGGCCTTACTCATTTATTAGAATCTTGGCATGAAGCCTCGACAGTAATAAATTTTTAGCATGAAGCCTTGCCAATATTATATTCTTGGAATGCAGCCTTGACAATATTAGATTATTATAATGAATCCTTGATGGTATGTATTAGATATCATCATTATGTTTCCATTATTATGTATTTAGTTATTTGTATTCTATGTAATTATTTGATTAGTTATAATATTAATGGTTAAGTTTCATTATCTGGTTGTTGATTCAATGACATGTGCTTATGTTATTTACCTTTCCATATTGATTATTCTTTATCAAACTGTTAAAATTGTAATTTTGTTTAGGTGTTTACCTTTACACATTGCTATTATAATTGATTCATGTTTCACTGTATGCTTACCTTTACTAATTATTTTATCTCACCATTATTTTTTTATTTCCTCGAGATATGAAGATGAATTCTTGGATTGAGTTTCAAGGATGCAATTTATTTGTATTTGTTATGAATTATGTTTTATTTCCCTTTACTAGTTTCAAATGTGTATCATGTATGTAATATCATTTTGAAAAACTTCTAGACTGTTTGTCCTTCGGTATTTGATTCGTTTTAATTATTCCAATGTAATAAAGTAATGCACATGCTCTGAGCTTTGGGGTCGGGGAATTACAATATACCTAAAATCGACAATGGGTTATTATTATAAATTTATCCCACTTTGGAAGCAACCCAATTTATTCAAAAAATTAATATTTTGTCAAGGGAGGCTATTTATTAGAAAAAATGAGCACTTGTCAAAAATATTAGGAACCATTAACCATTCCATCATATAAAATAGATCATATAGTAATACTACTAGTCATCCTATAATCTATTAAGTATCTTGAGGGTAATAGAAACTATGGAAGTGTTATCGGAATAATTGAAACCGTAGAAGAAACCTATCCCCTAGATGGTGGATCCGACTCCTCCTCGATACAACATTGGAATACCACCATCCTAACATTCGAAGTAATGGGAGAAAAAGAAAGATATATTACCCATTTAAAATTTTAATGTTATAATATATCGAGGACTTCATAGAAACTAGTTCTATTAGGGCTTTAGTGTTTTTCCTAGTCATTGAAATGACCTACTTTGGTATACTAAAATAATCTATACATTGGGTCCATTACCAATTGGAAGGACCTTTAGTGAAAATTACACTATTTGTTCATCTCAACACATTATAGGAGGACTTGTCATGACCTATAAAGTTGTAATCAGCATGAGAATGATAATGTATCAAATTTTATCTCTAGGTTGAGGGGCTTGGATTATTCCTTTAAATACAACTCCTACATGATATGTTCCAAGAGTTCTTCATAGATAATATCATCGATTTGATACAAAAACTATTACCATTTATGTATCCTATATGATTTATAGAAATTTGTACAAAAAATAATATAAGATACCCACAAATGTTATAAATATGAATCATGGACAATATCCTTTACTCATGAAATGAAATATGGTAAGGTAGAAATATATAATTTCACTCTAAAAATACGATCAATTTTCCACTATAGAACACATGTCTAGAAAATATCATAAAATACCTCATCCTTAGAAACAAAAAATAAAGAAACCTCATTTAAAATAGAAAAAGGAGCACAATTGATGAATCCTTAAGGATTAACAAAAAAAATTATTCATTTAAAATGTTTAATCCCGAAGTTATTTCATTTTAGTGTCAAAAGGAACCTAGTTATGTTTCCAAAGTCAATGATACCCAATGTATATTTTCTAAATGATCACCAGAATTACTTCCCTTGAAAATTGATATTATTAAATATTATATTGGAATACTTCACCACAATTACTTCCCTTGGGTCATCTTGTAGATGATGTGACTCATGTTTATAATACACAACTTAATAAAGGGTGTGAGTGGACAGAAGTAACATGTAGAAAAATCTATATATATTATTATTGTATTACTAGAAAATTGATCAATCTTACACCTATCAACACTATAAAATGACCGAATCATTGTTTCACAACCTCAAATCCCTAAAAAAAATACCAAACCGATGTATTCATCCTTACATCCTTTAAAATGCCCATGAAACCAATTAAAATATGGTAAAGTATATCTTAAATAAGCGTCACACACATATCCATGCTAGTTAAAACCCTATTCGGCGTTATTCACCCATCATTGCACTTAAAAAATGAAAATTGGCTATGTTTTTTTCATTATTAACATTTTAAAATGTCACAAATTCATTTACCAACATTTCTGAAAAATGTCTGTAAATGTGGTGTCTTTAAATTAGTGATGTTTATAAATGTTTCTAAATTAATGATTGTAACGCCCCGACCCTAGTTACCCAGAGTTGGTGCATTATTACATAACATTGGCATGATCACAAGAAAGATCAAATCTCGAAAGACCGATTGGTTTAGTAGCCTTGGAAACACTAGATATATTCATAAGTTTTACATTACATCATAAAATGAAAAACTACTACAACAACATAATGTCACCATAATCCACACTCATATCCCCACATAATATCCCTGCAGGTCATTCATAACTTACTTCTTCACTTCCTGGGAAAAATAAAACATAGAAAAGGGGTGAGCTCAAATGCCCAGTAAGGATAACAATATAGCGGAAACTTCCTTAAATAAGAATAAACATTTAATTCAATGTATAACTAAAACAAAAGCCTTTTAAACTTGAACATTTAACATAGTATGGCCTAAATAAAATGAAATAATGCCATTTACTTATTCACATGGATATTATAATAATCGAATAATCACATGAAAAATCAATAACAACTTTCATAATGATGGAATGCATAATGCTAAACTTTAATTTCTTTTCAAGGCCTCGTCCCAAGACCTTGGGGATAACTGTAACCGAAACCCAACCCGGAGTGCCTCTAATAACCGGACACCAACCTGGAGTGCCTCTAATAACCGGACACCAACCCGGAGTGCCTCTAATAACCGATGACCAAACCGGAGGGCTTACTTTTACCAGTCCCTAACCTGGAGGGCTTACTTTTACCAGTCCCCAACTTGGAGGGCTTACTTTTACCAGTCCCCAACCTGGAGGGCTTACTTTAACCAGTCCCCAACCTGGAACATACTTGTCCAACACATTCATATGAAGTAAAGGTTGAAATATAATATAAACATTCTTATTGGAACTAGCATACGAAATGTCAATACTTTCACCATAAACTATGAATGATATAAAAATAGCACATCCATAGTCAAACATATCACAAAACCTTTAATACAATATAGAAGTTTTGTATCATAATAAATCAACTTCAAATAATCTTAAAATCCATCAAAGGATGTTGACATAGATGAAATCAAAATTCTTTTTAAAGAAATATCTCCTTTTATTTTGAAATCATTTAAGATCCATATAAAATAAAACATTTTCTTTGAAAATAATCTTATAAGCTTGTAAGGGAAGCTTTGAAGATTTTATAATGGTGGAAAATAGCTGCACCCTCCGTATAAGTTAAAAAAAACATTCTTACCTTAATTCTGTCGAAAAGGTTAAAAAGGACCTTGTTTTGAAAATGACGGAAATATTCCTTTATAACCCTCTTATAAAAAGTCAAACAAGGGTATAAATTACTTTAACCCATATTCTTGTAAATAATAAATATGTTTTTAATTACATTTCGAAGAAACATGGATGTGGATGATAAAGAGATCCCAGTAGATTATTACATATAAACAACCTCGGATAATGAAGAGATTGTGAAATAACCCTTACCTTGTACTTTTCCTTGGTTGGGGTAGGTTAACCTCCTGTATAATGGTGAAATAATTGTTATTAAATTATACAAGAATCCTATATATTAATATGATATCTTATATGATCTTTTAACATTGATTTGTTAATAATATCTTAGAATTATCGTCGTTTCGGGTGTTAACTTACTCATTTTCTTTTATATGTTTTGTTACATAAGCCATGTTTTTTGTATCTTATTCATATCCAGAATGATATCAAGCCCTTAAACATAATTTTTAAATCATCAAATGATGATTATACTTGAATTGATACGATGGAGAATGAATCTCATCACGTTCGTGGAGACGGTAGTCCGTACGTACGCACGAGCGACAATATCATTCTTTTGATATTAAAATAATATATAAATGGATGGTATATCATATATACAGAATCATTAACATGTTATATTTATTATTTACATGAGTTACACATCATTATTATACCCATCCAAATAATAATATATTGAATAACAATTACACCACGACGTGGAGACGGTAAGCCGTACGTACGCACGTATGGTGACATGTTATTAAAAGGGTGGATAGAATACTGAATATGGTTGTACCATATTTATAATAACATCACAGAATATGTGAGATACTGGAGTTATTATTTTAGAATGGTAAGAACAAAGAAAGAAGAAGTGGAAGAAGAAAGGAACTTGAAAAGGGGTGGTGAAAACATTACCTCTTCTTCGGGTTCTTCCTTTTGATTTGATCAAAAGGGCTCCTTAGGTTGGCTTTCTGATCAAACTAATGCCTCTAGGTTGTAGTGAGGGATGTTGGGAGAGTATTTGGGCAGAGTTTGGCCGAACCAAAAGGCTTTTAAGATGTGAAGAAATGAGTAGGAGGAGTGCCCTTTTATAAGAGGGGTGAGGGGCACCTTTGGAAAAGCTGGAAATATTAATTTATAATAAATTCATATCTGGTTTCTAATGGCTCCAAAGTTGACTATTCAAAGGTTATGGTGGGGATTGGTCGAAAACAACTCAACCAATAGAATTTAGACAGGTTTGTGTACTTATATTAACCTTATCTTTAAGTATTAACTTTAAGTTAATTAGTTTCACTTTTACAATGTCTCTTTGTATTTTTATATAATATGGTTAATAAACTTACTACATACATCCAAGCGACCCCCACGTGGTCCATTAATGACGAACCTATCACGATATAAGTCTCTTGGACGAAACGTAGATTTTTAGGAATTTAATATCAATTAATAATATAATATTTGTTTTAAGAACTCTTTTATGTCAATTTTGACACTATTCAATAGTTGATTTTTTTGAAACTCATAACAGATTGATTACTTCGAACAAAGTCAATTAAATCAATACTAATATATCATATTATCCTAGAAAATTAGTTTAATGCATTAAAAGTTTCATATTATATTTATTTGGATATTTATAATATCAATTATTTTAATTTTTCACTATTATAATAATTACTGCATCATCATTGTGTCATAAATAAAATAAATTATTTAATGTCTAAAAATTATAAATAAAATATCATTATGTAGGAAATCTTTTTATATTTCTAATGAATATTTATAATCTAAAATCCAACATATATAACCCTATGTAACAATTGTTTTTCTAAAAGATATATGCTTGTGTCATTTTTGTATTCATTTTAACTTAATTAAAATAAAGTGTCATTATCACTTACAAGTGGATCCATGGGGTCCCAAAATCGACCCAAAGATGCCCATGGTCGACCATGTATCAACCAATAGGGTTAAGACACGTTTTAGGGTAATTTAGTATTATTATAATATTATTTCTTAACCCTTATTTACCGGATTTACCCTTAACCATGGTAAATAAAATATTTACCGCAGTAATTATTCAAAATGTCTAAAAATAAAAGGTACCTATTTACACAATTTGAACATCCTGATTCCAAATATGGAATCCATTTTTCTAAATTCAAAACACATAATTGGCAGAAATTAATTTAAAATTAATTCCCGCTGTCAAAACAAAAAGCGTGTTTTTAAGAGATAATAACTATCAAAAGATTGACACTTGTTTATGTTCGGTTTAATTGTAAAATTATGTCCAATGACCAAAATTATATTAAATGGTAAAAATATATTCTAAATATACTTTAAAACCACTCAAATTCATAATTTATCATTATTAATTATTTTGATTAAAAAAGTTGTTTTTAATAAAATTTAGTAATTTTCACTATTCATCAAAATATGAAAGTTATCCGAAATGTTCCAAAATTTCACCTTAGGCTAAATTCGATATTCCGAATCCAAAAATAAAGTCTATTTTAAAATATAAAATATATATAATTTCAAAAAGTAGGTATTACTATTCATAACGGCTAGTTTGATTGGTTGTGGTGTGTGTTAAAACTCAAGGTTGCGTACAACACACGCTACTGTATTATTCAAAGAAAGTGTACCGTGGAAGTTTGGGATGTTTCATTTTAAATTTTTTGATGTCCCCATTTAGTAAAAAATTTTAAAATATTGTATTTAAAAAGGGTTCACTATTAAAAGTTGATAAAAGTGCAATACTGAAAATGAATTTGTTCTTGCATTATATCTAAGAAACTCATAATATGGATTCTAAAATTATAAGGATTATATAAAGTTTAAAATTTAGATAATACTATTCATAACCTCTTTTGAATGGATTTTTTTTGTAAGTCATGGTGTGATTGAACTCGGTGTTGCGTGTAGTGAAAGTTATTGAATTATTTTGAAGAAATAACACACTATGAAATCTTGGGGTGTTACATTATCCCCTCCTTCAATAAATTGCGTCCTCGCAATTTGAAATTGTTCTTCGAAAATAGAAAGTTGAAAATAGAAAATATATTTGTGGGAAAACCCACATCAGAAATTGGGTTACTAAAATTTAGTCTTAATATGAGGAAAAGAGAAATCAAAGGGTCACTACCAAATTATGATCTCGATTAGGAGAATATTGGTGGCAATTAGAGACATATAATTGGAGGAAAAACGTAAATATTTATAGGTAGTGATTGAGGTCATCAATCACAAACAAGTGTAAAATTAAGGTCCTTAAATTCATCAATCTATGATGATTTGAAATACCATCGGTTCAAAAAAACATAGGGTATTAGGATAACACATTTTTGACGTTTCAAAATATCATAGCTGAAATCCCACATCGAAAAATGAATTAATGAGGCCTCTATTTAAAATAAAGAGTCGAAAGTATGAAGATTACAGAAAATAACACATACTAGGGTTCCATGTATGAAAATATGGATATGGAAGAAAAATCTAACCATCAATTATCTGATGGAGAGTGGTAGAGAACATGGCTATGAAAAGGCCAACAATCCCAAAGCCATAAATTAGTGATGATTTAAGGTACCATCTAGGAAAACGTTTTTGTTCTAAGTTGCTTTTCTTAATGTTGAGGAATTTATTTATGAGATTGGCTAAGATCATAAAGAGATATACTTACTTTATAATTAGAGTTTTATCCATTAATAAATTTCTACCACAAACTCATCTTTCACTCTAAAAGATAATAGAATGTAAAAAATTCTATTTACACTATTCGTATAGGGTTCCAAAATAAACGAATTTATAATTCATCTACAAGATATTTTAATAAAAACTACATTATTTAATTCAGGATATCTCGTGGGCCAGTGGTAGGTGATACACCCTTGTCGCCCTTCGGTTGCGGGTTCAAGTCTCGTAGCCTTGCCGGACGCGACGGGTTGCCGCCCGACCTCCGAGTTGTCCTTTTATGGCAATCCAAAATAATCCAAACTAGAACTATCCAAAAAACTTCTGCCCAAAATCACAGTCCAACATTTATAAGGAAGGTAAACATAATATAGATCCTTTTTACCCCGTAATAGAATATGAATACCTTCATCATGTATTACCATATTCCTTATTGATTACATTCATGCTCCCTTATTCCATATAGAATGCTGGATATACTTCATTAATCCAAAAATGTTTTAAACCCTAACAATGATGGAATAGAAAAATCATTAATCAGCATCAAGGTAGTCAATAATATCCAATATTATTTATCCAAAACAATCACATATTATTCCAAAATCACTACCTCAGTATCAGAACTATATTATGATTTATCATTCTCTCAACCATATATTTTCCAAAAATTATCCTGCTATTGAGTCACTTTTCTTTGTTCCACACAATCTCAAGTCCTTAATGAAATAGTACTGCAGTACAATCCTTATATACTCCATAATTATTATAAGAAGTACATTGTTGATACAACAATCAATTGACATAATCAACATAAGAGCTCTAGTCATTACTCTTCATCTGTGGTAGTATCATAACTTGATTATTATCCAATAACATCATTTGCGGCATAGTCTGATGACTGGGACATAGGTTCGCGTAGTGTCCAAAATCCTTGAAAATGAAGCATTGTACATTTGAAACCATTTTCTTACCCTTGCAGTCACGTACTTTGTGCCCTTTTCCTCCACACTTATAACAAACTCCCATTCCTTTCAGGCATGTTCCAGGGTGTTTCTTTCCACAGTTACCACATATGGGAAAATTATTCTTTTCCCTCTTCCCTTTATCCATCTTTCTCTCTTCCATCCTTTTCTTCTCTTGCTTCCCTTCAAAGCCATAGGACTCCGTAAACTCTTTACTTATCTTATCAACACATGATATTATTTCTTCATATGATGATAATACATGCGAGACTGTTTCTCTTGTAAATTCTGGCTTAAGACCATAAAATATATGATCCTTCTTTCTCTTTGTATCATGTACATTGCTAGAGTTCTCATTCCTTCTACTGGGCGCCATTTCTAAACAATGGCATACATTAGATTAGTTTATGAATAACAATACCTAATCCCAAACTTGTAAAACACATAACATAATTTAAATAGTTTATGGATATAATCCATAATCATCAAAATGTCTCCTTTAAGGATGTATATACTCATAAACCCTTCATAATGATTTGTAAAGAAAATGAGAGTTATCCTAAGCATATCCCCCGGGAGTGTCGTAACCAAGAGTGCAGCAAGGCCCGTTGTCGTGCACCAGTTCCCGTTCAAGTCTAGCTCAAAGCGGTGTTTTCGGGTTTTACCCCTAGGTACATCTGTGCGAGAGCCGCCTCTACCTGCTCGTATCCAAACAGGGATGTATTGCTCAGAAAACTCACAAAATCTCTACAATACCAAAATTCTAGGAAGTTCTTCTATACTAATCCTCAAAGTTCATCTCAGGTCTACGTTATCTAATCAGAGTTTATCTAAATCTAGCTTCCAAGGTTTGTACTAAACTTCCTCTGATACCAACTGTAACGCCCCGACCCTATTTACCCAGAGTCGGTGCATTATTACATAACATTGCCATGATCACAAGAAATATCAAATCTCGAAAGATCGATTGGTTTAGTAGCGTTGGAAACACTAGATATATTCATAAGTTTTACATTACATCATAAAATGAAAAACTACTACAACAACATAATGTCTCCATAATCCACACTCATATCCCCACATAATATCCCTACAGGTCATTCATAACTTACTTCTTCACTTCCTGGGAAAAATAAAACATAGAAAAGGGGTGAGCTCAAATGCCCAGTAAGGATAACAATATAGCGGAAACTTCCATAAATAAGAATAAACATTTAAGGCAATGTATAACTAAAACAAAATCCTTTTAAACTTGAACATTTAACATAGTATGGCATAAATAAAATGAAATAATGCCATTTAATTATTCACATGGATATTCTAATAATCGAATAATCACATGCAAAATCAATAACCACTTTCATAATGATGGAATGCATAATGCTAAACTTTAATTTCTTTTCAAGGCCTCGTCCCAAAACCTTGGGGCTAACTGTAACTGGAACCCAACCCGGAGTGCCTCTAATAAACGGACACCAACCCGGAGTGCCTCTAATAACCGGAGACCAAACCGGAGGGCTTACTTTTACTAGTCCCTAACCTGGAGGGCTTACTTTTACCAGTCCCCAACCTGGAGGGCTTACTTTTACCAGTCCCCAACCTGGAGGGCTTACTTTAACCAGTCCCCAACCTGGAACATACTTGTCCAACACATTCATATGAAGTAAAGGTTGAAATATAACATAAACATTATTATTGGAACTAGCATACGAAATGTCAATACTTTCACCATAAACTATGAATGGTATAAAAATAGCACATCCACAGTCAAACATATCACAAAACCTTTAATACAATATAGAAGTTTTGTATCATAATAAATGAACTTCAAATAATCTTAAAATCCATCAAAGGATGTTGACATAGATGAAATCAAAATTCTTTTTAAAGAAATATCTCCTTTTATTTTGAAATCATTTAAGATCCACATAAAATATAAAATTTTCTTTGAAAATAATCTTATAAGCTTGTAAGGGAAGCTTTGAAGATTTTATAACGACGGAAAATAGCCGCACCCGCCGTATAAGTTAAAAAAAACATTCTTACCTTAATTCTGTCGAAAAGGTTAAAAAGGACCTTGTTTTGAAAACGACGGAAAGATTCCTTTATAAACCTCTTATAAAAAGTCAAACAAGGGTATAAATGACTTTAACCCATATTCTTGTAAATAATTAATATGTTTTGAATTACATTTCGAGGAAACATGGATGTGGATGATAAAGAGATCCCAGTAAATTATTACATATAAACAACCTCGGATAATGAAGAGATTGTGAAATAACCCTTACCTTGTACTTTTCCTTGGTTGGGGTAGGTTAACCTCCTGTATAATGGTGAAATAATTGTTATTAAATTATACAAGAATCATATATATTAATATGATATCATATATGATCTTTTAACATTGATTTGTTAATAATATCTTAGAATTATCGTCATTTCGGGTGTTAACTTACTCATTTTCTTTTATATGTTTTGTTACATAAGCCATGTTTGTTGTATCTTATTCATATCCAGAATGATATCAAGTCCTTAAACATCATTTTTAAATCATCAAATGATGATTATACTTGAATGGATACGATGGAGAATGAATCTCATCACGTTCGTGGAGACGGTAGTCCGTACGTACGCACGAGCGAAAATATCATTCTTTTGATATTAAAATAATATATAAATGGATGGTATATCATATATACAGAATCATTAACATGTTATATTTATTATTTACATGAGTTACACATCATTATTATACCCATCCAAATAATAATATATTGAATAACAATTACACCACGACGTGGAGACGGTAAGCCGTACGTACGCACGTATGGTGACATGTTATTCAAAGGGTGGATAGAATACTGAATATGGTTGTACCATATTTATAATAACATCACAGTATATGTGAGATACTGGAGTTATTATTTTAGAATGGTAAGAACAAAGAAAGAAGAAGTGGAAGAAGAAAGGAACTTGAAAAAGGGTGGTGAAAACATTACCTCTTCTTCGGGTTCTTCCTTTTGATTTGATCAAAAGGGCTCCTTAGGTTGGCTTTCTGATCAAACTAAGGCCTCTAGGTTGTAGTGAGGGATGTTGGGAGAGTATTTGGGCAGAGTTTGGCCGAACAAAAAGTCTTTGAAGATGTGAAGAAATGAGAAGGAGGAGTGCCCTTTTATAAGATGGGTGAGGGGCACCTTTGGAAAAGCTAGAAATATTAATTTATAATAAATTCATATTCGGTTTCTAATGGCTCCAAAGTTTACTATTCAAAGGTTAAGGTGGGGATGGGTCGAAAACAACTCAACCAATATAATTTAGACAGGTTTGTGTACTTATATTAACCTTATCTTTAAGTATTAACTTTAAGTTAATTAGTTTCACTTTTACAATGTCTCTTTGTATTTTTATATAATATGGTTAATAAACTTACTACATACATCCAATAGACCACCAAGTGGTCCATTAATGATCAACCTATCATGATATAAGTCTCTTGTCCGAACCTTAGATTTTTAGCAATTTAATATCAATTAATAATATAATATTTGTTTTAAGAACTCTTTTTTGTCAATTTTGACACTATTCAATAGTTGATTTTTACGAAACTCATAACAGATTGATTAATTCTAACAAAGTCAATTAAATCAATACTAATATATCATATTATTCTATAAAATTAGTTTAATGCATTAAAAGTTTCATATTATATTTATTTGTGTATTTATAATATCAATTATTTTAATTTTTCACTATTATAGTAATTACTGCATCATCAATGTGTCATAAATAAAATAAATTATTAAATGTATAAAAATTATAAATAAAATATCATTATGTAGGAAATCATTTTAGCTTTCTAATGAATATTTATAATCTAAAATCCAACATATATAACCCTATGTACCAATTGTTTTTCTAAAGGATATATGCTTGTGTCATTTTTGTATTCATTTTAACTTAATTAAAAAAAGTGTCATTATCACTTACAAGTGGATCCATGCGGTCCCAATATCGACCCAAAGATTCCCATGGTCGACCATGTATCAACCAATAGGGTCAAGATACATTTTAGGGTAATTTAGTATTATTATAATATTATTTTTTAACCCTTATTTACCGGATTTACCCTTAACCATGGTAAATAAAATATTTACCGCAGTAATTATTCAAAATGTCAAAAAATAAAAGTTACCTATTTACAAAATTTGAACATCCTGATTCCAAATATGGAATACATTTTTCTAAATTCAAAACACATAAGTTGCAGAAATTAATTTAAAATTAATTCCCGCTGTCAAAACAAAGAGCGTGTTTTTAAGAGATAATAACTATCAAAAGATTGACACTTGTTTATGTTCGGTTTAATTGTAAAATTATGTCCAATGACCAAAATTATATTAAATGGTAAAAATCTATTCTAAATATACTTTAAAACCACTCAAATTCATAATTTATCATTATTAATTATTTTGATTAAAAAAGTTGTTTTTAATTAAAATTTAGTAATTTTCACTATTCATCAAAATATGAAAGTTATCCGAAATGTACCAAAATTTCACCTTAGGCTAAATTCGATATTCCGAATCCAAAAATGAAGTCCATTTTAAAATATAAAATATATATAATTTCAAAAAGTAGGTATTACTATTCATAATGGCTAGTTTGATTGGTTGTGGTGTGTGTTAAAACTCAAGGTTGCGTACAACACACGCTACTGTATTATTCAAAGAAAGTGTACCGTGGAAGCTTGGGATGTTTCACTTTAAATTTTTTGATGTCCCCATTTAGTCAAAAAGTTTAAAATATTGTATTTAAAAAGGCTTCACTATTAAAAGTTGATAAAAGTGCAATACTGAAAATGAATTTGTTCTTGCATTATATCTAAGAAACTCATAATATGGATTCTAAAATTATAAGGATTATATAAAGTTTAAAATTTAGATAATACTATTCATAACCTCTTTTGAATGGATTTTTTTTTGTAAGTCATGGTGTGATTGAACTCGGTGTTGCGTGTAGTGCAAGTTATTGAATTATTTTGAAGAAATAACACACTATGAAATCTTGGGGTGTTACAATGATGTTTTTAAATGTCACTATTTAGTGACACCATGTTTATTTATATGTTTTTAACAATGATACATGGAACTTTACTTTACAAATTTCTAAAAAACATTGGTATATTGTTTTTTGGAATTTATAATTTTTTTTGAAATTTATATTTTTGTTTTTTTATCACTGTTTCTAAAAAGTATCGGTATTTTTTTCAAACATATACTTTTTTGATTGAAATTTAATAAACAAAGACTATATTATATTTTACTATCTCCACCCCACTCTCCACGCTTGATGTACACCCCACCCCACCCTCCTATCACATTGCACCGCTACCTCCCATGATGATGCATAGGTGGTTCCATGCCCACCCTCCCATCATGTTGCACCACTTGGTCTACATCAGTGGATGCACCACCCTCGCGTCAAAGTAGAATCAAATATTCCTCTATAAGAATTTGAACCGAAAACCTATTGGGTTATTCCCAATGACCTAACCAACTCATCTATGATAATTATTAATATAAAATTGTATTATGTTGTATTTAGATTTATATAAAAAATTATTTGAGTATTTAAAATTTTTTATAGGTATGTATATAATTTTATATATTAATATACAAATATTAATATATATATGTTTATATTTTATATGTTATGTTTTATATATATAACATTATATTATATTATATAAATTTATATTTTACTTATATGTTTATATTTTATATTATATATAGGTTTATATTATATATATATATATATCTGTTTATATTCTATATTTTACATACATATGTTTATATTTTATGTCTATATTTTATGTTTATATTTTATGTATATATTTTTTTTATATTTTTTGTTTATATATATGTTTATATGATATATATATATATTTATATTACTTATATGTATATATATATATATCTCTCACTGTGTGTATAAATATATATGTGTTTGTATACATATATATAGTACTAATTATATATATTTATATATATAATTAGCCATGTTTTAAAACATTGGTAAAAATTAAACTAAAATAGCCATATTTTCTTTAAAATGTGACTAAATTTAAAATACATATGTGTAATTATATATAAATATATGTATATATGTATATATGTATATATTATTATGTGTTTATGTGTGTGTTTAAATATATATATATAAATATATAAATTTTTATATATATGTTTTTATACTTGTCCCTCTGTTCATATATATTAATATATATATGTATCTAAATATATGTGTCTGTGTTTATATATGTTTATATATATGTGTCAATATTTAAAAAATTAATATATTATATGTATAATTTTATGTGTTATTATACTTATATTGATATATATATATACATATATTATGTTATATTTTATATTCTATGTTCTCATATATATATGTAGTGTATTATATTATATATATGTCTATATTTTACATATTTGTATATATTTTATAATATATATATATATATAATTATATCGATCTATATGTTTATATTTTATAATATATATATACTTATATTTTATGTTTATATATATCTATATTATATTATATATATGTTTAAATTTTATGTTTATATATGTTTATATTATATATATATATATATTATAAATTATAGGATGATTTTTTATATATATCATATGTTTATATTAATATATATATTTATATTGTATATATATATGTTAATATATATATATATATATATATATATCTATTTATGTGCGTGAATGTGTGTAAATATATATGTGTATAAATGTATATGTTTATGTATACATAGAAATTATTATAATTATAATTATATTTATATATTTAGCGATGTTTTAAGACATTGAGAAAAATGTCACTAAAGTGGCCTCATTTTCATAAAAAGAAAACTAAATTTAAAATGTATATGTGTTTATAGATATATATATATATAAATATATGTATATACATAGATATATGCATACATAGATATATGCATATATATATATATGCATATATATATTAATATATGTATATATATATTTATATGTGTGTGTGTGTTTATATATATATATATTACTATGTTTATATATATATATGTGTGTGTGTGTGTGTGATTGTGTTTATATATATTAATATATATGTATATATATATATATATGTAAATATATATTTTTATCAATGTAGGGAAATGAGTTATATATATATATATATAAAATGACATTTTTTGAAAAACGTTGTTAATGTTGCGACGTTTCGTGAAAAATTTCGCTAATTTAACAACGATTCCTAAAAAATGAGGCTAAATTAACAAAATTTCAAGAAAACTTCTATAATTAGCAATATTTCTAGAAAATATCCCAAATTTAGTAACAAATTTCTCTAAATGTCTCTAATTTAGAGTTATTTTTCATGAAACATCTCTAAATTAACGACCTTTTCCCAAAAATGTCACTAAATTAGTGACTTTTTATAGAAAACATCACTAAATTAGTGATGTTTTTCATGAAATGTCGCTAAATTAGACATGTGTTTCAAGAAACATCGCTTAATTAGGGATTTTTAGGAAACTTTTATAAATTAGTGTAGTTTTTTAGTATAAATTTCAAAATTAGTGATTTTTTCCAGAAAATGTGGATAAATTAGTGATCCTTTCAGGAAACGTTATTAAATTAGCAAAGTTTTTAGGAAACATACATAAGTTAGTGAGGTTTCCTTAAAAATGTTTCTATATTTAAAAATTAGTGATGTTTTTTAAAAACTTATCTAAAAATTAACCCTAAATTACTGTTATTTTTGTAGTGTTTCAAGGATGGAAGCCACCCAAACAAACTGAATCTTTATCTAATGTGGATCCATAATACACTTCTGTCAACATTATCCATTAAAAATATTCATTTTCTGGAGAAAGAGAATCATTTGAAGTGTAGCTACCCACCGATAATCATATAGGAGGATATAGATTCTAAGGAAGGTAATTTTATAGCGGGCCCTTGCATATAGGCACTACTGCTCTCAAGATTTTACCTTTAGAAGAAGCTCAACAACATGCATTTCAATGACTTCAATATGAATATAAATCTAATCATGAGTCTTATAGGGACTCTTATGATCAAATAATATTAGTGGATCGATTGGTAGGCTGGTAGTCCATCAGTCAAACATAAGACAAGTGAATGAAAACTCATCTAGACCACTAGAGGACCAAAATGCCCCTTAATTTTAGAATGCCAAATCTATCCACTAAAACCAAAGTCTCTGAATAGAAACCTGATAAGAAATAAATATCATTTATTCTATAATAATCAATTTTAAAGTATTTTTGAATTCTATTTCTCATTATTTCATTCATAGTTAACCTTAACCTCTCTACATAACTCAATTATGCTCTTAATACGACCCTATCATCCCTCAGAAGTTTGATACCATTACGACCATCGATAAAAAATAAAACATATAAAATTATTCATCTAAATCTCCTATGATTATTATGTTCATAAAACATGACTGATATACTATCATACAAGGACACATCATTACATTATTTTTTAAAGAAACTAGAGGATATCAATATTCACAAATACATAATGGAAATTGGATCCAAAATCAACCTCATCCCACTCGATATTCATTGTTAGTTGGGTTATTATGAAGCTTACTTGACTTATAACTGATTCAAATATGATGATATGAGTATTATATAAGAGTTTGAAGCAAACAATATGGATATTGAAGATAAGTTCCAAATTTGGAAATATCATTTCTGACTCAGAATTCGTGGTGGTCCACCAAAAAAATGAATTTAATTACACCCTATGATTTTCCTTGGTTCACATGCATGAAACTATTCCATTGTCATATATTTATTTCTAGAAACAATTAATTGATGGGTAGGTCATGTAACATTATTGGGACATTTCTCTCTTTAAATACTAATAATATCAATACATTTTTAAATGATATGACAAAAGGCATGGAAATCAACCATAGTTGAATGATACCATTCAACATTTTCCCCTTAATGACATATAACTCACCCTAGTCAGTCCTTAGAGTGAACTTAGTAAATATTTCATATTTCCCATCTACAGAATTAAAGGAATATTGACATATTAGGGTATTCATTATGTGGTGTTGGAAAATGACAAGGAACCTTTAATCACTTTCCCCTACTACAATTCATTAATAGATGCTTCCATTGAACAACCATTATCAACAGAGGAGGATACTCCCATATATTCTATACAAATTAATCCTTCCAATAAAAGTATCTACATGAATATGAGCTTGACATACAGGTGGTAAAAATATACATGGGTATTTATCTATCCATATATGAACTCTCCAATTAGAACAATAGGATTTAACACATTTAAATCCATAAATATGTTGTTAGCTATGCTTGACATAGGTGTGATCTCATTAGAAGTGACAAAACTCCATCATTACAAATCATATCTCAATAAATTAGTACATCATACAAATATAATAGTGAAATATAGATTGATATCATGGTTGGTCATTCAGGATTCTATGAAGGTTTCTCAACCAACTACAAAAACCGCCTATTGAGTTGGGGTAAAAAAGAAGTCTCATAGTCCGCACTAATCACTATGGCCATAACCCATAGATAAAAAAATGAATACATCAATTTACTCAAGAAATATTGGGATTTGTTTGCATATAATTATATAGAGATTCTAATTTTATCTTCATAGGTAGATACTCATCATCTATGTTTATGATACAACCACCATGGCTATGTGTATACAACAAAAAGAATACATTTGAGTAATGCCACCTAGGTGGAAACTGATGTTAATAATAAGAATCAATATAATTTTATTTGAGAGGTTCAATAACTTAATTTCCATTAAATAATTTTCCTCATGAATATAATGAATAATAAAACCCATGGTCACATTAACATTCGAAATTTAATCTGCAATTTTTTATATGTATAGTTTTTCAATCCAAATTTTAGAGATGTTGATTGATTTAATAGTCACTTATAATGTCCTCTTATTTATGCATAGTCATTATGAAAACAATCTATTTTTAATGGTCCTTAGGATGAAAAATACCCCACCATTATGGTAACCTATGGGAATACATTCCACTAGGTGATAACCTTTGACATAAAATGCTAATTCGACTTATGAATATGCCATAAACTATATTTTTATTCCCTTTTTGGGAAAATTAGTGTAATTATATTTGAATGATATATTAATCAAATCCTTCTAAAATTGAGTTCACATCATTGATATATTATAAATTTTCAAAAAATTATACCAACATGGTTGAAGAATGAATCCATATAAATATACCATTGGAGTGACATTAGGAAAATTCATTAGATTCCTTAAATGTCACCATAGAACCAGAATAAACCAAAATAATACCAAGGACATACTTGTTTTTTCCTCTTGTGATTCATTTTTTAGTTATGGGAACTCCATGGACATTTTTTCAACATCAAGTGATTTATTTTGAACCTTTTGGGACGATTATTACCCTTTATGATATTTATGAAGAAAATAATGACTTACCATTGGGATTATGATTTCCATATATCCTTCAACTACCTCATGTATTGTCCTTTATATCATGTAGAATTAATTGAATGAGTAGATTAGGACATTTCATACTTTATTGGTAAACCATGGATTGGTAGATTGAGTATCTAATATATATAACATGATTGAATTTCATAAAATGAATACATACCTAGTAGCTCAATAGTATAATGATGGAAGATAATACGTGATATATTTATATCAATAATAACATCCAAACACTAACCATTTACTTGAAGAAACATAAAAATTACCAGAAGAATTCATATGTCTTATTTATTTCCCATACATACTGTATTAAGTACCTCCCTAGTCACCCCTTGTTTATGGGAATATTGGAATGGTAGGCTATTATCCTCTAAAAATTTGACAACAAATTTTTATCCCAGAAGGTGATTAATGAAAAATAACTTGAGTATTTTCTTATTGTGTACCCTACATGAGAATAAGATTCATATGAAACACAAATCCCCAATGAAGAAGTTTTATTTATCAATGAGACTTCCCAAACAAAATAAATGTATATAGATGGTGCCTATCAAAGTCTAACTGAGAGAAGAATGGATGTCCTAAAACTTATCCAGGTTGGCCTGGTTATTTTCTTAATTTATCTGGCATATGAATTTGTAACCAATTAGTTCATCTTATTATTACTGTGTCTAAATAAGGTGATATTATTCAAGACATCATTATAGGGTTGGAACTAACTATACAAATACTAATTTCTTGGTGAAACCTGAAGGGTGATTCAGAGTTAATAACTGAGAAAAAAGAAATTGGGAGTATGTAATGCCAAAAGAAATGATATACCTAATTTACTATATATGAGAGTTGATGCCAAAATTTCCTTTTGATCTAGTGTATTCCATACTCCACACATGATATATTATCATGCTAATCCACTAAAAATACAGTTATCTCCCTAGAACACCCTAACCATGATGAAATGTTGACTTGAATTACACATCTTGGGGTGGTTTCCCCTTTTATCAAAAATAATTTAGTGGAAATAATGGATGAAAATTATACCTTATACCATGGTGACAACTCATAATTGTTTACTGTCACATCATTTGAAATAATATCTTCCATAATGGAGTATTTCTAAAGTGGATCATTCAAACATTATTGATCAGGGAATGGAAAATACACTTAAAGATAGATAATTCCATATTTTCTGTAAACTTGAATCCCAAAATAGCCCTCTATAAGTAAATATTTTATGGGGTTATCATTCATTTAATTTAAGGAAGAGAGACCCTCACTGTTTTGTAGAAAAATAAGGATGTCACTTTTGGTTCTCCTTAATCTAGAGATAAAATATTTTAATAAATTAGGAGACATGGATATCTTAGGAAATCAATAATGAATGATTTTATAGACATAATGTGGAATTTACATGCATTTAAAATTCATAAAATTTATTTTTATAAACACCATTTTTCATTGTACACTAATATATACTGTTGGAAATTTTATTTTTGGGGATGTTCTTCATTGGTGGATACCCTCAAACTAAAACTAGGAAGTTAATGTTCATCTATACCACTACTAACATCTTATCTTAATGGTCTATAGTTATGAACCTAAACGAGGTTGAAATAAGGAATTTTATTAAATTAATAAATTCCAAAATCATCACTAGAATTAGAGTCCCTCAAATTTTTTTGAAATATAATGGTAATAAAATATTTGAGTTCAGGCGGTATAAGTTAAACCATGGGTACTACATACAGTCTAATCACTCATCTCGCTATCATGTAGTTATAAATTGATATAGAGTGACCACCAATTTGAAATTATCCAATATCCTTCAGAATATATTTCTTATATAACAGAATCCACAGATAGATATACTGTTTTATTCATTGTGGTGTTATTTTACCATGACCAATATTTGCAAATAGGAGACCCTATATTCAAAATTATATGACAAAAAATAAGTATTTACTATAAAAGATCAATTTTATTTATTTATAATTCTTATTTTCAATAAACTGTTTGAATATGGACAACATCATATATGAATTTGTGTTTTCAAAACAAATATTATAAAAGGATACACACGCTATATAAACAAAGAGTTCATGAAAATAATTTTTCATGATAATTGAAAAATAATTCCCTCCAACTCATCCCTCTAATAAAATTTGGTATTTTTTCATGGTAATCCCTATGATAAATGGAAATAAACCTCCAAAAATTTATACAAAATGGAAAGGAACATACATATTCCCTATTTTCTACTCCACTAGAGTTAATTCTCTTATCATAATAGATGTAAAGCATATCACACCAACCACCAATGAAATGTTCCATAGGAAATAATTTGGATAGATTTAAATTAGGTTCACCAAGTCCATTTCATGGGAATTTAATATCCACATAATGTCTCCATGTAATAAAAGACTAAACCTCATAGCACCTATATTCTCAATACCTAAATTTTAATTGGATGAAATGTTATCCTTACCATATGATGTTAAACTTTATATAATCAGGTACACTACTCATTACCTTGAAAATTATTTTAATACTCTATCTCATGTCACTTTAGTTCCTTACATGAGATCTATAACCATCTATGTTTCCCTAGAATATGTTTTTATAATTCATAAGCATACACTAGGATGAAAATTTTCCTTTTCTAAAATCTATACATTGATTTATTCCAACTCTCATGGGATATGTAGTTATGTATGAATCTTCTATCTTGAGTAAAACTATAAATTTATTCCACTTCAAATTTCTTTACTCCATCCTTATATTTTGGGTCATTAAATCATTCATGTTATGTATCTTAGAATATAACTATATTAATATGAAACTATTTTTTCTTTGTATTTGTGTTAACACCTTATTCATATCAGGATTCCTTCCACCTCCCCCAGGAAACTAATCTATTTCATCAACTTTTCCCATTTTTTATGTCTAGATCATTACAAATAATTTTTCTCAAAAGTATATGTTTTTTATTATTATTTCTAAAGGATATTTAGTTATTCCTAAAAAAATTTCCCCATCCCAACCACATGTTTAATTTACTTGAAATACTAATCTCATTAAAATGTGTGGTTCATTATTTATTCTTGTATGGTTTTCCATCCATTTCCCAAGGACAAGATGAAATCTTATGATTTTCCAATGAATTTATCTAGATCTATGAAATGACACATTTATAAAGAAATACATGTCACCTAATTCCATTTATAATAATATACATAGTGATTCCAAGATATATTTTATTAGGTTATGTTGAAAATTATGTTTTCATTTGATCTCTCCCAAACATCATGGCACTCAGGTTTATCCATTTCAAAATTTCCAACATCAAATATATAATGAGATTAAAATATTTATACCATTTTAAATATTTATCTATTTTTTTATTCTTGTTTTCTATGGACACAAGATGATATCTATGTCACAGACTATGAACCAAAAAATAAGTTTCTTCACTATAAAACTCCCTTCCAACGTATCATCTTTTATTGATTCATATAGAGTCATTGTTATATTTTACTATATAATATGAAAATAAAAATTCATCATCCAAAAACTAGGTGTGTCTTGATTCATATTTTCATTGAATATGTAGTGAAATATGGGAAATCTATTCGGGGCCAAGAAACAAATCCACATCCATTTTCACTCCTCCCCTAGCGGTCTTTAATGATCCAATCAGGGTTAGCCTAAACGTAGAGTGTTCTAATTGCATTCTATATATTATCATCCCATATACCATATTTTTTACCTCAAGAATCCAAATCACAATGAATATTTAATTTCTACTGGTAATGAGTTTTTTGAATCACGGTGGACCCCTCCGTCTTATGATTATAGAAACACAACATATCTAGCCTACCTTTTAAAAGTTACAAATATGATTTCATCCTAATGGAGAAGATTATTTATCCCCACAATACCTTTATAGAATTTTAGATGATACCATCATTCAAATTTGACTTGTGATCGTCCCCAATGTACTTTTTAATGATATGGTAATGGGCCCATAATTTTGGATACAATGAGTTGTTGAAATAGGAAATCCCTTTTTAATTAACCATTTCTAGATTTAGATAACTAAATTTATAATTTACACAACATACATCCTTAATCCAGAGGTTTTGAAATTACTCTATTTTTGAATCCCAATTTTTGTTTTCACTCTTTCCAATTTTCCATGAACAATAGCCTTAAACTACATGGAACTCTCTCATAGACCATATATATTAGTAAATATATATCCTTTTACACCAGGTTTAACATTAAAACAGTTTTATATAGAAAAAAGTATTATTTTCTTAAACTAATATTTCCTTATAACATACCTTATTTTAGCCAAATTCATTTAACTATATATATCTTTCCTCATTGTCCTGACATGCAATTCATTAAGCTTTCAAAGGAAAGAGACATGTACTCATCAATTTAAACCCCCATAAAGTGAATCTTGAGGGAATATCCAGTCTCCACACATTAGTCTTACACCGTGCATAGATTAGGTAATATTTTGATTATATGAAAATGTTAAATGAACAATTCATGATAGGTTGACAACAGAATAAAGGATGCCTCCATAAAATCCATGTTCATACATACTAAACCATTCTTGCATTTAATTCATGAAATGTTATGACTATAAATAGAAAGACACAATGGCTTATGTGATACATTATCTAGGCCTACAAAAAGTTAAACCATGATCATTGGGTCTATAGATCTTGGAAGAAATTAAATCAAAACCATGTTCCTCAAAAACATGTTGGTTTAAAAGAATTATTGAGAATGCATGATGAAATAATATTATGGAAAATGAACCCCTTTTATCTTTGATTTTCACAAGAAACACCCCTTCATATTTCATATTATACTGAGTCATTCACTATCTATGATATTAATTTACTAACATTAGATTTGGGTGATGTCATGATTTCCATGTATATGGCCTGCCAATGTCAATCTAGGGGAAAAGATTCAGAAGGAATAAAAACTTCTTTATATTTCATTAAAAAGGGATATATTTTCATATGGTGATAATATATATTGTTTATCCAACTCGAATATATTATTTCAGGTGTACATTCCTTAAGGTTAGTGAATTTATTAAAACATTTATTATACTAACTTAAGTATTGTTTTATTATTATTTTCTAGAACCATATCAATATAATTTTAATGTGGATTAAATTATTATTATGTAAATTCTTGTGATTTATATGAATTATCAATGATTAATAGTTTAAAAACAAATATTTCTAGAAATTGGAAGCTTTTTTAAGACAATAAATTTAAATAGTCATATTGAAAAATTGAGGAGAATCTAAATATTTTGAGTCTATTCATAGTTGATAAAAAATGTGAGGGGATAACATAATGAAAATAGTCACTACAATGTGAGTTTTATCAACTCTCAATGTTTGATCACAAATTTATAAGATTCATTAAAATCCTAATGATATTTGGTAAAAACCGTAGAATCTTTATCCTCATATAAAACTTTATTTTAAGCTTATAAGTTACACCATTTCCTATTATTTTGGGTAATCTGGTAGCCACTGGTGTTCTTTTATAACCATCCAAGCGTCAATCAATTTTTTAGAAGGTAAATTTTAAGACTACACAATTATTAGTTAGCCATCATTTATTAGCCTTCATTATGACCCATTGGGAGTGTTATTCAAGCACTATAACCATGAGAAATATAGGGAGAACTAAAACCATAAATTTTTAGTTCTCTAGATAAATCTTCTCTATCTACTCTAGTGAATCAACCACTACCTTCATCTTGGTATTAATTATAGGATAATTGAATTCTCTATACCATAATATGATAAATATTATATGTATTAGTGGGTATTTGAGTGGATTTTGGATTAACTTTTCATTGTGGGTTTCTGAATTCAGCCACCTAATGTGTCTCCACACTAATTATCTAATGTTATATTTAAATTATAGGGACTATACATCTCAATTGAATCCCTTCAGAGATGATTTCATATAAACTGGCACTGGTTCACTCAAAATTATGATGATCTCAATTCATTATTTCTCTCTAACACCTATAATGATTGTGATCTTCGGATAATAACCTCATCCGTTTAGAACACCATACCTATCGATGGTATTAAAATGAATGTTAAAAGAAAATATATGCATGATTTAAAAAATATTTGAGTTATTGATTAGTAGTATTAGTAATTTCCTCCACTTTTAATGATTTTTTTACCTATAACTATTATTTATTTTATGTGGTATTTTACCCGAATACTCTCTATCATCATCAAAACCACACTAGATACCTCATTTGTTTATGAAAGGGAGATTTTATCCATAATTTCTAGCATATATATGGTTAGAATGATCATTGCATGTTATCTAGGTCAACATACTTCAAAATCTTCATGAAATTCTCAAAGTATTCTTAGTAAGTCTACCTTATACATTGATTCATGATAGATAAGTAAATCAATTGGTGAGTATATGAGAGTTAGAGTCTCTCATTAAATGATTCTTTATAGATGTTTTCTAGGGTTAGAGCTATGAATATTTGAACCCCAATTCAACATTACAAATGAAGAAAAAAAAGAAATCAATAGTCGGTATTACATTCCTACAGGTCTTCATTGTGGTTAATAAACTCAAAGGGAGATAACAAATGATCTTATATGTTTATACCCATGTTCTCTATCATGACTTCTTCTAGCTCTAGGTAATGTCCAATTCCCTCAGAACCTATTAGTGGAAGATGATTCTAATGATCAAAACATTTTACTAGTTTCTCTTAGTTAAATTATGAGGATATATATATATCTAGATTGGTGAAGTTATTACATACATAAATGTAAGAACCCGGAGCTTCGGTTTCAGGTACAGATCTCTTTTCGGGCTTTTTAAGGAAAAATGGAGAATCTGGAAATTTTCAGAGGACACATTGTGTACTTTATGAGTACACGCCGTGTACTCCTCAGCCACTCGAAACCATGTGTTGACTGAGACCGGGCCACACACAGAATGTGCAGGGATGACATGGAGGCCAATTTTTGAAGGAGTATGGAAAAACCCACTACACACCATGTACTTTAAGAGTACAGCCCGTGTACTTTTTTTATTTCATTAATCGACCCGGGGTCGCGCCTAATCATTGTAAACGTCTTCTTCTCTGCCGAATCTTGTCCAGAATGTCAAAGAAATCCGATTATTCTCCGATCCACCAATCCGTCACCGGTTGTCCAAATCAAACTTCGTCGGTTGCAGAAGAATCGCAGCGGTGAGTTATTGGTTCTTCTTTAGCCTCGTTTCCTGATTCTTCCTCTCGTGTATGTTATCTGAGGTTGAAAGTTTTAGAAATATTTTCCAATCTACTCCGTTCTAGGCCGATTCACGGGCCGAGGTTCAAGTATATCGATCTTCGAGGATCGAGGTAGGTGGTTTGTTGCCCTACGTTGAAGTTCTTTGAGTTTTGGTTGCAAAAGTGTCGAATACCCATGTATCGGGTATCCCGGGTTTCAAATTTTGATCCTATTGTTTATCTACCCTATATTTCTTGTTAGCTTCTGATGAATTGATGCTAATTTATGCTTGGTTTCATGTTTGAGGATCACCCCACAGGTGTTTACCTCTCCCGTTCGGCTGTTTATCACCGTTTGGAACCGTTGCCCGTGAGGCAACCCTATTGCAATTTTTAGTTTCCTGTTATCCCTGATTGCATGTGTTGCCTACTGTTGGAATGTTTTTGAAGTATGGTAGCTATTATCCAAGTAGTTTTTTGAATTACATAGGGCTTGTAATAGTCGAATACGCACCACTAGACTGCTCAGGGCTGTGAGAACCTGGTGCGGGAGATCAAAGAGGGAATAGATGATTAAGTGCTTCCCTAGAGGTTTTGTTGGGTTTAGTTTTGTACGCAGGACCTACGAGAATATGACTTTGGGCTTCCCAAGAGTGTTCTTAGTTTACCCATGCATCGAGACCACAATAGGAATTAGAAGTAAGTGCTTCCTCAGAGAGTCTGTAGCTATTGTTGCAAGACCATAGGGGAATTGACGTAATAGCTTCCCAGAGTGTCTGTACCTTGTTTGTTGACTGGACTATAGGGGTCTTCTAGTTTTAGCCACGCAGAGAGTCAGTGTGTGTATTCTTGATAGTTTGTTGTGACGAGTCCACCAAGCCAAAGAACAAGCTTGGGTTTTATAGTGCTTCTGTTAGTAGTCTTTTTAGATACCTCTTGTGTTACTTGATTATCTTGGAATATAAACCCTGCTGGTTTTCCCTGGTTGTGTAGTTAAATGAATGTGAATTGTAATTGGAAGATTTGTTTACTATATTTATTTACCTCTACTTTTTCTATATTAATCACTGACAGTAGGGCACAAATCTTGTGGTGGTTGCCTACTGGGATTAGTCTCACACCCTGTTTGGGTCCTGCTTTTCGGCCCAAACAGATTATATGGTTGCAAGTATAGGAAGACATTGTGTCCCTTCTACCTCGGGTACTTGATTGCTCTTTGGAGCTGGGGAGCATGGGACCGGGCCTTGGACCGCGACGCTGCTGGAGTTGTTGTTTACATTTAGTAATTTGGTTTCAGTTGTATTTCAGCATGTTGTTTTGCTTACTACTTTCCTTAGATACATGTACCATTCTGCATCTGTATTATATCAGACATTGCTTTCACTTTCAGTTCAGTTGTTTCATGCTATTTACTACTTTCACTATTTTTTATGCTTATTCTTCCACTGCATACTTTACCAAATGACGACATAGTTTCCCCACTGACTCACCAAGGCCCTCACTGCTAGTCGGCAGCCTCTGGCGTTTGGGGAAATGCGCTTGAGGACATGTGGCGAACCAGGTACGGGGCAACAGTTATGCGGCTCCGGACTTGGGTCGTTTCAAAGTGGTATCAAAGGAGTTTTCCTTCTTTACTATTGCTTAAATTTTTGCGACAATAGCCAGGGATAAGATGAAATGGGTAGTTAGTACTTAACTGTGCCCAAGAGTAATTAACCCGTGTACAGGGAAAAGCTAAATTACCTCATAATTGAAATTTTTAGTTTTTTCAAGTGTTACAGTTTATTATATTTCACCGTTGGGTGATGCACATGTTTTGTGTTGTTACAGTTTATACGATTTTGGTTCTATTTGGTTGCAACCCGATGAGATGAGGGTGTGCCATCTGATGCATCATATAGGCACTGGGTAGGATATCACTTGTCATGCATTTTACCATGCCATCTTGGGTGCATTAGAATTGCATGTTGTTTTGATAGATGCCGTGATAGATTATGCATGCCCTTGTGGTAGTTGCTGTGATAGAAATACTTGTAGCGCTAATAGAGTATTACTTCTTTTTCAGCCTGTTTTGCATGGGCACCAAGCTCTAGTCTTGGAGGTGTTATGGGCCCTCGAGGATTAGAATTTGGCGGATCATTGTTTGTTATGCTGTTTACTTGTTGTATGCATTGTTATGATTCCAAGCTTTGATTCTCGTGGAGTATGGGCCCCCACAGATCGGAATTTGGCACATAGCTGGTTGTTTTTCAGTGTTTCTGGCATTCGGAGTAGTTTCAGAGCTACTTCCCGGAAAAACCTAGAATACATGGCATGTACTTTATTCATACATTCCATGTAGTTCTTAAACCGTGTTACTATCTATGTAAACAAAAACACGGGGTGTCGGAAAGTCTTCAGTGACACACCGTGTACCATAAGTACACTCCGTGTAGTAGACAACTGTGTACCCGGCCGTGTCACTAACAACATGGGTCGGGGAAACACGTGTAGTACACGCCGTGTGTTATAAGAACACACTGTGTAGGTTTCTTTTGGGTACCCGACCATGTCACGAACAACACAGTTCGATGTTAGCCATCCTTATACATGTCGTGTTTGTTCAGAACACGCAGTGTAGGGGTCATCCTTGTAGCCGGCCATGTAACCTGCTACACGGGTCACCGAACCTGTCTAGTACACGCTGAGTGTTATAAGAACACACCATGTAGTTTATTCTAGGTACCCGGCCGTGTCACGAACAACACGGGTCAATTTTATCTTCTCCGATACACGCCTTGTTTGTTCGGAACACGCCGTGTAAGGGGTTATCCATGTGGCCAGCCGTGTAACTTGCTACACGGGCCGATGAAGCCTAACTTGTACATGCCGTGTCCTTAGTGCACACTCCGTGTAGTTTAGAATTAAGAGGACCATGTAGGTTAGCCGTGCAAAGAGACTCGGGCATGGGAGTGGAGTTCAAGTACACAACGTGTTTTGGGACAACACGCCGTGTATTCTGGAATGTTACACGACCAATGGTGGCAGAATTTCATGCCATGTAAATGGTTTTAACAAACACGCTATGTATCTTAAATACACGCCATGTAGTATTGTTTTTCAAACTTAAGTGTTCTCTCTCCTGTTCCCGTTTGGGATCTTGTGTTTTCTGTCCTTGTTGATCCTAAATCTGCGGCATGCTTTTGATCTTTCAGGGTTATGGCACCAAGACACCCTCCCGTTGCACGTTATGAACCAGGCGGTGACCGTACGCCTGATTCGGAAGACTAGGGACTACCAGTAGTTCTGCTGATTGTTCCGAATATGGCACCTACAGAAATTCCGGACACTGGTGCAAACGCTCAGTTCAAAGAGGGTTTCATGAGGATCATGCAGACCTTCCAGGGAGCTAAGCATCCTACTCCGTCTATGGAAGAGATAACTCAAGTCTTCCAGCAGCAACATCCTCTCACTTTCACAGGGGATGGAGGAACTCAGGTTGCAGAGTCATGGCTAGAAACCATGATTCCCATCTTTGAGCATATGGAGACACCCCCAGATAGAAGGGTGAAGCTTGTGACTTACATGCTGTGAGATTCTACCAAGAGATGGTGGGGTGTAGTCTCACAGGCAGGGCGCCAGTGGACTATGGATTGGGATGAATTCTAGCGTACGTTCTACGACTACTTCTATCTAGCGACGCTGAGCGTCGATAGGGACGGGGAGTTTATGAACCTGCAGCAGGGTACTCTTTCGGTTATGGAGTATTCCTCCCGCTTCACTGAGCTATACCGTTTCCATCCCGTTATGGGAAATGACGAGCTATTTTTGTCAAGGAAGTTTGAGGAAGGCCTCAAACTAGCGATCAAATCGCAGGTGAAAATTTTCCAGTTGACTTATATTACTATGATAGTCAACTAGGCGTTGATCACCGAACGAAATATAAGTGATACTAGAGCTGTTGACCAGATCGGTTCACCATCCAAGGCTGATTCATTTCATTCTGACAGCAGGAATGGCCACCGAGAGTCTACTCGAGGTGACTCGAGGAAGTGATGTATATCTTCTGGTAGACGAGATCTTCCTTATGGAAACCCGGTGGTGTGCTATCAGTGCAGAAAGAGCGGATATAAGAATCCTCAGACCTCGAGAGATCCAATGGAGTGCCGAGCTTGCAGCAAGATGGGTCATCTGCAGCGTTTTTGCAGGGTTCTTATTCCAGTGGCTGGTGAAGGAGGATCTATTTCTACCCCGCGTTCAGGAGCAGAATTACCAGTCCTGCAGCAGACTGGGGGCTGGAGTTCTTTGAGTCGTGCAGGCCAAGGTAGAGGTCGTGGACGCAGTAGTCAGGCTCAAGGGGGATCAACTCAGGGATATCAGGCTGCTACACAAGGCCATGGTACTAGCCAAATGTTTGCAGTAGAGAAGATCCATCATGAGAAAGATCCTGGACCATCAACAGTTCGAGGTACGATCTTAGTAGCCTCAGTTTTATCTTCATCCCTTTTCTATACTGGTGCTTCACATAGATTTATCTCTGTTTCTCTCGTGGAAAGTCTGGAGTCTGTGTCTTTTCATCTGCTGACATGTTGACTCTCGACACGCCCTTGGTAATGAGGACATCTAGCGTACGTTAGTTCAAGGAGTGCCCTCTCGAGGTTGCAGGGTATCATTTCCTATGGGACCTTAATGTCCTAGAGATGACGGGCTATGACGTCATTCTCGGTATGGACTGGTTGGTTCCCTTCCAGGAAGTCATCGATTGCTATCACCGTAGGGTGAGTTTTGTATCACTAGAGGGTGAATCTATCCTTCATAAGGGCGAGTGGGATGTTCAGGCGAGTCGAGCCAAACTCGAGCATCATGGGCTAGGAGGAGTTACAACCCAGATTGCTAGTCTTTATTTGGATGACCGAGGGACTTCATAGTTAACTTTTCCTCTAGTGGTTGACTTCTTTCCAGATGTATTTACAGAAGACTTTTCAGGTTTGCCTCCGGAGCGTGAGGTAGACTTCTCGATTGAGCTCGTGCCAGGAGCAGCACCAGTGTCCATTCCTCCTTATCGGATGACGACACCAGAGTTGCAGGAGATCAAGAAGCAGTTGGGGGAGTTGCAGATAATGGGTTTCATCTGACCCAATACTTCTCCTTGGGGTTCGCCTGTCTTGTTCGCGAAAAAGGCATACAGTACCCTTAGGGTTTGCATGGATTATCGGAAGTTGAACCAGTTGATGGTCAAGAACCGATATCCATTGCCGAGGATTGATGGTCTCTTCGATCAGCTTCGAGGAGATCAGGTGTTCTTGAAGATCGATTTGAGGTCTGATTATCATCAGCTGTGCATTAGGTCTTCAGATATACCTCTAACAGCCTTCGGGAGCAGGTTTTCCCTCTACGAGTATATGCTTATGTCGTTCAGCCTTACGAACGCGCCAGTAATTTTCATGGCACTGATGAACCGAGTATTCCATCCTTACCTGGATTCCTTTGTTGTGGTCTATGTGGACAATATCATGGTGTACTCTCACACTCGACATGACCATGCAACCAATCTTGAGATCATTTTGAGTACACTGAGGGAGCATCGAATTTATGCTAAACTCTCAAAGTGCCACTTTTGGATGGATGATATTCACTTCCTGGGTCATGTCATCTCAGAGACAGAAGTATCAGTAGACCTAGAGAAGGTGAGAGTAGTGGTTACATGGGGGAAGCCAAATAATGTCTTCGAGGTACGGACCTTCTTGGGGCTGGCTAGTTACTACAGGTGGTTTATAAAGGACTTCTCACGCTTAGCAGCGCCATTGTCGGGCTTGACTAAGAAGGGGGTGAAGTTTGTTTGGTCAGAAGCCTGTGACTCAGCCTTCCAAGAGCTGAAGGGGAGATTGACTTTAGCACCGATTCTAGTTCTTCCATAGCTGGGAAAGAGTTATAAAGTTTTCTGTGATGCATCTGGCATCGGGATTGGAGCAGTGATTTTGCAGGAAGATAGTGTTGTCGCGTACGGATCTCGGCAGTTGAGGCCACATGAGAAGAACTATCCTACGCATGACCTAGATTTGGCTGCTGTTGTTCATGATTTGCGTTGTTGGAGGCACTATCTCTTGGGAGAGAAATTCGTGGTATATACAGACAACAAGAGAATCAAGTACATATTCATGCAGTGAGACTTGAATCTGAGACATCGGAGGTGGGTTGAGTACCTACAATCTTTTGACTTCGAGCTTGCTTATACGCCTGGGAAAGGTAATGCTGTAGCAGACACACTGAGCAAGAGGACTCAGATTCAGGCAGTTTAGGAGGCCAACAGTGAGTGGCAGCTCATGGATCTGTTCTTTGAGATGCATCTAGGTGTGCATGACAGACATGTTCAGATGGTTCTTTCTTCTGTAGCTGTTACCTCTACCCTTTTTGAACGAGTTCGAATGAGGCAGCTATCAGACCCTGAAGGCCTAGTCCTACGGAAGGGTGTGTCATATGGAGACCCTACTATGGGGTGGACAGTGGGTGATAACGAGGTGCTACGTTTTCATGGATGCATATGGGTTTCAGTGGACATACGAAAGGAACTAATGCGGGAGTTCCACGCTTCATCTTGGGCAGTTCATCCTGGTGTCACCAAAATGTACCGAGTCTTGCACCATCAGTATTGGTGGACAGGTATGAAGAAGGATGTGTCTGGTTTTGTTATGCGGTGTTCCACCTGTCAGCAGGTGAAGGAAGAGCATCAGCCACTAGCAGGGCTTTTGCAGCAGTTACCCATTCCTGAGTGGAAATGGAATAATGTCGCGATGGACTTCGTGATAGGTTTACCGAGATCGCCTCGAGGAAATGATGCGGTTTGGGTTGTAGTGGACATTCTCACGAAGGTTTCACACTTCTTGCTGATCAAGGAGACCTTCAGTGTTGATGAGCTGGGACGGTTGTAAATCCGAGAGATTGTACGTCTACATGGAGTTCCACACTCCATTGTTTCAGACAGGATGCACGTTTTACTTTGCACTTCTGAAAGGGTCTACATAGGGAATTGGGTAAAAAGGTACTTTGGAGTACATCATACCTTCCCCAGACTGATGGCCAGTCCGAGCATACAATCCAGGTGCTTGAGGATATGCTCCGAGCATGCATTCTAAACTTTGGCGGTTCTTGGGAGAAGCATATTCCTCTGGTGGAGTTATCCTACAACAATAGTTTTCAGGAGACTATTCAGATGGCACCTTATGAGGCTTTGTACGGTAGGCCATGCTGATCACCTTTATGCTGGCTAGAGGTAAGAGTGGCGGCTTTGCTGGGACCTGTTCTTGTTCAGGAGACCTCAGAACAGATTGAGTTGATTTGGAAGAGGATGGAGACAACACAGTCTCGACAGAAGTCTTATACTGATCAGCGGAGACGACCTCTGGAGTTCGAGGCCGGGGATCAGGTTTTCCTGCATGATGCACTGAGGTAGGGACACAAGAGGATTCAGAGACAGAGTAAGATTTCACCGAGGAACTTCGGGCCGTTTGAGGTTCTGGAGAGAGTCGGGCTGGTTGCTTACAGGCTGCAGTTAGCTCAGAGGTACCAGGCTATGGACGACGTCTTTCATATTTCTCAGCTTTGATGGTATTTCTCATACCTGTCTCATGTTTTTCAACGCATGGAGTTTGACTTAGAGTTGGATGCAACTTTTTAGGAGCATCCTATCAAGATTGTTGATCGTAGTGAAAATGTACTCCGTGGCCGGTCTGTTCTTTTGGTACGGGCGCTATGGCATCACGACCGTATATAGAATGAGACATGGGAGAGGGAGGCTGATATGTAATAAAAGTGGCCAGAGTTGTTCGAGATTTCTTCTTCTACGCCTTTCTAGGGAAATTTGGGGATGAATTTATTTAAGGGGGGAAGTTTGTAAGAACCCGGAGCTTCGGTTTCAAGTACGGATCTCTTTTACGGGCTTTTAAAGGAAAAATGGAGTATCTGGAAATTTTTAGAGTACACGTCGTGTACTTTATGAGTAAATGTCGTGTACTCCTTGGCCACTCAAAGCCGTGTGTTGGATGAGACCGGGCCACACACACAGAGTGTAGGGGTGATGTGGACGCCTATTTTGGCGGAGTACGGAAAAAACCAACTACACACTGTGTACTTTAAGAGTACACGCCGTGTACTTTTTTTATTTCATTAATCGACCTGAGGTCACGCCTAATGACCATAAACATATTCTTCTCCACCTAATCTTGTTCAGAACATCCAAGAAATCCAATTCTTCTCCGAGCCACCGATATGTCACCGGTTGTCCGAATCAAACTCCGTCGATTGCAGAAGAATCGTAGCAGTGAGTTCCTGGTTCTTCTTTAGCCTCATTTTCTGATTCTTCCTCTCATGTAAGTTATCTGAGGTTGAAAGTTTTAAAAGTTTTTGTAGATCTACGCCATTCTAGGATGATTCACGGGTCGAGGTTCAAGTATATCGATCTTTGAGGATCGAGGTAGGTGGTTTGTTTCCCAACGTTGACGTTCTTTGAGTTTTGGTTGCAAAAGTGTTGGATACCCATTTATCGGGTATCCCGGGTTTATGATTTTGATCCTATTGTTTATCTTCCCTATAATTCATGTAAGATTATGATGAATTTATACTAATTTATGCTTAGTTTCATGTGTGAGGATTACCCCACGGGTGTTTACCTCTCCCGTTCAGCTGTTTATCGTCGTTTGGCACCGTTGCCGTGAGGCAACCCTATTGAAATTGTTAGTTGCTTGTTATCACTGATTGCATGTGTTTCCTGCTGTTGGAATGTTTTTGAAGTATGGTAGCTATTATCCAAGTAGTTGTTTAACTTACTTCGGGCTGATAATAGTCGATTACGCACGACAGGACTGCTCAGGGCTGTGAGAACCTAATGCAGGAGATCAAAGGGGGAATAAATGATTAAGTGCTTCCCTAGAGGGTCTGTTGGTTTTAGTTTCGTACGTAGGACCTATGGGAATAGGACATTGTGCTTCCAAATAGTGTTCTTAGTTTACCCACGAATCAAGACCACATGAGGAATTAGACGTAAGTGCTTCCTCAGAGTGTCTGTAGCTATTGTTGCAAGACCATAGGGGAATTGACATAAGAGCTTCCCAGAGTGTCTGTGCCTTGTTTGTTGACTGGACTATAGGGGTCTTCTAGTTTTATCCACCCATAGAGTTAGTGTGTGTATTCTTGATGGTTGGTTGTGACGATTCCACCAAGCCAAATAACAAGCTTGGGTTTTGTACTGCTTGTGTAAGGTAGTCTTTTTAGATACCTGTTGTGTTACTTGCTTATCTTAGAATATAAACCTTGCTAGTTTTCCTTGGTTGTGTAGTTAAATGAATTTTAATGGTAATTGGTAGAATTGTTTACTGTATTTATTTACCTTTACTTTTTCTATATCACTCACTGACAGTAGGGTACAAATCTTGTGGTGGTTGCCTACTGAGATTATTCTCACACCCTGTTTGGGTCCTGCTTTTCGGTCCAAACAGACTATATGGTTGCAGGTATAGGTATGGATTGTGGCCCTTCTACCTCAGGTACTTGATTGCTAGTCGGATCTGGAGAGCATGGGACCAGGCCTTGGCCCGCGATGCTGCTGGGTTTCTTTTTACATGTTGTACTTTGGTTTCCGTTGGATTTCAGCACGTTATTTTGCTTACTGCTTTCCTTAGATACATGTGCCTTTCTACATCATTATTATATCAGACATTTCTTTTAATTTATGTTCAGTTGTTTCATGCTATTTACTGCTTTCACTATTTTTTATGCTTATTCTTCCGCTGTATACTTTACCAAATGAGGGCATAGTTTCCCCACTGACTCACCAAGGCCCTCGCTTCTAGTCGGTAGCCTCTGGCATTTGGGGAAATGCACTTGAGGTCATGTGGCGAACTGGGTACGGGGCACCAGTTATGTGGCTCCAGACACGGGTCGTTACAATAAATATTTAATTCCCATTCCATTCTAATCAAAGGTCCCAATGGAGTCTTGAAAACCTCCAATACTAAATAATCATTCTCAATGACTCAAACATGAACTCCATAATATGATATCCCTCAAGTGGTGATAGAGGGTTCATTCCAAGATGATAATGTGTCATTTGATTAAAATTGAGTCCCCCACCTCTACATAGAGAAATTTTATATCATTATAGAACTCATCATCCTCCTCATAAGAAGCATAATCCACTATAGTTAAAGAAAATAATATACTTTCAATATATTTCTAGGAAACATAGAAAAAGATATGACTAATGAAATGTATCTATATTTCCATACAGGGTATCATTACCAAATAAAACCCCATTCATTGGATCAATATTAGATCATGTCTCATAAGGATTCATATATGAGAATTGCGACTCTGTTTGAAAATGATCTATGATAATAGTATTTGGATGGAAAATCAAGAGCGGTGTTTGAAAACAAAAAAAATAATTTTCACACATGAATACGCGTGTCTAGTGTATCAATACTTTTTCAATACTTAATTAGAGATGTGGGGCTATATAGAAATATATCTATATTAGTCATCCATTGAAATGGGATGGTATTATGAAGATCCCATATATCTTCCTCTTACATCATTTTGTGTCCCAATGATCGATTATCTTACATTGGAGTCACCAAGACTATCAAACTACCTACTGAAATACTAACCATTATGTAGTAAGTAGAATTTGAATGTATCTATTTTATCCCATCCCTCAATAAGAAGAACAAATTTGGGCATATCAGAGGAATTTTAAAATTTAGTATAAGCTTTGAAGGGAATTGTCTCTATACATCTTTGGGATGAAATGATAAATCCCCTCATAATTAGTCAATTTTTATCACCCTATTACATTTCGAATATCCTATATCTATTTTATGTGTCATGTGATTAAGAATATAATGTGAATGGAATGTAATTTCATCTCTTTGTTTTTTATACACAAACCATATTCTACTAGATTATTTTAATTTTCAGTGTTGGAGGGTGTTTTAAATTTTCTATTTTTAGGATCTATTCATTTCTTAAAGTGTATCCTATAGGTATTAAGATCGACCAAAATCTATCCAAATCTATAAAAATTAAAATCTTTAATATGTAAACAATTTTGAGATAGTTTTCCATTCCCCCATATTATAAATGTGGATTCATGATTATTCAGCTTCAATTTATTTCATAGCCTATTGTTTTCTATTGAGGGATCATTTGTTAAACCATGTCTTCATCACCTCACTATGGGATTTTATTTTACTAGTTTATCATTTTTGTGAAGTGGAAAATAATGAAAAGGGTTTTTCCCAAGATCAGTTGATATATTAGTTGTGGTTACCTTTATTTAGGCCATTATAGTTCCCTATTTCTACTTATCTAAATCTAGTTCTTCTCTCCCAATAGGGAAATTTCGGGCTAGCATGTTATTGGGATAGAAATACATCTAGGGATGAGCATGTCTTAATAGTAGTATAGTTCCCAATATGAGGAGGGATATCTGATTTTTCATGGGTGGTCTCTTAATCCATTATTATCAATAATTATCATTTCACCATGAGTTTTTGTTCAATTCATACATCTGTGGGTAGACGTGTAATTCTATAATCAGTTTATACATCAAAAATTATTTTTTTACAAGCTCCAATAGGATTTTATCTCTTAAATCAAGTACGTATGACCTTCTATCATACTCAGCGTGACCAACATCCATAAATATAATTAAATAGAATGAATTTTAGAATTTAATAAATCACTAAATAATTGATATACTTGTCATATATTATTAGGGTGGTAGGAATTACCAACAATTCTATGATGAATGGCCCAAATAAAAAACATAGAATTGATAAAAGTTTCTGAATTTCTTATGCCTAATGTGTGTCACAAATCACACCCAAAACATCTGGAATGACCTAAAAATTAAAATGAATATATATATATATATATGATATATAAATTAATGAATCCATCCCAAAAATAAAACCACTATCCAATAGAAATTCAAGATTGCAATCCATTTTCCATCACATATATTCTTAGGATAACTCTCAGTTGTGGTTATTGGATTGGAAACATGTACCCTCTAAGAGACATTGTAAGAAATCTATCATGGAGAGTCTAGGGATCTATATTAAGTTTGAACTAGTATCAACATTCTTCATATTTGAACAATTACAATTCAATAAAAATGGTTATTGGGGTTCCCCTATTCTTCATTATGGGGTATTCCATTAGGCATCGAGATCTAGGGGCCTTACTATGTTTAATCAATAATATCATCATTCAAGTACCACGATAATATTTGTCTATAGAAAAGTATCCTTCCTTATAGTATGGTATATTTGCTTTAATAATATATTATTCAATGGTGATATTAATGTGGGATTAATCCAAATATAATCCGGGGGAATAAAATCATCAAACATCACTCCAACAATCACAACCCTAGAGAACAAGTATGAATCTCATAAAAATATCTAAATCACTCCATGTGATAAATGGAATGTATTGGTTTTGTGACTCTAATAGCATAAAAACACAAGGATAAAATGGGAATTATTTTACATGTGTGTTTGGAAAACCCAAAAGGCCATGTATATTTATTCCTTATTTATCTGATCCTCGAATTCAATGCATGTATATCAAACCCAATATGATGACATCAATTTTGGATTGATCCACCCCCCTAGGTTCAAACACCATATATTATTCCATCCTTTGAGTTTCATGATGTATTATTGGTAGGGAAAGGATTCCTAGAAATGTGACTAATTATTTGGATAATCATAAAAATTTTGTGGTGGTACTTTTGAGTTCCATATAATTTTTGATAGATTAGAAGGATCATTATTGATATGGTTACCTTTAGATACCATGTTCACTATTTCTATGTCCATGTAGTGCGTGGAACAAAATATGTATAAGTTTTTTTCAAGTTGGATGATCTTAATGTTGGTAAGAATCCAATGGTATAGGGTCAGGATGTCTTATAAAGTATACTTCTTATAATGTGTTGATTTATTTTAGAAAATAGTTAATATATATGGTATGAAATTTTGAACCTCTCATTTCTCAAAATCATTATCATTTGATTGATGCAAGTATAAGTATCTATGTTAGAAGAAATGTTCAAAGAGATTTTTAATACCATATAATGAAAAATTTACTAAATTATTTGGAAAATCAATATAAAGATAATGAATAAGCATTTGGGTGGAAGGGAATGAAATGGTACATGAAATTTAATTAGTAAAAAGTTCACAAGGGAAACATTTAACCTAGATAATATCCCACCCTATAGAATATAACAATGTTTAGTCACCTATTAGGGTGTTCTGGGAAAATTAAGCTTAGTAACATATAATTAGTTATCATGAACTATGTTATGTGCTCTTGGCCACCTAATATAAGCACATACTAATGTTCGAACCCGAAATTTGTGTAGTAAGTGATAGATGTATGAGAAGAATGTTGGGTGTGTGACCACACCTAGACCAATGTAAGAATCATAGTTTCAACATGTCTATTCCTTCATCTTTATCCAGGGTTCAAACACATAGATTTTTTTCTCCCAATTCACATTTAACTCTATATTTGACCATTTTCATTTTAATCAGTTCCATTTCATGTGGGACGAGGGGGTTGGTTGGTGGGTGGGAATTTATTGGAATTGAGATTTGATAAATAAAAAAACATAAAAAAGACTATAAATTAATCGGAAAATTTTCATATGGATGATGAATAATTTATTTTCTTCTATGTTGTAACCAATTGAAAATTTTCATGTCCATTTACATGATTTCCAATTCCCATATTGCATGCCCTATTCTCTTTAATACCTCATTTGATGACTCACTCTCCTCATGCTCACACTATGGGCCCTATTTAATAGGAATGGGAACCTAAATTAGTTACCATTGGATATTTAGAAAACTGTTTATCCCATCTATTATAAGGACCCCTTGACATCCCTTTTCAATATCCAAGTGTAATTAGAGAAATCATGACAACATTAGAGAGCATATAGATACTGTTTTCATTACCTATTTTTCTAAACATCCCCTTATGTGATTTTGAAATCCAATCATTTGGGAGAATATTTGTAATAAAGGTTATTTGTGTTATGGGATGATTAAAATCATTTAAGAGACCAATTTACATAGTTCATCATTTATAAAAAAGATGAATAATGATTTTTAAAGTGGTGTTCTCAAGAAAATAGTGCACGGAATCATAGTGCCTAGTTTATCCTTTAAAAGGCCTATTCTTAGCCCTGAGAGGATAAAATCTAGTGTCCATTTTATCAAATATCCCATATATGCTCTATATAATCCCTTTGGTTCTCCCTAGCATGGATCATATTCTGATAAAATTTTATTCACACCCAATTAAACTATCTTATCACCCTTATGATGAACTTATACAACTAAGAACACATTTATATAGTTTATCAAACCATTTACACAATTACACATTGAAATTACCACATATCTACTAGAATCTAATATAAATCCTCAATAATCATCTACTTCTAAGTAATTTTTTTTATTAAAAACACTTTTATGTAAAAGATGTGAAACCTTAAAGTTTAACCAAGAACCTTAAATCCCATAGTAGATAACAGTGGGATGACACACCCTAGTTTTCTTCATTTTGATCATGTATTTTATTAATAATGGTATTTTGGAATCCTAAATTAGATATACCTTGGATATCCATATTAATGGATATGATATTTGAGAAGTAGTCAATCATTTATTCCCTTGATAAGGGGATTCTCTATTTTATAGAACTAAAAAAAGTATTATTTTTCCCAGGTCTTTCATCTTACCCAATTTGTTTGTTCTTAACTATAATATATCAACTAGGAATTATACTAATTATTTAATCATTATACCAAGTAAAATCAATGTTACATGTGAATTAATGTGCCTATATAAATTAGAAACCCCCAACCCACATTTACCTAACTCATACGACAGTTCAATCATGAATAGTTTTCTTATTCGTAAATCCCACACAAATAATTGATATATCCCTTTCATCTAGAATTCAATTCTATATTACTTAAAAAATCAAGTAAACTTTACCATTAAAATATAATTAAAATTAAATTCATGAAGATCCTAGATTCATGAACATAAAAAATTATTTCATCCATCTCATATGTAAGACCTTAAAAGGAACATCATAGTTTATAGATGAACTACCTAAAAATGAACATCATCGATCATCAAAAAAAACCCTAAAAGGGAAAATAATAGACATTTACACATGATCTTGAAGAGTCTGGAATTAATAAAATAATGGAACTAAAATATATATATTTTTATTCCATTATGAGGATGCATATATATCCCTTTTCATGGACATAATCACATCATTGTCACACTTATTATTTACTAGGATGATGATAAATTACCTGGTTCCCATCTACATGGATTTAATCTGGTGTGTAAAAGAATAGTGATTGGGGATATGGTGAACCACTCTTATATTTATTTAGATAATCTATTATTCATATATACTTTTTCACATATGTATAGTATCAATTGATCACATTCACAATAATGGTAATAAGTATTGTTATAGGGAAGGGTTTCATGAATACATATTAAATATGCGAGAGTCCTAGATTAAGTAATAAAACCCTTTAAAGGATGATCATACATCACATACCTTTGAACACGATGCACAGTTTTAACCATCATTAATTCATTCTAACTATCTCCCTCCCCTAAAATGTACAACCAAAACTAAAAAAATTAGTGGCACGAAAAAATCAAAGAATTATTTTTGTAGCTTATTTTTTCACATATAATATCAATAAAGGTCCTGCTATAATGAGAGGAACTATATTAGTATTATATATTATTACACGTACATTATTTGATATAAGTTATTCTCATTATTTCATTCCAAGTAAGTTAGAATCTCTTCATGAAGCCAGAGACGAGGCCTCCTTGAGGATTGTGAGTATTCACACTTCATTGAGAAAGTGACCAGAGAGGAGTAATAAATAAAAATTTTGTTCTATTATTTTGGTTATATGAGGAAATAAAAGGGATTTATTCTTCCTTAACAAGAATATATGTTATGTTGTTATGGGTAATAACTAGTTATCATAGTTTAAATCTATAATTTCCAATTATTAAGACCAAATTTCTTTACAATGTCTATCCTTAATATATAATACCCTTACTGCATAATGATAATTTCATCCGATTAAATAATGTTTAGGTCATTATTAAGTAATATATATCACTATAGAAATATAGTGTTTTCTTCTTGAAGAGATTTAATATAAATCAAACAGAGTATTACCTCATACAGTAAACCACATTCATAATGTCTTCCCTAATTATTTCCCCAGACCGCCTCCTAAAAGTTATAACGTTCAATGGTTTTAAAATTAATTTCCTTTTTAATAAACAATATTTTTAATAAATTTTTTCATACACAACACCTAAATAAATCAACCATCGATATATGTTATTATGATAAAATGATATATTAAAAGAAAACCATTAATACACTATGATAATTCCATAATGAAAAAAAGCTAAAATTCTATCATGACATTTTATTAGAATTCATATTCATCAAATTTTATTATTATATGATATATTTATATTTTATAAATATATATTTTAATATCAATTTATTAGTAAAGTTAATTTCTTAGAATATATATAATTACATTTAATGGTATTTGGTGAAACATCTTTATTGTAAAAGAATTATTTCATTAAAAAATTAAGGTTCTTTTTTAAAGTGATGTGTATTTTTACTCTTTAGTAAAGAATGTTTTTAATGAAATGTGTCAATAATATTTAAAACATAAATAAATTAATATCAATCTAATAGATATTTCAATCCATGTAATAACAATAAATTTATTTAATTCTTAAAATGTATTTTTTCTAAAAATGTAATTTTTAAGTGATATGCAATTTTATATTAGAACACTAAATATATTATACTCAAATATTGATAAAATATACCTTTTACATGAATAATTTATTAATGAAAATTTAATTTTGAATTTACATGAAATAAGATTTAGAATATTAAATATTTGTAAAAATCATTTTACTTCTAAAAACTCTAATCAATATATTTTATGTTTCCATTTAAAAGATAAATTAATAAATTTCAGAATTTGAATATGAAAAATTGAAAATTATTTTTGGATTCAAAATAAAAATATTATGTTACATTGAATCTTTGTGAACATTATAAAAACATTGATTCTTAGGTGAATAGTTAAAAATAATGTTTTTATAAATACCAAACCATTTATGAAAATTTGAGGGTATAAGCATAAAATTTCTTGAAACGTTTTTCATTATAAAATATGAAATTTTAATTTATAATTAACTATTTAAATATATTTTTATTAATTTACAAAACTATATTTGAAATTTAAGAACATAAGTTATATTTTTATCTAAAATTGCTTTTAAAGAATTAAAGCTTTATTATAGGGAATTAATTGTTAGAACTTTGAAAACATATATATAATTAAATAGACTTTTTCTATATAATTATAAAGTCCCAATAATTTAATAATATAAATTTTACTTTTAGGCTTAAATATAGATTACTTAAGTAAAAATTATTTCCATGGTAAAATCCAGAAGTTTAAAAGGGTTAAATGAAATGATAAAAGACCTAAAAAAGGCAATAAAATGCTTCAAAACGATTTTATTATGGATTAATAAAACATAAAAAACCCTACCCATTATTTTACTCTTAATTAGACACATTACATTGAACTTAGGATGTCTATACTATAATTTTATGCGTATTTACAAGAATTCCATCCCTTTCACATATAAAAGGACCCCTTCACCACTCAATGTTTCCATAAAACTGAATACAAATGGTTCAACCAAAATATAACAAAAAATATCATAAATACATGACACATACCTGATTTACTTAATTTAAAAAATACCACCATTCAATGACTTAATCCAATTGTCTAGTGAGTTCTTCCAAGGAGCAAAGTAAAAAAATTCCAAATCACACCTTTTTATTAATATCATTTTATTTATTCTTATCTATACTAAAAATATATTATAACAATGATAGAATAATTAAAACACTATAATAAGTATCATTTAATACCATTATTTTTAGAAATAATTTTTTACCTTCCTCCCAACCACTCGAAAAATCAAGACGTCGCTCGTGTGTTTTTGTAAACTACCACCTCCATGAGTACCGTATTTAGTTTTTAATCCCCTTAGAAAATAGATACTTATAATAATTTATTTAATAAATAAATATGTTATTTATGAAATTATTATGTATATTTAATGGAAAATTATTAAATACCTTCCCTCCAACCTTTTAATTATAAAAATAAAACATCTCATGTGCATTTGTGCTGACTACCACCACCATGGATGACATGTTTACTTTTATTAACTACTTAAATTAGGTAGTTATACATAATATTTGATGAATATATATTATTCCAATGATTAAAATATATAATGAATATGTTAATAAGTGTATTACACCAAAAAAAATCATCATTAAAAAGTAAATGGTTGATATTGCTAAATTACCTGAAATAGTCTCATCGTGGATCTTGTCCTCTTCAACCACACCTATAGTTTCAGTAAAATGAACCTGGGGGTGCATAAATAATTGAAATAAAATGATATAAATATATTGTCAGAAATATTAATGAATAAAGTTGTATCAAATAATTATTTTCAACACCACTGTTACAAAACATGTGTTAAACAATAAAAAATTACTAACATCTGATGATGAAAATAAATAATAATTAACAAATGAATGGATACTAAAATATTTCAATTCAAATGTATCGTGGGATATATATATATGATTAATTTTATTAGATAAGTTATTATGATTATTTTTTATTAGTTTAAAACACATTTTTAGAAGCCAGGATTTATAGAAAGGGTTTTAAAATTCAATTTTCTTTCTTTGATATATATGTAATATCCACCGATTTTTTATATTTTGTGGTGTATATACTAAAATATATATTTTTTATCATATATTTCATGAAATTATTGGGATTTAAAAATATTTAAAAAGTTCTTTATTTAAAGGTTCTTTCAATTTAAATGTTTTGTTAAATTTTGTTTTTGAGTTATAATGATTCTTATTGATCATCTATCATCTATCTTCAGTTTCATTTAAATTAAATTTTCATTAAAGGATAATTTACATTTACCTATATGAAAATCAACCTTTTTAATTCTAAGACTCTTCCCTATTGAATTTTTTTTCTTGTAAAAGTAGATGTTATTAAGAGTAATCTTCATCCTCTTTTAAGACTATTTTTTTCCCATGTTAAAATTTTTTTCTTCCAAATTTTTTTTACATTCATAGCATGAAAATAAAAATAGTTAATCTCTCTTTTGGGATTCCTATTTTTTTTACAACTGTCAAAATGTATCCTTATAACTCTTTTATAGAGTGTGTATCTCAAAAAATAATTTTAAAATCTAAAAAAAATTTCTCCTTTCTTGATCATATATTTTATCATCCACCCCAAAAATTACACTGTATTTTCTTTATATCGTTTACATGGATCCATTATCCAAGATTATTTTTAAAAATTATTTTTCTTCAAAAAATGTAACTTTATCATATTGGAAATGACTTTTTAATATGACATGTAACATCATAATTTAGGAATGTGTTAAATATGTCTTCTGAAAATAGTTTATTGGGTTCACATACATTAATTTCATTATCTCAGAAGGATTTATTTTTTTGGAAATTATTTTTCATGAATTACCCTCCACATTCTCTTATAGTGTTCTTATTTTATGAGACTAAACATATTATATCAAAAAAATACTATTATTTATCACTTCTTATTTTGTATTATTCAATGTTTTCTTTTTATAAAGGTGATTTTCATCTAGAAAAATATACTTCAATGATTTTAAGCTTAAATATAGATATATCTCTATGTTAACATCAACCATATTTATCTAGATGGATTATGAAATATTCTAGTGTTTTTTCGGAAATACATCCCTTTTCTACAAGATAATATAGTGTTTTTCTATTTTTTTAATTTCTCCTTCCACACATATGTTTGGCTTTTCATTATGTATTGTTTGTGTCTTATATAGCCCTACAATTAATTAGGTAACATTTCATATCTAATTGGATAATTATTTTTTATGCATGTAATCATAGTTAATCTATTCTCATAAGATTTTCTAGGGAATTATTATAGTTAATTGACTCCCACAAGATAGTTCATTAATTTGTGCTCACGAGATTATGTGTTAGTGATATTGTGGTTAAGATACACTCAAAAGTTTATTTTACATTGTATTTATGGTCAAGTTGTGATCACATGATTCTATGTGTGAGTAATATCAGTTAATCCATGCTTTAAAAATTGTGTGTGGGTGTAATTGGGATTATGTTATTCTCACAATTGAGAGTAGACATGATGAGGTTAACTTTGTTCGAAAGAGTGAGAGTGTACATGATGTGGTCATTTATGATCATTTTATTGTGCATGATAATGATACAGGTAGATATGTTCACAATGTTATATTTTACTATGCATAATTTTATAGCCAATTTCGAAATTACATGCCTATTTTATAATTCATGTATCTTGATTATTGTCTCATGATTTAACACTCTTATACCATAGTATATATTTGAATATTTGAGATTAAAAGTCATTTTTAATAAGCCTTATTGACCAATATAATTGTTTTATTTTCATGTAATTACATAATCACCGTTTATCATGATTCTCAGATGACTTTATCATAATCCATGTTTAATCTTTTTTATGTTTCCCCTTAATATACATTTAATCTCATCCCTTTCTTTTGATTTCCATTCACCAGTTTATGAAGATGAGTATAACCTATGAGATATCTAGAATATGATCTAGTATCATGAGATTATAGTAATTTTTTTCCAAAAGTATTTATATGTATTTAATCTCCATATGTAACACCCTGATATTTTTATGATATATTTCTCTCTTGGAATTTTTTTCCTTCGATAGTTGCATTGCATGAAACATCGAGTTAAAATAAACCAAAATATATTATTATAATATTATGTGTCCATTACCTCATAGCCATTTGAATGGTGGGAATTAATAGTAATAAAAAAATTGTGAAATGTATATTTTCTAATAATTTATAAAATTAAATCCTTAGTTATAAAATGATTATAATTTAAAAAAAACTATTTTAAAACAAAAGTGATGTTTTTTGGAAAAATTATTTTATGTGTGCAATGAATTTTATATAAATATATTAAATTAATATTAGTGAATTATTTTAATGACAATTTTATATTGTTTACAATACCAAATTTTTTAAACATTCAAAAAATATTTATATAAGTTTAGGTTAATAATAAATCTTGTTTTTCGCTAATTTTTTTTTGTATTACTAAAAAGAAGTGTTTTTCACATTTTGCACACATAAATTAAAAATAATTTAATCCCATTTATAGGTTTTGAATTAGATAAAATTTACTAAATATATATAATCATGAGGTTAAAATTTGGTAATTATGCCACTTTTATTTTTCCCCAATATTAATAGTAAATGTGGTAAAATTTGTTGCCTCGGTAAATGGTAAAACATGTTAATCTAGATTAAAAAAAATTATAAGCCGATACCTTTTCATATTATTTCTTATTTTATGGAGTTAATTCAATCATTAACACATATGGTTCTAAATTGATTTATTTAATGGACATGCTTCCATGAAAATGAATTAGATATTATTAAAATCCAAGAAAGGCACAAAATATCACTCTCTTATTTTTAATAAGTATAATTATTTTAATATGTGGTTAACCAAAAAATATTGTGGGCTATAAATTTTATTTGGAAATTTAAAATATTTATCTTCATCACGGTAATTTTTTGTTTTATTTATAAAATAAATAATTACCCTAAATTCTTACACAATTCTATGCAGTAATTATTCAATTAACAGAAAAATAAAATAAATTTTATTAAAATTATTAAAAGTAAAATAATTTGAGATATCTAAGATAATCCATGAATTGTACAAATTACATTCAGATATTATACAAATAATTATAGAGTTGGTTCTAATTTTATATGTTTTCTTGATGATTATAAAATTTAAAGTAGTAAAATGTATCAAAATTGACAACAATGATATTTTTTGAGATTAATATTTTATTAAATTATTAAATAATCATTATTTTTAAAAAATACAAAGTAATTATGATATGCTCTAAAATTTCATAAATTTTTATTTATGGTCAAATTATCACCATATAAGTATAAATTAAAACATGTTAATACTAAAAAATATGTTATCATAGTTAAAATTGAAAAAGGTTAACTAAGGGTTTATCAAAACGATAAGATTTAAACTTTAAGGAATTAACCTTAAACATTAAATAATCTAGTAAATTCTTTTAGAATTAAATTTATCACACTCCCAAAGAACATTTTGGTTTATAGTTTTAGACAATTAGTATATAATTTATACATATTAACCCATAAGCATATAATGTGGGTACTACTAAAACACTATCCATTTATTCCCTAATATATTTTTTTTTAATAAAACATGAAATATTTTCAAGAAAAATCTTCAAAACCTTTATATTGGCTACATATTTTCTCTTACCCATCCTTAAACCCTATGAAAAACATTTTAAATCATGGTATGCGCATGAAATGCGCATTAACGGGAATAAAATAATGGAATCGTCAGTCCTTGAATACTTATAAATATATGAAATCATTTTCACAAAGACATACTTCTCACCCATAAAGTATCATATACTTTGTGAAAATAAGAGATTTCCATAAAACATAAAAATAAATAAACTATTTAGATAACTTGGGGAAATACTTACTTATGATTATAACCCTAATGACTAAATAATGATTTATAACCCTTAAATCTACCTTACAATATAACCCTCCTGACTACCTTAGGGTATAACCATCACAGTTAAACTTAGAATAAAAATTACGGTCAAATTCCAATATAAATATACCGAATGAATTAGAGGGAGATATAAGTACCCACCTAAAAAAAAAGTTCCCAATAACCATAAAATAATAATAAAACAAGGATAATTTCATCATAAATAAATTCCATTTTAATTTTGTAAAAATTGAAATTTAAAAGTGGATTTTTAAGGAAAGTCCATTACTTTGGGTTCGTTTTACATAAACCATTTCCAAACATTTTGTATAATTGATTAAATATTATTTTTAATATATTAAAGAACTATATTAATATATATATTACCTTATATTAACTTTTTATAACATCTTTCCACCCATTTATTAATAATATTTTTTTATTTTCATTGTTTCGGGTGAATTTATTTCAAGGTTTCCATGGTTGGTTCACTATAGATTTTCTTGAGAAATAGAATAAAATATTAAAAACTGGAATGAAATGGTGTGATATTTTTTTTCATAATTTCAAATGACACCATATATCATTTTTCCCTCATAAAAGGATGATTCATTAGGTAAAATGTTAATAAAAATGATTTAATTTATTTTTTTGCTTTTTATAGCCATCACAAATTCATATCATTTTATTTAATATCATGTTTGTAAATTAATTCTATAACATTATATAACATATAATATGTATAATAAAATATTATTGGACCATAATTGTTTTTTTATGATCTGGTTTGAAGGGGGTGAAAGAATATAAAGACACATCATCCATGATGACGGTAAATCGATAGATCATGGAAAATGTTATCAATTTTCTTGAATTTGAGGAGAAGCGGAGAGATTTGATGATTTATATTACAGTAACACAATAAAATAATAGTATATGTAATATAATAGAGTTTTAATGACAATTTTGACAACATATATGAGGAGATAATAATAAAATAAAAGAAATTGAAATTAAAATAAAAGAAAATGAAAGAGGATTTTACCTCTTGATTTATCCTCCTTGAGAACCTTCATAAGGAACTTTATTTTTGGCCTTTTAGTGATACCAAATGGTCTTGGATGCGGGGAAGAGGCTTTTAAAGGATATTAGGATGAAATTAAACATTCTATAAGGCATTATGGTGTTAGGAGAAGAGGTGGTGATGAGTGGTATTTATAATGGAGGAGTGAGGCACTTTTTCATTATTTTGTAATTTTGGATCAAGAATATAAATAGTTTTGGAATTATTGATAAATATATTAAAATAATTAATGATATTTCTAGAATATGGTTCTTAAAAAATTCATGATGTTTTAAAATCATGTATTTGAATTATAATTTAAATACAGTAAATTACCGTATTTCACTATTCATAAAAAATCAACTATTTCAGAAAAATCCAAAAAATAAACCCTAACCATTTTTTTGTATAGAATTAAAAAATTAAATCCATATTATGAAAATAATTTTGTAAGTATGAGAAATTTAAATTTTAATTAAAATCATAATTTACTCGAAAAATACTATTTTTAAAATTATAACTGATTTTATAAAACTTTGATAATTTATTTAAGGTCTCATAAAATTATTTTATAATAATAAGGGAAGAAATATTAACTTATGGATCTATTTTATGAAGATAAATTTTATTTTAAATCATTATATTAATTAAAAAAATGTAAATAAAAATTTATGTGTCCAAAAAATACCAACACTTAATTTATCATTTTCAAAACATTTATTTACTTATTGCTTGATATAAATATATCATATTTTCACTTATGAGATACATAAATTTTTTTTATACTTTCATATGAGATTTTACTATTCTATTTGTATAAACTCCATAATTTTTATAAATACCACTTATTTCAATATAAATTTATTGTGAATTTACTTATTTAATTCTATAATGAAAACTAATTATTTTATAAGCACAAGATTTGTTAAATTCTCCACACCTTATGGAAATTACGACCTCCCAATTTTTTATACTTTTTAAACAAGTGAGGATACCTTTCCCTTATATCATTTTTTATATTCACATGTTTCTTCTTCAACGATATGGTTTCTCCACAAAACCTTAACATGCTGAATTACATTATTCCACAATACTTGATCTCTACATTGAAGAATCTGAAAAGAATTTTCCTTATAAAAATGTTATCTTCAAGATAAACTAATTTTGTGCTTAAAACATTTGATGAATCTAGAACATACTTTATTAACATCGAAATATAATGATAATTGTATACCTGGGATGAAATCGAAGGAAAATATACTTGATAAGACACTGGTCCTAATTTTCCAGGATTTCATATGGTCCACTAAAGCATGGACTTAGATTTCTTTTCATAGAAACATGCATAAATTTTTTAAAAGGAGGTATTTTAAGGAAAACATGATCACCTACATTGAATTAAAATTATTTCCACCTGTTATCTGCATAACTTTCCTATTTTCTCTGAGCTATCCTCATGTGTTGGTGGATTATCTTCACTTTCTCAACCACTTACACTAATAATTTTGGTCCCATAAGCTCCCTATCCCAGAATTCATACCAAAATGATGGAGTTTGACACTACTTTCCATATAATTCCTCAAAATGTTCAAACTGTGAACTGGAAAGAAAAATATTATTCTAATGAAAATCAACTAATAAAAGAAGCCATTCCAAACTTCCCTAAAAATTCATTGAAGAATAACAGAACATGTCTTATAATGTAAAAATTGTTTTATCATTCTATTTATCATATTACAGATCAAAGGTTGTTCTAAAATTTAATTTAGTTCCCAATGAATTCTAAATTCATTTCCAAAAGATAAAAGTGAACCTGAGATCTTGGTGATTTATAATGGATAGAGGAACTCCACACAATCTGACAATCTCTGTGAGGTATATTCAAGAAATATGATCTAGAGAAATATTGTCTTAAATAAAAAGGAAATATGAGGATTTAGTCATCTAATCAACAATAAAAAAATCACATTGTTACCTTTTAGGTGTCTTTGGTTGTCCCATTATAAAGTTCATGAAAATATTTTCCCATTTCCTCCCTCACACTTGAAATGGTTGAATCGTCCCTTGTGGTAGTTGCTGCTCATCTATAACTTATTGATAAGTCAAAAATTTCATTGTAATATAAGTAATATATATTTTAATTACATCCCACAAATAATAATCCTAATGGTATGTATAAATCTTAGTGCTTCTATGATGAACTAAAAAAAGAGAACTATGAGCTTCACATAACTTTTTTATCTAGGAATCAAAAGGCACACATATTTTCTTTCCAAATCTCAAGACACAAACTTTATCAAACATAAATTCATGAAGTTTAACTTTCATAACCAATTCAACATTTTTGTATAACTAACGATATTCTTTCTATGATTGATTAATTCTATATGAGATAGATTTACACACTGACACCTGAAAAAAATAGAGGAATTTCCAGCACCAACAAATTCTATGAAAAAATTCATCAAATTATTAATCAACCGGTCATGTTACAAAATAACATAGGTAATGTAGAATGATGTTTTGGAATCATGGAAATCACCACTTTGTTTTCTTTTGTTAGATGGTAATTTAACATTTTATCATAATCCTTTATCAGTTCTTTCCATCTTCTCTACCTCATTTTTAATTCCTTCTGAGTGAATATATATAAATCAGTCTTTTATGTTTATTATATTTTTAACATTTGGATCTATATAAAATATTCCTTGAAATTATTAAATATAAAACCAAAAATTCTAATTATAGATCTTGTGTGGGAAAATTTAACTTAGATGGTTTTTGTGGTCTTGAATCATATGTAGTTACTCGATCATTATACATAAAAATGCAACATAGTCCCATCAATAAAGAATCATTATTGATGAAAAACTGTCCATTTTTTGAATATAGGTCTAAAACATGAGCATTCAACAATATTATTTTCAGTTCCTTAAAAAATATCATACTATTCGATCAAATAAATTTAACCCCTTCCATTTTATCTTAGTTAGTGGGATAGATAACCATGAAACTTTTGTAACAAACTATCAATAATAACCTGATAGTACAAGAAAACTACAAATCATTGTTTCATTTTTAGTTCTTGTCCCTTATTTAAGAACTTCTGTTTTAGGGGGATCAACCACTATTGAATCCTTATTTAAAATTTACTTAATAAAAAAAATTTCTTGCAACCAACAATAAAATTCTCTAAATTTTCAATATAATTTCTTTAATTTGAATTTTTTCAAGATAATCATTAATTTTTTTTCATGATCCTCATAATTTTTTGAAAAGATGAAAATATCATCAATAAAAACAATAAAAAACATATCCAAATATTCATTGAATATACTATTCCTAATATCCATTAATTCATCATGAGCATTTTCCAGAACAAAGGCCATAATAACGAACTCATAATGCCCATATCTGGTATGGGATTATACTTTTCTAATGTTATCCTCCTACACATTTAGCCGATGGTACATGAATCTCATGTCAATCTTAGTAAAATACTAATCTCCCTTGAGCTGATCAAACAAGTCATAAAAATGAGAAAATGGATACTTATTCATAATATTAATGTTTTTCAAATCTAAATCAATGATAATTATTATTGAACCATATTTATTTTTAATGAACTAAACAAGAGAACCCTATGGTGAAGTGCTAGGATGAATGAAACCTTTAGCAAGAAAATCCTGAAACTACTTTTTCAATTATATAAGTTCTATGTGATCTATTTGATAAGGGATTTTTGAAATTGTCTTAGCATCATGAACTAATTCAATCTTAAATTCAACTTCCCAATAAGGTATAACACCAGAAAACTCATCAGGAAAAACATTTGAGTATTCATTTACCATCAAAATATCATTTATCAGATCAATAACCTTGTTTTCAACAATATCTACATGAGGAATTTCATTTCAGTCTTCTTATGGTTTCTCAGCTTCATAGTATATTATCCATGGTATGGGTTCGTTCCTATATACAAACTAAAACTCTTTCTAAAAAAATAATCATTATCTCTATAATCAATCTTATCATGATAAAAACAAATCCAATCGATAACCAAATTAACATAAAACTTCACTAAGGAAAAAAAAGGTTTATGGGAAAATTATTTCCACATAAAGCAACATGAATATTCTCATAATGACTTTTTCCCTTAAAAGATTCCCATGGTAATTTTACCTTAAATTCCGATTTCATTTCTTGATGTGAAATTTCTAAATCACTATAAAATTTCTCATAAATAAAGGAATGTGTATGACCCTTATGAATCAAAAAATTAGAAAAATATAATGAAATAAAAAATATATCTTATACCACTTCATTAGATCACCCATAATCTTTTGACGTAGTCATAAATGACTTAACTTCACATTTTGGCTTATAATCTAGCTGCTTTCCATCATTCAGATCATTATTTTGGTAGGGTTTTTCATAATTCCCTATATTAACACATTTAAAACACATTACAGTTTTCTTATCATAATTAAACTTAAGATCATTTTCCTTTCAATATTGGGCCATACGTCCAAACTTACGACATTGAAAACACTTCCTATATTTGTTAAGGCATTTCCCGAGGTTATTTTTCCACAGTTTCCATAAACCAGAAACAAGACTTTATTACCTTTAGATTTATTTGATTGATTCTTAACAATTTCTTTCCAATTGGATATTTTCATTTTATTATTTTCAAAGCACACATGATCATTAAAAAACTCCATTTATACCCTCTAATCAAAATCAAAATGTTTATCTTAACTTTTTTGATTCCCAAGAGTGAAATTCCCTTCAATATATTGGCTTCAATCTTGAGTAAAAATGATTGGTTTTTCTATTAAGATCCTGAATAAGATTTGGAGCATACCTTTACGATTGAGTGAAGTTTCATTCATAAACAACCACTAAATATTCATCATTTTTTTCAATTTAGGGAATTTTATTTCCATCCTAAGTCAACCCACCTTAGGAAAATATTTTTCAAGGAAATGATTCCAAAATTTGTAACATCGTCGACCTGGGTACAACTAAATCGGTGCCCTAATCCAGGTCATAACAGGGTCTCAAGCTCATATCCCCATATGTTAGAGGTTGCTGATTATCAGAGATGGACTAAATATGTCATGTGGGAATACTATAACCTCTTTATCATATTAATCCACAAAAAATCACATTATAAATAACGAAAACAAAAAGAAAAAACCAATAACATGCATAGCCAAACATATACCAACTAGGTACAAACCACTAGAAATAGTAAATATGTCATGTCATACTACAATTCCATGAGAAAAAACCCAAAATGACGACAATAGTGGAATCCCGATTATAGTCCAGACTCTAGGTTGGGAGCCTCATCCATGAAAGTCCCATGCCCAAGTCAACTCCCTAGCATAAGGACCTTTCTCTTTTCCTTCCCTACAAGCATGAAATGTCATCGGGTTCCCAATGGAGGCCTGACCAAGGTGTGAATACAACTCAGTAGGACACTGCTAATGGTTTCTACAAAATATCTAGTCTAACAGATAGTGCATGATTGTAGAAATAAATAGAATTTAAGGGAAAGATTGTTTGGGGGCTACTCGTTAATATTTCTATACTTTGATATTACTGTTAGGATTATTGTTCCATGTTCATTATGTACATCATCTCATCATTTATTTCATCGCTAACAAGTAATCCATTAGTCAGACATTTACCTTATTCACAAAATATTCATGGAATTTATCATTCCACATAAGCAAACATGTTAAGTCCATATCTCACTAGGGATGATCTTACCAAGTAATCATCACTCTTTACTTGGAGCCTCATTCTAGTTATTTTTATTGAATAAAACCATTGGGGGCATAGAGCATCATTCTGACTACCCAACCTATGCATTCCTAGGTAGGTTAGAGCATCAGTCTGACCCTACCCATGGGAGGAGAATCATTCCTTAATCCCACCACAAAGACATGTGCACATTCTTATTTATCCATTAACCATACAAAAACCATATCACAACCAATACAACCAATAAAAATAACAATCATTCTTCTCAACAATCAACATGAGATTCAATGTTATGCCATAACAAGTTCACAATTCCATTTTACACTACACAACCCATTAGCCTAAATAACTTTCCCAAGTCACACCCCATAAACCATATTCATCAATTTGAAATCCATTACCAATACCATGTGTCAAAATTTATCAAACACCCACCCTCTTATGATTTTCAACAAAATTAATTAACCAAAAATCATAATCCCCAATAACTAACTTAACACATTTTTATTACCATGCAAAAAAAATCCCTTAATCCACTACTAATCATAGGCAGATGCTGATAATTCATTTCCACTCTTATTCAAAATTTCATCATGCCCATAAAGGGATCTACATGGTCACAAGGAAACCTTACTCATACTTAGCGAAATTCTAACTATGAAAAGTATCGACGCACCCCATGGGTGTCCCTTAAATGGTCAATTCATCCTCCATGTGTCACATGGGGACTATGAGGGTTTTAATTAATAATTTAGAGACCCATCACATCAAAACCCACCAAGGATAAAAAATAAAAACAATAGGTAGCTAATAAATAAACCAAAGCATGCACAAATATCAACGAAACTATGGAATATAACATGTAGACCACCTACCTTGGACTTGTTGAAGAGAACACCCCTAATCGAGGCCTTGGATCATGATTCAACACCCCTTTGAAGTCTCAACCTAGATCTAATTGAAAAATAACGATTTTAGAGCTTCAGAAGGAGATAAGAAAGAAATTTAAACCCTAAACCAAAAAGAGAATCAAGAGGGGTATTATCCTTACTCAGATCTTCAATTCACAATTGACAGCACTCCAAATAACCTAGAGATGAGGTAGAATCGCCCTTGAAAGATCATGGGGCATTTGGTCCGTCACTAGGGTTTAAAGGGGTAAGAGGGTAGTTAATAACAAGTTGGGGTTTAAAATACTCTAATGGAATTTTTGTAAATTTCTCAACATTACTAGGTTTCATAGTTTACCCACACGATTTTTAAAACTGTGCGTAAAACATGAGAGAGATACTGTCCCAAAATCCCCCTTTCACATGGTTTCTAGGGAATTATGCATGGTTAGAATAACTGTGTGACAACTGTGTGAAAGCCTCTATCTAAGGCTACATGGTTAGCTCGGATGATCTGAACAGTTTTCACTAATCGTGTAAAAACTGTGCAACATAACCAAAAACTCCTTTTTCCTCCATTTTCAGGTTCGACGCCCTCAGAACACCCCTGAGTCTTCTCATGAACTTTGTAAAAAACTTATTTAACTAAAATAAAGGACTTATAATGAAACATTAACAAGACATACCTTAAGAAAGGTCCTAGATCTTACAACCCCCCATATTAGGACAACCCATCCTTGAGCCACTGTTCCTGAGCATCATTGAGTTTCTGAGGCAAAGAGATCAAGACACTGGCCTCACATATCTGAACCTTTATCCCAAGTTTCTTCTTGGATGTTTCCATGCCGCCATAAAATACTAACCAATGTATAACCTTTCCCTATAAAACCTTCTCACTAAGATCCAGAATACAAACTGGATGCTCCTTAAATGACGCTTCAGGATCAAGATCAATATTATCAATGTTTATCACATGATATGGTCCATTATGATACTACCAAAGTTATGAAAAACTAAAAAAAATCATACATACCACTATAACGCTATGAAAAAGCCAACCAGTAATCCACCAGTCTGATCCTCTCCAAAATCATAAATGGCCCCACATACCTTGGTGCCAACTTTCCATGTTTTGGAATTTTATGGTGACCCAACCTTGGTGACACCTAAAGAAACACACTACCCCTAACAAAAAATATAGAGGTCAACAACGCCTATCCTCATATGATTTATGCATGCTCTAAGATATCATAATGAACTTCTAAATCAAATGAACTTTCTTTGACATATCCTGCACAAGACTCAATCCTAACAGCTCATATTCCCCAACATCTAACAAACAAAATGAAGTTCTACACAGTCTCCCATACTGTTTATCAAAAGGAACCATCTGAATCATATCTTGGAAAATATTATTGTAATCAAACTCAATGGTTGATATGTTTTACCATGAAACACCAAAATCTAGGACACAAGATCTTAACATGTCCTACAATACATGAATTGTATGATCAGACTACCCATATTTTTGTGGGTGATAAGCCGTACTCAACAGAACCAGGGTACCCAGCACCTTCTGTAATACCTACACTAATTCTCAAACATACAACTCACCCAACTGATCAACTGTGTAAGTCTCCTAGATTGACATGAAATGAGCCACTTTAGTCAACCGATCCACAATAACCCAGATTGTGTCATTCTTTTGAGGAATCCTTGGATGTACCACTACAATGTCCATCATCACATCATTACACTTCCATTTTAGAATAGGAAATGACCGTAACAAACCACATGGACACTGATGCTCAAACATAACCTGTTGAAAGGTAAGGAATCACGCCACAAAACTCTCAACTTCTTTCTTAATCCTTGGCCACCAATACTACCTACAAAGAACAAGATACATATTATGCAATCCCAGATGCACTGTCCACCTTGATACCAGTAACTCACACATCAAATCATCCTGTAAACACATTGGTACTACCATGAGACCACTAACATAGACGATTACATCACCATACAAGGCCCAACTAGAAGGTGACAGCCCACCTTTAAGACTTTCCTTCATATCCAAACACTCTGGATCCTCCATATGGATCTCTTTGACCCAACTCAAAAGAATGTACTCAATATCTAATGATAGAAGGGCCATATTTCTCTTCCCATCCTACACCTCCAGGTGCATCTTCACAAACGATGAAATCATTTTCCATTCAGAGATGAATTCTGGAACCACCTTATTCTATTTCTCCTGGATCAGATCATCTGCAACACTATTCCCTTTTCCCGGTCTGTAAACCAACTCAAAATATAAGGATTGGATGTAATCGACCAACCTTCACTACCTATGATTTAAATACCTCTGAGAGAAGATAAAATTTAAACTCTTATGATTAGAAAACACAATGAATCATTCTCCCAACAAGTAGTACCTCCAACACTTTAAGGAATAAACTACAACAACTAGCTCAAGATCATGAGTAGGGTAGTTTCTTTCATGTGGTCTCAGCTGTCTCCACCAATAAGATACAACTAAATCATCCAGTATTAGCACTGCCCCATGTCCAATACCAAACATGTCACAAAACAAAGTGTACTTCTTAATAGGTTTAGGTATAATTAGAATAAGTGTGGTAGTCAACCACTTCTACAATTCTTGAAAAGTAATTTCACATGCCTCTGACCACTCAAACATAACACCCATCTTAGTTAAGCTTGATAGTGGTGCTTCCAAACTAGAGAAATCCCTAATGACCCTCTGGTAATAATCAGCCAAAACCAGAAAACTTAGGATTTTAGAATCATTATTGGGCTGCTTCTAGGACACCGCAACCAACACCATATCTGGATCCAATGACAAACCCGACTTAGAAATGATGTGTCCCAAGAAATGAACTTTCATAATATAGAACTAGCACTTTGATAGCTTGGTGTAAAACATATTCTCTCTTAGTGTACTCAAGGTGATGTCAAGATGTTAGGCTTGATCGTCAAGGGTTTGTGAGTACACCAAGATGACATCAAAAAATACAACCACGAACTGATCCATATAGGGGTAAAATATTTTGTTTATTAGTTCAAAAAACACACATGGTGTTTTACTCAACTTGAACGACATCACAAAAAATTAATAAAACCCGTACCTGCTCTGGAAAGCTGTATGTAGTACATTAGAAGGTTGCGCCCTCAACTAATGGTATCCTGATCTCAAATCGATTTTGTAGAACACTGTGGAACCCCTTAGTTGGTAAAATCAGCCATCAATTATGGGAAGTGGGTATCAGTTCTTAACCATCATCTGATTCAAATTCTTGTAGTCTACAGAAAACCTCAACGACCTGTCATCCTTCTTAGCGAACAACATAGTTCATCCCCATGGAAATTTACTAGGTCGAATGAATATCTTTTTCTCTAACTCTTCTAGCTGATCCTTAATCTCCTAGAGTTATCCTAGTACAATTAGATAAGGTGGAATGTAAACTGGTTACACCCCTAGGAGTAACTCAATCATTAACTGAACATCTATCTCAGGTGGTATCACTAAGAATTACTCAGAAAATATATCCTGGAACCGATCCACCATAGGCTAAACGAAATGTTGCTCCACTTCTTTTTCATTAAGAACAAGGCATACCACTTGGGTCCTGAGCTCTCCCATCTACTAAAATAATGGCCCTGTACGAACTTCTCTATCATCCCACCCACCACAAAGGATGCATTTATATCTATCAGGAGATGTAAATGTTACCCGACATCGATAACAATCGATATGGGTTTGATACTCCACTAACCAATCCATAACCTATATCCGATGAAAACTGACATCCCCAGAACAAACAGATCCCATAGGAAACGATATCCACCAAACTTTATGGAAAAATCTTTACACCACATTATATTCCCAACTCACACCCCTAAAAAAGTATCAAGTGATGTAACTCCACACACAGTTTCCACAGTTAGGACAAACACTACTAATAACTGTCCTGAAATAAAAGAATTTGCATCACCTATGTCAAATAATGAATTTTCATGTGTGGAAGCTACAAGAATTGTACATTTAATAGTAAAAGGTCCAACCTCACCTCCTCTAAGTGTAGACTAAAATACATGTAGATTGACTATCCATCTACCCTAGGATCTAGCTTGAGTACCCTATGCTGCATCACCCTGCATGTATAAATGGTCTCACCTGGAAGATCCTCACCCACCAACCCGACTATAATGGCATGTGGAACTCCAACTTCCTACCTAATATGGGGTAATAGATACCCTACCCACAACCTGCACCGATCTTTGTCCTCCCACACTTTCCTTTTGATGTGGGATCCTATAAGACCTCTGTATATAGAACATATTGCCTCATACTATGTACTCAATAGGTGGTTGGGAACACTAACTTAGCACGTGTCCCAGCTTGACACAATGGTAGTATCAAACTCAATCACTAACCTAAGATAATCATGCCTTTTTTATAGTCGTAATATCCACCATTTCCCAAGTCGAAATTCTCGAAATGGAGCTTCCTACTATTGGAAGTCGCGCCACTAGGTTTCCCCAACAGAACCACATGTCTACTTCTAGAGGCCTCATTTAGGTTTCCTGCTGAGATGAGGGATGGATACATCACCTCAAAAAAACACATTCAACTAAAATATATTTTCTTATGATCTAATCGCATGCCTAACTCTATCCTAAATGAGCCTTGTCATAGCTTCCTCATATCCAACTAAATAAAGAAAAAACGTTTCATGTTCTTGAACCGGACTGCATAATCCATTATTGACATCGTCCCCTATGTCAAACTCATAAACTCTACAGACTTATCCTACCTTAAGGTTTCTGGGTAGTAATACTCCAGAAACACTTCTTGAAAACTCTTCTATATCATTCCCTATACTTGTTCATTCTATGCTATGATATCCCACCAATACTTTTCCTGGCCCCACAACATATAGGCAGTAAAAATAACTCTCTTCTCAGAAGGAGTATCCTAATGCTCAAGAATTGTATGGATATTATCTATCCAGAAGTCAACTACCTCTAGCCACCCCTCTTTGGTAATGGTCAGAGGGTGTTTCAACTGAAACGCCCTAGTGGATTCAAACATACTCAATGAGACTCACCCTGGGTCCCGCTCCATCATCTGCAGACAATGAGTAATGTTCTCAGGAAAATTCTCATCCCTATCATCCTGAACCATAGGGTATTATTTCTCTACTAATAGGGTAGCATTCTCAGGAACATCCTCTTGTCTTCCAAATTAGCACATGCCTTAATGGTGGAATTTCTTTACAATTCCAAACACGATCTTTTGAGAACAGAACCATGAAACATTTATGAGGCATAAATAAATTCTCATCAAAATACATACAGAAACCATTTTTCATACCCTTCCTATTGGGATTTTTTATATCTGAAAAACTACCCTCAAAAATATTTCTCAAGGCCATGGCTAACATGGGGTAACTAACTCACATGATTGGAATCCCTTCCTTTTGCTTTTTTAAAACAATTTCAATATCCTAATTTACTCTCACAACATTTTAATTCATTTAGATTTATTTATTAAGAATCATTATTTAATTATTACTTAGAATTCTCATTTACCTTTTTACCCATTTATATCACACAATTACATATCATTTCACTATTTTAATGAAAATAAAATGCATTCTACCCATTATGTTCCACACACCCATCCCGTATGTGTGCGCCTGTTATGATGCATGTAACTTATATAAATAGGTGCCTAGAATGATTCCTGAATGCACTAACCCGTGTCATTCTATCCCTGAGAAAAAAATTATAAATCTATCACATCACGCTACATGTGCATAACTAAAAGGTTAAACATAAAAAAATGTAACAACACCCATTAAGAACATTAATTCCCACCGTGGGTGACTTAGGTTATACCCCGTACATGGGTTATCTACTCCCATGCACGAGCTCATTACCAAGCCTCGAAACTGTCCTAATCTTATGTATACCATCCCCAAATAATAAGAAAGATAAAATAACCCATATGATACCACATTGTAACATCCCAAAACTAGGTTCCACTAAATTTATGCCCCTACCCAGGTCGTCACAAGACCTCAAGCACGCATCCCCATATACTAGAGGTTGTCAACCATCATCAAGGGTCAATATTAGTAACATAGTGAGACTATAAACACTTTATCAAAGTAAGACACAAAAAATCACAATATAAATAGTGGAAAAAATAAGAAGAAACCAATAACATGCATACATAAACATTTTCCAACTGGGTACAAACCATAAGAAACAATAAATATATCATGTCATGCTACAATGACATGTGAACCAAACCCAAAATGAAGACCATAGTGGAATCCCCAAAACTGTCATGAATCCATATCAGGAACCTCATCCATGTATGTCCCATGTCCAACTCAACTCCCTAGCATAGGCCCCTTTCCCTTGTCCTGACCTACAAGCATGAAATCTGCTCAGGTTTCCAACAGAGGCCTGAACAGGGTGTGAGTACAATTATACAGGCCACCACCAACAATGTCTACAAAATATATAGTCTAACAGATAGTACATGAAAGTGTAAATAAATTTAAAGTATGTGAAATATAGTTTGGGGGCCACTCATTAACCTTTCTCTAATATTATATTACTCTTAGGATTATTATACCAATTTCATTATGTACATCATCCCATCATTTAGTTCATAAATGATATGTAATCCATGTGTAAGACATTCACCTTATTCACACAACATTAATGGCATTTATCATTCTTTATAAGAGAACAAGATAAGTCCCTATCTCAATAGGGATGATCATATCAAGTAATCACCAATCTTACCTTAGAGCCTCAATCCATGCATTTTCGCTGAATAGAACCATTGGGGATATAGAGCATCAATCTGATTCCCCAACTAATGCCTTCCATCGTAGGTTACAGAATTAGTCCAACCCTACCTGTGGGAGGAGCATCATTCCTTAATCCCACCACCAAGACATGGACACATTCTTATTTATCCATTCACCATACACACACCATATCACAACCAATACTACCAATAAATATAACAATCACGATTCACAATAATCAACAAGAGATTCAATGTCATTCCGTAGCCTATTCACAATGCCATTTAATATTACACAACCCATTATCCCAGATCTCTTTCCCATGTCTCACCCCATTAACCATATTCATAAAATCACAAGACATTACCAATCCCATGTGTCAAAATTTCACATACACCCAACCTCTTATGGTTTTTAACATAATTCATTATCTATAAGTCACAATCCCCATTAACTAACTTATCCCATTTTTATTACCATTGCAAAAAACCATTAAGCCACTAATAAGCATAAGAACATGACAATAATATATTTCCACTCCCATTAAACACTTAAACATGATCATAAAGGGATCTAAATGGTCACAAGGAAACCTTTCTCATACTTATATAATTTTTAAGTTCGGAAAGTATCATCACACCCCATGGGTGGCCCTACAAAGTTTAGGTCATCTTCCATGTGTCCCATGGGGACCATGAGGGTTTCCATTAATCATTTAGACACCCATCACACCAAAACTCATCAAAGGATCAAAATCAGAACAAGGTATACGCATGAAATAAACTTAAGCATGCTCAAATCTCAATAAAACTATGGGATATAACTTGTAGACCACCTACCTTGGATCTATTGGCGAACACACTGTTAATTGAGGCCTTGGATCTCGATTCAACACCCCTTTTATGTTTTAACCTAGATATCATTAGAAAATAAGGGCTTTAGAGATTCAGAAGGAGATAAGGAATAAATGTCAACTGTAAACCAAAATGAAAAGAAATTGGGAGATTATCCTTACCAAGATCTTTGATTTTCAACTGACAACACTCCAAATGACCTAGAGATGAGGAATAATCATCCTTATAAGCTCTTTGGTGATTTGGTTCGCACTAGTGTTTAAGGGGGGAATAAAATAGAAATTACCGATTTGGGGTTTAAAATCCCGTAATCGATTTTTTTTTGTAAATTTCTCTAATTTAATGGGATGCACGATTTTCCTGTACTTTTTCCCAAACTATGTGCAATCCATGTGAAATCTACTGTCCCAAAATCCCCCTTTCTCATAGTTCCCTAGAAATTTCTCACGGTTAGATTAATTGTGTGATAACCGTGTGAAATCCTCTTTCTAAGGCTACATGGTTTCCCAGGATGATCCACACGATTTTCACTAACTGTGCACAAACTATACAACATGCCCAGAAACACTTTTTTCCTCCATTTTCGTGTCCAGAACCCCTAGAACACCCATGATCCTTATCATAAACTTTGGAAAAAACTTATTTAACTAAAATAAAGGAGTTATACTAAAACTTAAAAAATAAAAACCTTAATAAAGGTCCCAAATCTTACAAAATTCATCCCATTCCAATGCATCAATCTCAACGCAATCCATGATATTCTTGACCATTGTCCACCACTGGTCAGCTTCACCATAAAAATGATAAATGGTAATAATAACATATTTATTATATAAACACCACATGACATAGAATATCATTTCAAGGAATTTAATTCAGCCTTTATCCACCACTGGTTTTGAAGATCCACTGAAAGTAGGAGGGTGTTACCTCGTAAACTATTCCACTAAATTCATGTTCCATTTTGGTAACTCTGGATAATCTCTTGCATTGATGCCATAACCAATTATATCCTATGTAAATTGATATATATCTTTCAAAAACTACTTGGTTCCAATTCCCACCATTCTAGGCTATAGAATTAGAATGATATCATCCTCTTGGTGAGTTATTACTTCTGTTTACCTCTTTTTTTCTATGAAAAATTATTCTGAACACACAAATCTTAGATAAAGAAACCTGGTAATTATTAAATACAATATCATTTAAACTTAATCATAAGGTAAAAAAATATGGTATTATATTAACATCATCTGAAGCCCTAGATTTATCTGAACCATGTTATGATATCAACTATAAAGTATTGTCCTTAAACAGTATATAATCAAGTAATTATTTTAGAATTCACTTTCTTACATTCCCAAAGATCTATTATATTTTGAATTTCAGATATTTAGTACCTAATTTATACATATTAACCTATAAGTATATAAAATTTATACTACTAAAATAGTATCCACTTATTTCCTAATACATATGTTTTTAATAAAACATGACATCTTTTCAGGGAAAATATTCACATCATTCATATTGGATTTATATTTTCTCTTACCCATCATTAAAAAATATGATTTTTTAAAAAACAAATAAGATGAACATAAAAATATTGGTAAGGGACCTAAAATAAAGGAATTATTAGTCCAAAAATACTTACAAACAGATGAAAGAATTTTCACAAATACATACTTCTCACCCATAAAATATCATATACTTACATTGAGAAAACAAGATATTTCAATAAAACCTGAAAACATAAAGAAAATATTTATGTATAATGGGAAATTAATTACTTATAATTTAAAAAATCACATCTACCATATTATTTGTAACCATCATGGCTACCTTACAATTTAACTCTCATGACTACCTTATGATGTAACCGTCGCTATTACACTTGGAATAACTGTTACGATCAACTTCAAATATAAAAATACTTAATGAATTTGAGTGGGATATAGGTCCCATAATTCATTATAAAAAAAATCTTAATAACCATAACATAATCATAAATCAATTAAACTTTCATCATAAAATCATTCCTTTTGAATTTTCTAAAAATTGACATTTTAAAAGGAAATTTTAAAGAAAAGTCCCTTACCCTGGAATCGTTTTACTTAAAACATGTTAAAATATCTTTTATAATGGTTTAAATAGTTTTATTAATATATTACATAACTAAATTAATATTTAAAATACCTTATATGACATTTTTATAACATCTTTCTACGCATTTATCAATAATATATTTTACTTTCATTGTTTCAGGTTCATTTATTTCATGGTTTCTAAAGCTGGTTCTTTATGGATTTGTTTTTTCAAATGGATGAAAAACATCAGAAGTGGTAAAATGTTTTTAATATGTTTAAATAATTTTAAATGACACCGCTTATCATTTTTGTTTTCTGATATGTGGATGATTCATTATATAAAAAGTTAATGAAAATGATTCAATTTGTTTTGGATGTTTTTATGACTTTCATGAAATCATATCATTTTATATTGTTTTATGTTTATAAATTGGTTCTAGAACATTACATAACTTATAATATTCATAATAAAATCTAATTAAACCGTAATAATGTTTTTATGACCATCCCTGAAGGTGGTAAAACAAAATAAAAACACATCATCCATGATGATGGTAAATCAACGCATCACGGACAATGTTTTCATTTTTAGACTTAGAAGAGAAGATGAGAGGTTTGAGGATAGATATTGCATTAATAGAAAAAAATTATACTATGTGTAATATAATTTAGTTACAATGTCACTTTGGGCATGGGATATGAGGATAAAATAATAAAACAATTTGAAAAGAAAATAAAAGAAAATGAAAGAGGATTTTACCTCTTAAATTATCCTCTATGAGAACCTCTATAAAGCACTTGATTTTGGAATTGTGGTGATGAAACATGGTATTGGATGTGGGAAAATTTTATTTGAATGGAATTTGGATAAAATTGAAAAATCTAAAAGGCTTTCATGTGTTAGGATAAGAGGTTGGGAGGAGTGGTATTTACAGTGGAAGAGATGAGTGTTTTATCTTTATTTTATTTATTAATAAAATATTTTGGATCAAGGATATGAAGAGATTTATAATTATAAATAAATATATTAAAATAATTTATGGGTTTTTTAGATTATTGTGCTTACATAATGCCTCAATTTTTAATTCATATATTTACATTATAATTTAAATACCATAAATTATCATAGTTGATTATTCATCCAAAATTATATTATTTCTAAAAAACTAAAAAATTAAACCTAACCATTTTTGGATCATTATAACTAAAGAAGAAAAACTATTTTAACAAAAGAATTTCTTAAAATGATAAATTTAATTTTTAATTAAAATCATTAATTATTATAAAAATAATAATTTCAAATTTATAACTCATTTTATAACACTTTAAATAATAAATTAAGGTCTCATAAAAATATATTATAATCCTAAGGAAACCAGATATTAATTTATAAATATATTATATATAGAAATGTTTTCTTTTGAATCATTATATTAATTATAAAACTATAAATATAAATTTATGTGTCATAAAAATACCAACACATTATTTATCATTTTAAAAATATTTTTTTACTTATTCAATGTTATAAATATATCATATATTCAATTATAAGATAAATAAATTTCATTTATACTTTCATATATGAGATTACTATTATATTTTTCTATATTCTTTAACTTCTATACATACCACTTATTTCATTATACATATATAATGAATTTAACTATTAAATTCTAGAATGAAAGAAAATTATTTTATAATTACCTGGTTGGTTACATAAACTAACACCAATAATGGTCCAAAATATAATTATTGAATATATTAAAACCTTATCATACCTTATATTTTAATCCATTTTCATTTTGTGTAATTTTAGTTTAAAATTACCATATTATAATTTAGTATTTTGAAAAATTCCAAAAGTGCCCCTCATCCTAATTATAAAAGGGACGCTCATCCTGTATTTTTTTACATAATTGGTATCCAAATATCCTTACCATAATCTATAAATTTCTATTATGTACATCCCTATACACATTATTGAGGTTTGAGTCCTTTCAAAAGACCGACCTTAATTCCATTTAGAAGAGATCCAAAGGAGACGTTTTGAAGAAGATGTAATCGCTCTAACAGATCACATTATTTTTTCTACTCATCCTTACCACATATAAATCTTTGATGTTTATAATAAAATAATAAATTAAGTATCCTAAATTTTGCTAAAATTTATTATGATTGTTAAACATTATTATAATCTCTCTTTCCCATAAAATAAGAAGAAAACGTATCACCCATGCGTACATATGGATTACCGTCTCAACATAGAGATACAATTTATTTTTTATCATAATATTTTATAGATGGGTATTTTGATATATTTAATGAATATATATGATATGTATAATATATACAGTTGGAAAATTATTCTATAATTATTAATTATCATTTACCTTTCTTTAATTTTATAAATTGAAAAATGAAAACAACATTCATGCATTTGTATGATCTACCATATTCATGAAGTTTGTAATTCATTTTCTAGTTTCTACATTATATGAATGATTATAAATATTTATATAATTATTGTAAATTATGCTTATAAAATGACCAAATAAATTTAAATGGTGATACCATGACCAATGTATATGGATTGTGACTACAAAACCGAATCCTTCTTGGAAAAATATGTTATCCCCTAAAAGAGAGATTTTTTTAACAAACTATTTATAAATAGGTGATATGATGTTATAAGTAAATAATACATGGTATTATAGATTTAAGGTTATGGAATAAATTTGAAATAGATCTATATTAATTATAAATGACATTTTAATTTTAATAAATAAATGAAATACTTGAGGTAAGGATTCAATTCACAATCTCAATATTATTAACTATTATATCCGTGAGGGAATATTTATCTTCAATCAATATGTTTTCAAAAAAATGTTTTAATAAGGGTTTTTATTGTTATATTATGAAGGTTTAAAGTCATTTTTACACATGTTATATTTTTTAAAAATGGTTTGAATGTAATATTTTTTTTCAATTTCAAAACAAGGTACCTTGGGAAATTTCTGAAAAAAAATATGGAAGAAATGTTTTTTATCTTATATGGCTTGAGATTATTTACCTAACATCATGAAACCTTAATGATTGAATCATCCTATACAATCTTACATGATTTTTTTCAAATAAAATGTTTCCTTTTTTATTTATGTGTCTTTTCAAAAAATATTTTTTAAATCGAAATGATGTTGTCCTCAAGAATTATTTCAAGAGACCGTTATAATATATTTTCAGCCTAAGTCAACATTATATAATGTAACATATGTTTTACTGGGTAAATAATCAGAATAAACCATACTTATTATATCACTATATGGTTTATTATTACAATGGCACGATGTTTATGAATTTCTTTACTTTTACATGGGTTATAAAATAATGAAATATTTATGAAACCCATTTATTTTCATGGGCTCTGATGTGATGAATGATTTATGTTCTTATGAAAAACATATTAATGGATTTAATTATGTTATGGGTGGGAAAAATATCTCCCTATATTAAATTGGGTAAATATTTATATGTCATGATAGTGATATGACTGGAATGGGGATTGAACCTTGTTCAGTAAGAAGTGATGGATAATAGCGTGCACCTATTTCATTATAGGACTTTGTCTGCTATGATGGTGTTAGGAGTGATCCTTGAATAATAAGGAAATGATTTTATATTATTATTTGCATGTCACAAATTCCATGTTTTATACCAATATTATTCTATCATGTCTCATGTTCTTTGATTTCTTTATGAATCATGTCTTATGAACGCCAAGATTTATTCCATAATTCAAGATAATTTCCAATTGTTGTTTTCATGTTCTTATAACCATATGATTATATTATGATTATTTAATCATTGATATCTCCATTGTTTACCCTTTATTAGAATATGAGATCATGCAGTATTATGTTTCTTTTGACCAAGATATGAATAAATGTATTATGTTTGATATATCAAAAAGGCTACTAGTTATGAAGGAATAAGTGGGATACGATGTAGATATTTTATCAACATGTTATTTATGTTTCCATGTTTCCAAAGATACACGACCTATATAGTTATTACATGGATTAAATTATGTTATGAAATGAATATTCATAAAAAAATATGTGATATCTATTTATGAAAAGTGTGTTCTGTTATAGTTGGTTTCAGGGAAAGGTTTAGTTAAACTTTCAAAACTAGGATGAAAAAACGTTAATATAAACCCTAAGGATAATTATAATTATTGGTTAGAATTCAATAATATTGGTAATTATCATAAATAATATATTATTAATCCTAATATGTCATATATTGAAATTTTATAAGTAACTTACCATGATTATGGGTTTTCCAACTATGAATAGTTTTCCAAAACTATGTTTTTTGGTTTTAGTCAATGGCTAGAACCCAAAGGAACCACATTAATACTGAATGAAATGGGAAATGTAATGATTTTACTCTTGGAAAAACTAATCTTATGGGATTAGTAATGAAAAATATTGTTTCTATGATCACATAAATTTCATGAGCTATGAATCAATTTGGACTTACAAATGTTAAAAAGAGGCAATAACATTTTGGTGAGTCCTTCACGATGTAGCACCCACCTTCTTAAAATGGGCCTTATGATCTTCTAGTGTATGAGAAGTGGATCAGTAACACTAAAAATATATTTTATTTTCACTAATTATTAGAACATGTGAATTTCATTCTAGATATATGTCATTCGAAAGGAGAAGAAGATGAATGGAGGAATATTATCAAGAATACGAGGCAACAATTTGAATTTGACTCCTTGGAATGGGAAGAGTTCAATAAAATATTTTTAAATATGTAATTTCCTTATATTATTCATATAAAATAGAGAAGGATTTTCATGAGTTAAATTAAAAGGATAATGAATTTTTTGGAACATGTGGAGAAAATTTTTATACACTTATGAGGTATGCTTCTGGCATTAACATCTAACCTGAAAGAAATGATGATCCATTTTTCATTGGATTAAAACCAACTCTCCAAAGGGCTTTAACCGAAAGGCAATTAAATAGTTATAAATAAATAATTTGATGTTCCATCAAGGTGTAAATGGATTTTGGATTAATGAATCAATCTCATGTGATTAATATTATTAGAGAGATGAAATTCAATGGATAATAAAAAAACATATAGAAAAGAAAATAATCTTTCCTTTATGATCAATGTGTGGAAATAAACATGGAGAAAATATTAATAAGGGGGATAAAAAATGTTTTATGTATGTTAAAAGAAGGTTATTAGGAAATGGATTGTTGAAGAGATGTGAATAAGGTTAGCTAATGATGCAAATAGAGAGATGGCTACACATTTTACACCCCCAGAATTCAATACTTCAACTTTAAGGAAAATGGTAATTATGATAAGGAGTTCCAAAATACATGGGTAAACTATGATGATCGACGTTAGTAAACTATTAATCCCAAAGGGAAAGATAAATTTCATGAAATTTACATTGGGGATATAGAGTATTTCAATGAAGTGGTGAAAGGTAGACATACCATCAACTCTCAAAAAACTAATTTATTATTTGTTTATGGATCCACCCAATAATTTTTAATGAATTTTCTATGGGTATCAATATATCACCTCAATAACTAAATGTTGAGTTAGTTGTGAAAACTCCTTATGTAACAATACTAACATCTCAAGTTTATAATTCTTCTCTATTTGATGTTTGTGGGAAATTACTTCCTAAAAATCTTATGATTATTCCTTTAGTTTAATTATATGTTATTATTTGCATGGATTTGATTTCTCAATATGGAGATCATATCAATTTCTGAGGAATGGAAGTCACATTTCATATTTTTAATGAACCAATGATCATCTATTGATGAAAGGATGTATTTGAACATCCAATGAAAATTACCTCCATCTGGTGTGTCTTTATTTCTACAAATAAAGGTTATCTATCTTAGATGTTTGGGAAGAAAATAAACCTTAAGGATACACCTATTGTGTATGAGTTTTTGGAATATTTCATGAATAATTTCAAGGTCTTCTACAAAATTGTGAAGTTTAGTTTTTAATAGAATTAATATCTAGTGATATTCTAATCTAAAAGACTCCATATAGAATATACCCAATTTACTTTTATGAATTGAAGTAGAAAATTAAGGAGAACTATTATAAGGGATTAATATTCCCTAGTGATTCACCTTCGGTTTCACCTATTATATATTTAAATAAGAAAGATAGATCAATGCGAATTTTCATTGATTATAAAGAAATTAATAAGATTAATATCAAGAACAAGTATCCATTTATCCGTATTGATGGATTTTTTGATCAATTATGTGGAGATCAATAAATTTTCATGATTGATATTCATTTTAGATATCATTAATTTAGGTTCATGAAGGATGATATTCCCAAGATTACATTTCATACAGTGTATAGACACTATGAATTTATATTGATGAATTTTTGTCTTACTAATTCCCCCAATATATTCATATATTTAATGAATAGATTATTTAGAGACTATCTTGATAATCTTTTTATATTATTTATAAAAAATATTCTTGAATATTATATGATCCTGGAATAACATGATGATCACTTGAGGATTTTACTAAAGACCATGGGAATGGAGATTCTTCATGAACAATTCATCAAGTGTGAATTTTGTCTTCAGAATGTTTCATTTTTGGGACACATAATCTTTGGAGAGGGTATATCTATAAATCCAATAAAGACATAAGTTATTGAAAATTATAATAGACAAAAAATAGTGAACGATTTTCAATTTTTTCTTTCTTTGGCTGGATATTATCTGTGTTTTGTTGAGAATTTATCTTGACTGCCCAATCCACTCACCATTTTAACTAGGAAGGGTGCTAGGTAAATGAACTAAAGTGAAGGTCTGTCAATGCCCCTATGATCACATTACACTGTAGTATAAAAGGGTATTAAAACTATAGTGTTTCATCTAATAAGGTATTGGGATATGTTCTCATAAAAAAAACATGGTTATAGATTATGCCACATGAAAACTAAAGGTTCACTGGATAACATACCCAACTCATGATTTGGAGTTATATGTGGTAATATTTGAATTAAATATATGTTAGTGTTATCATTAAATATAAAAGTGTGATATATATACTGATCAATAAATTAAAAATTATCTATTAACATAGAAGTAGTTGAATATGTTCCAAATAACCTGGTTGGAGTTGATTAAATATTATGGCTTCCCAATACATTACCACCCAAATAAAACGAACAATTTGGTGGATACATTGAGTCGAAAGGACCTTGTTATCCTATCTATGAGGAGGATCATAAAATAAAAAATATTTCTATATTTAAAATGGATATATCCATAAATATTTAAGGAATGGGTGAAATATTATCTATCTCAAAATAATGTTCAACCATATAGATAAGTGGAGAATAAAGAGGCACATAAGGAAGATGTAGAACTGCAAATGAAGGTGAGAAATGTTACCTAATTAAACATTGGTTTTCCTGGTATTATAAGGTTTAGAAATTGTGTTTGTATACCTTCTATATAATTTTTAAATAAGGATCTGTTGCATATGTCTCATAGTTCATCATTCTGTATTCATCCTGGAAGTAAAAATAATTATAGATGCTTGAAAGTGTATTTATGGTGGGATAGAATGAAAAGAGATTTTGAAAAGTATGTTTCTTGATGCATGATATATCAGAAAGATAATGATGAGAGAAAAAAGTACATGTTTATGTTACAACCATTTCCAATATAAGAATGTAAATGTGAAAAAATCAAACATTATTTTTTCATCCAACTCCTGAAAACAACCAAAGGCTATAATCTAATATGGGTTATAATTGATCACCATAAAAAGTAGACACACATCTTTACTATAAAATAATATTTCTCTCTTGATAAAATTTGAAGAATTTATATTAATTAAGTGTTATTATTTCATGTAGTACCACTTTACATTGTATCTGATTAGAAATAGAGGTTTACCGCAATGTTCTGGTGATGTCTTTGGCTGGATTTAGATACACAGATATGTATCAACACTTGTTATCATCCTCAGATATATGTTCAATATGAAAGGAAAATTAAAACTCTAAAATTCATTTTGATATCTTTATATATGGATTTAAAATTTAGTTATCCTCAACACCTACCTTTGGTAGAATCTTCTTACAGAAATAGGTTCACTCCAGCATTCAGATGAATCCTTTAGACGTTATATATGGTAAGAAGTGAATAACTCAGATTTGCTGAAATGAAGTTGTGGAATAAAATATATTGTGACATGACATATTTGAGTAAATGTAAGAGAAGGTTAGATCCATTCAAACAAAATAATATGAGTACTTCAATTTCAATAAAAAAGATACGCTAACAATCATCAAAATGATGTAAAGATTGAAGTGGATGTCTATAACGGCCCTACTTTTCTTACATTACATTTACATAATTTTAATGGAAAAACATAAAAAAAATTAAACATAATGGATCTGAAGGATTAGAGTCTTGGAAAAACTAGGACCATAAATTACATTTACAACAAAAAACACTTATTTAATTCATTCTTCTCTAGCTTCTTATTGTCTCTTGACTTCTCCTTTTTACAAGTAGTCACATGAGGATATAAATAAAAAGGGGTGAGATAAAAACACAGTAAGATCATAGATAATAAAATTAAACAATTTAACATTGGGGGATCATAATCATAATATCATCATCATAATCATGGGAAGAAGCATCAGATAATACCATGGAATATAAAAATGCTAAAAAATGAAACATCATGTCTTAGTGGTCATCTACCACACCTATTTTTTACCTGAGCTAGAATGATTTCAAAGAATAATTAACATTAATCATGAGGTTATTCACATTACCCAATGCATTGTAGTTATATATAATTTTGGACACACCCATCACATTATAACATTTTCATTGTGCTATATAATTTGAGGAACACCCGTCACATCATAACATTTACATTATCATGCATGAAACATAGAACATATATCAATATTTAACATAAATAAAAACATTAAAGGGAATTATTTTCACTTTATAAATCATACATTAATAAACTTTGGGATCCTAAAAGAAAGAGGGAATAACATACACGATACAAGGACCATCAACCTTGAGTGAGAAGTAAAAGGTGTATTTTTGAAAGAAGAGTTCTTTTGGAAAACATTTTGTTTGATATAAACTCTAGTGGTAAACATGTATATCCTATAAAAAGGTAATAAAATGATGAATAAATTATTTTTAATGAGAAACCATACTGAAAATGGAGTGAAAGAAGGAAAACCATAAGAAAGAGTGTTGGTTGTAAGAATTCCCCTTACCTTATATCATAACGCTTTATTCACTTTAATGTCATGTATAATTACATAAGATTTATTAATTAACAATTAAATTACCTTTTATACATGTATATGAGTCATTGTGATTTCATTAAGTTCTTTTATGGGAATTTGGATGAGTTAGAGAGTTTACTTTCATCATTGGGGAGTGTTTGTTTTCTAAGTGTTCAAGATTAGTTAATTTGTATTCATGAATGGAATTTCATTTAAAAAGAGGATAAACAACCATAATTGTTATTATATGTTATTATTGAACCTAAATAAGCTTAAATAACCATATAATGATTTTGTTTATATACCATTAGGATGATTCATTAGATAAAAGTTAATGATGATCATTTTAGGTTAATTTGAGCTGTTTTTCTATCACGGTGAACTTATTTTGTTTTATCATTTTGTATCATGTATATATTTTAATTAAAAAATATAATTTTTTTTATAAAATACATATTAAAATCTGTTTCCAACTCTAATGGTCTGGATGCATTATTTTTATTTATTTTGGTAACCACCCTTTCAAGGGATAATGGGGAACCCTTATAAGGCCTGTTGGTTTAGAGATTACATGACATGCAGGTCTTAGAGGAAATATCTAGACTATACCTACATGGAAATACACCTCCTAAAATAATATATTTCAACAATTTAATGGTTTTATTTGTATAATTTATGAAATTATAGGAACATGGAAGTGCATCGTCCATAATGTTGGTCAATTGGCACATTACGGGCGACAATTTCATTAATAAAAAATTAGAAGGAGGGACGAGTCTAATGAAATATCTTCCACTAACATGATATAATACCTGTAAATAAAACATAATATTGTTTTCATGAAATTTTTATAATATAATTTGAGGATATGAGAATAAATTAAATGAATTTTGAAAGGAAATTGAACGAAAAGAGAGGGAGGAATTACCTCTTGAAGTCTCCTATTGAGATCCTCCTTAAGGAACCTAAGCTTGGTATTTGGATGAGACCAAGAGGTCATGGACATGGGGGAGGAGCTAAGGAAGTGGTATAGGTAGAATTTTGATAAGTATTGAATCTTGATAGTTGTTAGGAAATGAGGTTATGAGGGGTGGTATTAATAATGGAGGGGATAAGTGTTTTCTCAACATTTAATTCATTAATTTATTAATTTCCATCAAGAAAAAGAAAATTTAAAGATTCTATGACTAAATACAGTAATTAGGGCATGTGAGTTTGAAACAATTTCCATTTAAATCATCCACGACTCAATCATGACGCACAACTTCATTTATTTAGCATTTTTATAAATTATCAAATTTCACTATTCACTAAAAATTAATGTAGTTCAGAAAAATCTCAAAAATTATCCCTAAACATTTTTCGACCTATAGAATTCAAAAATGAACTCCATTTTATGAAAATAATTTTATAAATATCAGAAATTTAATTTTAATTAAAATCACAATTTACCTGAAAAATACAAATTTTAAAATTAAAACTACTTTCTAATATTTTGAAAAAGTAATTATGGACTCATAAAATTAGCATATAATCATAAGATATAAAAATAAATTACTATGAATAAATTTTATGAAAATAAATTTTCTTTTAAAATATTAAATTAATCATTATATATTCATTACATACAAAAATACCAACATTATATCATATTGTCAGTTATAGGATTATTATATTTTATTTATACTATCATTGGAAAGGTTCCTATTCACTAGGACAATTTACTATTTAAAAGGGGAATATAAATATTCATAAGGGTAACATTACTATTCAAAAGTGTTTCTTTCCTAACAGAATCCAAGAATCTTACTGATCGCAACCACATATGTTAGATTTCCCAAATTCAAATCACAATAGAGGAAAAGTTATATTTAACGGTCACATAGAATTTAGTAGTTAATTTAAGCATGATGTGGCCTTGTATTTTATAATTTGATTTTATGTTCTTATATTATACGATATTACTATAAGAAGGTATTTCATTGATAATAGTCAGGGTCATTACATTCTTCCACCCTTTTGAAATTTCTCCCATGAAATTTCATTTTACATAAACATGTGAGGGTACTTCTCCTTCATCGCATCCTCTGGTTACCAAGTTTATTATTCATACTTATGGTTCCTCCACAAAAATTTTAAAAGGTGGGTTTTCTTGTCTCATAGAACCTTATCTATCCGGTCCAAAATATTTACTTGCTACTCCTCATAAGAGAGATCATCTTCCAACTATACCACCTCTATGTTAAGTGCATGTGAGGGATATAGTATGTACTTCCCCATAATTAAAATGTGAAACACATCAGGAACTTGATCTATATTATGTGGAAGTGGAAGCTGATAGGCTAGAAATCCTATGCGTTCAAGGATCTACAAGGGGGCAATGTACCTTTGGTTTAGATTCCCTTTCTTTCCAAACTGCATGAATCTCTTCCATAGTGATATTTGAAGGAAGAATTTATCTCCAATGTAGAACTCCAAGCCTCTTCTATGGTTTTTAGGATAGATATTTCTACAACTATGAGAAACTTTGATATGTTTTTGGATGACTTGAATCTTCTCTATCATCTCTTTCATAACATCAGATCGAAGTAGCTTTCTTTCCCCAACTTCATCGCAGCAGGTTGAACTTCTACATCACTTTCCATAAAATGCTTCGTATGGATCCATCTAAATATTTGAGTGAAATATATTTTTATATGAGTACTCAAACAATGGGATATTCTGATCCTATTCACCTTTGAACTATAAATAACAGTGTATTAATATATCTTTGAGTGTTGGAATATTTCATTCAAGTAAACCATCAGTTTAGGGGTGATAGGACATGCTAAAATTCAATTCAATACTCAATGTATGTTGAATATTTCTCCAGAATTTAGACGTGAACCTTGGATCACGATCAGAGGCAATTGAGAGTGGAACCCCATGTAGTCTCACCACTTTCTTAACATATATCTTTGTATGTTGTTCAGGTTTGAGATCTTTCCGAATAGAGATAATGGGGGGTAGTCTTTGTGAGTCGTTCCACCATAACCCATATCATATTATTTCCTTTGGATTTATTTGGGAGACCCATGAAAAAGTCTATAGTGACATTATCCCATTTCCACATGGGAATAGGCAATGGTTGCATCATCCTTTTGGACTTCTTTCATTGTAATTTAACTTGCTGATATATCAAGCACCTTCAGATATACTTAGCAATATCCTTCTTCATGTTGTCCCTCTAGAACTATTCTCGGAGATCATGTAACATCTTGGTGCTACCGGGATGGATAGAGAGATTTTAGATATGTTAATTTTCAAATAGATCATCCATTGTCCTAGGTGATAAAGGAACATAAAGCCTCATTCCAAACAGAATCACACCATCATCATTGATATGGAACTCTTGCAGCTTCCATTCCTTTATTGCATTCACCTTATTTTGAAACACTATATCATCCCTTTGTGCCTCCTTAATATTCTCATGGGTAGATGGTTGGGAAAGGTTGGATGTATTCTATTACTTTATGATTTCCAAATCCATCAATTGCATATCCCTAAAGATTATGACTTTATCGAATCACATCATTAATAGAGTAGCATGTTCTTTTTTCTAAGAGAATCATATACCTTATTCAACATTCCAAGATGATAGTAAATAGAGAAATAAAAATCATTGATTAGATAAATATATCTAGTTTTTATCATGTTGAGATACTTTTATTTGAATATATACATTAGGCTCTTGTGATCGGTATATATGTCACACTCCTCACCATAGAGGTAGTGCTGCCAGATTTTCAAGGAAAAAATCATATACGCTATCTCCAGATCATGTGTTGGGTAGTTTTTCTCATGGATAATCAACTTCCATGAGCCATAGGCTATCACATTATCATTTTCTATGAGTACACAACCCAATCCTTTCTTCTAAGAATCACTATATATCACAAAACATTATCCACTTTTTGATAATGTGTGTAAAAGTGCAGAGATCCACCTTCTCCTTATCTCTTTGAATATTTCTTCACATTATTCTATCTAGATGTACTTTAACCCTTTCGTTGTTAACTTAGCTATAAGTCTTTAAAATTGTGATAAATTTCTTACAAAATTCCGGTAGTACCCAGATAATCCAAGAAAACTATATATTTCTATGAAACTAGAGGGTTTGGGCTATTCCTCAATCACCTTTGTTTCTGAAGGGTACACATTAATTCCTTCACTTGTGAACACGTCCTAGGAAAGTGTCTTAATTCATAAAAAAGTCACACTTGATGAACTTAGCACACAACTTATCCTTTCTCAATGTCACAAACATATGTATGATATGTTATTCGTGTTACTCATTAATCCTGGAGTAGATGATAATATCATTGATAAAAACTACCACAAATTTTTCAAGGTAAGGTATAAAGAATATATTCATATAATCAATGAAAAATACAGGGGCATTATTATACCTAAAGGTAATCACTAGAAACTCGCAGTGCCCATACCTTGTATGGAAGGTAGTCTTGTGAATATCTTCCATCACCGCCTTTATCTGATGATATCCAAAATAAAGATCCACCTTTTGAGAAGTACTGATCTCCTCATAGCTGATCGAACAAGTCATTGATCATTAGGATATGATACTTATTATTTTTGGTGATATTATTGAGTTCCCTATAATCGATACACAACCACATTGATCCATTATTATTATTCACCAAGAGAACTCGTGCAGCCTAAGGTGATGCATGGGGAATATGAAACATTTTTCCAAATGTTCTAGTAAATACTTTTTTAACTCCTCCAGTTTGATAAGAGGCATCTTATAGGTACACATTGAGATAGAAGTAGCTATGTGTATGAGTTCTATAAAGAACTCTACCTCACGATTTGGAAGAATTCTAGGTAGCTCTTCAGAATATACATCATAGTATTCCCTCACTATGGTCATTTCTATTTGGTTGAACCTTTCCTTTTTCTCAACCATTTCAGTGAGGTATTCTTCTTCATAGGGAACCAACACCCACTCTATTAAAGGATTTTCTAAAGGGGATTCATGATCTTCCATATATTTATAGAGGATCATGGGATGGATCAGAATATCAAATGATATTTCCATCTCCCAATAGTAGATATGTTCTCTATATAATGAGATCCAATCGATTCCCATTATAGCGTTAAATTTCACCAAGGGATGTAGCACAAGATTCAAGGGAATAATCTTCCCACATATACCAATAGGAGAAGAATCAAACACTTGGGTTGTAATTATTTCACAACTTGGGGTTTTTATAGATATCTCTACTTAATGGTTTTAGGGATTTGATTATATTGTTCTAGAAAACTTTCAAGATATAAAGTAATGTGTAGAACCATAATAAAATAATACTTTTTCCATTATTGAGTGAATAGTAAGTGTACCTTTTACGGCTTCATTTTCTTGATCAACATTTGCAGTAGTGATGGCACAATACTTCTTTTGTCCATTTGGATTTGCTGGATGATAGTGCTAATTATGCTTGATGGATTAAGATTGAGTGCAGTGGATTACATAGCTCCCCTGCACCCTGAAGTTGTAGTAGTGGACCATGAGTGGTGCTCTCTTTTTCTCCCCTAAATTCTCATGACTTCTCATGTATTTTTGATACTATTGAGTTTGGTGTCCTTATCTCCCACACTTGAAGCATTTCCCCTTCCATTTGAGGAAATTACAATGTTTCTTCTTCCTACATTTTTTACATGTGTTTGGTTGAGTTTTCTTGCCGCCTTTCTCATTAGATCCTGTGACATAAAACTCCATGTTTTGTTTCATATTACCATAGCCATGAGACCATTCTCCAGACTCCATCTCCCCTTTGAGAGCTCATTGAATTACTTCTTCATAACTCCAAAAGTCTCAAATTTCATGAGCCTTTATAAGGTGTGGTTTAATTAACTAAATAATCAATCTATTTTCTATCATTATTGATAAAAAATTATGAAGCATACCTTGAAAACCTTGTGAAATTCACTTCGAAGGCCGTGATAGATTCCAAATCCTTTTCCTTTAGTTCTATTAATTCATTCTCTATCTTTGTATGAATTCTTATTGGGAATTACTTTTTATGAAACATTATCTTAAATTATTCCCACTCCATCTCTTAAATTTTGTATCTCATCTTGGCATTCTTAATCAAATCCCACCATTGGTAAACCTCTCCATTGAGATTATAAATGGAAAAAGTTTGTTTCTCATACTCAAAATAGTGAATATCAGAAAATATCATCTCTAATGAGTTGACCCACTATTCCACAACTATTGGACCACAAGATCCGTTAAACGTTGGTGGTCGTTGCCGTATAAAACACTCGACATCCAGTTTCTCCCTATTAGGTGAAGGGAGACATTCCAAATTATGTTGGTTATTATTCATAACCCAAGAAAACTAGGTAGGAATCACCATGAAGTTATAAACGTAACCTCCCAAAGCATTGGGGAGGTCATTCAGGCAATCGCTGCAATTTCCCTCACAGAGGTTGATGGTCCAATTTCTCATGGTTCCCACTATTTTCTAAAACAGAAAAGGTTATAAGAAAACATAATTTAACAAGTCATGAATAATAAGTTATAAATTTTTGAAATTAACTCTAAAATAAAATATAATGGGATCCCTATGTTTATATAAGCTTCTTGTGTGCTTACATATACTTATTCTTATACTAGTGTTTTCACTAATATTATCTAATCCTAATTCCCAAATTAACTAAATCGTGCCTCTAATACCAACTATAGAGACCCTAATTTTATTACATTACATTTAAATCATTTTAATGAAAAAATAACATAAACTCATTACACATAGATGATCTAAAGGTTTATTTTCTTGAGAATACTAGGACCATACATAACATTTACAATATAGAACATTTATTAAATTCATTCTTCTCAAGCATCTTATTGGCTTTTGACTTCTCTTAGTACAAGTTGTCGCCTTAGGATATTCATCAAAAGGGGTGAGATAAAATCCTAGTAATAGGATAGATAATAACATGAAAAAATGAAAAATGGGGTGAGAATTATCATAATCTCATCATCATAATCATGAGAATAAGCATTAGATAATAGCATGGAATGTGGCAATGCATAAAAATGAAACATCATGTCTTAGTTTTCACCTACCACACATAGTTGTAAAAAAAAGATAAAAACATGTTGAGGCATAATTAAATTTACTCATGATGTTATTAACATTACCCAATTCATTGGATCACTATAAAATTTTAGGCACACCCATCACATCATAACATTTTCATTGCGCTATATAAACTTGGGCGCACCCATCACATCATAAAATTTACATTATCATGCATGCCGCATAGAAAATATATATCAATATTGAACATAAAACAACCCATGGAAAGGAATGGATTTTACTTCATAAATAATACATTCATAAACTATGGGTTCCCAAAGGAAAGATGGAATAACATAATTGATACAAGGACCAACTACCTTGAGTGAGAATTAAAATGTGTGTTTTTGAATGAAGAGTTCATTGGGAATAAAATATGTTTGACATGAACTATAGTAGTAAATATATAAATTAAAAAAAGGTATGATGATGATGAAGAAATTATTTTTAAGGATTAACCACACTGAAAGTGGAGTTAAAGAGGGAAAACCTGAAGAAACTGAGTTCTGTTTAATAATTTCCCTTACTTTGTATCTGAATGCTTTCGTCACATTAATGTTCTATATAATGACATTAGATTAACTAATTAACAATTGAAAAATATTTTATTCATGAATATGATTCATTGTGGTTTCATTAAGTTCTTTTATGGGTCTTTGGAAGAGTTATAGAGATTAATTTCATCATTCAGGAGTGTTCGTCTTCTTAGTTTTTATGATTAGTTCATTCGTATTCAAGAATGGAAGTTCCTTTAAAAAGAGGATAAATATAGAAAATTGTTATTATATGATACTAGTGATCATATATAAGATTAAATTATATTATAATGAATCTGGTTATATACCATGAGGATGCTTCATTAGATAAAAGTTAATGATGATAATTTTATGTTAATTTGAACGGTTTTTCGATCACAACGAACTTGTTTTGTTTTATCATTTAGTTTCATGTAGATATGTTTGTTCAAAAATATAAAAAGGGATAATAAAATAAATATTTCAATCATTTTCAACCATTTAATGGGTTTATTAACAACCTTGAAGGCATTGGAGGATAATGGAGTTTCATCGCCCATGATGTCGGTAAATTGGCACATTACGGGTGACGATTTCATTAATACAACAACAGAGAGGGAGGGAAGAGTTTAATGAAATGTATTCCATTAACAAGATATCATAACATTATATAAAAAATAATGTATTTATCATGACATTTGGATAAGAGAAGTTGAGTATAAGAGAAGAAAATAACTGAAATTTGAAAAGAAATTGAAAGAGAAGAGAGAGATAAAGTACCACTTGAATTCTCCTCTTGAGATCCTCCTTAAGAAATATAGACATTGTAATTGGATGACAACAATAGAACTTGGATTTGGGGTAGGAGATAAGGAATAGGTTTGGGAATAATTTTTATAATCCTTGAAGACTGAGGGGTGTGAGGAAATGAGGTTGTGGGTGGTGGTATTTATAGTAGAGGGGAGATGTGTTTTCTCCATATTCAATTCATTAATTTATTAATTTCCCTCAAGACAAGAAATAATGATGATTAAATTACTAAATAATGTAATGAGGGAATGTTAGTTCAAAAAATGGTCATTTAAATCATCCACAACTCAATAATAATTCATAATTCATTTATTTATCATATTTTGTAAATTATCGAATTTCTCTATTAAGTAAAAATTAATGTATTTTAGAAAATTTTCAAAAATTCACCCTCACAATTTTTCGACGTGTATAATTAAAAAATGTAATCCATTTTATGAAAATAATTTTTTAAAAATGAATAACATAATTTTTAATTACAATCATAATTTACTTGAAACATAATAATTTTAAAAATAAAACTTCTTTTATAACACTTTGAAAAATAAAGGTCTCATAAAATTATCATATAATAATACGATATAAAAATAATTTCTTATGAATACATTTTATGAAAATAAATTTTCTTTTAAATTATTAAATTATTCATTATCTAATAATGACTTACAAAAATACCAACATTATATTATATTGTCACTTATAGGATATATATATTTTATTTATACTATCATTAATAAGATTACTATTCACTTGGCTGATTTTTATTCATAAGGGTAATATTACTATTCATAAAGGTATAATTACTATTCATAAGTGTATGTTACCTTTCACCGAAAATTATTTTTTTCAACTCCAAATCCACAAATCTTACTAATCACAAGGGTGTATGTCACATTTCCAAAATTCAAATCACAGCAGTGAAAAAATTATGTTTAATGGTCACATAGAATTTAGTAGTTCATTTAAGTATAATGTGGCATTGTGTTCCCTAATGTGATTTTATGTGATTACACTATCTGATATTACTATAAGAAGGGAGAAATTTCATTGATAAAAGTTTGGGTCTTTATAGTGATAAGGTATACCAAGGAATATCTCCATGAAAGAGAGTGATGAGATTTGAAAAGAAGGGAATGCCAAACCTTAGGTATATCAATCCTATGGAAATTCATGATCGTGATGGGATGGTAGCTTATTAGTTTCCACTTACACAAAATCTCTATTGAGTTTTGGATGTGTTTCATGTATCTCTTGAGGATGTACATACCTGATCATTAACATGTACTAAACAGAGAGATCATATTGTTGTATCAAGATAATTCATATGACGTACAACTAGAAGATATTATGGGTCACAGATAGAATGTTATATGAAATAAGACCTCTCACCTGGTTAACATTTTATGGTGAAACCACTAATTTGAGGAAGCAACTTTGGAACCTAGGTATGTGACGAGGTAGAGGTATCATCATATATTTTTATCCGAGTGGTGAATTTCAAGAGATAATGTCATTTTCATGGGGGAAAAATGTAACACCTTAATATTTTTAGGAAATATTTTTCTTAAAATATTTTTTCTTTGATTTCATTTGTTTGATGCACCATTGAGTTTAAATGAACTGCTCAATATTACTAAAATATTATATTTTGGTTATCTCTTAGCCATAGATTGACACGATTTATTATTAATAACTAAATTATAAAATATATATGGTCTATTAATTTTATAATGAATTCATTAGCTATCAAATGATTATAATTTAAAACAAAAGTTATTTTTATAAAATAGGGACATTTTCTGAATAAATTTTTATGCATGCAATTAATTTTATATTAATATGTTAAATTAATCTTGGTGAGTTATTTTAGTGAAATGTATATATTTTTTACTTGAAAAAATGTTTAAAACATTCAATAAATATTTTTATAATCTTAGGATAAGAATAAATCCAATTTTTTGTTTAAAAATATATTTTTCGTAAATATTAGTTTTTGTGACATTTTTTACACTTACCTTAAAAATATTTTATTCTATTTATGGGTATTTTATTAGATAAAATGAATTAAATATTTAAAATCAGGAGGTTATATTTTTTTTAATTAATCCCATTTAATTTTTGGTCAATATGAATAGTAAATTTGGTAAAAAAAATTACCTCAGTAAAGGTTAAACCAGTTCATTATGGATTAAAAATAACTGATAAGTACATAAATTTTCATCCTGCTTCTTATTGGATTAATTTCATTCCACCATTAATATCTAGGATTTTAAATTGAGTTATTTGATGGTAAATTGTCCATTAAAATTACTTATATAATATTAAAATCAAAGAATGTGACAAAATGTAACTCTTGGTTTAGATAAATATAATATTTTTAATATGGGGTTAACACGAAGTTATGATCAACTATAAATATTACATAGAAATAAAAATTCTTTATATTCATCATATAAATTTATTTATAATTTCTATAAAATATATAATTACTCGAAATTCATACACAATGTTGATACAATAATTATTCAAATAACAAAAAAATCAATAAAATGATATTAAAAATATTAAATGTTAATTAATTTGAGATATTTAATGTAATTCAAAAATTCTATAGATTAACTAGATGTGTCAGGGATATAATTAAATATTTTTCTTGAATCTGATATATTGTACTGATGTTTTAAAAAGTCAAAGTATTGAATAGTTTCAAAATGTAAAATAATAATATTTTATATTAAATAATTTAATATAAAATATATATTTAAAAATAGATTATTATATAGTCTAAATTATCATTAATCATCCATTATGGTCAAATTGATACCATATAATTAAAAAATTACCATCGTTTAATATTAGTAAATATTTTATCATAGTTAAAATTAAAATAGGATATCTAAGGGTCAATAAGAAACATAAGATTTAAAATAACTACAAAACATGTCTAAAATATATTTGATAATAATGTTACAACCTTATATTACCATAGATTTCAATCCACGATCATCGGGTTATATTTTGATAGAAAATGGAATTATTATACTTTAATATTTTGAGAAAATCCATAAGTTCCCCTCACCCCAGTTATAAAAGGGAAACTCCTCCCTCACTACATTACACAACTTAGAGACTTCTATCTCGACCATCCTATGAAAATTTATATTCTACACTTCCTGATCCACATTCTAGAGGTGTTTTTCTTCTCAAAATACCAAAACTATAGACCTTTATAGGATATCCAAAGGAGTCATTTTGAAGAATAAGCAACCACTCTAATCGATCAATTTCTTTTACTATTCTTCTTCACCTCATCTAAATCAATGATATTTATCCTAGTAAAATATTTTTAGTATCCAAAATATTATAAAATGTTATTATTATCATGAAAACTCAATTATACATCATATTTATCAACAAACAATTTGTGAAAGTATCCATGTGCGTCTGCATGGCTTATCATCACCACATTGTGATAAATTTCATTTTTTATCTCCATATATCATGGATGAGTATTACGATGGGTTTAGTTAATATATATGATATATATATATATATATATATATCGTATAATAAATTATTATGGAAATATGAATTATTATTTTCCTTTATTAAATTCCTTAAATAAGAAAATGAAATTTTTTATGCATTTTTATGGCCTACCGTCTCCATGAATGGTGTAATTATTTTATCTATTTCTACTTTATATGAATAAATATTAATATTTATATAATATTTATATTTTTTATAACATGATTAAAAATATGTGAATGATGATTCCATGATCAATATGTATGGATTGGGACTTCCAAAGAGAAACATGCTTGGAAAATGATGTTTTTATCACATACAATCATGATATTAATAACGAATTATTAAAAAACAAGTGATAAGATTTTATAAATAAATAATATATGGTATGATATCATAATTTTTATGTAATAAATCTATTATAAATCCATGTTTATTAAACAGGAGATTTGAACATAAACGGTTAAAGGAAAGACTTCAGGTAAGGTTCTATTTCACAATCTCAATATTATTCAAGACTGTATCCAAAGGGGAATATCTTTTTTACATGTCCATTTTTCTAAAAAAAAGTCAACTTTTTTTAAATATTCTCTTATTAATATTTATATTCAATTTTATCGATGATTTATTTTTAAAAAAATGGTTTGAAAGGAATATTTTTATTATTTTACAAATAATGTACATTATAACTTTTCTATAAAATGAATACAAATGGAATGTTTTTTAACTTATATAAAATTAGAGGATTTTTCCATTTTCTTGATTCCATAATGATTTGAAGCTTACAATACAAAATTATAGGTTTATTTTCAAAGAAAATGGTATCTGTTGTAATTGAACAGATTTAAAAAAAATCAAAATGGAAATGATATTTTCCTCAAGAATTATATCAAGTGATATTTTAAAAATAATTTTACATGTTTGGCAACATTATTTAATGATAAATATTTTTTAATATGGATATGATCTAAGGATACCATCCTTATTCTTTCTCAGTGTAGTCTATGTTTATAATGGCATGTTTTTTATAAATATAATTAATTTTCATGGGTTATGAAATGAAGAAATGTTTGTAAAACCCGTTTCTTTTCATGGGTTCTAATATAATGAATAATTTATGTTATTATGGAACAAAAATTTATAGTTTTAATAATGTTATGGGTGTGACCTATATCTTCCTCCAATATATTTGGTAAATATTTATATCACATGATATAAACAAGAATGGAATATGTAGTGATCCCAGTTTGGTAAGGCATGTATGGAATGGGTAGTGATCCTGGTTCAGTATAGGGATTTTTCTACATTGATAGTCATGTAAGTAAGCCTTGGAAAATAATGAAATGAACTTATACAGTAATGTGCAAGCCACAAATTCACTATTTTATTCCAATAATATTATTTCATGGATTATGTTATTTTATTTCCTTTTGATTAATTTCTTCTAAACTTCCCATGATTTATTCCATCATTCAAGATAATTTCATAGTGTTGTATTCATGTTATTATACCCTTATTTTCATATTATTCTTATGAAATCATTATAATATCCCTTTTTTACCCTTACATATCCATTGAGATCACCCTTTCTTATGTTTATTCTAACTTGTATATGGGGAAAAGTATTAAGTATGATATGTCAAAAAGGTTTCTAGTTACAAAGGAATAAGAGAGAGACGATTTAGATATTTTTTGAACTAGTTGTACATGTTTCTATGTATCCAATGACACAAGACCTATATGGTTTTTGGTACATATTTTTTATGTTATGTAATGAATATTCATATAAAAAGATGTGATATTTATATATGAAAAGTATAGTTCATTATACTAGAGACAATAATCCTTTGGATTGTAGGACCGTGTGATTATTTTGAGATGTAATGTATGAATTATAACAATATATATAATATTTACTTGAGACATATCTCACAGTACTAAATATAATAATTAAAATATGTTTTTTTAACAAAGGATCAGGGAGTGGGGGACTGGGGTTCCTCTGTTGTTATTAGTGAAGGGTTTAGTTATCATTACAGAATTGGATGAGAGAATATTGAAAACCCAATAGATAGGTCTATGTTTTGGATAACATAAAAATGATTTTCTAAAGTGGATATTGTGTGGTTTACAAGTAATGGAATCCCTGGCTAGATACTGGCAAGTGGATATAGGCTATGGAACTGATGCATTTAGGTGTAATATGTAATGATTGTGATTTTATTACATATATTGTTTTGGAATATTATATAGATTATAAATAGAGGTATCCACTGAGATGACATGAGATTTTGGGGCCCAATGTGTCGAAAATTAATATTTGAAATTTATTAGAAATAATAAATGCACACATGCATAGTTTTCCTCAAAAATCATAATAATAAATAAAAAAGGCTTTCATCTATAATATGATACCTATGTTATGTTCATAGTGTGGGTTTTACATTGGTAATGATATAACCTTATAACAAATCGAATGTTTGGGTTGAGCGTGGTTGTGGGAGGTTGTTTAAATAAATGTATTTAATAAAATTGTTTATTTAAATAATTACTTAGACCTATTAAATTATCTATATAAAATATATTATAGATTATTTTCAAGGTTATAATCATAACCATAAAAACATAGGGGAGCCATTGGAGAGTGTTGTAGGATCTTCCATTGGGGAACAACAACTAGATTATGGAATATTGTTCAGTGTGCAACATAATTCAGGGATATTGAAAAAAATGTACAAACCCATTATTCACTACTGATTGATCCAAATCAAGGTAAAATGATTTTTTATTTTGATTCTTTCCCTATTTTTATTTCTATGATAAATATGAATCAGTCAATAGATTGATTGATTAGTAGATACGTCATATTTCTGGAATGAGATTATCTACAGGGATAATTAGGAGATTTTTTATTTTTTTGTGGTTATTCATTTTTAATTATAATAGAAATAGTTCATGGAAAACCAAAAATTGTCAAGTTTCATTCGACTTTTTCATGTTTTTTTACTTCTCATACTGTTATTCATCCATCATCGAAATTGTTTTAGCCTACAATTCGACCAAAATTGGTAAATCAATTGGTTCACACTCATTTTATGGTGCACCAGATTGATATCATAGATCTAAGCATGGATTGATGAAACGGAAAAGCAATGAAAAATAATGAATGAGTAGGGATGGACTTAGGGATACCATTTTTTGTATCATTGTCATGCGTAGACATATGACATGGTGGCCAATATTTCAACGGATTCGAAGGGTAGAAACTCAGTAATTGATGATGGAAAGACCAAAAGGATTATGTTCCTTGATTTTCGGTGTGATGTGTGGATGAATAAATGGAATGGGAAGTGGATGGTGATGTATGAACTAGATTAGTGATTCAAAAAATCTTGCATTACATGATATGTAATATTGGATTTCATGACATGTGGGGCCCTAGTGCAGCGCAAGGCTTTTTGTGAGAAAGTTAAATATCACACGATGTGTAATAAATATCACATGGAATGAGAACCTTACATGGAGGCTCAGTGTATTCCTAGGATGGTACACATGCATGGGAACAATGAGTCATATATAAACACAACCTCTGTACATTGGAAAATCTAGGAGTATAAGAGCTTGGATACACTATGTACCCAGGTATGAACATGAACATGGGAACGATGCCTTGATACATGAGTATGACCTGATACTGAAGGGAAACATCATGTACTTAGAGTATATTTCATGTACTCTTTATAATAAGGCATATAGATCTTTTCTTCTTTCTACTGGACATGTATCGTTATGTATCATTCCCATGATCCATTCCCTAAGGGTTAGTATGGAATCGAATCCTAAACATTGGATGTTGATCCCTTCAGTGAGACTTCATAGATAGGGTTTTTGAAATACTTTTGTGAGGCCTGAATAGAGTCCCTCTACAATCAACTTTCCCTAGGTGTATTTCATGATACCATCATGACCAACACTATAATGGTGCTAGTCCTCTACGTATGAGGTTATTCCAAATTGAGTTGTTGGTAAAACCCATGGACTTGGATGTAATCTTCATTTGTGTATCAATATCATCTGATATCTAGTATATACTTATAATGATGAGACCCAATGATCATTACATCTTTGATGATCACAATCAGTGAAATCTGAATCATGGAGATTGTTCTCCTAGACGAGTTTCATGTGGAACCTTCGAGAAGGATTCCCAGACTGGAATAATGGTTGTGACATTAACATAAGATGGTGTTTCACTATTGAGATTATCTAAATATTATAATTATATTTTCTATATAAATATACCTTTTATGGGTTGAAAATTATTATTGATATTATATACTTATTGATTTTGGGGTTTCATATTGAGTATTGGAATACTCTCACTTGCATGGACTATTCCCAAACATGTCATGTCTTATAATGATGATTGAATATTTGACGAAGTCATAGAGGTAAAAGGTTTATATAGATATTAGTGAGAAAGACCAACCAATGTTTATTTTATAAGTTTCTTTAATGGATTTGACCTGAAAGGGGAAGAATTTTATTTGGACAGATAGGTAACAACAACTATTCTTGGAGTGGATGAAGATATTGATGAGCGCTTCAATCTTGTAATTTCCTTAGAAGGTATTAGAGTATACAGTTCTCCTTGACACATTAGGAACTGGGATCTGTAGTGTTCTGATGTAGAGGTAGGTGGTGATTTAATATTGTTCACATTAGTTAATACAACCTGAGAAGAATTACATGACCCACAATTGTTAGTTTGCATCAGTAGTTATAACACAAAATATATAGTGACATTACTTAATGGGTGAATGATTTATAATATATTATGACCACAAGAGTCTAAAATATTTCTTCTCTTAGAAGGATGCTAACTTGAGATATTGGTGATGGATAGAGTTCCCATAGTAGTATGACTTTGATATTTTTGATACTCATAGGAAGGGTAACGTGGTAGAAGATGCTCTCAACAAGAGGTCTTATTCACAATTTTTGAGTGAGGAATCAGAGAAGTTGGTATCATTGAAGATATCATTTTTCGATGGGGATAGAGTAGTATACCTCTAGCCGATGGTTTTTACCCCTCAAATTGTACAAGGAGTTATGGAGGTACATATTGAGGATACAGTCTGTGAGACCATACATACTTAGATATCCACCGGATATGCTCCTGATGGATTTTTAATGGAGGGGAGAATGTCGTTATTTTTAGAAGATTAAAAATGGGTCCAAAAATTTTGTGGGAGGAGTTTTTGATGGAGTTTCTTAAATATCCCTTTGTAGTACATCCAGGTGTAGAAAAGACGTACTAGGGCCTTTGAAGTCATTTTCGGTGGCCAGGGATGAAGTATGGATTTTTATAATTTGTCTCTCAATTCCTTACATGTTAGAATATGAAGGGGGAGGACCAGGTTCCAATAGCATTGTATCAAAACCTTGAGGTGAAAAAGTGGAAGTCATATGGGATATCCATGTACTTCATAAAGGGGTTACCACATATTCCCAACTAACACAATGCCAACTGGCTGACCATATACCGACTCTCCAAGTCAGACCACTCCTTGCTATTTGTGATCAGAGTTAAGTAGATTGATTTGGATACCACTGTATGAAAAATATAGTTTAAATCCATAGATATCCCTAAATGATCATTTTTAATGCGATGATCACTTCACATCATGGTTATGGAGAGGATTATAGGAGTGTTTTGGGAATCTATTGCCTTTGAGAACACCTTTTCACCCCTAGAATAATTTCTAGAAAAATTATACCATTTAGGTCTTAGAGTAAATGATGCGGGAATTCATGTTGTACTTTTGTGGTAGTTTTGAGGATCGCCTACCATTGGTGGAGTTTTTGTACAACAACATCTACCATTCCACCATTGATATGTCACTATTTGATACCTTGTATGAGAGACCATACAAGTCACCCTTTTTTGTATTGATACTATGGTGAAAACACTCATGGGGCCATAGTTGGTGAGATATACTATAGATAAGGTTAAAGACATCTAGGATAAAATTATAACATCATGAATCCATAATAAATACTATAACGACCGACGATGGAGAAATTTAGAGTTTTTGGAGGGAGACCATGTGTTCCTATGAGTCTCACGTCAACCAGGATTACCATGATTTTGATGGGGAGACATCATATATTTGAGATTAATTAACTATTTATAGACAATTCTTAGATTTGGAAAGGTGTCATTCCACTTTCCTCTACCATTATTGTCAGACCGTGTACACGACGTCTTCCATGTATCATAGCTGAGGATCTACATGCATGATCCATTGCATGTTATAGATTGGGGAGAGATGGATATCAAGAATAGAGATACCTTTCTTGAGTACCCAGTACGGATCCAGGATTATCAAGAGAGGATAATTCATGGGAAATTGATTACTGTAGTTCATGTCTAGTGGAAACACGAGAATCCTCCATAGAGAAACTTCAAGAAAAAGAACTAAATGTGTGATCAATTCCAATATATCTTTTTATAGAATTTTGTTTTTTATTTTTTGGATGTAAATCCCCATGGTGGGAGAATTTAATGAATCGTATTTTTCCATGTATTGTTTTGGAATATTATATGGATTATTTATGGATCTAGGTATTGAGACGACCTGAAATTCTGAGGTCCAGTATGCCCAAAATTAATTTTGTAAAATTTTTAAAAATATTAAATGAAACCATGTGATGTTTTTATGAAAAAGTGGAATTACTTCTAAATAGATGATCAGATAAGGAATATGATACAACCATTGAATTTAGATCATGGGTTTTAACTTAAGTGGGATATAGCCTTTGAGCGCATCAGATGTTTAGCATAAGTGTGGTCATGGGTGGACGTTTAAATAAATAAATTGAATAAACTATTATTTTTAATTCATTTCCCCAAAATATTAATTTTATTATATAAAATTTTCTATAAATAATTATCATGGTTAGCTACATAACCCTGAAAATCGATAGGATCCACTGGAGGGTGTTGGAGGAGATTCTATTGGATAATGGCGACCAAATTTTGGATCATCGATCAGTGTGCAACAGAACTCAGGCATCTCACCAATGAAAATGGAACTGAACCATTGTTCAATAGGGATTTATCCAAGTAGAGTGAGAATGAAGTTTTTTATATTATTTCTATGACATTTATTTATACTATGAACACAAATAAATCGACCAACAAATTGATTTGTGGATCGTCCGTATTGCGAGTATGGGATGATCTTTGGGGATTATTGAGAGAAATGGTTCATTTTGTTATAGTTCATTGATTTTTATTATAATAGAAACAGATCATGGTGAACCAAACATGGTCATGGTTTGTTCATCCTTTGTGTTTTTCTTAGATTTATCCAACTGTTATTCATTCATCATGGAAAATTATTTTGTCCCATGGTTCAAAAATGTATTGTAAATAAATCAATGTGCACTCATTTATTTTATCAACATATTGATATCGCAGATCCGGGCTTATTTAAAAAAAAATCGATCTATGAAGATGGATGATTGAGTAGGGTTGGATTTACAGAGACAATTCGTTATATCTTAGAAGTGAGATGAAAGATGGAATGGGTGGATGATCTTCCTATAGATTCAAATGTAGGGAACTATAAAATCAATTATGGAAAGGCCCAACCAATTGTATTCCTTGATTTCAGGCATGGAGCATGGCCAGATCGATGGATGGATAAGTAGACGATAGTGTGTAAACCAAATCTTATATTCTAAAAAATCCCACAAAACCTGTCATTTAAACCACAATTACATGGAATGTGGGGATATATCTATAATTCTATGATTTCCATGAGAACATAAAATATCACATTACATGTGACCCCTATTATAGGACCTCGGGATATCCTGAGAGAGGAGGGGTGAATCAAGGTTTCAAAATTTTCCTTGAAAGTGATGGATCCAATTTCCAAATTGGTAGGAACTTGTTAAACCTATATGATGGATATAATCATTAATAAAAAATTTACATGAAAAGTGACGACACAAAATAATTTGACTTGGTTTTACACTAAGGTATACGTCCAAGGAGTATATTCCAAAATTGTGTCGGTCATACCTAAGTCTACTAATCTTTAGTAGTTGTGGATTACAAATGTTTGTTCATAGTAACTCTATAATCAGTACACTACCTTTACAAGATTTTAGGGATAGCTCACTACATCCCTCATAACAATTTAGTTGAATCCCCCTAGACCACTTCCTTGGGTGAAGTCTTCCTAAGTTTATTGACATGAAGGACTATTCAATGAATTGGCATTAAAGTCTTTGTCTCTGACTTAGCATGAGAATATGCATGCACTAGAGACCTTAGTGGATTCAATAAGAAAGCTATATACCCTTAAACATGATAATAAATATTGGATTTTGTGAAGCTCACTCCTTCATGAAGAACCCCTACCTTCATAGAACAAACTTCCTTCATGAAGCTCACGTTACTTCAGGGAACTAACTATTTTCATGAAGTTCATTGAGTTAACATGGAATACACCATCATTTCAAAGTACCCTTCATAAAAAAGCATGGAGCATAATTCAATACATATTGTATTTTTTCAATGCTTAGGCTTGCAGAGAAATCCATATTCGTGAAGATCCCTTTCCATCACGAAATCCGAGTGGTTTTAGATTATCATTGAAAAAATCATTATAATAAAGTGGGGGAAACCTTATATTTATATTCTTGGACATTATAGAACCTCTAAAAACTCCAAATCTTTTTATAAATCCATAAGAAAACATCTTCACAACACTCCTACTTTTGTGAATCACCATGGAAATTCTCCATTCGCAATGCTCCTCTTAATCATAGAGCATTCTGTAAAAACCCTTTAGGGAGCTCATATAAATCATGGATATTTCCATCAATGAACAAGAATATCTAATTCTCATAATCTTGGAGAACATCATATCCATTAACGATGCCTATCATAATCGTGAAACTCATCATCATAATTCTTAATTCATTTTTGAACACAACTCGCAGATCCCATCTTCACAAAACTCGATTTTTTCCATATTTTCATACTGTATTCAAGAAAACCCAATTTTCCCACTGAAAGTAAATCCTACAAATTTTGGACCTAAAAAATTTCATAGTCACTGGAATACGAAATTACCTTCAAAATTGTTGTCAACTTGAACTCTAGGATCCATTTCCTTTCACACTCTTAGATCTTCCATGTGAGTATTGAAAACAGAAACAAACCAAACTCAATTTCTAGTAAAGAACATATTTGGTTCCAACACTTATCACATGACATGTGACCCTTACCCAGTGGATCGGTGTGTACATGGGATAGTACATAGGCATGGGAATGACTATCCATACATGGAAACAACTATCTAGAAACTAACATGTCTATGAGTACACAGACTCAGACACACCACGTACTCAGGTATATACACAGAAATGGGCATGAGGTATGATACCTAGGCATTACCTGGTGCTGAATGTTCATGATGTGTACCACCAGAACACATCATGTACTCCATAAAATAAGGATTAAAACCCGTTTACTCTTTATATTGGACATGTTTCTTAAGGTAGAATTCCCTTGATCAATTCTATGAGGGTTATCAAGTAATCACATCCTACTCATAGGATGGCGATCCATTTAGTGAAACTTCATGGAAATAGTTATTGGAATTCTTCCATGAAGCCTAGAGTGATATCTTGTACCATAATATTTCCCTATATAGAGTTCTTTAGGATGTCATGACTAACACTATGAAGACCCATATCCTTTACTTAGTGTGTTATTCTAGATTGAGTTGTTGGTATACCCCATAGCCTTGGGTGTGAAAATCATATGTGTATCGATCTCTTCAGACATCTTAAAAATATTTATTATAAAGAGACCAAATGATAAGTACATATCAGATATATGTTATATGTTTTATTTGATTAATGGTTCATGTTCTCCATGACAAGTTCTATATGGACCCTTCGAGCTGGATCCCTAGACTCAAATTATGTCTATGGCTTTATAATGAGACAGTTTGTCTTTATTTTGTATATCTGGATATTATTGTTATTTATCTTGAAGAAATATACCTATAATGAGAAGAATATTATTCCTGATGTTATATTTTTAGTGATTTCAGGGTATCCTATAGGGTATTGTTACAATCACGGATGCATGGGATTTACCCAGATGTTTTGCGATTTATGAAAATGATCAACCTTTTGACGGACTCCAAGAGGAATAGAGACCAAGAAACTCTTCTTGATGCAAACTGGTCGAGGTGTGTTCTGACAATTTCATTGATAGTAGTACCCTTCTATACTATTATGTTAGACATGTTTTTATAAACCTTGTGGTGGGATTATGTTTCTCTTTTTTTTATTCCATTACATTTAGTCTCACTCGGATAACAATATTTAGATGTACTCATGCATGTTTTATCAATTCTGTTTCATTTATTCTTGTATGGGCATGAATATGTTTTCATGTGTATAGGTACCTTAGGCTAAGGCCCCTCGTATGAGTGATATGCCATCTCGACACTAGTTTCTATCCCACATCCTATTAAATATGTTATTGTGGTAGTCATGACATGGGCCTCATTATGATGGGTCATAACATAATAACCTTGAAACGTTTGGTTAGTAATTATATCAATATTCTCCCAGTGTAATAAAAAAAGGCCTAAATGCATACCTAGTTTGAAAAAACCAAGGGATATAGTTTGGGTTGATTCACATTCAATTTATGAACCACTATGGATGAGTTAAATAGAATTTGAATATGTATAATTACATAGGGTAAAAAACCATAATGTAAAAAATCATGAACATATCACAGATCAAAATGAATGTATCATAAGATATGAAGACTTAGGATTGAGTTTCAAATTAATGTTTTAATTTACTCTAAATTTATTTTATTTTACTTTAACCATTTTGGTTTTTGTTTTTAGTCTAGAAAAATATTATGAACATAAAACTATTATAGGTATTTTTCTTGAAAATTAGAAGTCTTATTGATAGTTAATGGAGTATATTTAGAGAAAATGGTTGATAATGTTAATATAATCCTATTAAAAATTAAGTTATGTATTTTTTAGTCTTAACTATAATAGTGAATGGAGAATTATATTTTGAACCATACATTTTGATACTTTTAATTTGTTAGTGATAATTATAATTGGAGGATGCAATTTATTTAAGTGGGAAATTAAAAGGCCCCAATATTTTAGTATTATTATACATTTAAAATAAAATAAATCTTAAATATAATATTCCACATGCAGGAAAAAACTAAAACAAACAATGATACATTTTATTGACATAAAATGTTATAATTTAAGATAATAATTATTGTGTAATGTAATAATGAACCAAAAAGATAATATTTTATTGAGGTATTTTATTTTATAAAAATAAATATTTTTAGGAAACATATGTTAATATTATATTACATATTAATATAATTAAAATAAATAATTTAATATCAATCGTTTAGTAACATTAAATTTTTTGAATATAAATAATCCCTTTTAATAGTATTTAGTGGAAACTATATAATGTAAAAGTAATATTTTTTTTTGAAAAATTGTTTTTAAGGTGTTGTGTGTGTCTAATCCTAAATAATGAATTATTTTAATGAAATTTATTAATAATAATTATAAATAAAATAAATTATCATCCATCTAGTATTTATTATTAGGCTTGAAATATGAATACATTCATATTATGCTTAAACTATTTTTCCTATAAATTATATTTTTATGTGATATAATTTTTTATTTTAAGAAACTAATGATACTAGGATAAAATGATAATAAAATATTTTGTGGATCTAAATAATATATTAACACTAACTTAATTATAAATTTATTAAAATAAAAATAAGAACTATTAATATTCCAAAAATTCATTTTTCTGTAAAACATTTTTCGTTATATTTTATGATTTCATTTATAAGTTAAATTCATAAATTTTCATACATTAATTTAAATTAATGAAATTATTTTTTTGTATTATGAAAAAAGAATAATCGTTGGATGTGTCTTTAATTTTTTTGGAAAATATTTAATTTTAGTTGAATAGTAAAAAATATACTTTTTAAAAATATTAGGACTTTAATGACATTGTTACAGTATAAGGGTAACATAAAATTTATTAAAAATTTTTCTAGGATAAAAATGGATTTTTAATGTAAAATTATATTTTTTTATTCATTAATTTTAATTTACAGGCCAATATTTGATATTTTAAAACTTATTTTATATTTTTCATTAAAATTGGTTTCAGTGAGTTAGGCATTGATTATTTTAGAATTATTATTTTTAAGATTAAGAAATTCTTTTTCTAATAAAATAGTTTTATTATTTTCAATCATAAGTTATAACTTATTTAATAATTTTTATTTTATTTTTTGGGATGAAAATATATTACCTAGATAAAAATAAGTTACCACGATAAAAGAAAATATGGTAATGGGGACAAATAAAAGGTTAAAATTCCTAAAACATGTTAAAAAAATATTTAAATGAGTGTTTGGTAAATTTTTAAATCTTAACATAACCACTATTTATTGTACTTCATATTTATATACACTTTCCATTTAAAGTGGCATGTATTTAATATACAGTTATGGAGATTTAAAATAATGGCGCCCCTTTCATCTATAAAGGAACCCTCATCACAACTATTTTATCAACACCTTATACCACGTTTTATGACACAAAGCTACCCAAATCCATAAAAAAAACTCTTAAACATGTATTGGAGGTCCTCCAGTCATCATAATAATACCCTTCAAAGGATTGATCATATTTTAGAAGGAGTAGGTCCAAGGAGTAAGATAAAAATTCATAATCCCTAAATTTTTATTTCAATTCATGTCTTTATATTATACCTCTTAAAAATATATACTATCCATAAGAAAATAATTAAATTAGTATCATATGGGTATTTAAATTTTATTATTTTGATGGAATAATCATTTTATACATTACTACTAAGCTCTAAAAAAACATCAATCGTGTATACGTATAGACTTCCTCCTCTAGGAATGACACGTTTCTCTTTTCATAATCCCCTAACATATGATGGTTATAAGAATTTATTACATGAATAAATATTATATCTATGAAATAATTACGATTATAAAAATTAATATCTATATCTACCTTCCCTTCACCACATTCATTAGATAATAAAAACATCGCTCAGGTGAACTTGCAGACTACCACCTCAATGGATAACGTGTTTAATTTTCATCACCATCTTAAATAGATATTTTAAAAATGTATTTTATGATATATATTATATTGATTAAAAATATATATCATGAATTTTTTTTGTAATGGATGAAATTGTAGTTGAAAATCATTATAATATAATCCATTAATATCAGTAAATTATAAGAAATAAACTCACCATGAATCTTGTTCTCTCAAAATGTGCCCATAGTTTCCATCAAATGAACATGTATATGCATAAATAAATGAGAAATATTATTTAAATATATTTTATAATCTTTTAATGATGAGAATGGTATCATATATTGGTGTTCTACATCACCATTATGAATAATGTTTGAAAATATAAAAAATTACAACCACTTGATGATGAATATATACTATAACTAAAAAATGAATGTATAATAAATTATTATAATTAAAGATTATAAAAGGTTATAGATATGAAAAAGTCTCTTATATAAGTTATTAATAAAGTTATTTTAAATATATAGGAGGTTTATGTGAATTTATAAAAGCTAAGAGTTAATGTAATGGTTTCTGGTCAAACTTTTCATTCTTAGGGACATACACCATATTCCAAAATTTTCTAATATTATTTGGTGTATATAATTCCCTATTGATGTTATGATCATCAATTTTATGAAATAAAATGTATTTAAAATTCCATCACAATTTTTTGTGAAGTGTTTTTTGATTTAGGTGTTATGAATGCCATAAGGGGTTTAGTTAACTCAAATATACTTTCATTCTATAATAATGATTATTATTAAACTTATTATTTATATGTTTGGTTTCTTCCACAATTTAGTTTTTTAAAATTACAATTTATTATTATCACTGTGTAAATTTAAAATTTTAATTCTAAACCTCTTTATTTAAAATTTTCAATCACATAAATATACAAAACTATTAAGAATAATTATCATTCTCTTTAATAAATGTTTTCTGCCATGTCTATATTATTTCATTATAAAAATGTTTACAATTAATAATATAGAAATATAAATATTTTATATCCCTTACGATATTTATATTTTTTTTCTATTGAAATATATAATTTATTACACTTTTAATGATATAGGTTTTAACAATTGTATTTTGAAATATTCTAAAATTTTTTCCTTTCATGATTGTCTAATTTAACTTCCAATACAAGTATCATTTGGATACCCATTATGAATTTTAATGTTTAATTTATTGAATAATTTTTTGATTTTTTTTAATATTTTCACTTCACCTTTATAAAAAAAATTAATTCAAACATTAACAGCGTCTTTTTGCATAAATTTAAAAACATTTTATAAAAAAGTAATTATGGCTTCACATAAATTTTACTCTTTATTTAAAAAATAATTTATTTCATTAGAAAATATTTTTCAGGAATTAACCAATAAATTAATTTATAAAATATTTATTTTTTTGCGATTAAACTATATCTATCAAATGATCAAACTCCTTATCCATTCATATGTGGTACCATTTGAATTGTTCTTATTATAAAGTTGTTTTTTATCAATGTCAACATCCTTAAATGTTTTTAATCTTCATTAAGGATATTTTTTTATACTTTGATCCTTTGTATTTATCTATATAGTTTATCAAATATTATTGGGATGTTTTGTTAAAATACATATCTTTTCCTTTATTTTTAATTAATAGATGTTTGAAATATGAATATTTTTATTTTGAATTATCACCTAGATGTATTATTTTTTATTATGGTACATTTGGGTCATATAAAACACTTATACGTGTTGTATAATTATTGATATCTCATGAGATATTTATTTTTCCCTTGGGTGTAATTTTTTTAAATATTTTTTTGAATACTTCATTTTGGGTGTAAGTTTTATTAATATACAGTCACAAGATATTGTGTGTGTGTGTGTGTAATTATGATAAAGACATTATCACTAGATTGTATGGTGTGTAATTGTAGTTAATCCATGCTCACAATATTGTCTATGGGTGTAATTTTAGTTAATCTATGTTCACAAAATTTTACGGGGGTGTGATTATGGTTAATAAAATTTCACATTATTGAGCTTTGAAAAGAGTTGGTTAGTTATGATAAAAATATTAGTAATGGAAACAATGTGGTTTTCTATGTTTATAAGAATGAGAATGGACATGATGAGGCTATCTATGTTCAAAATGTTATGATTTTCTATTCTTATGACTATGCCTATTTTCTAGATTATATTCTAATTTTATGATATATAGATCATGACTAGTGTCCCACGATTCCATAATCCTATTTCATCGTATATGATTGAATTTATAAAATTACATGTCCTTTTATTTTCCTTATTGACTAATATTATCGTTCCTTGTTATTTTTGTTAGGTAATATCCCATGTTCATGTTTCTCACATTCATTTGATATGAACCTTAAATAATCTTTCATATGTTTTTCCATTACTTAATATTTTATCTCCCCCATTTCTTATGTTCTCCATGTCATAGGTTATGAAGATGATTTTATCCTAGTATATGTCTATAACTAGATTTATTATGGTGAAATTATGGAGAAATGATCAAAATAATATTTTTATATAGCTAATATTCAAAGAAAATAAATTATTGGGTTATAGGATTATGTGATTATTTTTATTTTTAATGGTTGAATTATTGAATTATATGTATGTTTAAATTCCTTAATCTATCATGGTATTAAATTAATTTGTAAAATAGGTTATTATTATTTCATTGTAGAGTGTCATTCTAGGGTCCCTCAAATAAGAGGTGGGAATATTGATTGATCCGTTTCTAGGGATCAAATTGATCTTAATTATAGATTATTTCATCATCATAACAAAACTATTAGAGTAGAAAATATAGCTATAAGAACTCAAGGATTTATAAATCATCTTGCCCAAAATATCCTCTTGGGATTCCCAAATTGTTTTTATAAAGAACAGTGACTAAAGTATAAGATTTTTTAAAGACAACTATATGTGGAATCATTTTACCATTAAGAATCGTTGTCATTTCCCACTAATTAGTTATTTATTTAATAAACTAAAGGGGGAAAAATTGTTTTCAATGATTGACCTATTATTTGGATTGAATAAAAACTATGTGAGAACATAGTGTAGTCTAAATATTACATTATGTAGTTGATATAATCACTATGAATAACTAGTTATGAAATTTTAATTAATTAATGAACCATATATTTTAAAGCAAACAATGAATAAAACCATTCAAATTTTCTTGGATCCATCATGGTTTTCTTTATCGATGATGTACTCATACAAATGAGATAAAATAATTAACCTGATGGAATACATTGATTCAAACTAAAAACATTATGAGAGCATTGTATCTATAAAAAATTTCCAAATTCATCTTCTGGATCCATGAGGTTAAATTTCATGAGTACATTTTATGAGAGGGTTGACTTTTTGTATACCCTTAAAAGATAAAGAAGGTAATGTATTTGAATGTACCCATGTTTATATTCAGGATTTTATGTTTCTTAGAACATTCCAAAAACTATAATCACATTATTAATGAATAATCATGGATAATTTCTCCTTTTATTTCTTTTTAAAAGAATTGAGTAAGACTATATTGGTTATAAATGTAAAATTAAATATTCCAAGATATGAATAATATTCTTACAACTTATAATATCTTGATTTTACATTATGTGAGTGAATGGTTTGAGTTGTTTTTTGATTCCTTTATAACAAGTCTTAGTTTTTTACATATTATAGATAATAATGTGGAGTATTTTGTTTCTTGAAAATTGTATTTCCATGAATGTAATTATTCTAAACATGATTTAAAATTGGATATTGTAATGCATGACACGAAATGTTTGAGGCATTTTCCCCATTATAAAATGATTCATGTTATATAATGCTTATAAAAGACTCAAATAAATCCTTACTCAATAGGATATAAATTCAAGAAAATATCATTGTGTTGACTACTTTCAAATAATTTTTTGTTATTTTTTATAAACCTATTAAAGGGGATATATTTACGGATTCCCTCTTTATAAAATCCCAAAAAAATAATGTGAAGGAGATAAATAATAAATTAATATTGAAAACTATTGTTGTTGAGACTAATTTTGATATCAATAAGGATTATAATGCGATGTGTTTATTTCATATATAGATTTTAACCTCAATTATGGAGGGAGTAAAGGATTATTTAGTATTTAAAAATTATTGTGTAATTATTTATGAATCATTTGATTGTAAGGTTGTCTCTAAAATATATAAACCAGATTAAATTTCTTTAATCTTTTTCCATAGAATAATTTTACTTCCAATAAACATTAGGGAAAAGGTTGTGAGTAAATATAATTATGATATCTAGATTTTTCAGCCTATTATATCCAATATATATTGTTATATTCATTGGAAATTTTTTATGAGATGTTATCTATGATTTTTGGAGTCACTCTGAGGGGGGGGGGGATCATTGTGAACCATTTTTACGATTTTTTTCTTTTAAAATTTTAACTCATAATATAAAAACGTCTACACCTATTATAGTGAATAAATTTTATTTTGAATAATGAAACCAAAAAACCCCCTTAAAAGTAATAAATAGACTAGAATATAACCACTCGATATTTTTTCAGGCTTCACCACTGATATGGGTTACTATGAAATTATTGTTTTTTGGGTCGATTCAAATACATTGGTATCCAATTGTATTATAAATTTAATATTAGAATATAAGGTGTCTAGTGTTGGTATGAATACTATTTTATGGTTCAGTTTTTGGGATTCTTGGGAAATTTATTTCTATAAGAACACTTATGAAATTAGGATAAAGGGTACTTCATCTTACTTAAGGAAATTTTGAATATAGAACAACGAAATTGTTAATGCAATATTTTTTTAGAGGAAGTGATATAAAAGGGATATACATATGTTGAATGACTATTTTGGAGGAATGATAGGATGTTGGAATATAATTTATTTTCATGATGATAGTATGTAGAATTAAACTGTTCTGAAATAAGAGAATCCTTTGTGCATCAAAATTTTCATCAGATTAATCTAATGGGTTTTTGAAGACTGATTCGGGAGACAAATTATGATATGGATGATAGTGTGGTGTTCATAAGATGAATGATCACCTTCAAAAGTAAAAATATGATTATGGGAGGGGTCATGATGAGTGTATAGATTTCATTATTCAATGGATGAGATAGTTTAGATGGTGATTCTCATATAGTTTTCCTAACTGAATGGATGGATTATTGAAATATTTATAAGTTTTTTCAACTATAGAAACCTTCAGGCTATTATGAAGCACCTATATAAATAGAGGGTGTGGTCTAACCTATTCTGTGCGGTGGGATTTAGTGAGAATCAATCCAGAAGAGCATGGAATAACATATATCACTATGAGGACCACCCCATGAAGTAGTAATATCTAGAAGTATATCAATGGATGTATTTATTTTTCATTATTCATTTACATTGGAATGGTTATGGAACACCTACTACCGTTTAACTCGAATTATATTTCCTTAATATAAGATATAGAGTGTTCTACTATAGAGACCCAAACTTTTCATTCATAAATATTACATCTTAATAGATGAATATTCATTAGATAACATAAAGATCCAAGATAGAATCATTTAGTTATAGTGCTTTTGAAAACATGGATACATAAACAACTGCTTCATAAGTGAGCTACATCCTCTCCCACTAAGTTATTAACATTTAGAACCTTTCTTAGCCATATCATACATAATAAATTACTTTATATCATAGGGAAAGGGAACAGAATAAAGGGTGATATAAGATGATCATTTTTGGAAGAAATGGGATATATCAATATAACATGATCATCTAGGGTGATAAAATTATAATGACATATGAAAACTATATCCTACATATCACAGATCATAAATAGTTGTCATGTTTTAATTCATGGATGTTCAAAAGAAATTAATCCTAATGGAGTCAAATAACATGAACCATAAGATAACAACAATTTCTTAAGTCATTTATAAGATACATGTACATAATATTATAAAATAGTATGTCAAGGATACCTGCCAAGACACTCATTAAATGTTTGGCTTGGTCTAACCATGCGTGTAAATGCTTTGATCTTGGGATAAATTTTTTATGTAGCATCTTTTGTTCATGGGATAAACTCATGCATATCCACTTTTGGGATTGGTATTACCTATCGTGTACCCTGTGAGACCATATAACTTTCTTCATTACCCATGCATTAGAGGGACATACAGGTCCCAACCATATTTGTTATAACATAACCAAAACCATTGGTTATAATATAATGATTGTACTTGGTTATAACGTAACCACCATCACATAGTGAAAATCACACATGTGTGTGACACAGTATAATAAAACATCCATCATATTAAAACCCATGAAAAGAAATTGGTTTCAAAATCATTACATCATATTATAACCCATGAACAAGAAACGAGTTTCATATACATTTCATCATATCATCACATGATAACCTTTTGAAAAAGATGTGAGTTTCATAAAAAGATTATCATGGTATGAACCACAAAAATAAACAGGTTTCATAAACCTCTTATGATCAGAATTATAATAAATATATAAAAAGAATAAGAATTGTATCATTGGATCATATCTCCAGTAATGAATAAGTAACATCAAAGGATGTAATATTATATAGAAAATGATATTTGAAAGATTACATGGAATTTTTCTTACAAAAAATATCCTTTACATATTGAAGAACATCTATTAAAATATAAAACATTTTTCAAATAACTTTCTTTAAAAATAACCATGTAAATATTTAAAGGAAGGTTTAAAAATCAGAAAAAAAATATTTCTTGAGGAAAATATCCTTTACACTTTGATTTTTTTAGAGATAAAAAATTTTAAAAATCATTTTCATTAAAATTTTCCTTTTAAAAAATTAAAATTAATAATCAAATAAAATAATGGTCATAACAATGGGAAATCCCATTCATGTCATCCATGTTAAAACAAAGATTCTTTTGACATTTTCTGAAAAATCCAAGTGAACATTGCTTAGAAAATGACATGAAGATTCCTTTGGAAATATTTTATAAAAATGAAATCATGGGTCAAAAAATTCTGTAATAAATCATTTATTTAATTTTAAAAAAAATTATAAAACATTTTTATAAAATATGGTTTTGAACAAAGGGGCTCTCAGTCAAAGAGAGAGATAATAATGATTTTTATCAAAACCATTATTTTGAACTGTTGAGTATATAAAGAGATGATAATTTAGGTAATAATTTTATTTTCAAAAAATAAATATAGGAGATTCAAATTCATGGGTTTCTTAAGAGATGTGTAATAATATTTCATGATCAGAAACATAATCAAAAAAAATATCGATAAATGATGAGATTTTATCATAAAACCCTTACCACTTTATTTACATTGAATCATAAGCCCCATGAAAGAATAAAATTATATAAAAATTAGAATATTAATATAATTAATAAATTAATTATGTTATTATTAAGATGTTCAATATATACACCTCATAAATTAATACATATGCACAACAAAAAAATGTCTGAAATTAAGAAAATTTAAAAAACATTCAGTTACAGCTTTGGGAACATTTTGAACCATAAACCCATAGATGTGGGATCCTAAAATGGATATGTAAATACCCATAAATTTAAGGTAAATCATCATAAAATAAATTCATGAGAATTATATACACCATATAAAATAAATAGGTGGTGAATATGGAACGTGTCTCAATGAAGTAAATAGTAATATGAAAATCTCTTACCTTAAGTATCAACATCTCTTGTACAAGTTAAAAAATCATACATAATAAATATAATTTTATTATAAATAAATTATAGATCCATACTTATATATATCATAATATATACTATTTACCTTTAACATTTTATTTTCTTCTAATTAACAATTCCTGGTTAGAATCATGTTTTTGATAATAACGTCTTTGTTTTTCGTGTGTGTTTTAATTTTAATTTTTTAAATTTTCATAAATTGATCATGGTTCCATAATCCCAATATTTTTAACCATGATATAAATAACATATATATTCTCTATATTTTTATTCATTTTAATCCATGAAAGTTATATATAGAAAATTATGCACATTGTTTATGGAGATAGTTGGTCATATAAACGCATGAATTCACTTTCCATTTTATCGACAAATTAAACGAAAAAACCTAAAAAATAGTATTAAATAATTTTTATTTAATTTATATATATATATCAAATATATTTATTTAAACATATATGTATTAAGTTTCTCACAAAGAATATATAAGGAAAGAATCACATCGGTTCGGAAGGCGATTGTCTGACGTACAGACAAACAAAATTATCATATTCCCACAGAATGGAATGTAAGAGGAAATATAGGATATAATTATTCTATAGGAATTATAATATCATAAATATCATATATTAAAATAAACCTGTCATTATATCATGTCTTGTTAGGTGGATAAGGAAAATTAATTGCATTTCTTCGTGAAGTCATAGTCCACCGGACACACTAATGATGGTTTCATGACCATTGGATAGAAGAAGTGAAGGATTTATGTTTTGAAATTAACATAATAAAATATCATTATATGTAAGATACTAGAATCACCATATCATAATGGTTCAACAATAATTTAAGGATCTATAGGAAGAAATAAAATAAATTTTCGATTAGGGACATTTCATCATCTTTAAACAACTTCCTTGTGTTTACACCAAAAGGATTCTCAGGTCATATTTATGATAAAAATAAGGCCTCTAGTATGACTGGAGGTAATTAAGGATGTTATTTAATTAGTTATTTCCTTTAACAATGTGTTTTGTAAGTGTTAAAAGAAGAGAATAGTGTGTGGCCTTTTATAAGTGAGGAGAGTGGCACACTTAAAATTTCTAAAAATAAAAAGGTGTGCCCATGTTTTTCACATCCCAAAATCCCCCAAAATGGGTCATTATAGAAACAATATAATATAAGGTCAAAATATATCTATAAAATGGGTGTTGGAAATGTTTTTGGGAATTTTTAACTCTTATCATTTTGGTTTGACTCCTTATAAACCAATATTTACCTTAACCATGATAGATAATTTTTACTATTTTTACTATTCATTATGGTATGAATTTAATTTGGAAATATTATATAATATAAATTATTCTAATTCCAAATATGGAACCCATTTTTCCAAATTTATCTCATTGAATTTGTAGAAATCAATTTAAAATTAAACCTGTGGATGCGACAGGAAAATAGAGTTTTAAATAGAAAATTTTCTTAAGCAGAGACAGTTGTAATATAAAATTTCAAAATGAATTTGATTAAAATTACCTAAATTTGATTAATAGATATATAACTCAACTAATATAAACTGTAAAACCATATTAGAACAATTTTTATGTTTTTAAATGCTTCAATAGAAATGATAATTCTTAATAAATATAAGTATTTTTCACAATTCATTGATAAATTTATCTTTTTTTAATATTCTAAAAAATTCGCCCAATGTAATTATGAAACATAGATTTAAAAAATTCATTTTAATTTTTCAATTAAATTGCCTAAATGTGTTAAAAATTAATTTTAATATAGATGTGAAATATGTGAAAAACCAGTTTTTAGAAAAAAAAATACCCTTTTAGTTATAAAATTGGATATATAATTATCTGTTATGTAGAAGAAACATAATATGATTTTTAAACATATTATATATTATATAATATGTACATTTTAATAAAAACATTACCAAAAGTTATTTTGTTAATTTATTGAGGTTAAATGATTTAGTGTGCACAAAAATAGTTTTTTAGAAAATGATTTCATTTATTTTCAAATATTTTTTATTTTAATTTATAATTAATTGGTAAACAAAGAATTATTTTTATATACATGTTGAAAACATATATTTTATTAATTATGTCAATCTTATAAATAAATTTAATTCCTATTGATAGGAGATATTTGTTATATTAAATAATAATATTTTAATAGTATGTCACGTTACATTTTAACTCGGTGTTTCATGAGTCTCAAATTATAGTTAGTGTTTCTTACAACACAAGCTAAAATTAGTGTCTCATGTAAAGAAAAATATCAAAAATAAAAAATTTATTTGAAGAAAATATTTCACAAAATCTTAGGGTGTCACATCTACCATGTAGTTGGACTTTTTTGAACCATTTAATTATACTATGATATAATTATTTTAATGATGTATAAGTTTTTCATTTTCTTTATTTATGGAATATCTTAAATAAGAACAAGGAATTTCTTTAATCATAGTTAAAGGAGTATAAAATTTGTGTATTGGGTTCTTGATCTATATACTTATGAATATTTTATTCACATGGGTGTGTTATGGAATTTCTTACACATATATGTGCTTTGTTCTGTATGATGTTGTCTAAAGAAACATAAAATTATTGAAGTTGAGTGGTTCAGAATTATTATAGTTGTTTGTATGTCATTGGAGGTTTTCTATTTTTATATTCTCTTTATAGAGGTAGGTTTTAAGAACACAATTTCACTTGTAACTTGATTTTTTATTATTTAATAAAGTATATAGTGTTTCTCACATGGAAATAAACTTTGTTTAAATGAATTTAATTGTCATGTGTTGTGATTATTCCATTTATTCTTGTGTTTTTTCTGTATTGTTTGTTATTTGAAAAAAAATCATAAGATGATGATTCCATCAGAATTATATAGATGGGAAGATCAATATGGTTGAAAGGGTGCTTAATCATCCAAGTTTAAGAAGTTTCATTTTAATGTTAATGTCTTGAAACTTTAGACACTTTCATCATCCTTTTTCTAAAGGTTGCAGTTTGGAAGTAAGTTTTTTCACAAAATTTAGGTCATTCTAAATATTTATTTTTGAATTCACTATATTTGGTATTAGACCCATGGGATTTGAATGGATCTAGTAAGAAAAACTCCCTAACATAAGGTGTCATCCTTAACCCTAAAGATATATTCCAAAAATGATAAGTTTTAGTTTGTTATTTTATTCTTACTGGATCCTAATATTTTACCATGAAATAATATTTTTTTAATAATGAACCATATATTCTTCTCTACTTACTGATGTCTCTACATCAATATGATATAATATTCTTCCTCAGAAAGGGTATTCAACATTCAATATGTAATATTTTATTATAGCATGTATGTTTTCCTTTATCTCTCAACTATACATTGAGACTGATAAGTAAAAATTTCTACCATGTTTTATTTTTCCTAAATCACATAAGATCTTAAATAGCCAGAATATAATATAAATTAGTATTTTAGTAAATTTTTTTTACCTGAAACATATTTATCATCTTCACGAGTCCCAGAATATAGGATTTTTAGAATCAATAATAGTTTCTATCTCTATCAAATATTCTTCTCTTCTTCTTCATCCATTATAATATATGTAATGAGATGTTGTTCTTCACTTCCTATACATAATTTTTCTTATTTGGTTCTTAAGTTTAATTTTTTCAGCACCTTTTTAGCCTTTAAAATAAATCTAATTCATTCATTGATGCACACAATTTTAGAAAATTATGACACTTGTTTTTATATACTATAATTTTATCATATATATTCCTCATTATTCTCATTTATATTATCAACAATGAATTATGTGAATTTATTACAATAATTAAAAAATATAGAGATCCTAATTTATGGTGACCTATCGATTCAAGTATATTTATTTAATTTCATCAATAGAATCATGTTTTCCAATTCCAACAATCCTCAATTTATAATAAATTATCCAACAAACCACATGTGTTTGTTCCAAAAAATAAACTTCTTCTATATAATAGATTTATAAATTAATTTCCACAAAATATACATGATCCTATTATATAATAGTTTCTAAAATATATATCCTAATAATTATTTCACTGTCGATATCCATTAATGATTTATAAATAATTTTATTTAATAATTAATAATATTAGGGGTTATATCTACTCTATATTCTATATTTAATTTATCCTATAATTATTAATTATTCTCAACATTCAATACTCATTATATCTCCCACTAAAACATGCCCATATATTCATGAATATAGTAAAACCATATAGTGAAAAGATCCTCCTCAAGGATTGAGCTTCCCTTCCTTTCACCTGGTCTGCATGGTTTTAGTGTGGCATCCTCATTTATGGTGAAATGATCATATTTTTTAAATTTAAATTTAATAATGATCACCACCAACCATCATTATATGTAAATCATTTATGATCCATAGAATCATCGTCATATTTTAATCTCCTGAATTGATTCATTTATTTAAATATTTTGAACTTACATATGAATTATAAAATATTATATATCACTTCAGTGAGTTAAATTATCTTACACATCGTCAAAAATATTTTCTTTATGCTCATAAGAATTATTATAATTAAAATAATCTTCACAGTAATTGTTATATAGCATTAGGAATATATTACGTATCACATTAAAGTAATTTTAAATGATAAAAATACCTATAAATCAATTGGAAAATCTATTTAATCAGCAATAAAAACATAAATTACATATAGAATATGTTATGTATTTTAATATAACATAGAATTTTATACATCTTATATATGAACATAGACATATGTCTTCCCCATGAGCTAAGATATATTACTTATCAGTAAGAAAGCATCATAATGCATCTGATATATGTTATATATAATAGTGTTACTCTTCCCATTTCTTGAATATCCTATATATAATCATACATATCTCAATGAGATCTAGTGCCTTTCTAATATTCAATTTTGAGTAATCATATATATGACTGTTAAAATTATTTTATCCCAAACTTTTAATACCATAACTTCTACAAACCATCTCAAAACATCTTCAATCATTATTTAATCACATCCAGCCACTACTAGACATATCTAAAAATAATAAATGAATTTAAGAATATATCAATGAATAAAATGTCTCTCTAACCTATAAACTGAAATAATTGTACAACATGTAAATACTATTCATTATTAATTCAATGTATTATCACTACATCTCTAATTCAGGATCCAAATATCTTAATTTTTTTATCAATTGATTGGTATTTAATAATTACCAATGAATACTATTGATTTTTTTTAAAATTAAAATATTCAACCATTATCCAAGGGTGTTAATATATATATGTAATAGCCTCCTTGATTAGAAACACAAGATGGTCACCCAATGTTCCAGTGTGCTTCATCCTTCACCAATCACATCAAATTTCAACTTCTTATATTACACATGATCATATAGTAGATAGTTCTCCAACTAACTTGAAACACTTGTCATTGATTCCAAAGTCATGCTATATAATCACAAACACACACATATATATGAATCATCATTATGTTTTCAATATTTATTTCAATCATTAAAGTATCCCTAACATATAGTAGAAAAATAAATCATATGATCCATAGGAACTCAAAACTATACGCCACACCTCCAACCTACTAAATTAAAATCATTTAACAAATATATACATTATTCACTTATTCATAAAAGATAGAAACATAATAATACATTAGGATCATTAATTACCCACTTAGAATTTGTTTTCAATTCCCTTAAAAAATATACGTGAACACACTCTTTTTAGTTATATTTCAATTACCTCTCACTTATGATAAATAAATAAAAACGGCCTTATATGGGGAGGTATAACACTTGTTGTTACCAAGGTGATCTAATATAGAGGTTGATAAATTGTTGTGTTTATTTTCAATCCAATAAAGGTTTTTAAGGAGTTTGAATGTTGGGAGGGGTTGTTTTTAAGAAAATCGAATATTGTAATATGTTTCTTAATAGTGTTGTTTCCTAGTTTTTTCTAATTTTTTAAACAAAATTGGGATTTTTGGTGAATTTGTATAAAGGATTTGAGATAAACTAACATGAACCTCATAGTGCATATTCGGACCACATATTATTAATTTGAATCATATAAAGTATATGTGAGACATGTAGGTTGTACAAAAAACTATATATTGTATTTTGGGGGGTAGGAGATGACAAGTATTTTTAGGATGGGATGTTTTTGGCTAGATGATTGTATGAATAAAATAGGAAATAAATTATCTCTAACAAAAAATGAAGAATGGTATGGATACTTCTTATTAATGAAGTCATTTGATACCAATAGGTGGAATAGTATATGAAAAAAATGAGGCATGTTATATGAATTGTATTGTAATGTTTTAATCTATGGTATGAAGTTGGTGATTTTGGGTGGACTGTGTGTGATTGAAAACATATGACTTATTCTAGTTTTTTTAATCAGATAAAGTATATTTTTTTAAGTATTTTTTGTGGGGACCTTTTACCATTAATACCACATTGTTCATATAATGAATAATATTCAATTCAACCCATAAATACATGATTTAAAATAGTGTTTCAAAATATTATGTTTCTATGTTCTTTATTAGTTTATAGTTTTATTTAATTAGGTAAATTATTACATAACAATTTAGACATTTCCATACAATTTCAATTTATCAAAAAACATGTTTTTTATAAAGAGACGCATTATTTGTTCTAGGTGACTCCCGTATCTAGAACTATAACTTTATAAACATATCTACTCTTCTTAATGACTAATCAAATATCATTCAAAAACATTGGATGAGAAAAATAATTCTCAATAAGTGACAAAAGTAAAAAAACATGTTAGATCATTTGTAAACATGAAAATCCATAAGTGAGGAAACACAAGACTAATAAACATAAATATTACATCATTTAAGATTAACATTAATTAAATTTTAGAATAATACAATCTGTAGGACTGATAATGAATATTTTATTTGTAAACTTGATACATAATCATCTTATTTACTGAATAACCTAAAAAATCACACACACAGAGCTTCTCACATAATAGACTTAATAGACATACCCTACAAAAATTTATTCTTCGTAACTATGGAATGAAAACATATAAAAGGTTAATCTTAAAAATATATTACCTGTAAACATAGTATAGTACAATAAATGTCCATAAGTGATAATAAGATAATAATAAGTGTATTAGATCATAAACACAACTTATGGAAATATTTAAAAATAAATCAAAAAAGATAAATCATAATTCATTGAATAAGTCTTTTTGATACAAAATACATAATTAATAAGTGTATAGAATCATAAATAATATCATTATCTCTGAAAAAAATCATAAGAAAAATACATAAGTATTTGGAATACATATTATCAATGAAAATCATTTCCTTAGTTAGGGATCACTTCCAGTAATATCATAGTGGATTGGGTTTACCCCCATTACATCATTCCTTTAGTCAAGGTTTACTCCCAATATTACCTTATTCAAAAAATCCCCTGAATTTATTGGATTAACTCCCTATTACAATCCTTATTATAGTATGATATTTCTATATTTACCCAATGAATTAATGATATATATAATTCAGGGACCACCCATCCCATAATTAAAAACATACATTGTGTTCCACATGAACATAAAACATTAATCATATCATTATATCATACCCTGTGGAAATGAAAAAGGTTTCATAATAATTTTATAATTTCATCATTGTATAACCCATGAAATAAAAAATAGTTTCATAAAAATTTTATATTTATAATCATAAACCATATGTGGAAATAATAAGTATGGGAGCATTGGATCATATCTATAATAAATAATAAGTAACATTAAATTATGTTATCATAGATTAATAATTCATTTAAAAGATTAGTTGAATATTTCATGAGTAAAAAACCCTTTCATTTTGACATAACTTATTTAATATATAAATATATCAAAAATGTTATGGAAAAAAATTTCATTTAAAATGACCCTATAAATTTGAAAAGGAATCTACAAATCACTAAGCATTCATGATGGATGGAAATTCTATTCATTCAATAATATGTTTAAATAAATATTATGTTCACACCTTCTATAAAATTATGTGTTTCAAAAAGTGACAAGAAGATTATTTTTAGATATTTTTTATAGAAAAAAAATAATAGATAAAAATTAATTTAAAAATTCATAGATGTATAGTAAAAACATTCATAAAAACAATTTGGTGAACTTTGATATGGAAGAGGATGATTCCTCACCAAAAGTGGATAAATAAGGTCAGATTTTCGTAGAAACATTCTAAACCATTTTGAGTACGAAAGAGATGAAAATGGTACTAAAACATTGAAATTTTAGATTTAACCAAATGATAATAAAATAAAATGTTATTATAAGATATAAAGCATTTAATTTCCCTCAATTTTAATTCATGCATAAACAATCCTAATTAAAATGATATTAAAACAATAATCGTTTACTCAAGTATTTATATTATACAGTACTTGTTTGAAAATATTTTATAATATATAAAGAATAATTATAAATATATTAAATAACCACAATCATATATATCATACTGTAAATGATTTACTTATAAAAGTTTATCATGTATTTACTAAAAAACCTTTATTAAAACCACTATTCTATGTGATAAATGCTTCATTTTTCATACATGTTTCATTTTGTCTATCCCAGTCCATATAATTTAAAATTGGTTCTATAATCTCCATAAATTTAATCATTTCATGAGTATCATATTTAATCAATACATAACATTTTATAACAATTACTATAGAGAATTGATGAAAAATTCATTACATTTCTTCGTGGAGACGGTAGTCCATACATATGTACGAGTGATTTTTTTTCACTTATCAATGGATGGAATGATAGAACTGTAAATAATAATTCTTTATAATAAAAATACAATAATAAAATTTATATTAAATATATTATGTAAAATAATCTTTATAACTATCCATGTGAAGTGATGATGAAAAAAGAAATGAATCGCTTTGTAGAGGGTAGTAGTGCACACATACGCATGAGAGATACATTAATTTACCATTTGATAGAAATAAGTTTGAAAATGGTTTTCCCATAATCATAATAACATTAAATTATTTTTATTATACTATAGTAATCATTTTATGATGGATAAAACATATTTTGAGTAAGTAAAAGGAGAAAATAATTTTGAAAGAGCCGGGTAAGATGATTACCTCTTCTTTGAGAAACATTCTTTGGCTTACATTTTAAGAATTCTTATGATGGTATTAGGGAAGGAAAAAATATCTAGGTAGAAGGGTGGATGCATGGATTGTATTAGGGAATGTATTATATAATCTAGAGTGACCCATAATTGTTATTTAGGGAGGATAAGAGGTTCCCTTTTATATGAGAGTGAATAGAAACACATGGAATTACAAAAAAAATGTCAATATATTATATATCATAATAATGTCAAGTTGAACCATAAAAATGAAAATTATAATTTAATATCTGATATGGTCTATGTAAACTCAAAAATAAAATTTATAGAATTTTTGGATACTTTTTAAGATTTGTCTTATAGGTAAACCTATTTAATCTCATTTTAATTATAACTGTGATAAATTAATTTTTACCCTAATAAAATAATTATATTCCCAAAAATAGAAGGGTCCTTATAAAAAAATTATAAATTATGATTCCAAATTTAGAATCCATTTTAATAGATTCAATTTAGAATGTTTTCAAAAACATGCTTTTAATATAAGAACATAAAATTCTTGAAAAAATAGTTTTTAGGAAAATAGTGAATTTTAGTGTAAAAATAATTTTTCATCGAAAGAAAGTAGAAAAGATAATTTAATTATTTTTATATTTAAATGAAATGGAAGATATTTAAACTTTTAAATGAATTCAAAACCTAATAAAACCTTCAAACCATGTCATTAAATGCAAAACCCAAAAACAGTTTTATATATGAATAAATTATAACTTATATTGAAAATAGTACTAATAATGTTCCAAAATTCAAAATAATTCCAGAAAAAAAGTATTTAAGTACTTTAAAATATATTAGGAGTTGAAAAAGTTTATTTTTTTAATTCATTCATAAATCAAAATAATTTCATAATTGTGAAAATACTTTAAAATTTGGTATTTTCACTATTTACCAAAATCAATTATTTTTTAAAAATAGAAAAAACACCCTAATATAAATTATATATGATGAATAAAATAATTTATATACATTTTATAAATTAAATTTTTAAAAGTGGTAGAAATTAATTACATTATTCATGTATAAAATGTAATAAAACCCAATTTTGAAAATTCATTATTATTGATGTGTAAAATAACTTTACTAAAAATTGGGTACTTAATTATCATGAATTAATCAACGATTTTTTAATATTTAAATACATTAATTTTTTTGTAAAATGTTTTTATTCATATTTATACTGTGAATTTGAACAACAAGGTTATAAAAATTACTCTAAAATAGTAACATTTTTATTATATATATTTATTCACATAAAGCTCAGTGCTGCTCTTTAATAAAGATATTGAACACATCAAATTTATATAAAGAGAAATATATAATAATATATCATGTTGTTACATTCTACTCCTTATAATATTTTTCCCTTCTAAATTCCATCATTTTGATACAATCCTATGAGGATACTTCTATTTCATCATATCCTTAGGTTCCCTCATAACTTCCTAGAATTTATGATATTTCCACAAAACATTAACCAAGTGAGTAGTTTTGTTCTATATAACATTATATCTTCAATCAAGAATATCTACTTTTTATTCCTCATAATAGATAAATTTTTTCTATTGTACGGAATATGGGTTTAGTATATGTGAATATTAAGTATATACTTCCTTGAGAGAGATTCATAGAAAACATCATGAACTTGAGAGAGAATCTACGGAAGTTCGAAAGGATTGGAAAGCATGTTGATATGATCAAAAAATTAGATTGGATCGATATATATTGGTATTATCATTCCCTCATTTTCAAATCTCATTACCTTCATCAATGTAATATTCATATTAATAACTTATCATAAACTTCATACTCTAGATCTCATAGATTATAGTAAACACAAATTTAATGTCAACTCTGAGTGCAATATTTTTTTTCATTAAGGTATTTATAAGGATCCATATATATGTTTGAGTGAATGAATTTTTTTGTATGAAAACTCGATGAGATAAATTTTATGATCTCCAACTCTGTTTAAATCCATATATAATTCTTTTGATATATCTTTAATGATTTTAATGGTACTCTTAGATTGAACATCTTTCTGATGATAATAATCTAGGAAAAAGTATAACTCTTTATTGAAATCCTATTGATGAATTCTCTAGAACATATAGGTAAACCTCATAACATGATCAGATAATATAAAATGTGGTACTCTATGAAATGTTACCAATACCTTAATATATATGAAATAAATCTAATCAATTGATAAATATTCTCTGATGGTAATAAAATTATCTAATTTCATATTGTGACTTAATACAACTCATATAGTATCTCCCCATAAAATATTTTGAGGATTCTGATAATGAAATCCATTTTAGTGTTTTCCCATTTCAATTTTGGTATGTGAAATGGTTTTGAAATTCCACTATACTTCTATCTCTCATACATATATTTATAATATATAAGGACTCAAGATACATACTCTACAATATTGTTTTTTAGGTTATCCCACTAGAAACACTCTTTCAGATCTATATGCATATTCATACTTTTGGGATGAATAGGGAATGATAAACCACTATATTCATCCAACAAATCCATCACCAAGTATTTTTTTTATGGGACACATACTTGATTCCTAAAATTTTTTATTATATCCTAATTATGGTTGAACTTAGGATCATTTCTCAACTTCTTCAATAGTTTCACATCTGCCTATTATAACTATTTAATCCCCACATTGATGGATGGTAGAACATCCAGATGAGAAATATAATATATGTTCCCATACATAAGGATTTAATGGACCATGTTATATAAATCCATATATTTTTATCTATTTAAATCCACATAATGAAAAATATACCACAATATTTCTGACTCAGGATATCATCCAACCTTTTCACCTTCACAGGGTGGTAGTGAATTGAGAGGTTATAATAATTAATAAACTCTAACTCTATTCTTTATGGAATATTAAACTATTTCAGTGTTAATATATTTGTAAATATTTTATGATCTGTATATATATCACATATTTCACTATAAATATAATGCCTCTAAATTTTCAATGAAAAAATTACAGATGCCATCTCCAAATCATATATCAGGTAATTTTCAAATGAATTTTCAATTGAAGTGAGGCATAATCTATCATGATTCCATTATTCATGAGGACATATCATATTCCAGTCATTGATTCATCACTATATATCACAAACCCTTCCCCACTACTGAGTAGTATATGTATAGGTATTTTTACTATCCTCCTTTTTAGATCCATGATTTTTTACATTCATTAGCCCAAAAGAACTTATCTCCCTTTAGAGTTAACTTTGTTATTAGTTAATATAACTATAAGAAAAACATTAAGAATAATTTCTTGTGTCAATCCAACCTAAGAAAAATAAAAATTTCATTAAAAACTATTGCTCAATTTAATTGCTCAAACAATTATATCATTGAATTATTTATCGATATACACTCACTCAAAATTATATGACACAATAATGAAACATTTTATAGTAATAATTAACACTCGATAAATTTATCATTTCATTTCTCATTCCACTTGGTCCTCAAAATAGAAATTAAATGATATTGATTATCTTTAGTTATCTTTGAATATATATGAATATCTTATATTAATACTACTATAAGATGATTGAGTCAATCTAAAAAGACACTATTCGTTAGATCCATGATGATAGCAGGGGAATTGATAAGTCCCAATGGCATCACTATATATTCATAGTGACCATACCACATAATAATGGTTATCTTTTGAACATCCTTACTCTTCACCCTCAACTGATAATATTTGGAAATGAAGTTAAATCATTGAAATGTATTGTGATCTGTGAAGTTGGTAATATAAGTCATAAATATGGGTTAATGGATAATTTTTTTCAGTGATATTTTTAAGTTATTGATAATAAATGTAAAGATGCTTTTACCCAACATTCTTATTAACAAAAAGAATTAGTGTACCCCATGGTGACACACTCAAGAATATGAATCCATTAATAGTATTCTCTTAGTGGTGATTCATAATTTTTTTAACTCAATCATGGTTATTATATATAAAGACATATCAATAGTTTTAGTTCCTGGTACTTTTTAAATTGAAAACTCAACTTCATTATTTGTGAGAAGACTAGGAAAATATTTTGTAAATATATAAACATAGTATTGAACAATATGAATATATTATATGTTTAGTTTCTCATCAAAAATTTGATCAGAGAATGATTTTTAATATCAAATGTAACATACCCTCATTGATAATTGAAATGGTATCTATATAGATAGATAAAATCCAAACCTAAAATAACATCTAATTTAATTATAGAGAATCATATGAATTTTTCGATGAAATTTTCTAAAAAATTCTATTGGAAATGATCTATGAAATTGAGAATAGATCAATAAACCATCAAGATTTTTTTATTAATAACCCATCATCTAATCATTCTGGAGGTGAAATTTTACCCCAAAAAAATTCCTTATATGTAAATGAGTTGGTAGATCCAGAATAAAATCAGACAATTGAAATTCTAGAGTGGATGGTAAGAGAAAATTTCACCACTTCATTCTTATGGCCCTCTTTAGCATTTGGTATCACATGAGATTTCCCTCAATATCTTTTATTAAGAGGTTTCCAATATCTATTATCATATTTATCCATTGTATTTCAACATTTATTGGTTTAATGACCATAGTCCTTGTAATTATAGCATTAGAGTGTCTATGAAATGTTTGGATGATCATTATCAACATTATTGGTTATACTCTTTACATTACCTCATTTCTATTTATCAATAGTATTCTTTTCTCAATATAAATAATTTACCCAAAAATATAAAGAAATTTCCAATGCGATTCCTTTCAAAAAATTTACATGAAGAAAGATTAATTTTATTTCATCCTTTTGTTTTACTATTTGAATTTTTTATAAATTACATCATAGAATTTTTGTCCCCAAAACCAAGAGAAAACTGAGTGTCTATAATCTCTATGTCCACCTTGAGATCATATCGAACAGTTTCTATAAATCTATCTAGTTCTCTTATAGCCCACAACTTTTAGAAACTTAGTCTTAGGCCACTAAATAATTAGTAAAATTTTCTTTTAGGATAGATGATAAAACGTGGAACATGCCTTATAATTGGGGTGAACATTTTCTTGTAGATACTAATGGATTTTTCATCATTCAAATTTAGATCATTAAATTTCAATTCCATTTTTGGTGAAGTTTTTATAGAAAAAACTTAATAAAAAATACATTCTTAAACAGTTCTCATTTCATGGGGAAAATTTTCTCCACATTCCTATTATTCATTATTAGTGTAAAATATTTATTAACTTAACCTTTGACATGATACATGGAAAAAGTTACATTTTCATGGACATAAAATTAGATAAAATAGGGTAAATTTTAAATAGAATTTATCCATTTCATAGATATATGTGGATCAAAGGAACCACTATAGGAAGGTGTATTTTTCAGAATATAACTCTTTAATAATTTTTATTCCTTCCTTTGGATTTTTGGGAGTTAGATATGATTCATATTAATAATCATCACATGATATAGTACGGTGATAATAAAAATATTATTTAACATTCCAAATCTCATTTCATTTTGTTTCAAATGAGGAGGACAATTTCATTTCCCCCCACATTCTGTATTAACATGATTCCTCTTGGGTATAGCCAGTGACTAAGAAAAAAGTGAACAATATATGAAATTATAAGCATAGTGAGTAATCATGTAATTGTTGAGCAATGTATTGTTTTCAAACAATTCAAAATAATGTTTTTTAAAGGGGGAGATTATTTTAAATAATACTCTGTCTCTTTATGATGATTTTGATGCTCACAAATACCCTTAATTATTTACTAATTATTTCGTTGAGTATTTTGCAGGAATTTATTTTATTTATTTATTTCATACAACGAGATTTCATACTTCATTTATTCCGAGATCAGTTTTAGCGCGTTCTGGAATCACTGTAGCGCGAGATCAATTTTAGCGCGTTCTGGAATCACTGTAGCGCGAGATCAGTTTTAGCGCGTACTGGAATCACTGTTCATCCCCTACGTTGATGAACGTAACGTATGGATGAAAAGTTTACTTTTTATGTTAAAAGAAACGTATGGTTAAGGAACCTTATGTTATTTTGCAACGTATGGTTAATGAAACTTACGTTGTTGAAAAGTATGGAAGAAGAACATTATGTTTGGAAGGAACCTTACGTTTTTGTTGTTGGAAAAGTATGGAAGAGAAACCGTACGTTAGTTTTCAGTGTTGAGTTTGTTTCTCAAAAGTATGGATCATCAACCTTACTTTTATAATCAACCGTACGTTCTTTGGAGAGTTGAAGCAAGACAAAGTATGGATGATCAAACCTACATTTGAATGCTGAAGAGAAAGTATGTATGTTCAACCTTACGTTTGAGCTTATGTTCTGAACCTTACGTTTGTGAACCTTACGTTTGTGAACCCTACGTTTGGAGCCACGTCATCAACCCTACGTTTAGCGTCGGGATATTTTTGACAGACGATATTTCCTTTTGCATTGGTCAAACAGGCGGATTATTAAGCGGATTTCGAGCCGATTCTTAAGTACGACTTTGACTGAATCCAAGACGATTTTCAATGGATTAATGATTGATTTAAACGGAGCTTTTTATGCCGATTCTTCAGGGGAGTTACAACGGCTCTGTTATTTCTTTTTAATATCGCGAATCTAAAGGAGATTTTCATGGATCTATTTATGCGGAAGATTTTCTCAGATTTGAATATATATATTCTATCTTGGAAACTTCGGATATATATATACAAAGGAAAGTGTATAAAATATATAGATTGATCTTTTAACGAGCAAGAAACAAAGACTGTGTGAAGGCGTTCTTTTCTGGTGATCGAGAAGAAGTGTAAAACCTTTATTACCGAAGGAAGATCTTGATAGCAGATTCACGTGTTCTACATCGACTATCTGTTGTGAATCTACTACTGCTGAAGTTGTGAAGTTTCTTGTAATATCTATTGCAACTGGATCGACTCAGAACTGTTTTGATTACAGATCTTTATTTTCTGAAGACGACGATCTATCTACTGTCAATTGCATTCTGTTGCAATTGTGAAGAACATCTGGAGAAGTGTTTTCTTTATCGAAACCTTTTTTATTTTTGAGTGATCAGCTTCTCGTTCTAAGCTGTGTGGGTTCGTGTTTGAACCAGGAGGGCTGTGTTTGCCTGAAACTTGTAAAGGTGTCAACTGCCTGTACTCAGTTGTGAACAGGTCTGTGGAAACGAGGACCATATAGTGAAAATCACCAAGCTCGTGGATTTGAGCGTTGGTGGAGTGGACTAGGGGCCTTCTGTTCCCCGAACCACTATACATCTGTGTGTTCATGCTTTTACTTTTTCCGCTGCATATTTAATCGTGCTAAAGCATAGTGGACAGAATTTGTCTAAATTGAAGAGATTGTAATAATTTTGAAAAGACACAATTCACCCCCCTCTTGTGTGTAATCCGTAGATTCAGATCCAACAATTGGTATCAAAGGAGGAGCTTCTTATTTTTAAAGTCTTGTCAAGCTAGAAGTATTTAAAGATTATACATAGTGTATCATGGTTGATACGAGAGAGGGAATGTCAATGGTCAGAGCACCTTACTTTAATGGAGATAATTATGGCTGCTGGAAATCACGTATGATTATTTATCTGAAAAATCATGGTTACAAAGTCTATTCAAAGATTCTGACTCCCTATGAAATTCCTGAAAATCCCGATACATGGAGTGCTGCTACAGAGGCTGAGTATGACATGAATTCAAAAGCTATGAATGCAATCATCTGTGGTCTAGGACGGGATGAATTTAACAGAGTATCTCAATGACCGACTGCATATGAAATGTGGCAAACAATAGCCGTTGCTTATGAAGGAACAGATAATGTAAGATAGATGAGATATGCAACTGCTAAATTAAAATTCGATACTTTCAGAATGATTGAAGGAGAAACCATCACTCAGATGAATGGAAGATTGACAGAAATTGTCAATAATATAACAGCTCTAGGAGAACCAATCAAGAAGGCTGATCGAGCGTTAAAGGTACTGAGAGTACTTCCTACTCGATGGAATGGAATCTCTGCAGCAATCAGACAATCAACTTCTGTTAAAGATCTAACTATGAGAGAGCTGATTGGTACATTGATGATGTACGAGGCAGAAATGCAAGATGAGGTAAATGAGCATAAAGTCTACATAAAAAGGGAAAATACTGCTTTGAAAGTGACTTCTCAACAAAAGGATAGAAAGATGAAGAACAGAGAAGTAAGTGCTAAATCAGAAAGATCTGATTCTTCAAATTCGGATGAAGAACTGGATCAGCTAGCCAGAAAATTCAGAAAGTTCTACAGTAAGAAGAAAAACTTCAAGAAATCCTTCAAAAAGGATAGCAAGGAACTGAGATGTTATGAATGAAAAAAGATGGGACATATCAGACCGGAGTGCCCAAAATTGAAAGATGCAAAGAAGAATAAATTCTTCAAAAGAGATGATTATGAGCAGAAAGACAAGAAATCTATGAAAGCTACTTGGAGTGTTTCTGAAGACTCAAGTAATTCTTCTGAATCAAGCTCAGAGAAGGAGGAAGCCAATTTAAAAGCAAATATGTGTTTCATGGCTGAAACTGATGAGGTACACTCATACTACTCCTCTGACTCAAATAATGAATCAAACTCTAAAACAAGCTTCTCAAATAAAAAACTTGCAGCTTACTGCAATATGCTTGAAGAAAGGTATGACTCATTATTTAAAAAATATAAATCTATAAAGAACTTGCACAAAGCTATTTCAGATGAGAGAAATACTTTGCTAAAAAAACATAAGGAATTAATTGACAAATACAACTCTGCTGACTCAAATAAAATTAATTTTGAATCAAAAATAAAAACTCTACAGGATGAAGTAGAATCTTATAAAAAGGTTGCATTAGTTTTTACAAAAGGAGAAAACGTCTTAAATGAGATACTTGGAAAAACTGTAATTAAAAAGGAAAGGTTTGGAATTGGAAGTAAAGGAGAAAAACCTAAGTTATACAAAAATTATTTTATTCCTAGCACTAAACAGGTTATTTGTAACTTCTGTGGAACAAAAGGTCATATAGCTAAAAACTGTTTTCTAAGACAACCTCAAATATGTGGAATTAAGAAAGCTTATATTTCCAATGATCTATATGATTCAATCAATTTTAAGAAAACAAAGAAAATCTGGATACCCAGATCACTGCTTGCTAACACTCTTGGACCCAACAAAATATGGGTACGAAAGCAATTTGTTTAAATATCTTTGCAGGTAGCAGGTCACCAAAGAAAGAAAGAAATATGGTATATGCACAGTGGCTGCTCATGACACATGAGTGGAACTTCAGCTAATTTCTCTTCTATTACTCGAAAGGAAGGAGGATTTGTCACCTTTGGTGACAATGCCAGAGGAAAGATTATTGGTATTGGAACAGTTGGAGATCCAGAGACAGTCTCAATCAAAAAAGTACTTTATGTACAAGGGTTAAAACACAATCTGATAAGTATCTCTCAACTCTGTGATGACGGATACACTGTTGATTTTACTAAAAATAGTTGTACTGTTTCTAAAGATAAACTGTTTAAGTTTAGAGCACCCATAACTGATCATGTTTATACTTTGGATTTGTATTCCTTGTGTAAACAACAAGTAAACTGCTTAACTGCTAATATAAGTGAATCCTGGATCTGGCATAGAAGACTTGGTCATTGCAATATATATGCTTTACATAAATTATCTAAGAAACATCTAGTTTCTGATTTGCCTAGTCTCAAATTTGAAAATGACAGATTCTGTGATGCATGTCAGCTTGGCAAGCAACACAAATCATCATTCAAATCTGTTAATAAAGTTTCTACAACTAAACCTCTAGAACTTATCCATATGGATTTGTTTGGACCTTCAAGAGTAGCAAGTTTAGCTGGTAAATTATATGTTTATGTATTAGTTGATGATTATTCTAGATTTACTTGGATTTTCTTTTTGAAATTTAAAAGTGAAGCTTTTAGTTTATTTGAATGTTTTTGTAAATCTATTCAAAATGAAAAAGGTTTTAATATAATCTCATTGAGAAGTGATCATGGTGGAGAATTTGAGAACCATGAATTTAATTCCTTTTGCTCAAACATGGGTATTAAACACACCTTCTCTGCTCCAAGAACACCTCAACAGAATGGGATTGTAGAAAGAAGAAATAGAACTATTCAAGAAATGGCTAGAACTATGTTAAATGAATATAGCCTACCTATATATTTCTGGGCAGAAGCTGTTAATACAGCTTGTTATATAATGAATAGAATTTTAATAAGACCTATTTTGAAAAAGACACCCTATGAACTATGGAATAACAGAAAACCTAAAGTAAATTACTTTAAAGTTTTTGGGTGCAAGGTTTACATATTGAATACCAAAGATAATCTAGGTAAATTTGATCCAAAATCTGATAAAGGTATTTTCTTAGGATATTCTGCAACCTCCAAAGCTTATAGAGTCTATAATAAAAAGTCAATGATTGTTGAAGAATCAGTTCATGTGAAATTTGATGAATCTGATCCTTTTGAGAAAAGGATAGAACAAATAGATGAACCTGATTCTAATGAAAACATGAGACTTGAGAATTTAAAGAATGATTTTGAAAATGATATAAAAGAAATTCAGTCCAGTTCAGAGGAACATGACACTGAAGAACCTTTGAATGTAATGCCTAGACAGTCTAGAACCTTAAAGAATCACCCTTTAGAATCTGTGATAGGTGACTTAGAGACTGGTATTCAAACTAGAAGAAACCTTGGAAACATAGTGGAATTCTCTGCTTTCCTATCCCAACAAGAACCTAAGACCATAGAAGAAGCCTTAGATGATGAGAGCTGGGTAATAGCAATGCAGGATGAATTGAACCAGTTCAAGAGAAATAAGGTTTGGGAATTAGTTGAAAGACCACATGATTATCCAGTTATAGGAACTAAATGGGTCTTTAGGAGTAAACATGATGATCAAGGGATAATAACTAGAAATAAAGCATGATTAGTAGCTAAAGGATATAATCAAGAAGAAGGAATAGATTATGATGAGACCTTTTCACCTGTAGCCATGTTAGAAGCCATTAGAATCCTTTTAGCCTATGCATCTTATATGAATTTTAAATTATTTCAGATGGATGTTAAATATGCCTTTTTAAATGGTTATTTAATGGAGGAAGTTTATGTTGAGCAACCTCCTGGTTTTGAAAATTCTCAAAAACCAGATTCTGTTTTCAAACTTACTAAAGCTCTTTATGGCCTTAAACAAGCACCTAGAGCTTGGTATGAAAGACTGAGTTCTTTTCTTTTGAAAAATGATTTTACTGTTGGACTGGTAGATCCAACACTCTTTAAGAAAACTGTGAAAAATAATGTTTTGTTGGTTCAAATTTATGTTGATGATGTAATTTTTGGATGAACCAATAAAATTCTTCATCATGAATTTTCAGAATTAATGCAAAAAGAATTTGAAATGAGTATGATGGGAGAATTAAATTTCTTTTTGGGTCTTCAAATATTTCAAAAAGATTTTGGAAATGTTTTAAATCAATGCAAATACATTACTGATTTACTTAAGAAATTTGGACTTGAAAACAGCAAGCCATTTACAACTCCTATGTGTACTAATATAAAACTTGATTTGGATGAAACTGGAAAATCAGTGGACAACAAGTTATATAGAGGTATGATTGGTAGTTTGTTATATCTTACTACTAGTAGACCAGATATAATGTATTCAGTATGTATTTGTGCTCGATTTCAATCAAATCCCAAAGAATCCCATTTAACTGCTGTTAAAAGAATTTTTACATATTTAAAAGGTACTATTTATCAATCTCTGCTTTATCCAAAAACCTCTGATTTTAATTTAATTTCATATTCAGATGCTGACTTTGGAAGCTGTAGATTAGATAGGAAGAGTACTTCAGGAACATGTCACTTTTTAGGAAAGTCTTTAGTATCATGGTCTAGTAAGAAACAACACTCAGTTGCCCTGTCAACAGCCGAGGCAGAATATGTGTCTGCAGGTAGTTGCTGTGCACAGGTGTTGTGGATGAAAAACACTCTTATGGACTTTGGATTAAATTTCAATAATACACCTATTTTATGTGATAATACTAGTGCAATTAATATTTCAAAAAATCCTATTAGTCATTCTAGAACTAAGCACATTGATATAAGACATCACTTTTTATAAGATCATGTGTTTAAAAAGGATATATTTTTAGAATTTGTAAATACAGAAAATCAATTAGCAGATATTTTTACTAAACCACTTCCCACGGCAAGGTTTGAATTTATTAAGGGGGAGTTAGGTTTATTTAATTTTAAATAGTTTTTTTTAAAATCTTATTCTGTTTTTGAATTCTGCTTAATTTCTGTTTTCCGCTATAAGTAATTTTATTTTGTTTTAAATAAAAGTAATGATTAGTGATTAGACGGGAATCAAGGCTGTCAGAACCATTTCACCTTCTAAACTGCTTCACCTTTTTCGGAAACCCTTTCGAAAACCTAAAACCGCACATCTGCTCCAAAACCCTTTTCTGAATCTTCAAACCCTAAACTTACGAACCTTCAGAAATCATTGGTGGAATGGCAAAGACTAAGCGTCCAGATAAAGCCGAGAGCAGTGCTGCAAAGAAACCTAAGGTAGTTAGTCGGAAAATACTGCAAGGTAAAGTCATAGATTTAGAGTGGCTGTTTGAAACTAATTTACTGTTGAAGCAAGCGTTGTCGTTTCAAAGCCTTGAGCAAGCTTTTAATAGTGAAAATTCTGAGTTTCTATATGAGGAAGAAATGAGACATTTCTTTAGAACTGTTTAGTTTAGCCTTGGAGATACAGAGGATAGTTTATTGGCTCAAATAGAGGATAAGGACTTTTCAATATCATCTGTAGAGATAAGTCAAATTCTTAACTGCCCTCATGAAGAAGTTTTTCATTTCGATTTACGGAATATTGGAGATTATGTACATAAGTCTGAAGACATTATGTCTTTTCTGTTTGGAACCAGAGTGATAAAGAAGATGTTTATTAAGGATTTGGAGCCTGATCAGAAAATTTTGGTAAAATTTGTTCAGACTGGTTTAGCACCAAGAATGGCTGAGATAGAGAAAATCCTATACCCTGACATGTACATAATGTATCTTCTGATGTGTGATATTAAGTTTAATTTTCCTCGGTTTATGATAAGATATCTGAGTTACTACTTTCAGAGTGAAGCAAGAATGACCTTTTTCCCTTATGGAAGGTTCATTTCTTTGTTTTTGTTTAAAAGAGGAATGATCAGATTGGTAGATGATGGGGTGAAATGTCACCACAGTAATGTTTTTAATGATGGAACTTTGAGGAAAGTAGGATACTTCTGGAGCACAATTAAAGGAAAACTCTTACCTGTTGGAGCTGAGGAAAACTTGGAGAGTGCTCAGGCTCAACCGGCTATGTCCAAGGAGGGACAAGAAGAATCAAGAGTTAGTACAGTGGAAAGGAGAATTCGTTTTGAGATGGAGGAAGTTGAGGAAGAGAGAAGTCAAGAAGGACTTCAATCTAGAAGGAAGAGGTCAATTGATGAAGAAATTATCTCTCCTGCCTTGAAATCCTCTGAACCGTTAATTTCTTATTCATTTGTGAGAGAAGCTGTTGTGGAGCAGACTGCACCGATAGAGGAACCAGCAGCTCAAACAGAAACTCAAAAAGAACCTCAATCTGATGTTGTGGCTGTTGAAAAAGTAATTCAACAAGAAAAACTTATGGAGGCAGTGCCTGGTGAAGAAGTGTCCCGACCTCAAGATTTACATGAAAATATTGTTCTTGACCAATCAGTAGAAGTCAGAGAGACTACTGTTCGTGATGAACATACTTCTGAAGCTAATACAGAGGTACTTCAGGAAGATTTTTCAGTGGAAGAGTTTCAGGCTTCAAAAGATAGTTCAGTGGATCAACCTTGTCAGGACAAGGACAAAGAACAGTCAGATGCAGATTCCTTACCACTTGCACTGCTTCATCAACCTAATTCTGGACATGAGAATCGAGCACAGGGTGCCCCTGATTCGGGAAAAGAAGAAGTTGTTGAGTTGTACAAGCGTATCTCTCAGTTAGAATCTGAGAATGTTAGTCTCAGAAATTCTCTGAACTTAGAGCAGTTGAAGTTTCAGAAGCTGAAAGAATGTACTCTTTCAAGACAGGAAGTAGATTTGTTTAAGACTGATATGCGGCATGCTGTTGATCAGTTAAAATCAGAGATGGTAAAGAAAGATGATTTGTCTGAGTTGAAGATTTACATGGAGAATAAATTTGAGTCTGTTGCAAACAGTGCTGTGAGTGGATCAGGCTATTCACCAGATTTGATTCGGAGATTTCAAGCAATTACTACAGCAATGAGCAATATGAGTGACAGATTACACGATCTTTAGTGTAATAGTGCCCCTTTGTCAGTTTTGCTAGATAATCAGAGATTTTTAGTGGATCAGTTGACATATGGAGAGCAACCGATTAGGATTCTTTTGAATCAGTTATCAGAAAAACTTGCTCTTTTTGTTGAAAAAGAAGAAAGAATGCATGAGTTTTTCAGAGTTAATTTGATTGAAGATATCCATATGACTCAAGAGAACAGAGATCTTATCATCAAGTTAGGAGATGGGATGATGAAGAGGCTCAGAGAACAGTTTACAGAGATAAATACCGCGATTCAAAGGAGATAGACACCTTTTTCCCTGTCTTATCTATGAACCTTGACTCCTCTGTATATCACAATCGTTTATATATAACAACTTGTGAATGAAAATTCTTTTCTTACTTTTTTTTGTTTTGTTTTGTTGTTTATTGATTTATGATTGAGTTAGCCAGTATAACAAATTCACTTATTCATACACAGTTAATTATAGCATTTACTTATAGTTCAGTGCAATATTGAATGTGTTCAAATCCGTAATTTTTCATTCTTTTTGATATCACAAAAAGGGGGAGAATTTGGATAAACACAACATTTAAATTCATTTGTTTCCTATGAAGAAATTTGGATATATGGGAGAATTTGGATATATACGACATTTATCTTTTATCTATTTTAGCTGAAAATTTATTTTTATGGGGGAGAAATTTTATTATAGTTAAATATTATTTTAATCCTTTCAAAATTCTAAAATTTTATAAAACTAATTTTTCAATAAAGATTGAAATTAAATTAGTTCTATTATTTTATGGGTTTTGTGATCATCAAAAAGGGGAGATTGTTGAGCAATGTATTGTTTTCAAACAATTCAAAATAATGTTTTTTAAAGGGGGAGATTTTCTTAAATAATACTCTGTCTCTTTATGATGATTTTGATGCTCACAAATACCCTTAATTATTTACTAATTATTTCGTTGAGTATTTTGCAGGAATTTATTTTATTTATTTATTTCATACAACGAGATTTCATACTTCATTTATTCCGAGATCAGTTTTAGCGCGTTCTGGAATCACTGTAGCGCGAGATCAATATTAGCGCGTTCTGGAATCACTGTAGCGCGAGATCTGTTTTAGCGCGTACTGGAATCACTGTTCATCCCCTACGTTGATGAACATAACGTATGGATGAAAAGTTTACTTTTTATGTTAAAAGAAACGTATGGTTAAGGAACCATACGTTATTTTGAAACGTATGGTTAATGAACCTTACGTTGTTGAAAAGTATGGAAGAAGAACATTACGTTTGGAAGGAACCTTACGTTTTTTTTGTTGGACAAGTATGGAAGAGAAACCGTACGTTAGTTTTCAGTGTTGAGTTTGTTTCTCAAAAGTATGGATCATCAACCTTACTTTTATAATCAACCGTACGTTCTTTGGAGAGTTGAAGCAAGACAAAGTATGGATGATCAACCCTACGTTTGAATGCTGAAGAGAAAGTATGTATGTTCAACCTTACGTTTGAGCTTACGTTCTGAACCTTACATTTGTGAACCTTACGTTTGTGAACCCTACGTTTGGAGCCACGTCATCAACCCTACGTTTGGCGTCGGGATATTTTTGACAGACGATATTTCCTTTTGCATTGGTCAAACAGGCGGATTATTAAGCGGATTTCGAGCTGATTCTTAAGTACGACTTTGACTGAATCAAAGACGATTTTCAACGGATTAATGATTGATTTAAACGGAGCTTTTTATGCCGATTCTTCAGGGGAGTTACAACGGCTCTGTTATTTCTTTTTAATATCGCGAATCTAAAGGAGATTTTCATGGATCTATTTATGCGGAAGATTTTCTCAGATTTGAATATATATATTCTATCATGGAAACTTCGGATATATATATACACAGGAAAGTGTATGAAATATATAGATTGATCTTTTAAGGAACAAGAAACAGAGACTGTGTGAAGGCGTTCTTTTCTGGTGATTGAGAAGAAGTGTAAAACCTTTATTACCGAAGGAAGATCTTGATAGCAGATTCACGTGTTCTACATCGACTATCTGTTGTGAATCTACTGCTGCTGAAGTTGTGAAGTTTCTTGTAATATCTATTGCAACTGGATCGAATCAGAACTGTTTTGATTACAGATCTTTATTTTCTGAAGATGACGATCTATCTACTGTCAATTGCATTCTGTTGCAATTGTAAAGAACAACTGGAGAAGTGTTTTCTTTATCGAAACCTTTTTTATTTTTGAGTGATCAGCTTCTCGTTCTAAGCTGTGTGGGTTCGTGTTTGAACCAGGAAGGCTGTGTTTGCCTGAAACTTGTAAAGGTGTCAACTGCCTGTACTCAGTTGTGAACAGGTCTGTGGAAACGAGGACCAGATAGTGAAAATCTCCAAGCTCGTGGATTTGAGCGTTGGTGGAGTGGACTAGGGGCCTTCTGTTCCCCGAACCACTATACATCCGTGTGTTCATGCTTTTACTTTTTCCGCTGCATATTTAATCGTGCTAAAGCAAAGTGGACAGAATTTGTCTAAATTGAAGAGATTGTAATAATTTTGAAAAGACACAATTCACCCCCCCTCTTGTGTGTAATCCGTAGATTCAGATCCAACAGTAATCTTGGAAAATCATTAATTTTATTTCTAAATCATGAAACCATATTTGGAATCTGTGAAACATTAGTTTTAACTTTGGTCATTCATGGCCATACTATATTCCAACGCTTAATAATGGTTTATAATAAAAATGTAAATTAACCCAAGAATATCCTTTGAAAGTTTTTATCTAGGTGTTTTTTATTAGGCTCACTCATCCTTAACCGGTGATGAATAATTTAATATCAAATTCAACCCTTTATAGTTTTTAATCATATGTGCATCTATACCACATCCAAAATAACATTTCAGTATCCATATAAGGATTTAGTTTCTTAGAAAACAAAAAAATCTATATATTACCAAAGCATAGAGATGTTATCATATACATAGAAATTTCACCAATGTTTTTAATAAATTTTTTGGATTTTATTCTATAAAAGAACTAATCCATTCTCTAATACTAAATAAGGAAAATGAGAATGAAACACATAAATATTGCATCATTTTTTATGAGTATTGAAAATATTTTACAATAATACATTCCCTAGGATAATAATGGTTTATCATATTAAGATAATATATAAATAATTATCATATTTCATTAAATAAATTTATCATATCACAATAATATCATATCCTATAGTACACATCATATACATGGTCTACATAAAACCTTTCATCATATCCCAAGGAAAAGAAAACATATAAAATAGTGAGCTCAAATTCATATTAAGGGAAAACATATGTGTTATCAAACAATAGTTATAAGTGGGAATATAATGAGAATAAGTGCATGAGAATATTATTTTACGTTATGAAAATCATACAAAATAAATCAAATATCATTATTCATAAATCATTTCATAATGATTTTTCATAAGAGAATACATTATTCCTAAGTGTGAAAAATCATCAATAATCTATCATGTTCCTTGAGAACATATTCTAATAACAATACATAACATTCAAACATATACATAATCATAGAAAATCATTTACATAGTAAAGGTTCACTAGTAAGAATCAAATAATGGATTGGGGACACTATAAATTCCATCATTTCCTCTGTCAATGTTTACTTCAAACACTATCTTATTTGATAGATACCCTTACTAAATATGCTTTACTACCCATTTCAGTCCTTATTCTCTCACAAGATATCTATATTTACCTACTGAATTGGAGTGATATATAATTACAGGGAAACTAATCATTTATTAGAAACTCTATATATGACCCTCAAATGATGATATTCCATTCATCATATCATCATATCATATCCTATGGAAATGAAATTAATTGCATAAGCATTTCATCATTTAATCATAGAATAACCCTTGGATAATAAGTAGGTTCCATAAATACAACCTAAATATAATCATAAAACATTATGATATGTAATAAGGATGGTATCACTAGATCATATCCACAAAAAATCAAAAGTAACATAAAAGGATTTCATCATAGATGAAAATACATTTATAAGTACATTGAAATAATTCTTCTGGAAAGTACGCTTTTAATTTTGAAATCAATTATTCAAAATAAAACAATTTCCATAATATAATGGAATTTTTTTTATTAAAAGTTAAATTTAATCATTTAATGTAATCTTGAAGTAATTTATCATCCAATATAATGGTATATATTGTTTATTCTATAATCATTTAAAACAATGATTAGGTTTACACCTTCAGTAAAAACTACAACTTTTAGAAAATGAAAATATGATTCATTTTAACCCCATTTATAGAAAGTCTTATATGGGTAAAATGTAATTATAAATTCATTTGAAAATATTAAAAATATTCTTTAAAACATTTTATAGAATGTATACATAGAGAAGAAAGATTCCCAATCCAAATAGAAGAAATACAATCATTATTTCATAAAAACACTTTTTGAACCATTGTGAGTACTAAAGAGAGGAATACATTACCATAAACTAAAAATATATAAATATACATAGGAGAAGACAATAATTTTTTATTATATAATAATAATATCATTTTCCTCATTATAAATTTAATCCCAAACAATCATGATGAAAATGATATTGAAATATAAATCCCTTACCTGAAGTCGCATCTTCCCTTGTACAAGTTCAAACCTTATATATAATAAATATATATTTATGATACATATATTCTAGAAAATTATTCATATATATCGTACCATATATTATTTAATTATAGTTAAATATAACCCATTTATTAAAAATTCCTTATTAAAATAACTTTTCCCGGTGATAACTGATTCATTTTCCATGCATGATTCGATATAGTTTCCTTGATCCTTGTTGATTGATTATAATTCCTTATTCTGTATAATGATAATAATTCCATAATTATAGTATATAATAATTATTTACACTTCTATAAAGCTTCATATAAAGTGATAATGATAAATTAATTTCATCAATTCATAGAAATGGTAGTCTATATGTACATAGAAGTGATGTATCAACTGTTCAATGGATGAAATGAAAGAAAATTAAATTATAATTATCCATTTTGAACTATATTAATTTCATAAATACCATATATATTCATTAACTCCATAATTATGACAATCAATGTGAATTTGTGATGAAAAACTTAATTCATTGCTTTATGGGGGTAGTTGTCCACACATATTCATAAGGGATACTTTAATTTACAATTTGATAAAAGAAAGGTGTATACTAGATGTTAGAAAATAATAATAACATATCCATATATGTAATATACTATATTAAACATTCTTTGATGTATATAATATATTTAGATGATATAGAAGAATCAATGAACTTCGATGGTGATATTTATCAAGATCACCTCTTCTTTGGGAGTCCTCCTTTTGATTAACACTTAATAATTCATAGGATGGTGGGTGGGGAGGACTATATGTTATAATAAAAAGTGAAGGAACAACATAAGGTATTAGTGTAAGTATTTTCTAAGAAAGAGTGTGCATATATGTAATAAATGGATGAGATGTGGTTTACTTTTATGGGAGAGGGAAAGGAAACACTAAGACATACAAAAAATATTTAAAGAAAATATCTAATACATTCATGTTAGGTGGAGCCAAGGCATATAAAATTTAATTATAATATGTTATAGGGTAAAACTAAACTCATCCAATCAGATTTATATATTTTTTTGGATAAATGTTAATATTCATCTCTTTGATAAACAATTTTAAACTCATTTTAACCTTAACTAAGATAACACAACTTTTTTACTATGATGACCTAATTATATGATCGATAATTTCACGTCTCCTCTCCTACAATGTAACCATCCTATGCAAAAAATGAGAGAATGTAGATAATGTTTCCCAAAGACAACCTCCAACAGGCCATGGGTTAGATAAATGAACTTTGGGTATATTATATACACAAATGGATGAAATTACCCACTTTCCTTATGAGGAATAAGGTACAAGATAAAAACATGAATCAAATACTTCTAAGAATTAAATTATATATCAGAAAATATCCATCTAGTTTCATTTAACATAAATAGATATAAAATAAATTTAAATTACCAAATGAAAATACTCTACTTGGACCACAAATCCCAAATAGTTCTTGAACAACTCCACATGAAAGTAATGTCTAGCCGAATCACCAACCATATTTAGTGGACTAGAAAAATAGCATATATATACATAGGGTGAGGATGAAATGTATATTAAGAAGGATCCTCCCCATATCCTCTCATGTAAATTCTAAATAAAACATACTAAATTCCAATGAGAAATAAGTGAAACTAACTTGTCACTTTAAAAAGAATACTATGTTCACGTCCTCACCATTTATATCTCACAAAGTATCACATACAATAGAGAATATAATTTCCAATATAATATCATCATAAGGTACCCCTCAACCACTTCCTTAATAGTTTGTATCTTTTCACATGCATCATAAATCCTGAGATCTATATATTTAAATTAAAAACCATCCCAAAATGACCTGGGAAAACATAATATATCATGAGCCTCATGCATTAAATCACCTAATAATAAATGTCCACATATCTAAAAAGTAAGAAAATAGTTTTAGGGATCCACTACATCCCACACATATTTTATTATACTTCAATCCATCACATCCCACACATAAAATACCTATACCAATCCTTAGGATACTATATATAGAGATACATGTGTTAAATAACAACAAGCCAATAAATCTCTATACAGACATATATATAGGAAGGTAACCACCATGCATAGAAATATATAATACTACAAGGATAAGAGAGTGTGGAAATATAGCATATAAGAAATTTTTTCCTTTCTTATTCGGATGTTAGGGGAAACCCCATCATAGAGTACAATGATTGTTATCCACCTTACCGACATGGGGGGTGGGTCACATATGAAACAATATAAAACAAACAATATATATATATATATATCAAAACTACACTTATGGATATTACTTATTCCTCAGATCAACTACAACTATTACATCTTGGACACCCATCTCCCACTACTATGAACTATATACCCAATATGAACAAAATCATTTTAAGAGGATTTAATAAAATTAAAACATTCTCTTAAACATTCCATATTACTTTAATTACCAAGTAATTACCAAGACAACACGAAATAAATAAATAGTTTTATGGTTTCATAAGAATTATCATTATTCATCATTATGTAAATCAACATGAAAATGGGTTAAATTATTTACCAATAATTATAACTCCATAATTATCGGTACTCTAGTAAACATTTTATACTACCATAAAATATACATAAACCATACACGACTTGTTTCATTACGAAGTGGGGAAAAGAATGAAAAAAATAAACCGAGACATATATCCTTCAAAATAGATTCATTGTCAAGAATGAATCCTATACTCTACCATAGTAACTGTGGGATAACAATTCTTTAATGCACTCCATCAGTATCAATAGCATCGCTGACACAACTAAGCATATCACCATCCATTCCGCCATTAAAGGTGGAAAATTCAACCACAAACCGAGGCCTTCCCACCCATTCATCTCAACCACTAGCCATCTAAGGATCACAACAAAACACAAAGAATGTATCACTCCTAGAGAGAAACACACATGATATAAAGGAAACAACAAAAAGCCAACATGGAATATATGACCTAAAACCAAATAATCCTTACTTCATAAGAAAATAGACTCACTCATCCTCAATAAATTCACTTCATCAAACAACTAATTATTTACCATATTTAATTAACAAATTCATTTATTAGAGGTTTTTTCCATGAGCAACATAAACAGTCATCTATCAATGAATTTTAAATAATTCCAATTTCTTCAATCATATCATTCAATTTCAACAATATGATATTAAATATTTCAAATTAAAGATATCCCCTATTATTTAGTCAACCATAATTACCATATTTTCATTCTTCATCAAAATTCCATGCACAAAAAACATGCTAAATCATATCATAACCATATATATAACACTATATATATAAAAAAGAGGCAAACCATTAATATTTTATAAAACACAGGTGATATATAAAACCAAAAACCAAACCATCCTTTAATTATAATTAACTATTCACTTTGGTTAATTCCACAATTACTTTAATAAATAATCATGTTTAACTTTATAATTATAATTTTAAAGAACATGGAGAAAAAATGAATCACATAACTAGAAAGGAATTTCCAAAACACACTAGATCAAAAATTGGGGAAAAATAATATGATTAAACTACATGGATATCACAAAGATTGAGGCTTAATCAACCATTCATATTTTTCATATAAGGGGGAAATAATGGAAAATCAACCTCATTCTTGAAATTTTCCATGCTGCAGTAAAAAATACAGTGGAAACCAAGCTATTGAACACAACTAAAAACAAAAATATATGGATGAAAGGGACTCTAAATTTTTTACTAACAAATTTCTCGTTCACTAGGGCTCTATAAAATATATAAAGACTTAAAGGAATTATACTTTATATATGTGGGATATTATCTAGCAAAGATTAATGTAATCATTAATTTACATTTAATTGAAATGAGAAATGAAACTTCTTTAAAACCATGAAGTAAAATGTGCTAAATTTATTGATTTTATCACCATAAAACAATTCCAAATTATTTTTTTAGGATTAAAATACTTATTTAAAAAATTCCAAGAAATTCTGTAAAATTTTGAAATTTTGAAAAAGAACTAAAAACTGTTCAAGAGACTATGATTTGTCCTTCGATGAGAAGGGTTTGACCATGAGATACGCCTGTGTTCATGAGAACAAACTCCAGTTTTTTAGTAGTTTTTTGGGATAGTAAGACAAATTTAGATACCACGAGAAGGAACTTTATGACTACAATATCAAACTAAGACCATGAGAGAAACTTTTGAAGGTGAGGAAAAACTGTGACTATGAGGAAAAACTGTGATCGTGAGTCCAAAATATGATAATGAGAACAAAATATGACCCTATAAAATAATTTAATTATTTTGAAAATAAATTTATAAATGTGAGGTGTGATTGTGAGATTGGGTACCCATGTTATGGCCATGGGATGGGATTGTGCAACTGTGACACCAAAATATGACCATGACCATGAGACCAAACTTGATAATTTAAAGGAAAATAATTTCCCATACATGGCCTTGACACCTCCAAGCATAGATCAATCACAAAATAAAGGATTTATGAATTAAGTAATTATATATGATACCTATAAAACAATTATCACCCTCAAGAATCAAAATAGATCCGAGAAGAAAAGGGAAAGATTTTTTTTAAAATCACCCATGATATATCTATAAGGGATCTTGATACTATAAGAAAATAACCACACATAAGAGGGAAAAATAGATATCTTGGTGACATCATCGACTAGAGGGGGGAGTTGATCTCATATAATGTATACTATTAAACATGTCATATAATGAAAAGGAATAAAACAAAAAAAACAACTTGGGATATTGAGTTTGGATATGTGACTCTCATTCCCATATTCTCTCCTATATGCAATCATTTTTCCAAAGTATATAGAATAATAGAATTGAACTCCCTTACAACACCACATCTCTACTTGAATTTCATATCCACATCATTGTCGATATCACCCCAATTGATGTTGTGAGAATCATCATTAATATAGAAGTGAATCTTTGAAAAAAGAAATAAATTTTGAGTATAGATCATATATGGTAGAATTCCTAAATGGTATATGGTGAAAACAACATGAAAAACACATCTAAATGTCTGAAAACTAGGGGGAAATATTTTTCCCGTTACCATGCCTTCACTTACCACAATGATTTTTCACCATCATGAACAAACAATATCCAAAATGGAACTCAATATACCTATTACTATGACCTGAATAAGTATTCTATAAATCCTATGCCACATTTATCATCTCAAGAATAATCTAGTCTATAACTATCTTTACTTACACAATTTTTGGCATGATAATTTATTACTCTCTTTCCCTAGTCTTGAAATATTGCGATCAAAATGGTCAGATATATAGACATTTAGATGACTCCAATCCAATATTAGGGTTAAAACTATTATTTTATGAAATCTTGACCAAAGGGAAGTAAAACACCTTCAAAACACTAAATTTTAAAACACAATAGATATATATGTCTTCAAGAATCTACAGGGCCTGCTTTGTCTGACTATTTATCTACAAGTGGAATGTATTTCCATGGAACAACTAAGTCCCATTTTTTTAAGATTTGTCCACACCATGGAGGTGAAATAAGTATTGTGATTAGAGCTGATCATCCTTGAGATTCCAGGAATCCTCAATACCTCCTCCAATTAATAACTCAATAAAAACATTATTGAACTAATTTCCATGATTAAAAATAAGTGAACTTATTTTTTCAAATGGTCCCCTATTACCCATATAACATTATATAATCTCTATGCTCAAGTTAAGTCTGTCATGAATTCTATATAAATTTATTCCCAATTCTACAAAGAAACATCTAATGGTTTGAGTAACCCATTAGGAATATAGTGCTTAGAATTCACCATCGAAAACACTAACAATTGGGACTTGAAATCAGTAATAGAATACTTCCACCTAGGGCACAAAAATTGACTTATCAAAATAGTTATAACTTTTTCATGCTAGGATGTATCGATAAGGGTGATGTATAAAACTCATGGAGAACCTCCTCACATGTCACCAGGGGGAATGAAATACCTATAATATAATAACACCCAGTGATGATCATCCTTAGACCATAAATTAAGAGCATCACTATGAAAAAACCATTCTCACCAAACTACTATCTAGGATTCCCCTAGCTGGGACTCATCCACATACTAAACTAAAATTTATTGCTCCATCATTTGAAAATGTAATACAATTACAAAAACATCTCTAATATCAGGATAAATCATTGATATCTCTTCTATAAATCTCTATAAATCTCCAAACTCATACAATACATCACTGTGTGACTTTATTTAAAGGTCATCATCTACAAAATTACCATTTCACTATATATGTTAAATCATGAATTCTTAGTCCAATAATAATTCTATCAACCTACATTGTCTCAAGTTCAAGTCCTCATGAATGAATATACACCAGATGATCTTATGATCAGTGAAAAATACAAAATAGTTACTAATAAGGTAGTGTTTCCACAAAATTAAGGAAAAATAATCTACTTCCTACTCAAGAACATATGTGGAATATTTATTCTCATGGGGTATTCATTAATTATATCAATAATAAAATAATGTCTCTCTACTGAATCAAGAAACATTCCAAGAAAATATGTGAATCATCATATAAAATATCAAACTAAAGTCCCTCTTCTATAAAACTATGAACTGGGGTGCTAATCAACTTCTCTTTCTGATACTCAGAATATTTTTTAGACCAGTTAGTCCATAAGAATTCATGAATTTTTTCAGGTATTTAAATGGATTTACAATCCAATAAGAAAAAAACATTAACCTCTATATAATATCCTAGATTAATGAGGAAACAAAACACCTATATAACATTCTTGGGTAGATTCCCAAGATAAAACTATCTCTATCATCAAATGATCAATGGTTATTCCATGATTTGAAATTACATGACAGAGAAAACCAATTTCTAGATCTTATAAATAACACTTTTATAGATTCTTGAATAGATACTCATTAAAAATTACTCTTAAAACAACCAAAAAATACTCTTCATTATCCTCCTCTTATGCGGAATGCATAAGGATTTCATTAATGATGAACACCACAAGGAGATCTAAAAACTATTAGAACACTTCATTCATAAAACCCATTAATATAACTAGAAATTCATGATACGAAATGGAATTACAATGAACTCTTAATTCCTTTAAGGAAATCGGAAACTAGTCATCAAAATATTTTCATCCTTTACTATAATCTTATGATATCCCTAACAATGATCAATCTTCAAAAACCAACTAACTCACTTCAGATTATCGAATAAATCTTCAACCTATGGAAAGGGTAGTGATTATTCACTCTCACATAGTCCAAGAGATGATAATTGATTCATATATCCAGACTTCCATCATCCTTCTTTTCAAAGAGGATTAGAGCACCATAAGGCGACACACTCGAAAAAACAAACCTTGCTACAAGGGGTTATTGATCAAAATATAGAGCTATCACAACTTACAAGGTTCCATATTATATGAATACATTAATATCAAAGCAGATCTTTGTTGTTTCACTATGTCAAAATCGATATCTCATTGAGGGGGTAATGTTAAAACATCTTTAATGAAGGCATCATGGTAATCTTACAAAACTCTAGGAAATAGTATTTATTGAAACTTACATGAAATCTTCATCAACTGATACATCAAGGAATACAAGGATATAACATGACTCTAAATCATCTAATGATCCTAATCTCCAACATAAAAAGAAGAATATCCCTCAGCATCATAGAATAAAAGCTACCGCTCATGCAATCAAGTATTGGTTGAACTAAATATAGATATTCCATTCCACGAAGAATATTATATGATTGTATCCACACACATTGTATGTCTACCCAATAGTATCTCTATCGCATAAAATTTCATTTTCCTTATAAAATTCATACATAATGGTTTTATCTCAAACTAGCATATTTAGAACCAAGGTAACAAAATTTATGTCCACCTTATTTCCTGAATAATGGGTGACATTATATAAAATTAAGGGGGGTGTAGATATTCAATTTAAAAAGTTATTAACACAAGTAATAAAAGGAATTGGGTATCTAAAATAAAATCCATCTTACATGGCACTAAAAACCCTAGAACATGATGCTAGACAAAGAATTCCTCATAACATATCTCACCCTAGTGGAGACCACCACTGCAAACATTATATACTATATATGGCTAAGGAGAATCATGGTGTTGTCCTCTACCTTCCATGCCTCCCCTATTTTTATCAATGGAAAGATCACCTTGTTGCTTCTAGCTTGTCTAAAAATGTCTCTATTGGAAGGTCAAGAAATCTCACTCATAATGACTTTGGCCACTAGAAGAACAAGATTCATTTGATCAATTGGAAGGGAAAATTGTGCCTATATCTCAAAAAATTAGATAAATAGGGTTTATAGATACACCCATCTATCTGAAACCCCTCTTGTTCAGGAAAACATGAACCTTGTACTGTAGATTTGTTATGTGGAGAATCCTAATGAATCTCTTTTCATGATGATATTTTCTAAGACCATGACCTCTATAATTATACAATCCTTTATAAAATATTATTTCATAATTTTCATCATATTTTCTAGAAAATAAAAATTGACGATCGATGGTCTAATGTATTTTGGGTGTTATATCGATAAATACAAATTTATATAACATATCATCATTATATTAATTTCATATACATAGAGTGTTATTAAATCCCATTGGTCCTATTAACTTAGAAAATTATGGCCTATGGAAATTCATAATGAAAAGGGTGATCTTGAAATCATAGGAAGGCAATTATCATGATAAAGGAGTATAGCATGGGAGGCATAACCTGATAACATCACGAGAATGATCATAGGAATGGAATCATGGCATAATGAAATAATAACATAAGATTATAGAGTAAATATGATCATCTAATAAGATATTGTCAAGATGAAAATGTATAAACAAGATATAAATAACATCATAATCACAATACAAAGATCCTCACATGGTTATAATAACCTTTTTTGGCTTGGATAATTTCAGACACCATAATTATCTAGGATCACTTCCCATGCACCTTGGTATCACATGAGATTTAAAAATAACGTAATTCAATGGAGGGATATATAATTTTGGTTTCAACCATCACATGTTGATGATCATATATATTTTTTCACATGGGGAATGTAAAACAATACTATAGACACCATAAAATGTGTTCCATGCTCTTCTATGAAAAATTGAAAACGTTAATTTCACTTATAAAGAAAATTCATTGTGTAAAAAGAAACATGTCTTTATGCTATAAGAAGGAGAAGGCTGGATTTCCATGTGATGTGACTAGGATAAAAAAATTCAGGGTGCAAGATAGAATTTTTCATAGGGGTTAGTGATGGTAGCGATGTCTCTAGTCCGAAGTGTTAGGACCAAAACCTGGAACTGATCCCAAGAAGGGTTGTGAGAGAGTTTCCCCTATGGTATCAAGTAGTTTTTTCCTAAATCCCACAAAATACCATCGATGTGTAAGGTACCTACACGTGACCTAATTGTGTGACACCTTACATGCACAACAATACACCTTCCCTAAAGGTCATATGTTTTCCTATAAATAGACCCTTGGGGCCTTCAATTGTATAGATAAATTTCCCTAGTGGATGATTGTAGTTCTAATCACCCCCGTACATCCCTCATGTCCTCCAATACCTCCAAGGAATATTTATACTGCCTAAAGAGAGGGAATAAAAGGGGATATTGAGGCTTAAGTTCATTAAGTTTTAAGAATAAATAACACTTTTGAGACTCATTCTCCCAACCCCCTAATTTAAGAGGACTATTATGACCACCCTTCCTCAAATATGATCTTTCACAAGTTAATTCCGGGAATACCTATGATAAACCTTGAAGGATTGAGTCATGTATCACCCAAGTTTAGTCATCCAAGTTTTTCATCACCTAAGGTGACATTAGTTCACCCAATCCTACATGCACAGATAACCCTTGCATTACCCTCCTTAGTTCACCATACACTTTAGCCTATGCGAGCCTTTAATGAAACATCATTCAAATACACTCCTGGAAAGGCTTCTACTTAAATCACTCCCTTTCCTAAAAGGGACCATGATGAAGACTCCACCAAAAGCACCTGATTTATAAAACAATAAAAATATGAACATAACCATGTATCCCATTTTGATATTTATTTCTACGGTCAAAGGTTTCCTTCATGTATCATATCAAAGGTTGAGGATACGTGTGTCGTCTAGAGATCTGGATATTTATGGTCATGTGGTACCTTACCCCATGGGAAATGTTATGGAGTTCTAGACCGTGGATTATGGGGATATGACTTTGTTTACCCCTTCTAATCTCTAGACCTAGAGCCTCCAGTTACCAGCAGGGTGGGTAACTATCACACTTGATTTTCCCTTACACATTGAATGAGACCTTCCTTCCACTACAGAACCAATTTTGGAGAAACCATCCTAGTGCAAGCACCTATTATTTCATGTATGAGGTTTTAGTATCAATTTTTTCTACCCCCTTCACCTTTATTCCTTCCCTACCCGGGACTCTCGACAAATGTAATGTTATGAGTGGGATGTTATGTAGCCCCAAACTCTTCTGCCGCAACCCTAGGCTATTACACCATAGCCCTGAAATAATCCACCAGAGAAGGATGAGAAGTGTGTGTGTTTTTTTGAATCATTCACATCATCTGGTTTCTCACACCAATCATGAATAATGTGATCTTAGAGGTTTGTAATTATTACATTATCCACATAATCCACCCAATGTAATGAACTAGGAGAACTCTAATTACTACCTTAACTGAGATATGTAGGAAGCCTTCTCAAGGTCCAAGCACAATATCATATTATCTATGAAATGAGAAATCATCCCCCTACCCATCCATAGGACACCTTCTAGGTGTATCCCCAAATTGATTGAAATATTATAACGCTGATTCTTATCAACCAGGATATGTAGAAAGCCCACTTTGGGTCTATGGTCAATGAGAATCCTCATTAGTATTAACACTTGATAATAATTCACTTAATCCAAGTATCCTTCTTAGGATTAAACCTCGAGTTAAGCCACCAAATCACCATGATTTAAAACATATCTTATAGTCCCTTCACAAGGTATATCCTTCTCAGGAGTAGTCCCCAACCTTTCATCTCAAAGGGCCATACTCCCATTCAAGACATACTCTTTAGGACCTCCATAGGCATGTGTCATTGTCCTCACTAATTTACTATGCAGGCTTTGATTCCCATCAAAACATGATATGTATCAAGTCTCCCTGAGGTTCAAACCCAGCATCCAAAACCAAACCTATTATTTTGGGTCATATCCTCAGCAGGGTATAATTTAACTTAGATGCTCATATCCCTTCCAAGTTCCTTGGGTTGTTTCAACATAGTTCCCACACTAAACATTTAATAGGCACCTTATTCCTAAATGTCCTTTCCACATGAAATTTAAATTTATGCTTATGTACTTATCACATGAACTTAAAAGTCATGGTGTGTCCCATTAAGTGACACTAAACTATGTGGAATATAATTCCATTCATAAGGATATGTCGAAAGACCATCTATGGGTTAAATCACAATATCATAACATATTCCATCTCTCTGGATGATGATAAATTCTAGAGTGACATTAATCTACCTAGATGACCATAATCTCTATAGTGCCCCACTCCTTGGATAGAAAACTAGAATCATCGTAATAAAGACCAATGGATATCTATGTATTATATAAGATGATACCATAAATTTATAACCTCAGATACATACAGATACCTCCATTGATGAATAACATCAAATACATATAAATGATTACGAATTCCACACATGCTAATAATTGATTTCATCTTTTGGGATAACCTACATCATACATGGGAATTAACAAAGGATTCTAGAAAATATCATTAAATCTATATGAAATCCCCAAATTAGGAAATAATTCCCCCTAAAATAGTGTGATGATCCCAATCTCCCATCCTCTAAACCAATTCATGTTCTTAAGAATCATGGGTCAAAATCTTTAATGAGTGAATGCCTTTAGAAAGAAGGTCCATATGGATAAAGAACCATTAGGTGTTTGGAGTTCTGCAAACAAAACCATTGGAAACCGTTCCAAAATAATTATTTCCCCAATGAAATCACCTTTCCTTCCAAAACAAATACATAAGTTGTATTCATTATAAAAACCCTTGAGAAAGAATTGGGTTTCATGATATTGTCTCAAGGAATATATAAAATCAATAACATAAATATTTATAAGAGAAGAAGGAATTAAAATAATTTTGAAATTAAAATCTAAAAAGAATATTAGTTATGATCATGGATTCCTATAGTATAAAAATCCTCGAGAAGGATTGGAGAAGTATGAAAAAGTCCAACCACTTTTGTGATGTTTTTTTCGAAATAAATAACCAATTTTTTTGAGAAATGAGTTAATAATTTGACATTAGAATAAAAAATAAACACAAATAGATCTAGGTAAATTAAATTATAGTTTTAAATTATATTCATTGTTTAATTGTTTTAAGGTTGTTTTGATTGATGTGAAATATGAATTTTGAAAATCTCCATAAATTTGGTTTCATAAAAAGTGTGTATTTTGAATGAAATTGTAACCTTTAAAACCCTAGAAATGGTAGTGATGTGAAAATAGGTTTATATTTAAGGGAAATATATACAAAAATAAAATAATAATAAAATATGATGTTTTCATATAAGGGATAAATGAAAGTGAAAGCACAACTGGCTAGTTATTTGGTGAGTACAGAAGACCCCATATCATTATATTAGCATGAGTTCTAAACATTTATTTAACATCCTTGATAATTAAATTTTGAGAAATAAAATAATTAACAAGAACGTTATTCATCTAAATTTTTTCCTGGTTTTTATTTATTTTCATAATATGTTCATTTATTAAATCTTTTCCATTTATATCAGATACCCATGATTTTTAGGTTGAAATTGACATGACTATCATACCATGTTTATCATGATTAAGTGTTTTTTAAAATATATTGAAACCTAAAGATTATAATTATGGTTATAAATATCATTTAATACAGATTCTTTTTGATAAAGTCATACATGTTAATTAATAATGAAAAAATGTTTCTCTATGTGGAGGTGAAAATCCACATATACACGGGATCAAAAATTTAATTTTCCCTAAAATGGGATGGAGGTAGAAAGAAAATGTTATTTGTCATTAGAAAATAATAACTGTGATATATATAGAATATTTATTCATTAAAAAATAATTTTGAACCATGCATTCAGTGTAGTAAGAATAGTATGACATACCAAACATGGAGGCTGTAGTCTACAGATATGCATGATGACATTCATATTTTTGAAAAAGTTTTTGAGGAAAGAATAAAAGGGATATTACATTGGTATAATAACATAATGGAATATTATTAATATTGATGTTTTCATATGATTGTAGAGACAATTTATTATAGGTGGTAGAAAAATAAATAATAAAAAAGAAATATTACAATATATGTGAGAACTTTTAAGAGACATTGACCTTTCTCTTGAATGTATTATTGAAAATAGCAGAGTTAAGATATATTAAGTAAAGAAAGGGATTTAAGTAATTTATGATAATTATAAGAGACATAATTATATTTGAGTTTAAAGTGTAATTCTAATGGAAGTTCAAGTATTAAATGGGTGGATGTGGTCTCCTTTTATATGTGAAGAAAATGGAATATTCCATAAAAAATATTGACGGGAAAGGATGGAAGTGCAGTAATGTTATGTATTTTATGTTTGGTATGGCTGTTGAGGAATGTGGTTAATATATCAAAACCAATAAAATGATTTATATACAATATAATGTTCAATTAATCTTAGGGAAATTTGATCCACTATAATTTAGTTAGTTTACAACTATTTAGTCTTAATAAAATATTAATAAAGATAATTATTTTATTACTAAAAATATAAGAGGAACCTAGTAAAAAATACCGACATGATGAATCCATGGTAGGAATCTATTTTATATTATTCAATTTATATATAATATGAATTTTATTTTAAATTAAAAAAATGTAATTTTTCAAAAAATAATAATAATAAAACAACTCTTATTTTCAATAAAAAATAATAATCATAATCTTGTAAAAATGATTTATTAATTATATTATATAAATATATACAATTTTTGAGAAAAATTATATAATTAATATATATATAACAAGTATTTCCATTAGATTTAAAATTATCAAAGACTAGTATTTTTCAACATTCAGCTAAAAATAAAATATTTCATAAAATACCAAAAAAATTATACTAAGATGAATTTTGTGTTGTAAATAAAAAATAATGTTAATTTTATCTAGTTATATTTATGAAATTTTATATTTATGTTTTCATTGAAAATTAAAAATATTTATATAAAACATTTTTATTAAGTAATGATGTTTTTTATTGTTAAATTCGTTAAACAATATTTTATACAAAAATTCCAACTGAAGGAATTTTAGTATTTTAAATCATATAACGATATATAATAATATTTTAAAGGTGATAAACCTAATTTACTAATGTTTCATAATTTTAATTTTAGTGTGTGTGAATAATGATATCAAATTTAAATAGAATATATATACTGAATTTCATGGATGTTGCATTCCCCCACAATAAATTTCACCCTAGAAATTTAATTACAAATACCAATGTGATAGTAGTTTAGTGTACATATGTTTCAGGGTACCTATAGGTTCTCATGTTAACTGTTCAAAGTTACAGTTTCTCAAAAATAATTTGACATGGTGAGTTGTCTTATTTTGTATAACATTGTCTCTACAGTCCAATATCACTATAGACTACTCCTCATAAGAGAGATTATCCTCATGTTTCAACACCACTAGATAATGTAAATCTAATGGGTCTAGTATGTACTTCTAAAATATTTTGAAAGTGGAACACATCATGTAATTTTGTTTGGTTCTAAGGGAGAACTAGTTGATGTGTCACATATCTGATGTGATCAATGATCTCATAGGTGCCAATGTAACTCGGATATAACATACCATTCATCTAAAACATCATGACTCTCTTCTATAGAGATATTCAGAGAATCATTTTTTCACCAACATTGAACTCCAAGTCTCAGTGATGGTTATGATCAGAACACTATTATTGAATCAATGCTATTTTGATGTGTTTTCGAATGGGAATGACCTTTTATATCATTTCTTCCATTATATTAGGTCCAAGAAACATCCATCCACCTACTTCATCCCAAAACGTAGGTATTATACATGTATTCCCATATATGGATTTATATGGGGACATTTAAATTCTTGGATGAACAATATTTTTATAATATAACTCATATAAAGGAAGATTTTAGCGACTTATACTTTTTATAAATTGATATTGCATCCTATTAGATGAATATCTATTACACAACATTACAATACACCCATAACCTAAAACATTTAGTGTCTTTTGATACATGGATACATAAAAACTTCTTACATAAACATTCTTCATAATCTCTAATATAGTAAATCACTACTATAACCCTTGATAAAAACATCATACATAAAATGATTTTTAATAACCTATAGAAATAAATCCAATGAAAGGGTGATCTTATATGCCTAGTAAGGGTAAAAAAGGGGGATGTCAATGATCAATAAAACATAACATAATAATAAAGGTTTGAGACCATGAGAATAACATTTTAAAACAATACTTAGAAAATCATAGATTATAACATTGAGTCATGTCATAAATCATAGTAGTTCATAAGACATTAATCATAAATAAATCAAAGAACATGATCAATAAGAGCATAATAATAGAATATAATTTATTTTTCAGGTATACACATATGGATAGAAAATAATTTATTTATTTAAGTATCTATACCAATACTGTAATAGTGTATTGGGTTTACTCCCCATTCCATCGTATCCTTTGTCAAGGTTTTTTCTGTAAAATAACATATTGGATTCATTCACATAATGAATAGGGATTAATTCTCATTCTGTTTCTTATTTCCACATGAGATATCGATCACTACCCAATGAATTAGAGGGTTTTACAATGATTTTACAACCAATCACATAATTAATATAAAATATATATGTTCCCCAAGATCATAAAAAATTCCCCACATAATAACTTGTGAAAAGGAAACAAGTTTCATTAACATTTCAACATTTCATCATAGCATAACCCATAAGAAATAAATTTCTTTCATAAAAATCAGATCATTATAATAATAAACCATCCTTATAATGTGTATGGAGTGTATTATTAAATCATATCCACAATAAGGATTATATAACACCAAAGGATGTCATCTTAGATGAATGTTTACTTTAAAAGATCACTTCAAACATTTCTTGAAGAAAATACCCTTTTTAGTTCGAAATCACTATTTAAAAATAATATACTTTCCAAAATATTAAATTTTTTGTTTCGAAACAATACTTGTAAAATTGAGATATAATCTTCAAATCATTGTGTGTTAAAGGATGTAAGAAATTTTTTTCAGGTCTTATTGGTGAAAACAAATATTCCAAAAAATTTTGTTATTAAAAATTTAATTTTTTCTCTTTTAGAGAATGAAAAGAGGATTGATTTTAAACTATTTTTAAAAAATAAATATTTCATTAAAAATAAAAAATTGTCATCGGATAAAATTATAAACATTTTGTAAATCATTTTTACCAAACATAGATATATGATAAAAAATATTTTCAAACTAAGGGAGACATAAAGTTGGGTTTCATTTAAAATATTCATTATTTCATCTAAGTATATAAAGAGAGGAAAGTTAATTTAAAAAATGTAATATCTAAAAATAAAAAAATGGGAATAAAATTCATGATCTTCATGAGATGTTGATAAAAAAATTTCAACACCGAACACTTATTTATAAACAATCCTTATAAACAAAGAGATTGTAACATAAATCCATTAACTCACATTTGGATTTCATTGAAGGAACATTAAACACCTAAATAATGATTTTAAATTTATTAAATTTCATTGAAATATTAATTTACTTACTTATAATATCATTTATGATTAACTTATCCTATTTAAACACCAATTTCTTAATGATTCATTTTTAAAATCATCGATTCCAAGTGTTAAGTATTTCATTTTTTTAGAATGTTTGTTCAATAGTTATAGTCATTGTACAATGATCATACTTCAATAATATCTAGAATATTATTCATGATATAAATATCAAATATATATTCATTACACACACAAATATATATATATATATTCATCAAAAAAATATCGAGATATAAAAATGAATTACATCATTCATGGATATGGTATGTTGTACGTATGCGTGAATGATGTTTTCAATTTTTTACAGATGGAATGATAGGGAGTTAAAGAAATAATTCACCTTTCATGAAAATTTTTTATATCATAAATATTCATTAAATCTATACTTATTAACATTCATGTATATAGGAAGTTTAAATAGAATCACATCACTTTTTATAGGTGGTAGTCCACATGTATACACTAGGAAAACAATTATAGGGACCTATGGTTTTCATAAATGGATATTACATCTAAATAGATTAATATAATTAGAATTTCACAACATAAAAACCTGAACATCATTATGGTTTAGTGACTTTGAATACTAGATACAAAATATTCTAATTTTTGTGGAACATATCAACTTCTCCCAAAAATATCTTCTCACATAATATTCTTTATAGACATATGTTACTTAATGAAATTATTCATAAATTGGGGAAAGGGAAAAAAATGGGTGAGATCAAATGCATAGTAATTGTAAACAAGTGAGATATAAATGATCACATAACCATACCATGATCATAAGGGTATGAGAACATGATATTAACATTTTAAAACCATATCCTACATGTCATTGATCCTAATCAAGAGTAATTTGATAAATAATTATAGTACATAAGACATAAATCATAAAGGAATTTGCGAAAATGATCTATGGGAGAAAAAAATTAGCAAAAGGCATATGTTTTTGATATATTCATCATCATAGAAAATAATTTCCTTTGAAGTCAAGGATAATTTTGATGACTAATATAGTGGATTGGGTAAACTCCCCAATATATCAAAGTTGTCATGGTTCACTCAAAATACTATCGTAGTGGATTGAGTTCCCTCCCTAATCCATTATTATCATCAAGATTCACTGTCAATACTATAATAGTAGATTGAGTTCACTACCCAAACCACCATAGTAGTAGTTGTTCACCCCCAATAATATAATAGTGGATTGGATTCACTCCCCAAACCATTGTAGTAGGAATGGTTTAATCTCATCACTATCATAGTAAAAATATTCCCCTAATGAATATGGTTTACTCCCCATTTCATTCCTATTTATCTCATAAGATATCAATATTTAACTAATGGAATGTAATTATATATAATTTTGAGCCCACCCATTACATAAAAAAAATAATATATATCTATAACACAAGTTCATAAATAAATAATCATATCATAACCCACAATAACGAAATGGTTTTAATAATTATTTCATCATAACATAACCCAAGAAAAAATAATTGGCTTCAAAAACATTTTATTATAACATAGCCCATGAAATAAAGAAGGTTTTTGTAAACATCTTTCCATCATAATCATAGAAATAAATCATCCTGAGAAATAATGATATTTGTTTCATTGGATAATATTCCCAGTAATTAATATGTAACATCAATTGTTTTTTTATAGATGAAATTCCTTTTAAATTGTATCATGAATATTAATGAGGAAAATATCATTTTCACATTGAAATGGCATTTTTTAAAATATTTTTTTCTCCAAATGTTATGAAAATGATTTTCATCAAAAATAACCTTGGTATATTTGAAAATATAAATAAAATCATTAATTTTTTATGATGGTGGTAAATTAATTTCATGTCGTATAAGTTGAAACAAAACATTCCATTCACATTTTGGTTAAAAATAAAAAAACACCTCATTAATAAAACAAAAATAAGATTACTATAAAAATATATTATAATAAAATTAATCATTTTTGAAACTTAATTTAAATAATCATACCTTAATATAAAACAATTTTTTAATACATTTTTTGAAAACATGTACTTAAAAGAGAAATCATTTTCATCTGAAGATCTATATGAAGATAGTTTTCCTTAAAAACATTCATTTGGAATCCTAAGTAATTAAATAATGTAAAATGAATGGAAAACATGTAATCTATTGAAATAACCACACGAGACGAAAATTCATGGGGTTATTGAGATGCACATCATGGAATTTCATCATTGGAAACATAATCATAAACAATCTAGATAACCATTGAGATTATAACATACAACCCATACCTCAAGTCTCATGTTTCTTTAAAAGCACTATACATTCTTTCATAATAAATTTAAATTTATTATTATACAATAAAAGAGTTATATAAATACTTATTATAACATATATGGTCTAATTATAATATTCCAAAGCTGTTTTGTTAATAAACCCCAACCAAAATCATTATTTATGGATGTTAATTGTTTTTCCTTTTAATAGAAATTTGGTCTAGTAGTTCTGGTCATTATAAATTGATCAAAGTTACATAATATATATAATTTTTACCAAAATATTAATATCATTTATTATTTTATATAATAAATCAAATATAGATTCATCTAAAAAAATTAGAGATAGAAATATGAATTACACCATTCAAGAAGATGGTAAGCCATATGTACGCATGAACGCGTGTTCATTTTTTTGAAAGAAGGAATAAAATAAAGGAAAATAATAATTTTACTTTAAATAATCATCATTATTTCATATCTAAAATATATATTCATTAAATATATATTTATTATTATAAGAGTAAAATACAAAATATAATCAAATCACATCACTTTGTAGAGATGGTAGTCTACACGTACAGATGAGAGGTGTTGTTATTTTTTAAAGAGTTTAATGAATGAAGTTAGATGTTGTATTTTTATTATATAAGTATAATTAATTAATAATTATAACATATTTAATTTAAAAATATAATAATTCCAATCAATAAATGATAGTAATGAAAATAAATTGTATTACTATGTGGAGATGGTAAGTCCTGTGTATGTAGAAGTGATACATTAGTTTACCATTGGATTGGAAAGAGGGTGGATAATATAATTTTCAAAATAAGAATAAAATTTTATTATATTTAGGATACTACTGTTATTAATATATTAATAATTCTAAATATTTACTATAGGTAAAAGAAATAGAGAAAAATTTCCTCTTCTTGGAAAAATACCTCTTTAGATATCTTCTAAAGGATCCTTGGGGTGGGTTTCTGAGAAAGCCAGTAGCTCTAGAATGTATCTATGGTATTAGAGAATATAATTTGGTAGGGATTTTTCAACATCGAGGGATAAATGTGGTGTTAAGTGGAGAATGGATATGGGTTGTTTTATAAGTGAGGGGAGGGGCACTCTGGAAATTTCTTAAGAGTAAATTATAATAATGTAGTTCTAAATAAAAATTGTTCCAAAAAGCATTAAAATGGAAAATTATGTCATTTTCAAACATTTATTATCCTACTTTTAATATTTTATTATTTTTATGATATTTAAGTAATTTAATAATATATCATTTTCATAAAATAACAATAGTATCTTTTTCGACACTATTAATTTAATTTGACAACGAAAACAAAAAGACAAAGAAGAAATTTGAATAAATTCATTTCCTTACAATTAAATATGTCATAAATAACTAAAAATTTCTGTAAAACTATAATCTAGTTAATTTATTTTACTTTTAACATCCTTAGGATTATTGATTTTATTTTTCTATAAATTGATGAAATATCGTGTTGGTGGTGAAACAGTATTTATGGTAATTATATAATTACTAAAAAATAAAAATAAATTACCACAATGAAAATAAATTCATTCTTCGAAAAATATAAATTTTCAATTGTTCATAACTTTAATTATTTCCTATGTGGAAACATTTAATATTCAAAAAAGTAAGCAGATGACTTTTTGTACTTTTCTTTACATTAATTAACATAAAGGTTATGTTCAAATAAATACAAAATCAAGTGGTTATATATTCCAGGAAATTATGTAAATGGATAAACTTTAAACAGACAATAAGTTCTATAATGACTTAATTAAATTTTAAACCCTTATTTAATGTTTTAACCTTATTTTACCCAGTTTACCCATAACAATTTTAATAAATTTTACTATGTTTACTATTTGTATAGGCCAAAAAATAGAAAGAACCTATGCAAAAAAATTTAACCTTATGATTAAAATTATGGAATCCAATTTTATTGATTCAATTTTTTTATTGGTTGTAATGAATTTTCAAATAAATTATGAGAATGTGATGACACCCTATTTTTAGAAAAATATATTTTAGAATAAAAATGTATTTATATTCTTATATCATGCCAAGAAAAACTATTAAATGAATTTAAATTTTTTAAAAAATATAAAATAAATAAATTTCATTCAAATCATTCATCAGATGTGATTTATTTAATTTATTTAGATAAAATTCATTTTTACTCATAAAAATAGTTTCTAAAAAATATGTGATTTTGTCTTTTAATTGTTTTTTATTTTCATTTATAATTAATTGATAACTAATGAAATAATATTATATATATGTAAACCCTAAATTTTCATAATTTAGTTAATCCTATTAATACATTCCTATACAATGTCTAGATAAAAAATTTCACATTAAATAATATTTTTTAATAGCATATCACTATTCATTGAAACTCAATGCATCATGTAACCCAAGATAACAATGAAAATAAATATATTTGAAAAAATATATTTTAACAGCTCTCTTGCTGCTTCATTCTACCCCCTCGACTGAACAGATCGGAGTAATTTTTTATTATTATTTTTATAATCTACCTTTCAAGCGGTGAGGTGGAACCCTTACAAGGCCTGAAGGCTTAGAGAAAATTATATGACCCGTACATCTTAGAGTAAATCACCCAAAAAAACATTGAACTGATCCTCCCTAGAACATGTCATGATATCAACACTCCCCTTCACAAGGCTAGTTAGCTAGCTGTCCTGTGGAGAGCTGCACATACCCGATACCGATGGCAATTCCATACCCTCTCATTCTTAAAACTCTGGTTATCTCTACTCTGGTGAATATGCCTTATATGATCCATATCTAGAGCCTTTTCCCTTATAGTATGACTAGTACATATGCAGATTCATGTGTCCCAAAGGACTTTAGGTGGCCCAATGGCCTTGACAGACAAATGGCCCAAAGGACTTGGGTGGTTCGAAAGCCTTGTAGGACCCAAGGACCAAACAGGTGGCTCAAAGGCCTAGATGGATGAATAGTCCAGCTACTACAGTACCGAACAATACCTACAAAAATACTTGTTACAATGCATACTACAGTGCCCACTACAGTACTACTACAATACCCCCTTGAAATTTGTCTCCACTCGAATTTGATCTTAGGTCTCTTGAATGCACATTCGGAGTCCTCACCAACTGGGATGAGGCTCATGTGCTAAATTCTACCCCCTTAAAATGAATTTATATTTCAAAATTAAATCAATCAACTACCCCCAAATATGGATACATTGGCTTCATTATATCCATAGGTTCCTATGTAGCTTATATGATTTTATGATTTCACCACAGAACATTGACCTAGTGAGTGGTATTATTTTTTAGAACATTATCTAAATTATCTGAAATCATCAATGGTTTTTCCTTATAAGATATATTTTTCTATAGTGGTGTGAACTATAATTTAATTAAAAGTTAAGGATCATGTATATACTTCCTCAATATATGTTCATGGAACACAACATAAAAATGAGGCATATTTAGTAGAAGAACTAAGTTAAAAGATACCATCTATATATAATTATGAATTTTGAAGGGATTGATACATCTATCTCTTAGGTTTCACTTCATTCAAAATATCATAACCTTTTTTCAAGTAAATATTCAATGTAATACATTATCTCTATATTTGAATGATATATCCCATCGATGATTGTCACAAAAACCTTTTCCCCCCACTAAGATGGTCTTAGGTTTTTTTGAATAGATTTAACCTTATCTACAATTTTATCACCTAGATCAAGTCCTAATAGATTTATTTCTCAAACTGCATCCCAAGATTTTGGATTTATTTACTTCCTTGAATAAAGAGCTATATAATGATCCATTTAAATGCTTGAATAAAAACTATCATTATAGGAAAATTCCACCAAAGGAAGGTGTTGATCCAAACCACCATTAAAATTCATAGAGAATGCTCTTAATATAACTTTTAGATTTTGAATGTTCCTCTAAGACTTACCATCTATATAAGGATTATAATTTTTACTAGAACTCAACTATGTGTCCAGAGACTACATAAATATTCTCAAAAACATTTAGGTTAAACATGAATCTCGATCAGATACCATTGGGAGTGGTACTCCATGATATCTTATCACTTACTTAATTTATATTCATGTATACTGGTCAAAGTGGAAAATCATTACTAATGGAAATCAAGTGTGTTGTCTTCATATAGATATACACTATAACCCACATAGAATTATGATAATTATATGTTTTGGGGACCTGAACTATTAAATCCATGGTAATGTTTTCCTATTTCCATCATTGTATTGGTATTTTTTATAACAATATCTTATAATTCTTTCACTAAGACATAAAGTTATGACATACGATGAAAAGAGATGAATTTTTCTATCTCCCTTCATTTCATCCAACCATAAATACACTTTCAAATCTCTATACATTTTCACACTTTTAGGATAAATACATAATGGAGAAATATGAGCCTCCTCTAACATATCCCTCCTGAAATATGGTTTAGGAGGAACAAATACCTGGTTCATGAAAATTATCATTCACTCACTATCAAGTTTAATATTTGGAACATTTCTTCAGTATCTCAACATCTTCCTTATGCACCTCTTTATTCCTTATATGGATAGATTGTTGTGAATTCATTTGAGAATGATATGATCATTCCAGTTTGTTCAAAAATTACAGATCCATTCTTTATAAATATATAAATATTTTATCCTTTATTATTCTCATTATAGATAATATTTCATGATCCTTTCGGCTCCTAGTATTGGCCAGCTTGTTTTATCTCCCATGGTGGTAATGTATTGAAGAGTCATAATGATTAACTTACTTCAATTTTCTTCTTTGTCACATATTCAACTATTTCATTGTGAAAATATAATTAAAAAATTTATGATCCTTATATACTCCACACTTTTCACCATAATGATAATACCTCCACCTCTTCAATTCCAAAATTACTTTAACCAACTTAAAATCATGTACTAGGTAATTTTATAAGTATTTTAAGTTGTTGTGAGGCATAAGATATCACCATATCATTTTTCATGAGGACAAATCTTAGTCCCTTATTTGAGTAATTGCTAAGGATTCCAAACCCTTCTCCACGATAGGTTAATGTAAGCACATATGTACAAATAAAACATAATTTTAGTATAAATTTTTCTCACATTCATCTATCCAAGGGAACTTGGATCCATTTTGAGTAAACTTCATTAGTGGACTAGGTAGCTATATGAAATTATGCCTAAATCCTCATTGATAAATAGAAAATATTAGAAAACTATGGATCTCAATCAAAGTGGTTAGTCAAGGATAATTGTATATAAATTCCATAATTAATGGATCAAATGATATTCCCTTGTTTGATATTATATGTCCCAAAATGAAACATTTTATAGACAAAATTAATACTATATATTTTTTCATAAAACTTCTCCTTCACCAAAGACTTCAACACAATCCATAGGTAATATACATGCTCTTCCTCGATCCTTGAATATATAAGAATACTATAATAAATACAGTAAAATGTGATGAAGGTAATCTCTAAATAATCATTTTATTAAATCCATACAGATAATGAGGAAATTAGAAATACCAAAAGGAATTAGTATATATTTATAGTCTCCATAGCATATATGGAATGTTATATTGCATATATACTCCTTGACCACAAATTGATGATATCTAGAATAAATGTAAATCTTGGAAAAGTATTTAACTCCATGTAGTTCATCAAAAAAATTAATTAATACAGTGTACCTGATACATGTTCTAGATTGTGATCTTGCTAAGTCCTTGATAATCGATGTTGAGTTTCATCAATCCATATTTCTTCTTAAAAAATGAACAGATGCACCCTAGGGTAAAACACTTGGCTAAATCGATCCTTTATCATGATTCTCATGGAGATTTCTATTCAATTATTGAATCATAATTTGATTCATCCGATTTGGAGACTTTGAAATATGGGTATCACGAACTATGAGTTCTATTGGGAAATAAACTTTTGTACTCAGTGGAAGACTAGCCCAATATTCCAGAAACACATAAAAAAATCCTAAAAAATAGTCATGACATTGATGTTGAGTTTCTCCCAAACCATATGATACTAATATCATTTATAGATAGAAATATATACCCACTAGATATAAGTAGAATCCATTGAATGTGTGTATTCATCATCATAAAAATTAATGAGAACATGTTCATTTGAAATATGAAATGTGGCTTCCACTCCTTGAAACTTTTTATAGGTTTTAGATAAAGAAATAAAATCCATGAGTAGAGTCACATTAAATAAAAATAAAGGGAGAATCAAATGATCTCAAGGAATTACATTACCACAAACGTCAATCAGAGAGAAACTATAGACATGATATGTGACCATCGTACCATTGGGATTTTTCATCACTAACTAAATATAGAATCATTGATTTGGTAATTTAATAAATATCAAAAATTCCTTAGATAGGAATTTGTGGGTAGATCCAAAATAAAATTATACATTAGTATTACTAGAGTGGATAATAAGTGTACCTTTCACCACACCATTCTCATATCCAACTTCATTGGTTCTGATCTCATGATATTTTACTTTATATTTGTTCTTAAGATGTTTCTGATTCCAATTCATCATTATAAACCTTTGGATTCATGTAATTGATAAATAAATTAACATACTCCTTGTATTTAAAACACTAAAGTGTGGGTGTACCATTCTATGATTCTTTCTCCCTATTAATAAAATTAGTTATTTTTTTTATCAAATTGACATTTAATTTCCCATTGGACTTCTATTCCACACAAAAATCATTTATTAATCTCATTAGGGAAATTTACACCATGATTCCTTACACACTTTGAGCATAAAGTAAGTCTCACCACTATCTCTCCATGATTCTTTAAATTTTATTTGAATTCCATCGTTCTCCTCATATCTAAAAACAAGAGACTATTATATAAATCTAACCACCATTTCAACCTTGATAAACCGTCTAATGATATATTCATAGTTACTAAAGACCCTTATATCTTATTCACTTCAGTAACTTTTTATTAATCCAATAAAGAATACATCTAACATTCTTTTAGGTTATATGATAATTTCAAAAGTTTTCCTCATATATCTTGTAAAATCATCCTCATTGGTAACAATAAATTCATCATCCTTCTTCTCTAGCGTAAGGAAATCCATTTCCATTAATTAATGATGACAAAAACGAATGTACATTCTGAATAAATAATATTTTATAGTCACCCCAATCCATGGAGTTAATTTATTCCCATTTCCTTGTATTCTTTATATGTTTCCACTATTGGTATGATTCTCTATACAATTGATATATAACCAAAATAACTGTTTCATTTGTCGAAAACTAGAGAATAGAAAATATATTTATAATAGTAATGATCCATTTATCAATAATTTGAAGATCAGTATTCCAACTGAATTAATGTGTATGTTTCCCCATGTAGTATTAAATAGAATATTTCCCATCATTTTCTCATTTAGAATCTCAACATGATTTATATATTTACAATTATTCAAAACCACAGAAACCTTAATTTTCATTCCAGATTCGACAATAGTTGGTTTCTTGGGAAAAAAGCATTTAATTTTTCATCACATTTAGTATTAACATGTTTCCTTTGGATTATAACCAATGAATGAATCCATAATCCATGGTGTGAGAAATATTAATCACATTAGTAAATCACATAATTAGGGGGACAATAATTAATATTATGTCTATATCATGACAACTTATTTCTAATATATAATCATTATGTTTAACCTAGGTTATTCATGATTAGAATCTATTAAAATAATTCATAATGGTTAATAATGAAAATGTTTATTAACAAAATCATATACCAGAAAAATGGATAATAAGGAAAATAGTTAATAAGTATTGTCAAACAAGGTGTGCTGCATGGTCTCTTTGTTATGCACAAGGTGAGAATCAAGTCAAACCCCAATGCACCATTTTCAATGTTATTACAACTAGGTATAACTATTCTAGACCCATATCCACCTGTATTATTTAGATAGGGATATAATAACATAGAAAATGATATAATATACTCTTTAACAAAACATTAGGATGTTGTCCTATCCATAGACTTATCTTTTGGATTTTCAACAAATTTTTATAACACTAATCTTCGATGATTTCACAAAAATTCCCATGATTCCAATAATTCTAGCCCAGGATTTTCATACATAGATAATAAATCTAAATGGATTAATATTCATTACATTTTAAAAATAAATTCCTAGTGATGGTAATGGGTTGGTGAATTTGGAGACTAGATATATGATATTATTATTTCATGAAAGATATTCAACATATTCCAAAATGATATTCTCACATATTACACTTTATAGACATACCCGATGTAAAACTATTTTTTCCTAATTTGGGGAATGGAAATATAATAAAGGGTGATATCAGATTCTTAGTAAGTATAAAAAATGAAGATATCAAAGATCACATAAACATAAAATTATTATAAGGTTATGAGAACTTGAGCTTGTCATTTCAAAACCAAACCATGCATATCATAGATCATATCGCTGAGTGATGGAATAAATCATGGTACTTCATAAGACGTTAATAATAATGAAATAAAAGAACATGAGACCTAAGAGAATAAAATTGGTATAAGACAATGTTTTTTCACATGCACATAATCCAAAAATCATCTCCTTAGTAGTCAACGATCATTTCAAAGATTATTATAATTGATTGAGTTTAATCCCTAATCCATCATAGTAGTCTTGGTTTTCTCCAAAGAGTATCGTAGTGGATTGTGTTCACTCCCCAAACCACCATAGTATTCATGGTTCACTACCAAGACCATCATTGTAGATTAGGTTCACTACCTAAGACAATGTAGTAATTTTGGTTCCTTATCAATAATATGATAGCCGATAGAGTTTATTACTGAAATTGGATCACTCCCCATTCTAGTTCTATTTTGGTCATGAGATATCAATACTTTCCCGATGAATTGGATTACTATATATTTATGGGACCACCCATCATAAAATGAAAATATTACCTATGTGTTACATAAGTTTATATAAAATATTTTTATCATGACCCATGAAAATGGAAATGGGTTTAATAACTATTAAATAATATCATAACCTAAGGAAAAGAAACAAGTTTCATAAACATTTCATCATAGTATTACCCATGAAAAAGTGTTTCATAAACATCGTTGCATCCTAATCATAAACATTAAACAATTTTTAGGAAAAATAAGTATGGTATAATTTTATCATATTATTATTAAGGTATAAGTAACATCAAATTAATTTATTATATATGAAAATTACTTTTATAATTTCACTGTAACTGTTTTTGATTAAAATATCGTTTTCATGTTGAAATAATATTTCTAGAATAATAATATTTTACCAAATATTAAAGAATAAATTTTATTTAAAAATAAATTTATAAAAATGTAATTTAATATTCAATACAATGAGAAGTCACGATGAGGGAAAATTATGTTCATATCCTATAAGTTAAAAAAAATACTCCCTTTAGATTTTTGGTAAAAAGTGAAAAAACACCTTATTTAGAAAATTAAAAAAACATTCCATTTAAAACATTTTTATAAAATTTTGATCATTGGTAAATATTAATTTAAAAAATTATAGGATTATATTTAAACATATTTCATTTTTTTAAACATGGATATGGAAGAGAAAATAAATTTTTTTGAAGATAGAAACAAAGTTGGTTTTCATGAATCTTATTCTTTGAGTCTATTAAGTACTTAAAAAGATTAAAATTAATGGAAAACATGTTTTTTTAATAAATAAATATACTAAATGAAAATTCATTGGATTCTTTGGAGGTATATCACAATATTTTTTCACGGTATACGTAATCATAAATAATCCTTTTGAATAGTGATATAGTAACAAAAAACCCTTACCCCAACTATTTCCTTTCGTTGAAAGTGCTATATCCTCTGGTGTAATAAATTTTAATTTATTATAATTTTATAGAAGAGTTTTATAAATACTTATAATATCATATATGAGTTAATTATAATAATTTAACACCCTTTTATCAATAACCCCTATTAAAAACATCATTTATGTGTGTTATCTATTTTTCATTCTATGAGAATTTTGGTTTGGAGATTACGGTCCTTAAAAATTGATCATATTTCCCTCGTATCCATAATTTTAACCATGATATTAACATCATGTAAATTAATTGTATATATATTTATAGCCATCCATTAAATTTAAAGATATAAAAATTAATTACACCATTCATGGAGATGGTAGGATGTATGTGTGAATGAATACTGATTTGTTTTTCAAAATATAATAAAAGGAAAGGTAAATAATAATGAACCTTTGTAGAATCATTATTTTATCATATTATATATATATATATATTAAATCTACTTGTATTAAAATACCAGTAAAATATAAAATGAAAATCAAATCACATCGCTTTATGAAGTTGGTCATCCACACATACAAAGGAGTGACATTATCACTTTATAAAAATTTAGAAGGTATGATGTAAGATGTTATATTGTTATTAAAAAATATTAATTGTATCATTATTATCACATATAAACATTAATCCCATCATAATACCCTATAATAAAATATGATTTTGAAAAATTAATTAGATCACTATGTGGAGAAAGTAATCCATACGTACACATGAAAGATACTTTCATTTCACATTATAATGGAAATATGGTGGATAATGGATATTTAAAAATAATAATAAAATTTCATTATATTTAGGATATGAAAGTTATTATTTTATGAAGAATAAAATGTATTTAGGGGAGGTAATATAATATGTAAAATAGAATGTGATTAGTTAAGGTTATTACCTCTTCATGGATGGAACTCATTTAGATATCATATATAGGAGCATAGGGTTACACTATTTAGAAGTTAAGATCCTATAAAATGTGTATAGGGGGTGGTGAAGAAAATTCTGAAGGTTTTGGTCTATCTAAAAGGCTTATAGTGGTTAAAATAAGTGAAATGAGTGTTTCCCTTTTATAGGTGAGGGGAGGGGCACTGTTTGAATGTCATAAAAGATTAAACTATAATAAAGTTATTATCAATCCAAATGTTTTGCAATAGAATATAATTGGTAGTTTTCTAAAATATGCTATTCCAAATTTTCAATTTTAGTATTTTTATGATATTAATAAAATTAATGAAAATACAATTTTCATAAAACAACAGAAATGTCATTTTTTCACTATTCATTGAGTTCAACATTGAAAATAAAAATTAAAAGATGAAATTTTAATCCAATAATTTCAAAAAATATAAAATATATATTTCATATCTAATTTTTTGGAACACTAAAACTCCCTCATATTAAATTTAATATATTTAAAATATTTTTTTATTTATTGATGAAATACAGAGCTGATGTTGAATAATCAGTTAAGGTAACAATATTGTTTCAAAAGTAATAAATAAATTTCTATAATGAAAATAAATTCATTTTTCTAAAAATTATTTTTTATATTCTTTCATAACATGATTTTGTCTGTTTTCATACACATAATATTCATTTAAAAGTTAGAGGGTGGCATTTTTTATATTTCATTACTTAAATTAATATTAAGTCCAAATTCAAAGAAATATGGAACCAAATATCCATACATAGAAGTCATGGATGGATATGGATGGACTCAATATTTAAAATTTATTAATGTAAAGTTTTAAATAATTTTTAAAACCGTATCCAAAATTTTTAATATTATTTTACATTTTTTACCCTATACCAAGGTCATAACATATACTAAGGTTACTAATCATATTGACAAAAAATAAAAGGGACCTATTTACCAAATTTAAGCCTCATAATTCCAAATATGGAACACAAAATTCAAGATTAAATATCTATTATTGTAAGAAATTCATTTTACAATAAATTTACAAAACGTGGAAAAATCCACTTTTTTTAAAAATACATTTTAAATCATAAAACTATACTGATATTTATATATTAACTGAATTTTAGAAATTTTGATTGAATATTAAATATATAATTTTCATTAAAATAACTCACGAATATTGATTTATATTACATATTATTCTAAAATTCATTTATGAACATAAAAATAATTTTTTATAAAAATATTTCTTTTACTTTCAATTGGTATATATTTGTTATTTCATATTATTTGATAACCAAAGAATTCATTATATATATAAGTAAACTGTAAATTTTTATAGTTTAATTAATCTAATTTCTACCCTCCAATCCAATGTCTATGTGATAAATATAAGATTAAATTATAAAATTTTAACACTATATAATTTTTAATTTAAACTAGGTGTTTCATGTTATGAAAGATACAAAAATAGTTAAATTCAATTGAAAAAATATTTCCTAAAATTTTGAGGTGTTAAAGTTACTGTTATCCAACATATGGGAAGCTAAGCAGGTAGATATGATAATGTAATTATAGAAGTATAATTTTTTTCAAAAATATCCTATATATACTTTCAAACCATCATAATAACAATCCATTAATAGTGATGATGAAAAATGAATTTTATTTCAATATGGAGTGGGTAGTCATTATATATGCATGAGTGATGTATTCACATATGATATGATGGAATATATGGTGAATAATGGTTGTTTCATAATAATAATATAATTTAAATACATTAAGGATAATTACATAATTACTTTTTGATGAATTAAAAAAATTTATCAGAGGTATAAAAATAAATAAATTGAAAGAGGTTAGGCCAAATGATTACCTCTCCTTTGGTTGGACTCCGTTTGATTAATTTTTTAGTGGCCCTAAGAATTGCCTTTTATGAATTCCAACACCTATAAATTGTGTATAAGGATGTTTATAAGATAATTGGGTAGGTTGTTTCTGAACGAGGATGATCAAAGTGGTGTAAATAAGTGATTAGTGGGTTGTATTTTTATATATGGTGGAGAAGACACACATATAATATCTTTAAGATTAAAATATAATAATTTCATACTTAAGAAAACTAATTGTAAATGTAAATATATTAGATGGTTGGATATGATGAGGTTTATTTATATACACCCAATAGGATTTAGACAAGTTTAATTCATAAAAATACACTTATCCTTTTGTTTAACCCCTTGAAAACCCCCTTTTAACTTTAACAACAATGATTTTATTAATATGTTTTACTATTAAATATGAAAAATATGAATGTAGATTCATTATATTATTTTTAAATTTTTATTTCAAATATAGAATCTATTTTTTAAATTTAATTCATAATATTTGATCAATTAATTTATAATTAAACATTTAATATGCAAAAAATGAATTTTCTAAAAAAAACTCTTTTATTAAGTATAAGATATTTTTATACCAAAATAAAACATAAAATTAATTATATTGACCTTGATTTTATTATTTATAATTTAAATAAACTTGTTTTACATAAAAATATTTTTAAACAAAATGTATCTTTGTAATTTATTTTAATTAAATAGTTATTTTTAAAAAAATTAGTATTTTTCCCTTTTCATAAAAAAATCAGTATTTTCAGGAATTTCTGAAAATTCCATATAAGATATTTTAACATGAAAGTTTAAAAAATAAAAAACATTTTCCCAATAAATTTTATAAATGTGTCACAAACTAATTATATTGTTTTCTCACATAAAGAAATAAAATTCATTTTTAGGAAAAAAGTGTATTTTAAAAGCATATAATGTATTTACTAAAAATTGAGTACTTATTTATCATTATATTTTATTTTAATAAAACCATTATACATATTTGTTTCAAAATTTGGTTATTCATTATCACTATACTAACATAACTGGTATATTATAATGGTACACTATATTGAAATTCATTTAGGATAGGGGTTGTTTATATCACAAGCTATCAATGACATTAATTTTTTTTTGAAAATAATATATCGTAAAATATTAGGGTGTTACATTCCATACCCATAAAATTTAATTTCACCATAAAAACTATTTCAATCTAACACAAAAAATTAGGATATATCTATTTCATCACATTCTTGGGTTCACAAGTAGATTTCTTGAATTTAATATTCCTCCAGAGAACATTAACTACACTAGTTGTTTGGTTCTATAGCACTTTATCTCTATGATCCATGATTTATACCAGTTGTTCTCCATATAAAATATTAGGCCCTGATGAAACAACCTTTAGTTTAGTAAATGTGATGGTTTGGGATTTTACTTTATTAGTAGTGATACATGGAATACATCATTAACATGATTGAGGATTAGTGGAAACGCCATACGATATGCTACCATCCCTACAAGATAAATAATCAAGAAGGGAATATTATACCTAGGGATTATCTTTCATTTATTTTTGTATCTCATAATCTCATTCCATGTATAAGTTCATATAAATTCCTTCTCACCAATATCAAATTCTATATCACTTTGAGGATTCTAAACATAATTTGATTGACAACTATGAGATTCCTTAATGGGATATTGACTGGCTATAACCTTATCTTCAATTTACTCAACTAAATCAGGTCCTAATAGATTTGTTTCTACAAAATCATCCAAAATAAGTTATAATTCTAAAATTATTTTCATACTAGGATATATAAATATACATCTGAATGATCAACTGAATGATACTATTTTCAGAAAACTCCACTATTGGAGGGTGTTGATCCCAACCACCTTTTAAATTCCGAAAAAAAGTTCTCTGCATATTCTACATAGTTTTAATGGTTCCATCATACTGGAAATATATTAGAGTATTATAATAAATATTGAAACACGACTCTAAATCCATTTCTTGTAGAATGATTCACCAGATGTTTAATGTAAACATGAGATTCTAATAAGATACATTAAAATGTGGAACTCTACAAAACATTACCACTTCATTAAGGTATATTAATTCATGTTTATCAGGGGTGATATAATATCTCATAATAATTAAGTTTTATGACTTTTTAATGGGATTGACTACAGCCCAACATAAATTATAGTAATTGGACATTTTGGGGATCCCTATGAAATAATCCACTGTGATGTTTTCCACTTTATATTATGGTATGGGTAATGGTTATCAAATAAAATTAGAATTATGTATCTTCTCCATAAATTTTCAGAATACCAAGAACCAGGATTCATACTCTACAATATCTCATTCCATGTTATCGAACTATAAATACTCAATCTTATCTCTAAAAATATTCATACGTCTATGATAAATAGTAAATTATAAGCAATGAGATTCATAAAAAAAGCTATCTTCATGTTTGGTATCGATGGGACACAAACTCGGTTCCATATCTATAACATTTCATACCAATAAATTTTTTCCTAAAGAATATTTACCACCTTTTATTATATTTATACATCTTAATGTTATGCCTTTTTGATCTTTACATGTATAGATGATTAAATATTTTTTGATGAAGATAATATTTCTCAACTTCCATAAATAGGTCAAGATCTATCCTTTGAAAATCCATAAATATTGGATCTTTTGTGATCTTAATTATATATAATTTAGAAGATTCTTTTAACATAGTTAATCTTTCAACCTATTCACATTCCCAGGGTAGTATTTTATTTTGAATTCATAATCATTAATCAAATCCAACAATCTTATCCAGAAAATATTCACCTATTTTTAAGTGATTATATAATTTAAAATATTATGATAAGTTTATATTTCAAACCATTATCCATAATTATAATGCCTCTATATCTTTAAAAAATTTACCATATATTTCTAAAAATCCTATTTTGGGTAATATTTATTATGAACCATAATTTGTTGCGAGTCATAATCTATTACCATATCATTATACATGAGTAATAATATTATTATCTTATTCTGTGCATCACTATATATCTCAAGCACTTTTTCATTAAAATATAATGTAGGAAATGTTTCACTGACAAAACCTCTCTATAGTTCCTTGATATTTTCCATTAATTTATATTTCTAAACAAACATGGATACCTTATGATTTAATAGTGTAGATGAACTAGAATGTTTTGAAAAATTATCCTCAAAGTGTGGTAATTTCCATCCAAACCATGAAACTACATATATGATTCATTAATGAATAATAATATAGGTGAAAATATTTTTAAAATATTAATAAAATATTTCATGATGAAAATAACCTTTTCATTTTGAATTCACTTATTCAAAATCATAAAATTTTCGTGTAAGGTTTTTTATTTCAAATTAACTGTGGAAACTTATCATGGATTCTTCAAGTAAATGGTTAGTCATGATGGTTGTTAGAGTCATTCGGGTGTTGTATATTAAAATAAAGATTTTATTAACGACTTCCATACAAATTTCATCATTTGGAAAACGATAAGATCATTCCACTTAAAACATTTTATAGAAATTAAAAAAGGATAAAAATGAAATTAGTCAATCATGGAGAATATCAAAAACATTCACAAAAGAAATTTATAAGAAATATGAATGTGGAATAAAAATATTCCCAAATGAATCAAAAAACAATAATTATTATCATTTAAAACATTATTTAGGTATTTTTAAGAGACATAGAAGGTAAATATGAAACAAATATTTTAAAATACATAAATAACCAAAGGAGAATAAAATATATTGGATTTAAGATATTAATATAATTTATTTCCCCCAATTAAATCTCAAACAAAAAAATATTGAATAAGGATTACATTGGGAAATTATACCTTTACACGTGTCTATAATTACTTTTAAGTACATATAAACTCTAGTATAGTAAATTTAAATGTATTATAATTTAGTAGAATAACCATATTGATCATTATAATATCATATATGAAACAATTATAACATTTTAATACCAATTTATAAATAATTTGTTATAAAAATTGTTGTTTCTATGTCTTTACTATTTTTTATTCCTTATAAGTTTCATTTTGGTAGTTTCAAGCCATTAATCATGGTCATTATTATATTATAACGATAATTTTAATGAAAAAATACATATAATATATGTATTTATATATATATATAGTTATCCTTTATCATATTACATTAAAAATTAATCACATCACTTTGTGTAGGTGGTAGTTCACATTTACACATGGGAAATATTATCAGCATTTTTATTATTTAAAGGGTAAAAGGGTAAAAGAAATATATTATTTAATGAATTATAATAATTTATCTAATAACATATATATATATTTATTATTTACTTATTTTTATTGTCCAAATATTTTGGTGATGAAAAAAATTAAACCACTATGTAACGACCCAAAGTTTCATTAATGGAAATCCATCTTGATCAAATTAAAAGTCTCTTTATGTTTATATAAAATGTCAACTTCATTGGTTTTATGATATGAATTGTGACCGTTACTTTTATAGTCGTTGAACAGTGATCACATGATTAGTATAAATATAGGGCTTTAAAACATCCAATTTTACTTAGACAAAGGAAGCGATGGCCTCATCCAGTAGAATTGCCCCATATGAAGCCCATTTATCGGAGCTCGGAAAAGAGGTGGAATCCTTGGGCTTCGCTCTTGGCCCATCCCAAGCTGAGTTTCACCATGTCAAGCTCAAACGGGACCGTCTACGGGAGAAGTGGAAGTTGATAGAAATTACCACTCGAGTGATGTTATCCGAGCCACCCCAAGAGTCCGTCACCATTGCACACCTTACCCTTCGGTATTATACGGCTGTTTTAAGGGGTTATGTATCTAATAGATAGTACTATGTTCATGTACATTATTTTTGTATATAATAATGAATATAATTTCTTGTCATTATTGATGCATTGTAAATAGTTTTTAAAATACAAATGGTGTTTTTAGTTATTATTTAATTATGAAATCTATTTTATTAAATTAAGGTATATTTGAATTAAATAATATTTTAATAAAATATTATTATTATTATTTTATTAATTTTATTATATATAAATTATCATGGAATTGTATGAATGCAATTATAATTTTTGTTAAGGTTTGAAAGCCATTTTTGTCAAAACCCGTGAATTTTTTATAAATGTCGGTTTTTATTTTAAAATTGAAAATTAACATATTTAGAAAATTATTTAGGTAAAATAAATTTTATTTCTGGAATCGGGACGTCAAAATTATCCAATGGTGAATTTTTCATAATTTTATGAGACTGTCAAATTTTTGAGTAAAAATTAAATACCGTTTAAATATATAATGTGCATTATGACATCATAATGACCCAATAGTGATGTAATAAAATACTATAATCACTATGTTAGGACAATATATGTTTTAACATTAAAATAATGTGACTCTGGGTTTGATTGGCTTACTTTTCAAAGCATTAATGGACCCCTCAAAACTTATTAAACACCTTGTCTTTATAAATTAATTTCCATGGGAGTGTGACTCATCTCCACATAAGAAACCCTACTATTTTAAGAATTTAGGACCTTGTCCTTATAAAATATTATTTTCCTCTTCCCTTTTACAAAAACCATGGGAAAAATCCATGGGATGGTTTGTGGTTTGGATTAATTTAATATAAGGGGTCCCAAACCTAAATAATAAAGAATTCCCTCGCCTTTCCTATATAAACACACCCAAAATCCAACTTCATCCTCACTCAAAGCCTTTATAGTTCGTCCAACATCTGCCATACTGTCTCAAGAATCCTCCCAAGGTGCCCCATGCTCCCAAGAAGCCTCTCACAAGCCTCTCTCTAGCCATGGGAAGCACACTTCCATGTAATGGTTTTTTCTTCCTTTCTCATTTTTGTCAATTTTCATTATGTTGTATTGCCCTTTTAATTTAAATTATGAATGTTGGGGTTTGGTTTTTTACCTCCCCCATACCTCCCTCTTATTGTTTTAATGATGGGATACCCCTTTCTCTCTCATTAAATGCCTCCCATGTACACCCATTACTATGCCGAAATTCCGAAAGGAACTTCTCTCTGATCTTTTACATTCAAGCAATACTTTTGTATCATGAATCTAAATTCCATTATAATTTTTGGGAAATGTATCTATATGACCTACTTAATTTCCATTACATGTAAATATGATGAGTAACCCCTTTCTCCCTCATCAACCATTTTTATGAATTCTTATGTCACGTCGTTACGCTGCCGAAATCGCATCGATTTTCTATGCTAATGTCCTTGTGTAGTGAATACCATGCACATTTCTCCATCAAGGGTATTCACCTTTATGAACATTTACTTATTGATTTTAATGTTTCAGGTATTAATTCTACATTCCTTTATCGTGGAATGAAGGATTATGTTTTATGAATCCATGTTTTATGATCCATGTGGCACACTTATGCATGAAATGAAATGTTTAAGAAGGGTGCGCCCTTATAGCGCTCCAATGCATTGGGTAATGTATAGTATCATGATATGTCATGTGCAATAAGTGTTGAATCATGATAATTCACGTGCAATGATGGTTTACTCATAATTTATGTGCAATGAGGATTTACTCATGCTCTATGTGCAATGATCCTTGGCTCATGTTAATTCTTTGTTAAGTGTTGTTTCCAGATTCCCATGTTAGGATTATCATGCTGTATCATGCCATTAGGTTCATGTTTCTCTTGTGCTCTATTGATATGCCTATTGTCTAACATGTATTGTACTCCTCATGTTATTCCACATGTATTGCCTTACTGGGCTTTATAGCTCACCCTTTTCTTATGCATGTCCTCAGGTTATACCATGCAATGCTATGTACGAGGGAATGTAGTGGTCATGTAAAATATGTTTTCAATAAAGATGTTGTATTTTCATGTTTTATGTTTTTATGTAATGATCCTAAGCCCCAAAGACACTAAAAATCTCGATATTCTTTTTTGTATCAAGTGATGTTTTATGTAATAAATCATGTTTAAGTTTGTAATAAAAGAAGGGTTGTCATAGTTGGTATCAAAGGATAGGTTTAGTTATTTTTGGTATTAGGATTAGAAAAACCTAGTAAAGCCTTAGATACAAGACTAAGTATAATAAAAACGTCCCTAATATTTGGTGAGAATTGAGTAAGTGGGTTATCAAGAAAATATATCCCTGTCTGGATACGAGTAGGTAGAGGCGGCTCTGGCACAGATGTATCCTAGGGGTAAAACCTGAAAACACCGCTTTGAGCTAGACTCAAATGGGAACTGGTGCATGACAACGGGCCTTGCTGCACTCTTGGTTACGACACTCCCAGGGGATAAGTTTTGATAAATTCACAATCTTAGTATGAACCCATACTAAGGGAATTAAAAAAATCCCTTAAGAATGTATGTTAGAAAGTAGATCATGAAAAGCCTAGATTGAATTCTATAGACTCATGAGTTAAGGAAATGAAAGTTTATTTATAAGTCATCAACTTTTTTCTTTGGATTACCCTTTATGTGTTACCCCTAACTTTCCTTTTATTCCAGCCAATGGCCGGTAATAGGAGGACTCGGGCTAACAACCATTGTGAAGATTAGTGTGATGACTGTACCAATGAGATGCTCAATCCAATGGGAGCGGGAATCATGAACATTGTCATGCTTCTCTCTCATCTAACTCAGGATTTGAAAAGAAACACGGGTCAAGCGGAACGTTCAACCCCCCCCCCCCCTAAGAAAGAACAAGTCACTATCGAGAGCTTCATGAGACAAAGGCCTCATACTTTTAGTTGATCATCTGATCCCATGATCGCTGAACAATAGATAAACTCCATTGAAAAGATCTTCTCCATCCTTAAATTTTTTGAACAAGAGAAGGTTCTCCTAGCTTCTTATCGTATGGAGGGTGAAACTGATCAATGGTGGACGTTGATCAAAAATATGAAGCCTGAGGAGGAGATCGAGGCATTGGAATCGAAGGATTTGTGGAAGATGTTTTTCGATAAATATTTTCCATGCACCCTCTGTCTTAAGATGCAAAGGGACTTCCTTTCCCTCAAGAAAAAAGATGAAGAATCTGTTGGAGCGTATGAAGAAAACTTCACAAGGCTTGCATGAAACGCTTTCGGCTTTCTCGTTACCCCCGAATGCAAAGTTGACCGCTTCTTTGGTGGGCTGAATCCTAGATTGCGGAAAGCATTAGCGATCTGTTACATTGACATCTATGAGGAAATTGTTCGATGTGACCTCAAGGTCGAAATGGAGATCGGGGAATGATATAGGTATCATGGGGAAAAGAAGCATAAGGTGGACTTCAATGCTGGCAGTCTGATGGATAAATACAATGGTGCTAAGAAGATCCATCACCCCACTTTACAAAAGTGCGGGAAGAAGCACCCTAGAAATTGCCTTAAGAGGACGAGGAAATGCTTTAGGTGTGGATGATTAGGGAACCTAGCTATTAATTGTCGGAAAGAAAGACATGCGGCTACGACAGAGGAGAGTAACGCTCCGTTCGGACCTCAATGCGTTGTTCCATGCTACAAATTCAAAGAACCGGGTCATTCTGAAAATCAGTGCCCTAATCCAAGGGTTTTCGGAGACAACCAACAACCTCCAAGGCAGCAAGGAAATGCTTTTTCCATCACTTATGCCGAAGTGAACCCCGAAAATGAAGTGGTGATAGGTACACTAGTTATTCATTCAAGAATAGCTAACGCACTTTTTGATTCAGGTTCTACGCATTATTTTATATCTCGAAAGTTTATTAGAACAATCCCAACACCACCACAAATCATGGAAGTGAAGAAGTCGGTGAGTACGGAAAATGGGGAAATCATTGAATCCCATGAATATAAGTCTTCCCCTGTTATAATCTGTGGATTTAATTTCCCGATGAACCTCTTCATACTCCCTCTGGTGGAATTTGATGGAATTCATGGCATGGATTGACTTTCCTTATACAGAGCCAACATAAATTACCGGGAGAGGGAAATCACACTCCATATGGAGAATCACCCCCAGATTCTTTACAAGTGTAAGGAGGAAGATGAATCTCCTTTAGCTCCATCATCTCAAGCGTGGATATTACTGACTTATGAGCACATGTATCTGGCTCAAATGATTGAGTCTAAGGAAGAAACCATCCTTGATGAAATGCCTATTGTGAGGGAATTCGCTGAAGTGTTTTCTGAGAAACTTCCTGGTCTTCCTCCTAGAAGAGATGTTGAGTTCTCAATTTAACATATACCTAGGGAAATACCAATATCCAAGAATCCATATAGAATGGCCATTGTGGAGCTTGAAGAGCTGAAGAAACAACTGCAGGAGAATCTGGATAAAGGGTTTATACACCCATGTGATTCACCATAGGGTGCACCAGTCCTCTTCGTCAAGAAGAAGGATGGGTCAATGCAGCTTTGCATCGATTATCATGAACTTAAAAAAATCACGATAAAGAACAAGTATCCTCTCCCAAGAATCGATGACTTTTTTGATCAGCTGCGTGGGGCACAATACTTCTCCAAGGAGGATTTGCGGTCGGGATATTATCAAGTACGGGTGAAGAAGGAAGATGTCCCCAAGACTTCTTTTCGTACAAGATACGGGCACTATGAATTCATAGTAATGCCTTTCGGACTCACCAATGCTCCCAAAATATTCATGGACTAGATGAATAGTTTATTTAGAGATTACCTTGAGAAATTTGTGGTAGTCTTTATAGATTATATTCTAATATACTCCAAAACCAAGGAGGATCATGAGGAGAATTTAAAAACTATACTAGAGAATTTACGCAATGATAAGCTCTATGCAAAGTACAACAAGTCTGAGTTCTGGTTGAAGGAGGTCTCATTCTTGGTCCATATCATCACAAGCAATGGGATATCGGTGGATCCCTCCAAAACAGATGCAATTGTGGGATGAACGAGGCCATCATCGGTAACATATATCCGTAGATTCTGGGGATTAGGTGGATATTATCGAGGATTTGTGAGAATTTTCTCACGATTGTCCAACCCTTTTACCAAGATAACTCAAAAGGGAGTAATGTTTTCTTGGAGTGATAAATGTGAAGAATGCTTTAAAGAGTTTAAAAGGAGGCTTATCACTGCGCCCATGCTCACTTTACCCACAAGTGGGGAGCTTTTTGTGGTATTAAGTGATTCTTCGAAGAAGGGATTAGGATGTGTGCATGCCTCAAGGCAGTTGAAAATCCATGAGCAAAACTATCCAACACATGATCTGGAGTTGGCGGCGGTGATATTTTCCTTGAAAATCTAGCGGCATTATCTCTATGGAGTGAAATGTGAGATATATACTGACCACAAGAGTCTTAAATATATATTTACACAAAAAGAGCTTAATATGCACCAGAGAAGATGGATAGAGCTAATCAAGGATTATGACTGTTCAATCCATTTCCACCCTAGGAAAGCGAACAAGGTGGCAGATTCCCTAAGTAGAAAGGATCCAGCGATTCTATTAATGTTTATAATTGAGAAGGATCCAATCTTCTTAGACTTGATGAATATGGACATGGGAGTCATAGATAATGGAACATCATCAATCCTTTCACCAATGATTGCTCAACCATCTCTTTTGGAAAGGTTAAAGGATGCTCAAAAGGATTATGTGGGAATTCAAGAAATAGTGGGAGCTATCGAAAAAGTGAAATCCTCAGAGTTTAATGTTAATAAATAAGGAATTGTGCGGTTTGGGAAAAGACCATGTGTTCCATCAAGTCCGGAGCTGAAGAAGGAACTTTTGGATGATTCACATAGTTCAAATTTCTCTATTCACCCAGGGAGCACAAAGATGTATCGATATCTCCGAGAAAACTTTTGGTGGGATAATATGAAGAAGGAGATTGCTGAATATACATCAAAGTGCCAGGTGTGTCAGCATGTGAAGGCAGAGAGGCAGCTGTCTAAGGGGATGATGCAACTATTGACCATACCAGAATGGAAATGGGAGAACATCACCATGGACTTTGTCACTGGACATACAGGGACATCCAAAGGAAAAAATGAAATCTGGGTTGTTGTGGATCATCTGAAAAAAACTGAACACTTCATTTCTATTCAGGAGGATTTCTCATTGTATCAACTGGCACATATATATATCAGGGAAGTGGTAAGGTTTCATGGAGTACCACTATCTATTATGTCTGACCGAGATCCAAGATTCACCTCTATGTTTTGGAAGAGTCTTCAACATGCTCTGAATACTGAACTGAACTTTAGTACGGCCTATCATCATCAAACTGATGGCCAATCCGAGAAGACTATCCAAACACTTGAGGACATGTTGAGAGAGTTCTCAGTGGACTTTAAAGGAGGATGGGATCAACATCTTCCTCTGGTTGAGTTCTCTTATAATAATAGTTTACACTCGAGTATCCAAATGGCACCATATGAAGCCATGTATAGTAAAAGGTGCAGAACACCCGCATGTTGCGATGAGGTCAGTTAATGTAAGATGCTTGGACTAGAAATGGTCGAGGAAATGGTGGAGAAGGTGAAAACCATTCGGAAACATATCAATGCAGCCCAGAGTCGACAGAAGAGTTATGCAGATAATCGTCGACCAGACCTTGAGTTTAAAGTTGGAGACATTGTTTTCCTACGCATATCTCCATGGAAGAAGGTCATGAGGTTTGGAAAGAAATGGATGTTAGGTCCAAGGTACATCGTCCCCTTCGAGATTCTTGATCGTGTCAGGGTTGTGACCTATCGACTAGAACTTCCACCTACCATGGCCAAAGTACATGATGTCTTTCATGTATCCCTCTTAAAAAAGTACATACCGGACCCTTCACATGTACTCTATTATGAGGTGGTACAATTGGAATGTGATATCTCTTATGAGGAGCAACCAGTGAAGATCTTAGATTGTAGAGAAAAAGTTCTACGAAATAAGAAAATGCCCCTCGTCAAGGTGTTGTGGAGAAACCACATGTTTGAAGAAGCGAATTCGGAATCGGAAGAAATGATGAAGCTGAGTTACCCACATTTGATTTAGTGTGGGAAAAGGAAAATTTCGAGGGCAAAATTTCTTAATGGGGGAATATTGTAACGACCCAATGTTTCATTAATGGAAATCCCTCTTGATCAAATTAAATGTCTATTTTTGTTTATATAAAATGTCAACTTTTTTGGTTTTATGATAGGAATTGCGATCATTACTTTTATAGCTGTTGAACAGTGATCACATAATTAGTATGAATATAGGGCTTTAAAACATCCAATTTTACTTAGACAAAGGAAGCGATGGCCTCATCCAGTAGAATTACCCCATACGAAGCCCATTTATCAGAGCTCGGAAAAGAGGTGGCATCCTTGGGCTTCGCTCTTGACCAATCCCATGCTGAGTTTCACCATTTCAAGCTTGAACGAGACCATCTACGAGAGAAGTGGATGTTGATAGAAATTACCACTCGAGCGATGTTATCCGAGCTACCCCAAGAGCCTGTCACCATCGCACACCTTACCGTTAGGTCTTATGCGGCTATTTTAAGGTGTTATGTAACTAATCGATAGTACAATGTTCATGTACATTATTTTTGTATATAATAATGAATATAATTTCTTGTCATTATTGATACATTGTAAATAGTTTTTAAAGTACAAATGGTGTTTTTACTTATTATTTAATAAAGAAATCTATTTTATTAAATTAATGGATTTTTGAATTAAATAATATTTTAATAAAATATTATTATTATTATTAGATTAATTTTATTATATATAAATTATCATGTAATTGTATGAATGAATTATAATTTTTATTAAGGTTTGAAAGCCATTTTTGTCAAAACCCGTGAATTTTTGATAAATGTCGTTTTTATTTTAAAAGTGAAAATTAACATATTTAGAAAATTATTTAGATAAAATAAATGTTATTTTTGGAATCATGACATCGAAATTATCCAACGGTGAATTTTTCCTAATTTTCTCAGAAAGTCAAATGTTTGTGTAAAAATTAAATACCGTTTAAATATATAATCTGTTTTATGACATCATAATGACCCAATAGTGATGTAATAAAATATTTTAATCTTTATGTTAGGACAATATATTTTTTAACACTAAAATAATGGGATTTTGGGTTTTTTTAGCTTACTTTTCAAAGCATTAATAGACCCCTCGAGACTTATTAAACACCTTGTCTTTTTAAATTAATTTCCATGGGAGTGTGACTCAACTCTACATAAGCAACCCTAATATTTTAAGAAGTTCAGACCTTGGCCTTATAAAAAATTATTTTCTTCTTCCCTTTTTTCCAAAAGCCATTTGATGGTTTGTGGTTTGGATTAATTTAATATAAGCGGTCCCAAACATAAATAATAAATAATTCCCTCACCTTTCCTATATAAACCCAACCAAGCTCCCACTTCATCCTCAATCAAAGCCTTTGGAGTTCATCCAACCTCTGCCCTACTCTCTCTAGAATCCTCCCAAGGTGCCCCAACCTCCAAATAAGCCTCTCAAAAGCCTCTCTCTAGCCTTTGGAAGCACACTTCCAAGTAAGGGTTTTTTCTTCCTTTCTCATTTTTGTTAATTTTCTTTAAGTTATATTGATCTTTAAATTTAAATTATGAATGTTGGGGTATGGTTTTGCACCACCCCCATAATTCCCTCTTATTGTTTGAATTATGGGAGACCCCTTTCTCTCTCATTAAATTCCTCCCATGTACACCCGTTACTATGCCGAAATTCCGAAAGGAACTTCTCTCTCCTCTTTTATATTCAAGCAATACTTTTGTATCATGAATCTAAATTCCATTACAATTTTTGGTACATGTATCTATATGACCTCCTTACTGTCCATTACATTTAAATATTACAAGTAACCTCTTTCTCTCTCATCAACCATTTTTATGAATTCTTATGTCACGCTGTTACGCTGCAGAAATCGCACCGATTTTCTAAGCCAATGTCATTGTGTAGTGAATACCATGCACATATCTCCATCAAGGTTATTCACCTTTATGCACATTACTTATTGATTGTAAAGTTTCATGTATTAATTCTACATTTATTTATCGTGGAATAAATGATTATGTTTTATGAATCAATGTTTTATGATCCATGTGGGAAAATTATGCATGAAATGAAATGTTTAAGAAGGATGCACCCTTATAGCGCTCCAATGCATTGGGTAAAGTATAGTATCATGATACGTCATGTGCAATGAGTGTTGAATCATGCTAATTCAAGTGCAACGAGGATTTACTCGTGATTTATGTTCAATGAGTTTTTACTCATGCTCTATATGCAATGAGCCTTGGCTGATGCTAATTCCATGTTAAGTGTTGTTGCCACATTCCCATGTTATGATTATCATGATTTATCATGCCATTATGTTCATGTTTCTCTTGTGCTCTATTGATATGCCTATTGTCTAACATGTATTGTACTCCTCATGTTATTCCATGTGTATTACCTTACTGGGCTTTATAGCGCACCCTTTTCTTCTGCATGTCCTTAGGTTATCCCATGAAATGCTAAGTATGAGGGAATGTAGTGGTCATGTTAAGGAAGTTTTCAATAAAGATGTTTTATTTTCATGTTTCATGTTTTTATGTAATGATCCTAAGCCCCAAATACACTAAACCTCTCGATCTTCTTTGTTTTATCAAGTGAAGTGTTATGTAATAAATCATGTTTAAGTTTGTAATAAAAGCAGGGTTGTCATACACTACATGGAGGCAGTAAGCCATACATATGAAGAAGCGATGTTTTCTTTTTTCCTTAGCACTGAAAGAAGATGAATGTGCATTGTACTGCCCGAACAAAAAGATTTAGTTATATTTAAGAAACTTATGTTATTATATGATCATGGTTATTTAATATTTTAAGTAGGTAAAGTAGGATATATAATTAAAACACCCAATTAAAAGTTATCAATATTGTTCGGAAAACATCCTTTTGATTACACTATAAGAATTCATGGATGGTCCTTTGATGAGAACATAGAATCTTGGTCATAGGAGGGGGTGGTAAATGATTTGGTTATATCTTGTCTCAGATATAACTCTCAAAATATGTTACCTTGATAGGAGTAATGTTTCTCTATTATAAGTATGGTAATGGAAACACTTAGAATCACATAAAAGATTTTAAAAATACTAAGTCTCTTCCATGAGAATGAGGATAAAAGTTATCAGATATTCAAATATAAAAAGGTAAAGTTATGAATAAAATAAAATCAAAGGGTTTAGAAATACTTATGTGGAATTAATATCATTATTTCTTTGTTTATCCCCCAGTAAACCTATTTAACCCTAACATAGGTAACAAATTTGTATTGTTTTAAATATTCATTATAGAAAAAAATTATATTGGTATTTTTACCAAATCATAATTATGATGAATAAAAATTTTCAATCAATTTAATAAGATTAAATTTGTGTAAGTGGACTAAAATATTTTAATATAAGTGTGAAAAATGTATCAAAAACACTTTTTAGAGGAATGATTGTTTTAAGAATAAAAATGATTTTAATGAAAAAGAAAGTATAATACAGAACTCAAAAGAATTAATTGGTTTATATTCAATCAAAAGATATTTTTGGTCCATTTAGATTTGTATCATTCCTAATATTTATTTCTTATTAATTTTTTTTTAAAATTTATAAGTCATCTTATGTGAAAATATAATTTTGCAAATAAATAATACCCTTACTAATGTATTTTTAGAGTTGTGTAATGGTAATGTGTGTTTATAAACCTATGAATAAAGGTAGAGTGATTTTACATTATTTTAAAGGAAATACCAATTTTCTAAATCATTATTAATGTAAAAACAAATTTTATAAGTGTTTTGTATCTGTAACATGACATTATGTACTGGTAGATAGAGTTTCTACACCCTATGTAAGGGTAGCTGCATATTTACAAGGGATGTGTAAAGGTATAACTACAACTACTTAAAGGTAATGTGTAATTACATGTGTTATTTTTTTCTAGTTTCACATATGGGTAAGTGGGGATTCACATAAGGTGGTCCCTATTTACTTAAATTTCATCAAGGTAAGCTATACATTTTCTAAGGGTATCTGAGGGTTTTCAATGGGGGTGTAAGGGTAGGGTTGTATGGCATAAAAGGGTAATTTTATTTTTCTAATGGATGAATTAAGTGTGACCTGGTACCCTCATTAGAAACCTAGGATCCATGTAAGGGTAATACAATGATACACTTATGTAAAACTCGTTTTCAAAATAATTATTTAAAACCTTATTTTTTCACTTATTCTTCCCCAACTCGAACCTGTAAATGCATTTTGATTGATTTTATACCAAAAATCATGATAATTTAATAATTTACATATTTATTTTCATAAATAATATTTAATTAATAATTTAAAAACTCTAAAATTATGAAATGATTAAAAAAATTCAATATTTAATTTCATTTTTTGGTTTAGTGGTCCTCTATGTGGGTTACCTTCTTGAAAATATCCATTCCTTGATTCTTGCTATTTTGGGTATTTTGTTGAATATGAGGATTCAAGAATACCCAAATTCAAGTATGGTTATTCCTTCTACAAATAATATGACGTCTTTTGAGTTCATGGAATTATAAAATCCCACCCACCATCATCTATTATTGAGAGAATGATTTCTCAAGTGGATGCTATTAGATTGAGGAATCTATGTTTTTTTCCTCAAAATATTTCACGAATACATTTTAGAATGATTATTGATTCTTTCAAGAGAATGAGTAAAAAGTTTCTTAAATGAAAATAATATATAATTATTAAGAAGAATACTATTGAATTATATTATTTATTCTAGATTATCAGGTGATATAAATAACTTCCTATTGTGAAGTTTTTTTTTATTTTATCAAGTAAAATAGTTGGAATCTATAAAAGGAATCCTTAGTGAGTTATTGATATAAATTAATATGAATATGAGATTAAGGTGATGATTCATTTATAAAACATGAATTTATTGATTAGTGAGTTTGATGTATAAAGTTACTTACCTTCTGGGGCTCATGAATGCACTTTTTTTCGTTTGTATATTTGTTAGCATATCTTAAGGATTGTTCTTTATTGTCATTTTATATGGGTGTTTTTGTAGCTGTTGAGACCTTTTTATGATGTTTTATTCTATGATCATTGTTCTATCTCAATTTTATATGTTTTTTTGATCACATGTATATATGTTTTACTTCATAGTCATGATGAAATGTTTTCTTTTCATTCTCTACCATGTTAATTATATTACATTACCTTTGGAGGTATCATTATTGGTGATCAGAATAAGTGGAAAATCATTACATGATTGTACCTTAGATGGATAGATAACATTACTTGCGATTATAGAGATGATATACATGATAATAGGGTTGATATATGGTAATTTCATAGAATGGGATGTTTATGATGCAATTGATTCCTAGATGTCACGTACCGAGTTTCTCGATGCCTAGTTATTTGTGAGTAGTGCACTCAATTCCTTGTGATTTTCTTTGTTTCCTGATGCCTATTGATTTCTAGTAGCACACATAATGCCTAATGATTTACAACAATAATTTCATCTATGAGGTTACAAAATATAATGTATCATTTATACCAAATTCTATGAGGTTTTTTATTGACATATTCACTAGCCATATGGAAGGTTTTGGTTACTTCTGAAATATCCTCATTGTCATTTCACTATTGAGATAAACAATGTACATTAGGTGGTTTTTTTAAGAACACAGCTACCTGTTATATGAATGTGTGTTATTATTTTTTACACATTTATAATAATCAAGGAATTCAACTATAATACATTTGATTGATTGTTAAGGACACATTTTGTTTTTCAAATGGCTTTTATTACTCATAACCACACATGAATTTTTATGCATGTGTAAAAATCATGTATAGGTATCTAAGAAAGAGACTCGGACATTGGGAAGAAGGTTGAGATGAGGAGTATGGAGTTTATAATTTTACTAGGATAGACTCTCTAGGACTACTATTATTTATTTATTTATTAATTGTTACACATTTACCTTGGTTTTTATTTTCTATTTGGGAGTCCTTATATTTTTTAGTATGGATGGTATTCCATCTACATAGTTTATTAAATTTGAATCTAATATTTTATTTTATTTTGTATTTATTAATTATTAATTTATTACATGATATTTTTGGTATAATATCCTAACTAATAGACATAGATCATAACTACTAGTAGGAATGATCTTGTATATGGTGAGGTGTGCATGTGGTTTTGTGGGACTCCAGTTTGGACCCAATGATATTGGATAGGGTGCTACAAAAATGGTATTAGAGAACTATTATCTATTTTTTTGTACTAACCTAGGATATTATAGAAAGGAGATAATAGTGTGAGACTCGAGTGGGGGATTTTCCAAGACTCTAGAAAGAACATGTGAATTGGACCTCAAATTTACCATGGATGAGATTTATGTTATAGTTTTAATGAGATTTGTGGTGGACTCATGCATTATGATAAGGAATGTAAGATAACATATCATATATATACCTATTTTTTCATAGAGATTAGTTCATAAAATTGATGCCCTGGATTATCATATCTATAAGGGATAAACCTATATTATCTATTGTGTGATATAACTATTTCCATGATATTATGATATATTTGTTCTAGAATTAATAAGTAGAAACTGAGCATGTTTTTGGGTTTTTATATATATAAATGTGACTAACAAGTAGGGAAGGATCCCTTGTTAGTGTTATGAGGGTTATACCTTTGATTGAGGGTTGAATCCTAGGGAAAACATTATATGATCCAATATACATATTAGAATCCTCCATAATGGATTTTTTTGATGTTTTTCCTTCACATTACAAATGATGTTTCTTTAATGTATTCTTTTGAAACTACTTGAGAAGTGGGGTTTGAACTCCCACTCAATGGAAGATATTTTGGCACTACCACCAAACATTTTGGAGTATATAGTAGTGTATTCTCCTTTATCTACATTATAGTTACGGAAGAAGTCCCACCATAGCTGGATGTCATTACATTAATGCATTTCATAGGTATATGAGTTCAAAACTAATGTCAAATATGTTGTAACTTTTAACACTAGGATTAATAATACATCAATGGAATCAGTATCTCTTAAGATATTTAGAAATGGTTTGAAATATTGATTTGAATCTTTGACTTATTAAATAAAAATAAAGACCTGAAGGTTAATCTCAAATCTTTTTTTCTAATAGTACGACCCATTCGATCATATATACACAATTTTTTGCTAGAAAAGACATACATGATACATTATCCTTTATGTTGTATTACCTTAATGCACCATTGGGCATAAAATTAAACCTCATTCATCCATTCCAAGACTATCCTATAATCATCACTAGTTATGTACATAAGTGATACTTTATGATTCCTAAGATTATGAGCCCTAATTTGATTATCTAGATGTACTACCTGACTATCTTCAAAGAATAAATTGATTACATTCATAGATATGAATCTTTTACTTCTTCTTAGGGAGATAGGTAAGCGATGAACAGAAAATGTTAACTAAGAGGTGTATGATTTGGTCTAGAATTGAATCAGCTCACGATGACCATGATTCAAATTGAATGATTAACTCTTTTAGTTGGATCAATGGTATACCCCTAATATATTCCTTCACTCATTGATATCTATTAGGACATATTTCTCTATAAGATCAGATGAATTTCTCATAATATTGGATTTTACATTGAGATAGATATAATACTAGGAGTTCAACATATTTCAATGATACCATATTTTATAGATCTAGAGGAGTTGAAGGATCTTAATGTGATGCTCGATCACATAGAGAAAAATGAATTTATCATGATGAGTACTTCATCATGGGGTGAACCTATATTTCTCTCTAATAAGTTTAATGGTATTATTCAACTCTATTGATTATCGAAATTTGAACCAAGGGATAGTGAATAAAATATACAATTTTCCTAAAATAGATAATCTTTTAGATTAGTTATAGGGATCCTGATGGTTCTCCATGATTAATGTTTGATTAGGCCACCAAAAGCTATGGCTTAGAGAGGCTAACATCCAGAAGAAAACATTTTTGAGTAGGAATGACTTTTAAGATTATCTGGTCATGTTGTTTGAATTTACCAATGTTCCATTAGTTTGAATATACTTCATGAACATTATATTTTATCTATATGTAGACACATTTTTTGTGGTATTCGTTTATTACATCCATTTCTACTCACTGATAGCCACGCTTCATGTAAGACATCTTGATATAGTGTTGAGGATGCTTTGAGCACACAACCTTTATGCTTGGCTATAAAAGTGTATATTTTGGATTTAAGAGGTGATGTTATTGGGGAAGAGGTGTATAAGAAATATATATTTGTTGACCCAAATAATGTGTTTGTAGTGATGTCTTGGATACATCCTAAGAACATGTTGATGATGTAATGACCGAAAATTTTTAAATGATATATTTCTTCAAAAGAATGTGTGTTATATTTTATCATACAAAAAAACATATATCTTTAATATAGAAATGAGTATAATGTAAAATGTGACCATTATAATTTGAATATTTTTTGACCATAGGTCAAATATTAATTATTGTCAATGGGACTGTTGGAAACTATACTCTTTTTAACAATTTTTAAGTTGTATTTTATGAGTATAAATGATAATGAATAATCAATGAAGAAAGAAGAAAAGATGGCCTCAACTAATATAATAGTTCCATATTAAGCCCATTTTATAGAGCTTGGGAGGGAGGTTGCATCATTTGGGTTTGATCTTGACCTATCCCATGCCAAGATTCGATAAGTGAATCCTGAATTAAATAACCTATGGGAGAAGTTCAAGTCAGTAGAAATTTCCACACTAGCGATGTAAGCCAAGCCAGCCTATGAAAATTTTACCATCGTACACCTTACCATTTGGTTGTATGTGGGTGTTATAAGGGGTAATTCATCAAGTAACTATTTATTTAATGTGTAATTCCGTTGTATAAATAAAATTATTATTCCATCAATTATGTTTTAATAATATATTTTCATAATAAAATTGGGATAGAATGTGATAAATTAATTTATTGGATAAAAATTATAATTTTGGGAAAAAATATAAATATTTATCTTATACTAAGATATTATTAATAATACTTATTTTAATGAAATTATATTATTAAAATACTCTTATATTAATTTAAAAGATAAATTATATTTATTTCTTCCACGTGTTATAATGTTTAATATTCATTTTCAATATACTATTATTTTTAATAAATAAATATTTTTATATTTAAAAGTTATAATTTTGATATTTAATGAATTATTTTGATAAAAAATATAATTTTTTAAATAATCACCCTAAAATTAGGTTAGAGTGAATTTAAGAGAAGTTTCTAAAATAAATTATTTTTCATGAATAGTACAAATAAAGTTTGAGTTTTTCTTTATTTTTAAAGACATTATAATTATTTAATAATGATTTAATAACTACTTAAAAAAATACATGACATAAAATATTTTATTTTATTAATATCAAGTATTTTCATATATTTAAACCATCTTACAAACCAATAATTTACTTTTCAAAGTCTAAAATGGAAACCTTAACATTAAAAACAATTTTGGGGAAACATTACTTTTCCATACCAAAAAAAGAAATTAAAGACCATTATCAAAATTTTTGGATTAAAATAACATATAATATTATCCAAGATTCCAAAACCATGGAAAATACCATTGTAAAACCAATTAATTTTTATTTTCCACAACCATGGTTTCCAAGGCCTATATTTCGAAATTAATAAAAAAATCCTCCACTTTTCTATAAATACCCACACATCTCTCCATTTATATTCACTCATAATCCATAATTCACAATTATTTGGTAGTTTTACCTCCCATGGAGTCATATTATGTCGTCATCAAGCCCCTAATGTCATAATCCTCAAGTTTTAGGATGAAGACTTATAGGAAAATGAAATCTCTAATTCTATTTTCCATTCTAGTAAACTCTTTATATTGTATTTCTTGTAATTTCTAAACTATGTTCTGTTTTCCACTTTATTTAATCCCTTTAATGTAATAAATATCTTTAGTGAGCTTTATACCCTTTTTCACTATCATTTTACAATTTTATGAAATTGAATTTAATTCCTATTATACTGATGAATTTACTTCTCAAAATATCTATTTTCTCCTCATGAAATTATATTATATTTTATTTTTGTGAATATAATAATATATTTCCCTTCAATAGGTATTAAAATTTATGTAATAATGATTTCTTTTTTGGGGTATTAATATGCATGAAACCAACATTCCCTTTCTGTGAGTTAAAAATGACCTAATGATTCTGTCTTTAAGAACTTTTTAAAACTCCATTTTTTTAAATATGAAACCTATTTTTTTCATAGTTTATTTGTGAAATGTTTTATTATGATATTTTTGGATAGAAATAGTTATATATATATTAAGGTTTCTCCCAAAAATTAGTCCAATTTGTTGGGTAAAGTATTTAATCTCAATAGATGACATGTTTTTTTGATACCTTGGTGAATAACCATTGTAATTTTTATGACACCTTGGTGAAAAAACCTGGTGATATTCTTATGAATATCTCATGTAAATATTTTTTAAACATTTTCATTTTATGAATAATTTTTATTTCAGTATTATATGCCTCATGTTTTCACTCTCATGACATAATGATAATCCTCCTATTCTGAATGATACTCCTCCAGATTACCTGTAAATTACTTCTCGTGCTTTCCCATACTGGGACTTATGATCACCCATTCCATTAATGCATTTCCCCAGGTTTGGAGATATAGTAAATGTACTTATGATGAACCATTTATGAGTACTTTCGAGTGAATTATAAAAACATTTTAGGTTTTCATGTATTTTATACCTTTTTCCATGAATCTAAACTTTAAAAGATCCATTATTTGTACAATGTAATAAAAAGTTATTTAATGAAAAGGTAGGATGGGATATTTTTTATCAAATAATGGATTACATATTTTTTAAAATTAGTATTTGAAATCATTTGGAATAATCGTAGAGAAAATATTAAATTTTAGACAACATCCTGGTATTTTGGTGAAGTATTATGTAACTGGTTTCCTAGAAATGAAATCCATGTCTAGATAGAAACAACTAGATGTGGATCTAGAATATATGTATATAGATGTAATACCTAAAAACACCACTTTGAGACTAGAGCACAATAACAAGCCTTGTTGAAATCCTAGTTTGAATCTCCCGAGATATATGTTTGGTGAATCTAAAGACTACTATGAACCATTATGAAGGATTTATAAAATATGTAACCATTGTTAAAGAATATAATATTTACGAGTTATGTTTTAAGACATAAAAATTCCTTCATAAATGAAATATTATTAAAATAAAAATGTTCCTCACCAAGGATTTAATATATTAAAAATGGTGGGATATACGAGGAACTGTATAAATGGTTCGTACAACAGACCATGAATTTATGAGCCTATAATGGATATCCAAATGAAATAAATTTTGAGAATGATGAATAAACTGAACTAAGATATGAGAAATAACTTGAATCAATTTGAGAGACTAGATTCGCCTCTATGGTAACAACATTCATTTGAGTCCCTTATATTTAAACGACCACATTCATTTAATAGATATATCGACCCATTGATTGTTGAACAATGAAAAATCTCTATAGAAAAGATCTTTTCTGTACTCCGTTGTTCAAAACAAGAGAATGTCACCTTGGATATGTACTACTTAGAGGGAAAAGATGATACGTGGTAGACACTAATTAAAAAAATTATGACAATAATAATGATTTTTTCTATGATGTGGGATGAGTTCTGATGAAAATTTCTCAAAAAATATTTCCCTCGTTCAATGTGAATGAAAATGGAGAAGTAATTCTAGTTGTCAAATAGAAGGAAAATTAAGCTGGGGGAAGAAATGATATGAACATTACATGAATTTCTCTTTACATATCTAGATTTTCCATGGATATTAATGTTAAGATTGATAGATTTTTTTGTTGACTATGTTCCCATATATGAAAGAATCTATCCAATTGCAATGTCCTCAACTTTAAATCTAGTAAACTGGTGCCCTGATATGAGTTTCCACATGACCTCAAGCGCATCTCCTCGTATGCTAGAGGTAGATGACTAGGAGTGAGCATTTAATGGATTAAGTGTGGATAGTTTACCCTCTTTATCAGGGAACTATATAACAGATAAAATATGAAATAAATAAAGCAATAAACAATAATCCAAAAACATTCATTACTAACTATTTCCCCAAATAGGGTACAAACCACAAAAAACAATAAATATTCCATGTCATGTTAGCAGTGACAAGGGTGAAGGAAAAACCCAACTAAGGATAAAAAGGTAAATCCAAAATATGGGTCCAAACTTTTTGTCTGGATCCCTATCCATGCACATCCTCTGCCCATCTCAACTCCCTAGCATAGGGCCCTTGACCTTGTATTGACTTGCAACCATGAAATCTGCTCAGGTACTCAATGGAGGCCTGAGCAGAGTGTGATTACAACTTAGTAGTCCACCGCCAACGATGTCTCAAAAATATCCAGTCTAAATAGAATGTGCATTTATGTATATGGTAAATGAATAGATAACCCAAACATTACTCGGGTTCCATTAGTTAACACTATTCATTTTAACCATTTTCTATATCTGTTCAACATTCATCACTTAGTCCATTCTCATTATTAAATTTATCAGTTTGGAATTTATATCATTTTCCTTACATCCTCTTCCAATCACTTTATCAAACACAGTGGAATAATTCAAGTCCCTAACTCTATATGGGAAACCATTTCATAGTCAATTATATCATTCTTACCTTAGAGTATTAGTCTAGGTAGTCTCATCTAATGAATCAGTTAAGGAAATAATGACTCATTACAACTCCCAAACCCATGAATTCTAGGGGGGATTAACACCTCAATCCAACTCAACCCATTGGCATAAACCCTCAAATCAATACCCTACATACCACCAATCCATGTGCATAGTCTTATTTTACCATTTACCACATATAACATTTAACAACCATAGTCAAATAATAACATAACATCCACAATTCCTAATCCATCAATACATAAATCATCATCAACCCTTAACCCATTAGCACATTTACCATTGAAATTTTATATCCCATTAAACCCATTTCCAGGTCTCATAACTTAACCCACAATGTATATTTAAAAATCCTCATATATTATCCCACTCTGCTAAATTACAATACCTTATCCCATTTATTAATTCATAATCTATTTTCCACATAACAGGTTCATTATTTTATATGCATTAACCCACTTATGTATTCCATGCAAAATTCATAAGTCACATAGCATAACTACTTTATTACACCAAACACATTTTATTTTAAGCCAAACAATCATTTATGACATTATCAAGGTCTAGACACAATTAACAATATTTTATTATTCAACTCAACCAATATATTAACATCTTCATCATAGGATATAATTAAGCCAAAATACATTTATAGGCTTAACGTCAAAATTTCCCATGTTTGGGAAGGCCAGAACACCCCATGGGTGCCCTAAAATTGCATATTCAACTTCAACACACCCTACACGGATCGTGACAAGGGAAACTTATCATTTATGAAATCATGCTTCCAAATATTACTCAACTAATTAAATTAACATCAAGGGTGCAAGGAATATCACCACCACAAATGCACAAATCTGTAAAAAATTGTGGGATATAACCTTTACACCACCTACCATGAATCTAGTGATGAACAAACCCTTAAGATTATCTCTGGATCCATATTCATGAACAGTTTTTAAAACCCAACCTATTATACACTCCGTAAAGAGTGTTTTAGAGCATCAAAATATATTTAATGAAACCATAAGCCCTAATCTAGAAAAGAGAATAAAGCTAAGGATTCGACTCACTATGATCGTTATTCGCAACAAACAACACTCCAAAAAGCATAGAATCATAGGTGATTGATCCTTGAGAGGTTTTGAGGGTTTTAGTTTCTAACTATGGCTAGTGGAGGGAGAAATGGTGAGAAAATTTGGTGATGAGTTTAAAATACCGAGGGGTATGTTTGTTAATATTTCAGTTTTTAATGGGGTAAACAGTTTGGTTTCGCAACTCGGAAAACTATGCACCAATTGTGTGCCAACCTTTATACAAGATGAGTCTAAGTCACTTGGTTTTCTAGAGATTCCACATATTTTGAAAAACCAAGTTCCAATCTTTTGGAATTTCTCTGTCCAAGTCCGCAAGGTTAGTCTTTCACACTTGCGTGGTATTTATTAATCATACACTCCTCATCCTAGAGAGTAAATATTGGGAACTTAGTTATCTATAACCATTCACCAACCATGAAACATGAATTGGAAGTCATTTTTTCCCTTTTATTAATGTTCTAAACCACGAAAACACCACCAATACTCCTCAAACACCCATTAAACAATACATTAAATGAAATTAAGATATTTAAACCAAAGTTTAAACACATCCATACATCCATGAGGTTTGAGATCATACAAACTCCACTCCTTTTAATGAATCATCCTTAAGATGATCATCTAACGATTTATAGATCTTCCAGGGAAAAAGAATGTGGCCACTGGGCCCACATCCCCGACTCATTTTCCCATGTTTTCTGTTGAAAATTTATAAGCTACCACAAAAAATTTTCAAAGGCATAGTCTTTCACCAAAAGTCCTTATCACTATGTTAAATAATATGAAATCGATGCTCCTCAATGGATGTATCATCCTCAATCCCAACATCCTCAACATAGATCACATGTTATGGGTTAGGGTGATAATTCAAAATTTTTGACACCTAAAAGGCATCTTTCATACCAATATAAAACTATATAAGAGTCAATCATCTCCCCATCAGTCTGATCCTCTTCATAATATCAAGTAGTTCTACATACCTAGGATCCATATTACCTTGTTTCTAAATCTGACGGTGACCTGACCTTGGTGACACTCAAAGAAACAAATGATCACTTACGAAAAACTAAAGAGGTCTGCAATGATGATATACTTATGTCTTCTACCCACTCTGATCCATTTTCATACATTTTCTTATTAGATGTATCTGATTCGATGTCTCCTCCATGATACTCAGTCCCAAAAACTATGATTACCCAACCTCTAACTAATTAAAAAGTGATCTATATAGTTAAACATAAATTACCACAAATGGTGCCATCTTAATTATAGCCTGGAGGCCATTATTGTAAGAAAAATCAACATGTTCCAAATGATTTTCCCACAATCAACCAAAATCTAGGACACATGCCCTCAACTTTTCCACTAATATCTGAATGGTGCACTCTGACTGTCCATTCGTCTTAGGTTAGAATGTTTTACTCAGAAACACCTGGGTACCAAGCACCTTCTCTACTCCCTACTAGAGTCACGATGTAAGATGAAATTCATAATTCAAAACTATTGTATTTATCAACCTATGAAACCATACTATCTACAAAATATATAAATCACCCAACTGGTCCACAGTGAAATTCTCTTGAATCATAAGGAAATGAGACACCTTATTAAATCCATCCAAAACTAACCATATCCCATCATTCTTCTGAGGCATCTAGGGATGTCCCAAAAAAATCCATCATCACATCATATCACTTCCATTCTATAATGGGTAAAGGTTGTAACAAACCGCCTAGTCGTTGATGCTCATCCTTTAGCTACTATAGGTAAGGCATCATGCCATGAAACCTGTGACCTCTTTCTTCATTCTCCACCACCAATACTACCAATGAATACCATGTTACATCTTGGTCAAGATAGGATTCACTCCCAGCTTCAATTCATTAAACTCATGCATCAACTCTTATCGCATTCATGTTATCCCAACCACACGACCATAAATCTAAATGATCCCATAATCTCCAATGATCTACCTAGAAGGGGACCCCACCATTAAATCTTTTCCTCAAATCCAATCTATCAGGATCAACTTACCGTCCTTCCTTAATCCGTATGAGATGTATGGACTTAACATCGAAGGATTCAAGGGTCATATTTCCTTGGTCATTATGTACCATGAGGTGTATCTTAGCAAACAACACCACCTTATTCTATTCAGAATATGATTCATGAATGACCTGATTTTGAGACTTCCAACTCAAGGCATCAACAACATTATTTCCCATTGCTAGTGTGTAATCCAACTCAATGTTAAAATAATGCATGTACTTAACCCATCTCCATTGATGAAGATTCAGATGATACTGGAAGAATACGTAATTAATGATTTTATGATCTGTATACACCATTAACCACTCTCCAACAAGTAATGATACCAACATTTTAAGGCATGAAACACCACATCAAATTCAATATCATGTGAAGGGTAATTTATTTCATGAGGTCTCAAATATCGTGACCCATACAAAAGAACCTGATTATCTTGTTTCAAAACAACCTTGATCCCCACAACAGAAACATCACAAAACATGAAATACACTTTTCATGACTCGAGTAAGACCAAAATTGGTGTGGTAGTCATCAAATTCTGTAACTCTTGGAAAGAATCATTGCATGCTTTGGCCTGCTAAAACTTGACACCATTCTTGGAAAATCTTGAACATTTCACTTCCAAATGGGATAATTCTTTGATGGTACTTTAGTAATAAATTTCCAAACCCATAAAACTCTGGATATTAGAAATATTATTGGGCTTCCACCATGTCAAAACTTCCTTCACTTTCTATGGGTCCACTTATACTCCTTCGTCATAGATAATGTGCCCCAAGAAATTCACCCTATCAATCCAGAAATGACGTTTGGATAGCATAAAATATATAATATTATCTCATAGTGTACCCATTATGATGTTCGAATTTTTGACACGATCTTCATGAGTCTTAGAGTACACAAATATGTCATCAACAAAGAAAACTATGAACTAGTCTAGGTGTGGGGGAAATATTCAGTTCATTAGATCCATAAACACCACCGGTGCATTGGTCAACCTGAACAATATCACAAAAACATATCTAACCCATACCTACTCTTTAAGACACTCCATGACACATTAAAAGGTCCCACCATTAGCTGATGGTACACCAATCTCAAATCAATCATGGAGAACACTGAATCACATCTCACCTGGTCAAAAAGATCATTGATTTTGGGATGATGGTTTATATTCTTAACTGTAATATGATTCGACTTCATATAATCAATAGAAAACAACAACAACCCATAAACTATCTTAGAAAACAACACTATAGATCCCCAAGGTTACATTATATTAATAATGATTCCTTTATTCTCTAGTTCCTACAACTGATTTTTAGGTTTCTGGAGTTCTATTAGGGTGATTTTAGGTGGGGGACTGGAAACTGATTCTTCTCCTAACAACGACTATATCCTAAACTCAATATCTCTCATCGGAAGTATCCTTGAGAAGTCCTTAGGAAATAAATATTGGAATAGATCCCCTATAGGAGGAAAGGAAAGATACTCTACTCCCCTATCATCAAGAATAAAATAAGCCACATGGGCTGTGACCACACTAAGATGCTGACTAACTAGCTTTGCCCGACCTTCCTAAACATCCCATTTACCACGATGGACATTAGTGTCTCTATAAAGGGACTTGAATGCTAATATAAGATTATAATAGTCAATATAGTCTTGGTACAACACAAACTAGTATATTCACATAATCAAATCAAATCCTGACATCTCCATCACAAACAAGTCCCATTAGAAATGCTACCCACTAATTTCGTGAGAACATCACTAATACTACTTAATATTTTATACTCGAACCCCTAATGGTCTATCAATCAACCTAACCCCACACATACCTTCTGTAACACCCCAAGATTTCATAGTGTGTTATTTCTTCAAAATAATTCAATAACTTGCACTACACGCAACACCGAGTTCAATCACACCATGACTAAAAAAAAATCCATTCAAAAGAGGTTATGAATAGTATTATCTAAATTTTAAACTTTATATAATCCTTATAATTTTAGAATCCATATTATGAGTTTCTTAGATATAATGCAAGAACAAATTCATTTTCAGTATTGCACTTTTACCAACTTTTAATAGTGAACCCTTTTTAAATACAATATTTTAAACTTTTTGACTAAATGGGGACATCAAAAAATTTAAAATGAAACACCCCAAGCTTCCATGGTACACTTTCTTTGAATAATACAGTAGCGTGTGTTGTACGCAACCTTGAGTTTTAACACACACCACAACCAATCAAACTAGCCGTTATGAATAGTAATACCTACTTTTTGAAATTATATATATTTTATATTTTAAAATGGACTTCATTTTTGGATTCGGAATATCGAATTTAGCCTAAGGTGAAATTTTGGTACATTTCAGATAACTTTCATATTTTGATGAATAGTGAAAATTACTAAATTTTAATTAAAAACAACTTTTTTAATCAAAATAATTAATAATGATAAATTATGAATTTGAGTGGTTTTAAAGTATATTTAGAATATATTTTTACCATTTAATATAATTTTGGTCATTGGACATAATTTTACAATTAAACCGAACATAAACAAGTGTCAATCTTTTGATAGTTATTATCTCTTAAAAACATGCTTTTTGTTTTGACAGCGGGAATTAATTTTAAATTAATTTCTGCCAATTCTGTGTTTTGAATTTAGAAAAATGGATTCCATATTTGGAATCAGGATGTTCAAATTGTGTAAATAGGTAACTTTTATTTTTAGGCATTTCGAATAATTACTGCGGTAAATATTTTATTTACCATGGTTAAGGGTAAATCCGGTAAATAAGGGTTAAAAAATAATATTATAATAATACTAAATTACCCTAAAACGTGTCTTAACCCTATTGGTTGATACATGGTGGACCATGGGCATCTTTGGGTCGATTTTTGGACCCCATGGATCCACTTGTAAGTGATAATGACACTTTATTTTAATTAAGTTAAAATGAATACAAAAATGACACAAGCATATATCTTTTAGCAAAACAATTGTTACATAGGGTTATATATGTTGGATTTTAGATTATAAATATTAATTAGAAAGATAAAACAAGTTCCTACATAATGATATTTTATTTATAATTTTTAGACATTAAATAATTTATTTTATTTATGACACAATGATGATGCAGTAATTACTATAATAGTGAAAAATTAAAATAATTGATATTATAAATACCAAAATAAATATAATATGAAACTTTTAATGCATTATAATAATTTTCTAGGATAATATGATATATTAGGATTGATGTAATTGACTTTTTTCGAAGTAATCAATCTGTTATGAGTTTCACAAAAATCAACTATTGAATAGTGTCAAAATTGACATAAAAGAGTTCTTAAAACAAATATTATATTATTAATTGATATTAAATTCCTAAAAATCTACGGTTCGTCCAAGATACTTATATCATGATAGGTTCATCATTAATGGACCACTTGGGGGTCTCTTGGATGTATGTAGTAAGTTTATTAACCATATTATATAAAAATACAAAGAGACATTGTAAAAGTGAAACTAATTAACTTAAAGTTAATACTTAAAGATAAGGTTAATATAAGTACACAAACCTGTCTAAATTCTATTGTTTGAGTTGTTTTGGACCCATACCCACCTTAACCTTTTAATAGTAAACTTTGGAGCCATTAGAAACCGAATATGAATTTATTATAAATTAATATTTCTAGATTTTCCAAAGGTGCCCCTCACCCCTCTTATAAAAGGGCACTCCTCCTTCTCATTTCTTCACATCTTCAAAGCCTTTTGGTTCGGCAAAACCTGCCCAAATACTCTCCCAACATCCCTCACTACAACCTAGAGGCCTTAGTTTGATCATAAAGCCAACCTAAGGATCCATTTTGATCAAATCAAAAGGAAGAACCCGAAGAAGAGGTAATGTTTTCACCACCCCTTTTCAAGTTCCTTTCTTCTTCCACTTCTTCTTTCTTTGTTCTTACCATTATAAAATAATAACTCCTGTATCTCACATATACAGTGATGTTATTATAAATATGGTACAACCATATTCAGTATTCTATCCACCCTTTTAATAACATGTCACCATACGTGCGTACGTACGGCTTACCGTCTCCACGTCGTGGTGTAATTGTTATTCAATATATTATTATTTGGATGGGTATAATAATGATGTGTAACTCATGTAAATAATAAATATAACATTTTAATGATTCTGTATATATGATATACCATCCATTTATATATTATTTTAATATCAAAAGAATGATATTGTCGCTCGTGCGTACGTACGGACTACCGTCTCCACGAACGTGATGAGATTCATTCTCCATCGTATCCATTCAAGTATAATCATCATTTGATGATTTAAAAATGATGTTTAAGGACTTGATATCATTATGGATATGAATAAGATACAACAAACATGGCTTATGTAACAAAACATATAAAATAAAATGAGTAAGATAACACACGAAACGACGATAATTCTATGATATTATTAACAAATCAATGTTAAAAGATCATATATGATATCATATTAATATATATGATTCTTGTATAATTTAATAACAATTATTTCACCATTATACAGGAGGTTAACCAACCCCAACTAAGGAAAAGTACAAGGTAAGGGTTATTTCACAATCTCTTCATTATCCGAGGTTGTTTATATGTAATAATCTACTGGGATCTCTTTATCATCCACATCCATGTTTCTTCGAAATGTAATTCAAAACATATTTATTATTTACAAGAATATGGTTTAAAGTTATTTATACCCTTGTTTGACTTTTTATAAGAGGTTTATAAATGAATCTTTCCTTCATTTTCAAAACAAGGTCCTTTTTAACCTTTTCGACAGAATTAAGGTAAGAATGTTTTTTTAACTTATACGGTGGGTGAGGCTATTTGCCGCCGTTATAAAATCTTCAAAGCTCCCCTTACAAGCTTATAAGATTATTTTCAAAGAAAATGTTTTATTTTATATGGATCTTAAATGATTTCAAAATAAAAGGAGATATTTCTTTAAAAAGAATTTTGATATCATCTATGTCAACATCCTTTGATGGATTTTAAGATTATTTGAAGTTGATTTATTATGATACAAAACTTCTATATTGTATTGAAGGTTTTGTGATATGTTTGACTGTGGATGTACTATTTTTATACCATTCATAGTTTATGGTGAAAGTATTGACATTTCGTATGCTAGTTCCAATAAGAATGTTTATGTTATATTTCAACCTTTATTTCAAATGAATGTGTTGGACAAGTATGTTCTAGGTTGGGGACTGGTTAAAGTAAGCCCTCCAGGTTGGGGACTGGTAAAAGTAAGCCCTCCAGGTTGGGGACTGGTAAAAGTAAGCCCTCCAGGTTAGGGACTGGTAAAAGTATGCCCTCCGGTTTGGTCTCCGGTTATTAGAGGCACTCCGGGTTGGTGTCCGGTTATTAGAGGCACTCCGGGTTGGTGTCCGGTTATTAGAGGCACTCCGGGTTGGGTTCCGGTTACAGTTAGCCCCAAGGTCTTGGGACGAGGCCTTGAAAAAAAATTAAAGTTTAGCATTATGCATTCTATCATTATGAAAGTGGTTATTGATTTTTCATGTGATTATTCGATTAGTAGAATATCCATGTGAATAAGTAAATGGCATTATTTCATTTTATTTATGACATACTATGTTAAATGTTCAAGTTTAAAAGGCTTTTGTTTTAGTTATACATTGCCTTAAATGTTTATTCTTATTTATGGAAGTTTCCGCTATATTGTTATCCTTACTGGGCATTTGAGCTCACCCCTTTTCTATGTTTTATTTTTCCCAGGAAGTGAAGAAGTAAGTTATGAATGACCTGCAGGGATATTATGTGGGGATATGAGTGTGGATTATGGAGACATTATGTTGTTGTAGTAGTTTTTCATTTTATGATGTAATGTAAAACTTATGAATATATCTAGTGTTTCCAAGGCTACTAAACCAATCGGTCTTTCGAGATTTGATCTTTCTTGTGATCATGCCAATGTTATGTAATAATGCACTGACTCTGGGTAACTAGGGTCGGGGCGTTACAGTTGGTATCAGAGGAAGTTTAGTACAAACCTTGGAAGCTAGATTTAGATAAACTCTGATTAGAGCACGTAGACCTAAGATGAACTTTGAGGATTAGTATAGAAGAACTTCCTAGAATTTTGGTATTGTAGATATTTTGTGAGTTTTCTGAGCAATACATCCCTGTCTGGATATGAGTAGGTAGAGGCGGCTCTAGCACAGATGTACCTAGGGGTAAAACCCGAAAACACCGCTTTGAGCTAGACTCGAATGGGAACTGGTGCACGACAACGGGCCTTGCTGCACTCTTGGTTACGACACTCCCGGGGGATATGCTTAGGATAACTCTCATTTTCTTTAAAAATCATTATGAAGTGTTTATGAGTATATACTTCCTTAAAGGAGACATTTTTATGATTATGGATTATATCCATAAAATATTTAATTTATGTTATGTGTTTTATAAGTTTGGGATTAGGTATTGTTATTCATAAACTAATCTAATGTATTCCATTGTTTAGAAATGGCGCCCAGTAGAAGGAATGAGAACTCTAGCAATGTACATGATACAAAGAGAAAGAAGGATTATATATTTTATGGTCTTAAGCCAGAATTTACAAGATAAATAGTCTCGCATGTATTGTCATCATATGAATAAATAATATCATGTGTTGATAAGATAAGTAAAGATTTTACTGAGTCCTATGGCTTTGAAGGGAAGCAAGAGAAGAAAAGGATGGAAGAGAGAAAGATGGATAAAGGGAAGAGGGAAAAGAATAATTTTCCCATATGTGGTAACTGTGGAAAGAAACACCCTGGAACATGCCAGAAAGGAATGGGAGTTTGTTATAAGTGTGGAGGAAAAGGGCACAAAGTACGTGACTGCAAGGGTAAGAAAATGGTTTCAAATGTACAATGCTTCATTTGCAAGGGGTTTGGACACTACGCGAACCTATGTTCCAGTCATCAGACTATGCCGCAAATGATGCTATTGGATAATAATCAAGTTATGATACTACCACAGATGAAGAGGAATGATTAGAGCTCTTATGTTGATAATGTAAATTGAGTGTTGTATCAACAATGTACTTCTTATAATAATTATGGAGTATATAAGGATTGTACTGCAGTACTATTTCATTAAGGACTTGAGATTGTGTGGAACAAAGAAAAGTGACTCAATAGCAGGATAATTTTTGGAAAATATATGGTTGAGAGAATGATAAATCATAATATAGTTCTGATACTGACGTAGTGATTTTGGAATAATATGTGATTGTTTTGGATAAATTATATTGGATATTCTTGACTACCTTAAAGCTGATTAATGATTTTTCTATTCCATCATTGTTAGGGTTTAAAACATTTTTGGATTAATGAAGTATATCCAGCATTCTATATGGAATAAGGGAGAATGAATGTAATCAATAAGGAATATGGTAATACATGATGAAGGTATTCATATGCTATTACGGGGTAAAAAAGATCTATATTATGTTTACCTTCCTTATAAATGTTGGACTGTGATTTTGGACAGAAGTATTTTGGATAGTTCTAGTTTGGATTATTTTGGATTGCCATAAAAGGACAACCCGGAGGTCGGGCGGCAACCCGTCGCATCCGGCAAGGCTGCGAGACTTGAACCCGCAACCGAAGGGCGACAAGGGTGTATCACCTACCACTGGCCCACGAGATATCCTAGATTAAATAATGTAGTTTTTATTAAAAGATCTTGTAGATGAATTATAAATTCGTTTATTTTGGAACCCTATACGAATAGTGTAAATAGAATTTTTTACATTCTATTATCTTTTAGAGTGAAAGATGAGTTTGTGGTAGAAATTTATTAATGGATAAAACTCTAATTATAAAGTAAGTATATCTCATTATGATCTTATCCAATCTCATAAATAAATTCCTCAACATTAAGAAAAGCAACTTAGAACAAAAATGTTTTCCTAGATGGTACCTTAAATCATCACTATTTTATGTCTTTGGGATTGTTGGCCTTTTCATAGCCATGTTCTCTACCACTCTCCATCAGATAATTGATGGTTAGATTTTTCTTCCATATCTATATTTTCCTACATGGAACCCTAGTATGTGTTATTTTCTGTAATCTTCATACTTTCGACTCTTTATTTTAAATAGATGCCTCATTAATTCATTTTTCGATGTGGGATTTCAACTAAGATATTTTGAAACGTCAAAAATGTGTTATCCTAATACCCTATGTTTTGTTGAACCGATGGTATTTCAAATCATCATAGATTGATGAATTTAAGGACCTCAATTTTACACTTGTTTTTGATTGATGACCTCAATCACTACCTATAAATATTTACATTTTTCCTACAATTATATGTCTCTAATTTCCACCAATATTCTCCTAATCGAGATCATAATTTGGGAGTGACCCTTTGATTTCTCTTTTCCTCATATTAAGACTAAATTTTAGTAACCCAATTTCTGATGTGGGTTTTCCCACAAATATATTTTCTATTTTCAACTTTCTATTTTCGAAGAACAATTTCAAATTGCGAGGACGCAATTTATTGAAGGAGGGGAGAATGTAACACCCCAAGATTTCATAGTGTGTTATTTCTTCAAAATAATTCAATAACTTGCACTACACGCAACACCGAGTTCAATCACACCATAACTTACAAAAAAAATCCATTCAAAAGAGGTTATGAATAGTATTATCTATATTTTAAACTTTATATAATCCTTATAATTTTAGAATCCATATTATGAGTTTCTTAGATATAATGCAAGAACAAATTCATTTTCAGTATTGCACTTTTATCAACTTTTAATAGTGAACCCTTTTTAAATACAATATTTTAACTTTTTGACTAAATGGGGACATCAAAAAATTTAAAATGAAACATCCCAAGCTTCCACGGTACACTTTCTTTGAATAATACAGTAGCGTGTGTTGTACGCAACCTTGAGTTTTAACACACACCACAACCAATCAAACTAGCCGTTATGAATAGTAATACCTAAATTTTGAAATTATATATATTTTATATTTTAAAATGGATTTCATTTTTGGATTCAGAATATCTAATTTATCCTAAGGTGAAATTTTGGTACATTTCGGAAAACTTTCATATTTTGATGAATAGTGAAAATTACTAAATTTTAATTAAAAACAACTTTTTTAATCAAAATAATTAATAATGATAAATTATGAATTTGAGTGGTTTTAAAGTATATTTAGAATATATTTTTACCATTTAATATAAATTTTTTCATTGGACATAATTTTACAATTAAACCGAACATAAACAAGTGTCAATCTTTTGATAGTTATTATCTCTTAAAAACACGCTTTTTGTTTTGACAGCGGGAATTAATTTTAAATTAATTTCTGACACTTCTGTGTTTTGAATTTAGAAAAATGGATTCAATATTTGGAATCAGGATGTTCAAATTGTGTAAATAGGTAACTTTTATTTTTAGACATTTTGAATAATTACTGCGGTAAATATTTTATTTACCATGGTTAAGGGTAAATCCGGTAAATAAGGGTTAAAAAATAATATTATAATAATACTAAATTACCCTAAAACGTGTCTTAACCCTATTTGTTGATACATGGTCGACCATGGGCATCTTTGGGTCGATTTTGGGACCCCATGGATCCACTTGTAAGTGATAATGACACTTTATTTTATTTAAGTTAAAATGAATACAAAAATGACACAAGCATATATCTTTTAGAAAGACAATTGTTACATAGGGTTATATATGTTGGATTTTAGATTATAAATATTCATTAGAAAGATAAAAAGATTTCCTACATAATGATATTTTATTTATAATTTTTAGACATTAAATAATTTATTTTATTTATGACACAATGATGATGCAGTAATTAATATAATAGTGAAAAATTAAAATAATTGATATTATAAATACCCAAATAAATATAATATGAAACTTTTAATGCATTAAAATAATTTTCTAGGATAATATGATATATTAGAATTGATTTAATCGACTTTTTTCGAAGTAATCAATCCGTTATGAGTTTCAAAAAAATCAACTATTGAATAGTGTCAAAATTGACATAAAAGAGTTCTTAAAACAAATATTATATTATTAATTGATATTAAATTCCTAAAAATATAAGGTTCGGCCAAGAGACTTATATCATAATAGGTTAATCATTAATGGACCACTTGGGGGTCTCTTGGATGTATGTAGTATGTTTATTAACCATATTATATAAAAATACAAAGAGACATTGTAAAAGTGAAACTAATTAACTTAAAGTTAATACTTAAAGATAAGGTTAATATAAGTACACAAACCTGTCTAAATTCTATTGGTTGAGTTGTTTTCGACCCCTCCTCACCTTAACCTTTGAATAGTCAACTTTGGAGCCATTAGAAACCGAATATGAATTTATTATAAATTAATATTTCTAGCTTTTCCAAAGGTTCCCCTCACCCCTCTTATAAAAGGGCACTCCTCCTTCTCATTTCTTCACATCTTCAAAGCCTTTTGGTTCGGCCAAAATCTGACCAAATACTCTCCCAACATCCCTCACTACAACCTAGAGGCCTTAGTTTGATCAGAAAGCCAACCTAAGGAGACCTTTTGATCAAATCAAAAGGAAGAACCCGAAGAAGAGGTAATGTTTTCACCACCCCTTTTCAAGTTCCTTTCTTCTTCCACTTATTCTTTATTTGTTCTTACCATTCTAAAATAATAACTCCAGTATCTCACATATACTGTGATTTTATTATAAATATTGTACAACCATATTCAGTATTCTATCCACCCTTTGAATAACATGTCACCATACGTGCGTACGTACGGCTTACCGTCTCCACGTCGTGGTGTAATTGTTATTCAATATATTATTATTTGGATGGGTATAATAATGATGTGTAACTCATGTAAATAATAAATATAACATGTTAATGATTCTGTATATATGATATACCATCCATTTATATATTATTTTAATATCAAAAGAATGATATTGTCGCTCGTGCGTACGTACGGACTACCGTCTCCACGAACGTGATGAGATTCATTCTCCATCGTATCCATTCAAATATAATCATCATTTGGTGATTTAAAAATGATGTTTAAGGACTTGATATCATTCTGGATATGAATAATATACAACAAACATGGCTTATGTAACAAAACATATAAAAGAAAATGAGTAAGTTAACACCCGAAACGACGATAATTCTAAGATATTATTAACAAATCAATGTTAAAAGATCATATATGATATCATATTAATATATATGATTCTTGTATAATTTAATGACAATTATTTCACCATTATACAGGAGTTTAACCTACCCCAACCAAGGAAAAGTACAAGGTAAGGGTTATTTCACAATCTCTTCATTATCCGAGGTTGTTTATATATAATAATCTACTGGGATCTCTTTATCATCCACATCCATGTTTCTTCGAAATGTAATTAAAAACATATTTATTATTTACAAGAATATGGGTTAAAGTTATTTATACCATTTTTTGACTTTTTATAAGAGGTTTATAAAGGAATCTTTCCATCGTTTTCAAAACAAGGTCCTTTTTAACCTTTTCGACAGAATTAAGGTAAGAATGTTTTTTTTAACTTATACGGCGGGTGCAGCTATTTTCCGCCGTTATAAAATCTTCAAAGCTTCCCTTACAAGCTTATATGATTATTTTCAAAGAAAATGTTTTATTTTATATGGATCTTAAATGATTTCAAAATAAAAGGAGATATTTCTTTAAAAAGAATTTTGATTTCATCTATGTCAACATCCTTTGATGGATTTTATGATTATTTGAAGTTGATTTATTATGATACAAAACTTCTATATTGTATTGAAGGTTTTGGGATATGTTTGACTGTGGATGTGCTATTTTTATACCATTCATAGTTTATGGTGAAAGTATTGACATTTCATATGCTAGTTCCAATAAGAATGTTTATGTTATATTTCATCCTTTACTTCATATGAATGTGTTGGACAAGTATATTCCAGGTTGGGGACTGGTTAAAGTAAGCCCTCCAGGTTGGGGACTGGTAAAAGTAAGCCCTCCAGGTTGGGGACTGGTAAAAGTAAGCCCTCCAGGTTAGGGACTGGTAAAAGTAATCCCTCCGGTTTGGTCTCCAGTTATTAGAGGCACTCTTGGTTGGTGTCCGGTTATTAGAGGCACTCCGGGTTGGTGTCCGGTTATTAGAGGCACTCCGGGTTGGGTTCCGGTTACAGTTAGCCCCAAGGTCTTGGGACGAGGCCTTGAAAAGAAATTAAAGTTTAGAATTATGCATTCCATCATTATGAAAGTGGTTATTGATTTTGTATGTGATTATTCGATTAGTAGAATATCCATGTGAATAAGTAAATGGAATTATTTCATTTTGTTTATGCCATACTATGTTAAATGTTCAAGTTTAAAAGGCTTTTGTTTTAGTTATACATTGCCTTAAATGTTTATTCTTATTTATGGAAGTTTTCGCTATATTGTTATCCTTACTGGGCATTTGAGCTCACCCCTTTTCTATGTTTTATTTTTCCCAGGAAGTGAAGAAGTAAGTTCTGAATGACCTGCAGGGATATTATGTGGGGATATGAGTGTGGATTATGGATACATTATGTTGTTGTAGTAGTTTTTCATTTTATGATGTAATGTAAAACTTATGAATATATCTAGTGTTTCCAAGGCTACTAAACCAATTGGTCTTTCGAGATTTGATCTTTCTTGTGATCATGCCAATGTTATGTAATAATGCACCGACTCTGGGTAACTAGGGTCGGGGCGTTACACCTTCCACCTCATGGCCCAAAGAAACCACAAATTTAAAAGAAATAAAATAATGTGAGGAACCTATTTAAAATAAATCACTAGAAATCATGAAAGCTACGCTGATCGTAACTCAAATAGCCAATCGAACTACCTTAAAATTTATGTGTGTAGACTGAATTTCATGAAGTTAACCCCTTCTTATTCCTAGTAATCCACCTTAATCACCTATACTGCACTGACCTACTCATATATAATCTCTCTCCCTAGAGTACCACTCCCACCACCTTAGTAGATACCACTTGTAGATATCTAAATTCCTTCCTGATATGGGGCAACCAACCCCCTTCATACCCATTACACTGGCCTAGACCCTCCATCGGTACCCATCTATTTATATTTTCTACAATAACTCTTCACATTCCCCAAAATACCACATGATCAGTACTCAAACGGTTGTTGGGGACATTGACCACACATATGTCCCAATCTTCCACATTGATAGTAGAAAACTCATTCATGAACCTAATTGGATGGTTTTTTAACTACCTTTCCACCACCACCCCGGTGAAATCTCTTGAAGTGACACTTCCTTCCATCAGATTTCACACCATTATATCACCCAATTGAGAATACACGTTCACTACCAAGAGCCTCCTAGATATTTTTTTTATAAATAAGGGCTTGATTTAGCACATTAATAAACCTATTTAAATTGAAGTTTTTCACCTATGAGATAATATCATATATAATTCCATCCTAAAAATTTCTCTCCATTGATGCCTCATCCCCAACCAAATTAGAAAAAAATGTTTCAAGGCAATGAAACAGCTAGCATAATCCATCACAATCATAGTCCATTGAGCCTAAATTATAAGCTCTACAACTAAATGCCACCTCAAGGCATCTAGATAGAATTCTTAAAAAATATTTTATTTGAATCCCTCCCTTAACACACCCTCTTCTTTCTCGATCTAATCTATGATGTACCACCAATATCTTTCCTATGCTCACAACATATAAGCCCCGAACTTGATTATCATATCTATGGGTGTCTCAATATGACCAAGGATTTTCATGATGGACTCTATATATGAATTGAAAACCTTAGGTCCACACTCTCATGAAATAATTTAAGGTGATGTAACTGAAACTCCCTAGTCAACTCAAACAAACTCATCACAACTCGGCCATGGTCCCTTTCCTTCATCTACATAAACTGAGAAAGGTTCTCATGAAAATAATCCTCCCCTATGTTATCTTGAATCTTTGTAATTACCTACTCTACTTTTGGATAAACATATTAGTGTTATCCTATTTTCTCTAATCTGACATATTTTTTCATTACATCATTTCTCTAAAATTCCCAACCGACATATCAGAACACATATCATAAAACATTCATAGTTTTCACAAAAGAAGGCTCTCCTCTATCCATAAACAACCCATTTCACATACATTATCCCAAAAAATATAATCACACCTATAACAATACCCTCAACCACTCATACCATGGGTCATGTCTCACTTGTGGTAAACCAACACACATAGTTACAAGTCATTAATTTAGAAAAATGTCCAAATCATTTCCACACTCATAACGTATTCCTCCTAGGCACATTTATCTTTTCACAACTTATTAAAAGAAATTAACTCATTAACTCATTTCATTAAGCACAATTCATTAACCAACCATAACATCCTTTTCATTTAACAATTTGCATCATTTGTATTAAAAACCCTTTTATTTAACTTTCCACAACGTAAAATTCATCCTACCCTTCATATCTGCATACCCATCCTATGAATACCTATTATGAAGCATGCCACTTATATTCCTAGGCTTTTAAGATGATTAATAAATGAAAAACCTCATTAAATTCCAACCACGATCAAAATATCATAAAATAGTCACATCACCCAACAAGTGTATCACTTAGTGGTGACATATCATTTAACCATAACAACACACACCAAGAACAAAAATCACCCATGGGAACATGGGAACATGGGGTTTCCCTTTTACCAGTGTTAGCTACTATTAAGAATGAGATCATTTCTAGGAATAGAAATGTCCTAATCTCCCTCCCACCATCTGTAAATAATAAGACCATAGAAAAGAACTGCTCTGATACAACTTTGTAATGTCCTCGACCTGGAAGCCACTAAATTGGTGCCTTGATCCTAGTCACCACATGGCCACAATAATGCCTCCCCATATTCCAGAGGTTTCTAAATAGAAGTTAGGGTATAATGGATTAAATGGGGGTAAATATGCCCTATTTATTAGAGAAATAAACAACAAAAACATATAAAATAAAGGATATACTAAAAAATAAACTAGAAACATTCATTACTAACCATTTCCCCAAATAGTATACAAACTAAAACCAAAACAAATGTGACATGTAATGATAACAGCGCTAAGGGTGAAGTAAAATCCAAAATAAGGATAAAAACTGAATCCCCAAAATGAGTCCTTACTCTAAGTCTAGTTCATCATCGATGCACATCCCCCGCCCAACTCAACTCTCAACAATATATCCCTTACACTTATTTTTACATCCAACCATGAAATCTACACTGGTACCCAATGGGGTCCCAAGTAAGATGTGAGTACAACTCAGTAGACCACCACCAATAGTGTCTACAAAATATAAAGACTACAAATATTGTTAATTCATGTATAAGGTAAATGATGAGATAAATAAACATGACTTGGGATCAATTAGTTAAAAATATTCACTTTACCATTTCCATAATTTGTTCCAATTTCATCACATAGTTCGTTATCATCATTAAATCCATGGGTTATGCATTTACATCATTTTCATTATAGCATATACTGAGCAATTTATCATGAAAAAAGGTATTATAAGATTTCCCGAACTCTCTAGGGGAAACCATTCCATAATCAATTACATCATTATTATATTGGAGACTTAGTCTACGTAGTCTCATCCAATGCATCTTTTAGGGTCATAGACCCCTATTCCGACCCCCATAACCATTGAATTCTACGGGTGGGGTTTAGAGCCTATTTCCTTCCCAACACATGAGCATAGAACCTAAAGTAACTACCCCACATACCACTAATCCATGTACACATGATTATTTAACCATTTTACAAATATAAAATTTCACTACCATAGTCAAACAATACCATAACAATCAAAATTCATAATTCATCAAAAAAGAAAATAGTCGTCATGACTTATCCCATTAACACGTTTTCCATATATATTGTATATCACATTTAACTCATTTCCCCTTTCTCATTCCTTAAACCAATATATATATATATATATTAAAACCAATCTCTTAAATTACCAAAAATTATCCCATTTATCACATTTATCAATTCATAAGAATTTACCCACAAAACATGTTCATCATTTCACATACATTAACCCACTTATGCATTCCATGTACAATTCATAACTAACATAAATAACACTTTATTACACCCATCCCATTTCTTATTAATTAAAACAATCCCTTATGCCATTATAAAGGTCTAAACACAACTCCCAACTTTCCCTTTTTCAACTCAACTAACATATCAACATGTTAATTAAGGGATCTACTTAAATCACAAGTCATTTCTATGATTAACATTAACATTTTCCATGTTTGAGAAGGTCTTCAAACCCCATGGGTGGACCTAAAATGGTATATTCAACCCCAATGTATCCCTTAGAGATCAATATTAGTTTAATAAATCAATTAGACAATCATTTTACCAAATTTTACTCATGGAAACAAATTCAGATCAAGTGGGAGAGCAATATCACAACCATACATGCACAAATATACAACAAAAATATGATATATATATATATATATATATATTACAGACCACCTAACATGAATCTACTGATTTAAATAATCTTTAATGTTATCCATAAATCTAGATTCAAGTACCATTTGAATCCCCAACCTATGATCCACCAGTAAAAGATGGTTCTGGGGGTTTAGAAAAAGTTGAATGAAATCCAAATCCCTAATCTGGAAAAGAGAAGAAATAGAACGATTAAAATCACCTAGAGCTTTGATTCATAACCAAATGTGTTACAAATAGTTTAAAATCAATGGAGATTGATCCTTAGGAAGTCTCGATGGTTTTGGTTCACCACTAGGTTTGGAGGGGGAAGAAATTGGGTAAACATCAGGTGATGAAAATAAAATTATGAGGATGGATTTAGTAAATTTTCACATTCAAATGGGGTACACGGTTTGGATGCACAATTTTCCAAATGATTCACTAACCTTTATCCAAGGGAGGTCCTAGTCACACTGTTACATGGGGAATACTCACTGTTTATAAAATTGTGCGCCGACCATTTGGAATGCCTCTATCCAAGTCTGTATGGTTTTTTATTCCCCTAGATTGGTTTTTTATTAACCGTGCACCCTTTCTCCAAGATAGAATGGTTTAGGCGCACTGTTATCTCTAACCATGTTCCAATCATAAAACATGCACCAGAAGGCCATTTTTCACTATCATTCATGTTCTGAACCCCTAGAACACCCCAAAGCCTCATTGTACACCATGTAAACATTCTATTAACCAAAATTAAGAGATTTAAACCAAAATTATAACAAATACATACATCCATGAATTATGGGATATTACACCAATCGACATTATGATAGCTATGAGGATATAGTGAGAAGTTCTATGAAGGAAGAACTAGAGTTCTAAGAGAAGTATTGGTCCCATAGATCGAATAAAAAGAAGAGATCAATGGATCCAATGTGTAGGGATTAACATTGATCATAGAATAGGATGAAATGAAGTCCATCTTCCAAGATGGAATACATGTGGGAAATAATCATTCACGTAACTTTCTACTCTGGAGTGGGAAATTTTACAAGTGTGTAAGTGATGGACATATTTCTCAAAATAGTTATAGATATATGAATCCCCAACCTATAAAAATTAACAACAAAATCTATATGGTGTTGGACCAGTATGACGTCTAATTCTCTATGTGTAGAAATCTTGGAAATTTTTCCAATCACTATACAAATCAAAAGATAATAGTGGGGAATCACCATCAACCTCAGTATAGGTTAACAGAGTAAGGTTGGTCTTTTTATACCATTCCTACTAAAGGTGATCCTCCAAATGATGTGGTAGAAGGTACTCTTGTTTTGCTCTCAAATCTAGAAAGTGCTTTTTTGATTCACGTTCTAACAATTCCATTATTTCCTTCATGTATGAAATGAATATAGAATCAATCACCAAACTTCAACAAGCATAGTTATCAGTCAAGACTCCTAGTGTTATTATCCAAGCATCAACAGTGTATAGAAATTCTAGTATTCACATTGGTTAGGAAAATCTCATCGCTAATCAAGTATTCATTCCAATGTTAGAATTTGAAACTATACTAGGGATAGATTTTCTCACAAATTATAATGCACATAGGAACTACATAAGTAGGGAAATCACAATATTCTTAAATTGAAAACCTATAATTATTTTCATAGGAGAGACATATCAACCTGATATTTTTCTAATTGCACCTCCCTTAGCCTTCTGTATAGAAATGATCGGTGAATATGATGAATGAAATTAAAGTATATGAATATAAAATGTCCCCATCATTTAGGAATACATTGACGTATTTGCTGAGGACATACTTGGACCTCAACTAGAAAGAGAGATATATTTCTCCATTGAACTCATGCTTGGATCCAAGATGATATCAACATCCCCTTATAGAATGGAAAATGTGGACTTGGAGGAATTAAGGAAACAACTCCATTATCTTTTAGAGAAGGAGTTATCTGAACCCTTGTGTCTTCATGGAGATCACCTATTCTCTTTGTGGAAGAGGAGGATGAATCAATGAGGCTATGCATTGATTATAGAGAACATAACTGGATCATAGTGAAGAATATGTACCCTTTTCCAAGTATTGATGACTTATTTGACCTACTTCACGAGAATCAATTCTTCTCCAAGATTAATATTTGATATGGTTATTATCAATTGGTGGTGAAAAAATAAGATATACCAATGAATAAATTCCAATTAAGATATGGTCATTAATAGTTTTTTGTTATGAAATATGGTTTGACTAATACAGATTTTATATTTATTGATTTAATGAAAAAAATATTTAAGGACAACCTTGATTAATTTATGGTCGTTTTTATTTACGATATTTTGATATATTTCAAAAGACGCGAGGAACATGAGGATAATATTTGTGTAATATTACAAACTCTAGGGAAGAGAGTCTATATAAAAAGTTCAGAAACAGTTAATTTTGGTTAAAAAATATGATTTATTAGGGAACCTTGTAACCAATGAATGAATCTGATTTGATCCTTCCAAAAAAAGGTTTTGTAGAGTGGATTTATCTTTAAATGTTAAATAAGATTCATAGTTTCCTTTTTTTATCAGGTTATTATATGAGGCTTGTGAAAATATTTTCATGAGGTTCTAATCCACTAACCATGTTAACTAGAAATGTTCTCAGGTTCATCCAGGTAATGGAGTGTGAAGAATGTTACCAAGAGATGAAAAAGAGATTGGTTATTACACCTGTGTTAACTCTACCCTCTATCAAAGAATGATTCATTATTTTTAGTGATGCATATCTAAAAGGTATTTGGTGTTTCTTCATGGGAAATGAAAAGGTGATTACTTATGAATCTTGATAGTTGAATCCTCATGAGTTGAAATATACTATGAACGACTTGGTTCTAGCTAGAGTTTGTTTTCTCTGAGTATATGGAAGAACTATATTTATGGGGATAAATGTTATATATACACAAACCATCAATGTTTTAAGTATATTTTCACGAAAAGGGAATTTAACTTGAGATAGAGGAGGATTATATGAATTATTAAAGACTATGAATGTTCAATTTAGTATCACCCTGGAAGAGAAGAAAAAATTGTTAATGCATTAAGTTGGAAAGACCTAGTTGTTTTAGAAATGGTGCTGATTCAAGGATATCCATTGATAAAGGACCTAGTAATGTTGTACATGGGAATCATGAGGAAAGGGACATCATAAACCCTATCCCAAATGATTTCCCAACCATTATTACTAGATAATATCAATAAATATCAATGAGAAGATCATTTGTTATAGAATAATATAGAGTCTATAAAGAATGAGATGTTTCCTGGGTATTATTTTGATCAAGAATGTGTACTGAAATTTCATACATGGTTATATGTTCGATATATTCCAGAAATAAAGAAAGAGATGTTGGATAAATCTCATAACACTACATTCTCTATACATCATATAAACACTAAAATGTATATGGACATTAGTTATCATTAATGTTGGGAAACCATGAAAATTAAATTTTTTGACTACACTACAAACATCTTGGTGTATCGACAAGTGAAGGGAAAGAGATATCTTTCTAAAAGAATGTTAAATCCACTAACCATACCAAAATGGATGTGGGAAAATATCACTATAGAATTTTTCGGTGGTCTCATGAGAACATAAAAATAAAATAATGTGATATGAGTTATAGTGGATCATCTCACCAAGACGTCATATTTTATTACTATTCACGATGATTCCTCTCTTTTCTAGCATAGTAATATTTACATAAAGGTAGGGAAGATGTTATATGTGGAACCAATTTGTATAATTTCTAGGCATGATCCATGGTTCACATCAAAATTATGGAGAATTATTTAACATGATCTGAATACAGATTTGAATTTTTGTACAACATATCACCCAAAAACTGATGGACAATATGAAAGGACCCTTTAGACACTCTCAGACATGCCAATAACACTATCAATTGAATTCAATGGTGTATTGGATTAACATATCCCATTATTTGATTTTAAAAAAAACTTCCATTTGTGTATTCAAATGGGACCCTGTGATGCTCTATATGGGAAGCAATGTAGAGCTTCTACTTGCTGTGATGAAGTTGTGAGAGAAATCTTATTAGGACTGATCTTGCAAAAGGGATAGAAAAAAATGTTCAATCCATCCAATGACACATAACAGATTCTCATAGTTGGAAGAGTAAATATGATGAAAACCATTGAATGGATGTTTATCTTGATTCTAGTGATAAAGTTTTCCTTTGAATATCACCATGGAATAAAGTCATGTAGTTTAGGAAGAAAGGGAATCTTAGACCTGGTGCATAGGCCCCTATAAAATCCTTGATCACATAGGAACAATAGCGTATCTAATTTCACATCCATTAATACATATTATGTTCATGATTTATTCTATGTGTCTCTCTTGAGGAAGTACATACACGATACCTTATATTTACTGAATCCTATGGTGGTACAACTGGAACACGACCTCTCTTATGTAGAGCAGTCAGTGTTGATCTTGGACCATAGAGACATGTTTATATGAAATAATACTACCCACCTCATCAAAGTATTGTGGATGAACCATAATTATTAGGACTATATGTGGGAAATATATGAATTAATGATAAATAAGTACCCACACCTTTCCTTAACTAAGAGAATGAGTTTAAATTTTGAGGATGAAGTTTCTTTTATAGGGAATAATGTAACAACCATAACTTTTTAAAATAATATTTTCTTGTGAGAAAATGTGTGTTATATTGTATCTTTCAAAAAAAACACTCTTTCATTAATATTGAAGTGATTATAAAGGAAAATGTGACCATCAGGATTAAACTGTTTTTTTACATTTGAAACTATATTCTTGGTAATATTGTTTTGTTATAATTTATAAGTATAAATGATACAGAATCCTTAATGTAGAAAGAATAAATGATGGACTCAATAATTAGTGTCATTCCATATGAATACCATATATAATATCATAGGATAGAGGTAATTCCAATAGGGGTTTCTCTTGACCATGCCCATATATAGCTTCAATAAGTGAAGTTAGAACAAAATTTCCTACTGGAGAAGTTCAAGTTTGTGGAAATTATGACTTGGGTGATGTTACCCACGATGCACCATGAATCTATCCCCATTGCAAACCTTACACATAGGTAATATGAGGGTGATATAAGGGGTTATATTTCAGGTCCCTAGTTACTTAATGTGTAAATTCATTTTATAAATAACTTCTTTTTCCCGTCAATTATTTTTTATGAATAGTTTACTTAATAAAATTGAGATGGAATTTGATATAATAAATTTTCAAACAGAAATTTTACTTTCCAAAAAAGATGTAAATATGTATAATAAACACAGAAATTTTTAATACTACTTATTTTAATTAATTAGTATGATAAAAACACTATTATTTACATATAAATTCTAAATTAATTTTATTTTTTCAAGTGTCATAAAATTTACTATATATTATCAATTTTCTAATATTTTTAATAAATAATGTTCTTTATTTTTAAAAGATATAATTATAAAATGAAAATAAATGTTATAATAAAATAAATATTATTTTTGAAATCAGCACACCAAAATTAGGTTAGGTTTAATTAATGAGAATTTTCTAAAATACATTATTTTTCATGAATAGAAAAAATATAGTTTGAGTTTTTCGATATGATTAATAACTTCATAATTATTCCATTATGATGTAATATGCAATTAAACAAAATAAAATACATAAAATATATTACTTTTTTAATATATAGTATTTTAATATATTTTAATCAATTTTCAACCCTATAATTTACATTCCAAAGTCTAAAATGGAAACATTAATATTAAAAACATTATTTATTTTTTAAAATTTTCTTTTCCATGAAAAAATAAGAAATATAAAATGATGATATACTCTTTTGGATTAAAATAAGATAAAATATAACCCAATAATCCCAAAACATGGGCAATACCATGGTTTTTAATTTTCCATAAACAAGGATTCCAAGACTTATATTTGGAAATTATTAAACAAATCCTCCACTATTTCTATAAGTACCCACCAATTTCTGCAATTACTTTCACTCATAATCCATCATATATGGATATTTTGTAGTTATAACTCCCAATGATTCCTCCCAACGTTTCTACGTGTCCCCAAGGTCCCAATCCTCTTATTTTAGGACAAACTCTTCAAGGTAATGGAAATCTCCACTTCTCTTTTCCATTCAAGTTCCCACTTTATGTTGTATGTATTCAAATTTAAAAAATATGTTAATTTTACAAATTATTTTATACCATTACTATAATAAGTTTAATTTATTAGTGGTATACCCTTGTTCCATCTCATTTTTCAATTTTCTAAAACCTCATTTTATACCCATTATGCTACTGGATTTATTTCTCAAAATTTCTCTTTTCTACACAAGAAATTCCCTTATATTTTCTTTTTTTGAAAAACCTAAACTATTTATTTTCTAATGGTGTTATAAAATATGTAAAAATTATATAATTTATTCATTTATTAATATATATAAAACTCATATTCCTTTTTTGTGGGTTAAAAAAGACATAATGGTCTTGTCTTTAAGCACATTTTAGAATGCTATTTCATTTAAATATGATACTCGTTTCTTTTATTTTCCACAGACTATTTATGAAATGTTTTATTATGATTTATGTGGATCAAATTAATTAATAAATATTAAGGGTTCTCTCATACAGTGCTCCAATGTATTGGGTAATGAATTTAATCTCAATAGATGATATGTTTTACGATACCTTGATGAATAACCTCAGTAATTTTTCTGACACCATAGTTAGAAAAACATTCGGATATTATTATGAATGTATCATTTAAATGTTGTATCCAAATTTTCATGTTATGATAAATTCCATTTTTATTATTAAATTCCTTGTTTTTCTTTACTCATTCCATAATAATATTCTTCACATTATTATTGATATTACTCAAGATCTCTTGTAAATTGTATCCCTTGCTTACCCTTACATGGACTTATGCTCACAATTTCCTTTTTTGTATTCCCCTAGGTTATGATATATGGAAAACCTACATTGGATTAACCTTATAAGAATTCATTAAATGTATTAGAATAATGTTTAATGTTTTCACGAATTATGTACTATTTTTTCAAGAATCTAAACATTAAGAGATCCTCTTTTTAAAAAATGTAATAAAAAGTTATGTAATAAATATTTGGGATGCCTAATTGGTATCAAAGGATGTTTTAATAATTTTTGGAATTTAAAATTTTAAAAATTTTAGAATAACCCTACAGAAATTATTAAATATAGGAAAACAACCTAATACTTTTGTGAAGTATTAAGTATGAAGTTTCTTAGAAAAGAAATCCCCATCTTGATATGAACTTGTGGATATGGATCTGACATAGATATATCTATGGATGACACCCAAAAAAACCCACTATGATCTCGACACAAATGAGAACTAATGCCTCATAACATGCCTTGTTATACTTTAGGTTTGATACATTCAGGGGATATGATTGGTTAATCTAATGATTTTTATGAAACATTATGAATGATTTATAAAAATCTAATTATTTTCAAAGAATAACATATTTAATAAAGTTAAATTAAGAAATAAAAATTCCATTATAACTATATGTTTATTAAAAGAAATAAATTTCACACTAAGGTTTTAATCTCTTCTAAATTAGTGGGAAATATGATCAACTTTTCAGATGGTTAGGTCAACATCCCATGAAATTACACCCCTCTAATGGAAGCTAGAAAGGAATACCTAATGATAATGATGAATCAACTAACTCGAGTTATGAGCAATAATATGAATAAATAATAGAGACTTTATTATCCTATAAGGATTTTTTTTCATTGATTCTGTTATCTTTCAATGACCACATTCTTTCAGTGGATCTACCGACCCATTTTTTTTGAATAATGGTTATGCTATATAGAAAATATATTTTCTATACTACACTATTCAGAACAAGAGAAAGTCACACTAGCTATGTACTGATCAGAGGTAGAATATGATGAGTGGTGGAAAATGATTAAAAACATGAATCCAATAAGGCAGATTGATTCTATAGAGAGGGAAGAGTTTAGGGGAACCTTTTTCAAAAAATATTTTCACTGTTCAATCTAAACAATAATGGAGAGTAATTCCTAGAGATGAAGAAAAAGGAAGATGAATTTTTTGAAATATACAAAATGAAATTTAAAATAATTTCTAGTTACACATCTAGGTTTCTTATAGATCCTAATGGAAAGGTTGGTAGATTATTTTCTGAACTAAAACACTATCTACAGAAGAATCTATCCAATTGAGACTATGAATTTTATGATAAGATAGTGCATCATTCATTGAAGGTTTAACTGGAGTTCTAAGAGATGCAGTTCTCCCATAGATCGAATGAAAATAAGATATCTATGGTTCCATGATTAAAGAAGAACTTTGATCATATAAGAGGAGGAATGAATGTGAAACTCCGCATATGAAGAAAATGTTGGAAGAAACATTATGGTAACTATATATTTGGGAGCGGGAAATGTTAAAAGTTTAGAAGAGATGGCCACATTTTTCGGGATTTTCCTAGTGAGGTCAAGACTCAACATATCAACACTAGAAAAATAGAACACTATGAATTCCATGTCGGAAGTCTAATGCATCATGTTTAGACATCTTGGGATATTTTACAATCATAAGATGATGGCGGGGAATCACTATCATCTTTAGTGTAGACCAATAAATTATGTTTAGGATTTTTGTATCCCAATGGCTCAAGATGAGGATCTAAATATTGTGGTATAAAATAGTCTTGTTTTTTTCTCAAAGATAGCAAGTACTATAACAACCCTACTTTTTATTACACACTTAAACCTGATTTATTACATAAAATCTTCACTTGATACAACATAGAAGATCAAGATTTATTGTGTATTTGGGTCTTAGGAACATTTAATAACTTCTTAGAACATAAAACACACAACATCTTTATTGAATACTCCCTTTACATGACCACACTATTTCCTCGTACATAGCATTGCATGAGATAACCTAGGTACATGCATAAGAGAAGGTTGAGCTATAAAGCCCAGTAAGGGAATAAACCTGGAATAACATGAGAAATATAATACATGTTAGATAAAAGACATATCAATGGAGCACAAGAGAAACATGTACAAAAAGGCATGATGAAGCAGGATAATCATAACATGGAAATGTGGCAACAACACTTAACTTGGAATTAGCATGAGCCAAGGTTCATTTCACATGGAGCATGAGTAAACCCCCATTGCACATGAAGCACGAGAAAAACCTAATTTCACTTGAATTAGAATGATTCCACACCCATTACACATGATGTATCATGATACGACACTTTTCCCAATTCATTGTAGTGCTATTAGGGCGCACCCTTCATAAACATTTCATTTCACGCATAAGCGTGCCACATGGATCATACAACATGGAATCAATAATCATCATTTATTCCATGATAAAGGGATGTATAATACATACATAAATCTTTATAATCAATAAGTAAATGTTCATAAATGTGAATACCCTTGATAGAGAAATGGACATGGTATTCACTACACAATGACATTGGCTTGGAAAATCATAGTGCAATTTCTGCAGAATAACAACATGAAATAAGAACTCATAAAAAAGGGTTGATGAGAGAAAAAGGGGTGTCTCATCATATTTACATGAAATATAAATTAATGGGGTCACATAGATACATTTATCAAATAACATATTGGAATTTAGATGCATAATTCAAAATAATTGCTTTGATGTAAAAGAGGAGAGAGAAATCCATCATAGAATTTCGGCATGGTAACGAGTATACATGGGAGGAATTAATGAGAGAGAAAGGGGTCTCCCATAATCCAAACATAAATATGGAAGTATGGGGGAGGTGGAAAATCATACCCAAATATTAGTAATTGAAAAAAGGGCATAAAAACTTAAAGAAAATGGTATAAAAATGAGAAAAGAAGAAATCCATTACTTGGAAGTGTGATCCCAAAGGCTTGGGAGAGGCTTCTTGGGAGCTTGGGGAACCTTGGGAGGATTATAGAGAGAGGAGGGAAAGGGTTGGTCGAACTCAAAATTATTTTAGGGAAGAGGAAGTGGGATCTTTTATGGGTTTATATAGGAAAGGATACGAAATTATTTATTATTTAGGTTTGGAACACCTCACATTAAATTAATAAAAACCTCAAACCAACCCATGGTTTTTGCCCATGGTTTTTTCTAAAGGGGAGTGGAAAAAGATATTGTATTAGTACAATGGCCTAACTTCAGGAAATAATAGGGTTTATTATGTGGTGGTGAGTCACACTCTCAAGGAAAACAATTTAAAAAGATAAAATGTTTTTTAATCCTTGAAGGGTCCACTACGGATTTTTAAAATAAATAAAACAAACCCAAAATCACATTATTTTAATGTTAAAAAATATATCGACCGAACACAATGTTTATGTTATTTTATTATATCACTATTGGATCATTATGATGTCATGAAACACATTATATATTTAGACGGTATTTATTTTTTAACCAAAAAATTTGACTATTTCGGAAAATTATGAACAATTCACCAATGGATAATTTCGACATCCTACTTCCATAAATAATATTCCTTTTATCTAAATAATTTTATAAATATGTGAATTTTTTTACTTAAAAAAAACAAACATTTACCACAAATTCATTGGTTTTTGACAAAAACAGCTTTCAAACCTTAATAAAAATTTCAATTGATTTCTGACGCATTCCTGTCGTTGGGTATGGAAAAGCGTATTTTGATGTTTTCCTAGTGAAGCATAGAGGCTGACTAGGGTCATCTCACTTGAGGGGATTTTTTAGTTCGTTCACTCACCTAATCTAATTCACTTTAACTACTTATTTTTTTTGTTTTTATTTAATATAGGAATAGAATGGAATTTATGAAAATAAATGAAAAGAAAAAATTTATTTGAAATTAATAGTAAATGCTAAATAGAATGGAATTATAGAAGAAATGAAGGTCTCCCAAGAGAAATTTCAGGGAGCAGCTTCATTGACCAGCTTCAAATATTCTTAGTGAACACACTCCATCTTATGTGTGGAAACCTTAGTCTACCCCAATTATGAATGAAAATTAAACTTAGAGATTGCCAAGAACACACTCTATCCACCTCCTCAATCGAGGGAAAATGGTTGTTGATTAAGAAGATAAACTTTAGACAACCACAGTGAAGATTACACCCACTATAAATTTTCCTTAAAATTAACTCAAAATATATTAAAAAATGACTTGGGTTCATGAACCTAATTACTCCCTCGGGAAATTCCTTGGATTATTTACTCATGATATTGAGTATTATAGTTCACGACTGTAAGATGAGAAGAAGAAAAGATGGGGGATGGGTGGGCACAAAAATAAAAACAATGCATGAATTTTATTAGAAATCTAAATTACAATTGAAAACTAAAACAAAAATAATGAAAATAAATAAATAAAAATGAAATGGGGAAGTTTTTTGGCTAGACTCCCTTAGTGGAGATCTCCTCCTTGGTGCCTTGAAGGAATAGATGGATAATGGGATGTTTTGGGAAGGAGGTGAGGGCCACCTTTTATAGGTAGAATTCTGTCCTCTGAAGGATTGTGCGTTTTTGACCATTAAAAGGAAGTTTGACGCATGGAACCCTTCGTCAAAGTTGTTCATAAATATATTGGTCATTCACCCTCAAAATTTTAGATCATCTGTACACTTCATTAATGGATTATGAATTTTTAATTGGCTGTTTCGTTTTCTGGATGCTGCTTCCTGGAAGCTTCCTTCAAAAATATAACATTCAATGGCTGCCTTAATAAATTCCAAACTCCCCCCCCCCAAATTTGTTGTAGAGTTGTCCCTATCTGTCCCAATTCTATCATAAGTGTAAGCATATCAAATGGATGTGTGTAGGCCACATTTTGGTTCCATTATAGTGGTGCGGTCCACGCTGTCTGCCCGAAAAAATCATAAACTTCATTGGTTTTTAAGCCCTTTAGATGACTGAATCAACTCCTGGCCCAGAAGATAAATTTGTAGCAAATAAAATTATGACTCGAAAAAAAATTTAATCATACAATATGGAAATATATTTTATTCTAAATGAAAAAAACCCCTATGATAAAAATCTATCAAAATTATAGATTTAACTTCTTTTTACATTTAAGCTCAAATTACCACTATAACCTATAAATGTGATAATTACCCATACAATAAAACTATGGTGGGATTATAAAAATGACTTATAGTATAAAATATATGAAAATGTGAGCTTTATGAAATCCAAAAAAATTTATGATATTTTATATATAATAAAAAGTAATTAAATTATAATAATATTTTATTAAAATATTATTTAATTAAAAAATCCATTAATTTGTCAAAATAGATTTCATAGTTAAATATTAACTAAAAATACTATTTGTGCTTTAAGAACTATTTACAAAGTAAAAATAATAAAATGAACGCACATTCTTAATAAAAAATAATGTACATAGTCATAGTGCTAGGGTATTGTTCCATAACCCCTTATAACACCCGCAGAAGACTGAATGGTAAGGTGTGCGATGGTGAAAGAATCTTGGGACGGCTTGAATAACATTGCTTGGTGGTAATCTCTATTAACTTCCACTTCTCCCATAGTTGGTTCCGTTCATGCCTAATGTGTTCAAGATCAGCTTGGTCTTGGTCAAGAACGATGCCCAATGAAGCCACCTCCTTTGCGAGCTCCAACAAATTGGCTTCATACGGGGCAAGTCTACTAGATGAGGCCATCACTTCCTTTTCTTGAGTGAATTGGATTTATTAAAGCCCTATATTTATACTAATTATGTGATCACTATTCAATGACTATATTAGCAATGTTCACAATTCATAATGGTATTCTAAAATCCAAAAACAAAAAACCAATGAAGTTCACATTTTATATAACCATAATAAATATTTAATTAGATCACGAGAAATTTCCCTAAATGAATGTTTGATTCGTTACAAGTAAATTTTTTGATTTTATTTTTACACATTTCTTTATTTACTCCTTGTTTGATAATAATATAGAATCAATCACTGAACTAATTGAAGTATATTTTTCAATCAAGACACTTGGAGGGATTATCTAAGCATCAATTGTGTATTGAATCTCTAGTATTCATTTTGGAAAGAACAATTTCATTAGAAATACTGTAGTTATACCCATCCTGAAATTAAACACCATACTAAGGATTGCCAAGTTATCAAAGTATATTTCTATGATCAACTATGGAAGTAAGGAAATCATTGTAGTCTTGAATGGAAATCCTAATTTTTTTTAAACGATGGATATATCAAAATGTTCTTTATCTTGAAGCACCTCACATAGCCTTTTTTATAGAAATTATTGGTAAAGTGGAATAAGTAAATTAATGTATATGAATAGAAAATGCCGCTATCATTTAGTAATACATTGACGCATTTCATATATAGTTATATAGACCTCCCCAATCAAGATAGGTAGATTTATCCATTTAACTAATTCCTAGATACATGATGATATCAAAGATGCTGTATTGAATAGAAAATGTTGAGATGAAAGAATTAAAGAAACAACTCCAAGATATTTGGGAGAAGGGGTTTATCTAACAAAGTGTGTCTCATAGGGGAGAAACTATTCTCTTTGTAAATAAGAAAGATGGATCAATGTAGAAATGCAATGATTATAGAGAACTTGATAGTGTTAGGGAGAAGAAAAAAACCGTCTTTCATGTATTGATGATTTATTTCCCCATCTTCAGGAAGATCAATTATTCTCTAAGATTAATCTTCAATATGGGTATCATAATTTGAGGGTGGGGAAAGAAGATATTCCAAAGGTTTCCTTATGATAATGATATAGGGATTGTGAGTTTTTTATTACGCCCTTTGTATTGACTAATTAACCTGCAATATTTGTGGATCTGATGACAAGAGTATTTAAGGGTAACCATAATATATTTTTGGTAGTTCTTATTGATGATATTATGATATATCCTAAATTTAATGTGGTGCATGAGGATCATCTAAGGGTTATATTAGAAACTCTTATGAAGTAGAAACTATTTGGAAAGTACAATAAATGTAAATTTTGGTTACAAAATGTTCTTTCATGGGGCACATTATAACCAATGAAGGAATATCACTTAATTATACCATGAATATTTTTTTGGTGGAGTGGCCTCATCATACAACTGTAACTAAGATTCACAGTTTCCTTGGTTTAGTAGTATATTATAAGAGGTTTGTGAAAAAAATCATGACATTTTGATCCAGTGACCTAGTTAACTTGAAAAGGGTCCATTTTCATCTTGACAAAGGCATGTAAAGAGTGTTTCCAAGAGATCAAGAAGATATTGGTTATTGAACCTATGTTAACTCTACCCTGAATCAGATAAGGATACATTATTTTTAGCGATTCATCTCAGAAAGGGATTATGTGATTCCTCATGCGAAATGACAAGGTGATTGTCTATACATATTGATAGTTTAATCCCCATGAGCATAATTATCCTACGCATGACCTGGAGCTAGCTTTAGTTATTTTTCCTCTAAATATATAGAGGAACTATCTTTATTGGAATAAATGGGATATATACATAGACCATCAATGATTGAAGTATAGTTTAAATCAGAAGGAATTTAACCCAAGACAGAGGATATGGATGGATATTCTTAAACACTATAATTGTTCAATTCCTTATCACCCCTAAAGAGAAAACAAAATTGTTTATGTATTAAGTATAAAAGATAATATTTTTTTTAGAAATGGTGAGGATTAAAGGAGATACATTGGTTAAGGAACAAGTAAGGATAGACATGGTAATTATGAGAGAATGGAAATAATCATCCCTATCCCAAATTATTTATCAAATTTAATTACTAGATAAGATCAAGAAAGATTAAAGAGAAGATCCATTATTACATAAGAAGATTGAGGCTATGATGAATGGGAAGTTTCGTGAGTTCCATATTGATCACGAATGTGTACTGAAATTTTGTATAATTTGACGTGTTCCATATTTTTTGGGATAATTAAGGTGTTGATATATAAATCTCATAGATGTACATTATCTATAAATATGAGATGCAATAAAATTTACAGGGTCCTTCATGATCATTATTGGAAGGATAACATGTAAATGGAGATTTATGACTACATAAAAAGGTGCATGTTGTGTCAACAAGTGAAGGTAGATAGAAATTTTTTTAAATGGGTATAACAACCACTACCCATACAAACATAGAGGTGGGACAATATAACTATGGACTTCGTCACTAGATTCCCGAGAACATCCAAAAGAAACTATGTGATATTGGTTATAGTGGATCACCTCACCAAAACTGCTGATTTTATACCTATTAATGAAGATTTATCTCATTACTAATTTTCTATGGTTTACATAATAAATGTTGGGAGGTTTCGTGTGGTACAAATTTCTATCATTTTATATCACGAAAGAAGGTTCACCTCAAAATTATAGAGAAGTATTCAAAATGATCTGAATACATAATTTGATTTAAATACCAAATATCACCCCAAAATTATTTCCATTCCGAATGGACTACTCAGACAGGTGAGGAAACACTAAGAACATGTTCAATGGAATTTATAGGTGGATGTGATCAACATCTCCCATTAGATGAGTTCTCATAGAATAACTGCTTCTATTCAAGTAGTCAAATGGTTCCCCATGAATCTATATATGGGAGATGATGTAGAAATCCAACATGTTGGGATAACGGTTTTTAAGGAATGATTCTTGGGGATGATATTATGCAATATATGACAAAAAGGGTTCATTCCATCCAATAAAAAAACGCAGCTCAGATTCAGTAGATGATCTATAATGACAACCATCAATGGGCCATGGAGTTTAATATTGGCTATAATGTTGTACTTAAAATATCATTATGAAAGAGAGTCATGTGGTTTGGGAAATTACATACCTAATCCCTCACATGTACTAAATCCTAATACGGTACAACTAGAACATAAACTCTCTTATGAAAAGCAGATGGTGGAGATCATAGATAGTAGAGATAGGGTTCTATGCCACAAGACTACCCACCTTGTCAATGTGTTGTAAATGAACTATATATATGAAAAAGATACGTGGGAACTAGATGAATAAATTAGATAAAAGTACCCACACCTTTTCCCAACTAAGAGAATGAGTTTAAATTTTAGGGACGTAATTTCTTAAGGGGGTAAGAATAAAATAACCAAATTATTTTTAATAATATTCTTTCCTAAGAAAATGTGTGTTATAATGTATTATACACAACAAAACCATATCTATTTAATAATTAAGTGAGTGTAAAGGTAAATTTGACCATCGTGATAATTTGTTTTGACCATAGGTCAATATGACTGTTGGAAAGAATACTCTTGGTAATAATGTTTACATAAAAATTTTTAAGTAGAAATAATAAAGAATAATTATTGTTGAAAAGAGAAACAATGGACACAACTAGTAGTGTCGTTTATTATGAAGCCCATTTTTCAGATCTTGGGAGGGAGGTATCATCACTGAGGTTTTCTCTTGTCCAATCCCTAGCTGATCTTCAACAAGGGATTCTATAATGATATCCCCTACAGGAGAATTTCCTGTTATTGGAAATTACCACTCAGGCGATGTTAGCTGAGTGGCTCCCTGAATCTATCACCATCGCACAAATTACCCTTAATTAATATGAGTGTTTTATAAGGGGTTATGTGTTGAGGCCATTTTTACTTAATGTTTAATTCAATTATATATAAAAAACAATTATTCCAACAATTCTATTTTAAGAATAATCTTTCTTAATAAAATTAAAATGGAATTTGATAAATAAATTTGGTTGGATAGATATTTCACTTTTTTAGAAAACATATAAAATTTTATAACAAAATAATATTTTATGAATAATAATTATTTTAATGAAATAGTATGATAAAAACCTCGTATTTAAATTTCAATGATAATTTTTTTAAAATTTTTTCAAGGGTTAGAAATTTTACTAGGCATTGTTAATCCAATATTATTTTTAATAAATAAGGAATTTTATATTTATTATTTAGAATTATCATACATAGATAATTATAATGAAAAATATAATATCATTTTTTGAAATCATTATGCCAAAATTAGGATAGGGTGAATTTATGAGAATTTTCTAAAATACTTTATTTTTTCATGAATAGTAAAAATATATTTTGAGTTTTCCAACATGTTTAATGACTTCATCCTTATTTCATAATTATCAAATAACTATTTAAAAACAATACAGGACCTAATACATGTTATTTTATTAATATAAAGTATTTTAATATATTTTAATCAATTTCCATACAAATAATTTACTTTTTAAATTCTAAAATGGAAACTCTAACATAAAAAATTTATTATTGTACAAATGTTACTTTTCCATGACAAAGGAACTAATATAAAATAATAATCTACTCTAGTGTGTTAAAATAATATAAAATATGACCCATGTATCCAATAACATGGGAAATTACCATGGGGAAGCCCATGGTTTCTCATTTTCCACAACCTAGGTTTCAAAGACATATATTTGGAAATTAATAAACAAATCCTCCAGGTTTTCTATAAATACCCATCCATTTCACATTTTCATACACTATTAATCAATACTCCACGAAGCTTTAGTAATTATACCTCCCAAATAGTCTTACCATGGTTTCCTCAATCCCAGAAGGTTCTAATCCTCCAGTTTTAGGAACAACTCTTCAAGGTAAGGGAACTCTCTACTTATCTTTTCCATTCAACATCTATCGTTATGTGGTATGTCTTTTTATTTTCAAAATAATTTCTTCTTTCAGTTCATTTTATCTATTTACTATAATAAGTGTCTTTTATGATTGGGGGACCCTTTTTCTCTCTCGTTTTACGTTTTTCTAAAAGCACATTTTATATATGTTATTATACCGTATTTACTTTTCAGAATTTATATTTTATCCTCAAGAAAATTGATTTCACTTTATTTTTTATGGATAACAAACCCTCTTTCTTTTCTTAGGGTATTCACTTAGATGTAAAAAATGATTCATTTTATCTTGTGACTAATATACATGAAACCCACATTCCCTTCCTGTGGGTTAAAAATGACACAATGATATAATGTTTATACACTTTTTGAAACGCCATTTTTTTAAATTTCAATCTCGATTATTTTATTTTCCATGATCCTGTTATGAGATATTTTATTGTTATCTATATGACTAATAAATAATTATTTAATATTAAGGGTGTTACCTGACATTGATCCATTCCATGGGGTAAATAATTTAATCTCTATAGATGACATGGTTTATAATACGTTTGTGAATAACCATTGTAAATTTTATGACACCATGGTGGAAAACTTTAGTGATATGAATATTAATGTCTTATTTAAATTATGTAGATATATTTTCACGTTATGATTAATTTTCTTGTTATTATGATATTCCTCATGACCTATTTATCATTCCATAATGATATATATCATGTTCTTATTCATATTCCTCAAGATAACTTCTAAACTATTTCACTTTCTTTCCCTTAATATGCCTTTTGCTCACCCTTTCCAATGATTTATTTACCCAGGTTATGAGATTCAGTAAATCTACTTAGGATGAACCTTTTAAGAAGCCTTTGAAGTGGATTAGAATATTTTATCATTTTTTCATGTTTTTTATACCTTTTTTAATGAAACTAAACATTAATGTAATAAAAAATAAAGGTTTCCATACATGATCAGGAGATTTAAGGGTTTAGGAAGATATTATTGATGTTTTTTCTATGAATTTTTCCATATATATAGACTGATGACAATGCTAATAAATAAGGGAGTAAAGTTATAGTGGTCAGACTAGTGTGAAGAAGAATTTCCTGAGAAGAAGTTGAGGATGAATATAGCTTTGGGAATAATACTCCCTGATATGGGGGGGAAAATATATGATGTACTGTGATGCATTATGAATTATATTATGTAGTGTATTAATTTTTAGAGTGAATTTAGTATCTTATGGGTTACATTAGTTATGAACCCATGAGTGGAAATACACTAATTGTGACTTGGAGATGGTAGTCATGGTTCATGATATGAAGTGTTAGTGACACTAACTATTCGGTGATAAGTTTTTTTGTTTATATGGACAAAAGAGACTTCATTGAATATTTACCTAGTGGGATCTCAATCTACGGCAGATGTACTAGTTTGAGTAGATGATGATCATTGACATTTATATGGCCTATGAACCTAGAAAAGGTAACTTCTATGAAGACTCTCTTAGTTGTATGATTTAAGTGTAGAAATATCACGATGAGAGGCCTTTTGATGAGTAGTGACACCTAATGATCTTATTGGCGGACATGGGGATTGAAACTTCTAAGGAACATATATAAATGACTTTTTCCCCTTAAGTGATCATATATTATCTTATAGACTAGGTTAATCATGTTTCTGATTCCAACCAAGAGTGTACTATGACATGTGTGCGGATAATAGAAGGTGAACCTATTCCTAGGTGGGTAGTTTATGGAAATGATATTATCATGGAATATGTGGAAGTAAGAGTCCCTTATTCTATCATGGGAGAGATAATATGAGTCTTTTATACCTCTAGGTGGTCGGTACATCCTGGTGTGATGAATATGAATCATGAATTCAAGAGACATTTCTAGAAGCCATAAATAAATAAATATATTATACGATTTGTTTTCAAATTCCAACCCTGTTAGAGTGTAATGATTGAGCGACAACATCCTGGGGTTTTTTTACATCCACATACAGTTTCCATGTGGAAGTGGGAGGATGTCACGATGGACTTTGTTATATGGTTACCCATAACCCTGAGGATCCGAGACACTCTCTGGGTGATTTTTGATTAGATGATGGAAGTTTCTCATTTATTATATATCTGTAAGACTCACAGAGTAGATGAGTTTTGAAATCTATATGTATATGAAATCATACACATTAAAGGATTTACCTTGAAAATTACATCTAATAGAAATGAAGATATCACTTCATGGGTTTTGAAGGGATTACAAAAGTCATTAAGGTATCACCTTTATTTCATCACAATGTATCATCTCCAGACTGATGGATAATATATGTGATAAATTCATATACTGGCGTATATGATTCAAACACATGCCCTAGATTTTGATGGAGAAAATATGAGAGAATATCCCTAATATAGTTCACTAAACAGAAAAGTAACCAATATTCTATTCCTATGGCACCATTTGAGGCTCTCTATATATGGTAACGCCGCTGACCACTGTTTTGGTCTGATGAAGCCAACATAAAAGTTACTAGGACTACTATAGTGGAGGATATCTCAGAAAGGGTGAAGATTATTATGAAGTCATTGGTAACCATAAGTGTTAGAAAATGATTATATGAAGATAAAAGGATATGAAATTTGGAGTTAATTTTTGGTGGCTAGATTCACCTATTTTAGATAATCATCATTTTCAAAATCATGGAAAACTAGACCCATCATATATTATACCCTTTAGGGTCACTGAGTGAGTGGTGATGGTGGTGTAACATATAGACATTCCTCCATGTTATAGAGAAATGAATGATTTGTTCCTTGTTTCTCAGCTTTAGTGGTACATGCCTAATCAATCACAAGATATAAAATATGAGGACACTAATTTTGAGCCACATTTATATTACGAGGAGTTCCTAGTGCATGGAATTGACTAAAGTGAGTAATTACTTTATGGTAACATGGTACCACTTTTATAGATCCTATGGAGTAATGGGATGATCTTAGAGGGGATTTGGGAGTGGGAGACATACATTTTATCTTAGGGACCTCATAATTTCAATGAAGACCACTAGAGAAACATCACAAGGATGAGAAGATGCTAAAGGAGGAGAATTATACTGTTCTCAATCATTATGTTTTCTTAAGACCCTATTTTTTATAATTTATAAGTCTTTTTATGTGAAAATATTACGTTTCCAATAAATATTACCCATAATAGTTTATTTTTAGGGTTTTATAAGGGTAATGTTAGTTTCCAAACCTATTTATAGTTATATAGTGGATTTCCTTTAGTTTTTAATGTTAAAGTTACTTTTCCACAGGCAACAAAATTGTAGATCATGTTTTCTTAAGGCTATGTAAGGGTAGATATAGTTTTTTCATGCTGTGTATGGGTAGCTATATATTTACATGGGATGAATAAATTCACATGTTGTTCTATGTAATGGTATGGTCAAATTCCATGTGCAATGTATGGCTCTTCCCATCTTCACACAAGTGTAGTCAATGATTCATGTTAGGATATCCTATACGCTATTAAAGGGTAACCCAATATTTTCTAAAGGTGTGTAATGTTAGGGAAACATTTCATAAGGTTAATTACTTATTTCCCAGGGTTTCATAAGGGTAACAAGATAACCTCATGTGAATCCTAAGATATTAATAAGGGTAAAATTGTGTAACCCTTACACAACACCCAATTTGGGAAAAATGTTTTAAAAAACTTTTTTACACTTCTTCATTACCATATCACACTTGTATCATATTTTGAGTATTAAAAATAACAAAAACGTGTTTAAAAATTCTTTGAAACATTTAAATTCAAATCATAGATTTTTTGATGAATATAAATACTCTGAAATTATTAAATGATTAAAATAAAAATTAAATAGTGAATTTAATTTTTGGCCCTTAATTCTATAGAACATTTTGTGGTTTACCATCTTCAAAATATCTAAACCTTGTAGATTTTAGTGTTATTTATTCTCAATTGTTAGTGTAATATAGGAATCCCATTATTCATGGTTGATGATCCTTCTACGAATAATATAAATTCATTTGAGTTCCAGGCATGGAATAACCCACATGCTCACTCCTCTATTCCCAAGAGAATTATTTCTCAAGAATATTTAATTCAAGGTAGGAGTCTATGTTTTTATCTCTTCCTTATTTAATGAATAGTTTACGATATTGATTTAATACAATTATATGATAATCTATGAATAATGTTTTAAACAAAAAAATCTAGAATTATTAGAAATTATATTATTGAATTATCAAGTTTGTTCCAGATTATTTAGGGGAGAGATACTATTATCACATATGGTTTATTATTTCTTTTTGGAAATAATTTATTTGTAATTGTCCAATGGAATCCTTGATGATCAATTGGAACAAAAAAAATACACATATGATATTTGGTTGATGATTCCTTGATGAACGATAAATTTCTTCATCAACAACATTGATGTCGAATGTTCATTACATTATTAGGATATTGTATGCACTTTTTCCTTGGTACTATTCTTGTGTTGTCTTACCATTATAATTTTTCTTATTTTAAATTACATGTGGGTGTCTGTATGTCCTATGAGACTTATTTAGAATGCTTGATGCTATTATTTGTTTGTAGCTTGTTTGACTTTGTTCGATAATGATCACATGTATATGTGTAACTACTTTATTTTCTTGATGATATTATGTAATTATAGTATTCTCATTTTTATGTATGTAAACTTACCTTCATAGTTATTATTCCTAGTTATCAAAACTGGTGGAAAGTGGTGACATGATTATCTCATAGAGGGGGTGCACATGACTTGTGACCATGACGATGATGGGATGAGAATAGGGTGAAGCATTGATGATTCAATGGAATACCATGCCGATGATGAACTTGATGCATGGATTCTAGTTACAGGGTTTCAAAACTCCAAGTGATTTTAGAGTAGCACACTTAATGCTTAGTGATTTGTAGGGTTTCTTGATTACAAGGGATTTTTGAGTTGTATACACGAGGCCTAATAATTTTTGAACAAAATGTGTTAGTTGAGACCCATGAAACATGGATTTTTATGTATTCACAATGCCCTGAGGTTGTTTAGATATATATTTTCTAAACCTATGGAAGTTTCTGGTTACTTATGACATCTCTTTATTATCTTTTGGGCTTAGACATGAAGTAGATATGGTCTGGTATTTGTGGTAACATAATTAGAATGTTAACCCTCATTATGTGATTGTGTGTTGAATACCATGTTTCCACATTATTATTATCGAGGTATACACATTCTTTACTTGTACACATTTTTAAGGATTTATTAATGGTTCCATATGGTATTTCGTTACTTTCACCCTACACATGAATCTCAATGAGCTTATAGACTTCATGCATAGGGATATAAGTAACAGAAAATTGACCATGGAATATGGTTGACCTAAGGAGTGTGTATTTGGGAGTGGTTTCTAATATACTCTCAAAATTATTAACTTTACTTTATTTAGTTATTAAAATTCTGACAATTACCTTGATTTGGCTTAAAGTTGTGAGAGCGATTCATTTTTTCCTAAATAACTGGTATTCTATATATATTCTTTCCATATGTTTACATAAATAATTGTAAAATAATATTTATTTATTTATTATTTGTGCTATGACATGATATTTAGGGTATATCCACCCCATTTACGAACCTATATCCTCACAGATAGTCAGTAGCCTCTTGGGTTTGGTGAGGAACACATGATGTCTTGTAGAACTCCATTTAAAACATAATGGTTTGGTTTGGGGAATTACAAAATCAAACCAAAGTAGAAATTAAATATTTAAATACTTGAATAAGATAAAATAATGAAATATATTTTTTATTAAGACAAAAGCATTACATATATTTTGAAATGGTTAAGCATGTATATCTATGTTTGACATTAAATTTCAATATGATTTATATTACTTCTTAAATATATATTATTTATATTTAAAACGTTTCATGAATTTTCATGATATTATTATATCATTATAATGTCATCAAAATGAATGTTTTTGTAAAATATGAATTTTTTCCCTATTCTCCCAAACATCAACTATTTTTGAAAAAAACCACAATAAGCTAATTTTGAAATACAGAATTCAAAAATGAAATTTATTTCACAAAAATAAATATATATAATTAGATCATTTATGTTTTAATCACATTTATAAACAAATTTATATGTATTATGATATTTTTTCTCTAAAAGGGAAATCTAATTATAATTAATGCTCGGGAGTTACCAGAGACCATGATGAAAGTGATAAATATTCCGATACATATTATGGAAGATCCTAGTGGAGATATGATATGTTACAATAACCAAACGAAGTATTTAAAACATAATGTTGGATATCATTTTTTATTGATGGTGTCTCCACGGACGAGTGTTATATGGTTCAAAAAATGAAGGGAAATTTAGTACGATGTACATCGAGCCATTTGATATTTTCAGAAAATGGAATGAGAACCTAATTTATCGTACTATAAATATCTTATCTAGACTCTTAAATATAAAGAAAAAGTGGTGTAGAATCTAATAAATTTATTTGTTAAGGTACATTGTTGAAATCATAAAATAGAATAGGAAACATGGGAAACTAGGTAAGTAATGATGAAGAAGTAACCATATTTTTTTGGGGATGTGATATCCATGAAATTTTTTAGGAAGATGTTATTAAAGGAGGAACTAATGTGACACCCTCTCATTAATGATGGAAGTTCAACTTTTCCTTCTTAAGAAAATACAATAAAATTAAAATTTTTATATTTCAAAGGAAAAAAATTATGAATTTATTGGATGAATATCACTTTTAAACATTCTATGTCAAAATATGACTAGAATGAATTTTTGAAATTGTCCCATAGAAGTGATATTTTTGAAAAATTGAAAATTTAGTATTTAAATATTTTTCATTTATTTATAATATTTTTTAAAACATATATAATATTTATACATTGAAAATCAATTGGATATAAATAAATATAATATCATTTTAATGTGAAAAAAATTATTTTGTAAGAAAAATGACTAAGTGAATAATTTATTTATAAATTAAAATAATCTATATTTATGAACAATTTTATTTATTTTTTATATTTTCTATTAAACCAAAAAAATTAACATTCAACTAATATTGGTTACAAGGAATAGAGTTAGAATGAATTCATTTTTTCCTTCCCAAAATCATTTTCATAAAATTTATTTTCATCCTTTTTAATGGGATTATTTTTAAATTAATTTCTCCACTTATAGAAATTGAATGTTATAAAGTGGTTTGAAAATTTATAATTAACTACGTAAAAATTTGGTAAATATATCAATTTAATTTCGATCCATGATGAATGGTAACAGAGGTTAAAATTCATTAATAAAGAAAAGGTTAAAATGGGTTATAATGGGGATAAAATTGAATCATTAGAATGATAATGTCTTAAAATGTTTATAAATTATATTGAATGATCATATTTTAATTGTATCTCTTTAATCATAGAAAGTGGTACCATTTGGATCCTTATGAATTTAGTTATATATATTATATATAATAATATTTCATGTATTAACAAGATTTCCACCACCTCACATATAAAAAAGTACCCCATATCGATACTTATTCAAAAATGTTGAGACACTAAAATAAACAAATCCATGATAAAATAACTCTCTAAATCCCTTACCAAATCCAATTTTCATGGTCACACAAAAATACCACATCAAGAAGGCTAATGGTGTATGTCAATGGAGCTTACCAAAAGAAGAGGTATTTGTTCTAACAGATAGTTCTCAAGTTACTCTCTTCTTAATACTCCTCCAAATCACCAATAACCATCATAAAATAATTTAATCACTATATTCACAATAAAAAAATTATCTTATGTTTATATATATTTTATATCTCATTTCCATCCTATGAAAAATGAAAACGTTATTTGTGCATACATACAACCTGTCGTCTCCACGTAGTGGCGTAATTCATTTTCCAGAACTGATTAATTTTTATAGTTAAAAATATAGAATTAATGAATATAAATGATATTATTTAAATAAATATGATTCTATGAAAATAATTCATCTACCCTCTAACCCTTTAATATATTATAAAATGATAATGTTCCTTATGTGTATTTGTGAAATACGACATTCTAGAATCGGTTTGATTCATTTTTCTATTATCACCATGTGGGGATGATTCTAAAATGGTATCTAATGAAAACAAAATTTATTCATGTAATTATAAACATTATTGAGATTATGGAACTATTTAATAACACCTTTAACCATGGAAAATATGTAGTGGTAATTTTAGAGAAGTTGAAAAAATGACTATAAATGGTCGAAATAAGAAAAATATATTCAATAAATATATTTAAAATTATTATAAAAGGAAAATAAAAAATTAAATATAGATTAATAATGTTATTATAACATAATGTAAAAAATTTAATTCGTTATATAGGTGTATCAAACATTTATGACTAAGAAGAGACCCAAGGTATGCGATTTATGTTACAATATCATTTTACTTTGAGTTTTTAATGTTTATATTTACTTTGGATAAATATATGATCCTAATATCTTAAAATAAAAATATTTCATTATCCCATAATATTTTTTGGGTTTTACATGCCTATTTCTTGTTTCAGATCTTGTTTGATCAGTAATTAACAATTTGGCTATATGTAAGGAATACTAACATTATATCTTCATTTTGGTCTGGAATCATTTCCATCCACATCATGCTCCTCACATTATCAGAATAATTATATTATTAAAATTAGAATGAAAATTTGATACAATTTTAAACTAAATTTAAAATATTTTAATAAGTATTATTTTAATAATTCGTTGATATTTTTTAATTTTTTATAAAAGCGTGAGAGGTATATTTTTTAACATATATTATTTGAATGATTTTTCTTTTCTCCATGACTGTTATTATATATTTAAAATCCACTATAAGTTTCTACATTTCTTCAATGAAAATATTTTACTTCGAATTATTATTTGAAAAGAAAAGGGTTTATTTTCTCAAAGGAATGAGGAATTTTCAAAGTGATTTAAAACATCATTCTTATACAAAGATACAAGGATGATATTTTGAATGTTTTACTTATATTTTAGTTTATATTTATGAAAGTATTTATTTTTCTACAAAACCATAATTTTTGACAAGTTGATGGTCTTCTTCCATCATTTGTTGATTCACTTTTTTGTGGTCATTAAATTCTCATGATCCCATTATCTATCACCCTCTATCATTTCACTGTATAAAATTTTATTCCCCAAGTCCATATTTTATGTATCATGTATTTGTGTGAATTATTAAAACTTACATTATATTATATTAAATTTATACCATTTTAATATATCATTTTAGTTTAATAATGATTATTAAGAAAGTTATTACATTGAATGAGAAAATATTACATATTCTTATTTCAATAATGATAAATATTGATTTATAAGGCAATATGAGAAATAATTAAGTTGACTATTTGATATACGTGGAAGGAATAAGATGTGAATATGAATAGTGGGGGAACCAGTTTTAGATAACCTCTTAATTCATCGATGGGGAACATGATACAAAATAGTAGGCATGCAATATTAGATGTTTATGTGGTTTAAAACAACCCATTTATTTAGAATATATTAACTAATGTCCTGAGAGTAAAATTTAGGATATCTTGGATGTGACCTTAATGGTAAGATCATAAATGTCTATAAATAAATATTTCCTTTATTGATAATTCTATTTCCAAAGTCCATGTGATTTATATGTTTATAGTATCCTTATATGTACATAGATCTCATAATTTTCATTGAATAGTATGTTTTTTCTGTTATCCTCTTTCCCATATTGATTATTCTTAATTTACCCATTATTAATTTTTCAATAAAAAACAATTACTGATTATCTTATCTCAGACTTTATTTGTTTTAATTTCCCTAGGATATGAAAAATTATCCCTTGTATAATATCAAGGATGCATGAATTCTTCTTATGTTATGATATTATATTAAAAATATAATTTGGGAATCGTGCTTGTATCATGTTTTCCAATACTATAAAAATTATTAATCTTTCATCGTTTGATCCCTTTTATCCTATAACAATGTAATAACATAAAATTCAAACCTATGTTTTCGATATCGGGTTATTAAAAAAATTGTTTATAATAAATTATTTTATAAATTTTAATTTATTATTCAAAAGGATATTACACATAAAACAAAGAATTAATCAACAGTAAGCGGTTTGGACCTCAATTCTTCTCTAATGAGACATATAATATATTATTCACGTAATTTATTTTATATAGTGCATACAATTATATTTTAATATATTATATCATTAATTACCCTATATTAAGTCTATTTACAGTTTAAACTCTAGTTTTAAATTTTAACGAGTTTTTTCTAAAATTTTATTGAATCCATAAAGGATTATTTAATAATCCCACTCTTATTCCTTATTTTTCACGTTTAAATTTATGAGGGAATAATTATATTATATTTATTTTTTATACCCCTAATATTTTTTATCATATCATTATTTTGTTGTCTTCTATGTTTTCCTTCCAAATTTTCCTCTTGTTGTTACTCAAATACCAAAAGAATAAATTTAATAAAGATGAAATTTATTTCCTGTTTTATGATATTAATATATATCATCTACATCCATACAGATAAAATTAATTTAGAAATTTTTCTAAATGATTAGTGAAATTCATTTTATACTGCCTCAGACATTCATTAAAATGGTTTAAAACAATTTTTTTTTGAAAAGTAATTTTTGATATTGTTTTCAAAATTTTGTAAGGAATGGGCTTTTTATGATATACAATGTGAAATTATTTTTCTGATTCCATGACTATTATTACCCCTTTTCATCCTCTATTTGTTTCTATACTATTTATAATTGAATTCATTTGCATTATTCTATGAATATTAATTATTTATATTAAAATGAAAATTCATTATTTTTTAATTGGTTGAAACGAATCTTATAAATCATTTATAACATATATTTTTATAAAAAAGTTACAAAAATAATTAATGAAAGTTATTTAAAAAACAATTCTTTCATTTACATTTTTAATTATAAAAAAACAATTCTTTACTTCAAACCCATAATTTCTAATTAATTGATAACCTTTTATCATCCTTCACTGATGTATACATTATATCTTATTTTACAATCTCACACTTTCTTGTGATCATGTTATCATTCACTCTCCATTATTTATTGGGTTTTATTTTTCTTCTTCATGTCCATAATTTTAATATAATGGATATATATAGTATCATTTCTTCTATTTCGATACTGTATTAATCCTATAATATTTAAATATATGGTGTTATTTGAGGAGATATTATTTAGAATGTGATTTTATTTACTTGGGTAATATTGATGTTCCATATTATTACTTCATTATGGATATTTATTTATTGATAAGGGATATTGACTGTGTAAAATATTTTTGATCCCATATTTTAATAATAAATAAACAAAATGTAGGTGATGGGTGGTGCTAGGTTATAGATAGCCCCTATATGTGTCAACAGATCTCATGAGAAAAATTCTTTTCCAAATTCATTCAGTGTTTGGTGTATACCTACACATTCATATAAATGACTTTGAAAACAAACCTGATAGTAAGGTTCATAATGTCCTAGACGAGGCCCTAATGGTATGATCATGAAGTCCTCCATTACACATTACCATAAATATGATTTTAGTTATTATTATCTATGTGAATGATATGTTGATATTTTCAATGGATATTTTTTTAATCTCATATTATTGATTAAATGAAATATGTGTTGATTTTATACTTTACCATATTAGTTCTTCCATATCAACTAGTGATAACTTCAATCTAATGTTACCCTTCCTATGAAGCTGATAACACCACTTTATTTTTTTCTATACCTAGGATAGAATGAAGGTATCCTGGATTGATTTTTATGAATGAAGGAAATTTTTTCCAACTATTTTTTTTAATTTTTAATATTTTATGAAAATCATGTATCTTTATATTTTTTCAAGATAGTTATGGTGATTAATCCTTTGTGATATGTTCCCTTGTATCTTTTTCAAATATAATTTAGTAAATAATGGATCTGGGATTCAACATTTTATTTTTCCATTGTCAGAAACAGATTAAAGATTAGTTGGCCCTTGGGAAAAAGATTTTAGACAAACATAGGTAGTAATATAATTGGGATAAATCCCATTAATTATTTTATAACATTTAACTTTGTTGGAATTTTTATAGCATGTCTTAATATTCATAATTATTATGAGATTACTATGTGTGTTCCGTTATTTATTAATCCCTCTTAGTAGTAGTAAGGGATACTTCATCAACACTTCTGGTCAATGTATACATTTACAACTAAAGTTGTTCAATATGGATGTTGATCTAGCGAAAAAGATTACAAATATATTATAGAAGTTTTATTTGGTTATAAATAAAAATATTTCCTATATGTAGTAAATTGTGTCTCCTTAGAAAAGTGAAATTATGTCTTTTTTAATCATGTGGTATATTTTGCCATCATTTAATATAACTAATAATCCATTAGTTGCAATGAAATGGATCAAGTCCGATGAAAATATATTTTTGGCATTATGATGTGATAAAAAGGAAATTGTTATTCCTAAAGTATATTGTTTAATAAGAGATTCCTATCAATGGAGGATATCGATTAAAAATTGTGAGTAATGGATGATAGAAAGTATGAAATAGAAATATTTTATTGTGATATTAATTGGGAAATATTTTTGTCAGGAATAATGAGAATATATAGAAAGAAAATGTTTTATTTTAGAGGATAAGGATGTAGTTTTTTTAGTGTGAGGAAAACTATACCAGATTTGAAAGTAATTTTATGGAACACATACATAATTATTATTATAGTACTGAACATTTATTTTATAGGATTAATTATATATTTCAGAGGAACATAGTTTCACATGAATTATTATCATATGATTATACTACATCATGTTCCATTAAGACAAAAATAATAATTCTCAAGGTCATATATTTTTAAATTAAATCAAGAGAAAAATAATGTGAATAATAATCTTGACAAAGTAAATATAATGAATATTAATAATGGAAGAAAAAACACCAAACATGTGACATTTTTTAGAAATAAATATCACATAAATTTAAGAAATGGAAAGGTGTTTTTTATAAGAAAAAAGATAAAAAATAAGGATCATGAATATGAAATAATGAATGAAGCCACTGATATCCAATACATTAACTATTAAGGGATGGTGAACTATTATATCCATTTACCAAATCAAAAATAATTGCATTGAAAATTTCATTATGTTTATCTTGTTAAAATATAAAAGTGATGAAGATCATGATAATTACATGTGAATCATTAATGCGACTCTAAGAGGAAATTAATTTTTTTTCTTATATATTTAGCATTAGTGATTTTATGCCCTTGAATGTTTATTTTCTAGAAATATTTTGTCCATGTATTGAACTTTTTTTAATATTTCTCTGACATGGAAACACCTAATTATTTTATATAACCTTTTGGGTTACTATGTGATTTTATGTAAGATAAATTAAAGTACATTATGCCAAATATGATTATGATATATTTATATTTATTTGTTAATATTCTGATGTATTTCTTATGGAATGATTAATGTGTAACCTTTAAAGATATTATTGAATATTTAGAGATTCAAATTTTACTAATCCATTTGAATTTCTATATTATTGAATAATTTTTTAACTTATGAAAACCTTTTTTTGATTTAGTAAATTTCTAAAAATGGTAAAAATCACCATTCAAAAAATCATTCAAATAATGAAGAAAAATTATCCTTTAATGGATCTTTTTAACCTTTGAAAGTCAATATTAGGGAATCAGGCATGAAAAAATTACCTTTTTCATTCATCATTTTTAATATGAGATTAATCTACTTTAAAAAACTAACCAAAACCCAACTATGTACGGATATAAAGTTTTTATATTTTCTTATAATTTCTCAAACTAGATAAAATGAGAGATAAAACTATTGATTTTTCTATGGAATGTATTTATAAATTATTAATGTATGCTTTATATAACTATAAAGACCCGAAACTTGTCGTACATGGAAATTACATTACTTTTGCGGAATACTTAGTACATAACAAAAACACACACTAAAGGATCGTAATAGTTTAGTGTCTTTGGAAACTCGGAACGTAATCTTCTAATCGTGGTGAAAGATCTTCAATATCTCCCATAAAGATCTTCCCTTTTTTTTACCTAAAACCTTTATTTATATCCTGGGGAAAAGAAAACATAAAAGGGTGAGCTCAAATGCTCCGTAAGGGTATACAAAAGAAATAAAAATCATATCATATCTTTTTGAAAATCAAAACCTGCAAAAGAGATCATAATATCTTATCATGGAATAAATAATAGAACTGAAAATGAGATCCCCATAATCATAACATAAGACTTGAAACTTTGTTTCATGCACACATAATCATGGAAAATCATTTCTTTTTAGTCATGACTCATTTCCAAGACTATCTTAGTGGACAAAGTCCCTTTCTGAATCGAGTAACCCTCGTTTCAGTCCTGTTTCACTGAACCGGTATAACCTACCATTTCAGCCATGTCTATCTCATGAGATATAAAATCTTTACCCAATGCATTGGAGGGAGATATAGGTCCCACCCATCTTATAATGAATCCATTCTTATGTGTGCCACATAATCATAAATCATACAACATCGCATAACCCATGTAATAAAAAATGGGATTCTTAAAAAACATGACATCATAAAAAAATTCATATAAGATAAAGGAATTCATAAAAATGTTTTCATCACAACATAATCAAATCCATGTAATAATAGGGATAAAAACAGAACCCTTTATTATCTTAGATGGAAAATAATTTTGATAAAACAGTTGAACTCCATTCTTGAGGAAAATATCCTTTCTTCTTCAAAAACATTTTTCCATTCATAACATGTCATACATCTTTAAAATAAAAGAATTTGATTAAAAATAAACTTGAAAACTTTTAAAGGAAGCTTCTTGGAAATAATGTTTTAAAAATCCATTCATGTCGTATAAGTTAAAAAAAACATTCTTCGTACTTTTGTCGGAAAAGTCAAAAAGCACCTCGTACGACAAAAGATTCCTTTCATAGATATTACTGAAAACTCACCGATGGGTAAAAATGGATTTAAACAATTGTAGGTGGATGGAAATAATATTACATATTGATGAAACATGGATTTGGATGATAAAATACACCCCAGTAAATACTTACGAATAAACAATCTCGGATAAAAATGAGATTGTGATATTTCCCTTACCTTAGGTCCGACTTGCTTTGTAAGTGTCCGAACCTCCTGTATAATGATTTAAATCATGTTATTGACTTATTACAGAATCATATTCATTGTTATGATATCATATATGGTTCACTTATGACATTATATTACCCGTTCTTTTGTAAATTCCATGTTAAAGAAGCGTTTTGGGTAAAATCGTTTCATTTATCGTAGGTGTTTTGACATGTTGTTCTTGACATCATTATTACTTATATCATGATTTACTTACTTCCAGAATATAAAATATGATTTATATATCATATATATTCAGTATATATATATATATAATAGGTAGATAAATAAAATGAAAAACACCGTTCATGGAGACGGTAGTCCGTACGTACGCATGAACGCTGTTTTCCTTTCCTTATTGTCTTGAAATGGAAGTAAGTAGATGACATACATATGTATATATATACATAAATCCAGTAGCTTTATAATGTCATATATTTCATTATTATTTCTTATATATACTTTATAATCATTCTTAAATGGTTAACATGGAGAATGAATCTCATCGCGTCGTAGAGACGGTAGTCCGTACGTACGCACGAGCGATGATATCATTTCCATGAATATTGAGTTGAATTGGAGTGGATTATACAATATATCAGAATCAATATGATGTTTTAATAACTATGTATAGTTATTCTTTACACCATTATACCCATCCATGTAAGGTGGTGGTGGAAAATAGATTACACCACGGCGTGGAGACGGTATTCCGTACGTACGCACGCGCGGTGATTTCTTTTTCGGTAGGATGGATAGATGGTGAAATAGGGTTGTTTCATACTAATAATAACATATCCGTATATGAGTGATACTTATGTTATTACTTCATAATGAAACAACCTAAGAAGAAGAAGTGGAAGAAGAAATAAAGATGAAAGAATTGGTAACGGTAATTACCTCTTCTTTGAAGTGCCTCTTTGAGACCTCCTCATAGGGCACTAGAATTGGCCTTTGAGGAAGACCAGAACCTCTAGGATGTTTCTAGGGAAGTGTAGAAGGGATTTTGGCAGGGGTTGGCCGAGCTTGAGTGCTCAAATTGGTGTGAGGAGGAGGGGGAGGAGGTGTCCTTTTATAGGGGAGGAGAGGGGCACCTTAGGAATATCTCAAAATATTATTTTATATTAAAGTCAAAATCGGTTTATAATGGTTCCAAATGGTCTTATTTCGAAGCTAAAGTGGGTATGGGTCGAAATCCTATCAACCAATAAGATTTAGACAAGTTTAGGGTATTATTTTAACCTTATCAATTAGATTTAACTCTAAGTTAAATAATTTTACTTTTACCGTGTCTTTTTGTTTTCTTTCACTATATGGTTAATACACTTACTATAACATGCCAAAAGAACCCCAAATTGTTTATTATTAAAATATATATCCTTATCTAAGTCATTTGGCCGAACCTTAGATTTTTAGGAATACAATAACAATTAATAATATAATATTTGATTTAAAAACTATTTTGTGTCAATTTTGACACTATTTGATATATGATTTTTGTGAAAGTCATAACAGAATTATATGTTCGAACCAAGTTGATTAAATCAACACTAATATATCATAGTAACCTAGAAAATTAGTGGAATTCATAAAAAGTCTCAAATTACATTTATTTTGGTGTTTATAACATCAATTATGTCAATATTTCATTAATAAGATAATTACTGCATCATCATTGTGTCATAAATAAATTGAATTATTTAAAGTCTAAAAATTACAAATAAACTATCATTATGTAGGAAATCTTTTTAGATTTCTAATGAATATTTATAGTCGAATTTATCTTATGTATAACCCCATATTAAAAATGTTTTAGTAAATAAACTTTGTTTTTAACTCTTTTAACTCTTCTTTGAATTAAATCATAATAAATGTCCTAATCAAATCCAAGTGGGCCTAAATGGTCATATTATATTCATATGGTTGTTTTTGGCCGAATTAAACTTATCCAATAGAATTAGGACATGTGTTAGGGTAATAGTAATATCATATTTACCCTTAGTTACCCTATTTACTATTAACCGTGGTAAAAAAAGTAAAAAGTTACTATTCACCAAAAATTATTTTCATCTCATTGAACCACATTTTAGTCCTTGATATTAACCGTGTCTGTCGGATTTTCGAAATTCCATTCACAGAAGTGGTAAAATTAAGTTTTATGCAAAATTCAGTTTTTAACCTACCACTTAGTAGTTTCACTATACATCAAAAATTGATGTTTTTCAGAACAATGCTAAAATTTCATCCTAAGCTATATTTCATATTCCGAATTCAAAAATGAAGTCTATTTTACCATATTCATAACATAGATGTTGCATTAATTAATTTTATAATTAAATCCCGCTGTTAAAACAAATAGCGTGTTTTTAAGAAACAACATCTACCAAAAGATTGACACTTGTTTATGTCTGGTTTAAATGTAAAATTACATACAATGACCAACATTGTATTGAATTGTAAAAATATATTCTAAATATACTTTAAAACCACTCAAATTAATAATTTATCACTATTAATTATTTCGATTAAAAAAGTTGTTTTTAATTAAAATTTAGTAATTTTCACTATTCATCAGAATATGAAAGTTATCCGAAAATCACCAAAATTTCACCTTAGGCTAAATTCAATACTCCGAATCCAAAAAAAGTCCATTTTGAGAGCTAAAATTTCTAAAATTTTAAAATGTGGTTATTACTATTCATAATGGCTTGTTTTAATAATATTTTAATAGCATATCGTTGTTTAGTGAAACTCGTTATTGCGTACTACACACGCTATCGAGGAAGGTCGCGATTGCGTGTAATGCAAGGCAGGTCAAGGATGCGTGTTGTGCAAGCTCCTTTTGGTGTAGCGTACAACACAAGACATAAAAAGAATATTTTTCATAAAATCTCGGGCTGTTACATTCTACCCCCCTTAAAATGAATTTCGCCCTCGAAATTCGTCGGGGTTATAAATGGTTTACTATTCGAAAGTTTCTTTGATAGAGATCCACATCGTAAAAAGGAATACCAAAACTTGGCTTTAAAAACTAAAGTATGAAATGTAACGATTACCCAAATAAACTAATCACTGGGTTTCCACATAGGTGAAAATATGGATATGGAAGAGAAATCTAACCATCATGTTCTGATGGAGAGTGGTAGAGAACATGGCTATGGAAAATCCAGTAATCACAAATCCATAAATTTGTGACGATCTAAGGTACCATCTGATTCATCAGGTATAAGATCACTAGGACAACATTTTTTGGTTTTCAAGATCATTTCCCTAAAGTTGAAAATTTGAATTAGAATAAATACTTTCTTTATTTTGGTACAATCTCACTGTTGTTCATGCCTTGAACAATTTCCACTTCATCTCTTAAATAAATGAAGTTGAATTTGTTATTCGTGAAGTGTTAGCAGATCATGTGATAGAATGACGGGTCATTCCATCTGTCTCAAACAAAAGGTTAGCAAAAATTATATACATAAGTTGATCTATAGTGAGATTAATCACATATGGTTCTTAAAATGGACTTATACTTCATATATCATACTGCTTAATATAATAAAACTAGTTTATACTAAACAGGGACTTCCTCTAGGCCAGTGGTAGGCGATAAAGGCCAGTCGCACTTCGGTTGTGGGTTCGATTCCCACAGCCTTGTCCGACGCGATGGGCTGTCGCCCGTCCTGCAGGTTGTCCTTTTTCTAAAACTATATTACTATAACATCCCATCAATAATATCGAAAAAACTTTTATCCTTAAACAATACTAACTTATGTCCAACATAATCCATTCCAATCTTTAGGATTATCCATAATACTGCAGTCCACTCTCATAATATAGTGAAAACAATTACCAGAGATTTAATACCATCGTTGATCCCCATATATCGTAATACTGCATTCCTATCTTGTTGGTCACATTCCAATCATTCGAAGGCCTTAATCATGTATTCCATTGAACCTTAGTGAAAACATGAATGCAGTTAAAAGTTAACACTTTCGACAAACCAAAATCCTCAAAATTCTTTATAATCAAACCATGATATCACTTAGTCTTTATATCAATCATGAGCTCATGAATACTGTCAAACATTTCATTTTCTCTTTATCACTTCGTTATGCGCATATCATCTACATTCCAAAAATATCTGAATAACCTTTCATGGATACTGGTAACATTAATCATACACTTTCAAAACTCAAGGAAAGACAACAGTGTAACAATCCTTAGATGTCTCTTTATTCCATAGTACCATGAGATTACTTATACAACATTACACATGATAAACATGTAATCATTCCACTACATTCTTAAACCATTGACCGAGTTTCAACAATTCTTTCATCTCACATATCATTTGTAGTCTCATCATCATCTTCCACATAAATACTTCCCATAAGACCATACTAATTATCTTCATGGGACTTTCCCTTAGGGCATTAGTTTGCATAATGCCCGTACATTCCACATTTAAAACATTTAACCATTGTTGATGTCGTAGCAATACCGTTATCTTCATCCCTGGTGTTAACTGAACCTTTTCCTTTGCACTTACTGGCTTTGTGTCCTTTTCCACACCCAAAGCATCTTCCAGTTCCTTTGAAACATTCTCCTTGATGCCTTTTCCCACATGATTTGCATAGGGGAAATTGAACTTTCTTTCCTCTATGATCATCATAAGACTCCATCTTTCTCTTATTAGCCAAGTCAGGAAACTTGCCAAATTTTACTTTATTGATCATATTATGAGATTGCTGATTCGGCATAATAATGATGTTTGGACTTCCAAATCCCATTTCATTATGAAGAATATCATTCCATTGTCCATCATATCCTCCATTATCGTGAATCATCTTGTTTCCAGCCATTTTCTAAAACCCAAAAAGAATAGTGTGAGATGCAAAAATCATAATAAAGGGGGAGTAACTTCAATATCTAACATCTTAGGTTAAATTCTAAGATCGTTACCGTAGTGCTAGGACTATATCTTATATGTATACTTATCCGTAGGGACATTCCTAGACATACCTTAGAAATATCTCTAGGGATCTCACTAACGTTTTCACGTCCTAGTTTCCAATGGTTGACTAAACCTTTCCTCTGATACCAACTGTAGAGACCCGAAGCCTGACGTACATTGACATTACATTACTTTTGCGGAATACTTAGTACATAAAAAAAACACACACACAAGGATCGTAATAGTTTAGTGTCTTTGGAAACTCGGAACGTAATCTTCTAATCGTGGTGAAATATCTTCAATATCTCCCATAAAGATCTTCCATTTTTTTACCTAAAACCTTTATTTATATCCTGGGGAAAAGAAAACATAAAAGGGTGAGCTCAAATGCTCAGTAAGGGTATACAAAAGAAATAAAAATCATATCATATCCTTTTGAAAATCAAAACCTGCAAAAGAGATCATAATATCTTATCATGGAATAAATAATAGAACTGAAAATGAGATCCCCATAATCATAACATAAGACTTGAAACTTTGTGGCATGCACACATAATCATGGAAAATCATTTCTTGTTAGTCATGACTCATTGCCAAGACTATCTTAGTGGACAAAGTCCCTTTCTGAATCGAGTAACCCTCATTTCAGTCCTGTTTCACTGAACCGGTATAACCTACCATTTCAGCCATGTCTATCTCATGAGATATAAAATCTTTACCCAATGCATTGGAGGGAGATATAGGTCCCACCCATCTTATAATGAATCCTTTCTTATGTGTGCCACATAATCATAAATCATACAACATCGCATAACCCATGTAATAAAAAATGGGATTCTTAAAAAACATGACATCATAAAACAATTCATATAAGATTAAGGAATTCATAAAAATGTTTTCATCACAACATAATCAAATCCATGTAATAATAGGGATAAAACAGAACCCTTTATTATCTTAGATGGAAAATAATTTTGATAAAACAGTTGAACTCCATTCTTGAGGAAAATATCCTTTCTTCTTCAAAAACATTTTTCCATTCATAACATGTCATACGTCTTTAAAATAAAATAATTTGATTAAAAATAAACTTGAAAACTTTTAAAGGAAGCTTCTTGGAAATAATGTTTTAAAAATCCATTCATGCCGTATAAGTTAAAAAAAACATTCTTCGTACTTTTGTCGGAAAAGTCAAAAAGCACCTCGTACGACAAAAGATTCCTTTCATAGATATTACTAAAAACTCACCGATGGGTAAAAATGGATTTAAACAATTGTAGGTGGATGGAAATAATATTACATATTGATGAAACATGGATGTGGATGATAAAATACACCCCAGTAAATACTTACGAATAAACAATCTCGGATAAAAATGAGATTGTGATATTTCCCTTACCTTAGGTCCGACTTGCTTTGTAAGTGTCCGAACCTCCTGTATAATGATTTAAATCATGTTATTGACTTATTACAGAATCATATTCATTGTTATGATATCATATATGGTTCACTTATGACATTATATTACCCGTTCTTTTGTAAATTCCATGTTAAAGAAGCGTTTTGGGTAAAATCGTTTCATTTATCGTAGGTGTTTTGACTTGTTGTTCTTGACATCATTATTACTTATATCATGATTTACTTACTTCCAGAATATAAAATATGATTTATATATCATATATATTCAGTATATATATATATATAATAGGTAGATAAATAAAATGAAAAACACCGTTCATGGAGACGGTAGTCCGTACGTACGCATGAACGCTGTTTTCCTTTCCTTATTGTCTTGAAATGGAAGTAAGTAGATGACATACATATGTATATATATACATAAATCCAGTAGCTTTATAATGTCATATATTTCATTATTATTTCTTATATATACTTTATAATCATTCTTAAATGGTTAACATGGAGAATGAATCTCATCGCGTCGTGGAGACGGTAGTCCGTACGTACGCACGAGCGATGATATCATTTCCATAAATATTGAGTTGAATTGGAGTGGATTATACAATATATCAGAATCAATATGATGTTGTAATAACTATGTATAGTTATTCTTTACACCATTATACCCATCCATGTAAGGTGGTGGTGGAAAATAGATTACACCACGGCGTGGAGACGGTATTCCGTACGTACGCACGCGCGGTGATTTCTTTTTCCGTAGGATGGATAGATGGTGAAATAGGGTTGTTTAATACTTATAATAACATATCAGTATATGAGTGATACTGATGTTATTACTTCATAATGAAACAACCTAAGAAGAAGAAGTGGAAGAAGAAATAAAGCTGAAAGAATTGGTAACGGTAATTTCCTCTTCTTTGAAGTGCCTCTATGAGACCTCCTCTTAGGGCACTAGAATTGGCCTTTGAGGAAGACCAGAACCTCTAGGATGTTTCTAGGGAAGTGGAGAAGGGATTTTGGCAGGGGTTGGCCGAGCTTGAGTGCTCAAATTGGTGTGAGGAGGAGGGGGAGGAGGTGTCCTTTTATAGGGGAGGAGAGGGGCACCTTAGGAATATCTCAAAATATTATTTTATATTAAAGTCAAAATCGGTTTATAATGGTTCCAAATGGTCTTATTTCGAAGCTAAAGTGGGGATGGGTCGAAATCCTATCAACCAATAAGATTTAGATAAGTTTAGGGTATTATTTTAACCTTATCAATTAGATTTAACTCTAAGTTAAATAATTTTACTTTTACCGTGTCTTTTTGTTTTCTTTCACTATATGGTTAATACACTTACTATAACATGCCAAACGAACCCCAAATTGTTTATTATTAAAATATATATCCTTATCTAAGTCATTTGGCCGAACCTTAGATTTTTAGGAATACAATAACAATTAATAATATAATATTTGATTTAAAAACTATTTTGTGTCAATTTTGACACTATTTGATATATGATTTTTGTGAAAGTCATAACAGAATTATATGTTCGAACCAAGTTGATTAAATCAACACTAATATATCATAGTAACCTAGAAAATTAGTGGAATTCATAAAAAGTCTCAAATTACATTTATTTTGGTGTTTATAACATCATTTATGTCAATATTTCATTAATAAGATAATTACTGCATCATCATTGTGTCATAAATAAATTGAATTATTTAAAGTCTAAAAATTAAAAATAAAATATCATTATTTAGGAAATATTTTTATCTTTCTAATGAATATTTATAGTCGAATTTATCTTATGTATAACCCCATATTAAAAATGTTTTAGTAAATAAACTTTGATTTTAACTCTTTTAACTCTTCTTTGAATTAAATCATAATAAATGTCCTAATCTAATCCAAGTGGGCCTAAATGGTCATATTATATTCATAAGGTTGTTTTTGGCCGAATTACACTTATCCAATAGAATTAGGACATGTGTTAGGGTAATAGTAATATCATATTTACCCTTAGTTACCCTATTTACTATTAACCGTGGTAAAAAAAAGTAAAAAGTTACTATTCACCAAAAATTATTTTCATCTCATTGAACCACATTTTAGTCCTTGATATTAACCGTGTCTGTCGGATTTTCGAAATTCCATTCACAGAAGTGGTAAAATTAAGTTTTATGCAAAATTCAGTTTTTAACCTACCACTTAGTAGTTTCACTATTCATCAAAAATTGATGTTTTTCAGAACAATGCTAAAATTTCATCCTAAGCTATATTTCATATTCCGAATTCAAAAATGAAGTCTATTTTACCATATTCATAACATAGATGTTGCATTAATTAATTTTTATAATTAAATCCCGCTGTTAAAACAAATAGCGTGTTTTTAAGAAACAATATCTATCAAAAGATTGACACTTGTTTATGTCTGGTTTAAATGTAAAATTACATACAATGACCAACATTGTATTGAATTGTAAAAATATATTCTAAATATACTTTAAAACCACTCAAATTAATAATTTATCACTATTAATTATTTCGATTAAAAAAGTTGTTTTTAATTAAAATTTGTTAATTTTCACTATTCATCAGAATATGAAAGTTATCCGAAAATCACCAAAATTTCACCTTAGGCTAAATTCGATACTCCGAATCCAAAAATAAAGTCCATTTTGAGAGCTAAAATTTCTAAAATTTTAAAATGTGGTTATTACTATTCATAACGGCTAGTTTTAATAATATTTTAATAGCATATCGTTGTTTAGTGAAACTCGTTATTGCGTACTACACACGCTATCGAGGAAGGTCGCGATTGCGTGTAATGCAAGGCAGGTCAAGGATGCGTGTTGTGCAAGCTCCTTTTGGTGTAGCGTACAACACAAGACATAAAAAGAATATTTTTCATAAAATCTCGGGCTGTTACAATAACACATTATAAGAATAAGTTATATAATGGAATACATATTTTTCAAAAAATAATCATTAATGGAATTATATGTTTCCTAATTTTAACCTTTAATACAAATTTAATTATAAAATCTATTACTGTATCATGATATGATCATTTTGAATAAAATGAATTGAAAGTATTAGGATGAAATTTACCTAATGAGGGGAGAACGTAACACCGCATGATTTATTTATGAATAATATTTATATTATCTTTTCATATGCACAACAATGATCATAAAAAAAGTAAAAAATATAGAAATATTTTCACATGACCATTATAACAAAGATATTGGATTGGTGGGAAAGAATAAGAGTATCCAAATTCTAATGTATATACAGAAAAATATTTTTCAACTACATGTAATTGATATATACCATAGAAATAAGTACTCGATTCTAAATTACAACAATAAAATCATATAAGGTTAAGTATTGTTATTGATTGATAGAGTCATATTTTTATAGAAAATATATTTTAATATATGTTTATTTAAAAAATAAATTTATAAACATTATAATTTTAATTTTATTAAATATTCCATTGTTTATTTCATTATATCAAAATTACCTAGGGGTTATTTATATTGTTTTTTTTCAGAAATAGTAGATCTCTGAGTGAATAGTGAAAATATAGATTATACAAATAATCTACCTTTTATGAATTATTATGATGAAATAAAGACTTGAAAATTTATGAATACTTGTTTATTGGAAAGATAAATATTTAAGAATTATTATATTGGATATATAAATTTATCATTGAACTTTTAAATATATAATCATCATTTTTTAAATCTAGGTAATTATTTTATGAAAATATTTTTTTTAAAATTTATTTAATTTTTTCACAACATTCCTTTTAGTTTTGTTTGGGTTTAAATTCAAATAAGTCTCCTTAGATTTATAATTTTATTTCCTTAGATAGTGGTGCTCGAATAGTGACTGAGTGTGGAAGCTATGTTACCTCAGGCACAACTCCTAGTATGCCAGAGGATGCCTACTAGTGACCAGGGGAAAAGACGGTCACAATAAGAATTTTAACTCTATATATTACCAAGGGTAATTCCAAAACTGTATTGAAATTTTTTTATGAAACATCCAAATGTTATACTTCTGAAAACAGCCTGTAGAGATAAAACCAGGTGCCCATAAGTCCCCCAAGTCTAGAATAAGTAGTAGTAAACAGTCTATATGATGTCATAAAACATTATCGGGAAAAAATAAACAAGGAATAATTGAAATATATAAAATTAAAAATAGTAAAGAACTACCTTAATATTATCCAAAAAAATACATGATCTCTATAACCTTCCAAATTAATCTTGTGTCCATGTACAAGTAAAAACAATGACTAGATAGGAAACATAAAGATCTATGCACGTATATAGAAACCCAGGATGTCTACATATGTAAGAGGTGAGACCAATGACCCAATAGAAACCCAAAATTACTCAATAAAACATAGTTTTACATTGATCATGTGTATTTTCATGCTTTATATATATAAGGTGTAGTCATGTTCTTGCAATACACCCTCTCGTAAACAAAACACACAATGTACATACAATCAAACATGTATGCTCATCAGGTGTGAAATAATCCATCATGAAACCTATCCTAAGCTATTTCACATCTATGCCCAAATGAAAATTTCACATTGTACCGTAATCCTTATCATACCCAAAAACAAAGTGTATGGTGTCTATCTATATGATGTCCATCTCGCACCGAAGACTCGAGGGGGGGGGGTGCATTATCTAAGCCTCAATCCACTACATGAAGGATCTAGGCATTGTAACATGTCTATGATCCTTGACCCAACCCTCACTTGTTTATAGTGGTCCATTATCTAAGAATGACATCGCAATACGATCAAGCCCCATGGATGGTTTGGTCCAAGGCTACAATGATTTTTTCTATTTAAAACACATTGATGAAATCCACATATAGGAAGGTCATTGACCAAATTCCTTTATCAAGCATGGAAATCACAGTAACCCATCCCCACATAGTATTTTAAGGTCACAATGAATCATACTAGTACATCCCTTAAGAATATTAGGGGGTTAATGTAAAGCGCACTGGCTCATCCCTAATGTGTACGGGAATGCAACATAATGTACAATCACCAATAACTGTAGAATATTTTGTGTTATAATTAAGTACATATAAAGGAAAATAAATAGGGATCATGACCCATCTCATAGATCCATAACTCATCACCATTTCACCATTCCCATAGGACAGACCCATATTTCATTAACATTTTCCTATAGTCATATTGACACTCTAGGGGTCCAATAACATCTGTATATATCAACTTACACTGTGATACATCTTGAAAGGTTCTATCAGTTTTATGAAAATAATACATGCATCATCATTGAAACAAATTTATATTGGTATACACACAATGATCATCTTATTACATTAAACAATACTCAAGGAGACCCCAAAAGGAACACAAAAGGAATCGATTCTTTTAAATATAGGGAATGTAACTCACATTGTCGGGTAAACCAAAATATGTTTAGTTAATCCATTTTTTACTTCCATAGATGATGATGACATGATAATTTTTCAAAAACCATTTAGAAAATGTTCCATGTATTGGTTCACTAACGATAATCCCTTAGAAAAAATACCAACATGTCAAAAATCTATTATAAAATTAATTTAAAAACCCATTCCAACATTAACCTATTACCAATAAATTTAAATATATCAATATCCCCTTTTAAAAATACTTTTTAAAATGGAATGTTATTTTGATTTTTGAAAACTAATTCCTGCCTCCAAACAATTCTTAAGAAAGGACACCATTAATCATTATATTAGTGTTACACCATTGAAGCATTTTGAAATTAATATGGTATATGTTAATAATTAGTATGATGTGTGTCCATACAAGACATACATGTAAACTCACACAATAAATTAAGTATAACAATAAGTATACTAATTCAGGAATGTGAGTATAAAAAACCAAATAATAGGGATACTCATATAATTCCATGTACCCTGACTCTATTTATGATCAAATAAATCCATACAAGCCCATACTAAACTTTTACGAGTTTGTGAGAACTTGTATCATCCACAAACACCAAAAATTTAATTTGTTAATCAGTTAAAACCAACTTTATGAAAAATAATAACTGGTGGAAACCCCATTGTGTAGTCCTAAAATTTTGAAACAATGAGAAATAGGTTGTGATCTACTCTCGACACACCCTCAAACCTAGGACATAGTAAAGAATCAAATTTAATACCTTAATTAATGACCAATTTTACCCATGTTAGAAAAAAAACCTTAAGAATCCAATGGTGAAAAATACTTCATGTAAAATGATGAAACATGACTTGAAGAATACCTATAATTATATCCTATATTAGTTTCATAAAATATACCCATTTGGAGAAATAATTCACCCATTTTTTAGCCAAATCATTCATCCTAAAACACTAATGGATAAACGGAAATCAATGAATGACATTATAAGAGGAAAATGGAGAGAGAGGAAGAGATCCTAACAAGATTTGGCATGAAGTACCACCAAGAACCAATCATTATTGAGGGGTAGAAAAAGTAGATAGGGGGTTTTGGCCTCCCCATATATGCATGACCGACCAATCAAAAATCTCTAAGGGTTTTATAATTGTTGAAACTCCCTCTACACTTTTTTTAAAACAAATCCACATGGTTTATGGAATAAACCATAAGCTCACACCATGAATTTTTCCACTAGCCCAATTCCATCATCCACACCTTCTAATGATTATATTAGCCCCTAGAAATTCATTCATGGGGTTAATGACCCCTTCATGTTGTGAGAAACCTTTTACTACTATATTTCTACCACTCTGCCACCAAATACTCCATAGTTATACTATTGAACACCTAGGACACCACTATAGCCTCCAAATACATTTAATATCACATTTTAAAGATATACAAATTCTTATAAACCTATAATGATTCCATATTATTGAAACAAAGACACCTTGAAAAAAAATCAAATTCCCTATGGGATTTCATCTTGTAATGACCCGATTCATTATAAACCCCCCAACATAGTTCTTATCATCCTCAAGAAGTAATTTTAATTATATTACCACAAAACCTGACATCCCTCATTCATCAATATAGTGTTAATTCTCTGAATTTCATCTCCAAATTCCATACACAATTTTTTTGGGGAACTTTACACTAAACCTAGATACATCAGATTCTCTGTAAAATTTTCGGTTCACTACATAGAATTCGTCAACATTGTCCCAAACATTGATTTGGTGTGGTTTCCATATCACCATATCCAAGCCCAAGATAATGTATTAAACCATCGATCACTGACCAATTTTCCCCTAATGTGTTCATCCCCACTACCGAAGAACCACCAATTCACCTGAATATGTTTCCTTAACAAAAGTGGAGTCCATACATAATCCAGACTCCCATACCAATGTTATGGTCCCAACACATGGTGTAATTCCTCAGTTGGATCATTAAATTACCACATCCACTATCATACTCAACCTTGAGTACTAATACATTTCTTGTTTGAAAAAATATCAGATCCCATAAACCCTATCCTTGTGCTCGATTCTAGTGCACTAACTCCAAACACTAAACCAAATTCCATCTCTACATAGGTAATTTATCCAAAATTACCCATGAATATACAACCTAGTATTCCCATAATTACTAGATCACAATTGTAGTGGGACTTCTTTGTATGACTCTAGAGACTCCTCCCTAATACATCCTTGATATCACAATTCATGGGAAATAGGTTACACCTTTGAAAAAATTTCTTTCCAAATTTTTGTTCATGACATGAATTAGACACTATTAAATTACACTTAACCACATTCATCTCTTGATTCTACATCTGAATCATGAAAAAAATGGTGTTTCACCCCATAAAACATGTTAAAAAACATGGTTCTCCCCATGAACCATTTCATGATCAATTATTCACCCCATGAAACATGTCTTAAACCATTGTACATCCTTATGAATTATTGTCTAGTGAACTAAACCTCAGACTACTTAATATAACCAGTCACAAACACATGGATTCCCAACATGATATTATGATTACTAAAACCCAAGATATTCCTCCAGAACACCCATTGATTCTAAAAACCAAAATTATAACAACCAATTCATTGAATCATATGATGATCCCCATGATAAGACTCTACAACTAATTTCCAATTCAAACTATTGCTTCTCCCCACCATATGTATCACATACAAAAAACATAGTTATCGTGTAACCAATTGAACTATCAAAAAACAAATCAGAGGGTTCAATCCTTAAACACAAAAAAATCAAATCTTATTACTCAAGGCCAAAATGAAACATCACTATTAAATGAGAAAGTGGCTGCCCCAAATCACACACACCCTGATCCCACCATTATAATTTTCCATCAAAAAAATAATGACATACCCACCAAATGCACAATCCAAACACTATAATTTTCTGAACCATCCAACAAAAAATGAATAAAAATGGTTCATAAAGGAACATGTTTTTTCTCTACACACTACATAAAACCAAGAAACACATAACCACACACATAAATTGGAATTTTCAAGAAAATAATGTATAATATCTAAGCACAAAATTTATTTAATTCTCTTACTCCTACAAAAAATATATAAACATACATAATTAACAGTTTAATTATTCAAACAAGCCATTCTAATCAATTTACACAGTTCAAAACTCACCTGAGTATTCAGTACACTCCTTGGCATCAAAATTCATTCTCCTTAAACTTTAACATCCAAAATTAACAAAATAGTTATTCAATTCACAAAAAAAACCTATTACCAAATCCATTTTTAAATCAAATCTCAAAATCATTATCCCTAATGTTTTCTCCACACATAAAAATCCCATAACATTTAAAAATACTAGGATCTATGACAAAATACAAATAAAACCAGTTTTTAAAACCATTTTACAAGAAACTCATTCTATTGAATAATTTTTTCAAATAAAACTATTGTTTAAAAAAATTGACCCTCAATAAAATTCTATTTCCCAATGGTGTACAATCAATCAAATTCAAATTAAATAAACCAAACTCCTCATATCCATATTAATATAATATACCTTTACAAAACAAGGGATAAAAAGTCATCAATTGTTTTTGAATTAAAACATATTCTGAAGAGGATTTTTTGAAATAACACTACTCATTCGAGCATGTATCATACACATAACATGCCATTTTCATGATAAATGAACAACTCATTAGATCCTAGTTGATCCCTATGAATCATCACAAATATCATAAATCCAACCCAGGCTTCTAGATCCAAAAAAATAACACTTTATAGAGTGCCTATTCTTAAAACTAAACATCCCCTGAGAACTGAAGTCTCAAATATTGTTATACTAGCCAATCATATGGTTGATCTAAATTATGTTCCATGACATCCTAATTCCACCACTAACTACACTATAGATCCCAAATAGTTCTATAAATATATTTTTAGTTATGAGGAGCATGTTAGATGAACACTTATAAAGAGGGGATAAATGATGATCTCAGGTGCATGTCCCTATATGATAGAGTCTTTTGACTAGATCTAGAGGCCTAAGATATTAATAGAGAGACTGTTCCATCAAAATAAACCCAAGGGTAATTCCCAAATGCAACGAAAAATTCTTTATGACCCATCCATATATCGGTACTCCAAATACATCTATTAGATATAAGACATAGATCAAATAGGGCCCCAATGGTCTAGAGTAAGAAGAAGAAAATAGTATATATAATTCAATAAAACAATATAAGGAAACACATAAACATGGAAATAATGAAATAAATAAAATTACACCTTAGTTCGTACTGCTCACATACCATCTATCAAGTCTATGACCTCTATAGCATTCTGATTAAACCATGTTTCCATCTCTAAGAGATTCATTTGATCTAAGATGAAGTATAAAGAATAACCCACATGTATTGAAACCCATATAATTTACAAGACTATGGGGTGAGTCAAATGACCCAAAAGAAACCCCCAATACCTCAACCAAACTATGTTTTGTTGTGATGAAGAGGATATACTTTCAATAAATATATAAGATTAATTTATTTCTATTAAACACACAAAATTGGAAATATAACACAAAATGAACACACAATCACACCAGTAAGGTTATTATCTACTAATAAGTCCTCTAAAACACCTGACCAAAAAACATCAAAAATCTCTAATAAGAAGATGTCAGCTTAACCATTAACATGACTCGTAGCCAAAGAAATTTTGTAGGGTGTCAACTAAAATGATGTTTATCCCATGCCTATATAATTTGGGTGGGATTCTGTCCAAACCACCACCAACTACCAATATTATTTGGGCATGACTATATGTATAATGGTTTTGACCAATCCCTCATCCGCTGAGGGAGGTCCATCATCTCTGTCTCACACTACACCATGAACCATTCCCCATGGTTTTCCATGAACAAATACTACTAATACAATATCTAATTCATACACACTGACCCAATCTATGCCTAGAATGTTCCACATCCCAATACCCTCATCAGAGAGTGGTCATCACGCTGACCCATGCACAATGACTCTATGAAGGTCATAATCAATCATGTCGGCCCATATATGAATACTCTATAGAGGCCATAATCATGTATACTAACCCATTCCCATATATTTTTGAGAGGCCACATCAAGAACACATTTTTATCCACACAGACTCTATATAGGACACAGTAAGAACATGCATGGAACACAAAATGGGCCTTATAATGAATCTCACAACTCAATAACTCATCTCCATGTCACTAATCCTTTAAGACATACTTTCATGTCATGAAAAGATTATGTAAGTCACGGTGACCCTATAGAGGTCTCATCACCTCCATCTAGATCAAACATAAATTTTATTATACATGAAAGGTTCTCATAGGGGTACCAAAATAACACATGAATAATCATGAAAAACACATCCTCGTGCTCTACATATATGATGACCATCAACTCGATTCAAAAAAATCCACATGGTAATTTAAAAAAGTAAATAAAAAGGAACTCATGCTATGGAAAAAATTGCATCAACCACTCAAGGTAAAATAGGGAAAAAAGTTCTAATATACCCTTATAGAATCCTTTAAAATCCAAGTTAAGATCCTTTTCAGAAAAAAAAATTGAAATGGCACCAAGTGTCATCTCACTCACACTATACCCTTGGCTAAAATTCCAGCAAGTACATAACCAATTTTGAAATAAATTTATTATTATAATCGAAATCTCTAGGGTACTCCTAGTTGTCAGAAGTCCATGCTAATACAACCCCAAGTCCACCTCCAATAGAAAAGGGTTTTCAAGGTGCACTGAGTTTGAAAATAACACATATGGGAGGCCTTAGCCTAAGATACCAGTATGCACACACACAACAACACCATCAAAATGTGTAGAGTAATAATAGATACCAAAATATAGAGTTAAAAAAATTATTGAACCTATAGGAAAACATCATAATTCAATAGTGAGATACAAAATTAAAAGGTAAAAATGCATGCCCACCACAAAAGAGTCCCAAACCAACTAGAACTAAAAATAGAGAAATGTTGAATAGTGAAATACTCCAATCTTCAGGACGACCACCATACATGATAAGTGCCAAAATATTCGATTCTCCACCATTTGTAGAAAAAAATATATCCTTACTAATGTGATGATTTTATGCACAATAAAAATCTCTTATTGGATAATCCTATTTAGGGTGAGTATTAACATACCCAATAAATGACCCAAATAACCCAAAATAATGGGGGATGAATCCCACACAATCATTCAATAGCTAATCCCAAACTCATAGGTGTTGGTCAAATCAAAACAAGCCATATATTCTGAATGAATAAAAAATGACGAAGAAATGGTGTCTCGATCACCACACAGAAACTAAGAACGAGGAGTCAACCTACATCTCTCTAGGTCCAACCTTAGTGCCCAGTACCATATGTCTTCTCTCTACTATCATTGTCCCCATAAAAGCTCATATGAACCCTTGTGTCCAGTCCCAATCCTCTTCAATGAACTCATAGATATAGGATCACTAGCTCCAAACCAAGCACCACATGAAAACTCTCGAGAGTGAAAATAGAGGGACTCACGCATCGTTGCTTCCCCACAACTGTGGGAGTACTAACACCAAACCATATCGTGAAACCGTTGATGAACTCTTTTAGAGTTTCCCATACCTTACAACATATATGAATCATTTACTCCTAAATAGGCATAACACATGTCATGTAGAGGGTCCTCCTCTTCTCCATTATGCTCCACAGTCAAGGGAGCTCCAACTCTAGTAGAGGACCCTGTCCACACCAAAGCATAAGGACAAGGGAGAACCACTATGTAGATTTAGGACATGCACTCATGTATAAGATAATTTTGAAACTATATAAATGCTATGGGGGACCCTAACCCAAACATGATTGGGTGTACAAACCTCATAATAAATTCTTCATAGGTATAAAACATGTCCCCATTAGGGGGAGTTCCATCTCTACCGATCTAAAAGGTAAAGAAAACCCACACCCAACTAACATAGGGGAGTATTGGCCCCGTCGTCTTTCTAAAAAAACCAATATCCAAAACAAACCAAGAATCAATGAAATTATTTTCACTCTCTTCATGCCTCACATCATATCACTACTTCACATAAAGAAAACACACCCTAGACACAAGGGAACATCGCTCTACCAGTATAAAAAAACTAGGGGATTCACATCCCAGTGTGACAGGGAAGTTTACTAACCCCAAAATCTCTCTACTGACACATACTATTCGATGTCCATGGTTAATCATCGTTGGAGAGATTCCTTTCTTGAATAATTCCACTTCATATCATTTAAGACGATATGAAGGATACCATCGTGTAATACATGGAAGAATTATTAGGATCAGTTACTCATGGTGATAAATCTATGTCATTAGAAATGATATATAGAAGGAGGAAATGTTTATAAAAATTATATGGTGTGTACTGGGATCCACATTAAGTGTACCCCTCCAAAACATATGAATATATAAACTCCCACATTGTTTTTATGGACATGAGAGCTTACCTGGAATTTAAATAGAGTAAACAACATGTCTTGCCTCTCACAGGCTCTAGTCGTCTAATCCATTCCAATCATGTGTAAGCATCCTATGTCCTTTTACACTAGTTATGTACCACCACATGACCATGTCGCTTGACACAACATGTATTTTCATGTCCTTGTCCACACGACCAAAGAACACTATATGATGTGTATCCCATAATACTTTTTTGATGTCTAAAAAATATTATTCCCCAAACAGGAAGAGAAAAGTACATGTTCTCCCACACTACACACTGTGTGATTGGGTTTTCTAAATAAAAAGTCCATACGATTTATCTGAACCCCCATTTTCCCCCAATATGACCTATGATCAACCCCTAAGGGATATACAATAGTAATAAAAAGGATTATAAAACCATAAAACGATTCATAAAAAATGTATTGGGATTTAAAACTCATAATTTATTAACTCATGGTGAAATTCCAAAGCTTCAGGTGTAGATCCATGTTCTGAAGCTACTGCACAATGTTCTGAGAGTGATCACCATCAAGATCAAAATCTAAAAACACCTCCCCTCACCTTAGTTCGGTCTCCACCATAATAGAGAAAAACTACCCTCATCTTCCAATCATGAATTAAAAAGGGAGAGGCATAAGTTTGTAAATTTAATTTTATAAAATTAATAAACCTTCATATAACAAATCACCAATGGTGTCGCCACTAACTAAGAGCATGATGTTGATAAAATTTATTTGAAAATAAGGTAAAGTCCATGTTATAAACTCATATGTGGTCTCTGATTTTTTATCCAAACTCCACATGGTTTTTATCCAGATTTAACTAAAAAAATTTATCCTGATAACATATATTTTATATTTTTAATATGACCACACTAAGGCTCTCTGGGCCCTATAATTACGCACTAACTTAGAACATAAATTCCGTAATATTCTTAGAAATATTCTAAAGCCTTAAAAAGAAAAACTAGTCACTAAGTTATCCATACAATCAAGGATTTTTTTTCACAAAAATACCAAACTACATACGAAGTGGTAATTCTTAACTCACACCTATATCTCTGTGATTCCATGACACATGAAACAAATTCTCAGTAAATCCATGTTATCCCATTCACTCTATCTAAATTTTAACACAGGATAACCCATTTGGCCTTCACGTTACAAAAGAACTTAGTACATATTCACCACACCATATGTACATACAAGGGGAACTATGAATCACTATCATGTCCTCCTTATATAGCATGACCACATGCATTTTCCATCCATGGAAAAGGATGTTGTGCTCCCTTATATTAGATAGCCACATAGATAATTTTTTGTGGATAACTGGTCATGAAACTCCTTACAGTCTATGTCTCATAGTCAAGGCCCACTTTCATGATGAAGAATTGGATTATCCATCACCACAAACTTGAGAAAAAACTACACCATTCTCCCCTATGGTTAGCTGCAATGAATCCAACAAAGTGAATATTGCATACACAACCTCAATAAAAAAACTCAGGCTTCCAAATACAGGTTGTGAGTGGCATTATTATAATCAAGGGGACCTATCTAACTCATCTTAAAATTAATCATCAATATGAAAAAAAATCCCATTTATAAAGGAATCAAAAAATAATGAACACTCAATGTGCACCTCTCACAGCCTCAACCCAGGGAAACATTGTCAACCAAAGCCTCATATCCTTGAAATTTATCCAGCACTACTGCACCCTAAGTTTTCTCCTCACCAAAACAGCGTACCTTATGCCACCACATGGAGACACCCAAGTCCCTTGAGATAACTGTATACCTGATCACATTCCACAAAGATCCATTCCATTCTCTAGACAATGATGCAAGGTTTCATTATAGTGAACCAAAATTCCCACAATAAACTCTTTCCAACAAAACAACCTCAAACATACAACTCAAATGAACTCATCCACCACTCATCAACACTATCCTCTTTCAGATTCATTGAATCATCTAAACGTTTTAGTTTCATCACAGAGAACTCCTATTGGTGGGGAAAGAATCCAAATTCATTGTATGATTGGCATAAAATCAAAATACAAAGACATGGTGATTGATTAATACCCTACATCACCTAGTAGAATCCAAACTACAATGAATATCTCCCATAAATTTCAACTAAAACTATGGGAAGATTTGTGACATTAGTGAATTTTTTCCAATAGGGATATGAAATAAATGAATTACACCTATTTCCACAGGTAATAAATAATAACTATAAAATCCAATTGTTCCTTAAATAACCTAATGTGAACCCAAATCAAATACCTCAATGGAATGCAACAGCTTGCATCCTTGACCGATGGATACCTGAGCATGGTGTGGGATACCAGGTGGTTGTGTATAAGTAACTCATGGTGTCTCCATCCACCTATAACTCCTCCCTTCAGATATCCACTTTGTCCTAATCATATAACAACTTTGCTTCCCCGTTTTCCTCTCAAACCATGCATGAGAGATCCCTCACCGTAACTCTACCCCTTCAATGAAGATCTAAACCTTTCTAACTATCATCCAAAGAATGAGGGGTAAATAAATTACATTCCATGTGACATATCCCATTATAATCCTAACATCCCCTCTCGCCTAGTTGACTAGATACTTAGTTCAAATCCTACACTATAGAATACAAGTTTGAGTTCAGGCTTGGGTCTTCCTCCAACAATATGATCCTAATGGATGGTGTCTACTAGAAATTATAGATGAATCGACTATATGATAACCAATACCAGATCTATCTTCTAGACCCTCCGCAAGGAAACTCTCTTTTACCGGAGCTTAATCTAGCACTCCAATATAATTGAAAATAAAAAAGGAGACTAACAATGCATGGATTTCTCAATAGAATAATTGCTCAATCTTCTTCACCTGGATGTATCCATCTATCACCATGTCAATCTAGTAACACATAAGGTTTTTGAAATATATTGTGTACATAGAAACTGAGATGAAACATTACTATAGCTCGAGTATCTCCAAAATAATCTTAGAGAATGAGATGAAGGTAAATACTCATCATAGAATATATACTGGAAGTATAACCATAAGAACATTGTCTCATGATTGGATTACATCATAAGATTCCACCAATGACCTACATCTCCAAAAAGAAGAGTAAACATGAGCACAACCATATGAGCATATAGTGTCTGAACCATTGTGAATATTCAACCATAACATTCAATAATTCTTACGCTTCCTGAGGGTTTATCTCTCCATGGAACGTCAACACTCTCAATCAATATAAATCATGAAATATTCCAATCCGTCATTAAATATCATCTTTAAAAATCCTGGTGACAATCTTTCACTAAAAATGTAGTCAGTCATATTCCCGATCCACTGGAAGTGGATCTATGCATATCTCGGACGAGGAAAAATAGCTATATACTAACTGAGATGAAACAACTCATTCAGGGTCCCTAAACAGTGGCCTCATCACTCAAAAAATAACCTTAGAGTAACCCTATCTAAATGAAAATGTGGAGGCATCCAAAATATGATCAATATGTTCCAAAATAAGATGAGAACATAAAAATGGGGAGCTAACTCAAGAATGATAGTCAAATGACTCAATCATATATGATGCATGTTCCACATACTATTGCAACCAATTTACATGCATTCCATGTTGGTAAGTAGGTATTCAAGGTCTTGGTGAATGGATACATAGTTTATCACACCCACACTATGCTTTGTAACCTGAAATACATACTGAAAACACTCAGACACCATTTCTGTATTTCCCGAACAGTCCTTGTGAGGGGGAAAATCTAAATACCATATCAAGGAATGACCACCTATGATACCGATATATCACTATCCAACTGATCAACGATGTCCTACCAAGTGGAAGAGTAAGATCCAAAACCCCAATCCCACCTTAAGTAGGCCAAGGGCTACCAATGAGCGCTGAGTATGAAAATCTCACATATGGGAGGCCTTATCCTCGGATACTAGTATGCATTCACACAACATATCTTTGAGAATGTGTAGATTAATAACAGCGATAAAAATATTGAGTGTGAACCATCCATGAAACAACATATATGAAAACATGAGAATACAACAACATAGTACAAAATTAAAAGGAGAAAATACATTCCAAAATAGAAAAGTGTCCCACCCTATTGAAACTTTGCAAATGTGGAAAATGAAGAGATTCTGGATCCAATATCCGAGACAACCACAATACACATTCAATTTAAAAAAACTATGATCAACCATATCTAGGATCACCAATATCACAACCGACATGACGATCATCTGGACAATACGCAACACTTGTGGGTACACCCATATAGGTCTATAAACATACATAATAGGTTCCCCAAAATAAAAAAAATAAAGGTGAGAGTCTCACACACAATCATTCAATAGCTCAACCAAACCTCATAGGTGCTGGTAAACTCAACCCAAGAAAAATATTCTCAAAGAAAAATAAAAAATTAAATGGGGGATATTCATCTCCATAAATCAACTAAGAATAATGAGTCAGTCTATAGTTCTCTAGGTCTACAAGTTCATAATAACCCCAGTGGAGCGGTCCTCCCCTCACCACTACACTCACAAATGAGGGAGTAATAGCACCAAACGAAGAACCATGTGAAATGTCCTAGGAGGGAAAAGGAGGGTCCCACACCCCGCTGTTTCCCCATAGTTTAGAGAGTTCAAATTCCTAACCATATCATAAGACCCGTGAAGAACCCATAAAAAGATTCATATACATCACCTTGTTGGTATAACACTAACTCCTAACTAGGTATCATGTGTATCAAGTGGAGGGGCCCGATCCTTGAAACTACGCTCCACAACAAAGGGAGATCCAACTCTCATGGAGGACCTGCACCCCACCAGAGCTCAAAGATGGGGGGGGGTACCTCTCTATAGATGGGGGAACCACACCCATGTGTAAGGGAGAACTAACTCTACCTTTATTATTGGTATGGGGGACCCACACACTAACAATACAAAGTAGTATAGACCCTAGAAGAACATATATATGGGCAGATAAACAGTTCTCACTATCGGGGAGTCCCATATCTATTAGACTTAGAGGTAATGAAGACTTTTTCCCTGATATTAAAAGAGAGTAGTTGTCACATCATCTATCTAAAAAACCAAACCAATCAATAGTTTAATCCATAAATCACTGATCAAAAGCATCATTCTCATCATGTCTTGTGTCGTATTGGTATTTTGGAAAGATAAACCACACCATGGAAATAATGGAGCACCACTATTCCCATCTAAAGATTATAGGTTACCAGTATCCTAGTGAGAAAAGGAAGCTTACTGACCCTGACATGTCTATAGTGACACATTCTTTTCACTTCCCATGGACAATCATCGATGATGTAACACCTTTCTTGAATTATGCCACATTATATCACCCTAGAAACTAAGAATACTACCATCACATTCTATATGAAAAAAATCCTCTAGATAGGTTACTCATGGGCCTAAATCTATGTCCCTATAAATGATATGTGCATGGTAGGAATCTCTAATAAAAGCACAAGGTGTCTACTGGGGCCCCTACAACATATAACCTTGACTAAAAATCTGTCTGTGTCCTCTCCCACATGGCTTGGTCAGACATGTGAGCTAAAATAGCATGTACATGAATTACACAACATGTATTACCTCTCCCAAGACCCCACCATGTCCTCCCACCCATGAACATATAAGAATCCTGTTTTCCAGTACACTAGTCATGTACTACCACACATCCAAGTCCCCTGACAGAAGACTATTTTCGATGTCCTAGACCACACGACCAAATACCACTACACAACATGTATTCCCTAGAACACAAAATATATCCCCTAAATATCTTCTTTCTTCTAATGTTTAGAAAGAAAGGAAAGTGATCTGGAACTATATTCTACATGATTGGGTTTTCTAAAAGAAAATCACTACGGTTCTCTTGAACCTCCATTTCCCCAATAATCCCCTCGGATCAACCCCTAGGGGATCTAAAATAGTGATAAAAGGGTTATAAAACATTGAAATAAATATTAAGGTGAATAGTGAAATAAATATCAAAATTTACCACCTCACTATAAAATTACTATGAATCTAGTTCATATCCATGCTCTTAATCCACTACACCATGTTTCGAGTGTGATCGTCATCGATATTGAAGTCTGTTAGTACCTCCCCTCATGTTAGTTCATCCATTTCCACAATAGATAAATCCTCCCCTCATCTAGTGATAGTTGTTTTTAATGGGGGATGGTTAGATTAATTCATTTAATTAAATTAAATTAATAAGACTCTAATTATCACCCCATAGATTGACCCACCTTCAACCAGACACATGATGATGATAAACATTATATCATTGTTAGAGTAAATCCCATATTCTGAACTCAACTATGGTCTCAGATTTCTGATCTGATACTCTTCATGGTACATATCTCAATTTTACTAAAAAACTATGTTGGTGATAAAATATATTTAATATAACTATAGTGAGGATATCCGGGCCATGGAAATCCACACCAACTCAGCACCTTACTTCATAAATTCTCATAAAAATATTCCAACGTCCTATAAGGAAAAAACATAGTCACTAAATATCAAAACCCATAACCAAATCACCCTTTCCCATTGATATTTCATTTAAAAAAATTATTTACAATATATAAAAAAGGGAACCCTTTTTTCTTAAAAAGAAACAACTCTTTCCTCTAAAAAATCCATAGGGATGGCCACCAGTACTCCTTCGACTAGTGTTCCAATATTGAAAAATTTAGTAAGTTATACATTCCATGATTAATATTATGCCAATATGATTCTATCCTAACCTTATGGGGGAACTCATACCATAAATGTAATATGTACATAGGTATACTACTTTTTCCACATTAATATAAAATTACCACATAACAAAGTTAAACATATAATGATAAACCCCGTACCTATATTGATAATCCAATACATCTATATAAGCCTATATAAAAACTACACCAAGTCCAAAAGAATAATTATCAAACATAAATACCAAAACATTATTTAATTTATCATTTAAAATCATCTTCTCAAAATGGAATAATAGGTTCCAAACGCAATGAGTAGTCTGAAGATGATGTAACTATAAGTAGCATGGTGTGGTATACTCATGAGAAAACCTCAAAACTAAGATACACTAAAGTACCTAGATTGATATAAAAATTTCCCAAAATTCTCTGTAACCCCTAAAGAAACCATCCCCATAACATGCCTTTCATTAAATGATGAATGATAGCCTGAATATTCATTCTCAATATGTCCTCTATGAACTGCATAAAAAATTCCCATCAGGTGTAATTATTTCTCTTTTCTTTTGTGGAATCATTAACCATGAAATTATAAATTATAAACTAAAATAAATATAAAAATAAAGTTGGTTGAATTTTGATAAGGGAGGAATATATCTTACTTCGATTTGGTTTGATGAATTTCCATGAACCCATAAATACCCAAGGGAATGAAGGAGGAGAGGCATTTCAACTTCCACATTGTTGTATTCTTTTTAGAGAGAAAACCTCCAAGAGTTTTATAGATACCCTCTCATCATTTTTTCAAAAACCGTTCATTAATGGTTCACAATGGGAACATATGGTTCACACCATGAATTTTTGAGGAAGTGCCTACCTTCAAGTGGGAAAGCCTTTAATGACTAGTATTCACCTCCTGAAAGAAATTTATGGAATGAAATACCTACTTATTTTATATTTTAGATTTTCTCCCTAAAAATATCCTCTAAAGCAAACTAAAAACTCCATGAAAAGAGTGTATTCTTAAAATACTTCTCAAAAACACATTTTATGGACGTCCAAAAGATCTAAAATCAGTCCTGAATTGCGATTATTGAAATAAACATGTCACCAAATTAAAATTTAAAATTCCCTTGGGAATTTCCATTAAATAATGACATAGTTTAGTGACTATATAATTATAATTTATTCAATGCGATTAAACATTAAACATTATTTTCATATAATATCATTTGTATTCTTATAAAAGGATATTCATCTAAAAATGGGGTTTGTTAAATTTTAAGAAATTATGTTTAAAATAATTTTTACCACTTTTGGTAATTGAATTTTAGAATATGAAAAAAATATTTGGAATTAGAATATTCTAATTTTTTTTGTTTTTCCAAATTCATTTTTTGTAACAATTATTACTAAACCTTGCAAGAAAATTTCACTACGATAAGGGGTAAAATTTAAAAATCTGGTTAAAACATTGGGATAATGACAAAAAATCTCTCAAACACATTACATTATTTTATTGGATTATTTTATTTCATCGACCACATCAATCCTTTGATTATTTGGAAATTTTGTTCCATTTTCCTCTGATAAAGACCTTTATATTATTTTTATTCAAGAATAAATTCAAAATGTCACTCTCTTTTATTTAAAAATTAAAATACGTTGTCTTAAAAAAAGATATTAGGAATTTTTATAAATGCATATTTTGAATATGAAAATATATTTTTTGAGGTCATAATTTATTTTAAATTTTTAGTGATAGTATGATTACCTTGAACGCCTATTCAAGTCAGATGCAGCGCTTGTGTAAGTAGTAAAAAATCAACAAAATGATTTGAAAATAATTGAGTGTGATATATTTTGGGTGAATTATGGTCTTCCATGAATTTGATGGATATTATAAAGTATTATTAACTGTAAAAGTATTTCAATTCAAATTAAATTTTCATGTTCAATCCAATAATGGAAAATTATGTTAATTTTATTGAATATGACTTTAATAATATTATATTTTAAACAATATTTTTTTAATAGATTAAAAAAAACATTATATCTCATTGATTGGTTTTATTTAAATATTTCATTATGTTCATCTAAACCATGATAACTCAAAACCACTTTACTCATTTAATACATATATTATATAAAACAGTTTCAAGTATTCATATATTTTCTACCCACCTCACTTATAAAAGGTCACCTCCACCCTTCAATTCTCTAAACATTATAAAACACTTTTATTGATCAATAATTTCCCAATTTTTCTAAAATAATCCTTTGTCTCATTATAGAGGTTCTTTTCACACAAAATACAAGTAAAATAAGACCGAAAGTGTAAGCTAAAGTAATATTACCAAAGAAGTTGTAATCATCTTAACAAACTCCATTTAATGTATTTCACATTATACCTCCTTCAAATTACTTGTATCATTCTCTATATAATGATATTACTGAAATAAAAATACTTAACTATTTTTTATGTAATTATTATTATTTCCCACCAGTCCATCCTTTATGAAATGAAACATTCGCTAGAGTGTAAGTACGGACTATCACCTCTATGAAGTGATGTGCATAATTTTTCTTCACTAGATCACATGTTTGGGAATAAGAATGGATTTAATAAATATTTTGTTTATACTATAATTATGATCTTATAAAGATAAAATATTATCTACCTTCTTACACACCCATCTGTTGGAAAATAAAGAAGTCACTCGAGAGTATGTGATGACTACCACCTTTATGAAGCAATGCGATTCAATTTTCATTTAATTAATTATATGGAAGATATTATGGATATATTTAATTAATAAATTTGTTACTTAAAATATAAATATTATTTATTAATTTTTAACAACAAAATACATTTTTTTATTTACAACCATTTGGAAAATGAAAATGTAATCACATGTGTGTGTTCCATCTCCATGAATGATTTATTTCATTTTTTTATTACCATCTTACATGGATGGTCATAATATTATATTTAATAAAAAAATAAAATCCATATAATTTTTAAAATTCTACAGGTTATTAAACTCTTTCATATATGACGACCTGAAGTATTATAAATAAAATTCCCCTTTTTATTAAATGTATTATTATATAATATTGTTTTAGAAAACACATGCATTTTTTATTATATCCAATTTTATTTAAAATATATTATAATATAATTACCATTCATAATATAACTATTGAAAAAATATCATATTATTATTATAAATATTGGGTTTTAACAAATTCAATTAACACAAACAAAGGAAGTGATGACCTCAAACAGTAGGATCGTACCATACAAAGCCCATTTAACAGAGTCTACAAGGGATATAAAATAATATATATTTTACCTTGACTAATAACAAACTAAGATCCAATATGTTAAACATGAGATAAATCATTTACAAGAGAAGATCAAGCTCATCGAGATCACAACCCAAACCATGTAAGTAGAACCACCCCATGAAAATCTCACTTTCAATCACCTTAATCTCAGTACATCGGAAGGTGTATTAAATGAATATGTATCAAGAAACTATAATTATATGTATGTACATTATTTTATATTGAATGGTTAATATATTTTAATTCTATTATTGTTACTTTATGAGTGTTTTCAGTTCGATATATTAAAACCAAAATATTATTTTTGGATAATATTCAAAATCAATTAAAGAACATATTTTTGTAAATTAATAGATTTTTGAAATAAATAATATTTTAAAATAATAATTTTATTAAATAATTTTTATTAAATATAAATGATCATTAAATTTTAGGAAGCCCAATATATTTTTTATAAGGGTTCAAAAACTACTATTGTAAAAAAACCCAGCATTTCTGAATAGATGTCTATTATTATTTTAAAGGTGAAAACACACATATATATAAACTTATCTATATAAAATAAATATAATTTTTGGAATTAGTACATTGAAATTACTTTATCATAATGTTTTCATAATTCTATGAGATAGTCGAATTTTCGAGTAAAAATTAAATATGATATAAATATGTGGTGTGTATTATGATAACATAATGATCCAAAACTTACGTAATAAATACTATAAAGGTTATAAAAGACAAAATATCTATTTTCCCTTTAAAATAATTTTATTTTATGTTTTTTTCAATAATTCTATAAATTCATTATGTGTCCTCTAAAACCATTAACATATTTTATGGTTTTGAAATCATTTCATTAAGAGTGTGACACACCTCCACATAAGAAAGTGAATTATTTAAATAAATTAGGCCCTTGAAATTATAAAATAATTAGAACCACTTCAATTTGGAAGAAAATAGGTGAAAATACATTGTATGGTTTGTGGTTTTGGTTATTTTATTAGGTAGAGTCCAAAACATAAATAATAATGAATCTCCCTCTTTTCCAATATATACTCACCCAAACACTCATTTATCTTTAGTAAAACTCCTTAGAGTGCATCCGTAGTCCACCAAAGACTCTATAGAGTCCTCACAGGGTTCTCCAAGCTCTCATGATGCCCCTCCCATGAATTTTAATTCACAAACTCATGTAGGTGATATTTTCATTTAACCTATTTATTCAATTATCTTCTTTAGATTATATCTTTTTTCATAATTTACATATGATGGGATATGTTATGACATATAACCCATACTGTAAAATTTACTTCCAAATGATGAGAGACCCATTTATATATCATTAACCATTTTTATTAATTTTTATGTGATTCTATAATGTGGCGGCAATATCACCGTGATTTTTAATGACAAAACAATTGTGTAGTGAAAACCATAATCATTTAATATCAATGGTATTCGTCTTTATAAGATTATACATATTTGAATTGGAAGATAAATTTATTTATTCCACTATCCTTGATCATTTAATAAAATATGATGATGAATTAATCCATGTTGTATGATCTTTGTAGGACACTTAAGCATGAGAATGAAATGAAAGAGATGGGTGCACATGAAATTATATAGAACTCCAATGCATTAGGTAATGTTTAGTCTAATCAGTTGTCCTTTTGGGATAGGGATTGAACATTATTCCTTTATAGGGTTTCTTCCAACAATTATTTCATGGCATTTTATCCTTGACATTTATTTATGATGCAGTGTTCTATGTTTTTTCCACACTTCCCATGTTATGATTATCATATTATATCATGTCTCATTGTTCATATTTATGATTACTACTCTTTTTATGCCTAATTTATATGTCCATTGTCTAACATCACTCACCTTATTCCATTTTTATTCCCTTACTTGTATTTATATGTCACCGCTTTCTTATATATATCCCCACATTATCATGTTTAGTTTTAAACTCCATAGAATTTTAGAAGCATAGTACATATGTTTTCAGTAATTTTATTGTATCCCATATTTAGGATGTTATTATTTGTACATAATTATTAATGAAAATATAATTATCAATATATTTTTTGTATTATGTGTAATTTAATGTAATAAACCATGAATCAATGTTTTATAAGGAATATGGTTGTTTTAGTGTGTATCATAGGAAATGTTTAGTTGTTTTTGGGATTAGGATTCGAAAAATATAGCGGAAGACATAGTTATAAGAATAATTATAAGAAAACATCCCTAAATTTTGATAAGTATATAGTAATTTGTCTATCAAGAAAAGTCCTCCCTATCTAGATACTACATGTGTACATGATTCTGGCACAGATGTACCCAGGAGTAACAACTCCTTCAAGGTGTGGCAGACCCGACTCAGTGTAACCTAGTACACAAAATAGGACATAATTCACACTTGGTTTGGAACTATCAAGGTATATTATTTGGTAGATTCATAATCTCATTAATAACCATTATTATGGTAACAAAAATCCCCATAATATCATATGTTACGAAATAGATCATGGAAACATCGATTGAAGCATAGAAATTCACGTGTTCAGGAAATACATGAAATTTATAAATTACCTCTTTAATATCATTAGATTCCATTTTTATGTGTTTAATAGTTTATAAATACTCATCCTCAATTTTCACTATATTCTAGAAAATGGATAGATATGTGAGGAATAAAATGGCTTTGTGATGACTACCCCAATGAGCTACCCAACCCGATGGGAGCAGGAATCAAAAACACTGTGATGATACTCTCTCAGAAGAATCATGTTATGAATAAAAAACTTGATCAAGAGGATATAAAAAATCCCTCCAATAAAGAATATGCTACAATTGATAGCATTATGAGATAATGGCCCTTAAATTTTGTTGGATTATCTAATCTTTTAATCATGGAACAATGGATCAACTACAATATGAATACCTTTAACAACCTTAAATTCATTGAACAAGAGAAGGCTCTAATACTAATATATTGTATGTAGGGAGAACCATATCAATGGTGGAATTTTCTTGAGAATATAAATCCAGAAGAAGTAATCAATGTGATGGGTGAAAATATTTCCAAATTTTTTTTGATAAATATTTTCCTCGCAATCATTGAATTAAAATGGAAAGGGATTTCCTTGCCCCCAACAAAAGATAAAATGAATATATGGGGGCGTATGAGGAAAAATTAACAACCCTTGTAGGATAAACCTCTGGATTTTTCATTACCTTGTAATTCAAGGTTGTTCATTTCTTTAGTGGGATATAACATGGTCTATGAAAATCACTGGTGTTCTGTGACTTTGATATCTATGAGGAAATTGTCGGATGTGTCCTAAATTCCAAAATGGTGATTGAAAAATCTCAAAGATATCATAGGGATAATAATTGGATGTAGGAGTTTTATTTGTGTAGAATTATATAGAAATATTTATGTGATAAGAAATTTCCACATCCCAATTATTAATTGTGAAGAAATAAGCACCCTAGAAATTTTCTATGGGGGACAATGAAATTATTTAGGTGCAAAAAGGAAGGGATCATTTTCAGTGATTTATGGAATGAGAAACCCATTAATGAAATGGAATAAATGAATTCCCCATTCAACCCTCAAATCCTTGTTCACTTATTCAACTAAAAATAACCATGGATCTTTGGAAACAACTGCACTAAGCTAAGGGTTTTTTGATATAACAAAAATCTTCCAATGTACCATGGGTGGGATTTTTTTATCACAACCGTTGAGGTGGATCCTGAAAATGATATGGTGGTAGGTACTCTAGTTTTTCATTCATGAATAGTGAACATACTTTTTGATTCTAGTTCTATGTATTTTTTCATAATCAAAAGTTTAGTATAACTATTCAAACACCACAAAAAATAATGGACATAAAACTATTGGTGAAAATGAAAAATGGGTCAATTTTTGCATCCCAAATATATAAATCCCCTCATGTCAAAGTTTGTGGGATGAAGTTTCTAGGGAACCATTCCACACCCCCTTTTTTTTAATTTGATACAATTTTTTGGAATGGATTGTCTTTCCATATATAGATCCATCATAAATTGAAATGAGATGGAAATCACTCTCCGTATTGTGAATTGACCCTTGATTTTATATAGGTGAAAGGATGTGGATGAAATATCTTTAGCACCAAAATCTCAAGAATGGATATTATTTCCATACAAGAAAGCATATCTAGCTCAAATTTCTCTGTCTAAGGAATGAACTGTCATCGAAGACATGCCTATTGTGAGGGAATACACTAATGTTTTTCCAAAGGAATTCATGTTCTTTCTCTTAGATGAGAGGTTTAATTTTTAATCAATAGTATACTTGGGTAATTTTCATTATCCAATACATCATATTTAATGGTTGTTGTGGAACTCGAGGATATAAAGAACCAACTACCAGTGAATCTTGATAAAGGGTCCATATTCCTATGTGCTTCATCATGGGGTGCATTAGTACTCTTCATCAAGAATAAGGATGAGTGAATGTGTCTTTTCATTGATTATCACGAGCTCAAAAATATCATAATAAAGAATATGTATTCTCTTCGCTGGATTTATGACTTGTTAAATTATAAATATGGAGCACAATACTTATCCAGAATGGATATTCGATAAGAAAATTATCAATAAAGGGTGAAGATGGAAGATATCCCCAAGACTGCTTTTTGTATATGGTATGAGAACTATGGGTTCATAGTAATTTCATTTGAACACACTAATTCTCTAGAAATATTCATGGACATGATGAATAGAGTCTTTATATATTACATTGACAAATTTTTGGTTGTATTTATAGAATATATTCTAATATAATCCAATACCAAGGAAAAGAATGAGGATCATCTGATTTGTGTGCTAAAGAGATTGTGAAAGGTAAATATTTATGAAAGGTATAGAATTTTTTTTCTGTTGTAGGAAGTCTCAATATTGTGACATATCATCACAAGAAATGGGTTATCTATGGGCCCTTCAAAAACATAAGTAATTGAAGGATGGATGAGGCCCACATTTGTGATAGCTATCTGTAGTTTCCTTATATTACCTGAGAATTATTACTAATTTGTGAGAAATTTCTCATGATTTTCAAACCCTATAACCAAGATTACTTGAAAGGGAGTAATGTTTTCTTGGAAGGATGAATGTGAATAGATCATCAATGAGTTTAAAAGGATGATTAGAACTACAACAGTTCTCACACTAACAACATATGGAGAGACATGCATGGTATTAAATAGTGCTTCAAATAAGGTATTGGTCAATGTGTTAATTAAAAATGACAAAGTCATAACATATGCTTCAAAAAAGTTGAATATTCCCAAATAGAACTACCGAACGCATGATCTACGGTTGGCTACTGTGATATTGTCTTTGTAAATATGGTATCATTTTCTCTTTAGAGAGATGTTTGAAATATATACAGATCAAAAAAACTTAAAGTATGTATTCACATAGAAAGTGTATAATATATGCCAACAATGATTTTTAAAGATGATCAACGACTATGAATTCTCAATACACTACCATCCTCATAAAGTTAATAAAGTGGTAGATTTTATAAGATTAAATGACCTTGAAATTATATACTTGAAGAGAATTGAGAGGGATAAGACCTTTATTGATTTGGAAAGGATGGATATGAAAATCATAAAGTACGATTCATCATCTATTTCAAAAATGATTTCTCAACCATCCCTTCTGGAGAAGATAAGGGATTATTAATTAAATGATGTGAGAGTTCATAAGAAAGTGGAAACTATAAGTGAATGAAAATCCTCAGAGTTTAATTTTAATAAAGAAATAATTGTGAGATTTGGGTTAATAAAATGTATTCCATAAAAAGAAAGAACTCATGGATGATAAATGTGGTTCAACATTCCCCATTCTCCCAGGAAGCATAAAGATGTATCAAGATCTCTGTGATCACTATTGGTGTGAAAATATGAGGATGGATATCACATAATATTCATCAATATTTGTTATCTGTCAATAAGTGGAGGTGGAAATGAAAAAATATAATTGGATGATGCAACCATTACCCATACATTCATAGAAATGATAAAACATCACCATGGAATTTTTCATCGAACTTCTAAATAAATCTTAAGGAAACAATGATATATAGGTTGTGGAGGATCATCATATAAAGACTACACACTTTTATGTGATTTTAGAGGACTTCTCACTAGATCATCTTTCCTGAATATAGATCAGGGAATTGGTGAGCCTACATGGATTAAAAATAACGATTGTGTCTTGTTGAGATCCAAGATTCACCTATATGTTTTGGAAAAGTCTCCAACATTATCTAAACATAGATCTTAATATCAGTATAACAAATAACCATAAAATTGATGGTAAATCAGAGTGAAATATGCAAACATGGTAAGACATGTCGTAATCATGTTTTATGGACTTCAAAGGAGGATAGTGCAAACATCTACCTCTGGTCGAGTTCTCATATAACAATAGTTTCCACTCAAGTATCCAAATTCCCCCTATGATGACCATTATAGGAAGAGGTTTGGAAAACCAACTTACTAGGATTGCATTAGGTAATGAAATCTACTAGGCCCAAAATGGTTAAGGAAATGATGTAAAAGGTTAAAACCATTTAGTATCACATCAAGGTTTCTTAGAGTCGATAGAATAATTTTGCTAAAAATCATTGATGAGACCTTGTGATTGATATTTGATACATATTATTCCTACACATATCTATTGGGAATAATGTAATTAGATTTTAGAATAAGGGAAATCTTATTCCAAGATACATCATCTCTTTTGAGATCCATGATCACATCGGAGGAGTGGCCTACCAACATGCACTCCCACCTAACCAATCTCAAGTACATGATGTATTACATGTATCCCTCTCGAGAATGTAAACACACGACCCATCACATATACTCAATATAGAAGTTATATCATTTTAGAATGACCTTTCCTTTATGTAGAAGTAGTTTAAAATCTTAGATCATAGAGACATAGTTATACTAAATAAGACAATGAACCATGAAAATTGCTTTGGAGAAACACTATGTTTTACGAAGCGATGTGGGAACTAGAGGAAATGATGAAGAAGAGTTACCGTCATCTATTTTAGTGTCGAAAATTAACATTTCAAGGGAGAAATTTCTTAAGTGGGGAATATTTTAATGACTCGAACTATTATAAATAAAATCCACATTTTGATTAAATGTATTATTATGTAATATGTTTATTGAAAATACAAGTACTTATTTTATTTTATTATATCCAATCGGATGTAAAATATGATTAATTATCATTACCATTCATAATATACCTATTGAACATTGATCACATGATTAGTATAAGAACATGGTTTTAACAAATCCAACTAACATAAACAATGATAGTGATGGACTCAACCGATAGGATCATACCTTAAGAATCCCATTTATCGGGGCTTCTGAGGGATATAGAATCACTGATTATTTCCGTTGACAGATCCCAAGATGATATCTAACAACGCGAAAATGATTGAAACCATTTACTAGAGAAGTTCAATATCATCGTTGTCATGACCAAAACCATGTAAGCTGAACCACCCCATAATAATCTCACTGGCGCACACCTTACTCTTAGGGAGTTTCATATTGTTTTAAAGGGATATGTATCAAGAACATAGAATTATGTGTATGTATATTATTTTTTACATAATGATTAATATATTTTCATCTAATTATGGTTATTGATGAATTATTTTTATTTTGTTATAATAAATCAAAAATAATATTTTTGGGTAACATTCAAATTTAGTTAAGGGATTTATTTCTATGAGTTACTAGATTATTGAAATAAAAAAAATATTTTAATATAAATTACTATTAAATATAATCGATCAAAGAATTTTTATAAAGTCAAATTTATTTTTTATATGTGTTCAAAAATAGTAATTAGAAAAAAACTATCATTTCTCAGTAAATTTTAATTCATATTTTAAGAGATAAAATAAACATATTTAAAAATTTGATTCATTTAGATAAAAATTATTTTTTGGAATTATAATTTATAAATTATCCTATGGAAATTTTTTCATAATTTTATGAGATAATCTAAATTTAATGTAAAGATTAAATACTTTATAAATTTATACTGTCCATTATGACTTCATAATGACCAAAAAATGATATTATAAATTCTTTTAAGGGTATCCACAACCAAATATATTATTTCCCTTTAGGCTAATGTGCTTTTATGTTTATTTTATTAATTTTTTAAACCATTATGAATCCTCCAAATCCATTAATATATTATATTGTTTTAAAATCATTTATTTAAGAGAATAACTCAATTACACATAAGTAGGGAAATTGTTTTATTAATTTCGGCCCTTTAAATTATAAAATAATGAGAACCACTCCGATTTTCCAAAAACCATAGGAAAAAACCATGGCATGGTTTGTGGGTTTGATTTATTTATTATGTAGAGTGCAAAACCTAAACAACAAAGAAACCCCCATGTTTCCAAATATAATCCCACCCAAGTTCCATTTTATTTTTAATAAAACTCCATGGATCACTTCCATACTCTTCCCTTTACTCTATAGATTCCTCCCAAGGGGCCCCAAGCTTCCAAGAGTACCCTCCCAAGCATTTTGAGTCACATAATCAAGTAAGGGATCTATTCATTTCTTCAATTTATTCAAGTATCTTCTTTACCTTATGAATTTTATCTTCATTTACTTATGATGGGATATGGTATTAAATTTACCATTTAATTTCCAATAATGTAAAAATTATGATATTCCCACTTTTCTCTCATATACCTATTTTATGAAATTTCATGTGATGACGTTTTGCTGCGAAAATATCACCACGTTTTTTCATGCCAAAAACAATTTTGTAGTGCATACCATACACATTTACTATCATGGGTATTCACATTCATAAAATTATAACTCATTGACTTGGACATAAATGTATTTATTAAACAATTATTTATTGTGGAATAAAATATTATGATTAATGAATCTATGTTGTATTATCTATTTGGCACACTTAAGAATGAGACGACATGAATGTGACGGGTGCATCCAAAATTATATAGTCCTCCAATGCATTTGGTAATGTTTTGAGTCATGAGAATTCAGTTAAATATAGGGAGTGAACCTAATTATTTCATTGAAATTTTTACACCATTATTTATTTGCAAATTTTCCTTGAACTATGTTTATGATAAAATGTTTATATTGTTTCCACATTTCCCATATTAGGACTGTCATTATTTATATTATCTCATTGTTCTTGTTTATGATTCACACTCTTTTTATGACCCATTGATATTCCTATTATCTATAATGTATCAACATATTCTATTTTTATTCTTGTACTAGGCTTTATATCTCACTAATTTCTTATGTATGTTCCTAGGTTATCTCTTGCAGTTTTAAAGGCCATGAAATTTTAGAAGCATGTAAAGGAAGTTTTCAATATTACTATTCTATCCCATGTTTGAGATGTTTTGTTATGTTAATAAATCCAAAAAATTTCAAATATAGGTCTTTCGTGTTTATGTGTACTTTTATTTAATAAATTATTAATTAATATATAATAAAGGGCATGGTTATTATATGAAAGAAGCAATAACAAATCTATGAATGTAATGTTCTTTTTAATGTATATTACGTGAATGAATTTTATCACCTTCAGGGTAGTTATTCACTATCTTGAATTGTGTATAGGATTATATGGATATTTTATGACAAAAATACATTATAATATGACTTTTTAATTTTTATATTAAAATATAAATATATTATTTTCAAAATGGTTGAAAAAAATTCTGGTAATAATTCATAACTTTGCATAGAAATGTTGAAAATTCATTAATGAAAGTTCTTTTTGATTTTTCACTAATATTTTACTATATAATTCTAAAAATACATCAGTTCAAATAAAAAACTTCATCTTTGAATAATTTATGCTCTTTGATCACCCTTTACATATTTATGTATTATTCTTTTTTTATCATCTTCCTTCTTGTTGTCATGTTCTCTATCATGCTTGATTATTCAGTGGACATTATTTCACTCATTCATGTACATATTTTTAGTTCATGTATATATTTCGTATCATTTAAACTACATGAACATTATATTAAACATATAATTCTTTAATATATAATTTTATTTTAAGGAAGATTATTATGAGTTTTATTTCATTTATAAAGGAAATATTAATGTTTTATATTGTAGATTCAATAAGGATATTTATTTACAAATAAGGTATATTGATTATGTATCATATTTTTGAATCAATATATGAGGAATGAATTTATCACATGTAAGTCATGGGTGGGTCCATATTATATATAGACCCTCTATTCAACGAGAGGTATCATGAGAAAAATAGTTTGAAAAATATCTAGTTTTTTATTGTATACCAACACATTCATTGACATTTCTTAGTACAGGTTCTGGATTGTAATTTTCATGATTTCAGGGAATAGAGCCTCAACAGTATTATCATGAACTCCTAAATTATTTATTTACATTATTATGATATCATTAAATATTATAAATGCTATTGTTATGTTGGTAATTTTCATTGATATATTTTCAAGGTCGGGTTATAGATTAAAAGGCATATGTATTGATTATCTAGTATGCCTTATTTACTCATCATATTGTCAATTGCATGCTACCCTTAACAAAAACTGTAGCTCAACCACTTTTTTTCATTTCCTCAGGATATATATAAATGAAATTTTATTAATTTTTAATAAATTAAAAAATATTTTAATTTTATGTTTTCAAATTCCCATGGGATATAGAAATAATGTATATCTCTATTTTATGAACAATGCTAAACTATTTTATCGGTGGGGATATGATCCATTTTATCTTATACTAATATAATAAAGTAAACACTAGATATTGGTTACTATATTCAAGGTTTATTGAAATAATATTGAGATAAGGTGTCGCTATTTTAAATAAAAGGTATAGAAATGGATGGTGATAATGGAACTAACAAATGTGTGGAGAAAATAATGACTATTTAATTAGAAACACCAATATTTGAGAAGAATATTTAAAATATATATGTTTAACCACATATCTTAACATATAATGTTCAGAAATTCACCTCCTTGTGTTGTATTTACTATTTTTCATGTTTTTTCATGCATGGTAGGATCAATATCATTGGTATTACTGTTAAACTGGGATAAATGTGTGTAGAATTCATTTTAATGGGGGTATGATGTCAAGGGGAGATATGAACTATGGGGAAATTTAGATTATTCTATAAATGGTGTTTTTGTGAATGAATATAGGGGGCTTATATAATATAGAAATCCATGGGGTATAGATTGACCTATTAAAATAGTTTTATCTACACTGATCATATCTCATGTAGAGTTTGAGTGATGAGTTATTTGATACATTACTTTGTGGAATAATTGGATTTTTTGTGTAGTTTTTGATTTTCACCTTAAATTTTCAATAAACCCATAGGGGGAGAAGACTAGAACTCGAGTGATATGATTAAGTGGTTAATAACCTATTGTGTTTGTTTCATCTAACTGTAATTTTTTTTATGAATTTTGATTCACAAAAGTTGTTTGTTTTTCGCATTGTCTCTTAGTATTTATCTATTTTTCAAGGAAATTTTTGGATTTTTGGTAAAGTTTCATGATGGATTTGAGGAAATGGAATGAAAACACTATAACAATTTTTTAAACTATACAACTCCCATGTGATACAAATAATCCCTATGTGAGACACATAGGGTTACTCAAAACCGCATACCATTATCCTTAAGGGGGGTTTGGAAGAGTCCTTTTGTTTGCACGTGGTGTTTTTATTTGGAATTCCCTTTGTGTATAAGAGGTGGAGACTATTTTCAAACAAAAATGGAGGCATGCTATGTGAAATATTTAGTGTTAAATTCATTTTTGATCATTAGGTGGAATGGTTTACAAGGAAAACCAAGTCATGATATATGAAATGCATCACAATGGTTTCTTCCACGATACACTAGTGTTGTTTTTTGGGAGAGAAATGTAGGATTGACCACATAATAGTTACACTAGTTTATAAAAGGGATTAGGTTAAATTTATTTGTTTTGTCATATTTTCATTGATATTTTCATATAAATACCCAATTATTCACATCATTAGTGATTGAGGGAATGATTAAGAAAAATAGCGATTTTATTGGAAAATCATAGAAGATAGGTGAACCCTATAGAAAGGTTCAATGATAAATCAATGATCCTCGACATAATAATTCTCAAATTCATATTCAGTTCATCACACAAACTATTTATTATAAAGAAGTTCACAAATCATGGTTCTATGAGGCACAATGTATCACCCATAGTGTATTGTTTGGTCTTCAAATCATAGGATGCAAGAAATAATGTAACAGATAGTGCTAATTTAATTGAAAATTTTGGATCCATATTCTTAAGACTATATAGTTAGTGACTATCATGTGGATCAAAGAGAGAAATGGTTAATCCAATTCTAGAATTTCAGATGAATCAAATTCAAAAAATATATGCTGATGAGGAAGAAACCTCAATGTCATTGATCAAAAAAAGTATTCATCAAATAAAGTGAGCTAAAAGGAGTTGGGGGAGGAAATCTGGGCGAGTATGTTCTGTATTATTAAATTTATTATAATGGAATTGTTCATAGAATATATTGAATGGAAATAAACAATTATAATCCAAATTATCTAGTCAATATTAGTGGATTATATTATATAAAACACATTATAGGCCTATGATCTAAAGAAAACACCTTAGCGGTGAACCAAGTAAAAAATCAGATTGTTTTATTTTTTTAAAATATGTTTTCATTTGTTTTATTAATTTTTTTTAAAAAGGTTGGGGCAGAAGCCTCAATTTATTATTTGAAAGCAAAGACCTCTTTAGACTGGGTAGAGGGAGACCCATTACATAGCCCGAAGGCCCAAGGCCAAGTGACCTGAATACAAGGCTTGAAAGTCCATTTTTTTGACCCAAAGGACCCCTCGGTGAACAGTACTGCTACAGTACCCATGCTGCTACAGTACCCACTACAGTACCGCCACTGCTACAGTTTCTGCTACAGTCCCTCCACCGCTATAGTGCTTCCGCTGCTACAGTATCACCACTGCAATAGTTCCCGCTACAGTACTGCTACAGTACCTGGGAAATTCACCCCTGCCCGGATTTGATCTTGGGTCTTTTGGATGACAAGCAGGAGCCTGTACCACTAGGGAAAACGTGTGTAAGGGTAACGCTCGTCTCCCACTAGGGGCCCCGTCATACCAGAGCGCGCCGCACGTTCCCCAACTAGGCAAATGGCTTTGAATCGCCCTGGTAGGAACTCATAAAACACATATAACTAGAATAGACGTTAATATGTGATTTTGAATCAAAATTCTTTATTTATTAGTTATTCTAGCCCATTATTATAATTTTCAATTTATCACATTCATTAATCCTAAAAAACACATAAAAAACTTTCAAGAAGAAGTATGTTTTTCCCCTTTCATGTTATTTTTTATTCATAATAAAACAAACAAACTCTCCCAATTAATAATCAGTATTGATTCAATCCAAAATTTGGATGGTAATGAAGAAGGTCATACCTCAACCTTAGATTTCTATAGGAACTATCCTTATTTTTAAATAAAATGAAAAAATATCATCTAGAATCTTTCTCATCTCAAATACCCCTCAAGGGATGAACTTCAACATCTTTATATAAAGGTTTATCCACTAATCAAATAAAATCCAACCACCACCATTACATGAAGTCTTAATTAATTGATATAACATGTGATATATAACTCCATGTTTGACTTATCTTCCAAATATACAATTATAATATCACTTATAATATACTGCCACCAGATGAATCACCTTGAATTTACTATTTAATGAAATAAAAACACAATTATATTAGAATAATGTTATTCTTAAAAGTCTACTTAGTGAGGGAGAAATGATTGAGAAATGTTTCTTCCTGAAAAAATCATTTAAATTCAACTCCATTGGTATGATAAATATTCATTATTAGTAAAAAGTTAGTTTATAAACATTATAAACCTATGGAATCATGTTATTATTTATATTTTAATATTTCCCTTTATTTGTAATTGGATTTTTAAGATCATCTAGAAGATCACACTAAATATTTTGGGTTGTCTTCATCATCCTTGAAGTTTTTAACTTGGATGAAAAAATAATCACCCAATATTCAGGAACATACAAAAAATTCATAGATCACACAAAGGACTTCTAAAATGTTTTTTTATTACCCTTATTTGGAACTTCCTAGTGATTTAAAATTATTCTTTATAGATTTCATCCATAAAACCAATCATTTTGTTTATTTCTCAAATGATGTTTATTTGTTTCTCGATATTACATCAATCATTATTAATATTAATATATTGGTTTCAGTGATCCTTGATGGGGAATTTTCTTCCAAAAATAGGAGAATATATTCTTTACTGTGACATCTCCTTGAACCTTCTTGGATGTGTTTTTATGGACACTTTTTTTGTATCTCCACTAAGATAAACATACCATCATTTTAATGTTTTCTTCTCATCGAATGTCAAATTATTTCTTCAAAATATACAGTCACATTGTGGGTTTATGTATTCCATCCCTCATCATCATTTGGACCATTTTTTTCAATTGCAACAGGATTTATATGTTTTCTTAAAATTTTTCATAGTGGATAGATTTACCTAATTTTATGTATCCTTCCTCAATCTAAGGGAATTTTTCTTTTTGTCTTTTCACCCCCTTATATAGGCCTAAATAATATTCGTGTCATTGACATGTTATACTAACAATCAATATACATATTCCAAACCCATCCACAACACCAAAAATGAAAAATGAATCATTTTTTTCATATTAAAATTAACTTGGATAACATTTCCACCAAGCTATACTCGGGATAATTATATCCTTTTTGAGCATTGTTTTGAAAAAACCCTTATTTCACTCGTATCCACCCTTGATGTAGTGGTGAGTTTCTCAATATTTTTACTACCCATATATGTCCAAAAATGATGTTTCAAACCTAAAATTTTAAGGAAAACAACATTAGTGAAAACTAAATTTTCTTAAGAAGGGGTTACCTTTTACATAGAGCTTTCAGGGGTTATATCACCAGTTTTTAAGATCCTTTAGTTCCAATTACACAACATCTTTTAATAGATTGTATCTTATTGTAAAACATTATAGATACTCTTCTTTTCTCATATCCATATATCAAATATACTTAATAAACTCCCATTTTTATTAGATTATCTTCTAGATCAATTAACATTAGAGTCAGTATATTCTTAAAAACTTCATGATATTTTACTTTATAATTATATTTCAACATCATATTCTCAACTTAATCTTCATGAAATTTACACATTTATTGTATAGAATAGCCAAACTACCTTATCATTTCATACTTGATCTCCAAATAAGAATTTTTGACATATATAAAATCACTTTGTGTTTCTTGTAGTCTATATGTCCTTTCTTCACATGATTTTCCTGTCTTTGTATTCCTTAAAAAATATTTTTAAACTCTTATTATTCTTTAAAATATTATTATTTAAAGAACCATCAAATATTTCCTATTTCTTAAATATCTATGATTATAGTGTTTCACAGCCGAAATGTCTATGATAATTCCATCTATATTGCATCAACATCCATATCTAGCTGTGATTTTTTATCCTATACACCCTTAATTAATATATATATATATATATTCATATATATATCTCTATGTGTGTGTGTGTGAAAACAACATAATGACACTTTTAAAAAAATTACTTCTCTTTAATGTAAAAATTACTATGTTATTGAATTTTTACATACTCTTCACAACCTGAACTAGATTCTTTAATAGGATTATTATCAATTGATTTGATAGAAATATTACAATATTTATTACATTTAAAGAGTAGTATTCTCTTTAGTTTTATTAAATTATGGAATATTTCTAATTTTGAGAGAATATATTTCCTTCACGTTTTTAGATTTTTCAGTTGTTATGAAATTCCTATTATCTCTGACATGGAACTTATGACACCCTATATAAGAAAAATAAAAATAGATGGAAATGATTAATATATTAAATTTGAGGTAGAACCTTATTATTTAATATCCATTAATGTTCCTAGTGATTTATCTATGAATACTATGTGGGGTAGATTTAGTGTTAACGAATGTTATTAACTTATTATATCTTACAATTAGACTCTTAACATTTAAAATTATAAACCAAATAGAGTTCATATATTTTAATATAAATCCAAAAAGAAACAAGAATCATGAAAACTACTATGAAATAGGAATAACAACACATATTAATTTAAAAATGTTATATCATAATGTGACTATCAAAGAAAATTTTTTTTTCTCTTGAATTGTAAGTAAAAACCGATTAATATAATAAAAAGAATAATTTTGGGGATGGTATCATCAATAACCATGATTATATTTTATAATAAATATTTTGTTATCTATTTATACGTTCTTTACAGTGACTCCCTCTAGTTTACAATTAAATTATCAGACTTACTATTTATGTTCTTATCAACTTTGGGATTTCACTGCATTAATATGAACATATATTCTTCCTCTGAATTTTTTTTCAAATACCAACATATAATAAACTGTAATTACATGAATGTTTCACATGTTTCATGAACTCATTCTTTAGTATGATCAATATATTTATGCAACATATTCATCCTTGTTTCTTTCTTCATCGTTCATATATTATCATCAAAAAGAAGAATACTATCAAAATACTAGTAGAAATATATTGTTCTTACATCAATATTCTCCTACAAGAGTCTTAACACAATGTATGTACAACAATTGTATCATTATAGACTTCTATTAAATCCTATTCTCTTATTCTTTCAGCTTTATGGTATATGGAATCATAAGACTATATTTTATCTATCATTCTCATTTTTTATTCCATCAATATCATGATGAACTATTGTAGTACCTCTTCTGTGTCTCATTTCTCTATCACTCTTACTTCAAAAAAATGATCCTCATAAATTACTACAATAGTTTTCAACACTGTTCCTTTTTTTACATTCTATTTTTCTCTTTATTCATTAAATTTTTAGTAATGAATTACTTCAATTAATTTTTATAATTATAAAATGTAGAAATATTAACATTAAGTCACCCTAGGAATATTGATTATTTCATATATTCCCTCAATTAGAACCATATCGGTTTGTTCCCATAACCATTAATTCATAAAAAAATCTCTAACTTAGTACATGGGTTTGTTCGAATAAAAAAATCCTCAGAATTCTAAAATATTCATCACTAAATCATATTAAATACCCATGATCATCACTTTTAAACAAGTTTTGAATATATATTCCTATGATTCCAATATATTTGATCTCTATTTTTCAATTTTAAATCTTCATATATGAAAATATCGAATATTTTGGTAGATATATTATTAATATTCATCAATTAATCTGGTATTTAATTATTCATTATTGTTGGCCTTTGATTATTATTAAATCTATTAGAAATCATTCTCATATTTTCCATGAATAATGTAAACCCTTAGAGTGCAAAGATCCTCCATGGGATATGAGATTCCCTTATTTTATATGGCTTTTATAGTTAAGATGTGGTATATCCATTTTTGGTCTAGTAATCATCTTCCTCAAACTCAACATGAATCCTAATATCAATAGATCAAAATAGTATTTGAATCACTTAAGACTATTATAAGAATAATATGAATTTAATTTCATGAATTCACACATTTTACAAAAAAAATTATTTCACATAATAATTAATATATGTTATGTATCACCATAATGAGATCAATATTTATACAAATCCTCTAAATTATCATTTGAAAGCTTATTAAGAGATTATATAATATGCATAAATTTATAGTAATGTTACATACCATTATTTATATATTACAAATCACCTTGTAAATATTTTGTATGATTCATATATAGTTTTTATCCCTTGGAATGTCCTATATATCCTCAAACATTATACATACCACTCAATTATTCAATTTATCATAGTGAAACTTTTCATTAATTTCATATCAATATAAACATAAATATATTTTTTCTGTATAAAATGGTAGATATTATGTAGTAGCTAGAAAACCATACATACCATCTTAAAGATGTTACATATAATAGTGTTAATCCCATTATTTATTAGGTTCCTATAATAATAATGAATATCTTAGCAAGATCATGTAAATTTTTAATTTTCTATTTTAAGGGGTCATACATATGGGTTTTTAAAAAAATCCGCAATAATTCTTAATTTTAGAACATAAAAATATTATCATAAAACTTATTCAACACTTTTTTAGGTAACTACTTCCACATCAAATAATCTCAAAACATGTTAGAAGACTTTATAAATTTATCAAAACTATAAAATTCTCATAAACTCGACTACTAAATAATTTTCAAAGTATAAAATTCCTTCTTGATTAATTGATCGTGTCCCCACTACCATAAAAATTCCTAATTCAAGAATCAGTAATTTTCCTCAATTGTTATATCATTTATAATTACCAATAAATATAACATTTTTATCTTCTGAACTAAAATTCTCTAACAATAATTTAAGTGTGTTAAAAAAATTTGTAGAAAAATTATTATTTGTAGCAACGGATGGTTACTCACTCTTTCGGCCAACATTGGTCTTCTTTAGCCACAAAAATCATCATAGTCATCCTCTAAAACTTAATAAGTTCATGTAGTACACAATTATTTTTTAAAAATGCATCACTTTTCATTAATAACAAATAACTATACCTCGAAATGTATAAATATATAAGTAGATTCTTCAATGAACATTTTTATACCAAAAAATCATGTCTTAGCTACTTCACTTTTTAAAGTTTCATTGTTAACATGAATAGTTCATCAACACAAAATAGTCGATATCCATTCATATAAGACATAGTTGATATAATCTATATCTCACACGTCCAACATAATTATTCTTTATCATATTAAAAATATTTTCATTTTTTTCTTTTTGAAAATGAACAGAATCATTAGAATCAATTGGGTTATTTAGGATGGGGTTTGAATCAAGAAATAACCAGTTCATTCCTAATGTGTTTCTTTTCCAATATTTAAAATGGTGAAATTTCAATCCTATTGTATAATTCTAACCACTCACTATTATAGTGTGTAATTAAGACATGAAGTTTATATATTTCAAAACTACTTTAACAAGACATCAAAAATGTTGGAAACAATATTGGGTGATCATGAAACTATTGTACAAAATAAATCACTTGTTACCAATTAGGGAGTCTAATTTAGTGAATTAGAAGGAAAAATTATATGTATATGAGATTGTTATACATCATAGAGTTTGAATAAGAAGTTTATTTGATAATGAACCATGTTTAAATTCCATATTTTGGTAGGGTCTATACTAAGTTCATGGTACTCATATAAAATTCAGCACAACATATCAGCCTCATAATGATGGATAAATAAATCCAAACATTCACAAACCAAAAGATATTATTCAAGGTATATCCTATATTTTAGTGGATATTGTGTAGATCATCTATCCTTGGTAAAATTTTCATGTAGTAATAAATAATAATCATTTAGTAAAATGGATCATTTTGATTCTCATTATCTTTGATTAGACCTAGTATAATAGTGTTATGGATAATTAGGTTAAACCATTTAGAAAAAGTTTTATCACAATCATGGATGTTGAAATATATGTTCCAATCACAGATAATAAATAATAAACGTTTTTGTTGGGGATCATTTATTTTTATAATATTCTCATAAGACGATTCATTGAATAATTTAAAATAAAGTAAATTTACTCCTATATTCATTGAACCATTTGAAATTTTAGATCACATTAATGAAAAATCAAACAGACTATCTCTACCTCCTCATTTTTTTTGTTATATATGATATCATAAATTCATATAAAATTTGGATATATATGTATCTATCAGGTTCTACTCAAGTTATCATATTCAGTGATGTAGATATTGATGATGATTTTTCATATATTTAACAACATAGTTGTATAATCAAACAAAGTATAAAATTATTACAATGTAATATCATTCAATTATTTGGGTGAATAATTGTATGGTTAACCTTATAAAGGGGATCAAGAGTCATGGGATGATGTTAATGGTTAATGTCTAATATTATTCCCTTGGGAATATTATTTTGGATTTTCATGTATGAGGAGCCCCATTATGGGGAGATTGTAATAACCCCAATTATTTAAGTTTTTTATTTCAATTTTCCACTATAAATAAATAAATTAATAAATATAGAGTTTAATGTTGTCAAAAGTAGAAAGTATATGATAAAGAGAAATAAGAATTAATTTTCATTGCATGGATGACATTAATACTTAGAGTATTATTTCTAGAACTTGATGGTATCTAGGGAGAGTTAAAAAATATATTATTTTTGATGACAGGCTCCATATTTCCTTATAAAAATCACATAATGGTCTTAGAGTTCTTTATATTCCATCACTGGGTACCTTATAAGATCTATTAGAGTATTCAAAAAATATCATTAATTTATTCATTTTAATTCCAAATCCTAAATCTATATGTTCATTTCATGATTATTAAGAACACCCCATTATTATAGCCCTCCAAGATGCTCTTCTATTCCCTATTCCCCTCTATTTAGGATCCATTATATCAGTTACTCTAAAATTTCAATTATCTACTTTATGGAATCTTTATGGGTGAATTCAAGGTAGTCCTTAATTTTAGATATTTATTTCAACTATAGAATTATACAAGTAATTAAATCCATAAATGTCAAATTAATTTTAGTTTCTTGAATCTATATATTGGTGGAATCTATTAATACTATGGTTTCAATATTAGTGATTAGAATGTTTCTAGGTGGCTAAACACTTATTTCTAAAATATAATTTTAGTGTAATGATTAGTAGGGCATGTGGTAGAGTGAGACTCAACTAAAAATATATTTTTTCTCTTAACAAAATGTTTTTTTATAAAACAAGATTTCCCTCAACAATGTTTAATTTAGTTGTGAATGCTATATTATTATGTTATGATTTTTATAGAATGATATAATTATGTAATTTAACTATTTATTAATATATATGTTTTCTATTGGAAGGTTAAGTAGGTTGGTAGCATATATAGGTCTTTAAAATTAGTTCATAAAAGGACTATATGCCTTTAATGATGGTTCCCTAGAGCCTATACTACTATTAATATTGGTTAATGTTATTCTTTTTATTCTTATGTTTTATTTATATTCTAAATAGAAAAGTTACCTATATATATTCTTATAAAACTATTATAGGTTTTCAGCCACTAGAGAAGATTCTCTAGGAGATCTAAATTTATGTTTATATTTTATTTGATTTATTTTCCCAATTCCTATTATTTTTCAGCTCTTATAAGAGGATGAATATCACCTTTTCTAATATAATTTTCTATCCTCTAGGAAATTACAATTCTTTAAGATATTTTTCCATTATATGAGATGATTTATCCGAACATTATCATGATATATTTTCCTACATTATGATGATGTTGTTCCCATTTACTAATAATGTTTTCTCTCCTAATGGAATATATAATATGCATGGGTTTTTATATTATTTCTTAAACAATGATGATGTAGTACCTATTTATGGATTGTCAGCTAACTTCAAATATGGTATAGTTGTTTTTCCATACATACAATTTTATAATATAAAAACTAAAATTTGAGATTAATTAATATAATTTTTATAGTACATAATTAATAACTTGGAAGATATTATACATTTTTAATTTGGAGGTCAGTTCGAGTTGGTCTTTTGTTCTGCCTGATTACTGTAATTGTCTTGCTCAAGCTGATCGGGATGGGGCGACTTATACTCGCCTTTGGGAACTCAACGGTCATTAATGTGATTCTGAATCATGTTGGAAAGGAAATTTCTCAATACTGCTACTCTCATTATGATAATTTGGTATGGATTCTGAATCTTAATGGCATGTTTAACACAAGGGAAGGCTACAGGTTACTGTGCGGTGCTTCCTTGGATCCTCCTTCTTGTGTCACGGTTTTTCTAAGCCTTTCATTCCCCCAGCTTCAGCTCTTCTTATATGGAAAATCTGAAAATAGGGCTTCCCCTGCAGGCTATGTTGCAGCTGGTCTGGTCCCTTCTGTTTTTAGCCGTGGCCAGCATGCTGTCTTCTGTTTGGAAGGCAAGAAATGCTGCTATCCTTAGCAGCGCTTCTCCCTCCTTTCATGCTGCTGTTCGGGAAATTCATTGTGACATTCTGACTGCTTCAAACATCCAAACCGGTCAAAGTATCCACTGATGATGAAACATGTCCACTGGCTTCCACCCATCTCTCGATGGTTGAAGGTTTATGATGACGGGGTGGCTTCTGGAGTGTCAGGCCCCGCCGGATGTTGTGGTGTCTTCCGAACTCACAGAGGGAATGTGCATTGGAGAATGATACCAGCTTGGGTGGAATATTTTCGGCTTGCAGACTCTCTCTCACTTGATGTCTTACATGTTTATCGTGAGGCCAACCTAGTGGCGGATGCTCTTTCCAAGAAAGCTTTTGAAGAGATGAATTCCAGTTGTTTCTTTATGTCATCATAGTTTTGTAATGAATTTGTGTAGGCTGATTGTCGTGGCGAGATATATACTCGCTTTTGTAGACCGCCCCTCTGACTCTATGTTGGTTGCTTTACTTTTTCATTAATAAATTTTCTTGGGAGCAGGCGTGCCTGTCTCCTGAACTTCTGGGTATATGCACTTAGTTTTATGGTAAATGGGTAAGAATCATGTGGTCACGACCAATTAAGTATGATGTACTCAAACACAAAAAATATCCTTATGGTTGTTTGTACACCTTAGTTTTTGTGATCTATGTAAAGGAAATGCATAGTCACATTAGGGATCCAATGACATGGATTCATGGGTAGTGATTAATATTTTAGAAATGTACAATGAATGGTTGAATATAGAATGATTGGGATGGTTTTATTTTTCTGGTAGATCATTTGTTATATGGTATTTAATTTAAACACTAGTCATATATGTTTTTTAATTATCATCATTTATATATTTTTTACTCTAAATATAGGCATGACTATATTTATTATTACAGGTATATTTTATCATATTACTTGTATACATCTTATGGTGTGTTTTATGATAGATTTGTTTAATGGGACAAGGGTAAATTATTTACCATTATATATATATATATATATATATATATATATATATTATTTAATAGTATTTAGACCATCCTCGAGAAATCAAGAAGAACTCCTAAGGTTATGTGAAAAATTGTATCATACTAGGGGATCATGATATATTTGTCATAATAACTAAACAATAAAGGAATAAGACATAAAAAAGGAAATGATTTATATAAATCCCATAGATCCATATTGGTTAATGATGTTATTGGTAAATATATTGAATACTATGAAAAAATAATTAACTTCATATTCATTTAATTAATGATTAACAATCAAGAATCCTGTAGCTCAAGATTTAATCATAATAGATAAATTAATTAAATAGTTATTCAAGAGGGTGGAAAATTAGAGAGAGATGTTATATGTCATCAAGGGAATCCAATCATGGATTATAGATATTCGAACCTTCAATTCACCTAATAAATTACCAAGAATACTCAGATAATTTTATTAGAATACCTAAAGTAAATATAATTCATTCATAGCTAACAATAAAGGACCAATGAGTGTTACATTCCTTTTCAATACAAAATTATATACTTTCCAATAAAAATTTCTTAAATCTCATGATTATCAATGTGCGTTCCCAACCTTCTACTTCTTTGTCATAAGACTAACTCATTGAAAGTTATCTAACATTCTAATTAACCATAAATATATATCATCTCTAAAAACATCCCAGTACTCTTAATATATATTGATTTATCACCATACACATAATAAATATTTAGTTATAAAAGATTCATGAGTAAAAAGATTAATTCTAATAACCAATAAAACACAATTGAAAACATACTTATAAAATCCTGATTATTTCATGTATAGATATCTTTGTGTAACAGTTTTTATTTATTAAACATTTTGAGTAAAATGATTATTGGAAAAGTTTTTTTATAAAATAAGCCTTAAATATGAAATGTGGCTATTTATCAGGTATCCAAATAAAATAAAAGATATTATTTCTATCATACTGTTAATGAAAATTCATTTATCGATCCAGTTATTTTATTTATTTAAAAGGCATATATAACTGAAGGATTCCATGTTAGAAAAAATAAACATAGAGATGTAAAATAGTGATAACAAATAATATTTCATAATAGGTAATATGAAATCATTTCAAAAAGTGTTATTGAAACTAAAAAAATATAAATATCCAAAATAATGCTATAGTATTTTTTGGAATTTTTAGGTTCTTATGAGATTTGTTATTTTTGTGGTGAATAATGTTGAAGTGGAACTAATATAGAATGAACCCACCACATATCAAGAAAATGTTACATATTATAATTTTGATATGAGGATATATGAATTGGACTCAACACATATTAATCAAGTATAAAATATATTTTAATAAGATTAATATGTATGAAACCGATGGTATAAGTATTATTTCTAAAGGAAAATATACTTTGATAATATAGTGTTTATTTATAAAATTATCTTAGATGATATGGTTTATAAACAAATTCACAGTATTTATTATGAAGAAACGTTCTAAATAGTATCAATAACCAATTTCATTTGGATTTTTCAATACACAACAACTTATTATGATTATGAAATCTAATACGTCGATGTAAAAACATATTTCACTAATGGGGATATTTTCAATGATGTTTATATGACACAAAATGTATGTTTTCATATCCAAATAGTTTTACTAAGCTTTTAAAGTTCGAATTCTCCATTTATATTCTTAAAAAATGATTAAAAAGTTATAATATCTATTTTAATTAAGTAATAATAAATTCTTGTTTTGTTAAAAATATAGTTCAATCATGTCTAAATATCCATACTAGAGGTATTATTATAGTATTTCATCTTTTGTACGTGGAAAACATAATTATAATTTAAAATTATATCTATTCTTTATTTTTTTAACTGATTCATTTTGGAAATTCTTCATAATAAATTATATAGAAAATTTTGTTCACATATGTGGTAAAAATCTATATATAAATATTTATAAGAGGATACTTGGTCTATGTTATTTCCTTATTATTAGTAATTTGAATATAGATTTATTATTAATAAATCTATGAAGTGATTTTTTATAGTGGTACATGTTATAATATAATAAAATTCTTAATTTTACCCTATTATTATATAAAGGAAACACATGATTGATATTTATTATGCCATATTGATAGGATCAACCATGTATTCCATATTTCATACTCAACCTAATGTATCTTATTTTTTTTTGGGGTGAAATAATTATTCCTATACTTCTTGTGAAAAACACATTATAATCCTTTTTATGGCTTTTTTGATATTATATTATTTTTTATATTGATTTTTTCTAGTATCCTAAATAGTCATTCAAAATTGCACTACCTTAATTAAATGAATCCTATTATCATTATTTTTTTGAATGTAAGGCGTAAATATGTCTTTATTATTTTCCTTTGTATCTAGGTTTTAGGTGAATTTTTTCTTTATTGTTTTTCAGATGGAGTGTTGTATGGGTACTAAAAAACATCATCAGTAAAAGAAGTAAAATAGTATATTCATCAAAATGATAGATGATATTTCCAATGTTGTTACAACTGAACCTGGGAAACATGAAATCCAAAAATTGGAGCTTTTAAGACTTATTTATACATATAAATTCATGATCATGAGGTGAAGAAGAATATACTTTGTTTAAAATATACCTGATGAATGCTAACATTTTGAAGGCTGAAACATCTCGTTTCCTTTAGTTCTTTAATTTTTAATATTTTCAAATGGATTTCCCCTCAAAAAAATATATTTGTGAGGATTCATATTAAAGTATCAAATATTGTTTCATTGTCATTTTGGATTTTTCGATCTCTAAGATCGAGGGATTCTGAGGTTAAGAAGTAAAAAGTCATTCCAATCATGTGAGGTCAAGTTATTCTATATGGATTATATAATTACATTATAATTATGTTGATTTAATAATTCCATTTTAATTATCTTATACAATAAATAAATTAATATCTAATGAATTCTATATTACAAATATACTCTGAAAATTAACATAAGATGAAAGAAAAGTTATAATACTATCTTTACAAATATCTAGTTATAAGTCACATCATTTTTATTAGACTCTTACCATTAGCATGATCCAACAATATGTCAAATCATGCATTTATATATACTAGAGAATTATATTTCTAAATAAGGGAATATAATTCTGAAAAAATCATGTCTTTACTAAGAATGGAAAGATATAATAAAGAAGTTGTCCTCCATATTTTTCATCTGAGATTATTCCACATTTTGAAAACAAGGAAACAAGAAATTATGATCCCATCACTTCAGCATTTTAGAGGGGTTTTCAATGGATCATTTTTTTATCCAGAGATCTTCATGGGAAATTCAAAAAAGGAAGTATAAATAGAGGATTTCATCACTTCTTAAAAAAGGGATATAGAGTTGTGTACATAATAATTAAATTAATATGATCCCAAAAAAATATAACACTCAAATATTATTCTCTATATTGTATAGGTTTAAAATATTATCTAATTCAATGTATGAAATTATAGAGTTTCACCAAGAACATTTTTAGTTTCTCCTGCCGTGTTTTCATTTTCTGTCAAAAATTTATTGCATTTATATGATGTACTTTATTAAAATGTCATATTTTCGAATGTATTTATATTTACACTAATATTGATAAATTCTAATAATACCATTTATAATCCATGTAATGGGAGATCCTGGTTAAAATTTATTAAACCTTTGTAATAATTAGGATCTACTTTCACTCATCTAGGAAGAACACAGAAAAAGGAATCGTGTAGTGAAAATAACCAAACATGTTTAATAGAGTGTTGGTGGTGTGGTATAAGGGATTTCTATTTCTCAAAACACTACAAATATTTTTCATTTTAAATTTTATTTAGACTATTTTCTCCACTATACGTTTATTTTATGAAAAGATAAGAACATGTTCACCATAAAGAGGATGGTTTTTAAACCTATAAAATTGTCATGAAATCAATTCATCCACCTCTTGTTTCATTGTATATAAATATTTTGACCAATGATTTTTATCCAATCCTATAACCTTGGATATCTCAACTCTAATAAATTAAAATTTCATGATAATAAAATTACTTCTACTATAGATAGTAGATACGATATGAATATAGTTCGAACACCATATTTTAATTAAGAAAACCACGTCGTCTAGAAGGAACAAATGATAATCTATATGAAGAACATTTTTCTCAATTTTTATCTAAAATATCTGAAGTCTTATATAATTACCATGAACGGATAGCAAGTGATATCTTTGATACAATATTGGCAAACTAATGTTAGATACTTTTATAATGATGGAAGATAAAGTAGTACTCGACTAAATAGATGTCTAATTGAGGTTGTAAACAATTTTTCTTCAATGGTAGCACCAATTACTAAGTTGTATCATGACCTAAATATTATATGAATTAGACAACTTCGATAGGGTGGAATATCAATTCGAACCAGGAAGTCAACCGAGGTCAAAAAAATTCAAAATAAAATATATTTTAAGAACTCTCATGATGTATGAGGATGAGATGGAATATAAACCTTGAGAATGTATGTTTCTAAAATGTAAAATTTGATATTGAAGCTATATAATATGAAATATGACAAGAAGAACAAGATTATTCAAATTTATGAGTCATCTATATTGGAATATACATCCTAAAATTCAAAATCAATTGATTAAATTATATAATTTTCAACAATGTTTCAAAAATTATACATAAATAGAAGATGTTTCAAAAAAAATTCAATAAGTATAAGAAAAAATAGTTATTATCTAAATAATATAGATTCTACAAGTGTGTTAAACTCAATCACATCAAGTTAGACTTCCCTCAACTATAAGACAATTGATAGAATAGTAATTTGTTTTTTCAATAAATTTTGATATAATAATAAATTTATTAAAACCATGGAAGACGCATGGAGTGATTGTAAAGACTAGTGAAGATACATCATTAGAATCAAAAACAGAAATATCTAATAAAAAAGGCCAATATTTTGTTTGTGGACCATTTAGATGACATACATTATTTTCATTTATCTAAGAATGAATCGGAATATTAATGTGAAAACTACCCTTATGATGAATTATATGATCATTACACCATGATGGAGAAAATAAAAAATAATAAAAAGGAAAAACAAAATTCTCTTTGAAATTGTTATAATGATAGTTGTAATCAATATTAAAACTTAAATAAAAAAAGATAGATTTGAAAAATAAGATGGAAAATTCTACTACATCATGTATTGAACAGAATGACACGATTAATGGTTTATAAAAATATGTTCAAGATCTTAATTATGTTTCGAGTGTTTTCACTATTGGGGTGGTATACCAGATGGAATGTATTTGAAAATGTTAAACATAGAAAACAGAAATATTGTATAGTAAGTTAAGGATAAAGACGAAAGTTTTTTAAAAATTATTTTGTACCTATTTTTAATAATAATGACCCATCAAATCTTATTTGTATTCTCTAAGGATAATGAGGAAATTTTTCTAATGTTTTAAAATTACGAAATCCAAAAATAAGTTGAATAAAGAAATATTTTATATCTACAAAATTATTTAAACCCAGTTATAAAATTGCTCTATTAAAAAATATTTGGGTTACCAAATCTTCTATAGCTAACCCAATTAGGCTGGAGAGTGTTTGGGTACCAAAAAATAATATTGTTTTATTTTTCATTATAGGGAAATTTCTAAATGAGAAAAAATGAAGAACTATTTTTGGAAAGTGGCTATTGAAGGAATATGAGTGAATGTTTTTCCAAAAATCACTCATTATCTAAAATTGAACGAGGGTAGGTCATATTTAGAAATAGAACAAAAGGAAAGATAGTTGTAATTTGATATATTGGAGATCTACATTCCATCCTCATCAAGAAATTTCATCATATGTTAGGATTAACTCATTATATGATAAGTATTTATCAACATTTTGACGAATTTTATTATATTGATTTATCAAATAATATCTTATTAGTTTTTAAAAACTTATCTCCCAAATTTAAGGAACTAAAAACTAAAAATATGTATCCTTTAGATCTAAATTATTATTTTAAAAAAAATGTGAATTTATTGAATGCATAAATTAATTATTCATGGGTTTGGAATAAAAGACATGTATATTAAAACATTTACTCATTGATAAAACTATCCAATAAAAACCTAAATTTTTATTTTTACACTATTAAATTGGATAAACAGAGACTATGATATTCATGTCAAAGGGAAAAGAAACAAAATTAATCTTTTAAATCAATCAAAGAAGTTTCCACTTATAAGTCTCTATAACATATCCATATGGACCTTTTGGGACCAATTAGAAGAAAATATTTAGTTGAAAAGTCTTTTTTAATGTTTTAGATAATGATTTACATAATTTACTATGGATTATTTCTTTATACATAAAAGTTATTGAGTTTATATTTTTTTTACTATTTCAATGTTGAGAAAAATGTGAAATTTGATAGAATAATGACTTTTAGAAGTGACTATATAGTGGAATTTTTAAATCATGTGTTCAATTCATATTGGTCAAAACATTATATCAAATATACATTTTTAGTCCCAAGGTAACCTTAACCGAATAGTGTTATTTAATTGAGGAATAATACATTAAAAGAAATTAATAAAAATATATGTGAATATAACTTTCATGCACATTTTTGGGGGGTGAATCTCTCATTACAACATGATATGGCTTCACCAAATTTATAATATGGAATATCTTAATGAAAACAGCTAATGAGTTATTGAATAGTTGAAAACCAATGTTGGGAAACTTAAATGTGTTTTAGTGTAGGTTTTGTATTTTGAAAAAAATAAAAATCATAGTAGGTAAGTTCCAGAAGATGATGAAGAAAACATCATAGTTTATTTTACTACATGTAATGCCTATAGATTCTTAAATGTAAAGAAAATGATTTATTGATAATGAACCGTTGTGAAATTTGATGAAATTGATCATTTTGATAACAAAATGACTCAAGTTTATAAGTTAATTGAATATATTATTGACTCAAGTGTGTTAACTATAGAGACTAGAAACTTCAAAGACCATCCATTATAAGAAGTCATATGAATCTTAGATGAAGGATTTCAGACTAGAATAATTGTATTAAATCTGGTATAATTAAATACTTTTTTATATTATCGAGAACCTAAACCATAGAACACCAATTAGCTGATGAAATTTGAGTTTTATAAATATAAGAAGAATTGAACAAGTTAAGATGGAACAAGGTATCAAAATTAGTTAATAGACCCTATAACTGTGGTATTTTTGGAACTAAATGTTTATTTATGTAAAAATATCCTTAACATGGTGTGATTAGTAGAAGGAAATATATATTAGTTGTTAAAGGGTAGAATCAAGAATAAAGAATAGATTATGAAGATACCTTTTCACTTTTAAATAGTTTTGAAAAAATTAGAATCCTACCCACATATTCGTCTCATATGAATTTAAAATTAAAATATATGGATATCATATATTCCATTTTAAATGGATTTTTTATTTCATAATGTTTCTATTGAACAACCTACTGGTTTTAAAGAACCCCATTTTCAAAATTCTCTTTCTATACATAGAAAATATCTCTATGGGCTTAAATATACACCTAGATATTTGTATGAATTATTGATCTCATTTATTTCATAAAATGGTTTTAATATTAGATTGGAACATTCCACTCAATAAATAAAAAATACATAAAATGGTACTTTTCTTGTAAAAATATATTTTGATGATGTTACCTTTGGGTTAAAAAAATCCTAATTTGATATGAGTATGATGGGTGAAAAAATTATTTTCGTGATTTCAAAATTTATCAAAAATTATATTGGAAATGTTTTGAACTAAAAAAATAGGTTCATATTTTCTTTAAAAACATTTTACATGAAATTGGTTAGACTTTTTGAACTCATATGAGTTCCAATATTAAACATGAATTGGATTAAGTTAGAAAACCATTTAGAAACAAATTTTTTAGAGGAATAATTGTGATCTAAATTTATCATACTAAATGTATCTAGATAATAATTTTTAAGGTGTTTATGTTCTAGATTTGAATCCAATATAAAATAATATCATTTAATTACCTCAAAATGAATTTTATTTTATTTAAAAGGAATTATTTCTCTTTAATTTATCTTTAATAGAACATAGGATTTTAATTTAACTTTATACTATAATTCTAGGTTTTGTGTGTATAAACTAGATTAGAAAAGAACCTTAAGAAGATATAAATTTTTAGGTAAATACTTAGTATCATAGTCGAGTAAGAAACATCAATATATATCACTATCAACATCTGAAGCTAAAAACATATCATCTAGAAGTTACTATGCATTTATTAGGTAGATGAAGCACATCCAAATGGATTTTTGATTAAATTTTACATATTCTTCGATTAAATGTTTAAAAAAAATTTATATTAGAATTTCACTGAACCTAATGTACCATTTTTAAAAAATGTACATTAACTTAAGATAACATTTCTTAAAAGACCATGAAAACAAATGTTATATCTTTTTAGAAAATTGGTGTATAGAAAATCAATTTGAAACTATTTTTACTATGTTATTCTACACTAAAAAAATCTGATTTTAGCAAATCTGAAATAGGTTTTTTTATATTAGTTAATTATATATTATTTATTTCATAATTTCGTTACAAAATTTCTATATTTATTTAATTATTATTTTTAATTTTATCAGATAATTAGTAATTCTATTTTTTTATTAGTCATTGATAGTAATGTCATGATTAACATTCACAAAATGCTGCTTGAACCTCTAGTTACCACAAAATAAAACAAATAAATTTGGTTTTATGTGTGAACCCTTTATAAAAAACTATGCCCTCACACCTTTCATTTCCATCCCTTCTTACCTTAATCATTCAAAACATCAACTTTTTTTTCAATAATTGGGAAAACAAATACATCATATAATTCCATTATTCGATGTTCTACGAACTCAAAGTGGATGAAGAAAGTGTTGATTGAAAAAGGAATTAATTTTATATGGCTGAACAGAACAGATATTATCCTTGAGAAATTTATCAATCACCAAGGATGGGAGTAAAATTTTTATGAGAAATGAATAGAGGTCTTCCTTGAAAAATATGTTCCAGACCATTATTAAATAGTGGTGTTTCATTTTTTATATTCGAAGGATATTTTTATGATAACTTTGAACTAGAAGAATATTTTAAAGTCACCAAAAGTGATAGTTGATGTCATTATATGTCCACATGATGTTCTTTCTGGGTTTAACACCAATCTATATTCCATTGGTGAATTCAATGCCCATAAAATAATGAAATATATATATGGGAAATTAGACTTAGATATGAAAGAAGTGAAGAAGATGAAGCATGAATGAAAAGTTCTGGTAAAGATCATCCAATACTCTATTACCCAATGAAGTTGTGAGATTGAGAAAATATTATTTCAAGATATTACATTATTTGATATATTAATGATAAATAAAACCTATGAATAAAACATGTTATGTGAGGAAGTATATTAACACTGATTTTTGGTAAAGCATATTCTAAAATGTATTAAAATATATCTATTTGTCTTCATGGTTTGATGAATTTTATTATTGGGGTATTAAATTTTATTAGATTTTATTAGATCTTTTTTGGGTAAGTTATTATCATTTGGAATAGATGAAAATGTTAAATTAGTACTTTCTCATGATTTGGGGGTTACATATTTTACGATGGTTGTAAAAATGTTTCTACACACATATGAGAACATATTGAAAATATGCATGTTGGAGACCTCGATGAAAATGAAAATCATTCTTATAGAAGTTGAAGAGATCAAGTAGTTTTTTTGGAATAAATTAAATCTGAAGAGGAGACCATTTTGGAAATTTGTTTTGAATTGATTCAAATTCTTGTAGATACTTTTGATTATTCTATAATTCAACCTTCTATTCCTTATGTTTGTACTACAAGGGATGGAATAGATTCATCCATTACGAGGTTAATCATAGTTGGACAAGATAATAATATCTTCATTGCATCTATATTAGTTCATCCCCTTTAAAAAAATTCACTAGATGGAATGTGTGGAGAAGACCAGAGAAAACATGTAATTTTTTTAGTAATGAAGTTATAGTTAATGAATAACATGATTCAAAAAGGCATACGATCTTGTGTATATAATACAATTTATTCCAGAATCTAAAGAACCATTTTACATCATATATTTACCTTATGCTGATGTAAATTATTATGATCAATGTAACGACGTATACTAGAATGAGTTTTTTCCATTTCCCAAAAATTCCCTAGTTATGAAAATCCTATCACATTCCATAATAATGATGAATAAAAGATCAGGGAAGTTACTTTGAGATGACGCCTGAAATAAATTTTATGAAAAAATGACATGGTTGAGCTAAGAGCAGATGCCATAATAGTTAGAGAAAATGTTATTTCTTGATATGATCTTGAGGAATTGATAGTGTTAATTTAGTCATTTATGGAAAACATTTCAAAATAAACCCATGAAGAACCATCATGTTAAGGATATTTAGATTAGGAAACTATACAACTGAAATAGTTTGGTGTTTCTCAATATTTTGATACTCGGACTGCTGGGATTGCATAAAAGAAATGTGAGATTATATCAAAAAAAATGTTGAAAGTCCTTTAACATAGTGTCCTAAAAAATGATATAAGTATTACTATCATCCCTAAGGTTGTAATAAATAATATTGATCATTATCCAATGAAGATGAATACATTATTAAAGGAAAAATTTATAGTTATTCATGATTCATTACTTCATGTTTATAAATATACTAGTTTCATTATTAATGGTTTATAAAAAATTACTAGAGTGTCGAAGAATAACTTTTCAGTTTTAGTGGAAAAGTTTGGACATTTACATTACATGGTTCTATTTAACATAGAATAAAACTATTCCTCTAAAAATGAATATACATTTATTGTGAAATAGAAATGATATTTTATTTATAAGGTAAATAAATTTGTAATTTCTCTTTGATCTCTACCCTTACTGTTGATTTAGTAAATCTATCTAAAAACTAGTTTCACATTTTGAAGAAGTTATTTACTATCTTTATGAAGCAAAGTGATTTGTAGAAATTTTTTGGGAAAATTATTCAAATGATATGTAATGGTTTTACAACAATACTATTTTATTGAAAAATGATATTGTCATGAAAATTGACATATAGGTGGAGGTATTTTTTCATCTACATGGTAGAAAAAATTTGGGACCTTCAATCGTAGATTTACTTACCACCACATCTCCATGAGTTTAAGAGATTTGTAATCATAGTTTTTCAAAAGTACTTTCTTTTCATTTTTTACCACTTCGAGCAAGACACCCTTAACCCCTATAAATCTCTATGGATTTACCAGAGCTTAGTAAACATCTCTCTCTCTCTAATAAATCTTAGTTATGATCACCCCTAAGATATAATAGGACTAGGAGGATTCCTTTTCATGTTGGGAGCTTTCATTAGAGAGACTGTTGATGATCTAATCCCTACCTCAAAGATACTAGTCAGCCAGCCTTAATATATTAAAATAACTCCACCAAAACATCATCTTGTTCCATATAATTAATTTATTTTCTTAATTGGGATGTTTGACTAATTGTGTTGTCTCAAAGGCATTTACATAGTCATTTATTTACCATGTGGATTATTTAATTAATATTTTTATATTTGTTATTTACTTCTTCAATGTTTTTTTTAATATTTTCTAATATTTTAATTTAATATACTCAATGTTATGTATTTCTCTTAAGGTGTATTTCTATATACCTTCTCATTATTTTATGTCATTTCAATATTCCATTCATATTTACATTCAAACTAATTATATGTTTCTCTTATCTTATTCCATGTTGAATGTGTTCTACTAACCTCATTATTTTTTAAAATAAAAAATTGGTAGAAGTATGTATAAATATTGTTCATAGAAAAATAACCCGAACTCAGCTTGTGGATGAATGAAACAAAATATTTTAAAAAATAAAATTAAAATAATTTTCAAAAAATTAATGTCTTTGATTATTTATAATTTTAGAAATCTTCAAAATTGTGGATATTTTTTGATAGAATTATGTATTTTCAACATGTCTTAGTTGTTTACTTTTTTGAGGATTCAAAAAATCCTCCTTTGTCTCCCTACTAGTTTATCATAAGTATATCATAATTTTAGGACTATCTATTTATATATATTTTAAGTAAGTAGATGGTTAAATTTGAATAGAATTTATCTTACTCGAGAACAAAGATATTCATTCTATTGACACTATAATTTAGATGTATTGCAAATGATTTCTCTTACTCTGATTTATTATCCTATGTCGTAAAAAATTATACTAAATGGGAACTCAACATATTATGATTTAATATCAGTCTCTGACAAAGTATTTTATCTTAATAAATATTAGTGTAGAAATAATATCTCATAGAGTATGTAAATTATATTATGACGAAGATAAATTTTCTTATACATGTTATTAATTAAATGATTATCCATATGGATTTTTGTGAATACATTTATCTTATGAAAATGAAATTTATTAAATAATTTATCTTATCAAAATTAGAGGAATCCGTGGAAGTCAGTTATCATAAAATAATAACATATTATCATAGGAAGATGAATTCTCCTATGAAAATAGTAAATTCAGATTATTTGTCTTTTGGAAAGTAGAATTCAAATATCTAAATTATTCTATATTATAAATATGCTTTTAAAATTATCTAATGATATCATTAATTTTAGAATATTTTTCCGTACCAAGATCACTTTATCTCTCACATCATTATGATTAGACTCTTACTAATTGTATGATCCCATGATAAGTCAACTCAATATTTTATATTCACTATAAAAGGATTTTATAAATTAGTAAATATAATTCAAGAAAATACATTTCAATACTAATTATAACTCCCCATTCCTAGTTACCCAGAGTCTGTGCATTATTACTTAACATTGGAATGATACAAGAAATCAAGTCCTGAAAAACCAATAAGTTTAGTAGACTTGGAAGTACTAAATATATACATAAGTTTTACATTACATTATGAAATAAAAAACAACATTGTCTACCCTTTGAAAACACTTATATCCCTTATCCCATTCCTACAGTTTATTGTAACATAATTATTTTCTTCCTAGGAAAAATAAAACATAAGAAAGGGGTGAGCTCAAATTCTTAGTAAGGATAACATTATATAGGAAACTATCATAAATAAGCTTAAACATTTAAGGCAATGCAGAAATCTAAAACACAAGCCTTTTAAACTTAAACTTCAGCATAATATAGCAAAGATAAATCAAATAATTCCATTTACTTATTCATATGGATATTCTACTAGTCTAATAATCACATGTAATATCAATAGCCAACTTCGTAATGATAGAATGCATAATGTCATACATCATAACCACATACTCAAGTCCTCATGCCAAGAATACAAAAAAGATTTTGTCATGGCCCTGTTCCAAGATACTAGTTTGTCTCATGAGACCTACCGATGCATCGAGGAGCTATAGTATTCTCCACCCATCATTTACTAAGTCCAATGCATTCCTCATACGAAAAGGTTGAAACATAACATAAAAATTCTAATTAAAAATAGCATATACAATTTTAATACATTAACCATAAACCATGAATGGTATAAAAATAACACATCCACAGTAAAATATATCACAAAAACATCAATACAATATGGAAGATTGTATCATAATAAATCAAATTCAAACAACTTTAAAATCCATCAAAGGACGTTGACATAGATGAAATCAAAACTATTTGAGATAAATATCTCCTTATATTTTGAAATCATTTAAAATTCACATAATTATATAAGAGAACATTTATTTTGAAAATATTCTTATAATATTTTAAGGGAATATTATGAGGTGTTATAATGGGGGAAAATATCCTCACCTACTGTATACGTTAAAAAACATTCTTACCATAATTTATCGAAAAGGACATAATGTAACTTATTTGGAAAGCGACAAAAAGATTCCTTTCAAACAATTTTATAAAAATTAAAACAATGATATAAATGAATTTAAACCATATTCTAGTAAATACTAAAAATATTTTGAAATACATTTTTAAGATACACAAATGTGGATGATAAAGAAGTCCTAGTATATACTCAAATATAAACAATCTCGAATAATATTAGGATTGTAAAATTAACCCTTACCTTGTACTTTTCCTTAATCAAGGGTACAATAAACACCTATATAACGGTGAAATAATTGTTATTAAATTATTCAAGAACCACATTAATAAAAATGATATCATATATGATCATCTAATATCGCTTAGTTCATAATATTTCAGTAGTATCATTGTTTCAGATATTAACTGGTTCATTTTCCATTATATGTTTTGTAACATATGTCATTTTTTTATGTATACGATGTATTTGACTCATATATATAATTATATTTAGTTCTTAAAAATAATTTTTAATCTTAAATTGAAAATTATTCTTGAATGATTTTGATGAGGAATGAATATCATCGTGTTCCTAGAGACAGTAATCCATACTTATGCAAGAGCGACAATATCATCCTATTGATGGTTATATCGTATATATGGGATAGTATATCACATATAAAGAATCATTAACATATTATATTTATTATTTATATCAATTTTACTCATTATTATACCCATCCAAATAATTAAGTGTTGAATAACAAACTACACCACGACGTGGAGACGGTAAGTCATTCGTACGCACGTACGGTGACTTTTTCATTCATAGTATGGGTAGAATAATGAATATGGTTGTAAAATATTTATAATAACATCAAATTATGTATATGTTACTGTAGTTATTATTTTTTGAATGGATACAACAAATAAAGAGTTATTGGAATAAAGAAAATAACTTTGAAAGATGTGATGAAATTATTTCCTCTTCTTCGAGTGATTCCTTTTGATTTGATAAAAAGGGATCCTTAGGTTGGATTATGATCAAATTAATGATTTTATTTTGATGTGAGTGTAGTTGGGAGGATATTTGAGTAGGGGTTGGCTATTCCAAATGGCCTTGGAGGTGTGATTTCGAGAGAAGTGGAAGTACCTTTTATAAGTGAGGTGAGTATCACTTTAGGAAAAGTTTGAGATATTATTTTATTATACATTCATATTCGGTTTATAATGGATCCAAAATGATTAATTTTTAGGATAAGGTGTGGATCGGTATAAAACCTCTCAAAAAATAGGTTTTATACAGGTTTATGTCAATATATTAACCTTATTGTTTAGATTTAACTCTTACTTAAGTAGTTTAATTTTTAACATGTATTCTTATATTTTTATAATAAATGGTTAATAAACATAATAAAAAAATCCAAGAGAACATCAAGTTGTTTAATATTTATATATGTAACCTTATATATTTCCTTTGTCGAAACATTATAATTTTAGAAATATTATATCAATTAATAATATTTTATTTGTTTTAAAAACACATTTATGTCAATTTTGACACTATTTAGTATTTGGTTTTTGTGAATGTGATAAAAACTTTATCACTTCAAAACAAAAAATTTTAATGAACCATAAAATGTCATATTAACCTATAAAATTCTAGGAATACTAAAAAAGTCTCAATTTACAATTATATTAATATTTATAATATCAATTATTTTAATATTTCAATAATAAGGTAATTATTACATTATTATTGTGTCGTAATTAAATTTAATTATTTAATGTCTAAAAATTATAACTAAAATACCATTATGTAGAAAATATTTTATCTTTATAATGAATATTTTTAGTCAAATTTATCTTCTTTATAACCCTATATAAAAAATGGTTTAGTTATTAAAATTTGAATTTAACACTTTTAACTCTTCTTTAAATAAAATAATAATAAATGTCCTAATCTAATCCAAGTGGACCAAAAGGATCATATTTTATTCCTATGTATTATTTTGGTCGAAATAAACTTATCCAATAGAATTAGGACATGTGTTAAGGTAATTATAATATCATTTTTACCTTTAATTACCCAATTTACTTTTAACTGTGGTAAATAAAATTCAAAAGTTACTATTCACCAAAAAAAAATTCAACCTATTGAACCAAATTTTACTTACTGATGTCAACTATGTCTCTCGGATTTTTGAAATTCAATTCACAGAAGCGGTAAAATTACGTTTTATGTAAATTTGAAAATGTGCCTTGAAGGTAGGTAAAAGACGTTAAAAGTTTAATAAAATTATATATATCTAATCTTATTATAAAATTACTCCAATGAACTAAATTGGACATATATAGGTATTATGTATCTATTCTGACCTAAAATAAATTTAAATAAACTAACTAATTATTTAAATAAAATGTTGGTTTTAAACAGTAACACAATGTTTTTCACTATTCATCAAAAATTGAATGTTTTCAGAAAAATAACACAAATTCTCCCTAAGCTAATTTTGATATTCCGAGTCAAAAAATGAAGTCCATTTTTTTAAATAAAATTTATAAAATTTCAAAAATTGGTATTAATGTTAATGATAGCTAGTTTGATTGGTCGTGGTGTGTTAGAACTTGAAGTTGTGTAAAACACAAGATATTGCATTATTAAAAGAGAAGCATACCATGGAAGATTGGGTTCTATTTATATTTCCTCATAGGTGAGTACATGAATTGGGTCAGTCATGTATTTTCTCAATAGTGATATGTGGAACACATCATGAAATTTGGAGAGACTTGGAGGCATTTCCAAATGGAAAGCTACAACTCCAATTTTTTTATAGAATTTTGAATAGTCTGATGTAGCTAGGACTTAATTTACCCTTCTTACCGAATTGTACAACACCCTTCCATGGAGATACCTTTACAAAAACATGATCGCTTACTTGAAATTCCAAATCCTTCCTTCGGTTATCGGGATAGTTTTTTTCAACTTTGAGATGCTTTGATGTGGGTTAGGATAATCTTCAAATTTTCCATTGCTTCCTCAAAAAGTTTTGGGACTATGAGTTTGGTTTCAAAAACATCATCCCAACAAATTGGTGTGTGACATCTCTTTCAATATAACGCTTCATATAGTTCCATCTGAATACTAAAGTGAAATCTATTGTTGTAGGAAAATTCTTCCAAAGGTAAGTATTGATCCCACATACCTTGAATGTCAAGTGATCATGATCTCAACATGTTTTCTAAGGTTTGAATAGTCTGTTCTGATTGTCCATCCGTTTGAGGGTGGTAGGTTGTGCTAAAAAAAGTTCAATATCTAGGTATTTCTGATGATTTTTTCATAATCTTGATGTGAAACAAGGATCATGATCAGAAACAAATGACAGGGGTACACCATGAAGTCTTACATATTCATTAATATGTAGTCTTGCTAAACGTTCAAGTGGTAAATATTCTCTTATAGCAGGAAAATGTGCTGACATGGTATGATGATCAACAACGCCCTATATTGCGTCATTCCTTCAAGGAGTCTTTGGTATCCCTATGAAAAAGTCCATCGTAATATCATCCCTTTTCCACTCAGGTATGAGAAGAGGTTGCATGACTCTTCTCGGATGTTGTCTTCCAGCCTTCACCTGTTGACAAACCATACATATTGACACATAATCTGAAATCTCCCTCTTTATGTTGTCCCACCAAAAATGTTCCTTCAAACCTCTATACATATTAGTGCTACCAGGGTTTATAGAGAAATTGGGGCTATGAGAATCATCAAATAATTACCTTTTTAGATTATATATGTTATGAACACAAAGTCTCTTCCCAATTTCAACATCCCATCTTCATATACGAAGACAATAAATTTCCCATCATTCACAGCTTCAATTTTCTTTTGAAACTCATCCTCACCAGTCTGACAACATTTTATCCTTTATAGTAAATATAGTTTGGCAACCATTTGAAAAAGTATTGATGTTTCACCTTCCATGATTATTACCATATCCATCCTTACTAGATCCATGAACATAGGATCCATTTCAACTCTCATCTTGTTCAAAACTCCATGATCCTTTCTGCTTAAATAATCTGACACCTTATTTTCCTTCCCTGAGTTATAATTTATAGTGAAATTATAATACTTGAGTAGTTCAATCCATAATCTTGGCCTCAGGTTGAGTTGTTTCTATCAGAAATTATACATCAAACTATTGTGATCAATATATATATCATCTTTTTCACCATAGAGATAGTGTCTCCATATCTTAAAAGAAAATATTTCAGCTGTTAACTCAAGATCATGAGTCGGATAGTTTTCATCTTGAATTTTTATCTGTCATGATGCATATACAATAACTCTATCATTATAAATAAATATACAACCACGCCATTTCTTTAAAGAATCACTATTAATAAAAACCCCCTCTTTCCTTGATGGTCGAGTCAAGATAGGAGCGTTAACTACTCTTCACTTCAGTTCTTCAAAACATTCTTCACACTCTTTTGTCCCAAAAATTTTATCCCCTTTATGTGTGAGCTTTATTAATGGTTTATCCAATTGGGAAAAATTCTGGATGAAACGCTGATAATATTCTGCTAAACCAATAAAACTACATACCTTAGTTATACTGGTCGGTGCTAGCCATTCTGATATTACTCTTGTCTTAGAGGGATCAACAGATATTCCATCCTTAAATACAATATGGCCAAGAAACAGAATATCAGGAAGCTAGAACTCACACTTGCTAAACATCCCATATAATTCATTTATTCAAAGAGTCCTTAGAATAGTGCACAAGTGATTTTCATGATCTTCATAGATTTTGGAGTAAACTAAGATATCATCAATAAATAACACTACACAATCATCAAGATATTCCTCCAATGCTCTATTAATTAGATCCATGAAGATAGAGGGTGCATTAGCCAGTCCAAAAGGCATTAGTGTAATCTCATAATTCCCATACCTGGTATGAAAGGTTGTGTCCAGAATGTCTTACTTCTTCATGCACAACTGATGATATCCAGATCGAAGGTAAATCTTTATAAAATATTGAGATCAATGAAGTTAGTTGAATAAATAATCAATGTGAGGTAGGGTATACTTGTTCTTTATTATTATAGCATTGATCTCTCTAATGTGAATGGAAAACCTCATAGATCCATCTTTATTCTTAACAAAAGAATAGGGGCTCCCCATATAGAAATAGTTGGGTGAATAAAAATCTTATTACTCAATTCCTCTAGTTGTTTCTTTAGTTCCACTAATTCCAAAGTGTACATTATATAAGGGGTCTTCAATATGGGCCTTGAACCATGAATTAAGTCAATGGAAAACTCAATTTCTCGTTCTGTAGGATGTCCAGGTAAGTCATCTGGAAACCCATCAACATATTCTTACAAAATAGTTACATTCCTTATTTGAACATTCTTTTCATCACCCATAGTTATTTCATTCTCTTCCTACCCAATAATTGAATTTAGTAGAGCTACTGATGGTGGATAATGATAAGAATTAGATGGTGAATTTTTTTCTCTAAAGACAAGGTACTCCATATCACCATTGAAAATTGTAATCTCCTAATTATTACAATAAAATTTCGCATCATGATCTGGAAGAAAATATATTCCGAGGATTATATCAAATTAAATCATGGTTATAACTATGATATCGGATGATAAAGCACATTTATATGCCCTAATGGGAACTAATTCACAAAACATTGTAGCAATGATACTTCCCTCAGGATTTTTGACTAAGAACAATCTTTTTAAATAAAATTTGAAATATCTAATTTTATTATCAAACTGGGAAGATATGAAATAAAGCAATGATCCTGAATCAAATAAAGCATTGGATAAATTTGAGGAAACCATTAAATTACCTACCACTACATTATTTAGAGATTTTAACTCATCAGTAGGGATCAAATAAGCTTGGCCCTTCTTCCTTGTCCTTTTATATGGTAAGTTTACTTGGCTCTTAGAACATTAATTTTCATAATGCCCCATTTTTGTACAATTGTAGCTTTCAACATTGAAAAGCTCTTTTCTTCCCTTACAGTAATGATCTTGGTGTCCTTTTTCACCACACTTGTAAAAAAATCCCATTCCCTTCAGGAAAATACTAGGGTGTTTCTTCCCACATTTACTATAGGATAGAAATTATACATTTCCCTTCTCCACATTATTTCCATTTCTAGACTGTTCATCAGATCTCTTCTCCTCTTTCATTTCTTTAATGTCCTAATACTTTGAAAAAAAATTCGGTCTTTATAGCACATGAGACAATATCTTCGTATGATGAGAAATATTGTGAGACTAATGCTCGATAGAGAAATGGTTTTAACCCATTAAATAATTGATCAATCTTACTCTATGTGTTACGTATATAATCTACTGCATGCCATGATGTCCATGTAATTTTAGTGTAATACTTTGTGATATTTTTGTCCTCCTTTATCCTTAGACTCATAAATTTCCTTTCCATATCCACTCAACAGTCACAAGGAAAGCATTTTTCAAAGAAAATTTCTTTAAACTCCCTCCATTAAATATTTGATACTTCTTTATCTTCTTTTTTGTTTTGAATTAATGACCACTATTGATGTACATCTCCCGTGAGGCGATAAACCACCATGATAATTTTTTCCCTTTTTCTACTCCCCAAATCATGAAATATTTTGTCTAAATAACTTATCCATTACTCACCTAAAAATGGAATTATAGTCTCATTAAATGTTAGTAGTTGTTCCCTCATAAAGAGGTCTAACATAGATCCTCTGCATTTTAGATCAGGGTGCCCCATAGAGGTAAGGTTATTATTCATAACCTACGTGAGTTGTCCAAGTATGTTTATAATTTGTTCAACACTGGTTGCATCACCAACGCCACAAAAATTATCTATAGTAAGCGGGAAATCCCCACATATATTACAAGCATTGATACAGCTTCCATTCCTTCAAGTAGGAGCCCTTTCTAAATAATGTAATACACTAGATTAGTTTATGAATCACAATACATAATTCCAAACTAGTAAAATACATAACATAAATTGAATTTTATATGAATATAATTCATAATCATATAAAAATTCTCTTTGAGGGGGTATTTACTCATAAATCCTTCATAATAGTTTTTAAAGAAAATGTGAATTATCCTAAGAATATCCCCCTGGAGTGTCATAACCAAGAGTGAAACAAATCCCATTATCGAATACTAAGATACCGCAGGTCAAGCCTGAAACTCATTTTCTGAGTTTTCACACCTTGGTACATTTGTGCCAGAGCTGACTCTACCAGCTCGTATCTAGTCAGGGATGTTTTTCTTGGAAAATTCACAACATCTCCACATTACCAATATTCTAGGAAGTTATTATATACTAATCCTCCAATTAAATCTTAGGGTAATGTTCTCTTATCTTTTTTTTTCTAAATATAGCATCCAGGGTTTCTACTAAACTTCCTCTGATACCAACTATAATGCCATGACCGCAGTTACCCAGAGTCAGTGCATTATTACATAACATTTCCATGATACAAGGAATCATGACCCTAAATACTAATCAGTTTGGTATCCTTGGAATTTTTATATACATATATACGTTTTACATTACATCATGAAATAAAAAAACAACATTGTGTTCCCTTTGAACACTCTTATATCCCTTAGCTTATTCCTGCATGTTAATTGTAACATAATTCTCTACATCTTGGAAAAAATAAAACATAAGGAAGGGGTGAGCTCTGATGCTTAGTAAAGATAAAAATATTTCAAAAACTATCATAAATAAGATTAAAATTTATGGCAATGTATATGTCTAAAACCCAAGACTTTTAAAATTAAACTTAATCATAACATGGAAAAGATAAATCAAATAATTATATTTACTTATCCACTTGGATATTCAACTAGTCGAATAATCACATGTGATATCAATAACAAATTTCATAATGATGGAATGCATAATGTCGGACGTCATAAACACATAGTCAAGGCCTCGTTCCAAGACTACAAAGAATATTTTTTCAAGGCCTTTTTCCAAGACACTAGTTTTTCTCATGAGGCCTACCGATGCATCGAGGTGCTTTAATGGGATCCACCAATCACTTACTAATTCCACTGCATTCCTCATATGAAAAGGTTGAAACATAACATAAATATTCGTATTAAAACTATCATACAAAATGTTAATACATTAACCATAAACCATGAATGGTATAAAAATAACACATCCATAGTAAAACATATCACAAAACATTCAATATAATATAAAAGATTTTTTCATAATAAATCAACATCAAAAAAGTGTAAAATCCATTAAAGGATGCAGAGATCGATGAAATCAAAACTATTACAGAGAAATATCTCTTTCTATTTTTAAATTATTTAAAAGTCACCTAATTTTAAAATAAAAAATTTATTTTTAAAAAATTCATATAATATTTTAAGGGAATATTAGAATGTGCTATAACGGTGGAAAATATCCTCACCTACCGAATACGTCAAAAAACATTCTTTCCTTAATTTGTTGAAAAGGTTATAAAGTAACTCATTTGGAAAGAGACAGAAAGATTACTTTCAAAACATTTTATAAAATGTAAAACAAGGGTATAAATTAATTTAACCCATATTCTAGTAAATAGTAAAAAAAATTAAATACATTTTTAAGAAACACAGATGTGGATGATAAAGATGTCCCAGTAGATACTTAGGTATAATCAATCTCGGATAATAAAGAGATTGTTAAGTTAAACCTTAACCTATAAAATTCCTTAGTCAAGGGTATGTTAACATCCTGTATAAAGGTGAAATATTTTTTATTAAATTATAGAAGATCCACATACATAAATATGATATCATATACGATCTTCTAATATCGCTTTGTTAATAATATGTCAATAGTATCATTTTTCAGATGTTAACTGCTTCACTTTCCTTTATATGTTTTGTTACGTAAGTCATGTTTGTTATGGATATGATCTATTTAATTCATATACAGAATTATATAATGTTATTAAACATTATTTCTAATCGTAAAATGAAAAATATTCTTGAATTATAACGATGGGGAATGAATCTCATCACATTCATAGAGATAGTAATCCTTACATACGCACGAGAAACAATATCATTCAATTGATGGTGAAACTGTATATAATTATATGGTATATCATATATACAGAATTATTAAAATTTTATATTTATTATTTACATAAATTATTCTCATTATTGAACCCATTCAAATAATGAGGTGTTGAATAACAAACTACACCACGACATAGAGACGGTAAGCCGTACGTATGAATGTATGGTGACTTTGTCATTCATAGGATTGGTAGAATCATGAATATGGTTTTAACATATTTATAATAACATAACAGTAATTATAAGGTACTGGATTTATTATTTTGGTATTGAAACAACAACGAAAGTGGAAGTGGAAGAAGAAAATAACTTTGAAAGAGGTGATGGAATTATAACCTCTTCTTTTGGTGCTTCTTCTTATTTTGATTAAAAGGGATCCTTAGGTTGGATTATGATCAAATTAAGGCCTCTAAGATGAATTGAGGGTAGTTGGGAGGATATTTGAGCAGGTTTTGGAGGAGCCCAATGGATTCGGAGGTGTGATTTAGAGAGAAGGGGAAGTACCCTTTTATAAGAGAGGTGAGGGTCACTTTAGGAAAATCATGAAATATTATTTTATTATACAATCATATTCGGTTGAAAATGGATCCAAAATTATTTATTTCAAGGATAAGGTGGGTATGGGTTGAAAAACTCTCAACTAATAAGTTTTAGATAGGTTTATTTCAACATATTAACCTTATATTTTATATTTAACCCCTAGTGAAATAGTTTAACTTTTACCATATATTCTGGTATTATTATAAAAAATAGTTAATAAACTTACTATAAAAAGAAAAGAGAACCCCTAAGTGATTCATTATTGATATATCTAACCTTATCTAAGTCTTCTATCTGAAACTTATATTTTTAGGAATATTATATCAATTAATAATATAGAAATTAAAAAAACTCATTTTTGTCAATTTTTACACTATTTTGTATTTGGTTTTTTGTGAAAGTCATAATAACATTTTCACTTTGAAAAAATTTACTTAATAAATATCAACATTACATATTAACCTATAAAATTTATGTAATATATAAAAAAGATCAATTTAAAATTTTATTAATTTTTATAATATAAATTATTTTAATATTTCAATAATAAGGTAATTATTGCATCATCATTGTGTCATAAATAAATTAAAATATTTAATTTCTAATAATAATAAATAATATACCATTATGTAGGAAATATTTTTATATTTATAATTAATATTTATAGTAGAATTTATATTATGTATAAACCTATATTAAAAATGGTTTAGTTGTTAAACTTTAAATTTAACACTTTTAATGCTTCTATAAATAAAATAATAATAAATTGCCTAATCTAATACAAGTGGACCAAAAGGATCAAATATTATTCCTAAGTTTGATTTTGGTCGAAATACACTTATTGAAAATAATTAGGACATGTGTTAGGTTAATTATAATATCATTTTTACCATTAATTACCATATTTACTTTTAAGCGTGGTAAATAAAACTCAAAGGTTACTATTCATAAAAATTTATTTTCATCTTATTGGAAAATTTTTTTACTTATTGATGTCGAAAATTTCTTTTATATTTTTGAAATTCAATTCACAAAAGCGGTAAAAGTATGCTTTATGAAAATTTTCAAATGTCCATAGAAGGTGGGTAAAAGACATTAAAAGTTCAATAAAATTTTATATATCTAATATTTTTATAAAATTACTCTAATTAATTAAATTGAACATATTTAGGTATTATAAATCTATTTTGACATAAAATAATTTTAAATAAAACAAATAGTTATATAAATAAAAAGTTGGTTTTAAATAATAACACTGTGTTGTTCACTATTCATAAAAAATTGAATATTTTCAGACAAATACCAAAAATTCACCCTAATCTAATTTTGATATTCCTAATCAAAAAATAAAGTCCATTTTGAAAAATAAAATATATTAAAATTCAAAAATTAGGTATTACTATTCATAACTACTAGTATGATTGGTCGTGGGGTGCTAGAACATGAACTTGTGTACAACACAGGCTATTGCATTATTAAAAGGGAAGCATACCATGAAAGATTGGGGTGTTACATTAATAATGGAAAAATTTGAAAATAAGTTTTCTTCTATATATTTCGGAAGGTATTATTAAATATTTGGAAAATAAAGTCGTATACCATTATTATGATATAGCTTCAATATTTCAAAAAAAAATCACTTGAATGTTGTTATTATCAACACCACTTCAGTAATAATTCATAAAATAAAGTATAAATAGAACAATTGTTCATTTCCTAAAAAAATAGATAGAGATCCATGAACCTAAGAAGGAAATGAAAATAACATCAAAAAACTATAAAACCCAAGATTATTCTGTATAGTTCTTATACTTAAAATATTATATTTTGAAATAAATGAACTTCTAGAGCTACACCAAGAATATTTTCGCTTTCTCTAGTCATTTCTTCATCTTTTGTTAGTTTCTTTTTTCAACTATACGTTGCAATTTTATCAAACATCATATTTTCACCTACATTTATATATGTAACCATTTTTATTGAGCTTCCTAATACCATATATCGGTAATGGAAGAGGTGTGACAAATTAAAATTTGTTGGACCTTTGTAACTTGTAACAACTACTTGAACTAATCTAGAAAGTACTCAGAAAAAGGGATGGTATAGTGATAATAACAAAACATATATAGTAGAGTCTTGGTGGAGTGGATAATGTGATTTTTTTTCTTAGAAAAACTATAAATATTTCATGTTTGATCTATCTCCTTCTGAAATTGTTTCATTTGACTTTTTATATTATGAAAATATCATAACTTAATAACCATGTAGGGGGTAGTTTTAAACATAATATAATTTTTAAGAACTAAATTCACACCTCTCAATTATATGTGCATCCAATCTAAGAAAACATGTTAGCATTAAATTATGTTTAATATTTCATGTTTTATTTTTTATCCACATTATGTTGCATCGATCATATCATCATATACCAGAATATGATATTCATCATTATGATTTTCACCTTTCTATGTTATCATTTTATGCATCATGAACCACATGAAAATTTTCACCTTATTATATGATTTGATAATTCCCATTACTGGTTTGTATATGTAACCCCTTTCTTATGTTCTACCCCATGTTATCCCATGAATTAAATAGAGTCACTAGACATCACAATCATGTTTGATCTTATTAACCGTGTTTCTATTAAATAAATCATGAAATAAATGTATTACATATATGGGTTTTCATATGGTTCGTGGATAGAAAGAGTTCAATAGATATTATAGAAAATAGGAATCTCTTATGAGGATTTCAAAAACATAATAGGGAAAGGTGGACAATATTGATAATTATCAAGAAGAAATAATTATCAATGGTGAGGTTGGGTTTCACAATAAGATTTTAATTTGATTTTTTTTGAAATGTTCTAGGATTCAGGAACAATATCTTTTGCATTATTCTAATTTGTTATGAATGTTTTCTTGTGAAATTTTTGAAAGATAAATGTAAAATTGAATATTTATAATGGACATTTATTCTTTATTGCTCATAGGAATGTGAATATTTACATCATATATCTATACAACCATAGAATCTGATATCTACAGTCTTTAAGTGCAATGAAAGATCATTATTTTTTTTGGAATTGAAGGTTAAGACACTATAATGTTTAGAATCAAACAAAAATTTATATGAATGGACTTTTGATGTATCTACCGAACATAGGATTAAATCTTAAAAAAATTCTGATCCACATAAATATTTCCAAAAACACATTAAAAAATGGATAGTTCAGAATTATTTTTTAGGACACTGAATGGGAACAACATATTATTGATTACATTATAGAAACTAAGGTTGTTTATGAAAATCTGTAAAGAAAAGTGTTATATAAATTAGAAAAAAATTGTAAAGTTTTATAATCCATGATAATAAATATGAGATAGATTTGATGTTAATTGTTGAATAGGTGACCAGAATAATAAAATTTCATAATATTTTGGTCATGCTGACAAGAAGTGTCGTGATGGAAGAGAGATAAAATTATAAATTGGTTGATGATACAAAATCTTTTGCGATGGAGTAGGATATGGAGATCAAGGAACATTGGAACAAATATAAGCCTATAGAATACCAGGCTGACATATTGGATAATTAATTCATACATATGAATCATTTTGATAAAAAATATTAAAAAATTAATTGATATATCATAAAACTTTTAATATGTCAAACAAAAAACTCGTTCTTAACATGAAAATTAATGTTCCGTTTGGAATGAATTATATGATTTCATTTATTTTTATTTTCATTATCTTATTTAATTTTTTTTGTGGAAAAGTTCATTCTAGTGTTCTTTCTTTCATATTATTTGAGTTTTGGGTTCTTTTTGGGAAACACACAATGGGTGAAAAATAGATAACAAAATATTTTTACAATGGGGTAGTTTTGTTTGTTTATGTTTGTATAGTTTTCTTTTTAAACCTTTTATTTCAATTATTTTTAGGTATTATGAATTAAAAAATGGTGAGATTTTTAGGTTTAGATACTTATTCCTATACTTGTTTTGAAAATGAAAATACACATCATTGTTATATTTTAGTTATCTTGTTTTAGTTTTAATGTTTATGTTTGAAATATCATAATTGTCATTCTGAATTACACTACCTTAGTTAGAAGAATGTTTTTAGGGTAAGTTTACTAGAATGTAGGTGTAAGTATGTATTATTAATTTATTTTTTATAAATATTTTAGAAGGAATATTTTTTGGGATTTTCCCAAAGGAAAAATATAGTTTTGCTAAATAAACATCATCAGTAGAAGCAGTACAAGAGTAGGTCCATCATAAGGATAGATGATGCAACCCATGCAGTCACAATTGAACCTAAAAAATTATGTTTGAATGTAGGATAAATTATAAACATCTATAATATATATAAATATTTTATTGATTATAAATAATTATGGAAGGCCATATGAACATTTTTTATGTCTTGAAAGCCATAACAACTCGTTTCGTTGAGTACATACATTTGTAATCTTTCTATATGGTTTTATTACTACAGTCATATATCTTTGATGATTTATTGTAAATTACCTTATTCTTATTCATTTTCTTTGTGGTTGTTATAATATGTGGTAAATAGGTATCCTTAATATATGGAGACAAAATTCACTCTAATCAAGTATGATGAATTAATTTTAGAAGGGAGGTGGAAAATCATTCTAATCATGTTGACAGAGGAATTACATGTTTTTTAGAAGATAATCCAACAAAAAGTTTTATAATAAGTGATACCTAATTTCATGTATATAGAATTCCATGACACTTTATGATAAATTAAATAACCCACCATTTTGAGGGTTTTATGTTTTTGTTATATTACCCACAATTTTCTATTTATATACATAATAACTTGGTCATGATTTATTACTTATATTATATTATTTTATTTATCAACTTTTCAAATGGATTTAATTACGAATTATTGTTATATAGTGTTTTGATTTATATTATTATAGATTTGTTTTATTTTTTAGTAGTTTTAAAAACTACAATTCACCCCCCCCTCTTATAGTATATTTTTAATACATTACTATGAAGTATTTTGACCATAACTAATAAATAAAAATTAAATATTGGTGAGAGTAATTGAATTAAGGTAAACAATATCCTTAAGTACATAAGAATAACAAATTATATATTTTAAGTCGTTGGATATACAGAATAACTTATTTTAAATGGTTAAAATAATGTTAGATTATAAACTAAAATATTAATTGAAGATATGAGAACATGTTGATATTATATATTAATAGTTATTATATAATATAGAATAGATTTATGCATTAAACAGTTTGATTAATTATATAATATAATATGATAACATCACAACATCAGATGATGAGAAATAAGTTTTTTTATTTAATAAGTGAAAACTTTAACTATATTTATTAGATTCAAAACTTGTAAAATTATTCGGTTTCCAAAATTGAGCTATCATTCAGTCCAAGGAACCATTATCACAAAAAATGGAAAAACACATCCTTCAAAAATACGATATTATTACAAAATTCATTGATTGTGGTGATGTAATGTTTTTTTGAGGGGATACAGAGGATTATATATTAGATCTATTTAAAAAGTCAATAATATAGTAACTATATGATGTACATGTAAAATCCATGGATATTAAATAAATTGACGATTGGATATAAATGTTTTTAGTTTTTTTCGTCAAAATGATAGTTGATGTAAACTAAATTCTATAAATTTAAAACATAGAATTATTTATGTTACTAATATAATATTTGAAGAAGGTTGTATTCCCTATGAGGTTTCAAATTTATAACGGGGAAGATTATTAATTAAATAAAATATTGTGATAATGTTTTATAAAATGTGTAGTTGGATTTTTTTTTCAAATGATTAATCCCTAAATTAAGTGATTCATACCAATTATTGTTTTAATATATCTTGGAGAACATGTAGATGGTGGTCCTGAGGTGGTTTTTTACTATTCAGAACATTTTTAATGGTTTATATAAAATATTGGTGAGGTTATGGGAACCATGCCACAAAATTCATAGATTACATAGTTAATTATCTCCTAGAAGACATGATTCTTGGAATTATCACAATAAAATATATATAATTACATTATTTAGAGGAAGTGATTTACCTTTGGTTTAAGATAGATAGTGAATTAATATTATCTTATACTGAAGTACGTTGTAGCATCATGAAGATTAAAATTACTATGAAATGGAAGAGAAAAATTTAATTGATGATAATATAGCCTTAATAGTATATTATTATAATGGGGAAATAAATTTGAGTATTAGTTGAATGAAAACACTTCCTAATTACCTTCATTACACTATATCATGTACTATTAAAAAATGGTTTATATGGTGTGTTAGTTATCAATTTATTTCTCACAGTATCTTTGGGTGCCCCATGTGGATTCTAAGAGGACTAGTTTGGGACATGTTTATCACTAAGAAGGGATAAATCATTATTAGTGAATTTTTATACAATTTAAAACCTTTTTGTACCTTTCCTTTTTAATATACGCCAGTTACTATGAATGGATCTCTATTTCTCACTTTTCACCTTCATCTTTTCATGAAACACATCCAAATATTCATGCATAAGGGGTTAATAAGATTTATAAAGTTTAAATTCTAAAAATAAAGAATAATCATTTGGGTGAATTAAAAATCCCTAATATTACATGACCCAATAGTATAAACCATTGATTATAGTGAAAAATTAATATCCAAAGCTTACGTTTTAAGACTCTTAAATATATGTAGCATATTGCTATATCATTATACTATATTCCAAAATTTTACAATCAAGTATGGGTAATAGAAAGAGTATCTATAACCAATTTATGCATTTGAAAATGTATTGATTTTATACTTGGTATTATTCCCCTTCTTCAATTCGGTGGAAAACAACATGAGAGAATCACATTATTATTCTTCTGTAAAGTAGGAAATTTAATGTCTCTTCTTACTTATCATATCTTACTCATATATAAGAAATTTTTTCGTTATAAAAAATCTATAACACATCATTGTTTCTTCTTTTACCCTCTTACTATTCGACTTTAAGGAAACATAAAACCATTGGATCTTCTCTACTATTTTTTTCTACTTTGAAACACAAAAAATATCCTTGTTAGTTACTATATATGATTTAATCTCTTATATTCAATATTAAAGGACAATATTTCATAGAAATATAATAGATTTCTCCTCTCAATTGGAAGATTTCATTTTTATAGAGAATGGTGTTAAGAAAACACATTTTCTCTAACCTAAAGTGAATATATATACATTATGTATCATTATTAAAGAATCACCATTTCAACACATTAATTCTATAGCATTATTATACCTAATATATATATTAATGTTTTTGTGTCAACCAGGAATTTCAAATTACTAAGATTCTAAAAAAATTAAAAATATTTATATCTCAGTATTTGAAAAATACTTCTGATCCACTTCACAACCATCTGTAACTTTAGATAGACATCCATAAGCTAGTTTATCACAAAACTCCATATATGTATTGATTATAAATTAAAATATAAATAATAGCTTATTCCCACTAAATATCAAGCAGAAATTGTGAAAAATATCTTCATAGTATTTATTTATTTCTAGACCATCTTACATGACATTGATATATTCCATAAGTATCTTCATATGATTGGATTAATCATAAATTAATTCTATTCACATGAATATTATACATATTTAAATATATATGACACAAAAATTAATGCTAAAGGACTCATGAACATTGTCAAATGATAATAATACAAAGGTAAATTCATCAATATAAACTTCATGATAATGTGTACGTATAATCATACACATATAAAACATAAAGAACTTTTGGATGGATCATATACACATTTTTATATGACTCATGTGTATTATTTTATATGTATATCCACCATTTCATAAAAGTGTATTATTTTTTATATGAGTCTCGATCTCTATAATACAAATTGTGAATTGTAATTCAATATTTACCTCATATAAATTTCATCTTCTTCTTACATTGTTCTATAATGTATTTATGGGATTATAATGATCACTGAGAACTACCACATGAATGATAATTTTGAAACTCTGGTTCTCTTCCACATTAAACTATCAAACACTTTCTTGGGAATATCATGCTTTGTCTATATGAATATATAAATTCTTTTAATATTGATAGTGAAAGATTCTTTGATGATAATCTATACTTACTATCACCCAAAACACATTGGTATGATGGTGGTAATAAGTTCTTATCTTTAACCAGGAAGCACGAAATATACTTCAATAAATCCTTTTGTCCCTGCACTATCCTAGTGTGCCTTTTGTAACCCTCCATACTGCAGTTTTTGAATCTTTTCCCTATATCACCCTGCATAAGGGCTCTTCATCCTCCATTCTCTGTTCAATGACATTAGAGATTGATGGCTACCTTTAAGCTTAGTTGTGTTTCAATTTATTTTTTTGGCTTCTTGTATGGATGTGAAGGAATTGATTTGTCCACAGTTTTCCTTCTATTCCCTTAGCTTTTTAATTTTATAATATTAAAGTCATTAGTGAAAATTTCTTGATTTCTACTCATCTTGTTTTAAAATTCAAAACTCATCAACATAAAATCTATTATCCACGAATAAAACAAAAAATATTTAATTACAATACATTATTGATATAGATTTATAAATTTTCATTATAAATTCTCTATAGAACTCAATTATTAAAACACTTTTCCCTTTACTAGTGAATAGATATCCAAAACATCGAATGGAAATAACTCCCCACTTAACATACGAAAAATAATAATAAAAATTCAAATAAGAATTTTTATATATATCTCAGATCATTAATTTCATAATATTAATGGACACACTATTTTTGAATTCTTCTTCACAAGATGATTGGGATTTTTCATCCACGTTACAAGATATTCTTCATCCTATTTCTCAACTCTTCCATAGTTACATAAATAAACATTAGATGGTCTATATTCATTGAAAAACATTAAAATCAAATGAAAATCAGATGAAATGGAATCACCAATCTCCTCATTTGTATCTTTTTCAACAACCAAATAATATGATATGTAAATATTTTTACCATTCATTTTAACTCTATTAGTCTTTCTTATTTTTTCATCAATAATTTTATATTACTTTATACCTCTTTTATTAAAAATATTTACATGAGTAAATGGTGTTAATTCATTATAAATTAATATGAAATCAATTATTCCACACTAATTCTACATGATGGAGGATAAATGTTCAATGAAAGAGGGAATTATTTATACAAAATTTTTATCTATAAAAAATAATATGATATCAAATAAAATGAGACAATTAAAACCTTTATTATAATATTTCCTTTAATCTTAGTTAATGAAAATTTACGATACCAATAGTTATACAAATTTTTATCAATTTTTTTAACTAAAATATATTCTAATAACTTCAATACACATTTCAAAAACATTACAGTAAAAATATATATTATAATCCTTATAAAAAATAGTAACCATTCATTACACTTTCTCATTATTATCATTGATTAAAATCAATTTATCTCCCATTATATTAGGATATGAATTTTTTACCATGGTTGAGAGATTAAAATAACATATGTTATTAATAAAATACCATCATAAACTAGTCTAAATATTCAGAATTGCATGAAATAAAAAACATAGAATCTTCCTCAGAACCTTCATTACTAGTATCCCTAATAAGGAGAAACTTCACAACATCTTCATCAAGGTGAATCCCTTCTATATATAGATAAAAATATTTCCAGAATGATAATGAACTAAAAATGGATATTTAAAAAATTATTTATAGTTTTGATAAGATTATATAGCTTAATCTAAGGTGATATTTAGTCAAATATTTCTTTAGATTAATACTTTTGTGAACAATATTGGATAGTAGTTTTTTTATTTACATTCCTAGTTAATAAGGATAATACACTTTACCATGTTCTCCTCCTCTGAATATTTTTACATTTTTTCCCTAAATCATAAATATGAGTACAAAACAAACTTTTTAGGGAATAAATTGTAACTACATTCTCTTCAGTGTGAACTTTTTGGTCAAGAAAAGTCTCTCAACCAAGTTAAACCATTTTTCATTCTATAACATCCGGATATGGGATAATTTTTTATTTTCATAACATAGATAAATTATGATTTTTTCTTCATTTTTTTAGGATATATATATTTTAATTAGAACTTCTGTCAAAGGAATAAAAAATTATAAATTTATTATTCTGTATGAATTTTCCTTTTACAAAAAAACCTAGTGATGCAATGTTCAATAATGTGACAAAAATTATTTAACCTTACACATACTTCAATTAATTCCCTTAGTTTTTCACTTTTTTAAAACCTTTTATGAATTTAAGATTATTTATTTGGAATAAATTATTTTTATTTTGAATAATAAATTACATTTTCTTACTTTATCTTTATTGAATTTTGAAAAATTTCTAGACATATAACCGTAAATTATTTGGATACATTGGAAGCATTTTTGGAGTTCCCAAATGGATTATTAGGATTGATTTTAAATATATTATACCATTTATATGTAGTAATCCTCTTGGAATTATTTATTATCATATAAAAATTATCTTTTATTTTATTATTTCCCAATATTGACACACACTTGTTTTGAACCAACTTGAGAGTATTCTAGTTTGAAATTTACATTGTATTACTTACCGAGGCTATCATAAAATCATTCATATTCATTTGTCTTTTATTTAAATTTTATTTTTATACATATATAGCTGATCATGAACTATCATGGGAGATCTTGTTGAGGAGGAGGAGAACCAATAAAAATTTCTCTCACCTAATAATTGTGAAGATGAAGGATGGCTCTATGAGATATCTTATGAAATCGCACTTACTGCTTTCTCTCACCTACAAAAAGTTTCTATTATTGACTCAATATTCTCAAATATAAACATGTCCATAAGCTTTTATGAAACTTTGGAAAGAGCTACACTGAAACATATTGAACCTGACATGAATGAATGTCCAGGTGAGGTTGTTGTTGAAATTATTATCTCAGAAATCATTGTACATCACACAATGAAGGAAAATGTGAATGATTCACAGCAAATTCAAGCCCCTAATAATATGAATAAGGTCAAAAGTGGACCTATTACACACAAAATTGATACCCCAGTTCATACTCCAATAAAAGAGGGAACCTTGGGGGAAAATCAAGTTCTTTTGGCTGCTTTGCCAAAAGGCACCGAAATTCCCATGAAATCAGAATCTACCAGGAAGTCTAAAAGGCTTGACAATAATAAGGGGGAGAAACCCCCAAACCAATTCCCAAATGAGGATACCTTTTTGGAACTGTTAGGTAATATCCAACCCTGGCATTGATGGTTCCTTAGGCTATTTTTAGGTAAATAAAAACCTCAATTTATTGGTATTTTAGAATGTATGGTGATTTCTCTATATCAAACAACCTTATTTAGCAACAAAGGATACCTAAAAGTAGGTACTGTTATAGGTACTTCACTCATGGATATAATTTGTCTCCTGGTCCATTGTAGTTTGGAAAACCTTGATATTATTCATAAAGATGAGAAATTTATCACTTTTAGTTTGTAATTATCTGGGAAAATATCATTCTGGTCAATTATTTAAACTCACAACAATTATGTGGATATGAGGATACATTGGATAAAAATCAAGGACCTATCTAACAAAATCATGGATTCCTAGGCTATGATGGGTGAATTCAATTAAATTCTTCATGACAATGAAGTGATTGGATCATCCTTCACATCTATTTCCACCTGAGAATTCAAGAACTGTATTGAATATATAGTTTTGACTAAAGATAGTCTTTTTGGAGATACATTTACATGGAACTGTAGGCACCTTAATGGTATGAGGGTGAGAAATATTGATAGGGATTTTATCAATGATTCTTCGATTACAACATGGATGGATATTTCACGTGTCACCTTGGCACGACGCAACTCAGACCACCACCCAATTCTGCTAAGTATTACTAAATATGATAGAAATCCTCGAATTCCCATTATATTCAACAATGTTTGGGCTACCCTTCGTGAATGTGCAAATATTGTTCATCAGGATTCGTCTCTTTGTGGAGCCAATAATGATCCTCTATTTTTTCTTTCTAAGGTCAAATCTCTCATGTTCAAATTAACAGATTGGAGTATGGTAAAATTCATATCAGTTGTCACTGAAATATATGCTATTGAGTGTGCCCTCTATGAGCTTCAAGAGGATTTAACTAATACAAATTTATCTGGATCCCCTACACAAGAAACTAAATTGGTTAAAAAACATGATCACCTCATCATTATTAATGAAACAATAATAGAGACATGTTCAAGAAAAATTTGTCTTATTGGGGGGGGGGGTAGAAACACAAAGTTTTATAATTCCTTGTAAATGTATAGGACGGTCAAAAAACCCATCTTCTTAATAATACATGGGCAAAATATCCTTGAGGTAAGGAAAAAACATTCAAATCACATTATTTATTTCTATAGAAATATTTTCAAAGGGCCTGCAAAAAATGAAACTCTCAAAAAGAATATTATTCCCAGGCGTATCAGTGAAGAAGAAAAATCTTTACCTATAAGATCAACTCTGGATATGGAAATAAGAGAGGCAGTTGTTTGTCTCAAAAAGAGAGTTCCCCTAGTTCGGATATCTTTACCAACCATTTTTTCAAACCTTTTTAGATATCTTACAAGATGATGTTTTTAATCTTGTTAATCATTTTCTTCAAAGGGGGGATGCCTTACTCAAGGATGTAATTCTCAATTCATCACTATAATACTTAAATTGGAAAATGATAGAGACATTATCCAATTCAGACTAGTGGTTTTACTCAACACAATTTACAAAATCATAACCAAAATTATTGAAACTAGGCATGCATGTGTTTCAGGTAAAATCATATCATGGAATCAATTTGATTTTTTAAAGGGTCAAATCATACATGATTTCATGATAATGGCCTCATAATTTGTCAATATGATTATAAAATACACCATAAGAAGAAACATTACCCTTAAATTGGACACTAGGAAGGCTTTTGATACTTTGTACTAGAATTTTATTAAGATGGAGCTTCACATGATCGAATTTAATTCCCAGTTTTTGAAATGGATCAAATCCCTTCTTGGATCTAATAACGTCTCCATCTAGATCAACGGGTCCCCAAAAGGGTATTATAAATGTTATATAGGGGTTAAGAAAGGATACCCCCTCTTATCCATTATTTTCCCATTGCTAAGGACTATCTGAGTTGACTTCTTATCCACATGGTGGACTTAGGGGATTTAATACCCATTAGAGAAGCTAGAGGAATCTCATCCCCTTATAATATATTTTCTATTGATGACATTATTATTTTCATCCAGGGTGGGATAAATAACATCAATAATATAAAAAATGTTCTTCTTTACTACGAATGTGTTTCAGGTCAGGAAAACAACTGAGGAAATACTTTAACGATTTTGGAAAAAATTTCTCAGTAATAAGGAAATACAGTATAATCACTTATCATGGAATCATAGAGGGATCTACCCCCTTCACATATCTTGGAGTCCCAATGTTCTGGGGAAAACTTTGTACCTTACACATCTCAGATATGTTGTGCTATGTGTGGTGGGATCTGACTTCATGGTAGGGAAAGACACTCTCTATGTCTAGATATATTTTCCTTATTAAACATGTTTCAGTTTCAAAACCTGTCAAATACATTATGGTATACATTTGGCCCTCTGCTGCAATTAAAACTATTAACTCCATAATAAGGAATTTTGTTTGGATTGGTAATGGGAATGAAATGAAACTCATCAAAGGCACTTGGAAAACCTACTTTATGCCCCATGCACTTTGTGGTATTGGCATAAAAAATATGAAGCACTTTAATCAATCTCATTAAGATCCATTCATATGGAGACTTATGAACCAAAATTCATCTTCCTTGGACTTCCGATGCACTGGAGTCTTGGTTAGGATTATTGAGGAAAAACAGAACTATATGGAATCTTACATTTGGACTGGGTTAAGAGCAGTGTTCTATGACATTTGCCTGAATTCTCGTTGGATTGTCAACAAAACATCATCCTTAAACTTATGTCATACTAACTGGTTGGGTGATCCCCTACTAAATAAGTTCAACCCCTGGATGTCAACCACATTTTTTCCATTAAATATAATCTAGATGTAATTTATTCACATCTTAATGATATTTCTAATGATACTGCCTATTATAAATTCATCAATCTAAATGACATGATGATTTTGGAACAATCCCCAAATGGAATTCAAGACTCAAAGACATATTACAACTATATTTTCCATTAATAGATACATTATATCAGAGGTTTTAATAAAAAAATGGTTTCTCCTTCCATATTCACGATGGTTTGGAGGCTCTACTTGAGTAAACACCTAGTTGACATCAATTTGCAATGTGTTGGAATCTCATTATTATTCCAATTTACTCTCTTCCACAAGCATCAAGAAGGTGTGGACCATCTTTTCTTGGTATAAAAAACTACTGCTTCACATTGGAATTCTGTTTTTATGCTTTTCAAAACCAATATGCCTCATACTGTTTCAGTTTGTCATCTTCTATACGAAATATTGCAGTTCCAGTTATCAAAGTATGGCTCAATCTTCTTCTAAGAAGCATGATTAAAGATGATTCGTGCCATATAGAAAGCCAAGAATGATACCATTCATAATAGTAGGCACTGTAATGTGAAAAAGATATTGGACATGGTTATTTCTGCTACTCAAAATACAGACCAGCGGCATACTAACTCCTACAGTAGTTTTGTCCGAGACTTTATCATTTTGAAATAGCTCAACTTAGCTGGAAAATATCCAAGGCACCAAGAACCTTCGAAGTATTATTTACTTCTCCCTACAAAGGGTGGTGGAAGTGCAACACAGATGAAGCCTCAAGGGGGAATCTAGGTCCTTTGGGCTTTGGAATTGTTCTCTGTGATCATAATAGTGAAATTATGGAAATATTGTATGGAACCTATAGAAATGTCACAACATTGGAAGCTGAAATGATTGGTCTTATAAAGGATGTTAACCATGTTTGTGAACTAGGTTGGAGTAACATATGGTTTAAATGCCACTCAACCACAATCGTCCAAGACATTCAAAAGGGAACATATCATCTATAATCGAAGCTTGCAGCTAAGTGGTTGAAATGCCTTGAAAATATTTCTTCAATTAATTAAATTATTACTTAGGATTTTAGGGAAGCTAATTACCTTACTAATTGTATTTATAATAATTGTTTCCCAAATAAAGGATGTACATACTTAGTTACGCTACCTGGTGACATTTATCATGACTTTATTAGAGAAAAATGTAAAATCCCCTGATTTAGACATTTGTAATTTACTTTTTCATTTAATATAGAGTCCATGCACTCATCTTTCTAAAAAAATGTTTCATGTTCCATGATCCTTATGGATTTCATATCTAGTTTCTTATTTCTGAATTAAGTGTTGTTTTTATGATTAGCTTCAGATTTATGGAACTTCTCTTAAAGAAACATATTAATTTCATCAATTTATTGATCATAATTAATCTATTGAATCACAAGAATATAGAATCTCTCTTAATTATCCATGTTTATTTTTTTAATGGTTCCAACCTTTTTGGAGAGAATTTATTAGTGATAAAATTATCTTTCAATAATTTCTCTTTGTAATAAGGCACTTCTCCAAGATGTGTGATATCTCCCATAATGATTTCAATGTTCCCCCAAATAAATGACACTAATTCTTTATAATAATAAAATAGAATATAAATCAATTCATCAATAAACATATATATTTACATATGATCACTCCCAATAGTTCTTGCATCTTTTAGAAGATAGTTTTGAATATAATTTTCCCCTACTAACCAATAAAATAAGTTAATAATTTTTTTAAGGTAATAAGGATGTCTACCTCCATTGGGGTAGGTTAAACTACCATTTTTTATGAATTTATATAGGATATTTTTTTATTAAAAATATTGTAATGGAGATATTATTACTTATACACTTTTTATATTAGAGGTATTCATTCAAAAATGTATTTTTATCATTATTTATCATATTTATCATTTTCTTTACAAATTTTGAACAATTCATAAAAGTAGTTTCATATTTTTCAATGATTAATTTCATTATAAATTTTTAAATGAAATTAAATATTTAAAAAGAGAACAATCTCATAAGGAGAATAAAATTACTACTGAATTAAGATTTAGTGAAATTGGGGAGGACTAGTTTGGGGTATGTTTAACACTAAGTGATTGGGTGAATTAGTGTGAGTTAATATTAATCAATTGATAAGGTTTATCCCTTTCATTATATCTCTATACTTGTTATGGAGAATAACTATTTTATTCAATTTTATCACCATAATTCGACATAAAATAGATCTAAATTCACAAGAACATGTGGAACAACAAATGTACATGGTTCAACTTCTAAAATTATTGGATAATCAATAGTTTGAATTTAAAATTTCTAAGATAACATAACCCACTAGTAACATCCTTTGAGTAAAATGATCTAGGAATATCCTAAAATCCTTTACATGTCTCCTGGCTATGTGAAGTATCAAACATAGTCATTATACTACATTATAATATAGTACAACCATGTATGTGTAATAAGAAGAGAGTTTTCTCCAATTTCAAAACAATAATATTTCTTCATTTATTACAATATATTATATTCCTAGTTAAATTAACTTTGTATTAGTATGCAAGAAATCACCCAACACTCCTACTTTATAATAGAAAACTGAATGTTTCTTTTTCCTTCTCTTGTTATATACAAATAAAATACAGATCTCTTCATATTCTAACTCGACCCCACAACACTCTTTATCATTTTACATTTTTTATTTTACTTTAGGGAAAAAATACTACACTAGATATCTCCACATTTTATTTTATAATTTGACAAACATAACTATTTATGGATATTTTTGTGTTAGATTTATTCTCCTTCCGTCAATACACACGAATATTATTTTCAAGATCAATACCAAATCACTCATCTCAATAGAATGATTTTATTTTTAGGAATTATATTTTTGAGGTATAAAACTATATTTAACCAGTAGAGATTATATATATAATGTGTAGAGTGATTGTATTTTTAGTTTTTATACAATTTAATAATTTTCATTATTCCACCTTCTTTTTATTCACATTACCATGTGAACACATCAATTTAAATTAAAAAAATCAGAGCAATAATTTTTTTTTGATATCTTGATATTTCAAAAATATCATGGTTCTTCTTCACAACTGTCAGCAATTGTATACATGCTTGATGAAACCACTTCATTAATGAACTCCATATATTCAATAACTATGCATAAAATAGTTTTAGTTTTATCCCACCCACCCTTCATTTCCATCATTAATCAGCATTAATATCAATATGGTATTTATGTAAATCATTACCGTCTTGCATAGAATCCATTAAATATTTAAATATATTAATATGTTGGTAAGAATCTTATATTCCAAAAATTTTAATGACATCTATATAGATTTTACATAGATAAAACATAGAATTAAGGCTAAAGAACTTGTATGAATAACTGTATGATGCTTACACAGTGACAAATACATCTTTATAAACTTTGTGATCATCTTTATACAGACTCATATGAATTTGAAACATATCAACATATTGGATGCCTCATATGCATTATAGGATGGTGTATAAACACTTAATTTATAATAATATCATCCCATTTAAAATAGAACATTAATTTTTCATATAAATTTTCATTTATATCATAGGAAGGTTGATTTTTGACTTAATATTCTTTTGGGATCATCAATATATTCTTCTTACACATTTTTTTAATATTTTAATAGACTTATTATGATGTTTATAAACTAATTATTGAATTGGTAAATATATACAACATTTCTCTTTTCATTTAAATGGAATAAGACAACATCAGAATTTCATACACAATGTGTACTCATAATTTCACATAGAGGAAAACCAAATACACCACACTATTTAATCCTCATAGTGGAAAATATTATAATGATGAACATCACTACAAGACAATAATCCCATATTGGGTAATAAATTAGAATAAGATTGACCTTATTAACCAATAAGGATAAAAAAGTTTTTTAATAATTCCATTAAGTCCTGCACCAAGCCAGTTGGTCTATCGTATAACCCCATATGTTATTTAAGCATTATTTCATCTTTAACATCATATGTAGGAGATATAACTCCATTTTTCACCTCTAATGGACCCTGATGTCAGTTTCTACCTTCATAATAGTTTGGTGTCCTTGTGATTATCTATATTTTGGGTTTATTTGATGGATTTATATAGGATTTATTTTATTTAACTACATATAATGTCATATGTAAAATATAAAGGAAAAGAATGATTATTTACACCTTTATAACATTTTTATTTTAATCTTCAAACTTCATCAACACAAAATACCTACTTTAAGAATGTAACCACGGGGATTTAACTCTAATATATTTTTCATTGAGATATGAGAATTTTAGTTATATATTATATATAGATCTAAAATTATAAAAATATATTTTCCTTCAATAATGAATAGTTCTCCAACATAATTAATGGAATGACATATTCCCTTTAAATTTTATAAATTAAAATAAACAAAAAAATATAAATTCAATTATTTATCTCAAATATTTATTCAATTCATATAATGTGATGGAAAAATTTGGTACACTTCTTCAAAGGATACACATGATTCTTAGTCTATATTCTGAGCTCAACATCAACCAAAATAAAATTTTATCTATATTTATATAAATCACTAAAGAAACAATCATATACATATATTTTTTATGTAAAAAAACTCACAAAAAATAGGATCAATACCTTCATTATTACTCAACCCCAAACATGTCATTAATATATTGATAGTTATTTTGAAGTAAACATTGATTTAGTAGATTAAAAATAAGTGAGAGTAAATAGATTTTTAATGTTATTTTATAAGTTTAGGAAATTAAATATCAAAATATAAAGAGAATGTTATATTATTATAAGTGTATATAAGTATGTGTATTTTAGAAATAGGAGAATAATATATAAAAGAGAGTGAATAATTAGAGAGGATCATTACTAAATAATTTCTTCATGTTGAAACTCTTAGATTAGAAGATCAAGAATATCATTAAAGTAATTTTTTTATAAAATTTTTTATACTATAATGTTCTATGATGTATCTTATTGATTAATGTTCTTATCATTTTTATTTCATCAATAATTCATTGGGTAAAGTTGATGGTAATGTTTTGTGTTCAAGAAGAAGTGTATGGTTAATGAATTTAAAAGTTTCACTATAAAAATATAATAAGAATACGTGATACTATATTTATATTATTTTAGAGACTCTAATTAATATTCAAAGACTCCACATTTCTCTTCATTTTAAAATATTATCTTATAGTTTTAGGAGTACAACATACTCATTAGTATACATTTTTATGGGGATTAATTCAAGGAAACCCCACTATTATAAACATATATCATGATTATAGTGAACTGCTTCATACATTTGTTTCAAGATAATTCCAATGATGATTCCATTTATATTAAATTATTAACCTTGTAAATAATTTTTCTATATTTAATTTCTTTGTTTGGACTGTGTCATTTCTCAATTAATTCATTAAATCCCTCAGAATTCACCAGTTATAATAGATGAAAATAAAACATATTTCAAAATTTCCATCTTAACTACTGATAAAGGTTGTTATTTTGGGAAAAAAGGGAAATTCAACCAATGATTGATCATACAATATCATTATTGTATAATAACAGATACATATACTTATTATCAATTTTTAATAAAAAATTGTTTCTAAAGGTCTACTATCGGTTTCCATCAATGAAATCAAGGATGTTTAAATTTAGATGGGAAGGGTGGTATCTATTTTAAAAATGACTGGGCTTTAATTTTTTAACTATACATTGGATCATAATAATTTCATGAATATATAGTGGATTCTGAAATTTTATGGAAGTAAATATCATATATGGATTGATATTATATTTCCATTCTAATAATCTATCCACTTGAATGTGTTTGAAGTTACATGAAATGTGTACATTCCCCATGTGGAGGGATATATGATAACTATATTTTATTATAATAATATTGAAAAGGATTTTCCTATAATAGATGTTTTAATTTTGAGTCTTTTATAGAAATAATTTTTCAAATTCACAGGGATAAAGATATTAAATTAAATATATGATGTGTTGAAAAAAAATTAATGGTGGAAATGAAAAATTTATAGATGTAAAATTAGAGAATTAGTACTTATAAGATAATAATATTTGAAAAAATTATTATGAATATATTAATTATTTATTTATAAGAGTCAAAAATGTGTTGTGTACAATTTTAGTTTTTTTGAGATTCTTAATAATTCTATATTAGGGAAAAAATACATTATATCATTATAGATAGATTTTTTGTAAAGGTTTTTCTCATGAAGACCATATTATTAAAAAAAAATTGATGATTTTTATATAATTCTAATTATATATGAAGTGAATAAATGAATCATACTTAATAATAAGTCTAATGATGAAAATGAAATCTATTTAATGTATTTAATTAAGATAATATTTTGGAAGAAGTCATGAATGATGAAAAAAGATTAAATTATTTTCAAAATATTGGTATTACTTTTGAAATGACTAAGTAATTTATCTCAATAATTGATCAAAAGAAGAAATTAATGTTTCAAGGAAATATTAACTTAATATGTTACCATTGTGCATCCATTATAAATTTTTCTACAAATCAAATAAATCTAATGGAAGATAAAAGTAATTATAAATAAATTCAAGAATAATTAATTATAATATGAAATAATCAATTATAAAATAGAATAAGATTTTATTTAGGGGAATGTAATTTTATTTTTTAAAATTTAATAATAAAATTTTATATTTTAAATTAGATGATAAAGACAGTGCTTGTGGGGTTACATAATTTAAAACATCATTTAAATTATATAGTAGTAAGTTTATTTAAAAAGTTAATGATGATGATCTCACTAGTGAAAAATATAGTTGTGATGAAAAGTGTAATTAAACATAAATGGATTGTATATTGATATTCAATTTGAAGATTGATATTTTTGACATTACATAGATAGAAAAAGAGCATAAGAATATAATGAAATTCAATAAATATTCATGAAATATTTATTATTCTCATTCTTATAAGGGAAAAAATTTATTAATGGATAATTAAGAGTTAATTATAATTCATAGTAAATAGATTTTTGTAGTGTATATATAATAAAATAATTGGAATGAAAAAGTTTTAGAAAATTTAATTAGGTGTTGAAAATTAAGTGAAAATTTTGATGTTTAGCATTAATAAAATTGTGAGAGATGGTGTATAAAATTAAAAGGGGAAGATTAAATTTTTTGAAACCTGATACTTTTTTAAATAAAAAATCCTCATGGGACAAAATTTCATTAGTTTTTTGGGGTAATGGATGTTATGGTTAAAAGATGAAATGCTTTATAAAATGAAGAGAAATTTAAAAATCATGAAATTATGGAAATATAAAAAATAATGAATATTATTATATAAAGGGAAACATAACATTGGATTCAAAAGTATACTTTCATCACATTATAACTATTCTTTTGAAAATAAAAATTCACTTTCTTAAATGTTTATACATTTCATACATTTTTACTTATACATTTATTATGATTTTTTAAGAATGATATTGTTTTGTACTAGACTGAGTATATAATTTCCAGTGGAAAAAACTACCTTACTAGATAGATAAGTACATTATACATCAAATGGGTGTATAAATATTTATCTTGATATAGGATTATAATGTCCAACTAATTTAGTAAAACAAATTCCATTAGATGATGGTTTATAAATGTTACAAATAGAATTTATTAGAAAGAAATAGAAATATCTTCTAAACGAAACATTCCAAAAGCTATTGGATGGAGACTATTATATTTTATAGTAGATTAATAATTTCTATTTTACCAAATATATGATTTATAAATTGTATTGGTTTGTAATTTAATGACAATTGGACAAAGACAATATACAAAACATTCCATGTTAAGAATGCATTTTTATAATTTAATTGTAACCACCTCCTAAAAATATTAAATATAACCATTGTAGGAAATTTAATATATAGATATTTATTATTTAAAAGTGGAAAAAACATTGTCAATATCGACTATCTAAATTTATTATGATTTTTAGTGACATATTTTTATTTGAGAGGGCTTCATTGTAATAGTTTTTATATTATTTTTCTTAAGGAATCCATTGTGAGGATACTACTATAAAATCATTATGAAGTTTTTTATAATTATTGTTTCTAATATGGTATCACCAAGGGATTCCGTGTTTTGGAAAGAAATATGTTATTAAGATCTTTTGATAAAGGATTCATTAGTTAAAGGGAAACATAAATCATGTCTGAACGTTATAATCGAAGAACTTTTGTCAAAATGAAGGCATACCCAATGATACATTGAATATCTTGGATACCATATGTTATTATTATTGAAATCCTTAACATTTAAGGTTAAAGTGTATAATCTTTTATATAATATTATTTTTTAATCTTCTATACTATATTTATTAACATTGTAATTATTTTTTACAAGTTTTATTTTTCTATTGTTAAATTATTTATAAAAGTTTTATTTAGTTTTTATAAATAGTTTTTTACTTTGATAATAATGATTTTTGAAAAAAAGAATTATTAGATAACTTTCATTAAGAAGTTGCTTAAAATTGTATGTTTTATTTTATAAACAAAAATTAACCCCACTCTTATAGTATAACATATACCAATTAAATCAGAAATCCAGTATTACATGGTTTCTACTAGTTATAAACTATTACACTAACATGTTTATGTATATAATAAAATCTTTGTTGAGATATAATGTTTTCCCATTAGGATTCTTGATAATACAAATCTAAGAAGACCACCAATATATAATGGTGATGATTATGATTATTTGATATATCATATGAAGACATTTTTATTCAATACTGGTGTGTAAAATTTTATTATGTTGATAGGATATTATAGAATTCTTGAAAATAAAGTTAATACTTTTAAAAGAGAATAAAAAGATGAATATAAACTTAAATCTAATGAATGAAAAACTTTATCATGTTCAATTATTAGAGATATATATAGTCATATTTCATTTTGTGAAACTGCAAAAATTATTTGGGAGAATCCTGAATTGAATAATTTGTGAAGAACGAACATTGTTGAAATAATAAGGGAAATATTGACACCATATTATTAAGATTTTTTGTTTTCTACATAAATAATTCCTAGCACTAATTCCATAAAATTTTATAAAAATTATACATGGTATACAATATATAGTATAAAATACTTCATAGATGAGTAGTTAGTTTATAGAATAACATATATTATTCCAAATGAATAGAAATATAATATAATATCTCTAGATTAAATAAAAAATCATAAAAATATTATTTTATTGGAACACTCATGAATTATCATGGTAGATTCAAAATAGATTAAAAAAATCAAAAAAGAATAAAACAATATTTTTTTCTTCTAAAATTATATAAGAAAAGAAATATAGTAATTTTTAAAATTTTCATAAGTCTTATAATAAGAATATTGTTAAGGTTTTGAATAAGATATGTTCTTTATAAAAAAGTGACACTCTTTTTAATCAAATTTCAAAAATAATAAATCATATAGTTGAAAATAAATATTTTATACATAATTGTAAGAAAAATTATAAGTGACTAATTGATAAGAAAGAAACTTTTCAGATGATATGTAACAAATATAAGAAACCTATACATATAAGAATGGATTATCCTAAGTTCAAAAATTAAAAATTTCTTTAATGTCTTTCATGTGCTATGGAAAGGAAATTTTGAAGGCCTTAGACCCTTAAAGTAAAATTGGAGGTCAATTTTATATAGAGTGTACATCCAATAGAAATAGTGATGGAATATGTTAGTTGTATTATATGTGGGAATTAATAAGACTAATAATTTTTTAATGAAAAATGTGTTTACTGAATCATTATTAAACATTACATTGGGTGAAATATAAAAAGTTTTTAAAGATGAATATAGTTCTACTTATTTTAAAGATGAAATATATTGTACATACAAATAAGAATATACTTTACCATGTTTTGATAATATTTCTAGATATAAAAAATTTATAGATAAAAACAACAATAAATTAGTGAAAAAATATGAATGTGCTAAGGAAAATGATTCCATTGAAACTTTACAAAATTAAAGACACGTAAAAATTCAAATCATATATAAAAATTAAATAAAAAATCTAATTATACTTATAAAAATAAAAATAAAAATATAATTTTAAAAATTTATTCTAAAATTATTAGTCTAAAAAAACTTGTATCAAATTTTACATTTTGGATGGAATATTTTTACAAAAATTACCAAGAGTTGGAAACATGTATAAATAATTTGTTATATGTAATCCATCTAAAAATTTTCATTTCCAAAATTAAAAATAGGTTCTAAAAATTATTTTCATTTTATAGCATATGTAAGATAATTATAAAATAGAAAAAATTGATCCTTATATGATGTTTAATCTTTTGGTTTCCACAAATTTTATGTTTAAAAAAAGTTGGAATTTTTTCCAAAAAACAAATTTGAGCATATGTTCATTGATAAGTATTACTATCTAATAATTATGGACCCAAGAATGTTTGGGTAACAAAATCCTAATTTTCTTATTTTATGAAGATATTTTGAGTACCTATAGATAGAATATACGTTACATGGATAACAATTTTCATGGAACATTATTGGAAATAAGATGTTTTTAGAGAAAATCATAAAGATAAAAGGAGAAAATGTCACTTTTGAAGAAAATTTTCAAGGAAAAATCTATGCTATATGTGATATCAATATTCCTCTAAAGTGTTTAATTTATTATTTTTTATGAGTTTCTGGACTTATGAAAAAACATATCATCATATGTCCCTTATGTGATGAATGATATATTTTTAACATTATAAATAATAAATTTATTTATAAAAGTCAACATGTTAACTGTATTATATTCATTTATCGGAATGATAATGTATAAACTCTAAATTTAAAATACTATATGAGACGAGATTTACTTTTCCTTTTTGAAATTGAGGATTATTCTTTGTTATTTTAAAGATGGTTCTTACACTGTAATGTAATAATGTTAGACAAAATTTCTAAGAAAATTCTTATTAGATATAATTCATTGATTATTATAATTTCACCAAATCTTGATGATACTTATCCACATAGAATGTAATGCCATTCTAGATTTTAATCTTCGAGTGATGTTTCAATATTGTTTTTTTTTCAGTTTGTACAGAAGCATTTATTCAGTTGAAAAAATAATTGAAGCATTAGTGGAAATTACAATATATATGTTTTAGTTTATGACTACACTAGATATTAATATAATTATTTTCTAGAAAAAAAGTCAATTTTTTTCAGATTTATAAACTTTATATCCAAAGTTAAAAATGAAAAAAAAAACTTTATTATTATTCATAGTGATCATGGTGGAGAGTTTGTAAATTATTATTTTACAACTTTTTTTTTCTAGAAAGGTATTATGAAAATATTGTAAGCACCAAGAACTCCTTCGAAAAATAGTGTAGTTAGATAAATAAAAAGAATTCGTTTTGGCATTATAAGAACCTTGTTATGTAAATACATAATCACAATTTTTTTCATAAATAATTTAATACTGACTACTAAACTATAAGTCATGTTTTTATTATTCCTTTTAATAATATAACTCTTTTCAAATTATGGAAAGGATGAAATCCAAAAATCTCTTCATGCAATGTTATTGGATTTATATTATTCATTTTAAATATTTTGAATAAATATATATTTGGTCTAAATTTTTTTGAATGAATTTTCTTTCACTTTTCAGAAATGAGTAATTATTTCATGTTTTTAATAAACGGAAAACATTTTTTTATGAAAAAGGGCATGTTAAATTTATCAAAACTATTTAAAAAAAAACATAAAGTACATCTTCATTATATATTTTTAAAGTTTTATTCTCAACCAACGATGGAAAATTATTTACAAGGGATAGTAATTGAAAAAATATTTTTTGATTTAATACCTCTAGTATAAACCCAATATAATTTTAATAAAAATAATTTTATAAACCTAAGAAATTAAATAATATTAATGAATAACCCCTATGATATTATCAATTGTGATTTAGGTTAACAAATTTAAACTATAAGTTATTTATGAAATGAATATGAAAAAATTGTATTCATATCCCAACATAAACCTTAAATTCCTGATAAGGATTTGGATGATCATGATTGTATATGGGTAATGAATGATGGACTCAGTTAATTTGAAAGGAATAAAATTTGGAATTAGGTTTGACATACTAAATATTTTCTTAAAATTAGAGTTAAATGGGGTTTCTATAATAAATATGATGAAAATGGTATTATAGTAATAAATAAATCAACAGTTATTAATAACAAATAAATTCAATAATAAGGAATATAATGAGAAGATAAATTTTCTCTAGTATGTAAACATGAATCTATTCACAGACATCCATCCTATGTTGTGTTATAAACTTTTACTCTTAAAAAATGTATGAAAATTGTTCCTTTATAGATTTTTACTTGTGAATGTATATATATAAATACCACCTAGTTTTGAAAAAAAATAATTATTATAATATTCTTATAAAAATACTAAGAAACTTAATGGACCTAAATGATCCCCATGATCCTAATATGATAAAATTACAATATTTTTTCATCATGAAATTTTTTTCAAATGAGTTATTGATCCTACTATTTATATTAAATATTTATTTTATGGAAACCAACATTATTCAAATTGATATCAGTGAGATTATATTTAATTAAACTCAATAATAAATTTCATATTCCATTATCAATTTTATGAAATATATGTTTGAAATGAGCATGATGGTGATCATATTTTCACATTTGGATTCTAAATTTCTCAAAAATCATAAGGAAAAAAATAATATCCAAACAATAATATATAAAATATTTAGTTAAAATTTTTGGATATGAAAATTATAATAGAATTGGTACTGTTATCAGAACATCAAAATATCACGATCTTGATGAAATTGGAAATCTAATGGATTTAAAACAATTTGGTGAAAATATTGGTAATTTATTGTATCAGAAAACTATTTCACCAGATATAATTCTTTATTAATGTGTGTAAGATTTCAAGAAAATACTATTTCATCCAATATTAAAAATGTAAATTTAATTTTTTGTCCCCATAACAGAATTGTGAATCCTTGTTTATTTTATTCTTCTATAAATGATTCTCAACTAAATTTGTTTTCAGATAATTAATTTTCTAGATGTAGAATGGATAGGAAAAGTAGATATGTAATTTATCATTTATTAGGAGAAGATTTAATTTCATTGTATATAAAAAAACACTCTATCAAACTATTTACTACTACAGCTAAATATGCAATAGTTGGAAGTCATTGTACTCCAGTGTTGTGGATGTAATACACACTCACTCATGTTTTTTCCTTATTATTTTTCAAATCCGAATATTTTTTGATAAACAATGTGCCATACTTTTGAGTAAAAACTCATCACATCACATAAAATATAATAACAAAGATATAAGACAACATTTATTTATGGTTCAAACATAATAAAGAGATATCATTTGAAAATTTATCGAAATATAAGAACAACATGTTTATATTTTTAGAAAAAAAAACCGAAATAATATAGATTTGAGTATAATAAATAGAATCCTGGAATTATAAACATAAAATGACCATTTATCTCCTTTAATTTAACTATATTATTACATAAAATAACTCCTTAAAAAAATGGGAGAACACTTTTCCTATGTTTTGAAAATTAATTGTTTTCCTAAACAAATTCTAGAAAAAAATTTATTTAGAAATTTTTAGAAAAAAGTATGATTAATACACATCTAAACAAAATTTTAATATAAACTAATTTTGGTTCATCAAATTGAGATTTTTTTAAAATATCACCATAGAAAGATATTTTTATTATTTTTATGAATCCAAGACTTTTATATTTCTGGAAAACATTCATAATAATCTTTATAAAAATTTCTTTGGGAGGTATTTCATTCTCATTTCCCATATCTTTTATTATTTTTTTCTGTGTATTTATAAATTATATTTATTTTTTAAATTAAATTTAAAATAATTGCCTCCTATTTTAAAAAAAATATCATAAAATATTAAAAAACAGTTACAAAAACATCCAATGTTATTTTTTTATCATATTTTTGAAATATTATCATATACTGATATTTTTAGATTTTTAATATAAACTGTTAGATTATAAGAAACTGAGAAGACACATAGTTTTTTTTATGTAAAGTAGTATTGGACCATCACATTATTTTATCACTTCTTCCTTGAGATATGAAGCCTTTTATGTTTTTATGTCCTCCGTCAATTTGTTTACAATGCTTTTGATTACAATATTCTGTTTAATAGTTTTTCATTGAATCTTTAGAAGAGTTTTCAAACAAAGAATAAATAAATGAGAGGATGATATAAAACTTTTTATGAATACTATAACAAACTATATATGTTAAAAATAATTTTTCAAAGTTGGGAAAATCTGTGTGTTTTAAACGATTGGTTTATTCATACTATCCATAAATAGTTAGAGAGTTCTATATCCCATCTATGTTTAGTAAAGTTGATGGTATCAAGAATTTTTCATTAACTATTTTTGTAAAATCATATAGCCTCAATATCAAAAATTTTGAATTGGATTAAATACTATTTTAGGTAGAACAAGTATTCATAGATCACAAGTTTCCTATGATTTTTTGAAATATTGAAAAAAAACACATGTATAATTTTTTTTTATTCACATGGGAATTTAATGAAGCTATAACATATAATAAATGGAACAATAATAATTTCTTATTTATAATAGAATAATATTAAGAATAAAATAGTTTAATAAGAATAATTTGGGATGATGAACATAATTTTTCTTTATTCAAAAAAGTATATAGATGATGATAAAAAGATAGAGTTAATAATCGATAAACATTCAAAGAAGAACTGATATTTTTCTGAACTCTTTATGGTAATTATAATAATGAAACCATTTTTTTTGAATATATGGTTTGGATCAATTTTTAAAGTATTTTTGGAACTTTTTTTTGTATATATTAGGATGGATGTCTTTCTTATATATTTGGATGAATGTACTTATTATATTTTTTCAAATAAATTTGTTCCATTGTCTTCCTTAAAATTTCATTTAACATTTTCTAGATCCTAAAAAAAGTTTTCAAAATCACAAAGGGGTTTGTAGAGGGTAACATTTTTTAATATACTTTCAAATATTTTGGTTAATAAATGTGAAATAAAGATGGTGGTACATATTTTAAGATACGGGAGTAATTTTAATTAATGTTTAAATTGTATTTTTCATCTTTAAAAAATTTGTGTATTGTGATTTTCAAAAAGGGGGAGATTTTAGAGTCAATATCATTCTTTATACACTTTATAACCATATTTTTTCAAATCAAATTCCACTTCCTTAAAACTTAATATATTTTTAACAATTTTATAGTCCACATTCTTATGGTGATTTTTTATGAATTCTAGAGTTTTTTACCAGATAGTGAATATTCATTTCAATGGTTGGACTTTCCTTACTAGATGAAAATATACTATGTACATCAAACATAAGAATAAAAATATCATGAAATAGAGGTGTATAAAGTCCACCAGATGTAGAATAACAAATTCATTCAAATGATGTTTCACATAGCCACCCAGAATTATTTATATTAAGGAGAAAGACATGTCTATATGATTAACTTTTAAAAAATCTACCATAAGAATAACATCATTTATTCTACCAGAAAACAAATTTATATTCTAATAGACCGAACCATTATACACTGTAGTGGTGTATACAAAGATGATGTACTGGACATTCTATGTGAAGAAGGAGTTAGTCAGTTATTATTGTATCCACCTCCATGTAATGAAGAGTATGATCATTGGAGAAACATGTATATATAGTGTTTTATGATCAAAAAGTGTAATAACTTTTACAACATCATCTATATAATGTATTTGTTATGTTTTAGTAACATCTAGTCACATGAGGGGGCTTAATTGTAATTTTTTAGAGACTACCTTTCTCATGTCATCTGTTACGAGTAAACTACTACAAATGAATTGAGAAATGATTTTGGTAATTTTTGTCTCCCACCTAGTTTTTTCAAGGGAATCTATTGTTTTAGAAGGAATATTTTATTTTTATCTATTGATCTAGGGTTTCAAAAATATAGGGAAACATAATATGTGTCTCATATTGATGATCAGGGAAATTTGTGGCATGGGAGGAAGATCCAATAATAGTTTCAATATCCTGGATACGTTAATTCATAGTTATTTAATTACTTGACACTAATGGTTAAAGTTATAATATTTTTTAAAATATTCTTTTATGTTTCCCTTACTCACAGTATAAACATTATTAAAACATGTTTTTACTAGTTTGTTTTTCCATTATGAATTTATATATAAATTTTTTATATAGTTTGGTTTAAAACTTTTCATTCTCTAATTATATATTTTTTGGTATAAAACATCATATGATAAAATTATTTAAGATATTGATGAAAATTTAATGTTTTCTTTTACAAACTACAAATCATCCCCCCTATCATTATAAAATATATAATATTTCAATCCTATAATAAATCATTTAATGAGGAAATCCAATTTATTATGTAATATTTTAGGATTTTACCATTATATTGATAAAAAGGAGAAATAAAAAATTGTAACAAAAGACATGTATACATGTTATAAATTCTATATAACATTTTTCATGCAATAAATATTCCTTTTTTATGTCTGTTGTTTGAGCTAATATTATTTTAGAAATGATTAATGGAGAGTTTTTTCAATAAAAGGGAATTTTTATGGTTCTAAAAGATGTCTAACATGGTATTTTAGGAGTAATTATCCAACTAAATGAATTTAAGTTCATAAAAAGTCATAAATTTTTAGAATATAGATAGAAAAAAAAATTTACAAGTAGATATACAATTATAGATGTTGTGACAAACCTGGGCGTGACCCTGAGGAAAAACATACCATACTAACTATCAATTTTTTTATAAATCCATATACTCAAATGGATTAAAGTAAGAAGAATAAATTAATGGAGAAAGTTCTAGTAGAGGAAATCATATTAAAATCTTTATAGAAGGAATTGAAATGGGTTCTAGATAGAGTGTCTTAGTCACATATGCACAAATGTTTTTCCAAAGGTCCACACTCATTACTATCATCACATCATCTTCGGGATTTCACACTAGTATGGGCACTATGGTGACACCTACAACCGTCACTAAACCTTCATTGAAAAATATTAGTGTTGGTCGGTAAATTAAGCGCCCCGAGGGTCCATTATAACACAACGTTATAGAGGAAGAGTCAAAAGGTTCCTCAATCTCAAATAAGGTCCTCATTCAATCCTCGACTCTTTAGGGTTTCCACATATGCTGACATTATCATGAGAATAACATGGACTCACTAGATATAGGGGTTCTCAATATTAGTTATTCTTTAAGAGATGAAACATGAACTATCCCAGTCTTCATGGTCACACCCTATAATTCCTCTGACCCAATACAATCATGGCCTACCTAAGATCTTTCCACCATGGACTATTCACATCCTAAAGGGTAGGATCAATCACCTCAAGTCATCACTATAATCCTTTCATACATCTCGAGTCACACATCAGGTCAAGGTATAAACCTTATATGGTTGAGGTTTCAAATAATATAACATAGTCTAATGTGACCTAGGATCTTAATTATATCCTAGAAAGTATTTAATTAACACAGGGGAATAATTAATTAAATAAAAAAAGATCAATTTTTTTCTTCAACCAAATAATTTATGTTTATTGGTAAATTCCCCCAGTGGTTAGTCATCACCTCAAATACTCCATTAAAAATAATTAATACAATTGTTAAAGTATAACTGATGAACTAAATTAAATTCTATCTTTTTCAATTATATTTCCATGGGATAGTATGTTTGGAAGGGCCCATCCAAGATCATCTTATCCCGAACCGACCACTTAGAAACCATTCTCACACCACATGGATGAACTATATAATTATACCCATTTGAAATTAATAATTCAATTTGAACCAAAATGGAATAAATTTATAAGACCCCAGCACATCATAATGCCACACCAGAATCAGATCCAATAGCCTAAAAGTGGTCCAAGGTGGACCCCAAGATCTAACCCAGGCCAAATTCATAAGCGCTAGAAACAATACCATAATCAAAGTGCTATGAATCAGTTTATAAATCCATTTCAACATTCTTGATAAAGAAAAAGTCAAATTTATATGAAGTTCCATTTTATTTGGGAGAATATAGAAGAAGTATCTGTTAACATGGATAATTTTCATGTAAAGGAATAAGTGGTTTATAATTTTACTGAACCATTACTTGACGATATATTCAATAAATTAATGTTCATGATATATATTTTACCATGAAATTATTATGGATAATGTCTTATTTTAATCCTTGATCTTACTTGTTCCTTATATATTAGTTTCAAAAGTACATAAAGGGGGAAAACAAATCCAGAGATATATATATATATTTCAAAATTGTGTAGAAATGTCATATTAATTAAAAATATATATTTAGGGGTAATTTCTGAAAATTTAAATTAGGGAAATCCAAATGTTTCTTGTTGTTAATTGTAAAATATTCAATCTTCTTGATGTGTACTTGTATAAAATATTTTTTACAAATATAGAAGGATAGTTTAATAAAATAAAGTGCCATGATGATAATATTGAAAGTATATTAGGAAGTGATTCTATTATAATTTTTTTTGAAATTATTAATCATATTTAATAATTATTATATCATTATTTTTCATATATTCTTAAAATGATTGAATGAGGACCCATTCTTATTCTTGAGGGTAATTTATCTTTTTTGGATAATAGGAAAATCACAAAGGTTGATAGTGTTGGGTTAAAAAATTTGGTTAAAGAAAGTGTTGTGACCCAATATATATTTCATTAATAAAATAGAATACTATTTATTTAAGAGTGTGACATGAAAAATATATTTTATTTATTATATTGGATTTGGTTTCCAAATCATCATACCATAAATCAATTGATTCATATTTTTTACATTATTTGTATTTCTAGAACAATGTGTGTACGTTGAGTCTTAAAGAGGTAACATACAATATTTAATGGTTGAAAATATTTTCGAAAATATTTTTTATTAAAGTAGAGGAAATCACATGACAATGGTCCTAAATTATGCAGTTATTCCTTTCTTGAAGAATATGTTACTTGTACCTTCCATCAAAACATATGTGCCACAAAATAATTCATATTATTTGATTTTTATGTGTTCATGATATATTTTTCATGAATATTAAATCACTATTAAGTATGTGATTGTTCAATGAAGAAAACAATTAAATTTTAATGGAATGGTATAATAAAAGTGATGATCATACTACTCAAGCATGTTATCAGTTTCATTATGATTATAGTGAAGAAGATTGAGTCTATGTTTTCCAGTCCACAATAAAATATGCAATGTTGTCATATAACTAATCAAGAAAACAATTTGAGTATTAGTTTAAATAAACTTCTTTGTAACTACATTCACTATTAAACAACATATAAAATAACACCCTGATTTATATAATATTCTATTATTATATTTCTTTTATATTATATCTTTTTTTCATGTAGATTCATTCATGCATTAAAATTAACATCTAATATATATCGTAAGATGGATTTGGATTTCAATATCATTATAGAAATATAAAAAGATATTGGATTTCATTGTGGTAAATGTTAGTTGCGTGTTCTGAAATTGAAATTTCAAAATTACAAGATAAAGTAAAATGGTATTATAAGAATTAGAATCAATGTAATGGTGTAGTAGGAAGAAAAATACACCCAAAAAAGTGAGTGATTTTTGAATATATTTTTCAAATAAATTCATTTAATTTAAATACATATATTTAAAGTTGAAAACCATTCTTTATGTGAATTATAACTACTTAAGTTTATGTAATGAAGTTATGAAATCAATGTTATTTAATATGGAAGACTATATATTTTCTAATCATGAGTAATTATTTAATTTTTTAAGAAATTAAATCTTTCTTTTCGTGATACATCTTTACACTCATAATTTTGTGGATGAAACCATCATGTTTATCACCACAATGATTATTTTAGACCATGTGATTCTAGGTTTCTAAAATCTTTCTAATTATGTATCTATTATTTAATGGTGAACCTTATAAATCATTGCTTGTACATTGTTTGATTTTTAGAGTGTGTTGTTACTGAAATAAGTAATTAAATTTCTTAAAAATTAGAATATATGTTTGAAAAAAGCGTCCTATTTTTTCCATGATAACTTGTAAGTATGTTTATTAATTTTTCAAACAATAAAATTTACTCCCTAAATCACCCATCCCACTCATTGAAATATCAAGTCTCATGAAACATCCTTGTATTTAGGTATGAATAATAGTTTTATGAATGAAAATTTCCAAATTATCATTAATTCGTCTAGATTACAATTGTTAAATGTGAGTGGAATAATAATTATCCCATTAGGGTTAACCATTATGTTTTCCCTAATTGATTTTTATACTGAAAATGAATGGATTGATATAAAATATTATGATTATAATGTTTAGGGGTGTAATATACTAACCCAAATAATAACAAAATCAGTGGAATTATGTGACCATAAGTTGACGTCTCGATATAGAAAAGGTGGTTCTATAGTTGTGAGGTTCTATAAATAATATAGGGAGACTATATTCTTTTGGTCAGAGAACCATAATTTTAAATAATAATTTGTAAGTAACAAAAACCATATAATATGGATGTTATAGGCATGGTATTATAATAAGATTAATATAACACATGTTATATTAATATAAAACACAATGTAATGCCATACTGTCATACGTATACAACACCATAGCCTCAATGGTTGATTATATACAACAATTCCCAAAAAAGATAAAATAATGGTTTCACATTAACAAATACGAGCATGAATCATAGTGTGATATTGTCTCCCACTCAATACATACCACAATCACATCCATCAATTATAGGCCCCTTTTACCTAATAATACTTGTGAGCATAGTGGTGTTATATTCCCCAAGATTCTTAGTAATGGTGTGAGTACATATTTTTAGGCCACCACTAATGGCGTCCCTAAATAAATCATGATTTTATAGGTAAATATTACTGTTATTCTATAAGAATAAAATTAAATATAAATATTAATAATTAAATTCATACAATATACTATGAAAAAGATACCATTGATGGGACTGTACTAGAATCTATATATGACAGTATAGTAATGGACATATCATATGTCATATTAATGGGTGAACATGACCTCTATCTAGTCAAAATGTCAATTATGAATTGTCAATAACAACCCATCAAAAAAATAATGACTGAAATTGTTTAACATTCTATGATATTACAATATAAAAAAGGTAATAACATCCTATTTCAACATAATATCTAGTAATTTGTTGAAAAATACCATACTACATCAATATTAGGGAAATTGGGAATAACCTTAGATTCCCTTATAAATATCATTGTGAAGTTATAATATCCTCTTATGAATTTATAATATCAATGATATGTGGAAATATCATCCCATGATTTTAACATTGCATAGGCCATGTAGGAATATTTTCCAATGTAATTAAAAAAACATTGATAAGTGGGAATATTATCATATTCCAATGAAATTTTAGATAAGTGTTCATGTAATCTCATTCCCTAAGAAACACCATGGTAGATAAAACCAACACTTTTTATTAGAATCATCAACATAATTGGGAATACCATCACTAAACACAAGAAACATCATAACTAAGGGGTATCTGAACCCTTTCCATAAGAATAATCATATAATTTAGCATATCATCCCTTGATTAAAAAAGAAATGTGAGTGCATTTTCAGATCAATTTCACTTATAAAGAGAAAATTTCAATATCAAATAATTCTTTTCCATATAAGTAAATATATCCCAAAAATATAAAATAACTCATAAAATATATGATATAGATATAATAACAATATTTTATATGGTGTTAAATTTTATGTACAATTGGATATTTGGTTTGTTCTCTAATACGCAACCTCATATATATGTAATCTATATGATATAGTTTACCAAGAAACATTTAGTACAATGGTGTATAATAATCACATCGTCATATATTATTACATTCCAACAAAATATAACACAATTATAATCCCAAAAAATATAACATTATACTAGGTATCAAAAAAATCATTTATCTCCCTTAGACATATGGATACTCATGGGATCATATCAATATATACTATGTTATCACATATAAAGGAACACTCCAATTATGTTTTCCTTTTTATTTTAACTTCACACTTTACCTCTGGTACATAGTCAGTTAAGATCATGGAATCATGAATAATTCTTTATGGAATGCTTATGGACCTAACGTTTCTTACTATTATCCCCCGGAAAAAAGAATTACATTTTAGGATAATTATGAGTAATGAATATAGATTTATTTAACCCACACATCATAAATCACATGAAAACTAATATAAACTAATAACAATTAATAGGTTCCCCTACCCTATAGTCATATCATCCTACTAATTGGAATTCATTAGCTTATTTAGTTTCAATCTGAATAAATCTGAAAATATGAAATAAACCTATAAATAATGGAATCTCTAGTAAAAATGGATTAAAATTTATAGAAACCAAGAATAGATGGAGGATGATCCATAATCTTACCTCTATAAATACAATAAAATACATAGTATGTTAAACTAGTTTTGAAAATGGAAGAGATTAAGTATGTAGTGGTGTGTATTTTATAGCTACAGGAAACCAAACAAGAGGTTATTATTTTAAAAATATTATTTAACAAGTGAACTTAATTAATTATATTTAAAAAAAACTACACATTGAGATACATGGTGTCTGGTCCATTTTCATAGAAAACAAATACATCAGCCAATAACCACTAAAGAACCACATGGTGACTTGTTTCCAACATAGGCCTACTCCATCTATTTTTGAGCCACATGATAACCTCTGTCACACCATTGGTTACCAAGATTCATCTATCAATAGATATAGATTCATAACACAAACTCCATCTCCAATATTTATAACCCCTTAACTCGACTAGCTCCTTTATCATCCAAAACTACTAAAACCGTGGTTTATTAACAAAACATTTAATAATTAATTTCCTTGAAATGTTTTTTTATTAATAACTTCCTATCATATGGCCTCTCATCCACTAGATGCATCACTATTTATATCTAGAGAAATAATTTTCCCATTTTAGTTGTATATCACCTTTCAATCCCACATCACTGTGTCGATATTCTTGTTAGGTCACTACATTTGTACAAGCGGTACTATCTTTCCATAATAAATCCTCTTGATAGAGTAACTATACAGACTATTCGGTCCTTAAATGACAAATCAAACACAAATTCTACATCATTAAATCTGATCATCTAAAATGAGTCTAACATAAAATTATAATGTTTAGATTTTAGGAATGCATTCTGATTAACATAATAAATTTGAGGAATCTCTTACCAAAATTCCCCAATAACGATCCACTAGAAGACCTCAACCAACCACATGAATACATGAACCGACATTACCTAACTCTAAATCTATTTGTGACAACAATTAATAATAAAATATTATGATTACCCTATAAGACCCATCAACTTTTGAGGATACAACTACCAATTAGAATATAATCCCTAATAAAATTGAACAGTATCCATGCACTACTAGATCAGTGCAATACTATTTTCTTTCCCAACACAATACATGACCCACAAATAGAAAACCACCATACCACAATCCTACACACAGGTGATCGAGATATCTAATTATACATCTCTTTAAATGGTTATATATGAATCAATGTATGGTAAAAATTATTATAGAAAAACATTGAAAAATCTAGATGACAAATTCATGAACCAAATAAATCATTGATAAAACCCTAAAACAAGTTCTTCAAAATCTGAATACTACACTCAAGCATCCCATCATTTTGAGTATATTATGTTTTTCTTAGATACACATGATATTCAAATTCATTTTATAATACATTCTATAAGTGAGACATTAATTAATTATCTGTATCTATTTTCATACTCCTCAATATACCATATATTTTTACTATTTCCCACACATATTCCAAATAGATACCATCCCCTGATTAGATCTCATTGACTAGTAAAAAATGGGATATTTGTTCAAATAATAAAATATAATCAAATCATTTACTTAGGGAAATTTGGAAACCCCATCTTGAAATCCATCAAAACATTATCCTAACATCACTAAAAATGAGTCGATGACAAAAATACAGATGGATTTATGGTTCTATTCTATCAATAATGGAAGAATGATGCATCATTAAACAAACCCCACAATGTCCATTCATTCCAATCCACTTGTACCAACCATAGTTATCAAGATTCATGTTGGTAAAACTAAGGTGAATAATATATCTCAAGGTATTTTAGTCCCACATTAACTCATCATGAATTATTATAGTTATGAAAAATAAACGTCATTCATAAAGTATGCCATCAATATCCTTGGAGAAATATAGTGGAAGGTCCTACCATACATATTTTCCTTCATAGTCATGTAATCAAATCCAGACAATAGACACTCCTTTAATATCTCAAGCAGTGGGGAGGTGAATCTGAAACTTGTATGAAATTTGCTTCCTAAAATCATTAGTATATCAAGGTGTATCTTAATAAATAGGATCATTATCTTTCACTCACTAAAATACTCCCAAACCACATGAGATGACGTATTTCAATTTTTTCATGTTAATGATAGTGGTTTCTTTCTCAATTTTTTATATAATCTCCAACTGAAAGAAATATAGCCACCCAAAAGACCTTTTATTCCAAAGTCTTGGGTCACACAGGGAAAATATATACATCAAAAGCTTTTGATAAATATAATAAATAATCCTTTTTCCCTAAATTTATCCACATAACCAAGAACATAACCAAGCGTACCTTGACCCATCCACCCAAACAAATCAAAAAAATGTCCCAAAGGGTGTTCCCAATCCCCATGGTATAGAAACTATAAATTGGGAATCAAAGAATTATGTTTTGTAGATGGTTTCACCGAGGGAATAATAATAATATCAAAGGAGTCCCAAATTTCATGTCTGCACCATACATTTTTGGGTCATGCACCCAACTACATAACAAAAAACGGTATCCCAAATTCATTTCTCAAACATAGAAAAACCATGAGGAAATATAATAGAAGATGATACCATTATACCAAAACATATATAGTGCATTGTAGGTCCAAAATGAAGATTAGGATGGGATGAGAAGTAGAATAGGAGATTCCATGTCAGGTATAAACATGATAAGAAAAAAAATAAACAAACTAACTCACTACCCATCACAATATAACATGAGGGAATCATCCCACCATGTGACCTTTAGAACCCAAGATATTCTAAACATAAATTCTCACATCTTACAAGTGATACATTTCCCTCTCTTTCATCTTATAAAAAATTTCTAAAAAACCCATTCGTGTGTGTATGGTGTGAGCATAAAAGTCCCAGTAGGATGATATCACATGTTCCATATATAATCCATGAAAAAGAAAAATTGATAATTTTTAAGTAATCACATTAAATTAGTTTATTTGAAATGTCACTTAAATGAAACAAATAGAATTATAAATTTCATTATCAAGTGAAAATAATTAGTAAGGCAATGAATTGAGCATGTTTTTAAAACAAAAAACTTGGTAGTTCACCCTATGATCACAATGTTTTGGATCACCTAATGTATAACTTCAATATCCATATAATGGAATTTATAATATAACTACACTAGAAAGTAGACAAGGGTGTTAAATGACTTCACTAGTTATAATTTCACACCTAACTAATGCAGAAAAACCATCATCCTATTTACGAAACCTTGACAAAGTATCTAGGGGTTCCCATGTGGTTTAGAAATATAATAAATATTTCTAACAGGTTATTTCATGAAAATAGCTTACGAACTACCATTATTCCACTTATAAAAAAATTTTAAAAACCATTTTAATGTCTAAAAATAAAATAAATCATCAATACTTCATTATATACTTTAAATATTCCCAAACTAATACAAAAAATCATGTATAAAATTTTAGAGAACTAATTTTTGAAATTCAAGAAGCAAGTGTTCAATTAAAAAATGAGGAATATGGAACCACTAACCCATATAGAAGAAATTAAAAAACATCAGTACTAAATCCCCTGAGAAGGGTTGTGATTATAATTATATTGAAATAGGATTATATGAACATAACAAAACTTATATAATAAAGAAATATGATATTATGGTCAACATGGACTTGGTTTATTATGGGAACCATGAAATTTGGAAGATAGATCCCAAAAGGGGATGAATGAAGGACCTTTCATGATGATTTTGTTAAATATCCTAGATGAAAATCAAAAAAAAATCCCAAACAATTATAAGGGATTTTAGGAGTTTATATATGAGAAGGATGTGGAATCATGAGAAAGAGAAAATAAGGGGTTATAGAATTTATTTTTAATGGATGTAGTTTAGTAAATTCAATTTTTTATTTTTCTAAAAAACTGTAAGGGGTAAATAATGATGTGACACTCAAGGCCAGAGTGTGGTGTCTCTCCCATGATATCCCCACTATCATGGACTCCTAGTATGCATCATGGTTCACCCATAACATGCAAGACAATGTTAAACCCTCCACTCACATCTATTCTATGGCTATATGAAATGGATCACCTTCTTCAAGGTGTATCCTCATGAAGAATGTGACCCATCAAATTGTGATGTATTACCCTATAGAATAAATGACCACATTTTTAGCCTAAAACCTCTATAATTTCTTCAAACAAAAAAATCAATAAAAATTGAAACAATGAATGAATATTTAAAAATAAAAGTATTTTTACCTAAAAATGACATCATTGATTCGATAATTATTGATGATATTTTACTATCTTCCCCAAGAGGTTAAACTCAATTCCTGATCTAAAAATAAAAGAGGTTATTTATACCTTATAAGTTATTATCACCCACTGATATCATGTGAGTCAACACTATGCTACTGCAACACGCAATCCAAATAAATTAACATCCCTCGTAGTATATTAACCTGTGAATCCATTATCTGAATTTGATTCCCTATGAGGGATAAATCATTCCCCATATCATGATTTTCCCAATTGAGAATTTGGTAAGGATCTAGTTGATTCCAATTTAGTTGGGAGATGAGGAGTAATTTATGAATGTTCATGAACTGAGGTGGAAATGAAAGATATTAAGTGGCCTTCCCAATCAACTCTACGATTTCAAATAGGCATAAAAACCTCAAGGAATTCATCCTTTTTTTCCATATACACTGGTGACTAAAAAATGGTGATACATTCAAGAACATTATATCTCCCACTGAAAATTACATTTGAAAACATTCGTGGTAAAAAAATGATTTATGGAGATTCTGATCCACTGCTAAATGTTCCATAATGGCCTGAAACATCCTAGTAATCTCATGGACTAGGATGGTTCCTAGAAATAAAATTTCACCCTCTATTATCCTACATAAACAAGTATGGAATAAAATAAAATAAATAGGTTTTTATGGGTGCATTATAATAGAGGATTGGAAACTTTTATTTTAATAATATTCAACCAGTCCCATACAGGGATCCCACTTGTCATCAATATATAACAACAAGACTACTATATATCCTATAGAATATTAATATAATTATCCTTTTAGAAATGTTTTTTGGGTTTTAGGTTATGATCAAGTTTACCTAAGATCCAATCACCTATTATTGGATCATAAAAAATTGTGAATAGAAAAGAGGATCTCTATCAAAAATAACTATATTTGCTAAATTGTGTAGTCTCAAAATATTCCACACATAAGATCATAAGTTTCACCACCATCATATATTCATTTATTGGTTTTGAGTGGAATGATTTAGTCAACTAATCATTGACATCCTAGATAACATTACTTCCCTAATGGGTATAAGTAACCTGATAATAGTTTGTATAGGAACCTAATCTCATATCCATGTAAGGTAGGAAAGGGTCTGAAAAATACAGAGTGTTTGCTAATATTCATATTTGACTCAATGACATGTATAACACCAATACATGAAATAAACTATATCCTAACCCATTCATAGAAAATAATACCAATACGTCATATCATAATACATTTTCATGGAATTGGGACTAATATCCCATTGAGATTGATAGTTGTCTATCCTCACAAACTGTCTCAATAACATGGGAACCATGAACATGATTCTACCTAAAAGGATACCATCTAGGAATAAAAACTATTCATTTGTGATATCCACACATATAGTTATGATGATACATTTGAATTATTATTCCTGTAACAAATCCAATGAAATGAGATCAAGGAGAGAATTATTCAATTGCACATTGGCATGAAATGTATATTAATTCCCCACTTTTACTATAAGATATAATTCAAAAAAAACTCACGAGGTTCCACATTGTAATAGAATCCTTCAATGTCTGATACTGTAGTTTGGGATTAAGGAATAAATAAAAATATTATATTTTCCAAGAATTTATGCATGATCAAAATCGAATGTTTATTGATATTCCACACATAAACAATGGTTATGTTTAATATCCTTATTAGATTGAATATAGCCCAGGATCCTATGATTATTGAAAATATGAAACTATTCACTAAAAAAATAATCCCACAAACAATTAAGAACATGAATAAATACATCTAGTTCAAGGTAATGGGTGGAATAATTCATATCATGTGGCCTAAGTAGAAAATATTCATCAGTAACCATATGATATCACTATAATATGAAATAACTAAAATCCACAAAAATGTATCACATGATACTGGATATCCCTAATCAGATTCAAGTAGAATGAATATTGGAGATGAGGTCAAAAACTACTTCAACTCAATAGTTAAAAATCTCATAGTCTAGAAACATTAACACCTTTTTGAGTGACATATATCAATGGTGACACTGAATTTGAGAGGTACCTAATGAAACATTGATAATAGCCTACTAATACCAATACGTTTACTTTCTCGAATCCATTTTAGGCCACCTCTAATGATATAACAAACTTCAATTTCCCATTACGTACTGGAACACCTTTTGATCCACCACATGCCCAAAGAAGATAAACTATTTTATCTGAATGACTCATTTAGATATCTTAACATAGATATCTCAATAAAAAATAACTCCCAATGATATCCTATAATTTAATTCATACCCCTCCTTTAATTTAGAATAGGCTTGAATACTATAAATGAATACCACAATGAATTAATGGAGATATGAAATAAATATATAGTTCATTAGCACCATGAATATTGCACCAATCCTATTTAATCCAAATAGAGTCTTATGATTCTCATAGTGTCCATAATATCTCAGGAGGTTAGTCTTCAGGATGTCCAACTCTATTACATTGTACTATTGATAACCTTACCATATAATGATCTTATAGAATCACAGTGCCAATATAAATTATTAAATGGATCATAAATATGGGACATGGGTAATTGTTCTTTATGGAATCTTAATTTTGTTTCTTATAGTTAACAAATAACATATGTGAACCATTTTCTTTTATGTTAATGGGAACTGGGATAGGCCATGGAAACTCGTGACTGTGAATAAAACAATTTACACCAACTCATCTAGATAAATTTTAAATTCCATAAATTCTTTTAGAGAAATATGGTATGCTAGTAAGGTGGTTGGATGCATCATCGGGACCCATCAGCGGAGAATTCAATGTCATGTTCTAGTATAAATCCTATGAAGTCATATGGAAATACCTTGAATAATTCCTCAACCCTGGGAGGTAATAAAATCCTAAAACTGCAAACATAAGTCTATAGAAAAATGTTTCAAAACTGACACCTAAACCCGATGACCTTGGGAAATGATGGTTTTTCCAGACTACATCAAATATCTGATTACCCTTGAAACAATTTAGTGCTCCCAAATAAAGGATTGAATTACACCCTTTGATGATTATAATCAATATGATCCTTTTAGGTTGTAATACAATGTATTCTAAATGTTATGTCAAAATGTTACACCTCAAGAAGGAGAAAACCCTAAGGTAATTCTACTTTAAATATCAAAATGGCATGACAGGGGAATTAAAATCCTTTCTCCCTCTTTTTTCATAGAATATTTTACATAACAATGACATAATACATAAACACCAAGGGAAGAATCAATTATTACATAGTATGATTAGTGATAAACATGTGAGAATCACCCATATCAAATTAAGAAACTACATAGATGGTTCAATGAGAACCATACCTCTCACTGTTGTATCTCCCACTAATGAATTCATGGGGGATTTAACTATGAAATGAATATGTCTACTCTTATCCTAGTTCTTTGTTTTACAACTAGAATTAGGCCTATCACTTAGCTGGTTATACCTAAATGATTATTTCCCTCTACCTCCACACCCTTATGAATACGAACTAGCATTATTCAAATCATTTGACTCACTTGGTATCCCCTATGATGAAAGGATCCTACAATACTCTTTTTTATAATTTTGTCCTATAAAATCTCTTACATTTTTGCATATTCACACAGTAGTGGATAGTATTTGATAGAATTAGGAAATTTTGATTATGTGACCTACCTTTTCATTTTTTTAGTATATTATAGACATGGTTATTATAGGAGAATAATTATTTAGATGATAAGATGGTTAAGGGTCACTGCATCTCCCAATATTAGGATAATCCTACTTGCACATTCATTTATGAAAATGTCCCTCACATTCTATGGGATTTGTAGAAGAGTTAGAAATATTAGACATCTCATCTTGATAAATATCTACAATCAAATATAAACTTCCAACATCCAAAAAAATTAATGTTTAAAAAAAATTCATGAGATTTAATATTATTTTAATGACCCATTTCACACCCGTGATCCTTTAATTTATCATGCAATACTATCTTAAGAGAAAAATGGAAAAAATCTGAAAAATTGATATAATATTTTAAGAAGTTATACATACCCTTATATAGCGTTACAAGCTATCTGTATTTAGATAAAACCAATATTATCTTGGTAAAACTATTGATTAAACATCTCTTTATATTCCTTTTATTAGATTCTATCATCTTGTTAAGCCTGGACTACTAAAACTCACCCCTAAATTACGTGTCTCATGTATATAAATTAAGAAAATAAAAATTTAATTTATTTAAGGGTCTCATGATATTAAAAAGTTTACTCTATTTTCCCTAAATATTCTTTATTTTCTTGAGGTTCATTACTACCTCACAAATATGGAAAATTATGTTGGAGAAACCCCAAAGATCAATCCTTTCAATGACTGAGTCCTAGAACTTCCTCCTGAGGTTAGGGTAGATATATTACCATTCCTAAAACCATGGATTAGATTGTAATCATAAATTAATCAAAAAATTTCTAATTTTCAATAGGATTTACAATTGAAAATAGTTTTCAAATCCCTCTAAGGATTCATTGGGGGTCTTCGATGAGGCATAATGTTTTATAAAATCAATAATGAGAAATAAAGACATAAAAATAATCAATTTTCAATAAATATCATAAATATAAATTTAATAATAATGTAAATAATAAATTATGGAACATAATAACCCACCCCTATCATATTAAAATGTCATTATTCTTAGTATTCATCCCACATGCCCTTCCAAAGAGGACCGGTAAATCAAAATCGACATTAAAAACATAAATCTATATAACACATGGAAAGTCAAGGTCTTATATTAAAAGAGTTTTTAGAATCTCCACTTTGTTATAGACCCTTTTTACCCTTTTAAGAGGTTGAAATATATCACGGAATATGTTCATAACTGAGCAGTAAGATGTCCTGTGATTTTGAGGCCTGATGTGCTCTGAATTAATTTTTTCACAATATTAATTATATTTTACATCACGCGTACATTTTTTTAAAAAACTTACTGGAATATATCCTAAATGGAGTCCCAAATAAAATATTGTAGACCACAAGTGAATTTGGAGTGTGGGATTTACACTAGGTGCGTGCTATAGTTGGTTGACATGGGAAGTTCGGTAGATGCTCCCATTGGCGAGTGCATTTAATTAAAATAAACAATTTACTTATTTATTTTAATTTAAATTTCCAAACCCTTAAAACTATATATATAATTTTTTATGGAAATTTTCCATGGTTATCCCCATAACCATGTGATCAGTGAGAGTATCTTCTACTACCCACTATTGGGGAATCGAGATTGGATGTTGACTGATAACTAAATAAAGGTAAACCGAGCCACAATGAAAGAAATGCCCCCTCAATCATGATAAACTAAATTATTAAACAGAACTTTATTCGAATTTAGGATGTAATCATTTTTTTTGGTTTCCTCCCTTATTAATAAAATATTAAACATGATCAATTATATTATTCTTTGATCTATAGTCAATTTTATCTTTGCATGATCCCATGTATTGAAATTAATTATTAATTCAATTTATCTTCATTTATACCATGAAATAACAATAGATAATACACGATTCTATGAACATTGACTAATAACGCTTGTCCAACAAATATATTATCCTTTTTCATATGCTGTTTCCCCACCCATTATTTGTGTTATTCATCATTGGACTATGGGGTTGTGATTTGACTATTTTTGGGTGGGACTGAGGGTGATCGTGTGACACCCCGAGATTTTTTGAGATAGATTTTTTTTAATTTTTGTATATCTTTTGTTGTATGATACACCAATATTATCATTCATTATATGAAACACTATATTCGTTTGCAATATAGTCTTGTGTTACACACAATTTCAAATTCTTTTGATAGAATTCATTTCACACAACATATTGTATAGATTTTTTTCTATGTATAAAATAACTAGATTTCTATATGAAAGACCAAAAGAATGTTTCACTAAATGAAACATTGACTTGTATTGCATTACACGCAAGTGCGACCTTTTTTGATAGCTTGCTTTGTATGCAATACCGATTTTCATTAAACAACGAAATATTATTGAAATTTTATTGTAGGATATAAAATAAAAGTTAAGAATATTATTAACATTATTTTTAATTTTATATATATTTATATTTCATCTTATATATTTTATAGTACATGATATGAGAACAAAATCATTTTTTCGGATAAAAGTATTATTTTTTCAAAAAATGTATTTTTACCGCATTTTGATGGTACACTGATTTTATATATAATTTTTAACAATTTTATATATTATATTTGACAAAATAAACTTCCTCTTTATAAGGGGGAATAAAAATTAACTTTGGATTATTTTTTGTAATTTTTCTAATAAAATTAAAATTTTAATAAATAGTGAACAATACTATATTTTAATTCGAAACTGCCTTTTCATCTAATTTATTTATATAGTTAGATTAGGTTTTTAACTTGTTTTAAAATTTAATTAGATTATATTTTTATTATTTAATATAATTTTTGTCATTGGTAGTAATTTCAATTTTATATTGGACATAAACACATGTCAATATTTTGATAGTTATTATTTCTTAAAAACCTATAGTTTGGTTTTGACAACGAGAATTAATATTAAATAAATTACAGAATAATCTATTTAATGAATTTTGAAAAATGGATTTAATATTTATAATCATAAGGTTCAAATTGTGTAAATATGTAACTTTTATTTTCATACATTATGAACAATTACTTCAGTAATTATTTTATTTACCATGGATTAAGGGTAAATCTTGAAAATATGGGTACAAAATAATATTATAATAATATTATACTACCCTAATACATGTCCTAATTATATTTGATGAGATATTTCTGACCATGGGTGTATTTATGTTGATTTTTAGACCCTATGGATTCACATGGATGTGAAAATGACGTTTTATATGAATTAATTTAAAGTAAAGTTAATTATAATATAAACATATATCTTTTAATAAATATATTTTAATATATGTTTGAATAACAGATCTATATGTCTATAAATAATAATTAGAAATAAAAAAAATATTTTCTACATCATGGTATTTTATTTTTAATTTTTAAACATTATAGAAATATATTTATTTATGACACAGTTAGGATGTAATTATTACCTCATTAATGAAAGATTCAAATAAATGAATTTATAAATATTAAAATACATTTAATTTTAATATTTTTATGGAATCCACCAATTTTAAGGAATAAATTGACATAATAGGGATGATTTAATGCCTTTTTTCGAAGGAATCAGGTTGATATGAATTTTTTTAAAGTCAAGTATGAATAGTGTCCAAAATTGACATAATTCACAACTTAAAACAAAAAATAGTTTATTAAATGAAATTAAATTCCTAAAACTATAAGATTTGTAAAAATGGTTAGTATAAGTCTAAATAAGTCATAAATAACGTTTTTTGTATTGTTTGGCATTATATGGTAATTACTTTAACCCACAATGTGTAAATAACAGGATATTACGAAAAGATTAAAAAGAGTAAAATAAGGGTTAATCCAAAAAGATAAGGATAACAAAATATTCAAAACATGTCTAAAAATTATTTGATGATGTTTATTTGAACCAAAATCATATTATCTTCAAATTAAATAATTTTTGGACAATTGTTAAACGAAATTGAATTTATAATAAATTAATATTTTGTGTGTTTCATAAAGTACCCCTCTCCTCTCTTATAAAAGGGAACCTCCTCCCTCTCATCTACACTCCATTTTGAGCCTTTGAACTCTGCTAGACCCTACCTATTTCTCTAATAAACTCTCTAGTTACATTATTGTGGTGTTTTACTTCTCAAATGACCAACTCTAGTGCCTGAAGAGGGAATATGAAGGAGACACATCGAGGAAGAGGTAATATCTTCTACCGATTTTTTCAAATTTATTTCTTCTTCTACTTCCACTTCATTAGTTGTTTCATTATAAAGTAATAAAATAATTATTACTCGTATATGGATATGTTATTATAAATATTAAACGACCCTATTTCACCATCTATTCATCCTATGAAAAATGAAATCACCCCACGTGCTAATGTATGGCTTTCCGTCTCCACGCCGTGGTGTAATCTGTTTTCACCACCACCTGACTTGGTTGGGTAATATGGTAGAAATAGTAACTATATATGATTATTATAACATGATAATAATTCTGAGATATTATACACTATCCACATTAATACCATTCATCAATTATGGGAAATATATCGTTGCTCGTACGTACGTACGACTTACCGTCTCCATGACGCGATGAGATTCATTTTCCACATTAACAATTCGAGAATGATTATAAAGTATATATAATAAATAACCATGAAATATATTCCATAATAATTCAACTAGATTTATATATATATATATATATATATTTGTCATTTAATTACTTCCATTCAATTAAATAAGGAAACAAAAACAACATTCTTGCGTACGTACGACCTACCCTCTACATGGAAAATGTATTCTATTTCATTTATCTGTCTACTATATATATATATTTATATATTTATATACTGAATATATATGATATATATATATCATTTTTTTACATTCTATAAGTATGTAAATCATGATCTAATAAATAATTTCAAGAATAACAAGTCCAAACACGTACGATAAATAAAACGATTATTACCAAAAGCATTGCTTTAACATGGAATTGATAAATGAATGGGTAATATAAAGTCATTAGTAAAACATATATGATATCATAAATGTTATTATGGTTCTGTTAAAATTTAACAATATGTTTAAACCCAATATACAAGAGTTTCAGACACATACGAAAGAAGTCAGACCTAAAGTAAGGGATAATTTTTCAGTCTCATTTTAATCCAAGATTGTTTATATATAAGTGTTTACTGAGGGTATATTTATCATCCATGTCCATGTTTTCTAAAAATATATTCATAAATTTTTTACTATTATTCTATGTATGTTTAATGTAATTTTTATCCATTTTGACATTTCTTATATAGTTTGGAAGGGGTCTGTATTTTGTTTACCATACAAGTTGCATTTTGAATTCTTTGAAAAATGTACGAGGAGAATGTTTTTCATTAAATTATATAGCTTGAGCGTAATTTTACGTATTCATAACTCCTTATTTACATTATGATTCCTCTAAATGGTTTCAATTTTATTTTTAACTAAATTCTCTTCTTTTAAAATAGTTTATCATTTTGACAAAAGAAAATATTTTTTAAGATGAAAGGATATTTTCATCATGATTAAAGTTCAAGTGTTTTATCAAAATTATTTTCCATCTAAGATGACACTCTTAGACAAGGTTATGTTTCTATCACTATTATTATTATGCTCTGATTGTGTTAATGATGTAATAATCTTTTAGATGGATTATTCTTTGATTAAATGCTGTTTAAGTAACCCATTTTATTTCATGGGTTATGCTATGGTGAACAATTTATGTTTTTGTAGAACATGTAAGAATATTTTCAATATGAGATGTGTGGGGCCTATATTTCCCTCAAATACATTGGGTTAAAATTTATATCTACTGACATAGACATGACTGGAATGGAATGTAAATCTTATTCAGTAATACATGGATGGAATCACAACTAAACTCGGTTCAATAATGGACGTTGTCCTTTGTGATTGTCTTTGAAACAATGACCTGACTACAATGAAAATCATATTATGTGTTTAATTGTTTTCCACAAATACAAGTTTTATGCAAGTACTATTCTATCTTAGTATATGTTCTTTTTTGATCCATGTCTTTCGTTATGCCAAGATTTATTTCACGACTCAATATTTTGATATTTAAACTTTGTATTCATGTTTTTACGTTCAAATGTTTATGATTTTTTTATGTTCTTCATGTTTACCATTAATCAGAATTTGAGCTCATCCTTTTTATGTTTTCTTTTCCCAAGGATATAAAGAAAGGTTTTAGTTTGGAAAAACGGGGAAGATATTTATGGGAGATGTTGAAGATCTTTTACGATTTTAGAAGATTATGTTCGGATTTTCCAATAACACTAAACTAATACAGTCTTTGGTCATCTGTTTGAGTCATGTATTAATTATTCCAAAATATTAATGTAAATTCCATGTACATCAATATGGGGTCTCAACATTTTTTATAAGAGTTAAGGATTACTCAACCTTTTAAAACTAGGATGAATAAATTTTAGTGAGATCCCTAGAGACATTTCCAAGGATATGTCTAGGGATGTCTTAAGGATAAGTAAATTATACGTTTCAAACCTAGGGTTTTTTTGATAATCATGACTAACCTAGAGTTAAATTGAAGATATCATATATTGAAAAATTATAATTAATTTTCCTTACTTATGTGTTTCTAATATCCGATATGTATTTCTCACACTCTTCATTTTGATCATTGTAAATTTCCAGAACTACATAGAACATGGATAACAAGTGAATGTTTCATATATGGGAATTATTGGAATTATGATGATCAATTTCATAAGTGGAAATATCATGAATATAATCATGAAGATGGTACAAGTATTGGTCATACTAATGAGGAAAGATATATTTTAAATGATATGTGAATGGTATGGGATGTTCATCCATTATTTTTTACAATAAACCTATAAATCTTGTGGTTGAGAAACAAAAATACATGATTCATATTTTAGTAAACATGAAGATTATGAATCCTAAGTAATTATTTAATAATAATGTTGGATGATTGAGGTGTATATGTTTCAAAATTCAATGATTATGTTATATGAATCATGAAATATATATGTGTTTGTAGTATAATTTTTTCATTAACAATTGGAATGGATATGTTGAATAGTTCTAAGGATCCAAAAATTGATTTAAGAATAAGATGATATACTTGGAGAACACATTATTAAGGGAAATATAACCCTTAATATATCTCGTATGTTAAGATAATGTTTTTTGGATAAAGATATGTTGGATTTTAATAAGAAAATAGGATGATGTTAGTTTCTGGGGAACTAATTATGGAGTTGTTGACAAGAGGGTTAGGATATCATGGATGAAGTATAAAACTTTTTGGGAGTTAAGGAACATATCTAATAAGTTTTGGAATAAGTTAACATTCATTTTTTCAATAAGAATATATGGAAATTTAGGTTATTACCATGAATCAAGAGAATGAATGATGAAGTCATTCAAATGTTCGGAATGTGACCCAAAAGATATATTTTCTGTAGGATAAATTATGGTATTCACATGCTTGTTATATGACATTTCGTGTAATTATTTTTTTCTGTACTATGAAATTGGATTGAAGTATTTTGGATAATCCTAGAGGTTAGAATACATTAAGTTGGACATCAGATTGTATTGTTTAAGGATAATTTTCATAATATTATTTCTGGAATGTTATAATAGTATAGTTTTAGAAAGAAGACATTCCATAGGATGGGTGACAACTCTTTGTGTGGGACAATGATGCGGTAATAGAACCTACAACCGAAGTGCGATAGGCCTTTATCACCTTCCACTGGCCTACGAGAAGCCCTTAGTTAGTATAAATTAGCTTTATTTTATTTAATCACTATGAAAAATGAATTATAAGTCCATTTTGGAACCATATATGATTAATCTCACCATAGATGGATTTATGTATATTTGATAACCTATTATAACATTTTTGTTGAAATAGATGGAATGACATTTCATTCTTTAACATGACCTATTAACAATTCAAGAATGTAAAATTCCACTTCATTTTATTAAATAAGAGGTGAAGTGGAAATTGTTCGTGGAACGATCAATGGTACTAAAATCGTGTTAGTGTTTCTTCACATGAAAAAATTCTTCAACATTGGGAAAAGGATCATGAAATCCAAAAATGTTATCATAGTACCTTATTATCTAATGAATCAGATGGTCCATTAATTTATTGCAAATTTATGGATTTCTGGTAGTAAACTTTCTCCAAACCTTATTCTTTATCACTATCCATCAGAACTTGTTGGTTAGATTTATCTTCCATATCCACGATTTAACTTCCCACCCATGTTACACTATGTGTAAACCTAGTGATGTGTTACATTGGGTAACTTTCATGTTTCAAAGTTTATTTTTTAAAAATGAAGTTTCAGTATCCCTTTTTTATTATGCGGGTTTCCGATAAAGAAACTTTCAAGTAGTAAACCATTTACAACCCCCAATGAATTTCGAGAGGAAAATTCATTTTAAGGGGGGTATAATGTAACACCCCTATATTATAGGAAATATATTATTTTTAATTTCTTTGATGTATTGTTTTGTATGCTACAACAGTATTATCTTCCGCTATATGAAACACCGTATTATCATTCAATATAAGCAACACTATACTTGGCTTGTGTTACACTCAATTTCAAGTGCTTTTGATAGAATTCATTTCATGCTATTTTGAGTGTATATTTTTTGATGTATAAAAGACCCATTTTTGGATATGCAACAATACAAAAATATTTCACTACATGCAACACTGACTTGTCTTGCGTTACAAGAAAGAGAGTCCTTCCTTGATAGCTTGCATTGTATGCAATATCGAGCTTCACTAAACTAGAAAATATTATTAACATATTATTATAGGATATAAAATAGATGTTATGAATAGTATTAACCATTTTTCAATTTTATATTCTATTATAATTCATATTAAATATTTTCTATAACATGATATCAGAAAAAACTCATTTTTTCGGATAAAAGAAGTATGTTGAAAAAAATGATGTTTTACCACCTTTTGATGGGATACTCATTTTAAGTCTATTTTTTAACAATTTTATATATTATATGTGGCAAAATAAACTTATTATTTTTCAAAGGGACATAAAAAATTTATTTATGTTGAATTTTTGGTGTTTTTCTAAAAAAATTCAAATTTTAATGAATAACGAAAAATATTGCATTTTAATTTGAACATATCTCTTCATATAATTTATTTATATAGTTATATTATCTTTATAATTGGTTTCCAAGCGTAATTGGATTATGTTTTTATCATTTAATACAATATTTTTCATTAGAAGCAATTTCACTTTTATATTGGACATAAACACAATTCAATCTTTTGATAGTTATCACTTCTTAAAAACCCGATATTTGGTTTTCTCAACATGAATTAATTTTAAATTAATTACAACAAATTATATTTTTTGAATTTTGAAAAATGGATTCCATATTTTGAATTATAATTTTCAAATTGTGTAAATATTTACCTTTTAGTTTTGTAAAAAAATATGAATAGTAACTTTAGTAATTATTTTATTTACCATGGTTAAAATGTAAATCTGTTAAATAAGGGTAAACAACAATTTTATAATAATCTTATACTACCCCAACACATGTAATAATCCTATTGGATGAGATATTTATTACCATGGTCATAATTTTTTCGATTTTGGGACCCCATGAATTGACATTGATGTCAAAATGACATTTTATAAGAATTAATTTAAAGTAAAAATAATTATGACATAAACATATATATATTACTAAATAGACTTTAATATATGGTTATATAGATGATATATAGGTCTATAAATAATCATTAGAAACATGAAATTATTTCCTACATCATGGTATTATATTTATAATTTGTAGACATTAGATAATTATATTTATTTATGACAAAATTATGATGTAGTAATTATCTCATTAATGAAATATTAAAATAAATGAATTTATAAATTTAAAAATACAATTAATTTGAACATTTTTATGACATCCACGAATTTTTTGGATGAAAGTGGCATATTATGGAAGAGTTAATTAATTTTTTTGAAGGAATCCGGATGTTATGACTTTTAAAATGTAAAGTATAAGTAGTGTCCAAAATTGGCATAATTCATAACATAAAACAAAATAGAGTTTATTAAATTAAATTAAATTCTTAAATCTATAATATTTGTGAAAATTGTTAATATAAGTCTAAATAAGTCATAAATAAATTTTTTGAATTGTTTGACATTATATTGTAATTATATTAATCCAAAATGTGTAAATAATAGGATATCATTGTAAGATTAACAAGGGTAAAATAAGGGTTAAACAAAAAAGACAAGGATACAAATAAATTCCAAATCTATATAAAAATTATTTGATGATAGTTATTCGAACCAGCATAATCTTATATTCGAATTTAATAAGTTTTGGACCATTTTTAATCGAAATTGAATATATAATAAATTAATATTTTGAGAGTTTCCTAAAGCACCCCCCTCCTCTCTTATAAGAGGGAACCTCCTCCTCTCCTACTCACTCTATTGTAGGCCTTCAAGATTGTAAAAAACCAACCAATTTCACTTATACACTTCCCTAGTAAAATTATAGAGGTTTTGGACTTCTCAAAAGACCAACTCTAGTTACCTAAGAGGAAATATAATGGAGGCACATCGAGAAAGAGGTAATCTCTTATACTGATTCTTTGAAATTTCTCTATTCTTATACTTCCTATTAATTATTTGTTTCATTATAAAATAGTAATATAATTATCACTAATAAACATATATATTTCTATAAATATGAAACAATCCTATTTCACCTTCATTCCATCCTACAAAATACAAAATCACCATGCATGCGTACGTACGACTTACTGTCTCTACGTTGTGGTGTAATATGTTTTCACCACCACATTACCTAGATGGGTATAAAGGTGGAAATAATAACTATATATGATTATTATAACATGATACTAATATTTTGACATTACACACCATCCAATTAAATACCATTAAAAAATTATGGGAACGATATCGTCGCTCGTGCATACATACAACTTATTGTCTCCACGACATGATTAGATTCATTCTCCATGTTAACCATTAAAATATGATTACAATGTATATGTAATATATATTCAGGAAATATATGAAATAATAATTCTATCGTATTAATGTATATATATGTTTCATCAACTTATTTCCATTCAATTCAATAAGGAAACGAAAACAACGTTCATGCGTACGTACGACATATAGTCTCCATGCACAGTGTATTCCATTACATTTATCTATCCATTATATATATATATAATAAATATATATGATATATAAACCATATTTTACATTCTGGAAGTATGTAAATCATGATATAAGTAATTATATCAGGAATAACAAGTCCAAACACATATGATAAATAAAACTATTAATACCCAAAACATTTCTTTAACATGGAATTGACAAATGAATGGGTAATAAAGGTCATAAGTATATAATATATTATTTCATAAAAATTATTATGGTTATATTACAAGTTAGTAATATGTTTAAACCAACTATACACAAATTTTAGACACATATGAAAGAAATCATACCTAAGTTAGGGGATAATTTTGTTATCTTTTTTTATCCAAGATTGTTTATACGTTAGTGTTTACTAGGGGTATATTAATCATCCTTGTCCATGTTTTATAAAATTGTTTTCAAAAAATGTTTAATATTTTCTATGTATGTTTAAAGTTATTTTTACCAATTTTTACATTTACTACATGGTTTGGAAGGAATCTTTCTTTTATTTATGATTCGAGTTACTTTTTGACTTCTCTGAGAAAAGTATGAGGAGAATGTTTTTATTTAAATTATACAGAATAAATAGATTATTATATATTCATAATTCCTTATTTACATGAAGATTAGTCAACCTAGTTTTTATTTTATTTTCAATTGAATTATTTTCATTTAAAATTTTATATCATTTTGAGAAAAGAAAACATTTTTTAAGAAGAATGGATTTTTTCTTTAAGAATTATGTTCAAGTGTTTTATCAAAATTATTTTCCATCTAAGATGAAACTCTTAGATAGGGTTATGTTTCTATACCGATTATTACTATGATTTTATTGTTTTAATGATGTAATGTTATTTTATATGTATTATGCAATGATGAAATGATGTTTAAGAATCCCATTTTATTTCATGGGATATGCTTTGATGAATGATTTATGTTTTTGTGGGACATGTAAGATTGATTTTAATATGAGATGGGTGGGACCTATATCTTCATCCAATGCATTGAGTAAATATTTATGTCTCATGAGATATACAATATAGAAATGGAAGTTAAATCAAGTTCAGTAATACATGGATGGAATGACAAGTAAACCTAGTTTAGTAATGTGCTTTATCCACGATGGTGGTCTTGGAAACAATGCATTGCATACTATAGAAATCATTTTGTGTGATTGATTTTTTCAACAATTACATGTTTTATACCAATGATATTCTATCTTAGTTAATTTTTCTTTATGACCCATGACTTATATTTTTGAAAACATTAATTCATGACTCAATATTTTGATCCTTAAACTTTATGTTCATGTTTTTATGTTCAAATGTTTGTGGTTTGTTTTATGTTCTCCAGGTTTACCCTTATTGATAATTTGAGCATACCATTTTTATGTTTTCTTTTCCTCGGGATATAAAAAAGGTATTAGGTATCAAAAAAGGGGAAGATATTTCTAGAAGATTGGTTGTCAACAAATTTACCCTAAAGGTATAAGCAGTCATTGTAGTACATGTTGGGACTGAATCCACAAGGACCAAATAATTAACCATGATACACTATGATTTGTTGGAGGATGGGATGTGAAGTGGCCATCATTATGGATTGATTTTATTTGAAGAAATGGCAATTTGATTAAAATAATGAAGAAAAAAACACTAATTGACTTGAATTAAAAAAAATTAATATTTATGGGTTTATCCTATGATGTTATAAGAGGTGGATTGAATGAATATTTTTCTTATGAATTTTTCATTCAATCATTCAAGAGGTATCCAATCAATGAGATTGATACCAAATATCATTATTTATTTTAATCCATAAAAAATACCAAGGTTAATCATCAATTCTGTTAGAGTATCACATTCATGGTAACTCAAAGGAATTGGATTGTTCTAGCACTCAGAATGTATAGTTTTTAAGGTCAACAAAGACCAAGAAGAAGATAATTCAAAGAAAGGAACTCTGAAAATAATGAACAGATTAAAGAATTTAATATCATAAAAAAAATTCAATCCACCACATGTAACTCCCAAGGATGAAACCATAAAAGGTTATCCCTATATTTATTATATTTTATCAATGAAATTAAGAAGGTTGACTTAAATAATTGACATTGAAGAAGAAAAACACTAAAAAAATGAACACACCACCGTTGTGTAAGAAATTCACAAGTGTTGTTGTGAATAAATTCACACCGTGATGAAACAGTATCAAAATGTTAAGAAAATGAAAATAAATATTCAATAAGAAGAAAAAAATTTATTACAAAAATAAAATAATTGAAAAAACTTACAAGTAAATAATTAACAATCCGATTACTAAATGAATGCGAGAAATTACAACTGAAAGAATGATTTTCATTCAACGAAAATATTGGATAACAATTCCCATCACCACAAACTGCTTATAGATAAATATTATGATCCTTAGGTACAACCCACAATAATCAATTCCATTCCCATTAATTTAGAGAGTCAAAAGGAGGGTGTAAAAATCAAGGGAATTAGACATTTCGAAGTTGACCCAGAAAATAGTCCAGATTCATCATCCTTTTGGACATTAAAATATATAATTAAATACAACAAAAAATTAGGGGGAGTAGATTAAAAATATCTTCTTCCAGGTGTCTTATACCATATTTCCAAATTTCAAGTAATTTGGTTCATCGGTTTTGATGTTATGCCCGAAATGTTGGGAAAAATTTGTGGGTGTTCAAGTCTAGCCCACTATTTCAATGTGAAATTAAGATACCATTATCACTATGAAAACTTCATAATTATCTCTAGACACAGTTTAATGAAATGGTCCTCATATTTTTCACTTTATACAGTTAAAATTTTAGCTTCATTGGACTGGGATTGTGTACCCCACTTTTGTTCGATGGGTTTTAGGCCCATTATGTTTTGTCCAAAAAAAAATTCATTCATGCTGAAAAATATATATCTTATCATGGTATTAATATATCAACCCAAAAAGATAAAATGTTCTAAACAAAGTGAACAATAATATCCAAGAATATAAAATTCAAAAAATGAATATAATGTTCTCCAAAAATAGATGATTGATTGATCCATTATTATCATTTTAAACATGAATTTAATTTGAGATGGGAAATGATGTTCAATTTATATAATGCACTAAAATTGATGTTTATGGGATTTTAAACACATGAATATTAATTTATAAACAATGAATATTATCCACTATTAGTAGCTAATCCGTAACACATCGAGATTTTATGAGAAATATTCATTTTAATTTCATTGATGTCTTGTGTCTTATGCTATACCAAGATTAGATTGTGCTATATGAACCATCGTATTAGGATATAGTATATGAAAACACAATTTTGGGCTTGTTTTTCACACAAGAGAGACCTTCCTCAAGAGCTTTTGTTGTACGCAATACCGAGTTTCACTAAACAATGATATATTACTAAAATATTATTATGAACTTTCCGTTATGAATAGTATTAACCACATTTTGAATTTTATAACATTATTATTCATCTTAAATATATTCTAGAACACGGTATGTGAACAAAATAAATATTTCGGGTAAAATAACTATTTTTCAAAAAAAATTAGTTTTGCCTCCTTTTGATGGTGCACCCACATTAAATATAGTTTTTGAAAAGTTTATAAGTTCAATTTGACAAATCAAACTTCTTACTTGGAATCATGATATAAATGTTTACTTTGGATAAATTTTTTATATTTTTCTAATAAGTTTCTTATTTGGATGAATAGTAAAAATATGCTCAATATTAATTGGAAACAACATTCTTAATAAAAATAATTTATACGGTTAAAATATATTATTTAATGGTTTTATGTGATAAATATAATATATTTTTATGATTTAATATAATTTATGTCATTATAATTAATTTTGAATTGAATTCATAGGTAAAAACGTATCAATCTTTTAAAATGTTTTAACTTTTAAAACCAGTTTTCTCAAAAGTGGGATTAATTTTAAATTAAATACTGCAACTTTTGTGTTTTGAATTTGGAAAAATAAATTCCATATTTGTAATCTTTAGGTCCAAATTATGTTAATATTATACTTTTTATTTTAAGTCATTAGGAATAGTAGCTACGGTAAATTTTATTTACCATAGTTAAAGGTAAATCGGGCAATTAATGTTAAAAATAATATTATAAAATTACCCAAAAACATGTATTAATATACTTGGATGATTATATTTCTCTATAATAAATACCTGGCTCTAAATGAAATCTATTAGAACCCACTTTGATGTGATTAAGACCTTTACTTTATTTTATTTAAAGATATCGAAATATGTCTCACTCAAACTTTAATAATTAAAATATTTTTAATATAAGGTTATACATAATATAAATTCTATTATAAATACTCATTTTAAAGATAAAATGTTATTATTCATCTTGGTAATTTAAATGTTATTTTTAAAAAAGATAAAATTACCTTAATAGATTATACATTAATGATGCAAAAATTATTTATTTAGTGGAAAATCAATAAAACAATTTTTATTAAACTAATAATGCTCATAAAAGCACAAAAACCTCACCAAAAATTATTGGTCGTGTACTTGTAAACCTTAAGCACACAATGGTGGAATTTTTTACCATTTGGATCCTTATAAAAGAGATTATGACACATATATAATTTTATTTTAAATGATGTCAAAGTTGTCACCTTCATACTTTAATAAATATAACAATTTAAATGTTGTGATTTTAAGATGATAAATTCGAGTAAAAGTGTTATTATGGAAGATATTATATTTATATGCATCCTGGTATTGAAATTTTAATTTTTATGAAACAAATATGTATATTAAATAATTATACAAAAATGTTGTATTAGTTATTTTATTAAGGGAAATAGCAATTAAATGGTTTTAAAAATATTAAAATAAATAATATATGAACAAATTAAATTACTCCATGAATTTTTTAGATGAAAATAACATGTTATAAATCTAATAAATATTTTGGTTCGAATATATCTTTTGTGTGTATTTTATTTAAATTCAAATAATTGAATAGTGTCAAGATTGACACTATTCATATTTTATAAAAATAACAAAATAACAAATTGTTTAAAAATTACTAAATATTTAAAAATTACAAATTTAAAATTCTATTGTCTAAATTTTAATAATTTATCTAATTATAGAAAATTCACAACACATATGTAAGTATTTATAATAATTTAAAAATTCGAATATTAATACCGCCATTAAAATTTAATAGTTTAAATAAGGATAAATCAAAATGATAAGTTATAAAATAAAATCCAAACATGTATAAATTTTATTTTTTTATGAGATTACAACCATATATTACATCATATCCTAATTTGAGACACTTTATAAGTTTTTATGTGGGGTTTGAGTTTATTATAAATTAATATTTTAGAGGTTTCCAAAGTGCCCCTCTCCTCTCGTATAAAAGGGAACCTCCTCCCTCTCTTCTTCACAACATTTTGAGCCTTCAAGATCATCCAAAACATGATAATTTTCCCTATTCACTTTCCTAGAAACATACTAGTGGTCTCAGTCTTCTTTAAAGGCCAACTATAGTGTCCTAAGAGGAGGATTAGAAGAGGCACGTCAAAGAAGAGGTAATATCTTTTACTGATTCTTTCAAATTTATTTCTTCTTCTACATATTCTTATTTATTTGTTTCATTATAAAGTAATAAAATAAGTATCACCCATATACTGATATGTTATTATAAATATGATACAAACACTTTTCACCTACTATCCATCCTACGGAGAATGAAATCACCGTGCCTGTGTATGTACGGCATATCGTCTCCACGTCGTGGTATAATCTGTTTTCCCTGCGCCACCTTACATGGATGGGTATAATGGTGGAAATAATTACTATTTATGATTATTATAACATTATTATAAATATGAGATACTATACCATCCATTAAAATTCCATTCAATAATTATGTGAATGATATCATCCCTCGTGCGTACATACGAATTATCGTCTCCATGATACGATGAGATTCATTCTCCATGTTAACCATTCAAGAATGATTATAAAGTATATATAATAAGTAATCATGAAATATATTAAATAATAATGATACTAGATATATGTATATACATATGTCATGTACTTCCATTCAATTTAATAAGGAAATGAAAACAACATCCATGCGTACATACGACCAACCGTCTCCATGAACAGGGTATTTCCTTCCATTTATCAATCTATTATATATATTATATTATGAATATATATTATATATAAATAATGTTTTACATTCTAGAAGTAATTAAATCATGATATATCTAATGATATCAAGAACAACATGTCCAAACACATAAGATAAATAAATGATTTAACCCAAATGCTACTTCAACATTGAATTGAGAAAAGAACGAGTAATATAAAGTCGTAAGTGAATCATATATGACATAGTAAATATTATTTTGGTTCTATTACAAGTTAATAATATATTTAAACCCAATATACAGGAGTTTTGGACATATATGTATGTAATTAGACCTAAGGTAAGGGATAATTATTCCAATATCGTTCTTATCTGAGATTGTTTATTCGTAAGTATTTACTGGGGTTATGTTTATCATCCATGTCAATGTTTTCTCAAAATGTTTTCATATAATGTTTACTATTATTCCATGTATGTTTAAATTATTTTTTACCTTTTTTTAACTTTTACCACATGTAATGGTAGGAATCTTTCTTTTTTTTACCAGACGAGGTACTTTTTGACTTTTCCAGAAAAAGTAGAAGAAAACTGTTTTTTAACTTATACGGCATGAACGGGTTTTTACGGTTTCATAACACCCTATTTTCATGAAGCTTCCTATACAAGAATTTGTGATTATTTTCAAAAAAAATCCCTTTCTTTTAAAATTGGATGTCATTCTATGGAAATAAAAAGATTTTGTAGTGGATGGATTGAAGGTCTTATGTATTGGGATTCAAGAATAATGTTGTTGAAGTACTTTTATGGTATATTTAAATATCTATGTATTGGTCCATTATGGTTTTTCATATGAATATGGTACTAGTAACCATGAAAGGTGATTGAAATATTTTTGGAAACCAGATGATATGCGCATAATGAAGGGATAAGGAGATAATGAAATGTTTTATAGTATTAATGAGCTCATGACCAATATAAGGACAAAGTGAAATCATGGTTTGAGTGTATAGAAAATTTAGGATTTTGGTATGTGGAAAGAGTTAACTTTTGACAGAATTCATGTTTTCACTAAGGTTCCTTGGTAACTCATTTTTCAAGAGAATACTTGCTTATGGTGTTCACATGTTTGGAATGTGACCAACACAAAATATCTTATGGTGTACGGGGGTAAATGATGGTATTTACATGCTCAGTGGATAACCTTTCTAGTAATCATTTTCTTTATACTATGAGATTTGACAGAAGTATTTTTGATAATCCTAAAGGTTGGAATGGATTAAGTTGGACATATGATGGTATTGTTTAAGGGAAAAACTTTTTTTTAGAATGTTATAATAGTATATTTTTAGAAAAAGTACAACCTACAGGATGGGCGACAACCCGTCATGTCGGACAAGGTTGCGGGAATCGAATCCACAACCAAAGTGAGACAGGACTTTATCGCCTACCACTTGCATACATGAAGTCTTTGGTTTTTATAAATTAGTTCTATTTTATTAATTGGTATGATAGATGAAGTATAAGTCCATTTTTGGAACCATATACGATTAACCTCACCATAAATGGACTTATGTATATTTAATATCTTGTACTAAAAGATTTTTTGATAGAGACAGATGGAATGGCCTGTCTTTCTATCAAATGATCTACTAATACTTAATGAATGATAAATTCAACATAATTTCATTAAATAATAGATGAAGTTGTAAATTGTTCATGGAATTACCGACGATGATATTACACTGAAATCAAGTAAGTATTTATCCTTATTCCAAAACAAAATCATCAACTTTAGAAAAATGATCTCCAAAACCAAAAACGTTGTCCTAGTACCCTCATATCCGATGAATCTGATGGTACCTCATATCATCACAAATTTATGTCTTTGTTATTGTTGGATTTTTCATAGCCATGTTTTCTACCACTCTTCATCAAAACATGATAGTTAAATTTCTCTTCGATATCCGTATTTTCACATGTATTCTCCAATATGGAAACCCAGTGTTGAGTTACTTTGGGTGACCATTATGTTTCTAACATTCCTTTTTAAAATAAATATTTAGTATTCTTTTTTATGATGTGGGTTCCAATGAAATAAAATTCCATTTAGTAAACGATTTGTATCCCTGAGAAATTTTGATGGTGAAATTCATTTAATGGGGGGGGGGTAGAATGTAACACCCCAAGATTTTGTGAGAAATATTCTTCTTAATTTCTTTGAAGTCTTATGTTGCACGCTACACCAAGATTAGCTTATTCTATACGCAACACTGTATCATCTGGTAGTATACACAAACACAATTCTTGGCTTGTGTTGCACACAAGAGCGACCTTCCTCAATAGCTTGTGTTGTACGCATTACCAAGTTTCACTAAACAATGATATATTGTTATAATATTATTATTAACTAGACTTTATAAATAGTATTAACCACTTTTTTAATTTTATAACATTATCATTCTTCTTACATATATTCTAGAACATGGTATGAGAACAAAATAAAATTTTTGGGTAAAATAAATATTTTTTAAAAAATGTAGTTTTGCCACCTTTTGATGGTGCACCCACATTAAATACATTTTTGGATATGTTTATAAGATCAATTTGACAAATTAAACTTCTTCCTTTTAATCATGATATAAAAATTTACTTTGGATAAATGTTTTATATTTTTCTGATAAGTTTCTTATTTTGAATAATAGTAAAAATACGGTAAATTCAAATTGAAAACTACCTTTTTAATCAAAATAATTTATATGGTTTAAATATATTATTGAATGGATTTAAAGTAAAAATAGAATATATTTTGACCATTTAATATAATTTATGTCATTAGCATTAATTTTACATTGAATATATAGGTAAAAACATTTCAATCTTTTCCAATGTTTTAACTTTAAAAACCCATTTTCACGACAACGGGATTATTTTTAAATTAAATACTGCAACTTCTATGTTTTGAATTTGGAAACATGGATTCCATATTTGGAATCAGTAGGTCCAAATTATGTTAATATTCTACTTTTTTTTAATTCATTATGAATAGTAACTATGGTGGATTTTATTTACCAAAGTAAAAGGTAAATCGGGTAATTAAGGGTAAATATAATATTATAAAATAACCCTAAAACATGTATTAATATAATTGGATGATTATATTTATCTCTAAAGAATTCTTGGGATGAAATGGAATCTATTGGAACCCACTTGGATGTGATTAAGACCTTTAATTTATTTTATTTAAAGAAAGTGAAATATGTCTCACTCAAACTTTAATAATTAAAATATTTTTAATATAAGGTAATACAGAAGATAAATTCGATTATAAATACTAATTTAAATGATAAAATGTTTTTATTCATCATGATAATTTATTTGTGATTTCTAATAAATATATCATTACCTTAATAGCTTATACATTAATGATGTAGAAATTGTTTATTTAGTAAAAAATCAATAAAATAGTTTTTATTAAACTAATAATGCTCATAAAAGGCACAAAAACCTTAATAAAACTTATTGGTCATGTACATGTAAAAAATAATAAACCAATGGTCAATTTTTTGACCATTTGGAGCCTTATAAAAGAGATTATGACACATATGTTATTTTATTTTAAATGATGTCAAAGTTTTCACCTTCATACATTAATAAATATAACAATTTAAATGTTGTTATTTTATGTTTATAAATTCGTGTAAAAGTCTTATTATGTAATGTATTATATTTATATGCATCATGGTATTTTAGTTTTAATTTTTATGCAACAATTATGTATATTAAATAATTATACAAAAATGTTGTATTAATTATTTTATTCAGATAAATATCAAATAAATGGTTTTGAAAATATTAAAATAAAAATTATATGAACAAAATAATGTACTCAATGAATTTTTTAGATTAATATGACATTTTAGTAAGCTATTAATTTTTTTTAAATATATCTTCTGTGTGGATTTTATTTAAATTCAAATAATTCAATACATTCAAAATTGACACTATTGATATTTTATAAAAATAACATATTATTAAATTGTTTAAAAATTACAAAAAATATTTAAAAATTAAAAATTAAAAATTATATGGTCTAAAATATAATAATTGATCTAATTATCGAAAATTCACAACCAATAAGTAACTATTTATAACAATTTAAAAATTAGAATATTATTACCACAAATAAAATTAAATAGATTAAATAAGGATAAATCAAAGTTATAAGGTTTAAAATAAAATAAAAACATGTCTAAATTTTATTGGTTTATAATTTTACAACCCTATTTGGCATCATATCCGAATTTGAGTCACTTTCTATGTTTTAATGTGTGGTTTGAGATTATTATAAATTAATATTTTGGAGGTTTCCAAAAGTTCTCCCCTCCTCTTGTATAAAAGAGCACCTCCTCCATCTCCTCATCACAAAATTTTAGTCCTTCATGGTCGGCCTACCCCTTTCCATTTCCCTTATCCACTTCCCTAGAAACATACTATATGTACTAGTATGTTTCAAAGACCAATTTAGTGCCCTAAGAGGAGGTTTAGAAGAGGCACTTCAAAGAAGAAGTAATATACTTACTAATTATTTCAAATTTATTTTTTCTTCTACTTCCTATTATTTATTTATTTCATTATAAAGTAATAACATTAGTATAACCCATATACTTATATGTAATTATAAATATAAATCAACCCCTTTTCACCTTCTATCCATCCTATGGAAAATGAAATCACCGCACGTGCGTACGTACGGCTTACCGTCTCCATGCAGCGGTGTAATCTATTTTCCCCCACCACCTTACATGGATGGGTATAATGGTGAAAATAATAACTATATATTATTATTATAACATTATTATAATTATTATATATTATATCATCCACTCCAATTCCATTCAATAATTATGGGAGCGATATTATCGCTCGTGCGTACGTACGGATTACAGTCTTCAGAATGCGATGAGATTTTTTCGTCATGTTAACCATTAAAAAATTATTATAAACTATATATGATAAGTAATCATGAAATATATGTCATAATAATTCTACTGGATTTATTTATATATATATATGTCATTTACTTCAATTCAATTTAATAAGGAAACATAAACAACGTTCATGCGTACTTACTGCCTACGGTCTCCATAAATGGTGTATTTCATTCCATTTATCGATATATTATATATATATATATATTATATTCTGAATATATATCATATATAAATCATGTTTTACATTCTGGAAGTAAGTAAATCATGATATAAGTAATGAAATCAAGAACAACAAGTTCAAACACATATGATAAATAAACGATTTTACCCAAAACGCTGCTTCAATATGGAATTGACAAAACAACAGGTAATATAAAGTCATAAGTGAATCATATATGATATCATAAATAATATTATGGTTTTTTACAAGTTAATAATACATTTAAACCCACTATACATGAGTTTTGTACATGTACGAAATAAATTGGTCCTAGGGTAAGGGATAATTATTCCAATCTCATTCTTATCCGAGATTGATTATTCCTAAGTATTTACTGGGTTATGTTTATCATCCATGTCCATGTTTTCTCAAAATGTTTTCATAAAATGATTACTATTATTCCACGTATTTATAAAGTCATTTTTACCCATTTTTGACTTTTACCACGTGGTATGGAAGGAATATTTCTTTTTTTTACCATACGAGGTACTTTTTGACTTTTTTGGAAAAATTACAAGAAACATGTTTTTTTAAATTATACAACATGAATGGATTTTCATGGTTTTATAACACCTTATTTTCAGGAAGCTTACTCTACAATATTTCATTATTAGTTTCAATAAAAAAAATTTGTTTTAATATTTCATGGCATTTTGTGAAAAGAAAATGATTTTGAAGAAGAAAGTATATTTTTCTCAAGAATTCATTTCAAGTGTTTTATCAGAACTATTTTCCATATATGATAACATTATTTAGTATGTTTATGTTTCAAGTATAATGTCTCTATTATTTACATGGTTTTGTTTTTCTTGTGATTGAATTATATCCATTTGTTTTATATGGATTATGTTATGATGGGGTGATGTTTTTAAACCCATATTATTCTTTGGGTTGTGATGAATGATTTATGTTAATTTTGTGGGAAATGAAAGAATGGTTTAATTATGAGATGGGTGGGACCTATATCACACTCCAATTCATTTGGTAAATATTTATATCTCATGATATTGACTTGGATGGAACAACAAGTAAATCTTGTTTTCTAATACAGGGCTGGAACAACAAGTAAACCCAGTTCAGTAATGGACATTGTCCACTATGATAGTCTTGGCAGAAATTCCTTGGATAATGTGGAAATCATATCATGTACATAATGGTTTACCAAAATTACATGTTTTACTCCTATGTTATTTTATCATGACTAATTTTTCTTAATTATCTATTCCTTAAGTACTGCCAATATTTATTTGATGACTCAAGATTTTGATGTCTAATCTTTATGGTCATGTTTTTAAATTCAAATGAATATGGTTTGTTTTATTTTATCCATGCTTACCCTTACTGAGAATTTGAGCTCACTTTTTTATGTTTTCCTTCCCCCATGATATAAATTAATGTTTTAAGTAAGAAAAGAAAAGGGGATGATATTTATGGGAGATGTTGAAGAACTTTCACCATGATTAGAAGATTATGTTCCGAGTTTCCAAAGACACTAAACTATTATGGTCATTGGGTGTCTATTTTTTATGTATTAAGTATTCCACACAATTAATATAATATCCATGTATGTCAATCTTGTTTCTCTTCAGATAGTATCAGAGGAAAGGTTTAGTTAACCTTTGGAAACTAGGATGTAAAAACTTTAGTGAGATCAAAAGCGATATTTCTAAGGTATGTCTAGGGATGTCCCTAAGGTTTAGTATAACAATAGGTTACAGTACATGAATTATGTTGAAGATCATGAATAACCTAGGGTGAACCTAAGGTGTCATGGATTATTGAGTGTGTGATAAGTTAAACATCCCATAAGTGACTTTTTATGATTATGTCGTTCCTCGTTATTTTAACTATTTCATACTCTATGGTTTCCAGTTTTAGTCAATCGAGGGAATGAGAAGGAATTTGGTTAACATTGATTCCAATGGAAAAATTGGTGACTATGATCCACAAAATAATGTGATACCTAGAGAGAAAGAAATTATGATTATGCCAAATCATTCATCGCGATATATGATTAACAATGTGACCTTTAGTTGTATTCCTAAGTCATCAAATAAGAAGAAGATGGACTTTTCTTCTTGTTTGAATGGTGAGGAACATAGAGGAAAGAATATTAAGAATTATACATATCAAGAAAAATAGATAAATAACCATGAGAAATACCTCAAATGGAGGGGAAGATGTTATCTGTGTTTGGGAAAGGGGCATATAGTGACATACTGTTATGGAGTTCAATGTCTTATCTGTGGAGAACATGGGAATTACCCAACTCAATGCCCTAACCTAAGTGGTTTCTTCTAAATTAAGGAAGGACCAATTCCATGCCAATAATTGAAGAGGATGGGTTGAAGGTATTATGTATTGGGATTCAAGAATAATGTTTTTGAGGTACTTTTATGGTATATTGAAATATCTATGTTTTGGTCCATTGTGGTTTTCCATTACAATATGGTATCAGTATCCATGAAAAGTGATTGAAATATTTTTGGAAAGCAGATGAAATGTGCATAATGAAGGGATAAGGAGATAATGAAATCTTTGATAGTATTAATGATCTCATGACTGATATAAGGACAAAGTGATATCATGGTTTTAGTATATAGAAAATTTGGGATTTTGGTATGTGGAAAGAGTTAACTTTTGACAACATTCATGTTTTAACCAAGGTTCGATGGTAACTTATGTTTCAAGAGAATACATGCTTATGGTGTTCAAATGTTTGGAATGTGACCAATGAGATATATCTTATGATGTACGAAGGTAAATGATGGTATTTACATGCTCGGTAGATTAACTTTCAAGTAATCGTTTTCTTTATACTATGAGATTGGACAGAAGTATTTTCAATAAGCCTAAAGGTTGGAATGGATTATGTTGGACATCTGAAGGTATTGTTTAAGGCTAAATTTTTTTTCTAGAATGTTATAATAGCATAGTTTTAGAAAAAGGGAAACCTGTAGGATGGGCGACAACCCGTCGCATTTGACAAGGTTGAGGGAATCGAACCCACAACCAAAGTGAGACATGCCTTTATTGCCTACCACTAGCCTATAAAAAGTCTTTGGTTTTTAGAAATTAGTTTTATTTTATAAATCGGTATGATAGATGAAGTATAAGTCCATCTTTGGAACCATATATGATTAACCTCGCCCTAGATGGACTTATGTATATTTAATATCTTATCATAACTTTGTTTTGATATGGACAGATGGAATGACCTATCATTCTATTACATGATCTGCTAATACTTCAAGAATGATAAATTCAACTTCATTTCATTAAATACAAGATGAAGTTGTAAATTGTTCATGGAATGACTGATGATGACATTACACTGAAATCAAGTAAGTATTTATCATTACTAAAAAAATCATCAACTTTAGGGAAATGATCACCAAAACCAAAAACAATGTCCTAGTACCCTTATATCTGATGAATCTAATGGTTCCTTAGATCATCACAAATTTATTTCTTTTGTATTTTTGTCTTTTTCATATCCATGTTCTCTACCACTCTTCATCAGAATATGATTGTTATATTTCTCTTCTATATCCATATTTTCACCAGTATTCTCCTATGTGGAATCCCAGTGTTGAGTTACATTGGGTGACCGTCATGATTCCAACATTCCTTTATAAAATTAAGATTTAGTATTCCTTTCTATGATGTGGGTTTCTATGAAAGAAAATTTCATGTATAAAATGATTTATAACCCTGAAGAATTTCGACGGAAAAATTCATTTTATGGGAGAAATAGTGTAACAACCTGAGATTTTATGAGAAATATATTTTTTTAATTTCTTTGATGTCTTGTGTTGTATGCTTCACCAAGATTATATTTCTCTATACGCGACACCGTATTAGCTTGTAGTATATGCAAACACTATTCTTGGCTTGTGTTGCACATTAGAGAGACCTTTCTCAATAGCATGTGTTGTACGCAATACCGAGTTTCACTAAACAATGATATATTGTTATAATATTATTATGAACTTGCCGTTATGAATAGTATTAAACATATTGTGAATTTTATAAAATTATCATTCATCTTACATATATTCTAGAACATGGTATGAGAACAAAATAATTTTTTCTGGAAAAAGAATATTTTTCAAAAAATGTTGTTTTGCCGCCTTTTGATGGCACACCCATTTTAAATCTAGTTTTTGATATGTTTATAAGTTAAATTTGAAAAATTATGCTTCTTACTTGGAATCATGATATAAAAATTTTCTTTGGTCAAATTGTTTATATTTTTCTGATAAGATTATTATTTTGATGAATAGTAAAAATACGGTAAATTTTAATTGAAAACAACATTTTTAATAAATTCATATAGTTTAAATATATTATTGAATGGTTTTAAAGTATAAATATAATATATTGTTACCATTTAATATAATTTATGTCATTATAATTAATTTTACATTGAATTCATAGGTAAAAACATTTCAATCTTTTACAATGTTTTAACTTTTAAAACCAGTTTTCTCAACAACGGGATTTATTTTAAATTAAATACTGAAACTTCTATGTTTTTAATTTAAAAAAATGGATTCCATATTTGGAATTACTAGGTAAAAATTATGTTAACATGGTACTTTTTATTTTAAGACATTATGAATAGTAACTACGGTAAATTTTATTTACCATAGTTAAAGATAAATTGGGTAATTAAGGGTAAATATAATTTAATTAAATAACCCTAAAAATGTATTAATATAATTGGAAGATTATATTTCTATATAAATGATACTTACGTAAAAATGGATTCATTCGGGACCCACTTGGTTGTGATTAAGACCTTTAATTTATTTTATTTAAAGAAAGTGAAATATGTCTCACTCAAACATTAATAATTAAAGTATTTTTAATATAAAGTTATACATATTATAAATTATATTATAAATACTCATTTGAAATATAAATATTTTTTATTCTTCAATGTAATTTATTTGTTATTTTTAAGAAATATACGATTACCTTAATAGCTTATACATTAATGATGCAGAAATTATTTATTTAGTGAAAATTCAATAAAACAGTTTTTATTAAACTAATAATGCTCATATAAGGCACAAAAACCTGACCAAAAAATATTGGTCGTGTACTTTAAACCATAAACATCCAATGATAGAATATTTGACCATTTTGATCCTTATAAATGTGAATATGACATGTATATTATTTTATTTTAAATGATGTCAAAGTTGTCACCTTCTTACTTTTATAAATATAACAATTTAAATGTTGTGAATTTAAGATGATAAATTTGAGTAAAAGTATTCTTATGGAATATATTATATTTATCTGTATCATAGTATTTTTTTTAATTCTTTTTCAAAAAATAAGTATATTAAATAATTATACAAAAATGTTGTATTAATTATTTTATTAAGAGAAATATCAAATAAATGGTTTTAAAAATATTAAAATAAATATTATATGAACACATTAATGTACCCCATGAATTTTTATGGTTCATATGACATGTTATGAATCTATAAAATATTTAGGATCTAATATGTCTTCTGTGTGGATTTTATTTAAATTCTAATAATTGAATAGTGTCAAAATTGACACTATCGATATTTTATAAAAATAACATATTATTAAATTGTTTAAAAATTACAAATATATTTAAAAATTTAAAATTTAAAAATATCTGGTCTAAAATGTAATAATTTATCTAATTATGAAAATTCACAATAGATAAGTATGTATTTATATCAATTTAAAAATTAGAATATTATTACCACAAATAAAATTAAATAGATTAAATAAGGATAAAACAAAATGATAAGGTTTAAAATAAAATAAAAACATGTCTAAATTTTATTGGATTATGAGATTAAAACCCTATCATACCTCATATCTTAAATTGAGTAACATTGGATGTTTTTATGTGGGGTTTGAGTTTATTATAAATTAATATTTTGGAGGATTCCAAAAGTGCCCCTCTCCTCTCGTATAAAAGGGCACCTCCTCCCTCTCTTCTTCACAACATTTTGAGCCTTCATGCTCGGCCAAACCCCACCCATTTCCCATATCCACTTCCCTAGAAACATAATAGAAGTCTTGGTATTTTTCAAAAACCAACTTTAGTGTCCTAAGAGGAGGTTTAGAAGACACGAGTCAAAAAAGAGGTAATATCCTTTACTGATTCATTCAAATTTATTTCTTATTCTAATTCGTATTATTTATTTTTTTAATTATAAAGTAATAACACAAATATCACCCATATACTTATAGGGTATTATAAATATGAAACAATCCCATTTCACCTTCTATCCATCCTACAGAAACTGAAATCACCACGCGTGCGTACGTACGACTTACCGTCTCCACGTCGTGGTGTAATATGTTTTCCCCCACCACCTTAATTGGATGGGTATAATGGTTGAAATAAATACTATATATGATTATTATAACATTATTATAATTATGAGATATTATATATCCCACTCCAATTCTATTCAATAATTATGGGAATGATATCATCGCTCGTGCGTTCGTACGGATTACCGTCTCCACGATGCGTTGAGATTCATTATCTATGCTAACCATTCAAGAATGATTATAAAGTATATATAATAAGTAATCATGAAATATATGACATAATAATGCTACTGGATTTATGTATATATATATATATATGTCATTTACATCAATTCAATTTAATAAGGAAACAAAAACATCTTTCATGCATACTTACGGCCTACCGTCTCCATGAACGGTGTATTTCATTCCATTTATCGATCTATTATATATATTATATTCTATATATTTATCATATATAAATAGTATTTTATATTCTGGAAGTACGTAAATCATGATATAAGTAATGATATCAAGAACAACAAGTCCAAACACGTACGATAAATAAACAATTTTACCCAAAACGCTTCGTCAACATGCAATTGACAAAAGATCGGGTAATATAAAGTCGTAAGTGAATCATATATGATATCATAAATATTATTATGGTTCTGTTAAAATTTAATAATATGTTTAAAACCACTATACAATAGTTTCATACATGTATGGAAAAAATTGGGCCTATGGTAAGGGAAAATTATTCCATCTTGTATTTTATCCGAGATTATTTATTCGTAAGTATTTACTAGGGTTATGTTTATCATCAATGTCCATGTTTCCTAAAAATGTTTTCACAAAATGTTTACTACTATTCCATGTATGTTTAAAATAATATTTACCCTTTTTTGACTTTTACCACATGGTATGGAAGGAAACATTATTTTTTTTACCATAGGAGGTACTTTTTGACTTTTTCGGCAAAAGTACAAGAAACATGTATTTTTAACTTATATGGCATGAACTGATTTTTAAGGATTCATAATGCCTTGTTTTCATGAAGCTTCCTATACAATATTTCATTATTATTTTCAAAAAAAATCATTTTGTTTTAAAATTTCCTGGCATTTTGTTAAAAGAAAATGATTTTGAAGAAGAAAGGATATTTTCCTCAAGAATTCATTTCAAGTGTTTTATCAAACCTATTTTCCATCTAAGATGACATTATTTATTATGTTTATGTTTCAAGTATAATGTCTTTATTATTTACATGGTTTGATTTTTCTTATGATGAAATGATATCCTTTTTTTATATGGATTATGTTATGATGAGATGATGTTTATGAAACCCATATTATTATTTGGGTTATGATGAATGATTTATGTATATTTTGTGGAACACAAAAGAATGATTTCATAATGAGATGGGTGGGACCTATATATCCCTCCAATTCATTGGGTAAATATTTATATCTTATGAGATAGAAATGGCTGGAACAGCAAGTAAATCTGGTTCAGTAATACAAGGCTGGAATGACAAGTAAACCCGGTTCCGTAATGGAAATTTTCCACTATGATGGTCTTGGCAGAAATTCTGTGGATAATATGGAAATAATATATTTTGATTAATTGTTTTCCACAATTACATGTTTTATTCCTTTTCTATTTTATCATGATTAATGTTTCTTTATGATCTATGCCTTACGTACTGCCATGATTTATTTAACGACTCAAGATTTTGATGTTTAAACTTTATGTTCATGTTTTTAAGTTCTAGTGAATATGGATTGTTTTATTTTCTCCATGCTTACCCTTATTAAGCATTTGATCTCACCCATTTTATGATTTCCTTTCCAAAGAATATGAATAAATTTTTGAGGTATAAAAAGAAACAGGAAATATCTTAATGGGAGATGTTGTAGATCCTTCACCATGATTAGAAGATTATGTTCCATGTTTCTAAAGACAATAAACTATTATGGTCCTTGTGTGTCTATTTTTGTTAATTATTAAGTATTATAAAAAATTAATGTAATATCCATGTACGTCAAGCTTGGGTCTCTACATAATCACACCCCCCCCCAACATGAGTTTTCCTAGTCCTTAGAAAAATAATACCTTAAGAATGTTAAATTGAATTCCATTTTTCAGAAACATTTTAACAAATATTTCTCATAAAAACACCATTCCAAACAATCATGAAAACTTTCAATATTATTTCACACAAGATAGGTCCACAAACATATCCCAAGCCTAAGCCCATTCCTTTGTTAAAATTTATCATCACATTTCATCTCATTTCAATTAAGCATGATGACGTGTTGTGCATCACAAAGGATATGGGGCCCATTTTCTTGTTCAAGGGGGGGGGGATATAAGTGATATGTGAGAATCACATTAAACCTTTATATGAGTATCTAATATTATTATTATTTTATTTGTTGCTGTTTTTTTTTAACCACAATAAACAAAAAAAGACTAACTATGGGAAAGACAACTATAGATTCAATATCCCCAAGTACCGGACACCACACATAATGTCAATTCCATGCACTAAAATAAAGATATAAATCATATATCTGGGTGATACAACTATGTAGTCTTGATCCCCAAGTGTCAAACTCCACACATTTGGACAAAACATTACTCCATGTTGTCATTGTTTTGTACTCAAATTAAAATAAAAGTGGCCCAAAACCCTATGCTATGATAAAAGGGACCCAAGAACTAAAATTTACACCCAATATACAATGGACATGCATTGTTTCATTTTTATTAAGAGGATAAAAATATAAACTAGGAAAAACCACATTGGACAACTGCACTTTCCAAAAAAATGCTCATTAACATACAAATGAATTCAAATCATAATCATGAAATTGAAAATCAGTTGAAATTTAGTTTTCTTGTTTCAAAATGTACATTAATGCATTAAATGATGATGAATTGAAGTTTTTATCTTAAAATAACAATTATTTTTTTTGAAATACCATATTTTCACTCCCCCCAACATAGAATGAAACTTCTCTCAGTTTTGAAATAAAAGAGAAGAGTGATATTAGAATTGTGATTAAAGAGTGGAGATGTGATTTAAAATTAAATAATGTATTAAAAAACATGTTTGTAGTTTATGACACAAAAAAATAAATTGATCAATTTGGATTCATGTCACATGTAGACTCATTGGGGGTGATTAAAGGTTGGGTTTGAACTATATATGGCATGGGTTTTATTTTGAAAAACTAAAATTCATCAACACCAAAATCATAAAAACAAGAGACATTAGACCACATGGGATCCAAAAGGGGTTCCCTTGAAAACAAAACACAAAAAACACACAAAATAAAATAAAAAATTCAGAAGCCGGGTTGCCTCGCAGAAAGGGATTAATTTAATTTCGTTAGCGCGACTTTGACCCCCCAAATTATCCATTACCAAATTTATACATTTTTTAGACCCCATTATTTTACACTTCAACATGATTGATATTAATTATTTTTTTAGAATTTGTGTCATGTTATCTCCTTTTTTCTATAATGAGTGGAAAAATCTGTGTAATATCAGATATGTTTTATTCGGTTGAATTTCTAGTGTTGCCTAAGACATCAATGACCATTCCAAAGTTATTGGACTCATGAGAAGAATGAACTAAAAATAAAATGTCTTTATTAACACCTATGATGGGATTTTTGAGTTGGGAAAAAGGAAAATAATTTTTATCTTGGGTTTATTGAAATTTCACAAAGGATATTGAAAAATTAAATCAAACTCAGTTTCTTCTCCAAAAAGACTAGAAAGAATTGGTTCATTTTGAAAGTATAATTCATCCCGAAAATTGACCAGTTGAATATCAGGATTGGGTATGGACTCAATTTTTGTGATTTCTCCCAATGGATCAATGATTTGTGATTTTGAAAATATATCAATGGAGTTATATTCAGGAAACTCATTCCATGATGTGAAATTATCTAATTTTGAGTCAAAAAATAAATTACCTCCTAATTTAAAGACTCTTCAACATTTCCTTAATCATTTTCAGTTATACCATATCCAAAGGTTAGTTCTTTGGTAAATTCATGATAGGTTTTCCAAAAACTTGATTCTTATATAAAATTTGAGGAAGGGATAATCTGAGTTGGAATGAGGTCCATATCCATTTTCAATCCTTTTAGCACTGATCTCAAAGATGAAACTTCCAAATTAATTTTATCATTTTGATTAAAAATTGTTCAAAAATTATTTTTTTATTAGTCTGGATAGAAGTTTTTAAATCTTGGAAATCTTTTGGAATGATCACTTCAAGCATCCTTAGGAGGGCTGTAAAATGATCCTTGAAAAATTCATCATCCATGTTATTGTACATCTCATCCATTGTGGTGTAATCATTCATTGATTGGTCAACAAAAATCCCAATGTGTGGTGCTTACCAAAATTTATTTTTCATTTGATTACATCATTTTGTATGAAGGGGTATTGTAAAATATAATCCATTTTAGTTGATTTAAATTTAGTTTGGGGTATTTTGGACACAAATAAATAGAAAGGGGAATAGAAAAGATAAATTAGGGTGTAAATCAAGAATTTGGTGTCAGAAAAGAATATGAGCATCTAAGATACTTACCCGGGTCACAGAAAATAGTTCCAAAATTTGGTTGCACCCAAATTTACCCTGTATTTATAATAATTCATTGTAGTCTATGTTGGGTTCAAATCCACAGGACCCAAATAAGTAACCTCATGACAATATGATTTGTTGGAGGATGGACTGTGAAGTGGCCAACTCTTTGGATTGATTTGATTGTAAGAAATGATGATTTGATTTAAATAATGAATAAAAACACACACAATGACTTGAATTAAAAATTATTAATGTTGATGGTTTGATCCTATGTTATTACAAAAGGTGGGTTAAATGAATTTATTAATTTTGAATTTTCTTTTTAATAGTTAAATAGGTATCCAATGAGTGAGATAAATCCGTGATATAATTCTCCATTTTAATCAATAAAAAATACCATATATAAGAATAAATTCACATATAGGATCACATTCATGATCACTCTAAGGAATTTGATCACACTAGCACTCAGAATGTGTAGTCGTTAAATTCAGTGAAGACAAAAAAGAAGGCAATTCAATGAAATTAACTCTTAAAATAATGAACAGATCAAAGAATTTAAGATCATAAAATAACATTCAATCTATTTTATGAAAATATCTCAGATCAAACCATAAAATTTTATCCCTATATTGATGAAATTATATCAATGGAAGTGGGAATTTGACTTAATGAAGTGATATTGAAGAAGAAAAATGTTAAGAAAAATGGACACTCTACCATTGTGAAAGAAATTCACAAGATTTGGTGTGAATAAATTCACAGAGTGATGCAATAGTATTAACATGTGAAGAAAAGAAAAATAAAAAGTGACGAATAAGAATAAATTTTATTAAGAAACTAATATGATTAAAAAAACATACATGGAAAAAATTGACGACGTGATTACAAAATGAAAGTGGGAAATTAAAATTGAAAGAAAGATTTGAATTCAAAGAAAAAATGGATTCTAATTCCCTTCACCAAAATTTGGTTGCGCCCAAATTTAACAAACTAGTAAAAGCGGTCATTGAAGTAAAAGTAAGGAACGAATCCATTGGGACCAAAGAATAAACCTTGAGACACTCAAATTTGTTGAAAGATTGACTATGAAGTAGCCAAATTTGATGTATATTTTAATTTTAGAACTAATGATATAGTTGAAATAGAAAAAAATTGATGTTAACTAAACAATTATTGATGGTGGGTTGATCTTAAGGTTTCACTTTGGGTAGATTGGATGAATTTCATTTCTTAGAAAATTTCTTGTCATTACTTGAGACGTATGTAAACAATGAGATAATTCTCCCAATTCATTCACTAATTTAATCCCTACACAATTTTAGGGCCAATAAAAATATTCACCTTGAAGACCACTTTAATGATCACTCAATGGAAATTGATCATACTAGCACTCAAAATTATTCATCGCTAAAGTTGGTGAAGGTGAAGAAGAATGTAACTCATCAAATGGAAATTCTAAAATAACAAAAAGATTTAAATATTAAGTAAATGAAATAACATTTGATCCATGAACATTCTAATATCTTAGATCAAACCTTAAGATTTTATCCCTCCATTGATCTTATTATACCAATGGCAGTGGGAAGTAGTCGTATGGGGGTGTAATTGAAAAAGAAGAAAAATATTAAAAGAATGAACACTCCACCGTTGTGTGATTGAATTCAAAAGCGGTGGTATGAATGAATTCCAACATTGATTCAATGGCATAAATCATCTGAATAAAATTAAAAGAATGTGTGAATAATAATAATAACTTTTATTAATATACTGAATGTGAAAGAAAAACAAACATTAGGGAAATTGATGATGTGATTACAAAATGAAAGTTGGAAATTACAATTGAATGAAATAAAATATATTAAAGAAAAATTTGGATGATAATTCCCGTAACCACAAGATCCTTATATATGAATATTAGTATCCTTAGGTCTAATGAAGATAAATTAATTCCATCCCCATTAATTTATACTGTCAAAAGGAGGATGAGAAAATCAAGGGAATTTGACGTTTCGAAGTCGACCTGGAAAATTGTTCAGATTAATCCTCATTTTGGACGTCAAAATTTTACATTAAATATGACCAAATCATTAGGGTTCATAAAATAAAAATATGTTATTCTAGGTGTCCTCTATTATGATTAAAAATTTCAAGTCATGTTGTTCATCCTTTTGGATGTTATTCCCAAAATAGTGGGACGAATTTATGGGTGTTCAGGAATGGCCCCCCATTTAAATGATTACTTCAGATCCCTTTACCTCCATGAAAAAAATTAGAATTAGATCAATCCAAAGATTAATGAAATGATAACCATATTTTAATCTTTTAAAATATAAATTTTAGTTTCATTGGACTTGGATTTTAGGAACCAATTTTGTTTGATGGGCTTTGGCCCATTATGATTTGTCTAGAAAATTTCATCATTCATATTGAAAAATATAGGTCTTCTCTTGGGATTCATCCATCGATCCTAAAATATAAAATGTTCCAAAAAAGGTGAAAAATAAGATCCAAAAATATCAAATTCAAAAAATTAATACAATGTTCTCCAAAAAAATTTGATTGATTGTGCCCAAATTTTCATTTTAAACATGAATTACATTTGAGATGGGAAATGAAGTTCAATTTCAATAATGCACTAAAATTCATATTTATGGAATTTGAAAGACATGAATATTAAGATATAAATAATGAATATTATCCACTTTAAGTGTCTAATCATATATGTTGAAGATATTTCAACAATATAGAATATTATGTTCTAAGTTTCTATGACACTAAACTAATAAAGTCTTTGGGAATATGTTTGTGTAATGTTTTAAGTATTATGAAAAAGTAATGTAATGTACATGTACGTCAAGAATGGGTCATTAGATATCAGGACCCATGATTCATAGTATATGTATAGAAAACAAATAGTTTGAAGTTTTGAGGATGAATCAAAGATAATTGATGGTAACAGTGATGAACTTATTAGTTTGAGATGTGAGGTAGAGATGACAATGGCACGTGAGGCATACGTGACATGCTACATGATTCCTACAGGTGGTAGGATTCTTATTCATAGAAATTAGGGGCTATAAAATTGATAACCATCATCATTAAGATTGGTTTCTCTTATATTATAGGTGTAATTAGGCAAATTATATGGTAGGAGAAATGAATATAAGATAAAAAAGAGGATCTATAATTCTCTGATAATGGTGACTGCATGTTGGGTATTCTGAAAAACACACACCATGTAGTCTGGTTTCCATAAATTCTTGGGGTTTTCATTAGAGTTATGGATTAAAAATAGTGTTGATGGGCCACCCACTATATGACCCTAGTTTTCTAGATCTACATGTATAAAGGAAACATTTCAAGGAGCCCATGTGGCCCTACATTCCATGTTTGGTGGGGTGCACACCATGTATTGGAACATGGATGTTATACACACACATGAATCAAAGAACACAAAAATGTCCTAGAGAAAACTATATAGTGTATTGTACCTTTACATATCATGTAGTACTACATGGATATAATATCATGTGTTGGTGATTACATGGCCAGGGAGGAGAGAAGGGCCATATTCTATGTTGTCCCCTTATACACTATGTGCCTCAATTTTTAGAAAACCAATAAATTTTGTTTCTCCATTATGGATATATGGATTTTTGCTCATCAGTGTCCTATCCTATGTTTTTTTTCAAGTATAACATGATGGTTCCATTCTATATGTCTTTCTAGATATGATGTGAGATGTTCCAAACATGGTTCTTCTTTTCGAGGTACTTGATGACAACATTAATTAGGAAGGATAATTAGATAGTGGACCCCTCCAATGACATTAGAGAATGGGTCCTCTGCCTAAATAGTGGAACCCTCCTATAGTATTAGGGAATAAATCCTATACTATCTAAGTGGAACTATCCTATGGATTCAATGAATGGGTGCTTGAAAATCTGAGTGTCACCCTCCTGCAATGTTAGGGAATATATCCTCTTCAATTTGAGTGAAACCATGATGAGGTTTCAAGTAATGGTTCTTCTACTTTCTAATTGTCAAAATCCTATAGTGTGAGGTCATGGGTCATCTATGTATTGAGTGGAAAACTTCTACAATGTCAGGGCATGGGTGCTCTAATTTCTAAGTGGCACCATAACATGGAGTCTGAGAATGGTTCCTATATATACTGAGTGGAACTATCCTATTATACTTGGGAATGGGTCCTGTACCCAGATTTTCTATCCCCTTGAATATGTGGCACAATGGAGAGGTGTGGCTCCATTTGGATCCTTCTTCAGACAGACATGTGAGATATTGGGTATAATTGATAGACCTTTCAAAACACTTGGAAGGCTCATGGTCTCGAGCTAGATTGTGTGATGGAGATCCCCATTCTTTATCATCATGGTTTTATTTATAATCATATAGGTGTAAATTTATGTATTGTATTTCATTACCCTCTTATTATGGGTATATATGTCTAATTTTATCATGTATCTTATTAATCCCCCTATATTTTTTGTGGAATCATTCTAGATATATATATACTCACCCTCGTATGGGTTTTCCCACATGTTTCATATCTTATAAAGATGATGTATAGGCCATAGGTGACTATAAAGCATCATAGGGATACGTAGGTGCATTTGACCATCTACATTGGTCAGTGTTTGGAGACCTAAAGGCGTGCTCTCTCAGTATTTACTTTTCCATTTATAGTCTTGGGATATCATTTCTAGTTAGGATTGTATTTCTCAATATTACATTTTAAATGATTATTTCATACTCTTTTTGTGATCCCTAGATGTTTTTACATGCATGGTTACTCTGAAATTCATCATGGATATGATTATGTGTGTCTGTACAGGTACATTATTCAAATTCCACCCTAATTAGATATTCATTTTTATTATTATCACTAGCACATGGACTATTAAGGTGGTTTGGGGTAGTTATGTCTTGGCCTCTCATTGGAGGTAGGCCCCAACAGGTTGGGTCAGGAAATACTGACATCAGAGGAGGTTTAACACTTGGAATGGTGTTTTCTAGTGTTGCCTTGTGAGTATTTAGTTGGATCTAGGGACACAGTTTCATTGTGTCTGGAGTGTGGATTTTAGGCTAGTGAACCCAGTATTAGTGTGATGAATAGTGTATCTATACACAATGACCCTAACTACATGTTTGTTGACTCATAATGCCGATGCACTGGATGTATGGATCATTGGTACATGCATCATAAATGATTGAGTCATTCAAGTTTCCTTCTTCCATCATATCCCCATATATATACATGCTTATATGATTTTGGTATGTCTTGATTAATTTCGGTAATCCTCCTAAAATAAATCAAGCTAGGATTCGAATTCCAGATAGTGATGGTGATTTGATGAGTGATGAGACCTTAGTTTACGGTCCATCACATAGTATATTTCATCCAAGTAGGTATATAGTAGCACCCATGCCTATCAAGTAGCAGATTATACCAGAAGAGTAGGATAATGGTGTGTGCTAACATAGATCACTCTCTGTGTTCCTGCACCAAAGGCCACTGAGGTTCCACAATGATCCATATACCTAGGAATCAGAGGATTGGAAAGAGTCAGTGATCCATATTTTTGTAATTATCCATAAACCGATTGATCAATTGGTTGCACTGGTTGCTATTTTTTTCACAAAGTAGTTGGGAACTGGTTGATTCATTTCACATAGATGCATGATGACTCAATACTCTAATCGTTTGACTTTCAATAGTTTCTTCATGAATATTAATACATATCATCCTAGTGATTATGTAAAATTCAAGAAAAGATAGAGCTGTTTATGGGAGGGATGAGAGTTACTATGTGTTTTTATGAGGTTCACTAACCTAATGATGTACTCTGTTGACATGATTCAACATGGATACATCTAGGCATGAATTTTTGAGAATAGTATTTCTAAAGACATTCATACTGGTGTGGTACACCTTTGTATTACCATATATTATGGTGTTCTAGAGTGGGTATGGGTGTTGGAGATGTTCTTATAATTGGGAGACCATGAAAAAGGATTTGATATTGGGAATTATATGGATAATTCATCTATAATAGCTAGCATGTGCTATTTGGTAAGATTTTGGCATATTATATATTCTCAAGATTATACTTGGGAACATGGTCATGCATCACAGGGACTGTGAAATGGAATATGGTATCTTGGAGCTGGGAAATTTTATTCACGTGATGAGTGAGGTCACATGGAACATTTTTCCAAACCTGACATTATGAAGATGGAAAGCAAATAGTTGATGGGCCATCGTGGAAGAGATAGTGTTGTGATAATGGTTCTCTAAGTCTTAGAAAGGGAGGCACCTAGGGAGGTGGAGTAGGAAGAGTAGTTGGTGGGGATCCCAGAGGAGGAGGAATAGGTGGTATAAAATGTTATGAATTATTCTCACCACTACCACATAGTAGCCCATGTAAGGCTCAAGGAGCTTACGGTCAAGGCCTTGAGTGGATATAATCTATAGAGGCATAAGACATAGAAACTCACATTATGATTACATTTACAATCTATATTTATGCTAATCTTCATTCAGTACCTTTAGAAATTGGCATGTGTCATTCATTCATTTAATTACTCTTGGTATGAGAACTAGAGCTCCAAGATGAGACTTTATCTCAACAACTTTTCTATTTGGTTACTATATGGAACACATCTTATATGAATTTTATCTTCCAGTAGTGAGAGAAATATCTTGGTGGAGAGAGTTTATTTTGGGACCTATTGATCATCATAAATATAAATTATGAAATCATTATGGGTATGTAATGATTATACCTAGTCTGAGCCTAGTTTAACTATCTACACAATCGTGTGAGATGCCTTTAGACTGATGGGATGGGATTATCAATAGTGTATGAGAGAAATATAATGGGGGAGTGGGTGGGTTTTGTGAGTAGAAAGATACAAACCATCCCAAATCAGACCTTGGTGTAGTGGTATTATTAGGCATCAATATTTATTCAGTCATTGAAAATTATATGGATGTATTCTGTGAGAATTTTATGGGAAAACCTATGTAGAGGGAGATAGATTTTTTCATTTAATATTACCCCATGACCAAACCAATATATTATTCAGCATATTAGATGTCTCATATAGAGCTTATAGAGATGATTGTGTAGTTTCATGACTAATCCATAATAAAGAACATGTACCCCTTGATGAGTATTGAAGATATATTTGATAATTTATGAGGTGTAAGATGGTTCTTGAAGATTGATCGTAATCCCATGTACCACCATTTTAATTTTCTCATGGTTGTTTTTCTGAAGACATAATTATGATATCCGTATGGACACATAGATTTTCTAGTGATGTATTTTGATGTGATGAATTCCACTATTGTGAAAATATTTTTATGAACATGATATCCCAGCCAGACCTAGACTTATTTTTTGTTGTCTTAATTAATAAAAGACTCATCTAATCTATGCCATAGGATGATCAAGAAGAGAAATGAAGTATTTTCCTAGATTCTATTAATCTATTCCCTCCCCTATTAGTCTCAAAATACAATCACTCATTATTCATAGCCTAAACTCTACATTTTTTATTTACCACTGCTAAATCAAAGTAAATGACCGCTTGTTCCATGTCAGAGTGGTCAAAGGGTCTTCCATATAAGATATTTCCTCCATGAACCTATTATGGTACCCCATCAAGATAATAAACCTTTGTACCTAAGACACTCTCTTGTGTGTGTCTCATGAAATCTCATGTGAGAGTGTCACAATTCTTCTTTAATTATTCATCTAGATATAGGGAATATGTATAAGGAAATATAGTAGTAGTTTTGGGGTCTAGAACGAGGTTGATCATGATCGTGTTTTTCTCTCGATGCCTCATATGTTATTAGGTGAATGCTAAACACTAATTTTCAATAGACTTTTTGAACCTCTTGATATCGAAGAGTGGAAATGTGATTGTATATATATGGACTTCATGACATTGATTCTATGGAATGTGATAGGCCATAATGATATCTAGATGATATTTTACATACAGAACAAGTCAAAATTCTTTTTTTCAATTAAGGAGTAGATATTGTGGATATTTTTGGGTAGTTGTACATGTGGGATATTTTACACAATCATGTTGTTCCCTCTTTGATTGTCACCAACCATGATGAATATTTTATATCATAGATGTGGAGAGGCATGTTAAATAAATTTAGGAACCAATGAGTATGAGTACATATTTCCACCCCTATAAAGATGTGAAGTCTATGTTCGCTATCCATATATTTAAGGATATGTTGAGGTATTTCATGTTAGGATTTAGTTAGAGCTAGGTGAATTAGTTACCCTTTGTAGAGTTTTTTTATAATAATAGCTATCACTATACTATTGGCATGGAACCTTTCATGGACCTATATAGGATAGCCTAAAAGTCACCCTTATACATGGATGATATTGGTGAGGCATATCATGTTAGGATAGATATAGTGTAGTTTCCAATGGAAACGCTCCACGTGATCCATAATCAAATGAGGAACGTTGATAGAAGGTTGAAATATTTTTCTGATTAATGTTGTTGGCCCTTAGAGTTTGACCATGGAGACCACATTTTTCTAAGAGTCTTCCCATGATGAAGATTGTATAGATTCATCTGGCGAGGAAAGATATCTTCGAGGATTGTTGGATCATTCTAGATCATGCAGAGGGTTTGTGAGATTTCTTACAGCCTTTTCTTACCCCCAGTTGGATCAGGTGCATGACATATTTTATGTGTCACAAATGAAGAGATATGTACAAGGCCTAATGGACGTTATTTACTGGGGTAATCTAGACATTGAGGATGGACCCACATTCACAGATCACCTAGAGGTGATCATGAATGGGTAGGAGAAGATCATGCATGGACAAACCATTCCCTCGGTTTGTGGGTTTTGCTAGCATGGGAGCATGTATGAGAGCTCCTAAAAAAGAGAGAGCAAGACACAGGGATAACATCACTACATTTTTTCATAGTTTTTTCTTTTTGAGGATGATAATCATTGAGGTAATAATATAGAGGTGCCTTTTTTTCTTTATAATACATTGGAATATGACAATGAATATTTTGCGATATGGGTGCTGAGGTGTAATGAAATTATGATACCCAATACACCTAGAATTAATTATATAACAATATTAAATATATTTGTTATCACTTATGAATAGATTTCTAGAAATAATAGAATATATCCTAAATAGAGTCTTGAATCAAAAATTTGTGACTATGGTTGAATCCTTATCATATGATTTACCCTTGGTATGACCTATATTAGGATGGAATGGGATGTTTAGTAGAGGAATCCTTTATCATGTGCATTTAATTAAAATAATTAAATTATTTATTATTTTTTAATTAAATGATATAATCCATTAAACCTATATAATTATGATGTTATGGAAAATTTCAAGGTATAGACACATAACCCAAGGATTATAGATAGGATGTTTCACTACCATTCATTAAAGAATCAAGATTAGAGAATGGATGACAACTGAGTTAATGTAAATCGAGGCACAACGAAGAAAATAGGTCCCCTTGGCCATTGAAAATTGTGTTCTTCATAAATGATTGATCCAAATCAAGGTAGAATATTTCATTCTTAGCTTCCTCCCTTATGATTAAAATATTGAGAAAAATAATTTTTTTTATTCTTTGACCTTCATTCAATTTCATCTTTTTAATGAGCCTATGTGTGGACATGAATTATTATTTGAATTTATCTTAATCTTTTCCATGAAATAACCCAAGAAAATCTCCAATTCTAGGATCATTGGCCAATAAGGCTTGTCCAACAATGATATTATCCTTTTTATTATTTCTATTACCCACCAATTATTCATATTCCTCATTATTAGACCATGAGGTCGAAATTCAACTTTTTTAGAATGGATAGAGTATGACTAGACCCTCAAAATCATGGTAGCAGTGTGAAAATCAACTAGTTTAAAGTTTTGAGGGTTAATAGAATAGGATTTTTGGTAGTGTTTACGGACTCATTGATCCAGGATCCAAGGAGATAATGGAAGCGAAATGAGAAGTATGGGGGTAGTGCTATGGGTTTGATAAGGGAGGAATGATCTTGATTTATAGCCATGGAAGGTCTCTAAATCAGCGACCGAAACCATTACCCATGGTTTTAGTGATATTAAACCTTTAATCGAGAATATTCAGTTGAAGGATCTATGGATATGATATGTATGAGTTAGATATGGAATTCTATGGAGAACCCGACTACACGTTGTGTAGTATAAAGAACACACGCTGTGTAATCCACAATCTATGGTAGCTAGGGATTCACATTGAAGTTAAATATTACATGCTCTTTGGAGTGACCCCAAACATTGTGACCCTAGATATCTAGATCATTATGAAAATATGATACATACCTAGGAGACCATGTGGACATACACATTTTGTAAACTGGAGAGCACACAGTGTACTATCACATTACAAGTGTACGCAAACACAACTAGAAGGAAATAAGAATTTACATGAGAACATGGCTCGGTCTTGGGTGGCTAAGACATGATACGTAGTACCCTTACATGTTTCTTAGTAATATATGGCTATAAATTCATGTACTGTAGAGGAAACAACTAGGAAAAGGATAAGGTATTTATGTTGTGTGGACCACTTACAGGTTGTGTACCTCTTATATTTAGGTAATATCTACCTTTATCACTCCTTCATTTGGACTTGTATTTTGTCTCTTGAGTATCCTATATAATGTTTTTTCTATGTATAATGTGATGGTTCCATCTATTGTGTATTTCCAGATACAATTTTAGATTTTCTAAGTAAGGATATTCTTTAGGCAACACATGATGACAACCGTGATTGGGAAGGATCATCAGAGAGGGACACCCCCATATGACATCAAATAATGGTTCCTATTACTACTAAGTGGAACAATCCTATAGATATTTGGAAAGGTTACCCAACCATATTTTTGTAACCCTCTAGTGGAGTAAAGGAATGGTTCCTCTACAATATCAGTGGAACCCACCTATAGTTTCAGTGCATGGGTCCACTACCATCTGAGTGGCACCATCTTGTAGTGTTAGGGCATGGTTCCTCTACCATTTGAGTGACACAATCATGTGGAATTACAAAATGGGTCATATACCTACTAATTGGCACCCTAATATAGTTTCAATGCATGGGTCATCTACCATATGAGAGTATCCCTCCTATAGTGTCAAGGGATGGGTCCTTTATATACTAAGTTTCACACTCCTATTGTACCTGGGAATGGGTCATGTACCAGGAGTTTTGTCCCCATTAATAGGTGTCACTATGGGGAGTTGTGGATCCATTGGGAGACATCATCATAAAAATAGATGGGATTATAAGAATAATTGATGGACCATTTTGAAATAATTTTAAACTCATCTTCCTTTGCTTTATTGTGAGTTGTAGATCCACTTTCTCTCAAGTGTGTGTTTATCTTATAATTATATATGTTTTTATCGATGTATTTAATTTAATTCAACTCAAGTTATGGTTTGAAATTTTTAATTATATCATGTATCTTATTTATTCCCAATCAGTTTTTGGGGTGACCAACTAGGTATGTATATACTCACTCTTCCAAGGTATTTTCTCACACATGTTTTGAATTACAATGAAGGTAGATTTGTCAGCGGTGACTAAATAGGAGGAACGAGACACATGGGTTCATTTTACTAAGTATTTTGGTTATTCATTAGAGATCTATATTTGAGCTCTATAAGAATTTAATTTTTGAGTTATTATTTGATTCAGACATTTTTTATGGTTGGGCATGTTTTTTCCCTTTACATTTCAGATTATGTTGTTGTACCGTTTTTGTATCCCCTAGAGGTTGTTACATGCATGTTTTTTATTCTAGATATATCTAGATTTTCCTTCAATTCCTCTTCACATATTCATGTATATGGTTGGGTGTGTGTGTGTGTCTAGGAGCATTAGAAAAAGGCCTCCCATATTATATATGTCATGTTGCGCTTGGATCCATCCCTTGGCCTATGGAGTTGGGCTTAGGGTAGTTGCAACTCGGCCTTCTAGTGTCAAGGAATTCCATGTTGGGTCAAGTCGTGAAAATGGTACCCCTTGAAATAATCACAACTCTATAACATAAAACTAAAATCTCAATCACATGAAATAATCCTAGTAAAAGGGGTCATGATCAAGAACTCGAGATGACCCCACAATACAATAATGGGTCATGATCAAAGGATCATGATCAAGAACCCATGATGATCACTCTATAAAATATGGGGTCTTATACCCTACTCCATAACATAAAAAAGGAATCTCAAACACAAGAAATAATCACAAAAAAATTATAATGAAATATAATAAAACATTCTACCATTAAACTGAAATATACATGATTTATCATAAGTCTAAATGATGATGTGGATGGTTCGGGAAGATGAATAGAAGAAAAAGTTTTCTATTTGAATTATAATAAAAAAAATCAAATTGAATGACTACCTATTATTGTGTGACAATAGAATCTCATTCCACCACGTCAACCTCATGTCCCAATAGAATATAATAATAAATACTTATATCCTCCATGTGACACCATTACTTTTCCTACATTAAATAATTCAATGTGTGCATAAAACCATTGTTTTATGTATAAATTGATCATAAAAATCACTATAGGATCTTACCAAATGTTCCATAGACAACCCATGTTATAAAAAACCAAACCTTTTTAGTTTGAGATTAATCTAATGAATGTAGTATTTAATTATGTTTATAGAATGAAAAAATAGAATTATACATTTTTTTATCAAATGAAACCAATAAATAAATATATGAATTAATAATTACGTTAAAACAATGAACAAAGTAGAACAAAATATATTCCTAACGGTCAAAATCACCGAATTTAAAACATCACTATCCATATTTTATAATTAATAAAATAACTTCACTTGCTAGTGATAACCTGTGTGACATCAATTCACTTATTTTGATGTCATAGTTAACAAGTGGGGAGGGATTTTTTCCATATTTAGGGACTCTTACAGAAATATCTAGGTCCTCTCATGAGGCCTAGTTGAGTACGAAATCCTTTTATTAAGGGATTCTAGAAAATAATTTTAGAAATATCATTTATTCCCCTATAAATAAATTTGGAAGATAATTTTATTCATCTAAAAAATTAAATCTTAAATTCATCATAATATAATGTAAACATTCCTAAAACCACATTTTAACATAATTTATAACATTATACTTATTTATGTTTTGAAATCCATGCACAAATAGTTTAGTTATCATAAGAAGAATATTGTACCACTGACCATTTATTGATGAGACCTCAAACAACTGATTTGATACCCCATTAAAGGGAGTTTAGGATCTTTATATGGGGAGGGGAATCCAAAAAAATTAAATCACATACACTTAAAATAAATAAACTAGAGCCTTAGGTCACTATGTCATTATCTTATCAAGAAATTAATTAAATAGTGAAGTGAGAAACCAAAGGAGAGAATAAGATTTCAATACATGATTATTTCCTCAAAAATAAAAATAGGAAATATATAAAATTTAAGCCTTGCATAAGGGGTATGAGGAATTCATGCATGATAGAGGTAAGGGTGTTGAGAGGGGGGTTAGAATGGGGGGTTAAGAAATTTAATTCCAACATGGGTAGTTTTGGAATTTCAAATTTTTATTATATAAAAAAAACTATGTAGGGATAATGAATGTTGTGGATATAATGTTTATTTCATGGTGTATTTCATTGGACACCCCATACCACATGTATTTCTAGTTTGTATCATCGTACACCCCATAGGGTTTTACTAATATCCCCTCTCCCATTTTCAGGCCTTCACAATGTGGTTCACCTACTCCATGATTGAGCCGCATGATAAAGGTGATCATCCATGTCATGATGACTTGGCCTATAGTGTGGAATGATATATCTTGGGAAATAAACCACAAAAAACAATTATATCCAAAAATTATTGAAAATATTGAAAGAATATAATAAAATTTATTGAATAAATGTTTATGTACTATAAAAAAGAATCATGATTTTTATAAACACTAGTTTCTCAATAGGTAATGCAACATCACCAACTCTAACTCATGTATCATGTGGTTCTATTTATGTTGTCAAACCTTTTCAAACCTATTTTACCCACTATTTCAAATACCATGACAGAGGGTGACATAGGTTATGAAGAATAAAAACATCCATTCCTTTGATCTTGTTTCATCGATAAAAAAACCACTATTTTCTCTTCTTCTCAAAGTAATATATATATATAGAGAAATATAAATGGAAATATGAAAGTGGCATTTAAAGTTTACTTGGTTCACCCTAACAATGATAGTACGTGTAATATAAAAAGGCGACATTACAATGTACCATTATTCACTATAGCTAATTGTTATTATAATATTTAGAGAAAACTCATTTCCCCTAATTTACTAGAAATAAAACATTTAGAATTTCATTTCTGTCTATATTTAAGTGAATGTACTACCCCTCCATAAATTTTTTCTAATGATATTAATAATCAATGATTTTTTTCACATTGAGATTTTTTTGACATGATGTTTCTTTCTCATTTGGATGATTAAATAAAATTTTCCTTGCACACTTTTTTCATGAAAAACTCATAATTATTTGTAAATTTATCATTCATGAACCAAAAATCCTGAAAAACATTTCTCCATGAACCCCCATTTATGAATATTTATTCATATTAAAATCTCCTTCACATATTATATTCACTATGCACTCCAACCATATAGATAATCTTCACATAGTTCACCACCACTGACTATCCTACATGAGAAACCATGAATATGAATGCTTTATAAATGACCTCTATGAACCTAATTATATGTTACCTTTGTATATATGAAAAAAAATCTATTAAATAAAACTCATTAACTTTGATAAAGGTTTTCACTTCTTAGAGAGCATTCATAATCATATGAATTTATCCAACAATGACGCGGTTCAATGGATTTCGCTCTATATTTAAGGAAGTGATTTGGGTCACTATTGAAAAAAATCCTAAAAAATCCATTAATCATAATTAAATTCAAAACACTATATAAAATATTTTTTATAATTCATTTATTGCGATCACTCAACCACAAACTCCCAGTTGTGATCTCTCTTCTTATTCTATGTAACCACTTCATGGCCGCCTAACAATTTACACCATACACATGTGTATTCCATTTTAGGGTCCAAAAATATAATTCATGGTCTATGTTAACGAAATCATGGTCCTCCAACTATGAAATTTATTCATAATTATTTGAACATCATTTTCTTTCTGTGAACATGAAATCATAGTTTGTGTAATTGATAATTCAAAAAAATTCTTTCACCTAATATTTTAAATCCAAATAATTGATGAAATTAGGATGATATACCACATTAATTAACCCTTCATATAGGAAAAAATAGGAGCATTTAAGACTGTTTTTAACAAAATTATTAATCTAAAACCTCAGGTCAACATCAATAGTATTTTTTTTCAAACAACATCCCTTTGTGGGTTTGTTTTCAATACTTCAAAACAATTAAAAACATCATATAAAAAACTCACACAAATTATACTTGAACCGGTAACCACACTATATTACTCAATATATTGATTAAATACATACTCAAAATTTACTATAATCCTACATTATACTAGATAATCATGAAAAAGAAGAGTAACATGAAATGTTCATCAATTTATATCTTCATTATTGACACAACTTGATGAATATTTCTCAATGATAACTATAATTATAAGTCAATAAAAATTATTTTTGGTGATAAAAAATGATTCACATATTATTTATCAAATTAATACCTCTTCTTAAACCACACACCACAAACCTCTAGCAGCATGATCCCATAAATCTTCTATTCATGAATATTTCAATGAAAAATAGCTTCAACTCAACATGATCATCAAAACTCCCCCTATTTATTTTATCCCCCTAATTAATCATTGATTAGATATCACCTATCATCAATAATTCATATTTCATCAATAATAATTATCCCCTTTGTCAATGATACCAAAATTCACAACTTTGTTCTTGTAATTCAAAAAACAACATAGGTTATCACATTGTGAAAAGTTAACCATGCTGCAGGGAGTGTGGGTTCCACATATACATTGTTCATGTGTGGGGAGTCTATTAGACTCTATGAGATATTTCATTATTTTTAAAATAATTAGCATGTATTTTATTTATCAAAAAGTCTATAAATGAAGTCCAATTAGCACATGCCCCAATCCCACCAACCCGTCTTACACATTCTCTCTAATAACATGATATTTCATTCCAATTTTTCTTCTTCCTTGAGTGATGCACATGTTTTTTATATGTTTTATAAAACATAAATTATCATAGTTTGTTTTTATTAAATAACTCACTTTAACATTGATGTATTTAGGTTATTATTTCATACATAGTAATTCCATGCATGCTTCTTTGTTGACAACAGATTCATTATCTACAATTCCAAGAGAAATTACATATTGTTTCTTTCTCTAATAAAAAATAATAAATATGAAATCTTAAAATTAACTACCTAATATTGATTTTTTAATCATCTAAAATAACCTAATAAATATATATATCCAAAAAAATTCACATTCAGATGTTCCATTATGAAGAAATATAAAAATTTTATTCCCCTTGGCTTCTATAATATTATCTTCACTATAAGAATATGGATTTCTTTGAAATGTATTATATACCATTCCAGATAACATGTAAAAAAATAATATGGGGTCATTTTATAGGTAAGTACAATGTTTTTCCGATTATATTCTCGTACTCAATGACATTGACCAATTTACCATCACCATCATTTGAAAATTTTATCCTGGTAGCAATAAGAGTTTTAATATCCTTAGAATACTATATTCAAAATCATCATAGAAACTCATTGGATGTTTTATTTTGAGAAATAAATGCTCTATTGTTTCTAAATATCTACATAAGGCCAAGAATAAAATAATATTCCATAAAATATTTTAATCATTAATTCACACTCTAGAAACACTTCAAAATGTTTGAACTGTTCTTTATTTGATTGCAAAAGTATCATGTCATTGATATACCCCAACACCATTAACATCTAATTAAAATAATTATTTACATTGATATTATAATATACTCTACCTTGTTTTAGAGTAATCTTATTCCTATATTGATCCAGTATTGAATATCAAACTATTAAAACCTCTTTTATCTCATAAATATAATTCTTTAGTTGATTAAATTTTTCTTGTCTTCATGGAAAAGAAAATAATACAGTTGTCAAATTTAATCCTCTTAATTCAAAAAATAATCTACAAATACTGAATCAAAATCTATATAAAATTCATGTATGTTTTTTACACTATAATGACTATTAAGATTATATTTATCTCTAACATTTACCTAAGAGAAAATGTTTCATCAACATTGATTCCCTTTATCAGGGTGTTCCCCTTGCACAATAGTTATTTATTTCTTTGAATCAGTTTATATTATTCCATTATATTGATACAGAAAATCCATTTGGTCCTAATAATGTTCTTATCCATCCATATTGAGACAGTATCTCATATATGATTCTTTTCAAATAGTCCATGATTTTTATTCTTTTTTTGAATAAAATTATCATATCTAATCTATTATTTATTCATTATTCTCTACCTGTGTCAGAAAACATGTTTGTTGTAGAGACAACATTTTCATTGTTTTGAATGAATTTATTTGATCAATGATGATATTTTTCATTAAAATTTCAGCATGGCATTTCATATTTTTTTTTGTAAATACATGTTTTACATCATAAAACTGATCATCAGTATCAATTTCAAAATTATCATTTTCTATATATGCTCCACCTGAGCTTTTTACATTCTCATCATTATCATCATGAAAAATTTCACTATGATGTTATATATTATACTCATTATTCAATATAGTGACATGATTTCTTTTTAAAAACATTCATATCTAATTATTTAAGCATTTATAGGCATGGTTTTTTCAGGAGTATCATAGGAATATACATTAATCTCCAATAGATTTAAATTTCATCTACTTTTATTTATTTAGAACAATACCCTTACTTCCAAATATTCAGAAGTATTTTAATATTTTATTCATTACATACCATATATCTTATCGAGCTTTTTCTTCTTTAAGACATAACAATGATCTATTAAGAATTTTGAATGATGTTAATGTTTCTTCATTCCAAATGTTTTCTAGAATTTCCATTTCACAAAATAATTGTTTTTTCCATGTTATTTATAATATGGACTATTCTCTCATCCACACCATTTTTTTGAGGATTTATCATAGATAAAGCATGATTATTTATCCTATTTTTGAGATATTCCTCTACCTAGATGTTGGTAAACATTTTCAAATTATCAATTCATAATTTTAGAACCATATATCGAGAAATATTTTCATCCTCTCTATCATATTTTGTTGTGAAATTAAACTCCTCACACTTGAATGTGATGCAAAAAATCCATTCCATAAAACTGTAATAATCCTTGAAAAGGATATAGTATCACTTCCCATGAGTATATCTTCATTATATAGTTATATATACCTCAATATTCACTAATTAATTTACTCTTGTAGACTTTTACTCATATTATTTGTATATAATTAGAGTAATATTCCATTTATTATAGGAATCACATGTGTGTAGAGTATCTTATTATAAAATAGGAAAAATATCAGGTTCTATCACTCTCCATAAGATCTATTATGGTTAACTAGATCAAATAGCTAATTTATCAATTACCCAACCTATTTTCTTAATCCTTTGTAAGAAATCACAAATGATTTTATCCACTAATATGGTAGATATTACCATTCATGTGATTCACATGCATAAAAACTACACCATTTTTCAACATGATGATACTGGTAGTATTGGTAAACATTTTTTCCTTCCCTATGTGACATAGTTTACCGAATGTTAAAATGTTGTAACTGATACCCTCAACATTCAAGGAATTTTAATGTCCCATAACATTCCCCAATATTTTGGGTTCCAAGAGACAATAATCATTAGGACTTATTTATTTCCAAATTTTATGACATCGTACATTTTATTCTTGAATAATATGATAGGAACCATAGTAAAATTTTTATTTTATATGAATTTGGTATCAAGGATATATACACCAGAAAAATATAGTACATTAATTTAAATATCGGTAACCACTATAAGATCAAATATTTTATTATTGTTCTATATTTCTAGAATCAAAAAAGTGTTGATAGACATTTATTCTCTTCTTTAATGTATTACAAACCATATTCATCCGACAAAATATAAAAAAATCATCTCATTTATTGATTCTATATGTTGTATTGTATAGCCAATTTGATTTCTATTCATCACATTCCTCTTAATTTCCAATGAGAAATATTTAACCAAATGTCAAAATCCTACACACAAAGAATAGTGACATTAAAAATTATTCCATGAATAATAAACGTTATTTGGTTTCCCATATTCTTATTTTCTTTTCCTTCGATTCATCTTTCCCATAGAAGAAACATTTTGGGAATAACCCATCATTCTAAAACAATATTATTGAAACTAGTTTGACTCTAATATGTCATTGTTGTAGAAATTTTTACCCTTTGGTTTTCTAAATTTTCTAATTCTAATTTATACACAAATCATCCTTTAGATTCTTATTGTGTGCATGATGTCTTGTGTCAACCATAATTTCTTTTTTTTACAATCAATACATGTACTATAATTGTTATATAGTTATGAATTATTCTTATAATTTCATTCATTTGTCCTATTCCATAGGAACTCTATCCACTATATTATTTTTTTATCACATGTGTGATCTTCTTTCTTAATTTCATACAAATAGAAATGATTCTTTCTATATCATCATCTCGTTATCACTGTCCATAACTTCCACCTCTTTATCTTCGATATATTTTACCCGATCATTCATTATATTTGTTAAAGCATTGGTAACCAATGTTTATTACTCATCTTTGATCATGTATAATATAAGGTTCTTTGAGGTTTTATGATTTTTAGATTTGACGATTTAAATTTGTACCTATATATTGGAATTATCTACTTATTTCAAATTGATATATAGTTTTTCATTATAAACATCTCATTATATTTCTTTCTTTTGTCTCTCTAAATATCTTCATATTCAAGCACGCCTTTCTACTCAACATAGAGATATACTATTCCTTCCACTTATACCTCATCATCATCACTCTATTCCCTTGTCTTGGATTTATAAAAAATCACAACAATATATTTTTAATTATGGTATTATAATTCTTCAATTTCATTCTACATAATATTATTTAGAACCAATTATTTCTTGGTAGAGTAGATTTTTCTTCATGAAGACATTATATAATTTACTTTTCCTACCTTTCACATTGGATGAATAATTTTTCATATTAATTTAACCATCCACATCATCATATTGAATTTTTTTGGGATAATGTTTTTTATATTTCCCAACCATTAGACAATAAAAGACCACACGTGGATTTCTGAATTTAAAATTTCATTTCCCCTTTGTGGATTTGAGTAGAGGAGTGAAATTAATTCGCCCACTGTTTCTTCTTCCTGGACATCCTCTATGGTAAAATTCATTATTCACATGAATGAAAATTATTTTGACTTACCCTTTTTCATAGCCTTGTTATCACCATTTCAAAACTCATAAGTGACAAGAGTACCATGTGAACTATCCAATGTCAGATACTTCAGATATTATTTCTCAGGTATAGAGACATTCAGATTGAATTAGGGTGGTAATATTCTAAATTTTCACTTTGTGATGTTTATGTCATTGATGGTTTCTCTTAAACCATGCATGTACTATACAATAACATCCTCTTGATAAAATAATGAATCAACAAATTTTATCACGTGCATACTCAATTCCTTCTACTTCTTCCACAAAACCTATAGTTTATCAGCTAATAGTTTTGAATCACCTTCTTAGATATTGATCTGTTTTCCCACATAGAATTTGATGTTCTACACATCATCACAATCATATAGATTTTAATTTTTAGATGATCCCACTAAATCATTAATATAGGTAATGTATTTATCCAATTCTCACTATCCTTCTTCTTATAAATCTCCACTCTTATTATTGACCAAAACATCATGTTTGGAATATTTAAAAACATTCATTATTGAGGAATGGAATTAGTGACATTTTTAACTCTTCCATAATTGGAAATAGTTTCCTTCAAAGATCAGAATCTCTCAATGATTAGCTACAACAATTTCATTACCTTTGAGAGAAAAAATCATACAATAACATTTATATCTAAAACCAATTGGTTGACCCACTATGATAAATACATATAGATGGGGTGAATCAAGGTATGATGGATTAATAAAACAAACCCTTTGATTTTTATTCATGTTTAAATAATACTTCTTTATCTATTATTCGCAGAGTAATACGTAAAGAGAGAGAAATAAAATAATGAATGAGACCTAAAAAATTATTGGTTGTCCATAAATAGGATAACCCATGGAGAATACCAAGACTATGTGCCAATAAACTATAATTAAAATTATAAAAATGAAATTATAATGCTTATAGAAAGCCCTACATACCGCTGGTGTTTAAACAATTACGATTTTAAGTGTATGTTTTTTCCTCTGATGAAGTGAATTCCTTAATAATCCAAAAAAATATTTTAATGATCTAAATAAGATTTAATTTGGGTCACATCGAGATAGGTATGACATGAAACCCCTTTTTCATCTAAGAGAATAAATCCATATTACATCAAACTCTAGGTTTTTAGAAAACTACTTTTTTGTGGATTTCCCTTCCATGGAAATGACTTCCTGAAATAATGTTCACTGTGAACTCCCATTCAGGGACTATAGTTTACCACTAACATTCCTTCATAATGTATATTCACCATGTAATAGAAAATAATGTACAATATAAATATACTCTAATTATGTGGAACGTCATATATGAGCTTCCCATCATGATCCTTATTCATAGATAACCTTAAGGTATATCCTCCATTATGAAATTTCACTTCATAGACAAATATTTTCAAAATCGTAGTAATGAAAACCCCCCACTATTTTAACTTCACAAAAAACTATTGATTTTTTTTGAATTTCATAAATAAAAATACCTTCTTTTTTAATTTTCTTTATTATAAATGTAGTAGTAAGGGTTAAATTTATAACAAATTCACTCTAATAATATTCCTATGTAAATTAGTATTCATCGCCCATATAAAATCTTCCATATACTCCTTCTATTTGTAAGATCCCAACTATGAACACCCATAAGATAACTATCTTAATTGTCCATGGACTCACATTATGGTTCTCTAAAAATTTCCACTCTATGACCATGTACTAAATAAGGGGCTATACGATCATTCCTTACAATTTTATTTCTGATCCTCAAAGTCAACAAGCCATGAGAATCCTTCATAATTCTACAAACATCTATAACATTCAATGAACTAGACAATATATTCCATGTATTCAACCTCACAGAAAAAATTCATTTTAACCTCCCAACCCAGCTGACCACTAAAACTGTAGCTGGACTGGTCGGTCGCATTCCCTCAAGTGTTCTTCTTGGTATGCCAGAGGCTTCCAACTAGTAAAGAGGGGATAAAGAGGTGATGTGAGGGAGACTATTCCTTCAGGATCAGAGTAGTACAAAGGTATATCAGATAATAAATAATATAAAAGAGCCTAAGTTTTAATAAATTCAAGATAGAGAAGCCGAATAATTAAATAAATAGAATAGTAAATATGGCCAACAACAAAGTATAAAATTCATGAATGTCCATATGGTGATACATAAACTAAATAATATACATATAGCAAGAAACAATATACATAATAGAAATAAAAGAAAAATACAAGGGATATCTCCATGAGAATACTAATCTTTAGCTAATTCCTATGCTCCTAAATCCCAATTACAATAAGATTAGTACAAGAAATACTCCATGGTCATGAGAACATGATATCTACATAGTTTTCCCCAATGTGATGGAGGCCCATGTAGGATGTGAGATATAAATCCTAGTATTTTACAAAACATGGGGTCAAAAACTAATTACAACCTGTGAATATAATTTAAGCATTGGGAAGGTATCTTGAATAATAAAAAAAACTAAATTAATAAATACAATACTACTCAGGTTGTTGAAAGAAACCTGGCGGCTCTACCTCCTTTAGATCATGGATGGAATGTGAAGTATGACAAGTAACAATATGTATATAGTAATAATATATAAATATTAATGTTTTATATTACAGCCACTTATATGTACCATGTATGTGTAGAAGTAAGTGTCGATATACCTGGAATATGTGTTGCATGATGGATTAGGGTATAACTCTGACATCAATGACTAGTCTAAATGATCATATAATCTTAAGCCAAGGGGTACATTCCCTACATCTCATAATGAATAGTATAAATCATTCTCTTCACTCGAGTTTCTGAGTGTGTCATCATTCCTTGACTCGAAATTAGTGAGTGAACCATCATGTCAACACTAATCGAGGGATGAGGCATGACATTCCCACTATCCACATAGTATCAATGGTTCAAGACATCATTCATAACACCTGATGTAAGGGAGCATGATAAACCCGTGATCAACATAATCCTTACCATCATTACACATCTGATATCAAGGCATAATAATATTTATAATGAAATATCTATATCTTTTTACATATCATCATTTACTTTTATTAATCCCTTTAATAACCAAGAGCCTCAAAATTATCACAATCGACATTAGAAGTTCCAATTTAATTAAAAAATGGGCATGGTTTAACCACCCAATTCCATTCCATTAAAATTAAACCATTTAATTCATTCAAGGAATGATAAATATATTGAAGAATGTCATTCAATTTGATTATGACATAACATTTAAAACATCTCAAGAAGGAAATCCATCATGTCAAGCCACTCTTTTTAAATCGAACAACTCATTTAATAAAAACAACCATCGTGAATAAACCATTTAATTTATGACATGAAATTGAATCAATCAAAACATGTATATTCATTAAAAAAGACTCAAATACGTACATAAAAGGTAACATGGTCTAATTGGGTAATTGCCTACATGGGAAATCCTATTTATTAATAAATCCATGCTCTTTGGAGGATATTGGTCCATTTGTCATTTAGGTCGGAGAAATCCAATCCTTTCAATATGTAACACGAACCTAGAACTTATAAGCTGCCATGGTTCATTTTACATTTATATATAATGGAGAAACTCTATTTATGAACATATTTAAGGTCCATGTCTTAAAATTCCACATAAATAACCACAAAAAAGAATAAGGAAAAGTTTAATTCAATATTGCCAAGCATGTATTTAATCACTAATCACCACTTTGTAATTTGAAAGATATCATACCTAATTCTCAGGGTTTTATTATAAAAACATGTCATTGTTCATCAAATGATTCATTTATCCCAATTACGAATCACATTCAAATAACATAAGTCACATGATCGAGGAGAATAATTTTTGAATGTTAAAAATCAAGGAAACCAAATTTTAAATACCAACATCGAACCCAAAAGGTGGTATTCTCAATTTTGGATAACCTAAAATGGGAAATTCCATTTTATTTTCCAAGAATTATTATTATAAGGAATTATAGGAATTTAATTATTTAATTCATAAGGGAAAATATAGGTTAGCATACCCAAGTGGTGTCTTTGATTGAGGTTGAAAACATAAAATCAATAAATGAAGATCAAATGGAATAATACATAGTTCATAAAATAATTTAAAATGAAGAACACATTTTTAAGGCAACGTGCAATAAAGGCCAATGTTTAGAAAAATGGAAAATTTTTAATTTAAATGAAAATTTAGGGAAAAATTACTAGACCACCTAACTTATAATTAAGAAGCTTTAATCATCCAATAGAAACAATTTACTCACTTCGGTTTGGATGATGTTGAAGAAATGTAAATTTTCCATAAAAATATGGTGAATGAGCTTCCACCATGATAAATAAATTAAGAGAATATTAAATGAATAAATATTAACCTATAATTGAGAGATTACTAATGCAGATCCATAAAGATCGACATTGTTTGATTCAAGGTCTAGATGAAGGAGTTATCATGAATCCAGGAATAATATTGGGAGGAAAAATCCATAGGAGAGGGGAGCCACACACACTAGAGGAGGAAGAAAATAGGAAAGAGTTTTAAAAAACAATAATGGATATTTTAATTATACCCCAAAAATTAGATCACACAGTTCGGCCACACAGGTTTCTAAACTATGTGCCAACCATGTGGAACCCACTACCTAAGAAACATACCTTTCTTGGTTTACCCTCAAAAATTTATCTAATTGTGAATAGACCATGTGATGAATATTGTGATGTCACTACCTATGGGGAACAAACCATGTGGGGTATGGACATGGTTTGGTTAAACCATGCATAGAATATAATGGTCACTTCTACTCACCTATTGTAGCCACATGGTTTTTCACTAGGGGTCACATAGAATCAGATAAACCAATAACCCTATTCATACCATCCAAACTTGTGATTTATGGGTTGTGACTCTACAGAATCTCAACGAGACACCTAAGGGACACCTAGTTATTTTACCCAAGTATAGAAACCAATCATTTAAGTGTATTAACCATCATGATTTCATTTTTAATATTATTTTAAATAACAGATCATTTATCAATTTCAAAAATTAACATTCCATTAGAATTCTACCTTGGCTCAAAACATGGATCGTGATATTTATCCACTAAATTTCCACATAATAAATTATAAAACAATGGGATCCTTTACGACCTTTTTAACCCTTCTCTAGAAAAACATATGAGCCTTATGATACATCATTTTTAACAAACAAAATCACCCCAAAATCTCAAACCATTATCAAAATTGATTTTTTTCACAAAATGACCCATAGGAGACTAGATTCCCAACATGAATCAACAATTATCTAAGATATACTCTTCAGATATCACAATATAGGTAAGACACCTTATACAGATTAGTATGATTATGATCATTAAATTATTCAACCTATAGTTTAGCTCTTATAAGACTATCTCACCAGATTCAAACCAGTAACTTTCTCATTCTTAATAAAATCCATCATTATCATAAACAATAAAGTGGATTTATGAATAAGTGAATTAGAGTATTCTATCAATACTAGAAATCTAGGTATCCTAGAAAAAATCATGGGTCACCCCCAACATGTTATACCCCCTATATTATTAGGGTACACTGATATAACTGCCTCAAATTTCATATACCATATGAAATGTTCCAATCTTATCTAAAAATAAAACCATGGTAGATTAGAATATAGATAATTGTTACTCATTATGCCCAAAATGATCTCCAAATATCAAGAAAGATCCTTTGTTGACTATTAATGCACTAAAATTTATAAAAAAAGTTTGACCATAAATAAATCAATGAGTGTTTTGGAAGAACCAATTCCTCAAGACCTTGAAAACTATCAACACATTTTTTTCAACTGAGTTATATCACAGTAATGTCATAGAAACACTAACTTATCTTGAAAATTTTAAAAGAATCATCTATTTAGATCAATCATAATTGATGATTTTCTGACTTTAAATCAATATTGGATATCCTCTTAGATTCCATTAACATGTCAAAAAAATTACCATACAATTATTTAGATAATGGTCCTAGATAATCACCTGGATCAACCCTATTATATTACATGAAATATCATAAATAATCATAAAACTTATTATTAATAAAAAAAAGAGAAAAATAAAGGGATTATCTCCGGTTAATTAATATAATCACTTCAATGATCTATAACTAATCACCTAAATCTCTAGGATCTTTAGATTATATCTTTTGTGATGGTGTGTTAATTGGATTTTTACCTAGAATCGAATCATAGAAAAATTCAATATTTACCTATAGGAAACCAAGATAACTCCTTAGTAATGATTTCCTATCCCTATCTAGTGATAAAAGGAAACACCAGTTATCCCATATATTACTCAAAATATAATAAAATTCTCAGAAATAGTGTTTTATTTATCTCTAGATTTCTATATTCATGACTTGAATAAACTACATGAAAATTATACTCTCAAAAGTTATAGAAATCATCTATTTGGCTCGTGACGGACTTGAAATTCCTGAATTAGTTGATGTGTACATGTTATTAATTCAACCAATTTATCCAAAATATCACATAGAAAGTTTATATCTCAAATACAAGGAAATAATTCATATGTTTTTAAGTACATATTATTATAGAAAACCCAAGGAACATATAAATTCATTGGATAAAACCCTTAAGGTTGTATCAATATTCATCACTCTAATAACATATTCCATAACATGAGCTACATCAAAAACTAATTGAGAAGATATAAATGGTCTTCAAACACCCACATTAAGAAAAAACTAATTCTACATTAGATTTCACAAAAATCACACCTTGAATAGTCGATGCCCCAACTATGACCAGTATGAATACACTCAATTACATGTTGTTTCCTCAAGATATGGCCTCTTCCCCGACCTTTAGTTCCTTTTCCTCCTTGAATATGACTAGTATATTTAACCTGATTCCCGCACCCCTGGTATACTTGACATTTTCTTCCCACTATTCTAATAAAATAACCATTTTTGATACATTATAATGTTGTGTTTGACCAAAATCCGGATCCCTAAACACACAAATAACCGCACTCACATTATTAATGAGACGAACTCTAAAAAATTTGTTCTATATGAATAATCTATTACTATAAAAAATATCCCAAATTTAGTAATTGGAACTATGATCTGGAATGACCCAGTCTACCATAATGATAAAAAATAGTTGATTTCCCCCTCATAGTCTAAAAGATAAGTGATATCCTTGAATGAACTAAAAGTTTCCACTCTAGTCAAATTCACCAGATCAGCACATCATGCGACTAGTTAAACAACTCCTTGATCAGTCAAAAAAATATGCATCTCTATTTGACCACTCCCTATTACGCCCCCCTCGAATACGAGTGCCAAGATTATAACATCAAGAAATGAACTATGGTGGGTAATAATCAATGACCATATTGGGTTTATAATGAATAAATATTATTAATCCCAGAATATAATCAATCCAAGATATGTTTTACAGAACAATATGCATAAATTCTTGAGCTCAATGACACCCCAGTGTCCGGACAAGTAGTTTTTGAATGAAATAAGACTAAAAATCTGTTTAAGATAACCCCCCATTCTAGTATTTTTTGACTATTCCATCCCACCTTAACATAAAAACCCATCAAATTATATAAAAATCCAACTCCACCCAAATTTTAGTTGGTGTATCAATTATTTTTAAGATGGTCTGTATGGAATTTATCCAAACCATAGAATTTTGAAATCTACAATAACCAACAATGATAAGTAGATGTTGCATCAATTTTTTTTGGACAAATATTATATGTCTCATCTTTGACATACCCATGTAAAATTAAATAAATAACCTATATCATTCTCTCTCATATATATTGATCAATTTACGGTCCTGATATATTAGGAGGATCTCGAAATATTATCTATGGTGCATGATTATCCCCTCCTTCTTGGTAAATAACAAGGGCAGTCGGTTGGAGAATATCAAAAAATAGAAAATGAAATAAATTACAATACAACTGTGAAAACTCTTGATATCATAATTTATGATAATAAACAACATGAAATCTATCTCACTACTCTACACACACCCAATCAACACTAGGCATTCACATAACTCATGATCACTCTATCACAATCGACCCACTCTTATTGTTAGGTTAAGAATACATAAAAGATTAAAATAATAATTCATTAAATAATCATAGTAAAAATTTTCTACAATAATGTGTTTGATTAAGTATAGTTTCATTAATAAAATACATAAAAATCCATATAATATTTTTCAACACATTATATAACTTATCCCCACTTTCTAACAATGAGATCAACCACACATAAGAATAAAAATGTCATGTCAATCCAACAAAATGAGTACGATTAATGAATTTTGTTTATTGTTACTATCATACAATATAAAATCACATTCCTTAAATTACCATATTTATTGAAAATCACAAAATCATAATATTTGAAAATAGAGAACAAAAATCTCACCCCCAATAGATTATAATTCCATTTACATGGGTAAAATATTCCTAAGCATAGGGTATTAACATGTTGTAAGACATCTTATCTATAAAAACCATGTGTCAAATAGTTATACATATAAGAACAATTCCCTGATAAAACATTGTAATTCCTTGTTCAGAGTTTCCTCAATGATAATTGTACTAGATGAACTATATGACCACAAGCATGCCTCTCCATAAAACATAGGTGAAAAAATGATTTAGAGGGTTTATGAATAACTTAGGGATACTATACCAACTAGAAAAAATAACCATAAATAAATGAGCGAGTATCATTAATAAACCAGAAAAAATAGTAACCAAATAAGAATGAAATTATAAATAATATCCTATCATAACAAGAATATGTCACATGACTTATCAAGAAGAAACCAATTATAATATTCTAAAGTTAATCATAAAAAATAGTATTAAATAATTTATTTTCCATACGTAACATTTCTAAAAAATAGTAAAACAATAATTTCACATAAAAAAATATAGATATGAGTCTCTGAACTATTACATCTCCCAATATAATTATCCCACTAGGTCATCTATCAAATATAAGTACCTTAAACTTTCCAACATCCCTAATAATAAAGTACCCACATGCACCAAGATGGATATATATGTTGTTAGTATAACTCACTATTCCATCGAAAAAAATGCTTATTTACAAATTTTTTGTATAAATGTGCATATAAAATATAATAAGATAACAATTAAAATAGGCAACTAAAATAAAAATAATTGTAATGTCACCAGGTTCTAAAAAACCACTCTATGAGGAAACATATCGTCTTTGATAGAAGTTAGTATATTTTTAAGAATATTAAATATAATATCCAAGGTCAAGAATAATTTACTTTTGATCATAATATCACGATTGAATTTTTATTAATGCTATATTCATAAAATATTCAGTAAATGGGCATTACATCATGTGACATAATGAATAAAAAAAAGTGAATAATTTATTATATCATCCCAGAATAAATTAATTGTTTATAACATCATATAATATATCCATATCATGGAATATGTGCATAAAATCGTAGTACTTTTTCAATTCATTGACAAGTGGGCATAATGTCATTTTCCTTTACTGTATAAAGCTTAAGTTGGTATTTTCCCATAATTTTGACAATAGAGTTTCCAAGTGGGAATATCATATAAATTCATTAATCTAGTCATGGAAAAGTAGCTATAAAATACCATCCCATTGAAATTCCATTTATGTGGGAATGTAATCCTATTCCTTAAGAAATATCAATGATGGTGGGAATATCATCCCTTACCATAGGAAACAACATTATAATTTGTAAAATCATTTTTCACCATTTTATACATCATAACTAAGAGGAATTACATCTCTATAGATAATAAATATAAAAAAAATTAGATTTCATATATCAAATTTCATTATATCAATGTTATGTAGGAATATCATCCCATACCATTCACTGATTAAGATAAAGTTGTTCTACCATCCCATAAATTTTGATAATCCAAAATATATAAAAAAAATTAAATTAGACATCAAACATATAACATATATATTATAATTTTATTTCAATGGTGTCTAATTCTTTGTTCAATTTTGTATTAGGTAGTTTGTATCCGACCCAAACATTTCCATCTGCCATATAATTTACAATCTACTTGAAATCATTTAGTTTAAAGGAGGGTAACCTTCAGCTATTCATATGATACGGCAATTAAATCTGTTATAACCAAATTCTAATCCCATTAAGCAATAATTATATACAAATGACAACACATCTAACAGAGATCTATTCAATAAAATAAAAATCAATGACAAATATCAAGGTTTTTTAAGCCAATACATATCACGAAGCCCCATAACTGGGATCTAGTTTCACATATTTATCACACATTACTTTAGGTTCATGGTCATTAGAGAAAAAGCAATCAACAATAACACACGAGAGACCATTTGTGGTCATAGATAACTATTCTATTCTCAAAATGAAATAGAAATTACATGTTGGTTCATTCTTTTTCACATGTACATTCCTTTTAAAACCCTCACATCATAAGTTACTAAAAAAATAATATAATATGATAATAATGTCAAGGGACAACTTACATTATATTTGTGAGATTCCACTCACTAAATATTTTTGGGTTATTTGGTTTTAGATAAATGAATTCTCAAAATCTAACAAAAAAACCAAAATAAGATATTTCTAATAAATGATAATAAAGCATTCATTAAAATCCAAAATATTTGAAGGATTATTGATTGTATTGCTGCTTGAAATCCAATGGAACAAATAACAAATAAAAAATGATTCAATGGAAGATACTGAATCTTTGGATTAGAATATCTTGTGGGTGGTTGTGGCTCATGTTACTAAGATGAAAAAAAATTGATTCAAATAATTTATTAATATTTTTTAACAATTTAATAATGTAATTTTTTGTGGTACTCAATCCCCAATTATTGGGTAACTAGTACTAAACTCAGTACCTTGTACTTCACTAGAAACCATCTAAAGGTCCATCAGGTGACCATTGGGCCATGAAAGCGCATCCCTCTTATTTCCATGGACACCATGTCCCAAATATCAAAACAAAAATTACTCACTAACAAATATTACCAATGAATGATTTTATGAATTTATTCCAACTCCAAAATTTATATTCTTCAACAACTATCAATCCCGTATTTATCTAAAAATTAAAAAATTATAGATGGTTCAAAAAAATTAAAAATTTTCCTTCCTTGAAGTATATGGTTTGGTGAAAGGGTCCTAAATAAATATAGTTATTTTCCTTAGTAGAAACAAATATTAATTTTTGTTCGGACTATCTTTTTGAACTATATCACTTGGTGTGGTATTCATATTGTCTTTAATGAATAGTAGGGTATATACTTTATCTGAATCTTCCTTATATGAGGATAACAATGTATTTGATAATGTGATGGTTCTTTGTTAACTTGTGTGGGATTTATATTCTTTAATTATACTTAAAACATATATACATTTGATTTTATTAGATGGAAGAAATGATTTAACATTATAGGAAGTGTGACTTTTGATGTCATCATATATTGGAAAATTTATTTATGATGTATTTATCTATGATGGTCACTCTGTTTCCTCAGAATAATAGATGTACGAGTTAACATATACGATTTAGAGATGTTAAATCTATCATGATTGTTCTATATGTCTTATAAATGTTCCTTATATGGGGATACATGTGATATATAAGGATATATTTGGTTAACATGTTTTTATTGAGAAATATATTGCTACATGATATCATAACTTATCACTTTTTTAGTAATATTAAGGATTTTATAAATATTTATCTTTTTTATAGTCATGTATTATGAAATCCTAATAATTTTCAATATTAAAAATATATAATAGTTATATAAAAATATATAATGTGAATAACATGTATGGTAATAAATATTTGTTCTCAATTTAAGAGATCTAATGATATAGTATGCAACATTTTTTTAATATAATTTTATATGTTTTTATAAAAAAATTAAAATTCCTTTAGGGTTTAGTATTTTTTGGTTTACATGAATTGATTAGCACTCAATCACTACAATAGAAACAATAAAAAACACTATCACCCAAGATCTATAATATATTTAAACTATACCCATTCCAAAACTGAAATGAATAAATTGTCTACCTTTCACCAATCAATGGATACAACTACTTCTTCATCTATTAAAGTGTTTGATGAAGATCCACTATATGCATCTAACTTGATCCTACCTCCATGGTGTATCCATAATCTAAAATGAGTCATAATAATATGGGTATAACTCTCCTAAACTCCACGACACTCTAGAGCATTACAAGTAAAAGAGGAAGAAGAAAAGATATTTGGGGTAGCAAGAATCACCCTTAAGATTCCGTACTGTTGGTAAACCATTAACAATTGGATTTCCACTATATATAATCCTGTGATTATGATCCTCAGGGAGTAGGTATTTCTCATGCTTTACAAGGAAATAAAAAAAATTCATGGTTGTTTATGTATTAATTTCATGAATTTGGTGATCTTCCCATGCATTCATTTAACAAAATGTCCAATAGTGATAGAAAATATAAAATGATATGAATGTTAACTATTTAACATTCCACATCCATTCTAATTTATGGAAATTTTATCCCATATCAAGCCTTATAATAATCTGTAACCAGTGGATTATGATATATAATCAAGGAAAACAATATTACTTTGGAACCAATAATATCGTACTATCGTACATGGTCAATCATAAAGCATTCATGGGCCAAATATATCACATATATATTAGGATTTAGGGACATATCAATAATAATCTAAAACATGTATATAATTCTTATAGACATAGTACCATTTCATATTAAGTTTTATTTAATGTAATAACTTGTGAAAGAACATCCAAAACCCCATTTGGATATCATCCAAAAACCATTAGTAAATTTATCATCAATGTCACATTTTCTCATATTAAATATAATTACCTTTGGATACGCATCTAAATAACCTTTGGGATTAATTGTAACACATTTTAAAATTATATTTCTAACCAAAATCAATCCCTATTCAGTAAAACAGATATGTAACCCTACAATCCATTATAGACTTAAAAAAAATAATTCTCAATTAAATATAAGTAATCAGAGAGTGGATTATAGAAAATCATTTCTAATCAAGGGAAAACGGGGTCCAATGAGACTTCCATGAAACACATTAATCTCAATAAATATATCCAATGAATAAAACATAATAAATCCATTATCATATTGTCCCTTTTTCCATTAAATCAATTGAACATGAGACACATGGTAATTTAATCCCATTTATCCAACTCATACATTTTTTATTCCACAAGTAACAACTGTCGAGGTTGGCATACATATCATAATCCATTCAAATTTATGGATTAGCATGTCACATATCCCCTCTTCTAATAGACAATCATGACATATATACTGTCTATTTATGGTTATATACATCCTTCAACTAACTTAATTGAGGGCCCAAATACCATACTTATCATATAAGAAGAAAAATGTCATCTTGGTTATAGTCAAGCCAAAAATATGATCAACAACATAACCAACCACCCCTATATTAGATAATATTCAATGATTTTATAATAATGGTATACTATTTATTTCTCAAAGATAGGTATCTCACTAACTACATGTTTTGGGGATATCAATATGATCCATCAAAACCTAGTATATCAATGTATTTATGTATGAAATCCTATATATTATAGTTCATGGGTCATACCAAATAAAACTCATCTTATTCCTTATGAAATTTTTTTTCTTTCCCTATAAAATAATCTTTATCCTTATAACCATATAATTCTATCACATCCTATAACAATCCACGTGGAACATTGATTAGTTATTACTCAAAGGTATACATTGGGAGGTAAATTATCCTTTTTTTCAATATATATACACATCCAATGTGAAGGAATGGTATATTTGATATTTTCATTTTGTATAAAAGCATAGATTTTATATTTTTAATCTTATTTAATAATAATTAACAAAAACATGAATATGGACTTATCTCTTCATAATAGAATTCTAGATCGGCCTTATACTTACTATACTTTCAAGGGTTTTTTAGAGTCATTGCATATCTATGTAATTTAGTCCATATATCTATGTTACCAACTGATAATCCCCAATCCATCTGAACTCATTAACATTTAACATCAATTAGGTAATCCATTTTGAATAATTGTGAGACATGGGAATCATAACCCTAATATTAAACTATTTGAATAGAGTATTCCAACTCCATTACATCAAAACATCCAATATTACGATATTATTAACTTTTGATGTTTATATAGAAAAAATTATATTTTTGTTATCATCATTTCTCTAAATAGTATTATAATTTCCAAAAAAATTACAAATTAATTCCCTTATGAATAAATAAACTCCTAATTACGTAATGTTTTTATAGAAACACATGTTGTAACACCCGAATGTTTTTATGAAATATTTTCATTAAATATTTTTTTCTTATGTAACTTGATTTTCCCACAATCTTGAGTCTAAATGAACTATGAGACACCATTATTATTAAATTATCATTATAGAATAGCCATGAGGTTAGCGGGAATAAATATAACTAACTTATGAAAATGGATTATGAATTTAATGGACATCAATTAATTATGAACAATATAAATTATTTCGATAATTTTTTATTAGTAAATTAATTTTGGTAATGAAATTTATGTGATTTATATGTGTTATGTACTTAATAAAATATTTTTTTATGTTAATCCAATGGATGTTTTATTCATTGGGTATGAATAAAACCCTATATAATGTATATAAACCTATTTTTTAAAAAGTTTTATTTTAATCCTTTGAATGGAGATAACCATTTAAATTATGATTTTATAACATTAATAATTTTCATATGAAAAACTAAACATGTTAGTTTGAAGCGGGAATAATGTTTTTTACTTTGGATGAATTTATCATATTTTCTCAAATAACTTTAATGTTTTGATTAATAGTAAAAATACGCTACATTTTAATTGAAAATAACATTTTACATTGAAATAATTTATATTGATAAATTATATCTTGGAATAGTTTAAAAGTATAAATAGAATATATTTTTTCTATTTAATATAGTGTAGGTTATTGGAATTAATTTTAGATTAAATTTAGAAGTAAAAACATTTCAATCCTTTGAAATATTTTATCTTTTAAAACCCATTTTGTCATTTAAACAATGGGGTTAATTTTCAATTAATTAATGAATCTTAATTTTTTTGAATTTTTAAAAATTTATTCCATATTTGGAATCATTTGGTACAAATTATATTAATGGGACTCTTTTTTGGGAATAATTAATAGTAACTTTGGTAATTATTTTTATTACAATGGTTAAAGGAATATCAGGTGATTAAAGGTAAAATTAATTTTATAAAATTAGTATAAAACCATTAAAAATCATATTGGATAACTAAATTTGAACCTTATCATCTATTGTTTAAAATGGAATAACTCATTGGCCACTTACCTATGAATATGACATAAACATGGTAAAAACTAATGAATGTGACAAAATACCACAATCTCATTCTATAAGTATATTAATTTTAATATATAGATAAATAGTAGGTAATATCAACTATAAGATAGTATCTAGAAATTTAAAATAATTAACTAAATCATATAAATTTATTTATAATTTTTATAAATTAAATAATTATGATTAAGGATAACACAATAGTGGTGTAGAAATTATTTTACTAATAGAAATATCTAAATAATATTATCAAAATATTAAAAGAAATATCATATGAACTAATTAATATGATCCAAGAATATTCTTGGTTACTATGACATGTTAGGATTGCATTAAATATTTTTATTTTAATTTATCTTATTTTTATATTTTATTTAAAGTCAAATAAATGAATAGTGTCAAAATTGATAATATTGATATTTTATTAAAATGAAATTTTATTAAATTATTTAAAAATAATAAAAATATTAAAAAATTAAAAAATAATGAGTATAAGGGTTAATGTTCCTAAAATATCCATTTATGGTCAATTAACATCATATAAGTAAATATTTATGACCATTAAATATTTATAATTTTATTAGCACAATAAAAAAAATAGAATAACTAAGTGCCAATTAAAAATATATGGTTTATATTGAAAAACATATTGTCCAATATTTATTTTTTAATGATATTACAACCCTATATCTTCTAATATTCTATATTGGTACAATTATGTGGCTATTTTGGAGTGGTTTGATTTTATTACAAATTATTACTTATGGAGTTTCCAAAAGTGCCCCTCACCTCAATTATAAAAGGGCACATCCTCCCTAACCTTTTCACTTAATTTTGAGCCTCCAAGACCATAACTCCCCTGATGTGTTTCCTTCTAGACATTCCTATTTTCATTATATAGGTTCTGGTCATCTTCAAAGACCAACTCTAGTGCTCTAAGAAGAGATTTAGAGGAAGCCCACCGAGGAAGAGGTATTCTATTCTACCGATTCTTTCAAAATTATTTAATCTAATACTTATTATTCATTAGTTGTTTCGTTATAAAGTAATGAGATCAGTATCAATAAAATACTAATATTTTATTATAAATATGAAACAATCATATTTCACTTTCTATCCATCCAATGAAAAACGAATTCATCGCACGTTCGTACGTACATTTTATCATCTCTACCCCATGGTGTAATCTGTTTTTCACCACCACATTACTTGGATGGGAATAATGATGTATATAATAACTATATATTATTATTATAACATTTTAACAGTTACTAATCATTATACATAATTTACTTCAATACCATTCAACAATTTTGGGAATGATATCATCCCTCGTGTGTACATACGACATACCATCTCCATGATGCGATGTGATTCATTCTACATGATCATCATTAAACCATGATTATATAATGAATTGAATAAATATATATATTATATATATATATATTATAATAATATACTTATGTAAATTATTTATCTATATCCTAATTAGTGGAAAAAAAATTTCCAAAAAAATTTGCATAGGAAAATAAAGTAGTTAGTATCCGAATAACGAGTGGCAATGAAATGATACTAACAAATGGATGATAATATAATCATATATGATATCATAAAAAGTATTATGATTCTGTAATAAGTAAATAACATTATTTAAATCATTATACAAGAGGATTGGATACATACGAATGATATCATACCTAAGGTAAGGGACAATTTTACAATCTCACTTTTTTATCCGAGAATGTTTATAATTAATTGTTTTCTGGGGTATATTTATCACCCAAATCCATGTTTCCTAATTAATTAATATTATTTATAGTATTATACAATTTTTTAAAGATAATTTTACCCATTGGTGAATTTTAATTAATTGGTATGAAAGGAATCTTTTGTCATTAATTGATTTGAGGTACTTTTTGACCTTTTCAGAAAAAGTACAAGGAGAATGTTTTTTTAACTTATATGACATGAATCGATTTTTACTATTTCTTGAAACCATATTTAATTTATGGTTCCTATGAATGAATTCAATATTATTTTCAACGAAATTAATTTCTTTTAAAACTACATGTTATTTTGATAAAAGAAACCGTTTTTGGAAAAGAACGGATATTTTCCTCAGGAACTAAGTTCATGTGTTACATCAAAATTATATTCCATACAATACAAAATATGTTTCTTTTATTTTCTATTATTACATTGATTTTATTGTGTTTATAATTGAAATATTTTAATGTAATCCAATTATTTTAAATGGATTATGATGGAATTATGTTTAAGAAACCCATTTTATTTAATGGGTTTTTCTATGATAAATGATTTATATTTTTATGGAACATGTACAAATGATTTAATTATGAGATGGGTGGGACCTATATCTCCATCCAATTCATTAGATAAAAAATTATATATCATGATGTGGACATGAATAGAACAGAAAATATATCTGGTTGAATAATACTGGCCTGGAATAAGGAGTGAACTCGATTCAATAATGGACTTTGTCCGCTATGCTGGTCTTGGAAATGATCCCATACTAATATGAAATTATTTTCTTTTCTTATGTGTGTATTCCACAAAATTGTATTTCTCATTTTATGATTATTGGGATTACATTTCACTTTTATGATTTATCACATGGCATGATATTCTGATATATTATATGTAAAATAATATTTTTAAATGATATGTTCTTAATATTATGATATGATTGATATTTAAATTGTTTACCCTTACTGGGGATTTGATCTCACCATTTTATATGTTTCTTTTCCACAAGACATAAATAAGGGTATTAAGTAGTATATGTTAAAAATGAGTCTATTTTTGAAGAAATAAGTGGGATACTATGTAAATGTTTTATGAACCAATAGTTTATGTTTCAAATTTTATAAAGACACTAAACCTATATAGTCCTGCTGTGGTTTTTTGTTATGTTATGTAATAAATATCATTCAATTTTGAAGTAAAATATACAAGAAAATTATGGGTTGTTATAGTTGGTATCAGAGATAAGGTATAGTTAAACTTTAGAAACTAGGATGAGATAACCTTAGTAAGAACCCTAAGGATATGTCTATGTGTATTTTTCAATCCTATCATAGTGTTTTAGAGATATTCATGAATAACCTAGGATAAAACATTTTGTTTCATAAATTTAAATTGTATTATTTAATTATGTGGTTTTCCCGTTATGATTAGTGTTTCTCACACTATGATCCTTGGTCTTAGTCAATGGTTAGAACCCGAAAGGACCACATTAGTGTTGAATGTGATAGTAAATGGAATGATTGTCCCTCTGAGCAACTAAATGTTATGAGAGATGGAATGAAAAATATTTTATATATGCTCAAACAACATTCTCAATATATGAGTCATGATGGACTTCCAAATGACCAAAGGAGGGAGAAACATTCTGTTCAATCCCTCATGAGGCAACATCCACATTCATTTAGCTGGTCTTCTGATCTATTAGTGGACGAACAATGGATCAATACCACTTAAGTGATATTTTTAGCTCTACATTGTTCTGAACATGTTATGTTCATCTTAGCCGTATATTGTTTGGAAGGTGAAGCTAATCAATGGTGGAATCTTATCTTGAATATGAGGAAAAGAGATGAAATTGATTCCATAGAATGGGACAGGTTCATGAAATTATTTTTAAATAAGTACTTTCCTCATATTATTCAATAAAAAAGATAGAGAAGGTGTTTATTGAACTTAATAAAAATGATGATGAATTTTTTGGTACCTACAAAGAAAATTTTACAGGACATTCATGATACGCTTCTAGAATTATTATCCATCCTGAGATTTAAATTTATTGATTATTTAGTGGATTAAAATGAAGTCTCTAAAGGGTATTAACCATAAGATAATTCAATAGCTATTATTAAATTGTTCGATGTTATGTCATGGTTGAGATGGAGGTTTTAGTAACCCATCTGTCATATGGGTTTGATAAGAAGAGAAAAATAGAATTCAAAGGAAAATCTAAAGACCACAATAAAAATAAGATGAGTTTAATCTTATGCTCATTGTGTGGAAAAAACATGGAGGAAATTTTCTTAAATGGACTAGTACATTTTTTAAGTGTGGAAATAAAGGAAATAAGATATTTGAATGATGCAGTTTCGGAAAAAATATGTCTAATGATATGAAAAAATAAATGGCTACAAAGAATGCACCTTCTTCACTTCAATGCTAAAAGTGAAAGTAAATGGGGCATTATACCAATAAATTCTCTAATCAAAGGGTTATTGATGATGATAATTTTCAACAAAATATTAAGGCTTAAGATAATGGAAAGTCACATTCAATCACCATCTCTGACATAGATTACGATAATGCAGTGGTGAAAGGTACACTTACCATCCACTCTAATGTGAAAAAGGTTTTATTTGATTATGTATCCACCGACATCTTTATTTATTAAAAATTTTCTAAGGGTATCACAGTATTACCTCATCAGATAGATGTTTAGTTAAATGTGATAGCTCCTAATGTCACAACTGTCACATTAAAAGTTTATAATTCTCCTCCAGTTGAAGTTTATGGGAAAGTGCTTTCTAAAAATCTTGTGATCCTTCCTATAGTGAAATATTATTTTATTCTTGGAATGGATTGGGTTTTTCTATATATATCTCATATCAATTTTCATGTGAGGGAAGCCACAATTCATATTCCAGATCAATCTATGATCATCTATCAATGGAAAGATGAATAGATCTTTCCAGAAGAAATTCCATCCACATTATGGCTCTTGATTCCTATAAATTATGGTTATTTATCATAAATGGTAGGGGAGAAACTCATGATTAAGGATACACCCATTTTACTAGAGTTTTATGATATCTTTATAGACGAATTTCCAGGTCTTCCACCAAATTGTGAAGTTGAGTTTTCAATATAACTCATACTAGGTTATATTCCTATTTCAAAGACACTTATAGAATGTCCCCAATTGAGTTGAAGGAAATAAAGAAGCAACTCCATGATAATCTTGATAAGGGATTCATGCACCATAGCATATCACCATAGGGAGCACCTATTCTATTTGTTATGAAGAAATATGGCTCATTGAGACTCTGCAGTGATTATTGAGAACTTAGCAAGATCACTATCAAGAACAAATATCATCTTCCCTACATTAACGAATTATTTAATCAACTAGACATAGCTCAAAACATTTCCAAGATTGATCTTTATTCAGGATATCATCTATTAAGGGTAAAAAATGAGGATACAGTAACTACGAAATTATATTCAAGGTATGAACACTATAAATATATAGTGATGCCTTTTGGTCTTACTAATGACTCCAATATCTTCATTGGTATAATGAATAAAATCTTTATAGAAAATCCTGATCGTTTTGTGGTTGTCTTTATAGATGATATTATTGTCTATTAAAATATCAATGATGAACATTAATATAACTTGATAATTGTACTAAAGGCTCTAAGAAAGTATAATATTTATTCTAATTTTACCAAGGGTGAATTTTGGAATAAAAAATTTCACTTTTTGGTCACATAATCTCATGAGATGGGATATCTATGGATCCCAAAAAAACAGAGGTTATTGAAAGATATTCAAGACCAACAATGATAACTGGGATCTGATGTTTTCTTGGTTTGGATGGATATTATTGATGTTTTGTGAATTATTTTTTTCAATTATCTAATACACTCATTAATTTGACACAGAAATGAGTTAAGTTCATTTGGATGGAGGAATGTGAAGAAAATTTAAAAGAGCTAAAAGGATGGTTATCCAATGCACTTGTAGTCACACTGCCTTTTAGTGAACAAAGCTTTGTCTACTAAATTGATAATTCAATGAAGGATTTGGGATGTTTTCTCATGAAAAGAGATATGGTGATATCTTATGCCTCACGACAGTTGAAAACCCATGAGAAAAATTACCAAACACATGAGTTTGAGTTAGCTGTGGTAATCTTTGCATTAATGATATGGAGGCATTATCTTTATGGTGAAACATGTGATATTTATAGTAAACATAAAAGTTTAAAATATATTTTCACACTATAGGATATAAATTCGTTCCAATGAATATGTTTGGTGTTGATTAAAGATAATGACTGGTCAATACATTACCACCCTGGGGAAGCAAACAAGGTGGTAGATGCATTAAGTCGATAAGTCCATGCCAGCATATCCATGATAAGGATCATAAAAGATACAATTTTTATGGATTTTCAATGGAAATATCTTGAAATTTTAATGTAAGGGGGAAATTGTTTCATTCCCAAATGAATTTTTAAACATCAATACAAGTGAAGATTAAGGATGCATAGAAGAAAGATGTAGACCTCCAAAAGAAGGTGGGAAATATTCCTGAATTCAACCTTGATTGGGATGAAATAATACTGTTCAAGAATCAGGTTTTTATTCCACCCATACCAAAAATAAAAAATGATCTATTAGATGTGGTTTATAGTTCTTAATTCTATTTTCACCCTGGAAGAACAATGTTGTAAAGGGACCTGAAAGAGTACTTATAGTGGGATGGAATAAAAACAGATGTCGCCAAATATGTCTCTAGATGATTTGTTTGTCAGCAAGTTAAGGCTGAGAGACAGAAGTCTAAGTGGATTTTGTAACCATTACCCATACCGGAATGGAAATTTGAAAACATCCCTATAGACTTTGTCATCAGAGTTTCAAAAATATCCAAAGGCAATAATCTTATCTGAGTTATAGTTGATCATCTTAGGATGTAGACACACTTCATTTCTATTAGAGAGGATTTATCACTTGATCAGATTTCCACGATATATGTAATGGAAGTGGTAAGATATTATGGAGTACCGTTTTCCATTACATATGATCAGATTCTGAGGTTTACCTTGATGTTCTGGGGATGTCTTCAACATGCTCTAGATACATTGTTAAGTTCCAACACTTCTTATAATCCTCACACATACGACCAGTCTGAGAGGACAATTCATACATTGGAAGACATGATAAAAGATTTCTCTATGTATTTTAAAGGTGGTTGGGATCAACATCTACTATTGGTGGAATTTTCTTACAATAATAGCTTTCGCTCTAGTATTTAGATGGATCCTTATTAATCCCTCTATGGAAAAAAGAGTAGAACTCCAACTTGTTGGGATGAAGTTGGGGAAATAAATCTACTAGGAATTAATCTTGTTGATGAAATTGAAGAAAAGGTCATATCTATTCAACAACAAATAAGAGAAGCTCAGAGTCGAAAAAATGTTATGCTAATAACTGAAAAAAGTCCCAGATCTTGAAGTGGGTGATAATGTGTTCTTATAAATATCTCCCTCGAATAGAGTAATGACATTTAGAAAGGAGATCATGATGATCCATAGGTATATAGGTCTTTTTTGATATTTTGGATTCTGTTGGGAAGGTATATTAGCAATTGGAAATTCCAATGAATCTCTCTCAAGTATATGATGTGTTCTATAAATCTATGTTGATAAAGTACATACTTTATCCTTCACATATACTAATCTCAAAAGTTATATAACTGGAGTAAGATCTTTCTTTTGAAAAACAACTAATAGAGATTCTGGATCATAGCAAAAAAGTTCTACAAAATAAGACCACTTTCTTGGTTAATGTTTAATGGAAGAACTAAAAATCTAAAGAAGAAATATGGGAACTTGAGGATATGATTAGGGAGAGGTATCCTTCTCTGTTGTTTTGTAAGTGATGAATTTTGAGGGTGAAATTTAGTTTAAGGGTGGAAGAATGTAACACCCAGATGTTTTTATGAAATATTTTCTTTAAATAATTTTTATTCTTTAGTAGCTTTCTTTGTACACAATCAAGAGTTTAAATGAACCATGAGATTCCCTTATTATAAAATCACTATTATAGTCTATCCATTATGTTAGTGGGAATAATTATAACTAACTTATAAAGATTCATTGTGAATTTATTGGCTACAAATTATTTATGAAAAATTGAAATCATATAGATATTTGTATTTTTGAGTAAATTACTTTTTACAATGAAATTAGTGAGATATATATGTTTGTTATATACTTAATAAAATATTTTCAATATTCATCAAATCTATATTTTAGTCATAGAGTTTGAGTAAAACCATATATGATTTTAAAAAACATTTTTTTTTAAAAGATTATTTTACAACTTTGAATAGAGAACCCCTTTTAAATTAAGATTCAGGCACATTAATAATATTTATATGACTACATGAACATTTTAGTTTTAATTGGGATATAAAAATTTACTTTATATGAATTTTTGATATTTTTCTGATAACATTCATGTTTTGAGGAATAGTAAAAATATGATAAATTTAAATTGAAAATAACTTTTTTCATTGAAATAATTTATATGGTTAAATTAAATTACTGAATGGTTTAAAAGTATAAATATAAGATATTTTTAAATTTTAATATAATTTATTTCATTAGAATTAATTTTACATTAAATTCTAATGTAAAAAAATTTCAATCTTTAGCAATGTTTTACCTTTTCAAACTTGTTTTCTCATTTCAACAATAGGATTAATATTAAAGTACTTAATGAAAATTATGTGTTTTTAATTTTGAAAAATGTATTCCATATTTGAAATCATGAGGTCCCAATTATGTCAATAGGCCACTTTTTGGGCATTATGAATAGTAACATTTGTAATTATTTGTATTACCATGGTTAAAGGTAAATATAATATTATAAAATTACCTTAACACCTATAAAAATCCTATTGGATGACTAAATTATACCCTTAAAATCTATTTTTCTACAAGGAATAACTTAATGGCCACTTACCTATGAATGTGACACAAATATAATAAAAACTAATGAATGTGACAAAATATCACAATCTAATTTTATATAAGTATATTAATTTTAATATATGGATACCTAAAAGATAGTATAGACCATATATAGTCTCAGGACATATAAAAGGAATACCTACATTATAGAAATATATTTATAATTTTTAGATTTTAAATAATTTCCATAAATGATGACACAATAGGGATGTATAAATCATTTTATTAATAGGAATATCAAAATAATGGTTTTAAAAATATTAAAATAAATATGATATGAACTAATTAATGTTATAAATAAATTTTATAAGTTAATATGACATGTTAGGAGTTTATTTAATATTTTGATTCGAATTTATCTTCTGTTTGGATTTTATTTAAATTTAAATAAATGAATAGTGTCAAAATTGACAGTATTGATGTTTTATAAGAATAAAATTTTATTAAATTATTTAAAAATCATAAAAATATTTTAAAATTGAAACTTTATTATTATAAAGTCTAAAATGTAAATAAATTTCCATTTATGGTCAATTAATTCCATATAAGTAAATATTTATAACCATTAAATATTTATAATAATATTACCATAATTAAAATTAAATAGAATAACTAACTATCACTTAAAAATATATGGTTTAAATTGAGACATTTTGGTGGTTTTGGGTGGGGTTTTATTTTATTATATATTATTATTTATGAAGTTTCCAAATTTCCCCTCTCCTCAATTATAAAAGTTTACCTCTACCCTCACCTATTCACATCATTTTGAGCCTTCATGCTCGGCCATACCCTTCCCGTTTTCCTTCTTAACATCCCTATTTCATTCTCAACGTTCTATTCATCTTCAAAGGCTAACTCTAGTGCTCTATGATGATATTTAGAGGAAGCATGTCGAGGAAGAGGTAATCTCTTCTACCAATTCCTTTAGGCTTCTTTCTTCTTCTAATTACTATTCATTATTTGTTTAGTTATAAACTAATTACATTAGTATCCCTCAAATAATTATATGTTATTATAAAAATTAAATTATCATATTTCACCTTCTATCCATCCTATGAAAAACAAAATCACCGTGCATTTGTACATATGACTTATCATCTCCAAGCCATGGTGTAATTTGTTTTTCACCACCATCTTATTTGGATGTGTATAATGATGGAAATATTAACTATATATTATTATTATAAAAGTTTAATAATTATGAAATATTATTCAACATCCAATTAAATACCATTCAATAATTTTGGGAATGATATCATCACTCCTACGTACGTACGACCTACCGTCTCCATGATGTGATGTGATTCATTATACATGATCATCATTAAACCATGATTATATACATGAATTGAATGATTATATATATATATATTAGACTAATATAATTCTTTAAATTAATTAACTATAACCTAATTAGTGCAACAAGATCTTATCTGAAAAATCATGCATAAGAAACAAAAACAGTTAATATCCGAGAAATAAATGTCAATAACCAATATATAATAATATATATTCATATATGATATCATGAAAATGATTTTTATTCAATAATAATGCAATAAAATTATTTAAATCATTATCCAGGAGGTTTAGATACATACGAAGGATATCATACATAATGTAAGTGATAATTTTACAATCTCATTTTTTATCCAAGATTGTTTATACGTAAGTATTTACTGGGGTATATTTTTCATCCACATCGTTGTTTCCTAATTATGTAATATTATTTATATTATTCTACAATTTTTTAATGTTAATTTTAGACATTGGTGAAATTTTATTATAAGGCGTGAAAGGAATCTTTTTTGTTCATTGAATTGAGGTACTTTTTTAATTTTCTGATCAAAGTACGAGGATAAAGTAATTTTTTTAATTTTTTTCGGAATGAATGGATTTTTTTGGTTTCATGAAAAATTATTTACATGAAGCATCCTCTAAAAAAATTCAAGATTTTTTTAAAACAAATTGTTTTCATTTAAAATAGTGTGGAATTTTGAGAAAAGAAATTTTTTTTGAAAAGAAATAATATTTTCCCCACCAATTAAGTTCAAGTGTATTATCAAAATTATTTTCCATATAATATGACACATGGTTATGTTTATATCACTATTTTTAATTTGATTTTATTGTGTTTATAATGGAATTATTTTAATGAAAACCAGTTATTTTAAATGGATTATTTTAGAATGATGATTAAGAAACCCATTTTATTTCATGAGTTATGCTAGGATAAATGATTTATTTTTTTGTGGAACACGTAATAGTGGTTTCATTATGAGATGGGTGGGTCCTATATCTCCATAAAATGAATTTTTTAAAGATATATAACTCAGGATATAGAGATGACTGTAATGACAGGAAAATATAGTTCCTAAATACAGGGCTAGAACAAGGAGTGAGTCCTATTCATTAATGGAACTTGTCTGCTATGATGGTCTATGAAATTAACCTTGCCTAATATAATTTTTTTTCTATGATTATGTTTGCATTACATGAAATTTCATGTCTTATGTTATGATTATTGGGATTACATTTCACTTTAATGATTTATCCCATGACATGATATTCTGATATTTTATATGCAGAATACCATTTTCAAATATTATGTTGTTATGTTTATGATGTGATGGACATTTCCCTCATTTACCTTTACTTAGAATTTGAGTTCACCCTTTCATATTTTCCATTTACCCAGGATGTGATGAAGGGTATTATGTAAGATATTCCAAAAATGATTCTAGTTGTGAAGAAATAAGTAGGATAAGAAGTAGATGTTTTATAAACCAGTTGTTTATGTTTCCCAGTTTCTAAAGACACATAACAAATACAGTCCTGGTATGGTATTTTTTTATGTTTTGCAATAAATATTATTTAATGTTTAAGTGATATCTACATGTAATGTATGTGTCGTTATACATGCACTAAATTGGTAATTTTAGAATGATATAAACTACAATGTGTTTGATTTAAAAGGCCCTTTAGAAATATAATTATTGGGAATATAGTAAGAGTACAATTATTTTATGGATTATTATATATTAAGGGTTATGATAAAGTCTAATTGAAATTGACATAAGAAGGGATGGTATCATATAGTAGGATCATACCATATAAAGCATATTTATTAGAGTTTCCAAAGGAGATGGATTCAGTGTTATTTTCTCTTAACATAACCCAATATGAAGCTAAATAACGAAAACATGATAAAAACTGTTTATGATATAATTTCAATCTCACAGAGATCACAAACTAAGCTATGTTCGATGAACTACCCCAAGAAAGGACTACTATCACACACTTTACCATTAGGGTTTACACTGGTGGAATAAAGGGTTATGTATCTATACCATAGTAGTATGGATATTTTTATTTTTCTAATAAAATAATTATTATAATTATTTTTTAATTAATAATATATATATATATATATATGAATAAATAATGATTATGAAAAGAACAAATTTGAGATGAATATATAAAATTTTTATTTTTAGAAATATATAGTTCTAATTAAGACAATTTGTTTGATAAATTATTCGCTTTTTGAAATAAATATTATTATTAAATTATATTCATTTACATATAAATTATAACATAATTTAATAATTCCTAATATAATTATTATAAGGGCCAAAAAAAAATTAGTGTTGTAAAAATGAGTATTTTCCAATAAAGAAGGATTTATATATATAATTGATATTATCATATTTAAAAAAACTGGTGAAATAAATATTATTTTTGAAATAATCATGTTGAAATTAATGAATGGTGAATTTTTAATAAATTTAAATGAAAGTCTATATTTTGTGTAAAAATTAATTATGGTATAAATATACAGTTTGTATTAAGACATCATAATAGACAAATAGTGTTGTAGTAAATAAAATAAAGGGATTACATGATAAAAAATTTAATTACCCATTAGAATAATGTATTTTTTAATTTATTTTATCAATTTTAAAAATTTATAATGAATCCTCCATAACCTACATTATATTTAAATGTTTCCAAATCATTTATTTATTAACTTGACAATATTTCACATCACTAGTGGTATTATTTTAATATTATCAGTTATTGGAATTATAAAATAGTTAAAAATCAACCCTATTTAATAGAAACCATGGTAAAAAACATGGTAGGGTTTATTATTATGATTATTTTATTATATAGATTCCAAACCCTATGATTGGAAATCAATATTCAATTCCCATATTTTTTTTGAAAAAAATACACACCCTACCATCAAATCCACTACACTCAAACCGCATTGATAACCATTTACCCCTCTATACACCTCTCTAAATACCTACAAATATGTTCCTAACATCTTATTAAGATCCTCCCTTAATTTTATAAGCACCCTCACATGGTAAGGGGTATCTCTCTTCTCATCCGTTAAGAAAAATTATATGTATTTAGCCTTTTGAATATCAGTTAATTATATTTTAATTTCTTTATAGATATACCTTTATTTTACAATAAATTTTCTATAAAATATAGATCATTTATCCCATACTTATATGACATTTACCTAAGATATTAATATGATTAAATAATGGATTCTCTCTTCCTCCTATTTATTAGAGCACATTATTTGCACATTCCTATTCATTTTACAATTTCTCATTTAAGAATAAGTTCTTAAACATACCTTTACAATACTTATGTTTTACAAAACATTATATTCCACCATTCACTCTTATTAATCCATTACATGAATCTTTATATACACTTGCAATGATGTTTAAATTTTCATGAAATTTTAGATGCTAAATATTTGTGTTTTGAATAACCATCCAATAGTGACCCAGGATTAAAATAAATGTATATTAAATCATTTTAGATGGATACTGAGAACATTACCAAAATAAATGACTGATGACCATAATAGTATAGTGTTTTGGAAACATAGAACCCCTTCTTTTATTTTGGTGAATGATCTTCAACATCCCCTATAAATATCTTCCCCTTTAGTAATCGTAATTAAAAACTTTCTTCATAACATGGGCAAGGGAAATATAAGAATGGAGTGAGATAAAAATCTCAATAATTATGGGCATAGATATTTACAATCATAATTCTAAGAATAAGTGTATTAGAATGTTATTTTATTATTTGAAGATCATACCCTACTTATCAAAGATCATAACCAAGAGTCATGGAATAAATATTGGAAGCTCATAATACATGAATCATAATGGAATCAAGAGCATAAGCCCTGAAAGCATAACATAGTAATAAGAAATATAATTTTTTGTAGAAACATAGGTTTATAAAAATTATTTTCATATTAGTCGTGTATTAATTCCAGACCATCTCAGTGTGTGGTTTCACTCTTCAAATTGTCTTGGTAGTCATGGTTCACTCCCATGACCATATTAGTAGTCAAGGTTCACACCCAAGACCATCTCTAATAAAATAGTACTTTACTGAATAGAGTTCAATACTAATTCCAATCATATGTATCTAGTGATATATAAATCTTTACACAAATCATTTGGTGGAGATATAGGTCCCACCCATATCAAAATAAAATCATACATACATGTGCCATAGGATAATAAACATTCATCATATCAAAACCCATGAAATTAAGTGTGTATCAAAAACATGTAAACATATCCAAACCTTTTGAAAATTTATAGTCATTACAATAATTTCATCAAGGTATATCTCATGAAAAAAGTGTGTTTTATACCAATATAACCCATGAAGGATAAATTAGTTTCATTGACATATAACCCGTGAACTATAAATGGGTTTCATAAACATATAAAATATAAAATGGAGACATGTTTTGTAAACAAAATGACATAAAAACATAAATACTTTGTAGAAATAATATTAATGTAACCCTTATATCATATCCCCTACAAGGACTGAGTTAAGAAAAACATTTCATATTAAATGGAATATTATTTTTTAGAAATATTCTAAAATCATTTCATGAGGAAAATATCATTTATTCTTTAGAAAAGATACTTTTTATAACCTATAAAATATATAAAAATTCCATGAAAATAGAATTGAAATCATATAAAGGATGATTTAAAACATTTTCATAACATTTTCCCTTGAAAACTTATAAAATAATCTTGAAAACATTTTGTAAAAAAATTTCATTAGAAAATTATAATGGAAACATGAAAATTTTTTGAAAATTTTTCTCATTGAAAACATATAATTTAACCTTTAAAACAATTTTAAAAATATTTATTTGGAAACTTATAATAGAATCATGAAACCATTCTGAAAACCTTTTTCTTGAAAATTTCCTTAAAAACATATAAATGAATCATTGAAAACCATTCTAAACACTTTTAAAAATACAATACATTTTGAAAATATTTTTCTTCGAAAAAAAAATTTAAAAATTAATTTACATAATATTATGAAAACAATTTATTTTTAAAATTACCTTTTAATATTTCAAGGGAATATTCTTAAAAATCATGGTGGGTAAATCTGTATGTGTTGAACATTTCTTTTTAACCGTAAACAGTTTAGAAAAATTCCATCATTGGAAAATGGAAAGGAGAATCATTTTAAAACCATTTTTAATTAAAAATTTAACACATGAAAACAAATTTACTTTACAAATTATAGTAAAACGTTTTTGAAATCATTTTTAGAAAACATGGTTTTGTGAATAAAACAAATTTCTGATCGAAGAGTGAAATAAAGTCGTAAATTCTTATAAACACTTTCTTAATTATCATAACTAAAAAAGAGTGTTTAAATTGTACCAATACATAAATATATCATGGATAACTAGAGGATAAAAAAAATTCAATATATTTGTTGAGATATGGATCATAATATTTCATGAATGGAATCATAATCATAACCAGTCTCGATAAACCATGATACTGCAGCAATAAATTGTTACCACATTAGTAAATTTAGTCATAATAATATTGAAATAATAACATTAAATGGGGTTTAAAATATCATTAAAATAAGTATATTTATGATATATCTTTTCCAACAGAATTATATATTCCTCATTGAATAATACTGGTTCATAACATGGAATCTATCTTAAAGAAGTCAAATTGATACAAAATTACTTTATAGATTTGCTAACTTTTGAACCATAAACTACATTAAATAATCATCATAAAAGTGATATTTAAATACCAATAAATTTATTAATAATTATAATAGAATAAATTTATGGGTAGTATATACACCACAAAAATTAAATGAGTGGTGAATAAGGTATATGTATAACAGAAATAAAAGTGAGATAAGAAAATCCCTTACCTTACGTCTTAACATTTTGCATACATTTTCAAACCTAATATCTAAGTAATGTGAGATTATTATATGAATAACATAGAATCATATCATTATATATAATACCATATATGATTTTATTATTACTTTATATTTCCATTTTATTAACAAATCGATGTTAATGTTACATTTCAGTTAATATTCCCTTTGTTTTTGTATATGTTATTGACTTGTTATTCTTGATCATATTTCCTAGACCACGATTTATATATTTCAAAATTTTATTTATAATAATCTATAAAATATACGAATATGAAATGGACAACACCATTCATGGAGATATTAGACTATAAGTACAGAAGAATGATGCTTCCATTTTCTTATCGTATTTAACGAATGAAAGTAAATGGAATATATTAATATATATATATATATTAGTTTTATAATAATAATTATTTCATAAATTTAATATTAATTTATTAATCCCATTCATAATACATTACACACAATGTGGAAACTAATATCATCACTATGAGGAAGCGGTAGTCCACACATCCACAAAAAAAGTTATTGTATTATCAAAAAATGGAATGCATGAAGGTATGTTTTATATAATAATTACAAAAGAATAAAATATTTATAAATATCATATATATCATGTAAAAATATTATGATCATCATAAATACAAATCATGAGATGTGGTAAATGATAAACGATTGACATCCTTCCGTGAGGTGGTAGTCTGCCATACACATGAATGGTATGTCCGTTACCCATTAGATGGAAGTGTGTAAAGGTTTATGTAGAACCCTTATACTAAAAATATATCATTATATTGAGTATATTTTTTCATATAATCATTAAATATTAATAATTCTGGTGATGGATAAAGAAATAAAATAAAAGAGGGTCTGGAAGGATGTTAACTCTTCTTTGGGTGACTCAATTCGGTTTCAACCAAATGGATTCATTGGAAGTATAAATTTCAAAATATAGGCTCAAAGGATTAAGGGAGGGAATTTGGGAGGTCATTTGTTCTTGGTTTTGATGATAAAAAGTGTATATAGAGGTGTTTCGAATTGATAGTTGTGATTTCTATTCTATAGTATCAGAGGAGTGACATTCTTGTTTATATAAAAATACAAAAACTATTGAATGGTCTCCCCTACATCATGTGCCTAAAATAAATTTAAATTTTCTATATAATGGTGGTTGTGGTTTAATTATGGCCAAAATATGTATTTTGGACATTTTTCTCAGTTATTTGGCCCTATATATTAATGTTTAACCAATAAGTAAACTCATTTTTACAATAATCACTAAAATTAATTTTAATTATTTAAACTAAAATTTTTGGTCAAAATCATAGTTTACATTATTATATATTATAAATTATTTTGATTCAAAATATAGAAACCATATCTTTAAAATTATAATAAAATAAGTTGTAGAAATTAATTTAAAATTAATCCCCCAAATGGGACAAGACAATGAGTTTTAAAAGTGAAAAGTTTAAAAGATTGAAATGTTTTTATTTCCAATTTCAAAGTGAAATTGGTTAAAAAGACTTGAATTCTATTAATTGATGTGTAATTTATATAAGTAAAATTTAAAACCAAATTTAAATATAATTTAACTATATATATAAATATAAATTAACTGAAATTTTTTTTTGAATTAATGTTTAGTGTTTTCACTATTCCTAAAAAAATTAAACTTTTCAGAAAAATAACAAATAGTTACCCATTATTTTAGATTATGATTTAGAAAATGATTATTATATTTTAAAATAAAAATTATAAAAAAATCTAAACTATATTTAAAATGGGTTCTCCATTAAATGGTGGTAAAATTATCTATTTAAAAAATATATATCATTTTGCATAAGATTATTTTTTTTCTTATCTTTTATCTAGAAAACACATAATATGATCATTAATTATTTGAAAAAATGTAATATATATATAATTAAAATCCATTATCCAATGTATTGTAATTAATTTTATTTAGTTAAAAAAATTCAATTGAATGAATATAGTTTTTCATTAAAATATTTCCTATACATTTAAACGGGTTTCATTTTAATTTTTAGTTAATTGTTCAAAAAATAATTCTTATTATATACATGTTTCAAACCCACTCTAATTATTTAATGAATAATATTCATATCCTCCATTCCAATGGCTTATAGACAACTATAATAGTTTCTTAATAATATTATTAATAACACATTGTAGTTCGATAACACTAGGTATTGCGTATTGCAAACTATGTAAAAGAAACTCGAAATTGGGAGTAACACAAATAAAATATAGTGTTGTGGGTTCCAAAAACTAATATATGAGTTGTATGTAGTTTAATATTACATGGTGTTATGTAGAATGAAATAATAACTTGGTACTTTCATATAACACAAGCTATATTCAATGTTGCTTGAAATGTAGAATATCAATAATATTAAATTAATTAAAATAAAATAGTTCACTAAATTTCAAGGTGTTACATTATACCCCCCCATAAAATTAACTAAACTGTAATACATTTTTCGGGTTATCAAAGGTTTTATACATGAAGTTTTCTTTTATAGAAAACCACATCATAAAAATGCATACTATAACATCCTTTAAAAAAATAATGTTATAAACATGATGATATCCCAAAGTAACTCATAACTACATTTACACATTAGATAATGTAGGTGGGAATTGAAAATATATACATGGATTAGAAATATAACCATCATGTTGTGATGGATATTGATATAGAACATGGTTAGGAAAAGTTAATGATTATAAATCAATAACCCAAATATCTATGAAAAAGGTCAATGATATCATCAATAATTATGACAATAGGACAATATTTTATATCGTGAATTTTTTTCATAATGTTAATTAATTTCCATGATACTATATACTTACATGATTTCAGGACAACCTTACCATTTTTTCCTTGTTCAATATCCACATCATCTCTTATTCTATGAAATGAAGGTGAATTTTTTCACTCCCAAAATATTTGCAGTCCATGAGATCCATGAATAGAATGACAGGTCATTCCTTATGTCTTTATCACAAAAAAAATGTATAAAAAGATATCCAATATACATAAATACTTATATGTATAAGTAATAATTTAATCTCACCAACATCATCTAAAGTTTAACTAAATCTTTTCATAAATGGATAACCATATAATCATTCAGAAATCTGAAAATCCCAAACATTAGAAAGATAGTCACTAAATTTCTTAAACTAAATTAACATTGATTCTCTATATATAATAAATTTATCTCTTATTTGTCACATTACAACTATTTGAATACCATCATAATGTATTCTCTTGAACCATGGTAATAACAAAAATTACCATAAATACTTGTAGAAATCATGGATGTATCCTTATTCCAAAGTTAATATGATATATCCTTTAAATAAAAAAATGTTTTAAACTCCATCCAAGATAAAAAAATACAACTTTATCAACAAATAAAAATTCATTTACATGTTATATGATATTATCCAAATTTATTTATCCTTAGTAATAATTTATTTATCCAAGATCAACACAATTTTCTTAATATCAGGAACACATTAAGGGTCACCTTCCCTTAATCAAAATATGCCCTCTTTATTAAATCACTTTTCTAAGTCATTAGAACCATTGAATATATCATTTTCAGTACTAAAAAAATTATACCGAAGACGCATATATATTTCATGATTCGTATAACATAATCATTGAATTCCAAAAAATATATACACTTTAATCATCAAACTTTATTCTTAATCCATTACTTAGTCTTCATCATCTTATTCCTTATTACTTGTTTCCTAGAATATGAAATATGTATCATATGTTACGGTTACCCAAAAAATATAATCATGCTTCTTATGTTTAATCATAGAAATACTATTATAATATCCCATACCTTTCACATGTGTTGGTCTCTTTTTATTTTCTATTATAGTAGATACTGATTCCAACTTCTTAATTACCTTCATGAGATTTCCACTTAGGAAATAAATTTTCAAAATTCTCATTCTTTTCACATCGGAAACATTCAATGTTAATCTAATTCTTTATAGTCCCCACTATTGACTAAGACTGTAAATCGTATTGTGAGAAAAACATTTCAATGGAGAAAAGTACTTAATCATTAAAAATTTATAACAGTATGCCCAAATCATGAAACCTAATTTTAAATCATTAACATATTAGGATTATCCTTAATGAAATATATATAAATATATGTAGAAATATCCATAGGGATCTCACCAAAGTATTCTCAACCTAGTTTAAAAAGGTTGACTAAACATTTCCTTTGATACCAACTATATAGACCCAGGCTTAACATATTTTGATATTACATCATTTTAGATTAATATTCATAACATTTCAAAAATATATACCCATGGACAATAACAATTTTGTGTATTTATAAGAATTGAAAAATTATATTACTTGGAGAAAGACCTTGAACATCTCCCATAATGATACTACCATATTGTACTCTTACTTTATAACTTTTTTCATGACCTATGGAACAGAAACATATGAAAGTGTTGAGATTGAATTCTCAACAAGGGTAAACAAGGAGATATGTAAGCATACTCATGCTCATAAGGAAATGAGAACATGATCATTTTATTATAAGCTCAAACACTTAATATTAAGGATCCTAATCAAGAGTTATGGGATAAATATTAGGAGTTCGTAATACATGAATTAGAATGGAATAATGAGAATAATACATGAAATCATAAAATAGATATAAGACATAGAATGTAACACCTTGATTTTTTTTTTGATTTTTTTTCAAATAAATTTAATTTATTCAATATTTTATATTTCACACAACATGGAATATAGGTTTTTTATATGAATGCACTATGTTTGTATTGCGTTATATGCACCATAATGTTATGATTTACCTACATACAATATTTATATTATCTTGTGATATACACAAAACTATATTTGTCCTGTGATACCCACATTGCGAAGTTCACTCCATAGTATGCATTACACGCAAGACCGTGTTTTACCGAACTACAATATACTATTACTATTTAAAAACAATTATTACAGTTACTAAATTTACATTGAAATGGTAATTAAAAATAATATTATCTAAATTATGAAATATTATTTAATAATGTATATAAAATGAAACCTTTGGTTTTCAATTACTTATAAATTAAAATAAGTACTATATGAAAATAATGTTATTCCTTTTCTAAGAAAATAATTTTTCATTTCAAAAGCACCATTTTTTCTCAATAAATTAAAAAAACCGGTATTGATGAATGATTTTAATGAAATTAAATTGTTTCATTTCCATTATTTTTTTGCAAATAATCCAATATATTTTGTAGGAATAAGATATGAATAAATCCAATTTTATGAATAAAAAATGTATTTTTCCAATGTGTGATTTTTAACATCTTTTAATGGATAACCAATTTTGAAAATAATTTTATATTAAAAAATAATCAATATTTTTTAAATAATTACATCAAAATATAAATTGGGTGAACTTTTGGAATTTTTTTGAGAAGTTTCATGTTTTGATGAATAAAGAAAATATTGAATTTTAATTGAAAACTGGTTTCTCATCTAACTTATTTTAAAATTAAATTATGTTTTGAATTAGTTTAAAAGTATAATTTTTAAAATTCTAATTTAACTAATCCAATTATGGTCCTCGGATCCAATTTCGCATTCTTATTGGATAAATAAACATTTTAAACTTTCAAACATTTTCACATTAAAAACACATCATCTCATCCCACATATGGGATTAATATTAAATTAATTTTTTCCATATATATGATTATACTTTGAATAAAATGGATTGGATTAATATTATAAATATTATAAAATTACCCTAAAACATTCTCAAAATTTATTGGATGAAATATATTATACCCATAACACATAATGTTAAAAATTGAATAATTTAATGGAAACTTGTCCTTGAAAATTAATTGGATATTAATAATATCAAATAGAGTGAAAAAATGTCACACTCTTACATTTAATATGTGCAATATTTTAAATATGGGGATAAATAGAAAATATTCTCTACTATGTATATTATTATAAAATCTAAATTTTTTATCTACATAATGGAAATTCATTTTTATTTTTTATTAAAGAAATAATTGTCCTAAATAACTACACAATGATGATACAATAATTATTCAATTAATAAAAAACTCATTTAAGTGATATTAAAAATATTAAAAGAAAAATTATATGAATTAATTAAGGTGATCCACGAATATTCTAGTTGAATATGACATTTTAGGGGTGTATTAAATATTTTTTTAATTTATCTTACTTTAGTGATTTTCATATAGTCAATGTAATGAATAGTATCAAAATATACACTAATGATATTTTATAAAATTAATTATTTATTAAATCAAGTAAAAATATATAAAAAATAAATATGGTAAATGGGGATAAATTATTGTCTAAAATTTCATAAATGGACCATTGTATGTTTAATTTACACCTTATATGTAAAAATGTCATCATTTTCATATTGAAAATTTTCTTACCATAGTTAATATTAAAATCGGATAACTAAGAGTTTATCAAAATTATAAGGTTTTAATCTACACTAAAACATGTCAAAAATATATTTTTTTCTTTTATTACCACCCTATCGCACATTATATTATAATACCATTCAATTTTGTGGTATTTTTATTTATATTTAATTAATTATATTTACTCTTTTGATAACTTCCAAAAGTTCCCCTCACCTGAATTATAAAAGAAAACCTCCTCCCTTATCTCATTTCACCAAATTGAGTCTTATTTATCAATTAAACTCTACAAAATTATCTTCTACACATCTTTATCCTAGTTCTATAGCTGATTTTATTCCCAATGGACAAACACTAATGTTCTTTAGAGGAGATCCAAAGGGAATGTTTTGAATAAGAGGTAATCACTCTAACTAATCACTCTCTTTTTATACTCTTTTATAATGCATCTAAATATATTATATATATCATAACATAATAAATTCAGAATAATATAAATGCATAAATTTTATTATATCTTTTAATAAACCATTATAAAACCCCTATCCGATCAAAGAAGAAGTAAAAGTATCACTCGTGTGTACATATGGATTACAGTCTCCTCACAGCGATACAATTCATTTTACATCACCATATTTTATGAGTTGTAATAATTATGATTTTAATTTTTGTATATGATATTTATAAACTAATTATATTTTTTTAATGATAATATCATATCTACCTTTTTACCACTTAATATTTTGGGAAATGATAAAGTCGCTCGTGCGTACGTTCGCCCTACCATCTCCATGATGTGATGCAATTTTTTTTACATATATATTTCACAATGATGGTAATATGAATGGATTTTATGAATATATATGACATATATAACATAAAAATTATTCTAAAATGAAAATATATTACATATTTTTCTTTCTTTAAATATGAAATGAAAATAAAAATAACTTTCACGCGTACGTACGACCTATCATCTCCATGAACGGTGTATTTTATTTTCTACATCTGAATTTTATTAATCGCCATTAATAAATATTTACTAAACATATATATATGATACTTATATCATGGTTATCATTCTGGGTATTCATAAATCATGATATAATTAAGAGGACCTAAATTATGAGAAATCAAATCACCTGGGAAAAAAATGCGGTTATTACAACAAATGGAACATTAACATGAAATTGTTAATAAAAGAGTAATATAAGGAAATAAGTAAATTATATATTGTATTGTATAATTTAATATACTTATGTAATAGATTTATAATAAACAAATATTTATTATACATGTTTTTTTCAATAGTACAATACGAGTTAAGACATTGGGTAAGGGGATTTATAGTCTCACTTTTATTTCTATGAGACATATGTCATATTCACCAGTAATTTATTTTTTTCTGTTTATATACTGAACATGATCGGATTATAATAATAGTAACCTAAAATTTATATATTTTTATATAACCATTTTATTATATATCTTTTATGGGGTTTATGGTTCAAATGTTACCTAATCAAGAAGGTAATTTTTTAACAATTTTCCTTCTATAAGATACAAACTATGTTGTACACCTATACTATTTTAAAAGGGGTATATACTGCCATTTATAATTTATTATAATTTATATCCCTAATTTCAATGTATTTTATACTTCATTTAGTGTTCCTCTCTCTTTGATCGAATAATTTGTTTCTGTAAAAATAATCCTTTCTAAAAATGTTTTACAATAGTGTTGATTGATGTTTTAAATAGTATCAATAAAATTTATTTAAAAATGTTTAAAATGGATTCAAAGACATTAAAATTTTATATTCCACCATTTTTAAATTTTTTTCAATGGATGTGAATATTATCCTCCCTAAGGTTATATCAATTGATGAATTATTTATATATGGAAATCATGGTCATTATGAAAATCAATTTCCTAAGTGGAAATATCATAAATATAATCATAATTGTGGAATAATTAATGGTTATATTGTTTATTATGATGAGACTACTGGTGAAATGTGATACAAAGAGGTATTAAGTAATAACATGAGGTATCCTTGTTAATGGATTAAGGATAAATTAAAATACTCAAAGTCTTTATATATTTGGATTTAAGAATTATGTTATATAAATTTTTAAACATGTAAAGATAATATAATTTTTGAGTTTTTTAATGAATTACTTGAATATGTTAAATTTTTCAGATAGACTAGGAAGGTGATTTAAAGGAAATTTGATATTAATGGGAAGCATTTTATTAAGGGAATTATAACCCTTAATATGCTTCTAATTTTGAGATAATGAATCTTGGATAAAGATATGTTGGATATCAATAAGTAAATTATATAGTACTAATTAACTTGGAACTATTTATTGATTTTTTTAAAAGTGGTCCATGCAATCACATATATAGATGAAGAAATTTCTAAACTTAAGGAATATATCAAAAACTGTTTGGAAAAATAAATAATTCATAATTTTAATAATTATTTATAATAATTACCATTTTAATGGATTATACATGATGAAGGTATTCACATTTGGTATTTGAGAAAAGATTTACTTTATGATATATGGGGGATCGATTCTAAACAATTTCTATGAAATCTCAGGACCTTATTTCTAAACTTTTGTACTTTATTATTTTAAAGAGGTTATGAGGTTAACTGTTTGTGGAAATATTTGTGTTAAACATAAAATGAGGTTTTAGAGATTAAATTATTATCTATCCATTCAAGGATTTATGAATATTTGATGACATTTAATAACCTTATTTTGTGGTAAAGGTATATTGAATGTCCTATCAATCCATTTATTTATATCATGATCTTATAATACTTTAGGAATACAAAAACACCATCATTTCATGGAATAAGAGATAAAGTTGAAATTAATAAAGGAAAAGAAAGGTTGTTATTGTTATGAAATAAAGTATGTATATCTTCTCTTGAAAATTATTCAAAATTAGAAATAAGGGTCCTAAAATAATATTTTATCTTCTTATAATCTATTTTGATGATATAAATAACCTTTTTAAGCCTCTTTGGGTTATGGATTTGGGATCGTTAACTTTCTCCTAACCAAGTTCTATATCACTCTCCATTAGAAATTGATAGTTAGATCTCTATTCTATGTCCATGCTTTCGATTTCCACCTATGTCATCATATTTAGAAACCTAATTATGAGTTACTTTTGGTAACCATTACGTTTTCAACTTTACCTTTTTAAAAGGAAGATTTTGTATTAATTTTTATGATGTGGGTTTCTATGAAAGTATCGTTCAAGTATTAAACCATTAATAACCCAAATTAATTTCAAGGGGAAAATTTTTATTTAAGGAGAGTAGAATGAAACACTATGATATTTGGGGTTTTTTTAATTAAATTAATACTTTTAATATTTTTAATCTCACACAATTCTGAATTTATCTATTTTTAGTTGAAATCACTATGTTTGGATTCCCTTATATGCACTAAAAAAATAATCTTGTATAACACGCAACACATACATCAGGTTATGATACACTAAACACAATTTTTTGGATTTTTTATACACAATGGTGAGTTATTTTGATATATTTTGTTACTTGCAATATCGAGTTTTACCAAATTACAATATAATATTATAATTGTTATAAAAAATTATTGTAGTTAACACCTAGCTGTTGAAATGAGAATTACATAAAATATTAACTAAATTATAAATATATTATTTGAACATGAATATAAAATAAATCTTTTCATTATGAATTATTTTTAAATGAAAATACGAACTATTTCAAAATAAAGAAATTACTTTTCTAAGAAAAGTAATTTTTTTCTATGTACAAGAACCATTTTATCTCAATATATTAATTAAAACACTATTCATGAACATTTTTAATATAATTTATATATTACATATTCCATAAAAAAAAATTGACACACATCTAATAGATTTGATAAGCATAAGATAATAATAAATTATATTTTATTAATAAATAGATGTATTTTTTTAAAGGGTAATTTTTACCATCTTTTAATAAAATCCCCTTTTCAAATATAATTTTAAACACTTTTATAATTTTAATATTAATAAATAAATGTCTTTTTTGAAATAATAATATCAATATATACTTTGGTTGAGATTTTAATACTTTTTTGAGAAGTTTCATGTTTTAATAAATAATGAAAAATCATGACAAAATAAAAGATAATTTTATATTTTTAAAAAACTCTTTAAGGAAATGTGAGAGCCTAAACAGTACATGATACAATAATCATGAACTATATTAGATAGATGTTCCTTTAAGGTATAATTTTATCATACTAAACATGTTCTCCTTAAATAATTTCCAATAGAACTTTTGTACCTCTCTAGCTATATCATTAGGGATAATATCGTTGAACTAGTATTCCATTGTGTCCTAAGATTAGATATAGTCCTCTAGTGTAATTTTTTAAGCTTTAAAACTTCTTACCTGAATATGGACTTTCTTTTTGATCCACTCCATCTTCTCTTTATTGGTTTCAATAAATAGAAGTATCGCATCCATCCTATAATTAACCTATTGCAGGGAATTTATAAGGATTGTATTCCAACAAAACATCTTTTATGTGTATAATAAGTTCATAGGTTTAGGCATTATATGAAACCTCCTTGGGTGCCTCTCGCATTGAATACTATATCACATCGCCACATAGATTTGTTTCCTTGAATTCACTACACTCTATAATTTTCTATGTGAATATGTGATATTAGGGGGGTATTAAATGAATTGACTCATAGATTTCATGTTCTATTGATTTTCATAAAGTTAGTGTAATGAATAGTATCAAAATTGACGCTAATGATATATTTTGAAAATAATAGTCTATTAAATTATATAATAATAATAACATACTAAATAATGAAAAGGGGAATTAATTAAGGTCTAAAAATATAAAAAATTTACCTTTTATGGATTAATTGATACCTTATAATTAAAAATATCCACGTTTTAATATTGAAAATTTTGTTTCCATTATTATAATTAAAATAGGTTAAATAAGAGTTAGTAAAATTGATAAGGTTTAAAATTACAAAAAAACATGTATAAAATATATTGTTTTATGATATTACCACCATATACCATATTATCATTGAATAACTATCCATTTGGTAGTATTTGGACTGAATTATAATTTATTATAATTTAATATTGTGTGAAATTCCAAAAGTTCCCCTCACATTAATTTTAAAAGGAAACATCATAACTTATCTCATTTCACAACATTTATTCTTATAGATCAATACAAATCTGAAAAATTCTATTATTCACTTTCATATACACATTATAGAGGTGATTTTCATCTCAATGAACCAACTCTAGAGTCCATAAAGGATATCTAACGGTTCTTTTTCGAAGAAGATGTAATCGATATAACCGATCACTCTCTTTTTATACTATTTTATACCACATATAAATATATTATTTATTATAAATGAATAAATTCTTAATCAAAAATATTCTGAAATTTTATAATGGTTATTAACACACCATTTTACATCCCCTTCCAATCAAACAAGATGTGAATGTATCACTCATGCGTAGATAGAAATTGACATCTCCTCATAGCTATACAATTCATTTTCCATCACAATACTTTATGAATTGGAATTATGATTTGTTTAATGTTTATATATGATATTTATGACATAATTAAACTAATTTAGGGATAATATCATATCTATCTTTTTAACACCTGTTCTTTTTGAAAATCATTGCATCGCTCGTCCGTACACATGACTAAGCATCTCCATGATGTAATATGTTTTTTATTATATATTTCAAATGGATGGTGATAAGAATTAATTTTAAGAATATATGTGAAATATATTACATAAAATTATTCTTTAATGAAAATATATAATATAAATTTATTTCTATTAATTTGAAAATCAAATGAATACCGTATTCATGTGTACTTATGACCTACTATCTCCATGAATGATTTATTTTATTTTATACCTATACCATTTATGAATCACCATTAATACACATTTATTGAATATGTATTATATTTATATCATGGTTATCATTATGAATATCATGAAATTAGGATATACGAGGACCAACATTATAACAAATCAAACAACTTGTGAAAAACAAAGAAGTTATTACCTGAAATGTAACATTCAACATCGAATTGTTAATGAATAGGTAATACAAGGCTGAATGTAAATAATATTTGGTATGATATAATTAAATATGGTTATTTATTATTATTATAATAAACTTATATTTATTATAAAAGAGTTTTTTATTTGTACGCCGATATTCGAGACATAAGGTAAGGATATTTCTAGTATCACTTTTATTTCTGCAAGACATATGGCATATACAATACTCGTTAGATTTTTATAGAGTATATAATAACCATGAATGTATTCTATGATCCATATGCATTAATATATGGGTATTTATATATCCATTTTATGATCTCTCTTTCTGGGGGTTTACGGTTGCAAAGATACCAAATCGATAAGGTAATTTTGTCTCAATTTTATTTCTTTGAGACACAAGTTATGTTATGCACCTATATTATTTTTTGAGGTTTATATACTACCCTTTTAAATGTTTTATAATTAATATTCTTATTTTCCTGTTATTTTATGTTTCGCGTAATTTTATTCTCTCTTAATTCAGAAATCATTGTTCCTACAGAACAATGTTTTCTGAAAAAAAAATTAATTGTTCATTAAATGATATTTTAATAATTTTCAATAAAATAAATTTCAAATATGATTAAATTGGATTAAAAGGATAATTTATATGTTTTTAATATTATTTTAAATTAAATTTTTTTGATAAATATTTTATGATATAAAAATTATTTTTCAATGCGAAAAGGATACTTTCCTCAACAAAGGATTTAAAAATATCTTTCCAAATTATTTTCCATATAAAATGTTTTCAGTTGATGTTACTTGTGATTTACTATGGATATGACCCCATGAAACCATTATAAGTATTTGTATAAATGTTTTATGTTTGTTATGGCATTATATTTAGGAAGCATATCTCTTTTCTTTGAATTAGGTTATGATGAAGTGTTTATGAAACTCATTTCTTTACATAGATTATGATATTATGAATAATTTATATTCATGTTTCACACATATGAATATTTTTAATTATTTTATTGGTGGGACCTATGTCTCCCCCAGATTTATTGTAACATGTGTTATATCTCATGATATAGATAAGGGAAACTAGTCGATGTGCTTAATCCTTTATGAGAAACAACTCAATGTGATTGAACTGTTAGGGGAAACTAGATGATGTTCTTTATCCATGATGGGAGACACGTCAATATTAGTGAATATAGAGTCTTTGTAATTAACAATGACATATTAAATGGTTTTTATACATATGGTGATTTCATACATGATTATGAATTGAAATTATAGTTCATGATTGAATTTTGATGATGTTCATTTTTTATGATTCATTTCATCTGAAATTTTAATGTATTATGCCCTGAGTGTTGTTTATAATAAATGAAAGGTTTATAATGACCTTTTTATGTTATTATCATGATCAACTACCCATATTTATTATATTATTCTTTCATAAGATGATAAATGGACATGTTCAATGTTTACCCTTACCAAGCACTTAAACTCCCCATTTTCTGATGTTTCCTTTTTATAGGTTATTCAGAATGGTTTTTATGGTTAAAAAAAGTGAATATCTTTGTGGAATAAATTATAGATCTTTCCCCAAACAAGAAGTTTTTTTTCATGTTTCCATAGGCCCTAAATTATTATTGTCCATGGGGATGTGTTTGTATAAATAAATGAATATTCATATTCAATTATGTAATATCCATATATGAAAATCCTGAGTCGTTATATAGAATTATTGGAATAAAAATAACTATATAAAAATGGTTTCAATATTAGTGAATCCATAATTCCAATTCCATATTAGAGGAATGCGTTCACTAACCAAATAATGTTGGTAGTTATGCTTCACTCCCATGAGTGTCTTAGTAGTCAATAGCCACTCCCAATACCATATTAGTCGAAAAAGATCTTTACTAAACAGAGTTCACTCCCCTATTTAATCCGCGTATATCACATGATGTTTAAATATTTACACAATGGATCAGAGGAATATATAGGTCCCACAAATCTCCTAATGAAATCAGGCATATGTATTCCACAATATCATAGACATTCATCTTATTATACACATGAAAAAATGGGTATCATTAACATGTATTCATATCATAACCTATATAATATAGAAATGTTTATAATCATTTCATTAATAAATAACCAATGATAATAAGTGGATTTCTTAACAATATAACCCATGGATGTGGAAAGAGTTCTATGAACATATAACCCCTAAAATAGAGTCATGTTTAATAAACATCATGCTACGAAAAGAAAAACCATTCAGAGAATGAATATGAATATAACCATTGGATAATATCCCTATTATGTCATGAGTAGAATCAAAAAATTTCATTTTAGAATATCCTAAATGATGAAAAATATTTTAAAATAATTTCATAATGAAAATAACATTTCTTCTTTGAAAACCATACAGTTAGGAATACCAAATATTTTGAAAACCATTTTCAATGAAAATAATTGAAAACTTATAAAATAAGTTTGAAAATATATTTTAAACATTCATGTCTAGAAACATATAAAACAACATTGAAAAAATTAAAACCTTTTTCTTTGAATGTTAATAATAAAAACTAGAAGAATTTTTAAAACCTTTATATTTGAAAACATATAATAAATGATTGAAATCGTTTTGAAAAACAAATTATTCTAAAACATATAAAGTAATATTGGAAATTTTTTGAAAACCATTTTCTTTCAAAACTTATAAGGGAATCATTAAAACATGTTAAATACTTTTCCTCTGAAAATAACATAGAAAACATATAATATAATATTTTCAAATCATTTAAAGCACTTTTTAAAAATAAATAATTTTGGAAAAAAAATTATATAAAAACCAATTTAATTTTTTTTCCAAAATATTAGAAAAAATATATTTTAAAAATAACCCTTTGAATATTCAAATCAGGTTTTATGGAAATGATATCAGATAATTCCACACATGTCGGACATTCCTATTTCACCGTATGAAGTTTAGAAAAGTGAATTGATAAGAACAAAAAAAGGACTTTCCTTTTAATAAAATTTACTAAAATGGTAACACAAGGGAAAATTTTATTTTACAAATGATAGTAAAAAAATTTCATAAACACTTTTAGAAAACATGGTTTTGTGAATAAAACATATTTCCAACTGAAGAGATAAATAAAGTGTGGGTTTCTTTAAAAAATTATTAATTATCATAAGTACTAAAGAGTGGGAAAATGGTAACAATACATGAATATTTCATGGATAAATAGAGGATTAGAAAAATTCATTAGAATTATATAGATATATATCATAATATTTCATCAATGGGATAATAATCATAATCAATATTGATAAACAATGAGATTGTAGAAATAAAAAGTTATAAATTTTGTAACATTGAATCATAATACCATGGAAAGAATAAGATTTCATGTAGCTAAAAATATCATTAAAAAAAACTTTTGTGACAAAATATTTCAAATGGAAATATGTAAAACTCAAGGAAAAATATAGGTGCATAACATTTCATGTGTCTCAAGGATGGAAAATTTAGACAAAAATACATTACTAATTTGGTATCATTGGAACCATAAACCCCATGAAAGAATGATCAGAAAAACATTTATTTAAATAAACATAAATTTTATTATAATAATAATTTAATTAATTCCTGGTAAGTATATGAACCACACCAAATAAATTAGTGGTGAATAAGGCATATTTATTATATAAATAGAAGTTATACAATAAAAACCCATACCTTAAGTATTGAATTTTTTTCATACATGTTGAAATATCATGTATAATAAATATTTTTTTACTAATAATATATTTTAGAACCATATTCCTTTATTTTATACCATATATTATTTTATTATAACTTTATATTACCCTTTTATTAACAACTCCATGTTAATGATACGTTTTAGTTTATATCTGCTTCATTTTATGTATATGTCTTGACTTATTATTCTTGATCCTAATAATTAGATATTGACTAAATTATTTAAATAATTTAAATCATGATAAAAAAATAATATATATTTACAATATAAATATTTATAATAATCTATAAAATATTTTAATTTGAAATGGAATACACCACTCATGCAGACAGAAGATCGTACGTATACATGAACATTGTTTCTATTTTTTGTTTTATTGGAAGAAAGGAGTGAATGAAATATATGTATATATATTATTATTCATGTAAAACTATTATTTAATAAATATCATGTAAATTTGATAAACTCATCCTTAAAATAGTACATGCAATGTGGGAATGAATCATGACGCTTTGATATGATTGTAGTCCACGCGCCCACAAACGTAGTTATCATATTTACACAAAATGGAAAGAATAAAGGTATATTTTTTATGATAATTAAATAATCACAAAGAAATCCAAAATAAAATAATATATATATATAATATGAATAAATTATTTCAATCAAACGTTTTATCCATGAGATGTGGTTAAGGAAAAAATGAACGATATCATTTCATAAGGAAGTAATTCATTGTACAAATGAACCATAATTTCGTTACCCATTTGATGGAAGTGAGTGTAGGTTTAGGTTGAAAACATAGATAAAAAATATATTACTGTATTGAGGATACTTATTTTATTAGATTATCATGTAATAAGAATAACGTATGTGGTGGAGAAATAAATAAATGAAAAGTTCTTTGGGAAGGGTGTTACCTATTATTTTGGTAACACATTTTGGTTTTTACCAAAGGGATTCCTTGATTGGACTTAATACAAATTTGAAGATTATAGGATTAATAGATTGATATTGGTAGCTCGTTTGGGTAGGTTTTAGATGAGAAAAAGTATCCTGAGAGGTGTGTGGAAGTGAGGGGTTGGGTTCCCTTTTATAGTAGAGGAGGAATGCCACTATTGTGAATATAAAAAGGTAAACACTATTAAGAGGTATAACATATATTATGGAACTCCAATAATTGTCCATTTTCCATAAAATGGAGTTTGTGTTTGAAATATGACCATCCAATACGTTTTGGACATGTGATAAGAGTGTTTGGACCCCTATGTTCATGTTTTACCACTATGTAAACTCGTTTTTACCTTAATTGATGTAACTTATTTTGGTTACCCTCACTTATATTTTTGTTATAAAACTAAAATGACCATATTAGAAATTATAAATCATTATTAATTTGAAAATAGAATCCATTTTTCAAAATTCTAATATCAGTCGTGGTATAAATTAATTTTATATTAATCCCGTATACGAGACATGATGAATGCTTTTTAAAGTGAAAAATCCCAAAAGATTGAAATGTTTTTATATCCAATTTCAATTGAAAAATGGCTAGAATAAAATAAATTGGATTATATAATGTAAAAATTCTCTAATTCTTCTATAATTCGAATATATAATATAATTTATCTATATAAATAAATTAGATGAAAAATAGTTTTGAATTAAAGTTTACTGTTTTCACTATTCGTCAAAAACGAGATTCCTCTTTTATGTCCAGTTATTGAAATAATGTTTATGTTAATGAAGATGAGATGATATCTAGGGTTTTGATTTAATTTTTAGTAAATTTTTAAATTTCTCTTTAAAAAAATTTGTCTAGTTTTTTCAAATAGAAATTACAAAAGTATCAAAAATAATATTTCAAATGGGTTCTCCATTAAAAGGTGGGAAAATTAACTTTTAGAAAAATATAAATCATTATGACTGAAATTGGTTTTCTTCTAATATAATGTTTATAAAACAAATAATATGAAATTTAATTATTTTATTGAATATAGTATATATATTTAATTAAAATTATTTATCAAATTTTATGGAATTATGCCTTTTTATTACATAACATTTCATTACATTTTAGAAACAGAGGATATTTAATGTCTAGTGTCTTGGAAATACTGTATAAAATACATGAAAACATATAAAATTATTTTAATGAAATTTAATGTATTATTTTTAGTTTCATCCTATGTTCAATTACTGCATCTCATAACCTGGGGATGTACATAAAAGTAATTTGTATGCATAAGGCCTAATAAAAGAAAATAGAGGAAACAGTTTACATGTGAGCTCGAGAGAATATGATATGAACATGAGGAAATATCAAAATGGTATTAGAAAAAGGTATATCATGATATTAAGATCTTTAATCAAATATTAAAATGTTTGTAAAAAATTTAATTTAGTCATTCATAAGCATATCACCAAGGTCCATCCCTAAGGTGTCATAAAAATTACTAACGTATCGTAAACCTTTCCATCTCTAAATATTAATTTGTTTACCCAATTCATTAGAGAAATATCACCAAAAAACCATAATATGCATTTATTTTCATTTGAGCCACATTTATCATTATAAAAAATTTCATAAATAAACCAATGTGAATAAAAGAAATGGGGTTTATACCAAAATAATTGCATTTGGAAAAGTGATTAAAAACATGATCATTATATAATTTATAACCCGTGGAAAGGGAACAAGGGTTTATTTTATATCAATTTTAGAATAAAATAAAAAAAATTTGTTTATTTAATAATACCCATATAAATTATTTAGGTTTTGGTTATTCACATAATGAAAATAAAATAATTTCTTGTGAAAAAAGAGATATTTTTAGACAAAAATTATGCAACATAACGGGTATGAAACATGGTTTTATTAATACTTAAAAAGAGACGTAAAATGGGTCTAAAAATAATAAAACTCATAATACAGTAGAGGTATTTACCAAAAAAATACTGAAGAATAGGATATGAAAATTAGAGATACATATAACATAAAAAGAGAACATGATAGAAAAAATGAAGCTAAGATTTCCCTTAACTTGAAGAGTACCTTATAAAAATATATTATCGAGACCTTGAGAGAAAGGGGACACCATGAGATAACACCTTGGGATTTAATACTATCAGAAAATATAGGGGGTGATTTTGGGATGAAAGGAAATGAAGGAATGCATTGGTGTATATAGTAAAAGAGAGATAGTTTTTTATTAATTTGTTAGGACACCTCATCAGTGGTAATGAAAAAACCATGGTATTTTCAAATGGTTATAGACACTTGTTAAACCTCATATCATATTATAATACAATTGAATTGACCAAAATTGTAAATTACATATTACATCATTATGATGTCATTGAACACACAGAGAACTCAAATACTGTATTTTTACTATTCACTAAAAAACAAAACATTTTATAAAAATCACATAAATTCACCCTAACATAATATCAATGTAATGAATAGAAAAATTAACTCCATTTAGAAAAAATAATTTTATAAAAATGAGATATTTAAATTTAAAGTAAAACCATTATTTTCTCATAAAATTCTAATACTTAATTACAAATTTCTAAAACTATTATTTACATATACTATTATATCACATTACCATTACAGATGCCTAAATAATATTTATAATTCCCTAGGTGAGGTTACCATTAAATTGGTCATATTACTATTCCTAAGGATATTATTAATATTCATAAGTTATTATTCACAAAAAATTAATATGATCATATCTGATTCCAAATTTCTTACTGATCACAACAATGTATGTCTATTTTTTGAAAAACATTCCACATTATCAATTATTTAAAGTATGATTTTTTTAAAATACTCTTTTTTCCATATTCTTCAATAATATGTAACTTCTTATAAAAATACTGAAAATTCATCCTAGAATAATTTTGACCTTTGAAATTCAAAAATTATGTTTATTTTAAAATTATAACAATTTAACATATACAAATGGATTTCATAATGTAACTAAGGCCTCATTATATAACCCCTTATAGAACCCACATATAAAATAAGTGTATGGTGGGAAAAGGTGATAGAATTTTGGGGCAGCTCAGTAAAAATTTCCCGAGTGGAGATTGATGACAACATGAACTTATATCGAAGGAGATTTCGTTCAAGATTAGTATGTTGAAGCTCAGATTTGTCTTGGTCCAGAGAAACTACTAGTGACACTACCTCCCTCCCGTGCTCTGAAAAATTGTCTCCACACATAGCATGTCTATTGGATAAGGCCGTAGAATCTTCTTTCTGCATTAATTTTCTATTAGCATTTCTATTTATATGTAATAATTATACCACTAAAAATTATTATTGTTTCCAATTGTTATATTAACCAACAATCATATAATAGTAAAAAAAATGGTCATGTCATGAACTTGTGTTAGATTTAGAGGATGTTCAATCCAATAGTACACTACTCCTACATGAACAAGGTTTTCATAGGGGCCAATGTACCTAGTGATGAGCTTCACTAACTCTTTTCCATGGCAAAATTTGAAGAAAAACTTTGTAACCAATCTCAATCTTCAAGTCACTTCGACAATTGATAGAATAACTCTTTTATCAACAATTAGTAGCCATTATGTGTTGTTGGATGGGATGAAGCTTTTATGTTATCTCATGAAAAAGATCAGGGCCATGAATCTTTCTCTCACCAGATTCATCCCAATAATTTGGAGTTCTACATCGCATTCCATATATTGAAAAGTAGGGTTCCATTTGAATGATCGAATGAATGTTTTTTTGTAAGATAACTCAACTAATGGGAGATATTGATCCCATACACCATTAAATTCCATTGAGAATGTTCTCAACATTTATTTTAGTGTATGACTAGTCATTTCATATTGTCCATTTGTTTAGACATGATAGGTTGTACTAAAATTCAATTCAGTAGCCTGACCATGGAGACTTCTCTAGAATTTTGATGTGAACCTTAGGTCATGAGCAAATGAAATGGAGATTGGCACCCCATTAATCCTTAACACTTACATCATAGAAATCCTGTAAATTTGATCAATAGAGGAATATTCCTAAATAGAGATAAAATGGGTAGTCTTGGTGAGACGATCCACTATAACCCCAATCACAATGTTTTATTTGGGTGTTTTTGGGAGACCGTTGACAAAGTACACAATGATATTATCCCACATCCATGCTGGTATGGGTAGTGGTTATAATACCCCTTTTGGATGTTGTCTCTATTATTTCACTTGGTGGTGCACCAGGTACCTTGTAGTGTAGTTTGAAATCTCCCTTTTCATGTTATCCCACCAATAATGATCATGAAGGTCCCTATACATTTTCATGCTTCCTGGATATTGAGATAATATAGATCTATGAGCTTCTTCCATCAACTCCTCCTTTATTTATGGAGTATATAGAACAGATATACTTGTATGAAATTTCAATACACCTTCTAGATCGATGTTGAACCCATGAAATATCCCATCCTTCACGAAGAAAAAATTCTTCTATAAAAAAGGATATTTTTTCCAAGATTTCATCATCTTGTCTAGTAATGATGGTTGAGAAATCATTTGGGATGGAGTTGAAGATTTCCCTTCACATACAATTACCATGTCTAGATTTACTATGTATTTGATCCAGGGATCTAATTAAATCCATATCAGTTCAAGAACAATAGGGTCTTTCCTACTTAATGCATCAACGACATTGTTTACTCTTCTTGGGTGACAATGGGTTAAATAATTGTAGTCTTTAAAAATATCTAATTATCTCCTCTGCCTCATGTTAAAATCCTTTTTCAGGAAAATATAATTCAAAATTTGATGGTTTGTGTATGTATCACACTTATCCCCATAAATATAGTGCATCTATATCATCATAGGAAAAACAACTACAACCATATAAAGATCATGTGCAGGATAGTTCTTATCATGAGGCATCAAATGTTGAGATGCATAAGAAATAAATTTTTCATTTTTCATGAGGACACACCCAATACTTATTAGAGATTCATCACTAAAAATAATGAATCCTTATATGATTGAGGGAAAATTTTACATGGGTGTAGTAACCAATCTCTTCTTCAAATCTTGGAAACCTTCCTCACACTCTTATATCCAGATGAACTTGAAACCTTTTTGAGTTAAGTGGGTTAGTGGATTTTAAAGTCATAAATATTTTTCAAAAACCTCCTATAATATCCTAATAAACCAAGGAAACTATGAATATAAGTTACTTTTGTAAAATGAGGTCACTCCTCTAAAACTATTGTCTTTGAAGGTTCAACTGGGATTCCTTCTTTGGTTACAATTCTTTCCAAGAAAGCAACTTTTTTAAACAAATTCAAATTTACTAAACATTCCAAAAATAATATCCTTCCACAGAGTTTTAAAAATAACACTAATATGATCCTCATTCTCCTCATGACTTTCAGAATATATCATATTAACATCAATAAAACTACTAAAAATTAATCAAGGAAGTATCTAAAAACCCTATTAATAAAATCCATAAAAATATCAGGCAAATTAGTTAATCTGAAGGTCATAAGAACAAACTCATAATGACCATATCTTGATCAGACAACTGTTTTTTAAATATATTCTTTCTTTACCCTCAATTGAAGTTAACCAGATCGATGATCAATCTTAGAGAGTAATTGATCCACACAAAGCTTTTCAAATAAGTCATTAATTCTTGGGCAATTGTATATTTTATTCACTGTGATCTCGTTCAGTGGTCTATAATCAATATATACCCACATTTATCTATCCTTCTGCTTCTTCTTCATGAAGATAATGTGCTCTCCCAAAGGAGACATAACCATTCAGATAAACCCCTTATCAAAAAGATCTGTGTGTTTTTTCTTTAATTCCATCATCTCCACATTTTTTTATAATATTTGGGTTTCTTTGATATCAGATGAGATATAGGTACGAGTTAAATGGAGAAAAAAACATCTCTTTCTAGGGGAGGTCCAAGTAAATCCTTAGAAAATATATCAATGTATTCATAGATTATGGGGACATTCTATATCCTTACACTCTAATTTCCTTCTCCATCTTCACCAATCAAATCCATAATGAAATCTATATGTGGTTCTTCTAGAAAAAATATTCAGTTGATATAACTGCCATTGGAAGATAATTATAGGTCATCCATTCAAGACTACTAAAATTTCCTTACTTTTTCATTTGATCTTAGCATTATACTTTAAGAGCAAGTCTATCCGTAGTATATTGTCTAATTCCAACATGGGAATTTCTATTAGATTTGCGATAAGATTGTTCTCATTAATGTAAATACTAGAGTTTATAAAAACAATTGATTCTTGGATAAACTATCCATGATACTTGATGGATAAATATACATTTCGTGGTGCATGGACTGATTCAATATTCTTTTCTAACTTGGAGGAAATATAGGAATCTGTATAACTAGAATCCAAAAATTCTACTTCCTCGATTTTTTAAAATGACATGAGTACATTCCACCATATCATTTTTAGCTTCAATATTATTTATTGTGATTACAAAAGAAAGACCTACATCCATTTACCTTTGCTGAGGCTGATGGTGATTCCCCTCCACTACCCTCAGATTTGGATAGTGATTTGAAAAGTTACCAAGCAGTCCACACATTAAACATTAGACTTCAGGTAGATCCTACACCATTTTCCCTTTTCCTGTTAGTGTTGGTAAGTTCAAAATTCACCTCACTATGAAAATTCTGAGGGATATGGCCATCTCTTCCACACTTGAAACACATCCCTCTCTTAAGAAATAAATTCCATGAATTCTTCTTCCCATATTTATTACATGTGGTATGTTTCACTTTCCTTCCTCCTCTTCCCGGATCGAAGCTCCTCCCAAAACGTGGGTCTATTGATCTATTCTTTTAATGGGATTTTTTAGACCACTGCACCTCACTGAACACATGTTCGACTTTCATAGAACACCTCACGATCTCCCGATAGCTATCATATTCTGTATTGGCTAGATTCTTCCATAGATGAGGTCTTAGATCACCAATAATTCTATAATCCATACCATTAGGATCCATGACAAAGATAGAGGTGTAAAGGGAAAGTCTTGTGAAGTTTATCTAATGGTATTGGTAACCTTTAGAGTATTTATTATATTAGATGTTATGGTGATTATAGTTTATTAAAATTTAAGAATGATTTTATAAATATAGTTATAGAAAAATAATAACATTCAAGCCAATGACAACATATATCACCTGGAAAGGCCGCAAGGCTTGAACACAATACTAGAGGGAGAAAAGGGTATATCACCTACCACTAGCATATATTAACGATTAATTCTAGTGGGAAAAGATAAAGATTTATATTTATGAGTATATATCATAATTAATAGTCAGTAAGTAATTCATGTCTAAGATACAAAGGTCTAAAAGGATGTTATGACCATTATCCATACTAGAATATAAATTTGTAGACATCGCTATGGGTTTTTCCTTAAACTACCTAAAACATCTTAAAGGAATAGATCTATATGGAATGTATTAGATAATAATATGAATCCATCAATATTTATCTATATAAGAGAATATTTATCTTTTGATTGGTATTACTAGATATACATTATTATAGCGGTAACTTTTCATGGATTACCAGAATAAATATTCACTGATTTGTAACCAATGTTTACCTTGACAATTTGGAATTGTCTTTAATAAGATCTTTATACAATGTGGAGTTTCAATGTTGGGTGTTACCTATAGAAATATGTTATGTATGACATAACAATTAAAACTCTAGAGGATATTCTAAGATCTTTTTCTAAGTATTTCAATGATGTTTGGGATCAAAACCTCTTTAAGAAGACATTTCATGAAATAACAATTTTCACTCGACAAATCATATGGATACTAATGACGCCATTTACAGAAATAAGTGTAGAAATACAATTTAATAAAATAATGTGTTTGAATGAAATATATTAGGATATGATCAAGATGATGATATGGAAGAAAAGGTTAGAACCCTTCATAAAAAATTAAGGGCAGTACAAATTTTTTAAAAATATTATGCTAATAATAATTGATGTGATCTAGAATTTGAAGATGGTGAGAAGGGCTTTCAATAAATTTCTCCATGTAAGAAATAAGGGAAAACTAAACACTAGGTATATAGTTCCCTAAGGAATACTTGATCATATTAGGATAATTGCTTACTATTTAGCACTTCCACCGAGTCTCTCTCAGGTTCAAGATTTGTTCCATGTATCACTACCGAGTAAGTACACACCTAATCTATCACATGTACAAAACATAGAGTTCATACCACTAGATCATGATTTTTTTATGAGGAATAACTAGTAGATATTATTAATTGAATAGATAAAATTATATAAACCAAGAAAAAACACCTGGAAAATATTTTGGGGTAAAACCACCAGATTGAGGTAGCAACGTCAAAACATAAGGACATAATGAGGTCGAAGTATCCTCAATTGTTAGCACCAAAGTTACAAATTTAAATTGAAAATAATTTTAATGTTGGTAGAATGTAACACCCTAATATTTTTTGAAATATATATTTTTAAAATAAATTTAATCTTTTTAATATATTGAGTTTTCCACAACACTAAATTCAAATTATGTTATATGGAATAATGATTTTCTTTAATAGTGTTCTTGATACCTAACACCGAGCTTCATCGAACCATGAAATAATATTATTTTAAATATGATACTTATAAAAATTACTTAAAAAATGTTTGTATGAATAATATGAACTAATTTATGAAATATACATATAAATTTCATACTCAATATAAATTTATTTATGAATTCTTAGTAAATAATCAATCATTCTTTCATAAAGTTATTATATTATTCAAAAATATGTTTTCATCCAAAAAACATTACTTATTATTATGAGAAACTATTATAATTAATTTATATATATTTTAGAAACTATATTTGATATAATGCACTTTATTTTTAAATTCATATTATCAATATTAACTTACAGTGAAATTTTGGTATTTTTCAAAAAATATTATTTTTTTAGTGAGTAAAAAATACCGACTTTTATAAAAAATTTATTAATTTTACAAATTATAAATAATTTATTTTCCACATTGTGTTTTAATGTAACATTGGTACTATTTATTAATATTTAATCAACATAATTACTTTTTAACAGCCTTTATATTTTATTTTTATTGAAGTTTTTTTGGGTTTAAATTTTATTTTTCTGAAAGCACTTTTAATGTTCATAATATTTATCTATTTTAATTAATTAAAATTATACCTAAAGAGGAATTTTTTATGTTAAATTTATATATTATATATTTAAATTTTTTATATTTTATTCATATAATGATTATTCTTTGATATAAAGTTAATATACAATCATTTTGTCCTAGTAAAAAATACATTTTAAAAAAACCACTTTTTCTATACCTATTTGTGTTTTGATTTAAATTTCATTTCTGAAACATTCAGAAAATATATTTAAAATATAAAATTCATTTTTAGAGTAATCATGGAAAATTTCAATAGGGTGAATTTTGGGGTGTTTTAGATTAGATTAATTTTTTTATGAATAGTAAAAACTACTAAATTTTATTTGAAAACTGCATTTTCGATTAAATTAATTATAAATATATGTGATATTTTAAATTTTATTTAAAGTTTAATTTTTTAAATAATATATATATATATATATATTAATAAAATTTAGTTTATTTTAATTTGTTTTACATTGAAATTGGATTTAAAAACATTATTAACTTTTGACTATTTTCCCTTTGAAAACCTACTTTCACATCGCTTCTACGAGATTTATTTAAAATTAAATATTGAAATTTTATTTGAAATTATTTTTGAAAAATGGATTTCGTATTTGGATTCATAATGATTTATATTATCTAAAATTTTAAAATTAATTGTTTACCAAAATGGAAATTGAAAACAATAAAAATTATTTTACAAAACTAAGGTAATAATGGTTTATGAGTGGTTAAACTAAACAGATAAGGGTATACATGACCTAATCACTTGTATAAGATATATTATTTTTATATATTTGACCCTATAAATTTTTAGGCTCTATAATACTCCATTTTATAACATTTTGGAATTAGAAAAACATGAGTGAAACTTTTTTTCAAAAATTACAAATGTGCCACTCGCCACACTTATAAAAGGCCACCCATTATCCACTCCTGTACACACATTAAAAACGTTTTGGTTTGTCTAATAATTAGAAAATTACCATTCCAAATTCCCTACTATAATATTATATGCCTTATTTTTGGTATAAATCCATCTTATGAATGCTTTTGGTGAAAACCTATAGAGGTTACCCAAAGAGTGTTCACATTCTTCAATGTGGATTATTATTTTATTTCATCCTCTAAATCATTAAATTATTATTAAAACATGATTATATAGTATACTAAATATATAAAATAAAATTATATTATTTTATGAAATTTTCATGAGGTAAAAAGACCTCCACTTCCATAAAATGTGTGGCAAAATCACCATTCAGGTGTGTGGTGGAATACCGTCCCACGAACCGATGTCGTTCGTTTCCCATTATCACCTCTCACAATTAGTTATGATGATTGATATAATGTAGGTATATAAAATTTATAAAATAATTATATGTTTTTATTCATTATGACTTATATACATTTTTACATTCCATTCTATATAGGATACAATAATGTCGCTCATGTGTACTGTTGAATACCACCTCGTGAGGTGACCTGAGTCATTTTCACTAATGTATTACATAGAATACAATAAGGATAAAGTAGATAAATATATATTATATAAATGAAATAATTATTATATTAATGAAATATATATCATTATTAATTTATTATATATCATTTTCTTTTTTAAACTGAAAGATGATAACATCGTTCATGTTCGTGTGGACTACTGCCTTCAGGAGGTGATGTGACTCTATTTTAATAACCACACCACATGGATGATATCTAAATGTATATTTAAATAAATAATATTTTATTTATGTTATCTTTATTATTCATTAAATATTTAATATTACATAACTCTTTTCCATAGTGATTTTTCAAAATGGAAATGCTACTCATCTATATGTTCAACCTAAAATCTCTATGTTTTTAACATACTAATTGATCAAAACCATATTTCATTATTGCTATTAAAAACATAGTTTATATATAAATAAGATAATTATTTCATTATTTTTAATATTTAGTAAATTAAAACATTATCAAACTAAGAGGAACGAAAATAATAAATCGAAACATATACAAAAAACAAAGCGGTGAATACCCAAAATGTGATTTTAACAAGGAATTGTAGATAGAAAGGTAATAAAATGTCACAATAAAATCATATTTGATATGATATATTAGAATGTTTATGTAAAATATTTTTAATAAAATAATATTTATTATATAGGAGGTTTGAATGTGTATTAAATTAGTCAAGACTTAAGCTAAGGTATTTCTTTCTACCATTTATTTTTCGATGTGACAAGTACAATATTCACCACATGTATCTATTATGTTGTGTATCTACTTCACATTAATCTTTTTTATGATTATTATACTAAAAAATATTGATATTAACATATCCATTGTTTTAATAATTCTTTCAATGGGTTTACGGTTCAAAAGATAACAAATCGGTAAGAGATTCTTATATCAATTGTCATTCTTTGAGATATGTTATGTTATTAACATATATTGGGTTGTGAATAGTAAATATTTCCCAATTGATATTTAATATCATGAATTTATTTTTTCTCATTATATTATAAGTTTCATTTAATGTTATTCCTTCAAATGGATTATAATTTATGTTTACCTAGTGAGGTATTTATGTTACAATCTCATCATTTATCTGGATTTTGTTATGATTATGTTTCCATTGATAAAATATTATAAACCATCATTTGAGAAACCCATGAATTGTATTCTCATATATTTATTTCATTATAATAAATATTTTCCATTCATTTTACTCTCGTTATTTAATCAATAGTATAAAAAAAATTAGGGAAAACCCGCATTTATTTCATACATTGGTCAAAACCCCTTTTCTCTTGGAAATAGATTTTTTTCTAAATTTTTTTTCCATATTTATTTTAAAATTATGAAAATAATTTATCAACGTTATTTTCAACCATGTTAAATATTTTTCAAAAAATAAAATTAATATTAATTTCTTTTTATAAATAATTCCCATTTGGCTTTTACCAAAAATGCGAATGGAATATTTTTTAAAAAAATTATGAAATGAAAGGAATTTTCCACTATCATGAGCATTATTTTTGTAAAATACTACTTTATAGGTTTTCATGTTTATTTTCAATAAAAACATTTGGAAAATGTTATATTTTTAGAAAAATTATTTTTAAATTAGAAAGGATATTTTCACAAAGAAATTTTTTAATTGATTTTCAAAGCTTCCATTATATGTTTTCAATATTATTTGGAAAGAAAAGAGTTAATTTTTTTAATAATTTTTTGTTTTAAAAATGGATTTTCAAAGTAAGATTATATTCTTCCGAATTGATCGATGTAATATTTAAAAATAATTCTCTATCAAAGATAAAATTTGTTGATGTTTTCTATTCTTTACTGGGTATATTAACTAGGAATACCAATATTATTATATTTCATAATTGTTTGTGTTTATGACTAAAATATATTTATGAAACTCATTTCCCTTAAACAAGTTATACTATGTTAAAATGCTTATGGAACCCACTTCTTTTCATGGGTTATTCAGTAATGAAATATTGTAATGATCAGGAAACCGGTCTATATCCATAGGTTATGTTATGAAAAAATGTTTATGAAACAAATTTATTTTATTAGTTATGAGATGATAAATGTTTTATGATCTTTTGGAACATGTATGTATTATTTTAATTATGAGATTGCTGGGAACTAATACTCCATCCAATGTATTGGGTAACAAATTATATCTCATTAGATCAACATGACTGGAATAGGTAGTGAAACCTATTCATTATGGGAATCTTTCCTTTATTTTGGTCTTGAGATTTGGCCTGAACTATTATGATAGTATAGTGAGTTATTCCATTCAACTATCATAGACCAACAGTGTGAAACAACTCGAGATTTTATGAGAAATAATCTTTTTAAATTCATTGATGTCCTGTGTTGTATGCTACACCAATATTAGATTACACTATACGCAACACCGTATTAGCTTGCAGTATACGCAACAATATACTTTTCTTGAGTTACACGCAAGGGAGACCTTCCTCGATAGCTTGCGTGGTACGCAATTCCCAGTTTCACTAAACAATGATATATTATAATATTATTATGAACTAGCTGTTATGAATAGTATTAATCGCATATTGAATTTTATAACTTTATAATTCCTCATAAACATTTTCTAGAACATGGTATGAGAACAAAAATAATTTTTTGGATAAAAGAAGTATTTATAAAAAATGCAGTTTTGTCACCTTTTGATGGCACACACATTTTAAATGTAATTTTTTACAAGTTTATATGTTCAATTTGACAAATTAAACATCTAATTTTGAATCAGGACATAAAAATTTATGTTGGATAAAATTTTGAAATTTTTCTGATAACCTTCACATTTTGATGAATAGTAAAAAATACGCTAAATTTTAATTAAAAACAAATTTTTTCATCAAGATAATTTATATAGAAAAATTATTATATTGAATGGTTTTAAAGTATAAATATAATATATTTTTACCATTTAATATAATTTATGTCATTATCATTAATTTTACATCGAATTCATAGGTAAAAAATATCAATCTTTTGCAATGTTTTAACTTTAAAAACCTATTTAATCAGCAGCGGGATTAATTTTAAATTAAATAATACAACTTCTATGTTTTGAATTTGGAAAAATGGATTCCATTTTTGGAATCAGTAGTTCTAAATTATGAAAATAGGATACTTTTTTAGGCATTATGAATAGTAACTACGGTAAATTTTATTTACTACTGTTAAATGTAAATCAGGTAATTAAGGGTAAAAGTAATATTATACAATTAACCTAACAGTTGTATTAAATCTATTTGATGATTTTATTTCATCCTAAAATATACTTGGGTATAAATTTCATCTTTTGGAACCAACTTGGATGTGATTAATACCTTTAATTTATTTTATTTAAAGAAAGTGAAATATGTCTCACACAAATATTAATAATTAAAGTATTTTTAAAATAAGGTTATACATAATATAAATTATATTATAAATACTCATTTGAAATATAAAATGTTTTTACTAATCATGGCAATTTATTTGTGGTTTTTAATAAATATATAATTACTTTAATAGCTTATACATTAATGATGCAGAAATTATTTATTTAGTGAAAAATCAATAATATAATTTTTATTAAAATAATAATGCCCATAAAAAGAACCATAAACTTGAAAAAACCTTATTTTTAGAGTATATATTTACCATAATCATCCAAGTGTCTGATTTTTACCATTTGGAGCCTTATAAAAATGATAATGTTAATTACATTATTTTATTTTAAAGGATGTCATTGTTGTCACCTTCATACTTTAATAAATATAACAATTTCAAATGTTGTGATTTTAAGATGATAAATTCTAGTAAATAAATTAGAATTGAATATATTAGATTTATCTACATTATTTTATTTTATTTTTATTTTTTTCAAAAAAAATAAGTATATTAAATAAATATACAAAAATGTTTTACTAATTATTTTATAAAGAGAAATATCAAATATATGGTTTTAAAAATATTAAAATAAATATTATATTAACAAATTAATGTTCTCCATGAAATTTTTAAATGAATATGAAATTATATAAATCTATTAAATATATTTTTCGAATATATATTTTGTGTGGATTTTATTTAAATTCAATTAACTAAATAGTGTCAAAATTGACACTATTGATATTTTATAAAAATGACATCTTATTAAATTGTTTAAAAATCACAAAAATATATAAAAAATATAAATTGAAATTTATATGGACTAAAATTTCATCATGTATCCAAATATGGATAATTCAAAACATATTACTATGTATTTATAACAATTTAAAATTTAGAATAATATTACCACAAATAAAATTAAATAGATTAAATAAGGACAAATCAAAATGATAAGGTTTAAAATAAAATCAAAACATGTCTAAATTTGTTTTAATGATTCTATTACAACCCTATCATACCTCATATCCTAATTTGAGTCACTTTGGATGTTTTTATGTTGGGTTTGGGTTTATTATAAATTAATATATTAGAGGTTTCCAAAGGGCCCCCTCTCCTCTCTTATAAAAGTGCACCTCCTCCCTCTCCTATTCACAACATTTTGAGCCTTCAAGCTCGGCCAAACCCTATCCATTTTTCTTATAAACTTCCCTAGAAACATACTAGAGGTCCTAGTCTTCTTCAAAGACCAACTTTATCTCCCTAAGAGAAGGTTTACAAGAGGTGCGTCAAAGAAGAGGTAATGTCCTTTACCGATTATTTCAAATTTATTTCTTATTTGACATCCTCTTATTTATTTGTTTAATTATAAAGTAACAAAACCAGTTTCACTCATATACTGATGTGTTATTATAAATTTTAAACAACCCTATTTCCCCTTCAATCTATCCTACAGAAAACAAAATCACCGCATGTGCGTACGTACGGAATATTGTCTCCATACCGTGGTGTAATCTATTTTTCCAACACCACCTTACTTGGATTGGTATAATGGTGTAAATAATAACTATATATTGGTATTATAACATTATAATGATTCTAAGATATTATATCATCCACTCCAATTCCATTCAGTAATTATGGGAATGATATCGTCTCTCGTGCGTACGTATGGATTACCGTCTCCATGACCCGATGAGATTCATTCTCCATGTTAACCATTCAAGAATTATTATAGAGTATATATAATAAATAATCATGAAATATATGAAATAATAATGATATTTTATTTATGTATATGTTATTTACTTACTTCCATTCAATTTATTAAGGAAACAAAAATAGCGTTCATGCGTACGTACGGCCTACCGTCTCCATGAACGGTGTATTTTATTCCATTTATCAATCTATTATATAAATATATATATATTATATTCTTAATATATTATATATAACTCATGTATTACATTCTGGATGTAAGTAATCATGATCTATGTAATCATATGAATAATTACAAGTCAAAACACGTATGACAAATGAAACAATTTTACCCAAAACACTACTTTAACATGGAATTGACAAATAAACGGGTAATATAAAGTCGGAATGGAATCATATATGATATCATAATTATTATTATAGTTCTGTTAATAGTTAATAATATTTTTAAACTCACTATATAGGATTCTCAGACACATATGGATGAAATGGGACATAAGGTAAGGGATTATTTTGTCTCACTTTTATTTCTGTGAGACATATGCCTTAATCACCACCTATTTCTTTTGTATGGTGTTTATGCTTCCTAGGAATGTTTTATGATTTTTATTATGAAGGATATGATATTTACATATTCATGTAATTTTCATTATTTTATGACATATATGATTCCACCGATCATAAAAGTTAAAGGATAATTTTTCAATCTCATTTTTATCCGAGATTTATTATATGTAAGTATTTACTGGGGTTATATTTATCATCCATTTCCGTGTTTTATAAAAAAATCATAAAGTTTTTACTATTATTAAATGTATTTTTAAAGTCATGTTTACCACTTTTTCACATTTACTATGTTGTATGGAAGTAATCATTCTTTTTCTTACCATACGAGGTACTTTTTGACTTTTCCGGTAAAAACTATGAGAAAAATGTTTTTTAACTTATAAGGAGTGAACAAATTTGTACGGTTTCATAATTCCTTATTTCCATGAATCTTACTCTACACTATTTTATGATTATTTTCAAAAAAATCATTTTATTTTAAAATTTCATGGAATTTTGATAAAAGAAAATGATTTTGAAGAAGAAAGGATATTTTCCGTAAGAATTCATTTCAAGTGTTTTATCCAAACTATTTTTCCATCTAAGATGACATTATTTAATATGTTTATGTTTTAATTATAATATCTATATTATTTATATTGTTTCATTTTTCTTTTGATGAAATGATATCTATTTATTTTATATGGATTATTTTATGATGGGATGATGTTTATGAAACCCATTTTATTCTTTCGATTATGATGAATGATTTCTGAATATTTTGTGGCACATGTAAGAAAGATTTAATTATGAGATGGGTGGGACCAATATCTCCCTCAAATTCATTGGGTAAAGATTTATATCTCATGAGATAGACATGGTGGGAACAAAAAGTGAATCTGGTTCAGTAATACTGGACTAGAACGGAAAGTAAACTCAGTTCAGTAATGGACTTTGTCCACTATGATGGTCTTGGCGGCAATGCCTTGGCTACTATGGAAATCAAAACATGTGTTTAATGGTTTTCCAAAATTAAATGTTTTATTCTGATGCTATTTTATCATGATTGATGTTCTTTTATGTTCTATGCCTTACGTACTTCCAAGATTTATTTCATAACTCATGATTTTTATGTTTAAACATTATGTTCATGTTTTAAAGTTCAAATTTATATGGTTTGTTTTATTTTCTCCATGCATACCCTTATTGAGCCTTTGAGCTCACCCTTTATATTTTTTATTTTCCCCAGGATATAAAGAATGGTTTTAGGTATGAAAACAAAAGGGGAATATCTTTATGGGAGATGTTGATGATCTTTCACAATGATTAGAAGAATATGTTCCATGTTTCCAAACACACTAAACTATTATAGTCCCTGGTTGTCTATTTTTGTTATGTATTAAGTATTACTCAAAATTAATGTAATGTACATGTAATTCATGCTTGGGTCTCTACAGAGTGAGCCTTAACTGCCCTGGAAATGATTTCTTATGCCAATATGCATTCTATAATTCCATGTATTATACCAATGTTATGTTATCATGACTCATGTTATTTGATTTCCTTTTGATTCATGACTTATAAAAATCAAATAATTATGAAATAAATCAATATTAGGATATTTGATATGAAGGTTATGGTATTAAAATTTTATGCTCATGTTCTCATAACCTTATTCATATGTTATGCTTATCTATCTCTGTTGTTTACCCTTACTGAGCATATGAGTTCTCATTTTCTTATGTTTCCTCTCCCCATGCTATGAAAATGTTTTATTTAGGAAATTTTAGTGAAGAGTACTAAATGGGAATATATTTATGGGAGATGTTTAAAATATTTCACAAAATTGAAATATTTTGTACCTAGTCTCCATAGACAGTAAACTATTACAGTCCTCAAGCATGTGTTTGCTTAATGTATTTCATATTCATATAAAAAGGGTAATATCTACGTATCAAAAAACTATTCCATTATAGTTCATATATATAAATACATATTTATACTAATTATACATGGTGGAACATCATTAGGGACATCCCGTATTAGGATGAAGTAGGTATTATCAGTTGAGTGTCCTTGAGGGACCTGAGACTAAATTGAATTGTGTTTATTTTATTTCTAGACTATTGATATAACTGTACACTTTTTTATTTTATACTCATGGAATGGAAATTATTAGACACTATTGGTGGTTTCATACAATGTTTATCTTACACACTATTCGAGCCACCAATTTTTACACAAATTGATCCACTAGTTGCAGGTTCAAGATCATAAAATATGATTGTATTGTTACTCTTATACAAGGTCTATTGGGAGCACATGATTGAGTTGGATCATAGTATGATCATGGTGATAGGCCTGGAAGGTCATTTTGTTTTTAGTTTTTATGAATTAATTTGGTATGCCTTTCACCTATACATTGTTTCCATATATGAACGTTCTTGGTTGTATATAATATAGAGTTCTCCATTTTATCAGTTATTTTTATCTTCATAAACTTAGTTATTTGTATTGTTTCCACTATTTATTATATCTTACAGCATTATGTTACTCTAATCATGAGGGTATAGTTTCCCCAATGTACCACCATTGGACCATCACTGCAAGTCAATAACCTCTAGAATATAGAGAGGTGTGCTTGATGCCATGGGGTGAATGGCTCAGAGCACTATTTAAGAGGCTCCTAGGTTGGGAGGTTATAGTTTATATTCAATTTGACTAGGTAATGTATTGAAATTCTCTTTCATGAGATCTTCGTGAAAGGAAGACTATTGGTTTGCTTGATAAGCGCCACTATATGGTCTGTTTTTCATCCCAGGTAGATCTGATCACTAAATGGTCATGAGATCCTCGTTCCTGCAACGGCCTTTGCTTCCACATGGTTAAATGGTCTTTCGACCTCCATTTGAAGTGGGATTATCTTTCAACTGCTATGTGGGCATGCTTTCCCAATCTCCCCCTCCCTTTTTAGAACCCTTCTATGATCCGAATTCTTGGTAATTTAGTCGGTCAGTATCTCTGCTCAGACTCGAGAACCAACTCTGTTTGTCACCCTGTCGCCCCGTGAATTTGTGTTGAAGTTGATGTTTCAAAACCCCTATTTAATGGGTCTGGATCTCGGTAGGCAAGAAATTCATATGGAAACAACCTTTAGTGTTTGAGTCATGGATGTCTTTATGCTCGAAGTGTTCTCACCTGGGGTATCTGGCTCACTCATGTCAGTGGGGTAGTAAAGGACCCAGCGGGTGGATGGATCTGGGCGATGGTGGCATCCCGCTAGCTGGGGGGTATCCTCTGACTGAGATTTCCCACTAAATGTGGATAATTTTGGGATAATTAAAGGGTGAAATTTGACTGGGTCCAAACAGATCTCCTATGATTTAGTGCTTCCGTGCGATGGGTCTCAGACTATCCAGAAGCCTTCAAATTTAACACTGCATGGACCCAAAGTATCAGAACTATTTGACAGATTCAAACGTGACTAGGGTGTTGTTGGCCCTTCAGAGTCTGTGGCTGTAGTGGCACTTTGTGATGCTGATCAATTCATGCAACCAGCTTCGTTTAGTATATCCAAGATGTTGCGGTGATTGGGGAGGTTTGTAATGCTTTTCCCATAGGTAAGGATCCAATGGGTCCAGTATTGGAGGATCTAATCTCCCAATTTCAGTATATAGGTCGTGATTTTGAGCATCCAGGATTTTCCGAGAAATTAGTGCAAGCCCTGAATGTCAAAAACACTTATACTTAGAAGGTGAAGTATAGAGGAATGGCCTCTAACCCCCAAAATCGGTTTGGAGTGTTGGGAGAAATAGAGTGCCAAGCGTATGGGGATGGCCATGAAGTGGAGACCTCACAAGAGGATTTGCAGTCCTCCTCAGATTCCCCTGCTGAGTCCAAGGAACAGAATATGGCAGAGGAATATCATCGATCCTCCTCAAGGAAAGGTAAAATCCATATCATTGACCCTGATAGTTTTATTAAGTGCACCCAGAGGCCACGTTGCTGGAAAGACTATTCAGATCTTCCAAACCCTCTGGTTACCAGATCCTCAAGCAAGAGCAAGGAACTAATGAAACTTTCCAAAAGCTCTGGAAACCTCCCTCTGAGTAATGAAAAAAAAGATCCCGATAAGCATCTGGTGCCTGAAGAAAATGAATATGCGGATCGTGCTAGCCTCCAGGTTGGAATGGAACTAATGGAATGTTAGGAGTGGGAAAATATCAATAATGTTAATGAAGAATTCATAGAGAAGTTTGTGGAGGTTGATTCTTCACAAGAGGACTTTCAAAGATTGGTTGAGTGGAAAATATATTTTACTCTAACCTCAGAGCAGGAATCTTGGATCAACAAACAATGGGGTATCTGGGATCATGGAATTAATAGATAGAACATCTTAGTTGAGGAGCTCATTAAATCTTGGTACAAGATGACAATTTATTTTAAAGATCTCATCAAAGAGATACCGGACGGGTGGGACGCCACTCCTCAGTGGAGTCTTCTCAAAGGTAACAGATCTAAAAGACTTAAATTGCAATTTGGATATTCTGCCATTTCTTATGAGATTGCTTGATGTCTTTGTACTTTATGCCTTCCCACTTTTTCCTCAAAATTGTTTCTTAATAAAAAATTATATATGATGATGATATTATCTTTGTCTATCACATTGAAATTATATCTAGATGTATTTTATTTTACATTTTAATAATTAAATGGAATGTGTAATCTTTTTTTTCATATAGACCAATCCTTATTTATTCAGGATAGTCAAGTTATTTAAATTGGATGTGTGTTCCGTAATTTACATTTCCATGCTAATTATGGGTTTTGATAAATAATTTCATCCACAATACTTAATCCTTGATGTTCAATTGAAGACCCATATTTTTATTCATCTCCTTGGATCTAATAGAGTTTACTAAGTGTGACATACTACGATATTCTAGAGGGAATAAGGATATTCATGAAAAAAATTATGTGGGATTTTTTATTATGAAATTTAGTATGAGAATCATGTATGTATCTAGTTTACTATGAATACTAAACTAGTATATCCTTAAAGGTTTGATTCATGGTATCTTATTCCCATATAATAAGGTATAAATCATCTTTGGGTTACTTTAGTTGGGGTTGTTACATCATTCTTTTTCCCATGATAAAATATTTAAAGGGGGATTTAAATAATTCATAATGGATGGTGCACCCAGGAACTACAATGAAGTTTTATGACATATGATCTCCTGTTGGGCATCGTTATTTCCCTTTAGGGATAAGAAAATAATATATTTATTCACCAAGTCTCAAAAAAAATTCCCTAATTAATAAAAATGTAGTATGAAGTAATTTATTATGTTAAACCCAAAGAGGTAGTGAAATTATATTTTTCATCTATTAAAACAAAATATTTGATTTGGTTTTTTTTGAATAAGAGGTAAAGAAAGTGTAACAACCCAAGCTTCCATGATATGCTTCACTTTGAATAATGAAAAATCTAGCATTGTACATAACTTCAAGTTCATTCTCACCACAACCAATCAAACTAACCATTACGAATAGTAATACCCGCTTTTTGAGATTTTATAAATTGTATTTTTCAAAATGGATTTCATTTTTGGATTCGGAATATCAAAATTATCTTAAGGTGAATTGTTTGGTATTTTTCTGAAAACGTTCAATTTTTTATATATAGTGAAGAACACTACATTATTGTTTAAAACCGAATTTTATTTAAATAATTATTATTTTTATTTAAATTTATTTTAAATTCAAAATTGATACTTAATACCTATATTAGTTCACTGTAATTCATTGGTGACATTTTGTAATAAGATTAGATGTATAAAATCTTATTGAATTTATTAACATATTTTATGCACCTAGTAGCAACATTTGCAAATTTTCATAAAACATAATTTTACCACTTATTTAAATTGAATTTCAAAAATCTAAGAGACATGGTTGACATTAGTATGTAAAATTTGGTTCAATAGGATGAAAATATTATTTTTTTCAATAGTAAGTTTTGAATTTTATTTTCCACTGTTAAAAGTAAATATGGTAATTAAAGGTAAAAATGATATTATAATTATCAAAAAACATGTCCTAATTTTATTAAATAAAAGTATTTAGACCAAAATCATCCTTAGGAATAAAATATTATTCTTTTTATCCACTTTGATTAGATGAGGACATTTCTTGTTATTTTATTTAAAGAAGATTTAAAATTGGCATACTCAACGATTAATAACTAACCCATTTTTAATATAGGGTTAATGATAAGATAAATTTGACTATAAATATTTATAAAAAAATAAAAATATTTCATACTTCATGTTATTTAATTTATAATCTTTAGACATTAAATAATTAAATATATTGACAACCCAATGATGATGCAGTAATTACCTTATTAATGAAAGATTAAAATAATTGATATTATAAATTTCAAAATAAATGTAAATTGAGGATTTTGATGAATAAAACGAATTTTCTAGGTTAATGTGACATGTTATGGATGATTTAATGTATTGTTTTTATGTAATAAAGTTTTTTTTGACTTTCCCAAAAACCAAATAATAAAAACTGTCAAAATTGACATAAATGAGTTTTTAAAATAAATATTATATTATTAAATGATATAATATTCCTAAAAATATACAGTTTAGAGAAAGGACTTATATAATGATATATATGTTATTAATGAACCACTGGAGGTTCCCTTGGCATTTTATATTAATATTATTAACCATGTAATATTAAAATACAAAAAGGCATTGTAAAAGTTAATCTGTTTAACTAAGAGTTAAATCAAAAAATACGGTTAATATAGTGACCTAAACATGTCTAAAACCTATTGGTTTCGAGTTTTTCAACCCATCCCCACCTTATCCTTGAAATAAATCAATTTTGTGACATTATAAACTGAATATGATTTTATAATAAAATAATATATCAAGATTTTCCTAAAGTGACCATCACCTCTCTAATAATAGTGTACTTCCCCTTCTATCAAAATCAAACCTCCAAAGCCATTTGGCTTGGACAACCCCTCTCAAATATCCTTCTAACTACCCTAAAATTAACCTAGTTTCTTTTAACATAAACCATCTTAAGGATCCCTTTTGATCAAATCAAAAGGAAGAACCCGAAGAAGAGGTAAGTACTTCATCACCTCTTTCAAGTTCTTTTCTTCTTTCACTTCCAATTTCTTTGTTTTTTCTATAATAAAATAATATCTCCATTAACTTATATATACATAAATGTTATTATTAATATTTTACAGCCATATTTATTATTATATCTGTCCTATTAATGACAAAGTCACTATACGTGCGTACATACGATTTACCGTCTCTATGTCGTGGTGTAGTTTTTTATTCAAAAGTTCATTATTTATATGGGTATAATAATGAGTATAAATGATTTAAATAATAAATATAACATGTTAATGATTCTTTATATATGATACACCATCCAATTACATACAATTTCACCATCAATAGAATGATATTATCACTAGTGTGTACGTACAGATTAACATCTCCATGAACATGATGTTATTCATTCCCCATCGTAACCATTCAAGATTAATTTTCATTTTATGATTAAAAATAATGTTTAAGAACATAATATCATTAGGGATATGAATCAAATATATCCTATCAATAACAAACATGACTTACGTAACAAAACATATAAATTAAAATGAATCAGTTATCACCGGAAACAATGATACTACTGAAATATTATATTATAAGATCATATATAATATCATATTTATGTATGTGGTTATTTTATAATTTAATAAAAATTATTTAAATATTATACATGAGATTAACATACACTCTACCAAGGAAAATTACAAGGTAAGGGTTAATCTTACAATCTCTTTATTATAAAAGGTTGTTTATATGTAAGTATCTACTCGGACCTCTTTATCATCCACATCTGTGTTTCTTAAAGACGTATTTCAAAACATTTTTATTATTTATTAGACTATGGGTTAATGTAATTTATAACCTCATTTAAATTTGTATAAATTGGTTTGAAAGGAATTTTTGAATCGCTTTCCAAACAAGATTATTATTGACAATTTTGACAAATTAAGGAAAGAATGTTTTTGACTTACACGACGGGTGGGGCTATTTTATGCCGTTATAACACCATTGAAGCTTCTATTACAAGATTATGAAAATATTTTTAAAATAAATGTTTTCTTTTATAATTACGTGACTTTTAAATGATTCCAATATAGAAATAGATATTTCTCTCAAATGGTTTTGATTTCATTTATGTTAACATCCTTTGTTGGATTTTACATTTATTTGAAGTTGATTTATTATGATAAAATATTCTATATTGTATTGAATGTTTTTTGATATGTTTGACTCTAGATGTACAATTTTTATACCATTCCTGGTTTATAGTTAATGTATTAACATTTCATATGCTTGTTTTAATATAAATGTTTATGTTATGTTTTAGCCTTTTTATATGAAAAATTCATTGGACTTAGTAAGTGATGGGTGGAGCCTACTATAGCTCCTCGATGCATCAGTAGGTCTCATGAGACAAACTAGTGTCTTGGAACAGGGACTTGAAAAAATCTTATTTGTAATCTTGGCATGAGGCCTGGACTATGTGGTTTTGATGTATGATATTATGGATTCCATAATTATGAAATTAGCTATTGGTATTACATATGATTATTTGACTAGTAGAATATCCATGTGAATAGTTAAATCGTATTATTTTATTTATCTTTACAAAATTATGCTGAATTTTAAGTTTAAAAGGATTGTGTTTTAGTCTTTTACATTGCCTTAAGTGTTTATGCTTATTTTTCATAGTTTCTGCTATATTGTTATCCTTGCTGAGCATCTGATGTCACCCCTTTCTTATGTTTTATTTTTCATAGGATGTGACGAAGTATATTATGATTGACTTGTATGGATAGGCTAAGGGATATGGGTGTTTCAAATGGGACACAATGTAGTTTTTTTTATTTCATGATGTAATGTAAAACTTATGTATGTATCTAGTACTTCAAAGGCTACTAATTTTATTAGTATTTAGAGAATTGATATCTTGTGATCGTGACAATGTTATGTTATACTTTAATGACTCTGAGTGACTAGGGTTAGTGTGTTATAGTTGGTATCTGTGGAAGTTTAGTACAGACCATGGATACTAGATTTAGAAAAACATTGATTAGAGAACACTACCCTAAGATAGAATTTGAATATTAGTATAGAAAAACATCCTAGAATTTTGGTAATGTAGATATTTATGAATTTTCCCTGAAATACATCCCTATATAGAAATGAGAATGTAGAGATGGCTCTAGCACAAATTTACTTAGGAGTGAAAACTCTGACAAAATGTTTCGGGGTGGACCCGGGGAATCCTGGTACACGACAAAGGCCTTTTATGCACTCTTGGTTACAACACTCATGGGGTATATAATTAGGATAATTCACATTTTATTTACAAACCATTATATAGAATTTATGAGTAAATAACTCCCCAAAGAAAATATTTTTCTATGATTATGGATTATATTAATATATTGTTCAATTTATGTTAGGTATTGTACTAGTTTGGAATTATGTATTGTGATTCATGAACTAATCTAGTGTATTCCATTTTATAGAAATGGTGCATAGTGGAAAGAATGGAAACTATATAAATCCACATAATACATGTAGGTATTGACCTCAAAGTCAAGATAATTATAGTGGAGATAGTGATGCAACTAGTGCTGAACAACTTATAACCATATTGGGATATTTCACTTAGGTTATGAATAATAACCCAACCCATATGGAGCACCATGATCCCTATCATGGAGGATCAATGTTATACTACATCATGAGGCAATAACCCCCAACATTAAATGGGACTGAAAATCAATTTGTAGCTAAGAAATGGATAAGTTCCTTAATGAAAATATTTCTTGCTATGGGGAGTAGTGAAAGGGAAAAAGTCGTCATGGTAGTTTATCGCATTATGGGAGATGCAGATCAGTGGTGGTCATTAATTCAAAACAAAAAAGAAGGATGAAGAAGTTTCAAATATGGAATGAAGGTATTTTAAATGGATTTTATTACAAAAATTATATCCTCATGACCATCGAGCGGATATGGAAAGACAATTTCTAATTCTTAGGAAAAATGAGGATAAGATTGTCGCAAAGTATGAGGCTAACATTACAAGGTTATCGAGGCATGAAACAAATTATGTACATATGAAAATGAGTAAGATTGATCGATTATTTGATGAGTTAAAACCATTTCTCTGTTGACAAATAGTCTCATAACCATTCTCATCATACGAAGATATTGTATCATGTTCCATCAACACAGAAAAGTAATTCTCTAAGTCCAATGAAATTAATGAAAAGAAAGAGAAGAAGAGATCTTCTAAACACCCTGGAAATGGTAATAAAGGGATGAAAGGAAAAGTTGAATGTCCACCCTGTAGTAAATGTGGTAAGAAACACCTTGGTACTTCCCTGAAAGGAATGTGAGTTTATTATAAGTGTGGTGAAAAAGTCCACCAAGAACGTGATTGCGAGGGAAATAAATAGGCTATCAATTATGAATGCCACAATTATAGAGAATTGGGGAATTATAAATATGAATGTCCAAATCACCAAGGAAACTTACCTCAGAAAAGGCCAAGGGATCAAGACCAAGCTTATGAGATCACTACTGCTAACGTTGAAGCTGCAAATGATGTGGTGGAAGGTACTTTAATCATTTCCTCAAAATTTGGAAATCCTTTATTTGATTATGCATCAACGCATTCTTTCATATCTTCCCAGTTTTTCAAGAAAATTAGATATTTCCAATTAGATTTAACAAGGTAGTTATCATTCAAAAATCGTAAGGGAAGTATCATTGCAATAATTTTTTGTCAATCAATTACCATTATGGAATATCAGAATGATTTATGTACTGATATTAATGTCATACCCATGATTGAATTTGATACAATCCTCGATATGGATTTGCATTTAGAATGTGATGTGAAAATCTAATGTAAGAAGAAGGGGGTTAAATTTTTTGATGATGATAAGGAATACCTTATCTTTAGAGAAGAAATACCCCCATCTGATTCTTATCTAGATCCACCCTAGTAGCTCTACTGAATTCAATATTTCGGGAGGAAGGGGGTAAAATAACTATGGGTGATGAAAATAATGATCAAATAGATGATGTACCTATTGTTCAAGAATATGTTGATGTGTTTTTACAGAGGATTTACCTAGACATCCTCCAAAATGATAATTTGAGTTTTCTATTGACTTAATTCCTAGTTCAAATCCCATATCAAAGACCCATTGTATAATGGCCATTGTGTAATTAGTGAAACTAAAGAAACAACTATAGAAATTGAGTAATAAGTAATTTATTCACCCTAGGGTTTCTCCATGGGGAGCCCATGTGAGAAGCCTATGTTCGTTTTGTTACGATTAATGATGGATCTATAAGGTCGTGCATTGACTATCGGGATCTCAATGATATATTAATAAAAAAAGTATCCCCTACCTTGCATTGATGATTTATTTGATAAAAATCATATAGCTCAATATTTTTTCAAAGATTGACCTTCGATCTGGATAATGTAAGTTGTGCGTGAATAAGGAATACATTCCAAAAACATAATTTTATACTATGTATGGGCATTACAAGTTTATAGTAATGCTTTTTGGACTGACTAATGAACCCTCTGTCTTCATGGATCTAATGAATATAGTTTTCAAGGAATATCCTGAAGAATTTTTAATTGTATTTATTGATGATATATTGGTATATTCGAAAATCTACAAAGATCAGGAAAATCAATTTCACACTATACTAAAAACTATTAGAAGAAATAAATTATATGGTATGTTTAGCATGTGTGAATTCTAGCTTCAGCAGATTTCCTTTCTTGGCCATATTGTCTCTAAGGATGGAATCTTTGTTGATCATTCAAAGAAAAAGGCAGTCCAAGAATAGCCAGAACTGACAAGTATAATGGATATTCACAATCTTATTAGTTTAGCAGGTTACTATAGTCGTTTCGTACAGTATTTTCCCTGAATAGCTAACACATTAACCAAGAACACACGTAAAGGGGTTAATTTTTTTTATAAAAAAGATTGTGAAGAATTTTTTGAATAATTGAAGAAAATATTAGTCAATTATCCTATATTGACTCTACCATGGGGGAATGATGGTTTTTTTATTTATAGTGATGATTCAAAGAATGTTCTGAAATGTGTTGTTATGCATAATGATATGGTCATTGACTATGAATCATGGTAGCTAAAAATTCATCAATAAAAATATCCTACTCATGATCTTGAGTTAGTAGCTGTAATATTTGCTCTGAAGATATGGAGACACTATATCTATGTTGAAAAATGTGAGATTTATAATGATCAGAAGATTTTGAAGTATATTTTCTCACAAAAGGATCTCAACATGAGGCAAAGGAGATAGATCTAACTACTCAATGATTATGATTTCACTATACACTACCACCCGGGGAAGGCAAATAAGGTGGAAGATGATTTGAGGAGAAAGGATAATCGATTTTTGAACAATATTATAGTTGAAAGGGATCCTATGTTGTTGGATATAGTAAAGATAGACATGGGAATAATCATGGAAGGGGAAACATCAATAATTTTTCAAATGGATGCCAAAATATATTTTTTATAAAGGATAAAAAGTTCTCAGACTGCTGATGAGGAGTTTCAGAAGAAAATTAAAGTTGTGAATGATGGGAGATTGATTGTCTTCATATATGAAAATGGAATTTTAAAATTTGGGAGGAGGCTTTGTTTTTCGGATATACCTGATCTAAAAGGGAATTTTTGTATGATGCACATTGCTCCAATTTATCTATACACCCTGGTAGCACTAAGATGTATATAAATTTGAAGCAACATTTTTGTTGGGACAACATGAAGGGGGACATTGTTGATTATGTGTCAAGATGTATGGTTTGTCAACATGTTAAGGCAGGAAGACAACATCCTAGAGGAGTCATGAAACCTCTTTCCATACCTAAGTGGAAATGGAATGATATTATTATGGACTTCTTCATGGGAGTACAAAAGACTCCTAGAAGGAATGATGAAATATAGATCATTGTTGATCATCTTACCAAGTCAGCACATTTTCTTTGTGTATGAGAAGATTTTCCACTTGAACTATTAGCAAGATTATATATTAGGGAATTTTTGAGACATCCTGGAGTACCCCTATCAATTGTTTCTACTTGTGATCCCTATTTTACATCATGATTCTGAAATATTCTTCAGAAGCCCTTGGATACTGAACTTCGGTTTATCACTGCCTACCACCATCAAACTAATTGAAAATCAGAACAGACTATTCAAACTTTAGAATACATGTTGATATCTATCTCACAAGACATTAAAGGTATGTGGGATCAATATTTTTTTATGGTATAATTTTACTATAATAATAGCTTCCATTCATGTATTCATATGGCACCATACGAAGAAATATATGGAAAGAGATTTCACACACCAACTTGTTGGGATGATGTGGGTGAAAGAAAAACTACTGGCCCAAAACTTGTTGAGAAAATAATGGAAAAGGTAAAGATTATCCAAACCCACATCAAGATAGCTCAAAGTAGGCAAAATATCAATGTCAATAACCGAATGAAGGATCTGCAATTTCAAGTAGGAGATCATGTTTTCATGAAGGTATCTCCATAGAAGGGTGTCGTATGATTCGGTAAGAAGGGTAAATTAAGTCTTTTGTACACCGGACCTTTTGAAATTATATAATGAATTGGAGTTATATCTTATCGCTTGGCAATGCCTCCAGGTCTCTCCAAAGTTCAGTATGTGTTCCATGTATCACTATTGATAAAATACGTACCCAACCCAACACATGGATTCACCGATGAAGAAATAGAAAGGGAACTCGATCTGTCTTATTGTGAAGATCCTGTCAAGATTCTTGATACTAGAGAACAAGTTTTGTGAAACCAGATGAATCATTTGGTGAAATTTCTATGGAGAAGCCATAAGATGGAATAGGCAACGTGGTAACCCAAGAAACTTATGATGAAAAACCACCTGAATATTTTTATGCAGTAATATTCTAGAAATTTCAAGGATGAAATTATTTGAAGAAGGGAATAATGTAACACCCCAAGCTTCCACAATATGCTTCTCTTGGAATAATACAATAGCTTGTGTTGCATTCACCTTTGAGTTCTAGCACACCATGACCAATCAAACTAGCCATTATGAATAGTAATACTCACTTTTTGAAATTTCATAAATTTTACTTTTCAAAATGGACTTCAGTTTTGGATTTAGAATATCAGAATTAGCTTAGGGTGAATTTTTGGTATTTTTCTAAAAACATTCATTTTTTGAGGAATAGTAAAAACACGATGTTATTGTTTAAAACCGAAATTTATTTAAATAATTAATATTTTTATTTAAATTAATTTTAAAGTATAAAATAGATACATAATACCTATATTAGGTCAATGTAATTTATGGGAGTCATTTTATAATAAGATTTGTTGTATAAAATTTAATTTAAATTTTTAACGTCTTTTAATCACCTTCTAGGCACATTTTCAAATTTTCATAAAATGTAATTGTACCACTTTTGTGAGTTGAATTTCAAAAATCCGAGAAAAATTGTTTACATCAGTAAGTAAAATGTGGTTCAATTGGATGAAAATAATTTTCTCTGAATATAAACTTTTGAATTTTATTTACCACGGTTAAAAGTAAATATGGTAATTAAAGGTAAAATTGATATTATAATTACACTAACACATGTCCTAATTATACTGGATAAGTGTATTTATACCAGAATAATCCTTAGAAATAGAATATGATCATTTTGGACCACTTTCATTAGATTAGGATATTTATTATTATTTTATTTAATGAAAAGTTAAAAGTGTTAAATTTACAGTTCAATAACAAAAACAATTTTAATATAGGGTTATACAAAAGATAAATTCAACTATAAATATTCATTACAATTATAAAACAATTTACTACATCATGGTATTTCATGTATAACTTTTAGATATTAAATAATTAAATTTATTTGTAACACAATGATGATGTAGTAATTACCTTATTAATGAAAGATTAAAATAATGGATATTATAAATTTAAAAATAAATGTAAATTTTGACTTTTATGCATTCCAAAAAAATTCTAGGTTAATTTTACAAGTTAGGGTTTATTGAATGTATTTTTTCCATGTAATCTCGTTTTTTTCACTTTCCCAATAACCAAATACTAAATAGTGTCAAAATTGACATAAATGAGTTTTTTAAAAAAATTCTATATTATTAAATGATAAAAGAATACTAAAAATCTATGGTTCATACAAAATAATTATATAATGATAGATATGTAATTAATGAACCACTTGACATTCTCTTGACATTTTATAGTATGTTTATTGACCATTTAATATAAAAATACAAGAAGACATTGTAACAGTTAAACTATTTAACTAAGAGTTAAATCTAAAAGATAAGGTTAATATAGTGACCTAAACTTGTATAAAATATTTTTTAGAGTATTTAGACCCATACCCACCTTATCCCTTAAATAAATACATTTGGATGCATTAGAAACAGAATATTATTTTATAATAAAATAATATTTCAGGATTTTCCTAAAGTCACCATACGTGTGTACGTACGAATTACCATCTCCACGTTGTGGTGTAGTTTTTTATTCAACACTTCATTATTTGGATGGGTATAATAATTAGTATAGTTGATATAAATATTTGTATGGTTATATCTTTAATACTTTGTTAGATTTTATGTTTTCTTGAAGTTGATTTATTATGATACAATCTTTTATATTTTGTTGAAGGTTTCTTGATATGTTTGAATATGGTTGTGCTATTTTTATACCATTAATGGTTTATGGTTAAAGTATTAACATTTGGTATTCTAGTTTTAATATGTTTGTTTATTTTATGTTTCAACCTTTTCATATGAGGAATGCATTGGACTTAGTAATTGATGGGTGGAGCTCGCTATAGCACCTCGATGAATCAGTAGGTATCACGAGACAAACTAGTGTCTTTGCACATGGCCTTCACAAAATCTTATTTGTAGTCTTTGTACGAGGCCTTGAATATGTGGTTATAATGTATGAAATTATGCATTCCATCATTATGAAATTATCTATTGTTATTACATGTGATTATTCGACTAGTATAATATCCATGTGAATATGTAAATGGAATTATTTGATTTATATTTTCCATGTTATGTTGAAGTTTATGTTTAAAATTCTTGTGTTTTAGTCTTAAACATTTCCTAACATGTTTATTCTTATTTATTATACTTTCTGCTATATTGTAATCCATACTGAGCATATGAGCTCACCCCTTTCTTATGTTTTCTTTTTTCCAAGATGTGAAGAAGTATATTAGGATTGACCTGCAGGGATAGATTTAAGGCTATGAGTGTGTTCAATGGGGACACAATGTATTTGTTTTCTTATTTCATGATGTAATTTAAAACATATGTATGTATCAATTACTTATAATGCTACTATACTAATCATTCATTCGTGACATTATCTCTTGTGATAATTCCAATCGTATGTAATAATGCATCAAAACTGAGTTCCAAGGATTGGGGAATTACAGAAAGAATATTTTTTTCATTAAAAGAAGATTAGGAGAAAGTGATAACAATGAAAAAAAAATATGATTTGAGATTTGAAAATTAGGTTTTAATGAAATCTATTTTTTTATTTCTATATTTTATGTGGAACATGATTTTGAAATTAATTTGACAAATTCTTTATTGGTGTCAGAGTATGGGTGAGGAGGATCTGGTGGTTTTGGTATCCCCACTATAATAAAAAAAATATTGTTTTTCCCTTGGTCCAAAATTTTTTGGTTTTAATTTACTAATTTTATCTTGATACTATATTTAACCCTAGATTATTTAGATTACCCAATAGTCATGGTGAAATCTAAGGAAACTAGTTATGAAATTAAAATTGGGACACTCTATATGTTCTCTCAATGTTTATGAGATAATAAATAGGGATTTGAATTTAAATTTATAAATTAAAGAAACCCAAAATGAATAATATTAAATAAAAACCAATCTAGAAACACCTTCCCCCCTCAGATACATTACCATAACACGTGGTGGGAATTACTACCTCATTATAATAATGAGGGAGTAATAGAAAAGGAGAATACTAAAACAATACATGTAAGTAAGAGGAGATAAAAGTGGTGGAGGACCCTACATAGAAAAACTTCTCGCCCTAGTATTTAGACTCTAAATTGATCCTTAGTGTCAACAACTTAGTCCTCTTCTAATTGATCTTCATGGAATCTAATGTTTCATTTAATTCACCATTAATAATGATCACAATTGAGGTTTGGATAATAAAATTCATTTAAAGGTGGTTTGAGAAATTATTATCATTCTTTGACATAAACTTTTATCCAAGGCCTCCATCACTAGTCTCAAAAAAAGTGATTTATGGAATTAATATTTCTTTTAGGAAATATGAGCTTCAACCCACATGATCAATCTAGATAATATCATGTTGAAAAAAACAAAATTTAGATCATTAGTTTATGTTTCCTCATCAATCCTACCTCAAAAAATATATTATGACTGGGTTTTTTAATGTTTTAAAAATGACTCTGTCCAGATTCTACAACTCAGTCAAACTCCATTCCTAATTCAATTTTCTATTTTAATTTAGTGTCACTTCACATTGTATCACATACTATATTCATGTCACTAATTCATCTCCTTCTTCACCTTTTCCAATTATTGGTTGCATCCTTCCCCCAATCATAAAACAAATCAAACATTTAAAAAATTGGCATTAATATCAATTAAATTAGAGATATATGTGAATTAAATTACCAATATATATATAAATATATTTGGAATGATCATATCAATATGAAATGATGATTCTAGTATCTTGGTATTATACCTGATATCACTGACATTAATTCTCATTCTTATGCCTATCAACTATTTAAGGTCATGAACTAGATTCCTTCTGTTCTGCTTCATCCACTTCTAGTTATGACGTTGAAGTGGGATGAGATCTTTATGGACTTTTTGGTTAGGTTTATATATACCCCTCAAAATAAAAATGTGTTATGGTTAGTGATTTATCAGATGACTAACTTGGCTCACTTTATCCCCATTATTGATATGAAAAATTTGGGTCCTGGGTTATCCGAAGGTGAAAGGGATTGTTAGATTTCATGAAGTTCCATATACTATAGTTTCAGATAGGGATCTCTATTTTACATCTCATATTTGCAGAGTCCTACTGGATCTAATGGGATCTCATTTTATATTTATCAAGTCATATCATGAAAATAAGAAATTTCATATTGAATGAGCTATACATAGTTTTTGATTACATAATAATTTCTTGCATTCTCGAATTTGGTGGTGATCGAGAAGAATATTTGAGACTGATTGAGTTTTTGTATATTATATGATACCAATATGTAGTCATAATGGAAACTTTTGAGTCCTTGTATGGTCTTCCATGTAAATTTCAATTATTTTGGTCATATATTTGATAAACGTACATGGTTTCTCCTAGTTTATTCTATGAGATGACAGTAATGATTTAGTTGATACGTTAGAGAGTTGTGACAAATTAGGGATGATATTAATCCTATGTTTGTTGTCGACATCACCCTTTCATGTTTTTAGTTGGTGACTATGGGTTCTTGAGAGTCTCACCATGTTGGGGTCATCAATGAATTGAAAATCAGGTAAATATTGCATCGATATTCATGTGTAACTTTTATATTATTGAGAAAATTGGGATAGATGCTAACTGTTTATCCCTTCAACCAAAGATGACATCAATCCATGATGTGTTTCATGTTTATCATCTCATGTAATACCTTCTAGATACTTCTCATGTTTTGATATAGGAATACCTTGATGTGGATCCTTCTAAATTTATGATCAATAAAAAAGTGATGATTGTTGATTCCAAGACAAAGGTTCTTCATGGGTGATCCATACCCTTGTTTCATGTTTTATGAAAACATGTGTAAGATCCCAGAATTCTTGGAGGTATGAACATGGTTAAATTTTATCTCTAAACTATTAATTTTGGTTAATGGGATGTTTGTCGGATGTAGAAGGAGGCTTATGGGTGATCTGGGGGTGTAGGACACGAATGAAAGGGGGAAATGGCCATCTAGTACATGTTTCACAGTTGGAACAAGGTTAGAGATAACAGTTATCCAAAACCATACAAGGGGGAGGAAGGTTGTATGATAATTATTATGTGAATGGTTATGTGACAAGAAATCTAAAGAATGGTTGAATAGTTATTCTTAATAAAAAAGGGTAAATGAGATAAATGATTTTAATAATGGCCATTGAAATGAAAAATGTTTCTAAGAGGAAATGGTATAAAAAAGTTTTTAATGAAAGACTTATGACTATGAAATTTGGTTTATCCATGTTGAATGTGACCTGTGGTAGAGTTGGAAGAGGGTTATGTTCTATGAGTGATGATGATTGTTGGATTTGTGTTTGTAAAGTGGGTTTTTTAAGTCTATTGGAAGATCTTCATTTTCATAAAATGTGAAATATTTTTGTTAGGTGTTCTGAGATGTGTTCTTAGCATTGTAAGAATATATGACTATGATGTTTTTTTCTAGTTGGAAAAAATGAGTATTTCACTGAGAAAGATCCTCTAGATGTGGTGAAAAATAACCCAGTGGATCGGGGTAACAGGGGAGAAGAGAAGTTCTATGATAACACCACTATTTTCATTCAAATGATGGAATGGGTCCTAGGACAAGTTTCACAAAGCATGTTTGATTTGATTGGGCATTTTCTACTACAACACCCACTGAAATGTACTATAAAGGTTATTCCCAAGGTGTCTATGTTCTAAGAAGAGTACTAGAATATTCATGATAACATAAAAAATCTTCCCAATAAGATATTTAAGTTGGTAGCCTATATGTTTAGAGGTTAGGCATATCAATTGTTGTACATCATAGTTCAGACTAAATTGTTTGAGGGTATGATATGGGAGATCATCTAGGGAAATTTTCTAGATCCTTTCTACCTAGATACTCCGAGGAGGGACAAGGCTATAGAATTTATGAAGTTGAACCAAGGAAGCATGTTAGTGATTGATTATACAGGTCATTTCATGAACTTAAAATGGTTTTTTTCATCATTGGTAGGGGATGAGGCAGTAGTGGAAATGTGATTCCATGATGGATTTAGACAAGAGAACAAGTCCTAGGTGAATATCTTCTATCGAAATATGTTTGCAGAGGTAATGAATCACACTCCTATTTCGGACGGAAATATCAAGGATGCTTTTTGTGATGGATGCATAGCTCTAGTTGGTAATCTAGTGGTTCAATTTCCAATGGTAAGAAACACTGATTTGAGAATTTTTCCTAGGTTAGTGGTGGGATGTGTATTTAGAAAAAAACAAGGTTCTTAGGGAATTTTTTGGGTTTTTTTCTATTAATGCAGCAAACCGGGACATGTGTGCAGTAAATTTTCACTACCACTACTATAATTTTATGTGTGCAGAAGACTGGAGAATGTGTTAGGGTTTTTTAGGAACTCTAAAAGGTGGTAAATTATGGAGGCTCAAGGCTAATGTAGTTTATAGTCAAGGGTTGGTTAGCTCATATCAAGAATTTTGTTATATCTCGAATGGTCAAGCAGGTAAAGGTAGAGGATGTGGTAAAACAGGGATAAAACATTCATAACAGTATCCTAGTATAGCTATAGGAATTCAGACTAAAGAACCGGGTACATGAGATGGTCATCTTCACACAGTTCATCCTACACCAGGAGGTGGTGAGTCTAGTTCATCGATAGTTTGAGATACAATTATTATAGCTTCTAAACTTTCAAGTGATATATACCATACATGTGTTTCAAATTATTTTATTTATGCTAATTTTTTGGTTTTGTTGGGCATATTAGTTGAAAAAATGCTTGGGTTTATGTCGATTGATACATCATTAGGGGTGAGAATATAAAATATTAGGCAGTGTAAAGGCTGTTCTCTTGATGTTTTTGGGTGTCTCTTTCTGTGGGATTTATTTGTACTTGAGATTTCAGGTTTTTATTTGATTTTATGAATAGACTATATGGTGCTTTTTCAAGACAATTTTAACACTTACCATTGTATGGTAATGTTTACATATCTTTAGGGGGACTTTTATGTCCATCATGGTGAATGGTATGTGCGGGCGGGCTATGTAGGTATAGTTTATTAGTAGTTGGGTAAACATTCATCCTAGGTGGGTTTTCATTTTCTTGATTATGTGGGAGTAGATCCATAGGTCTTTCCTCCTGTGTTGAATAAAATTCAAGATGGGTTTCCGGTGGACTTCATGAGGCTACAGCCTGAGAGAGATGTTGAGTTCACAATATAGTTGATGGCGGGAGCTGAACTAATTTCCATCCCTCCATAGATAATGGAAATATCATAACTCAAAGATATTAATAAATTGCTGAATTAATTGTATACTTAATGGTTTAATAATCCTATTACATCACCTTTGTGATCTCTAGTGTTGATTTCCAAGAATGATGATGGGTCGTTTCGGTTTTGCATTGATTATTGGAGGTTGAATCAGATGAAAGTTAATAATTTGTATGCACTTCTTCAAATTGATGATATGTTTTACCAGCTAAGAGGTTCTTCGATATTTTCTATGATCGAACTGACATAGGGGTAACATCAACTGAGAGTGTGTCCTTTTAATGTACAGTGAACAACATTTAGGAGCAGGTATGGGTTGTATGAGTTTTTTTCATCCTATTTGGATTGACCAGGGAACCGGTAGTCTTTATGGCTCCAATGAACCAAATAAATCATCTATATTTTGATCATTTTTAGTAATCTTTTTATGATGTCTTTGGTACTCAAATACTCATGATGAACATGAAAAATATATATACATCATCCTAAGTACACTAATAGAGAATAGTCTATATGATAATCTATATAAATTTCATTTTTTTATCGATAGAGTGCAGTTCATGGGTCACATAATCTTTGAGGATGGTGTGTTAGTGTACCTAAAGAAAGTGTAGGCAATTTTATCTTATGTGTAGTGAAAGATTTGTTTTCATATCTGATGTTTTCTGGGATTAACGGGTTATTACTGAATGTTCATCAAATACTTATTCTATTTAGATGTACCACTTTCATGTTTAGCTAAGAAAGATATCATGTCTCATTGTTCTACAACATGTAATATTTCATTCCATTAGTTAAAGAAGCAGTTGAGCCGAACACCGATTCTGATTTTACCCGATCATGGTATGGGATATACCTTGTTTTGGGATGCATCTAATGTTGTACATGGGATGGTGTTCATATAGGATGAGTGTATGGTTATGGATGGGTCTCTAAAGGTGATACATCATGAATGAAAATACCCAACACATGATCTTGAATTAGATGTTGTGGTGTAATCCTTAAAATGTTGGCAGTATTACTTGTGGGTATAATGGTTCATGGTGTATATGGATCATAATGACATTATGTTCATCTTCTATCAGTGTGATATGAATCTTTAGAAGAAATTATGGGTTGAGTACATGTAGTAATTTGAATTTAAACTGGTGTATACACTAAGAAGCGGAAACAATTTTGTGGATGCTTGGAGTTGGAAGACATAAAATCTGGCAGTCCAAGAGTCTAGTGTCGTGGGGAGATAATTTATTTGTTTACTGATATGAATTTAGATGTCTAGGAAGGACAATGGAAGTTTAACCTTTCATCCTTGGCAGTTTAGTCTACACCTTTGAGCCAGATCAAAAAGAAAAAACATGAGGATTCATGATGATTGGATTTCAATGATAGTATTAATAGCGGGGAGTCAACTTCTAGATAGACTATTAGATATGATAGGATCATTTGTGTTCATGGCCATGTTGTTTTTCTGACATGTTTGTAGTAATATTTGATTCACAATTTTCATGAATCAATGTGGGTAGTGCATCCTGTATTAACCTAAATGTATCCCGATCTTCATATGCAATATTGGTGGATAGGGAGGAAGGAAGATGTTGTAGGTTTCGCGGCACAATGCCTTACCTTCGTGTAGGTGAAGTCTGAACATCAGTAGTTATGTGCCCTATTGAATAAATTTCCCATTACGTAATGGAAATGAGATGATGTGATGATGGATTTCACGGTAGGTATTCTGAGGATGATGGGGAAGAATGATGCGATTTGGGTGGTTGTGGATCAGTCGACTAAGGGTTCCCATTTATTTCCAATTCAAAAGACTTTCATCATGGATCAGAAGGGTGAGTTTTATGTTCATGAAATAGTGTGGATTCATCAAGTACATCAGACTATGGTTTTGGATCATGACCCACATTTTCCCTTGCGCTTTTGGAAGGTATTAAAGAGATGCTTGGTACTTAGGTATTTCGAGTAAGGTCTTTCAAACACAGATGAACGGGCAGTGAGAGCATACTATTTAGGTGTTAGGGGATATTTCAATTTCATGCATCATATATTTTAGTGGATCATGGGAGAAACATTTGGCACTTCTTGAGTCATCATACAATTATAGTAACGAGGCTTCGATTCATATGGAACCATATGAGGCACATTAGGGTAAACCATGTAGATCTATGTTGTGTTAGTTAGAGGTTGGGGAATCCAAATTATTATAACCATGTGTCATGAAAGATATGTCATAATAGATCTAGCTGATCCATAATTGAATGGAAATAGATTAGAGTACTAAAAATTCATATTCAGATCAGTGGCATAGATATCTTGAATTTTTTGTGGGTGATCATCTTTCTATTCTTGTGTCGACAAGGTTGGGTCACCATTAGATTCAAAAACAAGGAACATGGGATCCTAGGTACATAATACCTTTTGAGATTTTGGAGAGGATCGGACTGGTGACATACAAATGGGCTCTTCCACATTGGTATAATGGTATTCATGATTTAATTTATATGTCACAACTTTGTTAGTATCACCCTGACCCATATCATGTGATAGATGATCAGGATTTTCAGCTTGAGGTTGATGCGTCCTTTGAGGAGCATAGGGATCATATTAAAAAGCGTAGTGAGAAGGTCTTGTGGGACAAGATTCTTTCCTTTAGTTTGATTTCCCTTGTAGTATGGGAATTTTTAGGAAGAGATATAGGAAATGGAATCATATGTGTGAGAATAATTTCCTTATCTCTTCTCTTTAAAAGCTAAATGATGTTTAAAAGTGTGTATCGATGGTGATCTGTTATAATGTGGGGAGTTTTTAAGATCCCATACTTCATGGAAGTATGACCATGTTTAAATTTCATCTCTAAACTCTTAATTTTGGTTAATAAAAAATTAACTAGTTGTACGAAGAGGATCAAAGGTGTTCTAGAGGTTTGGGACTCTAGATAAAGGGTAAATGGACATATAGTGCATATTCCATGGTTGGAGAATTATTATAGAAAACATTTCACCCTAATTATGCAAGTTGGGGGGAAGGGTGCACAGTTTATGTGAAACTATGAAAGGGGGAGGACAAACCTTGAAAATTCGGATAGTGGAATTTTTTATAGTTTACACGCCATTTTTAAACCGTGTAAGCCTCCCTACATAACCGTGTAACCCAACCTTACTTAGATAGTGGTTGGTTCACCTTTTGCACACCATTTTGAAAATCATATGGAAAAACTATGTGGCCCATTAAAAATTAAAAAATTCACAATTTTCACCCTTGGGATTTTTAGATTCCCACCCTATCCCCCCCTTCTCATCCATACTTCCCCAGTGATTAACCTATGCCCTAAAGGGATCCAAGGGATTGATCTCCCTCATTTCATGGAAACATGAAGCATCGTTGGTTGTGAATCGAAGCTCTGGGTAAGTCCAACCATCCTCTTGTTTTCCATTTCTGTATTAGGTCATGTGGATTTTTTCATATTTTTCTAAATCTATAAAACCCTATTTTTTTGGATGATATAGGGTTATGTCTTAAATTTTTTCTTTAATCATGTTATAAGGCTTTAGTTAAGGGCATGTTCATCTTCAGATTCAATGTAGGTGGTCTATAGGTTATATCCCCTAGATTTTTTATTTAGTTTGGGATGTGTGTTGTGATATTTCTTCCATCTTGTTGTGAATATCTTTCCTTGAGTAAGAGATAATATCATGGCTAGTTAAATAATTATTTAGACCCCTCATGATCCCTATGGGATGCGTTGAGGTTATTTTGACCAATCTTTGGCCACCCATGGGGTGCGCCAATATTTTTGTACATGGAAAATAGTTAGGTTTGCCTAAAGATCATGTGTGTTGAATTTAGAACCATGATAAATGTGTATAAATTCTAGATAAATATCTAAGGGGCACAAATAGTGGTTGTGTATAGTTTTTTTAAAATCCATATGTGATTTTTTTGGCATGAGGTAAAAAGGGATTAAATGTATTATTTTGAATATTACAAATGACATGTGAATTTGTAATGGAAATTCATAAATGGGTAAGGAATTTGTTATAATGAATGTTTCAAATGGGATAATATTAGGAAATGGTAATTATGCTAAATAGTTTATGCTTAATGATGTTTCATATGTTGATTAAAATATGAATTATTAACCTTATGTGTATTGATTTTGTACGATAGGGACATAGTATGTCTGGTAAATAGATGAATAATCATGTGCACATGGTTTGATGAGTGGGATACATGACTAAGTCTCCTCCCTCAGTTAAGGTTAGACTAATGTTCTAAATTCATCCATTGCATGCATAGGTTAGGGAGACAGAATGATGCTCTAGGACCCTACATATGCATTAGGTTATTTCCTGGACCGACACTCCAAGGTAACAATGGTAAAATTTCATTTACATTACCAGGAATTACGTGCCAAGGTATGTGAAATGAAATTTAGTATCTTATGGTTACCCTTGTGAGATAGGGGAATGAATTTATTAAATATTCCTAGTGGTAGATCATCTTGGGACTTAGTTAAATAAATGGAACACATAATTCTTGGTGTTAAATGATGATAATGGTATGATAGTTGATTATTTACCAATAGAACATTTTTCTACCTTGTTTATATTTATTTTTATGTAATTCAATGGACTATCTATTAGAATTGATATTTTGTATACACCATTGGTGGTGGAAAACTAAGTTGTACTCACAACCTACTCGAGCCACCATTAGGTACCCAAGAAGATTTCATGGTTGTAGACTAGGATACGGGAAAAGGCCATGTGTTAGGGAGTTGATTGGGGCTTGGGAAGTTCACGGATGAGGATACAAACATGGATTTGGGACCCATTTTTTGGATATAGCTTTTTTTTTATTTTGGGGTTTCCTTCACTTTTGGAAAAGTCAGCATGTCATGGAATATTTTCTATTGGGATCAGTTTCGTACCTTATATGTAAGGTGATTTGGAAATGCTTGTTTCTATTTTATTATTTATTATTTCCATTATTTCATATATTATCTCTTGTGTATTACTCTAGTATAAAGGTTATACTCTCCCAACGTGATCCACTAGACCCTCACTATCTATTAGAAACCTTTGGTGTATAGGGAAGTGTGCTTTAGGTCATGTAATGATTCGACATGGGGATCTAATTTAGTGGCTCCCGAGTAAGGAAATTACAACATGATTCAGATTCGTATGAGATTTTGGAGACTAAGGAAATAATTCTAGAGTAGTGGACACATATCTTTTTTATGGAGTCCTATAGATAGGATGTATAGGTATAGATATCATTTATGTCCACTTCGTGTAGGTTAGGTTCACATCATGATCCTTATTCCTGACATGAATTTTGTTTTGCAGATGAATTTTGGGTACTCTAGGTTCAGGATGTGAAATCCATTCATTCTGTGTAAATATTTCCACATGGAAGCCACAAAATTTGTTTTTTGTGTGAAATGGATATAATTTATGAATGTGCTTTACATCATTATTTCATCACATTTAGTATTTTTACCTGATGCGACCCTTTTTGGAATATATTTTAATTAAATGATTCATTACATGAGTCCCCAATTCACATCATAAATCCCTCATGTGTAGTGTGTTTTATTATGTTAACTATCTAATTTCATTGGTAAATCATAAGGCACTCCTCCTAAGAACTGTTTTCTTCCTCCCACATAAAATGAATAATTCACAACTCCCTAGACATCTCTATGAGATGTATGATGTATGTTTAGTTTCATTGAATTTTATTTCTTCTTACAAATTTTCTCCTTTATTAAGAATGTTGTATCATTTTGTTTCTGATTGGATCGAAGTTTTATTTTATGATTCATGATATAGTGATTACATATTTTTTACACATTATTTTTTTATCTAGCACTCAATTGGTGTTTCCGATTTGAGTTTTTATTTTTCATTGATAAAAGGTAGGTGGTTCCCTTAGGCTTTTCCCATCATTGAAACCTTGTTTGATTGCTTGATTTGTAATGAAATCTAAAATGATTAGATGAAATGATGATTGATTTCTAGTCATGTATTTTTTAAATAAACCCATTACCATAATGTTTTGAAGAATTGAATGATTTTCAGAAAATATGGATTTACATGATTTGATGTACAATTTTTTATAAGAAAGGATCTGAATTATTGATTTTTTTGGATTGTAAAAATTTTCTTGAAACCCCATGAACTGGTTTGGTAATTTTTTACGAAATTATTGAACATGAAATTAGGAATTTATAACTATTAATTATGAATTGATATGAAATGAATTAATTTATCTTGATTTATTTAATGAAAAAACATGGGATCATTGGTAATTAGTATCTGATTAGGACAAGAATACTATGATCTGGCCCCCGAACAATTGATTGATGAAGAAAAATATAACTAAACCATGTTCAGAATGATTTATTTGATGGGGGAATGAATAATTATATCTTGATGAAATGTTTCATATGGATGTGTTCAGAAACCATGATTCACATTAATTAACTGAGTAGTGTGAAGATCCTTGAACCAAGAACTAATTTCCTATAGAGAATATGGCCATGGTTATTTTTTTTGAGTATGCATTCCACTATTTATATAACTGTTTCATTAATTCCAACTTATTTATATAAATGTTTTATAAAAAAAAATTCTTTAATACCTATATTTGGTATTCTTTTCATCTCCGTGATTTGATTACTATATGAAAAAATAATAGATTAATTGGCATGACACTTTTATTTAAATTATATCATATATGGATTAATTATTATATAATTTATTATGGAATACTTGGTGAGGTATTACTTGAATGCTCATCTCACAACCAACCATTTCATTCAGGTGTTTTTAGATTTTTTCATGCCTAGATGAGGAATTGGGGATGTGCCGCCTGGGGTTGGAATTTGTGGTAGATTAGTATATCTTTTATTATTGATATGAATAATAAAGATCTGATCTACTAGTTATAAAGTATTTTGGGAGACCTTGTTTGGAGATTATGATTTTTTTATTCTATTACATGTTTACTTGTCTTGTGGTACTTTTCTTCACGATGAGTGTTTAGAATACTAACCATTTATCTATTTTTACTTTTCCATTTTCATATTTTTTTTTAAAAACTATACCATAATTTTCATTATTATTGTCATCTTCTAGTCCCCAACCTTTGGGTTTCAATAATTCCTTTGGTCTATTTTAGTACAGGTCTGGGTACTAGTGTACTAGGTTATTTGGGCTAGATCATGACATGTCATCTTTCAATTTAGTGACATTAATTTCTCTAAAGAATCCATATAGTTTTAAATACTAGTCTATAATAACCTATTTTATGTTATATTGATATTTCATCAAAAGAAAAAACAATGTTACATCACTATCTAGAAAATAAACATTCCTGTTTTCAATTTAAACTTCCTATTCATGGTCTCCATTAAAAATGTTGACAGAACATCCAATTGATAGATTTTATAATTATTGAGATCTATAACATCCATAAATATCCTCATGGATTCATGTTTGGAAACAAGATCATTTTTCTTAATTTAACTTCTTCAACCTCAGAACATATTATATACAATATTTTACATTGGTATCTTGAAACATTACCATTTTTCTTGATCTTGGTTATGAATTAGTTCTCGGTTATAATGATATTCTTTCCAATTGGTCTTGGTAAATGATCCCAAGTGTCAACTATTTCAATCTAATTCATTACATCCTTTACTATATCTATCCATTCTTTTTTTTGAAACAAACTTAGTAACTAACTGTTGATTAAAACATTAATTTTTAGATTTTTTTTTCATCGTGTATTAATCTCCTTCTACTTTTAACTGGTAAGTCAATATTGGGGAGACTATGCCCTCATTTATCAGAATCAAAACACCAATCGAAAAAAATTAACAAGTGTGGAAGCCTATAAATAACTGGAAAAATACCTTGTCATATGATATTCAAAACAAGACAATACAATACTCAAAATTAATGTAAATCATGCTATGACAATTCAAGTTTCAAGTGTCTACAATCCCACCAAAACTAAAGACGCAACGTTTCACCTGAGGGTCCCATACCACATCATGTTCCCTCTCCTATTCTCCAACCCCAAACAGTAACTTATCCCAGGTCCTTTCCCTAATCCATTCTGGGAACCACAAAGTTTTCTTGGGTGTGAATCAGGAGACCCAAATAGGGTGTGAGTACAACTTAGTAGGCCACCACCAATAGTGTCTAAAAAAATTCCACTCAAAAGATAGTGTAGGAAATTTTATGATGAAATAAATACAATGCATAATTAAACAATTATCACAGTGTCATTTAATCATTAATCATCACATTAGGGCTAGTTATAATCCATGTTTCCCATTTTAATCAACATCCATTATTATCAATCTTTCGGTGAATGTCGTCATGCCCAGAACCCTAAATATCATTAAGTGTAGGTCTCCATGCCTATCAATACATATCTCATTCGATGTAGGTAGTCATGCTTGGAACCCCATAATCTCAAGCTTGGATAACTATTGAGGAGGAACACCATGTCTAAGTCCAAACTTCTAACCAGTCTAGAATTCCATTTTTAGTACAAAAACAATTATCATCCATTTAATCATTCATTAATTCAGAAGAATTATCCACATCCTTACACTAATAATCCAACGACTAGTTAAACATTTCAAAGTCCATTAGTTAATTAAATAATTAAATAAGCCCATAACCATTTAATTAATTCATCTATTAATTAATTAATCAGCAAAATTATCATTCCAAATTTATTCTTCAAAATTAATTATCCATATCAAATCATATTTTTTCATAATTAATGATCACAATTAATTATCTTTGAAAAACATTATTACACATAATTAATTATCACAATTAATTATCTATCATTGCCAACATTACTTCATAATGTATTTCCCATAATTAATTATGTTAGAAAAATAATTTAAATATGTCAATTAAAATATCTATTTGAGTAACCCCCTATCTTTTTCCATGATTAAATAATAAATTAATCACCAAGGAAAACTCAATTGAACTTCACATTTATAATTACTCAATTTTAGGAAAATAATCATTAATAGAATCTAAAAAATTCATAAACTTGCATTCACATATAAAATTCATGACTATGGGAGTTCAATTTAGAACACCTACCTTAGTTTATTGATGGATGTTATCCCAACAGAAATCCCCAAAATCCATGTGGAACAACGTCATTTATCATGCTTTGGATCTAAATCCCTAAACCAAAATTAAGATCAATTGCATTAAGATCTTGCAAATCCATATCCAGTTATAAAATCGTTGATCAAATTTCAACTCATAGGTTTAAGATCCATGGAAATAGTTTAAATATTCCAAGAAAATATTAATAAAATATATAGGAAAGAACATGAGAAGAAATGGGATGAAATCCACTTACTGTGAAGAGAAGAGATCTTCATTCTAGGCTTTTGATCTTGAAGAATGGAATTTGGATCACCTTCGAATCACTCCAGAAGGCTTGGGGAACACCAAAATAAATTTCAAGGCCAATACAAATTAAAAATATGGGTGTCTTGGTGGGTTTGGGTAGGTTTAAAAAGTATTTTTAGATATTAAATTCCACGCACATGATTTCCTTGGTAGAGGTTCATGGTTAGGGAAAACCGTGCAGACCTCTCTGACCAGTTTTTCTCGCATGGCACAGTTTACTCGCATGGTTTGTCAAAACATGTGCAAACCATTAAAAGCCCATTCTCCTTTAGTTTTACTTAAATGTTACCAATATTAACCCCATGCCACTACTCCAAAACATAGGTTCTTAAAAAATTCAAAAGGTACCTGAAAGCATTACAAAGATGACTCCCTAAAAGTCTAGGATCTTAAAATTTACCAACCTTATAACAAATCATCCTTGAGATGTACTCCCAAACATCTCTAAGATTCTGAGCCAAAAATATTGGGTCATTGAGCCCTCATGTGTGCTTCATGTTCCCAAGATTCCTCTTGAACACTTCCATGTTGCCATAACAAATGAACTAACAAAATATTCTTTCCCCATAACACTTTCTCACTGTGACCCAGCACACATATCATATTCTCCTTGAAGGATGCATATATCTCGAATTCAACCACCTCCACATCAATCATGTGAGAAGGGTTGGGTTGATACCTCCATAGTTGGGACACATGGAAAAAATCATGTATAGAACTAAATTTCAGTTGATGTGGTAATCAGTACGCCACCAGCCCGATTCTCTCCATCACTTCAAACAGTCCTACAAACCTAGGTGACAAAATTCCAAGCCTCCATGTACTATGGTGACCCAATCTTGGAGGCATCTGAAGGAATAAAATATCACCCGATGTAATCTATAGGGGTTATCTTTGTCTATCAGTATACAACTTATGCCTACTCTAAGTCGTAGACAAATGTTTCTGAATCAATTTCACTTGCTCTGGTGTCTCCTGAATGAGACTGAGTCCCAATAACTCTACCTCACCTGCCTCTATCCAACATACCAGTGACCTACAAGGTCTACCATAAAGTGACTCATATTCTTTCAGCTGTATAGTTTCTAGATAACTGTTGTTATAGGCAAACTCCACTATATACAAGTGCTTCTCCCAAGAACCACCAAAGTCAAGAACACATGCTAGCTACATATCCTCTAAGACATATATTGTATGCTCCAACTTACCATTGATCCTTGGGTGGAAGGAAATACTTAAGAAAACCTGTGTAAAAAGAACCTTTTTAAACCCTTCCAGAAGCGTGAAGTAAAGAAGGAATCATGATATGAAACTATAGTCTATGGAACCCCATGAAAATGAAATATCTCAAGTATATACAGTTCTCCCAACTATTGTACTATTAAGGTTTCCCTAATGGGAAATTAATGTGCTACCTTAGTTAGTCAATCCACAATGACCCACATAGCATCATTATTCCTCATATTCATTGGATTTCATACCATTAAATACATAGTCACATCATCCCACTTCCATTATAGAATAGGAAACAACTACAATATACCTTCAGGTCATTGATGCTCTGCCTTATCTACTGACAGGTGAAACATCTAGCTACAAACTCTGTTATCTTTTTTTCATGATTGGCCCCCAAAACTGAATTTGTAGGTCACGGTACATTTTTTCACCCTAGGATGTACTACCCACATTGAATCATTAAATTATCATATGAGTTCCTCTTTCCTACTCGTAGACACAACAACATTATTTTTCACATATATTTTCTTATCCTCAACTATTATCCAGTTTGAAGGTGTCTCCCCACCTTTAAGGATTTCCCTTAAGGCTAAACACTCTGGATCCTTTTACTATGTATCCCAGATCTATCTCAAGACCATTTAATTAAATACTATAGAAACCCATGTCCTCCTCTCCTAACTCTCCTGAACTACCACCTACATTTCTTCCAGCAAAGTCATCATCTTCCACTCTACAATCGACTCATGTACCAACTGAGTCTGAGTTTTCCTGCTCAAGGAATCAACCACACTATTCCCCTTAATGGGTTTATATGATAGCTCAAAATAAAAGGAATAAATATACTCTATCCATATTCACTGCCAAATATTCAAGTCAGGCTATGAAAAAATATACCTCAAGCTTTTTTGATTCGTAAAAACTGTAAAATTTTCACAAGAAAGATAGTGTCTCCAACCCTTAAGGGAATAAACCACTAATTAAAAATTGAGGACATGTGTAGGGTAATTATATTCATGTGGAATAAAATTCCAAGACCCATAATCAATAACTTGATCCCCTTGAAACAACACAACTCTGAGTCTAATCCCAAAATCATCACAATACACCATGTACTTCTCCCTTGACTCAAGTAAGATCAAAATTTGTGCCAATGTCAAGTGATACTTCAACTCCTAGAATTCACTTGCACATGCTTTTATCTAATCAAACATTATACCTTTATTTGTCAATCCTGAAATCAGTGACGTCAATCGGGAATAGTCCTGGATGAACCTCTCATAAAAACCATCTAAACCCCAAAATCATTAGATATCAAAAACATTCTTGGGCTGCTCCCAGGAAACCACTACATTCACATTTTTGGGGTCCACTTCCACACCTTCTTATGAGATTAGGTGCCCCAAAAATTTTACCCTATCAATAAAAAATTAAAATTTTGATAGCTTGACATATATCTTATGCTCAATAATTTTACCCAGAACAATGTCATGTTGTTCGACATGATCATCATGAGACTTAGAGTACACCAAGTTGTCATCCGAAAACACCAACATAAGATGATCTATGTATGGATGAAAGATCATGTTCATCAAGGCCATACAATATAATGGATCATTTGTCAAACCAAATGGAATTAAAACAAAATCATAAAGGTCATACCTGCTTCTGAAATCATTTCATGGTATATTTAAATTCTTAACTCTCAGCTGATGATACCCTACTCTCAGATCAATTTTTGAGAACACACAATCCCCCTTCAGCTAGTCAAATAGATCATCGATACATGGAATATGATATCATTTCTTTGCGGTCATTTTATTCAACTTTTAGTAATCAACACATAAGCATAATCTCCCATCGACCTGATTTGCAAACAAAACTAGTGATCCCCAAGGTGACATACTTGGATGGATAAAAACAATATCTTCCAACACCTCCAACTGTGTTTTTAGATCGTGATGCTCAGTTAGTGACATTCTATAAGGTGGACTAGAAAATAACTATTCCTCCGACATGAGTTCAATAGTGAAGTACACATCTCTCTTAGATGGAAACCTTGAAAGGTCCTCATGAAAGACATCATGAAATAGTTCTAATACTGGTGGAAGTAATTCCTTCCTACCACTCCAGTCATCTATCAAAATACTATATACTTGGGTTGTGTGCTCTCCCAGTTTATGAGTAGTTGGCTAGGCTCAGCCTTCATGGATATCCCATTCTCCACGACAAAAATAGAGGTAACCGTTAGGAGATAAAAAGGTCACTCTCATATGGTTACAATCTATATGGTCTCGGTATGTGACTATACAATCCTTACCAATAATCAAGTTGAATCCCATTATATTAAAGACATAGATATCAAAAAGTAAAAAATACTCTCTGATCTCTAGCGAACATCCCTTTCATAAACATATATCCATAGACCATGTCCCCGACAGTGTATTGATATTAATCACCCCACTTACGGACTCCACATCCAATCTCAATCCATTAAAAAGATTTTAAGATATAAATAATTAGAGGAAAAATTATCAAAAAGGTAATAGCTAAAGTAGAATAAATTATAATAGTACCTCTCACTATCGATGGACCAGCCTCGCTCTCTACAAGTGTAGGCTGCACTTCATTTAACTATCCTTCCCCACTTCTCTATCATATTATATGACTCCCTTGAGTAGCACCACTCTGCTGATATAGTCACTCATACTATGAAGCACCATGTCCAATAACTCTACCACCTCTTCCAGTAGAACTCCAACTGCCAGAATTATATGGTGCAGAAGACCCCCTTCCCACATTCTAACATTGAGCAGCTTCTACCTCAGCACCAACTTGTCACTACTTCTTGCATAACTTTTCTAGGTGTCCCATATTACAAAAAAAAATATCACTCCATTGGTGGTCGAGGACAATGTGTACAATAGTTTCCTTGCCTACCGCACTGGTCGAAAAGCACATGAGTATGATATGGTGTAACTGTCCCTCCTGACTGTCAACCTTTCTTTCCACTGTCTTGAGTATGGTTCTCATAATAGCGCTTCTTGCTCTCAGATGGCACACTCCATCATCCTCCAGTGGTAGCTACCTGTCCATTACTAGAAACCTTCTTCAGGTTCTCCTCTGAAATGAGATCCTAATTAACCACTTTTGAAAATTTATTCAGCATAAATATTTTTACATAAGACTTAATTTCACACACAAATATATCCTAAAAACATTTTTCCAAATAAGCCTCATCTGTCACCATACCTGGATCAAAATGTTTTAAATCTGTGAAACATCCACCATAATATGTTACAGACATGTTTCCTTGGTCCAGATTCATAAACACTAAAGCCTTCTCTCGTCTCAGCGTCTCTGGATAGAAGTGTTCCAAGAACTTCTCCAGAATGTCCTTCCATAACATTTCATCATTCTGTTCATATGGTACCTGAATATCCCAACTGAACTTCACTGAACCCCATAGCATAAAATAATCCAACATTACGCTCCTCGCAACTGTTGTATCCATGTGGTCAAGTATATTCTCTATGGACTGAATCTATAATTCTGCTCCCTCGGGTCTACGCTCTCGAGTAAAAGTGGGAGGGTGTTGTAGCTGAAACACCCTTATCAACTCTGACATGCTTTTTTGAACCCTCCTTGGGTCTCTCTCTATAAATTTCATGAAATAGGAAAATTTCACTAGGAACTACTCCCCTTCCTCCTCAGCATGCACCAATGGTTCCTCAAGTTCCCTGTCTATAAGTTCGTTTCGAGCCTTACCCCTCAGTCTCTCCCTCAAAAAGTGTCATGGATGCATATATTTACAAAGCCAAACACACATATTAGGTCTCATAATGAAACCTTATAACCTTTACATAATAAGATAAAATAACACAATAATTTTCAACAAGTCCTTTATGCCTTTTCTCACAACACAGTCAATACCAAACCCTTATCACTAACCTTATCCACTCTACTCATTAGTCTTTGTTAACAAGGGTACATATATTCTCATTAATTAATTCAACAATTAATTCATCACATTATCTATAATTAATTAATTAATCATACCCATTTCATCTATCAAGGATCTCATTAGAATCCCATTTATTATCCTTTTGCATCATTATTTCAATCTCACAAAAAGGAAAAATAGTTTAAGTTCAACAACATACCCATATCCCATTTTCCTTTGAGTGCCTAGAATGATGCATGTCACAACAACCCTGTGAGCCTTGAATTATTCGTGAAGAATCAAGTATCGTACCTCTTTAGGCCATGAATCAAAATTCAACCATTTTCAAAACGAATATCACCTTACACCACAAGTCTGTCACCCAATGTGAAATAATATCCAACTGGAACAACAAAATATAATCACAACAATCCCACCCTGAGTAATCAGATTTCCCCTTATACATGGTTTTGTAACTACTATGCATGAGCTCATTACCAAGCCTCGAATCTTCTTAGTCTCCTATCTAACTTTCCCAAAATTGTATGACAAAATAAGAAGAAAGAAATGAAAACTCCTCTGATACCACTTTGTGATGCCCTGACATGGGTTCCACTAAACGGTTCCCCAAGCCAATTGGCCACATGCCCTCAACCATGCCTCACCATAATCCATAGGGTGCTGATCTGGAGCGAGGGTCTTGTAAGTATGTATTTAGGAGACAATACCCCCTTTTATTAGAATCAAAACACCAATAAAAGAAAACAAAATTACCAAGTGCAGAAGCATATAACTAACCATAACAATACAATGTCATATGATATTCAAAAGAAGAAAATACAATACTCAACAGAATGGTAAAACATGCTATGATAATGAAAGTGTCAAGTGTGAAAATTTCAACTAAAAATAAAGACCCAAAAACACCCATGCGTGTCCCTAACCATGTCTGTTTCCCACTCCCATGCTCCAATCCAAAACAAAAACCTATCTTGGGGCCTTTCCCTTATACAATCCTATAACAATAATATCTACTTGGGTGGCAATCAGGTGGCCTGAATAGGTTGTGAGTTCAACTCCGTAGGCCACCACCAATGGTTTCTAAGACAATTCCAGTCAAAATAGAGTGTATGAGGTTTTATGAAGAAATAAATTCAATGCATAATTAAATAGTTATCACATTGTCCTTTAATCTTTAATCATAACATTGGGACCAATTTCAATCCATGTTTCCTATTTTAGTAATCATTCATTCTTATCAACCATTCAGTGTAGTTGGTATTACCTAGCACCCCAAATCTCATTAAGAGTAGGTCTCCATGACTATAACTCTATATCTCATTTGGTTTTGGTCATCATGCATATCACCCCATAATCTCAAACATGGATAACTATTGGGAAGAATTCCATGTCCAAGTCCCAACTTCTAATCGTTCTAGAATTCAATGTCTAACACCACAAAAATCTTACCCATTTAATCATTCTTAAATTCAAAATATTCATACACATCATTCCATTACTAATCCAACAATTAGTTAAACATTTCAAATTCCATTAGTTAACTCGACAATTAACTAAGCACATAACGCATTAAATAATTCATTAAATAATTAATCAATCAACACAGTTCTCATTCTAGAATTAATTATTCAGAATTAATTATCCATATCAAATATCAACTAGTAATAATTAATTCTCAAAATTAATTATTTTTGATCAATATTATGGAACATAATTAATTCTCAAAATTAATTATCTTTCATAGACAACATCACTCCGTTATTAATTTCCCCAAATTAATTATCTTATCAAAATAAACTCAATATCACAATTAAAATTTCTATTTTGGTAACCACCCTTCATTTGTTCTATGATTCAATTATCAATTAATCACTAAGGAAAATTGAATTCAACTCCAGTTTCCAAATTAATCCAATTCAGAAAAACAATCCTCAAGGGAATATAACAAATTAAAAACTCATATTCACATATCAATTTCATGACTATGGGAGTTTAATTTAGACCACCTAGCTCGATTTATTGATGCATGTCATCTCAATGGAAATCCCCAAAATCCAAGCGAAAAAATGTTTTTGATCAAGCTTTGAATCTACAACCCTAAGAAAAAATTAAGCTCAATTGCATCTAGATATTGAAAATCTAGATATAGATATATAATCCTAGATTTAGATCTCAACTCATAGGTTTAAGTTCATGTAAATTGTGGAAATATTCCATGAAAATGGTAATAAATGATAGAGGAAATAATGGTAGAAGTAACATGATAAAATCCACTTACCGAGGATAGAGAGGATCTTCAATTCAGGAATTCGATCTCAAATAATGGTGTTGAGAACCCCTTGTAATCCTTTCAAAAGTGTTTGGGAACACCTATAATTTGTCAAGCCTAAGGCAAAGTCTAAATATGGGAGTCTCGGGTGGGTTAGGGTGGTTTTAAAAATGATTTTTGGATATTAAATTTCACGTGCATGGTTTCCTGAGCAGAGGCGCGTGGTTAGGGAAAACCATGTACCAACCATGCAGATGTCTCTGTCCAGTTTTGCACACTTGGCATAGTTTAGTCGCACGGTTTGTAAAATCGTGTGAAAATCATGCACAACACACTATCCTTTAGTTTTCCTTAAAATTTCACCCAAATTCACCCCAAACCACTACTCCAAAACAGAGGAACATAAAAAAATCAATAATTACCTAAAAACATGCTCGAGATGACTCTTGAAAAGGTCATGATCTTACAACATTGGTATTTTCAAAATCTATTTCATTTACCTCACTAATATTGTTTTTATTTTCAATAATATTCAAAAAATAATTGTAAAATAAATTATCCTTATTTATATATATTTTAGCCTCTAACATTATAAAAATTACCATGAATACTCACTCAATAATGTTCTCACCAAATTTTCAATTATTAGGATTTTTAATCATCATAAGGAATTGACTTATTAAAAATATCAATTTATTCATTGAAGGAATATTATTTTACCACATTTCATACGTTTTCATGTAGGGATAATTCCCCAACATACAAATTTTATGAATATGCATAACTATACTCCTGGCTTCTCACCATAAAAGCATTGAGAAATTAAATTATTCACAAATGGATCTATGCATCTCATTCATGATATTTTTTTCCTCCCCATGAATCCCATTATTTGGGATGAATATGGTGAACTAAACTGATGCATTATCAAATAATTGAAAATATACGATTAAAATGAATTGTTAGTGATCTTTTTTCCATTATAGGTTCTAAGGTTTTTAGTATAAATCCACATATTTTTACCAACACTACTTCTAAATTTTTACATCATTTTCATATATTATAATTTGTTCTTTATAAATATCACATTTTTAAATAATGGAAAATAATCAATGAATGTGATGAATTAAGAATAATATCATCAGTATTGATGTCTCATTAGCCAACTTAAATACAAGTTAATCGATCTAAGTGGTATTTTGGACGGAATTTCCACTTTATAGGGACCTACTAGTTTAATTGGTTCATTATTACATATTTGAGACCTGACATATCATTCTATATTTAATTATTTAATGTGTATTACCACATATCCTCATGTGGCCTTTCTTAATGTCCATTAAAAAATATGGATAATTCCTATATTCCTTCTCTTGTCCCCAACTTTTGGTCTCATGTAACAAGAATAATCTAAATTCCCAATATTAAATAAATTTCCACCCATTTCTCACCCTTTCTCTAAAATATTCCATCCTTTATGATATTTATGGAGTAATAATTCCAACTAAAAATGGATTCACTCATATAAATAACAAATTTACTACCACAAAAAGATTTATTTTAGGCGTATCAATTAACAGAATAACTATATACATTAATTTTTATGATTATATATCAACTATCTCAGTGACTCTAATCCTTCAAGAGATATCATCCACAACATTGAATAAGACACTATCATGTTACTTGATGTTCTTTGTTATTTTTTTCATCCAAACACATTAAATAAAAAACATTGTCAATTATCCATGGATTTAACCTACAACTTGCTTTAAGAGCCATATCAACTAGAAGGGACCTCTCAATATTATCTATTTTATAAACAATCTTATCTATAGTAGCCTAAAAATTTTATCTAGGATGTTTTGTCATATATTATTTAGAATAGTTACATTGTCGGTTAAACATTCTATATATTTCATTCTTGCGGTCAAATTTATTTTGGTTAGGCAACTAAGACTGATTTTTGTTCATGGATTTCTTATTCTTAGAATTGTTATTCATTTTAATTGGATATATACCACTAAATTCATCTAGAATATGGCTCTATAATAATAACATGACATACCATCAATAATCATATTTATTCCAAAAATATAATAGTTAAAAATATTTTCGATTAATGAATGATCATCTATAAGGATGATAAGTAAATCTATGAAAATATTCTAGCAGTCTAGGTGAATTATATTATATTTTGTTCCTTTTTATTTGGGATCTATATTATCTAAACTCACATCCAACTCAAATTAATATAGAAATAATTTATTCCTAACATTTATCATCCCAGTAAATTATTGCTTTTTTTAGTACCTATATTGTTAGTTGAAATAAATTTGGTAATATTTGTATAAGAAGAAACAATTTGTATCATATTCATTGATATTAACTTTAAAGAAGATTAATATATTTATTCATGAATATCCATATTTTTATTATAATATTAATTCATTTTCATAAGGGTATTTTTGGCTATTGGACTTTTTTCTTACTATACTTTCTATCCTTTAAAGATAATTTAATGTCAAGTTTATTTAACATTTTATCCTATTTTTTGATCCTCGCATTTAGATTTTTAATTTCTTTAATACAGTCATTTAATTCATGATTAATTAATCATCACATTTTCTCTCATCATTAATAATTTTGAAACATTATTTTGATGGTGTTTTTTCTCAAAGCATAATATAGACTCATATTTCAACAATTGTTTAGTGTATCTATCTTTATCCTCATCGACACTCCATGAAGTGAATTCATCTTCTCTAACTTGTGTTGTAATAGTTTAGTATTTTTAGTGTTCTTTTCATCTTTCAAAAAATACTTTATTTTAATTAATCATTATCTTTTTATTTCTTCAATAAACTCCACCAAATCCATATTATGATCCTCTTCCTTCCACTGTCAGAATTTCAACCCAATTTGTTTTTTGGAAAACATAGTTCTGGAGTTTCATACTCTATTTCTATATTTTTCTTCTATGGATAATCATATGTAAAATGACCAATCCCACCCCAAATGTATTTTAGATTAATCATTACTTTATATATAAATATTCCACTTTGAATGTTTTTTGTAATAAGTACAATGATTTTCTAATTACCATTATCCATTTCATTATTATCTTTGAAATATAACAACTATATATATTTATTTACATTAACATATAGACCGTTCATGGATTTTATTTCAATTTCATCTTCTCATTGTTCATCTTCTTAAAGAATGATTTATCATTTCATAAGAAATAGGAAAAAAATTAATTCCCTTAGAGATAAATCATAGAAACCCTCTTAAAAAATTATTTCAAATCTGTTAGGAAAGGTTCTCATCAACTTCTTCAAAATGGTTGACTCTCATGAGGATTATTCCAATCCACTTATATTTCTAAAAATTTCATCCAACCTTGTGAATTAATCATCAATGGTCTCATCATCATCTATTCTATTGAATTCAATATTTTTCCTCCAAACCGAAGGTTTGGTCTCGTTCACTTTTACATTATCTTCATAAATATTCTCAATAATATCCCATATTTCTTAAGTGTTTTTATTCCAATAATAAATTATAATTACTATAAAAAATTATATCAAAATTTCACTCAACTTTTACATCAACATCTAAATTTTATTTTTATGAAAATTTCACAGAAGCGTCCTAACAAAATGTGTGAACCCACTATAGTGGCATCCTTAATATATATTCCATAAGAAAGAAGATACAGAATCATCCAATTTTCCAACCATGGTGGCACTTCCAATAAAATATTGGGACACCTATTAAGTTAATAAAATTAAAATTATATATATTGTTCTTAAAATAAGATTGGATCACTCTGTGTGAAAATATATTATCTATGATGAATATAAATGTTCCCAGGTATATCTATGTGTCAAAGATAATGTGGTATATTAATCATTGATACCCTTTTTTTATAATTTTATCACTTTCTGAAAAATAACAGTTCTGAATAGATAAAGTCCCAATACCCTCTCTTGTAATCTCACTCTAACCAATATGAAATAAATATACTAAATTGTAAACATATTGGTATTATTACAATGTTCATCTCGGATGTGGGTGGATAGACTTTTCTGGTTTTGAATCCTAATCTGACACCAATACATAATCACTAATTAGAAAAGGATTTCAGTAAATATCTCTCAATATCTCAATCTATAAATTATTTTAAAATCCTTCAATTTTTTTTTATATTGGATGCTCTATAATTTCAAAAATCATATGAACTATAACCATGAATTCATCATTAAGATCTAAGAACCTTCAACTTCAATAAAATGTCTTTTTAAATAATTCATAACATTTAATATAATATAATTTTCCACTTATTCAGTATCATGATGTCCATATTTTTTAGAAATATTTATCTTATTGATGATCTTAAACTCATGCTCAACCTCTTCTTCCTCTCAATAATTCCCACATTCAACAAAAAATATATTTAAGAGTATCATAATGTAAATTCTCTCTCTCATATATTATTATTACCATATTTCTCAATAATATATTATCTTTGAGGAACCATTATAAATTCCCAAAATTTAGTTTTTACTCGGAATCCTAAATTCATTAATTTTAATAATTTTTTTTTGGATAAACCCATTTTTATATACAATTAGGGATAATCATACATGGACCATAGGCCTAGAGGAATAATTTTCTAATACATAACTATATTGCTTAATTACCTAGAAAAACAATTTTTAAAATTTCCAAAGTATATTCTAGTGATTAACCCTAGGAGGTCTCCAGAATAGAAGTGCACACAAAATCAGTTTGTCACTTTTAAATGAGGGTAGAAATGTTGTGTTTTTTAAAGGAAATTTTAAATTCAAATGATTGAAAAACTATGATATTAAAAAGGGTGATTAGGTTGGGTTTGGTTTCCAATTTTAATGATATCCTTATTCAATTTAATTCAAACTTCTTCTTCTTAGTTGGTTAAATTGAGTTTCCACAATCGTTTCCTCTCACTACCATTGTGAAATTATGATTGTGATAGAAAACCTTACCAAGATCTCGGTTTGGTCAACTCTCTTTCCATGTGAAAAATATTTGTATTGAATATCCTTAATTAACATGGGCAATACCCGATCAGGTATTGTTTATCGCAAACAATCAATAACATTCATTACCCCTTTTACACGTACTGACGATCGTCGAGTACTTCACTACTAATTCCTGGTTTATTACATCGTATATAAACCAAAAATTAGGGGAGAGAGGTAATGATTATTTTACCAAGGAAAAAATTAATAACGGAATTGAAATTCATGAACGATCGCACTTGATAATAAAATATTCTATATTAAATTGAAAACAACTTTGAAGGGAAATAAATTTTGTTCAATTACATCCAAGAACTCAAACATTAGAAAATAGAAAATCAAACCTTCCCCAATCACTCCAAATGTTTACCCCAACATGGTAAGGGTAATTGAGATGAATGGGGATGAATAAGGCATTAAAAATATGAAAAAGAAAAGAAATAAAATAGAAATATGAAAAGTTATCCTCCTTGGTGTCCCAAAAGGAATGGGATGGAATGAGAGTTTCTTTGAGAGGGAGGACCTCTCCTCCTTTTATATCCAGAATGTTTCCCCCGAATGTTGACGCATTGTAGACCCATTAAATGATATCTTAACGTGTTTCACCCTTCTTCAGTGTTGTTCATAATTATATTGGGTGTTCCCTAAACATCTCAGCGGATTTTGATAGGTATTCCGAGAGTTGTGGCCATTTTAATCTAACAATTTATTCTGTCAAGTCAGAATCTCTAAATCAAAAGCCTCTGGATTATGGTGATTTAATGACCAATTAAACAGCCAATTCATGCATCCTTTCCTACATTAAAGATGATCCAATACTACTTTCATGTACCTCCACCTAATTTTATAACAATTTGGCCCACCATGAATGAGTTATGGACCCCACACCAAAACTAGGCAGAACTGCAAATAGTTTTCCTGGGCCAAATTGTAAGCTTCTTTAGAGCTTTCATATGGTCGATTCTGCTTTTGTTTCAAAGAGATAAAATGAATCCCTAGCTGTGGAGAATTAGAAAAAGAAATAATTTTTCAATTTGGATTAGTGTAGATAATTTTATGAAAAAACTACAGAAATAATGTAAAAGAGATAAATATCTGAAATAACCAATTTTTACTGTTCAGCTCAAAGTAACACCAATATCATAAAAATGAAAAAATTCATCTTACAGTAAAAATTTTGTGGGATTAAAGAAATTAAATTAAATTTAAATTTAATTGAAAATATTTTCTCTATAAGTTCCCCCGCACTTAGCACTTGGACTCGTGGACAAGTAAAAATCAAATCAAATCAAATCCAAAACACATACCAATGAGATCTACCAAATCCATAATAAGAAATATAAAGATATCATACCTCATCAAAAACAATTTTTTCATGTTCTACATTTTAGATTTTAATATATTTCCACTTCATTTCTTATCCCATGCACAGAAAACACCTACCTCGCATGGATTTTATCTCATCTCACATATTTAAATGGTGAACAAGGAGTTTCTTATCCAAACTCACACAAAAGTCACCATAGGCTTGATAAATTCCTACATCTCCACCCGATATGAGTCAAGGACATTTGTTTCTCATGAATACATTTTAGGGTTTATCCATGGATTCCGGTCAGTAGGATTTAGAAGTATAAAATTCTGAGGTAGAAAAAGGAGGGCTTGGCTCTTTTTGAATCAAAATTGCAAGATTCTAGTTTTCACTCAAATGGGGTATCCTTCTCTTCCCCTTTGTAGAAAATAGGATCCATCATCATTCAATCCGGTCAGGATTTCAACAGAAAAAATTTTAATCTTTTCAAACATATTTTTTTTGAAAGCTTTAGATAGGCACAACATTATTTTTACATCGGAAGCTCCAGAAAGGCACATATTCTCTTATCATGAATGCTCCTAAAAAGGCACAGATTTTACCAAAATGAAATATTCAGTAGAAACATAAGCTCTTCAAAAATTTATATTCCACCAAAAGTATCAAAAAATGAGGTATTTCACCAGAAGACATCTTCACCCACAGTTAAGTTCAACTAGATCATGCAATTTCACTTCAAGAGAAGGTAGGATAGGGAAAATTGGCTTGTAATGTGGCTAACCTAACTAGATATTCATGGCTACTTGGGGATACAATTATTAATGTATAAGGTAGGCCTTATAGAAAAAGATTATTTTGAAAATGGTGTTTCAAACCAAATAAATTCCTCAATCATTTAAAACACACGTACCCCAAACCCTCATGTTTTGAAAGGAATAAATCTAATTCTGGTTAAAGCAAGAAAGGTTTGGTTCTCTCAATAAATGAGGTGAATGAAACGAATATGACAAAAATAGTTCAGAAGCCTCATAGGAAAGTTATTTCAAAGATATTGACACTGAAATATGGCATGAGTTTTAAAAATCAGTGTACATTTCATGGATTTCCAAAATATTTGAACTCAAAACAAAGTCATTTCAGCATTCATTTATGCTCAGTTTCGTGGAATAGATTGAATCACTCATTGACATGAGTTTCAGAAATAGTAATGATAATCATTTTAGCTCAAAAGTTTCAATACAAAAAACACCACAAATTGAAAAATAACAAACAAATATTTGAAAACAAGCTATTTTTTTGAAAGAAAAAACACCACAAATGTAAATCCTAAACTAAAAAGGATCCCTCCCTCACACTTAAATGATGAATTGTCCTCAATGCATTCATGTGGATTTAACCTGTAATCCAATTTTAAAATTAATCACAACATCAACCAAGTGTGAAGGAGAGGTACAACCTGATGGGTCTTATTGATAGACTGGTTGGAGGAGTGTGATCTCCTCCACTGGCTCTGATGGCAGGGTCCCAATAAATTTCTTCAACCTATGTCCATTCACAATGAATGGATCCCGCTCTCCATCCTTCATAATCTTCACAACACCAAAAATATATACATGAGTAACTATAAATGGACATTCCCATCTAGAACGATGTTTAACTGGCATCAGCTTGAGTCTTGAGTTGAATAAAAACACTTTGTCTCCAGGATAGAAGTCTTTTGGTCGGATCACCATGTCATGGGAAACTGTTATTCTTTCTTTTCAAATTCTATAATTTTAAAATTCTTCCTTTATTATTTCCTAAAACTATTGAAACTTTAATAGTCTTTCATTCCCATAACTTTCAATGTCCAAATTCATTTTCCTCACAACCCAATACTCCTTATGCTCTAATTCCAAAGGTAGGTGGCATATTTTCCCATAAATTAGCCTATATGGACTCATTCCAATTGGGGTTTTGTAGGCTATCCTATAAGACCATAAGGTATCATCAAAACTTTGTCTCCAATCCTTCCTGTTTGTATTAACAGTATTTTCCAAAATTCCCTTGATTTCCCTATTAGAAAATTCATCTTGCCCATTAGTCTGTGGATGATAGGGAGTTGATGTTTTATGATGAACCCCATACTTCTTTAGTAAATTCTCCATTATCCAATTGCATAAGTGAGTCCCTTGATCACATATAATTTCTCTAGGAACTCAAAACCTACAAAATATTTTAGTCCTAACAAAATCACAAACAACATTATCATCGTCAGTCCTTGTGGAATTTGCTTCCACCCATTTGGAAACATAATTAGTTGTAAGAAAGAGATTAGAATTTCCAAATGAAATTGGGTAAGTTCCAATAAAATCTATCCCCCAAACTTCAAAATTGTCACAAAAATTCAATGGCTTTTGGGGAATTTCTAGTCTCTTTGAAATATTTCCTGAAAACTGACATTTTCACATATTTTGAAAAATTCATGAGCATCTTTAAAAACGGTGGGCCAATAAATTATAGATTCTAAAACCTTCCTTGCTATCATTTGAGGTCCAATTTGGCCTCCTCAAGATAATGTGTGACAAAAATAAAAGACAGATTTAACTTCACTTTCAGGTAAGCATCTTCTTATTACTTGATCATTGCAAATCTTCCAATGTAATGGATCATCCCAAATGTAATACCTAGATTCAGCATTTAGTTTTTGAATTTGGTGAGAATTGAAATGATATGGGACCAGAGATGTTACCAAAAAATTGACCATGTTAACATATCAAGGAACTTCTCCTTCAATCAAGTACAACTGCTCTCCTGGAATTTGATCATTCAGAGGGTCTCTTTCTAGAATTTCAATTTCTGTAGTGTTTGGCAGTCTACTCAAATGATCAGCCAATTGGTTCTCAGATCCCTTATTATCCTTGATTTCTATATTGAACTCCAACAACAGTATCGTCCATCTCACTAACCTTGGTTTAGAATTAGCTTTCATCATCAAGTACCTCAAAGGTGCATGATCCGAAAACATAGTGATTTTAGTTCCACGAAGATATGATCTTAATTTTTCTAAAGAAAAACAATTGCTAAGAACTCTTTTTCCATGGTTATGTAATTTAATTGGGCTGCATCTAAATTTCTCAAGACATGTGAAATGATTTGTGGTCTGCCCTCATTTCGCTAAGAAAGGACTTCCCGATCTGTATGGTTGGAGGCATCACAAAGTAGCTCAAATGGTTCTTCCAAATTTGGCGGCTGCATCACGGGTGGTGAAATCAATATCTTCTTCAACTCATCAAAGGATTCCCCACATGCACCATTGAAATCCAAATCTCTATATTTCAAAATTAATCTAGAGAGAAGCAGAGAAATCTTATTGAAATCTTTGATAAACCACCTGTAGAATCCTGTATGTCCTAAAAATGATCTAACTTGTTTCACACAAGTAAGACAAGGAAATGAATTTATAACATCAATTTTTGATTTATCAACTTCAATTCCATTTTGGGAAATGAAATGACCAAGTAAAATTCCTCTTTTAACCATGAAATGACTTTTTTTCAAAATTTAAAACAAGATTTTTTTCACTGCTGGTTTTCAATACTTTTTCCATATTTTTCAAACAATGGTCAAAAGTTTCTCCAAAAACTATGAAATCATCTAAGAAAACATCAAATAAATTTTCAATGTGATCATAGAATATACTCACCATGCACCGCTGAAATGTACCTAGAGCATTACATAATCCAAATGGAACTCTTTTATATGAAAAAAGTACCAAAAGGATATGAAAATGTTGTCTTTTCTTAATCCTCATGAGAAATGTGTAGCTGGAAGTAACCTAAAAATGCATCCAAAAATCAACAATGAGTTATCCCTACCGAACTCTCTAATATTTAGTTAATCAAGGGGATATGGACATGATATTTTTGAGTGACCAAGTTCAATTTCTTAAAACCAATGCATACTCTCCAGCTGTTTTGAATTCTCATATATATTAACTCATTCCTTTAATTACTCACCTTGGTCAGGCCGGTTTTTTAAGAACAACATAAATATGGCTAACCAACTGTGAATCTGAAATGGGATAAATTATCCAAGCTTCCCAGAGCTTCTCAATATCCTTCTTCACAGCCTCCATTAAGGAGGGATTCTGTCTCTTTTGTGGCTGTCTAATAGGTTTGGAATCTCCCTTAAGAAAAATTCTATGTGAGTATATTTTTGGGTTTATTCCTGAGATATCACCTAAGATCTGCCCTATTTCCTGGAAATTCTCTCTCAAAATATCAATCAATGATTTTCTTGGTTTTTAGACTGATTATTTTCAATTATCACTGGTAATTTTTCTCATTCTATAAGGTACACATATTTCAAATCATTGGGGATTGGTTTTAATTCAAGTTTAGGGGGATTCTAAAGGGATCAAATTAAGTTGACATTCCCCACTTCCAAAGGGTGGACCTCCTGCACACAAGAAACAATATCATCTTCTTAATCCTTTAACAAATCATCAACGAAATCAGATTTTACCTCTTCCTCCCACATGAAGTCAAAATCTCCAATATCATCAGTATCCACATGTTCAATGATTTTCCAAGGGGAGAAGTCTCTCCTAAGTCTAAGAATTCATAGAGTATACCTGATTCTTCAATCGGTTATGAACTAACATCATGGGAAAGTGAAAAGATGGAGTGATCATATGATGGGTGCCTCATGGATTCAAAAATATTGAAGTGGATCGTGCTCTCTCCAAACACCATGGTGAGTGTCCCCTCGTGGAAATTGATGATGGTTTTGGATGTATTTAATAAAGGTATCCCCAAAATGATGTTTGAATGTTACGGGCTCCAATGTTCTTCCATATTTAGTAGGTAAAAGTCAACTTGGAATAAGAGATCTTTAACTTTCACAAGGAAATCCTCCAAAACTCTTTCAGGGAAAACTGTGGATCTGTTTGCATGCTGGGCCACCTCTCTTTTGGGCTTCAATTATCCCATATACAAAGAAGTGTATACCGAGTGAGGCAATACATTAATTGAAGCACCTAGATCACACAAATAATTAGTGAAATTTAATGATCCAATGGTTCATGGAATGGAAAACATCCCTCGATCTTGACATTTGGTTGGAATCTGTGGCGTGATAAGGGCTGAGACACTTCTCCCCAAGTTGATTCTTTTATTCCCATAAAGACTTCTATTTTGGTGAAAATTTCATTCCAAAATTTTTCATACCTTGAAATTTCTTTAACAGCTTCAAGTAGAGGGATATTGATTACCACTTTCTATATGGTTTCTAGAATTTCTTTTTGATGTTCTTCTTCATGAAATTTCATTGATTCGATCATCCTTGATGGAAATGGTTGGGTTAAGACTTTCTTCTCCCTTTTCTTCCATTGCATTGGTGTTTCTTGTTTCTTATTATGTGTCCTATCCTTTTCCACCTACTCTTCCCTTTCATCTTCTTGGTGCATTTTCACAAGATTTTCTGAATCATTATTCGTCGGAACTAGTGGTATTGTTTCAGGTTCAGGGTTGAATGGAGGTGGGATTTCATTTTCACTTCTTGTTATGATTAAAATAACATTCTCTTTAGGATTTGGCACTGTTTGAGAAGGAATATTCCCTGGATTCTTGGACATGATTTCAAAAATACTTCCCACTATGTCTACCATCTTTTCGACCTTATCTGCTTGTCCCTCATACTTGGATTGTAGCTATTCCAAAGAAGGTTTTGTGATGGTGTATGGTTGTTCATATGTATTTGTTTGGAATGGTGGTGGCTGAACGGATTGGTGTTGTTGGAAGGGTTGTTTATAGGATTGTTGGAACGGAGGGGATTTTGGTATTCCTACTGGTGGTAAAGAGGTTTACTGGGGTGCTGGTTAAATGATCTCATCTGGTTTTGTTGGTTCCCATATCCTTGTTGTGATTGGGGTTGATGTTGTTGATTTTGTTGGAATTGTCTTGGTTGAAAGGCAGCAACATAGTATTATGTCCCCTGTATCTCAAGGCACTGGTCAGTATAATGAGTCGAAGAATAACATAAACCACATACCTGAGGTGAAGCTTGTTGTCCATTTTCTTGAGTTACAGCCATTTTAAGGACTAACCTTGCAAGGTCATCAACTTTTGTTTCTATCAATGTAGATGGATCATATGTTTTTACCTCGTGTGTCCCCCTGGTTCCCATTCCTCTTAGTCCAAATTGTTGTGAGTTTTGAGAAATCTTCTCAATTAGAACTCTGATATCAACATGAGAATTGTCAATTTGGGACCCCCCAGATGAGGCATCTAGAAGGTTTTGATCATTATCCATAAGTCCTTAGTACAATAACACAAGTAAATGGTGTTCCTCCATTTCTTGATGTGGGCAGCTGGAACATAGCTTCTTGTAGTGCTCCTAGTACTCGTAGAGGGTTTCTCTAGTTTATTTCCATATGATGTAAATCTCCTTCTGGATGGCAGTGCTCCTCGATGAGGGTAAGAACCTTTCCATGAAACTTCTTTTTAAGTATTCCCAATTTTTGATTTCCCCAGGTTGTAGATTGTACAACCATTCATTATCTGCTAATTCGAGTGAGAAAGGGAATTCCCTCCATGGAAATTGGTCTTCGGGGTGCTCTTCTTGGCCTGAAGCTTGAGAAAGTGTATCTGAATTCATGCATGTGATTAATTGGATCTTCTCTTGATAGACCGTGAAACTTTGGAAGAACGTGAATCATATTGACATGTAATTCAAAATCATTTGGTTCAGTGGGTGCAATTAGTCGGTTATTTTGAATGGAAAATTGTGGGGCACATAGATCATATGTGGTTGGGTTGGGATTTCCAGCCATGATTTCAGGTTCAGAGTGAACACTAAGAGTTTAACTTGAATCTGAGAGATCTATTTCTTCAAAGATTTCTAGTGGTTTTTTTCGTAGTTCGGTTAATTTTCTATCAATTTCTGGATCAAATTCACTTAATGGTTCTTTTGAGTTGCGGGTCATTCAATTTTTTATTTTTTTTTGTTTTGTTGCACTGACTTCTCAGAAACGGTGCCAAGTTGACACACGCCTGTCATAGGGCGTGGAAAAACAATTTTTAAAATTTCTTAAGTGTATTCTAGTGATTAACCATAGGAAGTCTCCCGAAGAGGAGTGCACACAAAATCAGTTTGTCACTTTTAAACGAGGGTAGAAATGTTGTTTTATTAAAAGAAATTTAAAATTCAAATGATTGAAAAACTATGATATTAAAAAGGGTGATTAGGTCAGGGTCAGTTTCCTAATTGTAATGCTATCCTTGATCAATATAATTCAAACCTCTTCTTCTTAGTTGATTAAAGTGAGTTTCCACCATCGTTTCCTCTCACTTCCTTGGTGAAATTATGATTGTGAGATAAAAACTTACCAAGATCTCAGTTTGGTCAACTCTCCTTCCATGTGCAGAATAGAAGTATTGAATATCCATAATTAACATGGGAAATACCTAATCAGGTCTTGTTTATCCCAAAAAATCAAGAACATTCACTACCCTTTTTCACATACTGACGATCGTCGAGTACATCGCCACTATTTCTTGGTTTATTCCATCATATATAAAAAAGAAATTAGTGGAGGGAGATAATGATTATTTTACCAAGGAAAAAATAAATAATGGAATTAAAATTCAAGAATGATTGCACTTGATAATAAAATCTTCTATATTAAATTGAAAACAACTTTGAAGAAGAAAGAAATTTCATTCAGTTACATCCAAGAACTCAAGAATTACAAAATATAAAACCAACCCTTCCCCAATCACTCCAGATATTTACCCCACTATGGTAAGGGAAATTGAGATGAATGGGGAAGAAGAAGGCATTAGAAAACTATGAAAAAGAAAAGAAATAAAAGAGAATGCTGAAAATTTCTTCTCCTTGGTGTCCCAGAAGGAATGTGATGGAATGAGAGTTGCTTTGAAAGAGAGGACCTATCCTCCTTTTATAGCCTGAATTTTTCCCCTGAATGTTGACGCGTTGTAGCCCCATTAAATGACATCTTCATGCATTTCAACCTTTTAAAATTTTGTTCATAATAATATTGTCCGTGTCCCATAAAACTCTCATTGGATTTTGACATGTATTCCGAGAGTTATTGCTATTTTACTCTGAGCATTTATTCTGTCTAGTCAGACTCTCCAAATAGAAAAACTCCAAATTAGAGTGATTTAATGACCCCATAAACAGCCAACTCATGTGGCCTCTCCTTCATTAAAGATGCTCCAAATCTCCTTTCACATCCCCCACCTAATTTTAAAACAATTTCGCCAACCATGAATGAGTTTTGGACCCCACACCAATACTAGGATGAACTGCAAACAGTTTTCTTGATCCAACTCGTGAGCTTCTTTGGAGCTTCTATATAGTCGATTCAATATTTGGTACGTAGATATTAAATGAATCACTGGCTGTGTATAATATTCAAAAGAATGAATTTTTCAATTTGGATTATTGTAGATAATTTTATGTCCAAACTATTGATATAATTTAAAACAGTTAAAAATCCAAAATGGCCCATTTTTACTGTTCAACTAAAAATAACACCAATATCATAAAAATGAGTAAATTAATCTTAAAGTAACACTTTTTTGGGTTTAAAATAATTAAATTCAACATAAATTTAATTCAAAATATTTTTTCTATCATGAACATATATTAAGAAAACCCCTTCCCTATCAAAATGTTATGGTGATTCAATTTTATTGACCTACAAGGTTGATCCGCAAGAAATTCCCCATTCAGAACCTCATGGTGCCTGGTATCAATGTAAAATATCACACCCTCTCATTAATCCAATCCAATTTTCTTTGTGGCCCGAGATTCCTGCTGTGTACCAATTCGTGAATTTACACCTCAGGATATGACCAAAATCTTCTTCTCCATTTTATCCCATTCCTTGACTTCACAGCTACCACATCATCTGAGCACTCTGAGAATCCAATTTTAGGACTCTACTATCATCGTACCCCTACTGAAAAGCTTCTGATATGAACCTTCTTCTTAATAATTTTATTGATGAAAGTTGACCAACTGAAACCAAAACCGCACCATGGAACTACCACCATCATGTTTCACCAATGTTATTGCACCAATGCCAATTATTCTTCAATACCCAACACATTCCCTACTGATATAAACCCGCCATTACAGAAATATCCTTTTTAAATTCTTTGATGCCATCTTGTCCATCACTTGCATAGAGAAACACCTCCCCCACCTCCTAAAATATGAGGTTTTTGAGACTCTAACATGTTACTTGGGTATTGGATTACATGATTGCTTTCCTGAGTAAGACACTCAAGAGGGTGGTGAATTGATTTCCTATTAATGTTTTTGTTAAAAACATTATTTGAAATAATCACCCAGTTTAAAAACAAAATAGGCCAGCTAATCAATGTAGTAATTTTATAATGGTATGAATTTTCAATTAATTTCTCAAAAGATTGATTAATTCTCAATTATAACAATATGAGATATTTATATTACTTTTGAAACTAATTTATAAATCCAAAATAGTTATAAATACTATCGAAGAATAAATATCAGATTGAAACATAGTATTCTGAAATAATTTTAAAAATAGAGTAAACTAAAATTGAAAACAAAAATGATTAAAACAAGAGGTTTTTTCTCAATCCAAGACTCAGTCCTATCCACTTTGTGATCACCTACCAGTAAGAATTATATATATAATGATTTGATCCATACAATGGATCTGGGTTTACACAACAGTATACAAACTATTTATGTCACAAAACCTCTACCAAAATTCTATGTGGGAACTAAAACAGCCAGGTCACACAGGACCTCTACCATTGTTCTGCGTGTGATATAACAGGTATAAAATGATGTTCGTGCGAGGATATCTTATATCCTTCAGTTTAGTTCAAGAGACAGTGTGTGTTTAATAGACAGATGCACACACTACTCGAAATGTAGTAAAAATTCAAAAAATAGACAAGGAAATATATATATATATATATAATTTAGAAGGCTACATGTGTTGTGAAATGTAGCATTAGACTCTTCGGATGTAGAAAATGTGAAGTTTGAGTCCTCTTTGTGAAACAAACTCTAAAACAGAGTGTCATTGGATCTTTGTGTTCTAGTTTCTAGGAAGATGGGACACACCTCCTTAGTGTTTGTTTGGTGTAAGGATGATTGAAGATTTGATGCACGATAATCCTACTTTGTTCACGGTTAGAAGTAATGAGTGTTCTTTGTCTGTTCTTCATTTTGTTTCAGTATCTCGGCTGGTATACTCTTATTTTTTTCATTAATTCTATGCAGCTCGAGCGCCAAGATTTTATTTTTTTCAGATGTATTGTGTTTGCTGACAAGTATCATGTGAATGTACCTCATACCTCATATTTTCTACTTCCATTGTGGTTAATGTTGTTTTCAAAAATAATTAATTTAGTCAGTAGCATTAAAACACTGAAATATGACATTAGGATATATTTTTAAATAAAAGAAAATTTAAACAGTCTGTTGGTGGATCCTCTATCAGTGAGTCATTATGGAAGTGAATCATTCTACCATGGTGTCATTTTATTGGTATCAGTGACTCATTCTATCGACGAGTCATTCTATCGGTATCTCCATGTTTTAGTAACTCAATGCATCAATGACTCATTTTGTTCTTCTGGTGAGTCATTCTTTCTGTCGATGTCTCATTTGAACTGCCGGTGAGTCATCTATCAATGTGTCAATTTGTACTGTCAGTGAGACAATTCTTTTATCAACAAGACATTTTAAATGTTAGTGAGTTGTCTATTGGTGAGTCATAATTAATGGTATGTGATTCATTTTTTTTGTCATTATCAATGATTTATACTATTCCAACATTCCTATTTTAACTATCTAACAACATTAATGTCAACATTTTGTGTTTAACATATAATGGAACATATATAATCATAATTAAACATAACTAAACATACCTTGGTATAAATAAACATGATTGAAATGATTTGAAAACATTTGACATGATTTGTGATTATTAAAACCATTAACACCAGAGAGGGTCCAACAATCTCCCCCTTTTTGATGATCATAAATCATGGCATGATAAAGTACCATTAGTTGATGAATAAAATAATCATTTTAATTCTTATCTCCCATTTCATATTTCCATAGATAATATTCATACATAATTAGACATAAAAATGAATAGTGCATTGTATTTTCCCCCTTTTGGGTTTGTCAAAAAGAGTAATGTTATGTAATAATAAAATGAAGGAATGAAATAGGCATAATAGACAAAGGTAAATGAATGATCATTGAATTTATTAATGATTATACATTACAATTCAGTCGAATAAAACAATAATAAAATCAAGCATCCCAAAAGTGATCTAAACAACTTTTTGGGATCTAGTTTGTCTTTTCCTATGTCAGAAAGATCAATTAAAGGTTCAGTAGATGGAGGAAGAGAGACTGGAGGATCAATGTGAATTCTCAAGGGAGGAAGATGTACATCTTCTGGGAAAAAAGTTGCAAGGTTAGGTATGGATGAAGAACGATGTTGGATCTTCTCTGTATTAATAGTTCGGATCTGGGTCAAAGCGTGATCAACTAACATAGATTGTCGGGGAGGTAACACAAAGGTACTAGGATGGATGAAGAGGTTAGGTGTGGACTGAGAGGTTCAATAGTTGGAACGATGATGGATTCACTCTCAACATAGAGATAAAGCTACAACAGATTGAGGAAATCTATGATTATCTCCCCACTGTTTTTTATTTCTGTTACAAAATCATCCTTGATCTCTATAAACATGACAAGAAGAGGTTTTAAGTACTTCACTTTTTAAACTCTATAGGTAAAATCCTGAGTAATTGGAGGAAACTTCATATTCTCTACAAAATATTTAAATTTACTTGTCAACAAGTTTTTAGTATAAATCCTCTTGAAGTAAAAGTCCACTTTCTCTGTGATCTGAGGATTGGAAGTCTCATCACTCTTAGAGTAGAACCTGACCATATCATGAATGTGGTCACTATTTTAAAAAAGCGTTTCAAGTGTCTATTGATCTGTTCCACCCAACAGAGCATGGAACTAATCTATAATCACACTTTTCACTACCTCAACATCTAATGAGTTTGATATATGAGTGACTGAGCTAGATTCCCCTTGTAAAATATCTCTAACACCCTTTATTAGTTGGTTAAAATTAAGAACTTGAAAGTGGGGTATTTGGGTAAAAAGGGTCTAATATACCCTAAGAGGGGGGTGAATCATGGTATGGGTATTCTATTTGAAAATTATTCCTACCCCACAATATCTTGACCTCTATATTATAAGGGTCACATTTTTCCCTTATGTTGATAACATTTATCTTGTTCTTTCTTTATTTATCTGATAATGATGCTTTGGATGCAATACAGGGAAGCAAGCAGGCATACATAGATATTTTTACTTGGTTCACCCTCACTAGGCTGTGTCTAAGGAGAATTCAACGACAATGTTCCACTGTACCAAATCCACTAAAGCTCACAACCAATTTTCAATTATTGGGATAGATCACTTCTATACCCAGGCTCACTGACTTTACAATGTTTAGGGTCGAGAAACTGCTTTCCAAATGTCACTTTTCTATTTCTCTCTCACTGGCTCACTGCTGGTAGAAAATATCACATTCTTCCTCTTCCTTTGCCCACTGCTTTGGAAAGGATCCACTCACATTTTATGGTCTTTTAGATCCCTTCATTATCTCAAATGAATGCATCTTCCACTGTTGATTGATTCTTTGTTGATGTCCAACTTTCACCCGTAGAAGAACCTCACTTTGCACTAGGTGTACAAGGAAACCCCAATTTTTATGCGTAGCCTTTAGTAGGCATTGCAGGTAATTCCCTACTTTTGTGCAAAATCCTCTTATCATGCAACACCTCTTTTATGTGAAAAAAAATATTTTTTGTGCAACATAATTATTTTATACACACCATTACTTTATGTGCAACAACCTTTTTATGTGTATCCTGATCTTTATGCACAAATTTCTTTTTACACAAAAACACCTACCTTTACGTCCAAACATGATGTTTATGCGCAACTCCCTTGTGTATTCCAATTTTTCATGCCAGAGCTCAGATATTTTCTAAGTCTTGAGCTACATCAAATGAAGGAGGTCACTTCATATTTATAAGAAAAAATGACTTCTACACGAAAAAACCTCCTTGTGTGTGTAATCTAATTTGAGAATGAAAACCATGTCTTCTGTGCAACCCCATATTTTGCGCAATGCTCCAATTTTTCACGCACCTCATTCCTTTTCCAATTTTCAAACTTCTAATCTTGAAACACCACTTGCGTGAAAAACTACATTCCTCTATTTCGCACACCATGCCAATATTTCGCGCACCACATTATTTTTCACGCACCACTCTAATTTGGCATGCACCTCATGCTTTTGCTAATTTTCGAGATTCTGATCTCAAAACACCTCTTGCACGAAAAGTATCCCCCCACTATTTCATGCACCACGTTATTTTTTTCACACTACTCTAATTTTGTGTGCACCTCCCTTTTCCAAAAACACATCTCTCCATTTTTTGATTTTTGATCCCACAAATTTGGCAAACATTGGAGAAAGGTTCCACCTTGTATTTTCTCTTTTTGTACCTCCTCCAGATTTTCCATTGCTTTTTCAAGGTTCTTCTATCATGAATGGATATCTAAAAACATATTTTGTACCAAAAACCCACCATGTAAAACAATTTATTAACAAATTGGTACATTGTGGTATGCTTTGTCAACAAACACAATATGGAGGTCCTCTTTTTCAACAAGCACAATCACATAAAAAATTCTTCAATGATACTTTGAATGATTTTTACAAACATGGGAAATAATATCATTGAGTCTTTTCAAGATTATATTAATAAATTTCTTAAACATATAGGTCATAATGTTGAAAATGGAAACTAGTCTAGTCAACTAGTTTTGCAGCATTTGATTATCTGTCACAATATCCTCAATGAGTGAAATTATCCAAGGTTACACTAGAGTAATAACAGTTCCATAAAGTATATTTTCATCACATTCACTCAATATTAAATAGGTAGTAGGAAAGGAAAAATTAATAATTTTGGATCAAATTTCTTCCTCCAAACTGTCAAAATCATCTCTAGAGACATAGTCACTTGGATGGATTTGATCCACTAATTCTTTTGAAATAGGTACAAACAACACATTATCTAATTATTCGTATTACAAACCAAGAGATACATATCCATTATTCCTAACATCCTCATCTAAATGGGTGAGAGTTTCAAGTCTCACTCTTCCTGCTTGATTCTACCCTCAGCTTGATCTCTTCTATCTTAAAGCTCCCCCTTAACTGGATCTCCACTTACTTTCTTCTCCACCTCATCCTGATATCCTATTCTAGAATAAAACAACTAAGGCACTGAGATTATTTGTTCTTTCAATTCTCTTTGAACATAGACCATTTCCTCTTCTTCGGCATCAACAACTGAAGAACCAGGAGGGTCTATAATGGGTTTCAGATTCATAGTATCATCCATCCCTATAGTTTCATTTTGATCATCACCAGGATGATCCAAATCACTATCAGTCGCACTAATTTTACCCCATAAATGATTTTTATCTTTTTTACTTCTATCATAATGTTTTTCATTTCCTTTTTCTACGATTCCAGAGCTACTTCCACTTTCCTCTTCTTATTTTTCTTTGTCTACTTATTCTCCTCCAGATTTACCTTAAGAAACCCTAGATCCTCTCACATACTCAATACGTGTAGACACTTCGATCTCATCTTCAACATTTTCACCATGATTTGGTTCATATGAATGTAAGTCCATAGGTGGACTATGAGGTCCATAAATCATTCTCCTTGGGATTTCAGCAATGTATGGGTCACTTTATTAATCTACAAGAGACCTTCGATTTATATCTATTGTAGTATCCTCCTCCTCATCAAAATAAAGAGGTTCCACATTTTTAGGTCCTAGAACTTGATTCACTAAATCTATCTGCCTATGAGGATCATCTAGTTTTTTAAACTTATCATAGATCTTATCTGAATCACTAACCCATTCTATCTTCAATGTGTTACAATGGATTTTAACTCTTTGGAAAATTTCCTTATTCAAAAGGATTCCACTACTAGTAGATACAATTTCTTAATCTCCAATAACACATCCTTTATCCTTTAGCATGGTAGAAATCATCCTTGGATAGAACAAGGAATTTATTTTAAAGTAGGTATTTTACATGTCCCTAATGTAAAAAATTAGATATCTACATAGATTCACCATGTTCCCTTTCTTAAAAAAAATATAAAAAGTATACATCTTGATGCTTTAAAGATGAAAAGTCTCTTTTTTTTGGAGATTGATGGTATCGATAGAACATAAACAACAATATTCTATCCCCATGTAACTTTGTAGCTATTGGTATTCTTTGAACATCATTTACAGTCAACTCCTTCAATTATTTCTCATAGCAACACATGTATCATTCAGGTGGAATACATCCTTGATTATCATCAAATATTCTTTATAGTGGATCCTTGAGGCATTCTACCCAATGCCTAGAAGAAAAATAAATTATCCTCCCTTTAACTACAGATTTGATCCAACATACTTCACTACCTCCCATGAAATTTGACATTTATGTAAAACTTACACACATGATTTGGTTAATAAGCCCTCTTCTTATTTTAAAACCAGACCAGCCAACCTAGGGTTTGATGTAACTTTAACAACAAAAACTTACTATCTAGGAACCATTCAGTAAGAACATCCTTATTTGGAGTTACCACATGGTTTGCAAGTGTTGGATTTAGAGGATTGGAACTACTAGATTCTATCTTATGCTTCTCATCGGGTTGTCATTCATCTCAATATCCTCATTCTAGTGTGTTCTTCATTCTCTCAACTGTAGAATATCAGTTTGAAGGTTGTAAGGTGAAAATTAGTGGGTAAATATCAATGGTAGGCGTGTAAGGGTTAAAGTGAAAGGGTTAGTAGTCAAGTGGATCAACACAAATTTATATCGTTTAGGGATTAATGATCATAAATTCATGAACCAGGTTCCAAGAAATAAATAAAACATTGTACTTTAGTTAAAACATAGAAATGATAAAACAATGAGTTTTGTCGGTATTGGAATGACAATATTATCTTGACACTATCAGTGTCGGCATGATAGTATCGACATGACACTATCGGTGTTGGCATGATATTTCTAATGTTGTCAAGACATCAATACATATCTTTCACAAATATTTTTCAACATAAGGTTCCTATAATTATTTATTCCTAATTCATGTTTGATGTAATTAATTCTTTCAGAGTTAAATGGATTTGTGAATGTGTTCTCAAGAAGATGTTTAGTACCAACAAACTCTATTGTTATATCATCTTTTTGATAGCAATCTCTCAAAAATCAATGTTTTACATCAATATTCTTTGTTCTATAATGATAAAGAAGATTATCTAAAATATTTATAGGACTTTTATTATCATAGTTTTTAGGTACAAGTCTAAATTGATATACATAGTCTAGTAATGTGTGTTTTATCTAGAAAATATAAGAACAAAAACTACTAGTAGCGATGTATTCAGCTTCCAAAGTATATAATACAATAGAATTTTTCATCTTACTACACTATGAATCAAGATATTTATCCAAAAAGTGTCATGTTCTATAGGTTATCTTTCAATATAACGTACATCCACCAAAACAAAAATTATAATAACTCCTTAAATCAAAAGGTTGTTGTGACGCCCCTGGATTTATGAACCTGTCTAAGTGAACAATGTTATGTATTATAGTGATGTTTCTTGTTTTACATGGTTTGTTTTTTGTTCCAATAAAGGGATTGAATCTAAATAGACGAAAAACAAGGGGAATAAAGAGAACTATTATACTATAAAATGTTACATTTCAATGAAGACCCAAATTAACCAAGAACATCATGTGCATGAATTAACATGGCCACAACAAGACTAGTAAAAATCACAACTCGATTAATTGGATAGTTGTCATCTTCGAGGTCCATTAGTGTGAAAAATATAATAGCCAGAGCCATGACACACGTACTTAGCACCAATTGTATGAGGAGAGCCACCCACCTAGGGTTAAGTGTTTTGATTTAGTGAAAAACCCTACACCCCTGTTTTTATAATGGTCCTTTAAGAAATTATGACAGTTATACATATAATTGTTGGGGTTTTCAAAATAACCTTTGGGTTTCTATTGATAATGTTTATCTTTATATAACATCTTGATTTTTGTAATTCTCTTATAAGCTTTTAATATTTCAAGCATTATAATATGTCTAAGATGTTTTTTCATAAAAAATAATAGTTTTAAAATAAAAAGAATATTATTGAAAATAAATCTAGTTGTTTTTACAAAATCCTGATGGATACCTATATGATTGAAAACATAGTACTTTAAAATGTAATGAATGTTATGTTTAAAGAGTATCCGTGATAGTTGAAAAAATATATCTTATTGGAACTCTAAAAATATGTATTTTAAATTGGGGAAAACTATTGGTCTTTTAAAAAGTAATTTTATGAATCAAATAGTAGAGTATATTATTATTTGTTTTTTTTATTTTTTAGGGATATTTACAAAGTTTGGGCATGTTAATGATGAAATATATTTATATCCTTCAAAAGGGTTATGTGAAAGTTTAAAGTAATATACATAGCCTAAAATGTGATTTTATATTTGAAATTTTTTAAAATGTTTATTTCATTGTATAAAAATTCAATTTTTACCAATATTCATATTTCACACTATATTGAAACTAAGTATGCTTATTCAATTTATTTTGTTTATATAAATTTTTTTATATAAAACGATTTAGGCTGGGACCCTGCCAAACCGAGGGCATCCCTTGGGGACAAGACCTCATTGCTGAGACCGAGCCCCTAGGGACCTGAGGTACCGCGATTCAGATCCCGAGATGAGCATAGCTTCGTTCAGTCACACGCGGGCCCGTGTATAATGCCCGCGGCGCGCATTGCATAGGGTTGGGCCAAGGCCCACATGGGGCCCGTGTATAAGGCCCAGGTGTGTGTGTGTTGGTCTTGTTGCTCTGAAGGCAGTGCACTCTGTATTATAAACCACGTCTCATATTCGGTTCGTTTTGAAGTGGGACGTGTTCCGTGCGATCAGAACCCTCCGATCGATTTTCGCTTCTATCTCGTCTGTCCGTTCCTTAGCCGCGCGATCACCCCGTTTGTTTTTCCCATGACCGTCCGATCTCTCACGAGATCTAATCTCGGCCATTGGTTCTTTAAAATCGCACAACCCATCTCACGCGCCCCTCCAGCCGTCTGATCATGCCTGGACCTAATTTGGGTCGTCCGCTTATCTCCCGCATCAACCTCTCCAGTGTCTTCTTCCTCGCATCGGGGTCCCGCACCAGTATGCCTACACACGAGGACGCCTCAGCTTCTCCTTTTCACTGCTCCTCTTGACCCCCACACACCCCCTCCTAGACCACTGTTTCTTCATCTTCCCCACGCCAGCCTACCCTTTGGCTGAGTCACCATGTTGCACCAAAGCCCTACTTAAACCCTCCTACCTCATGAAGCTCAGTGACTTCTCCTCCTCCTTCCCTACTTGAACTCCCAGCAAGCCAGTGATGTACCTTCGGTCCGAAATTCCCCCTAAAGCATGGTAAGGGTGCTTGCATGATTAGTTTTCATTTTTCATCCATGGTATATACAGATTTTATATGTATATATAAACTTGATACGAACCCCTCAGTTTGTTTGGTCTTCAAGGGGATTTTCCCATCAGGTTTTCGGTATGGATCATATGGGAGGACCTCCCCTTTTTTTTAAAAACAATACAGTTTTACAGAACCTAAAACCTATATGTTTGTATAACGTGTAAATAAAGTTTTTATATATATAATTTTACATCGGTATTTTTTTTAATCTTTTGATCAACCTATGTATCTTTTAAAATACAGGACCATCGAGTACATTAGGTTTGGATTATTTTTCTTTTGGTTTTATTTCATAAAATCTATACATATATAAATATTCAAAATATACAGTTTTTTATATGTATATAAATATATTTTTAACCCAAAATCAATCTATTTTTGGATTTCCAAAATGATCTAGTTTGTTATACTAGGAATTATATATTAATGAGGGTTGTTTGAAAATATTTTACCATGAAAACACCCTCTTTGTGAACATTGTATATATATATCTATGTACTCATATACATGTAGTCCAATACAAATCAAATTTATGATTTTTAGGGATGGGTATCAACGTTTAAGTAAATTCTTATTTTATGAGAATCATTTTTTATTAAAGAATCATATTTGACATCGCCGATGAAGTGTTTTATGATAAAGAGTGTATTTTTACTTGATTAAAATATGTTCGAGGATTTAGGAATTTTGGGACCGTGTTATCATGTTGTGTCCATATATTATCTTATTATACAAAGAACCTGCTTTGGTGAATGTTATTAGCTAATCAATCTATGGTTTAATGACCTTTTTATTACCATAACTAATGGAAGGTGTTTTGTTTAAGAATTTCATTTCCATGAAATAACAATTTTTAAAGATCCATCATTTTTATATCATCCTTTTATATGCTTTAATAATTATCTTGTGTGCAAATAATGTTTATTAAACTACGTATGACTTTGATTAGTTATTGACGTATTTTACAATGTTATCTGTCATATCATGTATTAGTAAAATGTGTAAATGTTAATTATTTATTTTAATTATTATTATACACATTTCATTCCTATGACATGTCATGATAATGAACTAAGAAATTAGATTACCCAAAGTGGTATGGGACACCTTGGGTAAAGTGAAAATAAATGAGTTATTCAAGGTGGTATGGGACATCTCGAATATATAACCCATTTAAGTAAAGTATGAACGATGTGGCTCACATGATAATAAAGGCAAATTTTAGGGTGCACCCTGATAGCGCTCTAATGCATTGGGGAAGGATGTAACAACTAGAGATTAAAATTTTAATGATACCTTGGGGATGGACCTTGGTAATTTTTAATGAAAACATGGGGATGGACCTTGGTGATAGGGAAATGATTGTCTAAATTAAATGTTGAAGCCACACAATTCATGTTATGTTACAAGTTCCTTTCAAGATAAAATGTCGATTCATTCATGACCTTTGCGTTTATGTTTTTATAAAGTTCGTTTTTTTACTAGTATTAGTTTGGAGCATGATTTGTGTTTATCACTTAGTAAGATAGTAACAAGAAAATAAAATTGAAGTTGTTTCCTTTATGCGCAACTCTGATTATGCATTACTCTTAACTGTTTAATTTTATGCTTAAGTAATCACATTACATACTTGTTTATGATGACCATTATTACTCATTTGAGAAATGTCATAAGTGTATAATATATTTCTTGAAAATATTGATTGATCATTTTGATGTTATGTGTTATGGTTTTCCTTAAGAGAATGTTCTACGGATAATTTTAAAAGAATGTTTTCAAAAGTTTACACTGTTTATTTAAAACCCCCATTCTGAGTATTTCAATTCTCACCCTACGTTTTGATTTACAATTTTTTACGTATCATCTTTTAAAAGATGAATGGTTTTTTATGTTGCTGGTTTCCCAGAACCCGAACCGCACACGATCCTCTGTATGGGACATGATGTGTAGTTTATCAGCGCATGTTTTATTTAAAAACATCACATCATGTTCAGAAAGCACTGGATCTTGGGTTTCTGGGGTCGGGGTCCTCACAGTTGGTATTAGAGGTTCGGTTTGGATAACTCTAGAAAACCAGAACTGAAACAAAGAAAAATAATAATAATAATAATGACAACATATATATATACTTCAGTATCAAAAAAATGATGAGTTTTCTTAATTTTCAGATGGAAAATGAAGGTACTAATCTTTTGTCTCTCCCCACTGAAGCCCTAGAGACCATTGTGTCATTATCTAGCCATGAGGATTTTCTAAACTATGCCCATATCTACATGACATGAAAACACCTTTACGATGTGTCAAACTCACCACAGGTACATCAGTTACACCGGGGGTTAGGAGTGGATTACCCCCTTATGATGATGACCCAGTTTCCCTCCTATGTGCATTGAGGAAGGTACCATTAGGGACTTTTATGGGTGTTCACGGTAGGTGAGGAATTTGGTTTTATGACCCTCGACACTTTTCAAGAGGTTGCGGTAGCCAGTGACCTCCGAGCAGGATACCTCTGTCAAATCTTGAACTTCGGCTTCTGGGGCGAGTTGCTGAACTTCAGAATTCTAGAAGATGAATCCACCTAACTATCTTATAGAAAACAAGTGTATTCTGACATCTCCCAAATTCATACCCGTCATTCTAGACTCCAGAGATATCACAGGTGCCCCCATGAGTTTAACCCTGAATGCTCAGCCTGTGTTTGATTTGAGGAGATAAGGATTTTTCCTCTTTGTGTGGAGATCGTGTAGTAAATTATTAGGGGAAACTCAAGTAAAGAAGTGTAATAATAAAATTCTATTTACTAATATGTTGCCTTTACCTTTCCATTATAGCGTTGTTTATACCTTTGAATGGTTTTCAAGTGATTTAACTCCCATCTTAAACATTCATATGGAAGGAGAAACCCACCTGTTATCTCTTCCCACTGAGATCCTGGAAATCATTGCAATCAAAACTTGTGAGGACGAGTATGACCCCTTCGCAAATTTGCGAAAAACGTGAAAGCAATGGACGATAACATCTATGACTTGGATATTCTAGACCGAGACATAATTCACTGAGTTCTTCGTACTTTGGTCCACATGGACATTTCTAATCTCTGTACTATTCATGCCTCCCTCTAGAAGCCTGAATGTCCAGTATATGAGTCCAACCCCTCCTGCCCTAAGTGTATCTGGGTTAGGGAACTGGAGGAGTTGAGCATCGCTATGGGGATTCCGCTAAAGGCACTTATTGATCCCCTATGATGGTGGAGATGGTGAGAACGTCACAGAACATTTCTGGTTTTGTGAAATAAATTTCCAGGACGCAACTTTCTAAAGGGGGGATAATGTGACACCCCGGGATTTATGAACTTGTCTAAGTGAACAATGTTATGTATTATAGTGATTTTTCTTGTTTTATATGGTTTGTTTTTGGTACCAATAAAGGGATTGAAACTAAATAGATGAAAATTAAGGGGAATAAAGAGAACTATTATACAATAAAATGTTACATTGGTACAAAGACCCGAATTAACCAAGAACACCATGTGCAAGACTTAACATGGCCACAACAAGACTACTAAGAATCACAACATGAGTAATCGGATAGATGTCGTCTTCTAGGACCATCAGTGTGAAAAATATAATAGCTAGAGCCACGGAACATTTACTAAGCACCAAGGGTATGAGTAGATCCATCCACCTGGGGTTAAGTGTTTTGATTTTGTGAAAAACACTACACCCCTATTTTTATAATTGTCCTTTAAGAAATTATGAACGTTATATATATAACTGTTGGGGTTTTCAAAATAACATTTGGGTTTTTGTTGATAAAGTTTATCTTTATGTAAAAGCTTGGATTTTGTAATGCTCTTACAATCTTTTGATATTTCCAATATTATAATATGTCTAATATGTTTTTTCAAAAAAATCATAGTTCTAAAATAAAAATAATATTCTTGAAAATAAATCTAGTTGTTTTTACAAAATCACAATGGATACCTATATGGTTGAAAAAATAGTACATTAAAATGTTATGAAAGTTTTGTTTAAAGGGTATCCGTGATAATTGAAAAAATATATCTTATTGGATCTCTAAAATTATATACTTTAAATTGGGGAAAACTATTGGTCTTTAAAAAAATAATTTTATGAATCAAATAGTAGAGTATATTATATTTTGGGGTTTTTGAATTTTTTAGGGCTATTTACAAAGGTTTGGCAAGTTAATGATGAAATATATTTAAATCCTTTAAAAGGGTTATATGAAAGTGTAAATTATTATACATAGCCTAAAATGTGATTTTAGATTTGAAATTTTTTAAACTGTTTATTTCAATGTTTAAAAAATAAATTTTTACCAATATTCATATTTCACACTATATTGAAACTAAGTATGCTTATTCGATTTATTTTGTATAACTAAATTTTTTTATATAAAAAAATTTAGGTTGGGACCCAGACAAGCAGGGGGCATCCCTTGGGGACAAGCCCTCATGGTCGAGACCGAGCCCCTAGGGACCCGAGGTACCACCAATTGGATCCAAAGCCAAGAATTGCTCCGTCCAGTCTCACATGGTCTCATGTATAAGGCCCGCGGCGCACGTTGCACAGGGTTGGTCCAAGGCCCGCATGGGGCCCGTGTATAAGGACCCGGTGTGTGTGTGTGTTGGTGTTATTGCTTCGTAGGCAGCACGCTCTATATTATAAACCACACCTCATATGCGGTTCGTTTCGATGTGGGATACATTCCGTGTGATCAGAACCGCCTGATCGATTTCTGCTTCAATCTCATTCGTCCGTTCCTTAGCCACACGATCACCCCTTTTGTTTTTCCTATGATCGTCCGATCTCTCACGAGATCTAATATCGGCCATTGGTTCTTTAAAATCTCACAACCCATCTCTTGTGCCCTTTCAGTCATCCAATCAAGCCAGGACCTAATCTGGGCCGTCCGCTTCTATCCTGCGTCGACCTCTCCAGCATCTTCTTCATCGCGTCAGGGTCCTGCACCAGTAGGCCTGCACCCAAGGACACCTCAGCTTCTCCATTGCAATGCTCCTCTTGACCCCTGCACAACCCCCTCCTTGGACACTTTTTCTTCGTCTTCCCCACGTCAGCCTACCCTTTGGCCGAGTCACCCTGTTGCACCAAGGCACTACTTAAACCCTCATGCCTCATGAAGCCCGACGACTTCTCCTTCTCCTTCCCTCCCTCGAACTCCCATTAAGCCAGTGACGTACCTCTGGTCCGAACTTCCCCCTCAGGCATGGTAAGGGTGCTTGCATGCTTAGTTTTCATTTTTCATCCACGGTATATAGATTTTATATATGCACATATAAACTTGATACGAACCCCCTAGTTTGTATGCTCTTCAAGGGGTTTTTACCATCAGGTTGTCGGTAGGGATCATATGGGAGGATCTCCCCTTTTTTTTAAAAAAAAATACAATTTTACAGAACCTAAAACCAATATGTATGTATAACGTGTATATATAGTTTATATATCTATAATTTTACATCGATAATTTTTTTATCTTTTGATCAACCTATGTCTCTTTTAAAAGAAAGGGCCTTCAGGTACGTTATGTTTTGATTATTTTTCTTTCGGTTTTATTTCATAAAACTTATACATATATAAATATTCAAAATATGCAGTTTTTTATATGTATATAAATATTTTTATAACCCAAACTCAAGCTATTTTCGGATTTCCAAAATGATCCAATATGTTATACTGGGAATTATATATTAATGAGTGTTGTTTGAAACTATTTTACCATGAAAACCCCCTCTTTGTAAACATTGTATATATATATCTATGTACTCATATACATGTAGACCAATACAAATCAAATTTATGATTTTAAGGGATGGGTATCAACCTTTAAGTAAATTCTTATTTTATGCGAATCATGTTTTAGAAAAGAAGCTTATTTGACATCACCCATGATGTGTTTTATGATAAAGGGTGTATTTTGGATTGATTAAAATATGTTAGAGGATTTAGGAATTTTGGGATCGTGTTATCATGTTGTGTCCATTTATTATCATATTATGCAAAGAACCTGCTTTGGTTAATGTTATTATCTAATCAATCTTTGGTTTGATGACCTATTTATCACCATAACTAATGGAAAGTGTTTTCTTTAAGAATTTTATTTCCATGAAATAATAATTTTTAAAGATCCATCATTTATTATATCATCCTTTTATATGCTTTAATAATTCTCTTGTGTGCAAAGAATGTTTACTAAACTATGTATGCCTTTGATTAGTTATTGAAATATTTTACAATGTTAACTATCGTATCATGTGTTAGTAAAATTTTTAAATGTTCATTATTTATTTTAATTATTATTGTACATATTGCATGCCTATGACATGTCATGATAATGAAATATGAAATTAGATTACCCAAAGTGGTATGGGACACATTGGGTAAAATGAAATTAAATGAGTTATTCAAGGTGGTATGGGACTTCATGAATATACAAACCGTTCAAGTAAAGTATGAATGATGTGGACCGCATGATAATAAAGGAAAATTTAAGGATGTGCCCTGATAGTGCTCCAATGCATTGGGTAAATATGTAACCACTAGAGGTTACAATTTTAACGGTACCTTGGGGATAGACCTTGGTAATTTTTAAGGACACCTTGGGGATGGACCTTGGTGATACGGAAATGATTACTTAAATTAAATGTTGAAGCCACATAATTCAAGTTATGTTACAAGATCCTTTCAATATATATTTCTTATTCTTTCACGACCATTGAATTTATGTTTTTATAGAGTTCCTTTTATTACTAGTATAAGTTCGGAGCATGATTTGTGTTTATCACTTAGTAAGATAGTAACCAGCAAATTAAATTGATGTTGTTTCATTTATGCCCAACTCTGATTATGCATTACTCTTAACTATTTAATTTTATGCTTATGTAATAACATTTCGTACATGTTTATGATGACCATTATTACTCCTTTGAGAAATGTCATAAGTGTTTCATATATTTCTTGAAAATTTTGATTGAGTATTTTGATGTTATGTGTTACGGTTTTCCTTAAGATAATGTTCTACGGATAATTTTAAACCAATGTTTTCCAAAAGTTACACTATTTTTTTGAAACCCCCTTACTGAGTATTTCAATTCTCACCTTATGTTTTGATTTTAAATTTTATAGGTATCATCTTTTAAAAGATGGATTGTTTCAAAAGTTTCCGGTTTCCCAGAATCCGAACCGCACACTATCCTCTGTATGGGACATGATGTGTTGTTTATCAGTGAAAGTTTTATTTAAAAACAAAAAATCATGTTTAGAAGGCACTGGCTCCTGGGTTTCTGGAGTCGGGGTCCTAAACGTTGGTATCAGAGGTTCAGTTTGTATAACTCTGGAAAACCAGAACTGAATCAAAGAAAAAAATTAATAATAATAAAAACATATATATATATATATATATACTTCATTATAAAAAATGATGAGTTTTCTTAATTTTCAGATGGAAAACGAAGGTACTAATCTTTTATCTCTCCCTACTGAAGCTCTAGAGACCATTGTGTCTTTAGCTAGCCATGTGGATTTTCTAAACTATGCCCATATCTGCATGACATGAAAACACCTTTACAATGTGTCCAACTCACCACAGGTACTTCAGTTACACCGGGGGTTAGGAGTGGAATACCTCTTTATGATGATGACCCAGTTTCCCTCCTATGTGCATTGGGGAAGGTACCATGAGGGACTTTTCCAGGTGTTCACGACACGTGATGACATTGGTTTTATGACCCCCGATGCTTTTCAAGAGGCTGAGGGTGTTGGTGACCTCCGATCAGCCTACCTTTATCAAATCATGAACATCAGCTTCTGGGGAGAGTTGTTGAACTTTGGAATTCTAGAAGATGAATCCACCCGACTGTCTTGTAGACAACAAGTGTATTATGACGTCTACCAACTTCATACCCCTCATGCTAGACTCAGGAGACGTCACAGGTTCCCCCATGAGATTAACCCTAAATGCTCAGTCTGTCTTTTTTTTTGAGGAGATAGGGTGTTTTGCCTCTTTTTGTGGAGTTCGTGTAGTAAATCATTAGGGGAAACTCAAGCACTGACGTGTAATAATAAACTTTTGTTTACTGATATGTTTCCTTTCCTTTTCCATCTTATAATTGTTTGTAACTTTGAATGGTTTTAAAGTGATTGAACTCCCATATTAAACAATCTGATGGAAGGACAAACCCACCTGTTATCTCTTCACACTAATTTCCTGGAATCCATTGCAATCAAAACTTGTGAGGATGAGTATGAACCATTCAAGAATTTGTGAAAAACATGCAAAAAATGGTTTGAGGTGAAAAATAGTCCGGAGATTCTCTTCATCTTCCAGGGGAATGCCTCTATCTACTACCTCATAGGCTCAGCATAGCTAGTCGGGCATGAACGGTGAGGAAGATACCACGAAGGGCTCTTCCTGTGTTTCACCCTGGGCCAGAACTACACAGCTAGGGTAAAATTTCAAGAGGGTTATTTATAAGGAAAGGTTTATGCGACATATATTTACCAAATCCTCATCGTTAGCCTGTACGAAAACATCTATGACATGGATATTCTCGACCGAGACATAATTTGGCGTGTTCTTCGTACATTGGTCCACATCGACATTTTTAAACTTTGTACTGTTCGAGCCTCCCTCTGGAAGCCTGAATGTCCAGTACATGAGTTCAACCCCTCATACCCTAAGTGTATCTAGGTTAGGGAACTGGAGGAGTTGAGAATCGCTACGTGGATTCCGCTAAATGCGCCTGTTGATCCCCTATAATGGTGGAGATGGTGAGAACGTCGCAGAACATTTGTGGTTTTGTGAAATAAATTGCAAGGATGCAATTTTCTGAAGGGGGGGATAATGTGACGCCCCAGGATTTATGAACATGTCTATATGAACAATGTTATGTATTATAGTGATGTTTTTTTACACAGTTTGTTTTTGGTAGCAATAAAGGGATTGAAACTAAATAGATGAAAAACAAGGGGAATAAAGAGAACTATTATTCATTAAAATGTTACATTGCTACAATGAACCAAATTTACCAAGAACACCATGTTCAAGACTTAACATTTCCACATCAAGACTACTATGAATCAAAACTCGAGTAATCAGATAGTGTTCTTCTTCTGGGTCCATCAGTGTGAAAAATATAATAACCAGAGCCACGGAACATGTTCTCAGAACCAATGCTATGAGGAGATCAATCCACCTAGGGTTAAGTGTTTTGATTTTGTGAAAAACCCTACACCTCTATTTTATAACGGTCCTTTAGGAAATTATAACCATTATATATATATCTTTTGGGGTTTTCAAAATAACCTTTGGGTTTCCGTTGATAAAAGTTTATCTTTATATAAAAGCTTGGTTTTTGTAATTCTCTTATAATCTTTTGTTATTTTAAATATTTAAATATTTCTAAGATGTTTTTTTCAAAAAAAACATATTTTTAAAATAAAAATAATATTCTTGAAAATAAATCTAGTTGTTTTTACAAAATCCCAATGGATACCTATATGGTTGAAAACATAGTACTTAAAACTGTTATGAAAGTTATGTTTTAAGGGTATCCTTGATAATTGAAAATATATATCTTATTGGATCTCTAAAACTATGTACTTTAAATTGGGGAAAACTATTATTCTTTTAAAATAGAATTTTATGAATCAAATAATAGAGTATATTATAATTTTGTTTTTTTTTTGTTTTTTTAAAGCTATTTACAAGGTTTTGGCATGTTAATGATGAAATATATTTATATCCTTTAAAAGGGTTATATGAAAGTGTAAAGTATTATACATAGCCTAAAATGTGATTTTATATTTGAAAATTTTTAAACTTTTTATTTCATGGTATAAAAATTCAATTTTTACCAATATTCATATTTCACACTATATTTAAACTATATACGCTTATTCTATTTATTTTGTATATCTAAATTTTTATATATATATAAAATTAGTTTGGGACCCGGCCAAGCCGAGGGCATACCTTGGGGACAAGCCCTCAAGGCCTAGACCGAGCCCCTAGGGACCTAAGGTACCGCTGATCAGATCTTGAGCCAAGCATAGCTCCGTTCAGTCGCACGCGAGACCGTATATAAGGCCCTGGTGTGTGTGTGTGTTGGTGTTATTTCTATGAAGGCAGCATGAACTGTATTATAAATCATGCCTCATCTGTGATTCATTTCGATGTGGGACGCGTTCCACACTTTCAGAACCGTCCGATTGATTTCTGCTTCAACCTCATCTTTCTGTTCCTTAGTCGCGTGATCGCCGCGTTTGTTTTTCCATGACAGTCTGATCTTTTGCGAGATCTAATCTCATCCATTTGTTCTTTAAACTCGCACAACCCATATCATGTGCCCCTCCAGCCATACGATCATGCCTGGTCCTACATTGGGTCATCCGCTTCTCTCCCATGTCGACCTCTCTAGTGTCTTCTTCCTCGCATCGGGGTCCTGCACCAGTAGGCATGCACTGAGGATGCCTCGGCTTCTCCTTTTCACTGCTCCTCGTGACCCCCACACACCCCCTCCTAGGCCACTGTTTCTTCATCTTCCCCTCATCGGCCTACCCTTTTGTCGAGTCACCATGTTTCTCCAAATCCCTACTTAAACCCTCCTGCCTCATGAAGCCCGGCGGCTTCTCCACCTCTTTTCCTCCCTCGAACTCCCATCAAGCCAGCAACGTACCTATGGTCCGAACTTCCCCCTCAAGCAAGGTAAGGGTTCTTGCATGATTATTTTTCATTTTTCATCCCTGTAATATACAGTTTTTATATGTACATATAAGCTTGATACGAACCCCTCAGTTTGTATGGTCTTCAAGGGGTTTTTTCCATCAGGTTTTCGGTAGGGATCATATGGGAGGATCTCCGCTTTTTTAAAAAAACAAAATAGTTTTACAGAACAAAAACCTATATGTATGTATAATGTGTATATGCAGTTTTTATATATATAATTTTACATCGATATTTTTTTAGGTTTTGATCAACCTATGTATCTTTTAAAAGATAGGACCTTTGGGTACATTATGTTTTGATTATTTTTCTTTTGGATTTATTTCATAAAACCTATACATATATAAATATTTGAAACATACAGTTTTGTATATGTATATAAATATATTTGTAACAGAAACTCAAGATATTTACAGATTTGCAAAATGATCTAGTACGTTATACTAGGCATTATATACTAATGAGGGTTGTTTGAAACTATTTTACCATGAAAACCACCTCTTTGTAAACTTTGTATATATATATATCTATGTACTCATATACATGTAGACCAACAAAAATCATATTTATGATTTTAATGGATGGGTATCACCCTTCAAGTAAATTCTTATTTTATGAGAATCATGTTTTATTAAATAAGCATATTTTACATCGCCCATGATATGTTTTACGATAAATGGTGTATTTTGGATTGATTAAAATATGTTAGAGGATTTAGGAATTTGGGACCGTGTTATCATGTTGTGTCCATTTATTATCTTATTATGCAAAGATTATGCTTTGGATAATGTTATTAGCTAATCAAGCTATGGTTTAATGACCTGATTATCACCCTAACTAATGGAATGTGTTTTTTTAAGCATTTCATTTCCATGAAATTATATTTTTTAACGACCCGTCATATATTATATCATCGTTTTATATGCTTTAATAATTAGCTTGTGTGCAATTAATGTTTATTAAACTATGTCTGCCTTTGATTAGATATTGATATATTTTACAATGTTAACTATCATATCATGTATTAGTAAAATGTGTAGATTTTCATTATTTATTTTAATTATTATTGTACATATTTCATGCCTATGACATGTCACGATAATGAACTAAGAAATTAGATTACCCAAAGTGGTATGGGACACCTTGGGTAAAATGCAAATAAATGATTTATTCAAGGTGGTATGGGACATCTTGAATATACAAACTATTTAAGTAAAGTAAGAATGATGTGGCTCACATGATAATAAAGGAAAATTTAAGGGTGTTCCCTAATAGTGATCCAATGCATTGGGTATAGATGTAACCACTAGAGATTACAATTTTAATGATACCTTGGGGATGGACCTTGGTAATTTTTAATGACACCTTAGGGATGGACCTTGGTGATACGGAAATGAATGTCTAAATTAAATGTTGAATCCATATAATTCATGTTATGTTACAAGGAATTTTCAAGATAAAATGTCGATTCTTTCACTACCATTGCCTTTATGTTTTTATAAAGTTACTTTTTTACTAGTATATGTTTGGAGCATGATTTGTGTTTATCACTTAGTAATATAGTCACGAGAAAATAAAATTGAAGTTGTTTCCTTTATGTGAAACACTGATTATGCATTACTTTTAACTATTTAATTTTTATGCTTATGTAATCACATGTTGTACTTGTTTATGATGACCATTATTACTCTGTTGAGAAATATCATAATTTTTTCATATATTTCTTGAAAATAATGATTGATAATCTTGATGTTGTGTGTTACCGTTTTCTTTAAGAGAATGTTCTAGGGATAATTTTAAACGAATGTTTTCAAAAAGTTACACTGCTTTTTTTAAAACCCCATTAATTAGTATTTCAATGCTCACACAACGTTTTGATTTAAAATTTTTCAGGTATCATCTTTTAAAAGACGAATCGTTTCAGAACTTCAAGGTTTCCCAGAACCCCAACCGCACACGATCCTATGTATGGGACATGATGTGTAGTTTATCAGTGCATGTTTTATTTTAAAACAACCCATGATGTTCAGAAGGCACGGACTCTTGGGTTTCTGGAGTCGGGGTCCTTACAGTTGTCCTCTAGGATAGAACAATTTTAATATTGTAGTATATTTGAGGTATTTAAAGATTCTTTTAACACCACATAAATGAGGTTTTTTAGGGTTTTCTTGAAAACATGAACACATCCACACACTAAACATAATGTTAGGATTGCTAGCGATTAAGTATAAATAACTCCTTATTATTCCTCAATAATTGGATTGATCAACAGATTTACCATTTTCATCAAGATACATCTTACCGGTGGTACTAAATGGAGTATCACTACTTTTTGTACCATCAAATCCAACCTTTTTTAAAATATCATTAGTATATATACTTTTATTTAAAATAATAATTTCATTATTTTGAAATATTTTAAATCCAAGAAATAATTTGAGTTCCCACATTAAAGTCATTTCAAATTCACTTTGAATCATTTGTGAAAAATCTACACATAAAGAATTTTTAGAAGATAAAAAAATAATATTATCTACATTAATTTGAACTACAAAAAACATATTTATAAAATCATTTTAATAAAAGAGTATTATATACTATACCTTTTTTAAAACCTTATGAATTAATAAAAATACCTATCCTATCATATCAAGCTCTTAGAGCTTGTTTTAAACCATATAAATATATTTTTTTAATTTAAAAACATTATTTGAAAATTGAGGGTTTTTAAAACTAGGGGTTGTTTGACAAAAATATCTGGAAATATAGACCCATTTATAAATGAACTGTTAACATCCATTTGATATAACCTAAGATTTAGATGTGCTACATATGAAAGAAAGATTATAATTTCCTCGTGTCTAAAAACATGTGACAATGTTTCCTCATATTCAATCCCTTATTCATCACTGTAACCTTATGAAACTAATATATATTTATTTCTTGTAGTATTACTAGCTTCATATAATTTATTTCTAAATTCTCATTCTGTACCTATGGTCATGGTGTTTTTAGATCTATCTACATGTTTCCAGATTTTATTTCTTTCAATATGGTGGAGTTCTTCTTTAATATAAGTTACCCAAAAATTAATTTTTGATAGCATCATTGATGTCCTTAAGTTCAAGTTCTGATAAGCAATCATGATGTTCAAACTGATTTCTAATAGAATCTCTAGTATTTGTCCCTTTATCAAAGTCTTCAAGTACTTTATCTAAAGGATAGTTCTTATAGTTTCTTGTGGGTCTAGAAAAAGAAGGGATAGTGATTTCATCTTCTTCAATAGGTTCAGGTTCATCATGACTAAATTATAGATAATTTCAATAACTAGATGATTTAACATGTTTCTTAACAATAGGGTCAGAAGATTTTTCAATTATCAGTAGATTTAAAATATCATACTCAAAATTTTCTAGAGAGTTCTTAGGTTCATGTCGATCTATTTTATCTAATTTGATATGTACAGATTCTTCTATACACATAGTTATTTTATTAAAGACTCTAATGGCTTTACTAGAGATTGAAAAAACAAGAAATATTCCATCATCACTTTTGGATGAAAATTGGCCAAGATTGTCTTTTCTATTATGGATATAAGCATTCCTACCTATGAAACTAAAGTAAATAACTTTGGGTTATCTATTGTTCCCCAACTCATAAGGCGTTCTCTTAAGAATTGGTATGATCCTGACTATTTTAATTATATAATAAGTTGTATTAACATATTATTCCAAAAAATAGACAGGTAAGTCATATTCATTAAGCATAGTCTAGGATATCTCTTGTGAGGTTCTATTCCTTCTTTCTACAACACCATTCTGTTGAGGTGTCATATGAGTAGACAATTTATGACTATAGGCATTTTGTGAAACAAAATATTCAAATTCTTTATTTTCCAACTCATGGCCATGGTCACTTGTTAAGGATTTAATTATAAGTCCACATAGGTTCTCTGCTATTCTAGAATACTTGATGAAAATAGAACAAGCTTCATTTTTGTTAGAACGAAATAATGTCTAAGTATATATAGAATAGTCATCAACCAAAACATAGAAATAGTGCTTCCCATTTAGAATTGAAACTCTAGATGGTCCAGAAAAATCCATGTGAACCAACTCAAGAGGATGGGAAGTTGAAACTTCTTTCATTGGTTTGAAAGATATTTATGATTTTTACCCTTTTGACACGCATTACAGAATATGTCATTTTGAAACTCAAGTTTAGGTAGATCATTGGCTAATGATTTTCTCATATTCTTTCTAAGGGAGTGAATATTAAAATGAAATAATATCCTATTACAAATCCATGAATCTTTATGAAAGGCACTTAAGCATGAAACATTTTGAGAAACTAAGTATTTTTTTATTATAGTGTATACATTTTCATTTCTATGAGAAGTAAATACTAACTCATTTTTAGAATTAAAGTCATTACATGCATAACTTTCAAAATTAACATTAAAATAATCATCAAATAACTGAGAGATACTAAGAGTATTGTACTTTAATCTATCATAAAAAGTAATTTGGAGATAAAAAATGAACTAGAGTTACCTATATGGCCATGGAAAATGATTTTCCCATTACAATTGTGACCCAATGTGACATGTCCACCATTAATCTTTATCAGATTCTTGAAAAATGAATAATATCATATCATGTGTCTTCAACATACACTTTACAAGTACCATAGACTTCTACAGGATCTCTTAAAATTGTTTTCCTACAAAAATAGATGAGATAAGATAATATTTTGGTACCAAGATTTATTTGGGTACATAAAAATTAGTAATAAGGGATTTGGGAACCCATAATTTCTTAAAGGGTTTCCTATAAGCAGTATGTTAAGTATTTGAAATATAGGATTTATTTGGGCTAGAAAAACCTGTACTAGTAGATGATTTTTCATAATTGGAACTTGCAGAAAAATTTCCATAACAAGGAATTAATCTGGATTTTTTAGATTAAAAAAAACAATATGTTTTGATAAGATTTATTTTACTAGGTTGACAGCCAATACGACTATTGTATTATTGTGCACCTTGTTTAAAATGAATTCAAACCTTCATATATTTTTCTATTGGTAAATGTTTCTAAGACCTTTTCAATTTCTTATTGGACAATATAAGCTCATTGTCTTCTTTAAGAAATTGAGCATTATTTTCATTTTCTAGAGTAAGATATGATTTAATAGTCAAGGAATGATTAGGATATTTCTTTAATTATTTATATTAATCTTTTAATTAATTTCATGTATCGTCATTAATTTAGCTGTATTCAAACATTTCCTTATTTATCATATTTTCATAATCACTTTCACCCCCATAATAATAATAATAATTAATTTCCTTAGACTCACGGGTTACCTTAGATTCATTTTTCATCAAACACATGTTTTCCTTGTCACATTTCTCGTTAAGTGATTATTCTAATTCACTTGAGTGATCCTCAAAAGCCCTCCAAGTGGTCATCATTTCATTCTTGTATCTTTTATCATTTTCCTCATATTTAATTTTCTATTTTAACTTAGGACAATCAGATTTCACATACCCTCTTATATTAAATTTATAACAGCCTCTTTCATTTTAGTTATTAATCCCTTTTCAATCCTTTTTCACATTTCCGTTATTATCACATTTACCTTGGTAGTTGTGATTCCAAAAGAATTTATTCCTTCAATAAACCTTCCTAGACCTTATGGTCAATTGATCCATTTCCTCATCACCTTCAGAGGGTGAATCATCACCACTTATAATATCATAATGAATTTGTATCCTTTACTATTCCCCATGATTTCATGTAGTGGTTTTCAAATACAGTTTTATTCTTTTTGGTTTAGATTCTTCTTTATTTTTGACCATTAATTCTTCCAAATACATCATAAACTTACCTATCATCTCCTTGACTGGAAACTTACTGATATCACATGATTCTCTAATTTATACTAAGGTTTATCTCCACTTTTTTGGTAGATATCTATATAGCCACATGATTTTTTATTTAGAACCCACTAGCTTCCCAAGAGTACTCATTTAATTAAATATCTCATTGAACCTAAGATACATATCAGAAATGGGTTCGTCATGCCTCATCTTAAAGTTATCATACTTAATAGTATATTTATTAGGTCTTATTCTTTAACATTAATGGTTCTTTTATATGAAACAGCTATGGTTTCCCAAATTTAATAGGAAGATTTAAATGTAGAACTCTTATTAAATTGTTCATCCCCTAAAGCACAAAACAAGGAAATAAATAGATTTACAATTATTATTTTATGAATTTTTGTTGGTATCACTCCATATAGTTGGTATATCATATTTATCTTCTATTACATTCTAAATATCAAATCTCATGCTTTCTAAGTGCATTTTCATCATTTTTCCACTAAAAATAATTCATACCATTAATGTATGGAGGTCTGTTAGTAGCATCACATTCATATATATTATCCAAAATAAGAAATGAAGACTAAAATTTAAGGATCTAAAAATTTAGAACATATAGAAATATAGACATCATTAAAACACAACTAAAATCACTGTTAAAAATATTTGAAAAGGAATTTAAACCTTCCACTGATACCAAATGTTGGACAGAGCAGGACACTCAAGAGGGTGATGAATTGAGTTCCTGTAAAAATTTATCTAAAAACATTATTTTAAAGATTTTCTCAATTTAAAAACAAAAAAGGAAAGTTAATAAAAGTAGTAAATTTAAAATAGTGTTGATGATCTATTAATTTCTCATAAGATTTATTAACTCTAAATTATAACAATATGTGATATTGATATAACTTTTGAAACTAATTTAGTAAGACAAAATAGTTATAAATACTATTTATGACTAACTATATCGGTGAAACATAGTTTTCTGAAATAGGATTCATAACATAGTAAACTAAATTTGAAAACACAACTGATTAAAACTCAAGTTTTAGTCACAATATGAGACTTAGTCATATCCATATGGATATCACCTACCACTAATATATATATATATATATATATAAAGTGTTGATACAAACCCTAGATTGTGGTTCACATAATAGTATAAAAACTATCCAGGTCACAAGAACTCTACTACAGATCTACATGGAATCTAAAATAGATAGGTCACATAGAATATCTAGCACAATCATATTTGGGATATAACAGGTGTAAAAAGATTTTAGTGTGTGGATATATTGTATCCTCCTATTCAGTGCAAGAGCCAGTGTATATTTAAAAGATAGATACACACACTGCTTGAAATGTAGTAAAAATGAACACAAAAGTTATGGAAATATAGGCATAGAATTAATAAGGACATGTGTGTTGTGAAATGTTGATTCAGACTCCTTGGATGTAACAATTTTAATGTTTGAGTCCTCTTTTAGAAACAGACACTGAAACAGAGTGTCACTGGAGCTTTGTGTTCTATTTTCTTGGAAGATGGGATTCTCATCCTTAGTGTTTTTTTTCTCTACAAGGATGATTGAAGCTTGGATGCATGGAAATCATACTTTTGATCACAGTTACCATAAATGATAGTTCTTCGTGTGTTCTTCAGCTCGGTCTTGTATCTCGACTGGTATACTCTTTACTATTGTTCAATACTTCTGTGTAGCTTGAGGGCCAATATTTCATATATTTCATGTGTTGGATGATAAGGAGCATGGGGAGGTACCTCGTACTTCATACTATCCACTGACATAGTCATTAATGTTTTCTAGAAAAAGAATTAATTTAATTAGTATCATTGAAACACTCAAATATTATAATTAAAGATAATTTTAAATAAAAGAAAATTTAAGAAGTCTATCAGTGAGTAATTTTTTAGTGAGTCATTCTATTAGTGACTACTTCAACCGGTGTTTCCTTCTGTTGGTATTGGTGACTCATTCTATTGGTGAGTCATTCCCGTCAGTATATCCATATGTTGATAACTAATTTTATTCTATTGGTGAGTCATTTTGTCTACTATTGTCTCATTTGTACTATCTTTGAGTCATCTATCTATGAGTCAGTTTTTACGGTCGATGGTACATTTTCACTATCAGTAAGTCGTTTATTGGTGAGTCATACATAACTATCGTTGAGTCATTTTGCGTTTCATTATCAGTGACTCATAATTTTCCAATTTTCTATTATAACTATCTTACAACATGAATTTTAGATGAATGTGCTAAACATATAATGGAAAATAGATAATCCTAATTAAACATAACAAAAAATGATTTAGTATAAATAAACAAGATTTAAATTATTAGGGAATATTTGAAATTATATTTGATTATTAAAACCATTAAAACCATAGAGGGGCCAATAAAGTTTTCTTCTACCACAATGTTACAACCCCAACTAAAAAAATCAAATTATAGAAAGTATAATTAATTCCTAGAAATCATGATTCTAAAATTTTCAATACCTCAAATGAACCATTTGAACTAACTCTCTAGATAATCAATCCATATCAAATCTATTGAGCTCGTTTACCACAAACCTCAAGTGACATCTGAATATACCCATGATCATCATGTATTAAATGTTATTTATTGATAACTGAACTAGTTTAATTAATAATTTTTTTTTCAAACATTGACACATAAAATACCATAAATTATTATGACACAAATACATATCTTTAAAAATCTATAATGCTTTATTAGAATTTTTTTTTACAATCATAGAAACTTATTGTGAAAAATATCATTTATAAAATGTGTGAAATATACCTATTCTCATTATCAGTATGGTTCTAAGGAAAGAGATCATGTTTCACCATGAATGTAATCCATGAGTCTCATTTCATATCTCACTATGGAATGGATTTCTACCTATAACCTATATGTATTTATATTTTCAGAACTATCACCACCTATCCCACAAACTGATAGTCATGCATAGTTGTTATAATTGCAGAGGATTCTTCTCCATATTTCCATCCTTCGTTCTTAGTAAACTACTTTAATCATTATATCCATTTAAAACCTTGATATTTTATTCATTGAATAATTTCGTAAGAATAATCTAATTTTATCTTAATCAGGCATTGTCGTTAAATAGAGATATTGTAACCTACAACATATAGATATCATACCCTATAATAACATGTCATTATAAGGGTATATAATTTTTTATGATATGTAGATATTATATACTTAAATTTTCATGAAACCCTGACATATCAACATACATGTATTATTAGTAAACACTTACATAGTAACCTTTACTAATCATATAGGAAACCATTAACATCAATGTTACAATTCAAGTGTAATTTACTAAATTTTCACACTAAATTATTTTACCCATATCCTATGAAAACTATTACTTATCATTAAGAAGAACCCTTTTTTTCATAGGGTTATTTAGGAAATTTTAAATTTCATTCTCAACTATAAATTCCAAAAAATATCATGAGGTTTTTCAACTAATAAAAAAAACCTTTAACTATATCAAATCAAATAAAAAATTACAAAATCATCAATCACATATTTGAAAAATTCGAATTATTATGATAATTTTTTTATTAGAAATATAAACCATCATAAAAAATTCAATGAGTTATTCACCTTCCACTACCATGCCAATTCCATCGACTATTATCTCATACTATGATTAGTGAAATTCTAAATTCATTATCACCCAATATATAATCATCGAATTTAATATTAATATAGAACCATGAATGTCATAATATATGACATTGTATATTGTAAAGAAAGTACAGAATAAGTATATCACATATAAATATATATATTCATCTTTAAGTTTATATCACTAAATAGAAAAAATGGGAGATTGATTGTGTTAAAGAGATAAATCCTTAATAAAAAATAGAGATATAGGGTACATATTTTCCCATTGCATGGGATATTATGAATGGATACATAACTATGATATATGATATCATATGATTATTCTATTTCCCACAATCCATTATTACCCTTGTCTTAGAAATATTGTGGGGATGTAATTAGTGTCATATTACCATTAAGGTGTTCATTGACCACATGAAATAAATAAAAAAAACGTTAAAGTAGTTCAATATATATACCCAAAATATTAAACACATTTAAAATTATTCAAAAAGAGATTGTCAGCTCATTAAAAAATCATTCTATTAAAAGGAGTTCTGGAATTTATTTAAAATATTCTAAACTTCATTAAAATATAGTTAATGTTCCCTTAATCTTCTTAACACTTTAAGAAAGTTGGTATTAGTGTATCTTTGGTGGATAGAGAATGTAATTAAAAATATGATTATTGATTCTATATACAGTGTATTGCATTTAGAGTAATGAATAAGTTAATAACTTCCTAGTATTTTCATCAACATAATAAGAAAAATATTTATTTTTAAAATATGTTATTTTTTGTTTGGAATTTTATAATTCTGTTTTATATACCCAAAGATCTTGATTCAATGGATTATGAATATTTACTAATATTATACATGTTTAATGAATTAAATATGAATTATTTTTCTATTTTATATCCCTTTATGTTATTAAACCAAACCATATCCTTGTATCATGGACAACATTACAACATATTGTATCCTACATTTTTGAAATGGCCTCCACAGTCATGTTTTTTTTGTACACAAATGGAACCCTTATCACAACGTAAAATAACTTTTGTTTATAACTACCTTTCCATAATAGTTGGAATTAATATTATAACAACATTCCCATTCATCAATCATTACATATCACTCATACTTATAGGAAGATGATATTAGTCATTTCATATTTCCACACTCTATTGCAACCTGCATTAGGCTAATGTCTCAACCCATTGTTTTTTCACTACTCATGACACGGAATTTCTACTCAATGTAAATATCATACTCAATGAAATTATGTTTCTCAATGTATACCCAATTCAATGATCTAACTTATATATGAAGTCTCTTTCTCCAAATTTCTTATCAATAAGATGAATCATATACTTCAAATAATATCATTCCATACATTTTGACCACATCTATCACAAATACATATTCTAAAAAATATGTTTTATTAAATATATTCACAAAATATATTTTACACCACTTCCTTGAATTGTAATTACAACCAACACAATAATATTCTCAAAATAAAAATATTATTTATTATTTATTCAATATAATTACAAATAAATATTCACAAAAAAAACTAATAGACCATCGAGAATTTATAAACACTTTTTAAATAAATTCATCAATCCATCAATGAATATATTAATCATCTCATCACTTGAGGAAAACTAGAAATATCCCTCTTAATTTGTATATAGATAATTTATTTTCATCATATTTCACATATTATCTTCATTTGAAACAAACCTATTATTCGGCTATGATTATTTTGATATAACATATATCCCCCCTTTACATCCCCAACATAGAATATATAAATATATATATTCTTCCATAAATTATATTAACATTTTTTTCTATAAAACATTTAATGGTTTATTTAATCATAATATCCATATAATTTTCCCCTACAAGATCTTAATTTCATATTCTTTCACTCTATATAATTCCACGTAGTATAAAAAATATTTGAAACACAATTTAAAAAATATATTTTCACTAAAATAGAATTTAACACATAATTTCATTAATAGAAATTGAAACACACACACACACACACACATATATATATATATTAATTTTCATTACAATTCATTGTTCTTTATCCAAACATCTATTGATCAGCGTCTAATATTAGACTAGGGTACCTTCATATATGGATTGGTTTACATAAATCCGGACAAAAAAAATAAATAAAATCATCGTTTCAATTGATAACAAATCCAAAACACCATTACCAAATGGGTATAACAAATATACCACATGAAATAACCTATGTAATATTAGTTGTATACTTTGAGAGTATATTTCATTGTAATACATATTACTACAGGTTAAGAAGTTTCCCAAAAAATTAAACTTTATTCTTTGACACATTTCATAAGTTAATCCTATATATTGAGTGAATCAAGTTTTTTTAGGTTTAATCATGAAAATGTAAAGTATTGTATTTAATAAAGAATATATTTCTCCTCTAATATAAAACATTTTCTATTTTATTCTTTTTTAATTAAGATTAATGATGATGTGTTCATATACATAAATGGTTGATATATTATATATTCATTTATTTTGTATTTTTTAAATAGTTAATTGAGAATATATGATTTAGACTATATATGATTGATATGTTCCTTGTGTCATTGTTATACATAACTTTTTAAGTATACATGTGATTCATAGAAATAAATTTGGGGGTTTTCACATAAAGATGCATGACTTTGATGGTGATCATCTCATATTCTTTTATAGATCGATATTATTGATATATTTATAAATCCCATTACTTTTAAAAAGTTATTAATTAATAATATAGATAACTTATAATTATATACTAGCTCATAGGAATATATATAAGGATATAATATTATTGATCATTTTTTGTAAAAAAATTGGGTCATACTTTTGATATATCTAATAGGAATGTTTATATGAATTGTTTGTAATATTTATCCAATAGGGTTTGATCATATTTCCATGAATTATTTTAGATAGAAAATATATTTTTATTAAGTAACCTAAACCTCCCATTTAACCATGTATTTTAGGACACCAACATGATTTCCCCATTTATAGAAGTGAAGGAGGGAAACCCCAATACCACCATAACTCAAAATCACCAGTGAAAAAGTCACCAAAAATTTTTACACAATATAACCAAGGATTCTTCGAAACAAGATGCAACTAAACCCCCATACTTTTTATATACATATGATCCCTCAACTCAAATCTCGTCAACCAAAGGACCCCTACACCAAAAAAATAATCTATTTATAAAATAAGTGTTCTATAAATGAAAATTATATGTTGATGTAATTTTTTCCAAATTAATAATATTATAAATTATGATATAAAATAAATCATATATTAAGATATATGTTATGTTAAATAATATATTATATCATAGAGGGATGTTATTAATTTCTTTTGTACTGTTATTCATTTTATAGAAGATTTATTTTATGAGAAAACATATAGTTTAATGATTTATGTGAAAGGAGTTAAAATATATTTATTTAGTCATTGAAATATTTATTAATTAATTGTTAATTGTTAATAAGAGACATTATATGTTAAATTTTATAAGTTATATTCATCAAATATTTTAAGGATCACTTTGAAATACAACACACATTTCTTCTTTCATTTAATTATTATGGGAAGTATAAATAGGGTCAAACTGCTTTCTGTTATATATTAATCAATGTATAATGAACTCCTTATAGAAAAATCTATTTATTCTTCTATGAAGCATTTTAAATTTGGATACATTGACATTAAATAAAAAATTATTTGTTATATGATTATGAATAATGGTTTCACTAGCTGATGGATAACAGATGTTGGAAAGAGTTCCTAAGTTGTTGTTAAAGGATCTTACATGAATACATTGTGTATGGAAATTTAGAAAATTGCAGAAGAGTTATATTATATAAGTTCTTTATTTCTTCCATTTATTCTTAAAATCTCATTGTATACATTTATAATACCAATAAAAATAAGTATAAATGATTAATAATCAATAATTAATATAATAGTATGAGGAACATCATAATTTTATTTTCCTTAATATAATACTTATGAACATAATTTATCATTGGAGGGCCTATGGGGGACATATGGAATTATACACTATCATATAAAGTGAATTATAGATGAAATCCATTTGTAAAATTGAATCAATAAAAATAATATTTTTGGTGATAAAATCAATTTTTATCCAACACATTGGCACCCAAGATTTACACAGTTCCTTTACCACAAATTTCATCACTAATTTTGTGGATTCAATGTTTCTTTTCACTTCATGTGCGTATTAGTAATACATTCTATCATTAACTACACTATGAAAAGGTAAAGTTAATAATGAATACTTTAATAGTCCTAATATATATATATATAAGGTAATTTTCATATATTTTTTGTTAACTTTACTATTCATTTTATGTATTTTTAACTTCTTATGACTATGGTGAATCAAGATACCCAATAATTCAATACATAATTAGTTATTAAAAAACTAATTTTCAATAAGGATTCTCTAATTTGACACATTTATCCAAATCATTTTAAATATAAATAAATATATATGTGTGTATCCATAATTGAAATTTTTCAATTTTGTAACTCCTTTATAATCATTGATGCCTCTATTGTTTTTTAGATAACAATTCCATGAAAAGTACATAATAAATCAACATCTTCCATATTTTATAAATGTTTTACCATTCCAAAACACCTCCTAATATGTTATTACCTTATTCATATCAATGAATTTTTACATGTGAACAATATAAATCAACTTTCCTTATGTATGATTAATGAACTACTGACTAATTAAAATGTGACATAATAGTTACTATTTATATTCTATCTCTCATAATCTTGTTTGGAATGCACAAATTTTTTGAAGGATTTATAAGGATATAATAACTCTTATTCATTATAGTAAACGAAAATGAAACTACTATGCCATGATCACCATGGTAAGTAAAAAAACCATGTATAAACTAAATTAATCACATATTCCATTCACCATAGATGACTGTTCCTCCTTTATCTAATAAATTATTTAATGAAGATCACTAATGAAAAGTTGAAATAATCTTCCCTAGGTTGTGTATCCATGGAATGATCTCAATGGGACAATTCTTGGGAGGGATTATCTAAAACTCCCACATTATTCTAGAACCACTATATGGAAAAGGGATAAGGAAGAAGATAGATTAATGAAAATTAATAGGAGTCATACACATGTTAAAACCTCTACATTAATGAAATTAACATCCGTATATAGTCTGTGTGACACTATCAATCCTTATATGAAATTTAAGTTAAAATTATTTAATATTTGTGTAATTTTATATATTTAAAATTCTGGTAAACTATTACCCATGAAGATTACATTTTATTGAATTTTATCTACCATATATTTCATATTTTAAAATTTTTATAGTCAATGACAATGACCACAAATATTATTCCAACGTTAACCACATAGAATTTGACTAGATCAATAAATCATAGTGTGTAATATTAATTATAAATCCTAATATTTTATATATTATATTCTTTCTATATCATACACATCAATTGTTTACCACATAGGTGATTTAAAAAACACCCATATCTTACATAATGATATATCCATGTACACCTTTTATGTATAATGCTTTGAGGCATCAATCTGTTAGTTATACTAATTCCTCTTTAACCTTGCATCATTTCAGCTTTTATTGTGTCATATGTAATTACATGTGAAACAATATCCAAGAATCTATTTGGATAAAATCTAGAATATCTTTTAAAAAACTCACCAAGATCCAAAAAACACATGCCTCCATTATTATTCCATAATGTGTAATCCAATAAGATTTTTTATAATTGAAAATAAATATGAATTCTCAAATTCATAAATGCATGAAAATAGGAGTATCTAGAAACACATCGGTGATACTCAAGCTATAAAGGTGTCTAACTAGATCTCTACTAGAAACATATATCTCTATACATTTTACCATCTGTTATATTATATAAAATTATGAATAATCACATAATTAATTGGTCCAAAACATTGTGTTATTGTGGGTCAAATTGTTTTCAAACATCGAATAGATTCTCATATATTCTCTATTCTCCCAGTATAGACTAACCAAATCTAAGAATAAATCACAAGTCAATTATCAAAGAATATGATAACATCACTTTCCTCTAACCCAAAAAGATAAACACATTACTTTATGTTTACCAAGGTATTCCCACAAAATTCTCTAATTTATCACAATTTAGATCCAAGGTGTATTAATTTTCAAAGGGGTGGACAAATCCCATCTTTTTCAAGTCCCAACAGATAACATGATAGGTTACCTTCCAAAACACTCCCTCATAATCGAATATTCATTGATTAAAAAAGGTATCAATGTATAAAGGTTCTCATGCTATCTATCTCAGTATCTTCAAGTAGTGAGGAAATCAAAATATAAACCATGCACTAAGATTTCACCAAATAAATAGTCTATGACTCTCCATATGGTATTATTGGGGGGTCATCCAATAAAAAAATTATTTTTTTGTCTCATGAGAACAATTTGTATCTCTATATGAAATCCTACCCATGAAAACCTTATAATTTCATCACAACATATAATAATCCATGATAAAGACTAGTTAGTTTTAACTCAAACAATTAGAGGTAAATTATCATTTCACTATACACAATATATGTATCCAATGTGAAATAACTATAAAGTTAATACTTTATTTTGTATAAAATGATTTATTTTATATTCATAAACACAAATAAGGATATAATGAAAAACAAATATAAGTTCCTATCTAATCACTTACTATATGATACACCACTAGAGATGCCTTGGGATTTTCTATAATTTTAGGTTGTCCTAAACTATTTACAAAAAAATATAAATCATACTAGATATATATTTTAACATCTAATTAAATAAACTCATTAAACTCTTTTATTGGGTAACATGAATATATGTATGATGGAATAATAGTGATAATTCATAATAATATTCCTAATAATAAATTGTTTATATATACTATTAAATATCCCTAAATTAACAATACCTAATATATTGATGTGAAACACTTTTTTTCTACTTATAAATATTTATATGTTCATTATAATATTAATTAGTGTAAATTTTCCATCAAACTTCTTCTCTTAAAATTATTTTCGATAAAAAAATACAACACAAATCATAAATATATTTACTAAATAAACCTAAATTCCTATATTGTATAAAGTGACATTCAATTTTTATTTTGATCCGTATAAACCTTAATTCTCTTTAATTGAAATTATCTAAATTGAAAAAAAACTCCAACATTCCTCTTTGAAACTGTATTCCCTTTTATAATATCATATAAATAATAAATGAATTTTATTATGATAGAAATTAACAATTACTTCCATTAGTGAGAATATTTTTCAAATAATCCATTTCAGGTAACATAATATAAGGTATTTTATCTATTTGAATAATTACATTAAAAATAAGTCTTTATGCTTCAAATTAATCCACTAATGGGTTGAGGGAAGATACTTATTATCTTTAATAAAATATCAGGATAAACTAATTTATCTTAGATAAAAATCATATTATCATTACATAATTTTCAAGGTTGTTAAGATTTTTATAAATCATAAACCATGTATGTTAAATTATTTATTCAAAACAAATATTTGGTAATGAATAAAATATCTTATCATTTTGTGGAATAATTTTAAAATACATCTTTTATTTATATCCAAATAAGCTTTAATTATTCCTTTCCATCCAAAACATTAATGAAGAAACTCAATGATTCATATTTAGAATGAAAACTCTAAACAATATCAATCATTTCCTTGATTTTAAAATATTCTATATTTACAATATTTTTTAAATAAACATTTATTATCATGTACACATCAAATTTTGTGAATTTATTTCTTTAACACTTATACCTCACATGGAAACCTCATGTATTTTATCAAACCCCATCAAGAATCATTTATAGTCACATAAAAACAAATGTTTTATTTTCTTCACAATAATTATAATTTTAAATAACAAATACTTCTTAATGGATCATAAAATACCTTCCTCTTGAATATTCCATTACTATATTATACTTTCAACACATGACTAGAACATGAACATCACGTGTCATGATCACCTATACTAAAAACATTGGGGAAAACTGTTAAACCATTATTTTGTTTTTTCAAAATGTCTAACGATTTCAAATAATGATTATAGAGATAATTTCATAGCTAGTGAAAACCTTAAATAAATGCTTCAGTCTCTTTAAGTCATTAGAAAATGTAAATCAAATTGAGTGCATGAGTTTAGACTAATGTTCCTTTATATATCATATATTTAAAGTGTAACAGCCTGAGATTTTATGAAAACTATTCTTTTTAATTTTATTAATTTCTTGTGTTGTACGCTACACCAAAAGGAGCTTGCACAACACGCATCCTTGACTTGCCTTGCATTACACGCAATCGCAACCTTCCTCGATAGCGTGTGTAGTACGCAATACTGAGTTTCACGAAACGACGATATGCTATTAAAATATTATTAAAACTAGCCGTTATGAATAGTAATAACCACTTCTTAAAATTTTAGAAATTTTAGCTCTCAAAATGGACTTCATTTTTGGATTCGGAGTATCGAATTTAGCCTAAGGTGAAATTTTGGTACTTTTCGGATAACATTCATATTCTGATGAATAGTGAAAATTACAAAATTATAATTAAAAACTACTTTTTTAATCAAAATAATTAATAGTGATAAATTATTAATTTGAGTGGTTTTAAAATATATTTAGAATATATTTTTACAATTTAATACAATTTTGGTCATTGGATGTAATTTTGCATTTAAACCAGACATAATCAAGTGTCAATCTTTTGATATATATTGTTTCTTAAAAACACGCTATTTGTTTTAACAGCGGGATTTAATTATAAAATTAATTAATGCAACTTCTATGTTATGAATTTGGTAAAATAGACTTTATTTTTGAATTCGGAATATGAAATATATCTTAGGATGAAATTTTGGCATTGTTCTGAAAAACATCAATTTTTTATGAATAGTGAAACTACTAAGTGGTAGTTAAAAAAACTGAATTTGTCATAAAACTTAATTTTACCGCTTCTGTGAATGGAATTTCAAAAATCCAAGAGACACGGTTGATGTCAGTATGTAAAATGTGGTTCAATGAGATGAAAATAATTTTTGGTGAATAGTAATTTTTTACTTTTTTTTACCACGGTTAAAAGTAAATAGGGTAACTAAGGGTAAATTTGATATTACTATTACCCTAACACATGTCATAATTATATTGGATAAGTTTAATTCGACCAAAAACAAACTTAGGAATAATATATGACCATTTAGGCCCACTTGGATTAGATTAGGACATTTATTATTATTTAGTTCAAAGAAGAGTTAAAAGAGTTAAAATCAAAGTTTATTTACTAAAACATTTTTAATATAGGGTTATGCATAAGATAAATTCGACTATAAATATTCATTAGAAAGATAAACAGATTTACTACATAATGTTATTTTATTTATAATTTTTAGACATTAAATAATTTAATTTATTTATGACACAATGATGATGCAGTAATTATCTTATTAATGAAATATTGACATAATTGGTGTTATAAACACCAAAATAAATGTCATTTGAGACTTTCTATGAATTAAACTAATTTTCTAGGTTACTATGATATATTAGTGTTGATTTAATCAACTTTATTAGAACATATAATTCTGTTATGACTTTCACAAAAATCATATATCAAATAGTGTCAAAATTGACACAAAATAGTTTTTAAATCAAATATTATATTATTAATTGTTATTTTATTCCTAAAAATCTAAGGTTCGGCCAAATGACTTAGATAAAGATATATATATTAATAATAAACAATTTGGGGTTCGTTTGGCATGTTATATTAAGTGTATTAACCATATAATGAAAGAAAACCAAAAGACACGGTAAAAGTTAAATTATTTAACTTAGAGTTAAATCTAATTGATAAGGTTAAAATAATACCCTAAACTTGTCTAAATCCTATTGGTTGATAGAATTTCGACCCCTCCCCACTTTAGATTCTAAATAAGATCCTTTGGAACCATTATAAACCGATTTTGACTTTAATATAAAATAATATTTTGAGATATTCCTAAGGTGCCCCTCTCCTCCCTTATAAAAGGGCACCTCCTCCCCCTCCTCCTCACACCAAATTGAGCACTCAAGCTCGGCCAAACCCTGCCATTTTCTCCTCTCCACATCCCTAGAATAATCCTAGAGGTCCTGGTTTTCTTCAAAGACCAATCTTAGTTCCCTAAGTGGAGGATTCAAAGGGGTGTTCCAAAGAAGAGGTAATATCCATTACCGATCTTTTCAATTTCATTCTTCTTCAACTTCTTCTTCTTTAGTTGTTTCATGATGAAGTAATAACATAAGTATTACTTACATACTGATATGTTATTATAAATATGAAACAACCCTAATTCACCTTCTATCCATCCTACGGAAAAATGAAATCATCGCGCGTGCGTACGTACAGAATACCGTCTCCATGCCGTGGTGTAATCTATTTTTCCACCATCAATTTACAAGGATGGGAATAATGGTGTAATGAGTAACTATTTATGATTATTATAAAGTAATATTGATACTTAAATAATATATATATACTCCAATACAGTTCCACGATCATAGGAACGATATCATCACTCGTGCGTACGTACGAAATACCGTCTCCACAATGTGATGCGACTCGTTCTACATGATCATAATTACATAGTAATTATATAAATGAATTGAATGAATAAATATGATATATGTTACACTAATACCATTCTGGATATAAAGTATCTATAACCTTAAAAGAAGAATAAGAATGTATTCGGCAAAACACGCATAAGAACAAAAGGCAATAAAGACCCGAGTAACAAGTAAGAATGAAATATTACTAACAAGAAGCTAAGAATATGATCATATATGATATCATATCAATATGTATGATTCTGGAATAAGTCAATAACATTATTTAAACCATTATACAGGAGCTTCGGACACGTACAAAGCAAATCGGACCGAAGGTAAGGGAAAATCTCGCAATCTCAATTTTTATCCGAGATTGTTTATACTTCAGAATTCACTGGGGAATATTTATCATCCATATCCATGTTTCCTCAATATATAATGTTATTTATGTCCTCATACAATTTTTTAAATCCTATTTTACCCTTTGGTGAGTTTTTTGTAAAAGATATGAATGAAATATTTTGTCGTTTTTCGTACGAGGTACTTTTTGACTTTTCCGAGAAAAGTACGAGAAGAATGTTTTTTTTAACTTATACGACATGAATGGATTTTTAAAACATTATTTCCAAGAATCATCCTTTATAAGTTTTCAAGTTTATTTTTAATCAACTTCTTTTAGTTTATAATTGTATGGCATGTTAAGAAAAGAAAAGTGTTTTTGAAGTAGAAAGGATATTTTCCTCAAGAATGGAGTTCAAATGTTTTATCAAAATTATTTTCCATCTAAGATAATATAGGGTTCTGTTTTATCCCTATTATTACATTTATTTGATTATGTTGTGATGGAATTATTTTTATGAGGTCATTTACCTTATATGATTTGTTTTATGATGTCATGATGTTTCAAGAATCCCATTTTTGTTACATGTGTTATGCGATGATGTATGATTTATGATTATGTGGAACACATAAGAAAGGATTCATTATAATATGGGTGGGACCTATATCTCCCTCCAATGCATTGGGTAAATATTTTATATCTCATGAGATAGACATGGCTGGAACGGTAGGTTATACCGGTTTAGTGAAACAGGACTGAAACGAGGGTGACTCGGTTCATAAAGGTAATTTGTCCACTAAGATAGTCTTGGCAATGAGTCTTGACTAACAAGAAATGATTATCTATGATTATGTGTGAATTCCACAAAGTTTCTTGTTTTATGTTATTATTATTGGGATTACATTTCACTTCTATGATTTATCCCATGTTATGATATTATGAGCTCTTTTGCAGGTTAAGATTTCCAAAAGTTCTGTGCTTATGTATATGATGTGATTTATATTTCTTTTGTTTACCCTTACTGAGCATTTGAGCTCACCCTTTTATGTTTTCTTTTCCCCAGGATATAAAGAAAGGTTTTAGGTAAAAAAAAGGATGATCTTTATGGGAGATATTGAAGATCTTTCACCACGATTAGAAGATTACGTTCCGAGTTTCCAAAGACACTAAACTATTAAGATCCTTTAGTGTGTGTTTTTGTTATGTACTAAGTATTCCGCAAATTTAATGTAATGTCCATGTAAGTCAGCCTTCGGGTCTCTACAGTTGGTATCAGAGGAAAGGTTTAGTCAATCTTTGGAAACTAGGATGCGAAAGCGTTAGTGAGATCCCTAGAAATATTTCTAAGGTATGTCTAGGGATGTCCCTAAGGATAAGTATACGTATAGGATATAGTCCTAGAACTATGGTAACGATATTAGATTAAACCTAAGATGTTAGATATTGAAGTTACTCCCCCTTTGTTATGATTTTTGCCTCTAACACTATTCTTTTTGGGTTTTAGACGATGGTTGGAACCTGAAGGAACCGTGTTGATCAATGCAATGGACAATGCAATGATTGTCCTCCTGAACAAACAAATGTTATGGGAGATGGAGTGAAAAATCTTATTGTTATACTTACACAAGCTATGAATCATTCTGGACTTTAAAATGAGCAGAGAAGGGAACAATATTCTATTGAGTCCTTTATGAGGCAACGTCCACCTTCTTTCAGTGGGTATACTGATCCATTAGTTGCTGAACAATGGATTAGTACTACTGAAAAGATATTTTCAGTTCTTCAATGTTCTGAACAAGATAATGTCATCCTAGCAGTGTATCGTTTAGAAGGAGATGCTGATCAATGGTGGAATATTATTAAGAATACGAGGCGAAGGGATGAAATTGAGTCTATGGAATGGGACGAGTTCAAGAACTTATTTTTCAATAAGTACTTCCCTCGTATTCTCCGAACAAAGATGGAGAAAGAGTTTCTTGAACCGAAGCAAAGGGATGATGAATCTGTTGGTACCTATGAAGCAAATTTTACAAGACTTGCAAGGTACGCTTCTGGTATTATCATTCATCCTGAAAGTAAAGTTGATCGATTTTTCAGTGGCTTAAAACCAAGTCTTCAAAGGGCATTAGCTATAAGAGACTTCTGTAGCTATGAAGAAATTGTGTGTTGTGCTATCAAGGTAGATATGGAAGTTGGTGTTACATATCCATCTCATGGTTTTGACAAGAAACGAAAGATGGAGTTCAAGGAGAAATCTCAGAATAATGGTGAAAAGAAGATGAATGATTCTGTATGCTCAAAGTGTAGAATGAAGCATGGTGGAGATTGTCTTAAAGGGACTAGAAAATGTTTTAAGTGTGGAAAAGAAGGTCATCGAGCAGCTGAGTGTCGAGGTAATGGAAAAAGGGTTTCTAATGATGTGAATAAAGAAAACACTGCAGATAACGCACCACCAACACTTCAATGCTTCAAGTGCAAGGAAATCGGGCATTATGCTAATAAATTCCCTAATCCAAGGGTTAGTGATGATCAACATGAGCAACCACTGAAGGCAAAGGACAAAGGGAAGTCACATGTGATCACTATTGGCGATGTTGAATATGACAACGATGTGGTGGAATGATTAAGTGTTTATGTAATGGGATTCCAAAATAATATTGTATCATGGAGTATTGGAATATTTATGTATTGGTCTAATATGGTATTCAAAGTAATTGAGATATTTTTGGAAATAAGATGATATGCGCATAATGAAGGGAAAACGGGAAAACAAAATGTTTAACTGTATTCATGAGCTCATGATTGATATAAGGACTAAGTGATATCATGGTTTGAGAATATAGAATTTTGATGATTTTGGTATGTGGAAAGTGTTAACTTTTAACTGCATTCATGTTTTCACTAAGGTTCAATGGGTATTCAAAAGAATACATGATTAAGGACTTTGAATGTTTGGAATGTGACCAACAAAACATATCTTATGATATATTGGGGATCAACGATGGTATGAAATCTCTGGTAATCATTTTCACTATATTATGAGAGTGGACTGAAGTATTATGGATAAGCCTAAAGATTGGAATGGATTATGTTGGACATAAGTTAGTATTATTTAAATATAGAAGTTTTTTCAATATTATTGATGGGATGTTATAGTAATATAGTTTTAGAAAAAGGACAACCTATAGGACGGGCGACAGCCCATCGCGTCGGAAAAGGCTATGGGAATCGAACCCACAACCGAAGTGCGACTGGCCTTTATCGCCTACCACTGGCCTATAGGAAGTCCCTGTTTAGTAGAAACTACTTTTATTTTATTAAGTAGTACGATATATGAAGTATAAGTCCATTTTAGGAACCATATATGACTAATCTCACTATAGATCGACTTGTGTATATAATTTTTGCTAACCTTTTGTTTGAGACAGATGGAATGACCCGCCATTCTATCACATGATCTGCTAACACTTCACGAATAACAAATTCAACTTCATTTATTTAAGAGATGAAGTGGAAATTGTTAAAGGCACGGACAACAGTGAGATTGTACCAAAATAAAGTAAGTATTTATTCTAATTCAAATTCTTTAACTTTAGGGAAATGATCTTGAAAACCAAAAATGTTGTCCTAGTGATCTTATATCTGATAAATCAGATGGTACCTTAGATCGTCACAAATTAAGGCTTTGTGATTGCTGGATTTTCCATAGCCAGGTTCTCTACCACTCTCCATCAGAACATGATGGTCAGATTTCTCTTCCATATCCATATTTTCACCTATGTGGAAACCCAGTGATTAGTTTATTTGGGTAATCGTTACACTTCATACTTTAGTTTTTAAAGACAAGTTTTGGTATTCCTTTTTACGATGTGGGTTTCTATTAAAGAAACTTTCGAATAGTAAACTATTTATAACCCCGACGAATTTCGAGGGCGAAATTCATTTTAAGGGGGGTAGAATGTAACAACCTGAGATTTTATGAAAACTATTATTTTTAATTTTATTAATGTCTTGTGTTGTACGCTACACCAAAAGGAACTTGCACAACACGCATCCTTGACTTGCCTTGCATTACACGCAATCACAACCTTCCTTGATAGCGTGTGTAGTACGCAATACTGAGTTTCACGAAACAACGATATGCTATTAAAATATTATTAAAACTAGCCGTTATGAATAGTAATAACCACTTCTTAAAATTTTATAAATTTTAGCTCTCAAAATGGACTTCATTTTTGGATTCGGAGTATCGAACTTAGCCTAAGGTGAAATTTTGGTACTTTTCGGATAACTTTCATATTCTGATGAATAGTGAAAATTACTAAATTATAATTAAAAACAACTTTTTTAATTGAAATAATTAATAGTGATAAATTATTAATTTGAGTGGTTTTAATGTATATTTAGAATATATTTTTACAATTTAATACAATTTTGGTCATTGGATGTAATTTCACATTTAAACCAGACATAATCAAGTGTCAATCTTTTGATAGATATTGTTTCTTAAAAACACGCTATTTGTTTTAACAGCGGGATTTAATTATAAAATTAATTAATGCAACTTCTATGTTATGAATTTGGTAAAATAGACTTTATTTTTGAATTCGGAATATGAAATATAGCTTAGGATGAAATTTTGGCATTGTTCTAAAAAACATCAATTTTTCATGAATAGTGAAACTACTAAGTGGTAGTTAAAAAAACTGAATTTGTCATAAAACATAATTTTACCGCTTCTGTAATTGGAATTTCAAAAATTCAAGAGACACGGTTGATGTCAGTAAGTAAAATGTGGTTCAATGAGATGAAAATAATTATTGGTGAATAGTAACTTTTTACTTTTTTTTACCACGGTTAAAAGTAAATAGGGTAACTAAGGGTAAATTTGATATTACTATTACCCTAACACATGTCCTAATTCTATTGGATAAGTTTAATTCGACCAAAAACAAACTTAGGAATAATATATGACCATTTGGGCCCACTTGGATTAGATTAGGACATTTATTATTATTTAATTCAAAGAAGAGTTAAAAGAGTTAAAATCAAAGTTTATTTACTAAAACATTTTTAATATAGAGTTATACATATGATAAATTAGACTATAAATATTAATTAGAAAGCTAAAAAGATTTACTACATAATGGTATTTTATTTATAATTTTTAGACATTAAATAATTTAAATTATTTTTGACACAATGATGATGCAGAAATTATCTTATTAATGACATATTGACATAATTGGTGTTATAAACACCAAAATAAATGTCATTTGAGACTTTTTATGAATTATACTAATTTTCTAGGTTACTATGATATATTAGTGTTGATTTAATCAACTTTATGTGAACATATAATTCTGTTATGACTTTCACAAAAATCATATATCAAATAGTGTCAAAATTGACCCAAAATAGTTTTTAAATCAAATATTATATTAGTAATTGTTATTTTATTCATAAAAATCTAAGGTTCGGCCAAATGACTTAGATAAGGATATATATATTAATAATAAACAATTTGGGGTTCGTTTGGCATGTTATAGTAAGTGTATTAACCATATAATGAAAGAAAACAAAAAGATACGGTAAAAGTTAAATTATTTAACTTAGAGTTAAATCTAATTGATAAGGTTAAAATAATACCATAAACTTGTCTAAATTCTATTGGTTGATAGTAATTCGACCCCTCCCCACTTTAGCTTCGAAATAAGACCCTTTGGAACCATTATAAACCGATTTTGACTTTAATATAAAATAATATTTTGAGATATTCCTAAGGTGCCCCTCCCCTCCCTTATAAAAGGGCACCTCCTCCCCCTCCTCCTCACACCAAATTGAGCACTCAAGCTCGGCCAACCCCTGACATGTTCTCCTATCCACTTCCCTATAATAATTCTAGAGGTCCTGGACTTCTTCAAAGACCAATCTTAGTTCCCTAAGTGGAGGATTCAAAGGGGCGTTCCAAAGAAGAGGTAATATCCATTACCGATCTTTTCAATTTCATTCTTCTTCAACTTCTTCTTCTTTAGTTTTTTCATGATGAAGTAATAACATAAGTATTACTTACATACTGATATGTTATTATAAATATGAAACAACCCTAATTCACATTCTATCCATCCTACGGAAAAATGAAATCACCGCGCGTGCGTACGTACGAAATACCGTCTCCACGTCGTGGTGTAATCTAATTTTCCAGCATCACTTTACAAGGATGGGTATAATGGTGTAATGAGTAACTATTTATGATAATTATAAATTAATATTGATACTGAAATAATATATATATAATCCAATACAGTTCCACGATCATAGGAACGATATCATCACTCGTGCGTACGTACAGAATACCGTCTCCACAATGTGATGTGACTCGTTCTACATGATCATAATTACATAGTAATTATATAAATGAATTGAATGAATAAATATGATATATGTTACACTAATACCATTCGGGATATAAAGTATCTATAACATTAAAATAAGAATAAGAATGTATTCGGCAAAACACGCATAAGAACAAAAGGCAATAAAGACCCGAGTAACAAGTAACAATGATATATTACTAACAAGAAGCTAAGAATATGACCATATATGATATCATATCAATATGTATGATTCTGGAATAAGTCAATAACATTATTTAAACCATTATACAGGAGCTTTGGACACGTACAAAGCAAATCGGACCTAAGGTAAGGGAAAATCTCGCAATCTCAATTTTTATCCGAGATTGTTTATACTTCAGAATTCACTGGGGAATATTTATCATCCATATCCATGTTTCCTCAACATATAATGTTATTTATGTCCTCATAAAATTTTTTAAATCCTATTTTACCCTTTGGTGAGTTTTTTGTAAAAGATATGAATGAAATCTTTTGTCGTTTTTCGTACGAGGTACTTTTTGACTTTTCCGACAAAAGTACGAGAAGAATGTTTTTTTTAACTTATATGACATGAATGGATTTTTAAAACATTATTTCCAAGAAACTTCCTTTATAAGTTTTCAAGTTTATTTTTAATCAACTTCTTTTAGTTTATAATTGTATGACATGTTAAGAAAAGAAAAGTGTTTTTGAAGTAGAAAGGATATTTTCCTCAAGAATGGAGTTCAAATGTTTTATCAAAATTATTTTCCATCTATGATAATATAGGGTTCTGATTTATCCCTATTATTACATTGATTTGATTATTTTGTGATGGAATTATTTTTATGAGGTCATTTACCTTATATGATTTGTTTTATGATGTCATGATGTTTCAAGAATCCCATTTTTGTTACATGTGTTATGCGATGATGTATGATTTATGATTATGTGGCACACATAAGAAATGATTCATTATAACATGGGTGGGACCTATATCTCCCTCCAATGAATTGGGTAAAGATTTTATATCTCATGAGATAGACATGGCTGGAACGGTAGGTTATACTGGTTCAGTGAAACAGGACTGAAATGAGAGTGACTCGATTCAGAAAGGGACTTTGTCCACTAAGATAGTCTTGGCAATGAGTCTTGAATAACAAGAAATGATTCTCTATGATTATGTGTGAATTCCACAAAGTTTCATGTTTTAAGTTATGATTATTGGGATTACATTTCACTTCTATGATTTATCCCATGTTATGATATTATGAGCTCTTTTGCAGGTTAAGATTTCCAAAAGTTATATGCTTATGTATATGATGTGATTTATATTTCTTTTGTTTAGCCTTACTGAGCATTTGAGCTCACCCTTTTATGTTTTCTTTTCCCCAGGATATAGAGAAAGGTTTTAGGTAAAAAAAAGGATGATCTTTAGGGGAGATATTGAAGATCTTTCACCACGATTAGAATATTACGTTCCGAGTTTCCAAAGACACTAAACTATTACGATCCTTTAGTGTGTGTTTTTGTTATGTACTAAGTATTCCGTAAATTTAATGTAATTTCCATGTAAGTCAGGCTTCGGGTCTCTACATAATGCCTGTTGAAACATCGAGTAATTCCTTTTATGATTCTCATATTCATCTAGATATACTTGTTGACTAAATTCAACAGTACTTTGATCAAGAAGGGGTTACTCTAGCACATTGAATTTTTACTCTTTAAGAACAATTATACATTTTTTCTACCAATCTAAGAATACGGTAAAATTATGTTTCTCCAATCATAATAGACTAATCTCAAAAAAAATTTCATTATGATGATTCTACATATCTATATTAAAGGATTATATTTTATGAGTTTAATGTCTTGAAATAATTTATTTAGTACTTTTATTGAATGTTATCCCATAAAAATGATTCCCACATTAAATTACATCATATCCATTAGTGGGATATGTTCTATATTTCACATAGATCTTGGTTTTTATAGTGTTTCTCACGTCACATAACTATATAGGTAAATAGTCATGTAAATCATATCATGTATTACTCTTAGATAGTTTATCATATAACACTTAACTAAATGTATCATTTGGATGATCTCTACTATATTTATTTCATATCTTATTAAAATTTTGGTTTACTAGCTATGTGAATCCAAGAGTGAAAAAAAATAAAGGGAACTAAATACAATTATTATCACTCAATACATTCTTTATATAAATAATAATATCGAGCGGTACATAGTATTGACAAGACGTACTAGGATGGATGATCCACTAATAGTAAAAAAGAATACAATACATGAGTATTATAATGTTTTTTATAATATAACTAGTGTTAAAACAACATTTAACATTGGTTCTTAATATAAACGGTGTAAAAACCCTATGTCAATGTGAATTAATTTAGTTATACAATAATTGAAGTAAAGTCATTCTTTCAACGTAAAATTTGAAATAAGTTATGTTAAATAAAGATTTTTAACATCTATTTTTACAATAAAGTATGTTGAAAACCTTTTAAAAATTATAATGGATTGTTTTTTCTTTTCTAAACATGTTATCAAAAAATGATTTTATAATAATATGATATCTGCCCCTTGTAAGTGAAATCTATTGCCTTTATTTTCCTCATTCCACCAATGTAATTCCATTTCTTTGGACATGATAATACATTATTTTTGGTGTTCTACCTCCTTTCATCATGTTCGGCCTACCCCCTACATTGTTTATCCCATACATCTATGTTCTTTTTTATTTTTCATAATACACTACCTTCATCCACCCTCCTCCTTTGATAGTGATGTAAATATTGAATGTCATTTTTTGTGAGTTTTAAATTGTTATTTAGGGTATTAAAACACATTTAATATATTGGTGACATATTTAATTTATGTATAATTCATAATTAATATAAATATATGATTAATTTTTTTATATATGTATTTATGTTTATAAATATTTCAAAACATTTTGAAATAATTATATAAATTTTTATTTATATATGGTTTTAAATATTTAAATGTGTATATACATATATATTTTTGTATACATATATATATATATGTTTATAATTTTATATAATATCCACAATACATGTATATTTATATAGAAGTTATATCTAGCATATATATTTATATATCATGTAAATTTATAGATACATTAATGTATATTCATATATTTCAAATTTATATATTTAAATTTAAAAATTGATTTATTTATTTCTATTATATTATTAATTTTACATTTTTATATTTTTAATTTTTAATATTTATACATGTTAAATTTACATTCTTATGTGTTTAAGTATTTATTTTCTTATTTTTTTTAAAATTTATCAGTTAATATATATGTGTGTCTGTGTGTTTGAGTTTAAATGTTCATATGTTTTAATATATTAATATATAGTAATATGGTTTTATGTAATTAATAGATTATAATTGGATAAATTCATGAATATATAATACTGAATATGATAAAAGAGATGGGGATATCATATAATTTTTCAAAAAAAGTCTTAAAAAATTATATGATTTTATATCCACGTGCAAACTGTTGAAATATGAGAAAATTACATTCCATAGAAATAAAAAAACCCTCTAATTTAATATAGTTTTAATTGTAGTTTTAAATTACTAGTCTGTCAAGGTGAAATAAAAAAATTAGGATTTTAATATGATACAGATGTTTAATATGAGACAAATGTTAATTTTGAGGAAATAATTCATGATGTCGGTGATGAAACTATACAAAATACTTCGAGTGTTGAGTGACTGTATAGAGATTCTGTGAAACTAATATTCAAAGATTGTTTTAACATTATAGTATTGTTATTAGTATAGAATTTTTTTATCATCAAATAAATATATCATTGGTCTGATAATCTTTTCATTGAATTGTTTAAACATTTAAAAGACTTACTTATAGAATACTGAAGTATTCTCTATAACAATTATTATTCCAAAAAATACTAGGTCTAACTATACAATTAAATAATAAAATACCTATTTAACCCAATGTTTGTCTGATGTATAGATTGAAATATGATTTTTCATCAAAATTTTCAAAATGTGGAACTTCAAAATATAAAATCGGTGTAATATCCAATTATGAATCATTTTCGAGATTATACACAAAACCTTCTACAATGACAATTTAGTATCATTAGTTAATTCCTTTTTTGAGGTATTTATTTTCCAATTAAAATGACCAAAAGTGTTTGAGGTGGAATATAGATCAGTTAATATCTAATGGAAACCTACATCACCTTTATGATTCACCGTAATAAATCAAATTTGATCAACAATTTCTTGATTTTTTTAAATGAAGATTTAAATCTCTGAAGAGGACTATGTATAATTGAATGAATCTGTATCATATCTATAATCGAAAACATTATTAATGGATGGTGATATTGGTATTTTACAACCTATCCTCATATATATTTATGAATAAAATTTATATTATGATTATATTTAGAATATATATACAAAATAATCTTGTAAATTATATTGTAGTTTATCGGTTACCATTGATAAATGATTTGAAATTTCTATGGTATAAAGGTGTTACTATTTTTGATACCTAAAATAATGTGTACTTTCATTTGTGTATAATGGTAGATTTCATTGTAATCAATTATCCATAATATCAATACTTATATTTGTACAATGTTAAGGGATATAATGCTTATCCATTTCCCAAAGAAGGTATTTTATGTCATCAATTTTATAATGGGAGAAATATAGTGTACAAGGTAAATTAAAGATTTTTATGAGGTGATCACCCATATCAAAGATTAAAAAATAAATTTAATAGTTTACAAGAGTATTACTTTCCCCCAAAACCCTTTCCAAATGAATAATATTATAATTAGGTGAAGAACATTGATGTCACATTTGAAAAAAGATAAGTTTCATGTCCTCATTCAATTACATGTAATAAATTTACCATATTTATTTATTTATATTATTGGATATTTTTAGATGCAAAAAATGACATTATTTATATTCATGATGAGATACTCATTTTTGAAATTATGATCAGAAAAAATTATGAAATAAAAGGAAAGAAAAAAATCATGGATTTCATGAAATACTAGACTTAATATATATGGAAATAGATTTAGAATTAGATTATATTATAAAAGGGAAATAGGTTTTTTTCTCCTACTTCTCACACTTTTTTAATGAGTGAAATGATTTAGTTATTTAAATATAAGAAAGGTATTATGTTCTCTAGGGTGTACTATTTATGTGTGTTTATTTTTTATTCATTAATGGATTTCATGATAATAATAATTTAATCTTATTACTTGTGTCTATTAATGTAACAGCTACTGCTAGTTCAAATCTATGGTGTATTAGTGATGAATTAAAAAAATTATATCATAATGTTTTATTAAAGTTCAAATTCTAATTACAAAATATTCATGGATCTGAATTTTTTATATTGACTAGGAAATGGAGTTTTCCTCATACTTGGTAAATTAGAGATTTATTCCCCACAATTTTAATTTAATATAATAGTTCATCTTTTGATTAATTTAGTGCGAGACATAAGAATTATGGGGCTTATGTATTTTTATTTAATGAATCTTTTTTGATATATGAAATGTTTTATGGGATATATTCAAAATCTACTTTGAATACAGGATTATATTGTTAAAAATATATATCAAAATAAGTCATTGAGTTTTCTTCCAACAACTGATATGAGATAGATCATGTTGGTTTCCCTATATCATGAAATTTTTTAGTTTATTGTAAAGGTAAGGGAATATATAGCTTTAATGTAAATTAAATTTTCCATGATGAAGTGATATACTCACACTTTTTTATTTTTAAAAACATAGGTGAGTTTCAACAATATATATCATCAAATATCATAGGATTGAAGGTGAGATATTCAAAAATAAGTTAAATTTGGTTGTTGAATGAACATAAAACTACATTTGATTCATGGATTAAGGAAACAATTGGAACCTATTCATATTTATAATAAATATTAATGAATTTCATTAGGGAACATATCTTAATGCTCTCACAATGTTCGAATTTGAAATTAATGGTTACCCATTTGACACAAAATTTTAGAACAACAAGTGTGTCATTCAAAATAGTGTTGTAGTGGACATTGTTAAAGCATTAAATTTTTTCAATTAAATAGAATAAAATTAAATTTATCTATTAACACAAGATTTTGTGTTTATTTATGATATATGGTAAATTGATTATACTAAGTTTCAACTACTAGTTTTTATGTGTAACATGGTTTGCAGTAATTATTTTGTGAAATATAATGATTACGGATCTACACTTTTTGAATTGAAAATAATTAATTTTAATGATGAATAATTAATCATGGATCCTTATTTGAACAAGATTGTTTTTGTTATTGGCCCATAATATGATCAGAGGTTCATTGTTTTGTATGGGAGAAAATTCATTGGGTTGATGTAGATGTTGATGATATTGTGGACTTATGTATGATTGCATCATCTATTACATGATTACCTAAGGAGAATAGTGATTTTGATATAGACACAGTCCATGTTATTCTATGTGTATAAGATGTGTCAATTCACACTATTACCCTCCTAATAACTCAGGAATATATATAGTTCTAATTTTTATGAAAATTACAAAAGTAAAAAAATTATATTTTTTAATGTTATTGTTAAAATCTATAGATGTTGGACATTTCACTGATTTGTTTTTTTAATTTTGATATTCCTTTCTATCTGTTAAAAATGTCTAGTGTATAAACACTTCCATCATGATTTTATTACAACTATATCGTTGTATTCATAATTTCATAGTATGTACTCTTTTTTAGTTGTATTATTTTAAAAAATATTCACAATATTATTTTTATTATGAAATTTCAAATTTCATTATTAAAGAAATCAATTATATCTCATCAATTATAGGGACATATAATTACACATTTTTATATGTGGATTTGTTTATTATTTTAATATTCAGTAGTTTCAATTAATTTTTTTTTGAATATTTCTAATCTTATTATTTTGTTCTGGAAAATTTTTTATGTTTCATTTTTAGTTACTCATATGAATTAGTTATATTAGTTAACAATATATATATATATATATATATTAATTCATACAATGAAAATTCAAAATTTTATTTCTAAAATTTATTTAATTTTAATCGAATTTTGTTTTACATAATTACACATTCTTAGGTGTTGGACATTTTATTCCTTTCTCTATTATTTTTTACATTGATCTATTTTAGTTAGAAATTTTTATGATTGAAAAGGTAAACATTAATTCTATTCTACTATAAAAAAACAAAATTTTAATTTTAAAAATAATATTATTTTGAACAAATAAAGGTTCATAAAATTAATATTATTTGTCATAAAGATACATAAATGAAGGAAACTGAGGAAGATGTATCAAGGTAATTCATATAAACATATCTGCAATTACAAAATTATTTAATGAAATAAAATATGTATTTCTCCAAATAATTTATATACAATCTTCTTGTCTAAGAAAGTTGATACTAAAAGTTATTAGATATGTGATTAATCAATTACCAAAACCATAACTCACTCATGGGGTCTGGAAGTTTCTAATTTATTATGATGATAATAATAATCTTGTTCGTTTAATTCCAAGCTTCCTAATAGTTACATGTCTTTGTAGAGTATTTGAAATAATAAAATTGTATTATCTAATTGGAGGACAATAAACCATATTATAAGTGATCCATGTTTTAGGTTTCATAATAGAAAAATATCAAAAATAATTTATATATTCTTTAAATTAGTTAAATAATATATATTTCATATGACTAATAGTTAATCTCTTCAATTATATGTGAAATTTAACTTTTCTGATACCAATGAAATTTAGAAGAGTGGTTTATGTTTTTCGGTAACTCAATAGATCAAATTGAAGTGAATTTTTATTTTTTTGGGAGTAAATAAAATGAAAATACATCCCTCAAATATTTGTTTTTATATACAAATACATTGGAGAATCTGTTTCACTAGTGAGTGGTAGAAATTCTTTCTAGTATTGTATTTTTCTTTTATATGACCCATTTGTAAAATTATTTTTTAGTAATAGGCTGACGTTTTCCTTTATTATTATATTTTAATAATCCAAGAGAGCTCCCCAATAGCTATAGTCACACAATGTTATCCCTCATTCATTATAACGTGGAGTGTATTCTTTACTGTAGGAATAAATTCTTTCTAAAAAGTTTGATGAATTAAGAGATAAATCTTTTAGAAGCTCGAAATAGGTTCATTGTGTCATTCTATGTCCCACCACTCACAATGAAAAATTAAAAAGAGAAAGGATGATAAAAGCGGTAATTTTCTGATATATAAATAAAAATAATTAATAGAAAGGTATATAAGAGATTAATTATTTAGTTATGTTAACATTTTTATTCTTTAAATAATTCTCAATAATATAAAAATTTAAAAATATCATTTAAAGATTATTTTTTTGAGAATGTGACATTGGGGGAATTTATCCTTGAGATTAGAGAGGATATTCTTATAACATCTTTAGGAATATAAGATCATCTATGATACATAAGAGGATATGAGTAGAGTGTTTGTATTAGAAATTATTTTGATAGTTCTAGTACAACATCGAGGGATGAAGAATAATAGGAATAAATATTTTCCTTGAATATTAACTTGTGGGAAATAAATTATTTTATAGATGATTTAGTTAATCCTTTTATAATGGCTATGTTTACAATAATGAAGAAACAATTATATCCTATAATAATAGATCCTCCATCTCCAAAATAACTACAAATTATGTATTTTTAAGGGATTATTATGGATCCCTATTTACATATTGTAGCCTTGATAACTATATACATTTTTATGGATTATATACAACATAATAATATGCAGTTAGACCACGTTTGAGTAGATTTCTGTGATATTTCTTATCCAAAACTCACCATTAATTTTATGGATATGAGGTGGCCATAGTTGGAGAGATTATGGATTATTATTTTTATTATGTTCATTTAGCCTTGTTCAATTTTTAAAATTTTAGGCCTATGTTGATTTTCATTTATTATTTACTTCTGAATTCAAATTACATGAAAAGTTTTATAAAATTTATAAAATGATATATTATTTAAAATATATGTATTTTTTTCAAAATAAACATATTATTTCTGAATGGGCACCATCAGGTACTTCTCATGTTGCTGAAAAGATAATAAATATTCTGTTAAGATTTTGTATATTGGAATGTAATTATGTGTTTTTAATGGATGCAAAAATATTTGGTGGAGAATATACATTAAGAATATTTAAAAAATATTACATGGAAGTTATTATATGAGATGATCCCTCAATACACATTTTTTAGTTTCTCTCTATGTAAGTGAATTTCAATTTCAATTTTAAATTAATTTAGTAAATAACAGTTTACCTGATTTAATTAATAAGTTATCAAATTAGGTATATCGATTATTTTTTCGTAAAATATGATATCAAATAAATTTATAGATTTATGGATCCAAAATAAATTTCAAAAGATATGAAATACCAGTGAATGGATGCTATAGTTGAATATATGTCTTAGAGATTAATAAAAATAATTATTAATGTGTTGGGTTTTTTCATTCGATGATAGACAGGAAGACTATTATAAGGACTAACTAGAACACATTATAGTTTCATTAATTATGAAATTTTTATATTTTAGTGAAGATTTGATGTTATGAATATTCTTCCCACATGAAGTCATGAAATATTGGCAATTCACATTTTTTGGTGAAGTTCATAAAAATATACAAGGTTTTTTGAATTTTAATGATTAATTTTAATCTATACATTATTTAATAATATATTTTTCAACTTAATTTGTTTTGGTATTTTATATATTAAAACAAAAAAAATCAAAGATTCGTTTTTTTTGTGACCACATATTGATAAAGAATCCAAATAAAATTAAATATATCAAAGTACAAGTAGATAAATTTTATATTAGTTGATACTTATTTTGTATTATATATATATCATATCTTATTTTCAAATTAAATTTTATATTTGTTATTTTATCACCCAAGTGGAAATGTTTAATGTGGTAATTATGTTTTTCAATTAATTATTATATTGAAAATATAAGAATAATATGGGATTTTTAAAAGGATATTTTCATTACAACTCTTACATTTTAGAGATTTTTTTGATAATTTTATAGCATTTATTATTTTTTTAGTTTTAAATGATGATTCATAATATAATTCAAATAAATTGAACCACCTTCAGGGTTTATTTACAAACTATATTATATATTACTTGGAATTTCAATGTTTATTTTCGGGAAACTTGTAACACCCCAACCCCACAATCCTAGAACTAGTGAATTATATTATTACATTGGAATGATTACAAGGTATAAATTTCTTAAGGACCAACCAGTTTAGTTGTTTTGTAAAGAATGATTACATACGTGATATGGATAATACATTGGGAAATAAAAAATAAAAAGATGAAAGATAATGAAATAAAATAAGCATAATCCTTGAAACTCATTCAAATGATTCTGATTTATAATCTTGGGAAAGGGAAAATAAAAAGGGTGAGCTCAAAAACTCACAAAGGGTATGTATGGAAGAAATATTGAATCAATGAGAGTAAATAAACATGTCAAGGTAAATAACTCAAACACATTCAATTTAATCTTTAATATGAGAATGAATCATAACCATGGGTATTATAACTAAACTAATAATCATATGAAATAAAAATAATTTAATGCATAATGATGTAACGAATAATGATGGATATCTAAGATTCATCATCAAGTTTTCATGTGAAGAATCTAATACTTTCAAGGCTTTATTCTAAGAATCTAATATTGTTAAGGCTTTATGCCAAGAAACTAATATTGTCAAGGAGTCATTCCGAAAATATATTAAATGGGTAAGGCCTTGGCCAAAACCATATATAGTTTTTCCCATGAAACCTATAGATTCATTAAATGTCTATAGTAGGGATAACCTATCACATATGAAATCTAATGCAGTCCTCATATGTAGAATAAGAATTTTAATTAATAAAAAATGTGTCTTATACTAAAATATTCATATTGAATTAATAATAATATTTTATCAATAAATCCGTAGTGGAGAATATGTAACAACAAGGGTTGTTGATGTTGATTAATGGACATACCATTTAAATATCATTACAAAACTCCTAAGGAAAATAATCATTAAAAACTCTAAAATTTCTCATACAACTTTGAAACATTTAAATCATAATCCCTATGAATGAATAACATTAAATGGAACATATTATATCATGAAAATTATTATATTCATGATATATAATTTAAATGGTGACTATATACATCATATAAAAGTTAATTGGTGCATAACAACAAATAATCCTCAATGGAATATAAATTCAGATGAAGCCCCTTAACTCGGGTATGACTTGTCACATGTGTTTTTATATTCCTAAAAAAAATTATGTTAATTATTTTAATGATTTATAACAATTTTCATGATTATTATTACTTTTAATACAATTAATAGAATATTTTAAATAAATACATAAAAAATTATGTTTATGTCGGGTGTTTTGACCAAATTTGGATTATATGTCAAAAATGACATTGGTAGGTTATCTATGGAAAAAGGGTTCATTATAAAAACATCTCTAGAATAATAATAATTAAATAATTATCATATTTATACATAAATTATAATTTTAAAACCAATCATGAAATATTATTATGAAAAATGATCCAATATTACAATCATGTAGTTTGTAGGCGTTACGTATGCACAAGTAACATTCCCATTTTTCAATGATTTTTTTTCAAAAGAAGAAAAGTAGCATTATATATTTAGAGAATTATAAATATATTCTAAATATCATATTATTTAATTTTATATAATTTTATATATAATTCTTTTGATGTAAATGTAATCACATCACGTCGGGGAGGCGTTTGTAAACACGTCTACGACTAACACTATCACTTTTTACTGTGTGGAAAGGGAAATAAACAAAAATATTTATTATATTTCCATAAAGATAATTTTTTAATTTATAATATATATATATATATATATCATTTATGTCACTTATTTTTAATTAATACCATCCTTATTACATTTAATGAATTGTGTGAACATATCATATCACATTGAGAAGGTGGTAGTCTATACTTGCGAAAACAATGTTATCATATTTACACAGAATGGAAATTATTAAACTATGTTTAATAAGAGAATTAAATAATAATAAAGACCAAATAATTATTATATGTTTCATTTATAAATAGTCTATTCATCCTAATTCACAACCAAGAAAGTTTGTAATGGAAAAATGAAAAATCATTATGTGGGGGGTGATAGTTCACCAAACATGAATAATAATTTCATAACCCATTAAATGGAAGTGTGTGTAAGTTTAGGTAAAACCCATAATATAAAAATTATATTTATATTTATTAAACTTCACTTATTATATAATAATTAAATAATAATTTTTTAGGGGTGGATAATAAAAATAACACTAATGATATTGAGGAAGGATGTTACCTCATATTCATGCAACTCCTATTAGTTTGCACCAAAGGGCTTCAGTGGATGGATTTATTCTTAAATTGAGGATTATAGGTTCATGGGAGGGATTTTTAGGATATATTTAAGTAGATATTTTTCTATCCAATGTGCCTTGAGAGTTGTGAGGTATTGGTAGGGGTGAGTGAATTTTTATAGTGGAGGAGTAGTGGCAATCTTTTAAATATTTGGAATGGAAATTCCAACCACATTATTCCTTTAATATATGTCTTTAAAATGGTCCAATTTCAATCAATGGGATTATATGTTCTAGATATAGAAATCTAATTTTTTTTGGACATATTTTATGTTATTTTTTCTATTATGATTATGGTTTTTTTCTTCATCTAGCTAATTTTTCTTTTAATCGTTGTAAAAAAAATTAATTGCATTCACTAATTCTTGAAAAAAAACCTGTTTACACTATTATAAATTATAAATTATTATGATTCCAAATATTTAATCACTTTTAATAAATTTCAATCATATAGGTGGCATAAATTAATTTAAAATTAATCATTTATATGGGACGACAATGCAGTTTTTTGAGTAAAAACATTCAAAAGTTCTCTAGGTTTTTATATTGAATATCAAATTGAAATTTATTTCAATCACATAAAAAGGGATTAAATTGTATAAAATTATGTAATTTTGATTAAAAAAATAATAAGTTAATCTTATGAATATATTTTACCAAAATGATGTTTTGAAATAGTTTTTGGTATTTTTGAGTATTAATCAAAAAATGAACCTTCACAAAAAAATAAGATAAATTCTCCCTAATATAATTTTTAGGTTCAAATTTAAAATATTATTCTTATTTTTTCATAAAATATTTATAAAACTTCCAAAAATATTATTTTAAATGGGGTCTCCATTAAAATTTGGTAAAGGTGACCTTAGAAAAATACATATTATTATGTATAAAATTGGTTCTTTCTCATATTATTCTCATTAAATAAATTAAATTAATTTATAAAAATATTTTTTGAAAATATAATTTATATATAAATTAATAACACTCACTAATTTTAATTAATTTAATTTCTTAGGATAAAACCACTTTCTGATCATAAGAATACTTTTCTATAAAAATTCTGACATTATTTTCAATTTGTTCTTATATTCATTTATAATTAATTTTTAACCAATGAATTATTTTTGTATTTCTGTAAACCAAATATATTCATAATTTTTTTAATATTATTTATAATCATTAACTTAACGTCTAGTTTATATATTATTATAATAAATATTACTATTTTTATAATATATTGTTGTTTGGAAAAATTTTGTCTTGCGTGTTTAATTAGCTATCGAGGAAAGTCATTATTTTGTGCAACACACACTAAATTATTATCACATCTGAGAGGCTAATTTTGGGATATACCTAACACTAATAGGGTGGTTGAATTAGTGTTGTGGACTTTTTAAAGCAATTCCATCATTAATCCTTGTACCTCTTGACCATTTAGGATCTTTATTATCTTACTATCTTTTCCCTATCTCATGCAATAATAGAAAGTAGTAAAAATATGAAAACAATATTTTTACAAGGTTCACCACTCAATAAGGGTAGCTACGTCATTTCCATGCATTGGAATGACCAGTGCATGGATTCTCCACTATAATGTAATATTCTGCAACAATGGAGTGTCTAGGAAAACAATCCTCTAGCTAGCGTAAGTCCCTACACTTTAGAGGGGGTGGGAAAAAATCATCTTCCCTAGACTAGTGATTGTCTAGTCCAACTTGTATCCTCTAGCTGGTTCTTTATACTGCCTATAGAAATAGTCTTCTTCCTTCTTGATAAGGTTGGTTCTGCGTTTGTTCTTCTTTAGTGCTCTTCACTTGATTACTTGTAAAGCAGTTTACAATAATTTCTTCATTCTTTCATTATCTTCTTCTCTAGTGAAACGCCAAATGCACTAGAATTCTTCTTTCTTCTTCTTAGTGAACTAACCAACTACCCTAAACTTCTTCTCTATTCTTCCTAGTGCAATAACAAACTGCACTAAATCTTCTTCTCTCTTCTTGGTGGGAATCACATATACCAATGTGATTATTCAGAAACTAGGGATCAGCTCATATAACATCATCTAAATTAAACTGCCCTAAATAATTGTAGCCTCCAATTGGGCATACCCAGTTCTTCTTCTTCTTCTTCTTCTTCTTCGACTTCTTCAATGAAAAACCAGCTGCACTGAAACCTACTCATCATCACACATTCTCTTTCAGTGCATAACGACCTGCACCAAGCGCTTCTTCTACTTCTTCTTTCTAGAATCACAATTTTTAGATTGCGTGCCAATCCTTACTTGCATGCCACCTACTTTTTTGGAAAAACATGTGCGGAAAAAATTTTGTGGAAATACATTCACGACCAAACATGCACGGACAAACTTTCGTGGCCAAACTTGCATGAAAAAATATGTGCGACCAAACTTGCTCGGGAAAACTTACGCGGCCAAACTTGCGCGACCAAACTTGCACGGCCAAACTCGCACGGAAAATCTTGCGTGCCTTATAAATATCCCTCACCTTGCGTGCCGCCCTCTACTACTTGCGCGATCAGAGCTCTAATTTTCTCATAAGTGTTGAGCATAGAAAAATGAGGAGGCTATTCGTCTATTTATAGGCATATTGGTGACTTGCGCGCCACATAGACTTGTGCACCAATACTTGTGCGCCGCTCCATCACTTGCGCGCCACCCATCACTTGCACACCTTTCCATAAATAGTGCGACACTTTCTTTCCTTTGTCATATTTTGATATGATGATTTTGGAATATGACTTGCGTGCAACATACACTTGTGTGCCACTTATACATGCACGCCACACCTGCACGCCAATACTAGCGTGGCACTCCTGACCTGCGTGACACTTTCTAACTTGTGCGGCTCTTTATTTCCTTTGTCAAATTTTGATTGGATGATCTTTGAAATATGACTTGTGTGCCACTTACACTTTCCTGCCAATACTTGCGCGCCCATACTTGTGCACCAATACTTGTGCGCCAATACTTGCGTGCCAATTTCATTCATTTTCCATATTTCTGAAATAATGCTATTTTAAATATTACTTTCAATGGGGAGAGGATGCGCCCGTAAAGGGCTCCCAGTCTAGGGTTCTCCTCTCACCGCCGCCCCTTCACTGTGGATGGCGTGGCGTTCCCCTTGAGCTCGGTGAGTCGGTCAGGATCTCTGCGGCGTCGCGCAGTTTTCTGGTCTTCCCATGCTGTGGAGTTTCTCTTTGGGCATCGGTGGTTGCTGGTTCAGTCCTGCGGGTGTCAGACTGGTCCCTGTCGACGACATACTCTTCGGAGCGCTCCTGGGATCGTTCTCGGCAGCTCGTTGGTGTCCTGCATTGAGCCTCTCAGTGTCTTATGGTTGTGCTCATGCATCGGTGATGCGTGGGGTCCCTAATTTTCTCAAGTGAGTGCAGTGGGGTTTCTTTGTGTCTGAAGTGGCCGATTTGGTTGGTGGCGGTGGGTGCTTCAGAAATAAGGCGTTGCTTGCGCGGTTGAATGGTGTTGCTCTGTTCAGCATGGTTTCGTTCGTGGTTTTTCTGTGATGTTGGTGAATCGATGTTATGTTCTTATTTTCTGGTTGATCTGGTTTGTGAAGCACACCTATTGAGTTTGTTTTTTTTTTGGATTTGTGATTGTATGTAAAGATGATATTCTTGTGTTTTCTCATGGTTTTTGGTTTGGACCGGTGATGATCTAGTGTTGGGTTTCCTCCGATGGTGATGGTGATGAAGGGCGTCGATTTTTCTCCATGGCGATTTTCACGTTGGTGATGGCGACGATGGTTTCCGGTGTTCCTTGTTGGCGATATGATTTGATGTATTTTGATAGGATGGCGCATTTGTCGTGGCCTAAGGCACTGCATTTCAAGGTGCACTTGATGTGTCGGGGCTCGTGGCTCAAGGTGATGATGGACGTGGAGATGAAATTTGAAATTTGAATGTTTATGTTTGAATTTGATAATATGTATGGTTACCGGTTTTCCTTAAACCGACTTTGAGAAATTTAAAAAATGATTTGTGGATAAATATGACTTGCACGCCTCTACAACACTTGCACACCGACACTTGCATTCCACCACTTCCGTGCCTTCTTCTTTCCTTTTTCATTTCTCTCTCTTCACTGCTTCCCATAACCATTCTTCAGCTTTCATCATAAACTCTACTATCGTGATATATATCCTTTGATAGATCATCATTAGCATCGTCATAGTTACAATGGGAAGTACTAAAACTTCCTTCTCTTTCAACAACATCATTCATTCCAATCAAAACTATATATGAATGGCATCATCATTTATCCCCCTTTCCTTTATAAGGATTTCATCACAAGTTCTCCTAACTTATGATATTTGTGAAATACATTTAACCAATGTATCATCTGGTTTAGTCCATTCTTTTTGGAATATGATTTCCAAGGTACTTCTTTCATCCTCACTTCAAATCCTCAATTCCCTTTGAAGTGTTACTTCTAAATAAATCCAATCATCTCCCTTCATCCAAATGTGGATGCTTGAAGCTTCTTTGAATACCTTCAATGTTGCAGATAATGTATCACCTTTGATACATGCATTTGGAACTTTAAGAATAGTGCAAAAATCATCTGATTTCAAGTGAATTTGTAATTCATGACCTTCATAGAATGCCAAGTCCTTCCACACTCTCTCTTCTTATTCAACCATCACTTTATAATTCATTCAAATCAAATGATTCTTTTCTTCAAGTAATCTTTTGCATGGTTCTCATGCAATCGTGAAGCATTGCATGGTCTTCATTAAATCCTCATTCTTCTTCAATCGTCCTTAGATAGATGATACTTCACCATTCTTCATTGTTGTAAAAAATGTGTCACCTTTGACACATGTTCATTGAACTTAGTATCAGTTTGAAAATCATCTAAATTAATCTTCTTAGAGAATTGCTCAAGTATGACATCCAATGATATAATTCCATAACAATTCTCCAGGCAACCTCACTTCAGTCAATCTTCTCTAACTTTTTAGTCCTTCTTCATCTCCTTCTTCATTTTGACAAGTATTGAAAACTGTTGACAACAAATACAATCTTCATACACAAAGTGGTCCCAACAATCTCCCCCTCTGTATTTTGTTGTCAATACCACAAAGTCTCCTTAAATGAATGTGTCAATGTCAAAATAATAATCATCTCTCTCCCCTTTACATGTTTCTCTCCCTTTCATTTCAAACTTTCATTTCTCTTTCACTCCCACTTATTCACAAGAAATACAATGTTCATGGTAGAGAGGGTATTAGTCCTTACTTAAGCAGTGTGCCATCAATCATTTCACTCTAAGTCTACTTGAGTAAAGCTCGATGTAGAAAACAAGAGAATTTGATTTAGACAAAAAATCTATCCATTATCCACTGATCGTGATACCTCATGAGATGAGATCTCCTACACTTGTCTTAAAGGGTTTTCCACTTTCATTTCAGGACAATGATATTGAATGTGATATGAAATAATCAATCCTGAAATTCATGCACTCACTTCAAAAAACGGATCAAAAACATTCAAGTGAAATCTGCAGGATAAGTGGCCTTGGGGCACTTTTACTCTTCTTATGTCATTGATTATCTTTGTTACTCCCCCTTTGTAGAATGATTTTTATTTTGTGTAACCAAGGATGAGAGATTTATAAGTAACATATCATTTCCAATGACATGATCTTCAAACAATCATCAGAGTAGTTGAATTTAGTACCAACTAACATTGATACTTATTGAGATAATGACTCTGGAAGCATCTTCATGTGTCTCCCTCTAAAGAGAACACTTCTCATCAATGAATCTCAGGTTCTCTCCCTAAGATCTTGCATCACCTTCAATTCCATGTTTTCTAAAGACAAATACAATAAACAAATATTTAAGGGAATTAGGTGGATCCTTCTTGTTCCATTAATGTAAAAAAATGCTGAGATGATCTTCTCAACCCAGATTCTTCATTCTTCACACTTTCACAACTGATCCTCATTGCTGACTGTGATTGTGTAGACCTCAATATTTCTTCCATCTTTTTTTGTGTGAATCTTCTTTCTTCAAGGCTTCAAAATCAATAGAATATCCCGGTGAAACTTTCATCCTCTTCTTGAATTCTTGTTGTGCTGGAATAAATTTAAAGCACTTTCTCACAGCATGACTAGCCTTGTTGCACCTCACACAAAGAAAATCATTATCTTCACATAGAATCTTCTTTTTGAATTTATCACTAGCCTTAGCTTGTGTGTCTTCCATTTTCCTCATTCCTTCCAAATCTTCTAGCCAAACCACTAATATATCATTAGGTATTGCGGAATTGAAATTGGAACTTCTATAGGGATTCTTCTGAGTGGCTTCTTTCTTAGAAGTTCTTTTGGATGCACCACACTTCACCATTTTGGATTTAGAATCCAAGGACTTCTCATCATTCCTTCATGAAATTTTCTTGGGAGAATTTGTTTTCACATTATTCGTCTAATTTCTTCCCAAGGATGCTTCTTCATTCTTTCCCATCTTCCGTGGTCTTCTTTTCATATATGAACATGCACCATTCATATAACCACTCCTATGGAATACATCACAGATGTTATCTAACATTCCAAATCTATTTGTAGTATATAGATGTTTCTATATTTGTGCATGTTGCTTCTTCTTATCTGGATTTCTCCCCATTGAGATGAGTTTTATATGTGCTTTTACATTTAAGTGATTGTACCAACAATCTAGTGCACAATTTCCAAACCTATTGCAACACCATCGTTGACCAATAAACCTTGAATTCTTGTCATCTTCATGATAAGGTTGCTAGGTTTTCTTTTTGGTATGTCGTGATTACTGTGGGGATCTATCTTCCACACTCTTTCCCCTATCCACCCTATCCATGGTGATAAGTATCATCTCACTTTTTTTCCTACAAATTTGTTTAGATTTTTTCTTCCAACCTGCAAGTTTTGTAGAAGCAATTTCAGAAACATTAATACAAGTTGGTTTGGATGATACCTCTTCTTTCTCAGCAACTTGTGATGGATCAATGAGTGAAGTCGTGATCTTCTTATCAAATTTGTGAGGACTTTTTACAGTAGAAATCCTCCAGTGATCATTGGGTACTAGAAGAAACTGTTTTCTTCTTTTGTGAAGACTCAATATGTGTCTTCTCAAGGTTGGTTAACCGATCTTCCAACTCTAGACATCTCATGTTGAGAATGACGTTTTGGTCTTCAACCATAGTCATCTTATCTTCAGAAGCCTACTTCAATCTTTCAACTTCATCTTCATGCATCTTTACTTTGTTCTGTATCAAAGAGTCAAGTTCATTGATCTTATTGGAGTTATCATCCAAATATAACTTCTTGACTTCATTGCCCATTTTCAGGTCATCTTCAAGTGCATGGATCTTCTCTTCTAGAGTCTTGTTGACACCCTCCATTTCTTCAACATCTTTGAACCACTTTGAAGAACATACATCAAATACCCTATTTGTTTATTCAAAGGATCTAACCTATCTAGAGAGATTTAAATATTCGACAATTTTTTCTTGTAAGCCTTTCTCCAAAGCATCAGTTTCTTCTTCTAGTTGAGTGATATTTTCCTGCATGCATTGAAATACTCCACAAACAAGAGATTCACTCTCTTTAGGAATACCATGCATAATCTTTCTTAATCTTCCAATTGATATTTCTTGAGATGTTATAGATTGATCATCACCACTTGTGCCAACATTTTCATCATGATAATAATTTTCAAATGTACTAACACATGCCTCCTTATTATTTGAGGTATGAAGGTTATCTATATTCTTGGTGGGTACTTGAGCCACGTTCTCATAACTTTCCATGTTGGGTCTGTTTTCAATGTCAGCTAGATATGGAGAACCAGATGCTTCCTCTTCTTTAGATAAGAGGGATTTCTTCTAAAACATTTTCTTCTATTTATTTTTCCATTTCATCATGGTCTTGGTAGATATAGCCTTCTAATCAAAGGTAATAAAATATTCACCAACACTTCTCTTCACTGTTAACTTAGGAAAGGAACTCAAATCTTCAAAAAGGAATAACTTCACTATAGATAATCCAATAGATGTGAACATGTCCCTCTGATACAAATTGAGAGGACTAGTTTGGGATATACCTGACACTAAGAGGTGGTGAATCATTGTCATGGACTTTTAAACCAATTGAAAATTTTATCCCTGTACCTATTGACCTGTTAGGATCTTGATTCTCTTATTCTCTTTTCCTTGTCGCATGCAATAATAGAAAGTAGTAAAAATATTTACATGATATTTTTCAAGGTTCACCACTCAATAAGAGTTGTTATGTACTTGGTATGCATTGGAATGACCAGTGCATGGATTCTTCACTATAATGTAATATGATATTACAATGGAGTGGGTAAGAATACAATCCTTTAGCTAGTGTAAGTCCCTACACTTTGGAGGGGGCTGGGAAACAATCCTCTTCCCTGGACTGGTGATAGTCTAGTCTAACTTGTAGCCTCTAGCTAGTTCTTTATACTGCCTATAGAGACAGTCTTCTTCCTTCTTGATAAGGTAGGTTCTGCTCATGGTATTCATTAATTCACTTCACTTGATTACTTGCAAAGTAGTAGGAAAGAATTTCTTCATTCTCTCTTTATCTTCTTCGTCTAGTGCAACACCTACTGCACTAGACTTATTATTTATTCTTCTTAGTGCAATAACCAACTTCACTAAACTTCTTCTTTCTTCTTCTTAGTGCAATAACCAACTGCACTAAATCTTCTTATATCTTCTTGGACAGAAACACATATACCAATGTGATTATTCAGAAACTGAGCATCAGCTCACATAGAATCATCTAAATTAAACTGCCCTAAATAATAATAGGCTTCAATTGGGAATATCATGTTCTTCTTCTTCTTCTTCTTCTGTTTCTTCATTGAAAAACCAGCTGCACTGAAACATAATCTTCTTCACACATTCTCTTTCAGTGCAAAACCACCTGCACCTATCTCTCCTTATTCTTTTTTTCTAGAATCACAAGTTCTAGATTGCGTTCCAATACTAACTTGCACGCCACCTACTTTCACAGAAAAACTTTCATGGAAAAACATGCGCGTAAAAACACGCGCTGCCATACTTGTAGTCCAAACTTGCACAGCCAAACTTGTACGGGCAAACTTGTGCGGGAAAACTTGTGCGGCCAAACTTTCACGACCAAACTTGTGCGACAAAACTTGCGCGAAAAAACTTGTGCACCTTAAAAACAACCCTCATCTTGTGCGCCACATCAGCTTGTGCGCTCTAATACATGCGTGATCAGAGCTCTAATTTTCTATTTAGTGTTGAGCATAGAAAAATGAGAAGGCTAGTCATCTATTTATAGGCATTTTGGTGACTTTCATGCCACATAGCCTTTCACGCCAATACTTGCACGTTGTTCCATCACTTACGCGTCGCCCATCACTTGCGCGCCCTTCCATCACTAGTGCGAGACTTTATTTCCTTTTTCATATTTAGATATGATGATGTTGGAATATGACTTGCGCGCAACATAAACTTGTGCTCCACTTATACTTTTGGGCCACACATTCTTGCCAATACTTGCGTGACACCCTTGACTTGTGTGACACTTTCTAACTTGTGCGCCTCTTTATTTCCTCTGTCGTATTTTTATTGGATGATCTTTGAAATATTACTTGCGCGCCACATACACTTGTTTGAAAATACGTGTGTTCCAATACATGATCACCAATACTATCATGCCAATACTTGCGCGCCACATTATTTCCTTTTCCATATTTATAAAATAATTCTATTTGAAATATGACTTGCGCGCCTCTACAACACTTGTGCGCCGACACTTGCGCGCCGCCACTTGTGCATCTTCTTCTTGCCACTTTAATTTCTCTCTCTTTAATGCTTCCAATAACCATTCTTTAGCTTTCATCAAGAACTCTGCTATCGTGATATATATCCTTTGATAGATCAGCATTATCATTGTCATAGTTGCAATGGGAAGTACTAAAACATCATTCTCTTCCAGCAACATCATTCCTTCCAATCAAAACTATATATGAATGGAATCATCATTTCTCCCCTTTACTTCATAAGGATTTCATCACAAGTTCACCTAACTTATGGTATTTGTGAATTACATATCAGAAGAGCATCGTATGTTTTAGTCCATTCTTTTTGGAATATGAATTGCAAAGTACTTCTTTCATCCTCACTTCAACTCCTCAATTCCCTATGGAGTGTTAATTACAAATAACTCAAATCATCTCTATTCATCCAAATGTATAGGCTTTAATCTTCTTCAAATGGCTTCAATATTGCAGATAATTTATCACCTTTGATACATGCATTTGGAACTTTAAGAACAGTGCAGCAATCATCTGATTTCAAGGTAATGTGTAATTCATAACCTTCTTAGAATTCCAAGTACTTCCACACACTCTCTTCTTCTTCAACCGTCATTCTCCACTTCTTTCAAATCATATGATTCTTTTCTTCAAGTAATATCTTGCATGGTTCTCATGCAATCATGAAGCACTGCATGGTCTTCTTTAAATCCTCATTATTCTTCAATCATCCTTAGATGGATGATACTTCACCATTATTCATTGTTGTAAACAATGTGTCACCTTTGACATAAGTTCTTTGAACTTAGTATCAGTTCAACAATCGTCCAAATTAAACTTATTAAATAATTGCTCTAGTATGACATCAAATTATATGATTCCATAACAATTCTCCATGCAACCTCAGTTCAGTCAATCTTCTCCAACTTTTTAGTGCTTCTTTATATCCTTCTTTATTTTGACGAATATTGACAATTATTGACAACAAATACAATCTTCATACACAAATTGGTCCCAACAATATCCATTAAAAACAATATAATGGATTAATTTAAAATAGTAAATAAATTATAAAGTCTCAAAATATTATACTCTCTTACTTGGTTGGTATTGCGAGTCATATACGCCATCAAATAGAATGTTCTTATATTATAATTTTAGGGTGTTTCATTCTACACAACTCAATTCAATTACATTCTAACAATTTAAACTCAATCTTGGTAACAGATTTTTTGATATTTATTATGTTACAATCCCATATCATGATAAGGGTTCGTAAAAAATACTATAGAAAAGAGATAATGAGAAGTAAAAAAGGCCACACAAACTAACATATAACTAGGTCTCTAAGATGGTGAACATTAGTGTAAAGTGATGATTTTAAAATATAGGAAAATCATAAATATTTAAATGGGTTATTGAGGTCATCAATCAAAAACAATTTAATGATCAATGGAAATTAGAGGGAAACAAAGCTATAAATCCAGGATGATTTAGAAGACCATCTGGTCAACAAAAAATAATGTACTAGTGTAACATTTTATTAAGATCCTTTTCCTATTATTGAGTGATTCTCTTACTACCTACGTATATATGTAAATATACATGATATATTTATATAAACACTATTTCATCCTTTGGATGTTCCTTAATGAATTTATTATTCATCCATTACATCATGAAATGGATATCCAAAAATTAACTTTTAGGTCTTAAGCACTAAAATATTCTTTTAATAGATCATAAGGCCCATAGAAGAGTCAAAAGATGAACTATTGGTCTATAAATATTCTAAAAAGCCAATATCATTGATACATTAATCTCCAAACATAAAAAGTAACACTAAAATTTTCTCATTGTTATTTGTTCGTCAAATTATTTACCAAAAAACAATGATATATTAACACGGACATTGAAAAGGTCAGTGTTTGGAGTAAAACCCTTATCGTTCTTCAGTCATGGGTTCAAGTCCTGTGGCCTTATCGGACATGATTTCTTTTCGATCAGTATATAGGTTGTCCTTTTCTAAAATATTATCAATATAATTTAAAAAAATATATATGATGTACATACTTGAAATAAGGTTAATCATTAAATAGAATTTTATCCTAGGTTTTTAATAGAACCAAAATACATGAATACTTCATCTATTTTATTTCAAAATAGGTCCTTCCTTTTTCTATGTTTTAACCTAGCTCATTCATTTTCATTATCTATTAAAATCCTTTATAATTGTTTTTATAGAACATGTGAATTATCCTAAGAAAATCCCAACGGAGTGTCAAACCAAGTGCGTAGTATGGCCCATTTTCATATACCAGGTTACGCCGAGTCAGGCCTAACACAACTTGGTGGTGTTATTACCCCTAGGTAGATATGTTCGAGATCCACATTCACTTTTAGTATCAAGATAGGGATGTATATCTAAAATACCCATGTAATCTATACCTTACCAAAATTATATTGTGTCCTTTTACACTTATCCCTAAAGTCTACCATATGGTTTTTCACTCTAATCTATGTTTTCCTAATTCTAGTTCCCAAGGTTTCTACTAACCTTCATCTGATACCAACTTTAATTCCCCAAACCTAGAAGCCCAGAGTCGGTGCATTATATTATTACACTAGAAATATTATAAGGAATCAAATCTCAAAGGACCGTTCAGTTTGGTTGTTGTAAAAATGTAGATTACATACATGATACCCATATTACATTGGTAACTAGAAAATACAAAAACAATAAATAATAAAATTAAATAAACAAAATACATGAAACTTATTCAAAAGATTCTTCTCCGTAACCTGGGAAGAGAAACATAATAACGATGAGCTCAAATTCTTAATAAGGGTATGTAATGTGGATGAAAAATTAAATAAATGAGAATAAATCAACATGGAATGGTAAATAACTGATACAGTTTTCATTTAATAAATAATTTGATAATTCAACTTCAAAAAGTATATTATAAATAATTTAATAATCTCATGGAATGACAAAAAATTTATACATAATCACAAAATTCCTGATAATGGATATCTAAAACATATCATCAAGTATTCAAGCCATGAATCTAATACTGTCGAGGATTCATGCCAAGATTCATATAATTTCAATGATTCTTGTCAAGAATCTAATAAATGCTTAACGAATCAACCAAAAACATATCTAGTTTTCCCCATAAAATACAATGATGGATCTATGGGCTACAGTAGTCCCCACCCATCACATATAAAATCCAATTCATTCCTCATATATAAAATAATTTAATTAATTAATAAAAAAATTTATCAAAAAATATACATATTGAATAAATAATATAGTTTTATCAATAATTTTCTAGTGGAGGATAAGTAACAGAATGTTTTTTTGATGTTTCTAAAGTGTAATTCCATTTATTTATCATTAAGACATTCTTGAGGGAAACAATTATTAAACATTTTACAAAGTGTCCCATACCACTTTGAAGCATTTGAATCATAACCCCATGGAGGAATAAAATTTAATGAAACTTCTAATATCAATGGAATAATTATGTTCATGATATAACATGTGAATGTTTACTATATACACCAAATACAAATTAATCGGTTCAAAACAACAAATACATCTCAATGGAATGTAAATTAAGACAAAAGTTTTTATCTTGAGTCCAACATGTCATGTGTTTCCTTATATTCCAGAATAATAATTTTATTCTAAATATTTAATTACTTCATAACCATTTCATCATTGTTTATTAGTTTTAATTAACTTATTAATATGTTTTAAACAACTACTTAACAATTAATGTTACATTAGGTGTTTTGACCAAATTCGGTTTATGTGTCAAAAATGAATTTCGTAGGTCAACTATGGTGAAAGGGGTCATTATATACACACATATAGAATAATTATCACTAAATAATGGTCATATTTATATATAAATTATACTTTTACAACCAATCACGAAATATTGTTATGAAAAATGAACCAACATTACAATCTATGAGGCGGTGGGTCATACGTACGCATGAGTAACATTGCCATTTTCCGATGATAGTTATAGAAAGAAGTTACGTAACATTATATCTTTATATAATTACAATTAAATAATAAATAACATGTCATTTAATCAAATATAATATGATATATAATTATTTTTATGTAAAATGAATCACATCGCATTGGGGAGGTGGTGGTCCACATGTTCACGAATGTTGTTATAAATATTTTGTATATGAAAAGGGTAATAAAAAATATTTATTATATTGAAATAAATGTAATAATGTCATGATATATCCTATATGTTTAATTTATGTCAAATATCCTTAATTAAGACATTCCTTAGTAGGTTTCATGTAGTATTTGAATGTATCGCATTGCTTTTAGGAGGGGGTAGTCCACACTTCCACAAATGATGTTATCGTATTTACAAAAAATGAAATGTATAAATATTTCTTTTATAAAATAATTAAAGAATAATAAATACATAATATGAATCATATATATATCATTTATAAATATCAGGTCCATTATAATTTCCAACCATTAAAAGTGGTAAAGGAAAAAAAATGAACAATCATTGTGTCGTGAGGCGGTACTGTGTTGTACACGAATGCTAAGTTCATTACCTGTTAGATGGAAGTGTGTGTAATTGTAGGTCAAACACATAATATAATAGAATATCAGAATATTTATAATACTAGTGTTGTTATATAATCATATAGTAGTAATATTTTAGGGGATATATAATGAAAATAATACTGAGGATCTTGGGGAAGGATGTTACGTCTTATTTGTGTAACTCCTTTTAGTTTTCACCCAAGGTCTTCCATGGATGGATTTCAACTAAAGATGAGTATTTTCTGTTTAGGGGAGATATTTTTAGGAGATATTTTGTCATAGCATGGTCTATCCAAATTGTATTTAGTGGTTTGCTAAAGTGGGAGGGATGAGTGCCTTTTATGGTAATGGAGGAGTTGAACTCTTATAACTTTTTGGAAAAGCGAATTCTTCAACGTTTTTACTAAGAAAAGTGGCTCAAATAATGGTAAATTTTAAAGAAAAATGGAGTATAGTGTGAAAATATTAACAAAAAAATTATTTTCTAAAAGTTTATAGGTTAGTTGTTTCCTTCTGTTTAAGGTTTTTTCCTTTATTAAGGTAATTTTTCTCCAAATTGTTGTAATTAATTTTAATTATTTCCACTAATATTTTGGGTGAGAAAATAATTTGAACTTATTATAAATTATATATTATTTTGATTCAAAATATATAATCAATTTTAAAAAATTCAAAAAATATAAGTGCTAGAAGTTAATTAAAAAATAATCTCTTATATGGGATGACATGTGGGTTTTTAAAGTAAAAATATACAAAAGATTGTTAAGTTTTCATATTCAATATTTAAGTGAAATTTATTAAATTTACCTAAAATGTAGTAAATTATATTAAATTTATATAATAAATCATTAATCCCAATAAAAAAATAAAATTTTACCATATAAATAAATTAGGTGAAAACTAGTTTTAAATTAAAATTCAGTATTTTTGAATATCCATCATAAAATAGAATTTCAAAAAAAATACTAAAATTTTACCCTAATATAATTTTTTTCTTACTATTAATATGATTAAGTTTATTTGGGAATATAAGATATAAAAAATTCAAAATAATTGGATTTAAAATAGGTTCACCATTAAATGGTGGTAAAAGTACCATTAGAAAAATACGTTTTTTAATGTAAAATTTAGTTTGTTCTAATCATATTTCTATAAAATGAAATATATTTGTATAAAAAAATATTTGATTTAATATAATATGTATATATTAAATTAATATCACTCACTAATTATAATTACATTAAATTATTAGGATAAAATAGCGTTGTTAGCATAAGAATAGTCTTGTTTAAAAATGTTCACTTTATTTTTAATTGTTTCTTATACTCATTTCTAAATAATTTGTAGCAAATAAATTAGTTATATTTTTTTAATCCATATATTACAATAATTTAGTAAATATAATTCATAACAGCTAATTTAGTGGCTATTATATAACTTATTATATTAAATAACATTATTTTTATAATATATTGTTATTCTATAAAATTCAATATTTTGTGTTACATAATATATAGATGAAAGTATTTTTTTTGCAACACACTCTATCTCAATATCATGTGAATTTCAAGATTTATCATGGTTTAATTTAAATAGTAAATATGTTATAATTTCTGAGAATATTATATTCCCTTACGTGCTTGGTGTTGAATATCATACACACTATCAAATAAAATATTCTTATTCTAGAATTTCCTAGCATTTCAAAACTGGCATTAAAAGGTAATTTCAGTACTAGAATTTCTTGAAAATAAACATTTCAATACAAAATAAATTTAAATTTATTCATAATTATATATATTTTTATAAAAAATGATGTTGAAATTTCCTTTCTATAAAATTATTTCTTAAAAATCACCATTAAAAGTTCCTTAGACGTTGGTTTTCAAAACAGTTATCCTTATTCTCTCTCAATATTTGTATTTATTTTGGATTTCATAACTAGTTTTTATAAAAAAAATTGGAAGATTATTTAGTGTCGGTTTTAAATTTTTGATGTCAAAACCATACTTTTAACATCAATAGTCCTCACATCGCTTTATAACAGATTTTAAAAATGAACAATAACTGATGTGAAAAGGCTACATTCTAGTACTGAATTTCGGGAAAAGCTTTTCACATAGAATGAATCAAACACATAATATTTTAATTGTTATTTAATTTCATAAAATTTTCTCAATTCATTAAATTATATGTGTGAATGATTTAATAATTAAATTTTAAACCATTATTCCTTCCAATAACCAATATTGACATGCAAATATTTATAATACTCTAGAGAAAACCATATCCATGGTTGATGTAATGTAAATCAGTTATCATACCTATTATGAGACTCATTAAATTCATTTGATTTAAATTTAACAAATCACTTACAACACTTTATATTGAACCATACAACCATTTATAACATAATAATTTATCCATGAATAAACTGGGAAATAAAATTAAAAATTACAAAATTTTAAATTTATATATATGATATAAATTTATAAACATTTATTAAACTAATTAAAAACAATTTATAGAATAATCATTCAACATTTACATTCCATAACTAAATTAATATATTAACTTAACATTTATTTCTAATATGAATTCTATTCAATTATCCAATGTTTGGTAATTTATTTAGATAAATTAAATCATAAATATAAGAATTATCTTTATAAGCACTTCATTTGTATTATGTAAAATCCAAAATATCATATATTTATCATTTGATCCTTGATCGCATAAATTGTCAGAACCGGTTTCTACATGGATAAAATAATTTCTCTAATAAGGCATTCATTTTGAATAATTCAAGATAAATATTACAAATAATTCTTAATTTGATATAAAGTTCTTTATATTTTTCTTTATTCTATAATTTATAAACAATATATAAATAAACCTCATAAATTAAGAATAAAACATTTTCATCAAAATTATAAGTCATGTTATATAATTTCAAAATGTATTATAATATTAACATTTAATATTATGGATATTAATTTAGTAATCATATAAAAAATAGTTAATTATTAATTATGAAATTTTTATAATTATCTAGTTTATAAAAAAATTATAAATTAATGAATTATCACAAAATACGATTATCTTAAGTTACAACCCGTATCTTAAGTTAGAAACCATTTCATAACTAATGTATCACTTTTTTACTTTTTTTCATTATGGATTTTGATATATTATCACTATTTATATATTTAATTTTATGGTATCCTTGTAACATATGATAGAATTTTCATATAATAGTTTATATGTGATCGAAGCCATCTTAATGATGTGAGGCATTATTTCATAATTTAAATCATCGTTATCACCCCTTAGAATATACATACCATATGTTATGATGTATTTAAAAATTAAAGATTTAAAATATGTTATTTTCAACTATATTTGATATTATAAATTGAGACCATATCATAGATTATGACATCCCTTGTCGTAAATCCATCCATAAAACAATGATTCTATCATTTTTTATGAAATAATATATGATATATAAAATTTAATCCCATATTATTCATTATCAAAATAATTTCATGAATCGGTAATCATGAAAAATATTGAATACCATTGACAATTTTTTAAGGATCAAGTGATACTTATTTAATAAATTGTAAGATAATTGAAACAAAAAACCCCCGATCACCATGTTGTGAAAACCATAAACCACATATATACTAAATTAAGAACATATACCTTTCATTGTAAATGGTCACTTATCCTCTCACTTATCAATTTTTTATTTAAATCAATACGTAATAGTTGAAGGTCCCCTCCCTCTAACTTATATGCACATTATGATCTTAAATACCCAATAATCGAGTGATATTATCTACTACTCCAACAATGTTCTAGAAACACATGGATGAAAATGGATAAAAAGGTAGAGTGCTTTGAGAAAACCAATAGTCGGAATGGAAAATCATTGACTTCTATCTCATTAGTGTTTGCCTCCTTATATATCTAGTCGGATACCCTCATTCCATAGATGTCATTTTCATGAAAACTAGAAAATATTCGTGTAATACCATCCTTTTATAATGATTGTAAATATTTGACCATGAATATAGTATTTTAGTGTGTCTTGTTTATTATATAGTTTATATAATGAAACATTTTATGTTAATAATAGAAAATGTGGAAGAAATTATAATTTTAACAACATAAAATTATACTTCCCACATAAATCATAATGTTTAATATAAATTATACAATATAATTCATTATGCCTTATGATCTAACTCTGCCACACACTATGAATTGAAAAGACATTGGTTTCTAATGATACACCAATATTATATATTATTATATACCCAGGTAAACATCATCTGTATAATTCCATATAATATATCTCCATCAATTATATCTTTCATTATATATATAATCATAGTGATCCAAATTTTTCAAGATTTTTTTATAAAAATATATTTTCTAAAATAGTTATTATTAAAAATATATAATAAAACAAAGTTTTTTTTTCTCTAAATAAAGGTTTGGATTTTCTAATTTTTCATACATTTTTTATTTTTCACATAGGATGATTTTTATAAAATATTAAACTTTAAGTAAACAACTTTAATGAAAATTTTTGGATAATTCATATATTAGTAATAAAGAAAAAAATTAAAAACAAACAAAAAAATATTCTAATATATTCATCTGTTGAAATAATTTTTATTTGTTCAAAAATAAACAATACATTCCATTATTCTCTTCTATAATCAAAGGATAAAAAATACAGGATTTTTAAACTAAATTTAACAATGAATTAATAAAACATTTGTAATGAATTATAATTATATCAAATAAATCATGACAATGTGTTTAGAACCCCAAAAAGGAGTAAGGATTTAAAAATAATTTTACTTTTCATTGTGTAATAAATATCTAAGAATTAAATCTTCACTAGAAAATTTATTATAAAATTATAGAAATTAGAATAAATAATAAAAATATATTTCAAGTGGATCAAAATAAATCATATGAAATTTAAATTGATTAAAAATAGTTAATTATGTTGATATATGCTATCTAAAATAAAATAAAAACAAGTTTTTTTCCAAATTAAAATCTTGTAAGAAAATAAAAATGGAATTAGAAATATCTCATTATTTTATATAACTCTTAGTCTAAAAAATATTTTAGAACAATAATTTTTGACTTTTTTTACTAGATACTCTATGAATGTAACTAAATAATTTTCAATTACATCCATATAACTAATTATTCAACTTTAAAAAAATGATAAAGGCTTCATTTATTTATTTTAACATTAGGGGGGGTGTATTTACAAGATTTTATCACGACTTTCCTATAATTATTACCTGAAGACATGCATAAATATTACACACTCTATTGATTCATGATTCTATACTTAGAAAGTTATTTTTTTTAATAGTTGTTGATTATGAATCATCCATAATTCTATTTTACCAATCACATGCATCACTCTACTCTATAAGATAAATGATTAATGGATTTCAATTTTTACAAATCCTTATTTGCATTTTTTTATTGTGTTTTATAAAAATTCATTGTTGAAATCATTTAAAATAATGTTGGAATAATTGTAGATTATATCCATGGACTTTGGATATGTTTGGAAAAAATTATATATTTCATGTCCATAAGGGACAAAATCACGTTGTAATGGTATAGAAAATCACTATAATGATTGATATCAAACTCTATAGAGGAATTTGTGATAGTTTTATTGCCAAAATATTTGACCTAGATGGTGTCTTTTTCAATTATGGGAGAGGGATACACCAAATATGATTGGCATGATTAAAGAATTTGATAATTTTACATTGCACACACCACAACATCATAATTTGTTCATTGAAGTTATGGTTTTTGGAATGATAATGATGGTCATGAATGATTGATTTTTTTATTTTTAGTTAATTTCAATATATATGGGTTATTTTATTTTAATAAATAGTACTTTATTACATTTATAATATGAAATCGAGTCTTAAATATAGTAAGATGATATGGCTGATGCCATGAATATTTAAACATTAATTCATTACACAATGATAACTATAGTCACACTATAATGATACTGATCAAGTATTTTTTATATATTTAAATAATTCATATATTTTATGGAATAATTTATGATCCAATATTGGATTCATTTACTTTTCCTCGAGAGTTATAATCAATACATTTTAAAATAAATTTGAATAATAATTATAGTCATCGATAAATAATTTTGGAAGATCTTTCAAAAAATTTGAATGAAAACGTTATACAAATAGATAAAGTATCTTAGAGAGATCTAATCATAGATGAATAGTGTGGGGAATTCCAAAAACAAATTTTAGGAGAAAATGTTATAGGGGATTGTCTCATTGGAACATAAAGGATTTCTTTATTTTGATGAAGGAGGAGAAGATTTTAACACCTATGTTTTTGTGGATGGAATCACAATACCCTTGTTTTTGGAAAGTCACAATATAATTCATTATGTTTTTTATTTAACCTATATATTATTATTTATGTTTTTTTATTAATAGTTTTATCAAATTAATAATATATTCTAATACATTGAAATCGGGTGATTTTACAGTATGAGGACATTAATACACTATAGAGGCACTAATAACATCAGAAAATAAATGTTAAATGTGCATCCATTAGACAAAGAAGGCTGTGAATGATTATAATGAAAATAAACCTGAATAACATGGAATTTTACCATTGGAGTTTATTACATTTTATTATATAAATTTATTCAAGGCTTCAATTATTAGAATTATATGATTAAAAAAATTACTTGAAGTCATGCTTGTGATAATGTTGAGGTATTGAATAACTTGTTTCCTTGGGTACATCAAATAATATTTCTAATTTTGAGTGTTATGCTAAGAGAATCATCAATTAAATATTCATATCTTCAATATATATGTCTTATAATGGATAGGAATATAGAGTCCCTTTTTACATGGTTATACTCAAATAAGTATAGTTTCTTGAAATTGTTTACGATAATTCTGATTGAGGTATTCTAATGGCTTATAAAGAAGAGTGTTTGATGACTATATATAAATAATTTTTGATGGTTTTGAGAGTTTAGGAAAAATGGATTTGGAAATGCGATAACATGGTCATATTTATTAACCTTCCTTTTATTTTTTTTAATAAAATACCAGGCTCTCTGTGGATTGGGAACAATTTTTTAATGATACACTTTTTTATGATTTTAAGGATTATTATTCTTAGTTTTTAGATTATTTTAATTTTTGGTGTTTATAGTTCATTTTCCACTATACATAATTTTATATTCATTTGAAAGTAGTCTTATTATCATAAAAAATTAGTTTCTTCTATCGGTATAGTTATAGAATTTTGTCTATTTTTATCTTCAGATATATTTAATTCAACTAATTTGTTACATTCATTACCCAATTTTGATTATAAAATACATTATTTAAACAAATTAAAAGATGAGATGGAAAAAATAAAAGTCATGTCTTACTATAATTCACCCCACTACCCACTTTCAGTCCCATATCTACCATAGTTTATCTATGATAGTATTTTGAATGGGACAATGTATCTATTTTCTCTAATGTCCTCAATTATTATTTGATATGAATGTCTAATTGGATCTAGATCATCGTTTGACGTTTTATCAGTCATAAACCAATTAAATGTTACTTTATTTGTCATCCTTTATAATTGATTCATTACACAATAATTTATAAGTGAAAATATCATTGTATTTTTTAATAGGTGGTACTACCATTTAAAATCTTAAAAACCAAAAATTGTATTCGACCGCCAATTTTTAATAGAGAAGACAATGAGTATTGGTGTGATTTGATTAAGACTTTCATTATAAATAAAAGAGTTGATTATTTTTTGATGAATTTTTTATAATGAAAATAAATCAATTCACATTTTGTTTCAAGATCGATATATTGATTATGGGGGTTTGATTGGTTTCACAATCACTCTTATAAAATTTATCATTTTTGAATTGATTCTAATGGAGTTTTATCTTGTAGACGTAAATACCAAATTTTTATCCTGTTGGATCATTCATTCTAATGGTAGAAAGTTATTTGAAAACATTCCACAATACTTAGGGACTCACATTGGGCAATAAAATTGGATTTATGGCTCATGAAACCGTTTTGGAGGGAATTAGTGCCTACTACAGGACCATATTAATGTTATAAGACATGTAAAAAATTACTTTTTTCATTCCCAAGTATAATATGGGTCACCCTCAGGCTAACAATCAATTATTATATTCTTTAAAATTTTGATTCATAGGTATGTTTATGAGGTTCTTCATCTATGGAGATATCATTATGTTTATGAGCTTCTATATCAATGGTTCCCCTTCAAGAACTGATTAGAGATTCTTTTGTAATTTATTTTATGATGCTATTTTTAAACCAAAAACTTGGGTGATATAAAATTTGTTGTCTTCCAAGGAGATGAGAGTTGTTTTTATATTAGGGTTTGGCCCATGATATGGGATTATTATGTATTCTTGTGAATGGAATTAGAACCCAAAAAGTACAGTGCTACTTAATGGACACATCATACTTTTCAATGTCATGTGAAAAGGACCAAATCATGTAGTCGAATGTCATGAAATAAGGATGTCTATGAGAAATGATCATATTCAATGTTTTGTGTGAGACTTATCCAATGGATTCCTAAAGGAAATGGAAGGGATGTGGGATCCCAGGTTAGAAATTACACTACTAAGAATGTGTCCTATATATAATTATGTTTTATTTTGGTGTGTTGTGTTTGGACCATAAAAAGGCTTCCTACATGTCCCATTTTGATGGGAATTCGTGCCCTCATTGTTCAGTTGTGAGGAAAACACCTATTAATTCCCTTTGAAGGGTTTTCTCATAGGGAATTTGGACCATTAAGTGTATTTAGTTATGATTTTGAAGTTTACACCATTTAGTAGGAATACATTTTTGTTGGATACATGGATTTGATGACCCGCACCTATGAATGACCTATAATAGAAGGTGAGAAAAAAATACAAAAAAATTGTCAATACGTGCTTCTGAACATGATAATTTCATGATCATAGCTAGAATATAAGTCCACATGAGTCATATTCGAATGTTATAAACAAGATGAAGTGGAAGATATGGAAAATTTTACGATCCATCTTTTTTTGGTGGAAGAGGTCGGTGCTACAGGAGAAGAAGAATGAGATTTGTGTATGTCTAATCTCCTATTTTCTGACCATGATATTTACATTAGACTAGTTTCTGGGATATAGCCCATAAGAAAAGGCTAGGGTAATACTCCAAGAGGGATTTTGTAGTCATAGTTATAGATAAGAGATGAGGATAATACATGAACCCTCAAAAGGAAAAGCAATTGTGATCATATCCCCCACCTTTAACATAGGGTCCCTAATCTTAGAGACGATGAAAGAATGACATGGTTCTAGCCATGGTATTTTAATGGAGGTGCTTCTTGACACATACCCTAGGGTTTTAGTCATCAAGACTATGAGTATTTATAATTTTATCCACCCCAAGGACACTACCAGTCAGGTAAGATAAGTGTGGGAGACATCTAAGTGAAAGAATTCATAACCAAATGGGTAACACGGTGGTGTGTCTCTCACTAGGAGAATCCATTTTCATATGATTATTTAGTTATTTTTATTTGGTACCCTATAGATGAGATATCCAAAGGAATATGATCCCTTCCATTGGTGTCTTATAATAGGTCTTATAAGCTATCTCGTGCAAGTCAAGTGTTTGAAAGGAGAAGGTTCTTTTCGTATGATAGAACTTAGAGGATATAGAATTGATTTTCACAAGGTAGTTCTATACATGATATAGATATCACATGTGATAGATAACTTAGAAACAAAACATGGGAAAGGCCTTGCTCTAGGCACCAAGGGTTTCTGCATGTTTTCCTATAAGGGTCTCACCTAGGTCTCTAGTTTGGGGAGATACCATCGTGCTAGTTCTTTTCAACAAGGGATGAGGGATTCCTTGTGTAGTTTCCATATTTTTATACAATGGAGGGACTTTGGTATCACAATCCCCCTTTATTACATCTTCTACCAAGTTTTGGAGAGCAACTGAAAATATTTTTCAGGGCCTAGGAGAAGGGGTTGCGCTACCAGAGATCAGAACCTTCTTTTTTTCAGTATTTCAAATAGGGAGCCCCGAGATCCTATGTATAATAAAACATGAGACCCATTTCGAATGAGGTCACTCTCATATGTACCCATTTTAGGTATCCCTCATTATTACCTCACTCAGTAGTTCCAAATTCTATAGGGCCATAAAGGTGTACTTACACAAGCCTTTTGCAATGTTGTTTGGGTGCACGTAGGACCACATGTAAACCAAGCTTGGGTGAGCCCACTGGTTTATACCATGAGGGTTGTTCCCCTGCACCCCTATTCAAGGTCAGTGAAGGGTTGTGATCCCATCCCTCTAGGTATTTCCCTTCATTATCATCACTATCCCTAATGAAAAATAGAGAGTCTCACTATAAAACATTTAGGGAGGGTTTGTGACACTATGGGTGGAGACATATATAAACCCTCTTATTATTAAAAATTAATGGCCTACACTCAAATTGATGTTTTCACTACCATTACATCAGATAATGAAATTTTTAGTAGAAATCTCTATTCATTGGTGTTTGAGAATTACTATGACACATGTAAATACATTCTTCTTCTTATTTATAAAAAACTCTCATTTCTACTCAAACAAGGATATTTTTGTCTTTGTGGGGATCACATAATTAAATCTTTTTAAAATTTAATGGAACACATTTTTTCAATGTTAATTGTGTCCATAATTTATCATATTAATTAGATAGTCCTATTTACCTCAATTTTTGACTAAATGTTTCAATATATATTGAACAACAATGTAAGGAAAACATTACATTACTCAATAACCTAAATTATTTACATCCAGATGTCATTATGAAAGACATAAAATGGAATATGGAAAATTTTAAGATCACTCACTTGGGAGATTCAAAATTTATTGAAACTTGACGAGAAATGTTGAGAGATAATTATTAAGAATTTTATTTTCTTAGGAGGGAATCTATGGAGTATAATTATTTGATATTTATGATGATTTTCCGTCACAGAGGTGGCACATTTCAGATAATGAGGAAACAGTCCGATGAGGATCATCATCCATCCCATTTTTTTTGGAGATAGTTTCCTATAAAATTTACCATTTCGTTTGCTTCTACATATTCTATGTCATGAACATTTAAAAGAAGTTGTATTAACCCTATGGGGATTGGGAAATTCAGCCCTTTCATATTTCGAATGAGATTGCACAGTTAGTCAGTCCTAGAGGGTGAATGCATGATGTCAGGTACTTGTGAAATCGGTCCTCCTCATATATAACTTCCTCAGGTGGTCTCCAATGGTTTTATTCGTGGAGAAAAAAAACCCAACGACCCTGGTATCCAGGATACATGAACCATCTTTCCAAATTCAGGAACTCATTGATTGATGATTCAGCCAAAGACACTTGAGGACTCCATTGGTCGAGAGGATGGGAAGTCAGGCCCACCGCACCATTCCGAGGGAGGATTATTGCCTATTTCAGGACACTATTGTAGATTTAACTCATTTTTAATATGTTCATTATTCCATTGTTCATTCCCAAAGAGTGTTTCCATGGTATACCCTTGGTTTTCCGGATCATCATAGGCATGCATATATTTGATGCTACAAAGGTATTGCTAACATGAGGCATAAAATGAGGTGATCTGGATTTTACCGTCATCCATGGGGGATAGAAGGTGATTTGATGTTGGTATCAAACCCATAATATTGTTTTCCTATTTATCCTAGATAGAGGAATCAGAACCAACATAGTTCGGAATGGCTGGGGCTTATGCACAGAAGCTGCCCATTTGGGGGACATGGTTGGCTTAACACTTTTGATTGAGAAACATTTTGAGATTGAGACTTCATGTAAGTGTCTTATGTATCCAGGTTTGTTCAGGAATCAGAGTTATCATCTTCCAGATTGTGTGGGTCTTATTCATGGGAGATTCCCAATTACAGATACATGATTGGGGGAAACCTTTATGGGAGGAAACCCTATTGAGATCGGGCCTTCAAGTATGCTGGATTGATTAGAAACCGGATTCAGACTGTGTGGGGCTTATGCATGGGAGCTGAAAACTTACAGCTACATGATTGGGTTAACCCTTTATGATAGGGTACACTTTTGAGCTCGGTCCGTCAAGTAGGTGTCCTAATTATAATGGATTGATTATGAATCAGCGTTCGCATTGTTCATACTATGTGTTTCTTAAGCATGTGAGTTTCCCATTTAGAGAGACATTATTGGGTAAACCCCTTATGGGAGGGAACCCTTTTGAGCTTGGGCCATCAAGTATGTGTCATACGTATCCTAATTTTATCATGAATAATAGTTATCATAGTTCATATGGGTTGGATCTTATATGTGGAACATTCCCATTTGGTAGACATGATTGAGTGAACCCTTTTGGATGGGCACTCTTTTTAGATCAGGCCTTCAAGTAGGCATCCTACGTATCTAAATTTGATCAAGAATTAGAATCCTCTTTGTTCATATTGTTTTGATTTTATTATCACCACAAACCTCTATGCCCACGAGAGTCATGCTCAGTGGGTGAAAAAAGAGGATACGAGAGATCCAACCAAGCACATGCTTCTTCTCCTGCTGGTGGGAGACGGAGAGACTATGGTAGAAGAGGTCGTGGAGACGGTGGTTGAGGGCATGGAATGATGAACCTTTCAACGTGAAATTTCATTAAAGGTCATGAGGCTTATCCTTGGATTATTGGGGACTTTAATGAGTGGGAGGACCCCAAAATATGTTCTGGGAAGGGGAGGAGTTTTTTCATCTTCAATGGAGAAGTGAACATCACTCCTTCGACTGATCACTATTCCTAATTGAATGGAAAATAAAGTGATCAACCTTAATCCCTAGAAAAAGAAGTTTCATGTCAGCACCCCAAGGTTGGACTCCGGGTTACCATGGGATTGTAGATCCATAGACTTTCCTAAATCACAAAATATTGTGGGGAGATCCTTCATGACTCTTCTTACCATTGGTATGTCGACTCAAAGGAGCAGTCAGATTCATCTGATGGTCTGATCATATAGGTCTGGTGGGTTTGGAGGTGGCTTTGTCCTGATGCTAGAGGACTAGTTCATGAAGGGATTTTGGAGGACTAGATGGTAATGGAGGGGTGAGGTTGGAACTGGAGAAAATAATACCCAAAAACACCCTATTCCACGTACAGAATTGTTATGCGGGATGGGGGAGGCTCCGCAAGTCATAGTGGTGTGTAGGCAGAGGGGTCATCCTCGTACCAATGTGGTACGCAGGCATGGGTATAGGCCACCGCGTACCATAGTGGTATGCAGTCCATCACACAGCTTTGGGTTCCATTCAATTAATGATGTAGTACGTTATGTCAGGTTCAGTCCGCATAGTGGTACACTATGCGAAGCACCATATTGAAAGATGGTACATGGGATTATTTTTCATAGGATGTTCATCTATGAGAATTATATGGTTTTTGGATTCATTATTTAGTTTTTTAGTCCTCTTTTTATTATTATGTTCCCCCGTTTTATGTTTCCCGACCATTTGTACCTGAAGAGAGTGTGGTTCGCAATTTGGGCTCGTCGATGAATCAAGACTGAATCTATATTCTTCTTTGAGTTCTTACTTACAACCTCTAAGTCACCTTTATGATTTCTTCATATGACCTTTCTCAATTCATTATGTGATTCTTTTATAGAGAATGAGGGAAATCGTATATATGGGCCTGCGACACCATTTGCAGAGGTCCATGAGGAGATATTTTGACCAATGGAAGACACGGTCAACTGGGGTTTTTGGAGGATACGGTTCGCAATCATGTTCCGCAAAACCCTTCCTATTTTATTTGACTGTGAACTAATGAATTCATGAGATGGTACACTGATAACCATCGCGCACATGATTCCTTTAGTGATGCGGTTTGTGGTCCATTGCATATTTTGGCCATCGCTCCCCTGGCCAACGGTTCGCAAATCATTCCATGTACCTAGTGGTTTCCGATCCAGTCTATTTGTGAACCTCTCTTGGTGATGGTACATGAGCCACTTGAAATTATCAGAAAACTTGAATTCCTTTGAGTTTATTTTGGAATTGGAAACTTAATTTGAGTCCATTCACCTTGCTTGCCTTGTAGAAATAATTTCTTCCATCTGAAAAGTGGTTGTGGGGTTATTTTCATCCCATGGAAGATTATTCAGAAACCTAAAAAATCCCCCCATTAGAATGGGTTCCTTTTGGAATGAAGAGGGGACTATTCCAATGTAGAAGTGGTCCTGAACTAAAATGGTTTGTGGTAGAATAAATGGGCCCGGTAGGAGGGGACCACACCTATATATAGGGGCCCATGTCATTTATCTTTTACTCTTTTTCATGGAAAAATGTTCTCTCTACTCCCCCGGCTTCCTATGCATTTGTGTATTGTGCTCCTTCTGAAAATCTCGTTCGTGAACCACTTTATTCGTACCCTGAACATATCTGTTCTACATTTCTCTATCCACAAACCTTATTTTTGGTTTTTTAAATGGCATGGAGGAATTTTTCAATTAAGATCCAAGTCCATATAGGAGAATGCTACCTTGCTTATGTGTTCGCATACCTATCTTGGATCAAAAAACTGAAATTAACGAAAGAATAATCCAAACATAAACATTTAACCCAAGATCTTAGAAAATGAACTTAATGAGGCCTAGGATTGCTGTATCCACCTCATGTGAACCATTCTGCTCACCCTCCAATGATCCGCGGGCCAATTCCTTGTGGATGGTTCACGTACCATATTTGTACGCAGTGAAATGCATCTATTTACAATACTCATAGGCAGGGTTGCTTGTACACATCATCCAGTACGGGGAATCTGCCTATCATATACAATTTCCTGGAAGAGTATGGAGAGACCTATATGGATGTATTCTAAGTCATTTATCCATTCTTCTATAGCCTACATCCAAAAATTTTTGTTGGACTGAATTTTTTCGGCGTCTGGATCATTCGGTGTAGGCTACAATGGATGCTTCACAGGCTACTGCTGACGTCACTGCTTCTTCTGAGGAAACTACTAATGCCCCTCCTTCTGCTACGGATAAAATATCGATGAACAATGCAGCTTTGGTTGACGAAAAAATTATAGTCATTCCATTTCACTAATCTCTGGTGAATCTTCATACGGTGATCCAACGGGAGTACCCAGCTTCAAATAGGCTTCCTTCTTAAGGGTTTGGTCTATTTTCTGACACATAGATCCTAACACCAAATCAAACCGATCAATCTACTACCTAGATAACTAATACCTCTATTCTAAATGGTTTTAATTCTTCCGAAGGGTGGTAAATTCAAAGAGAGACTACCTCTGAGCCTTTTCTAAAATACACTCGTCGGATTTTAGAGGTAGTGCATCAGATGCCTGCCAAGATGACCCACTATTACCTAACCTTTGTGAGGAAGGATAGAGTGAACGATCAGTATGGTTGGTCATCCCGATGGGACCTTCTCCCTGGAGGCTCGTTTGTCTAGGACTGGGGGTGGCCTTTTGCGTTTTCCAGAGTTTCAAAGAATGCCGAACCAAGCTACATAATGTGGGACTGTACGAGGCCACTTGGGTTTCTTAGACATACACCGATCATCCTACTTCCCTTATTTCACATCTCTTATGTAGGTGGAGTCCAAATACCAACATCTTCCATTTTACCCATGGCGAGGTCGGCATACATATTTGGGACATCCGGATAATTTTGGGAGTCCCTATAATTGAAGACATTTATGATGAATTTCTTCATCCATCATCTTTGTGGGATGACTATGAGAGACCCCCCCCCCATTTCCAAGAATCTCGTTATCTAAGAAAATGCCCTTCTGAAGAAAAGTGATACTTGTTCGAAGGAGGATGTTTCTTTTATTTACCGGTTTGGAATTTTTGATAAGTATACAGATCTAGAGCCTGATCTAAGGAGACCAAGGGCTTGACCTACTAAACCCACTCTGAGCCAAGCGTGTACTTACTAGCCCACCCTAGAAGAGGGAAATTTTTTGAAATGGGGATAGAGGATAATACCTAACATAGATCAATTATTTTCACTAGAGAATTTCGTGTCCAAGTTCCTGAGCGGGTGGCTCCTACCAGTGAGAAAATCTAGTGGTGTAAGAGCCTCATCTTTTATCAAGACCACTCATTTGGACATCAAAAAATGTATCAATTTTTCTATCACAGTGTTGACCAATATTTTCCACCTACTAGGTTGAATCATAAAGGGGGTCCACCTTATCAGATGACTCGGCCATTCCAAATTCTTTGGGGATGGATGAGATCCCACATTGGGGGTTATTCTTTCATCAATTCCTTACCAATTCTGCATTCCACCCTATAACTGTATCTTTAGGGCACTAGTGAGGTCATGTCAGAGGCTTGTGATTCACAGGATAAGTAAGAGGAGAAAACTTAAAAGAACAAGTAGGACTTAATGGATTGTCTAAACATTTACAGATGTTTCTCTTACCATCCTTATGATTCCCCTAATGGTACTATTACGAACAATGAATATGAATATTTCATCAACTGAGGCTACTTATTTTATTTATGAGAAGGATTCCTAGTTGCCTATATTAGAGGGGAACTTATATGTGAGGGATATCCACCATACAGATTGTGTTGACAATTTGACTGTCTTTGAAATTGTACCCTTTCGATCTCAACAGTGCTCATCGGGAGAAGAATCTTATGATAACTAATGTTCACCTGGGATGATACCCAGTGCCAAGCCAGACATCCAAATCCTAGGGATTATGTGCCCTTCCATACCAAAAAAAATTGTTGAGGCCTAGGCTAAATCATATACTGATGGCCAATTTTCCAACCTAGTGTCTATTGTGACAACTTTCAAGGCATCCAAGGTGAAGAGAAAAGAGAAGAAAAAAGGGTTTCATTGAACAGTCTCGACCAAGAAGAGTCATCCAAAGGCCTCTTGGTTCCCCCTAGTAAAGTTATGGAAGATGGGATTGTGACCTCATGGGAGGCCGAATAAGTTGTTGAATTTGCTGTCAGGAGTTCACCATCCATTCCCCCTAAGGTCGCTTTTTTAGTTTCACGGAGGCAATTAGACCTTTTGAAACGTCATCCATCTACTAGTGGCAGGTCCCCTCGCAATTTATTGTAGCTCCTTCTGAACTAGGGAAGTTTCTCTTAGTGTAAATAGATATGTGTCAACACCTACTGACATTTATTTCGATGAGGATCCATAGAGGGTGGGTTGTTACCTTAAAGACCTTGAGACCCTCATTCACTCCTGAAGTGGTCTCCACAAGTAATCGCATCAGGTATATTCCATTCTTCAACCCAAAACCATTTATGAGGATGAAAAAGTCATTGGATAAACTACTATGGATGCCATGGAAAAATTTTCTTACATTCTCCCATAATCGTGTAAACATTCCTCTTCTCGAGGTCCTATTTTTTCAGGGACACCTGGGAAACATTTGCGGTTGTCGAGACTCGTTCCACTCCCTTACCACAAAATTCTAGTGCTATCCATCCCAGTTATGGCCACATTTCAAGAGGCTTGATGGGTCTGTGATGTACTAAGGGATAACACTTAAAATGAATATATATGGAGGATTATTCAGAGGGAATTCTTCAATTTTCTAGGTTTTGGGGTAACTATTTCTCCTACTGGTATTTCAGTCAAAAAAGAGCCCAATGTGGTGGATGATTAATTGATTGAAATTGAAATGTGTATTCACACTCCTACAGACCGGAAAAACTGGTCAGACCGTGTGGCATTGATGGAAGTATTCCCATGGTTAGTTGGAGAGGTTTTTCTGGCCACATCATATGGCCTTAAATTCTTTTATTGTAGAGATGTTTGAATTTTACCCCATTACTTCTTATTTTTCAGGGGCCTGTCAGATCTTGAGAAACATATTTTCTTCTATTTATTATCCTAGATGTATCGCGGTAGGGGAGTGCACCCGATCAATAGTAGGACATACTGCAGAAGGATCCCCCGAAGCCCAAGAACACATCGATGAAGTCATTCCTGACCCTTCCAGGGAATTTCCTCCTCCATCTCCACTTGGTGATATTATTCAGGAGCCATCTCCCTAACAATCAAAGAAGCGCAATCAAGACTCTCAACTATCAATGCATATTAATAGGTGAATCACAAGTAACTGTCTTTTCACCAGGTGATTAAACCAAGTACCCTTATCTGGTTGACTCACTGTTATATATGTACTTTAATGTAGGGCCTATTAGTAACCAGATGATGACCACCCGGGCATATACAACTCTTACCCCTTTTAGGGTAGAGGAAGGGTCGTCATCTATTGTGGTTGACCAAAATAGGGGAAAAAGGTCATTTGTAGAGATCGGGGGTTCTGTTGACCCATTAGGTGTGTTTACTCCCACTCGAAAAATCTCTTCCCCAATAATGGAAAGACATCCAAAATTTGAGGGTTCACTTGACCATGCTGAGCCGACTATCATAGAGAGGGACATGTTGATCTTAATAGCAGGGGCTGACTGTAGTGGTGAGTCTCAAACCTTAGTCAATCTTGGAGGTATTTCGAATATCTAGAATCCAATCAATATTGATTAGGAAGCCTTTTCCGGAGTCTCTCCAAATATTGATATTACACCTACTCATGGTGGCTCGAGAGAATTCGTCGTCGGGGAGGCTGATATTCTGAACCTTGAAAATTTGAAGTGGGTTATCGTGCCCTTTTTCCTGTTCTGAGAGGGGTTATGTTTTATGCCCCTAGGATTCCGATACTAGTACCCTTATCAGGTCTAAATATCCCTATAGGACTTATATTTATCAACAACTTTTTGAGGGCCTCTTTGGGGGCTACTATTTCGACAGAGCATGGACCAGGGTCTCCAGTATTCCTATCTATCCACATAGCACAACCAATGATTGAAGATGTAGAGCCATCTATTTTAGATTTCGTTACTGATGCAGGGGTAGGAGGTATAGAAATCGTATCCCCTATCCTCATAATAAAAACCAAAACCTTGGAAATAGAGGCAGACACCCCCATTTTTTCATCCATTAAAATTACTAGAGATGAGGGCGTTGTAGGTCCAAGCTGTGTTGTAGCTGTAGTATTAAGTCCCACTATTGTATCATTATAACCTGGATATATTTCATCATCAGGGAGTGACTATGAGAATGATCAATAAATTTAGGTCAATATTAACCCCATTAGGAAAAAGGAATGGAAGAAAATTTCGAGATTAATTTCTCATTCTCCATTGGCTGAGATACCAATGAAATTGCCAAAGATAAACTGCTGGTTTATAGTATTGGGTTTTAGTGGATTTGGCTATCATAGTATTTATGATATAATAAGGCATGTGGTCACTTCTTGGAAAGCAACTGGTATGATCGAATCTCAACATTCTGCGGTGGAGTTGACAAAATATCTTGCTATTACACAACAAATTCTCGTCAAAGAAGATGCTAATAATGCTGGAACAGTTGCAAGGTTGAAGAAAGAACACATGAAGCATGAGTCTTTGATAAAATAACTTGAACAAGATGTGGATCAAGAATGCTTGAAACTAGAGAGGCCCAACAGGATCAGGCCTTGGTTGTAGCTGCCATTGAGGAGGGGCGATGGAAAATGAAAGAGGGAGAAAAGACTGGCCTCCAAGCCATGATGGATGCGAAGGCACGACAGGAAATTGCGAAGGCATATACTGAGAATTTATAGAAGCTTCGCCAATCCATTTAGGAGTTATAACAATCATTGATGCAACTCTACGACTCTGCTGAACATCTCTTATAAAGTTCATGTCTTAGTTACAAGGAGAGGATCCAGGATGTCAATGCCCACCATACATTTTTATGAAATATGATGGAACCAATTTGCATTTGAATGATTCTTTTTTTTACTTTTACTGTCATGAAGTTGAACATAATCATATAAAATCATTTTAATTAGTTATTAATTTTTAATCAATTATTTTAAACCAATAAAATAAAATAATCATCTAAGACTCTAATTTTTTCCTGAGCGGCGAGGATTGGTGAGCATAGTTTGACTATTGCAGAGGTTTTATTGAACACATCATGAAATTTTATGTCTTTTTTATTATTACCATAATTTCTTTCTTAAGGCTACTTGGCACAGACTTAGTGGGAATAACTTGAATTTTTCTTAGGCTGACCATTGTGAATTTTCATCCTAAGAAGATTTACACCCTTTCTGATGGCTCAATGTTTTTTACGAACTGATACATGAATTTTACCTAGAGGATCCTTTTGTTGATTTTCCCTCAGGAAAGTATGGAATCTTTATTTCTATTATAGTTCATGGTTCTACCAATAAAAGGCATTACTGATGTTTTAGGTTGAATAGTTTTGACCTAACATAACGGATATGGGCCCTAATTTTTGACCATTAGTCAAGAATGTTCTAATATCCTTCAGACGTGGATTAGAGATTTTTCTTGACACTAGATTTGTTAGTTTCTTTATACATGAGTCTCAGGAGATATTTTAGACAAATAGAATTAGGATAGAACTCTCCTGGGGAAAAATTTTCCTTTTATTAATGGCCATTTGTGTAGGCAGTATATGCAGAGCCAACACAGAATGATGTTCATAGTTAATCAAATGTGTCTGCAGGACATCGTCCTTCCATCTCTGATGGCCTTGGTATGATTTTCAATAGTTTGAACTTATTTTGATTTTGGGATCCATATTGGGTAGTTCTTCTAAGTAATGGTGTCCAAAAATATTAGGTACATTCATATCTCCTTTGAGTTGGAAGTTGTTATCACAAATTTCTTACTTGTGGGAGGGAGAGATGTTGAATAGTGAGTTCAGTTATAAGTATTTTTTATTTCTAGAGAATTTGGAAAGAGGAAGGTATATATGCTCTTATCCATAAGTTTTCTAAATCCAGGGTGTGACAGAACATGAATATCATTTGATCATATAGAAAATTGTAATGAATCTCCTGAAAATGAAATGTCCTTTGATTGACTGTCATTTTGTAGGGGGTATATGCAGAGCCACTAGGGCATGATGTGCATAGTCAATCAAAGGTGTCCATAGGGTATTGGCCTTCCATCTTCAATGTCTTTTATGGACTATGGAGATTGGGAACTTTCTGAATACGGTATGTGACCTTTGACAAGGGGTTCACCTGATCATGAAAAGGGTAATTTTAGCTGAACTTCTCTAAGAAATGAGTGGGGGCACTTTTCTTTTTCGTGCAGATCAACTTCACGCATATAGATGGGATCTCTTTAGAAATCTCAAAAGGGGTCATAGATGAATCAATCCCACATATTCTGATATATCTATAATGGGTGTAGGGAGTAAAACGTAAACCACAACTTTGAGGGCCCCTAACTCAGGTGGAATAGAATAAGTATTGGAATCCATTGGGCATACTGAGATAGGAGAGGACTCTCCTAGGGAAGAATTTTCATTTTCTTGATGACTAGTTTTGTGGGGAACATATGCAGAGCCTTTGGGGTATGATGTGCATAGCCAAAAAGGGGTATGCAGGACACTGTCCTTCCATCTCATATGGCCTTGGAGGGTTATGGGGAATCAAGATCACTCAGAGCATGAAGTTTAGGGTATGGAAGCAGTGTATCTAAACACATTGGGAACATTTGGGCTGAAATTTACTCATGGAATCGAGTTTCCCTTACATATATCAAACTCGTATCCAGGGTGAGGCGTTCATCCCATCCTTGGGGTACCCTATCATTTAACGTCACATAGCTAGAGCTATGTGTTCCTCTTAGGGAATAGAACCACGACATGTGTTTTAGGGTCGTGTTTCTAGGACCAAATTCCTGGCATGTTTTTCCATAATGTCACATTGGATCTCTCTCTAAGATCCCTAATCTCACATGATCTACCCTCGGTGTGAGAAATAAGAGATTACGATAATTCCAAGTCTTTTCCTAAGAATAGTAAAATCAATATTAGAGGGCACATTATGGCCAAACCTTTGATAGATAGTTTAATGTCATACAACAAGGATGATTTTGGCCTCGTAGTTTAATATCTTGTTGTGAGAACATGTTGATGTGCAGTTTAGAGTCATATAGTGAGGAGAATTACGTTGTCATAAAGATATTAATAGCATTGAGTTGATCGCAATCAGGATGCTCTGGCATTCCTTAGATGCGATTGATGATAGAAGGTGTAAATCATAGTTCTAGGGGTACCTTGAATGAGGAGGGATGACATGTGGATTGGAAGCGATTGGGAATTTTGAGATAGGAGAGGACTCTCTTGGGGATTATTTTTACTTTGATTGAAGTCTTTTTTTGTTGACAAAAAATACAGTGCCACAAAGGCATAATGTACATAGACAAACCAAAGGTGTCTGATAAGCAGTAGCCTTCTGTCTCAGATAACCCTGAATGATTATGGGGATCCAATTTTTCATGGGCTAGGGAGTTTGAAAAATGGGAAAGATGTGTCCGGGAATGAAGGGAATATCGATATCATGATTAAATGTGAACTACTGGAGATTCCACATAGTTTTGACTTATATTTATAGAGGGAAGAAGGATATTTTCACTTCTCATGAGTTAGGGGAATGTGGAGGATCTCGTGAAACTGGGAAATTGGCCACACATAAATCTTGAAGAATTTTGTAGTTTATCATTATGTGATCTGGACCATTCATGGACTCACAGTACAAGTATGAACTATGCAAGGGGAAAGGGGAATTATTTTATGATGGCTAGGTCACGTTTCCAAATCCATGTGTCACTATGTATCCTGCAAAGGTAGGAATGAAACCATATATAGTTCTGAACATTCCTTGTACGGATTTGGAATGGTCCATGTGTAATGATTTTTTAGGTCATTTTTGTTTCATTTGATACAGGTGTCAGGTCCACCATATCTCCCTATAATGTTTTTTCATAAAGGAATCCTTATCACTATTCCTAATATCACATGAGTCATACTCGATGTGAGAAACAATGAGTGGGAATAGGGTTTCCTTCACAAGTGTGGGGAGGTCAATGATATGATGAGGGATTTTTTTATGATGGCTAGGTTGGGATTCCAAATTTGGGCGTCACTACGTATCCTGAAATAGAAGGAATCAAGCCATACATAGTACTGAACATTCCCTATACCGATTTAGCTCGGACATGGGGGTGGGAATGTTATTATTTTGTTCAATATGGGTTCCAGGTCTACCATAATTCTCAATAAGTTTTTTCTGTAATAGAATCCTTACGACATAACCTAAGGTCACGTGACTTATACTTGATGTGAGAGAAAATGAGTGGGAATAGGGTTTCCTTCCCATGTGTGGGGAGGTAGAGGATATTATGGAGTCATTTTTTGTGGGGATATGATAGGCCAAGATTGAGGATTGAGGCATTGCTACGTATCCTGCGAGGGCATTAATCAAACCGTACATAGTTTTGTGAGAGATGATGTGGTTTATTATCATGTGATTTGGACACTTTGTGCCATTTAGTTTAACACCTTTCAATGTGTACATGATTACAGTTTAATGTCATGTTTCAAGGATGAGTTCATTACAATTTAACGTCATGTGGAAATGAAAATAACTATTATATTAATGTTATAGAGATTGGACTATGACATGAACCATTCATTTTATCATCATGTTTTTCAGGAAAAATAATAATAACTTAGGGTCATAGATTTTGGACCATGACATATACCATTCATCGTATCATCATGTTGGTTAGGACAACAACTCATAGTTTAGGGTCAAAATGTTTAGACCATGACATATACAATTCATTTTATCATCATGTTGGTCAGGACAACAACTCAGAGTTTATGGTCATAGATTTTGTCCCATGATATATACTATTCATTTTATCATCATGTTGGATAGGAAAATAACTCATAGTTTAGGGTCATAGAGTTTACACAATGACATATACAATTCATTTTATCTCCATGTTGGTCAGGACAACAACTCATAGTTTAGGGTAATAGAGTTTGAACCATGACATATACCATTCATTTTATCATCACATTAGTCATGTAAAAAATCTTAGTTTAGTGTCATAGAGTTTGGACCATGAAATATACCATTCATTTTGTCATCTTGTTTTTCCAGACAATAACTCATAGTTTAGCGTCATAAATTTAGGACTGTGACATAGATAATTAATTTTATCCTCATGTTGGTCAGGACAACAACTCATAGTTTAGGGTCATAGATTTTGGACCATGACATATACCATTCATTTTATCATCATGTTGGTTAGGAAAACAACTCATATTTTAGGGTTATAGTGTTTGGACCGTGATATATACCATTAATTTTATCATCATGTTGTTCAAGAAAACAACTCATAGTTTAGGGTCATAGAATTTGGGCCATGACATATACCATTCATTTTATCATCATGTTGGTTAGGAAAACAACTCATAGTTTATGGTCATATATTTTGGAACATGTATGGACATATTACCATGAGAAATAATTCTTTAAGAACTTATCATTTTTGGGAGCCATGATGAGCTGTCCATCCATTGATATAATGGAATATGCACTTTTGGAATAGAACCTATGTATGGAATATAGTCCTTCCAACTTTGGTTAAATATTTTGAGGGTTATTCTTGAGTATCATCAAAGTTATAAGGACCAACACCATTTCTCCTTCAAGGATATATCAAAGGCGAAACCTTTTTTTAAGGCTCATGCAATCTGGTTTTGGTATATTTGAAAATGGTGTAAAGTGAGAATCCTTTTTTCATCTAGATGATCCAACACATTGAAGCATCTCTAGGATTTTTCTTCCAGGGAATGTTGATCGAAAATTTCTACATGAAGTGACGGAACTGGGATTTTTATAGGCACAACTGCATCTACCGTGTATACTGGTGAGTAAGGGTTTTCATGGGTGGTAGTGCGGGTCATGGTTCGGTAATCCCACAAAGCATGACGGAGCATGTCTGGCCATGATTTCTTATCCTTATCTACTTTTGTTTGGAGTATGTTGGATAGGGTTTTGTTGAATGTCTCTATCTTCCCATTGGCCACTGTAATGTACCGGAATCAATGGTTGGATTTGATTCCATACTCCTGGTATAGCTTTTCCAACTAAGCTGAGTAGAAGTTGGTGTCGTTGTTCGTTGGTACTGTAAGAGGTACACCAAATCTAGTAATGATGTTTTCTTCACAAAGCTAATGATATTTTTCTTCCCAACTTCTTTAAGGGTTACAGTTTCATCCCATTTGGAAAATAATTTGGTCACTGTGAGTATGATGTTGAATTGTATGGTTGTAGCGGTAGGATATTTTCCCACAACAACAATCCCCTAGGTAGTTAATGGATAGGAGTACATAGCTATATGAAGTAAATCCATGGGTAGTGTATGAAATTGTAATAAACATGGTAGGAATGGAACTTCTTGGTGAATATTGAAAAATCTTATATCATATTGGGCCATTAAAACCCAAGCCTTTGAATTTGGTGAGAGAGCTTAGTTGTTGATTGGTGCACTCAACAAGCTCTCTCCTATAATTCTTTCATGGTAGTATTAGTCTCTCCTCCATCAATTCACCTGATAAGGAGTCCTAAAAATATCCATTTTTATAAAAACCTTTTATTTTTTTACCACATTATACAAGAAAAAGATGACTTTCGGTCTTTGTACCTACACCCTTCCATCCTTATCTAGTGGGAGTCCCCAGTTCCAAATGAAATTTACAATGGGCGTTATCCAACCACTGTTGTGACCATAGGACTCAGAAATGGGTCAAATTTATTCAATTTTTCCATTACTAATATGGGTAAATGGAAAGGCCATCTAGGGTTGGACAATTCTAATGGATGTTTCATCTCTGTTTAGATTGAGCAAGGATGTGGCTGAATTTTCCAAAGCATTGGCTTAGGCATTTTGTGGTCGAGGGACAGAAGTCAATGTTGGCTCTAATGGGAATTCTTCCATCAGTTCATGAACATGGTTCATCATGGGGAAAATTAATTCTTTCTTAATTGTGTAGTCACCACTTACATGTTTGATGACTAGCTCTGATTCACCATTTGTTTTTAGGTGTCTGGATTGTACATGAAGTACCAATTCCAGTCCTACAATGAGGGAATGATATTCTGCTTCACTATTTGTATACCCTTCCGAAAATAGAAAAGATTAAGGAAGGATGGACTTTTAAGGAGATATGAGTATAATTCCCATCCCCACTCTATTGAGTTTCAGATCCTCAATATTTCTCACTGTTGGGATTCTGGAAGCACCATCGAAGTACATTTCTCACATCTTGGGGTCCTCTCAGACAGATAACACTTCATTACCCGGTAGTTTGGCATCTAACAGTGTAGTTTCCTTCGAGGGGTTCTCACCTAAGAAGTTCACTAATTCCTAGACTTTGATGGCCTTCTGGGGTACAATCCATATGTAAAAAATGTTGTATGATGATCACCCATCATGATAGTTATCCAGATATCATGGGATAGTTGAAGATATATTTGAGCGGGTTTCAGTGGGAGACCAGTTGGAAGTCATGTTGTTGTAGGTAATTCCTTAGTTTCTGAACTATGAGAATTAGGGATAGGAAGTTCTTTTCAATTTTTCAATACCATGTTTCAGCATCAATCATTGTTTGTATGAGGTAATAAATATTGTTCTCAATTCCATCATCATTCTTCTGTGCGAGGAATGCACTTAATGACCATTCTAGAGAAGTTATGTACAATATGAGTAGCATCCCCTCAACTGGTAGCATCACAACCAGAAGTCTTAGGAGATATATATTGATATTGTCAAACTATTCTTGTCAATAATTATCCCACTCATATGTAACTACTTTCTTCATAAGTTGGGTGAAAGGTCAGAATTTACCTACCAAGTTGGCTGTAAAGTGCCAAATGTAGTCAAGGTACCCCTGGAGATCTCTCGACACATTGAGGTTTCAAAGTGGGGACAATGCATGGATGAATTTTTTCTTCTTGAGTTTGACTTTTATGTCATGATGGTGTACGATGAAGCTGAGTAATTTTCTAGAGGTAATACCAAAGGAACACTTTAAAAAATTTATAATTATACTGTGATGCCATAATTTTTTGAAGAAAGTTTCTAGATAGGACAAATGGTCTGAATACATTCATGATTTAACCACCATATCATCAACATAACACTTGACGAATCATCCCATGAAGGGTTTGAAGATGTTATCCATGAAACGCTGATATGTGGAGATGACATTATTTTTCCTAAAGGGAATCAATTTTTAATGTAACACTCCCTGAGGGGCCCTAAAAGTAGTAGTTTCTTCATCTCCTGTGGCAATCTAGATCTGGTTGTATCTATAAAAGTCATCCATGAAAGAGAGAGACTCATATCTGGCAGTTGCATCGATCAACAATTCTATGATCGGGACCTAGAAATCCACTTTGGAAAAATTCCGATTAAGGTCCCTGAAGTCAATGACAATTCTAATCTTTCCATTTATCTATTTGGAAGGGACAGTGGTTTCCTTCCAGATCAGATACTGGACCTCCAGTATGAAGTTTTCTTTGATCTGTTTGTCATCTTCAGCCTCTATTTTGTTAGCATGCGTCGGGTGGGTTCTTCTGATTATCATATTATAGCCTCAGTGATCTATGGTAAGCTCAGATGATGAGTGGGAACCTTCAGATCGAGACATGAATTTTTTATGTAATTCTAGGAAAACACATCTCAATTATTCTTTAGGAAGAAGGTATATGCCTCCTTCACCTCAATATGCATAGCCACACTGATCAGAGTGGGCTACGGGTTGCCTTTAGTTCCAAGGTTTATCTCCTTAATTTCCTCGATTGTGGTCAAGACACCTTCTTAAAATGTAGGAGGGGAATATTTGAGGCCTCATTTTTCTTCTTGTTTTTCACCCTCTTCATCATATTTATCTTCTTCCTCCTCTGAGGGAGATAGGAATTTTGAGATGAAATCTCCAATATTGGAAGATAAATCTTCTTTTACCTTAGTCAGTGAGGCGGGGGTAGTTTGAGGTCCTATGGAGAGGCCAGGAGCATCTTTGATAGGTATTTTCCTGGAATTATGGGAGTCAGGCCGCTCTTCCATGTCATTGGACTTTGTGGGAATGGCAGATATCATGAAGACAATTGAGTATGCATGAGGACTTGCACTTATGCATTCAACATGGTTAATGCGTACTACATACTCTTCCCCAAGATGCTGGAGGGGGTCGGTGGGAGACGTTTCCAATCAATCCGGGGTAGTAATCTAATTAATGTTGTTGGATGAAAAAAAAAATCCTTCAGATTCATAGAACCCTATGTGTATTTTTTGCAACACACAGGACTCAAACCTGGATTTATCGACATGCATTGTATCATTTTTTCCATTAGTGAAATATTTAATGCACTGATGGTATGATGACAGAATTGTAGCATGTTGATGCCTCCAAAGCCTCCCTAACAGGACGTTGAAGGCCATACTTTTTCATACTACTTAGAACTCATAATCTGACATGATCTCTCCAAGTCAAGTTTTATTCTTGATTCATCCCAAAAATTTATATATGCTTTTTTCATATCCCAACATATTTTTGGTGTAGGGTGTCATGTTATCTTAACCATAGCCCAATCGATGAAGCATTTTCAGTGGGAGGATGTTGAAACCAAAGCCATTTTCAATGAAAATCTTTCGGATGTCAATTCCATTTATATTTTTGGACACATATAAGGGTTTTATGTTCCCTTGTATGATGGCGTCTCTGTCCCTATCTATGAAGTAGATGATGGTGTGACATTCTTCAGGACTGGTCTCCATCTGCTATATTTCGGCAACTGATACTTCTGCCTCAAACTCCTGGGGACATAGTAAGGCATTGATGAGTGCCTTTCTTAGATATGTAGACAGACTTAATGTATCGAGGATTTACAGTTTAGCAGGTACTAAAGCTAGATGCTTTAGAATATCATATTTCTTCTCAAAAGGTCTGTGATTCCTAGCTTGGGGTTTCTCTTTCACGGACTCTTTAGGGTTTTGGTCCTTAGACATAGAGGGTTCGGCCTCTGTGACCAGGGTTGGTTTTGCTACAGTCCTTTCCAGGTTTGGTCGAACTGGTCTGCCTGCATACCTTGGGCATTTTGATATTTGTTCTTCCCATGATGGATACTCTAGGATAATTGGTCTTGTATTTCTTCTGATAGGGTTAGAGTAGCATTCTAGTTCTTGTTGTGTCTGCTGGAGGGTCCTTCCATGAGTTTCTACAATGTTAACAGTTTGAATTATTGCGTGGTTGGGAATCTGACTCCTATCATGATCTTGCCTTTCAGAAAACCTCCGGTCTCTATGGCCTCTTCCTCTAGTTCTCCGATTGGGCATCGAGAATTCACGTTTGAGGGAATAGTATCTATCTTAGAAGGGGTCCATTAAGTAAATGGAATTATTGGAGTTGAATATTAGTTCTTGATCTGACATTGTTTCTATATAACTATCTTCTTTTAATGGTTTTGCTTTTTAGGGCGGTTCCCGTTGTACCATTTGGTGAGGTGATGCTCATTGTACCAAGTTTGTTGGTATGAAGTCTGAAAGTGTCAACAATAAATTCTACTTTGGTGTTAGCTCATATTCTTGGTATTTCTTTTTTCCCTTCTAGCCTTTAGAAGACCGCAGGGCTGAGGAGGACAGTTGTTCTATATTAGAAGCTTTTGGGGGAACGATTGTTTGATTCAACTTTACAAGAAGGATTCCATAAACTCGATTGAAATTATTCTGAGTCATCCAATTTTCAAACTTTTTCTCCTTCTTCATGCCAAATTTGTTCCATTCCTTTTCCTCTATTAGTTTTGAGGTGGAAACATACGTCACTTGTGTTAGTGGCAGGACCAAATTGACTTCCCTGGAATCCACTATCTTCTATAGTAGATTATTTGAAAATAATAATTCCTAGATTATATTTCCCAGTATTTGGTGGTAGGGATAGTATTTTGGATGGTCATTGAGATCCACTTCATTGGCTCTCTTCGGCTTCGGTAGCTGGAGAAAGTTGCAATTCAATGTGGCTAGGAAATATCTGCAGACCTAGTCATTATGTAAAGAGTAAACTTTATTTCTTTTTTCTTTGAACTAATTTCTTTTAGCACTCCATCACTAATCATGCCAAGGTGTGGGTGGTTGTTGGCGTCCATGGGGTCATGTACTGTTCAGTGGGGGCCTTGTAACTGGAGCTGGTGTCGGGGTGGCTTAAGTGTTACAAAAGATGCTTCATCTATTCTCTTTCTTTTCCCAAGGGCTAGTGGGGCCACTCGGGGCATGATATTGGTCTGTTGTAAGGTGTATTCTATCCATAAGGAAATGATAGAGAAGTCCCAGAACCCACTTGTGTACTTCACCAGGATGAGTGGTGTTTGCAATTCATCCTGATGGTTATCGAAGAACATAGTGAACATTTCATCCTGGGGGAGTGTCAGGTTCAGTGAATAAGTAAGAAATTTCCATCTGAAAATGAAGTCTAACAATCTTTCGTTGTCTCTCTGTTTATAGTTCATGAGGTCACTAACCATTTTCTTAGGCATCTTTAAACAGAACCAGAAGAGAAATTGTCGCCAAAGGTCCTCCTAGCATGTGATTGAATTCCTTGGAAAGCTAGTATACCATACTAAATCTAAGACCTACAAGGTTTGTATGAATCACCTGAGTTTTACTGCTTCTTGTTGCTCTAGAGTTCCCATCATGGTGTTAAAATAAGAGGCATAGTGCATTAAATGTTTTTTAAGGTCGACCAAGCCATTGAATACTGAGAGTATATGGATTCCAAATTTGGAGGTGGCAAAACATTACTCACCCAATTGGGGTAGTGTTTGTGCTCTAGTTGTGTTAGAGTGTGTCTCACATCCATGGATTCTAGTCAAACCGTTAATTTCGAGAATGTGTTCAAGATCCCTTGATGCATATCCTACTGGGCTTGATCTTGGGATGGTTCAGAAGTGTCCAAAACTAGGCATGTTGGTGATGGTAGAATTTATGGTTGATACCCAACCAAAGGTATAATTTGTGGGTTTACCTACATATATTTTATTTTCCTTCCCAGTGGGTGGAAGTCTTGATGGCCTTCTAGGGTCGGGTTTAAGTAGGATTCTAGTCCCGATGTTAGATTGGATGGTCCTCTAAGCTTTGCTTCATTTTCTGGGATGAGTGCATTTGGAAAGGGTACCTCTTCAGGGATCACCTGCTGACATTCCATGGAGGGAACACATCTGGCGAGATAGATCCCTTGACATAGCTCAACATTTATTCACCTAAGCTCTTTCATTTCTTCCTCTATCTTACCAAAGAATTCCTCAATATTGAGGGACACATTTTAAGGGGGAGGAGAAGGTGGGTCAGAGACGACCTTGGATTTATTATTCTCTTTTTTGTGGTTTTGTGCTAGAGGTAAGGAAGGTTTAAAAGAGTCAGTTCCCAGATTTAGGATGGCTCTATGGTTATGGGTATGAATACCATCAAGTTCAGTGTGGGATGCCTCTAGGAGGGAACTATATTCTTTCGTGTCCTCTCCCTCTACGTCATTTTCTATAAGATTCATGGGGTTGACGTTTACCATGTTCCCTGAGGCATAACGCATTGGGGGTGGTGTACCAGGTGCCGAATGGTAGCAAGGATTTATGAATCCTTTTTTATTTTATCATTTCATTTTGTGGTATTCTTTGAGTTTCTTGGAGAAGATTGACCCGAAGGGAGCCCTAGTCTGACCTCGCAGTGCACCTTTGTCTCGAAGGTTGTGAACCATGAGAACGGTTGGAACGATTGACTCCTCTATCCATCATTCTTCATAGACGGTAGAAGACAGACATCCCTTGTGTGGGCATTTGAGGTAAAATGACTCAGCCCAATGGGATGGGGTTGTTCTCGTTCTTTTGTTGATGCATGATAGGCTGGATTTTTTGGTCTTACAGAGGAATTTTGATTAAAAAATGCCCCCATTCCTTTGGACTGGGGTTATTCACACATTGTGGAAGCATCTGCCACTGTCTCCGCCTTATCGATTTCACGCACTCTCGTGCGGGTGAGAGATGAGTATGGAATTGGGCCTGTGTGGAGTATATATCCTTTTTAAGACATAATCACTACTTTCAAGTTGGATTCCCTTAAGTGGGAATCCTGCTAGATGTTATTGGTTTCCTGACACAGAAGCTTTTCAAAGGCTTGATCCCTTCGGTCGTCACACTTTTGAGGCTTATTTCGGGCGGGTTTTTGTTGAGTGTCTCATATTTCTTGAGCAGAGGATTCACTTGATTTCTTCCTTTGGGTGATGACATTACAAGATGTAATTTCCAATGTGGTATTCTAGATGGGATGAAGGGTGAAGTGTAGAGCTCCATATTCTCCCCATCCCTAAATGTGAACTCTAGTTGGGCCTTCACCAATGAGGCGATGCAGCTTATGCCATGTATGTAGGCAAACCATTTCGAGGTTTTTCTTTTTTCATTTCTAATTGAGGTTATCGTGTGGACAAGAGATCTTCTAGTTCAATTAGATAGCGAACCTCCCATATCATTTGTATGTGGTCTGCATACCATTTATATGGTAATAATTTTTCTTTCAGTTGAATAAGGGTCTTCCATATATTATGGCGAATGTCAGGTGTGCATTCCCTAGACAACTCTCCTAGTATGTCGAAGTGAGAAGTGTTCATAGGCCAATACATCACTATTATATTATCCTTAGCTCTTTGTCTTATCACAAGAAACATGTCCTGCTATTGTTCTTTCAGGGGATCCTCTACTTGAGATTACCATCTTGATTGCTTCTTAATAATTTTGTTCCAGGAAACTAGGTTGGTGGGAGCGCCATTGATATACGAACGATGCGGGGGTCTCTTAGAAGATGAGTGTGGCCCTCTTCCATCCTTTGGTTGAGAAATAATATCACTCATTATAGATGGAGTTCTGATTTATCTAACTCCATCTTTCTGAGTTCCTCGACATAGGAGGGACTTCTCATATTTATTCCAACAAGGGGAGGACATTCCTTCTACTTTGAATTTTTGTGGTGGGCAGGACCTTCACAATTAGTGCTACAATTTTGAGGGGAACAATTAAAACTTGATGCCCAACCATAAGAAATTTTATTACTGCATATACCATGGGGAGGACTTTCAGGGTGGGTAATAGTGAGAGGATGAACTTCTTGCTACATGGTTTCACTTTGGGGGAGAACCTTCATAGAAGCTTCCATTGTAGATGGACTTCATAATGACCATCATCATGGTGAGGACTACCATCATGAATTGATACCCAGCTATAGGGGGAATTCCTGTAGTGAACATCCAAGGGAGGTCCTTAAGGATGTTCCAAAATGAGGTTAGGACCTTGTCATTGCATGACATTACTACAAGGAGGGCCTTCACAACAACTATCATTGTGGGGAGGGCATTCACAATGATTTTCATCACAGTGAAGACTACCATCATGATTTAATGTTAGACTGTAGGTAAAATCATATTTGTAGCATATACCCTAGGGATTACCATCAGGGTGGACGACAGCATGGGAGAACATTATTTCCTTCTTTTCATCAGGTTGAGGGGGGCTACCCCAACGCACATCAGGAGATTGGCTCTCATGATCGATCATTTCAGGCCCACGAAGTGAGCCCCTGGGGTTTCTCTATAGAGGACCTTCAAATTTGCTTGTAATGAAATTGTGGGGACGGCCTTTGAAACAATAAATTTCAATTCTATAATTTTGTAATGGACTACTAGGATCTTGAGCCTTTATCGATATTTGTTTTAGGGTATCAAGAATCCCATCTTCTAGTAGAGTGGGATCATGTATGTGATCTTCATTTTCTAGTTTCCATTGGCACATTTTATCTTTTAGTGCCCTGTTCTAGGTATCCAAGCCCATATACTGTTGGTAACAACCTTCATATACGGGTCTTTGTCTTGTTGGGTCCCGTGATGCCACTGGGATATGCCGACGAACATCTTGAGGTTTGGGTTGGGATATATTCCTGCCCAAGAGTAGCCACCACATTGGAACAGTGTCACCTAGTTGGAACGAGTATTTATTACCAGTCCAGTTGTTTGTGTGTTGCGGGATATTTCTTTCGACCCTCCTGGACTAAAGCAAGGATGCATAACTACTTCAGAGTGACTGACTCATTTTTCGAGTGAGTCATTCCATTCGAGGAAACCGGGTAGTGGGCCAGATTTCTCGCCATTTCCGCCAATGCAATAATGACATGGAATGTTTGGATGATATAGTATGGGATCAATGTCTAATAATCTATCACTACCAGGATGTGTTGAGATACAAATTTGTCTGGAATGGGTATGATGTCCCATTATGATGTCGGAGCCGGAGTTTGTCCCTTCTCTGGTCATCCATGAGTTGCCAATAGGTACTGGTAGTTATTCTATGTTGGGACAGAGGAACAAGTATTCCACTAGTTATCGTCTCTGGTTGCCACCATATTTTAATGGTGGTCTTTATATTCACGAGCATGGATTTTTTTCTACTCGCTTACCATTGTATTTTTTTCACGGGCTTTGTATGAATCCACAAGAAATTAACTCTGCTTATATTTTCTTGCCACCCTATTTGGATGGAGGTATTGAAATGAATCAATAGTTATTTGTGCCTATGTGTAGCTGGTTTCCCCCTATTTGGATGGAATTATTGATATGCATCAATAAGTATATGTTCCTACGTGTAGCTACTTTCCACCCTATTTGATTGGTGAGCTTGTTGTGCATCGGTAGATATCTGCATCTGTCTGTATTTTTCCTCTCTATTTTCATGGTGGGATCGGTGATCATTAGATGGAACTTTCATGTGCTCGTATTATGCCACCCTATTTATGTGGTGTTCTTGAGTGGAGAAGGCAGAGTCATATGTCTTCCCATTGAATGCCACCAAGTTTGAAAGGAGGAGTTGCTCCACAGGAACCTGGGTGATAGTGTATTCTTGAGTATATATTCACCACCCTTGGCAGTCATCCTGAGGGACCTGGGTCTCTTAGACTTCAACAGGTTCCCTTGGCATAAATTCCTCTTTAGTATGAGGAAGTCTGGTCATCCGGTATTGGCGGCGATACTCTCTCACAGGGGCCCATGAGTAGGACCCCAATGCAGTTGGGATGAAGTTGTCAGCATTGAATTCGTTTGCCTCACTAAGATAAGGGAGGTACTCATTGTCATGTTCCAGGGACAAGCCTCTGAAATTGTTTGAGACCACCACCAGGGCCATCATGTTTTGGGGTGTCGGTTGCGGCTGAGGAGGCGGCTGAAAGACCTTTTCAGACTGGATGGCCTATCTCGCGGCCTCGAATGTGAGGGGAGTACCATTTTTGGTGGTACTCTTTGATCTACATGTTGGATACCTAGCATTGAAAACATTGGGTAGGTGAGGGGTCCATTCCCTTTGTTGGGGCCCCATCTGCCTGTAAGATTTTTTATGCATGTTTCTGCATTTCTCATCGGTATGTCATTTGGATCGATGGTTTTCTTCGCAAGAACCTACAACGTATATATATGACATAGAGACCACAAAACCTCATCAAATTAGCATTCTATTAAGCCTATTCATGTCAAATTTTATATTTTGTACCCCTTCCCCTCTCTCTTTTTTGGTTGTGGGGTTAAGGGGCATGAGTGGGGTAAGACCGCAACCTTGGAAAATGATTAATGTCGGGTTCACCATTTTCGTTCTGCCTCAAAGGTGGCACGTTACGCATGTACTTGGGTGAACATAATGGGATGACGTGCAATGTACTTTTTTATTTTATCACTAGGGTAGAACTACCACCTTGTTTAAGGATTCACATTGGGTTCAACATTTTTATTTCTCCACTGAGGTGGCACGTTTCGGGTGATGAGGAAACGGTCCGATGAGGACCATCACCCATCCATTTTTTTGTAGAAAGTTTCTTGTCCAATTCACCATTTCATTTTTTTTCTAACCATTATTCATCATTGTCCTTTAGAAGAAGTTTCTATTAACCCTGTAGAGACTGGGTAATTCACCCCATTCATATTGTGAAGGAGATTCCAAGTTCAGTCGATCCCAGCGGGTGATTACGTGGGGTCAAGTACCTGTGCAATCGGCCCTCCCAAGATATAAATTCTTCATATGGTCACCAACGAGTATATTAGTTGAGACAAAAACACCCAATGGATTTGGTATCCATGATTAATAGACCTGATTTCTAAAGGTAGGCGCTCGTTGATTGATGATTCAACCAACGACACTTAAGGACTCCATTGGTCGGGAGGATGGGATGGCAGGCTCACCACACCCTTCTAGGCAAGGATCATTGCTTGTTCATGGACCCTCTTGTAGATTTATGTTATGTTAATATTTTATTGAATCCATGGCTCATTCCTGAAGAGTGTGTCCAATGGCGACAATTGTTTTGCAGGATCATTATAGGCAAGCATATATTTGATGCTACGGAGGTAATGCTGGCTTGTACCATTTAATAAGCTTCTCTAGATTTTATCGTCATCTTGTGGGGACATAAGGTGATTTGATGTTGGAATCTGTAAGAACCTGGGTTTCTGGAATGAGTCAAAATCCGGACCCTGTTTGAATTTTTGACTGGTTTCTAAGGAAACTGGAGGAAATGGGAATTTTCTGGAAATTTCTAGACTACACGCCATGTACTTTAAGTAAACGTCGTGTATATATTAAGCGAGTGATCGGTCGTGTGCTCGCTGAGTACATGTCGTGTGGTGGCCGTGAGGAAATTTCCTACTACACGGGGTGTAGTTTTGAACACGTTGAGTACTAATGACCATGTGGCGGCTATACATGGCGTGTAGGCCTGTTGGCTGGGGAGAATCGTTGAAACAAAGTACACGCCGTGTTCCCTTTGGACAAGCTGTGTAGTCTGGCCGTGTGTGAGGGATATACATGGCGTGTGGGTATGTCGGCGAGAAAGAGATGAGAATCCGAGTATATTCCATGTACCTATAGGTACACACCGTGTACTCATGTCAGCAGGTTCGGAAAGTAAGTCGGTGGATTTCCAACCGTCAAATGAACAATTAAATGATATACACAACGTGTAGTCATAAAATAAATTCTGTGTAGTTTCTTTTTTTTTTGCATTAAAATGGGAAGTAGCCTCGTTTTGAGGCAGAACTCATATGTTCTGCCCGGTTTCGCGAACCAAGACGTTCAATGCTTCTTTCTTCTCCTGATCGTCCGTCCGAGACCCAATTCAAACACTTCTTGATGCATTGGAACCCCCTCGTAAGGCCTCAATTCCTCTTGAGTCGTTTTTTTAATTTCTGTTATAGAATGAGTTATAGGGGTTTGGGTGGTTTGGATTCTTTTGTAGATCTACTGTATTTTAGACCGAATTGGTGGTTGTTACTAGAGGAGTAGCATCGTATGAGTCTCGGGTAGGTGGTGCCTACTTTTTTTGTGTTTTTGTGGTCTTTTGGGTGGCGCGGACTTCGGCACATTTTCGGGTATTTTGATTAGGACATGTTTTATCTGTTGTTTCATATTGAATTTTTTATTGGACCTATGGGATGCCTTTGGGTATGCCTTGTTTCCAGTTTTGCTTAAGTGGGGCTAGGCACGGCACCGTAGCTCATTAGGGAATTTTGGCCAGGGGATTCCAAAATGGTTAAATTTGAATTATATTTTTATAAACAGTTGAGTTTAATTTATTAAGCCTAGTATAAATTGTTAGAGGCATTTAATACCTCAGTGCTGGTATGGGACATCACCTTGCATAGTGCAATTCAACTATTTAGTTTTTTTTGCTTGTTTATTTGTCCGGTTTTAAATGGTTATATATGAAATTGCTAAATTGAACATGTTGGACCCTATGGGTTGTGTTGATCAGGGCCTGGATATTCTTGAGTGATGTTGATCATAGGTTGGGCTTGGCCCAGGTTCCGTTGGGTGGTTCTGACCATGGGATTGGGTTTCATGGACATCGGTTTGAGGCAGGTTGACTGTCAAGTTGGGCATGGCCAAGGTTACTGGGATAGCGATGCCATCAGACCTGAGAGACATGGTCGTAGGGGCTCGAGGTTTTAGAGGTGTTGGGGCTAGGGTACTATTTTTGGTGATTACCGCTCACCCGGAAACTTTGAGTAGTGTGCACATAGAGATACTCTATGATGATGTGGTTTTGACCACTCATGTGGGTAGAGGCCCCCGTAGTTTCAGTTTAGGTATTTGGTTTGGGGTTGCTTTCCATAGGAAGCCACATGGAAGGTGATGAGCCTTCAGGGGATAGCTTCCAGACAATTGGGATTGGGGGTAGAGGCTCACCATTATTTGAGTTCAGAAATCGATGTCCCTCCGGTTATGTTATTTGAGGCCAGACATCAATGTCCCTCGGGTAATTATTTGAGGACAGACATCAATGTCCCTCGGGTAATTATTTGAGGACAGACATCACTGTTCCTTCGGTTTATTCTAGGGTGTGCCTTAGGGGTGTTGGTACTTGAGGCACGAGGTGTCAAGAGGCACAAGGTGCCAGGTTACTATTATTGGGCGTCCCTTCAGGACGTCGGTACTTGAGACATGCGGTGTCAGGGGGGAACATGGTGTCGGGATACATGAAAGAGATTCCGGCGTTGGCCGAAGCATGCGACAATTCATGGTGTCTACTGAGCACCAGTGGAGTTAGTGTTTATTTGTGCATTGTACTGTTTAATGCCTTCCATATAAATGCATTAATGCTTAAACACTCATATTAGGTACATGTTGTTGGGTGGTATCCTACTGAGATTTGTCTCACACCCTACATGGGCCCTTCGTGATGCGTGCAGACTTTATGGATTTACGTGCAGAAAAGAGGCTAGCTTCAGGAGCTGGGCTACATTAGTTGTTGCTTGGAGAGGGTATAGACCTCGAGGTCTTACCTAGAAATGGTTACACTATTTGTTTTCATTACTTGTATCAGCATGCATACTTGTTTTTAGCTACTGTTGGTTAGCCATTGTCGCCTCTTTTGTTTAGTGACTTGATATGGATGCATGTTTGGTTTGTTTAGTAGTTACCATTGATTAGCATGTTGTTGTTTTTACTTTCCACTATGGTTGTTTATATTTATTTCTTCCGCTGTTTATTGATACTGATTGTGATTCCGCTTTGCGGGTCTGGTTCAAGTCTGCTGAGTCTTTTATTCCACTGCATCTCTGCTGTTATACTTGGAACAACACTATTATTATTATCCTCAGAGAGGGTATTTCCTCCCCACTATACCTATCAGACATTCACTGATAGTCGTCAGCCGTTGGAATTCAGGGGGGTGCACCTAAGTTAGTAGCACCAAAACCGTTTAGCACTGCTTGGGTGGCTGTTCGGGTCCAGGTCATTACAAAGTGGTATCAGAGGCGTTTTTGATAGGGATTTAATAGCAGCATTTTACTGGATACTAATGATATTGAGACTTCTCTTTTATTTATTCTAGTTTTACTATTTGGGATATGGTAGACTGGAGATAGGTTGTTAATGGAACTGGGTTTCTATCTTGTGATTGGGTGCCTACAGCCCTAGGTACGAGGGATGGACCGAGTTATCTTGGGTGGGGATTGTTGTTTTCTTTTGCTCAGATTACATTTTATATGATTTCCACCTCGGTGGCTCACATAGTGTGTGAGGTTATTGATTGTGATTTTTGACCCTTGACCGGTGCGGGAAGGGTGAATTGGACCTTGGTCCAGTATGGAAGGCTTATTTTCTTGGATTTTGATAGGAAAATTTTTAGGGTGTTTCAATTTCATAACTGCATGTATGCTTTGTGAAGTGATAATGTCATGTGAATAAAAAAATCAATTTTCATGCTTTGTATTCTTTAAATGTGAATAGGTGAAATTGCTGATAGAATTGTTGTTGTTGTAATGGGTATTCCATGATTTATATTTCATTGTAGAATTGCATGTGGCAGGATATATGGGTCTGGCTCTTGTATGAGTATGATGGTACTTTAGTTGAGGTGATTTTCATCACCAGGATTGGGTAACTTGATTGTCGATTTGAGGAAACATTGATTGTCAGGATGGGCATGGCCCAAGGTACTTTTGATACATGGCCCTGATAGGGGCGGGTAAGGAGTCCATGAGGCTGGGATGCTGTGGGGCATGGCTTGCAGTGGGGGAGTGTAAGGGTAGTAGTTATGCACTACCTTTTACTGCTTTCTTATCTGCGTTGAATATATATTTATATATATATATATGGGTTGTCTGACCATTTATGGTATTCAGCAGATTCCTATTTGGGTGACTCAGATGGAGCATCAGACGGTAGATGATACAATGTCGTAGGTGCAGGATCATGTTCATGATTCGGTACAGGAAGAGTATGAACTACAGGTACAGGCTCAGGGATAGGATTAGGACTAGGATTCAGTACAGGCTGGACAGCAACTGGGATTGGCATCGTTCGGGCCATGGTTCGACGAGCAGCTCCGAGCTAGTCCGGTGCGGGTCTTATAGGGGATCGACAGAGGCGTACAAGTTACAGAGCCATCGATGGCATATCTGATGCGGGAGTTCTAGTCATAGCACCCGCCTCTTTTTGAGGGTGAGGGTTGTCTGCAGGCGGCTGAGAATTGGATAGAGAGCATGCAGATGATCATCGAGTAGCTCGAGATACCTCCAGGGAAGAGGGTCAAGCTGGCGACGTACATGCTGAGAGGACCAACGAAGCGTTAGTAGGATATTCAAGTTCAAGCTCATAGGCACGAGGGACTGGCATCGAAGGACTTAGAGGACATGTTCTTTGAGCACTTTTATCCAGAGACAATGGGGGAAGAGACAGCTCGGGAGTTCAGGAGTCTTCAGTAGAGAGACATGTCTGTCATGGACTATGCAACCACTTTCACAGAGTTGTCTCGCTTTGCACTTAGTACAGTAAGTGATGACGCGGCTAGGGTGATATGCTTGGAAGATGTCTTACGACATGCCATTTAGGTCCAGGTGAACATCTTTAGGATGGGTTCCTTATCCGAGGCTGTGAACCGGGAGCTTATAGCAGAGAGAAACCATAGTGATATGCCTTAGGTTGGCCGGGTGGTAGCTTCAAGTGATGGTTTGGACAAAAAGAAGCGAGGAAGGGATGAGTTCCAACAGGGTATTCAGGCCATGGATTCAGCTAGACCACCTTGTGGTAGTTCTTCAGAGATTTTCTTTTAGTGTGGATAGCCGAGACATGTTCGGACTCAGTGCGATAGGCCTCCTAAGGAGTGTCGGGCTTGTAGACAGGTCGGGCATCTGGAGAGGTTTTATAGGAAGCCTTCTCAGACTGCCAGTAGATATGGACCAGGACAGACGGTGGTATCTGGAGTTGGTTAAGGTTCAGTACCAGGAGAGGGTATCCGGGATTCAGCTACACGCAGAGGACGTGACAGAGACAGCGGGATCCAGCTGAGGGGTCATTGGCCGGTGGCTGGAGCAGCACCGCAGGGGGTCTGGCATCAGGAAGACCTATTTCAGGCTAGGTGCACGCTGTGGAGCCACCAGAGGCTGAGCGGGCTGGTGAGCCGACGATGGTTAGAGGTACACTGTGGGGTGGCTGTGATCTCTATCTTTCCTTTTTGGAATGACCTATAGAGGCATGTCTGTTTTTAGTGCATGTGGTGCACATGATCTAGGTGGACTGACTAGACGCTATTCAATGGGATTGGCACCATATTGGGTGTGTGATATATATATATAGATAGATAGATATATGAGATGTGTAGCATCAGGGTCCTAGATGATGCAGGTTACTTGAGGTGCAGTGGGCATCGGGGCATCGAGGATCTGGGATAATTGAGGTGTTAGGCCCCATGTTTTTTTTTGATAATCCATGGGATGCAGAACCTCATGGAAGAGGACAACGATGCGGTGCGGGATACGTTGGGTGCCGTGGATGACACAGGACCACCAATGAGGTGTAGGGATGATGATGCATCACGGAAGGACTATGCATCTCTAAAACAGGTTAGTAAACCGTGTTTCTTTGAGTTTTGTTGGGTTGAGACCGGGTTAGGCGATTTCTAAGGTGGGAAGCCCCTTTGAAGAATTTATCCGGGACCTCTGAGACCGGGGAATCCCAAGTTATGTTTAACGAGGGGGTATGTTTGGTGCCATATTCGAATATCGTTTTATAGTTCGGGGACGAGCTATGTTAATGTGGGGAGATTGTGAGAACCCAGGTTTTTAGAACGGGTCAAAATCCCGACCCTGTTTGAATTTTTGACTGGTTTCTGAAGAAACTGGAGGAAATTGGTAGTTTCTGGATATTTCCAGACTACACGCCATGTACTTTAAGTGCACTCCATGTATATGTTAAGTGAGTGACTGGCTGTGTGCTCGCAAAGTACATGCTATGTGGTGACCATGTTGAAATTTCTTACTACACGGCGTATAGTTTTAAACATGCCATGTACCCTCGACCGTGTGTCGGCTATACATGGTGTGTAGGCCTATTGGCTGGGGAGAATCGTTGAAACCATGTACACTCTGTGTCCCCTTTGGACACACCGTGTAGTCTGGCCGTGTATGAGGGATATACATGGCATGTGGGTAAGTCGGCGAGGAAGTGAAGGGAAGCCAATTACACGTTGTGTACCTATAGGTACACGTCGTGTACTCATGTTGGCTGGTTTGGAAAGTTAGTCGGTGGAATTCCAGCCACCAAATGAATTGTTAAATGACATACATGGCGTGTAGTCCTAAAGTACACACCGTGTAGTTTGTTTTTTTCATTAAAATGGGTAGTAGCCTCATTTTGAGGTAGAACTCGTATGTTCCGCCCGGTTTCGGGAACAAAGATGACCGAAGATTTTTCATCTCCTAATCGTCCTTCTATGACCCGAATCATACACCGATTGATGTGTTGAAACCCCCTCGATAAGGCCTCGATTCCTCTTGAGTTGTTTTGTCTGATTTTTGTTCTAGAACGATTTATAGGTGTTTGAGCGGTTTATATTATTTTGTAGATCTAAGGAATTTTATACCTAATTGAAGGTTTTTACCGGAGGAGTGGCATCGTACGAGTCTCAAGTAGATGGTGTATACTTTGTTTTTTGTGTTTTCATGGCCTTTTGGGGGACGCGGCCTTCGGTGTGTTTTTGGGAATTTTGAGCGAGACCCATTTTATTTTCTATTTCATATTGAATTGTTTATTGGACCTATACGATGCCTTTGCGTATTCCCTGTTACCATTTTTTCTTGAGCGGGGTCGGGCGCAGGGTCGAAGCTCATCGGGGCATTTTGGTCGGGGGATGCCAAAATGGTTAAATATGAATTATATTGTTATAAACTTTTGAGTTTAATTTATTAAGCCTGATATAAATTGATAAAGGCATTTATGACCTCGGTGATGGTATGAGACAACACCTTGCATAGTGCAATTAAACTGTTTAGTTTGTTTTTCCTGTTTATGTCTCCTGTTTTAATTGGTTATATATGTAATTTCTGAATTGCACATACTAAATCCTTTGGGTTGTGTTGGGCATAGCCCGAATATTCTTGAGTGATGCTGATCACAGGATGGGATTGGCATGGGTTACGGTCGGTGGTTCTGACCACGGGATTGGGAATCATGGATGTCGGTTTGAGGCAGGATGACTGCTAGGTTGGGCATGGCCCAGGTTATTGGGATGGCAATGCCATTAGACTTGAGCGAAATGGTCGCAGGGGCACGAGGTGTCAGAGGTTTTGTGGATTGGGTACTATTTTTGGTAATTAACACTCACCCGGAAACATTGAGTAGTGTAAACACAGAGATACTCCATGATGAGGTGGTATTGACCACTCTTGTGGGTAGAGGCCCCCATAGTTGCATTTTAGGTATTTGGTTTCGGGGTGCTTGCCAGAGGAAGCAACGTGGAAGGTGAGGAGCCTTCGGGGGATAGCATCGAGACTATTAGGTTGGGGGGCAGAGGCTCACTATTATTTGAGGGCAGAAATCAATGTCCCTCACGTTACGTTATTTGAGGGAAGACATCACTATCCCTCCAATACTTATTTGAGGAAAGATATCACTGTTCCTCCGGGTTATTCTTGGACGTGCCTTCGGGATGTTGGTACTTGAGGCATGAGGTTTCAGGAGGCACAAGGTGTCGGGTTACTATTCTTGGGCATGACTTCGGAACCTCGGTACATGAGACACACGGTGTCAGGGGGTCACATGGTGCCGGGTTACATGACAGAGATTCCATCATTGGCTGAAGCAGGTGACACTTCATGGTGACTACTAAGCACCGGTAGAGTTAGTGTTTATTTTTTCATTTTACTATTTACTGCCTTCCATATAAATGCATGACTGCTTAAACACTCATATTAGGTATGCACCATTGGGTGGTATCCTACTGGGATTTGTCTCACACCCTGCAGGGGCCCTTCGGGATGCGTGCAGACTTTATTGATTTATGTGCAGGAAAGAGGCCAGATTTAGGAGCTGGGCTGCGTTAGTTGTTGCTTGGAGAGGGTATGGACCTCGAGGTCTTACCTAGAAGGGGTTACTCTATTTGTTTTCATTACTTGTATCTGCATGCTTGATTGTTTATAGCTACTGTTGGTTATCCATTGGCGCCTCTTTTGTTTAGTGACTTTCTATGGATGCATGTTTGGTTTTTTTAGTAGTTACCACTTATTAGCATGCTGTTGTTTTAACTTTTCACTACTTTTTTATATTTATTTCTTCTGCTGTTTATTGATACTGATTGTGTTTCTACTCTGCGGGTCTGGTTTGAGTCTACTGCGTCTTTTATTCCGCTGCATCTCTACTATAATACTTGGACCAATACCATTATTATTATCCTCTAAGAGGTTATAGCAACCCCACTATACCTATCAGACCCTCACTGCTAGTCGGCAGCCATTGGGGTTAAGGGAGGTGTGCCTAAGGTAGTAGCACCCGAACCATTTAGCATTGTTCAGGTGTTTGATCGCGTCAGAGTCATTACAAAGTGGTATTAGAGGCTTTCTTCACAGGGATTTTTTAGCATCATTGTTCTGGCTACTAATGAGAATGAGACTTCTCTTTCGATTTGCGCAACACCGATTTTAAACAAATCATTTTTTAGTAACTCTATTCACACAAAATTAAATAATATATTTTTTCAATTTTAGAAAATTTATTTGAAAAATAAATTAAATTTTGTAAATCATCATATTAAAATTATCTTTGTGTGAAATTTTTGGATTTTTCTAAAAAGTTTAATTTTTAAGAATAGTGAAACACACAAGATTTTAATTGATAATTTGATTTTCATTTAAATAATTTGTACTATTAAATTATATTTTAAATATATTTTATGTAAAATTAGTTCAATTTTTTATCAATTTACCCAATTTATGCTATTATAATAATTTTTATGTTGAATTTGGCTACAAAAACTATGTTTCCCTTTTAACATTTTCTCTTTAATAACTTGCTTTCATGATGTGTCTAAGAGATAAATTTAAAAAAAAAATTACCTCTTATGTTAATTAAATTTTAAGAAAAATGGATTAGGTATTTGGAATAAGTTCAATTCACAGTTTATAGTAATTGTATATTAATTTTCCCCAAAATTAATTTTGAATGAAATAAAAAAGTAATTATTGTAGTTAAGATAAAAATGGATTTACTGGGGGTTAATCTAAAAATATAAGGCTTCAAATGAAATAAAAAAATTTATAAAATATATTTTTTGTCCTTAATTATAACTTATTTCTTATATTCATGATAATGGTTCATTATTTGAGACTTGTGACATAAAGAAAACACAAGAGTAATTTATTTATTCTTCAATAATTACAATTGTGACACTCACCTCACTTTTAAAAGACCACCCCTCTCCCCAATTATTCAAACAATCAAACCCTTTTGGTTCATCCAATACATACCAAAATCACTTTACAACATCCCTCATCTCATACTATAAATATTATTTTTGGCATAAATCTAACCTCGGAAGGCCTTGGTGTAGACCAAAGGAGGATACTTGAAGAAGAGTTAATGTTCTTTAATGGGCATTTTTAGTTGATTCCTTCCTCCACCTCATTAAATTATTATTAAACCATTATGATATAATAAGTTAAGTATATCATTTATATAGTGATGATTTTGTAATAATTACTTTACCTACAACTAAATCAACTTCCTCAAATAGTTTATGAAATCATCATTCATGTGTACGGTAAACTAACTCCTCATAAACTGATGTCCTTCATTTTTCCATTACCACCTCTCACAGATGGGTATAATGATGGAAATAAATTTATATATGATATTTTAAATATAATTATAACTATGTATTAATTGAATCATGTTGGATCGGGTTATACCAAATATGCACAAGAGGGGGGTGAATTCTGTCTTTTACAATTTCTTCTCAAATTGTGATGATTGCTGATTCCATCCTTTAACATTATCAAAAAGTTTATGCGATGGAAAATAAATAATTAAAAAAATGAGAATATGTATAGTGGTTTGGGGAACAGAAGGTCGTTTGTCCACTCTACCAATTCTCTACACCATGAGCTTAGTGATTTTCACTATATAGTCCTCTTATCAACAGATCATCCACAACTGAGTGCCGGAAGTTGACACCTTTATAAGGTATGGATAAAACATAGCCTTTTGGTTCATATATAGAAAAAAATACAGAAGATAGTATGAGAATATAGTTACTCAAAAGAAAAAGTGAATTTGTCTTGCAATACTTTCTATTTGTTCTTTATAGTTGCAACAACACGAAACTGATAGTCGATGGATCATCATCTTCAGAAAGAATGATCTTTAGGTAGAAGTATTTCTAAGCCAATATGGTTGTAGTAGATCTTAAAATGAATTTAGAAACTTCAATAATAGTAGGTTTAAAATAGATAATTGATGTAGAATCAATAAATCTGCAACGTTTTTCTTCTTAGTTATAAAAATAGAGTTTCATTGATCATGGTAGTAGCAGATCCATGTGACTCATATATCTCTTTAAACCGTGGAATTAAAATACTAGAGAGCTTGTTATCCGGATCATCTTTTAAATGATTTGCCTATTATTTTATTAATACAAAATTTCACTGATATATACACAAATAGAAACATTTTCCTTTCAAATTTAGATCCACAATTGTCTCCTTTAGAATCACAATATTCAAATGTTGGAATAACAAAGCAGTCGTAACTCCCATGAATATTAACCATGAAAAGTTCCTCTTAAATCGATACTTTGAATCACAAATAAAAAAATTGAATCAGTGAATGATGTGCTTTCAATTCGGGCTTTGAATCTGGCTTGTAAGCAGCCTAATAATCCGCATAAAGTCTATTTCTAAATAAAGTCGCAATTTAAATCTCTAATGCCAAATGTAGGGTTTAACAACATAGCATAAATTCTTTGAACCTAAGGCTCACAACATAAGATTTTTCATTAATTTTCAAAAGTATGGTTGATCATCTATAATTTCCTCTTCAACTCTCAAATGTATGGTATAGAATCCATAATTTTATCAGCTTCTAAACGTAAGGTACATGATCTATACTTTTTTTATTCAACATATGGTTGTTTAAAAAAGTAATGTTGATGAATCATACTCTTGAGAAACAAACATAACATTCCATACTGACATAGGGTTCTTCTTCCATACTTTTCTAATATCCCGAATGTAAGGTTCCTTCCAAACGTAGGGTTCTTCTTCTATAATTTTCTGAAATCCCGAACGTAAAGTTCCTTCCAAACGTTGGGTATGAACAATGTGTCCAGAACATGCTAAAGTGATTTTGGAACACGTAGAGCATGAATAGTGTTTCCAGAACATGCTAATACACTAAAAGGATTTCTAAAAACTTTTTTAAACATTCCACATAGATTAAATGCTTTAATATTATTCCAAAATAGAGAAATAATGAATATTAAATTCTTGAAATACACTTAAGGTAAAATCATTAGAATAACAAACAAGGGTATTTGTGAGCATTAAAATCATCATAAAAAGATAGAGTATTGTTCTCAATAATCTCCCCCTAATAAAGTAGAGTATTGTTGAAAATACACTTGCCTAACAATATCCACCATTTTAATGATCACAAAAACCATCAGATAACCAATGAAATTATCTTACAAAATTAATTGCATATAATTTAAAAAATTTCAAAGATAAAAACAATATTTAATTTTAACAAAATTATTTCAACAAGAAATAAACAATCTGTTATCCCTAGTTACATATATATATGTAAACAAACATTCAAAATTTTACATTTTCTCCCCCTTTATAGATTAAATTAATACCTCCTCCATTATAAATAAAGAAAATAAAATTTTGCGTTTTTCCAAAAATTTCTCCATTCATGTTTATCTATATTTCTCCTTTTTAAGGAAAGAAAGAAAAATAAAATGTCTTTTCTCCCCCTGAGTAAAAGATTCAAAATATTAAAATAATTTTTTTAAATGTTCTGTTTATCCAAATTTCTCCCCTTTTTGATATAAAAAATAATGATAGAATAAGGAATATAACACTTTTTAATATAGGATTTAACTTAAGTAAATGCTATGATAAACTAGTTATCAATATGTGAAGCTGGATTACTGGAATTCTAACATAGACAGTACAGTAAAACGAACTAATAACACATAAATATGGGATGCAAATATATTTTACTGAAATTATAATTACTAGTATTGTAATGACAAGGGGAATTAAGGTTTGTCTCAACAATTGTTTGAAACTGGTCTCATCTTCTCTGGATTACTTCCTTGATTTCTAGTAACTGATTCCCCAGCCACGTCATTAATCAATCTACCAAATGGATAATGAGATATTTTCCCTCTTGAGTCAGATGAATATCCTCAATCGAATTGACTCTAAAGAACTCAAGAGGCCGTTCTTTAGTTTCCATAAAAATATTTAGCTTATCTATGAACGTATTCAAAAAATTTCTTATTCTAGGTTCATTTGTAGTTAAAAATTTAATAATATTCTTTTGGTTTTCTAACAAGATAGACAATGGAGCACTATTGTACTGAAGGTCATGAAATATGTCATTCATATTTCTCACTACTATTATAATGTCCTGAAATCTCCTTATTATATCAGGAAAAGTACATGAGGTACCTTCTTGACTGTTCCAAATAGTTAAAAATTGTTGCTCCATGAAAATCATAAAATCATCCAAATATGACTCCATTTCCATCTTAGATTTCAAATTTTCAACTTCATCAAACACATCCTTTTTAAAAACATCAACTTATTGTTTTGATACTGAACCGACATTTAATTTCTGAAATCTATGATTTTTCTTTTCCAACACTCCCCTCAAAGCATCATTTTCTGATTCAACTCTGGTTAACTTTCAATATAGATCCTCAACTTCTGCATTCATAGAATCAGAGGCACCTATTGCTTGATTCTTAGTCTGAGATTCAATTGGATTTAACATAACTAAAGTTAGGGATTCAACATCCGATTTCTCTTCATCCTCTCTCTGCATCTTCTTCTCTACTGATTCTTCCTTCATTTCCTTCCCTGGATCTTCCACAAAAAAATACTCATTAATAATATATGTGTGAATTTCATAAAGGTTCTCTACTTGATTCATAGTAACAGGTCCTTGCTCCTCCTGAGAGTATTCTTTATTGATTTCCTCCAAGTATGGATCCTCCAATACGGGTTCCTCTTGAGCTAATTCCTATTTAATAATCTCATTAGGCTATAAATTTTGAGTAGATTCAGTTCTATCCACTTCAACATCTCCAAAATTTTCAATAGTTTGAGGCAAAATTTATTTTTCCACTTGAGGAGTCACCTCAATATGAGAAACTGTTGGTTGTTCAATTTGCTGTATAGAATATTTTCTAATAAATCTATAGCTCAGAAGAGGTTTAGTTGCATTAAAATTTTCTTCAATAGGCTCCTCACCAGTTTAATCCACTTAATGTATTTTCTTCTGAAGTCCCTCATGACTTCCCTCATTAGCAGTTGGATCAACTAAATCAAATCTTAATCTTCTTGAAGTTATATGTGTTATGGATTTTATCATACCTTTCTCAGATTTAGCAAGCTACTCCCCCTGAGCCGATTCCTGGTTCCTCAGCTCCAACATGTATTAGATTGACTTCCAAAATACTTCAAAAGAAGCCAATATTTCTTAGAGTTCCAGCATTGAAAACGTTGTTGTGATGGCATCTTACTCTAGAATCTATTAATCTCACAGTATCATACTTAAACAGTAATTTTGAAATGAAACTTCCATTGGGATAGAAGTTCGTTCTGACCTCAGGTTGATAAAATTAGTTGAGATATCTTACCATATATCTTGGAAAATTCAACATCATTTCACTCATATGAAAAAACATTATGTACATGTCCGGGAACAAAATCTTCTCCATCTCGGACATTCTAGGTGCAATCCCTGTTTGCACAAACATTACAAGAATCTCATGATCAGGATACAAATGATTCACTATCATTTTTCTTATACCTGTAGAACCAAACAAAAATTACATAATGTTATTTGAATTTTGTTCAAAATCTTCAATATTCTTTAAGTCGAAATGATAAACTTCCTTATGAGGGATGTTTAAGATTCTAACTATTTCCACATATGAAATTGAAAAATCCTGCTCTTCAACTATAGAAAATATGGTGTCCTCTATATCTCCAAGTCTGAACTGAAAAAATTTAAAAAATTGACGAAGATCTACCTCATATATAAACTTTGTATTTTCGCCACTGAATTTTTTCTCGATATTCTGAAATGTGAGGGCTTTCCACAGTAGGAGATCTGTTTCATACAACCATTCGAGTTCGATTACTGTTCCATGTAGAATCCATCTTCCGGCCGTGTGATGATGCTTGGTATAAATTGCTTCGCTTTCCTCGATTCTCTTTGTCTTGGACATTTCTATTTCAAAGTTATGAAGGCTTGATGGATTAGGGTTTTGAAGGTTTAATCAAAGGTAGACGAAGGCGATAAGGGTTTTTGGTGTTTTGAAAGGTTTTGAGAAAATGAACTGGTTTGGAATTTGAAATAGTTTTTGATAACCTTGATTCTCATGTTATTACATACATAGTAATCATTACATTATTTAAAAGAGAAAGCGTATGCGGAAAAAATGCAAAGCAGAACAGACAAAATTTTAAATTATTCTAAAAACATGTAATTTAATTTAATTTATTTAAAAAACTAAGAATTAAAATAATTAAATAAGAAAAGTTAAAATTAAAATTTCATTTAATAATATATAAACCTAGCCCCCACTTAAAAAATAAATCCCTGCAGTGGGAAGTGGTTTAGTAAAAATATCAGCTAATTGAATTTCAGTACTTACAAATATTAAAAATATATCCTTTTTAAGCAAATGGTTTGTTAGAAAATGATGCATTAAGTCAATATTCTTAGTTCTAGAATGATAAATAGTGTTTTTCAAAATAATTATAGCATTTGTATTATCACATAAAATGGGTGTGTTATTAAAATTTAGTCCAAAGTCCATAAGTGTAACGACCCAATCTTTTGTAAATGAAAATCCATCTTGATCTAATTAAATGGTTATAAAAAATATGCACTTCTTTTGTTTTATGTTTTTAGATTTTAAAATACCATTAATAATTGTGACCGTTTCTATTGTAGTCGTTGAACAGTGATCATGTGATTAGTACAAATATGGGATTTAATAAATCCAATTGTCTCAGACAAAGGAACTGATGGCCTCATCTAGTAGACTTACCCCGTATGAATCCCATTTGTCGGAGCACGGAAAGGAGGTGGTGTATTTGGGCTTCGCTCTTGACCATGCTCAAGCCGAGCTTGAACACGTCAAGCTTGAGCAGAACCGCCTACGAGGGAAGTGGAAGTTGATAGACATTACCACCCAAGCGATGTTATCTGAGCCACCCCAAGAGTCTATCACCATCTCACACCTCACCCGTTGGTCTTATGTGGGTGTTTTAAGGGTTTATTTAACAAGACTCTAGTACTATGTGTATGTACATTAATATTTTATATGATAATGAATATACTCTCATTTTATTATTGTTACCTTGTAAATAGTTTTTAAAGCACAAATAATATTTTTAGTTAATATTCAACTAAGAAATCTATTTTGGTGAATTAATGGATTTTTTAAATTAAATAATACTTCAAATAAATATTTTTATTATTATTAAATTAATTTTTATTAAATATAAATAATCAATGAATTTTATGAATGCAATTGTAATTTTTATTATGGTTTGAAAGCCATTTTTGTCAAAACCCATGAATTTTTTATAAATGTCATTTTTTATTTTAAATGTGAATATTAACAAGTTTTGAAAATTATTTAGATAAAATGAATATTATTTCTGGAATCAGGATGTCTATATTATCCAATGGTGAATTTTTCATAATTATCTGAGACAGTCAAATTTTTGTATAAAAATTAAATACCGTTTAAATATATAATATGTTTTATGATATCATAATGATCCAATAATGATGTAATAAAATTATATAAACTTTATGATCTACCAATATATGTTTTACCATTAAAATAATGTGATTTTGGGTTTGTTTGATTTATTTTACAATGTTTTAGTAGACCCTCCAATAGTTATTAAACATTTTTTCTTTTTAAATTGTTTTCCTTGGGAGTGTGTCTCACCTCCACATAAGAAACCCTATTATTTTAAGAGAATATTACTTTGGAATTATAAAATATTTTTTTCCACTCCACTTTGGAAAAAACCATGGGCAAAAACCATGGACTGGTTTGTGGTTTTTATTAGTTTAATGTGAGATTTCCCAAATCAAAATAATATATATTTCCCTCTCCTTTCCTATATAAACCCAGCCAAGATCCCACATCCTCCTCACTCAAATCCTTTGTAGATCATCCAACCTCAGCCATCCTCCTCATAGAATCCTCCCAAGGCACCCCAAGTTAACAAGAAGCTGCTCTCAAGCCTCTCTCAAGCCTTTGGAAGCACACTTCCAAGTAAGGGTTTTTCTTCCTTTCTCATTTTTGTCTAATATTCATTAAGTTGTTATGCCCATTTAATTTCAATTATAAATGTTGGGGTATGGTTTCACACCTCCCCCATACTTCCATATTTATATTTTAATTATGGGATACCCTTTCTCTCTCATCAAATGCCTCCCACATACACCCATTACTATGCCAAAATTCCAAAAGGAATTTCTTTCTCCTCATGTACATTCAACCAATTATTTTGTATCATGAATCAAAATTCCATTACATTTGTTGGGACATGTATCTATATGACCCTATTACTGTTCATGTCATGTGAATATTATGAGACACACCATTTGAACTCATCAACCATTTTATGAGTTCTTAAGTCATGTCGTTATGCTGCCGAAATTGCACCGCATTTTTTCAAGCCAAAGTCATTGTGTAGTGAATGCCATGCCCATTTCTCTATCAAAGGTATTCAACTTTATGCACATTTAATTACTTTTTAAAGAGTTTCATGTATTTATTCCACATTCTTTTATCATGTAGTTAATTATTATGTTGAATGATTCAATGTTTTATGATCCATGTGGCACACTTATGCATGATGTGAGATGTTTTAAGAAGGGTGTGCCCTGATAGCACTCCAGTGCATTCGGTAAAGTATAGTATCATGATACATTGTGTGAAATGGTTGTTTGATCATGATAATTTATGTGCAACAAGGGTTTACTCGTTCTTATTTTCTAATAAGGGTTTACTCATGGTCCATGTTCAATAATCCTTGGCTCATGCTAATTTCTTGTTAATTGTTGTTGCCACATTTCCATGTTATGATTATCATGCATTATCATGAACTTATGTTTATTCTTCTCCTGTGCTCTATTGATATGCCTATTGTCTAACATATATTGTATTCCTCATGTTACTCCATTTTTATTCCCTTATTGGGCTTTATATCTCACCTTTTTCTTATGCATGCCATCAGGTTGTCCCATGCAATGCTATGTATGAGGGAATATAGTGCTCATGTAAAGAAATATTTCAATAAAGATGTTATATTTCCTGTTTTAAGTTGTTATGTAATGATCCTAATCCCTAAAGACATTATACCTCTCGATCTAAAATGTTGTATCATGTGAAGTTTATATGATAAATTATGTTTAATTGTGTAATAAAAAAAGTAGGGTTTTCCTAGTTGGTATCATAGGATAAGATTAGATATTTTTTGGGATTAGGATTGGAAAACACTATGGAAGACTTAGAGACAAGACTAATAAGTACATCCTAATGATTTGGTGAGTATTGAATAAGTGGTTTATCAAGAAAATACATCCATGTCTAGATACGAGTATGTACAGGTGGCTATGACAGAAATGTATCCTAGGGGTGAAACCCGAAAACACCACTTTGAGCTAGACTCGAATAGGAACTGGTGCATGAAAATAGGCCTTGCTTCACTCCTGGTTATGACACTCATGCGGGATATTCTTTGGTAGATTCACAAGAATAATACAAACCGTTATTAAGGGGATAAAATCCCATAAGAATATAAGTTATGAAATATATTTAGTATAACCTAGATTTAAACCTTATAAATCACAAATTAGGATATACTTCTTCTTTATAAGTTTATGATTTTGTGTTCAAAGTTTCATTTTTAGGCTTAATGGATAAGTATTTAAGACCTATAATTGTACGTTTTTTTCTTAGTTAATGGTGGGAAATAGAAGAACACATTCCAACAACCAATGTGTTATGAAATGTTAAGATTTCCCTACTGATATGCCTGATATGATGGGATAGGGTGCTCAAAACATCATGACAATATTTACTCATCGGGCTCGAGTTATGAATAATAACTTGAATTAGGAAGAATACCCTACTCCTACATGGAAAGATCAAGTTGTCGTAGAATCCTTCATGTGGAAAAGGCCTCCCATGTTTAGTAGATCTTATGATCCCTTCCTCATGGACCAATGGATTAACTCCATTTAAAATATATTCTTCATCCTCCAGTTCTCAGAAGAGGAAAAATTTGTACTGACTATCTATTGTTTTGATGGGGAAGGTGATCAGTGGTGGACACTAATCAGGAATATAAAGTCTCAAGAGGAAATTGATTCCAATAATTGGGAGGAATTCAAGAGGATGTCTTTCAACAAATATTTTCCTCGAACCCTCCGTCTCATGATGGAAAGAGATTTTTTCTGTCACGACCCGCCTTCACCCAAAATAGGGAAGGTACATCAGATTGACATGCCCTTCCTTCTTTAAGTTGAATGAGAGATAATGACCCCTAAGTCTTGCCTACAGTTGACCCCAGAGTGGCGACTAGCACCAAGGGTATAACAGTATCACAAAATGGGAGGAATTACCCCTTTTTTGTTTATTGACCAAGATTGGGATAAATAATGAGTCAACAACACACCCCACCAGGTATAGAAAAATCAAAAGAAAACCAAACTACATGCATGTTTTAATAATAAAACTGAACAAGGTATAAGAACTTCAAAGTACAAATCAACAGGAAAAGAAAAGGTGAAGTAGAAAACAACAACGACCAACTGAAACTTCAACATCCAAACTAGTAAGGTCTCTCATGGCCTCCGAAGTCCTCCTGACAACCTGAAAGTAAACTTAGGGTGAGCATACAAAGCATACTAAGAAGGGAAACTCGATAGCTCTCGTGAAAAAGTGGGGACACGTAATAAGTCCCGTGAGAAGCAAAAAAACCAACATATATCAAGGAGTCTATCCATCCCATCTCACTGGCCACGCTCACCAAATAACACAAGTAGAAAAGTAATAGTAAAGAACAAAACACATGGGTACCCCACACCACCATTTTCCCCACTAGCTAGCGGATCATCCCTAATGGAAAAAGTCCTGACGCTACCACACTCTTCCCGCCCACACACACCTGGGCCTCACAACCACACATCCCTTCCCACACACAACTGGGCCTCACAACCGCACATCCCTGCACGAAAACACCTGGGCCTCATCTCGAAGACACCTGGGAAAACCAGCCATAACCAGAACCCCTGCCAGAAAACACCTGGGACAACAACACACCAAACGAAACCTACCCGGAGAATATTGGGTGTAAGGTCGCCTCCAACCATCAAAGTCAAGGGAAGAGGAACAATAAGGATAGTAACTAGGGGGAAACACCCTTCCCCATGAAATGGGGTGTCCCACACTTAGTTCCCAACACGGGTGGGGTGCGACTAAACATAAAACATATAGTTATACATATATATATATACCATCACACAGCCCAACCTACGGCTCCTCAAATAGATACAAGATGGTGTTGACGCTCCTTTACATCACAGAGTCTAAACGAATGAGAATGGAAATGCCTTAGCATAAATTGATTCACCCTTTAAAGAAAACATCAAAAATTGACAAAGGCGTGAACAAGGGTTTTTTCCATTTGGGTCGCGCAAGTTCCCTCATAGTAACACAAGTACACCAGTGCGGCGCATAATGGTCGCACAGGTGACTTGCGTGCCCTTTTTAAAATTTCACCCAGGGTCACTCTAGCCTGTAAATACCCCTGTGGGCCCCCCATTTTGAAGACGAAAAATTACAGAACATCAATTTTATGCTCCATGTGCCCTAGTCTCTTCTCAGAGCATCCGAATACTTCTACGGAAATTTTTTACCTAGAACGGAAGATCTAGAGAGGGGGAGGAAGGCCTAAGTGTTGAAATTTATCAACACTTGCATGCATGAGTGGCTAGCCCTTATGGGAAATGGCCACACTTGTGCGCTGCCTTTCTCCTTCACCAGAACTTGCGCGCCACACTTCTGTAAGCCCTTAGGGACAGTACAAAGGGCTTGAGCCAAGTCTCTCCCAAGGATTACCCCAAGGGCTAAAAGTCACGCAAGTACCCATGTACCTCGCAGGTATACCTGCGCAACCCAAACTTGCGCGCCCACGTAGTACCTACGTGCCCACCAAGACTTGTTCTCCCCTATCTTTTTGGGTGCCCTTCCTGCCCATTTCACCCCTCTTACACCTATCCCTCTCTCCTCTTCAAGATTAAACCTTCATAATTCTCTCCAAATCCATTTATGGAATGATTTCCATGTTGGCTTCCTTATCTGAAAGGAATTCTGTGGAGTATCTATCAAAACCTAGTGATTTTCACATCTTTACATCACTAAAGTTAGATAGTTCATTCATTCAACCTCATCCTTTAAGATGAGAGAATACTTAACCTGGGCCTCCTTTTCAAGAGTAATCCCTAGTCCAAATTTTCATTAATTCGGGCATCCTGCTTAGGAGTAAGCCACAAGTCCCCTAATCTAGGCATCCTCCTTAGGAGTAAGCCCCAAGTCCCCTAATCTGGGCATCCTCCTTAGGAGTAATCCCGAGTCATAATTATCTAAACCTGGGCTTCCTTTTCAGGAGTAAGACCTAGCCTCAAATATTGGCATCCTCTTTAAGAGTAAGCCCCAAGTCCCTTAAATTCTCAAATACCTTTTACCTGGGCCTCCTTCTCGGGAGTAAGCCCCAGTCTTAATTTCTCTTAACTAGTCTTAATTTACTTTTTTGATCTGGGCTTCCTTCTAAGGATTAAAACCCAATCATAAGTCCCCTCTTAACTTGGGCATCTTCCTTAGGAGTAAGCCCCAAGATTAGAGTATCCAAATCTCCATAAAGTACATATAACTTTATGGACCATGTTCCTAGATTTCTTCTCTGAAGTAAATCTTAATCTTGATCTATTTGGGAAGTCATACATACATAAGCCCCACATCATTTCTTATGATTGCATCTTTCATGACACAATTGTATGGTTTTACGAATAACTCTTGTTTCTCACACCGAGCATGAATCACGTGAGCTTGGAGTATAAAAGTAATTATGAAATCTTTATTTGAGCCATCAATCATAAACATCATACTACCTTACTTGAACTACGTGGGTTCTGATTCCTTTTCCAAAACAAAGGATACGTAGGTAGCCCATCTGCAGGTAAGATCCCAACTCTGAAATAATCCATGTCCTTCTGAATGACAATAAACTTCATGTTCCCCACTGAGTGGCTTTAAAACCAGTATGGTAATCATAATGACCAAGAGACCTTTATGTATTGAAGGATACCATTGACTAAGAATCTCTAACAAATACAGTTGATTCTCTATCGATGAAGAACCTCGAATACATATAATATATTCTCTAAATTTCTTACATATCAATCATTGATTTTCATATCTAAAGGAAATCTCATTTTATACTTGTTAATGTAATAAAGGATTCACAAACATAACTTAAATCTATAAAGAGAGTCCTGGAGTAGACAATAATTCCCCTAAAAAAGGTGTGATGAGTCTGACCTCCCATCCTCTCGACCAATGCAAATTCCTAAGCCTCATCAGTATACAACTAATGAGAGCCTACATTTGGAATGTATGTTCAAATGGATATGGAATCATTGGATGTTTCTGGTTCTACGAAGAAACCCGTTAGAAACCGATTTTAATGTTTGAAACTTCAATCAATAAGGTCATCCCCAATTCCAGAGGAAACAAAAAATGGTGAATCTGACGTGAATCCTTAACCAAATTAAAGTGACGTTTTACCTATTTGTTAGGGTCCTATTTAAACTCAATGAGATGGAAAAAAAAGCAATCAATAACATATGTGCTCATCGAAAATATGTAGCAGCCGAACTTATCTTGGTTATGTTTATTATATCAAACATGCACTCTTTTCCAAGATCTTCTACATTACAAGAATGACTTTTCTTTAGTTCACGTCTATGAATGCCTCTACTGTGAAAACATCTATAGTGAATGAATCTGTTGCTGCTCCTACTAGATCATCATCCGCTCTGAGGACGAAATCACCTACTCAGCATCTTCAACGCTGGGTATCAAATGTGCTGGTTAAGGAGTACCGTCAAAACGGTACTATTCCAACTCTGGAGGCCACTCGACAAGCCCTCCAAGTCAATAATTAAACCTGGTCATCCGGACAGTGACGACCGGCGATCGAGATGCAAGTGGTGCCAACCACCATCTCCAACTGTTTTGGGTCGTTATCCCTAGAACGCAATCACCATTCAGTCCCATATTCTGAGGAGGTGAATGAGTAGGTCCCTCAAGGCCTGAATTCAAGGAGACAAGAGTCCTTCCCAAGGGCTCCTATCAACAATCGCCACCAGACTCGTGCGACAGTGCGCCCTCAACATGATGAGGGTATCGACTCTACGCGTTCAGCTCAGATTCCTCAAACCCGAGTAGGCAAGAAGAATCGCCAAAAGCGAAATCCAGTTAATAGTGAGCAGGTTCCCATCTCTTCCATCTCCAGAGAAGTCCACCAACCTAAGTTGGTGGAAAGAAAAAAGTGGGCACACACACTCATCTGTTTTAATTCCTCTATTCATCAGACTCGTCGGCAGCATCACGCCAATCCCGCCAGGCAATTCCGGCAGATTACTATTGACAGGAACATACACATGTTTATAAATAATCTGCTAGTCAGCAGGCTTGTCTGACTATATACGATGAAGCTCACCAACCCAATGTGTTGATAACTAGTAAACAGGCACATACACCTGCTTACACTCATCAATCCTACCAGCAGCCTCATCTGTCAATGTTGAAGGAGGCTCTTCAACCAGGTTAGGCAGAGTGCAATCATCAGGCACATACACCTGCTAGTATTGATCAAGCCTACCAACCATCTCGTTTAGTAGCATTCAGAGAAGTCAGTCGGAAAGCTCCGGCGACAAATAGGAGGTAGACTCAACTCTCTTCCCCCACACATGAGTACTGTCAGGATTCACTAACAAGAAAAGGAGGACAAGAGAAGGAACACACACCTAATCCAATCACGGAATGGATGTATATCCCTGTTCCGGTAGTTGAAGTCACCAAGCATATTCTATCAGTGGTGAAAGAGCAGAAGCAAATCCCTTCTTAGATTCTGGATGCCTGCCAGGATATTATAACAACTTCAGTAGCATCTCAGGGATTGACACATAAATCTATCCCTACCAGTGGAGTGACACATCAACAATTCACTCCGGAAATGACACACAAATCTTTTCCAGTCCAAGAGGGTTGTGGGGCATACTCCCCAATACCATACAGACAACCAAGTCAGGAACATACACATGGTTTGTAAGGAGATGATCAGCCTAAACTGATCATTTCTCTTGATTAGGAACATACACCTACCAAATTGAGTAAGAAGGAATCTAAGAAGAAGACCCACCCATCACAGTCAAGAAATCAAGTGCCAATCTGTATCAAGGCCTTACTCGATGCTGGATTTCTTGATGCACTCAGACAACTATCTATTGAAACTCAAGATTATTCTCTCTCATTTACCAATAGTGGGAACATTAATTCCAAAGTTCTTCATCAGATACTTCTTCATGAAGGCTTGCTTCATGACAATTCGGTTGATCGTGAAGTTTTAACTTCAGATGAGATCCACAGGAACCCTCTGTGTGGTCAGAATACCAAGGAGAAAAATGTTTCATCTTTTTCTGTAAACCACCATGGTGGTCCTCCCCATGATGATGAATTTAGCTGCAAAAGTATTCTCCATAGTAGGGATTCGCATTGTTTGTAGAATTGTCTAACAGACAATGTAGTGATGAGAAAGCCCTATTAGATTGAGGCACTTGAAAATGTGAATCCAGTCATGTCTGATGCTTTACCATTAGCAGGTGAAATACTTTCTCAACCAAAAGATATCCTAGGGTGTAGTTCATTCTCAGAACCACCCTTAAGTCATGCATCTTATAGTTTGATCAGTAATTTCTCTACCAATCTTGTTGAATCCGATGAAGCAACAAGGAAGCACGAACTCTGGTCTAATCAGGTAGAAGAATATTCATTGAATGATAAAGGGGAAGTACTTAATATGAGAAAACAACTGGAAAAAGGTGAAGTGCCCATCATGTTTTGGCCTCTAGCTGACTCTCAGTATGACATTCCAGAGATGTTGACGGAAGATGGAATTCATGATATTCGTCTCAACATATGGAAAAATCTTTGTAAGTTAAAAAATAAAATATTATCTTATGATGAATATGAAAATCATATCAATATAATATAAGGGTTAAAATGCCAAATTGACTTGGCATCTCTCTCGGTTTCTCATTATCTGAAGCCTAAAAAGCAACAGAGAGCCCTTCAGCATTCATGCCTTGGCGCACTAGAAAGATTGCACCAGTTAATTTCCAATGCCCCATATAGTATTCATATCACGAGACTGTGTGTTCATGGTTCACTACGTTTCACTGTTCTCTGCAGTCAACAAATCCCACTGAAAATGGTTTCATACAATGTTATTGCCCATGGCTAGCCACAGTCAATGGGTTTTGTTTGTAATCAAAATCTTGCCCAAGAACAACCCTCAACTAGTCCTTCTCAAAATCAAGCATACAGAGAACAAGTTTTTGAATTACTCTTGCATCAAGAAAACGTGAATATTGAACATGCCTCTCGTTTGGAGCAAGAACATCCCCAAGTGACAGAAGTTCCAGAAATCATCCAATGGTCTTTTGAGATGGGTGATAAAATTGGATGTAGGTTGATGCATCCTGCTAATTTCAGGGCTAAGGTCTGCAAGATCAGGAGAGATTTCATGAAGGTCTCAGATATAGCATCTCAAGAGCCACCCCAGCTTTCCAGATTGGGGACTCTTTTAACCCAACCCTTGGAATCAATAAATAGGATTCGAGGAGTTGAGCAGGAACAACCCCAGTCCACTAGACTGGGGAATTTTTCAAATCCACAATCACTCCATCAGAGAAAGTTAGTCTTCTCTCGACTAGGGAAGAATCCTCAAGAGGAATGAATAACCATATTATTAGGAGATTCCCTCTAAATTACGGTTCGTCAAGAAGATCCTGAGGGATTGAATCAACAAAAGGAAATGTCTCATCAAGGACATGGAAAAAAGACAATAACGATGAAATGCTGATAGAAGGGATGCAATGCACTATGGATCAATCAATGTCATCAATTCCGTTGTTGCTAATCCACCAGATGAGGTTCACTCAGAGGGATCAGATGAAGAGGTTCATGCTCAATAAGTTATATGCACAGACACAAATGACGAAGGTGTGTGTACACGAAATTAAAGGATTACTCAGAACCTAGGTAATCCTTCAAGTAAACCACATTCCCCTCTCTGAAAGGTGTCCAATAAGGGGAATGGAAGGAATCAGGTTACATAACCTTCCTCTGGAGAAGGCCAATCTCTCTCACTAGAGAAAATATTTGCACAGTAAGAGGAAGAAATGAAGGAATTGAGGAGGATAAATGTCGAACTACTTCAGGTTAGTCTCCCTCATAATCATTCTGGAGTCAATCAGCCAAGGGAATTTTTTTTAGCTATTGAGATGGATCAAGAATATCCTCCTCTATTATTACAGCCTCACAGTTCTAATACTACGGGTCAAGTGCAACAATAATTGGCAGTGCTTCCATTTGTTGTAGTACTAGCTGCCACATCTGTCCAAGCTCCAATCATTGCACCTGTTCAGGTCCATTTTCGACCGGATGATTCTCAAAAGTTAATAACTACTATTGAGTCATTAACATATCGTTTTGAAGCTATAAAGGGAAAGCGTGCTCTGGTTCAACCAGAGAAGTGAGATTACCCTGAATGGGTTGATGCAATTCTTCCCCGATCAGATTTTGCAAGTACCACATTCCCAATATTTAATGGTTTGGGAGACCCAGAGCAACACATAACACATTTTTTTCTCATTGTGATCCTATGATGGGAACCCTTCATCAACAAGAAGCAGTTATGATCAGGTGTTTTCATATCCATTACAAGGACCTACTTTTGTCTTGTACAAAAGCATGCAATCTCGGTCAATTACCAGGTGGGAGGGTATTCTTCAAAAATTTATTCTTCAATTCAGCTCAACATTGCCAAAGACAACAGTTTTTTATCTTACAAACTGTAGGCAAAGGGTGAATGAAAGGGTCTCAGATTTCATTGCTTGTTGGAAGAGATTAACATATTCCATAAGATTAGCACTCCCTCAAAAGGAATTGTTTCCAATCTGTGTGGAAAATTTACGTGATGAGTTGAGTACACTGCTGATCATTGTGAAAAAACACAGGAGGGTTTCGAGAACTTACTTCAATCACTCAATAGATTGAATATTCACTTATAAATACTAAGGATAATGCTCATGGAATTCAGTCAGCTCCAGGAAGGAGAATGGGTAAAGCAGATACTGCTACAATTATGCTTAAACAAGCACTTGTAACTGCTTCTACATCAAAACCTTCATCTTCTCAAAGGTATCCACCTCCTGAGCGCCAGCAACAGAGGTTGTTTCATTAAGATGATCAAAGAGATCAAAGATGAAAATAATTTGAGGTTTTGAAAAGCAATGTTTACTCTTTCCGAAATGAACATTTTTCTGGTTACTTCATTTCGGCTCTGGAAAATAATTTGGTTCAATTGCTAAGGCCCAAGAGGCCAAACAAGGAAGGAGATGAAGACCATCCAAACTATTTACTGTTTCATCAGATGTTAGGGAATCCCATTCAAGAGTGTTTTGTCTTCAAGGTCCTCCTGCGAAAAATGGTCGACTTGGGACAAGTCAAACTCAAAGGTTTTTCAGCTCAGGTAGCATGTGTCATTGCTACAGATCTAGAGGAGGAAGGAGACTGTCAAGAAGTCAATAACAAAAATGCACAAAAGTATGATGATTGGATGGTCAGAAAGATAATCAACCAAACACATGAAATTTTGTGAACACAATTGAAGAAACCAATTGTTCCATCTACCATGAATTCCACAGGAAAACCCTCTTCAGTAGAGGGAAAATCCTCAAAGAAACGGCATAATTCAAAGAAAGAAGAAGAATCATGAGAAGATGAGTATGTGTCAAAGCCTAAGTTGTATTTGACTTTGGCAAATTTCATGCCATCTACTTCAAAGCCATGGGCACTGCCCCACAAAATGGCACAGCCTAAACAGGCTAATCAGGTAGAGTCTTCATCGGATGAAGAGTTGTTCTTCGGTTCTGTTAATATGATTCAATTCAGTATGCCAGTCACAGTTTCGATTTTAATGATCCCGAGTTCCTTATATCAAACAAATAAATCAGAGGAAGTTCCAGAGGATCATGATACAGGGGAAGACATGGATCTTTCAGAGGCCACTATTCCAATTCTACCCCTTCTAGAACTGTGTATGCAAGAGAAACTCGTGGTAGAGCCCTTCAACGATCTCAACAAGAACAAGCAAGTTCTTCCACACAAGGCAGACTCAGTCCTGGCACAATTATTCTAGAAGATCATTTGAAGGATACATCTTCTTCCTCTCAGCAATTAAATAAATCTAATTGGTCTAATCTTCCAAAGACATGAGTATTACCAACTCCTATCCCGGTACAAGATGCATCAATTTCCAAAGCATCAACTTCCAAGGCACCAACTAACCGACATGTTCATGTTGGGAAATGCAGACCTATGGGTCAAAAGTATGATTTATTGAAACACATGGCCCAAAAACCGGCCAGGTTATCAATTCTGAATGCTTTGAATTTATCAAAGGATCTTCGGGAGGCACTCATCGTGGCTTTGTCGTGTCCTCAGTAGTTTGAAACTGAAATTGCTGCAGGTGAGGACTACCATGTAGAGAATAATCCCGTAGAATGCCATGTAGTGATATCTTTTACTGATGAAGATGAATTTGATGTCATGCATGGACATATTAGACCTTTGTACTTATCTAGAAAGGTCAATAGTGTAGACATCCAAATAGAATTCGTTGATAATGGTTCAGGAGTCAACCTCATGCCCATTCGTACACTTCGTCGATTGGGCCTTACAGAATCTGATTTATCTCTTTCTACTATGATGTTACAAGGATATGATAAAAATGAACAAGAACCACTGGGCAAGATTACACTCAGAACTCAGTTTGGAGATCTTGTGTCCAATTCAGATTTCATGGTTGTTGATCAAGACTTAGCCTTCAATATCTTGCTTGGAAGACCCTGGCTACATCAACATGTGGCTATCCCTTCATCATACCATCAATGTCTCAAATATTGTTTCGATGGTCATGATGGGATATTTTATGGTGATAATCCTCGTTCAAGACATCTGAATCTCAATACATTGCAGCGGAATTTTATCACATGAGGGGAAATGAGAAATCCACAACAAGGGAAATTACCCAAGTTAATGCTCCATATGTTTTGGAAAAGATTACAGTAAACCCATTAGCACATGTGGGTACAGATTATGTGTTTCCTATCAGTAAAATTTATAGGATAGACCCAAATCAAAATACACTTATGGAAACCTCCATAATTTCAATCACGAAAATCATGCCAGCCAACATGGGAGAAAGTGGTGACCCACCAATCAATAATGAAAGCTAAAATAGAGATGTATTTATTTCATCTGTTGAAATCAAGAAATTCTATACTTCGCCAACCAGACCATAAGAAGTTATTACAATCTTATAGGTGAATGATGATGTCGATTCTCAATCCATCATCCCATCTTTATTACCCAAAGAAGACCCTTTGTCATCAATTGGGTCGGAAATGGATGCTTCTTCTTCAAGATGTGAAAATTTTAGCATCTCTTCTGATCATGAAAATTCTGCTTCATCATATACTATGCAAGTAGAAACAGAAGAAATAACAAATGTTGAATAAGAAGAGGAAGATCGCAGGGATGATTCTCCAGCATTTGAAGAGGGTATCTCTACCACCGTGGATGAACTCAGAGAAATAAATTTGGGTACAAAAGAAGATCCACGACCCACTTTAATTAGTGTGGCTATGAATCATGAAGAGAAAGAGATTTATATTTCCTTTATAAATCAAAATTGGGATATATTTTCTTGGAACTATACAGAGATTCCAGGGCATGATCCTGATGTTGCCACTCATCGTTTGGGTTTTCCAGAAGAACATCGAGGATTCAAACAAGATGCTAGAAGAACACACCCAACCTATGCTTCCAAAATTGAGTCTGAAGAGGATAATATTATCAAATCTATCTTCATCAGAGAAGTTCAATATCCCAAGTGGTTGGATAATATTGTCCCAGTAAAAAAGAAGAACGGGAAATTAGAGTTTGTATTGATTTCGGAGATCTTAATTGGCATTGTCTTAAGGATTATTTTCCAATTCTGATTACAGAACTATTAATTAATGCAATAGCTAGCTATGAAGCACTCTCCTTTATGGATGGATATTCCAGACATAATAAAATCCGAATGGATCCAGAAGATGAACAATCTACAACCTTTAGAGCCCCTCAGGGTGTTTTTTTCTATCGGGTAATGCCCTTTAGCCTAAAGAATGCAGGCGCAACATATCAGTGTGCCATGCATCGTATCATCAAACCCTTTTTAGGGAAGTTCATTGAATGTTATGTGGATGATTTTGGTGGTCAAATCTAGGCAATGTTCTAATGACTTTTCTGATTTGGAAGTCATATTCCACAAACTTCGGCAACATAATTTGAAGATGAACCCCTTAAAATGTGCTTTTGGGGTAACCTTAGGGAAATTCCTCATCTTTGTTGTACGCCGTCGTGGTATCGATGTCGATCCTAAGAAGGAAAATTCAATCCGTAGTATGTCAACTCCTCGAAATCTAAAATAATTGAGAGGACTTTAAGGACACTTGGCCTATATTCGTCGTTTCATTACCAATTTGGCAGGAAAAAGTTTACCCTTCACCAAATTGATGAAGAAGGGATTCACTTACCAGTGGACTAAAGAATGTCAATAATCATTCGATATTCTCAAGAATAATCTCTTGAGTCCACCGGCGTTAATGCCACCTGTTCAAGGAAGACCACTTATCCTCTATGTGACAGCTCTAGAGCAATCATTGGGTGCCTTTATTGCTCAGAAGAATGATGTTGGGAATGAAAACAGCCTCTACTATCTCAGTCAGACTATGCTTGAAGCAGAAACTCGATATTCAAGTATTGATAAGTGCTACCTAGAATTATTCTTTTCAATTCAGAAGTTGAGACACTACTTGCAACAACATGAGGTCCAATTCGTAGCTCGCAATAACCCGCTCAAATTCATCCTTAGTCGTCCAATACTTATAGGATGTCTGTCAAGGTGGGCAGTTGTCTTACAGCAATTTGATATTCCATATGTGTCTCAAAAGGCAATAAAGGGCCAAGCTATGGCTGATTTCCTGGATGAACATCCTTCAGTGGAAATCACATCTTTAGATATTGAACTCCTTGATGATGAGGTTTTCCCTATTCAAGAAAGTCTTCAATCATGGGAAATGTACTTTTATGGTGCTTCCAGAAGTCCAACATGGATGAAAATGGAAGATCATAAATTCAACAATTTTGGATTAGGAATTGGCGCTTCAAGCAAAAGTGAATACCAAGCTCTCATCACAGGCTTCGAGTTGGCGCTTCAAGCAAAAGTGAATCACTTAAAGGTGAAAGGTGATTCAGACCTGGTAATCAAACAAGTCAATGGGGATTATTCAATCAGAAAAGAAGAACTAACCCCTTTGTATGATTACGTCAGAGAGTTAATAGCCGAATTCCCTTTGGAACCGACATTTTCTTATGTCCCAAGATCACAAAATTCTTAAGCTGATGCACTGGCTAATATATCCACAACTCTAGCAGATCCAAATTGGGATGAGACAACCATCAGTATTGCCCACCGTCATAAAATTTCACCTTATGTTCAAATCAGAACAAAGGAAATCAATGAAATTAGTCCCATTACTGAACCATAGGGTCATACTATAGGATATATGACACCTATCAGGGAATACCTTCAAAATGGAACACTTCCACCTGATAGAGCCGAGAGAGAACAAATACGGCGACGTGTGGTCAATTTTTACTCTTTATGATAGCCCAGATCACCTAGAGAAAATTATCTACAAGTGTTGTTTTGATGGAGTTATCTTTAGATGAATTGATGGTGAAGAGACAATGGATGTCATGAAAGAAGTGCATGCAGAAGTTTGTGGTGCCCACCAGTCTGGACACAGACTGTCTGGTCAAATTCGAAGGCTTGGATACTTTTGGTTTTCAATGATACAAGATTGTGTTGATTTCACAAACAATTTTCATTCATTCCATGTACATTCCAATTTCATTCATCAACCCCCAGAATTGCTTCATATAGGTAAATACTCATGGCCATTTTCCACATGGGGAATGGATGTGGTGGGACCTTATCCTTCACCTACAGCCAATCAGTTTATGTATATTCTTACAGCTACTGACTTCATTTCCAAATGGGAAGAGGAAATACATCTCAAAGAAGTTAGTTCAAAATGCATTGTTAGCTTCATCAAGTCTAACATCATTACCAGATTTGGTGTCCCTCATACCATATTGACGGACAATGGCACCAAATTTTGTTCATCTGAGGTAAAGATGTTGTATCAAGAATACAACATCAAATCCAATCATTCATCTCGGTATCATGCAGTGGCAAATGGCCAGATAGAATCCTTCAATAAGAATCTGTCAAATATAATGCAAAAGATGGTGGATAAAGATAAGAGGTCATGGTCTGATAAACACTTTCATTATTTATGGGCTTATCAGACCACCACCCGCACTACAACACGGTCAACTCCAAATTCACTAGTATATGGAATGGAAGCAGTCTTTCCAATTGAGGTTCAATTACCTTAGCTCAGAGTATCCATTTGCGATCAGTCATCTACAGATAAACAATCTCAAAAGTGATTTGATGAATTGGAACGGTTGGATGAGAAAAGATTGTGCACCCTGCACAACTTGGAAGTCTATCAGAATCGAATGGAACAAGATTTCAACAAAAAAGTTCATCTTCGTTCATTCGTTCAGGGAGAATTGGTATTATTTTTCAGAACTCCAATGATACCAGGAAAGAAACCTCCCAAGCTTGAGCCAAAATGGGAAGGACCTTATTCAATACATAAGGTCTACTCCAATGGAGCTTATTCTTTAATCTTAGTGGATGGAGAACTCATCACTACTCCAACCAATGCCATATTTCTGAAGAAATATTTTGTATAAACACAAAATACACCAACGGTCCATGCATATGACCTTAAACTATTAGTCCATAACATTTCGAAAGACGTTAAACTGCATAACAAAGGTTCCATGCATACGAATTTAAACTTTATTCACTTTCATCCACACATGACGTTAAATTGTGTCCCTTTTCATCGTCCTATACAACGTTAAACTATACAACAATGGTCCATGCATATGACCTTAAACTATTCACACCATTGTATAACACGACGTTAAACTGTATCATCCCAATCATCCAACATGACATTAAACTGTGAAAGATTCCCTAATACGTCCAACAAGACGTTAAATTGTGTCCTTTTTTGTCTTGACTACATGACATTAAACTGCAGAGTCCCCTTTTTTTTCCAACATGAGATTAAACTGTATTGTTCCTATCGTCCTAACTACATGATGCTAAACTGTACAGAAATCCCTTCATACATCCTATATGACATTAAACTGTATTTTTTCCCTACTACAAGACACTAAACTATGCAGCACCAACAGCCCTAACTGCAAGACTTTAAACTGCATACTCCATTCATATGTCCTACATGACATTAAACTGGGTATCGTTAAGTTTTTTGTTACCTCTTGTTTCTCACACCGAGTATGAATCACGTGATCTTAGAGAAAATTTCAACCATAACACCCTATCTGGGCCACTAACCACACATAAGCCCCAACACCATTTTTTAGGCTGTTGTACCCAAGAACAAATTGATCACTAATTCATCCTTTAATTGAACTACACAGACTTTGATCCTTTCCTTCCAGGTTGGGTACGTAGGCAACCTCCCAAGGTTCAACCCCAAAAACAATTTCTTCACATCAGTTCACCTCCATCTCATATGATGTTGATTAATGAAACCACCCCCAGAATCAATATATTTACATTGGTTCACCTTCATCCTTTATATACGACGTTAAACTATACAACATTTTTTGTCCTGTATGACAATAAACTACAACATTATTTGATATCCTCACCGGAGAGGGAATCATTATTTACATTGATTTTCAAACATGTTATATTCCAAAGACTATGTGCATACATGGAAATGCCCGAATCTTTTATCTTGGGTTAAACCATCATTGCACTAAAGTCACCTTTCACCCTTCACATATACAAACCAAATTTGTACAGATGGTATTTCTAGAACTATGTGAGCTTGATTCCCATCCTTATGGGATACATAGGAATGTTCGAGTGTCCCTCGAATCCAGCCCCAAGTCTTTGGTCCTAACCCCAAATTCCACTTTCAGTCCCCTGGATGAAAAGTCCCGATAAAAATATACATTGTGTATTTTATATAATGGTCCAAGATCTATGACCCTAAACTAAGATCTCCCATACTTTCATCCCACACAACGTTAAACTGTATTTCAAGAACTACGTATGGCTTAATTCCCATTATTATGGAATATGTAGTGAAGTACAATATATCAATTCAGGACCCAGCCAAAACATGATTATGGTTAGCATTGATCTTTGTATCTCTACATACATTGGACAGTACCCATCTTTGTGTGTCATAATTCTATCCTTAAATATTTTCAGATCTTCATAACCCTTTTCTTGACTTCTAGTCACAAAAATGTCAAATTTCTGAGAGTTCTTTTGCCTGACAATGCAGCACGTTCCCTTAGGCGGCCTTGCATGAACAATCTACATAACAGACCTGTCAGCCAAAAGATTCAATTATTTGACTATACAGCCAATACCCTTAGGCGGCCATGCATAATTCAACCCCATAAAGGGTTTGTCAGATAATGGTAACTATATTCTAGGGAAGAAATTCTATTTTTTCCTTATTGATATTATCAAAAATTTGTAAGGATCTGCAAAAAACTCGTCCTTAACAGATTTATTTCATGATCGTTTTCATGATCTGAAAGTATTCAAGTCTATGGTTTATATTTCTCTTCCATACGTTTGGGTCAGACCTTCATAGGAGTAACATTCATCTAGTTCTTGGATAATCTTGTTTGGAAATATATTCTCCACATTCAAGTACTTCCCTCCATACAAAAAACTCTATGCTTTGGAAAATTTGAATCTCCATAAACTTTCACTGACTTTTTAGCACTAGGAAAGTAAATTTCTGAGAGTTCTTTCTCTTGACTATGCAGCACGTTCCCTTAGGAGGCCTTGCATAAACAGTCTACAAAACAGACTTGTCAGCCAAAAGATACTATTATTTGACTATGAATCCAATTCCCTTAGGCGGCCCTACATAATTCAACCCCCTAACAGGTTTGTTAAATAATGGTAACTTCAATCTTAGGAACTACTTCTTCTAATTCCTTTTAGCTATTTTTCATATCATTCCTCAGATTCAAAATGTTGAAGTTATAGTTTACATGTTTTCCTTCATACTTGAGTGTGGTAATATGTTTTCCAATAAATTTTCAAGGAATTGAGTCAATTTTAACCCATTTGGTTAAAGCTATTTCGACCTTAAACATTATCCTTTTTATGTCCGACATGCATGAATTTAAACTGCCCACAAAAGACAAGGGAACTTTGAACAAAAGTCAAGTTTCAACTCACTAAACATACATTTTTCATGATTTAGGTAATATTGAGTAATTAAAATATTCAAAGTTTGTAGGGATATTTGTAATAATCCTAGTAAAAAAATTAAACTATGCTTACTAGGCCCATTGGATTAGGTAAAAATCTAAAGCAAGTAGCAAAGGAAAATACATGCACAAATGATTGAAGATGAGAATGTTTTTCATTTGATGCACAAGAATTAGAAGGACGTCCACATATTGGAGTCTCTTCTCTTTTCCAAGGAATTACAATAGGCTTTGAACATAACTCTTCATTTGATTTACGACATCCCGAGATTCATCAACAACCACCTGGAATTAATTCATTCAACTGGATACAATAAGAGATGTAGTGATATCAGCTCTTCTTGGAGCAATTATAAAAGGATTTTCTTGACTGCGGTTTGAGAAAATTTTCTGCTGATCAAATAGTGACTCTATTTCTATCCAAGAGACTTCGAACATGGATACATGGATTTGAGAATGGAGCACTGGAAGTAAAGAACTATTTGGAGAGAATACTATTTTTGGATATTTCTCTAATGGCATGTTTGTCTTCTCTCCACCAACTGGTAGTGGAAAACATTTCAGCCCATGGGTTTTCCATTTTCATATCTTCAAGGAATTGACATGGAGGGAAAATTTGAAAGTTCACACCATTTTTGTTTCTCTTAATGCACAACATAACTGAAATAGAGGAGTAGCAGTGCAGCTGCATCCCAAGTGTATAGTTCTTTGCATCTGGAACATTGACTCCTTGCAGATGACCATGACCATACAGAGGTAGGTAGATTCTCTATGGGAAATTAAGATGATACTTCTTCAAGTACTTAGCCAAATCTAGGAGAGTGTTGTCACATATATCATAGTAATCATGGCTAACAGTGTTCATCATGTCATCAATTCACTTTCTAGCCAACTCAACAGCCATTCCAATTCTTCTAGGATCCATTTAATCTGCGTAAAAGATGAATAATTAACTTTTAAGTAAGTTGATTTTTCATAAAATTTGTGAAGGAATTCGAAAGAAATGGAAAAGGAATTAAGGCGCGCAAATCTAAATTTGTCATGCAAGTATAAATGTGTAGCTCATGTTTTTGGCATGTAGGTATAACTGCGCAAGTCCAAATACCTTTACAGGAGTGCGATAGTGGAGAAATAGCGGAAACCAAAGAAACTTGCACGTTGAAGACAACTTTTTGCGGCGAGAGCTTGAAATCCTGAAATTTGGTGCTTTGCGCAAGAATGGCCGCCTATATATAGGTCAGGCCGCACCCCTGCATGCCTAAATCCAGCGCTCTCAACACTTGCGCGCCGCCTTTCCTTTGGTTTTTTTCTTTTCCTCAGAGTCACACCCTCATTTCATTTAGATCCAACTCTGAGGCGGGACTTTTGTTGACACTCCTTTCTGTCACAGAGTCTAAACGAATGAAAAGGGAAATGCCTTAGCATAAATTGATTCATCCTTTGAAGAAAACATCAAAAATTGACAAAGTCCTGAACAATGGTTCCTCTCCATTTAGTTCGCACAAGTTCCCTCATAGTCGCGCAAGTACACTTGTGCGCCGCATAATGGTTGTGCAGGTGACTTGCGCGCCCTTTTTGAAATTTCGCCCAGGGTCACTCTAGCCTATAAATATCCCTGTGGGCCCCCCATTTCGAAGACGAAAAATTCTAGAACTTCAATTTTGAGCTCCTGACACCCTAGTATCTTCTCAAAGCTTCCGAATACTTATAAGGTAATTTCTTACCTAGAACGGAAGATCTAGAGAGGGGGAGGAAGGCCTAAGTGTTGAAATTAATCAACACTTGCGTGCCTGAGTGGCCAGCCCTTAAGGGAAATGGCCACACATGTGTTCCACCTTGCTCCTTCACCAGAACTTTCATGACACACTTCTTTAATCCATTAGGGATAGTACTAAGGGCTTCATCCATGTCTCACCCAAGTATTACCCCAAGGGCTAAAAGTCGCGCAAGTACCCAAGCACCGTGCAGGTATACCTGCGTGACCAAAACATGCGGGCCCACGCAGCACCTGCGCGCCCATCAGGACATTCATGTCCCACTGTTTCTAGGTGCCCTTCATACCCATTTCAACCCTCTTACACCTATCCCTCTCTCCTCTTCAGGATTAAACCTTCAGAATTCTCTCCAGAGCCATTTATGGCATGATTTCCTTGTTTTCTTCCTTATCTGAAAGGAATTCTATGGCGCATCTCTCAAAACCTAGTGATTTACACATCTTTACATCACTAAATTTAGAGAGTTCATTCATTAAATCTCATCTCTTAAGATGAGATAATCCTTAACCTGGGCCTCCTTTTTAGGATTAAGCCACAGTCCAAATTTTCATTAATTCGGGCATCCTCCTTAGTAGTAAGCCCCAAGTCCCCAAATCTGGGAATCCTCCTCAGGAGTAAGCCCCAAGTCCCCTAATCTGGGCATCATCCTTAAGAGTAAGCCCCAGTCATAATTATCTTAACTTGGGCTTCCTTTTCAAGAGTAATCCCCAGTCTCAAATATGGGCATCCTCTTTAGGAGTAAGCCCCAAGTCCCTTAATTTCTCAAATCCCTTTAACCTGGGCCTCCTTCTCAAGAGTAAGCTCCAGTCTTAATTTCTCTTAACCAATGTTAATTTAATTTTTTGATCTCGGATTCCTTCTCAGGAGTAAAACCCAATCATAAGTCCCCTCCTAACTTAGGAATCTTCCTTAGGAGTAAGCCCCAAGATTAGAGTATCCAAATATCCATATAGTACATATACCTTTATGGACCTTGTTCTTGGATTTCTTCCCTGAATTAAATCTTAATCTTCATCTATTTGGGCAGTCATACGTACATATTCCCCATATCATTTCTTATGATTGCATCTTTTGTGGCACAAATGTCTGTTTTTACCAATACCTCTTGTTTCTCACACCGAGCATGACTCATGTGATCTTAGAGTGTCAAAGTAATTATGAAATATTTCTTTGAGCCATCAATCATAAATATCATACTCCCTTACTTGAACTACGTGGATTCTGATTCCTTTTCCAAAACAAAGGATACGTAGGTAGCCCTTCTGCGGGTACAATCCCAACTCTAAAATAATCCATGTCGTTCTGAATGATAATAAACTTCAAGTGCCCCACTGAGTGGCTTTAAACCCAGTATGGTCATCATAATGACCATGAGACGTTTATGTATTGAAGGATACCATTGAATAAGAATCTCTAACAAATACAGATGATTCGCTATCGATGAAGAACCTAGAATACATATAAAAAATTCTCTAAATTTCCTACATATCAATCATTGACTGTCAGATCTAAAGGAAATCTTTTTTTATACTTGGTAAGGTAAAAAAGATTCATGAACATAACATAAATCTATAAAGATAGTCCTAGAGTAGACAATAATTCCCCTCAAAAAGGTGTTATGAGTCTGACCTCCCATCCTCTCGACCAATTAAAATTCCTAAGCCTCATCATTCTACAACTAATGAGAGCCTAACTTTGTAAAGTAGGTCTAAATGGATATGGAATCATTGGATGTATCCGGTTCTATGAACAAACCCGTTATAAACCGATTGGAATGTTTGAAACTTCAATCAATGAGGTCATCCCCAATTCCCGAGGAAACAGAAGGTTCACAAGAACTACTGCCTCAGAAATCAAGCACACAATAAACAGTTCCCAGTTCCCCTGTTCAAGTTATCATTCGTAACAGTTCAGTATGAGTTAATCCCTTCACTACTAGTAAACTAACATGCACATTCACAGATGAAGAAACAAAATCAACAGGAAGGAAAAACATCAGGAAACAACTAGGAATCATGTGAGATCCCTTAAAGTACTGGAAACAAAACAACCTCGAGACACATCCCCATATCCCTAAACTCCTGAAGCCAATAGTTTCTCAACCACAGAGGATTCCACCCAATTCTTGATATTAGCAGAGTAACACCCTACATCCTCAGATTCACAACTAGCGAAAGTATAACAACAGGGAAACCCATCCAAGAAAAACATAAAAAGCACCCGTAATCGGCCGATGAAGGAAAAACAACCAAACCACTACCACCAACACAAAGTAGTCCCACACAGGTATTTTCAGATTTAAAAAATTTAACACACTCCATGGTTTCAATTCCACTATGCTTAAATCGGGTTTATCATAGAAAGGGTTAATCTTGGTGCTTTCAATTTATTTAACCGAGTATACATAATTAACCAATTCCTTGTTACTATTATTTAAACATCCAGGAGAACCGAGGTTCATTAGTGCATAGATAAAGACCACAAATGTCCATGATTTTAAGTGAGAAAAGGCCCGTATAATTCACAACACATCAACACAAAAGAGTACAGCAGAACATGAATCGCACCCCCACTTTTACTCTTTAAAGGTCCAGTCGTTATCTTCATTAGTTTGGTTTCATCAATTTCCACATAAAAAAAATCATGCCCACCCCGTATGATACACAGAAAGGAGAGACGAAGGTAAGATCCCTACCCGACTAATCAATGATCGACGTTAAGTCCTCGCGTGAGTAGTAGTAACTCCACGGAATGAGATCAAGGAAAACATCACGGGTTACAACTCGTTGGGAGGAAGAGCGCAGGGTGATCGAGAAAAAGAAACGTAGGGGTAAGCCTTTAGGTTATAAAGGCTAATAGAGTCTCATCATTCTCGGGACGGTTAAGATATAGAGAGAAAACTCGAAACAACGTAAGAGGCGGTATAGTGGGTTGACCACACGGTTGGGATACCCCACACACCATTAAAGGGTCCCGGACTATCGGGGCGGTTTAAACAGACACACCCCTCTTGGTTTTTTCTTTATGGAGGGTACCTCATGAATCATTTAATTTAAACGGGGCATTAATTGCTTTAAACATGCTTAAAGGGGTCAAAACATGGTAGAAAAACCAAATTGCGCAAAAAGGAGGCCCTACTAGAAAACCTGTGGGGGTAGACAACAGCTACAGGTAGGTGAAAACTACAGGTTGGTGACAACTATCGGCAGCCGAGAGCTACCGGTAGCCGAGAGCCACCGGTAGTCGAGATCTACCGGTTGGTGACAGCTAGGGGTAGCCGAGAGCTACCGGTAGTTGAGATCCACCGGTAGCCGAGAGGTACCGGTGGCCGAGAGCCACCGGTAGCCGAGAGCTACAGGTTGGAGATAGGTAGCGGTAGCCAAGATCCACCAGTAGCTGAGAGCCACCGGTTGGTGATAGAGACCGGTAGCCGATAGCTATCGGTAGCCGAGAGCCACCGGTAGCCGAGAGCCACTAGTAGCTCTCGGCTACCCGTACCACAAGGTCACCGGTAGTCTAGGTTTACTGGTAGCCCGAGGCTACCGGCAGGCCAAGGCTACTGCTAAGAGTCACCGAGAATCTGGGATGGCCTTCCAGACCACCCAGAAAAACTCAAATATCAGATTTTTACCAAGTAATGGACCCCAAAAACCTGGGCCATTACATCAGATACTTCTCAAACTATTATCATCCCCGAGAATATATGAACAAACCAGAACGGATAAAAGAGTGGTCCAAACAACCACCCTCTAAAGATACTTCTCATGGGAAAACCCCTAAGTTGTTCGAAAGCTGGAACAAAACCCTCCCCCCTACATCCAGGAATACTGTCCCAAGAGTTATCAACCACAAACAATCACAACAAGCACAAGGATCACACTATCCATCACATGAGTTAGGGAGTCCCCTCATACATGTCAGGATATTATCCGCTTTGGGCAGCACTGAATCACCCTCACAGGTTTAATCGCATCCACATTAATGTGTCCTAATTAGTAGTCAGGTTTTCTCATCATCACACATTCAAACACACACACAGAGAACAGGGAACATATCATCTAATTGCTAACCAAAACAATAATTTCATATATTAAAGCACAAGGTACAAAATCCCAACAGGGATTAGAAAAAAAACAACAAGGAAGTCAAAACAGCTCTGGGTACTGAACGTGTAACTGGGCCTCCCACTCCCAAGTGCTCTCTTCTAGGCCACCATGCCTACACAACACACAAACCAAGGGGATGTTTCATCCATGAAGCACTTTCTCTTTACGATACTTGATCTTGATTGGTCGATCTATGAAGGTCTCATCGTCTTCGATATCTAACTCTCCCCAATCGATGACGTGGGAGTCATCATGTAGATATCTACGAAGCTGTGAGACGTGAATGACATTGTGAACTTTCTCCAATTGAGGTTGCAACACCAGCTGTTACTTCACCTCACCAACTCATCCCAACACCTCGAAATGTCCGATGAACCTAGGGGAGATCTTACTCCCCTTCCCAAACCTTCTCTTACCATGTCGAGGTGAAACCATCAAGAACACATGATTCCCAACCTCAAACTCCAAGGGCCTCCACCTACGATCGACATAAGACTTCTACCGGTCCTAGGAGGCCTTCATCCTTTCACGCATGAGTTCAACCTTCTCAGTGGTGCCCTGCACCACTTCTGGCCCAAGAACAGCTGCTTCCCCAATCTCTATCTAGAAAACGGTGTGAACGACACAGCTTTTCATACAAGGCCTCAAATGGTGTCATACCAATAGTGGAGTGGAAGCTATTGTTATAAGAAAATTCCACTAGAGGCATGTGTTGTACCAATGATCCCCCAAAATCCACAACACATGCCTGAAACCTGTCTTCCAATGTCTGGATCATTCGTTCTATTTTCCCATCTCTTTGGGGGTGGAAAATAATGTTAAGGCGTAGCTGGGTGCCAAAGGAATTCTTTAATCTCCTCAAGACCCGTGAGGTAAACCGGGTGTCTCAATCGGAGACAAGAGATCTCGGGATCCCGTGAAACCACACCACCTCATTGACATACCTCTGGGATAAGGTGCTCACTGGGCTCGACTCCTTAATCTCCAAGAAGTGTGCTGATTTTTTCAACCGATCCACCACTACCCAGATGGAATCATAGCCTCCCTAAGCCATGGGTAGCCCTGTGACGAAGTCTATCAAGATGTCATCCCACATCCACTTAGGAACATCTAACAGCTGTAATATCCCTCCAGGAAAACGGTGTTCAGCCTTTACTTGCTGACATACGAGGCACTTTTCCACAAACTCTGCCACCTCCCACTTTACCCCAGGCCAGCCTAATTGTATCCTCAGGCCTTGGTACATATTTGAGACCCTAGGATGTACCGCTAAAGCCGAGCCATGGAAGTCATGGAGAACACCTTTACAAATCATCTCCGGAACGAAAAGCCTTCCACGGAAAAGCATCTGATGCTGACCATCCTCCGACTATCCCTCGGGATCATTTCCATGATAAACATGATCCTGCATCACATCCACCTCTGAGTTCCCCCACTGAGACTCTTCCACCTGCACCACAAAGGAGGGAACTACTGTCTTCTAAAACAGACAACCACTTCCACCTTCCACCCTTTCATCTAAATGAAAGGCCACCAACTCTTCCATCGCTCTCCAAGCATATTTAGATTCCCGAAATACTTCCTTCTGAGATTTCCTGCTCAAGGCATCAGACACAACATTTTCCTTGCCCTCAGTATAAGAGATCTCGAAGTCGTAATCTTGGAGGAACACAACCCATCTCCGCTGCCGCATGTTTAGATCTCGCTGGGAAAAGATATAACTCAAGCTCTGGTGATCTGAGAAGACCACAAAGCGCTCTCCGATGAGGTAATTCCGCCATAACTTCAATGCGAACACCACGACCACAATATCCAGATCATGGGTGGCATAGTTACGTTCATGAGGAAGTAACTTCCTATACCCATAAGAGATCACTCATCACTACTTCATCAGCACACATCCCAACCCGAGACCAAAAGCATCACAGAACACTTCAAACAACACCCCTTCCTCTGGTAATCTGAGTACTGAAGCACTAACCAGCTTCTCCTTTAGGTAGCCAAAAGCTATCTGGCACTGGTCACTCCACATGAAGGCCTAATCCTTGATAGTCAAAGCTATCAACAGAGCTACAAATCGAGAGAAGTTGGGAATAAAACTCCGATAATAGTCTGCCAAACCCAAGAAACTACGAACTTCTGCCACATTCTTGGGTGCTGCCCATGAAACGACTGCCTCGACCTTCAACATGTCTACTGCTATTCCCTTCGGAGACACTATGTGTCCAAGTAAATGTACCTCTCACGTTAAGAACTTGCACTTAGATAGGTTCCCATAAAGATTGTGGTGTCGAAGGACTCCCAAAACTTCCCTAAGATGTTCAACATGATCATCCTTTGATCTTGAGTAGATAAGGATGTCATCGATGAACACCACAACAAACTGGTCCAGAAACTCTCGGAAAACAAATTTAATGATGTTCATGAATGTAGCTGGTACGTTTGTAGTGCCAAATGGCATGACCATGAACTCAAAGTGGCCATATTTGCACATGAAAGCAGTCTTCGAGATATCACATTCCATCACTCTCAACTGGTGGTATACAGACCATAGATCGATCTTAGAGAACCAACATGCCCCCTCCGCTAGTTGAAGAGATCGTCTATCCTCGGGAGGGGGTAAAAATTCTTCATCGCCACCTGGTTCAACATTCGGTAGTCTATGAACAGTCATAGAATACCATCTTCCTTCTTTACGAACAAAACCGTAGCACCCCATGGTGACACACTGGGTCGAACAAAGCCCATCTCCATCAGATCGTCAATCTGAATCTGCAACTCCCACAACTCACAAGGTTCCATCCGATAAGGAGCCATAGATATCGGGAGGGAACTAGGCTGTAAGTCTATCCCAAACTCAATGTCACGTTGAGGGGGTAGAGTTACAACCTCATCGGCAAAGACATCAGGGAATTATCTTACAACCTCTGGGACATCCATCATTCCGGCTTCCGCCAACTCTACTAACATCCTATTCAGCATAGAAAGGAGTGGATCCATGTGTCGACTCCCCTAATGATAACTCCACTCCACATCAAAAGCCACATGCCATCCATCATCATTAGAGAATTCAATCCTTCTTCAATAGCAGTCGATGATGACATGCACAACGAATAACCAGTCGATGCCTAGAATGATATCGTATTGCTGCATCAACAAAGAAAGAAGGTCTCCACTGGACTGATGCAGTCGCAACATCAGTCTACATCCCTAGAAGAAGTAAGATACGCTGGTCTGACCCCCAACAGGTGTTCTCAACACTAGGAGCACAAAAAGTCTCTCGGCATCCAGACCTAGATCATTGGATAATTCGGGTTTAATGAAGGAGTGAAAAGATCCCGAATCAAACAAGGCAGAAACAAGAGTGCTGAATAAACTGATCGAACCTCGAATGACCTCTAGTCTTGTCGGAGCTACTAACTCTGCGGCGTACAAATGTCCACACCCAACTCCTCTGCCTCACTGTTGTAGACCACCTCTCCGACCACGCCCTAGTAGAGGTCCCTAAGGAGATCCCTGGTGTCGATCTCCTTCCGCAAGGTTGTCCCTCGGAGGGCCAGGGGCCTGCTGCTGCTGGGAAGGCCTTGCCGGTAACGGATGATACTGAGGTGGGTGTTGAAACTTCCCAATTCCACCATGTGGAGCTCGAGTCGGACAATTGCTTTGGACGTGCCCCAATACTCTACAAGAGAAACACTTTGGACCTGGCCCTACGAGAATAGGGCGAGGGCTAGAGGCTCGGGACTGGAACTGATGAGGCCTAAACCCTATTTCTGGAAACCTGAAAGGCCCTGTTACTGGAAACTTATTGCTGACTGCCTTCCCCTTTGATGAATTCAACTGGTTCCCTTCTCATGGTGTGCCTCCCTTCACATTCATCCTCTCTACTATCTCGACATTCTTCTGTACTGCTAGGTATTTTAGAAGAGTGAAGGGAGTGACAGCGTACTGAAGGGAAGGACAGAGTGCCTCCTCTAACCATCTTTCCTGAGACTCCACATCCAGAAAGAGATCTGGGGGAAAGTGCAAGAGATATCTGAGCATTATCCCTAGCTCCCTCACTGAAATGATTCCCTGTTGAATGGAGAGAAACTCATGTCTCTTCCCAGCCTTCTCTGTAGAGGAGAGGAACTCCTCACGAAATTCGTTCTCGAAACTGGCCCATGAAACCTCTGCCTCTGTCTTCTCTCCCAGGAAAAGTGTCCACCGCTGACGCACTGCTCCTCTCAGATGACTGATGGCCAATGGAACCTAGTACTCCCTTGGAGCACGGATTAAATATAAGTTGATGGATAGCTCATTGAGCCATACCTCCGTTACTGATTTAGAAACACTTCCCTCGTACTTCTCGAGGGTTTGTCGCTGGAAGGAGTGCAGAGTCCTCTGACACAAGTCGTCCTCCTCATCTCGGTCAACCCTCTACTAGTAAACTGCCTCGATCCGCTGGGTCTCAACCGTCCGAGTCACTCATGGATAACGTCTGGGTGCCATATATGCAAGTTAAACATTGAATTCCTAAGCCCGAGTAGAAAGGGAATTATTATTATTATTATTAAAATTTTCTCCCCAAGGTGCCCCAAATCAAATAAAAACACAATTAGAGTGATGCATGTACCTTCCCTAGCGTCTCTACCCTTCAATAAATGTAGTCTCACTTGGTCATTTGATAGGCTCAGATTCCTTACATCGGATCACAGGGGGCCCTAAAATCCCGTGTCCTAGTTGGTCCTCCCTGGCCTATTTCACGAACTAAGATCACCTAACATTGCTGCCCTACCATCCCATGCAATCCTCAATGTACCTAACTCCAGACTCAATCCTATCCCCCATCCTCGCCTCTGATACCACTTTGTCACGACCTGCCTTCTCCAAAAAGAGGTAAGGGACAACATATTTCCATGCCATTCATTCTTTAAGTTGAAGGAGAGATAATGACCCCCATGTCCCACCTCTAGTAGGCCCCAGAGTGGCAACTAGCACCATGGGTATAACAGTTTCACAAAATGGGAGGCATTACCCTTTTTTTCTTTGTTGACCAAGATTGGGAGAAACAGTGAGTCAACACCACACCCCACCAAGTATAGAAAACTCAAAAGAAAACCAAACTACATGCATGTTTTAATAATAAAACTGAACAAGGAATAAGAACTCCAAAGTGAAAACCAACAGGAAAAGAAAAGGTGAAGCAGAAAACAACAGTGACATACAGGGGGTGAATGCTTAAATTTCCTGATGTTTTGATGTAATGGCCTGGGTTTTTGGGGTCTATTACTTGGGAAAAATATGATGTTTGAGGTGTTTTGGTGGTCTAGAAGGCCATCCCAGCTTCTCTCTGACTCCTAGCGCTAGCCTTGGCCTACTGGTATCCTCGTCCTACCGGTAGACCTAGCGTACTGGTGACCTTTGGGTACCGGTAGGCCTCGGCCACCGGTAGCTTTTGGCTACCGACTTCTCTCGGCTACCGGCCGCTCTCGGCTACCGGCCGCTCTCGGCTACCGGCCGCTCTCGGCTACCGGTGGATCGCGGCCACCAGTAGCTGTTGCCAACCAGTGGCTCATGGCGACCGGTAGCTATCGCCAACCAGTAGCTCTCAGCTACCAATGGCTCTCAGCTACCAGTCGCTCTTGGCTACCGGTAGCTGTCACCAACCGGTAGCTCTCGGCTACCGGTGGCTCTCGGCTACCGGTAGCTCTCGCCTACCCCCACGGGTTTTCCAGTAGCGCCTCCTTTTTGCGCAATTTGGTTTTTAAACCATGTTTTGACCCCTTTAAGCCTGTTTAAAGCCATTAATGCACCGTTTAAATTAAATAATTGGTGAGGTACCCTTCTTAAATGAAAAACTACGAGGTGTGCATCAGTTTAAACCGCCCCAAAAGGCCGAGACCCTTTAATGTTGTGTGGGGTGTCCCAGGCGTGTGTTCAACCCACTATCCTGTCTATTATGTGGTTTTGAGTTTTCTCTCCGTATCTTAACCGTCTCAAGAATGGTGATACTGTAACACCCAAAGATTTTATGAAAAATATTCTTTTTAATTTCATTAATGTCTTGTGTTGTACGCTACACCAAAATAAGCTTTCACAACACACATCCTTGACTTGCCTTCCATTACACGTAATCACGACCTTCCTCGATAGCGTGTGTAGTACGCAATAACGAGTTTCACTAAACAGCAATATGCTATTAAAATATTATTAAAACTAGCCGTTATGAATAGTAATAACCACTTCTTAAAATTTTAGAAATTTTAGCTCTCAAAATGGACTTCATTTTTGGATTCGGAGTATCGAATTTAGCCTAAGGAGAAATTTTGGTACTTTTCGGATAACTTTCATATTCTGATGAATAGTGAAAATTACTAAATTATAATTAAAAACAACTTTTTTTAATCGAAATAATTAATAGTGATAAATTATTAATTTGAGTGGTTTTAAAGTATATTTAGAATATATTTTTACAATTTAATACAATGTTGGTCATTGGATGTAATTTCACATTTAAACCAGACATAATCAAGTGTTAATCTTTTGATAAATATTGTTTCTTAAAAACACGCTATTTGTTTTAACAGCGGGATTTAATTATAAAATTAATTAATGCAACTTCTATGTTATGAATTTGGTAAAATAGACTTTATTTTTGAATTCGGAATATGAAATATAGCTTAGGATGAAATTTTGGCATTGTTCTGAAAAACATCAATTTTTATGAATAGTGAAACTACTAAGTGGTAGTTAAAAAAAACTGAATTTGTCATAAAACTTAATTTTACCACTTCTGTGAATGGAATTTTGAAAATCCGACAAACACGGTTGATATCAGTAAGTGAAATGCGGTTCAATGAGATAAAAATAATTTTTTGGTGAATAGTAACTTTTTAGTTTTTTTCCCGCGGTTAATAGTAAATAGGGTAACTAAGGGTAAATATGATATTACTATTACCCTAACACATGTCCTAATTCTATTGGATAAGTGTAATTCGACCAAAAACAACCTTATTAATATAATATGACCATTTAGGTCCACTTGGATTAGATTATGACATTTAATATTATTTTATTTAATGAATAGTTAAAATAGTTAAAATCAAAGTTTAATAAGTAAATAATTTTTAATATGGGGTTATACATAAGATAAATTCGACTATAAATATTAATTAGAAATCTAAAAAGATTTAATACATAATGTTATTTTATTTATAATTTTTAGACATTAAATAATTTAATTTATTTATGACACAATGATGATGCAGTAATTATCTTATTAATGAAATATTGACATAATTGGTGCTATAAACACCAAAATAAATGTCATTTGAGACTTTTTATGAATTCTACTAATTTTCTAGGTTACTATGATATATTAGTGTTTATTTAATAAACTTTATTCGAACATATAATTTTGTTATGACTTTCACAAAAATCATATATCAAATATTGTCAAAATTGACAGAAAATAGTTTTTAAATCAAATATTATATTATTAATTGTTATTTTATTCCTAAAAATCTATGGTTCGGCCAAATTACTTAGATAAGGATATATATATTAATAATAAACAATTTGGGGTTCGTTTGGCATGTTATAGTAAGTGTATTAACCATATAATGAAAGAAAACAAAAAGACACGGTAAAAGTTAAATTATTTAACATAGAGTTAAATCTAATTGATAAGGTTAACATAATACCCTAAACTTGTCTAAATCCTATTGGTTGATAGGATTTATACCCCTCCCCACTTTAGCTTCGAAATAAGACCCTTTGGAACCATTATAAACCGATTTTGACTTTAATATAAAATAATATTTTGAGATATTCCTAAGGTACCCCTCTCCTCCCTTATAAAAGGGCACCTCCTCCCCCTCCTCCTCACACCAAATTGAGCCCTCAAGCTCGGCCAACCCATGCCAGTTTCTCCTCTCCACTTCCCTAGAATAATCCTAGAGGTCCTGGTCTTCTTCAAAGACCAATATTAGTTCCCTAAGTGGAGGATTCAAAGAGGCGTTTCAAAAAAGAGGTAATATCCATTACCGATCTTTTCAATTTTTTTTCTTCTTCATCTTCTTCTTCTTTAGTTGTTTTATGATAAAGTAATAACATCAGTATTACTTACATACTGATATGTTATTATAAATATGAAACAACTCTAATTAACCTTCTATCCATCCTACGGAAAAAGGAAATCACCGCGCGTGCGTACGTACGGAATACCGTCTCCATGCCGTGGTGTAATCTATTTTCCACCACCACCTTAATAGGATGGGTATAATGGTGTAATGAGTAACTATATATGATTATTATAAAGTTATATTGATACTTAAATAGTCTACATACACTTCAACACAATTCCACGACCATGGGAATGATATCATCGCTCGTGCGTACGTACGGACTACCGTCTCCACGACGCGATGCGATTCATTCTCAATGATTAACCATTCATGAATGATTATAAAGTATATATAATAAGTAATAATGAAATATATGACATAATAATGATACTGGACTTATGTAAATTTATATTTATGTCATCTACTTAATTCCATTCACTTCAATAAGGAAACGAAAACAACGTTCATGCGTACGTACGGACTACCGTCTCCATGAACGGTGTATTTCATTCCATTTATCGATATTATATATATATATATATATATATATTCTGAATATATATTATATATAAATCATGTTTTACATTCTGGATATAATTAATTAAGTAATCATGATCCAAGTAATCATATTAATAATGACAAGTTAAAAACACGAACGACAAATGAGACGATTTTCCCCAAAATGCTACTTTAACATTAATTTACAAAAGAACTGGTAATATAAAGTCATAAGTGGACCATATATGATATAATAACAATGAATATGATTCTGTAATAAGTCAATAACATGATTTATATCATTATACAGGAGGTTCGGACACTTACAAAGCAAGTCGGACCTAAGGTAAGGGAAAATATCACAATCTCATTTTTATCCGAGATTGTTTTTACTTTGGCATTTACTGGGGTGTATTTTATCATCCACATCCATGTTCCCTCAATATGTAATATTTTTTCCATCCACTTACAATAGGTTAAATCGAATTTTACCCTTCGGTGAGTTTTTAGTAAAGAATATGAAAGGAATCTTTTGTCATTTTTTCGTATGAGGTACTTTTTTGACTTTTCCGACAAAAGTACGAAGAATGTTTTTTTAACATATACAACATGAATGGATTTTTAAAACATTATTTAAAAGAAGCTTCCTTTAAAAGTTTTCAAGTTTATTTTTAATCAACTTCTTTTTTCTTAAAATTGTATAGCATGTTGTGAAAGGATAAATGTTTTTGAAGTAGAAAGGATATTTTCCTCAAGAATGGAGTTCAAGAGTTTTATCAAAATTATTTTCCATCTAAGACAATATAGGGTTCTGTTTTTATCCCTATTATTACATGGATTTGATTATGTTGTGATGGATATATTTTTATGAATTCCTTTATCTTATATGAATTGTTTTATGATGTCACGATGTTTAAGATTCCCATTTTTATTACATGGGTTATGCAATGATGTATGATTTAAGATTTTGTGGCACACATAAGAATGGTATCATTATGAGATGGGTGAGACCTATATCTCCCTCCAATGCATTGGGTAAAGATTTTATATCTCATGAGATAGACATGGCTGGAACGGTAGGTTATACCGGTTCAGTGAAACAGGACTGAAACGAGGGTGACTCGGTTCAGAAAGGGACTTTGTCCACTAAGATAGTCTTGGCAATGAGCCTTGACTAACAAGAAATGATTCTCTATGATTATGTGTGTATGCCACAAATTTTCATGTTTTAAGTTATGATTATTGTGATTACATTTCACTGCCATGATTTATCCCATGTTATGAAATTATGATCTCTTTTGCAGGTTAAGATTTCCAAAAGTTGTGTTCTTGTGTATACGATGAGATTTATATTTCTTTTGATTACCCTTACTGAGCATTTGAGCTCACCCTTTTATGTTTTCTTTTCCCCAGGATATAAAGAAAGGTTTTAGGTAAAAAAAGGAAGATCTTTATGGGAGATGTTGAAGATCTTTCACCACGATTAGAAGATTACGTTCCGAGTTTCCAAAGACACTAAACTATTACGATCCTTGAGTGTGTGTTTTTGTTATGTACTAAGTATTCCGCAAAAGTAATGTAATGTTCATGTACGTTAAGCTTTGGGTCTCTACAGTTGGTATCAGAGGAAAGGTTTAGTCAACCTTTGGAAACTAGGATGCGAAAGCGTTAGTGAGATCCCTAGAAATATTTCTAAGGTATGTCTAGGGATGTCCCTAAGGATAAGTATACGTATAGGATATAGTCCTAGAACTATGGTAACAATATTAGATTAAACCTAAGATGTTAGATATTGAAGTTACTCCCCCTTTGTTATGATTTTTTCCTCTAACACTATTCTTTTTGGGTTTTAGACGATGGTTGGAACCCGAAGGAACCGTGTTGATCAATGCAATGGACAATGCAATGATTGTCCTCCTGAACAAACAAATGTTATGGGAGATGGAGTGCAAAATCTTATTGCTATACTTACACAAGTTATGAATCATTCTGGACTTCCAAATGAGCAGCGAAGGGAACAATATTCTATTGAGTCCTTTATGAGGCAACGTCCACCTTCTTTCAGTGGGTCTACTGATCCATTAGTTGCTGAACAATGGATTAGTACTACTGAAAAGATATTTTCAGTTCTTCAATGTTCTGAACATGATAAAGTCATCCTAGCAGTGTATCGTTTGGAAGGAGATACTGATCAATGGTGGAATCTTATTAAGAATACGAGGCAAAGGGATGAAATTGAGTCTATGGAATGGGACGAGTTCAAGAACTTATTTTTCAATAAGTACTTCCCTCGTATTCTCCGAACAAAGATGGAGAAAGAGTTTCTTGAACTGAAGCAAAGGGATGATGAATCTGTTGGTACCTATGAATCAAATTTTACAAGACTTGCAAGGTAGGCTTCTGGTATTATCATCCAACCTGAATGTAAAGTTGATCGATTTTTCAGTGGCTTAAAACCAAGTCTTCGAAGGGCATTAGCTATAAGAGACTTCCGTAGCTATGAAGAAATTGTGCGTTGTGCTATCAAGGTAGAGATGGAAGTTGGTGTTACATATCCATCTCATGGTTTTGACAAGAATCCAAAGATGGAGTTCAAGGAGAAATCTCAGAATAATGGTGAAAAGAAGATGAATGTTTCTGTATGCTGAATGTGTGGAAAGAAGCATGGTGGAGATTGTCTTAAAGGGACTAGAAAATGTTTTAAGTGTGGAAAATAAGGTCATCGAGCAGCTGAGTGTCGAGGTAATGGAAAAAGGGTTTCTAATGATGTGAATAAAGAAAACACTGCAGAGAACGCACCACCAACACTTCAATGCTTTAAGTGCAAGGAAATCAGGCATTATGCTAATAAATGCCCTAATCCAAGGGTTAGTGATGATCAACATGAGCAACCACTGAAGGCAAAGGAAAAAGGGAAGTCACATGCGATCACTATTGGCGATGTTGAATATGACAAAGATGTGGTGGAATGATTAAGTGTTTATGTAATGGGATTCCAAAATAATATTGTATCATGGAGTATTGGAATATTTATGTATTGGTCTAATATGGTATTCAAAGTAATTGAGATATTTTTTGGAAAGTAGATGATATGCGCATAATGAAGGAATAATAAGATAATGAGGTATTTGATTGTATTCATGAGCTAATGACTGATATAAGGAGAAGGTTATATCATGGTTTGAGTATATAGAATTTTTGGATTTTGGTATGTGGAAAGAGTTAACTTTTAACTGCATTCATGTTTTCACTAAGGTTCAATGGGTATTCAAAAGAATACCTGATTAAGGACTTTGAATGTTTGGAATGTGACCAAAAAACATATCTTATGATATATGGGGATCAACGATGGTATTAAATCTCTGGTAATCGTTTTCACTATATTATGAGAGTGGACTGAAGTATTATGGATAAGCCTAAATATTGGAATGGATTATGTTGGACATAAGTTAGTATTATTTAAGGATAGAAGTTTTTTCAATATTATTGATGGGATGTTATAGTAATATAGTTTTAGAAAAAGGACAACCTGTAGGACGGGCGACAGCCCATCGCGTCGGAAAAGGCTATGGGAATCGAACCCACAACCGAATTGCGACTGTCCTTTATCGCCTACCACTGGCCTATAGGAAGTCCCTGTTTAGTAGAAACTAGTTTTATTTTATTAAGCAATACGATATATGAAGTATAAGTCCATTTTAGGAACCATATATGATTAATCTCACTATAGATCGACTTATGTATATAATTTTTGCTAACCTTTTGTTTGAGACAGATGGAATGACCCGTCATTCTATCACATGATCTGCTAACACTTCACGAATAACAAATTCAACTTCATTTATCTAAGAGATGAAATGGAAATTGTTCAAGGCATGAACAACAGTGAGATTGTACCAAAATAAAGTAAGTATTTATTCTAATTCAAATTTTCAACTTTAGGGAAATGATCTTGAAAACCAAAAATGTTGTCCTAGTGCTCTTATATCTAATGAATCAGGTGGTACCTTAGATCGTCACAAATTTATGGCTTTGTGAATTCTGGCTTTTCCATAGCCATGTTCTCTACCACTCTCCATCAAAACATGATGGTTAGATTTCTCTTCCATATCCATATTTTCACCTATGTGGAAACCCAGTGATTAGTTTATTTGGGTAACCGTTACGTTTCATAATTTTGTTTTTAAAGATTGGTTTTGGTATTCCTTTTTACGATGTGGGTTTCGATTAAAGAAACTTTCGAATAGTAAACCATTTATAACCCCGACGAATTTCGAGGGCGAAATTCATTTTAAGGGGGGTAGAATGTAACACCCCGAGATTTTCTGAAAAATATTCTTTTTAATTTCATTAATGTCTTGTGTTGTACGCTACACCAAAATAATCTTTCAAAACACGCATCCTTGAATTGCCTTCCATTACACGTAATCGTGACCTTCCTCGATAGCGTGTGTAGTACGCAATAACGAGTTTCACTAAACAGTAATATGCTATTAAAATATTATTAAAACTAGCCGTTATGAATAGTAATAACCACTTCTTAAAATTATAGAAATTTTAGCTCACAAAATGGACTTCATTTTTGGATTCGGAGTATTGAATTTAGCCAAAGGTGAAATTTTGGTACTTTTCGGATAACTTTCATATTCTGATGAATAGTGAAAATTACTAAATTATAATTAAAAAAACTTTTTTAATCGAAATAATTAATAGTGATAAATTATTAATTTGAGTGGTTTTAAAGTATATTTAGAATATATTTTTACAATTTAATACAATGTTGGTCATTGGATGTAATTTCACACTTAAACCAGACATAATCATGTGTTAATCTTTTGATAGATATTGTTTCTTAAAAACACGCTATTTGTTTTAACAGCGGGATTTAATTATAAAATTAATTAATGCAACATCTATGTTATGAATTTGGTAAAATAGACTTTATTTTTGAATTCGGAATATGAAATATAGCTTAGGATGAAATTTTGGCATTGTTCTGAAAAACATCAATTTTTGATGAATAGTGATACTACTAAGTGGTAGTTAAAAAAACTGAATTTGTCATAAAACTTAATTTTACCGCTTCTGTGAATGGAATTTCGAAAATCTGATAGACACGGTTGATATCAGTAAGTGAAATGTGGTTCAATGAGATAAAAATAATTTTTTGGTGAATAGTAACTTTTTAGTTTTTTTTTACCGCGGTTAATAGTAAATAGGGTAACTAAGGGTAAATATGATATTACTATTACCCTAACACATGTCCTAATTCTATTGGATAAGTGTAATTCGACCAAAAACAACCTTATGAATATAATATGACCATTTAGGTCAACTTGGATTAGATTATGACATTTAATGTTATTTTATTTAGTGAATAGTTAAAATAGTTAAAATCAAAGTTTAATAAGTAAATAATTTTTAATATGGGGTTATATATAAGATAAATTCGACTATAAATATTAATTAGAAATATAAAAAGATTTACTACATAATGGTATTTTATTTATAATTTTTAGACATTAAATAATTTAATTTATTTATGACACAATGATGATGCAGTAATTATCTTATTAATGAAATATTGACATAATTGGTGTTATAAACACCAAAATAAATGTCATTTGAGACTTTTTATGAATTCCACTAATTTTCTAGGTTACTATGATATATTAGTGTTGATTTAATCAACTTTATTCGAACATATAATTCTGTTATCACTTTCACAAAAATCATATATCAAATAGTGTCAAAATTGACACAAAATAGTTTTTAAATCAAATATTATATTATTAATTGTTATTTTATTCCTAAAAATCTAAGGTTTGGCCGAATGACTTAGATAAGGATATATATATTAATAATAAACAATTTGGGGTTCGTTTGACATGTTATAGTAAGTGTATTAACCATATAATGAAAGAAAACAAAAAGACACGGTAAAAGTTAAATTATTTAACTTAGAGTTAAATCTAATTGATAAGGTTAAAATAATACCCTAAACTTGTCTAAATCCTATTGGTCGATAGGATTTCGACCCCTCCCCACTTTAGCTTCGAAATAAGACCCTTTGGAACCATTATAAACCGTTTTTGACTTTAATATAAAATAATATTTTGAGATATTCCTAAGGTGCCCCTCTCCTCCCTTATAAAAGGGCACCTCATCCCCCTCCTCCTCACACCAAATTGAGCACTCAAGCTCGACCAACCCCCACCATTTTCTCCTCTCCACTTCCCTATAATAATCCTAGATGTCCTGGTCTTCTTCAAAGACCAATATTAGTTCCCTAAGTGGAGGATTCAAAGAGGCGTTTCAAAGAAGAGGTAATATCCATTACCGATCTTTTCAATTTTTTTCTTCTTCAACATCTTCTTCTTTTGTTGTTTCATGATAAAGTAATAACATCAGTATTACTTACATACTGATATGTTATTATAAATATGAAACAACTCTAATTAACCTTCTATCCATCCTACGGAAAAAGGAAATCACCGCGAGTGCGTACGTACGGAATACCGTCTCCACGCCGTGGTGTAATCTATTTTCCACCACCACCATAATAAGATGGGTATAATGGTGTAATGAGTAACTATATATGATTATTATAAAGTGATATTGATACTGAAATAGTCTACATACACTTCAACACAATTCCACGACAATGGGAACGATATCATCGCTCGTGCGTACGTACGGACTACCGTCTCCACGACGCGATGAGATTCATTCTCAATGATTAACCATTCATGAATGATTATAAAGTATATATAATAAGTACTAATGAAATATATGACATAATAATGATACTGGACTTATGTAAATTTATATTTATGTCATCTACTTAATTCCATTCACTTCAATAAGGAAACGAAAACAACGTTCATGCGTACGTACGGACTACCGTCTCCATGAACGGTGTATTTCATTCCATTTATTGATATTATATATATATATATATTCTGAATATATATTATATATAAATCATGTTTTACATTCTGGATATAATTAATTAAGTAATCATGATCCAAGTAATCATATTAATAATGACAAGTTAAAAACACGAACGACAAATGAGACGATTTTACCCAAAATGCTACTTTAACATTAATTTATAAAAGAACGGGTAATATAAAGTCTTAAGTGGACCATATATGATATAATAACAATGAATATGATTCTGGAATAAGTCAATAACATGATTTAAATCATTATACAGGAGGTTCGGACACTTACAAAGCAAGTTGGACCTAAGGTAAGGGAAAATATCACAATCTCATTTTTATCCGAGATTGTTTTTACTTTGGCATTTACTGGGGTGTATTTTATCATCCACATACATGTTCCCTCAATATGTAATATTTTTTCCATCCACTTACAATAGTTTAAATCCAATTTTACCCTTCGGTGAGTTTTTAGTAAAGAATATTAAAGGAATCTTTTGTCATTTTTTCGTATGAGGTACTTTTTTGACTTTTTCGACAAAAGTACGAAGAATGTTTTTTTAACATATACGACATGAATGGATTTTTAAAACATTATTTCCAAGAAGCTTCCTTTACAAGTTTTCAAATTTATTTTTAATCAACTTCTTTTTGCTTAAAATTGTATAGCATGTTATGAAAGGATAAATGTTTTTGAAGTAGAAAGGATATTTTCATCAAGAATGGAGTTCAGGAGTTTTATCAAAATTATTTTCCATCTAAGACAATATAGGGTTCTGTTTTTATCCCTATTATTACATGGATTTGATTATGTTGTGATGGATATATTTTTATGAATTCCTTTATCTTATATGAATTGTTTTGTGATGTCACGATGTTTAAGATTCCCATTTTTATTACATGGGTTATGCAATGATGTATGATTTAAGATTTTGTGGAACACATAAGAATGGTATCATTATGAGATGGGTGGGACCTATATCTCCCTCCAATGCATTGGGTAAAGATTTTATATCTCATGAGATAGACATGGCTGGAAAGGTAGGTTATACCTGTTCAGTGAAACAGGACTGAAACGAGGGTGACTCGATTCAGAAAGGGACTTTGTCCACTAAGATAGTCTTGGAAATGAGCCTTGACTAACAAGAAATGATTCTCTATGATTATGTGTGTATGCCACAAAGTTTCATGTTTTAAGTTATGATTATTGTGATTACATTTCACTGCCATGATTTATCCCATGTTATTAAATTATGATCTCTTTTGCAGGTTAAGATTTCCAAAAGTTGTGTTCTTGTGTATACGATGAGATTTATATTTCTTTGGTTTACCCTTACTGAGAATTTGAGCTCACCCTTTTATTTTTTCTTTTCCCCAGGATATAAAGAAAGGTTTTAGGTAAAAAAAAGAATATCTTTATGGGAGATGTTGAAGATCTTTCACCACGATTAGAAGATTACGTTCCGAGTTTCCAAAGACACTAAACTATTACGATCCTTGAGTGTGTGTTTTTGTTATGTACTAAGTATTCTGCAAAATTAATGTAATGTTCATGTACGTTAAGCTTCGGGTCTCTACATATACTCTATCAGCCTTTATAACCTAAAGGCTTCCCCCTACATTTCTTTTTCTCGATCACCCTGCGCTCTTCCTCCCGACGAGTTGTAACCCGTGATGTTTTCCTTGATCACATTCTGTGGAGTTTAGGCTACTCACATGAGGAGTTAACATCGATCCTTGATAATTCAGGTAGGGATCTTACCTTCGTCTCTCCTTTGAGTGTATCATGTGGGGCGGGCATGCTTTTGTTTCTGTGGAAATTGATGAAACCGAACTAATGTAGATAATGAACAGACCATTAAAGAATAAAATGTGGGGTGAGATCCATGTTCTCTTGTACCCTTTTGTGTTGTTGTGTTGTGAATTATACAGGCCTATTCTCATTGAAAATCGTGGACATTGATGGTCATTCTCTGTGCCCTAATGAACCTCCGTGCTCCTGGATGTTTAAATAACCGTAACAAGGAACTGGTTAATTACGTATACTCATTTAAATAAATTTAAAGCACCATGATTAACCTTTTCTGTGATAATCCCGGTTAAAGCACAGTGTAATTGAAACCATGGAGTGTATTAAATCTTTTAAATATATAAATACCGATATGGGCCTACTTTGTGTTGGTGGTAGTCGTTTGGTTGTTTTTCCATCATGGGCCGATTACCAGTGATTTTTATGGTTTTCTTGGATGGGTTTCCCTGTTGTTATACTTTCGTTGGTTGTCAATCAGAGGCTGTAGGGGGATACTCTGCTTATATCATGAATTAGGGTGGAATCCTCTATTTTTGAGAAAACCGTTGGCTTCTGGAGTTTGGGGACATGGGGCTGTGTCTCAGGGTTGTTTTGTTTCCAGTACATTGAGGGATCTCACATGATCCCTAGTTTTTTCCTGGTGTTTTTTCTTTCTGTCTATTCTGTTGTTTCATATGTGAATGTTCCTGTTAGTTGCCTAGTAGTGAAGGTATTAAATCATACTGAACTGTTACGAATGATAACTTGAATAGGGGAACTGGGAACTATTTGTTGTGTGCCTGATTTTTGAGGCAGTAATGCATGTTCACCTGCTTGTATCTATTTGAGAAGCCGTAGGTTGGGCTGTGTGTTGGTATATATATATGTATAATTGTATGTTTTATGTTTAGTCACACCCCACCCATGTTGGGAACTTAGTGCCAGACACCCCATTTCATGGGAAATGGTGTTTCCCCCTAGTTACTCTCCATCATGCTCCCTCTTCCCTCGGCTGTGATGGCTGGAGGTGACCTTACACCCAGGATTCTTCGGGTAGGCTTTGTTTGGTGTGTTGTTAGCCCAGGTGTGGTCAAGAAGGCGTTCTAGTTATGGTTGGTTTTCCCAGGTGTCTTCGAAATGAGGCCTTGGAGTTTTCGGGCAGGGATGTGTGGTTGTAAGGCCTAGGTGTGTGCAAGAAGGGATGTGTCGTTGTGAGGCCCAGGTGTGTGCGGATGGGAAGAGCATGGTAGCATCAGGATGTTTGTCATTAGGGATGAGCAGCTAGCTAGTGGGGGAAATGTTGGTGTGGGGTACCCAAATGTTTTGTTTTTTAGTATTACCTTACTTCTTGTGTTATTTGGTGAGCGTGGCCAGTGAGATGGGATAGATAGACTCATTGATATATGATGGTTTTTCTGCTTCTCACAAGACTTAGTACGTCTCCCCACTTATGCACGAGAGCTATCAGTTTTTCCTACTGAGTATGCTTTGTATGCTCACCCTACATTTACTTTCAGGTTGTCAAGAGGACTTCGAAGGCCGTGCCAGACCTTACTAGTCTGGACGTTGGAGTTTCTGTTGGTCGCTGTTGTTTTCGGCTTTGCCTTTACTTTTCCTGTTGGTTTGTAATTTGGAGTTCTTATACCTTGTTCAGTTTTATTATTAAAACATGCATGTATTTTGGTTTTCTTTTGAGTTTTCTATACTTGGTGGGGTGTGGTTTTGACTCATTCTTTCTCCCAATCTTGGTCAACAAAGAAAAAAAGGGTAATGCCTCCAATTTTTTAAAATTGTTATACCCTTGGTGTTAGTCGCCACATTGGTACCTACTAGAGGCGGGACTCGGGGGGTCATTATCTCTCCAACTAAAAGAAGAAAGGGCATGGAAATCTGTTATCCCTTCCCTCTTTTTTTTGAAGACGGGTCGTGACATTTTCAGACTCAAGTAGAAGGAAGATGAGACCATTGTGCCCAAAAGGTTGAAATGGAGATTGGAGACTCTCAGTGGTCTCATGGGCATAGTGACATGAAATGGAAAATGGAGAACAACATCGGTGGTCCATCAAGCCAATCCCATGATGGAAAGAAGCTTGACTTTTCCCCTTACAAAAATTGTGGGAAGAAACATCCTGGTAACTATCTCAAGGGAACCAGTAATTGCTTCAAATGCAGAAAGTTTTTTCATATTTCCAAGAACTGTCGAAGGGATATGAAAAATAACACTAATGTTGATGTTGAAAGGAAGGTTCATATCAGCACTCATCCGGTAGTGTAGGGTTACAAATTCTAGGATCTTGGGCATTATGAAAACAATTTCCCTATGCTGGGGGTTGTTGGAGGCAATCAACAACAACCTCGAGGAAACAAAGAAGGGCCTATGCAATCACTACTACTGAGGTGGAGCCGGAAAATGATGTGGTGACATGTACGCTAATTATTCATTCAAGAATAGAGAATGTACTATTTGATTATAGTTCTATGCATTCTTCCATATCTTGAATGTTTAGTAGAACAATTCAAACACCACCTCAATATTTAAAGGAAAGGTTATCCGTGAGAAAAAAAAATGGGGAAATCGTTGTGTCCATGGTTTATAACTCCTCCCCGGTTAATGTTTGTGGACTAAACCTCCCAGAAAATATCATCATACTTCCTTTAGTGGAGTTTGATGCTATCCTAGGAATGGATTGGATTCCTTATACAAAGCTACTATCAACTGTCGGGAATAGTAAATCACTCATCACATCCCAAAGCATCCTTCAATTCTTTACAAATGCAAGGAGGAAGATGAATCTCATTTTGAATCATTGTCTCAAGTGTGGATATTTCTGCCTTATGATAAAGAAAATCTAGCTCAAATGATTGAGACAAAGGAGAGAATCGTGCTTGAAGACATGCCCATTGTGAGAGATTACACTGATGTATTCCTTGAAGGGTTTCATGGTATTCCTCCAGACCGAGAGGTTGAGTTCTCTATTGAACTTATCCCTAGATCTCTACCAATCTCAAAGACACCTTCAGAATGGCCACTGTAGAGCTACTGGAGTTGAAGAAGTAGTTACAGGAGAATATGGAGAAGGGTTTTATAAGCTCGAGTGCTTCACCGTGGGGTGTGCCGGTCCTCTATCAAGAATAAGAATGGATCAATGAGCCTCTGCATTGATTATCATGACCACAATAAAATCATGATAAGGAAAATGTATCCCCTACCATAGATAGATGACTTGTTCGATCAGCTTCTTGGGGCTAGTTATTTTTTTAATGTAGGACTTCGGTCGGGATACCACTTATTAAAGATGAGGAAGGAAGATATTCCCAGAGACTGCCTTTAGAATGAGGTATGGACACTATGAGTTCATAGTGATTCCCTTCAGACTCACTAATACTCTAGAAATTTTCTTGGATTTAAGGAATAATGTCTTTAAGGATTACCTCGACAAATTTTTGGTAGTATTTATTGATGATATTATGATATACTCCATGAGAAAAGAAGAACATGAGGAGCATTTGAAAACTATGTTAAAGACTTTGAGAAGGGAGAAGTTGTATGCAAAGTATTGTAAATGTGAGTTCTAGATGGAGGAAGTATCATTCATTGGGCATGTTATTACCATTAAAGGGATATCTGGGGACCCTACCAAGACAAAGGCAATTGAAGAGTGGCCCATGCCAACTTCTGTAATGGAGATCCGCAAATTTTTGGGTCTAGCTGGGTATTATCGACGATTTGTGAAGAACCATTCGCGATTGTCATACCAAATTACCATGATGACATGAAAGGGAGTAAAGATTTTCTGGCCACAGGAATGTGAGGATTGTTACAAGGAGTTGAAAGATAGGCTTATCAATGCACCGATACTCACACTCCCTACAAGTGGAGAACTCTTTGTGGTGTATAGTGATGCTTCTTAGAAGGGCTTAGACTGTGTGCTGATGCAAACTGATAAAGTGATAGCCTATGCCTCAAGGTAGTTAAAAATCCAAGGGAAAAACTATCCAACACATGATCTGGAGTTGGCATCTATGATATTTTCCTTGAAAATCTGGCGTCATTATCTCCATGGGGAGAAATGTGAGATATATACTGACCACAAGAGTTTCAAATATATATTCACATAGAAATATCATAATATGCACCATCAAAGATGGATAGAGCTCATCAAGGATTTTGACTGCTCAATCCACTACCATCCTGGTAAAGAAGACAAGGTGGCAGATGCTCTGAGTAGAAAGGATCATGCATCTTTATCAATGATGAGAATTTAAAAGGATCCGATCTTCTTATATTTTCAAAGGATAGACATGGGAATCATTAAGAAGGGAATATAATCAATAATTTATCAAATGATTTCTCATCCATCCCTCTTGGAGAGAATAAAGGATTCTCAAAGAAAAGATGTGGAAATTCAAAAAAGGGTGGAAGCTATTAGAAATTTGAAATCCACTGATTTCAAATTTGATGAGGAAAGAGTTGTACGATTTGGGATGGGATTATGTGTTCCATCTGATCTAGAGATAAAGAATTATATATTAAATGATGCACATAGCTCGACCTTCTCTATCCACCCAGGGAGCACAAAGATGTATCAAGATCTCTGAGAATACTTTTGGTGGGACAATATGAAAAGGGAGATTTCTGAGTATACATAAAGGTGTCTGGTATGTCAGCATGTGAAGGCTGACAGACAATAGTCTATGGGGATGATGTTACCACTACCCATAGAAGCATGGAAGTGAGAGAACATTACCATGGACTTTTTCACTAGACTTCCAAGGACATATAGAAGAAATAATTCTATATGGGTCGTTGTGGATCATCTTATAAAGACAACTCACTTTATCGTGGTTCAAGAGGACCTTTAATTGGATCAAATTGCGTGGGTTTATGTGAAAGATATGCCAAGGCTACATGGAGTAACACTATCTATTGTTTCTATTCGAGATTGAAGATTCCCCTCTAATTTTTGGATGAGTCTTCAACATGCTCTAGATATTGAGCTAAACTTTAGTACGACTTATCATCCTCAAACTGATGGCCAATCTGAGCGGACTATCCAAACACTTGAGGACATGTTGAGAGGATGATCAATGGACTTCAAAGGAGAATGGGATCAACATATTCCTCTGGTTGAGTTATCATATAACAACAGTTTCCCCTCAAGCATCCAAATGGAACCTTATGAAGCCCTGTATGGGAAGAGGTGCAGTACACCGGCATGTTGGGATGAAGTCAGTGAGCATAAGCTACTAGGACTAGAAATGGTCGATGAAATGGTGGAGAAGGTGAAAACCATTCATCAGCATATAAAGGCAACCCAGAGTCGACAAAAGAGTTATGTAGATAACCACCGATGAGACATTGAGTTTAAAGTTGGAGACATGGTATTTCTATGCATATCTCTGTGGAAGAAGGTCAAGAGGGTTGGAAATAAAGGGAAGTTAAGTCCTAGGTACATCAGCCCCTTTAGGATTCTTGATCATGTTGGGGTTGTGCCCTATCGACAAGCACTTCCACCTACCATGGCCAATGTACATGATGTCTTTCATGTATCCCTATTAAGGAAGTATATAACAGACCCTTAACATGTACTCTCTTCAATGGTGGTACATCTAGAGGATGATCTTTCCTATTAGGAGAATCCAGTGAAGATCTTGGATTGTAGAGACAATGTTCTACGCAACAATACTACTCATATGGTCAAGGTACTATAGAGAAACCATAAGTACGAATAGGCAACATGGGAACTAGAGGAAGCAATGAATGATAAGTACCCACATCTTTTTGTGGCATAGAATGTAAAATGAAATTTCGAGGGAAAAATTTCATAAGGGGGGAGATTGTGACGACCCAAACTTTTGTTAATGAAAATCCATCTTGATCTAATTAAATGGTTATACAACATATGCACTTATTTTTTTTTTATGTTTTTGGATTTTAAAATACCATTAAGAATAGTGACCATTTCTATTGTAGTCATTGAACAGTGATCACATGACTAGAATAAATATGTGCATTAAGAAATCCAATTTACTCAGATAAAGGAAGCGATGGCCTCAACTAGTAGACTTGCCCCATTTGAAGCCCATTTTTTGGAGCTCGAAAAGGAGGTGACATCTTTGGGATTCACTCTTGACTAAGATCAATCTGAGCTTGAACACATTAAGCTTGAACCGAACTGCCTACGCATGAAGTGGAAGTTGATTGAGATTACCACCCTAGCGAAGGTATCCAAGCCAACCCAAGAGTCTGTCACCATCGCACACCTCACCCTTCGGCCTTATACAGGTGTTTTAAGGGGTTATTTAACAAGACCCTAGTACTATGGTTATGTAAATTATTTTTTTATATGATAATAAATATACTCTCATTTTATTATCGTTACCTTGTAAATACTTTTTAAAGCACAACTAGTATTTTCAGTTAATATTCAACTAAGAAATCTATTTTGATGAATTAATGGATTATTTGAATTTAATAATATTTTAATAAAATATTATTATTATTAATAAATTAATTTTTATTAAATATAAATTTTCATATAATTTTTTGAATGCAATTGTAATTTTTTTTATGGTTTGAAAGCCATTTTTGTGAAAACCCATGAATTTTCGATAAATGCCCTTTTTATTTTCAATGTGAAAATTAACATGTTTAGAGAATTATTTAGAAACAATGAATATTATTTCTAGAATCAGGACATCATAATTATCCAATGGTGAGTTTTTCAAAATTTTCTGAGATAGTCAAATTTTTTGGTTAAAATTAAATATCGTTTAAATATATAATGCGTTTTATGACATCATAATGACCCAATAGTGATGTAATAAAATTAAATAAACTTTATGTTCAGCCAATATATGTTTTACCATTAAAATAATGTGATTATGGGTTTGTTTTATTTTTTTTACAAAGCTTTAGTGGAACCTTCAAGACTTATTAAACATTTTGTCCTGTTAAATTGTTTTCCTTGGGAGTGTGACTCCCCTCCACATAAGCAATCATATTATTTTAAGAATTTAGGAATTTGACCTTATAAAATATTTTTTTCAAATCCCATTTGGAAAAATACATGGGAAAAAACCATGGGATGCTTTGTGGTTTTGATTAGTTTAATGTGAGATGTACCAAATATAAATAATAAACTATCCCATCGCTTTCCAATATAAACCCACCCATGATCAAAATTCCTCCTCACTCAAAGCCTTTGGAGTTAATCCAACCTCTTCACTCTTTTCTCTAGAATCCTCCCAAGGTGCTTGCAGCTCCAAAGAAGCCTCTTTTAAGCCTCTCTCAAGCCTTTGAAAGCACACTTCCAAGAAAGGGTTTTTCTTCCTTTCTCATTTTGGCCAATATTCTATAAGTTGTTAGGCCCTCTTAGTTTCAATTATAAATGTTGTGGTAAAGTTAAAAACCTCCCACATACTTCCATTTTTATGTTTGAATGATGAGATACCCCATTATCTCTTATTAAATTCATCCCATGTACACCTCTTACAATGCCAAAATACCAAAATGATTTCTCTCTCCTCATTTACATTCAAGCAATTATTTTGTATCATGAATCAAAATTCCATTAAATTTGTTGAGACATGTATCTATATGACACCCTTACTGTCCATGTAATGTGAATATGATGATACACCCCTTTATCTCTCATCAACCAATTTTATGAGTTCGTATGTCATGTCGTTATGCTGCTGAAATTGCACCGCGCTTTTTCAATCCATAGTCATTGTGTAGGGAATACCATGACCATTTATCTATCAAGGGTATTAATCTTTATGCACATTTACGTACTATTTAAAGAGTTTCATGAATGTATTCCACATTTTTTTTATCATGGAATAAATTATTATGTTGAATGATTCAATGTTTTATGATCTATGTGACACACTTATGCATGAAGTGAGATGTTTTAAGAAGGGTGCGCCCTAATAGCGCTCCAATGCATTAGGTAAAGTATAGTATCATGATACATCATGTGAAATGGGTGTTTACCCATGCTAATTCATGTTCTACAAGGTTTTAATCTTGATTCATGTGTAATGAGGGTTTACACATGCTCCATGTGCAATGAGCCATGGCTCATGCTAATTTCATGTTACGTGTTGCCACATTTACATGTTATGATTATCATGCTTTATCAGACCTTTAATTTTATGCTACTCTTGTACTCTATTGATATGCCTATTGTCTAAAACGTATTGTATTCCTCATGTTACTCTATGTAAATTCCCTTACTGGGCTTTATAGCTCACCCTTTTTTTATGAATGCTCTTAGGTTATCCCATTAAATGCTAAGTATGAGGGAACGTAGTGGTCACGTAAAGGATGTTTTCAATAAAGATGTTATATTACATGTTCTAAGTGGTTATGTAATCATCCTAATCCCTAAAGACACTAAACCTCTCGATCTTCAATGTTTTATCAATTGATGTTTATGTTGTAAATTATGTTTAATTGTGTAATAAAAAAAGTAGGATTGTCATAATAAGAGTGTTTTCATCCATGAAATTTGTGCACAACAACTACCAGAAGATATATATTCTACCTCAGCTGTTGACAGGGAAACTGAGTGTTGTTTCTTACTATACCATGACAATAAAGATTTTCCAAAAAAGTTACATGTCCATGAGGTTCTTTTTCTATCTAATCTACAACTTCCAAAGTTAGCATATAAATATTAAATTAAATTAAAATCATAAGTATTTGGAAAGAAAAGATATTGAAAAATAGTTCCTTTTAAATATCGAAAAATTCTTTAACAATACTGAAGTGGGAATCTTTAGGATTAGATTGAAATCTAGCACAAAGACGTACTGAATACTTTATATCTAGCCTACTAGAAGTAAGATATAATAAACTACCAATCATATCTCTATATAACTTTTTGTCAACTGATTTTAATGTTTCATCCAAATCATGTTTTATATTAGTGCACATATGAGTTGTATATGTCTTATTATTTTCAAGTCCAAATTTCATAAGTAAATTAGTAATGTATTTTCTTTGATTTAAAAAAGTTCCAAAATCTTTTTGATAAATTTCAAGTCCTAAAAATAAATTTAATTCTCCCATCATACTCTTTTCAAATTCATTTTGCATTAAATTTTAAAACTAATGATAATGTTTTTTGTTTTTTGAACTAAAAATTACATCAACATCATAAATTTAGACCAATAAAATATTATATTTAATAGTTTTCTTAAATAATATTGGATATTCTATACCAACAGTAAAATCATTTTTCAAATGAAAAGAACTCAATCTTTCATACCTAGCTCTAGGTGCTTATTTAATGCCACAAAGAGCGTTAACATGTTTAAATAAAAAAACTAGTTTTTGTTAATTTTCAAAACTAGGAGGCTACTAAACATAAACATCCTCTAATAAATTAACATTTAAAAAGGCGGACTGAACATCCATCTGAAATAATTTAATATTCATTTTAGATGCATAGGCTAAAAGGATACTAATGGCTTCTAATCTAGATACAGGTGCCAAAGTCTCATCATAATCTATACCTTCTTCATAATTATATCCTTTAGCTACAAGTCATTCTTTATTTCCAGTTATTATTCCTTGATCATCTTGTTTATTTCTAAATACCCATTTGGTTCCTATAACTGGATAGTTCTGAGGTCTTTCAACTAAATTCCAAACTTCATTTATATTGAACTGGTTTAGTTTTTCTTTCATTGGTATCATCTATCTTTCATCAACTAAGGATTCTTATAATGTCTTAGGTTCTAATTGGGATAGAAAGGCAGATAATTTGACAAGATTTCCTACATTTATTCTTGTCTTTATTACAGTGTCAAGGTATCCTATAACAGTTTCTAAAGGGTGATTCTTTAGGGTTCTAGACTGTCTAGGTAGTACACTGTTAGGTTCTTCATTGTCATGTTCTTCAGAACTGAACTGAATTTCATTTATATCTTTTTCAAAGTCATCTTTTATGTTCTCAAGTCTCATGTTATCATTAGAGTTGGATTCATCAATTTGTTCTTTCCTTTTCTCAAAGGGATCAGATTCATCAAATTTCACATGAACTAATTCTTTAACAATCCTTGAATTTTTATTGAAAACTTTATAAGCTTTAGACGTAGCAGAATATCCAAAGAAAATGACTTCATTATATTTTGGATTTAATTTATCAATATTTTACTGGGTTTTTAAGGTGTAAACCTTGAATCCAAAAACTTTAAAGTAATTTACATTAGGTTTTCTTTTATTCCAGAGTTTATAGGGTTTCTTCTTGATAATTTGTATAATTAAAACTCTATTCATTATATAAAACTTTGTGCTTACATCTTCTTCCTAGAAAAAGGGAGGAAGACTATATTCATTTAGCATAGTCCTAGCCATTTCATGAATAGTCCTATTTATTCAACAATTCCATTTTGTTGAGGTGTTCTTGGTGTAGAGAAGGAGTTTTTAATACTCATATTTGAGAAAAAGGAATTAAATTCTAGCTTCTCTAATTATCCACTATGATCACTTCTTAATGAAATTATTTTAAAACCTTTTTCATTTTAGACATCTTCACAAAAACCATCAAATATAGTAAAATCATGATTTTTATATTTTAGAAAATAAATCCAAGTAAATATAGAGTATTCATCAACTAAAACATATACATATAATTTACCAGCCAAGATTTCTATTCTTGAAAGTCCAACAAAATCCATATGGATAAGTTCTAGAGGTTTAGATGTAGAATTTTTTTTAATAAATTTGAAAATGATTTGTGATACTTACATATTGACATGCCTCACTGAATCTATCACTTTCAAATTTGAGACTAAGAAAATTAGAAACTAATCGTTTCTTAGATAACTTATGTAAAAAATATATATTTCAATGTCCAAGTCTTCTATGACAGATCCACGATTCATTTATCTTAGCAGTTAAGCATTTTTATTTTTAGTTACATAGGGAATTTAAGTCTAGGGTATCAAAATTATCAGTTATGGGTGCTCTAAATTTGAGAAATTTATCTTTAAAAATAGAACAATAGTTGTTAGAAAAATCAACAAAATATCCATCATCACAGAGTTGAGGGATACTTATCAGATTGTGTTTCAATCCTTGTACATAGTTACTTTATTGATTGAGATAGCTTCTGGATCTCCAACAGTTCCAATACCAGTTATCTTACAATTGGCATTATCACCAAATGTTACTAGACCACCATACTTTTGAGTTAGAGTTTTGAAATTTGATGAGTTTCCACTCATATTCCTGAATCAGCCACTGTCCACATACAACAAAAATTTTCTACCTATGTGTCCTGCTTTATGAAAATAAATTTAAACAATGGTTTGTTTTGGTACTCATATTCTGTTGGGTCCAGCAGTGTAAGACAACAAAGACATGAGAATCCAGACTTTCTTTATTTTTTTATAATCAATAGAATCATATAAACTACTTCTAAGAAAGGCTTTCTTAATCCCACTTATTTGCAGTTATCTTAAATAACAATTTTTAGATATGTGACCTTTTGTTCTATAGTAGTTTAAAATTTTACCTTTTGTACTTGGAATAAAATAGTTCCTATACTATTTAGGTTTCTCACCTTTAATGCCTATTCCATATCATTCCTTTTTAATCACATTCTTTCAAATAATTTCATTTAGTGTATTTTCTCCTTTTTTAAAAATAAGACATTCAATTTTGTATGTTTTTACTTCTATTTTCAGTTTTTTTTAATTTAGTTTCATTATCTTTATAGTTTGTGTTTGATGAGTTATATTTTTCAATGAACTCTTTATGTGGTTTTAGCAGAGTGTCTATTTCTCCTAAAACAATAGTGTGAATATTTTTCAGTGATGTATGTTTCTTAAATAAGGAATCATATTTCTCATCCAAAATATTATAGAAGGCTGTAAATTATTTATTTGAACAACTAGAACTAGAATATTAATCTGACTCAGATGTGTAAGAAGATTGTACCTCATCAGCTTCTACCATAAAGCACATGTTTTCTTTCAGATTTGATTCTTCTTTTTCTGAGTCTGACTTTGATGAGCTGATGGAGTATTCAGAAACACTCCATGTAAATTTCATTGCTCTTTTTTCATTCTTCCCATAATAATTGTTTTTGAAAAAATTCTATTTCTTTTCTAATTTTAATTGAGGACATTCAGGTCTAATGTGACCCATATTTTTTCATTCATATCATCTGAATTCCCTCAGTTCTTTTTCATCCTTTTTGAAGGATTTTCTAAATCCCTTCTTCTTTATATAGAATTTACTGAACTTTTAGTCTAGATGATCATGTTCCACATATGAATTAGATAAATCAGAACTCTCTGATTTCACTTTTATTTCATTCTTCATTTTTCTAAATTTTTATTGAGATGTTCCCTTCAAAGTAGTAATTTCTCTTTTGATTAAAACATTATACTTATTTTCTTCATCTTCTATCTCATATTCATACATCATCAGAGATCCAATTAACTCTCTCATTGTAAGATCTTTGACTGGTGATGATTTCCTAATAGAAGCTGAAATTTCATTCCATGTAGCTGGTAATTCTCTCAGAAATTTCAGGGCATGATCTTTTTGTTTGATAGTCACACCAAAGGTAGTGATATTATTAACAATTTCTATAAGATTTCCATTCATCTGGTTGTTGTTGTCTCCTTAGAACATTCTAAATGAGTCAAATTTCAATTTAGTAGTGGCATACCTCATCAGTCTGCCATTGTTAGTTACTTCATAGGCCACAGCAATCATCTGCCACATTTCATAAGATGTCAATCATTTAGATACTTTGTTGAGTTAATCTACTCCAAGACCACTTATGGAAGCATTCATAGCATTTGAGTTTATGTCATACTCTAATTCTAAATTAGCACCCCATGTTTCAAGTTTCTCTGAAATCTCAAAGGGAGTTTGAATTTTCGTGTAGAATTTGTATCCAAGGTTCTTTAAGTAAATGATCATGCTTGATTTCCAACATCCAAAAATTTTACCATTAAAGTAGGGTGCTCGAACCACTGAAATACCCTCTCGTGTATCAACAATTGTACTCTGTATATTCCAAAAACATTCAACTTTTTATAGATATGAAAAAATATCCCCCTTTGATACCAATTGTTGGATCATGTTATACCAAATATGCACAAGAGGGGGGTGATTTTGTCTTTTACAATTTCTTCTCAAATCAAAATGATTAATGAATTTTTCCTTTAAAATTATCAGAAAGATTATGCAATGGAAAATAAACAGTTAAATAACCTAATGATGTATAGTTTATTGTGGAACAAAATGCCCCGAGTCTACTCCACCAACACTCTACTCCACGACCATGGTGATTTTCACTATCTGGTCCTCTTATCAATAGACCGTCCACAACTGAGTGCGTTTAGTTCACACATTTACATGTTAAAGCTAAAATATATCCATCTAGTTCATACATAGAACAGAATACACATCATAGTATGAGAAGCCTGTTACTCAAAATAAAAATAGTATTTGTCTTGCAATACATTATAGTTGTTCTTCATAGTTGGAATAGCATGAAACTAACAGTCGATGGATAGTTGTCTTCATATAGAATGATCTTTAGGTAGAAGTAGTTTTGACTTGATCCGGTTGTAGTAAATCTTAAAATGAATTTAGAAACTTAAAAAATAGTATATTCACAATAGATAATCGATGTAGAATCGATGAATCTTCAATGTGTTTCTTCTTCTTCAAAAAAATAGATTTTGATAGATCTTGGTAGTATCAGATCTGTGTGACTCATATATCTCTATATACTATAGCAATGAAAACTCAAGACCTTGTTATCTTGATATTCTTTTCAATGATTCACCTATACTTTTCTTAATACGAAATATCACAGATAAATATAAAAAGAGAAATGTTTTTCTTTCAAATTTAGATCCACAAATGTTGCCTTTAAAATCATGATATTCAAATGTTGGAATAACATAGCAGACTTAACTCCCATGAATATTCTCCATGAAAAGCTCCTCTTAAATATATCCATTGAATAAAAAATTAACGACACTGAATCAGTCAAAGACACGCTTTAAATTCGGTCTTTGAATCTATCTTGTATTCAGTCAAATAATCCGCATAAAGACTATTACTAAATAAAGTAGTAATTTAAATCATCAACACCAAATGTAGGGTTGAACTACATATCATACATTCTCAAAACAAAATTTTCACAATGTAAGGTTGACCATTCATCCTATAAAACCAAGGTTGATCATCTATACTTTTCTATTCAACTCTCAAATGTATGGTATATAATCTAAACTTTTATCAGCTTCTAAACGTAAGGTACATGATCCATGATTTTTTGATACAATGTCAGGTTGTTTACAAAAGTATGTTTGATGAACCATACTTTTTAGAAATATACATTACATTCCATACTAACGTAGGATTCTTCTTCCATAATTTTCTGATATCCTGAATGTAAGGTTCATTCTAAATGTAGGTTTCTTATTCCATACTTTTCTGATATCCCAAACACGAGGTTCCTTCCAATCATAGGGTATGAACAGTGTTTCCAAAACACACTAAAGTGATTTTTGAACATGTGGAACATGAAAATATGCTAAACTGATTTCCGGACACTTTTTCAAATATTTCACATGGACTAAATGCTTAAATATTATTCCAAAATAGAGAAATAAAGAATATTAATTTTCTAAAAACACTTAAGGTAAAATAATTAGAATAACAAACAAGGGTATTTGTGAGCATCAAAATAATCATAAAAAGATACAACATTATTTTCAACAATCTACCCCTAATAAAATAGAGTATTGTTGTAAACAACACTTTCTCAACATATCGTATATAACATTTACATTCTATTTGTTAGGAGATATGATAACGTCGATCATGTTTACAATGGACAACCACCTGCTTGCTTGAATGGCCTAAAGGCCTTAATTTTTTTTTATTTTTTATAATCCCCCTTTCATGGTGTAGGGTGGAACCCTTACCAGACCTGAAGGCTTAAGAGACAATTACATGACCCATATTTCTTAGAGAAAATCTACCAGACAAGACATCTTGGAGGTGATCCTCCCAAGGAAATGCCATGATATCAGCACCCCACATTCACAAGGATGGTTGGATAGTTGTCCAATACAGAGTTGTGCATCCTTAGTACCAGTGGAAATTTTATAACCAGGTATTCTTCCAATTTTGGTTTGCTCTACTCTAGTGAATGCGCCTACTCTGAATCATCATCAGAAGATTTGTCCATTCTAATATGACTGTTGTATCTACATATTTATGTTATACAAAGGTCATGGGATGGTCCAAAGGCCTTGATGTTTCCAAAAGGCCTTAAGAGGCAATTGGCCAGAAGGCCTTGGTTGTTCTAAAATCCTTGCAGGATATGAGTACCAAACCGGTGGCCCAAACGCCCAAATAGATGATTAGTTTTGATTACTATTATACCGAACAATTCCTACTACAGTACCTTCCACACTACTGCTACTATAACATAGAAATATTTCTTCACCCAGATTTGATCTTGAGTCTCTTGGATTCACTTTTTGAGTCGTCACCAATCCGGATGAGGCTCAGGTGCACTAATAAAGAAATTGAACTAGAACTTATTTTATCTTACTCTAAAGGGCATATATATATAATTAACACTGTATAATAAGTATTGTCAAATAGAAAGACTCAATTAATAAGTAAATTTAGAGAAATCATTCTAGGAAGTTATGTGGTAACATGAGGATATTATAATGAAGAAATACCCTCATTCTTTTAGTGAGTAATATCTATGAAAATTTTGAGGATACTTTTTTGAAGGATGGAAAAATGTAACACTTAATAATTAATTATAGTAAATGAAAATTTTATTTTTAGAAACAATATTACAATAAAATCATTACTGTTTTATGAAATAAAAAATTCTAATTTTATAGGATGAATATACATTTTAAATTTACGATGTCAAAATAATCGTAGAATTATTTTTTTTTAAATTCCATTAGAAAGATGTTTCCATTAATACATAAAAATATAGTATTTAACTAATCCTAATTATATTATAAAAATGGGTTATAATATGTTTAATTAACCATTTATTTATTATCAAAATGGTTGAAATAAGGACAATATAATTTGGTGGTAAAAGCGATTGTTTTTACAAAATTGTTTTTATGTCCATGATGTTTTTACATTTTAATTTATATTAACAATCTCTAATAATGAATAATTTAATTTAAATTTATATATTTTATATCTAAATATAATAGTTTAAATTCATATAATTATTATTACTAGTATTATAGTTAATGTAAGATCATCTTATGCTGAAAAAATGCATTTCCAAGAGAAAACATCTTTCATCGCATTTAACGAGTTTATTTTTAAATTTATTTCATCCAATTATTGAAATGTATTTTGATAAAATGGATTAAATATTTTTATTCACCATGTAAACCATTTTTAATGGGTTCACCTTAATTTTTGGTAATTATGAATAATAAAAATGGTAAAAATTTGTTCCCATGATTAAGGTTAAAATAGGTTTACCGGGGGATTATATAAGCAGGAAGGGTTCAAATGACATGTAAAATTATATAAATCCTATTTTTTGCGATTATTTGGACCATAAAATTATAATATGATCCATTTTTAACCATTTTTATCAAGAAATTTACTTAATAATGTTTTAAAACTTCTTAAAATTATAAGTGTGTCCCTCACCTCATTTATAAAAGGACACCTCCTCCCCTCAATTGTTCACACCTAAAAAGCCAATTATATAACCCCAATAATAGAAAATCTCTCCTAAAAATCCTTATCTAATTTATAAGGGTTTTTTTCTTTCCAAAAGATCAACATTAGGTCCCCTAAGGGGATATCTGAAAGATCTCATTCAAAGAAGAGGTGATAATCTTAACGAAACACTTTCATTTTTTCCATTATTTTAACACCTTAAATTATTTTATAACCATTAAAACAAAAAAAATAATTATCTAACATATACAGAGTTATTATGATGTTGATAAAATAATATTTATCCCTCTCCTCATCTCTCAAATGGGAAACAAAACCATCGCTCATGCATATGATGAACTTCCACCTTATGAACCGATGTAATTTTTTTTCCATAACCGCTTCAAAATTATAATTATAATGATGAAACTAATAAATATAAATGGAAATTATTACATAATTATGATTATTTAAATTTATCTTATCATAAAATTACTAACACTTTCATCAATTTAAAAATGATAATGTCACTCTTGCATACGTGCAGAATACAACCTCTATAAAGCGATGTGATTGATTTTTTATGCATTATTTTCACAGATGGTTATAAATATGTATATAATTAATATGTAAGATTTTTATATCATTATTAAAACCATACACAAGTACCAAAACTTCAGAATCAATAAATACATGGAAAATGACGTAGTTAGCACCCAATATAATTATAATAATGAAAGATTGTTAACAAAGAGGTTATAAGATGTTACAAATGGATAATATATGATATTATAGTTATTTATATAGGTTTATAGGTATCTATAATAAATATAAATTTATTATATATGTGGATAAATATTTTTCAACTAAGTAGAAGCATGAGGTAAGATATTCAGTCTTAATTTCCACTCCTTTGAGACATTGATATTATGAACCTATTATATTTTATGTAGTGTATATAAGTCCTATTTTATTTATTTAACAATAATTTATATTTATTAATGTTAATTAATGTTTCAATTCAATTTTACTCACTCAATTGGTTACAATTTCAAAATTACCAAAGTTGTAAGAATTTATTTTCCAATATCACTTTTTGAAATTGATTTTATTTTTGTTGAAGGAATATTATAATATATCCATTATAAACTCCATATATTTTAATATATTTAGGAAATTTTCCACAATTTCTTACTTGATTCAAGAAAATAAATATTTAAAATAAAATTTGATCTTATTTCTTATTTCGATCATATATATTTTCCTTCGATGTTCATATTTTTCAAAATTGTTTTAAAAAAGTCCTTTTTATTTACACAAATGATTTATTTCTTGAATTTTTTGTTATCCTTGTACTTTTAAAATATTTTAAATGAACCTTTATAATTCTCTATAAAAGGTTAATTTTTTTACTTTCTTTATAAAAAGTGTATAACAATTTTTCTTTTTAATGTATATGATATTAATTGATATTCCCACCACTATATAAAAACATACCCAATATGAATTTAATTTAAAGAATAAAACACATTAATACAATCAGTCCCCCTTTATTACAGTTGTATTTCACAATCCCCTCGATGCATTAAAATGTATCACGAGAAAAACAAACTAGATAACCTTATTAAATGGGTTCTTGGAGTATACATACCAATAATAGAAAATGTCATGGAATAATTCCTTAATCAAGATGTCCAAAATTATCAATTTCTTCCAATGAATTTTAGTTATTATTATCCATGAGATTATTACATTGATATTATCCAATTATTACTTTTTTGGTCATGATATTGATTAAATGATGTGTTTTTTTAGTTATTCACTATTCTATAATTATTATACCTTATTTTCTAACGATAAATTCCCTTATGCAAAAACCTTACCAAGTATTTGAGATCACACTTATTTTTTATCTTTTACCTAGGATATTGAGAAATAATCTTGTAATGATTTTAAAGGATGCAAAATATTTAGTTTTTTTATTTATTAAATTTTATTTCCAATATAAAATGGTAATCATGTATGTATCATGTAATTTAAGACTACTAAACTAATCAGTCTATGATGATGTGATCCCTTGTATCTAATGACAATTTTCTAAATTTGAATCCAGCTATGGGTTATTGGGGTTTGTGTTTTTAAAAATTAGATTTTTTTACCAGACTTACTATGAGTAGTTTTTATAAAAATCCCTCAAAGACTCCAAACCTAAATATTATGGTTTTAAACAATATTAATTTATATAATATTAAGTGGTTAAGATATGTGTCCCTGTTATTTATAGTGTTCAACATATTCATTTTCAAGGCACTTTATTCCAATAAATCTTAAATCAATGATCCACTTTTTTGAATTCAAACTGAATAATCATTAATTTCTAGAAACAAATTGATCAGGGCATGACACTCTCCAATGCTACATGATCTACCTCATTTTCTTCCAAATTACTACATGATATCCTCTATTGTTTCATGTTCTTAAACTAATACCCAAATAAAAAATACATATAATATCACATTTAAAACTCTCTAAGAATCATGAGTTTATCTTCTGAAATATATTCAAATCCTGAACCAATAACGGTATGGTTCTTTAGTTACGTTATGACTCAACCTACAATAATCATCAAATAATTCAACTCACAACCACATGGTTTCATCATTAGATCTTTATATTAATAATAATAATAATAAATGTCTATAATTTTTAGTTGACAACCCAATTAATACTCTCTTTATTAAATTCAATGAAAAAAATAAATAGTGTTTGTGTGCGGTGTAATAAGATTGTAATATCAAAAAATATAATGAATTCAAACCATAAATATAAGAAGTAAAGGTAACAAATAATAAAGTTTATCTTTCATTTTTAATCCCAATAAATCATGTTTTCTTACATTGTTTTCAATCATTTCTTAAGGATTATAATTATTCACATCATTTGCCTATAAAGAATCATAATTAAACACCATCATCAATATAAACTATCATAACCTCCTTAGTTGGATTCAAAACTAATGAAACTTTTATATTTGTTAACTCCAAAATATTTATAATTTTATAATCATTTCATTACACCCAATACCCATTACTAACTATACAACCAATAACAAAACCCAAATTTGTATATAATATATTTTCTTGGCATCCTAGAAATTATATTCCATCCTCATTCTTCACATTAATGTTTAACATTTTGTAAATCAGGCCTAGCACAATTTTATTAGGGAAATAATTAAACAAATATATTATAACACCCAACATACCTCAAGGAAAGATTTTTTTTATGTTTTTAAAACTAAGTGAGTTTTAATATTTTTGTTACCATATTTGTTTTTGGTTCTCTAAAATAGTAATTAGATAATTCTTTCTAGGTTTTAACCATTGTATCTATAACCATGTAATAATTCAGAAACTGGTAAAAAGTAATAGAGTTTGGGTCACTACTGTTGGTATCAAAGGAAGTTTTGTAGAAATCTTGGGAACTAGATTAAGGAGAAAATTGATTAGGGAACAAAACCCTATCATATAATTTTAGAATATGTATAGAAGAACATCCTAATGTGTTGGTAGAGAAGATATTATGTAGGTTTTCCTATCAATATATCTATATCTAGATACTATACGTGCATGTGATGTTGGAAAAGAGGCACCTATGGGTAATACATCAAAAAAGTGCACATTGGAATTTACCAGATCACCACATGGTTCTTGATAGTATGCCTTACTACACACCTTCTTAACACTCCCAAGATATATTCTTAGGATAATTTTCATTTTATTTATAAACCATTATGATGGATTTAAATACAATGGTATCTCTCAATAAAGGATGTTTATGATTTTGATATTTACAATGAATAATTTTCAATATATGCTAAGTGATACACTATTTTTGAAATTATACATCATTATATAATATTAATAACTTCTTGAACTAATCCATAATATTCCATTATTTTGAAATGGCTCCTCTAAGGAAGAATTGTATCAATACTCATGGACAAGGAAGAGATAACACAGCTACGAGATCCAAAATATATTATATTAGAACCAAAAATATTCTGTCTATATTATTGAATATTAATTAGGTTATGAAAAATAAATTTTCCTAGATATAGTAAAATATAACATTGCAGGATTATCCTATGTTAGATCACCTTATGCGATTTGAGACCTTATAATTTTGTGTGAATACTAATCCACTAGTAGCCGAGAAATGTATTAAGTCTCTGGGGAAGTTATTTACAACATTGGAATGTAGTTTAAAGGAAATGGTTCTACTTAATGTGTATTATATTAAGGGAGATTCCAATCAATGGTGGATGTTGATCCAACATACATGAGATGATGAGAAAATAAAACTCCTAGAATGGAAATATTTAAATGAAACATCCTTTAAAAAATATTTCTCCCAATGTTATAAGATTGAAATGAGGATAATGTTCACTTCCATAAATAAAAAGGAAGAATAAATTATTGAAGATTTTGGGGATATCATTAAAAGGTTATCTAAGTATGTTACAGATTACATATACAACATGGAGTAAAATATTGACAATTTCTTTGAAGGGCTTAATCCAAGCCTCTGAAGGTTGTTGTCCTCTAATTTTGTTTTCATATAATGAAACTATTTTATTTTCTATCAAAACAGACAAAAAAAATTCTCAATCCAACATATTGAAGGGGAATCAAGAGTAGAAGAGTAAATACAAACACCAAGATAAAGAGAATACATCAAAGAAGAGGAGGAGGATGGATGAATTTTAGTCATGTGAAAATCATGGAAAGAAACATCATGGGATGTTATTTAAGGTAATGGGAGTGTGTTTCAAGTGTGGTGATTAGAGGAACCCGGATAATGAATGCAAGAGGAAGAATCAAATAAATTAAGTCCAGTGATTCATTTTTAAATAAATGGGTCATTATTCACTCAATGTTCCCAGAATCAAGGGAATCCACCATAGATGATTCCTAGGAGAGAAGGTTAATCTGTTTAAATCACTACAACTAAGGTGTAAGGGAGAAATGATGTGGTGTCTTTTACTTTAATGTTATTGTAAAATTTAGATAATTCATTATTTGATTCTGGATCCTCACACTATTTTATATCTAACTAATTTTCTACGAAAACTATATATCCTTCACTTAATTTATGAAGGGAGTCATCAGTTAAAACTTATAGGGTATGTCTCACTGCAACATGGATATTCCAGGAATTCCACATTATGGCACATAAACATGAATTATTTTTTGACCTTATTATCATACCTATGGTTGACTTAGATATAATATTTAGTATGGACTAGATTTGAAAATATGATTAAATTTTTTTGGAAGAAACCTTAGATTATTATTTTTGAGTAAGATATAAAATTCCTTGACATTAGAGAAGATACATAATCATCAATTTCATATCATAATCCACTCCGAGTAACTCTACTAAATAGTATTCTTGGTGAATAAAAGAAAACAAATTCTAGGGTTGAAGAAGGTAATATTCAAATTGAAGATGTTCCTATTGTATACGAATAAATTAATGTATTTATTAAGAAATTATCTATACATACCCTAGAGTATGAAGTTGAGTCGTATATTATTTTAATACATAATTAAAAACCAATATCAAATACACAAATTATAATGGATACTATGAAATTATGGATGTTAAAGAGACCAATAGAGGATTTGGGTTATAAAGGATTTATTTTCCCTAGTATTTCACTATGTGGATCCCATGTTCTCTTCATTAATAAGAAAGATGGATCCCTGAGGCTATGTATGATTAATGGAAATAATTTCTTTTACTATAAATTACAAGTATCATATGGCACACATTTATGACTTATTTGATCAAATTCATAGTGCCCAATATTTTTCAAAGATGGACCTTCATTTTTGGTATCATCAATTTTGAGTAAAGAAGAAATACATTCCAAAAGAAAACTTTTTGAATGAGGTATGGATATTAAGAGTTTATAGTAATGATTTTTTGATTGACTAATACACCCTATGTCTTTATGGATCTAATGAATAATGTTTTCAAGGAATATCGTGATGATTTTTTATGGAATCCATTGTTGATATCATCATGTATTCTAAAATCTATTATGACCATAAGAATCAATTATGGATTATTCTCGTGACTCTTAGAAGAAATTATTTATTTATGAAATTTAGTAAGTCTATGTTTTGGATTCAAGAAGATTATTTTCATGTCCATATTTTCTCAAAGGATGGAATCTCAATTGATCCATTGAAGAAAAAGATAGTTAGAAAATGGCATAAACCAATCAATGTAACTGAGGTATACCGCTTCATTGGTTATACATGATACTACCAGTGGTCCATTTATAATTTTTCTTAATGGTCTAACCCATTAACCAATTTTACACATAAAGGGGTTATGCTTTTTTGGATAAGGTAATGTGAATAATGTTTTGATTAACTAAGATGAGATTGGTCAAAACTCCAATTTTTAATCTACCATTTAGATTTAATGGGTTTGCGATATATATAGATGTATCAGAAAAGGGACTTGGTTGTTTCCTAATGAAAAATGGTAATGTTATTGCATATTCATCAAGGTAATTTAAGAATCCTGAACAAAACTATCCAACCCCTGCTCTTGTGTTATAAGCTGTAAAATTTTCATTGATTATATAGAGACATTGTATCTATGGTTAATTATGTGACATATACATGGATCATAAAATAAAAAAATGAATATTTTTATAAAATGAACTCAACATGAGGGAAAGGTGATGAGTTAAGATACTCAAGGACTATGATTTCTCAATACACTACCATAAAGGGAAGGAAAATAAGGTAGAATATGTAGTGAGTTCGAAGAATCATGGAGTTCTGACCCAAATGACGATTGAGAATGATCCTATATTTATGGATCTAGTAAAGATGGGGTGGGAATTGTTATGGAAGGCGAGACATACCATTTTTTCAAATGAGTGTGATCCCATTTTTTTAGAAAAGTTAAAACGTTCTCAATCTATTGATGGGAACTTAAAGAATAAAATAAAAGATGTTAATGATGGTAAATAAGAAAACATCATTTGTAAATAAAGTGTTTTGAAATTTGGAGAGATATCATGTGTTCTATATATACTTAAGATAGAAATGTAATATTGGAATGATGTTCATAGACCAAATATCGTTACACGCCATGGTATGAAAAATATGTATAGAGATATATGGGAACCATTTTGTTGGGATAACATAAAGATGGAAATTGATTATAATGTGTCAATATATTTGGTTTTACAAAAATTTAATGTTCTGAAATAGAATCCTAGATGAGTCACGAAACCTTCTGATTCTCATTGGTTTGTAGGATGAAAATACTATATACGTTGTTATAAGAGTACCAAGGACTCCTAGAAGGAATGATCCAATATAGGTTATCACTAATTGCTTAACAAAATATATACATTTCCTTGATATACATGAATATTTGACTCTTGAGTACCTCACAAGGATATATATTAATAAACTTATAATACTTCATGGAGAACCTCTTTCAATTGTGTGTTATCATGATCCCTATTTTACGTCAAAATTCTTGAATATTCTTTAGAAGGATATTGATATACGGATTCATTTGAGAGATGTCTCACGTCATTAAATGATGGAATCTTTGAAATATCAATTAAAATATTTTAAGATATGTTGGGGTCATGCTCAATTGACTTTTAAGGGTTTTAGGATCATTATTTTCCCTATTTATACTTTTCCTATAAGAGTATTTTCAATAAAAGTGTTCAAATGGCGTTGTATGAAGAATTATATGGAAAGATATGTAACACTAAAACCTATTGGTAAAAAGTGTGTGAAAGGAAACTCATAAGACCAAATCATATTGAAGATATAATAAAAATGTTAAAATCTATTTAGGATCTCATTAAAGTAACTCAATGTAGGAAGAAGATTTATGCTAATAATCAGAGGAAGGATTTGGAATTCCTTATGGGAGATACACTTTCTCGGAATGTATCTCCATATAAGGGTGTTGTATGGTTTGTTAAGAAAGGGAAACTAAGTCCTATATACATCAGACTATTTGGAATTATTTAATGAATTGGAGTTGTTTTATATCTTTTGGGAATGCCACCAAATATCTCAAAAGTACATGATGTGTTCCCCATATCAATATTACAGAAGTTTATGACAGACCAAACACATTTTATCACATATGATAACATAGAATTGGAACCTGATCTATCTTATTATGAATAACCCATCCAATTTCATAGTACTTGAAATAAATTATTGATGAATCATATTAATCATCTGGTAATGGTATTTTGGGGAAATAAAAAAATGGAAGAACCAATGTGGGAACCAGAGAATGTTATGAATAAGAAATACACAAGTCTATTTAGAAGGAAATATCTAATAAATTTAAATGAAGAATTTTTTAGGATGGGAGACTATAATACAACCAATACTTTAGAAATATACCTTTTATAATAAATTTAATTTGGTTGATAGCATGTGATATGCACAATATATGGTTTATAAAAACACAATATAATCATGATTTTCACTCATAATTTTAAATTAAATTTTATCAATTTTGGAAAAATTCTTTGGGAAAATAATTTTTTTTGAAAAAATCTTATAAAAATTTGCTCAGGGTCTGGTTTTGGGAATTTTCAAAAAACATTCATCTTTTAATGAATGGTTAAATATAAAAAATAAATAAATGAGAACTACCTTGTCATATAATTAATTTATAATGTTGAATTAAATTTTTGATTGATTTTAATCTAAATTTAGTTCAATTTTATAAAACTTAATCCAATTTAGTACATTGTAATTTTATCTATTTTAAATTTTGATATAAAAAAATTGTTAACATTTTGAACATTTTCTCTTTAAAAATCATCTTTCTCATCCAGTTAGTGGGATTAATTTTCTAATTAAAATTTACTCCTTATATGAATAGAATTTATAAAAATGGATTCCATATATGGAATTATAATAATTTATAATTTTTATTATGGTAAAATTAATTTATGAACAAAATTAATTCTGAAAACCAAAAAATATAATAATAATTACCAGAGTGAAGGTAAGACTGGATTTACCAGGGGTTAAAAAATACAGGGTTTAAATGATATAGTTTTTTTATAAAATATATTGGTATTCCATATTTAGACCTTATTACTTATATTCTTGTAAAATTTCCATTATTGGTGCCTTGTGACTTGAAAACAAAATTTGGAGGAATCTACTCCTTTCAAAAATTACAAGTTTTCCACTCATCTCACATCTAAAAAGGCCACCACTAACATATCATATTCACCCCTTAAAACCATTGGTATCAAACAAGAACCACCCAAATAAATTCACAAATTCCCTCATATCCTCCTAGAATAGATAATTTTATCATAAATCCAACTAAGGAAGCCTTTGGTGAAAACCTAAGGATGATGCCCAAAGAAGAGGTACCATTATTCAAAGACCATTTTTATTTTGTTTTTTCATCCACCTCCTTAAATTATTTTAAAAACATTTTGATATAATTAAATTAGTATTCTATATATAAGTTGGGTGTTTTATAATAATTTAATTACCTACAACTTCCTCCACTTCCATCAAATGGGTTATGAAATCACCATTCGTGTGTACAGCGGATTACCGCCTTTAGAATTGATGTCATCTGTTATATATATATATATATATATGATATTTATGACATATTTATCCCACTCGGGTCATTATATCATATTTAAATATAACTTTTTTTACTTTCTATTCCTTAGGGGATACAATTATGTCGCTCTAGTGTATGACAGACAATCACCTCATGGAGCGATGTGATTTGTATTTCACTTACACATAAAAAGGAAGGAGATAAGGATTATATAATTGCATACATATTATATAAATTGAATTATTCTAATATTAACAACATACTTTTCATTCTAAAAATATAATATATCACATTATTTCAAACATAAAAAAATGATAACATTGTTCTTATACATGTGGATTATTTCCTTGATGAAGCAATGTGACTCTGTTGTCATCACCATGATACATTGCTGATATATATAAGTATATTTAAATAAATAATGTGATATTTATGATATTATGATAATTATTTAAAAATAAAATAATACTTTCAACATTTCCCTAATGATGGTTGAAAATGTAAATGTTGCTCTTGTGTACATATGTTATATCATCTACATGACCGTAACATACAGTATTTCTCAAAACCACCATTAATTCTTTGTTTTAGGAGTATAATTGAAATATTAATATGATAATTATATCATGATTAATATTTTGGATGTTATGAAACTATCTAACATAAAGAAGAATCATATCTTTCAAAACTAAGCATGAATGAGAAAACAAGATGATTAACACTCAAAAAAAATAAAAATAATGATATATTATTAACAAACAGGTTATAAAATGTCATAATAGGATCATATATGATATTATAAAAATAATTATAGTTATATTATAAATTGATAATTTTTTTAATACCAGTATACAATAGGATAATACATTTCCAACTTGAGGAAAGTATTAGGTAAGGTACTTCATCACATTTTCCCTTCGTTGAGGCATATTGTAATGTTAAGGACCTAATTATTTTTATACGGTTTATATAATGACAGTTTGACATATTATATAATGTTTCATTCATAATTAATGATATTCTATGTTTCAATTTGAATTATTTTATCCAAATGGATTTGACAGGAAAATCACCAAGTGGTGAAACGTTATTGTACAATATCACTTTATTTTGGGATTATTAAAATTTTCTTGATGAAAAGACATTATTGTGATAATTTTTCATTGTAAATTAAATTTTTATTAAAAATAAATATTATTTTCTGATGGATATTGTTATTTCATAAATTATTTGCCATTTTTACATATTGGTTTACTTTTAAAGTTATTTGATTAATTAGAAAAATATTGGTAAATATGTATCCTTTATTTAATACAGATATTTGATAAATGATGATTGATTTTAACCTAAAGTGACCGGTGGGGCCTAGTATTATATAGTACCTTTCTTCCATGGTTTGTCTCATAAGAAAAATATGTTGGCAAAATTAAATGGGTTTCTGTATATCATATTTATACTATATTGTAAAAGTTCTTGATAGTGGAGTTGTCATGATACATATGATCATTACATCCAATAATAAATCATTTGCATCATTAAGAACTCAGTTATTATTATCCATGATAATTTCAAAATGATATTATATAGAGATAAATTTTATTCTTAGTTTATTGATTGAATGGTAGGTGTTTTAAGTTATTTACCTTTACATAATGATAATGAATTATGTATTCATGAAATAAAATTATTTATGTGAAATGTGTGTTCAGATATTTTCCTTTCTATATTGATTATTCCTTAGTGATTCAGGATATGTTCCATTGTACTTAACTCTTACCCATAATTAGAACTAACCCTTATTTTGTTTCCTTTCCCCGTTATATGAAGAAGAGATCTTTGAATGAGTTTTCTAGGATGTCGTTTATTATCTATTGTTATGTATTATGTTTTATTTTCATTAACCAATGTAAAATGTGTATAATGTATAAATAAGGTTCTCCAAAACTATTAAATTGATTGGTCCTTTTTTATTTAACACAGTGTATCTATACCAATGTAATAATAGAAACACTAACTTTGGGATAATGGAGTCAGATTTGTTATATCAAATGATTGATATTTTAATGAGATTAAAATGATTGAATATCTTTAAAGAGAAAAATAATGATTTATATTTATTGAATGATACATGTAGTGTATGTGAGGATCTATCATCTGATAGAAATTTTGATTATGAGAATGATAAATGAATGTCCATTGGTATCTAAGAGAATGTTCTCTTGAGTAAAATATACTTAATAAGGAAGGTAAATCCTTAAACCCTTGAATAATTACATTTAAATTAAAATATTTCATATTCATAAGATGTTTAGAAATGTTAAACATCATTTGAAGATGAATAATGCATTACATTAATTGAATAAATGACTACATACATGACTTTCATTGAAAATATTAAAAAAAATTAAACCGAGACCTAAATTTTGTTAACGTATATGTTTTTAATGTACATAATATAAATTTTAACTTATTTACAATATTTCCAATCATACTTATGATATGAATAAAGAAGATGTCAAAATCACTAAATTTAAGAAGGTCGAGAATAAAATCACTAATTTTTTGAATAATTATAGAGAGATATTACTGAGTTGAATTAATAAATATATAATAGAAAATCCTCATAATTACATTATAAGATAAAAAAGTGAATGATAAATTGAATTTAGAAACTAAGGGATAAAATGTTTTACTAAAATAAATTAAAAAATGAATGAAAAATATTAATAATATTTACAAATAGTTATTTCATTATAGGAGTTTTTTAAAATTTTCTATATATCTACTGGAAGAATTTATTTTTAATCAAATTACTTTAATCTGAGTAGTACAGTCCTTTTCACTAAATTTCATAGAGGTGAAGACTGAAGAAAAAAATGTTTTTCAAATGATGATCAATCCCTCATAACACATAAATTTGATATCACTAAAGCATCTGAGATTAAAAAATGTTAAATAATTTCACAAATGTGGGTTCCAAAGTTATTGGTTTCTATCTTTAATAGCCCCTAGAATGTTTGGGTACCTGGAACACTTGAGTATCAATTATAGTATGTTTTTCAAACTAGATAAACAATTTTATAATAAATGCAGTTTTATTCAATAATGTGAGTAAAACCTAAACTATATAAATTTTTGATTTTAATTTTATGAAATAAATTTTGATTTTTAAATCATCATTTCACATTTATATTAGGTTGAATTTTTTAGATTTTTTAGAAATATTTGATTTTTGGATGAATAGTGGAAAATAATAATTTTTTAAAAAAACTACAAATTTTATGAAAATGTAATGATAAGGGAATAAAATTAAATATTGTGAATCCTTTTTATAAATAAAATATTTTTTAACAAGTAGTAAAATGTTGAACAAGGAATAATATGCTAATGATTTTGAAAATGAATGTAATGCCTTTTCTAAAAATATAAAAAATTTCATTTTTTTATTATTCATGTATATATATGGTTCATTTTGGTCATGGTTTTAGTAAATATAAATATATATATTTTTATCCAAAATAATCCAATTAATTCCTTTAAAACAAAATTTTAATTTATTAATCATTAAAATCATTTTTATGCATAAAACAATGATTTTTCTAGAAACAAATTTCATTGTGTTTTGCACACTTATATTAGAAATATTTTCATACAGCTTTTAAATTTTAATTTTTTTATTAATTATTTTAAACTAAATTAATCAATAATATTTAATAATTTCATTTTAATTTTTCATAATCAATAGTAAAAATAGTACAATATTTGTAACCATGTTTAGGGTTAAAAATAATTTACTAGGGGTTAAACTAAGAGATAAGGATATATGTGACACTCAAACATCTTTAAAAAAATATTTGGTTGTATTTATGACTCAGACTTAGTATTTTTTAATTTTTTACAATTTTGAGACACATTCACCAAAAAAATACCATGTATTATTAATTTTTATATGTAATGCGCTGTTTTTCCTTTCCAAATCTAATAAAAGTGGACCACTTACCATATCTTAATAAAGCATTTTGAGAACTATATATTGACTACTACATGAATAAATACCTTAACAAGCTTCCTCCACATGACCTTGGGTATTTTTCCTCATCAAAGTTCCATCCTAAAAGGATTATGGTGTAATCCAAAGGTTTTTTTCTGAATAAAAGGTATAAATTGTTTTCTAAGTGTTTTCATTTTATTTCATCTTATAAAACCTTAAAATATTTAGTAAACATAGTAATATAATAAAATATTTATAAAAAATATTCTTCAATTTTATTTATATAGTGTAATAATTCATATTCATCATCTTTCAGTTCCTACCTAAAATAAAAACATTGCTCGTGTATACAGACGACTTATCATTTCCTTGTAGCAGGGAGATTTGTTTTCATTACACATTTATTAAGATAGTTATATACATAAAACTAAGCAATATATATATATTATATTTATAAAATAACTATTATTATCTAAACATAATATATCATTTTCCTTTTTACCCATCCGCTCATTAAAAATTATAATGTTACTCATACATACAAGTGGACTACCACTTCCAAAAAGTGATGTGATTCATTTTTCATATCCAACATTCAAGGTTAATTTAACATATTTATGTAATCAATATATATTAAATCTTTTTCATGATTATGGATATAATGTGAATATGAGTAATAATCAAGGACTGAAACTACTATATAGAAACATACAAGAAAAACAAAATAGTAAACACTTAGAAATGATGATTTTAATAATAATTATTTATAAATAGGTGTTTAAATGTTATAAGTGGATAATATATGATATTATAAGTAAGAAATTTTTTATTTTTTTGGAATTATAGTTAATTTAAATTTACTATACTTGAGGATAAAAGCATATACAAATAAATTGGGAACCAAAGTTAGGGTTTATTTCACAATATCCTACTTATTCGGGTTTGAGTATGGTTAAGTATTAATTAGGATTAAAATATATTATTTATATGTTAGAACCATTAAATATTATTCTTCTATGGTTATTTATGAGGTATTAATGTATTAGTTCCATTTTTTATCTTTGTTTTCATTTTAAAATACCAAAATAATTTTTTTATTAATAAAGACTCTATTTTTTGATTCGATCAGCTATATTTTTCATCCATGTCAATATATTAGTTTAAATATTTTCAAGAAAATGTTTTCTATTCTATTATTATTAATTATTTATATTTTTACCCTTTTATTACATTTTATAAAAAAATTAAAAGGAGTCCTTTTTAAATTAACAAAAAGATAGTTTTTACTAAAGGTGTACATGAACTATTTTTTTAACATACATGGAAAAAATGACTCTTCCTTCCATAATAACTACTCTGTTACTTAAATCTTCATTTATAAGATACCATGGTTCTTTCAAAATAAAAGTTTAATCATAAAATTTTGGAATTTTATAGATTTTAAATAAGGGATCTCCAAATGAAAAAGTTATTTTCCTTAAAAAATATTTGAGAGATATTTTTAAGCTTTATCATCTATGTAAACCAAATTTTAGGATCTTATGATTTACTCAATAGATACAATCCAAAATATTTCTCTGGATGTGTAATCACTACTACAAATATAGCTTTTATCAGCACTAGAAAAGTGCACTAATTGCGCTAAAAAAGCGTTGTTAATCGATGAGAAGATAAAGGTGTGGTTCCTTTTATCAACGCTCATAAAAGCGCTGATAAAGGGGTCTTTTATCAGTGCTTTTAAAAAGCACTGATAAAAGTCAAAAAAACTAAAAAAATAAAAAAAATACACAAGAATATATAATTCGGGGGGGGGGGATATTTTAACATCGCTTGACCCCCTTTATCATCTCTCGGTGGACCACTCTTGCACGCTTCCCTTTCCCGCACATCCAACACATTCCCCCCCCCGTGAACCTCCTTGCTTCCACCAGAACTTGAACCCGTGACCTCCCCCTTAGGCGTCTGCACCTTTACCACTAAGCCATTTTGTATTTTTCAATTTAATGATATATCTATTTATTTATATATATAGTTATATTTATTCGTATATTAATATAGATTCACATTAATATAAATATATTTAGTTATATTAATAAACATATATTTTTTTATATATTAATATATATTTATATATATTTACATATATATAGAGTTATATTTATTTATATAATAATATAGATTTACATTAATATAAATATATTTAGTTATATTAATATATATATATATTTATTAATATATTAGTATATATATATTTATACATATATTATTTTATATTTATATTTGTTTATATATATTTTTAGTTATAATGTTTTATCTATAAATTTATTTGTATAATAATATATATTTATAAGATTAGTTTTAAATATATTTATAAAATTTGTTTTTTTTGTGTGTTTATAAATAAATAAATACATACATACATACCTATATATAACACACACACAGACACACACACGCACACACACACATTTACGAATAAATACATATATATGTGTATTTGAAAAGCCATAGTATGTTAAAACGACCATAACTTCTAATCCAGAAGCCTTTTTTAACTCTAAAACCCATCATATCGAAGAAAATGAAAAAATATTTGATATGATATGTGGTATGGCCTTAACGGATATCTATATCGGAATTTATACTTGTTTAAATGTTAACAAATCTGGGTATCCCACCTAAAAACTCAGTTTTGGAGGCCTTCAGGGCATTTTTTGGCCTAAACAATGTGACTGAAGCATTTCTTGGGTCATTGGCGTGTAGAGCTCATCGCATGATTCGATTTAAAATGTTGTAGAGATCACAAAGACACCTGGATCAAAAGTTATGGTCGTTTGAAGTTTGAGTTACATTTTAAAATTATTTTAGATCTTTTATTATTTTTATGATTTTTTGTGTCTTAAAAGTGTTATTAAATGATTTTTAATTGATGATAATTAGAAAATTATTAATGAATTATATTTTTTTTAAATATTTTAAATCCATTTTCACTAAATTTCTTATATATTAAATGTTATAATCTATTTATAGTTATCTAAAACATATTTAAAAAATATATATTATATTTATATCAATATAAATATACTTATATAACAATATATTATTTTTCATGAATTTTTTTTCTTTGAAACATAACATTTATCAGCGCTGGGAAAAGCACTGATAAAGCCAACCTTTATCAGTGCTACTAAAAGAAGCACTGATAAAGGAGTCCCCTATAAGAGCTCAAAAATAGCGCTGATAAAGGAGGGGCCTTTATCAATTCTAAAAAAGTGCTGATAAATGGACACTTTTATCAGTGCTTTTTTAGCGCTGTTAAAAGCTGATAAAGGCCCCCATTTATCAGTGTTGTAACACCCATGATTTTTATGAGAAATATTTTGTTTTTATGTTATATACATCACGAAAGTAATCTTTCACTGCCCACAATACTAGCTTGGCTTGCTTTACACGCAATCACGACCTTCCTCGATAGCTTGCATTGTACGCAATACCGAGTTTCACTAAACAACGATATGCTATTAAAATATTATTAAAATTAGCCGTTATGAATAGTAATACTAACTTTTTGAAATTTTATAAATTTTATCATTCAAAATGGACTTCATTTTTGGATTTGGAATATCGAAATTATCCTAGGGTGAATTTTTGATATTTTTCTGAAAACTTTCAATTTTTGATGAATAGTGAAAACACTAGGTTACTTTTTAAAAACTGACTTTTTATTTAAATAATAATTTATTTTATTTAAATTTATTTTAGGTCAAAATTGATACATAATACCTATATAAGTTCAAAGTAATTCCTTGGATTCATTTTATAATAAATTTAGATATATAAAAATTTTATTGAACATTTCATCGTTTTTACCCACCTCCTTGGAGAGTTCGAAAATTTACATAAAACATAATTTTACTGCTTCAATGAGTGTAATTTCAAAAATCCAAGAGACACGGTTAATATCAAGGAGTAAAATGTGGTTCAATAAGATAAATATTTTTTGGTGAATAGTAACGTTTTACTTTTATTTACCACGGTTAAAAGAAAATAGGGTAATTAAGGGTAAAAATGGTATTATTATTACCCTAACACATGCCCTAATTCTATTGGATAAGTTTAATTCGACCAAAAACAACCTCAGGAATAATATATGGCCATTTAGGTCCACTTAGATTAGATTAGAATATTTATTATTATTTTATTTAAAGATGAGTTAAAAAAGTTAAAATCAAAGATTAATAACTAAAACATTTTTAATATAGTGTTATACATAAGATAATTTTGACTATAAATATTAATTAGAAAGATAACAAGATATCCTACATAATGGTATTTTTTATAATTTTAGATATTAAATAATTTATTTTATTTATGACACAATGATGATGCAGTAATTACCTTATTAATGAAATATTTACATTATTGATATTATAAATACCCAAATAAATGTAATTTGAGACTTTTTATGAATTAAAATATTTTTATAGGTCAATATGACATGTTAATATATATTTAATTAACTTCTTTAGAACTAATCACAATGTTATGATTTTCACAAAAATCAAATACCAAATAGTGTAAAAAAGTGACATAAAATAGTTTTTTTTAATATATTGTATTATTAATTGTTATTTTATTTCTAAAAATATAAGGTTCGGCCACATTAATTATAAAAGGTTTAATATATTAATAATTAACCAATTGGGGTTTTTTTTGGCTTTTTATAGTAAGTTTATTAACCTTATAGTGTAAGAAAACAAGAAGACAAGGTAAATGTTAAATTATTTAACTTAGAGTTAAACCTAAATTATAAGGTTAAAATAGTAACCTAAACTTGTATAAAATCTATCGGTTGATATGATTTTGACCCATCCCCACCTTATATTATAAATAAATCAGTTTGGAGCTATTAAAAACCGAATATGACTTTATAATAAAATAATATTTTATGTTTTTCCTAAGGTGCCCCTCTCCTGCCTTATAAAAGGAAACCTCCTCCCTTTCTTCCTCACACCACATTGAGCCTTCAATCTAGTCCAACCCCTGAAAATTTCTCTTCTCCACTTCCCTAGTAATATCTTTGACGTCCTGGTCTTCTTCAAAAACTATCTTTAGTTCCCTAAGAGGAGGTTAAGAAGAGGCGCTTTAAAGAAGATGTAATGCCCCTTACCGATTCTTTCAACTTTATTTCTTCTTCTACTTATTATTAATTAGTTGTTTCATTATGAAGTAATAACATCAGTATCAATAATATACTGATATGTTATTATAAATATGAAACAACCCTATTTCACCTTCTATCCATCCTATAGAAAATGAAATCACCCCACGTGCGTATGTACAGAATACCGTCTCCACGTCGTGGTGTAATCTATTTTCCACCACCACCTTACTTGGATGGGTATAATGGTGTAAAGAATAACAATATGGGATTATTGTAATGTTTTATTGATTCTCAAATATTATACATACAATTCAATACAATTACACGATCATGGAAACGATATCATTGCTCGTGAGTACGTACGGCCTACCATCTCCACGATGTGATGTGACTCGTTCTACATGATCTTCAATGCATAATGATTATATAAATGAATTGAATTAATAAATATGATATATATTACACTAATACCATTATGGAAATGTGGTATCTATAACATAAAAATAAGAATAAGAATTTATTTGACAAAACACGCATAAGAACAAAAACCAATAATCACCCGAATAACAAGTAGCAATGAAATATTACTAATAAGAAGCTAAGAATATGACCATATATGATATCATAACAATAAGTATGATTTAGGAATAAGTAAATAACATTATTTAAATCATTATACAGGAGGTTTGGACATGTATAAAGAAAAATGGACCTAAGGTAAGGGAAGATCTCGCAATCTCATTTTTATCTGAGATTGTTTATACTTCAAAATTTACTGGGGAATATTTATCATCCACATCCATGTTTCCTCAATATTTAATATTATTTCAATCCTCCTAAAATTGTTTAAATCTAATTTTACCCATTGGTAAGTTTTTAGTAAAAGATATGAAAGGAATCTTTTGTTGTTTTTAGTTCGAGGTACTTTTTTGACTTTTTCGGCCAAAGTATGAGAAGAATGTTTTTATTTAACTTATACGACATGAATGGATTTATCGAACATTATTTCTATGAATCTTACTTTAAAAGTTTCAAGTTTATTTTTAATCAACTTATTTTAGTTTATAATTGTATGACATGTTAAGAAAGGAAAAATATTTTTGAAGTAGAAAGGATATTTTCTTCAAGAATGGAGTTCATGTGTTTTATCAAAATTATTTTCCATCTATGATAATATAGGGTTCTGTTGCTATCCCTATTTTTTACATTGATTTGATTATTTTATGATGGAATTATTTTTTATGATGTCCTTTTATCTTATATGGATTATGTCATGATGTCATGCTGTTTAATTTTTCCTTTTTATTACATGGGTTATGCTATGATGTATGATTTATGATTTTGTGGGACACATAAGAATGGTTTCATTATGAGATGGGTGGGACATATATATCCCTAAAATGCATTGGGTAATGATTTATATCTCATGATATAGACATGGCCGAAATGGCAGGTTAATCCGGTTCAGTAAAACGGGACTGAAATGAAGAGTGAACAAAGTTCAGAAATGGACTTTGTCCGCTGAGATAGTCTTGGAAATGAGTCTTGACTACTAAGAAATGATTCTCTATGATCATGTGTGTATGAAACAAAGTTTCATGTTTTAATTAATAATTATTGGAATTACATTTCACTACTATGATTTGTCCCATGTTATGAAATTATGATCTCTTATGCAGGTTAAGATTTCCAAAATGTTGTGTTATTATGAATATGATGTGATTGATATTTGTTTTGTTTACCCTTACTGAGAATTTCAGCTCAACCTTTTGTATGTTTTCTTTTCCCCAGGTCAGGAAGAAGGGTATTAAGTAATATATGACAAAAGGGACTCTAGATATGATTAAATAAAAGGGAGACAATTGAGATGATTTATGAACCAGTTGTTTATGTTTCCTAGTTTCTAAAGACACTATACCTATACGGTCCTTTCATGGTTTTGATATATGTTGTAATAAGTGGACTTCAATTTTTATGTATTAATAATGTATGTAATGTATGGGTCGTTACTAGAACTTTTTGTTTAGCACTGATAAAAGGGTAGTGCTTCCCTTTCCCCTTTTTGTAGCTGTGTATGTTCATTTTTACTGGTAAAATTATTAACATTCTATATACTAGTTCTACCAACATGGAATGTTATTGATTTTTAAGGAATATAGATTTAAATTTACTATTTATTCATATATTGAATTCATTAGACTTATTTAGTGAAGGGTGGGGCCTAAATTACCTAGAACATTGAAGTATTGGTTGGTCTCAAGTGAAAAAACAGGTTGGGTATTTAGCCAAGGCCTTACCCATTTATGTAATATTTCATGTCTCTAAAAATCAACATTATGTTTAAGATGTCTGAAATTATGAATTCCATCATTATGAAATTTGTTATTATTGTCAGTATGATTATTTTAATAGTTATGTTATCTATGGATATGTTAAATATCATGTTGTTATTTATATTTCATTATTTTATCATCTTTTATTCATAATATTTTATTCATGGATTATTTATACTATGATTTATTTTGTTGTATGTATGCCATTACGAAGCATCTGAGATAATACTTGTTTATTGTTTTCCCCTAGATTCCAGGAAGTGTACTGTGATTAATATGAAATTATATTATGGGGGGAATAATTATGTTCTAAAATAACATAATATGATTTATGCTATGTTTCCAAATGTAAAGTGGTATTTCAATCATGATTCTTGTTTCCAAAGACTAGTGAACTGTTTGATCACTCAAGATGAGATAACTTATATCTGGTGAAAATCAGAAAATGTAACCATTGGATTTGGGCTACTAGGGTAGGGATTATTAGAGATGGTATCATATAAAGTTTAGAAAAAACATGGGACCTATATTTATGAAAACATAGGTTAAGGAAAGTAAATCTATGATAAAATTTTTGGATATATCAAATTGTAGTGTGATATTATAATTTCTTGAGTAAGTTATAGATTATGTGGTTTTATAAAACATACATAAATTTCAAGATACTTCACATGGACATGGATTTTTTATATATTTTTTTAGGAGTAATAAACATGAAAAGAGTAGGTTGAATCAATATCGATCATCATTTTGGTTCACGGAGAGTAGTCGGATATTGTAAACCTATTTTAACACTCTGGGGAGATATGATTGGGTTAACTTCTATCTTACTTACAAACTATTATGAAATATTTGAAAATATTTTTATTATTTGAACATATTCCCAAATATGCTCTGCTCATGATTCTAAGATAACCTATATATAAATATTCAAAATATGTTATGTCTGCCACCAGTTTCAAAATTATATATTATGAATCATATTTTTGTGATCAAATATAGTGTATGAAATTATTTAAAAATGGTTACTATTATAAGAAATGTAAACTATATGAATGAGAAAAATATATGTTGGAATTTACCTCCTAGGTAAGATAGTGAAGTTGGAGTTGGATCTATGGCATGCCATTTAGAAATTCTACCATGCCTCTATAATGTAATTGATGTGTTTGAAATCTATTTCTTAGTGAATTTTATTCCAGACTCAATAAACGTTTTAATTAATGAATAAATATAATTTTAATATTATCTATCTTACTATGTAGAGAATATACAAATTCTGGACACTAGGGAACATGTGTTTTAAAATTAGACGAGTGACCTAGTAATGGTGCATTGGGCAATTCATAAAATAGTTATGGAAATGTGGGAAAAAATAATTTATGATGAATAAATACAAAAATAGGTTCATGAGATGATTATTTAGAAATATTTAGGACATAATTTTTAGATTTAGGAATCTAACACTACATCATCAATTATTGTAACCTTTTATTTTTAGATAAAAATAGCATAATACATATTGTTTTATTCAAAGATATTATTAAAACCTTAATTATCACATTTTATAAAATTTATTTTATTAAATAAAAGTTCTTTTTAAATTAATCATGTCAAAATTTTCTTAGCATGTTTTTTTGTGATTTTTTAGTAATGGTTACGTTTTGGTTAAACAGTGAAAATACCTATTTCACAAAAACAAACACTTTAATGGCATTATAATGATATAAGAATAACATAAAATAATATAAAACCAGTTTCAAAGAATAATTATATATTTATTAAGTAATTTAAATCTTCTTAAAATATAATGTTAAACATATGATATTATTCTTATAATTTTTGAAATTTAAGTAATTTTTTTTGAAAATAAAAGTGTTTTTGTTATTTCATAATATTAAATTATTTACATGAATCATTTCATTTTTTTATGATTTTAAATTCTAAAAAACTATTCTTATTTAACAAAATCCAATTAATTCCTTTTTTATCAAAATTATACTTCATTTTTATTTAAGAAAATTGGTATGCTTAAAACAAAAAAAATATCTTAGAATAGTTTTCATTGAATTTTTCAAGATTATATTATAATAAATTTATTTTACTTCTACAAAATTAATTTTTTTTAAAAAGATTATTTATTTTAAAATAATAATAATTAAAAATATTTAATAAGTTAAACTACATTTTTGGCCTTAATAACTGTTAAAAATAGAACAATTTTTTTATCTTAGTTAAAGTTAAAATTGGTTTACCGAGGGATTGAAATAGCAGATAAGATTAAAAATACCACATAAAATTTTATTATTCTGACTGTTACATCATATATAGAACTTAAACATATAATATTTCATTATTTTACAATTTGGATCTCCTTTTACAAAAAAATATTAATATTTTTAAAATAATTTAAGTAATTCCAAGTGTGTCATTTCCCTCACATATAAAAGTGAACCACTTATCCTCTCTTACTCACACCGTATGAGCATTATTTCTAATCCAATACCTTCCCATAAAAATTTCCAAACTTACTTCTCATAATATATTTTATTTTCATCAAATGACTAACCTATAAGGATTATGTAGTAATCCAACGGTGGTTTTATGAAAAAGATATCTAACTTTTAATTTACTATTTCTATTTTATTTCATCTTATCACTCCTTTAAATATTCAATAACCATGAACATATAAAAATAAAATAGTTTTAAATATAAGGAAATGTTATTATTATGCTGGAAAATATCCATATTAATCTTCCTTCCATCATATGGAAAATGAAAACATTGCTCATGTGTATACACTACTAGTTGTCTCCACGTAGTGGTGTAATTCATTTTTCGTCACCAATTTACATGAATGGTTATATTGATTCAACAAATGAATATATATTATAATGATGAGGTTATTATCATTCTTGATATATAATATATCATTTACCTTCTTAACCTTCCACTTGTTAAAATAATGATATCGTCACTCATTCATATGTGTAGACCAGCACCTCCACAGAGTGATGTGATTAATTTTTCATGTAATTCTTTCGAAGATAATTCTAAAAACATAAAAAATGAATATATAAAAAATTTATATCATGATTCAAATTCACTATCTAATACAACCATGATTAATATTTAAAATTAATACTACTAAAATGAAACTTACATGAAAAAAAATAAAACAATCATAAACGATAATTTTAGTAAAGAATTATTAATAAATGTGTGTTAAAATGTTATAATTGGATCATATATGATATTTTTAGTATTATTGTATTTTAGGTATGGAGTTATAATAATTAAAAATTTATTATAAATGAGGATAAAGTCAATTATAATGAAATTTGGAATTGATATAAGGGTTTATTTCAAAATCACATCCTTGTTTAGGATTGTTTATCTTTAATTTATCATTGGGATAAATATATGATAATTATTTTTCAAAAAGCATAAATTTTATTATCATTTATTTATTTTGTAGGTTGTCAATTATAATTTTTATTTCTACTTTATTTCTCACTCATGAAGACCAAAAAAATGTTTTAAATGAAAATAGATTTTTCTTCAATTCGATCGGGAATATATTTATTCAAGTTACATATTTTCATTAAATTATTTTCAATATAGTGTATGAAATAATCCAATAAATAGGTAGAATATTTTTTACCCTTTTATAACTTTCTAAAAAATGGTTTTAAATTAATTTTTTTCAGAGAAGTCACGTTTTACTGAAGGAATGAATATAATATTTGTTTTAGAAAACATACTTGATGGAATGTTTATTTTATTCTAGAATTAAATTTACTTAGAAGCTTCACTTATAATATTTCAAGGTTTTTTCACAATAATATTTTTCCATATATTTTGGGACTTTTTAGAATTTAAATAATTGATTTCAAAATTCAATGGGTATTTCACTCAAGAAATATTCCACTTACATTTTAAAATTATTTTCAACAATGTAAACATAATTTGATAAATCATATGATTTATTAAGTATATACTATAATGATACCATATAATATATTTCTATGGGTTGATTGTGATAATATTTAATGGGGATAGTATTGACATTCCATATGATAGTTCTTTTAACACGGATAGTTATCGATTATTAAAGAATATTGATTAACTTTAATTATTTATTCATATGAATAATCCATTAGAATTATTAAATGATAGGTGGGGCTTGAAATTAAATTACCCCTAAATGCATCATTATTTCATGTGAGAAAAAAATATCTTGGGTATTTAGCTATATCCTTACCCATTTATGCAAGACATCTTAGAATATGTCCTAAATGGTATGTTTATGATGTCTGGTATTGTGTATTACATCATTATGAAATAAATTATTTATTTCTATATGATTGTTTGAATTGGAATGTTTTACATGGATAAGATTCAATCTCATTTAATTATTTATATGGAAATATTTCATCATATTTTATTCCATACATATTATTCAATCTATATAAATTATATTATATATCTCATTATGAGAATTCACTTACTGAGCATCATATCTAAACCTTTTATATATAATTCTTTTTTCAAATATTCCATGAAGTTTAATATGATTGTTATGGAAGGATATGATATATGAAATAAGTATTTTCAAAACTAAAATATTATGTTTTATTTTATTTTTTTCAAATTGAATGTGATATTTCAAGCATGTGTCATGTTTTATAAGACTACAAAACTATTAAATATTTCATGATGTGATTAATTATATATATTTCTAATGTAATAATGTAACCACATTCCTTTGAAAACTATGTTCACTGTTATTACAGTTCCAAACTACTATACACGAATTATTTAGGAGGATAAGTTGACTACATACAGATATAACATATGGTACATGGATAATAGTTTATTTCCACCCATATCCAGATACAATTTAAATTTCAATAAATTTTAAAAAATAATGAGTGTATGAGTCATATTTGGATACTACATTCAATTATTATTCTATGGTTTTGGAGATTTCACTTGTTTGGTAACATATAAAATTAAAATTTTCTTTTCTTATGGGACATAAGAACAATATCGTCATAATTTTTATACAATGTCATAAAGGATAATTTATAAACTTTGTAATGAAAATTGTACCATTCAATATTCAGGATAATTATACACCTTGTCTATCAACATACATTATATTTTTTATAAAATTATCCAGCAAGACCATTATAATCAAAATTTACTTTATCATAGTGTGGAAAAAGATTCTTCATGGCTATAACATTTGAGGCTCAGATACTATAATGTTCTAACTCTAATCAAGTTATCTGGAAAAATACTAGTGAGGGGTCTAATCAAATACATATTTAATAATTATAAAATCATAAAATCATTCCAATTTTTTAATCAATATAATTCAGGATTTTAGATTTTTTATGAAGTCTCAAAGTCTATTTCTTTACTACTAGTGAACATGGATATTTTTAGTTCTATAAAAATTATGAGCATGAGAGCCAAAACAAATATGTGTATATTTTAGTTGATAATTACAAAAAATGTAATTGGACCTTCTTTTTAGAAAAAAAGTTAGTTTCACTCTATGATTTTAAATCTTTTTTACTCATATTAAAAACATAATAAACCTACATATGGTAATTGTCTAGAGTGATTAATGAGGTGAGTTCTTAAACATTGGTTTTGGTATTTTTTATAGTGAAAATGGTATAACTCATGTATTCTTAGTCCTAAGAGCTCCATAATTTTATAGATTAGTTGAATAGAGGAATTAATACCTTCATATAATTACATGTACAGTGGTGTGTCAATACTCCTTATCTATTTTTTTTTTGGAAAAAGTCGTGAGTACAGCCTACAACAATATAAATCAAATATTATTTTATCTAGTGTTTAATAAAACTCTTAATGAATTATGGATTGGAAAAAATATAAACTCTGTTAATTAAAATATTTTGGGTGTACATAAATCAATTTAAATATTAAGGATAACCCTAATAAATTTTATTCATAAACCAATGAAGTAATATTTCAGGGTTACTCCATGACTAGTATGTTTTATAGGTTTTTTAATAAATGGACCCAAATTATTCACGAACTGGGGGATGTAAAATTTTAGGAATTTGAACCAAATTTACACTTAAAACATTTTGGTTTTTTACATCTAGATTGTGATTTTAAAACCCCTTTTTTGGTAATTAGGTGTTTGATTAAATCAATTGAAATTTAAATATTAGAAACAAGTCAACTAGAAGTTGGATTACCATATGTTAGAATCAAAAAAATTAACTACAATTATATTAAATTAAAATATTATCTTTTCCTAAAATCCAAATAAACTTAATGAATTATCCAACTAAGAATTTCATTGGTGATATACATCAATATGTAAAACCCTAATATTTCCTGAAAATTAATATGAGCATATTACATTCCACTCTTAGTTCGAACCACACACTTTTGATGATTTTTTTGGAGATGATTGTTTTATAGTCACAATACATGAATAAATAATCAATTTAAAAAGAATAAGGTTTGGAACATTGTGGATCATCCTAATTAATATGAAATTATAGGGATAAAATTGGCATTCTGAAATATATATAATGAAAATGGGGTTACTGTTTGGAATAAATCATTATAAGCTATTAATGGGTATATTCCGAAAGTGGTATTAGATAATGAATACTATTTTTTCTATAGTTTATTAAATATAATCCATCCATATACCTCTATCCTTGAGATCCCATAATAATTTAACTCTATAAAAAATGGATATAAAGAGTTCCATTATAACCATATCTCATCAAGAGAAATCCTATGTTGAACATATTCTTAGTTTTGAAAATATAAATTTGTCAAGGTGTACTTTTTATCATTCTGAAGCCATTTATTTGCATACAATATATATTAGAGCCTTCTTTGAATGGATTTTTAGTTGTTTATAAAATACTTTTCTAAAGGAATAGTAGAACCTAATATCTTTATCTAGTGGGTGTTAAAGGATATTATATTCTTCAAATTTATTTCTATGAAATCATATTTTCCACGACTCATAAAAACTCATGAACATTTTCTTAGAACTAATGTTAAGTGAGTTTGAGATGACCATGATGGGAGAACTTAACTTCTTTCTTGGATTGAAAATAAATTAAAATCCAAAAAAAATACTCAATATGTGTACATAATTTATCTAAAAAAACATGTTTATACAATGATATTAGTATTAGTACTCTAGCTAGAAACTCTAAGGTACATGACCATAAAGAATCATGTAAATTAACTCATAAAATATTAATGATAGAAATTATCAAAATATTACTTTACTTGATGGCAAGTTGATCAAAAATTATGTTTTCAATATGATTATGTGTGATATTTAATCCTAACCTGAAATAATATAATCATAAAGAGACATATTTGATCTTCATTTATCTTAATGGGATGTCATTTCATAATAAATTCTATCTATCTTGAAATGAATTTACCTTATAAAATTATTCTGGATCTAATTTTACAGGATCTAAAATTTATTGAGAAAGAACCTCCAGAACATATCATTTTCTAGTTGATTATGTAGTGTATTGGTCCAAAAATAAGAAACACTATGTTTTACTCTCTAATTAAGAATCCTAATATGTGGCAACTTTTTGTGGTCTGTTGTTATGGATTCATCACACAATCACTGAGTGTGGAATAATTTTTACTCAAATTTTAATTCTTCTTGATAATATTGTATTTTTTAATATACTAAGAAACCCATTACACTAATCTCATGTAGATCAAATAGATATAATGCATCACTTATTTCAAGATCTTACAAAAAAATCGATATTGTTCTTGATTTTCTCAAATATATAAATAATCATCCTAATATTTTTAATAAACCATTAAATTCTAATAGATTTCAAAAAATTAAATATATGAATGGTATAATCATTGTTAAGTGTTTATAATTTAAACATTTTCATTCATCGATCTATGAAAATTAAAAAAACTACAAAAATGGGGAGGAAAATATTTATTGTTTAACTATGATAACCATTTATATAGGTATTATTATCATAAAATATGTTCAACAAATGGAAGTCCACTAAATATAATAATATTTTTTCTAAATATGAATCAGATGAAAAACTATTATATGGTTACCAAATTTATCTTATTCCTAGGATCATAAATATTTATACTCTAATATTCTAGAAATTTACTTATGAAATACTATTATTAATAAGGAAGAACGAAAAAAGAAAAATTATATTTTCATATAATTATTTTTTACCATGAAAATAATGAAATTACATTTCATTACAGACAAATTTAATAAAATAATATCATCCAGAGGTAGTGGAATATAGCTTTTTGAATGATAATTCACTAGCATCACAAAGGGATTGTGTTTCTTAATTATTCTATATGTGTTTTATTTTTAGTTTCATGAAGGGGACAAATTAGAAGAAAAAAATATTAAATGGGGAGAGGCTAATAATGGATGATCTAGAGGGATTATGACAACTTCAGTTATTACAGTTGGGTCCTTTGATTATTTAAATTTACATCTTTAGAGTTTTCCTCAGAGTCAAAAATATGTTTTTGGCATTATAGGACCCCATAATTAATATATTACAAATATTAATACATATTAACATATGTATGTACATCATTTCCGAATAAAGGGGTTTCTTATTGACAAGGATATTGTATGGTAATGTTCAAACCGTTATTTCTTTTAAATGGTGGTGTCTACCTTAGGTGTGTTATAAATATTGTTGGTGTTGGGTGTTCCGTCAAAGGTGACCACCAGCAGGCTCATTAAGTGAATAAATTAATTTACTCAATGGAGAAACCTAATCTCATTGTTTATAATCTTATTTTTTGAAGATACCTTGGTTTATCTACATAACCCTAAAAGATTATATAGGATGAGGAGTGAATTGGTGTTAGAAAACATAACACGTGGATCAGTAATAGTTGATTGTGGAGAATCATGAGATAAATGATGAACTCTATGAGATCATCACCTTCATTGCTAGAAGATATGTTCTTCACTATTGATTTATCACATACTGAGGTATGAAATACAATTTTATGTCTTAAGGGTGTTTAACTTATTGATAATCATGGATACATTATCTAATTTCATTTTATGGTGGTTTTCCTTCTTTGCATGAGCCCAAATATAAATTGACCTTTTGAACTCAGTTGTTTAAATTTCTTGTGAATTTATTTGATACATGTTTTTCATTATATCTTTTTTTGGGATAAAATGGACAAATGATGTTGTTTACATTGTTATATTACTTTACCACACCATTCTATATGTTCTTTTTTCATTGGACCATAGGGTCAACGATTCGACATTATCTGGCTGGATTTGAGCATGATGGAACCACCAGATTCAAATAGGATGTGTGGAGGAATTGGGATTTATGTTTTTCAGATAAATTGAGGAATATTCTAGATATATTTAATGAAGTTAGGGATAGGGACCCCTGTATGAAGATGAAAGGTTGGACATCTCCCCCATGTGTATTCATAGTTCTACTTTTCATCCATTAGAGGTTAAGAATCGGTTATTGGGTGAACCCCCTCAAATTTCAATAGATTTTGGGAAGTAAAATTGTAGTGGAAGTGGGAGATTGTTTAAATATAAGATCCCATAATAATAATGATGTTTTTTTTTTGAGATTCTTGAAGGATGTTGTGTTTAGTTCGGATGAACATACACATTGTGGACCCTTTATATGGTGCTTAGGGTTTTAAAGAAAATAAAATGTCATATTTCATGAGTCTAGACCACATTTTTTTTGATGGGATATTGGTGTCTCAACATGTACACCCAGATTACCCAACTTTATGCCTAGAAAGATCACATAGGCATTTTTAGAGTATACAGGCAAAAACAAGAGTAAACAATCATGCCTTGGTTATCAGAGAGACACTATGTATACCATATTAAAATATTGTACATTTTCCCAATAGCTTCTACCTAAAATATCATCTTACTTGGAACTATGATTTTGGTCAATGAGTGGCCTATATTGAGCTGTTTTCCACATAAGATGAAATGGTATAATTTTTTATGGAATCAAATATATATAATAAATGGATTTATGTGGAGGATGATTCATTCATTGATTTTTGGATAATGGTAGTGATCTGGTATGACAAACATATAGATTTTGTGGTCATTACTCTCTTATTTCACCAAGTAATGGTTCCCCCATACACTTTACAATGTTAGAGTTTGTACTTCATCACTCTACAGAGGGTTTGGGTTCTCTATCTATGGACTGGTACTCCCCCATTATCATGCATCGGTAGAGAGTGGGTCCTTCCCTAGATTTATTTAGCCCTCGATTGTGAAGTGAAGTAGCGAGGTGATGCACTCCACCATGATTCTTTTTGTGTTGAAAATGTTTTTTGAAACCAAAAGATAAACCTTTGGGTGCTAAAAACTAACTCATCATCCCTAGATGGTTGTATATATATAGATCCCCTTTCTCTCTTCTCTTTGGTTTCTCTTAGATCAAATCCATTGTTGGGTTTCACTTATCTATTTTATTTATGGGTTTATATTACTATTTCTATTTATTTTTCTACATATTTGTCTTTTAGGGAATCCTAATGGGAATGTATATAATCACCTCTAGATAGGATTTTTAGGGATTTTTTGTGAATTTTTCATATAATAGGTAGATTGTCGGTGACCTTGGTGGATCTGGTTTTAGTGGATAAAATTAATTATTGGTGTTTAATGAGTTTGGTGGTTGTCCAGGGGGATTATGATTCCTGCTCTCTTTAGTTTCCCTTTATCTATCAGTTTTCAGGTTTAGACCTCTCTTCTAGTTGGGCATGCATTTTCCCCCTTCTTACTATTTTTATTTCATTATTGTACTTTGATGTTTTAACAAGAGGTTGTTGCATGAATTTTTTACACTATATATGTGTTCATATTTTATTATATATATGTTGTTTCATAGAGGATGTTTTGTGAATTCATTAGGTACTTTATGCTAAGGACTCCCATTTCAATGTTAGTCTTAATCATACTTTTCATCAGACCCTAGCCAATTGGAGGTGGGGTTGTGTTGTTAAACATGGAATACCCCTTATTAGGCAGGACCGAATGGGTTTGGTCAATAAAAATCGGTAAAAATGGGGTTCTTCATTAGAATGGAGTTTAGAGTTTACCAATAGTGGGGGTTCGTTTGGGAACATTGATAAATCGTTTTACAATGTCTTGAGTTAGGCTCCCACGCCAAGGAATCTTTTGTCGGTGTAGTGGTTATTGTATCCATACACCAAGAATCCAAAAACCGGCTTATCTACTCATCTTTAAGTGGAGTCTATTGCACGGAAACAAATGGTACATGAATCATATCATATTATGTATTTTAACATTCAGTTTTTTTCTTCATTCAGATCCCCATATATGATCATATTACCATGGCATGTATTATTAAATTTTTGGATTCCTCTATGAAAATATCCATATAGAATACAAATACTTGATCTTGAAGACAATGAGTTTAGTGATAAGTCCCTAGTTTAGGGACCCACTCAAGAGGTGTTTCCTCTAGGGAATAATAGAGTAGTTCTACCACCGTTTGAAAGGAGTATAGACCCATCCCTAGGGTTTCATATCGGTAATCACCTGCATGTTATGTAGATAATAGCTCCCATAGGGTAGAATGATGATGAGATTAGTCTCAATGTGTTATGAAAGTTATATTGTTATATACTTCTTAGGTTTCATGGTGATCCAAGCCATTAGACATTTGAGAATTGGCTCAATTATGTGGTACATGTCCTCATGATTTTTTGGAACCCAACTAATCTAATGGTTTTTCTTACAACCAAATGTTTTCATAGTGAATCAAGGAAATTGTGGGGTGTGATCACTTAGAATTATGATGATTTTATTCTCTCATGGTCATATATTAATTAGTTGTTTTTTAGGAGCACTACACAAAATGAATATTCTTTGTATAGTTTTAAGATATTCTCGAGAAACAACATGGTGATATGTCAGTGGATAACTATGTTGTGAGGTCTAATAGCCTCATGTGTTACTCACTCAATATGGTTTGTGATGGATACTTTTGTTCGAGGACATTTGGGAAGTGAATTCATAGATAAATTTGACCTATCATTGCCTCTTCATGTATTACCACTTATGCTAGAGTGCTAGAGTGGGCCTTGGTGATGAGAAAATTTCTTTCCAAATTACATCAAGTATCTTGATTAAAAATTGAAAATCATCCAATAGAGTAATTTGTATCATCTTCCATGTTTCGGTCATCAGGGTCACAATACAGGATACATTCCCAGACTAGGACTCAGGCACATGTGTTAGCATGATAGGGTTTGCAAAGAGGATCCAATCAGCCATGTGAGGATAGGTGAAATACATGTAATGGGTTTCATTACATGGCTTGTAAAAACCCAACATAACATGCTTCAAATGTTTGTCACATAGTGGATAAAACTCCATGATTGAGACAGTGTTTTGACCAAGAATCTCACAGTCATGTTTGAGGTGGCCCACAGGGGCGTGGTGTTGATCGGGGGCTGGTGGATCCCATGAAAATATAGTATAAGCTATTGTAAAATGTTACAACCTACTTCCCCCACAAACACTATTTGACAATGCAAGGATCATATGAAAATCAATCAAGGGAATGTAAAAATGTAGTCTATATAGGGATATGATCAGGAGACTCATGAGATGAATCGAGGTATGATCTATATCTTTAATACTTTACATCTAATACTTTTAGACATGGGTGTGACTCATTCCTTTATCTCCATATCCCCTGTCTAAGAGATATATATTCCTCTCAATACATCAACCTATCATCTGTGGCTAGATCTTCTTATAGGGTGAGACTCATTGTTATCTCACATCTACATACAGTATGAGATGTCATTTAGTGGAGAGGGATTTTCATGGGACCTCTTGATCATTAGAATGATACCTTGTTACATCATCATAGGAATGGTTTTTACCCCATAATACATTATCTAATTAAATATCACCACAATATAGTTAGATGTACATGCACATATGGGAAGAGATTCATCTTCTGGGGTTAGATGGATCTTATGGATAATAATGTGAGCATCCTGAGTAGGAAGATGCAAACTATCACCCTTTATTTGATGAGTTTTTCCCAAGGTGAAATAAGATCTTATGAAATCTGGATTCCAAAAATAGTGGAGGATTATATGGATGTTTTTCCTAAAGATATTTTTTGAATAAATTTATAGTATAAAATTGAATTCTATATTTACCAAAACACTGACACCACACCAATAACTTCTATGTAATTTCATATGGATCATAAATTGTTATGGGATATGAGGGTGAAATTACAATACCTTTGATAGAAATGTATTATTTGATTTAGTGTGTTTCAATGGGAAGCTCCATATTTGTTCAGGAAAATTGTGTATTGAATTTTTATGTTTTTATATTGATTATCATCTCATAAATTGGGTGAAAGTCTTGAACATGTACCCTTTTCAAAGGATTGAAAAACTCTTCGATTAATTGATTGGTGTGAGATTTTTTTTCAAAGAAAAATCTCATGTATAAATACCATCACATGATGGTTCATAAGTGTGATATTATGAAGACAACATTCTAATATCACTATAGAAACTATGATTTCTTGGTGATACCTTTTGCCTGACTAATTTCCCTGTTATATTTATGTCTATCATGAACCAAATATTTAATACATAGTTAGATAGAATCATAGTTTTCATATTTTATAATAATATAGTGTACTCGACATTAGAGGAGGAGTGTGAAGATAATTTTTGGATAATCATGGGTTTATTCCAATTGAACCTAGGTTTTGGTAAGCTCTCAAAGTATCATTTTTTGATCTTTTAACTTCACTTACATTTGAAGGTCAACTCTGAGAATGATGTAGATGTGGATATAGGAATAATTGAGTATGGGATATCATGGTAGACACCCAAGAGTGTGTAAAAGGTGGGATTTTCCTCATCTTGGTAGGGTAATATTTGAGCTTTTTGGCAGACTCTTCTAGGATTTCATACCCACTAAATGCGTTAACAAGGAAATAATGGTTGTTTTAATTTTATAAGAAGCGTTAGTGAGCCTTAAAAGAGATAATGTAGAGGTTGAAAAGTTCTCTTCTATTGAGGATACTCAAGTGGGGAGTTAAGTAGAAAGTGTTTTGAGATTCCACTAGAGCTGCGATCAGGTAAAAATTGATGCAAGGTAAGGTAGTGATTTCTTATGGGTTAAAGAAACTAAGACACTATGAGAAAAACTATGTGAATTGGAACATTGATTAGGAAGTGGAATTATTCACATTTAATGTGTAACTGTTCTATCTTCTAGTTGAACATTTCATTATTTACTCAGACCACTAGAGTCTTAGGTACAACTTTACAAGAGATATATTAACAAGAGATATAGGTGCTAGATAGAGATTATATAGGTCTCTGACATTGAGATAGTCTATAATACAGATAATGGAAAAATATTGGAGGTTTTATTTTATGTAAAGGATTGTTATTTCTTGACTGAGGATGCTTCAGAGAAGTTGGCCTTATTATAGCTAAGCCTAATGGAGGAGATGGTTGTATCTTATCTTCATTCGATTTTGGTGACTCCACTGATTTTTTAGTATGTTAGAGAGGCTTAGTTTAGAGATATCTACTATGATGTTTTACATGACTAATGATCCTTAAGATCTATAGTAGATAAATTTTTTGAAGGAGGGGATCATTTCAACCTTTCCCATTTATGGACAGTGGTTCCAGTAATATTGTGTGAGGTTTTGTTAAGGGAGTTTCATACCTCCCCCGTGTCTATACATCTGAGTGGGGAAATGATGTGGAGGGACCTTCATTGTCTATTTTTTATGGATTAGCCTAATATTTAGTGTTGCAAAGTCTATTTCTCATTACCTGACATGTTATTAAGTAAACAGTAAATATCTGGTTCCATGATGTGATTTTTTATGTGAAATGTAATATGATTATAATTCCCACTATATTTTAGTTGGAATTGTTTTGGGTTTTCCAAACACCGTCCAGTAAACTCACTAGAAAATATCAAATTTGATAATTTCAAGTAACCCATTGGAAGAAACATATTGTTAAACATTACCTCAAAACCTCCACTGATTGAAAGATCCCCCATCTCCTCAAAAAGTAGAAAATATGAAATAGTAAATCCTAGCCATTCCATCTAGTTGTACTCCTTTTAATCTTATTCATCCCCTATTTCCAAGATCAAGACCTTCATTTAGATAAATTACAAGAATGATAGGCATATAATAAAATAAAAGGAACCTATGTGTATGAAATACATGGAGTAATGTGTTTTAGAAAATTATTCCTACACCTATAGGATAATATGGGACATTATTCATTTCATCAAAATAAGGTACATCTTATTTGTAAGGGAAAATCTATTTCCTACCCATATTCAATTTAACTTAGCATACTAATTCATTCCCATGATAAGGTGATTACACTAGTTCTATCATCCTGAGGAAACGTGAATGGGGTTATGTAATCCCTAATGTAGGACCTCCCTCTGTTGTTTCTATTTCAGGTCATCTTCCTCTACCTAAGAATTGACCGTCATCTCTCGGTGATAAGTACTCCAATCTTAAAATAATGATCACCTAATTGTTTTTTATAACTTTTTATCCACTTTTTGAATCTTATAATAGTAATAAAATGGGGAAATCATAAAATATATAGAGAATTTCTCAATCCATTAGGTTTTATACACCTAAAAACATCATGGGTAGAACACCACTACACTTCAATATCAATAGATGACCTTTCACACAAATAAAGGTTTCTACTTCTTCAACTGGTTCACTTAGTGAACATTGTTATCTATATCCCATATCCATTACACATTTCATCACCACCTAAAAACCATATGAAACTAAAGGTACACTCCTCCCCCACACACATGCATGAATTATTCCTTTGAAACATTAACAAGTCCAAAAAACTCCAAAAACAAAATTTACACCTCTTCATTACCCTACTCAGATGTTACTATATTGTATCCATTGAACTAATGTCATCCAATTTATTTTTCTAAATCCACTCAACTTATTATTCAATGTTTACATCAATAGTATGTTCTTCTAGATTCTATCAGATTCCTAAAATGATTAATTTACTATGAACTTCATCCCCTATCCTGATAATGAACTCCATAGTGATGGTGCATTTTCCTCATCTGGATTCATAAGTTTAACATTTAATGACTTTACTTCTAGATCATTAAAAACATAATTCAAAAAAATATCAAATAAAAAATAACAATATCAGACTTGATAATTGTTTTTGATGTTTATTTGTAACGATATTCCACTAAAAACAACTCTAATTCTCTCACCAATGTCTCAATGATCATCATCAATGCAACCATATAGTGCTCACACGGTTCTATAATGTGAATCTTCCAATAATCCATGATCTCAAAAATGAAACACCACCTCAAATCTCTAGAAAAATGGTTTCATTTGATATCTTCCATGGGAGGCTCCTCCAAAAGAAAAAAGGTATGAATTTTCTTTATTGTACATTTTTGAAATTAAATCCACATGTGTTGTTGATTAAAAAATCATTTTCCTCAATCATTATATAATGTGTGCCACTAATTCCTATTTTTCTATGCCTATAAAACTTTTATGAGTAGTATGACACAAAAAACTCAACATAAACCATCATAAATTGTCATCCTTCTAGATAATTAACCTCAAAAAATTATGACTCCATCAGGTCAATGAACTCTCACTGATCATTATCTTTGTAAAACAAGAAAAACATTGAATTTTCTCCCACTATATTCTAGATTTGTAATAACCCTTTGAATATCCCACATATTATTATAAGTTACTTCCAAAACACTATAAATATTCTACTGATATATTCCACATAATAACGAATTGAAAAATTCATTATACCTACCCTTGAAATGAAACATTTTGTGGACATAGTGTAGTCCATGTCATAGAATAAACATTATAATGGTATATTTCTGAATACATTAAAGATGGGAAAGTAATAAACCACTAAATTATTGGATATGGACTACCTCTAGATGATATTGACCCAAAATAAGTCAACATCCTCACTATGACACCATCTGGTTTTCCATAACGATCTCCCCAAACTACAGGCCACCACCTCTAGTAGTCCTTCCATAACACTCCCTTCCTCCACACCTCTGATACCATATCCATATTTTAGTAACTTTAAACCACCATGGTACTCCTCAATGATATATCTAATGGTTCCATTGTCCTGATTCTCTTAAGTACCTATACACACACTCACATGCCACTATATTGAAGAAGGTATCAAGAAATACGAATGGAACTTGTGAGAGATAACCAAAACTAGACATTGTAAAATCCAAGAATCATTATCCTTTTAGAATTTCACCCTTATTTGTTCCTTATGATCTCATTATGATCATATTTTCCAATCTAGTAAGGATTTAATAAACTATCATTTTTTCCCTTCTCATTTTTAGTGATAGAGATTCCATGAAAATCATGCATTTCTTCTAAAATTCACACTTGTTACAAATTTTTCATTATTTTTATCTACACATGCGAATTCTTCACTATCCCCTAATATCAATACATAAACTTTCCCCTTATATTATACATAAGAATCGCCTTACAATAAATGTTAACTATGTCACACACCTTCTAATACAACTTTGGATGAATACCTCAACATCCTTATGTTCCCTAGTTCATGCCATATTTTCTTATTTAATATTTATTTATGAACTCTGGAGTCACTTTTCCAGACTCCAACTTGTTTTGGGTAACACTTGGTAACATTTAAATCCACCCCCTTTTGCTACATGATTTGAGAACCCATCAAATGTTACCTTTCTAAACTAACATTCAAGTCTGAAGAGTCCTAATAAAATCTCTCTTTCTTCCCTTCACAATGAAGGTGACAAAAATGGGGTACCAATAAAATTAAATTGAATGTTCACATGATAAACACACCTGAAACCTTTGACTTTACCACGGAATAAATCTTCTAGGAGCCTACTTAATCCTTGATCACAACATTCAAAATTTCAAACTAATTAAAATTGTGGCCTCTCGTCTGATATTGGCCATTATTTCTAATGTCTCACCATCAAAATGAAATTATATACTCTATATTAGTATCAAATAGAATTTTTTGTATTTGGCATATTTCATAATAAAATAATCCACTAGACTTTTCCCCATTCACATACTATATTCCAGAGAAATAACTCCACTACTGCTAGGTAATGTATGGATTGTGAATATCTATGAATGCAATTAAATTTCATCTTGATAAGCTCTAAAGATATCACCTAAATGAACATAACAATCCTTTTAGATCATAATGTTATGAGAAATTCATTCAAAAACCAAGAGTCCCATTTAGTTTCACCATATACATTTATAGACTTCCTTTTCAAAACACAGTAACTAATATACCGAGGGGAGAATATTTTTTCATACAAGCAATATCATACACTGAGTATTGATAAAATATTCACCAAATTATATATAACCAATCTCTAATACCACTTTTTTATACCCAACTACTATTTTGTAATCTTACTAGAGGATATGTGCTTCTATTATCATAACTGACCCACCAAATGCTATAACTTTTGAAATATATCTTTGGAACATAAAATGATCTTTAGATCCCCCAAAAATTTGATTATTGAAACATAAAAACCATCTCACCCTAGTCAAAAAATAATGAAATCCCATATTGTTTCTAGATCATCTACATCATTCATAAAGAATGAAATTACTTCCAAACAATGATCCAGTACAATAATCACATAATAAAACAAAAAAAGAACACTTCAATATGAAAGACATGGGATAAAAATGTTCAAAAAGGAGTCATATATCCATTTGAAAATATAATAATTCATTACTTTTATCGAAACATGGTATGTTTGAGTTACAAGGGAAACCCCATTCCCATCCTAGATTCAATAAAACATGGATTAACATTTATTTCCCACTGAATTCTCCCAAAACAAGAACTATCATCATTAATACCCAATTATTATGGGTTATAATCCCTCAAATATCACACCTATATATTGTTTCTCCATTAATTCATCCAACTATGCCTAGTCTGTACCTATTCAACTCCAAACCTATGTTCACTGACATTAAATTTATGATGCCTTCAATTCTGGTAAATCCTTTAAATTTTCTTTCCATGTTTACCACTACTGAAATATTGGCCCAACATTAATATATATATAGAAAATTCCTTCCCCTCATCATGTCAATACCACATTAAAATATACATAGGAAGAATAAAACTACACTCTGATCTCCAAAAATAACCTTCCAAACAACCAAAGGATTCCACTACCAAAATTGGTCCACTAAATGAATGGTGTAAGATATATATTATGTCAAGAACACTTTCCTGAACTATCTCTGAAATTTCTTCCTACTAATAGATAAATATTCTTATGAAAGCCCTTCTTATTATTACACACTTAATCATTACTTATTACATGAACTTCACTTGATACAACAAAGAAGATCAAGAGTCCTAGTTTCTTTGGGGCTTAGGATCATTACATAACAACTTCACACATGATACATGCAACATAATTATTGAAAACTTCCTTTACATGACCATTGTGTTCCCTTGTACTTAGCATTGCCTGAGATAACTTGAGGACATGCATAAGAAAAGGGTGAGCTATAAAGCCCTGTAAGGGAATAAACATGTAATAACATGATTAATACAATACAAGTTAGACAATAAGAATATCAATAGATAACAAGATAAGCATAAACATAAAGTCATGATAAAGCATGATAATCATAACATGGAAATGTGGCAACAACTCTTAACACCGAATTAGCATGAGCCGAGGCTTATTGCACATAGATAATTAGTAAAGCCTCATTGAACATGGAGAATGAGTAAACCCTCGTTTCACTTGAATTATAATGATTCAAAACCCATTTCTGAGAATTTATCATGATACTATACTTTACCCAATGCATTGGAGCGCTATCAGGGAGCACCCTTCTTAAACATTTCATTTCATGCATAAGTGTTCCACATGGATCATATAACATGGATTCATAAAAAATAATCATTTATTCCATGATAAAGGAATATGGAATTAATACATTAAACTTTATAATCAATAAGTAAATGTACAGAAAGGTTAATACCCTTGATAGAGAAATGGTCATGGTATTCACTACAAAATGACATTGGCTTGAAAAAATGTGGTGCAATTTCGGCAGCATAACAGCATGACATAAGAACTCATAAAAATGGTTGATGAGAGAGAAAGGGGTGTCTTATAATATTTTGATGATATTGAAAATAATGGGGTCATATATATTCATGTTCGAACAAATGTAATGGAAATTATATTCATGATATAAAATAATTTCTTGAATGTAAATGAAGGGAGGGAAATTCCTTTAGGAATTTCAGCATAGTAACAGGTGTAAATGGGAGGAATTTAATGAGGGAAAACGGGGTTTACTATCCTATTTACAATACATGGACAGTAAATGGGTCATATAGATACGTGTCTCAATAAATGTAATGGAAATTAGATTCATGATACAAAAGAATTTCTTGAATGTAAATGAGGAGAGGGAAATTCATTTCGGAATTTCGGCATAGTAACGAGTGTACATGGGAGGCATTTAATGAGAGAGAAAGGGGTATAATATAATTTAAAATAAATAGGGAAGTATGGGAGAGGTTAAAAATCATACCCCAACATTTATAATTGAAATTAAAAGGACATAACAACATAAAGAAAACTGGACAAAAATTTGAAAGGAAGAAAAACCCTAACTTGGAAGTGTGCTTCCAATGGATTGAGAGAAGAATGAGAGAGGCTTATTGGGAGCTTTGGGCACCTTGGAAGGATTATAGAGGTAGTAGGGAAGAGTTTGGACGAACTCAAATGTCTTTGAGTGGTGATAAAGTGGGAGCTTGGGTGGGTTTATATAGGAAATGTGGGGGAATTCAATATTATTTAGGTTTGGGACACCTCACATTAAACTAATCTAAACCACAAACCATCCCATGGTTTATGACCTTGGTTTTTGGAAAAGGGAAGTGTAAAAAAATATTTTATAAGGCCAAAGTCCTAAATTCTTAAAATAATGATGATTTTTATGTAGAGGGGAGTCACAATCTCAAGGAAAACAATTTAAAAAGACAAGATGTTTAATAAGTCTTGAAGGGTCCATTAATTCATTGTAAAGGAAGTCAAACAAATCCAAAATCATATTATTCAAATGGTAAAAGATATATTTGATGACCAAAAGGATTAAATTATTTTATTACATCAACATTGGGTCATTATGATGTCAAAAAACACATTATATATTTGAACGATATTTAATTTTTACCCAAAAAATTGACTGTCTCAGAAAATTACGAAAAATTCATCATTGGATAATTTCAATGTCCTGATTCCAGAAATAATATTAATTTTTTCTAAATAATTTTCTAAATATGTCAATATCCACTTTTAAAATAAAAAGCAACATTTATCGAAAATTCATGGGTTTTGACAAAAATGGCTTTCAAACCTTAATAAAAATTACAAATGCATTCATAAAATTATAAGATCATTTATATTTAATAAAAAATTATATTAATAATAATAATAATAATATTTTATTAAAATATTATTTAATTCAAAAATACATTAATTCATAAAAATAGATTTCTTAGTTGTACATTAACTAAAAATACTATTTGTGCTTTAAAAACTATTTATAAGGTAACAATAATAAAATGAAATTATATTCGTTATTATATGTAAAAAATAATTTAAATAGACATAGTACTAGGGTCTTGTTAAATAACCATTTACAACATTCGCATAAGACTGAAGGGTGAGTTGTGCGATGGTGACAGACTCTTGGGGTGGCTCAGATAACATTGCTCGCGTGGTGATCTCTATCAACTTCCACTTCTCCCATAGGCAGTTCTGTTCGAGCATAACATGTTGAAGCTCATCTTGGGATTAGTCAAGAGTGAAACCCAATGATGCCAACTATTTTCGAAGCTCCAACAAATGGGCTTCGTATGGAGAAATTCTACTTGATGAGGCCATAGCTTCCATTATTTGAGTAAATTGTATTTGTTAAAACCCATATTTATACTAATCATGTGATCACTGTTCAATGGATACAAAAGTAACAATCACATTTCTTAATGGTATTTTAAAGTCCAAAAACAAAATAAGTGCATATTTTTTATAACCATTTCACATATTAATACATTTAATTAGATCAAGAGGTATTTTCATTAACAAAGGTTTGGGTCATTGAAATCTTCCCCCCTTAAGAAATTTCACCCTCTAAATTCAATTTTATATTCTACGACACTAACAGATGTGGGTACATTTCCTTCATTGCTTCCTCCAGTTCCCATGTTTCCTCTTCGTACTTATGGTTTTGCCATACTAACTTGACCAGATGAGTAGTCTTGTTGCGTAGAACTTTGTCTCTATGATCCACGATCGTCACTAGCTGCTCCTCATATGAAAGATCATCCTCCAACTGTACCACCTCAAAAGAGAGTACATGTGGAAGGTCTGGTATGTACATCCTTAAGAGGGATACATGAAATACATCATGTACTTTGTCCATGGTATGTGGAAGTTCTATTATATAGGATACAACCCTGACACGATCAAGAATCTCTAAGGGGCCGATGTACCTAGGACTTAACTTCCCTTTCATTACAAACCTCATGACCTTATTCCAAAGAGATATGCATAGAAATACCATGTCCCCTACTTTAAACTCAAGGTCTCATCAACGGTTATCTGCATAACCTTTTTGTCTAATCTGGGTTGCCTTGATATCCTACTAAATTGATTTCACCTTCTCCACCATTTCTTCAATCATTTCAGGTCCTAGCAGCTTACACTCACCAACATCACCCCAACATGCCGGTGTTCTACACCTCTTCCCATTCAAGGCTTCATAAGGTTCCATTTGGATGCTCAAGTGGAAACTTTTATTATAAGAGAACTCAACCAAAAGAATATATTGATCCTACCCTCCTTTAAATTCCATTGAGCATGCTCTCAACATGTCCTCAAGTGTTTGGATAGTTCACTTAGATTGGCCATCAGTTTGAGGATGATAAACCGTAATGAAGTTCAGATCTATATCGAGAGCATGATGAAGACTATTACAAAACTTCACGGTGAATCTAGGATCATGGTTGGATACAATAGATAGTGGTACTCAATTCAGCCTTACCACTTCCTTGACGTAAATCCTCACAAGTTGATCCAATGAAAAGTTATCTCGAATCGTGATAAAGTGTGTTGTCTTTGTAAGACGATCCACAACGACCCATATCGAATTATTTCCTCTGGATGTCCTCGGATGTACAGTGACAAAGTCCATGGTAATGTTCTCCCACTTCCATTCTGGTATGGGTAGTGGTAGAATCATCCTCTTAGACTTTTGCCTCCCATCCTTCACTTATTGACATAACAGAAACTTTGATGTATATTCGGCAATCTCCCTTTTCATATTATCCCACCAAAAGTTTTCTCATAGATCTCGATACATCTTTGTGCTCCCTAGGTGGATAGAGAAGTTTGATCTATGTGCATCATTCAATAGATCCTTCCTTATCTCTGGATCACATGGTACACATATTCACATGCCAAATCTTATAACTCATTCCTCGTCAAATTTTAAATCAGAGGATTTTCCATTTCTAATAGCTTCCACCCTTTTCTGAATTTCCACATCTTTTCTTTGAGCATCTTTTATTATCCCTGAGAGGGATGGTTGAGAAATCATTTGAGAAAGGATTGATGATATTCCTCTTTTAATGATTCCAATGTCCATCCATTGAAAATATACTAAGATCAGATCCTTTTCAATTCTCATCATTGATAACGATGAAGGATCCTTTCTACTTAGAGCATTTGCCACCTTGATTGCCTTACCGGGATGGTAGTGGATTGAGAAGTCATAATCCATGATGAGAACTATCAAATTTCACTGGCACATATTAGTCTCTTTCTGTGTGAATATATATTTGAGACTCTTGTGGTCAATATATATCTCACATTTCTCCCTATAGAGATAATGCCGGAAGATTTTCAAGCAAAGATCACAGCCGTCAACTCCAGATCATGCGTTAGATAGATTTTCTCATGGATTTTCAAATGCTTTGAGTCATAGGCTATAACTTTATCATTTTGCATCATCACACAACCTATGCCCTTCTTAGGAGGATCACTATAATCCACAAAGAGTTCTCCACTTGTAGGGAGTATGAGTACTGGTGCAGTGATAAGCCACTTTTTCAACTCCTTGAAACAATATTCACATTCCTATGTACCGAAAAACATTACTCTCTTTCTTGTCAGCATGGTCAGTTGGTTTGAAAATCATGAAAATTTCTTCACAAATCGTCAATAATACCCAGCTAGACCCAAAAATCTATGGATCTCCGTTACAGAAATTGGCCTGGGCCACTCCTCAATAGCCTTCGTCTTGGTAGGGTCCACAGATATCACTTTTCTGGTGATAACATGACCCATGAATGGTACTTCCTCCATTTAGAACTCGCATTTATTGTACTTTGCATACAAATTCCCCCATCACAAATTCTTTGACACAGTTTTCAAATGTTCCCCATGTTCCTCCTTTCTCTTGGAGTATATTAGAATATCATCAATAAAGACTACCAAAAATTTGTCGAGGTAATCTCTAAAGACTCTATTCGTTAAATCCATGAAATTTTTCAGAGTATTAGTGAATCATAAGGGCATCAATCTGAACTCATAGTGTCCATACCTCATTAGAAAGGCAGTCTTGCGAATATCTTCTTTCCTCACCTTTAATTGGTGATATCTCGATCGAAGGTCTACCTTAGTGAAATAACTGGCCCCATGAAGCTGATCAAATAAGTCATCTATCCATGGTAGGGGATACTTATTCTTTATAATGACTTTATTGAGCTCATGATAATCAATGCAGAGGTGCATTGATCCATTCTTCTTCTTGACAAAGAGGACCGGCGCACCCCACGGTGAAGCACTCAAGCGTATAAAACCCTTCTCCATATTCTCTTGTAACTACTTCTTCAACTCTTCCATCTCTACGGTGGCCATTCTATAAGGTGTCTATGAGATTGGTAGAGATTCAGGGATAAGTTCAATTGAGAACTCAACTTCCCTGTCCAGAGGAATACCATGCAACTCTTCAATAAATACATCAGTGTAATCCCTCATGATGGGATTTCTTCAAGCATGATTCTATCCTTTGTCTCAATCATTTGATCTAGATATGATTTCTTATAAGGTAGAAATATCCACACTTGAGATGATGATTCGAAAGGAGATTCATATCCCTCCTTACACTTGTAATGAATTGGAGGATGCTTTGGGATGTGAAGAGTGATCTCCCTTTCCCGATAGTTGATAGTGGATTTGTATAAAGACATCCAATCCATGCCCAAGATAGCATCAAACTCCACTAAAGGAAGTATGATGAGATTTTCTGGGAGGTTTAGTCCACAAACGTTAACCGGGGAGGAATTATTAACCATATACACAACAATTTCCCTATTCTCTGTTCTCAAAGATAACATTTCCTCCAAATTTTGAGGTGGTGTTTGAATTGCTCTACTAAATATTGAAGATATGAAAGAATGTGTAGAACTAGAATCAAATAGTATGTTCTATATTCTTGAGTGAAAAACTAGAGTACCTATCACCACATCATTTTCAAGCTCCACCTCAGTGGTAGTGATAGCATAAGACCTTCATTGGTTCCTTTGATGTTGTTGTTGATTACCTCTGACAACCCTCGCCTTAGGTGAATGGTTTTCATAATGCCCAAGCTCCTTACAATTGTAACACTGCATTGTCGGCTGAGTATTGATCTGAACCTTCCTTTATTCTTCAAAATTAGAGGGATTTCTCATATACCATTGGCAGGTCATGGATAGATGACCAAACATTCCGCATTTGAAGCAATTTCTAGTTCCCTTGAGACAGTTACCAAGATATTTCTTCAAACAATTTTTGAAAGGGGAAATGTTAGGCTTCTTTCCATAAAAAAATCTGTTTGATGGACCACCCATTTTGTTATCTATTTTCCTCTTCTTTTCACTAGGCCCAAGATACCACTGAGAGTCTCTTTTATCCATTTCATACTTGAGGCCACAATGGACAATGTCCCCATAACTGTCAAAGTATCGAATCTCCAATGCTTTTCGTATGCTCGACTTTAATCTGCTAAAGAAGCGATCCACCTACATTTCAGTGTTCATGAAAAAACCAGAGGTGTACCTTCCAAACCTTGTAAAGATTTCTTCATATGCCCCAATGGACTCATCTTCCCTATGCTGGATTACAAGGAACTCTCCTTCTATCTTGAGATGGAGGGTTTGAGGAAAATATTTTTTGAAAAACATCCTCTTGAATTCCTCCAAATTCATGGAATCAATTTCATCTTGGGACTTTGTATTATTGATCAGTGTCTACCACTGATCAGCTTCGCCATCAAAATGATAGACTACTGGTACAACTTTTACCTCTTCCGAACACTAGAGGATGGAGAATATCTTTTCAATAGAGTTAATCCATTGTTCCACAAGGAGGGGATTGTAAGATCCACTAAACATGGGAGGCCTTTTCTTCTTGAAGGATTCTACGAAAACATTCTATTTCTGTGGAGGAGGAGGGAGTTTCTTCTAATTCAAGTTATTATTCATAACTCGAGCCATCTGAAAATGTACTATCATTATTTTTTGAGCACCCACTCCCATCATATCAGGAATATCATTAGGGAAATATTCACATTACCTATCTCATTGGTTGTTGGAACATGCTCTTCTATTTCATGCCATTAACTAAGAAAAGAACGTATAATTAGAGGTCTTAAATACTTATCCATTGTTCCTAAAAAGGAAACATTGAGCATAGAAGTATAAACTTATAAAGAAGAATTATATCCTATCTTGGGATTTATTATGTTTAAATCCAGGTTATCCTCAATCTATTTCATAACATATATTCTTTTGGGTTTTTTGTTTGTCCCTTAATAACGGTTTGTAATGATATCGTAAATCTACCAAAGCATATCCCCTAGGAGTGTCATAACCAAGAGTGCAGCTAGGCCCGTTGTCTTGCACCAGTTCCCGTTTGAGTCTAGCTCAAAGCAGTGTTTTCAAGTTTTACACCTATGATACATCTGTCCAAAGCCGCCTCTACCTGCTCGTATCCAGACAGGTATGTATTTTCTTGATAAACCAATTACTCAATACTCACCAAAAACTAAAGGATGTTTTTATTATACTTAGTCTTATCTCTAAGGCTTTACTATGGTTTTCTAATCATAATCCAAAAAATAACAAAACCAATCCTCTGATACCCACTATAACAACCCTGCTTTTTATTACACACTTAAACATGATTTATTACATGACCATCACTATATAAAACATAGAATATCGAGAGGACTAGTGTCTTTGGGTCTTATTATCATTTTATAAAATTATAAAACATGAAACATGAAATATATTTATTGAAAACTTTCTTCACATGAGCCCTGTGTTCCCATGTACATAGCATTGCATGGGATAACCTGGGGATATGCATAAGAAAAGGGTGAGCTATAAATCCCATTAAGGGAATAAACATGGAATAACATGAGGAATAAAATACATGTTAGACAATATGAATATCAATAGATAACAATATAATCATAAACATAAAGGCATGGTAAATCATGATAATCATAGCATGGAAATGTGGCAACAACTCTTAACATGGAATTAGCATGATCCAAGGCTCATTGCACATAGAGCATGAGTAAACCCTCATTGCACATGGAGAATGAGTAAACCCTCATTTCACAAGAATTAGAAAGAGTCAACATCCATTTCCCATAAATTATCATGATACTATACTTTACCCAATGCATTGGAGCACTATCAGGGCGCACCTTTCTTAAACATTTCATTTCATGCATAAGTGTGTCACATGGATCATATAACATGGACTCATAAAACATAATAATTTATTCCATGATAATGGAATGTGTAATTCATACATGAAGCATTATAATCAATAATTAAATGTTCATAAAGGTGAATACCTTTGATAGATAAATGGGCATGGTATTCACTACACAATGACTTTGTATTGGAAAAACGCGGTGCAAATTCGGTAGCATAACAACATGACATAAGAACTCATAAAAATGGTTGATGAGAGAGAAAGGTGTGTATTGTAATATTTAAATGAAATGAAAAGTAATGGGGTCATATAGATACATGTTCCAACAAATATTATGGAAATTAGATTCATGATACAAAATAATTGCTTGAATGTAAATGAGGAGAGGTAAATTCCTTTCAGAATTTCAACATAGTAACAGGTGTACATGAGAGGCATTTAATGAGAGATAAATGTATGTCTTATCATATTTACATGACATGGATAGTAAGGGGGTCATATAGATACATTTTCCAACAAATGTAATGGAAATTAGATTCATGATACAAAATAATTGCTTGAATGTAAATGAGGAGAGGAAAATTCCTTTCGGAATTTCGGCATAGTAACGGGTGTACATGGGAGGCATTTAATGAGAGAGAAAGGGGTCTCCCATAATTTAAACATAAAGAGGGAAGTATGAGGGAGGTTTGAAACAATACCCTAACATTTATAATTGAAATTAAATGGGCATAAAAACATAAGGAAAATTGGACAAAAATTTGAAATGAAGAAAAACCTTTACTTGGATGTGTGCTTCCAAAGGCTTGAGAGAGGCTTGAGAGAGACTTCTTGGGAGCTTGGGGAACATTGGGAGGATTCTAGAGAGAGGATGTCAGAAGTTGGATAAACTCCAATGGATACTAATGGGGAGAAAGTGGGAGCTTGGGTGGGTTTATATAGGAAAGGTGAGGGAATTCTTTATTATTTAGGTTTGGTACACCTCATATTAAACTAATCCAAACCACAAACCATCCCATGGTTTTTGCCCATGGTTTGATGACTGGTCCAGAGGTTGTTTGATCTTCCTCGAAGAACGGTTCTCCCATGCTGAAGGTGTTAGAAACTTCTTTTGTGGTAGTGACCTTAAATCATCAATGGACCTTGATCTAGAGGTTTGGTGCGGACAAGCCTCTGCTTGCGCTCTTTCAGGATTTTGTAAGGAGATGGATTTTAGATCTACAGGCCTGGATGTCTATTCTAAATCAAAAATCCTTCTGCATTGTGCTAGATTCTAGGGAAGACTTTGTTTCAGCTTGGAGCAGGTGCCCACATTCAGTGGGGCGGTGGCGGTATTCCCTATCGCGATGGTCGATGGATTATAACTTTGGGAAGGAATGTTCCAATGCAGTGGTGTGGATATCGCTTCCAAGGCTGCCCCTTCTTCACATGAATGAATCCTTTCATAATGTCATTGGGAATTTGTTGGGTACCTTTTTGTGCATGGATGATCAGACTTTAATTCTAGCAGAGTCCTCGGTTAGTAGGATATGTGTCAAGATGGATAGATCTCAGCCAATTCAGGGGAATCTTGTTATTAGAATCGAAGAGATGAAGGAATTGCGAAATTCTTGGGCTTATCTGATCTTCCCCAAGTTTTTTTCTTCTTGTCATCTTTCTGGGAATATTGTGCAGGTCTGTGGAGAGGCTCGTTCGAAGGGTGTTGTGCATAAGGAACCCCTAGGGCCCTCTGCTCAGCATCAGCGTTCTCTGTGGCTCAGTGGTTTGAAGAGTTGTGGTCGAAGCAAAAGGGAACCTGATGTTTCATCTGTGTAGGAAGCTCAAGCTTCTCCTTCCTCTTATAAGGATGGGGGGAGTGTGGCTACCTATCATTTCATGGTTCCAACCTTTCAATTCTCTAGTATAAAAGCTTTGGTGAAGTCTTCAGAGGAAGTTCCACCCCTCTTGGGGTGTATTTTTGCAATGGGATCAACCTGCGGAATGTGTTTGAAGAGAAATGGGTTCTAGTGTCAGTGTGCATTTCAGGATTTTCCATGGAGGTTTCAGGCTCGGGTGCTTCATATGATATTCTCTCTTCTGAGGGTACTCCCTCTTTACTGTTGAGTTACAGACCAGCCGTGTCCACTCCCCTGGCTTCGACCTCTTCTCCCTCACCGCCCTCTTCCCCAAGCTCTCCTGTAGTGTCCCAGTTATCCGAACAGGGTATGTTGGGGAGTACGTGTTTTGTGTCTCCAGAAAATCGTTGCAGGGATTGTATCAGCTAGGAGTTTTCTCCAGTGGTAGGGCCCTCGTAGATGAATTCGTGTGTTCGCACACGTTCAAAGGAAAATATGGAGGTGTCAGCAGTTGTTTTTTCCTTGATTATTGATAATGGCCTGGACTCTGAGGCCAAAGCCAGACATGTTCGATCTGATGTATAGATTGCTTTTATGGAATGGCCGAGTCCTAGGTGTCAGGGTCAAGACTGACTTTATCACCAGTGAGATGAGCAATAATCACGTTTCATTGGTAGTTATTATGGAGCCCAAGAAACCCTCAAGAATGATTCATTAGTTTTCTCTATGTCTTTGAATAAGGTGTTTCTAGAATGGAGATCCTCCCAACTCTCATATATGGATTTTTTGGAAGGATAATATTAGTGTTGATCTTCTGAGCTCGTCGGATTAGGCTCTGAATACTAGGATCACGGTGGGGATTCAGGTGTTTCTTTTCTCCTTCATCTATGCGAATTGTAGAACACAGTACAGGGATCCCTTATGGAATTCCATAGAAGAGTTTAATCCTGGAATTACCCCTTGGATAATTGGTGGTTATTTTAACATCATTACGAATCCCGAAGAGAAAAAAGAAGGTGGGCCTTTTCCCAAAAATTCCATCCACGCCTTTGTCTCATTCATGGGATGGAATGGTCATATGGATGCTGGTTTTGAGGGAAGAATTTTTACATGGTGTAATAACCAATGTGGAGGGAGAATATATTACTCCCATATTGATCGATGCTTGATGAACAATGCTTCCATTGATATGTTTTCAGACACCATGGTCTGTCACCTGACCAGAGGGCTGTCTGAACACTCTCTGATTTGTATTCTTATTGGTACAGGGGTGCTAAGTGGGGATCATGCACAATTTACAAAATCCTGGATAGAGGAACTGCGCATCTTTGAGGTGGTTAAGGAGGCTTGGGTTGTGCATCATCAGGAAAATTCATGGAGTGCTCTGCACAGAAAGTTGTGGAGGCTCAATTCTCTTCTTCATGCTTGGAGGAAGGCGATTCCTACCCTGGATCAGGAGGTGTATGAGCTTAGTATAGAGGTGGACCATTCAGAGGGTTTCTTGGAGCAGGGTTTGGATGAAAATTTGTTTTTTGATCTATGGATTAAGAAGGATAATTTAACTGATTTTATTTTGAAACATGAAAGGATTGCATGGGAAGGATCTTGGGTTAAATGGCTTGGTAATGGAGATTGAAACATAGGGTACTTCCATTCTTGCATCAGAGAACGTCGACGTGTTCAATGGCCTAATATTTGAAGGGGGTATGGGTCCTTCTCCAAGGATAGATATGAGTTGGGGGCCATGGTAAATAGGTCTCTTCAGGATCTTCTAGCGGCTCCAAACCCTGTGCTGGAAGGGGGATATCCAAACGTTGTTTCTGAGATCTTTGGGGGAATTCCAAATAACGTTACTGAGGTCATTGATGAGGGCCTGATGAGAGAACTGAAGGAGGCCGAGGTCTGAGAGGATGTTTGGACTATGAAACCGGATAGTGCACCTGGTCCTAGTGCTTTTCTAGGATCTTTCTACCAGGCGACCTGGGACATCATCAAGGGGGATATAGTTGGTGCTGTGCAAGACTATTTTCAAGGAGGGAACATACTGCGTATAGCCTGTGCAACAAATATGGTCCTCATTCCCAAGGTGACTAACCCATATTATATTGATCAGTACCACCCCATTAGTCTGTGCAATCTTCCATATAAGGTTTTGGCCAGCATTCTTAAAAAGTTTCTGGCTGAACATCTAGATTTTTGGATGAACTGTAAACAGCTTGGTTTTATTAGAGGGTGGTAGATTCAGGGGGCGATTGGAGTGGCCCAAGAGATGATCAGTGGCATACACAATAAAACCTTTGGGGTAATTTGGAGGTCAAACAGGACATAAACAAAGCCTATGACATGTTGGAGTGGGGAATTGTCCTACATGTTCTTTCTAGTACGGGGTTTTCTAATTGGTCTAGGGATCTCCTCTTTTGCTGCTTCAGCTGGGTTTGGATCTCTACTTCCATCATGGGAAAATAGTTTGGTTTTATTAAGGCCTATTGGGGTCTCAGGCAGGGTGAACCTTTTTCCCCCACTCTATTCATTATTTTCCAAAATGCGTTCAGCCTTTATATTAGTCAGGGTCTTGGTAGGGGTAAAATCTTGCCTTATCATATTAGGCATGGCATAAGGGGGATCACTCACTTGATGTTCGCGGATGACACTATTATTTTTACTAATGGTAGCAGGTGGTCAGTGCGGGGATTGAATGTAATCAAAGGGTAATATTGCAAGTGGAGTGGTCATGTGGTGAATAAATAGAAGAGTCTCTACTTTACATCCAGGATAATCACTGAGAGAAGGGCTAGGGCCATGGGTGTCAGTTTGGGCATGAGATGGGGGCCTTTTCCTTTGGAGTATCTAAGAGCACCAGTCTGTCCCTTTGCTCTTCGAGTGCACCATTTTGATAAACTCATTGGAAAAATCATGGGTCACATTTTTAACTTGAAAAATAGGTTCTTATCCTTTGGAGGTCACATCACTTTGGTGAATAGTGTTCTAGTTTCCATCACTACGTATATCCTCTCAACTCTTAAGGTTCCCAAGAGTGTGGTGGTCAGCTTGGAGAGGATTATGGTTTCATTCATATGGGATGGGAAATTGGAAGGTAAGCATCACTGGGCCTCAGGAAATTAGCTACCCAGGCCTCTATTGGAAGGGGTCATTAATATGAGAAGTGTTTCCTCAACTATTCAAGGGTTACATGAGAAGATGGCTTGGGAAGATCTAGAGGGATAGTCTCTTTAGGGAAGAATAATGCAGGGGATTTATGGTATGAATGTGAATGCTCAAAGGAATCGTCCTTCTAGAATTTGGAAGATGATGCACCCATACAATGAGGATATTCAACAACATTCTCGTTGGATCATGGGAAAGGGAAATATTAACTTTTGGCAACAAGATTGGGGGGTGGGTAAGCTATGGTTTTCGGGATGCCCTACCCTAGATATAACCTTTAGGGAGGCAAGTAGGCATCCCAGGTTTGTGCATGCTGTTTTGGATGAGGGTCAATTGGAGGTTTTCAATGACATTGTTTCTAATGATGAGGATGATAAAATTGTGTTCAATGGTTTTACGATGAGTGCTTTTTCCATCCAGGATTATGTTCGGGTTTAAAGGGTCTCCTCGGGTAATGACTTTTGGGGGAGGTGTTGTGGTGAAAGGAAGTACCCTCTAGATTTAATTTTCTGTTATGGAACATGAGGTATAGGGCCTTACCTACGGATGAGAACTTGTAGTGAATGGGAATTAAAATGGCCTCTAGATGCTGGTGTTGTAGGGCCTCCAATCAGGATTGAGTGGGACATCTATTTTTTGAGAGTGAATGGGATAAGAGTGTCTGGAAGTCTTTTGGGCCTTCTTCTGGTGGAGAGGTTTTGATGGGAAGAATGGGAATTTTTTCAGCGACTGGTTTAGGGGATCTGGGATTAATGGAGCTGAAAGAAAACGCACAGGCTATCATTTTACATGCAGGGTGCTGGACGATTTGGAATGATAGGAACGATCACCGACATAATAATGCTTCAGGATTGCTGGTCATCATTCTGTTCAAGATGAAGAACACCTTTCTGTATTTGATTAGGCTGTTTCCTGAGTGCTGTGATGCGTCGTCTGTGCATGCCATCACCTCCAACCACGTTGTAGAATTTCAGAATAGATCTCTAAGGTAGGGTCAATGGGTTTGTTTGAGTCCTCCAAGCATGGGGATAAAGCTTAACACAGATGGGTCGGTGATCCAAGGGGAGATGCGTGGTGGGTTGGTGGGGGGTTGTCCATGACCGGTCAAAATATGTTATTTCTGCATTCGCTGGGTGGCTCGAGAGAGGTGACGTGCTACAGGCTGAAGCCCTGGCCTTCGCGATAGGTCCTCATTTGTGTGTACTCAGGCGTTTTCATCTGGATCAGGTGGAGATGGATTCCCATGTGCTGTATAATGCATTATAGGGAAAGGGAAGGATTCCATGGGATATTTATTACATGGTTAGGCGGTGTAATTAGTTAGAGGAGGCTCATATGGTGGTCTCTCACACTTGGAGGGAAGGTAATATGGTGGCTGATTTTTTGGCATCCATGGAAACTCCGGATCGCAGTATGCTCTATTTCTCTGACATGGGTTCATTTCCTAGCATAGGGTTGAGCTTTGTAGTCAATGATGTTCTAGGATTTTATTACTTTAGGCCACCCTAATATGGTCTGTTGTTTGTGGATTGTAATTTGTGTTTTCATATAAATAAAAATGGTAATTTTAAGTTAGTTAAAAAGGATTGAAGGGTCCATTAATGCTTTGTAAAAGAAGTAAAAAAAACCCAAAATCACATTATTGTAATGGTAAAACATATATCGGCATAACATAAGGCTTATAGTATTTTATTACATCACTACTAGGTCATTATGATGTCATAAAACACATTATATATTTAAACAGTATTTAATTTTTACCCAAAAAATTTATTGTCTCAGAAAATTATGAAAAATTCACCATTGGATAATTTCGACATCCTGATTCCATAAATAATATTCATTTTTCTAAATAATTTTATAAATATGTTAATTTTCACTTTTAAAATAAAAAATTACATTTATCGAAAATTCATGGGTTTTGAGAAAAATGGATTTCAAACCTAAATAAAACATACAAATGCATTCATAAAATTATACAATAATTTATATTTAATAAAAATTATTTTTAATAATAATAATAGTATTTTATTAAAATAATATTTACTTCAAAAATCCATTACTTCATCAAAATATATTTCATTGTGGAACATTAACTAAAAAAACTATTTGTGATTTAAAATATATTTACAAGGTAACACTAATAAAATGAAAGTATATTCATTATTTGTATTAGGGTCTTGTTAAATAACCCCTTAAACAACCCTCATAAGACCGAAGGGTGAGGTGTGTGATGGAGACATACTCTTGGGGTGGCTCGGATAACATTGCTCGCATTGTGATCTCTATCAGCATTCACTTCTCTCAAAGGTGGTTCCGTTCGAGCTTAACCTGTTGAAGCTCAGCTTGGGCTTGGTCAAGAGCAAAGACCAATGATGCCTCCTCTTTTCTCAGATCTAAAAACTGGGCTTCATATGGAGCAATTATACTAGATGAGTCCATCGCTTCCTTTGACTGAGAAAATTTGATTTGTTATAACCCATATTTATACTAATCATGTGATCACTGTTCAACGGCTACAAAAGAAATGGTCACATTTCTTAATGGGATTATAAATTCCAAAAATAAAAAAATTACAAATATTTTATAACCATTTCACATATTAAGACATTTAATTTGATAAAGAGGGATTTTCATTAAAAATGTTTTGGGTAGTTACACTTCTTATGTAGGAATAACTTCTTCATATAGAAGAAGATTGGGTTATCAATGTTAATGTTTCCGAAGTTTCTCTTCAATATTACCCAGCTCAAAAATTATTGTATTGTGTCCATTTAAAGGATATTATCTTTCCGCTTACTCTAATTCCACTGAGTTACTTCTATAAAGTTTTAATCAATTGAACCTTATATCGGGGTCACTAAGATATATGTTTTCTAAAAAACGTCCAATTGACATATTATGATGACCTAAACATAAACACCATGGTGATGGTGTACTCACTTCATCTAGATTCCCAAGTGAAATTTCTAGAGACTTTACATCATGATCAACCAACACATAATCCAAAAAATTGTTCTCACAGGATCCTTAAAAGTGATGTAATTTTATTTTACTATGAGATGAGATATGGGCCTCAACCTAAGTAAGAGGGAGGTGGTGTGGTTATGGTATGATCCAAGATATTATATTAATTATACTTATAAGACCCTAACCTAACAAAGAGGGTTTTGATAAAGCATTGGTAGGTTAACCTACCATAACTATTTTGGTATGGTTTAGGATTGTGGCTTAAGGTATTTTATTTCTAGAATAGGCTAAAGTAGTTATGGTCAGGTGTCATGTTGGCATGTTTACCATGGGATTATCCAAACTATATGTTTGTGTGTACTTGATTTATATTATTTACTTTCCTCGTGAATACAAATATTTGGGATAACTTATAGTAGGGTATCATGTTGTTACCCAAGTATTATTTAATTCCCACATACTGCATAATAACATTGGTGTCATAGAATATTTATAGATACCATTTCGGTATGATATATGGTTATACAACAGTTCATGATAGAGAAGCTTAATAATGAATTAGATTCGAGATGGAGGTGTGATTCAAGGTTATTATAAGATCCTCCTTGTGTACTTTATGTAGTTATTTTTATTTTTATAAGGGATAAAATTATTGGGTGATCAATTGAAATGTATGAATGTGTTATTGTATCTACATTTGTAGTACAATGTATGTTTTATTAATTTAGGTATACATGGGTTATTGGTTATTGATGATATTTGAATATTTATTTTTTATTTATTATTATTATGTAAATGTAATCCCCCTCCCCCACCAAAATATGACTTAGACCCTCTCTGGTAGACAATATCCTATGGAATACAAGTAGACATTCACATGGTCACATAATTCTCTAAAAATGGTATGACAGAGAAATTTTAGTTGTGGTGATATAGTGTTTAATAACAATGAAGGGTAAAAATCATCTAAAAACTCATAGAATCATTATTTTTTAATATGATTTTATATAATTTTATTGATATTTTTCCTTGAAGGACTACAATCGCTCTGCAATAGTTTAAAAGTATTCTCTAAAAATTGATGTCACACCACAAAGAGGAACTTTTAGTATTTTAAATTATTTCTATTTTAATGGGATAGTTTCTTATAGATTAATGTAATATGGGTGCACCATAATATTTTTTACATGATTAAATTACTTGAATATGGAAAATAGTTAATTACACAATATCCAAGATTTTTTTTATGATGTGGTGGTCTGTTACATGATAACAAAGGCCTTGAATATTTTTTGCATCTCTTTTTTCAAAAAAGTTATTTCATAGAGAATTCATTACTCCTAGAAATGGTGGATTTTTTTCATTTTTTGAAATTGAGATCACTGAATAAAAGTAAGAGAACTATGTAGCTAATTGTTCGACACTTAGATCAAGAATACAATACATTTTTATTCCTATGATTATGTTGTAATGATAGTGACCATATAGTTTTAATATTGTTCAAATTTAATATATTTTTGATAAACATTTTTTATACAAAGTAGGAGTGTTTTACTTGGTTTTATGTAGAGTAAATGAATAAATTTCTCATTAAATTGAAGAATAATTGAAGGTATTAATTAAAAAATTCTAGACATTATCATGTAAATTTAGAAAAATATCTCCTTAAAAAAGGATAATGGAGATTATAGATATATAATCTTGTATAGATAGATGTAAAATTTATATGATATTACTATAATAAATAATTGTTTCATAGGATCACCTCAATGATGAATCATTTAGTTCATTATATCAATGATGGGGTATCGGATTTGGCTCTTATCTTGGTGTAATTTGTTATTCTTATTCTTTAGATGATCAATGTATTCACATAGAATAATGATGATCATTCAATGTGTGTAGAGTAGTGAGTTATTAAATTCTTATAAGGGTTATAAATCAAGAAGAAGAGTTATTATACTCTACAGTTGGATAGACATGTAGTGTGACTTAGTGAATTATGTTACATCAATATATTATTGAGTGTATTCTACTATAACACATCCTATATTAGGATAACCATGTAAAATTTAGTATATCTCACTTGTGTTTAATTTTTTTAATTTTTACAGTAGAAGATATAATTTTTTTAACTGAGATACAATATTGTTGAAATGGGTCTTCTTAATTAATCATACATAGATTCACCCACATCTAGTTATCATCCTTATATAGTACCAATAATTTCCCTTATTATTATCGAAATTCATGAATATAATGTTTAAATTATATATTTATTTCAACTATTATTTGAAATATAATTATTAACAGTATTATTCATTATTCCAATAAATTTATTATTTATTGTTATTATTAATATTATTTTAATAATTAAAATTAGTATAATAATAATTTCATTATATGGATAAAGGTATTTAAATTATGATATCTCTCTAAATAGTGATAAAAAGTAGAAAACCTTTATTGATCACAAATCATATGCTGATGAAGTATATTAGATTATTTTCTAAAATTTAAAGGATGGTTCTAATATGGTATCTTCTTTAGGAATATATGGTTTAAAAATAAATAAGTTTCACCATAAGGGTTATTTTTATCCCAGATCTTTGAAAAAAGAGTTTTGATTTCATAATATCGATCTCTATTATATTTTGCATGGGATGTTTTACAGAGTTTAGTCATAAATTAAATTCATAAATAAATATTTTAAATCGATTAAATTTGTTGAATATGATATTAGTATATTGAATCCAACCAATATCTTGATCCATATTTCATTAGAAAATTATTATTATTGTCTTTGGTTAACAGGATATTACAATTTTTGTTATCAAACAAATAAAAAATTTTGTTGATCTTAAATCATATTTAGATTTAGTATCTTATAATATTGTTCAAGATTTAAATGATGATGCTATTAGGGTATATTATTTTTGAATATATGGTTTTAACCAATATAAATTTCACTATATGGGTTCATTTTATAAATTATTTTTGAAAATGTATGTTAGATTTCTTAATTTTAATCTTCATTATATTTTTTGGAGGATATTTTTTAGAAGTTAGTCATAAATTAAATTTTTAAGTAAATATTTTAAATCGATTTAGTTTACTACATATGATATTAGATTTACAAATATAACCAATATCTAGGTCCATATTTCATTAGACAATGACTATTATTTTCTTTGGTTAAGAGGATGTGAAAAATATGGTGGATTCTATATGAAATTTTTATAATCAGTGCTTTATTTTAGATTTTATTTGCACCCCAATTACACAAGTATGATTATGGTTCCAACGATTACCGATTCATTTGTTCAAATATGTTTCTCTGTTTTTGATTACTATTTTGATTTAAAAATCATTGAAATTTGATTAATTAACTAAAAAATTATCATAGAGCTCTATTTCTCAAATCTATATAGATATTGATGTTTTGAAACTCCTATGTTTGGATGGAAAAAAAGAAAAATTTCGTATGTTTTTGATTTGGGATGCTTGCAATAAATTATCCTAAGGGTGTATAGATGCCATACATTCATGATGCTCCAGTAATTTAATTACAAAGGTATCTATTGTGCAAGTTCTAACTAATCAAGAAGATGCGTAAGATTTCATGACTATCTATAGTATAAACGATGAGGAAGCCATAGAGTTTATGGAATTTTGGGATGCAGTAATCGATGTGTTTCTAATATATATTGATCAAAAAATTAAGAAAATGTGTTTCATAAATAGTAAAATAAAAATAAATAATCGAATCATATAATTGTATAGATTTTTTAGTCCACAACAAAATAAAATAAGAAGGAATTAATAGTACTCTTATATGTGAGGATTAATATTACATGATCTTCTAGGAAATGTACTGATGAAAGAAGGGACATAAAAAACATTATGATAATTAAATATATTTATAGGTGGAAGAAGAGTTTTCAGTATCCTTCAAAGAATATGCGGATGAAAATGAGGATTTGGATGCTTTTAAATGGAGGAAATGTATCAAGAGTATTTATATCATAAATGAATGACTCACTAAGGATATCTATACATGGACTATGGGTGGAAACATAGTGTTCTCCAATATATATCTTAAAGGGAAAATTTTTATAGATGATTAAATAAATGTTAATGAATGAATGATTACTATATTTGATATGGAATATGATCATGATCCTAAAGTTGATTTTCTCAACATCCCCTAAAAATAGAAATCATGTTCCTAATGAATCTAGGGGATGCGTACAATAAATGAAAAATAATTTTGTTATTAACATAGATCCCATTTTAACGGATGAGGGGGATCTCAACACGACTTCAAGTCAAAGAATAACAAACATGCCCCATGATCCAATCCCCAAAGAAAAAAATAACACAATTTAATTATGAAAATAAAATCCCATCCCCAATATCAAAAATGTTAAGAACTTATTTCACCAACTCATTTTTGCTCGAATATATTTACCGTGTAGTGATGCACGGGCCTGGTATTGATGGAAAATTACATACCCTCTCAAACATCCAATTTTAGAAAGAAATGTTCTCATGAAAAATCCCTGGTATGAACCTCTTCTAGAGTAGTCCCTTGTCAAAGAATTGGTTACATTTTCCCAGAATCCACAGACCACAGATCCACAGAGAAAAAACTCACGAAACCCATTCCATAAAATCAAAATTCAAATTCAACACAATACCAATTCATCACATACCAAATCCTCATTCACCATGAAACCTTCACAATTTCTCCTTCACCAAATCAGCTTCCCTATTGATGGACAAATCTGGAAGAAAACCCTACATTCAACCACAATACTCCTTTTAAATCATAAGAAACAAGTGAGAACTTGTAGGGTACCCCGACCACAATGCTACCATAAAACCACCTTTAAAACATCAAATAATCAAAATATCACCTTGTTTTGTGAAGACCAATGAATGGAATGAAGGCCCTGCCATAAGAAAGATCTAAAAATCCCATCATCGGCATCAATACTGGTCATGAAAGCCACAATGAATAACCACACATACTCCCAACAAACACAAGAGGTGGAAACCCTTAGACCATAGAAGTTAGATCTTGACCACTATACTATCACTATGCCACCAATGGAATCCCTGTCCAGTGAAGGTGGGAGGGAATGAAACATGCCAACAGATGTGGAATATATGATACGGATGATCCCATTATATTTTCAACATCGCCACTGAAAGATGAATTTCATGCCAAGATAATACCGAGAAGAAGTGCTGAGGACGATAGCTATAGCCGACCCAATACTGAGGGAAGGATGTTAGAGATAGCGGAAAACCTAGAGAAGCAGCACCCCTTATAGGCCCATCCCTTGATGTGTTACAATAAAACCTTTTTTGAGGTTTTTGTTCCAAATGCATGAAATAGATTTTAGCCAACGAGCTCGTACCCGAGTGGTAAGGGCTCCTGCTTGGCATTCAAGAGACCCGGGTTCAAAACCGGGTGGAGGCGAAATTCCGGGTACTTTAGCAGTACTGTAGTAGTTACTGTTCGGTACAGTAGCAGTACTATAGTAGTACTGTAGCATTTAATGTTCTATATTGTATCATTACTATAGCAGTTACTATTTGGTAATGTAGCAGTTACTGTTTGGTATTGTAGCAGTCGTAACTATTCACCCTAGTTGGGCCTTTGGGCCACAGGTTCGGGCCTGCAGTTCTCCAGGGCCTTCAGGTCATCAAAGGCCATCAGGCCACAGGGACTTCAGGTCACATAGACTATAGAATAACCCAGTTCACACAAAAAATTCCCCAGAAGAGGATCAGAGCAACAGGAGTTGCAACAACCAGATGCCAAGCTAACTGGATTGGAAGAATGAGAGGGTATGGCGGCCGCCATCGGGACCAGGCACCACGTAGATTTGTACGGGGAAATGCTAGCCAATCTGCAATGAAAGGTGGGGAGCTAGGTGATCAATGACCAAAAAGCTGGGGAGGGGTAGTTCAAGTGGGATGGGCCTACAGGTCATGTATTGGGTGTGGTATGCCTCTGGGCCTTTGGGTAATGTATTGCGGGTGTGTCGGGCCTTGCGACTTGGGCCTACGGGTCATGTATAGGTTCCCCTTAAACCCTTAAAAGGGGGATTATCCATAATAGAATAAAAAATAAGGCCTTCGGGTCATTCGGGCATGAAAGAGATTTTAAGGTTACAGTGTAAATTTATTTGAAATTTTACTATAAGAACGGGTAATCAATACTTTTTATGCTATGGATTATATTCTTCTATGGAACATAGGGATTTCAACATGATCTGTTTTTATCTTACCATTTCTTCGGATTTAATATCTTTATTCAACTTATTTCCGTCTAAATATATAAATATGAAAATAGAAATATCCCATAATTAAATTATTTAGAGAAAATATAACATCACATGAATTCCAAAAACCTTTTTGGTTTAGAGTTTTATATATTTATAAAAATATTTTACATAATAAAACTGATACCATTCCTCCTAAATGCATATTTTTTTGGCTAAACAAAATTATATAAATGAGACTCCAATTTTATTATAGGATAAAAATATCAGGAAAACAACTTTGACTTCATAATCAGTCAAACTGATCCTTAATTCCAATAAAACAACATTAAAAATGTGGTATGATTTTATAAATATTGATCAGGGGTATAAAAGAAGGAGAATCCCAATTAGGAAATTGTAATTCTTCAAGATACATGAAAATCTATCATCCTAAGGAAAATATAAATTATCTATTATAAAATTTAAATTAAAATAATAAAATAAACTAATTTTATCAAAATAATTTACAAAATAATCTTATAAATAAATATAAAGTACAATGCTCGTGTAAATTCTTTACTAAAACCTAAAAATATTTGAAAATATTTTTCTTGAATTAGAAAAAAACTAACCCTTAAAAGATCTTAAATATTCCTTCAAATAAATAATTTTAACATTATAAAGGTCATGATGTTTCTCTCTTCCTCATGAAATAAAAAGATTGCATTAAAAAAATAGGAATCATAAATAATCCATGAAGGCATATTGGGGCATCATATTCATTATCTCCCTTAGAAACCACCCTTACGATGGAATAAATTAACTAGATTTTATGAAAACCCATAATGGAATAAAATGTATCCACTTGGTTCCAAAATAATTTCTCTATAGAATAAATAATTTCACGATGAATGGGTGAGTAATATATTGAGCATCCCTGTCATCTTCTATAATGCCAAATAAATGAAATTTAAAAAATAATTTCAATAATTTCATTTAATCATATAAAAAATATAACTCAAAATAACTATTTTTTATCAATGAAAACAATATTTTAATATGAACAAAATAAAATAATTAATATATAATAATTCATGAAACATATATGAATATTAAGTATAGAAAAAATTATCCAATGTGCTTATAAGAGTGCTTTGAGAAAATATTTTCAGACTAAAAAAATATGTCCTGAAGGAAAATAACCCCATAATTTTTGTTTTATAAGAATATTTAAACATGACTTATGAATCATCTTGGGTATGAATCTAAAATGAAATTTCATACAACCAAAAACTAGAGGATGATAATATGTATTATAGAATATGTACAAGAAGAGAAATATGGTTGGAAATACTAGTCATTAGATTTTTGGAAGCAGATGAAGCATATTCCCATTTATATAAAAACATTATTAGAACTTCCATAATTAGATACTTTATGGGATTTAAAAATTATCTAGTTTTATATAGTGATGGTTCATGTGTCTATCATATTCTTTCAATACTCTATTTCTTCTTGATCTCAAAATAGACTATGATTTATTATTATTATAATATTTTTCCCAAAAATATATTCCATCATTTTTCTATATTGTAACCTATTTTTTATAACTCTTATGTATTCTATGAATATGGTGCTCTTGAGATAATAATAATATCTTATATTATTATAGATTTTATGTTTTTATTATAGAAAATTCCATGAGAATTTAGAGTTTTTTATTTTATTTTCAAAAGAAACTTGTAAGGAATTCACATACTCGTAATCTTTATATATCATTGACAGTTTTGTAATAATTTTTAACTTTTATTCCTCTTTGATATTCATTCAATATAAATTTTAGAGAATTTTTAAATAATTTTAATTTAGCATTATCACATTAATAATGAAATATGTGTTTGTCTTCCTTTATATTGTAAGATATTTGGACTCTTTATCATCATTAATAAGAATAAATTTTCTTGACATTTATTTGAGAAATGTTAGTATACAGAAAAATGAAAAATTAAAAAAAAATCTAACGACCATTAAAATAAACGTTCTACATCATTTATAAAATTAGATATCTAATAAAATAGTCTATAGAATAATTTAAAAACATATAAATTAATAGAAATAAAACTGAGCATACATTATAAATATTAAAAGAATAGAACACTGTTATACATGAGGGTAATATTTTTAATATGTAAAATTGTTCGCGAGGAATATATTTTTCCCCTAAGGTTCATCTTGTGCATAATTATTAATTAAAAAATACACAAATTAATAAAAGTGACATTATTTAATGTGTAATGTTTATTCTATATAGGGACTAGATGATCGGAAAAGATATTTAATATATAATGTTCATTCCATGGTGAAAAAAGAGTAATTAATATTTACCCAGAGTGTGGGGAATTTTGAAGTGGAATGAAATATGTAAAATTTATATGAAGAATGAATAGTGGATTATCAGAATTGAAACCTGATATTGGAAAATTCCAAAATCTCATTGTGATGCATAAGGGTTAAGAGAATAATATGTAATAGTCCCCAATGTTGAGAATGCATAAATATGGTAAAGTGAAAGACATTACCCTGTACATGGTAATAAAACATTTGAGAAGAGTTTAAAAATTAGAATATTAAAGGGATATATAGCACCCCAATTTATCAGTACGACATCATTATATGGTTCTTCAATTAAATTTTTAGTCATTGAGCTAATGTTCTAGAATAGTTGGAGTGCTAAAATGAAGCATCTCTAGAATCTATCTATATGGGAAACTCAAACCGTAAATTGGTAATCCCGGATGTGAATATGTTATATATTAAAAATCAATGTGTTATCTTCTTAGAGAGAATGGTTTTCATCTCATGGTTTAATATGAACATTTACATCATGAAATCCATTAAAAAAATTGGAATATTGCATCTTCACTGAAGGTGATGGCTTTCTTGACATAAGTACCATCTTATAAATTCGCATCATAAACTCCTTTTATAGAACATGAATCTATTCGGGTCTTGCCAATTTCAGCCTATCATGTAGTTGTGAATAACCTTTTAGTTCTACATTTCTTCTTATTGACTTCCTTGTATAACCTATGGAATTTACATCAATCTTAAACATCTAGACTCTAAAATCAAAGGATCTACGACTATTCGATTATTGAAATTATAGATGTATAGAAGGAATATGGGATATTAGTGGAATATACATACAACCTTTGTACCACAAAATCATGGGTTATGTGGATTCTCTCTCACTCTACTATTCTGTATCATGATTGCTTAATTTTTCATTAATCGTTCATATCTATTATTTGGAAATCTCTTTTGGAAAATAATTATTTTTATTTTATTTCAAAAGGGTTAGTTTAGAAAGATGGAAAAAACCTGTTTTATAAAGAAGAAAAGTGGGAATTATGTTTTAGATAAAGCTTTTAAATAGATAGATTGGAATAACTATTATGGTGTGATATTAAGTGAATATTTTGTTGAATAAAATCATGATATACCCCTACCAAAATGGGATGGATAATGGGTTGAATGTACCACCATCAAAATGGGATAAATATGGATATGAATTTACCCCCATAAAAATAGTTCACCAAGTGATGTCTTGGTAAAGGGATGTCTCACCACTCATGAGTATAGGGAAGTCTATGGTTTAATTATTTTTGGTGTGTGTGTGTGTTTGAGTGTTATTTTCATGCGAGGAAGACAATAATTATGAAAGACATAGTATAAAAGTTTTATACTTATTTAGGGTTCCTATCATGGGTTTTAATTACTGAGTTTAAATAAATTATTTACCTGATTCCACCTCATTTTATAAAAATTGATTACTTGTTCTTGTCTTAGTGTAATGTGTTAGGAAGTATTTAGGGATTACCTACTAATTGTTATACTAAACCAATTCTTGGGAATTTTCAGATTTCATCTACCGAGATATGAGTAAGGTACATTTTTCTTACTTATCTAGTCATGTTCTTTTATATTACTATCATGGTTAGTGGAGATAAAGATATGGAGTTCATATATCTTTGTTTGGGGGGGGGGGGTTCCAGTTTGGTTCCATAGTCATTATGTCTTAGAGTCTTGCATTTTCTCTCTTATTTCATATTCTTTTTTTTACTTTGATGTGATTCATTTTTTTGGTATTTTACTAAGTTATATAGTTTATATCACATGAATCCTGTGGTTTTGTTTTTTATTAATCTCTCAACTTAGTAGGATTTTTTCTATAAGGAAACTTATCCCCTAATGTCCTTTTAATCCCTCATAATTTATTTCCAACATTTGGTTCCTTGTTTATGTCAGCTATGATTAGAATCACTTATGTGTCATCTTCAGATATGGAGTTTATGAGGAAAGTTACAAATATTATCAATACTATTTGGTCAATGAGTTGGGTTGGTAATAAGGATATTTGAATGTTATAACTTAAAATGTATAGAATAAAAATATGTAGAAAAACATTTTATGTTGGACATCAACTTACTAGGATGGTTTGTGTATAAAATTGTTCTAAGATACATCGAGGAATGTTATTAATTCATCATTGGAGTTTTATCCAATGTGCCTAGAATATCATGCATTATCAACAAGACATCCTACTCAGACTATATTGTTTGTCTTCTACTTAAGTATTTTTTTTTAAAAATGATCAAAATAGAAATATTGTTTTAAAAAAAATGGAAAATCGTACTAATAGTTTCTCAATATGATTTTTAATATTTAAATCATTTAGTTACTATATGGGGATGAATAAATATGGTATTTATATAAAATGGAACTAATTTGACACCATTGAAATCAATAGGAGGATATGGATGATAATGTGGTTTCACCTAAGCCATCGGTGAACCAACAACATATGTAGATCATTATTAAATCATTTCAATCCACTGATATATTAATAAGAAATTATGAACCAAGGAAAGTCTATCATTAGATGTAATTTTATAAATATAATCCACTAGTTTTTTATGGGAATTTCGAACCAAAAAAAGTGGAACTATGACTCAACCAAATCAATATATTTTTTTAATTTATTAGTACATTGGTGGATCTAATTATCATACTGGAAACCCACATGTTGGATGATATTACACACCAAGGGAAAGATTTATTTTTCCAATAAATATTTTTATAAGGAATTGTGTGGGATGATTTTGAGGAAATTTTAAGAAAAACATTTTTCTCTACACATTGAAGATTGCACGAATAACAAAATTCATAATCTTAAATTTAGAGAACCAATATGTGGAAGAGTGTGATTATATGACTATGACCATAGTTCATTTAATTCCAGAGGTAGTTTATATAGTTTCTATAAAGGTAGAAATATTTATGTACAGACTGTGAAAAGGTATTATCTCTATGATAGTAGTCCTCTGTATTATGGACTATACAAAGTTGGTTAATTTTGAATTAGTGGAAAAAATAGATTTTACTATAAATACTACTGTAGGTAGTATAATTGTTTCCATGGGAACAGGTGGGAACTGTCATACTAGAAACAAGTGGAAAATGGACACTTATTCTCAATTAGATGGTTCACATCAACCTTATATTTTGGAATCAGTTAACTTTCAACCACGATCATATAGAAAACTAGGTTGTTTGCAATTTTGTTTGTTTAGCCATAAGAAGAAATAATGTATTGCACAATCAAGTAATTTCCACCACTATGAAAATAAAGGGTATATCAATTGATATTATCATGGACATGTGAAACTATTAGGAATTATAGTCTTTACTCAACCTAAGGTATTATATGTCCCCTCAAAATATTTCTCACCCCCAGACATTGAAAAACATAGACATTTCTAGAAAGACTTCAGTTTTCCAGCCAACCCCTCAGTAGGGAAGCAAGAGATTTCATATAGAGGCTGATATATAGATTTACGGAGTATATATGGATATCATGAGTGAGATATCTAGTCTATCAATGGTTTGGAATACCATTATTTTTAAATCAACTATTATACACGTCCTTTTAAATACTAGATTTCCACGTTCATTCCTTTTCTATTTCATTGTTAAACAATTTTTACTACTCATCAAAATGATTCCTCATATCATGAGTATCAACACATTTCTTGGATAGAGGGATAATTAAGGATTCTAGTTCCCAACATGTTCCATTACCATTGATGCATTTAAGTTTCATTGGTATTTTATAGACTTAGAGATTGTTGTTTCTTATTCAATCCTTAGAACAAATTTTTCGGTGGTATTTATATCCCATAGAGTATTCTATTCTTAGTAGGTGATGATTACAACCTCATATGGATCACTAAATATATTTAAGGGGTGATTATGAGAAAAAAATACTTAGATAATGGCATATATTTGTAGTGGATGAAATCATCTCTAGCTAGTTATCAACAACGACCTTTCTCTATTACAGGTGAAATGGGAAATATGATTCTTCCTACCATTGCAGAGTGATTCCTATATTTATTTTAAAATTATTTCCCTAGTTTTATAACCAATAATTAAATCACTTTCTAATTCTATATACTCCATAAAACAAACCCTATTTTGTTACTGTCTTATAGAATAGATCCAATAGAGTTTTAAGGTTTAATGTTTCATCTATAAGAGCTAGAATATAAAGGCATCATCTGAAGAAGAATATCACCTTGGGAATCACAAGGTTTTTCTTAAAGAAAGTGAATGATACTCTCCATTTATATATCTATTATCATAAATTGAATTACATTTTGATTTTAAATTAGTATCCACGTCCATCAATTTTTAATATGTTTGATTAGTTAAAGGGAGACGTGTGGTTCTTACTGATTAATCTACTATCAAGAAACCATCTGGTTAGAGTAATATACTAGGATGTTTCAATTATAGTAATTCATAGTCACTATGGACAATAATAATATGTTTTTGTTCCCTTTGAATTCAAAAATTTACCTGTAGTCTTCATTTCATCGATTGAATATATCTTATATAGGTAACATGACTCCTTTGTTGTTATATTTTTTTATGATATTCAAGATTACTCTCAATGGATAAATAACCATGAGGAACACTTGTAAATTATAATGAGTACACTGTGGGATCATTTTCTGTATGTTATGTTTTCTAAGTGTGACTTCTGGATCTTGGAAATGTTTCCCCTTAGGCATGTCATTATTTAATAAGGAATACCATATCCCCTATAATGATCAAATCGGTCATCTCTTGGAAGTGAACAAATAATTTTTTTGTGATACATATTTTGTTGGGATTACCATGTTATTATTGCCACTTTGTATGGGATGTATATTTTCTTTTATCTCCCATAACTACATTGATAAGAAATGGTGTTTTGTTTTTTTAATGATGACTATTAGAAAATATTTTAGAGAATAAATCACATCTTACCACATCACCCATTCCAAGCCTTCTAGAAATAGTTAAGGACAATGTGGAAAATTATGAATAATTTTTAACTAGTCTTGATAGTGTACTCATGAAGGTAAATAAAATGGTTTCCATTGGTTTAAGGCATATGAAAACACATGAGATCAATAATCCTACACATTTCTTGGAATTAGTTGTAGTTTTACATACCTTAAATATTTGGTGCCATTACTTCTTTGTAAAAGGTTCATAGTTTTCAATGAACATAAGAGTTTGAAATATATCTTTTCATAGTGAGTCCAAAACATGAGGAAATAAAGATTGATGTAGTGCCTATAGATGTTCAATTTTGACTTGAAATATACACCTAATAATTTTGTGGAAGATGAGTTGAGTTGGATTTCATCTAGTGAAGTATTACAAGTCGCATGTGACCAATATAAGATAATGAGTATAATTTCTTAAAAAAATATAGATTATTCCACCCATGATCCACTTGACATTTTCTTCCCAGTTAATCTTATTCCTAAATATATGTATTTAGTAAAAGAAGATATGGTAGAATATCCTGATTTCATCTTCATTAGGTCAAAACCAAATGGTGGTCAGACTTGTGATTGATAGATAGAGGACGAAAACTCATTGTTTTAATTTCAAAATAAAATTATAGTAACTCAGGATTTCTATGAACATCCTCTTTCCATGGATCACCATTAGAAATGGGATATTCATAAAGGTTTATAGAAAATGTACATGGTAAAAAAATCACATTTATGGTGGTCAGGAAAGAGACACAAGATTTTAGATTATGCGATGAAAATATTAACTTATCAATAGGTAAAAGAGGATAATCCATGATCGAATTGTATTATTTAGTTTATGCCTATACCATTTTAGAAGTGGGAGAATATTTCAATGGAATTTTTCAAAGACCTAATTGAGATAGTTATGGAAGCATGATTCTATGTGGGTGATTTTTCATCAAATCCCCACGTTAGAACACTCTCCCCATATTAGAGAATAAAAAAAGGTATTGGAAGTGAAATTTTTTTATATCTTAGACCTGGTCAAGTTACACAAATTTATATTTTTGATTGTATCTGATAGAGATCCTCGATTCACATCTTGATTTTGGAATTGGTTATAATAGTCTATAAGGAGGCAACTGGCTATAATTACAGAATAATATAAATTCATGTTTGGGTAGTAAAAATTCCCAACACATACATTGGAATATATTATTCAAGATTATTTATAGACTTTATAGACACCTCTGAGGACCATTTTCCTTTTTTGGAGTTATCATAAAATAATATAAATTACTAGACAACCTAGATGGCCTGTTTTAAGGCTTTCTATGGTCCTTTTTATCATTCTATACTATTTTGTTAGGTAATAATAGATACACCAATGATTGGAATGAGTATTCGTCATCAGACTATAGTGAAGATCTAGAAGATCGGGATGTGGATTTCTATGAAAAAAAGCTAACTGAAGTCATTTGTATACAATTAATACAATCCATTATCCTTTGATTTGAGTGACCCCATATTATTGAATGATTCACATTGAATTGGTCATTATAACATAGGTAAATAGTTTAAATGACAGTCAATGTATGTTGGATCATTTGAAGTGGTTGAATTATTGGCTTTGTAGTGTATCTATAAGCCTTACCTCCAAGATTATGTTCCATTCCTAACATCTTCAATGTTTCTCAACTGAAAAAGTTTCACTGGGATCCTTTTCATGTGGTAATTTGGGATCATGTTCCTATTCATCAAGATGTAACATTTATCCATGAACCAGTTCATATTTTGGATATATTGGAAAAGAACTTTTTAGGGATATTTATTTCCTTGGTGTGAGTTTTATGGTACATGTTCTGGTTCCAATGTAAATGTTGGAATGTACAAGGGTTATGATGGTGCAATGGACATAGATAATCAAGGAAAATATTGATATCTAAATTATTGAGTTTGGGAATCCTAGTGGGAGGGAGAATATTAAACCCCCAGTTTGAGATATAACATCATTTTATAATTCTCTCATTGTGTCTAAAGTAATCAAGTTAATTTTATGCAAGATTTGGATATTTAAAAGAAAGATTCCTTAGAATATGCATATAAGTAAATCACACAATATGAATTTCTTATTCATTTTGTGAATATTTTATGTTTCTAGAGGATTTGAGTTCTCTTTTTCACCTTTACACATTGTTTTTTGGTGACATGCATCCTTTTAGGACATGAAATCTATGCATGATGTAAAAGAAATATCATGTATTTCACCTAAGGTGATGAGTTTTTTAATAATAAAACACTCATAAATTCACATCATAATCACCATTTAGATGATATGAATTCATTTAGATATGGATAATTCTATCCCATCCTATAATTTTGAATACTCATTCAGTTCTTTATTTCCTCCTCTCATCTTCTAGGGCTACCCAATGTGATTTTCCTAAATATTAAACATTGGTACTCTAAATATGAAAGTAAGTGATTGTTTGGTTATGTAAATAAACAAGGTATGGGAGAAATAGGTGAGATTTATTGAATATTCATAGATCAATTGTGTTAATAAATCTTGGGTAATGTGTAATCTCTCTCACTCTATTGCTCTGAAACTTGATGACTTGATTTTTCTTTAATCATTTTTATGTATTTTTTGATGTATCTTATGTAAAATCAATGTTTTGATGTGATTTCAAAAGGATAGGGTTTTAAAGATGGAAAAAAATTTGTTTTCCAATGAATCTTAGTGGGAATTATGTTTTCAAAAAATGTTTTAAAGGGATATCTAGGAATAATTGTATTGTTGTGAGTTAATTTTCATTTTAGATGGAATAAGGGCATGATATACACCCATTAATATGGGATGGGTAATGGAATGAAAGTGAAAAAATTAAAATTAGATAGTTAAGGAAATAAAATAACCAATGCCTTAAATCTTTGTCAAGTGATGGCTTAGTGAAGGGATTTCTCACCACTTGAAAATATATAGAGGTCCATTGTTGAATTATTTGGGTGTGTGTGTGTGTAGTGTGTCAACGTGTGGATAAGTCGATTACTATTCCAAACATAGATGAAGTATTTTAATCTTTTTTATGATTCCTTGAATGGTTTTTCATTTTTGGGTTTAAATAAACTATTTAACTACTTCTCTTTTAATTTATAAAATGTGTTAACTTCATTGTATCCTAGTGGGGTGTGTTAGGATGTCTTTAGGGACGAAGTATTTAGTGTTATACTCACCCCCTTATTAGGGAATTTGGTGATTCTTCATATGTTCTCCACTAATATATAGGGAAAGGACACATTTCATACCTTTGTAGTGGAGTTCCTTTATATTCTTATCATGGTCGTTGGGGATGGAGCTTTGGAGTTCCCACTCCTTGGTCGGGAGTGGTCCTAGTTTGGTACCAGAGTCACTATGTCTTGGATTATTTTCCTTTTATCCTTATTTATTTTTCCACTATTATTTATATATGATTCATTTATTGGAATTTAATTTATTTTTTTTATTTCTCATGCATCATGTAGTTGCTTTTTTATATTCATATTTTATATAATCCGGTTGTTGGTTATCAAGGGATAATTTTCCACTAATTTATTTTTAAGCCCTTGTAGTTTATTTCGAGCCTTGGGTGCCTTGGCCATGTCACCTAAGGTTTGTATCAATACTACCTCCTCTTAATCTATTGATTTTTGGCATGATTTTACATGAAACATATGATTCACCAATTCTAATAGTTAAAGGTCAACATTACCATTATAGGAAACAAGGGGCCATGAATTTGAAATTAATAATTTCACCCTATAGATAAACCTAATATTACTTTTGATAGACTGACATCAATTTTTAAGATTCAATTACATTTCTTATTTTTAATGTCCAAATGGAATAAAGATTATTTTTTAATTTGTAAGAATACATAATAGTAATGAATTAGTAAAATGTTAGATTTATATAATATAAATTCCTAGATAAGAATAAAATTAATAACTTAAAAGTCATATACTTTTATAATAAAAATCAATTTATAATAAATTTAAAAAATAAACTCATAACCACCTTGATAAAAATATTCCTAAAATTGTCATACTAATAAATATCCATATATAGAATCCATTCATAAAATATGTAGTAATAATTTGAAATGTCATAAAAGAAATATTTTTAATAAAAAAATATCTTTTTTTATAAAGAAAAAATGATAATATTAAATGTTTATTTTGAATATATTAGAAAATATAAATTTTAAAATATCAATACATAAAAATAAATAATAATTTATTCTATTTTTATCATGTATCTTACAATTATTTCCCCCTAACTAATACTTAGTCAAATACATAAAAACTACCTATAATGGTCATATTTTTCTCTTTAAATAACTATACATTTTGATTACTTATTTATTCTAAAAATGTCTTTCATATTTCCATTTAATTTTATTATATCTATACTTATCTGGTTGGAATCATATTTAGGGGAGATTGTGATGATGTATAAGTCAATATTGCAGAATTGTTTTTATTTTTTATTATTTTACTATTATACTAATGTTTATAGTATAGAGTATAAGCCTTACTGAAAGTGTATACTATTTTTTATTCCTTAAATTGAATTGCTTGATTGATGTAATAATATTAAATTTTATTTATTATAATTTCATTTTTATATCATTTTACTAAACATATTAAGATTAAATTATAATTCATTAAAATATAATACATGTTAAAACCAAGGATCTTATAGAATTCATTTGAAGAAAAAATCAGTTTTTTTCTCCTTGTAGATATTTTTATGAAACTGAAATGACTTTTGGTTGGTGTTGAAGGTTTAAGTGTATAAAATTGAACTATTTTTTTCATATAATCTTGATAGAAATAATTTGGATAATTATATCAGGACTATTCTTACATTGGAGAATCATGAATATTTATGTAACATCCTTAAATGGTTTTACCTCCAAGGTGACTGAACAAGAGAATTACTTGACCTCAGTGGTTCCTCCTTATATTAAAGAGGATTTTAAATAGTGGAGACTAAATTCATAACAATATAAATCTATTCCCTCTTTGGTGGAAAATGTTATAAATCAGAAGGAAGAAAACAATAATAAAGATTCATTTAAAAATAAAAAAAAATATTATAGAAATTATAGTTTTGAGACAAACATATTTAAATTAAAATAGAAAAGTTATATCAAGAGTGAGATTTCATATTTTCATATAATTCATAATGATATTTAAAATATGGTTTGTCATTTGATCATAAAAAATGGTAAAAAACATGTGTTACATCCATACAAATTGGTCTTGATTCTTTTCTCTGTCTTGTCATTGAACACTATCATAGTATCTCTAGAACAACCAACCACTATTTGAATATCAGTTCCCCTTCTTGGTAAAGGATAGAAATATTGTTCATTTCCAGAGTCCTCAATTATGTAGGGTTTAAATAGTTCTCATGTCTACATGAGCTTGAATCCAACTATACCTACATGAATGAAATGCTCTTCCAGCACATGTGATATCCAAATATCATGAAGCACATTTGTGTCCCAGGTTGGGAACCAAGGCCTCTAGTGTGAAATATTATGAATTTTATCTAATATTTATAATAAATAGACTTTTAGTGTAATGTTTCATTCCAAACTGACCACTAAACTAGTAGAAAGTCTGGTAGGTCACATGGCCTCAGGCATTCCTCTCTGTATTCTAGAGTTTGCTTACTAGCAGTGAGGGTATAATGATGTGATAGTCAAGAGACTATACCCTCAATATAGAAGTATGAAAACATTATTTCAGATAATAAATAACAAATAATAGTGAAATCAAAAATAAATATAATATAAAGTTGTCAAAAAATAATATAAAATAAATAAGAAATGAACAACGCCAATAGACAACAATTCATGCATGTCCAGATGATGGTATATAAACTAAAATTTAGACATATAGTAGACAATATGATACAGTGAAATACAAGAATAGTGAAAATAAATAAAATAACTAAGGGAGAACTCCATGATTATCCTGAACTCATGCTCAGTCCTATTCTCATAACTCATATGTAAAAGATTAATAATGAAAGATGCAAACATATGATCTACTTGGGCGACTTAGTGCAATGGAAACCCGAGATGGGTGTGAGATAAAATACAATTAGTCTACCACCCATAGTGTCTATGGCTATAACTAGTCTAGAAATATAAGTAAAGTAGTGTGTAGGATAAATGTTAATAAAAAATAGAAAAAATAAATATTGATTGGATCTTATTATAATAGGAAACCTATCCTACTCTACCTGCTTCGTCCTATAGACGAAATATGTGTCTGCCATTTATTATATATATTATATAAATATATATATATAGTTATTTATTTATTTAATCCACCTATATGGATCAAGTATGTGTGGACATAAATGGATATATACCTAGAATACTAGGTGCTGGTGGGATCGGGGAATAAATCAGTCATTCCTAACTAGTTAGAACGAGCCTATAAGCTTAAAAAAAGGGTACATGCCCCAAATATCATAATTACTTGGATAAATCATGCTCATTACTCGATATGGAGTCTATGTAATCATGTAAACACTCATTAAATCAAGATTATGCCTTTATGGAAGCACTAAATAGTGAATGTGGTGCATCATGCCCACATGTCAAATAGTGATAATAGTATGAGACATCATTCGCAACACCCGATGTAAGGGAGCATGTTACCACCATTCTCAAAATAATCCTTATCATTATTCCACATCTTATATTAATGAATAATAATATTTATAATATAATAAATTATGCATTACCCCTTATGTTTATATTTTTAAATCCCAAATATAATCATGGGAATTCAATTTAATAATAACATTTAATAAGACAATGAACAATTGGTTTGCGCATTACATATTTTATAGTTTATTTAAATTAAACCATTTAATTAATCCAAGGAAAGAACCCATAAAGAAAAATCCATTCCATTTAATCTACATAAACATGGAAATTTATTTTACAAGGCTTGATGAGGCACTTAGAAGGTTCCATTGTCTAATTAAAAAATTAACTACATGGGTAATCTCATTTATTATGAAATCCAAGCACTTAGAAAGATCATCGTTCATTAGTAATTTAGGTAGGAGTGGTCTAATCCATGAAATTAGAAGGTGCATTAGTTTAATAACATTTATACAAAATGAGGGAAATCCCTTTAAAAATATCATTTCAAGCCATGATCAAGACATTCCATATATCGAAAATAAAATAAAAGAGAATAAGTAATCACCAATGCAATAAGGAAAATATATATTTAAATAAATAATGACCACATTATAATTTAGAATACAGTGCACCCCATCCAAGGTGTTTTATTACTAATAAACTTCAAATTTTTTATCAAATATTTCATTTTTCTTTGTTTGAGCATCATATTCAGGAGTCATAACCCAATTCACATTAAATAAGCATTTTATAAAAACTACCCAACATGGAAATTCAATTTATAAAGGTTCAACATGGAATTCAAGAGGTTCCATTGTCAACTAGGAAATTACCTACAAAATTAAATTCCATTATTAATCAAATATCAAGACTTATAATTTATTTAGGTCATTCAATTATTTATTTTATTAGAGTAAATATAAGCTGGAACACCCATGGAGTGATCGTGATCAAGGTTGGTACCATCAGAACACTAAATAATGATCATCAAGAGAAATACATGGGTTAGATACCAATTTAAAAAAATGGAACCAATTTTATGGTAATGCTCAACAAAGGCTGGTGTGTGGTACAATGAAAATACTTATAATACAATGAAAAGTTTGTAAAAGTGATACAAGCCACATACCTTTTTCTTAGGACTCTCTAATCATCGAATATAAATGATTGATTCAGTCTGGTTTGGAATAAAATGAACCAACGGAAATCCTTCCTGGAAATATGGTGAACGTGATCACCCCAAAAAACACAACAAAATTTTGGAGCTTACCGACATGAATTCAATGTGACAAAAAACATTTTAATCAGAGTCCAAGTCTACAAGATATCATGAACCCTATGTTAAAGAGAATGAGAGCACCACAGGTTAGGAGGAGGAGCCCAACACAGTTAGAGAAGAGTAAGAAAATAGTCAAGATTTTAAAAGGTTCAATAAGTGAATTTTAGTAATCTTACCATTAAAAATTGGGTTGTATGGTTTGGCTGCATGGTAGGAAAAACCTTAATCTAACCATGTAGCTCCAACTTCTTATGAACATTAACCCTACATAGTTATCACACACGGTTTGTTTAATTGTGCACCAAATGTACGATGAATAGTGCACAAACACTACATAAATGGAACTAATCATGTGTTCTAGTAACACCATTTTTGGAAACCATGAATTTTATAATCACCCCAAGCCTTTTCTCCTACATAAGATGCATGTTTTTTGAAGGGGTTTCACATGGTTTTATAAAAACCATGAACTCCTTTTAGTCTTCTTCGATTTTAAGTTTTCAAGAATCGGTGCTTCCAAAACTCAATAAGACATCTGAGGGACCTCTCGAGCCTTTAACCAAGTACAAAAATAACATATTGAAGTATATGACTCTTTGAATTGTGTTTCAAAGCTAGGTTCAAATAACAGTCCATCCACTAAATGTAAAAAGTAAAATTCCTTTAGAATTATACCTTGGCTCAAAACATGTTTCATTACAACCTCCCCACCATAGAACTTCTCATCCTTGAGAATAATTAGGGAATCAATGAAAACATCAACTAACCTTTTCATGTTTTGAAAACTCGTTCAAATAGTCATGTTGTATTCCCAAACACCCAACACACCTCAAAGAATTACATAAACATACATAACTTAAAACATGAAGAACTGTGCCAATTATTATTCTTCAACTGAAACACAAAAATGGTACTTATCTAAGGCCAATTAGCTGGATACAATCTTGTTTTCATCTCTTTAAACATCTTTCCAATGGTTCTCCCCAACATAGGTCATAAAATTAATGGAAAATTCATAAACACAATACCTCCACTGTCGTAATTGCCTATAAATAATTCCATAAGTGCTCTAAAGATTTTATTGGCATGTTTCCTTTAACTAGGATAACCCGATTACTTCTGAAGAAATAACATGAATATCCTTATAAAGAAATGGTTGAATAATGATTGATCTAACTAAAACTTGTCACCCAATATTTCCTTATAAGACACAACCGACCATCACTCCACACCCACCATAACACTAAGGTATGCTAAAAATGGGTCCTTTCAACTGTAATCATTAAACAAGAGGGAAAATTAGTCAACCCACATGAGGGGACTATTACCAAAATTGTCAGATTAGATGACTGACATATCAATACCTGAACAAAAATGTCTTTTTCCAAGGCACATTAGCGCACACCAAACTTTTCAGTGATGTTCATTGATCATACCATCACCTGATCATATAATATGTTATTCCACCGCATGAGCAAAGGTGTAGCCAAGATCCATCCCACTAGAATCTTCACCCTTTAAACATCGACTCTCAGCAAAAAAAAGCATATAATAACCTCAGATTCATTAAAATGGAGTCCAAAGAACTATACCAATGTAGTCCACACTCAATTTTTTTTGTAAGGAATATGTTGGTACATGGCTATGATTTCCACATCAGATCATTAACAGAGCCTAGAAATCAATACTTCTAACATTCAATTAGAACGAAATAGTTGGTGTCCAAGAGTATGTCCAAAGCATTCCAACACAGGAACCCAAGTATCACTCAAAACAATCCAATCCTTAATAAAAACCAAAAATCTTATGTGAAACACTAATAAAACCTATTTTTTAAAACAGAACAGAATTTAATTCTCTAATATTAGTGTATAACTAACGCTCGCTTAGTGCATCAAGGATGACACCAAGATGGGTTACTTGATCATTACTAAGAAATATTACACTAAGAGAATACCAAGAATAACTGAGACACTCATTCCATATCAATATGAAGTGCTCGACATGGTTCAAAACCAACCGTACCCAACTACAAAAAATAGTTGAACCATTAAGGGTCAATTTCATTAATGAAGCTTTGTTTCACCTATCAATTCACAATCACCAACTAATCACCAAGACATTATCTCCAAAGTAATATCATGATCACTCAATATTTTCCAAAAAAGTCCATCAATAACAAATGGATCTTCTCAAGGGTTTCATACACATCCCACCACATCAATGTCGTGTTACCGGGAAAGCACCAATATGATACAAAACATGAAATCCTCAAGGGAATTCTATCTAGACCAACCATTTTTTATGGTACTCATTAGTTGTGTTCCTTCTACTTAGAAAGGAACTTATTCACTCAAACTAACATGATTATCCCCACATTAAGAGAGTGATAGTCTTCGATAGGAGAGATATACTAGCTGCCCATAAGAGTGCTATGTCAGATTAACCATCAATAAAAGCATGAAACGTTTATATGTGGCACTCACATAAGTCAAAACTAGTCACATGAAAGACAAAATGAAACTAACTAGTTTCACAAAACACCCTATCCTCTTGGAAAACCGTGTTGATCATTGGGGTGATTTTGATCCTTTACCACCCCGGCTAGTTTACTATAAAGATAACGTGATAATATACTAAGTATCATAAGACTAAATGATTCCCCCAAACCTATCTTCTTTATTATACCATTTAATAACTCATTAAGTACCAAAAATATTTAAACCCACTACCCCGAGGTTTCAGAGGATTGGAGACACATCCCCAATACTATCAATAGGTTAGATTCCCTATAAATCCTTGTATCAGGTTGTTTCTAAAATAGAATTAACCCAATTTCATATTCACCATACAACTGTTAATCTAGATCATGGCGTACCATGACTTCCATCACTGAGGGAGAAGGGGGGACCAATCGACCTACGGAATATACAACTATGACATAGGAATGTCTAACATGTTGAAACATAGAATTAACTGATGCCAAAACTTATAAAAAAGGATGAGGATACCATGACCACCCATCCAAAAAAGGGTTTCATTAAACTATAAGAGATATACTAGATAAAATTGTTTCAAAATGGTACCATACATTAGAAATATCATAGTATTTAGTAAGTAATTTAATCTCTAAGGGAACTACCTACCTCAAGCTAGACCCTTACAAAAGAATAACCACTGACCATATCAATAGTTCACTCTAAATATATTTCACTAGGCCATTCACCAAACATTTAATCCCTTTCTAAAAATAAAAAGTCTTATAGAAAATGGTTATGTTTCCATTCTAGGAAAACTCAATGAGACGTTTAAACTACAGTTATATGAGGGATTAAATTATGGATACACCTAATGATCCATTTTAATTCATTAAAACGATTCACATTAAATATTTAATCATTAAAAATATCTAAATCTTACCATCATGTACCAATTATTAGAAAAAAGAACATGGTACCAGATTTAACAAATGCCTTAAAGAAGAATAAGTAATTCTTTGCAAACATCATTTTTTAAACATTAATCATTGAATAAAAAGTAATCATAATTAAAAAATTTATCATGTAAATTCATTTAAGTATAATGATTAGTAATAGATAAGGTAACCTATGAGGGTCCCATTAAACCAACCTGGCTTCATCAAAATGCAACCAAATTGATGTTTATTTTTTTCAATGTTTCAAAATACCCAAAGTGGGTTATCTCACAAGAAACATGCCCCAAATGACCTACTTGGGTCAAGTTGTGAATTTGAGAAGTTAACTAAAATATTTTAGATAAAAATTAAACAAATTTCACATTGTAACAATTTTGAAATATAACATGTCCATATATAATTGTTTGATCACAGGGGTTACCCTATCAAAATCTATAAAGCAGCCATTCACTTAGAATATTAGAATTTGGATCCCATAAACTATGTCCAATTAACAATATAATTCAAACTATAGCAGATTTTTAATTTTTTAACAATAGCTTTTATTTATATTTACAAATCTCAAAGATGGTTGGCGTACATGGGTTACATTTTCCCAATTATAAGGTACACATACACCTTAAAACTAAAAAAAGTTTCCTATTTAATCACAATAAATAAATTCATCCCATGCAACCACTTACATATTAATGTCGAAACATAGAATGTTACCATAAGAGGCATCATGGAATATAACTACCAAATCATGGAAGAATATTAACATGATAAATAAATCACCCAGTAATGTTATTTAAATTGACTTTCCAAAGAATTAGTTAAACAACTAAAAAACTAAGCATGACATTAATATACCTTTCATTGTTTAAAACAATAAGTCCAATAAACACACAAGGCATATCATCACAAAAATTAGAAATCCTAAATATTCAACTACAGGTCATGGCATATACAATACATGTGAATTTTTTTGTGCCAATAATAATGCATGTAATGTTTCTTCCTTTCTATAAAAGGCCAAGGAAATATACCATAAATATCATAAATCAATATGTATAAAAATATACAACAATCATTAAAGGTTATATAACAAAAAAATTCTAATAGAAAACAACATGAACAACAATCTGATCCCTGACCACTTTTACTTTTCCCTAGGGGTGGGGTGATCACTCCCAAAAATGACTATTTATAAAGAATTGACACATTCTAAGTCTTTTATCTACCAATCTGGGACAACAAGACACATGAAAAAAGAAGAAATCTCTGATACCACTTTGGAACATCCCATCCTGATTGACCACTTAACCGGTACCTAGAATGGTGGGTCACATGGCCTTAATTGTGCCTCCACATACAACAAAGGCTACTGACTAGTAATGAGGGTCGAAGAAGCTGATAATGGGGATATTATACCCTCATGATCATCATAACACATTGGTATATCATATTTTAAATAACTGGAAATAGAAAAATAGGTAATAAATAAAATATAGTGCTGAAAAATAATATTATAAATGGAATAATAAATTTCAAATTCCAATATACAACAATGCATGCATGTCCAATTGATGGTATACAAACTAAAATAATAAACAGACAATACACAATATGATACATTGAAATACATCAATAAATAAAATAAATAAAATCCATCAGGGTAAACCTCATAAGAATCATGAGCAACTACTCATTCCTATTCCCCTAACTCCTAGGTACAAACATAACCGCACAAATAATATCAATGGTCCTATGAAAATAAGATCTTCTCGGGTACCCCAGTGCAATAACTGTCTAATTAGGGATTGAGATAAAATCCTAATAGGCCACCAAACATGGTTTCTACAACTATAACCAATCCATGAATATATTTAATGTAGTGTTTAGGTATAAATAGTAATAAAATAAACTAAACAAATATGTATCGGTTGGATCAAGTTCTAATTAGACACTTGGTCGACCCTAACTACTTCTACCAATGGAAAAAAATGAGTGTTTGACTAGTTACTATATATAGAGTAATAATATATATATATATATATATAATTAGTTATATATTCCATCCACCTATGAGAACCAAGTATATGCTGACATAAGTGGCCATATACCTATAATACGAGGTGTTGGCTAGACTGGGGCATAACTCAGTCATCCATAACAAGTCTAAATGATCCTATAAGATCAAGATAAGGGTTAAATACTCTACACCTCACAATGAGTGGGAGATTTTATGATCATAACTCGAGATGGTGAGTGTGTCGTTATGTCAAATCGTAGAAAATCGTTATTGTGATATCATGCCAACACTCAATAGGTAATGTGGTGCATTATTCCCACTATTCAAATATTGATAATTCTATGAGATTTCATGCTCAAAACCTGATGCAAGGGAGTGTGTTACAACCATGTTCAACAAAACCCTTACCATCATTCCACAACTTATATCATTGTGTAATAGTATCTATTTTTTCATCCATGTGGAATTTATTCTCATTCAATATATTAATAAATCCCAAATATAATCAAGGGAATTAAATTCAATAATTACATTTAATACGAATAAATAATCAGTGTGTCCTTTCCACCCTTTATTGGTAATTTCAATTAAATAATTTAATTCAATCATCAAAGGAAACTATCATGAACAATACATTTTATTTTAAAACATTCCATTTAATCTATATAAACTTGTAAATTCATTTTAAAATGATTAATGAGTCACTTATAAGTTCCCATGGTCTCATTGAAAATTTACGTACATGGGAAATCTAATTTATTAAGCAAGCCAATCCCTTAGGAGAAGCATGGTTAATTAGTCATTTAGATTGGAGTGGTCCAAGACATACACTTAGAATTTGAATTGGTTTAATATAATTAATATAACAGAAAGGGAATATATTTAATATATCATTTTATGCATTTACCAAGACATTTCATATCTAAAATAACAACAATATTGCATAGGTAATCACCAATGAAATAATTTAAAATGAGATTTAAATAACTAATGATGACTTTGTAATTTAGAAGGCATCACACATCATTCCAATAGATTTTATTATAAAAAACATGGAATTATATATTTAACAATTAATTTAGCAAATTTCAGAATCATAATCAAGAATAATAACCCAATTCCCATTAATGAAGCATTTTAGAAAAACTACCTAACATGGTAATTGAATTTATAAATATTAACATGGAATTCATGAGGTTTCATTATCATCTAGGAAATTCCCTAAAAGGGTAAATTCTATTATTGATCCAAGATTATTTCATAGAAGGAATTTAGGGATTTCAATTATTTAGTTTTCAAGGGGAAATATAATTTGAAACACCCATGGGGTGTTTGTGATAAGGTTGGTATCCTAAAAACACTAACAAATGATCATAAAGAGTAATGCAAGGTGTTTATAACAATTTAAAATGAAGGAACCAATTTTAAGGCAACAAATAGTAATATATGGAATACGAAAAAATGAAAATAATTATAATACAATGGAAAATTGGGAAAAGAAAAATTGAACACCAACCATATTCTTATGAAAATATACTCATCCAATATCAGTGATTAATTCAGTATTATTTGGAAGAAAATATATAAATATACATCTACCCAAAAAATATTGTGAATGAGATTGCACTAAAATAGAACAATTGAAGTGAAGAGAAACTTATAAAGGAAGAAAGAGGATTAGAGAGGTTATCTATTTAGATCCAATGTGACAATCAATATTTGAATCGTATTTTGTATCCATGAGATATCATGATCCCAATGTTGAAGAGGAGGAGAGCTCCACTAGTGTGGGGGAGGAGCTCCAAGTGGTTGGAGAAGATGTAGAAAAGGTAAAATGGTTTAAAAGGTTCATTAAGGTAATTTTAGTAATTTTACGCATAAAAATTGGGTCACATGGTTTGGTTGCACGATTAACAAAATTATGCACCAACCTTGTGGCTCCATGTTCTTAAGAACCCTATCCCCACATGGTTTCTTCAACCGCATGCTAACCATGAAATAAATATTGCACACACACCCTGGCTAAATAGCACTAAATGTGTGGGATGGGTGCATAGTTTGTGAAACCATGTATAGAACATGTGTACCACATCTTCTCACCTAAAAATGTTTCATGGTTTCTACTGGGGTCCACATGGTTTCAGTCAAACCATGTTCCCCTGTCTGTCTTCCCGATTTTTGATTTTTTAGGGATCAACACTTTAAAAAAAACGAGACACACATGGGACCTCTCAGGATTTTAACTAAGTCTAAAAAGAATATTGAAGTGTTCCAAATATTATAATTATTTTCTGGATCCAGGTTCAATTAATGTCCCATCCCCCAAATTCAAAAATTCAAAATCCCTTGGAATTATACCTTTTCTCAAATCATGGTTCATTACATCGAGGGTGTCTATTTTAAGAACATAAGCTAAAATACACTATGATAGGAATGAAACACCCAGAGAGTAAACCAAAGAGAAATAAACTCTACATCACCAAGTCTCAAACCCCATTTTGTTATATTAATTAAGAATAATGTTTAGTGGGATAATTAAAATGAAGTGTAACTGCATCTTACAAAGGAATTAATTCCCAAAATTTCATGAAATAAAACATATCATATGTTCCTTAATGACTAAGGCAATGGGACTCATCCCAAAGAAAACACTAAAGTGAAATACAACTTATCTTCTTTTAGATAATCCACTATACAATGTCACCACTCACCCGGATCATCCAAAAAGTGTTACTCTAGGGATCCATAATTCTCAGTCACCATAGGATATCCAAATAGGGTTTCATTTTTCACTACCCCGCTATACTAGGGTAGAACTTAACCCTATTCCTCCATTAGGGAATATTGTCTACTTTCTCTATGAACAAGGGAGATGTTTCACCCAATACACCATACATGGGTAAAACATAAAATATTGTTTTCACTAGGGAATCACTTCTACCTAGTCTTTACTTGGGTTTTAATTCACCTAGGTACACTGCTCGGGTGAAAATTCACCCAGGAACCCCACCATGGTGAAAATCAAACCAGGTGTCTCAAAAGGCTCTAATTATCCAAGGTACCCCATTACAAAACCAATTTTCATAGGAACTGATATATGGGTGCCACCTTTACCTGGGTTTCTACCTTGGTTGCATCCTCACCAAAGTTTTTTATCATGCCTCCACCTACACCCAGGTTTCCAACCAAGTTGTCATCAAATTTAGTTACTCCCCACAACCTCCTAAGATAATTGATCCAATTTTTCACATCATTATGAATCCCATTGATAATTTATTCCTTTTATAATAGGGTTCATAACACTTCTTAGAGGCCATATCCATGTTTTCTTCCCAAATAAATAGGAAACTCAAGGAAATAAAAATCATGAATTCCTTTGTAATGGCGTAGCATATCATGAGGATATCGGCGGAACTCCTCATGGATTAAACTTATTATCATTAGTTCACAATTTATAATATCCAAATAGTATAATCACCAAATAGAAATCATTTTTCTTAATCAACTAGAGAAATATCAAGGATTCATACTAGGTGAAATACCCAAATGGTCCAATTTCACCTGCCTCGCCTACCCGGTCAGCCATCTTTTCACAATATATGTGTATTTCCCACATGTATCCTTCCTTCTACCTAGAAGGATATTATCCTCCCATTAGGTGTAAGTCCCAACTATTCCCATTGGGTTATATCCTTTATGAGAATAGTTTATCATCCTCATATAGTTACCAATAGATAAGAAGTGAACACTTATATCATGTAATGACAATGTGTAATACCCAATTAATCATTTGATGTCACCCCTTTCATGGACCAAAATAGTGGTTCAAAATGCAATTTAAGTGAGTATTAGTCTTATGTATAGTTTTTTTAAAAATTTAATGGATAATCTATAATTTAACAGATTTTACCACCATGACCAATGAATTTTTTTAAGACTATTTAAAAATTATTTCCTTGACACCATGAGAGATTTTTTTAATTTTATTTTATAATTAATTTTATTTAAAATAAAAAGGATCACCTCTATCTTTAGGAAAATCATCATAAATGATTTTGATCATTAAAACCTATTAGGTGTATCATCATTTCTTTATGAGAAACTAATGTATATCTCCTTTATTTGTGACCCACATGTGCACCATCGATCTCTAAATAATGATAATGAAATTGTAGGTGCGAGCATGCCTGATTAATAATTCTCTATTGTTATCTATGATAACATAAGATTAAATAAATATTGAAAGAATCACTCTAGCTTTTATTATTCTTGGAAAGAAGATACGTTGAGGAAAATATTGATAGGAATGTTTTTTACAATTAGTAAACATTTCAAAATGTCATAATAGAATATTTTTAGAATCTGAGATAGGGTTTAATATTTATTTAATTTTAAAGGGTCCCTTATTAGTATAATAAAAACATAATAGACCCCATTACATTTAAAATATTATCATTATATTTATATTCCAAGGAGTGAACAAACCCACATGATGATAAATATTAATTACATAATCTTGTAAATAGATATTAATCATCAGACCCAATACTCAATATGTGTGTCTTTTATAATGGATTATACATTACTTGTAGATATTACCTCAACATTGAAGAATATTTATTACATAACATAACAAAAAACCACACCAGGACCGTATAACACTACTAGAATTTTAAGAATTATCCACACTTATATAGCCACGGTTTAAAAAAACTGTGGATAAATATTATTATATCACCACAGTTTTTAAAAATAGTGGCTTTAGCCATGGAATTTTAACCTCCCTTGCAGTTTTCCTCTCTCACTTGTTGATTCTCCTCGAAACCCTTCTCTTCTTCCTCATGGAATATTCCTCACAGCTTTCGCCCGATCATTGTCTGACCTTCATCCTCGCTCAATGCTTCCACCCAACCTCCCACTATCCCCCTCTAACGATGTGGCCACCCAAACTTAGGACGATTCTTCTTTGATGATGTGGCCACCCAACCTCGAGACAATCCTCCGATGATGATGCAACCACCCAACCTCCGGAAGATCCTCCTCCGACAATGCGACCAAGAAACCTCCCTGTGATCCTCTTCTTCCGACGCGGCTCTAGATCCACCTCTTCCTTCGGGCCACCCTCCAACTCGACTCACTAATGTGTACTGTTTTTTTAGTATTCACACATTCCAGGTGCCCCTCTAATTCTCACCATTGGGTGGTCCATGACTCACATCTTTTGAGTGTCCTATGGTAGGGTGTGTTAGGATTTTATTTCTATTTCCTCTAATAATTATTCTATTTATGTTGTTATGGTTTCAATTATCTGTGCTTTTATCAAATGCACAGCAGCATACATATGACCCAGGATGGTTCTAATTCCTCACATGCCCTATGATTTTCTCCCCGAATAAGGGTTTCTTTGATTTCAAATCCAGAGCCCCTTCAATTTTCATTGGGTAAGATTCATTTTTTTCGATTTACTGTCTTATTAATTGTCACATTTGTCTTTAATAGAGTTTATTTTTTTAGTTATTGCATCAGGTATGTTTTCTTTATTTTTTTTATTTTTATTGGGTTTTATTGTATTATAGATTTTAAATATGAAAATGATATAAATCAGAAGTTATGATGATATTATTTTAAGTTGGTTTGTCTCGATTCAAGTAGTGTTAGTTTAATTGCATTTATTTTGGATTATTGCAAATATATTTGGTTTATTTTAGGTCTATAACTTTATGTTCTTATTTTAGTGAATCAATTTGATTGGATAACATTGATTTAGTTAGAGCCTTTTAGATTTTATAAGGTTTTATTTAAACTTGGTTTGTTTTCTCATTTCTAGTAGTAATAGTTATATGTTCTATTTGATTTGGATTAGGTAACTTTTATTTGGTTGAGTTTAAGTCGATATATTTTGGTTCTTCATAGTTTAGAAATTCAATTTCAACTGATTAGTTTTATTATGTTACAGTATTTGGATCAGCATGGTTTTTATTATTGGTTGATGTTATCATATGTGAAGGACATTTTGGGAGTTATAATCATGTGTAATTTGATTATGGTTTGTCTATTGTTGGTTCAGGTATTTTCTTGATTCTATGATGAAAATGGTATTTTAGGTGAAACTTTGTCAGGAGTTGTGGTGTTCAGTATCATTGGAATGGAATTTTTTATGTAGTGATGCGTATTGGAAACAGTGAGTTGATTGATATAAATGGGTCTATAATAATGGTTATAGTGAGTGATGACATAGAACATTATGTGTCACATGATTTCATCTCTCACATAGATCTCGAGACATTTCTTGTCTCCTCCAAAATCCTATGGTTCATGGCTTCACTACTTTCTAAGATTAAATTTAGAATTTGAAATTTGGTGCTTGTCTGTAATTTACTTGTGGGTATTTTGGAAATCAATTGCGTTCGTTCAAACTTAACCCAAAAAAGGTTCTTTCTGAAAATTACAAAATAAAGAGGAGTTATAAATATCATTCAATGGAATTAAATATTTTTTTTATAGTTTAGGTTAGTTTGGTTTGGGACCCATTAGTTATTTTATATGGGTTCTATTAATATTGGTGGGGTGGGGACAGTAGTGGGGGTGAAAGATGGGGGGAAGGGGATTGGGTGGGTTTAGTGGGGTGGGGGTGTAGTGGTGTGGGGATAGTAGGGATGAGGGGGGGGGGGGGTAATGGGGGTGAAGGAGGGGTGAAAGGGGGATGGTGGGTGCAGGGGTGGGTGAAGGAGGTGTGCAAGTTCAGTATTTGGTGCTAAGCCGCCAAATGATTCTTTAATAATACTCTCCCTAAATAACAGAACGACATTTGGTTGGGTATCATTAGAGTGATCTACAGCCACGACACTAGTTTCAAGAGATGCAACATCTGAGTCTAGAACTGTCTTGTCCAATCATAAGATTTATCCATCCAAACCTCATGCCCATGTACCATATGTAGTAACTAAAATTAAACCCACATTCCATTGTCCTTGAATGAAAAAACAAACCCCTCCTTAACAGGCCTGTTCAATAATCAACATCTCATTTCACATTTTTTGGATGCTTTCTCAGATACATTCTAGCCAAATACTCTTCCTTTCATTTGTTCTTGATGCATGTTTGGTACATTAGTAGTACCCCCCAAAAAACCTCTCATGTAAATATAGAAGAATCATGAGAAGGGGGAGGGGAAGGGGTTGGTGCAGTAGGGGGAGGGGGAGGGGTTGTTCAGAGAACGGGGAGGGGGGATAGTGCAGCAGGGGGGGAGGGGCTGGTGCAGTAGCGGGGAGGGGGAGGGGATATATATGGGGTAGGGGGAGGGGATATATATGGGGCAGGGGAGGGTCTTTGTAGGGCAGGGGAGGGCCTAGTTCTTCAATAGGGAGGAATTATCTAGCTCACTTTATTGGGATGGCTTTCTTGTAGTGTTTCCAACAATGCATATTCTGGTTGTCTAGACCCTACTAGAATCTAGATTTGGGTGGCCTAGTTCATCTTTAACATATTGAAGTTATATAGAATATGAATTTTTAGTTCTTCATGAAGCATCTTATATGTGGTTAGAAACAAATATACAGAATGAATCATTGTTAGGTATATATGAGTATCCTATTTCTTGGTTCCCCTCTTATTGATCTTCTTGATTTGAATTTTAGAAAAGTGAAATTCTTAGGCTTTAGTTAACCTTTAATTTAGTTTTTGGTTTTTGGGTTATTTTAGACTTTAGAGGGGGTGTGCAAGGGTTGTTTTTGGGTTGTGTTGGGGTTGTTTATTGGTGTGTGAGGGTATGCAGGGGGCGGGGGTGTGGATGGTGTGTGTGTTGTAGGTGTGGGTAGGGGGTGTGTAGAGTACAGGGGTTGGGGGTGTGTGCAGATGGTCGAGGGAGTGTGTGTAGAGGGTGTGTAGGGTTTTGGGGGTGGAGGTAGTGTGTGAAGGGGGAAGGAAGTGTGCATTGGAGGGGGGAGGAGTGTGCAGGGGTAGTCTTGTGTTGTGCAAGGGGTGTGTGCTGGGTGTGTATAGGGGGTGTGCAGGGTATAGGGGCAGGGGCTGTGTAGGAGAATGTGTAGGGGGTGTGCAAGGTGTAGGGGGTGGAGGGAGTGTGTGCAGGGGGAAGGAAGTGTGCATTGGAGGGGGGAGGGGTGTGTTGGGGTTGTGTTGTAGTGTGAAAGGGGTGTTTGCTGGGTGTGTGCAGGGGCTGTTTAGAGTACAGGGGAAAGGGTTGTGTGGGAGAGTGTGCAGGGGGTGGATGGAGTGTGTTCAGGGGGAAGGAAGTGTGCAGTGGAGGGGAGGGGTGTGTATTGGTTGTGTTGGGTGTGTGTTGTGGGTGAAGGGGGAGATTCTGGGTTCACCAAGCAATGTTTTTCAAAAATGTGTTTCTAAAAAATTATTTTTTTCCTTATGTAATATAGTGTTTTTTAATGAGAAAGTGTGCTTTTGTAAATTCAAATATATGGCATGTGTTTTTATTTGATGAATGGGAGTTTTTTAATTTTTCCTCTTTATTAATGATCATGTTATTTAGTATTGGGATGTACATATGAATCTAAATATTATTTTTTTCATTGTTGTTTATGGATTCATATATCATTTATCATGAATTGTTAACACAATGATCATATATATATAAGAAGTTGTCATATCTCATTTCTTTTCCCACTATTTCCTTTCAGGTGGTTTCTTATAATGAGGCTGGTTCTATCCACCACTATAAAAGATAGTGAGTTCAACATTGGATTTGGGAAAGTTTTATTCCGTTTTTATTCTTTGGTATAATTTTTATTTGGGCTTTGCTGATTTTTGGGTTCCTAATATTTTTATAGTGTGTTTTGGATCTTGTTGAGGAACATAACCTCACATGCCTGAACTCCCATGAGGACATGTACATAGAGGTTAAGGCATACATATATATATGAAAAGGTTCATATGCGCAGATTATGGATGGAGAAACATAGAGTTGCCGCTGATTAAAAGTGTCAAGTGCCGAGTGTGGCTTGACTCCTTTAAGGTTGAGTCCCTCTCCTAGCCTATTTAATTAAGGAATTTAAATTGCATTTCGCTGCCTTCTTAATTATTTTTGTTTATATTAAATTGAAATTCATAATCATGTGTTTGTTAAAATAATTGTGTCATTTGATAAATAATTCTTGGTTTTGTAATAAAACCCCTCTAATGGAGGTGTGCAGTCTACAAAAACTAACAGTGGCAGTTTATGCTTATATAGTTTGCTTGATATTATTGCATTGATGTTTAACTTGCTCAAATAATATCTGATCACCTATATATAATCAACTAACTCAGTCCAACACTACTTGGGAAACAATTATTTCTTCTTCTTCTCACTTAAAACTGAAAACTCAGATACAAAAAAAATCTTCTGTAACACAGATAGTAATATTATCCTAACATTAGTCTCAAATCACTACACCCAAATAATGCAAAATATTTTGCATGTATGTTTCCCTTTTGACATCATGCATATAAAAAATACATTCCATGATCTTCTCAATTTAAAATGTACAACAAAAAAATTATAAACATCACACTTTCATGTATTCATAATTTCATCTGTATATATGTTTGTATAAAAAACACACTAATATCCACTTAATGCATGGATTATTATGGTTAAAATTAAATTATTCCATGAGAGCATGTGAATATTCTTGAATTCAGGTATATTTTATTCACATGGTATATCATCCACACACTATCCACTTTGCACATACACTATTCTCACACACTGTATGCGTTCTTGTGTATTCAACTTATCACATACTGAACACTTGCACAAACTTTGTACAAACTCAAATGGGTGAGAATTTTATTGTTTTATTATTATAAAATATTTCTTGCACATGCACACACTTCTTATATTCTATACATATATATCAATCATATGAAGAGATACTTCATCCCTCCTTCACACCCAGATTAATGGTTACTTCCCTTCAGACTTGGGCACATTATTCCTTCATGCACAATATTCACTCTTTACTGTCAAGACCTTCGTTCAACTATGATCATGCAAAAATTATCTATAACATTCAAGAAATATATGAGATTCGACATGTGATATCATGAGTGCTTCATGGAAACTAGTTTGTTCATGAAGATAATGACTGTGCAAAGCACATATTATTTTAATCATGGGAACTCTCTTATACTTCACACTAAATAGTTTCTTCAAAAAATTTATTTTTGTGAACAAGAGTGATTCATGATGGATCTATTTTATTGGAAACCAGATCCTCTCAAACTCGATAACATATCATGGGTGTAGGACTCGGTATTTATAGTCAATGAACCATCAACTCAGAATGTGCACACTTCCTAACATTCACGACAATGAGAATCATCATAATAGATAAGACATATTTTATCCAAGATAAATTTCTTTGGTTTGTTCTTCATTTATACATGCTGATAATATCAAATTGGATGTTCAATTGACTGCATCACATCTTTCCTTTGATTCATCTTCTAGAAACCTCATTTATTATGAATTTTTTCGTAGACTCATTTGAAACCATTAATATCTTTCTCAACCATAAAAACATTTAAAATAAACTTTTGAAATATTTCTTATCATCTTTACCGAATATCAAGAAAACCTCATGAAGTGAACTATATAAAACTAAAACAAACACTAAAATTTATCAATTCAAAATAAAAAATTAAAATTTAGTAAATTATAAACCCTAACAGAAGAATAAAAATTGTTCCAATAATGGATGCTAAAAATTTAAACATGAAACCATTAGATATTTCTTGTCAAATATGAATTTCCATTAAAACCATTGTCAAAATAATATTTATATTTCAACTTATATGGATGTTGATCTTTGTAAAAGATACTCCACGATTGAACAAGCACAAAGTTATGAAATGCATTGATCCCCAAACATAAGATTGAATATTCTACCCTTTATGATAGTACTTAGTTTTCACCAATGTCGGGGTAGTGTGTAGGGGTAGGGAGGGGGAAGTGTGGGTACATGTGGGGGGATGGGGGGACTATAAGGGACAGTGGAAAGTGGGTGGGGACTGGAAAGGGGGACTGGTAGGGGCAGTGGGGTGGGGGCAGGGGCGGGGGTGGGGGATTGGCAGGGGAGGGGGACTAGAACAGGGGAGTGGGGGTGGGGGACTGGTAGGGCCAAGTGAAAGGGGGTGGGGGACTGGATGGGTTGGGGGGGAATGGACGGGGTGGGGGAGTTGTGGTGGGGGACTGGTAGGGGCGGGGGGGGACTAGCAGGGGCAGGGTGGGACTGGCAGGGGGAGGGGGTGGGGACTGGCAGGGGCAGGGGGGGACTGGCAGGGGGAGGGGGGACTGGCAGGGGGAGTGGGGGTGGGGGACTGGCAGGGGCAAGGGTAGGGGGACTGGCAGGTGGAGGGGGTGGGGGAATGGTAGGGCCAAGTGAAAGGGGGTGGGGGACTGGCTGGGGTAGGGGGGAATGGCCGGGGTGGGGGAGTTGTGGTGGGGGACTGGTAGGGGCGGGGGGGGGACTAGCAGGGGCAGGGTGGGACTGGCAGGGGGAGGGGGTGGGGACTGGCAGGGGGAGGGGGGGACTGGCAGGGGGAGGGGGGACTGGTAGGGGGAGTGGGGGTGGGGGACTGGCAGGGGCAAGGGTAGGGGGACTGGCAGGTGGAGGGGGTGGGGGGACTAGTAGGGGAAGAGGGGGACTGGCAGGTGGGAGTGGGGGCGGGGGGCTAGCAGGGGCAGGGGAAAGGGGGTGGGGGACGGGTAGGGGATCATGCAGGGGTGACTAGAAGGGGTAAGGTGGTGGGGGACCTACAGGGGAAGGGGGGCCTAGCAGGGGGGAGGGGTGGGGGACTGTCAGGGGGGAATTTTCAGATTTTTAACTTCATCCAATGATCTATGGATGAACCTTGTGATACTAAATATATCATATATATTTATAGAAAACCTCAATGGAACTCCAAATTAGAACCTACCGCATGAAGATATATGGATCGACACATGAAATATTGTTTATCTATCACATATTATTTCAGTTGGAGACCAATTTTGTTCTCCCATACATGGTGCATTTATTCTATTATTGTTGGTTATATGACAACACTATTCTTGTTTATTGAGTTGTATTCTTAGTGAATTTTCTAAGATGTTTTGTTTTACCATAATTTTAGGGGACGAGAACTATTATGTTCTACCTTGTGTTTTAGGTACTTGTGAGCTAGTTCTAGACTTCTTTGATAGTTTTTCTTATAGGGAGACTCATGTAAGTGTAGTTATGTGTTTTTTAATATTTGGATTTGTTTAATTCTTATTATGTATGTAGCTTTTGTGTATAATTTAATTTGGACGGTGAGTATCATGTTGATCTTTTTTGTGATAAATAGAGTAACTCATTCTTAGTTTGTAACATTGTTTTTAAACCCATGAAATATATTTAGTGTTTGGGAAATTTCAACAATGATTAGTACATCCTATGACCTGATACAATTCAATGGGTTTGGATGTTAGTATGGAGGTGGACTGGTAGGATCAGGGTGGAGGGGGACTAGCAGGGGTTTGGGGTGGGGAAACTGGTAGGGTGGGGGACTAGAAGGGAGATGGAGGGGACTGGTAGGGGCGTAGGGGAGGGCACTGGTACGGGTGCAAGGTGGGACTGTAAGGGGGTACAAGTGGGGGATGACAGGGGGTAGAGGGATATACAGGGGCACAAAGGAGGGGAAACAGGAAGGGTGGGGTGTGGGGGGGGGGCAGGATTAGTAGGGGAAGGGGGGAACTGGATGGGGGAGGGGGGAAACTAGCAGGGGGGCTGGCAGGGGGGAGGGGACTAGTCGGGAGGGGACTGGTATGGGGGACTGACAAGGGGATCAAGGGGTGGGTGGGGGAGTGGTGCAAGGGGGTGTCCGAGGGGTGGCGATGTCCAGGGGGGTGTAGTGTGTAGGGGGTGGGGAAGGGGGTGGGGTGGGAATGGGGTAGGGTGAGGGGGTCCAAGGGGGGGGTGCTGGTTTTTTTGTAAGGGGTAAGGTACGGTGCAGGGGGTGCCATGTACAGGGGGTGTCCTACTGGGGGGAAATGGGGGTTCAAGGGGGCTGTCTGGGGGGCTATCCAGGAGGGGGGTGTCTAAGTAGAAGGGCGTTTCTAGGGGGTTAGGGTCTTTGTAGGGGGTGGGATACTGCAGGGGTGGGGGTGTAATGGTGCTTTCCAGGGGGTGTGGGCTACTGTAGGGGGTGTTCAAGGGGGCTGTCCGTGCGGGTGCAAGGGGTCTGTCAAGGGGGCATGGGGGTGTAAGGGGATGTCCAGGGGGTGCAGGGGGATGTCTAGGGGGTGCAAGGGGGGTGTTTAGGGGGATGCGGGGGGACTGATTCTATTTTTTATACCATATAAAAAATATCTCCATGGTTTTATGCGTGGAAGTAGGGTCCTAGTGCCGCAGTTCAACCGTGGAATTAGGGGGCATACCTCTATGGTTAAGACTGTGCCGGTAGGCCCATACTTCCATGGATTTAACCATGGCAGTATTCCCCTTAATTGCACAATTGAACCATGGCACTAGGACCCTACTTCCACGGTTAAAAATGTGGCACTATGAGCCTACTGTCATGGTTAAAATCATGGTAGAATGCCTGACCTACTACCACAATGATAGTAGCCACGGTTTTTTGAAACCATGGCCATGGGCTATTGCCACAATTTTTTAGCCTACGGCCACAGTTCCAAACTGTGGCCTTATGTGAATTTTCTGGTTCTGCAGGTTTAATGTCTTTAGATACTAGAAAATATAAACAATTGGTTCCTAAAACATCTACATTGTATCACACTTATTTCTCCAAAACTAGACTTCTTTTTTAAATATCTTAACTACTACCCTTCTTCATGATCTGTGGAAAAGAAACATTTGAAAGGGTGAGTTCAAATGATCAGTAAGGGTAAATAAGGGAAATATTAATCATATCATAATCATAAGAACATAATTTTTGAAAATATTATTCTGCGTATAAAAGATCAGAATATCATGTCATGGGATAAATCATAAAAGTGAAATATAATACCAATAATCATAACATAAGACATGAAATTTAAATGGAGTACACACTTAAGAATAGAATATCATTTTATATTATTCAAGGGTCATTTCCATGTCCATTACTATACTGAGTTCACTCCTTGTTACAACCCTTTATTACTGAACCAAATTTACTTGTCCTTTCATTCATGTCTATCTCAGGGGATATAAATCTTTACCCAATGTGTTGGAGGGAGATATAGGTCCCTCACATATCATAATTAAACAATTATTATGTGTTCTAGAAAAAAAATCCTTTATCATAGCCTAACCCATGATATAAAATGGGTTTCTAAAACATCATTCCATCATAAAACATTTAAAATAATTGGATTTCATAAAAATAATTCAATAATAAACACAATATCAAAGTAAAAATATGGATAAAAACATAACCATATGTCATCTTAGATGGAAAATAATTTTGATAAAACATGTTATTTTAATTCCTGAGGAAAATATCCTTTCTATTTGAAAAACATTTTCTTTTCTTCAAATGCCACACAATTTTGAAAGAAAAAAAATTATTTTAAAATAATATTTAAATAATGTATAAGAATCTTCATGAAAATAAGGTGGCATTAAACTGTAAAAATTTATTCATGTCTAATAAGTTAAAAAACATTATCCTCATACTTTTGCTGGAAAAGTCAAAAAGTACCTTAAAGCAATTAAAGACAAAATTTTTCTTTCATACCGTTTAATAAAAATTAAAAAATTGGTAAAATTAAATTTAAAAAATTATTAATGAATACAAATTTTATTATATTGTTTTGAAACATGGATATGGAATATAAACATAACCCAGTAACTACTTATGTATAAATAATAAAGGATAAAAATGAGGTTGTAAAATTATCTCTTCCCTTAAGTCCGATATCCTTCGTATGTATCCAAACCTCCTGTGTAATGATTTAAATAATGTTATTGACTTATTACAGAATCATAATCATTTTATAATATCATATATGATTATATTATCATCTGTTTGTTAGTAAAATTTCATTGTCACTCATTATTCGGATATTAATCGCTTTATGTTCTTATACAAGATTTGTCGGATAATTCTTATTTCACTACTTACGTTATAGTTAAATAATTTACCAAATATATTATTAGATATATATATATATATCAAATCTATTCATTCAATTTATTTATATAATCATGTTTTAATGAAAATAATGTAGAATAAATCGCATCGCATCGTGGAGACGGTAGGTTGTATGTATGCACAAGAGATGAAATCATTCCCAAAATTGTCGAATGGTATTGAAGTGGATGATGTATAATATTTCAAAAATAGTAACATGTTATAATAATCATATATAGTTATTATTTACATCATTATACCCATTCATGTAAGGTAGTGGAGAAAAACATATTACACCACAGTGTGGAGACGGTAAGTCGTACGTACGCACGCGCGGTGATTACATTTTCCATAGGATGGATAGAAGGTGAAATATGGTTGTTTCATATTTATAATGACATATAAGTATATTAGTGATAATGATATTATTACTTTATAACAACAAAACTAATGAATACTAAGTAGAAGAAGAAATAAGTTTGAAGAATCGGTAGAAGAGATTACCTCTTCCTTGAAATGCTACTTCTAAATCTCTTCTTAAAACACTAGAGCTGGTATTTAAAGATGACCAAAAAATATAGAATAAAAATAGGGAAGTTTTGAAGTAAAATGGAAAAGGGATGGCCAATCTTGAAGGAAATAAATGATGTGAATAGGTGAGGGATGAGGTGCCCGTTTATAATTAATGTGAGGGGAACTTTTGGGAACTCCTTAAATAATGATTTAAAATAAAATAAAACCCTATCAGAAAACCACAAAAATGTCCCAATTTCAAAGATCAGATTAGATAGGGTTGTAATATCACCAACTAATAAATTTTTGACAAGTTATTTTTTTCAATTTAAACTATATCGTTTTAAATGAAACTTAGTTATTCTATATAATTTTAATTGTGGTAATAACATTTTAAATATTTAACGGTTATAAATATTTACTTATATGGTTTTAATTGACCATAAATGGATATTTTATGAAATTTTAGACCTTATAATTATCACATTGTAATTTTTAACAAAATATATAATTTTTAAATATTTTTATAAAATTTTATTTTTATAAAATATCAAGTGTCAATTTTCACACTATTCATTTATTTGAATTTAAATAAAAGCTACACAGAAGATAAATTCAAAACAAATATTCAATACACTCATAACATGTCATTTTAAGATATAAAATTAATGGAGTACATTAATTATTTAATATGTTATTTCTTTTAATATTTTTAAAACCATTTATTGATATTTCTATGAATAAAATAATTTCTACATAACTATTGTGTCATCATTAATGGTAATTATTTAATATCTAAAAATTATATATAAAGTTCTATGATATAGTTATTTATTTTATATTTATAAATACAATCATTAGTCTATATTATCTCCTAGTTATAGATATATTAAAATTAATATACTTCTATAGAATGAGATAGTGATATTTTGTCATATTCATTAGTTTTTATTATATTCATGTCATATTCATAGTTAAGTGGACATAAAGTTATTATATTTCAAAAAATAGATGATAAGGATAGAATTTAGTCATATAATAAAATTTTTACAGGTGTTATGGTAATTTTATAATATTAATTTTACTTTTAATTACTAGATTTACCTTTAACCATGGTAATAAAAATAATTAACAATGTTATGATTCATAATGCCCAAAATTATAAGAGGCATATTAAAATAATTTGCGCCTAATGATTCCAAATATATAATCCATTTTTAAAAATTAAAAACATAAAAGTAGAAATTATTAATTTAAAATTAATCCTATTGTTGAAATGGAAAAATGGGTTTTAAAAGTTCAAATATAACAAAATATTGAAATTTTTTTACATCTAAATTTAATGTAATATTAATTACAATGACCTAAATTATATGAAATGGTTAAAATATATAATATTTATACTTTTAAACCATTCAATAATATAACTTAACCATATAAATTATTTCAATTAAAAAAGTTATTTTCAAATAAAATTTAGTGTATTTTTACTATTCAACAAAACATGAAGGTTATTAGAAAAATATCATAAATTCATCCAAAGTAAAATTTTATATCCCAATTAAAAATAATAAGTTTAATTTATTATATAAAGATTATTAATGTGTCAAAAAATTAATTTAAAGGGTTTTCTCTATTCAAAGGTGTAAAATTAAACTTTAAAAAAAGGTTTGTATACACAAAATAAGGTTTTATTCATACCCTATGACTAAAATATCCATCGTATGAATATAAAAAGTATATTATTAAGTTTATTACACATTTATATCACATTAATTTCATTTCCAAATGTAATTTACAGAAAAATACAAAAATCTAATTGATTTATATTTTTCATAAATAATTGATAGTCAACGAATTCACAAAGCATTTTCATAAGTTAGTTACAATTATTCATGATAATCTAACGACAAGGATATAATGGCAATTTTATAAAAGGTTGTTCTAAAGTTAATTTAAACTCATGATTTCATACAATTTATGCTACTAAAGAATAAAAGTTATTTAAATAAAATATTTCATTAAAACGTCCAGGTGTTACATTCAACCCACCTTAAACTAAATCATTCCCTCCAAATTCATCACTTGGAAACAAACAGATTATGACACCTCTCCCTCATCATATCCTTATGGTCCCATGTAGCTTATTTAAATTGGTGGTTCCTCTATAAGACTTTAACCAAGTGAGTGGTCTTATTTCATAGAACTTTTTCTCTGTGATCTAGAATCTCTATTGGTTGTCCTTCATAAGAAAGATCTTTTTCCAGATGTATGATTTCTAAGCATAATACATATGAAGGATCAGATATTAACTTTATCAGGATTGATATATGGAACACATCATGAACTTTAGAGAGATTCATTGGAAGCTAAAATTGGTTAGCTACCTTACCAACATGATATAGAATATCAAAAGGACCGATATACCAAGGGCTCAGCATTCCCTTCCTTCGAAATATCATTACTCTCTTCCAAGGAGATATTCGTAAGAACACCTTATCACCCATTTCAAAATCATGGTCTTTTCTTTGGTTTCCAACATAACCTCTTTTCGACCCTGAGTTTCTCTTATTCATTGTTGAATATATCAGACCTTCTCTTCCATTTAATCAACAAGATCAGGTCCTAATAGAATTTTTTCCGCAACATCATCCCAACAAGTTGGAGATTTGTAATTTCTTCTATATAGGTATTCATAAGGAGCCCTAGGAATACTTGATTGAAATCAATTATTGTAAGAAAAATCCACCAATGGTAGATGTCGTTATTAACTACATTTGAAGCCATAGCGAAAGCTCTCAACATGTCTTATAGAGTTTGAATTTTCCTCTCAAACTGTCCATCTGTCTATGGATGATAAGAAGTGTTGAAATATAACTCTGTATCTAGAGCATGCTGAAGAATTCTCCAAAACATTGAGGTAAATCTTGAATCCTGATAAGATATAATGGAAAGTGGTAATCCATGTAATCTAAACACTTCCTTTACATATATCCTGACAAGATGACTAAGAGACAAATCTTATCTAATAGAAATGAAGTGTACTGACTTCGTAGGGTGATAAACTATAGACCAGATAGAATTGTTTCATTGGGATGTTTTGGGAAGTTAAATGAAAAATTCCATAGTGATCTTTTCCCATTTCCATTTTAGTATGGGTAATAGTTGTAACATCCACATAGACTTCTGTCTCTCGGCCTTAACTTTCTAAAAAACAAAGCATCGAGATACATATCCAGTGACATCTCTTTTTATTCAATACCACAGGAAGTACTCTTTCAGGTCCTTGTACATCTTTGTGCATCCATGGTGAATAGTGAATGATGAACTATGAGCCTCATCTTATATCCCTTTATTTAATTCTAATATGGGAGGAATACAAAACTAGTTCCTAAACATTATTATTTCATCACAATCAAGGTTGAAATTAGGATCATTTGTTACCTTCTAATATAGATCTACATATTTCTTCTGTACCTATTTAATATTCATTGGTATTGATGGTCGAACATTCATTTGGGAAAGATAATATTTTCCACCTTCCATTAAAATTTTAATATCCATTCTTTTCAAATTCATAAATATTGGATCTATCGTGATCCACATCATGGATAGGCTAGCTTGGTCTTGTCCACTTAATGCATATTCCACCTTGTTTTATTTCCCAGGGTGGTAATGTATTCAGAATTCATAATCATTAATCAACTCTGACCATCTTATTTGGTGCATATTCAGATCCTTTTGTGTGAACATATATATGAAACTTTTATGATCAGTATAAATATCACACCTTTAACCATAAAGATAATACCTCCATATCATTAATGAAATGATTACCATAGCTTACTCCAAATCATGAGTTGGGAAATTTTTCTCATGAATTTTCAACTACTGTGAGGCATAAGCTGTCACCATATCATTTTTCATGAGAACACATCCCAGTCCCTTCTTAGATGCATCACTATAGATCACAAATCATTCTCCACTACAAGGTAGTGTGAGTACAGATGCATTAGAAAACCTTCTTTTTTTCTCTTTGAAATTCTATTCATATTCCTCTATCCAAATGAACATAAATATTTTATGAGTCAACTTGGTTAGTGGATTAGATAATCATGAAAAATCCTTCACAAAATGTTGATAATATCCATCCAAACCAAGATAAAATTGGATCTTAGTTATGATTGTTGGTCTCGATCATCTTTTAATAACCTCTGTTTTTGCTGGATCCACAAATATACCCTCCCTTGAGATTATGTAACCCAAAAATGAAACATTTTAAAGCCAAAATTTACATTTGGTAAATTTGGAATAATACTTCTCCTTTCTCAGGGTCTCCTGTACAATTCTCAAGTGATCGTCATGTTATTCTTTTTCAATTTGAATAAACAAGAATATCTGCTAAAAGGACAACCACAAACTAATCAATATAGTCTCTAAAAAATCTATTCATTTGATATATGAAGATAGTAGGTGAATTATTACGACAAAAATTCATCACTATAATATAATAGTTTCCATACCTTTTACAAAATTTCCTCTTTCATATATCCTTCTTTCTAACCCTTATTCGATGATATCCTGAATGAATATCAATCTTCGAAAGGTATTGAGGTCTGCGTTTTTTGGTCAAATAAGTCCTCAATTTATGGAAGATGATATTTTTTCATGATAATGATCATGTTATATTCTAGATAATAAATGAAGAGTCTCATTGATCCACGTTTCTTCTTCAAAAATAGAACAGGTTCTCCCCAAAGTGACACACTAGGACGTATGAAACCCTTATAAAGATTCTCTTGGATTTTCTTCTTTAATTACTGCAACTCAATTGGGGCCATTTTAAAAGGTATCTTTGAAATAGGTATACCACCTGGTATGAGTTTTACAGAAAACTCAACGTCACGATTTGGTGGAAGACCTATAAATTCTTCTATAAAGGCAACATCAAACTCATATAAAATGAGTTTATTATTAATCTCGAATTAAGTTAATAATTCAAATTGAAGACCTTTTTAGGTTTAGAGCATTAGATATTTAAGTCATAAATTATGCACAATATCTTGAAAATCATAGAGTAGTCACTTCTACTCAGTATCCATTTTTTCAAAAAATAAAAACTCATAAAAGAAAAGAAACATGTTTAGTTCTGTGTTATAAACATCATGAATTTTCATGGATCCCATCCTTGACCTTCTTCCTCTTTAATTCCCATGAAAAAAATTTAAAAAACTTGGGTGAGCATAAAAAGCTCAATAAGGGATACACAAGGAAGGAAAGATGTTATTTTTAAAAACAACATGTAAACCATGCATACTTAATCATAAATTAATAATTTTCACCTTAAATAAGTAGTGAAAACACTTCACTGATTATAATCCCATTGCATACCTTTTTTGTAACAGAAATATTACCATAAATCCCATAGAAAACAACGTATAGCATATAAAGGAAACATGGTACATAAACATACTTAAATGAAATAACGATACGATAAACTACCACACATATCACTAAATATAATATCCATATGACTGACTTCCATGCCCAATTAATTGGAGGTTATAAAGTAACCACCCATCCTTGGTTTATCATGGAACCACCCGTCATTTGGTTTATCACATAACCACCCATCAAATGTCCAGGTTCCATTATATAATTATCACACATAAAATATTTCAAATATCAACATTTCACTAATAACATTTCATTTTCAATCAGAATAAATCATTTCAAGATATTGAAATACTCAATCAATTTCAAAACCTATTTTCAATACCAAAACACCCAAAAATAGAATATGAGGTTTCTTTTCCTTTTAAAACAATAAGGCTTATAGAGGAAGCCACATAACGATTACAATGGTAGAGAGGTCATTGTCGCCACATACATTATAAAAATCCTTTTATGGTTTAGTAAAACGCTTCGTAGAAAAAATATTCCCTTTTAATGAAATTAAAATTCAAAGGGTTTTATTATACACAGTATAAAAGAAGGAGGTATATATTATCGAAATATACCGCAATGAAAGGAGACTTAGATGAAGTCCATTAGAAAGGCCATTTTGTAAATAATATAGATTGATTATGTGTTTTTACTATAAGTAAACATAAATAATGTATAAATAAAAGATAATATATCAAAATTTATTGCTCACATAATCATAGCATGAGATAGACAAGAAGTAAAAGATCAACCCTAATAATGGAAATTGGGATAAGAAGTTAAATTACCTCATGTCCGGCATGACTTGTTCATTCCTTAATTTCCTGAATAATAAACATAAGATAATTTATAATTGATTCAAAAAAATTATGTTTATTATTCCTTTTATATCACTTATTACATTGCTGTAACAATTAGTTGATTTTTTGAGTTCATATCGGACATTTTGTTGATATTCGGAACATGACTCAAAAATGAACATATTATAATTATAAATTTTCCATGTTGTAAAAATTCCATTATTTCCAGAATGATAATCTAGGTTTAGATATCATAATTATCATATATATCTAATATATATGTATTTAGAATATTCCATAGCATTTGGATATAAGAAATGAAATGCACCATTCATGGAGATGGTAAGTCGTACGTACACATAATAGCTAAATTAATTTATTTTTCATATTTAAAGGGAAAAACTAAATGATGCATAGGTATATTATAATTTTAGTAGAATATCTATGTTATATATGTTATATAAGTTCATTAATTAAATACTTTATATGCACCCTATATAGCGTGAAGCACATTAGCCTCAGCCCGATTGGTGAGGACTCTTAAGTGCATCCAGGCGAACTGGGATCAAATCTACGCAGAGGCATAATTTTTGGGGGGTAATATAGCAGTAATGTAGAAGGTACTATAATAGTACTGTAGCTGGAACTATGTAGTATTGTAGAATGTACTGTATCGGGAACTGTAGTAAGCACTATTTGGCACTATAGTACTCGGGAATTTTTCACCGTTTGGGCCTTTTGGGCCACGAATTTGGTCCTAGAGTCCTTTAAGGCCTTCAATCCACCCAAGACATCAGGTCAGTAATTCCTTCGGGCCACCTCAAGGCATTCTTGTCACCTTGAAGTGTAGATGCAAACCAAAAAACCTACAATGAACAAGCTCTATAAGGAGGATGAGCAAGAAGCTTTCACCACCACAAAAGCTACACGGATTGCAAGATTGTGAGGGTATGGAACCTGCCATAAAGAAAATCCTTTGCATGCATGATATATCCTAGAAAAACAGCCATGTGATGGTGGAGATCTGATTTCACGATGAAGATGCTAGGGAGGAGCAGTTCCAAGTAGTTATTGAGGGTTATATATAATGTTTGAAGCCTACATGAAATGAATTTCTCAAAGTCCTATGGTCCACGTAATACTTACACCTACGGGCCTTGTTAGGGTTACACCACACCCCTTCAAATGTGTATTATCAAAATCAATAAATAAATGAAGGCCTTCGGGCCATTGGATGTATAGCATGAATGAGTCATATCACTTTTAGGGGGAGGTAGTCCTCACTTCTTCAAATGAAATTATTGTATTTATACAACATGAAAGGGATAACGGTGTGTTATAAATTAGAATTACAGAATAGTAAAGATAAATAAATATCATATATATCATATATAATTACAGTTCTATCATAATTTCAACCATGAAAGGTGGTATGGAAAAATCCAACAATCATCATTTCGTGAGGCAGTAGTTCATCGTCCATAGAAACAGTATATTCTAAATCCATTAGATGGAGGTGTGTATAAGTTTAGATTGAATACTTCTCATAAATAAATTATATTATATTAATAATAATGGTGTTTTTATGTAATAAAATAAATATAATAGAATTGGGAGTGAATAAGTTGAATAATGGAAACGAATTTTAGAGAAGACGCTACCTCTTAAAACGTGTAGCACTCTTTGATTTGAACCAAAATACATATTTCAATTGCCTTCTGCCTATGTAAAATCTTCTAGGTGGAAAAGCAGAATGTTGAGAGCTTCTTGGATCAGAGTTTGGATGATCCAAGGGGCTTTAGAGGTGTGTTTAATGGGTTAGAGGTGGTGTCCTTTTATTAGAGGGGGGTGGGTGCTTTAAGAAAGTTTGAAAGTATTATTTTATTATAAAATTATTTTCCTTTAAAAAATGTCCAAATATCATGAAATTAGACTATAAGATGAATATAGGTCTAAATAAAATTATCAAATAAGAATTTTATAGGTTTTGGACGTTTTTTAATCCATATCTTTTTTATTTAACCCTTTTTTACTCTTATCGTTTTATCAAGAATTTAACATTTTGAGAATCCAAATAGTTACCAAATCATGACAATTATCCAAATAAAGAGTCAACAATAAAATTTTTGACTTAAGATAACTATTTGGCTGAATATTATATTTTAAGGTATTTTATAATATTTAATAAAATATTTTAGATTTTAAAATATGAATTATGTCAATTTTTCACCCTACATATCACGACTTTTTTAAAAATCCATAAAAACTTGATTGATTCAAAATAACTTCATTAATACAAATATAACATGTAACTAGCATCCCTAAAATTATTGGATGACCTCAAAATAACCAAATTCCATTTAATTTAACATTTATAATATCATTAATTTGAATCCTTTATTAATGAATCTTTCACCGCATCATCGTTGTATCATAATTAAATATATTTATTTAATCACTAAAAGTTATAAATAAAATACCATAATTTAGGATGTGTATTTATATTTATAATTAATTTTTATTGTCTAACATATCACTTATATAATCCCATAATTTTGTTTTACTAAAACCTATTTGTTTATGTTACATTTTCCTTAACTTTAAATTATTTTTTATAAAATGTCATTTTTACTTACAAGTGGCATCATGTGGCCCCCAAATCGACACAAGGATAACCACGATCAGAAATGTATCATCCAATAGGGTTATAAAACATATTATGGTAATTTGATATTATTATATTATTATTATTTTTTATCCTTATATACCGGATTTACCCTTTAACCATGACAATTAAAATATTTACTGAATTAACTATTCATAATGTCTAAAAATAAAAGTTACCTATATAAAAAATTTGGACATCCTGATTCCAAATATGGAATCCATTTTTTCCAAATTCATAACACATTTGTTGTAGATATTAATTTAAAATTAATTCCCATTGTCAAAATCAAAAGGCGTATTTTTAATAAGTAAAAAACTAAGAAAATATTGACGTGCGTTTACATCCAATTTCAAACTAAAATTACTTCCAATGACCAAAATGGGATTAAATTATAATAATATAATATAAATAAACTTTAAGACCAAATAAAAGGATAGTCTAATAATATAAATATATTATATTGAAAGGTTGTTTTGAATTAAAATGCAGTATGTTTCACTATTCATCAAAAAATGAACATTATTAGAAAAATACCAAAATTTCACCAAAAGTAAATTTTTATGTCCCACTTCTAAAGAAAAGGTTTATTTTGTTAAATGGTACAAATAAAATTAAAAAACTATATTTATAAATAGTTTTCCATCAAAAGGCGGTAAATTGAGCTTTTAAAGAATATTAGAGTATTTAATGCTTAAAATTAGATTTATTATTTTTTTACACCTCTAAAATTTATTGGATAAGTATAAATACATTTAATAATAATTTTATAGTTAGTATTTTTCATTCCCTCCAATACAATGACAATGAATTAAATATCATTTAAAATAATAATAATAATATATTATATTTTTGGTATAACTCAAAGTTGTGTGCAATGTATGATTTCAAAGAAAAATGTTGTTACGTGTTGAGTACGCTATCGTACATAGCATCCCATTTAAATTAAAAAATATATCTAATTCAAAAATATTAATAAATATGAAAATTTCATATTCTTTATTTACCTGGTATGTTACATCCTTCCCCCCTTTTGGGAATTACATCCTCGATATTTTAAAATTAGGTTTGGAAACTTCATTGAAAGTACCACATCGAAAAAAGAGTTAATAATAACATCACGTTAAAAGAAAGAAATAAAAGTACAAAGTTCACCCTAGATAACACATACTAGGATTCCACGTATGAAAAGATGGGTATGGAATAAAAACTAACCACCATGTTCTGGTGGAGGGTGATAGAAAACATGATCAGAAGAATGTTAACTCCTAGAAAACGATAAACTTGTTATAGGCTAAACGGTCATTGATTCCACAATAGAAAACGTAAATTAACAATGTTTTTTTAATATACTTTTCATAGATTTGAGAAATTTATTTATGAGATTGAAGAATAAGATAAGGAAATATACTTACTTTTCAAGTGTAATTTCTTCCATTAATAAGTTTCTACCAAAAACACATCTTTTCTTCAAACGATTAGTATTAAAGATGACTTGGTCACATGAAAAGCACTAGAATCAACTTATATAGAATCACGTAATCCAAAAAATATTAACGATATATTTACCTTGTATTTAGACATTAACAAAAACCAAAATGGTTAGTACTTGATCAGATGATCCCCAAAAAAGATAATCCTTTAAAAAAATAAATACTACTCTTTATATCCAAAAATCAACAAAATTTATCCAATTTTTAACAAAGACCATTCAATACACAATTGTCCTTAAAATTATTCAATATATTCCAAACTAAGATTTAGATCCAAAACTCTGAAGAATTTAATCACATATTTTTCCACAGTAAATCTTATCATTTATCTCGAAATGACATCGACTACTCTTAAAGTCTCATACTAAAGTGTAATTAACCTAATCACATATTTTCTATGATAGGTTAATCATTTCCATAAATAACCAAAATTTCCATATGTCCACAATAAAACCATAGGTTCTTCTAAAATAAAATTTTACCCATTACTCAACTAATGAAATCCCATATAATTCTATTTTTCTTAGGGATATAGTGTATCTTCAAAAGATAGAACTTCTTCCAAAATAACCATTATCACTTAATCACCAAATCATTTTCCAATACTAAGGATATCCATTTGATAAAACATAAGTTTTCAATATCAACTTATTCTTGATTCATAAAATCATTTATCTAAAAAAATGAAAAATTCGTACTAACAGCGGACTTCACGTAGTCCAGTGGTAGGCGATAAATCCCAATTGCACTTTGGTTGTGGGTTCGATTCCCATGTCATTACTGGACGTGATGAGTTGTCACCCATCCTGTAGGTTTTCCTTTTTCTAAAACCATATCATTATTATAACATTATAAAAAAATATAATTTCCTAAAAAATAAACATAACCTATCTTAACCACAATTGTTATCTCATACCGCGCGTTTTCATCCCAAAAAGTAATAACCTGTAATTTACTCAAATTCAAAGATCATAGAAACCCAAATGGTTTCTTATAACTAATTCAAAAAAGAAAATATAATTGTTCCTTTAATGACATTTTCACATATCAAACTTCAGGGTTAAAAATATCATCATCCATAGATCCAATATAACTCTTCAATTCCAAAAATGTTGAAATCTTAATCACCGAACATTCTCCATGATTCATTATCCATGTTTTTTCATGTGATTATTTTAAACTTTTTTCCTAAAAAAATCTTGCATAATGTATTTACATTTATGTAATGTAAAAACATGAGCTAAGAAATAATCCTTACCTTTCATAGGTCATTTTTAGTTTCCTCATCTTCAATTGGAATGGCATTAAGAATTGGTAAACATAAATTTGTATGATATTTTTGATCCCACTCTTGAGCCTTATTTGTAGGATATTTATTTGTATAATGACCATGCACACCACATTTAAAACATTCAATTGATCCTTTTGAAAGAACATCTTTCCCTTTCCTGGAGTCAACTGGATGCTTCCTTTTTCCATGGAATGTTATTTCTTTATGACCTTCATTAGTACATCTGAAACATCTTCCCACCCCATTGAATAATTTTCCAAGGTGATTCTTTCCACATCCTTGAAACATGGGGTTTTAAATATTCTTACCTTAATGATTATTACCTGAACTTCCATTGGGATTCATTTCTCTCATATATACTGCCTTAGAAAAATTACCATGTTTCAAGTAATAAATAATGACTCTACATAGTTAGTTAAGAATAATCACAAGAGTTCTCATTGAATCTCCAATTTCATTTGATTTCTAATTAATAAACCACCAGAGTTTCCTTCGCATCCATTATTTCATTGGTTCCTTCTAGATCAATCTATTCACTAAAACCAAAAAAGTCGGTGTGAGTATGTGAGTAAAATCATCATATTATATCTAATGAGGATGGTAATCACTAAGATATACTTATTCTTGTTATCTTAAACTCCTTAAATTTATCTAAAAAAACTATGAATCTTTCTAATATGTTAACCATTATGTTTATGTCACTTATGTTTAAATAATACCCAAACATGTAATGTTATCTAAACTGACCATTGATACCAACTATAAGTCACCAACCTTAATCATTACATGATATTGAATTAACTTAATAATTCACATTGAGGATATTTTAAAGTTTATAGATTTAGAGAATTAGGTAATAACTTATACAAAACATCAATAAAATTACAATGTAGACACTTCTACCCAGTATCCATTTTTTCATAAAATAAAAACTCATAAAAGAAAAGAAATATGTTTAGTTTGATGTTTTAAAAAACATGACTTTTACTTGATCCCATATTTGACTCTATTTTGCTTTATGTCTTTTGAAAACATTTTAAAAACTTGGGATGAGCAGAAAAAGCTCAGAAAGGGATACACAAGGAAGGAAAGAGTTTATTTTTCATAACAACATGTAAACCATGCATACTTAATCATAGATTAATACTTTTCACCTTAAATAATTATAAAAAACACTTCCCTGAGTATAATCTCATTGATTAACCTTTTTGTAACCAAACTATTACCATAATTCCCATAGAAAAAAACATATATCATATAAAGGTAACTTGGGAAAAATCATACTTTAATGAAATAACAATATGGTCAACTTCCACACCTATCACTAAATGTAATATCAAAAGGACCGACTCTCATACCCAATGCATTGGAGGTTATAAAGTAACCAATCATACATGGTTTATCACATAGCCACCTGTCAAATTTATAGGCACCATTATATTATCATCACACATAAAATATTGAAAATATCAAAATTTCACTAATAAAATTTAATTTGAAATCAGAATAAATCATTTCAAGATATTGAAATACTAAATCCATTTCAAAACCCATTTTCAATACCAAAACACAGAAAAATAGAATAAGGGGTTTATTTTTTCCTTTTAAAATCATTAAGGCTTATAGAGGAAGCCAAATAATGATTACGGTGGTAGTGAGGTCATTGTCGCCGCATACGTTAAAAACATTCCTTTTAACATTTTGTAGAATGATTCATAGAAGAAATATTCCCTTTGAATGAATCTAATATTCAAAGGGTTTTATTACACACCGTATAAAAGATGGAGGTATATATTATCGAAATATTTCTCAATGAAAGGTGATTGAGATAAAGCCCTTTACAAAGATCATTTTGTAAATAAAATATATTGATTATGTGAATTTACTATAAGTACACATAAATAATGTAAAAATACAAGATACGATATCCAAATTTATTTCTCACATAATCATTTCTTGACATAGCCAAGAAGTGGAAGATCAACCCAAATAATGGAAATTCGGTTAAGAAGTTCCATTACCTCATGTCAGACATGACCTGTTCATTCCTTAATTTCCCGAATAATAATCATAAATTAATTTATAATTGATTCAGAAATTTTTTTATATTTATTATTTATTTTATATCACTTATTACCTTACTATAATAATTAGTTATTTATTTGAGTTTATATCTTACATTTTGTCAATATTCAGAACTTGAGTCAAAAATGAACTTGTTATAATTATAAATTTTCCATGTGGTCCAAATTACATTATTTCCAGAATGATAATCATGATTTATATATCATATATCTCATTTATATCTATTACATATGTATTTATAATATTCCATAGCATTTGATATAAGAAACAAAATGCACCGTTCATGGAGACGGTTAGTCGTACGTACACAGAAACGCTACATTCATTTCTTTTTCATTTTTAAAGGAAACATCTAAAAATGATACATATGTATATTATAATTATATTATAATATCTATGATATATATGTTACATAAGTTCATTAATTACATCCTTTATACGTTTCATGTATAGAATGAACGAGTCATAACACTTTGAGGGGGTTGTCGTGAGGACTTCCTCAAATAAATTTTTCGTATTTATAGAACATGAAGGATTACAGGTATGTTCTAAGTGATAATTAAAGAATAATAAAGATAAACATATATCATATATATCATATATAATTACAGTTTCATCATAATGGCCACTATGGTAGGTGGTATGGAAAAATCGAATAATCATCGTTTTGCGAGGCAATAGTTCACCGTCCACATAAAAAGTATGTTCTAAGTCAATTATATAGAGGTGTGTGTAAGTGTTTTTTGAATAACTCTCATAAAAACATTTTATTATATTAATTATACAGGTTTTGTTATGTAATCAAATAAAAATAATTTAATAGTTAGTGAAGAAGTACAAAAATGGAAATGAATTTTAGAGAAGACTCTACCTCTTAAAACGTGTAAATCTCTTTAATTTGAACCAAAAGGATTTCGTAATTACATTATACCAAATATAAATATTCTAGTAGGAATAGGGGATGTTTATAAATTTTTTTAGTATATTTCGGACAAGCCAAGGGGCTTGATAGGTGTGTGTAATGGGTTAGAGGTGGTGGCCTTCTATAAGAGGGTGGAGGGGCACTTTAAGAATGTTTAAAAGTATTATTTTATTATAATTTTTTTTCAATTTCAAAAGGTCGAAAAATCATAAAATTATATGGTAAAATAAATATAATTTGAAATAAAATCATCCCAAAAGAATGTGACATGTTTTTTATATTTTGTTGATCCTTATCATTTTTATTTAACCCTTTTTAATCTTACCATTTTATCAAGAATCTAACATTTTGAGAATCAAAACAATTTCCAAAACATGAAAAATATCCAAATAGAGTCATTAATAAAATTTTAGACTTATTATAACTATTTAGAAAAATATTCAATTTTTTGAATTTTATAATATTAATAAAATATTTTATATTTTGAAATATAAATTATGTTAATTTTGCACAATTGTTATCATGAATTTTTTAAAAATCCATAACTAATTGATTTATTCAAAAAAAATTCCTTAATAAAAATCTAGCAAGTAACTATAATCCTTAAAATTATTGGATTACCTAAAAATAACCAAATTTTATTTATTTTAACATTTATAATATCATTTATTTGAATCCTTTAGTAATAAGGCAATCACTCTATCATCATTGTGTCAAAATTAAATTTATCTATTTTAATATCTCAAAATTAAAATTAAAATACCATGATTATTTAAGTCTTATTATCTTTATACTGACTATTTATAGTAAAAAATATCACTTATATAACCCCATATAAAAATTGTTTTACTAAAAGATATATTTTTTTGTAACATTTTCCATAACTATAAATTAATTTTTTGAAAATTTCATTTTTACTTACAAGTGATTCCATGGGGTCCCCAAATTGACCCAAGGATTTCCATGGTTGGACATGTATCATATAATAGAGTTAGGACATGTGTTAGGGTAATTTAATGTTATTATAATATTATTTTTACCCTCATTTACCAGATTTACCCTTCAACCATGCTAAATAAAATATTTACTAAAGTTACTATTCATAATGTCTAATAATAGAAGTTACCTATTTATAAAATTTAGACCTCTTAATTAAAATTATGGAATCCATTTTTCCAAATTAAAAACACAATAGTTACAGGAATTAATTTAAATTAATTCCCTTTGTCAAAACCAAAAAGCGTGTTTTTAAGAAGTAAAAACTACCATAATATTGACATGTGTTTATGTCCAATTTTAAACTAAAATTACTTTTAAGGACCAGAATTCGGTTAAATGATAAAACTAAAATCTTATTACACTTTAAAACCAAATAAATAGAGATTATAACATTAAAATAAACTATATTAAATGGCATATTTTAATTAAAATGCATTATTTTTCATTATACATCAAAAAATGAACTTTATCTAGAAAAATACAAAACTTTTACCTAAAGTAAAATTTGATGTCCTACTTCTAAATAAGAAGATTATTTTGTCAAATAGAAAATATATAAGATAAAAAACTATATTTAAAAAGGGTTCTCCATCAAAAGGTGTTAAATCAACTTTTAAAGAATATTAGTGTATTTCATGCTTTAAATCAGATTAATTCTTATTTTATTCCTCTAAAATTTTTTAGATAAGTGTAAATACATTTAATACTCATAATATTGATATTTTTTTCATTCCTGCCAATACAAAAACTAGGCATTAACTATCCTTTTAAAAAAATATTATATTATTTCTTTGGTATAACTCAAAGTTGTGTGCAACGTAGGATTTCAAAGAAACACATTGTTGTATATTGAGTATGATATCAGTAATAGAATACCCTTTAAAGTGAAATTAAAAATAAATTCACAAATGTTAATAAATATGAAAATTTAATATTCTTTATTTACCTAGGATGTTATACTTTGAGATAAATAACCTTCATTTATAGGAATAAAGACCCATAAGATGGAAGAAATTTTTACTAGAAGGTTATATTCATCTTTGAATTGATACATGACTATATATTGATCAGGAATATGAAATGTGACTTCCTTTCCTTGGTAATTGATATGATATTCATATAGGTAATGTCAATCCATGCCAAGAATCACATCAAATTCCACTATAGTAAGGATAACAAGATTTGCAGGAAGCACTTTTCCAAAAACTGAAACTAGAGAAGAATTATAAAATTTTGATGTGACAGTTGTGCCATTAAGAGTTGTGAAAGCTTACTCAACAGATAATTTTTATAGTAATATGGAAATACCTTTAGAAATTTTTTCCTAAATGAAAGAGTGGGTGGATTCAGAATAAAATAAAACATTTTCTACTTTAGAGTGGATGGTATGTTTACTATTCACCACATCATTATCAGAACCCATGTCACTGATGGTGATTTAATGTTAAATTTATTTGTCTTTGGCCTTAATAGTTTTCTGATTTTCATCATCATCAATATCTATTGGATTAGGGAATTTATTGGAATAATGCCTCATTTCCCTGAACGTGTAAAATTAAAGTTTTAGAGGTACATTCTATGTTTCCTTTTCTTTTTTCACATCATTAGACACCTTTTTCCCTTCAATTCAGAATTGAAATTCTCAAGGACCTTCTTTCCCACACTTAAAACATTTATTAGTCCCTTTATGATAATTCATTCCATGTTTCTTTCCACAGTATTAGAATTTGGGAAAACCCATGTTCTTTTCAGTTTGGTCTTTCTAATTTCCTTGGAATTACATTTTTCTATTCTTATCAAACCCATATGAATTATGGGTTACTTTAATATCCATATCCACCTTGAGAGCACATCGAACAATTTCCTTGTAGCTATTTAAGTCTCTTATGGATAATTCCATTCAGATAAATCATTTTAAGCCACTAAAGAATGGATCAATTTTAATATTAGTTTGGATAATAATTACAGAAGCACACCTTAAATGCCTTGTAAAATTTTCTTCGTAGGTACCAACAGATTCATCATCCATTTTCTTACAATCAAGGAACACCTTCTCCTTTTTTGTTTTAAAAGTATGAGGAAAGTAATTATTGAAAAATAATTCTTGAACTCATCTCATTCAATGGAATCAATTTCATCTCTTTGCCTCATATTCTTGATACGATTACACTATTGTTCAGATTCTCCTTCCAAATGATGGACTTCTAATATGACTTTATCATGTTCATAACATTTTATAATTGAAAATATCTTTTTAGTGGTACTGGTCCATTGTTCAGCCACTAATGGATCTGAATACCCGCTAAATGAAGGTGGGCACTACCTCATAAAGGATTCAACAGAATGTTGCTCCCTCTTTTTGACGTTTGGATGTCTGACATGATTCATAGCTTAATAATGTTTTGTGATCATGGATACAACATTTTGCATTTCATCACCCAAAACATTTGGTTGATCAGGGGGACAATCATTGCTTTTTCTATCGCATTCATCATTAACATGGTTCCTTTGGGTTCCATCCATTGAACAAAACCAGGAAGCATAGTGTGAGTGACACTAATCATAATGGGAAAACCACATATTTTAATAATAGAATTTAAATTTAGGAAATTTTAGGTATTATTAGTTTATTCATGATCATATCTAAAACACTAGGTTTAGATTGTAACATATACTTAGACATATCCTTAGGGTTCTACCTAAGGATTCCTCATCAGAGTTTACATTGGTTAACTATACCTTTCCCTCATACCAACTATAATAGACCATACTTTAAATTTTGATATTACTTAAAAATTAAATATTATTTATTAAATAACATAGAAAAAAACCTTTCCAGGACCATATATGTTTAGTGTCCTTAGAAATTGGGAAACATAAAAAAATAGTTCATAAAACATCTTCATTGTCTCCCATTAATTTCTTGAAAACTAGACACTTTTTTGAAATATTTTACTTTATAAACTTCTTCATGACCTAGGGAAAAGAAACATATGAAATAGTGAGATCAAATTATCAATAAAATAAATTAAGGGAAATGTCAATCATATCATAATCATAAGAACATGACATTTGAAAATCGTATTCTACATATAAATGATTAGAATATCATGTCATGAGATAAATCGTAAAATTGAAATATAATCTCAATAATAATAACATAAGACATGAAATTTAGTGGCATACACATATAAGTATAGAAAATAATTTCACATTAGTCATGGCCCATTGCCAAGACTATCATAGCAGACAGATTCTAATACTGAACTAAGTACACTCCACATTCCAGCCCTGTATTACTGTGTGGGATTTACTTTCCATTCCGGTCATGTATATCTCATGCGATATAAATCTTTTCCCAATGACTTATAGGGATATATATGTCCCACCCATCATATAATTAAACCATTCTTACATGTTCCAAAAAATCATAAATCATTTATCATAGTATAACCCATGAAATTAAATGGGTTTCTTAAAAAAATTCCATCAAAATTCAATTAAAATAATTTTATTTCATAAAAATAATTCCATAATAAACACAATAAAATAAAATAAATAATATATATAAAAAAATAAATCAATTTCATATTATATGGAAAATAATTATGATAAAACACTTGAACTTAATTCCCAAGGAAAATATCCTTTTTTTCAAAAATGTTTTCTTTTCTCCAAATGCCACAAAATGTTAAAAAGAAACTAATTTAGTTGAAAATAGTATTCAAATAATATAGTTGATGGTTCATTTAAATATGGCGTCAAGAAACCATAAAAATCCATTCATTCTGTATAAGTTAAAAAACATTCTCATCAAACTTTTTCTGGAAAAGTCAAAAAGTACCACAAATCGATTAACGAAAAAAGATTCTTTTCAAATCATTTAATAAAAATTCACCAATGGGTAAAAATAACTTCAAAAAATTGTGGAATAATATAAATAATATTATATAATTAATAATCATGGATGTGGATGATAAATATAACCTAGTAAATACTTATTTATAAACAATCTCTGATAAAAATGAGATTATAAAATTATCCCTTACCTTAGGTCTGATATCCTTCCTATGTATCTAAACCTCTTGTATAATTATTTAAATAATTCTATAGACTTATTATAGAATAATAATCATTTTTATGATATCATATATGATTATATTATCATCCGTTTTTTAGTAACATTTCATTTTCACTCGTTATTGGGATATTAATTGTCATATGTTCTTATGCAAGATTTGTCAAATAAGTTCATGTTCCACTACTTAGGTTATAATAAAATAATTTATAGAATGATATTGGTATAATATATATGTATCATATATATTCATTCAATTCATTTATATAATCATGGTTTAATAAAGATCATGTAGAATGAATCACATCGCATTGTGGAGAAGGTAGGTCGTACGTATGCACGAGTGATGATATCATTCCCAAAATTGATTAATGGTTTGGAAGGGGATGATGTATAATATTTCTAAATTATTAAAAAATTTAATAATCATATATATTTATTATTTACAACATTATATCCATCCATTTAAGGTGGTGGTGAAAAATACATTACACAACAGTATGGAGACGGTAAGTCGTACGCATGCACACACGGTGATTTAGTTTTTCATATGATGGATAGAAGGTGAAATATGGTTGTTTCCTATTTATAATAACATATCAGTATATTAATAATACTTATTTTATTAATTTATAATAAAACAAATAATGAAGATGATGTAGAATAGGAAATAAGTTTCAATGAATCTGTAAAAGAGATTATCTTTTCCCCGAAGTGCTTTCTATAAATATCTTCTTATAGCACTATAGTTATTCTTTGAAGATGAATAGAACCTCTAGAATAGAAATATGGAAGTTGAGAATGAAAATGGTTAGGGTATATCCAAGATTTAAGGCTCAAAATAAGGTGAAGAGGTGAGGTTAGAGGTGCCCTTTTATAATTAATCTGAGAGTCACTTTTGGAAACTCCATAAATAATAATTTATAATATAATAAAAAACCTCCCAAAAACCTAAAAAATGTCCTAATTAATAATATGAGATGATATAGGGTAGTAATAAAATAAACCAATAAATTTTGGACAAGTAATTTTTTAAATTTAAACCATATCATTTCAATTGACACTTCGTAATTCAATTTAATTTTAATTGTGGTAATAACATTCTAAATATTTATTGGTTATAAATATTTACTTATATGGTTTTAATTTACCATAAATATATATTTTATGACATTTTAGACCGTATAATCATCAATTTGTAATTTTTAAATATTTTTATGATTTTTATATAATTTAATAAAATGTTATTTTTATAAAATATCAGTAGTGTCTACTTTGACACTATTCAATTATTTGACTTTAAATAAAATCCATACAGAAGATAAATTCAAACCAAAATACTTAATGCACTCCCAACATTTCCTAGTCACATAAAATATTTGTATATCACATTAATTAGTTCATATATTATTACATTTAATATTTTTAAAACCATTATTTTGAAACATCTATTAATAAAATAATTTCTTTATCACTATTGTGTCATTATTAATGGTAATTATATAATATCTAAAAATTATAAATAAATTTCTATGATGTAGGTAATTATTTTAGATTTCTATAAACTAGTTTTAGTATATATTATCTTCTATTTATACATATATTAATATTAATATACTAATATAAAATGAGAATGTGATAGTTCTTCACATTTATTAGTTTTTATTATATTCATGTCATATGTATATGTAATTGGCCATTAAGTTGTTTCATTTTGAAAAATATATGATAAGGGTCTAACTTAGTTATCCAATATGATTTTTTCAAGTATTAAGTTAATTTTATAATATTATTTTTACCTTTATTTACTCGAATTACCTTTACCCATGGTAATAAAAATAATTACCAAAGATACTATTCATAATGCACAAAAATAAAAGTAGCTTATTAACATAATTTTCACTTAATCATTACCAATATGGAATAAAATTTTCAAAATTAAAAAAATGATGGATTATTTAATATAAAATTAATCCCATTGTAGAAAGGAGAAAATGAGTTTTAAAAGTTATTTTGATTTTAAAATTTGGGATAGAGTCCCTTTTATTGAATTTAAAAAAACTAAAGCACAAAAATGGGGGAGAAATGTGGTAAGACATGGAAATACCCCCCTGCTCAATAACTGTCACTTACTAAAAAATTTCCTAATTTTGATCCCAATCCTACGTTCTTCCACCTACAATCCATTCCAATTAATTCCTAGACCACGACCACACCCACAACCCATGGTATAATATTCTCTTATGATTTTTACTTAATGTAATAGGATTTTGAGGTCATAACCATCTGAGTTAAAATCCTTTGGATTTTATGTTCTGCATGACCACGTCCCCTTCCGAGATTTCTTGGATGACGTCCACATACACATGTATTAACTTGATTACAAGTCCCTTCTGGTTCTTACTCATCTACATCATTCGGGACCTTGCAAGAAAAGTCACCAACTAACTCTCTTGCAAATTTTTATTCTACCTGAAGATCTTCTAGACCGCTAGATACCCAAGGATGTTCAGCCCCATCCTATATATCATATACTTTCCCTGCATTTTAATGTTAATCGAGAACTTCAAATGGATTTGGAGTTGTAAACTCTTTGTCTGAGACTTTCATGGGAGGATTCACCCCATAAGGTGTTCCTTTGTTTCTAGTCTTCATTGAGTCATCACATTCCCGAACATTCTTCCCTATTGAGTCAATTATAACATCCAATGTCTGGCCATCCTCTATGTGGATTCCCCGATAAGCAGTGAGTGAAAAAACTATCTCCACCAGAATATATGAGCCATGTTCATCGCCATAAATTTTATTGTCCTTGGAATTATCCATAAAGTGAGTCACCTAACTCCCCTACAACCCAGACTATGAAATCCCATACTTTTCAAGAGTAAGTAAAGAGCTTCATTTACCCTTGTCAAAATATTTTTCCTTGGACCTAATGGTTGATGGATGTACCTGCATACAGATGTTATCCCTCTATTGAACTGGGTGAAGTACCTGGATAATCCCATCAGGGACCAGGTCACATGTCAAGCCCCAATCCTTAGAATTGGTGATCACATACATCTTTGAAATTACCTGATAAAATTTCAATTTAACTTTTATATTTCTAGCTGATACATTCCGCTCCTTGCAAAATTGAGAATCATCCTCTAATTGTGCATTGATTTCTAAATCAAAATCACTTGGAATATCCTCACAAGGTCCCTTCTATCCTGCAACAAGAGAATCATGGAAAGATACTCCCAATTAGCAGTTGACCACCTGTTGTGCATCTATATTTGGTTTGCTTGATTTAGTTTTATCACTTCATTGAGATCCAGTGAGAACCACACCAACTGCCCTCCCTTTGAGTGATGTTCCTTGCCTTGTATAATTTGTCCCACTCTTGTATTTTTTTAATCAAATTATTTAATTATGCCTTATAGAAGAAATAAATCACAACTAATTGATATATTATAGTTCAAACTTTCATTCCCAATTAATTTGAAAACTGTATAGAATTGGTGGATTTTATTAATATTCAATTCACAATTCATGATCATCTTCATTAGTGGAAAGTATAACCTTATCAAAAAGAGTATGATCCCAAATAAACTTCTACAATAAAATGAGAAAAGTGACTAGTCCTTTCCAATTCAGTTTACTTGTACATTTTGATTGGAATACCCAAAGCTAGAGCAATGTCATGTAGTAATATGGGATGCCAAATCACCCTGTTTAACCCATACAACATAACCTATGATTGAATAGAGGATTTTTCTACCTCGGATAGATTAAATTTGTAGTCTCATTCCCATATTTTAAGGGTACCCGACTTGAGTGGCACAGATCCGAAACACTAAGAAATATTCTTCAAAGTATTAGAGGGGAAAAGAAATCGGAAGAATCCAAAACCTAAGGAGACACATTACCAACTTTCAAAACCCCAAATTTCTAAAATTAGCTTCATCAGATCCCCCATTCACTGTGGATTTGAACCGCATGGAAGAATAATACAAGTGATGATGGATTATTGAACAATTTCCAATCACTCTGAAATCGTAGTTGGATCGGATTTCACGTGTGTAACATTACCTTTGTGCCAAAGACCCCCTTATATAGTCCTCAAATGAAAAGAGAGATCTGCTCGATCCAAATTGTTGGTTTGGAGCATCTACAATCATCCCACCAAGAAAATTCTTCTTACTAACCCCACTGGTTGTGATAGGATAGTGGCTATCGAAGCGTCCATAAGGGAGGAATAACTCAGTAGAGAAAGACGAATATATCCGAGCTGAGCCCTAGACACCATGGTTGCAAAGAGAGAGAAGCTCCTGACAAACCTTTATATTAAATTGTAAAAATTTATTCTATTTATACATTAAAAGAATTAAATAATATAATTTAACCATATAAATTATTTCAATGAAAAAAAACATTATTTTCAATTAAAATTTAGTATGTTTTTTCTATCCATCAAAACATGAAAGTTGTCTGAAAAATATCAGAAATTCATCTAAAGTAAAATTTTATATTCCACTTAAAATTAAAATATTGAAGATGTCATATAAAAATAGTTAATGTGTCAAAATATTAATTTAAAATGGGTTATCCATTCAAAGGTGTAAAATTGGACATTTTTAAAAAAAAATGTTTTTATACATCAAATAGAGTTTTATTCATACCCTATGACAAAAATATCCATTGAATGAATATAAAAAATATTTTATTAAGTATATAACACTTATATATATCACATTAATTTCATTACCAAAATTAATTTACTCAAAAATACAAATATCTAATTTTTTTATATTTTTCATAAATAATTGAAAGCTAGTGAATTCAAAATTCAATTTCATAAGTTAGTTATAATTATTCTCAATAACCTAATAGCTATGCTATAATGGTAATTTTATAATAAGGGCATCTTGAAATTTGTTTAAACTCATGATAGCATGCAAAGAAAGCTACTAAACAAAAAAAACTATTTAAAGAAAATATTTTGTAAAACATTCGAGTGTTACATCCTCCTCATCAATTATTGAATCATTGAATAAATATAAAAATAAGTATTATTTATTAAATAAATATAATAATAAATACTTGATTCATATTCTTGAAAATAACTATTCATTTAATATTCACATAACTAAATAAGGGATTTTTTTATCATTTGAATAAAAAGATAAAAATAAATATCATATATTATCATAATTAAATGATTACCTAGAAAAATAATATTTAGTTACTATTTTCCATCATTTAATTAAGCCTGAATAAATATTGCCTCTTAGTTTGGAGAATAATATTTTATCCAATTACTAAATATAAGTAATTTTTAAATGATATCAATTGTATCACTTAGTTTGTGTCCCATTTGACCACTTCCTCAATATAATTATGAGGGATCTCCTAAATTAAAATATTATAATATTGTAAAGAATTAAGAAACCCAATGTGGAAGAATAAATTTATCGAAAAACAACCACATTCAAAAAATAACTATGTAATATGAGTCCTTTGTCTTGTGATCTCACTAAGTAGGTTGTGCACCCTTGTCATCAATAATTGTGAATGGTTTATCTTCCATTGACTCTCTGGATTGAACGTATAAATACACCATGGACATGGAATTTAAAATAATTGTTGTATATCTATCAATGGTATAAGATATAAACTTCTATAAATATGGAAGGTAATGACCCTTATTCATCTTATTCATTAATTTCATATCACTCTTGATGCACCTAATGTACCATAATTTTGAAGAACATATAGCGTCAATGTTTTGATCATTAGATGTATGCGAATTATTCAAGATATTAATTAATAATAAGAATGAATTATAAGGATAATTACACAAAATCACATATAAGAATAACCAAAATCACATTGGCTTTTGGATTTCATAAAGGTGGGTATGTTCTCATAATCTCTCATATTAGAGATTACCAAGTGATAAATTCAGGAGATGATGTCTTATCTTTTTATGAGTACATTCCCTTAATAGTAAATATACTATGTATCAAATCATAAAATTCTATCTAATTATAGAATAACATTTTGGAGTATCATCATATAATTTTATGGTTCTCATTGTAGAGGGTAACAACTAGGACCTTTTTAATACAATAGATACTCTAGGACATTATTACTTTAATTTCATACAGTAAAATATGTTATATGATATGTTTTTTATAATGGTATTTTATTATATATATATATATGTATATGAATTATAAAGTTGAAATAGTTAGTTTAAAGAACAAAAACACTAACAAAATCTCACTTGGACTATAGGTAACTTTTAATGACTTTTAGTCAACTAGATCTCACATCATGATCATGATTCAATAGATTTAAGGCCTAAGTTATTTGGTTTACCACATTGTCTTCCATGGAAACTCATATCACTACGACATCACCTATTGGAGAAAATAGCTCAATTGATGATATTCCTATAGTATGGTATTCGTCTACTGATGTGAACTTGGACCCTTTTCAAGATCCATTGAATTAGTACTATCACAATATAGTGTGATAGGGTCTCTACTAGTTTATATCACATAAAGTTGTTTGAAGAAGTTTTATATCCAAACCGCATCTTTATCTACATTATAATCTAAAATATACTCAACCTCCACTGTATAATCAGTTATTATTCCTTACATTAAGTATGTTTACCTCACTAAACCTCCATTGTAAGTGAATATGTGTCCCGATTGTGATTTAATATTTTATTCATATACTTGGAAGAATGAATATATATATATATATATCCTATGATGATTTATTTCACTTCTAATTTATATTAAAAGAAAATATAATTTGTATACCAAAGATATTTTAGGAATTTCATGACTTCCACCAATACTATTAACCTACGTGAGATTATTATATTCTTAAATTTATTATGGTATAAGTGATATATATCCTATTATATGGCATATAATACATCAATGAACCAATCCCGGGAACCTATGTAATTATTTATATCCTATGTATCTCCTTATATGTATGAGGAGAATTGGTTTGTAATGACAAATACCATATGACACTAGTAAAATAACCTTCTTGGATTGTATCATAATGTGTCTATTTAGTATCATTACAATATATTTATTGTGACTTAGATTAGGCTGCTAATTGGATCTATCATGATGGATCCTGATCCCAAGAATACATACTACTTTTAATATGTACTTGATGGATAAGCATCATTCTTACTATGACTTAGTATATTATAATACATTTATATAATTCCTAATAAATATTATGTCATTGACATAGACTATTATGAAAAATGTGCTCACCCACAATCATCACATAGACACATGGCTAGTATTCATTCTTTATAAAACCAAATTTGGTTATAGATTTATCAAACCAAATATTCAAGGACCAAGATACATTCCTTAATATATAAATGGATATCTAAAACTTTTATATTTTTTGGAATCATATAGAGTCAAAAATCATTCAAGTTGTGTCATATAGACATCTTACTGAAGGTTCTCATTTAGGAAAGTTGTTCTGACATAAATTTTCAAAAATACATAGTCATGGTAAGCTAATAAAAAATGTAGAGTTATGATGGATTTCATTATAGAAACAATTAAGAAGGTTTTTCCATTGTCTATAATTTGAAAATATTTAAACATTATTGCAACTAGTCATGCCTTATACTTAATATCTTCTCACTCTATTTTTATATTATTTTTGAATACCCATTATAAGCCAATGAGCTTCACATAAACTAGAGGATCTGAAAAAATACAAATAATTTTTTCCCCATGGAATCTATTCATGAATTAATATATTCTTTCCACTTAGAGGTTTTTGTGAAAATTGCTACTTCTTTATAGATAACTATATCATTGAAAAAAACTAATAATTAGTCACCAACATCGATGAATATAAAATCATATCGCTCTTGTTCTATAACCTATATTTTAATCTTACATTGTACTTGGGTCCTTGGAACAACCTCTTCTATGAGGTGTTTTTGAATCTATTTATTTTCCAACACTTGGTTATCCTGATCAATGGCCTCATAAAATTCTATCTCTCTCCCACTATCATTTTTAGATATGTTATCCATCTCATAGAATACGGTGTGTCTTTCCACATTTACCTTTTTATAAGGGGTTTTATAAGATATTTCCCCTTGTTTCATTAGCGTATCCTATAATGGTGGAAAAAAATATAATGTTTAATTTTATTATATGAAGAGTATTTAAAAAACTCTTTACAACCCCTCACATGTGAATTCAACAACAAGGGTTTCCTTTCATTTCATAGTTTATATAGAATAATATTTTTCAATTTACTTGGTGCTTGGTTTATATAATATATCTTTATCTATAATGTATATCCCCAAGAGGATATTTTAGGACTCACATGACTCATCATTGATCTCACTCTTTCGAAAATAATGTTGTTCCTCCTTTCACATACACCATTCCATTATGGGGTATAAGGTGGGTGAGTTTACATAAAATCTCAAACTATTGTAAATAGTCAATGATGTTTTGATTAATATATTCCTCACCATTGTCTGAGCATAGTTTTTTAAACTTATTAAAAATAATGTTTTCAAAACATTCTTATTTTATTTTAATTAATCTAATGAATTAGAGTTATGCATGATTATGTTGACATATCCATATAAAAAATTCATTGATAAAATTTATGAAGTATGAGTGTGGACCCCTTAATTGAACTTTAAATGGTCCACATACATTTGTATGAACCAAATATAGAATCTATTCATCCCTTTCCCCTATTCCACTAAATAGGGATTTTATTATTGTCCCTTGAAAACATGTGTGACATAAAATAATTGGTTTTGGTCCAATTGAATCCAAATATACATCTTAGTTTAATATAGTCAATTGATTTTAATTTACATGCCCATGTTTTTTATTCCATTGTTTGGTTTGGTATGATCCATGTGAATTTTTTTGTTGATTTCCATTATTTATTTTATGTAATATAATACATAAGGACCATTATTTAAATATTTCTTACCATAATTAATGATTTCATTGTAAAAGAAAGAACATTTATTCCAAAATTATAAAAACAATTCATCTGTATCATGTATGGACATTGAAAAAATGTTCTTGGAAAATAATGTAACATAATTAAAAACATTCAAAACCATGAAAATTATATATGGAAACATGAGGTGGATATATCTAATATCCACAAAATCACATTTTTATCCTTTAGCTACCTGAAGATCTATCTCAGCATAGGCATTCTTCTTAACTCTACATGGTTTCAATATTTGAATATATTTGTGAGAACCAAATTTTATATCTAATAGAGAATCTATTGAAATATTTAAATTTCACTTGATAATAGATGCACCTGAAGATTCCCATTAGTCAATTTCTTTATATAGTTTTTTCTTCAAATTACCCTTCTTTCAACATGTGAAATAGATAATATCATGTTTCCTTGTATCTCTTTATCTATAATTTCCCTGTATTCACAATATGAATATAATTATTATCAATCTTAATTTCCATGTCAAACTGGGTAAATAGATTCATGTCATCTAAGAGATACTTCGTTATGTTATTTATATTTAAATTTATAACAAAACTAGAGAAAGTATGAGGGAGTGGTTAAATAATTAGATTGGTGTGAGATTCATTAGTTATTTTAACTCTTAAAACCACTATGAACTCAATATAACCAATAATTTTTACTGTGTGTGGTCTATCTTGAACACATTCTTAATGTTTTCTCATGAAGAGCTCCTTGGAGATCTCAAACCATTCATTTCTGGATCTCTCCTAAGAAATATCATTGAGATATTGGAGTATGTAATAGGAATCCATGTTCTCATGGGAATTAATTAGTTTACGAAACATGATTGATAGAATTAAACAATAAAGATATATGGCACATTTAATGTGTTTTTCATAGACAATGAACTCCACATCACTTCCCTCCATTGTATTAGGATCTAAAATAGAGGCTTCTATCTTATAAGACTTATTTTAATAGCGTAGTACAACCCATTATAATGTGAATAATTACTGTAAGTTACTTAAACGTTATAGATAATTATTTCATTTAATATATTATATGGATAATGTGGTTGACAAACAATACATGTTACTATAATAATGTAGAATCTTATTATTATTAATTTTATTGATTTCATTAATACATGGGAAAAAATAGGTATTTTTTTATTATGCATCCCACTATTGTATCAATTATCAGTGTCTCTCACCATTGAACATGAAATGTACTATCACTTAGAAATTATAGTGGGTATGATATATATTTCCCTTCATATAACCCAAGTAAGGACATGTTAATTACTAGAAGGTTTTTTGGAATATAGCTGTAAGATCCCAGTTTTTAGAAAGGTATGTTTTCGTTAGGTTTTGGTTAAATCCCTTGTTTTGGGATTTAATGAATGTCTTCTGAACGTATGAGAGGCCTTAGGGATGTTTCAGGGGCTCGTGGCATGGAAGAAAGGAGAACTGGGCAAGAAAGGCCTAGGCGCATGGCCTGCGCACGGCCAGGGTAAACCGTGCGGCCTGCCTAGGTATGTCGTGCAGCTTCTCCTCCTCCAGAAAAATGTTTGCGCACGATTTTTGCACGGTTTTGAAAACCGCGTGGCCTGCCCAGGTAAAACCGTGCATCCATTCCTCCTCTAGAAAGTGGCGTGCGCACGTTTTGCTCATGATTTTCTAAACCGTGCGGACAAACCCTACGGCCAATTAAAGATGGGAAAAATTACAAGTTTTCCACTCCGAGATTTTAAACCCCACTCGGGATTTCCTCTCATGTCCTCCCTCTCCACCCTAGGGACGAACCAAATCGCCCAAAGGCTCCAAGAGACCGGTCTCCTTTGATTCTAAGGCGTTTTTTGTGATGTTGGTTGCGGATTGAAGCTCCGGGTAAGGCTAATCTCATCCTTGGTTCTCCTTTTGGTTTAGGGTTTGTTTCTTCTCTTCCTATCATTCCAAAGCTCTAAAACCCTAACTTTTGGGTGAGTTGTAGGTTGAAGCTCTAATGTTTGGTTGGATCAAGGTCTAAGGACTCGATTGAGAGTGCGTTCAACCGCGGTTTCTAGGAAGGTGGTCTACAAGTTATATCCCACGGTTATTTAGGGTTTTGTGCATGTTTACTTGTGTTATTGTTTTCCCTTGGTTATGTTTTGAATAACCTAAGCATGTTTAGTAATATTGGTGTTTAAAATGGTAAATGGGAACCCTCATGATCCCCATGGGATGTGTTGGGATTGACTTGACCATATTTAGGGCCATCCATGGGATGTGCCAACTTTTCCCGGGTTAGGGATTGTTATTAAACAAGTGACCTTGTGGTAATGAACTATAGATCCCATGATAACTATGTTGGAATGAATGGTTGATTCATGGAAATGATGAATGGTATAAATGGGTTAATGTGTTAATTGGTTAAAGACCATAAATGGATAGATTATGGGTTTAATGTTAAATGCTTAGTGAGATAGGAATAACACATGGGAATTTGGTGAATGGTTAAGTAATGAGAAATGGTAATGTGTTAATGGGTTAAGGCATGATGTGGATTCCCATGTGAGTTCTTGTGAATAGTGTTTTTCAAAGTGCAATGGTTTGGATAGTTGATGGTTACTTATATATAAGCATGTGCACATGGCTTCATAGAGTGGGGTATGACATGAGGATCTACGCCCACGGGTTGAGTGAACACTGAGGCTCCAAACTCCACCCTAAATGCATGGGTTAGGAAAGGGGACTGAGGGTCTATTCTCCTAACGATTGCATCCACCCAGACTAAGGCTTCGAGGTGAGGTTATGGTTGCTATGAGGGAGTTAGTCCTAGTGAGATAGGATAACGATGTGTTTACCCTCTTGCATGTGATTGTTGGCCTTAGACCCATGTAACATAATGTATGTGATTAACCCATGGAAATGTGATGAAATGGGAAGTGATGATAAATGGTATGAAATGGATGGTAGTGAAGGTGGAAATGGCTTGGCTCTGAACCGAATAATAGAACCTTAATTAAATCGATTGTACTTATCATTAATTTTTCCATTTCATGCACTTCCTGTTATTACTGGATATTTTGTAGACATTGTTTGTGGTGGCCTACTGAGTTGTACTCACACCCTTCTCGGGCCGGCATTGGGTACCCGAGCAGATTTCATGTTTGCAGGTCACGAAAGGGGAAAGGGTCCTTGCTAGATAGTGAGTGTTCATGGGTAGCACTTGGTGGAGGATCCGGACTCGGAGTTGGGACCATCTTGGGGATTGTGGCTGTTGTCTTTATTTTGGGGTTGTTCCCATTTCTGCACTTGTAGTATGACATGGTATATTTATTATTGGTAATGGTTGTTATACATGTTCCTTGATTGTTGGTTATTGTTTCCACTATTTGGTTTATTTCTGTAGTGATGACTCTGATAAAAATGGGGTATAGTCTCTCCACTTGACCCCATAGACCCCCGCTGCTAGTTGGCAGCCTTTGGAATACAAGGAGGTGCACTCAAGGTCATCTAACCACCCGACTCAGAGCACCGGTTTAGTGGCTTCCGGGTCGGGGATGTTACAAAGTGGTATCAGAGGAGGTCTTTCTTCTCCTTCTCTGAGGCCTTGTTATTTGGGATTGGTATCAAATGGATAAGATGTGTCGGGCCTTGGTAATGAGCTCATGCTTGGGAGTATCTATCCTAGGTATGGGGGAAACCCAAGTTACCCTGTGTGGGAAATGTTGTTCTTGGTTGTGTGTTGTTACAGTTGATGATATTTCACCATTGGGTGATGCACATGTGTTTTGATGTGACTATTTTATGATATTTGGCTCGTGGCCTTAACGAAATAAGGATTTTCATTCATGAATCATTGTAGGCACCTAGGGAGATAGGTGACATTCATTGTGTTAGGCACACGCATGGAATGGGTGTGTGAGGTAGGAAGGTAGGGTGCATCATGCATTTCATGAAACCAGTAAATAATGAGAATAATGAAATAACACAAGTGGGTAAGGATAAATGAACGGTAAATGATGTTTAATGAAATAATAGGGTTTAAACCAAAGTGGAAAAATGTTGTTGGGTTAGTGGATGAAAAATGGGTTATTGAGGCTAGTAAGAAGCTTTTGATGAAGTCGTGAAAGTTTTATGGTATGCGTGCTAAATCTCGTGCTTGGCATTGTAGAGAAATGACACCACGACGTCGATTACCAGTTGAGAAATGTGAGGATGTTGCTAAGAAAACTCCTCCATTAGGGGAGCATGAAAATGTGGTGATCAATGAATGTAGAGAAGACCAGTTCTGGGAGAACATGGCTCGCCTTGTGCAGATGATGGATCAGGACCCAGGGCGGGTTGCACCGAGTTTGTTTAAGCTGACTAGGGAGTTCCAGCTATAACACCCTCCAACCTTTATTGGAGAGGGTGGGCCAGAGGTAGAGGAGTTTTGGTTGGAGTCTGTCTAGACGATACTGGACCATCTAGATAACCCTGTTGAAAAGAAAGTGAAGTTGGCCACTTATATATTGCGAGGCCAGGATAGGTGTTGGTGGGACATTCAGGCTAAAATCGAGTAGGCTGAGGGAATGTTGTGGAAGGTTTTTCCAGACAAGTTTCTGGAACATTTTCACTCAGAGACATTGAGGCAGGAGTAGGCTGTAGATTTAATGAGCCAGGCTCAGGGATCGCTATCGGTGTTGGACTATGTTAGTCGTTTCACTGATTTGAGATGCTTTGTCCCAGTGTTAGCAGGGGATGAGGAAGCGGTAGCAAGGCATTTCCAGTATGGGTTGAGACATGAGATCAGGTCTCAAGTAAACATCTTCCACTTGAAGAGGTTCGTAGAGGTATTAGCTCAGGCATTGATCTTGGAAGGAAACGTGGAGGGAGCTTCGGGTAGTGGGATTGTGGTGCCTGTGGGGCAGAAGAGTAGTGCAGCCACCGAGGGTCGGAAGTGACGCCATGAGGGCTCACAACATTGAGGAAGTGTGAAAAGCGGATGGAAGAGATGGTCTGCATCTCAGAGAGGGGATCATGTGTTCTTCTATCAGTGCGATAGCCCACGACATATGCATGGTAAGTTTCCTCGACCTCCAGTTGAGTGCCAATCGTGCTGCAAGATGGGACATGTGCAGATGTTCTGCAAGAATCCTCGGAAAGCAGGTGAGTATGATGGTGGAAGGCAAGTACCGGATATGGGAAGAGGATAAGTTTACCTGTATCAGGCAAGCAGTTGGAGCTCCACAGGCCGTACTAGCAGGGGTGGTGGACGTGGGACTCCAGGGAAGGATCTCTCATGCCAGCACGACAGTGTGGTGATAGTTTCTCAGGCTGGAGCCCATGGTAGAGGGGCATGTCAGCTTCAGGCAGTTCATTTTGCACCAGGTGACGGTGAGGCCGGACCCTCAACTGTTCAAGGTACGATCATTGTAGCTTCCACGTTTTCTAGTATGTTGTTTGACACAGGTGCCACACCCACTTTTATCTCTTCTCAACTTATGGTAGCGATGTGTATACTTGTGGAGAGGTTGTGTGGAGTTATGTCAATTGACACTCCTTTGGGAGTACAGGTTGAGGATATCAAGTAGTGCAAGGGATGTGCCTTGAAATTTGGTGGGTATCATTTTCTTTGGGATTTGTTTATTCTCAAGACGTCAGGTTTTGACCTAATCTTGGGAATGGATTGGTTGGTGTTGTATCAGGTGCATATAGACTGCTATCATCGCAGAGTACCGTTAAGGTCGCTTGAGGGTGACGTTTATATCCACCGTGGTGAATGGGATGTTCGAGCAAGGCGTGTTGGGCCATTTTGTCAACAAATGAGTGGACTTACGGCTCAAGTGGCATATCTCATGCTTGATGATAATGAAAGAGGGGAATAATCTGTTTTTCCTCCTGTGGTGGATCGGATTCAGGATGTGTTTCCTGAGGATTTCTCGGGGTTGCCACCCGAGAGGGATGTTGATTTCACGATCGAGTTTTTGTTAGGAGCAGAGCCAGTTTCTATTCTTCCATACATAATGGCACTGGAAGAACTCCAGGAACTGAAGGTTCAGCTTGAGGAGTTGGAGCATACAGGGTTTATCCATCCTAAAACTGCTCTGTGGGGATCTCCCGTGCTTTTTTCTAAGAGGGTCGATGGGTCGTTGAGGTTGTGTGTTGACTATCGGAGGTTGAATCATATGAAAATGAAGAATCAGTACCCTCTTCCTAGAATTGATGACCTGTTTGATCTATTGAGGGGTACATCAGTGTTTTCTAAAATTGATCTATGGTCGGGTTATCACCAGTGGAGGGTGAGGTCTTCTTACGTACCGCGGACCGCTTTCCGGAGTCAGTACATGTTGTTTGAGTTTATGTTAATGCCTTTCGTCGTGACCAATGCACTGGCAGGTTTTATGGATTTGATGAACCAGATCTTTCATCCCTATCTAGATTGGTTTGTGTTTGTCTTTGTTGATGATATCTTAGTGTACTCGAAAACTCATGACGATCATGCCCAACATCTTGACATCGTCTTGGGTACCTTAAGAGAGAACCGTCTATAAGACATGATATCAAAGTGTCAATTCTGGATAGGTGAGGTGCATTTTCTGGGTCATATCATCTCGGAGGCAGGTGTGTGAGTTGATCCGAAAAAAGTGTTGGCAGCTGTATATTGGGGGCAACCTAAGAGTGTTTCTGATGTTCGGAGTTTTCTGGGTTTGGCCGGGTATTACTGCAGGTTCATTCAGGATTTATCTCACTTGGATGCACCACACTTGGGCTTGACCAAGAAGGGAATAATATTCGAGTGGTCTGGGGCTTGTGAGGATGCCTTCCAAGAGTTAATGAAGCAGTTGACGACCACACCTATCTTGATATTACCTGAGTCGGGTAAGAAGTACATCATTTTTTGCGATGCGTCCGGAATCGGACTTTGGGCTGTGTTGATACAAGATGAGCAGGTTGTGGCTTATGGGTCAAGGCAGTTGATACCCCATGAGAAAAACTATCTCACTCATGATCTTGAGTTGGCTGTAATAGTGTATGCCTTGATATGCTGGAGGCACTATCTGTTGGGAGAACAGATTACTGTGTTTACAGACCATAAGAGTTTAAAGTAATTCTTCTCAAAGTGGGATCGTAATCTTTAGCACCGAAGATGGGTTGAATATCTCCAGTATTTTGACTATGAGTTGGTGTACAGACCAGGAAAGGGAAACAGTGTTGCTGATGCTCTGAGTAGGAAGGTTTAGAATCAGGTGGTTCAGGATTCCAGCACCGAGTGGTAGGTGATGGCTTTGTTTGCAGAAATGCACCTGGAGGTGCAGGAGGAGAGTGTCCAGGTCACTCTTGCTTCCATAGAGATGGTGTCGATGCTTTTGAGTCGAGCTAAGGAAGGTCAGATTGATGATCCTGATTGTTTGATCATGAAGGAAAAGCTTAATGGTGGGGAGCTACCTTCTGGTTGGGCCGTCGACGTGGACAGTGTTGGGTACCCGAGTAGATTTCATGTTTGCAGTTCAGGAAAGGGGCAAGGTTCCTTTCCAGATAGTGAGTGGGCATTGGTAGTACTTGGTGGAGGATCCAGACTAGGAGTCGGGACCATTTTGGGGATTGTGGTCGTTGTCTTTAATTTGGGGTTTGTGCTCATTTCTTCACTTGTAGTATGACATTTTATATGTATTATTGGTAATGGTTGTTATACATGTTCCTTGTTTGTTGGTTATTATTTCCACTATTTGGATTATTTATGTTGTGATTACTCTGATAAAATGGGGGTATAGTCTCCCCACTTGACCCCATAGACCCCTGCTGCTAGTTGGCAGCCTTTGGTGTATGGGGAGGCACGCTTAAGGTCATGTAACCACCCAGCTCAGAGCACCGGTTTAGTGGCTTCCAGGTCGGAAATGTTACAAATGCCTTCTAAACAATGGGAATAAAGATTCCATGTATATTGAGTGGTCACACTATTCCTAAAATCGAATATTGGATTTCCTAAACACTTTCTTCAAAGATAGATCATGTCTATAAAGGTTTAATACTCTTGATGTAAACATGGTTGATCCAAACTAAAAACCATCATTATTAAATCCGGATAAAAGTAAGTTCCCAAAAAAGGTTTATCCACACACGTAGTTCAATGGTTTAATTATAAATATAATAATGGATGGTGTTTTTGACATAATATTAACTTCAATTATTTTTTTATTATGTTTAAACGTTATTATTTCATCCTTCAAATGTCTGATTTACTTTATGTTCAGTTTACATCAATAAATAACCATGTTTTAACAAAATACTTATGTAGAATCCTTTTATTTTAAAACCATCGTCGCATACAGAAAAAATTTATAAATGTAATCATGACATTGAATACATAAAATACATAATTAATCATAAATAAATAAAAAAAATAAAATTTGGCAGACTCGTGAAATTGAACGAGACATTTATCTAATGAGAGGGAAGTAAATAAACCATTTGTCCTAGGGGGAAAATATTGTGTACTGTTCTGGTCTCAGGTTTCATCATTCTACCATTTTCAGGTGTATCTCTTACGTTTGGACTTAAATAAACTCTATAATGAACTAACTCAAAGAACCTTGAAGATTCAACCATACAATTCACTTATATCACAAGTAGGTGAAGGGAACTATAAGGGGGTTTCAAAAAAATAAATTGTGGGTGTGTAGTCCTGTACAAAATGAGGAATGTGGGATGACTAATGAACCATCATTTTATATTTAGAAGATAATTATAAAACACATGTAATTATAAATTAGATGAAACCCCACACATACAAAACATATTCTAAGTTAATGATCATCTACACATACAACAAATATATATTTAAACTAATTGGCTAGAATTCATTTTCATTCATTATTTTATTAATATAAAACATACAATAATTATTTTTTAATAAATATATGATTAATCAATTAATTTGATTTATATTAAACTTCACCCAGTATTTCCTAGAGATACCAACTCACTGTGATTTTTAATACATTTAATTATATAATTTTCAATTTTAGTAGAATAAATACACAACTTTTACTTGAAATAATCTTAGTAAATATATGATTGAACAACTCAACAGGGTCTTTGATGCATTGAGTGCACCAAAACAACAAATTGTAAACATATTATGTGATAATATTTCATGTAATGTATTGTCAACAAATGACATGTGGAACACATGAAAATTATCTTATGTGTGCCTATTAAATGCACATAGTGTTTGTAGTGTGTAATGATCTCAATTGGATTGTAGTTTTGTATATTACATTGAATTGTGGTTTAGAATTCAATATCACATAAACCATATCATATGGAATATAATATCATTAAATTATATAAGAAACAAATAATGATGAATTCTATTTGTGTAATAAAGGAATTGTAATTTTCATTATAAATTGGTTGGGTGCACTCTGTGCACATGACAATACACATTGTGTACCATGCTCATCGTATATCTTTGACATATGTATTGGGACGATGAATTTATTTCTTAATGGATATTTCTAAGTTTCAAGAAATTTAATGTTGGTACACACCATTTATCCTCCTTTTTTACATGGTTTTCTGTCCTTACATATTGTATATTTAATATCCGATGCATATTTGACCATGCACTTGCACAAGTGCCCTTAATAATCTATTAAATAATTAATTAACCACATTCGATGTAAAATAACAATATTATTATTTAATATCATATTCTATGAAAACCTACATAATGATAATAATTAATTTTATTATCTGGCATGCAAATATTTATCGTCACACCTGAAACACAGTCTCTCCATCATCACCACCATTTACCAATTTGTTTAATAAATATTTAAATAAATATTAATCTTTCAATTAGTATATTGAAAAATGTGTTATTCACAGTTTGGTGAATTATTATTTATTTAATATTAATATAGCCAAATAAATGATTATTTATTATCTTGAGAATAAAAAAAAAGTTAAATAGATTTCTTATATCCACATAATTAAATGATTACCTTGAAAATTAATAATAGTTTTATATTTTCAATAATTATAGGAATCCTAAATTAATATTACTTCTCTTTCGGGAGAATGACATTTAGTCCAATTGATAAATATAAATAATATTTAACTGACATTGACAGTATCACTTAGTGAGTGACCTTATAATGTCCCTGATTATCATTTAATTGTGGGTCAAGTAACCCATAGAGGAAGGATAAATTTCATAATGAAAACAAAAACATATGAATAATCATTATGTAAAATAATATATTTGTCATGATATCCCATCAACCAGTCTTCACATCGGTGTCATCAAATAAGGTGATTGATATTACATTCCATGACTATATAAAATGAACCCATAATTACTCCATTTACATGGAATTTTATCTAAAGGTTATATATCAATCCGAGGGAAGATATATCAACTTTTATAAATATACAATTGATAAATACTCCATCAACTTATTCATGAATAAAAAATTATTCCTGAAGCATGAAACGTACCATACAACTTGAAAAAATATAGAATTAGAGTTTTTATTAGAAAATAAAATTATGTGATTCATTATATAAATTAATAATAGTCTTAAATTTTGTAGATAATCAGACACTCACATACAAGAATTTCAAATGAAAAATTAATAAGTGGATTTCTTATAAGTGGGTTTGTTTATGAAAACCCATATCTTTTATACATTATTTCATAATTTATTAAATATATTAAAATATTAAAAAGTTTAGTGTATTTGGGAAATTATATACATAATACATTAACTTAACAATAAGATAGTACATATTTATAAAAAAACTCTATAAAGTTCTCCTACTTTACATTGAACTCTTAATATTGTTTGGGATAACCTGGGGACATGAATAAGAAATGTGTGATATATAAATCAATTTAAGATAATAATATAATCATAACATTATGATAGTATTTCTTGTGATTCAATAGGCATATCATGGTGAAAAAGTTCAGAATCATAAACATGAATATTGAAGCATAACATACATTGGTAACATGAAGGCCTCATAGGGATGCAGAAACAACATAAAACAAGACAACCTAAATATAAATAATGGATAACAAATGATATTTTTACCAAGTTTTTTTTGTGGTGATATGTGATTGAAACAACAATGTAATTGGTTACTCACTTGGGATTCATCAATTTATACCCCCTATATTTCAATGATTCTTTGTCAAAAAAAAAGATTATTTTGATTGTGCGAGTGATAAAGACCACCAATAAATCATAACATAGTGTGATTAAGACAACCATCCATGGACAATAAATTATATCCCAGGTGGTAAAATCATTGACCAATGTATAGGATACCTATATAATTATTTTCCACTTTTCACATCCATATCATGTACATGAATTTTTGATCCACATATATCATACAACATAAGACACTTTTTAATCACTTTTAATACCACAACTAAATAGTGTGGATTCCATACATGGATTAAACTAATAAATGAAGGGTAGGTATATATATTTTAATAATATAACACCCCAATTTTTTAGAATATATTTATATTTAATAAATTTCATTTCATTGCCACCTTTTTTTACATGCATCTTTGAGTTCTAACGGACAACAATATATTATTAAAATATTATTATGTGGTGCTTATCACCTAGATGTTAGAAAGGTGAGTATGAATAGAAATTATTAAATTATAAAAAATATGTATAATATAAGTATAAAATTATTTCTTTTTTTATGAAATATTAAAAAAATGAAAAAAATCATTTTTAAAACTAACGATATTTTTTCTCAAAAAATGGTTTTCTGTGTACAAATGAGTTTCAACATGATAAATTAAATAAATTTATTTTTATGAAATTTATGAATGAAATTTATATATTATATATTAAATTTAATTTTTTTAATATTTATCTAATATGTTTCGATGCATGAGATAATAATAAATCTATTTTTCTATGTAAAAATGTACTGGTCTGAAACACAATTTTTGTTGAAATTTCCCTCATTATTTTTAAAATACATTTATCCCACTTATAAGAATTCAATTATGATAATTGGATTCCATATTTTTAATCATTTAGTCAAATTTTATTAAATAGGACCCTCTTATTCTTATCCATTAAAAATAATAACTATGGTAAAATTTATCACCTCAGTAAAGGGTGAATCAGGTTATTTTTTGCTAAAATTGAGTGATAATCCACTAATTTCTCATCCTAATTCTAATGGGGAGAATTAAATTTTACCCTTATCATATTTGGATATAAATTTAATTTTTTAAGAGATAATTTTCAATAAAAATTAATAGTATTATATTTAAACTAAATAAAGTTACAAAATGCCAGTCTCGGTTTTAACTGTCACATATGTGTCCACATAAGCACCAAATCTAGTTAATAATGAAAATAAAAGTATATTTTGAGATTAATGAAATAATTTTCATGATCTTAATTTATTTATAATTTTTATTAATTAATTAATGACCTTAAATTCCTTTACCAAACATATATAGTATATCTTAAATTAATATGAATATAATAAATGACATTAAAAAAATTAATGTAACATAATTTGAGTAAATTAATATATGAAATAAGTTTCTTAGCTGAATATAATATATTAGTATTGGGTTAAGGGAGTATATTCTAATTCCAAATTTATATTGATGACTTTAATGTAAAATTATGTGAATAGGGTCAAAATTGACAATAATAGTATTTTATGAAAGAAATGATTTATTAAATTAAATAAAAATAATATAAATCTTAAGAAATAACTAATGGGATAACATATATACATAAATACCATGCCTTAAAAAAATTTATTCCATTTTTAACCTTTTTATAGAATGAGTTAATTGTATTTTAATCTTTTATGAGATTCTAAATGTGTCCTCGACCACCTCTATACAATTACACAACTCCTCACACATCATTAAAAAATTTAAGCATTATAGATCTCCCAAAACCAACCAATTTATCTTATATACTTAACTATTTACAATATATAGGATTTTTTTCTCCCCAAATTACCAACCCAAGTATCCTTAAGAGGATATCTATATAAGTTGTTTCAATGAAGAGTTAATCATCTTCACCGATCAATTTATATTTTAATTCTTCTTTTAACTCCTTTAAATATGTTATATTATTCATTAAATAATAAATTCAGTATTGAACATATAATTAAATGTTATTATGATTATGAAACCATATTTATGAACCCTCTATTCAATCTAATGGGAAATGAAATAATTGATCATTCATATGTATGACTTACCGTCTCCATATAGCGATACAATTAATTTTTCATCAACATCACTTATAAATGGATATTATTCAGTGTTAAAAATTTATATATGATATTTATGACATAAATATTCTTATGTAAAAAAATATCCCTCCTGCCTTATTAGATTCCAATTCGTTGTAAAACGATAACATTGTTTATGCATCCGTATGGGCTACCAACTCCACAAAGAGATGTGATTCAAATTTCATTCTAATTTGAAATGGATCATAATAAGTATAAATTTAATAACTACATATGATTTAATAATGTTTCTAGATATATAAATTGTTACTTACCTTTCCTATCATTTTATTCATCTACAAGTTGAAACTGTGTTCATGCGTACATTCAGTCTACAATCATTATGGATGGTATAATTCATTTTCAATATCATTATTTTATGAAGGAATATAAATTTATATTTAATGAATATTTATGGTGTCTATATCATGATTAACATTCTAAAGATGATTGAACTATGATCAAATTGAAATGACCAAAACTACCAAAAATGGAATTCTTATGAAAGAAGAAAATAGATAACACCCAAAAAATGATGATTTTATTATGGGATTAATGAAAAAATGATATTTAAAGGTTATAAATGTATAATATATGATACTATAAGCATATTCATGATTATATTATGGAATTATAAAAATAATTATGTTTATTATACTGGAGGATAGATCACATTCATAACAAGTGGAACTCATGGTAAGGGTTTTATGTTGCAACATCATTGTTTATTCAGATTATTTAGGATGTAATTTACATTAAGGAAATTATATGATGGATATCTGATAAATAAACTTACATTATTTATTATTCGGTTATTTTTTTGAATAATGTTTTTTGTTTCGTTTCCTCTCTTAATGAACTCAATAGACCAAAATAATTATTTTAAGAAAAATTGACATTATTTATCTCTTCACCCGAGAACCCTTTTTCTACCATAACCTGGTTTTCTAAAACTATTTTCAAAAATGTTTTTGTTATCCTATAATTATTGTTTAAAATTATTTTTACCCAATTTTTACTTTTTAAAAAAGGTTTTAAAATGAATCTCGATTCTATTTTATTAAATTAGATACTTTTTATATTTTTACGCAAGATGTGGAAGGAATAATTATTTTAACATATAAACCATGAAAGGAATTTTACACCACTATGAATGCTAAATTAATCAATGATTAATTTAAAATTTTCCAAGGTTTCTTTAAATAATTTTTTTACCCTTAATATTTTTAAATTTTTTTATTTCAAAAAAGGGATCTCAAAATTAAAATGTTATTTTCCTCAATAATTATTGTAGAAATTTTTTAAAGAATATTTTAATCTATGAAAACTACCCTTAATGTTAGTTATGTTATAATTGGTATAATCCAATGATACTATCATTCTTCTTTCTTAGGATGTTTTATGACTATAATGATGATATGTTTATGAAATCCTTTTACTGTACATAGGTTATTCTATGATGAAAAGATTAAATGATACCTATTTTATTTCCATGGGTTATGATAAGATGATATAATGAAAATTTTATGACCGAGTGACATTTATATGTGTGAATTATCATTTTGAGAATATTGGATATATTATAACAGTTTATTGCATTAGGTAAAATGATATTGATATCTTTTGAGATGATGATGATAAGAATAGACATGATTTCAAATAGACTTGATCACTTATTTACACTTGATTATGAATAAATTATTACAAATCTCATTGGATGAAGTGTGATCCTGATTGAAAATATTATTGTTCACATTTTTATGTGTGTGTTCGATCACTTCCAATCTATTCTCACAATATTATGCTTGAGAAAGATTTTATTTAACTATGTTCAGAGGATTATGATTTCTTAGAAATATGATTACTTAGGTATATGGTATGAATCTTGAATGATGAGTATTTATTTATTACCCTAATTTACCAAGATTTTGGATATGAATCTATTTTGGGGTTTCTTATCTTTTTTGGATTTGATGTTCTTATGTAGAGAGCTTCCATTTGAATATGTCATCATACCATTATGATTATACTATGCCCTGATGAATGGTGTCTCTCCTGTATACCCTTACTCAGTGTATAATCTCACTCATTCTTATTATTCCACTCCCCAGGTTATAGAGAAAGGTTTAATTATGGTATGTCTGAAAATAGTACTTGTTAGTAAAATATTAATGGGAGATGCGGAAGAACATTTTTGAAATAAGAAGATTATTTATCTACTCTCCCAATACACTAAACCTATATAGTCCTCAGTTATGTATTTTTTAAATTTATTTAATAATGTAATGATAAGATCTAATATCTACATATGGAAATATTGGGTCAGTAGAATCATATCAGATAAAAGGTTTAGTGAATATTTTTATATTGGGGTTAGGAACATTTGGTGAGAACCCTGAGGATAAGCCAAAGTCTGGTATAACATCCTAATGTTTTGGTAATGACCCTAGATAACCTTGGTTAAACCCAAGGTTCTATATATTGAGATAAAGTTGTAATTATTTAAACATATAATGAATAATATTTCATTATTATTTTGAATCCCACTATAATTATTTTAGTATTATGCTTACACTTTACTTTTTTGGTTTTATTCAATGGATAAAATCAAAAGACATCATGCTGAAACTGAATTTAATTGTCACTGGAGTGACCATACACAAGAGAATACTAATTTCGTGATTTCTAGGATTAATTATCATATGAATATGATCACTCAACTCTCTCAAGAAATAAATAGTAATGTAAATCATGCTGACATTATAAATTCACCAATGAAGCAGAAAGGTTTCATTGAATCTTTTATGAGATAGTGTCCACCCTATTTCTATAGCACTCTTAATCTACTACACTATGAGTAATGTATCAATGTGACAGAAAATATATTTTCTTTTCTTTATTTCTCAAAACATGAGAATGTTGCCTTAGTGGTTTATCACTTAGAACTGGAATCAAGTCAATAGTGGACTCTTATCAAGAACACAATACAATATAATGAAATAAAATCCATTGAATGGGAGGAGGTTAAGATGGTATTTCTCTATAAATACTTTTCTAAACTTCTTAATACTAAAATTGAAAGGGACTTTCTAGAGTTAAAACCAAATATAGTTGAATCCATTGGTACCTATAAAGAAAAAATTACAATATTCTCAATGTATTATTCTAGAAATAAATTCGACGTAGAAAGAAAAATTGATTGATTCTTTAGTGATCTAAAACCAATTAATTGAATGTAGTTATCCATAAGAGGCATTAGTAATTGTGAACAAATATTTAAATGTGCTATATCAACAGAAATGGATAGTGGGGACACCAATTATTATTCTAGTTTTAATAACAAGAATAGAAAAATGGAGCTTCATGGAAACATGAATGGTAAATATAAAGGAGGAATGAAATACCAAATTCCTTCATGAAAAATATATAGAAGAAATCATTTAGTAAATATTAGGAAAAGAACTAGGAAATGATTCAATTATAAAAAGTTTATGCATCATTATAGTTATCTTCGATAGGGGATGAAAATGTCAACAAATGAAACAAAAGAGGAGAAGGATTCAACCAATGCTGTTCAGTTATTCATATGTAGGGTAATTGGGAATTATGTGAAATAATTCCCTAATCTAATAGCTAATGAGTTTTCTAGGCCTCAAAAACCCCCTATGAAAAACGAAATAGGTTTTCCTTTTCTATCAAAGTCATCGAGGGTATTGATAATAAAGTGGTGAAATGTACAATTAATACCCAGTCTAGAACTAATAATGTTTTATTTTATTCATGATCATACTATTGTTTTATATCTTAGGAAATTACCATGAGTGTCAAAGTTCCACCTTAAATATTAGATGTAGAGTTATCACTAAAACTGTTAATTGTATGATTGTCACGTAACACGCCTAAAATTATTCTTTGATTAATATTTTTGGGAATATTCCTCACAAAAATATTTTTATCCTCCCTCTATTTGAGTTTGATTTTATTTTTTGAATAGATTTAATTTCTTTACATAAATAACAAAACAATTTTCAAGGAATGTAAACCTAATTTAATATTCTAAATCAAATTATGATTTTCTATCAGTGTGATGGTAAATATGAACTTTCAATGGAAACTGTATCCATTTAATGGGTTTTGGTTCGTATTCAAAATTTTTGTTTAACTGATTTTGTTATGGATAATCCCAATATCTAAGATATTCCTATTATATGGGAGTTTATTGACATTTTTTTTTGAAATTTCCTTGTATGCCTCCAAATCATCGAGTTTGGATTTCAATAGAACATATACCTGGTGCTACACCAATTTAAAACACTCCATATAGAATGGTTCTCATTGAGTTGTAGGAATTGATTATGAAAATATATGAGAATTTTTAAAAGGGGTTTATTTATCCAAATGTGTCACCTTAGTGGGAAATAATTTTTTTGTTGAGAAAAAATATGGATCAAAGAGACTATATATTGATTACCGAGAACATAACAATATCGTTATTAAGGAAAATTAACGTTTACCACTTATTGATGATTTTTTGGTAAACCAAAATGAGTTCAATACATTTCCAATATTGAAATTCATTTTGGATATCATCAATTGATATTTTCAATGAATAATGTACTCAATATATCTCTCTATATGAGGTAGGGGAATTTTTAATTTATAGTTTTGTCTTTTGGATTTACTAATACCCATTCTATCAACAATTATTTAATTAATAGAGTCATTTTATGTTACGTAGATCGTTTTTTGTAGTCTTTATATGAGACAATATTATATATTTATAGAGAATGGAAGAGCATGATGATCAATTGAGGATTTTACTAAAGACCCTGGGGAAGGATAATATGTAATAAAAATTATTAATGATTGTATTTTGGATACAAAAAAATTTCTTTTTTGGGACATATAGTCTCAAGAGAGGGTATATTGGTGGATCTATTAAAAATGAATGTTATTGAACATTATCCCAATATTTCCATTGTAATTGAGATCCATAGTTTTCTTGGATTGGAAAGAAATTTTTTGAACTTTTTGGATGATTTCTCATGGTTGTGTAATCTACTCATCATGTTAACTCATAATGGTCACAAGTTCCTTTGTGTAAATGAATGTAATTAAAATTTCAAAGAAGTAAATAGATGGTCATTCACATAACCTATGATTACACTGCCTGGTATTTGAGAAGGGTTTGTAATCTATATAGATGCATTGAAGGAGGTGTTGGTTTGGGATAGATATAATTAAAACAAAGACACAATAGGGGGTGAATTGGGTTCTTCAAAAATGTTTTTGAATTCGTCCCACTTCTCTTATTTTGCAGTGAACATTTAATTCTATCAAAAATGAGCGAGTAGTGGAAATAAATAGAAGGAAATGAACACGGTTATGTATAGTGGTTTAGGGCATAAATATCCCTTAGTCCACTCCCACAACATTCAACTCCATGAGCTTGGTGATTTTCACTATGACCTATTATCCTAAGACCTTGAAAATCGACAAGTGAGGGAATGTTGTTGACCCCTTATAATAAGACTAATTAAATACTTTTAGTTATTTCATAAGGAATTGTATATATATTGCTTAATTTAAGAAGCTGACACATATCCATGATTGATTATGATCATTTAAAAATAAAAAAACATATAAGATTTTTATTTTTTTGATGGTATAGTTTGACATTCATAGTTTGTAAAAGTAACTAACAAATGAAATTAGATCATAAATATATAATTATGAAAAAAAGTTATTAAATTTTATCATAGGATTTCTTAAAACAAGAACAAAGAAAATAGTAGACATATTTTTAAACATGCATTCCACCAAATTCTGTCTTCACCAAACACCATGATGTTCAAATTCTTCATTGTTATTTTCAAAGAATATGTAAAAAAACAAATATAATAGTAGTGATATAAATGATAGTGAGTAAATTATATAGATATAAACATGTATACCTCCAAAGTGTATCTCTGAAGGAAATAGAACATAGCTTCTCCTATAAGAAAATCTATACAACATATTTCAGATTAAGGACATCCCTATGTTTATACAATAGGTTGAACATCTCTAGGTAAAACCAACTCCAAAAATATCACTCTATAAATTATAAATACATGAATTAAAAATATTTCAAAAGAGTCGTAACATCTTATAAAAATAGTAACATTTTACTTTTCTAAATATGTGTCTTTAAACAACTATAATGATCCGTTTAATTTGTCATAAAAAAACATTGAATCAATCTTTTTTTCATCAAAAACCATTATAGAAATATCAGATAATATTTCAGTTTAAAAATCCATCATCAAATAGTAAAGCGTAGGGTTGAAAACACCTAGTTTCTTCTGAACATAGGTTTGATGAACTATACATTCCACTTTCTCAAACTTGGGATTCCATACTAACATAGGGTTGATAAACCATGTGTGTTGTTCCAAACATGGGGTCTTTTCCTTACAATATTCTTACCAACATAAGGTTGAGAACATTGTTTCAAAAATCTTCTAAAAATATGTTTCATCATTTTAATGAATATTCCCTACGGATCAATATCTAAATATAAGTCTGAAATAAAATTTTCAGTGAATATTAATTTCCTAAAATTCACTTAAGGTAATTTCATTAGTATCTAAAATGTGGGTGTTTGTGAGCATCAAAATAGAAAAAAAATTAATGATGTTTTTGAATCAACACATGATCAACAATATCACCCTTTTGATTATCACAAAACCTATAATATCTATAACAAAAATAAAAAAAATTTAAAAAAAATTGGATAATAAATCAAAAAAAAATTTCCCACCTTTCTATTTTTAATTTTTTTTAACAAATAAAACTTCTTCCTCAATAAAAGGATTAAAAAATCTCATAAATTAAATTAAATGACGATAAATAGGAGATATAAAAACTTTTTCCTTTTCTAGATCATTCCTATTTATAGAATAATAATCTTTATAGAAAATAGAGATATAACATAGAACTTCATCCCCTTTTTATTATCCATAAGAATATTATAAAGAATAAATTTCATTGACATTATGAAAAGCATATAAAATTACATTACAAAACATTTACCCCTTTTATGTTATAAAAAAGATAATAGTTGTAATTAACTCCCCCTACATATATGTTTTCTTAAGAAATAAAAAAAACAATTTAAACATGGTGATTTCAAGAAAATAAAAAATTAAAAACTCACCCCTAAATTATAGCATAATATTTTAATGAACTTATTTAATAAATAAATATTAAAATTAGGTCCGTCATTGCTTAAGAAAAAGTGGAAAACAAATTAGGAGGATACTAATTGTATTATTTTTACATAAATAATAGTATTAGATTTTATATGAAAAAAATTAAAAACAAGAGTGTAAGAAAGACTAAACTATTCTTCTAAACCTTCCAAACTGTCAATTATTTCACTTAAATAAACTAAAATTCTTGAAAAATCATTTCATATTATTTTAACATATGATATTCTTTTGTATTAAGAATATGAAAACTGTTTAACTTGAAACATCTTTATTTTATCAAGATTCAACTTTGTAACAACTTATTTTCTCATCATGTCCATTGGACATAGAAATTAAAAATTAAAAGCATCAATGTATTCTTATTAGATTTAACTATCTTTAGAATTTTGATATTCCTTTTGAAACAAATCAAAAACTAAATTTTAAAACCGATTCTTTCTATAAATCATCATTTGACATTCTAGAGCCATCCAACTGATATTTCAGTTTTTCTTTTTATTCACTAAAATATCTAACATTTAGTGCAATACTTTTGTAAGATATTTTAAACAATGAATATTCAGGTTCTTATTAATGAAGAACTTCTCTATTTATTTTAGATGATAATGCACATGAATCTTCAACAAATGAAACTGACTAATCATTCAATGGGTAATAAATATTAGAGTTTTCCCTATTGTGAGAAATATTCCCTTCTAAACAACATGTAATTTATTTCTTTAACTTTAAGTGACAAGTTTTTAACAGTCTTTTAAACAAGATACTTTGAAGAAAGAATAATAATATAAATAATGATAGTAAAAAAAATTTAAGGAGAAGATAAAATGTTTGATTCTAACAAAATACAGACAATGTTTCATTTTCTTGAGCCTAACAACAAATAAAAATATTTTTAAAAATTCAAATTTCATAAGATTTTTCATTTATTGTGTAACCAAATAAAATTTTAAGAATAATTTTATTTTGAAATTATTACTTAAAACATGATTAAACTATTATATGATCAACATTAACAAAAATTTGATTTATATAAAGAATAATTTTAAACAGTAATAAATAACATTATTTTCCAAAATAACTTAATTAATATACCAAAAGTTTCTTGATAATAAAATAAATTACTTCTTAGATCATTGACTTTAGTTCTAAGGATTCTTGATAACAAACTACTTCAAAGTTGTTCATTCCTTTAGTATATACTTTAACACATATCCATCCATTAACCACTTTAAATATTTAATGATATATCTTGTTGATATAATCCAAAAAAATATCAAAATCATGTTATTTTTTTGTACTAATATGGTTTCGGGTCCATTAGTGTTAGTAGTTAAATTTTGAGGTAACTAAACTTGCTTTTTAGAAGAAATTATAATGTTTAAAAAATAATTAGAGCAATAATAATTTTTAACACTAGTAATTCGTGGTTTCTAATGAAATAAATCATTTTCATAATTACAATTATTACCATAATAGAAAAATTTAGTAGTATAAATGTTTTTAATATTTAAATCATGAACAAAATAATTTTTAAAATATTTGGTTTCTTCACCATTACTTCTTATTCCAAATTTTCCTTTTGGAATTTTATTTTTTCCAAGGATTTGATTTAAAAATTTGTATCCCTTTATTAACATACTAGAGGATTGTTTTAAATAATAAACTTCATCAAGTATTTCTTTTATCTTATGGTTATGTAAATCACAAGAAATTTTTGAAGCATTGTATTTTAAATCTATAATTTTTCTTCATAAATTTTATTTATCTAAAAGAACAATATCATAATATTTCTGAATTTTTCTATTGTATTTATTTAATGATTAAAATTTTTTATAAGATAAAACAATATTTATTTAACTCATCAAAACAATGTTTTCATAGAACTACATCTTTGATGGTAAGAGGATTATACATCATTGGTATGATCCATTTGACATATAACTTTATGCTTAGCTTCTGAATTTTCATAAGTTTCACCATATGAACTAGAATTATTACTCCATATAGAGTTTAGAGCTTTCTTTCCTTTCCTTTAACAATTGGATTTAATTTTAGATTTGTGTAAAATAAAATTATCCTTTGTATATCTTCTTTCCTTATATTCATAGTGTTTATCATCTTCAGTGCCTTTCATTTTTTCATGCATAGATTTGAAATTTTTTAATAAAGATCTAATAAATATTTATCTTAATAAGTAAAAAATGAGTCATATAATTCATCATTTTTGAAATGATAGTTACTTCATCATTTTTATATGAATATCAGCTTTAGCCGGCATTTCGACTTCATACACCACAAAAAACATAACCAAGTATTTTATTTTGAAATTCAATACTAATATAGTCTTGCATATTGCTTCAGATATTCTATTCCACTTAGGAGGTTATACATTGATTACATTTAATGTTTGATCTGGTTGAAAAAATGAATCTCCTAAATAAGCAACATTATCAACATTATTTTCAACCTTTAATTCATTTGATTAATAGTTTCATTCTCATACATTTTAAAAGTATCAAACTTTACCCATTAATAGTGTATTTTAATTGTTTGATATATTCAGTTTCCTCATAGGAAATGGTAATAATCTTTACATCTCATATGTATTAGAACATAATTCAATTGAATTCTTCAGTTCCTAAAACACTTGTAATACCATTCATAGCATTTGAATTGAGGTCATATTATTTTTTTATTAGTACTCCAAACATAAAAATATTTTTTGGGAATGTCATAATTCTTAAAAAAAATTAAATAAACCTTTATCCTAGGATTTTTGAAATAAATAATCACACGTGCTTTCAAGAACCCATAATCGATGGCATTAAAATAGGGAACACAAATCATTGACATACCTTCTCCAGAATCATTCATTTCACAACATCTTTGTCTAAATTTTTTACAAAGTCATGTTAGAGAAATTAAAACAATCTGTATAACCTTCAGTTAAAAAAAGATGATATCGAATATGTAAATGAATAATATACGCGAAGAGACATTCCATTGATACTAAAATTAAGGTACGAATAGATATACCAAATACAAAGACACAAGAGGGAGTGAATTATGTTCTTCAAAAACATTGTTTAATTCTTCACGCTTCTCATGTTATGTGGAGAAACATTTTGTCTCTCAAAAATGATCGTGAAATGTAAAAAAATTAATGGAAATTAAAAAAACGATTTATAGTAGCCCAGGTCACAAATATACTTTAGTCGAGTCCACCAACACTCAACTCCACAAGCTTGGTGATTTTCACTAGCTCCTCTAATCCTATTACCGTAAAAATCCACAACTGAGTGTAGGCAGTTGAAATCATTCAATAAGAATAATTAAATCCTTCTAGTCCTTTTACAAGGAACAAAATATCCATGGCTTAGTAAAAGAAGCTAAGAACTAATCATGACTGATTAAGAGTAGTTGAAACATAAATAAATAAAAATTTATTAATATGTTGGATGGTAAAGGTTTAACTTCATAGTTTTTATTAGCAATTGATGGATGAAATAAAATCATAAATATATAACCACATCAAACATATCTTTAGTGTTTTCACAAGATTTATTCAAATAGTGACAAAGAAAATACCAAAAAATGTTCAAACATGATTGTATCCAATGTGTATCTTCACCAAAATCATTGATGTTTAAATGATTTATCATTTTTTCATAAGAAGATATAACAAATAAATTCAGTAGAAATTAGGGAAATAGTAGTGAGTAAATCAGATATATCTAATCATATATATCTCCAAAGTGTACCTCTGAAGGATACAAAACACAGTTTCTCCTATGTGTAAATCTACACAATATATTCCAGAAGAAGAACATCTTCATATTTATATGGTAGGTCTAAAAACTCATATTTTTACAAGTTCCCGAAATATATCACAACAAATAATAAATATTTTAATTCAAAAACATTCAAGAGAGTTGATGGGGAGCTCGTGCGAGAACCCTAGGGTGTATCATCTCCTTAGGTGATGGTGGCTGCGGCCGCGAGGATCCCTCCCCCTCCATCGGGGCAGGTATCATTCCTCGAAAATGAAATGCATCCGTTCTAACCTTTATCAAATCCAGATCTTCTTCCATATTTTCTGAAAATTGAATTATGCCTGAAGGTGTTGGAACTCAATGGGGGTTGCCTAAATCTCCAAATTTAGAATTTAGAGTTCACTGAATCTTCTTCTCTTCTGAAGCTCACTCTGGTTATGTGTTTTAAGTAGCATAGACCATCGGTTGATTCCATTGATAGGTTCGTCTTCGACACTTGGGACCTCAAGGAGAGGGCTACGGTAGGCTTGCTTGATAACAAAAAATTCATGATCAATTTTTCATTAGAGGAGGATCTCATCCTCACCTGGTCAATGGCACCCCGAAGCTGCAATGGTTGCCGCCTCTTCATGTTCCGTTGGTTGTTTGAATTCCACATGAACTGTGTCCGACCATCTACTACGATTTGGATTAGTTTTCTAAAGCATCTGTTACTGTTTCAAAATCCCTCAATCATCAAGATGCTTGATAACCTCATCAGAAAATACCTTTGTTCAGATAGCCGAAAGGAAGCAGTTTTATATCATGTTTATCTGAGGATATGTGTTGAGATGGATGTGTCGAAGGTCCCCTTCGATTTTTTCTGTATTACGATTGGTAAAGAATATATTTGTAAACAATGAGTTGTCTATGAGGATTCAACGGAGTTGTGTTCTCCATAAAGGAGGCTAGGGCATGTCTCGGATATGTGCCAACATGGGTCTTCATCGATGGCAGGTAAGAGAGTTGGCTTTCAATAAAGGGAATCTTGGAACAAGGGTGGGAAGGTCATGAATCGGATGGTGGATAGTGGAACGGGAAAATATCCAGTGGTATGTGAGGTTAAGAACTCTGGAAAGTAGGCCATGGTTGTTGAGAATAGAGTTGGGGGACCTTTTTCATGGTGGCTGGTTGAGGAGGAACGTCCTGGGAGAGAGGCAGTGGACAGCAATGTGGTGGGTATGGGTCTCCTCAGCATTGGCACAGCGGCTCAACAGATTAATCTGAAGGCATCGGATGTGTTCAATAGGCTGAGGGGGGGGGGGGTCTCATGGTCCTTCAATCTGTAGGGTGTAGGATGAAGATGGGAAAGCCCATCATGTAAAGGTTCAGGTGGAAGCCGAGGGGAATAAGGGAAACCAACACTTGGATCACTCGACGTGCAGTAAGCTGGTGTATTTGTTTGGATTGGTTGCCAATAAGGCCTGGAAGGGCAGTGCTAATGTCAGTAAGGGGATGCAAGAGGCTGATTGGGATACGCCTATTTCACCTGATGGTGGGTAGAAGGGGGACTCTGGTTTTCTTCGGATGATGATTCCTTTGTGAAACAGGTTCAAAGGCCGATTTGAGTTTGGATTCCACAATTCCAGCTGAGGATGTTAGGGTCAATGTGTTGGCTAATAGATTTCTTGAACATGCTCACTCGGTATATGAGGACTCATGTAAAAATTGTGATAGGAACTCCAAGAGAAGGAAGGGGAGGAATGACTACTCCTAGCTAACTCCTCTTATGGAGACCCAATCTACAAGGAAAATGAGAAACAAGATGATAGACACAGAGGATCTGAGGCACCAGAAGTGTGAGGTACAGGATGATCATCCCTTGGTCCTGCTGTTATGTTCTAAAGACTAAGTGATAGAACAATCTTTATTGCTCAATGCAACTAAGGAAGAGGCAGCTAAAATGATGGGGCGGTCTCTTGAGGTTCCTCTCAATGAGGTGCAATATTCATGGATTGACAAACAGAACTCAATTTTTGTTGGAGGTTTCAATCAAGGAAAGATCAGTGTCGATGAGTAAATTCAGTCTTGGGGCCAGCTAGCTTTAGCATTTGAGATTCTAATATTAGAAGGATCTGATTTAAAAAATGCTTTCTTATCTTGGAATTTCTTTAGAGAAACCGATTCGAGTAACATCAGGCTCATTTCTAAATCCTCTGTTTAAGTTTTTGGCCTCGGGTGCTTAGCTTAAGGGAAATTCTTGTCTGAGATATGAAACTCTTAGATCCCTTGTTTTTTGACTTTGTTCTGAGTTTGTTCTCGTTTCCTGCATTCTTCTTGGACCTGCTCTGGAAGAGGATAAGATCATGAAGTCTTCTTCGGTGCAGGCCTTTTGGATTAGGATGTTGAGAGGGTATGGCATTTCCATCATTTCCATTCATGTGTGTCTCTACATGGGACTGTACGATAAGGGGTCCTGCATCGCTGAAGGCTTCTCATCATGGCACAGTTGCAAGGGTGGGGCAGGGCCGATTGATTTCTCTATGTGTTCTGGTTGTCCAGTTAACTTTTGCAGTTTCTCACTTTTTCCTCAAAAGTGTTTTAAAAATAAAAAAGTAATTTTAAGTTAAAGAGAGTTATAACATCCCAAAAGAATGGTAACTTTTTACTTTGATATATATGAGCCTTTAATACAACCATACTGAACCTTTTAATTGGTTATAAAATAGATTTTAATCAAACATTATTTCCATCAAAAACCATTGTAGAAATTTTTCATAATGTCGTGGATTTAGAACTATTTCATTGAATTTTAAATTATCGGGTTGATGATATATTATTTATAACCAAATTAGGGTTTATTTACCATACTTTTATTTCCTAAAATGTAGGGTTTCTTATGAAGATAGGGTTGATACACCATACTTTCCACTTTCTCAAATGTCAGGTTCCATACTAACATTGTAACGCACCGACCCCAGCTACCCAGAGTCGGTGCATTACTTCTTAACATTGGCATGATCACAAAAGATCAAGTCTCAAAAGGGCGATTAGTTTAGTGTCCTTGGAAACACTAGATACATTCATAAATGTTACATTACATCATAAAGTGAAAATCTACAATAGCAAAGTCTCCATAGTCCACACTCATATCCTCTTCTGACTATCCCTGCAGGTCATTCATAAAATACTTCTTCACATCCTGGAAAATATTAAAACATTGTAAGGGGTGAGCTCAGATGCTCAGTAAGGATAACAATATTGCGGAAGCTTTCATAAATAAACATAAACATTTAAGGCAATGTATAACTAAAACAAAAGCCTTTTAAACTTGAACATCAACATAATATGGCAAAAGTAAAATGAGATAATTCCATTTACTTCTTCACATGGATATTCTACTGGTCGAATAATCACATGCAATATCAATAACCACTTTCATAATGAGGGAATGTATAATTCCAGACATTCTGAAACATTTTTTCAAGGCCTCGGCCAAGACGTCTAAAATGATTAAGGCCTCGGCCAAAACCATAAATCAAATTGGGAAAGGGCCTCAGCCAATTCCACGTCTATTTGTCTCATGAGACCTACTGATGCATCGAGGAGCTATAGCGGGCTCCACCCGTCACTTATTAAGTCCAATACATTCCTCATATGAATAGGTTTAAACATATCATAAACCATAACATAATCGTATCATATAAAACATGCATAAAAGAAAACATAGCATTTCCACATTTCAATCACAAGATATCAATACAACACATTGATATAATAAAAACTATTTCAAAACCATTTTCAATACCAAAATAAAAGAAAGTTAAAACTTTGTATTTATTTTTCATTAAAAAAAGCGATGGCTTGTAGAGGAAGCTGAAACTCAAATAATGGTCATGGCGGCGGAGAATTCATTGTCGCCGTATATGTACGGAAAGAAAAACATTCCCTTTTTGTCATTTAGTAAAACACTTCGTATAAAAAATATTCCTTTTGAATAAACGTAAAAGTCAAAGGGGTTTATACACCGCATAAAATAAAATTGTGTATAAAACCAAATATGCCTCAATGAAAGGAGATTGAGACGAAGTCCTTAAAAGATAATTTTTCAAATAAAATATATCTATTATGTGTATTCACTATAGGTACACATAAATAATGTAAAAATACAAAATAGGACATAATAATATCATGACATAATTTGAAAGTAGGAGATTAACCCAAAGAATGGAAGTTGGGTTAAGAAATTCCCTTACCTTGCCTCCTGTCCTGACTCGACCGTTCTTTAACCTCCTGAATAATAAACTAGAGTTAATTTCTATTTACATAAGAACCTTTTTCATTTTCATTATTTCTTTTATATCCCTTATTACCATGTTATGAACATTATGTAATTATTTAAGTTTATAATGGTCATTTTGTCGATCTTAGGTACTTGAGTCAAAAATAAAATTCTTATAATTACAAGTTGTTCATGTGGTGATATATCCATTATATCCAGAATTATGTTCATGATGTAGATATCATATAAATCATATATATCCAGTATATACATGTATTTATAATATTACATAACATTTAGAGGTAAGAAATGAAATTCACCGTTCATGGAGACGGTAAGTCGTACGTACGCATGAACGCTACTTTAATTTCTATTTCGTATTTAATGGAATTAAATCATAATTATATAATGTTATAATATAGTTCCAGTATAATATCATATATAATATCATTTACTCCTTCCTTTATACATCCCACATATGGCATTAACGATTCACATCACTTTGAGGGGGCGGTAGTCCGCACTTCCTAAAATGAAATTATCGCATTTACCCATAATGGAAATCATAAGGTATGCCATAAATGAAAAATACAGAAGCATAAGTAAAATATAAACATATTATATATCCTATATAAATATAGTGACATCTTAATGGACACCTTTGAAGGTGTTATATGAGTGTTGAACAATCATCGTTTCGTGAGGCAGAAATTCACCATCCACAAAAACCGTATGTTCTTTAACCATTAGATGTAGGTGTGTGTAAGTGTAGCTCAAATACTTCTTATAACAACATCCTAGTATATTGAGGATACTGGTTTTATTACAAAAGAAATGAATAAAAAGATTTTAGGGGGTTGGAGAAGACAAATAAAACAAAACAACATTAGAGAAGACATTACCTGAAAATCGGGTAACTCATTTTGATTTGAGCCAAAGGCTTCCTTGGGAAGAGTTATGCCCAAAGTGAGGCATCTAGGAGTAAGGGAGGGAGGTTGGGAGAGTATTTGGGCAGAGTTTTGACGATCCAAATGGCTTGAAAGTGTGAATGAGGTGGTACAGGTGGGGGCCTTTTATAAGAGAAGAGGAGCGGCACTCTTGGAAAGTAAAGAAAAGTCACTTTATTATAAAATGAGTTTCGGATTTTAGAGGTCCCACACTTATATAATTCGAGGATAAGGTGATAAGGGTTCGAAATCTACTCATCCAATAGGGTTTTTACAAGTTTAAGCCTTGGATTTTATATTATCTTTTTAATTTATTTAAATCGTTAAATAATGAGGTCATCGCTGCATCACCATGATGTCATAAATAATTTAATTTATTTAATGTCTAAAAATTTCAAAAAAAAATACTATGAGGTAGGAAATCTTTTTATCTTTCCAATTACTATTTATAGTCAAAAATATGACTTGTATAACCCCATGTAAAAAATTTTTAGTAAAACATTTCATGTTTGTGTCATTTTTTTACTTTAACATTAAATAAAAGGTATTTATGTCATTTTCCAACTAAAGTGGCTCCATGGGGTCCCCAAGTTGACCCATGGATTTTCTTGGTCGGCCATGGCACATAAAATGAGGGTAGGAAATGTTTCAAGCTCATCTCATATTATAAAAACATTATTTTTACCTTAAACTACACTAATTACCTCTAATCGCGATTAAGAACTTAAAAGTTACTATTCACCAAAAAACTATTTTAATCCCATTGAACCACATTTTACTTCCTAATGACAACCATGTATGTCTGATTTTTGAAAATCAAATCACAGAAGTGGTAATATTTCATTTAAACGAAAAATCAGTTATTTAACTACCACTTAGTGGTTTCACTATTCATCAAAAATTGAAGTTTTTCAGAACAATGCCAAAATTTCACCCTAAGCTATAATTGATATTCTGAATTCAAAAATGATGTATATTTTACAAAATTCCAAACATATATGTTGCATTAATTAATTTTATAATTAATTCCCGTTGTCACAACAAATAGCGTGTTTTTAAGAAACAATATATATCAAAAGATTGACAATTGTTTATGTCTAATTTCAAAGTGAAATTAATTCTAATGAACACCATTGGATAAAATGGTAAAAATATATTCTAATTATACTTTAAAACCACTCAATAGTATAACTTATCACTATAAATTATTTTGATTAAAAAAGTTGTTTTAAATATTTTTCACTATTCATAAAAATTTGGAAGTTCTTAGAAAATTACGAAAAATTAAACATAGGCTAATTTCAATATTAGGAATACAAAAATGAATTCCAATATAAAATTTCTATAATTTTAAAAAGTGGGTATTAATATTCATAACGACTACTTTGATTAGTCGCGGTGTGTTAGAACACGAATTTGCGTAAAATGCAAGCTATTGCATTATTGAAAGAGAGGCGTATTGTGGAAGCTCGGGGTGTTACATTCTCCCCTCCTTCAATAAATTGCGTCCTCGCAATTTGAAATTTTTCTTGGAAAATAAAAGGTTGAAAATAGAAAATACCTTTGTGGAAAACCCACATCGGAAATAAGATTAATAAAATTTAGCCTTAATAAGAGGGAAAGGGAAATGAAAAAGTCACCACCCAATTATGATCTCAATTAGGAGAACATTGGTGGCAATTAGAGACATATAATTGGAGGAAAAACGTAAATATTTGTAGGGGTGATAGAGGTCATCAATCACAATCAACTGTCAAATTGAGGGCCCCAAAGCCTTCAATCTATGTTGATTTAAAATTTCTTCAGTTCAACAAGACATAAGGTATTAGGATAACACATTTTTTTGTTTTAATATCCCTTTACTAAATTTTAAGAATTAATTTATTCATTGAATAAGAGATAGGTATATATATATTTATGCATGAAAATTAGAGTTTCAACCTTTAACTCATCTTTCACTCAAAAAGATAATAGAACTCAAAAATATTATACTTATCCTAATTGTATAATGTTCCAAATGTTAACACATACCATTTAGATTAGTAAAATTATTTTGTAATAACTAGGGACTTCCTGTAGGCTAGTGGTAGTAAATAAAGGACTGTCGCACTATGATTGTGGGTTCGATTCCTGCAGCTTTGTCCGACGCGACGAGTTAGGCCCCACCCTGCAGGTTGTCCTTTTCCTAAAACTATAGTATTATAATATTCCAAAAATAATATTCATAAATTTTTTAACCTTAAACAATACTATCCAAATATCAACTTAATCCACTCCAACCTTTATAGTTATCCAAAATACCTCTGTCCAGACTTTCTCTAAAAGGTCTTTAATTCCAAAATCAATTTATCAGATTCCCCAAACAAAGTAAAGTTTCTCTTATTGTCACATACTAAAAATATGTTTACCTTCATCATATTAAAACCTTACTGAAACAACAAGTACTGCAGTACAATCCTTATATATATATCACATTATTCTAATAACCAGAATATAATCCATGAGTCCAAAAGCACCAATACATTAATTATTCTGCTTCAACTGTAGTAACATCATAAGATTGTCCTTCATCCCTTGGCCATTTCTGAGGTAAGTTTTCCTGGCGCTTAGAACATTCATTTTCATAATGACCCATTTCCCTACAATTGTAGCATTCAACATTGAAAGCCTCTTTCTTTCCCTTGCAATCATGTGCTTGGTGACCTTTTTCTCCACATTTGTAACAAACTCCCATTCCTTTCAGGCAAGTACCAGGGTGATTCTTCCCACAATTATCGCATAATGGAAAATCCTTCCTTCCCTTTTTCCCTTTATCTGTCTCTTGTTCCACCGTTCTCTTCTTCTCTTGCTTTACTTTGTTGTCATAAGCCTTAGAAAATTCCTTATCTCTCTTGATTGCACACGAGATTATATCCTCGTATGTTGAGAAATATTGTGATACTAAAGCTCGACAGAGAAATGGTTTCAACCCATCAAAGAAACAATCAATATTACTTCTTGGGTTACTTATATAATCTGTTGCATGCCTCGCTAACCTTGTAAAGTTAGCCTCATACTTTGCGACATTCTCATCCACTTTTTGTCTCAGACTCAGAAATTGCCTTTCCATATCTGCCTGATGGTCATGTGGAAATTATTTTTCTAAGAAAAGATCTTTGAACTCTCTCCATTCCATACTTGATACTACTTCATCTTCCTTTGTATTTTTAATCAATAACCACCATTGATTGGCATCTCCAGTGAGGCGGTAAACTGCCATGATAACCTTCTCCCTTTCGCTACTCCCCAAGGTGTGGAATATTTTCTCTAAGGAGTTTATCCATTGCTCAGCTACTAATGGATTTGTACCCCCATTAAATGTTGGTGGTTGTTGCCACATGAAGCGGTCTAACATTGATCCTCCACGTTGCGGATCAGGGTGCTCCATACGAGTAAGGTTATTATTCATAACCTGAGTGAGTTGTCCCAGTATGGTAATAAGTTGATCAGCACCAGTTGTATCTCCAGCTCCACAATAATTATCTTGAGCAGGAGGGAAATCCCTACACGGAGTGGGTGCATTGATACGGTTTCCATTCCTTCCACTAGGCGCCATTTCTAAACAATGTCATAAACTAGATTAGTTTATGAATCAAAATACATAATTATGTACTTGTAAAACACTTAACACTAATTGAACTATTTTATGGATATAATCCATAATCATAATAAAAACATTTCTTTTAGGAATTATATACTCATAACCCTTCATAGTGGTTTGTAAAGAAATGAGAATTATCCTAAGCATATCCCCTGGGAGTGTCGTAACCAAGAGTGAAGCAAGTCCTGTTGTCATGCACCAGTTCCCGTTAGAGTCTATCTCAAAGCGGTGTTTTCAGGTTTTACCCCTAGGTACATCTGTGCCAGAGCCTCCTCTACCTGCTCATATCCAGACAGGGATGTATTGCTCGGAAAACTCACAAAATCTCTTTAATACCAAAATTCTAGGAAGTTCTTCTATAGAAATCTTTAAAGTCTATCTTCGGGTTATGTGCTCTAATCAGAGTTTATCTAAATCTAGCTTCCAAGGTTAGTACTAACCTCCCTCTGATACCAACTGTAACGCCCCGACCCCAGCTACCCAGAGTCAGTGCATTACATTGTAACATTGGAATGATCACAAAAGATCAAGTCTCGAAAGACCGATTAGTTTAGTGGCCTTGGAAACACTAGATACATTCATAAATGTTACATTACATCATAAAGTGAAAATCTACAATAACAAAGTCTCCATAGTCCACACTCATATCCTCTTCTGACTATCCCTGCAGGTCATTCATAAAATACTTCTTCACATCCTGGAAAATATTAAAACATTGAAAGGGGTGAGCTCAGATGCTCAGTAAGGATAACAATATTGCGGAAGCTTTCATAAATAAACATAAACATTTAAGGCAATGTATAACTAAAACAAAAGCCTTTTAAACTTGAACATCAACATAATATGGAAAAAGTAAAATGAGAAAATGCCATTTAATTCTTCACATGGATATTCTACTGGTCGAACAATCACATGCAATATCAATAACCACTTTCATAATGGGGGAATGTATAATGCCAGACATTCTGAAACATTTTGTCAAGGCCTCGACCAAGACGTCTAAAATGATTAAGGCCTCGGCCAAAACCATAAATCAAATTGGGAAAGGGCCTCGGCCAATTCCACGTCTAGTTGTCTAATGAGACCTACCAATGCATCGAGGAGCTATATAGGGCTCCACCCGTCACTTATTAAGTCCAATACATTTCTCATATGAATAGGTTTGAACATATCATAAACCATAACATAATCGTATCACATAAAACATGCATAAAGGAAACATAACATTTCCACATTTCAATCGCAAGATATCAATACAACACATTGATATAATAAAAATTCTTTCAAAACCATTTTCAATACCAAAATAAAAGAAAGTTAAAACTTTGTATTTATTTTTCATTAAAAAAAAGTGATGGCTTGTAGAGGAAGCTGAAACTCAAATAATGGTCATGGAGGTGGAGAAGTCATTGTCGCAACATTTGTACGGAATGAAAAACATTCTATTTTTGTCGTTTAGTAAAACGCTTCGTATAAAAAAGATTCCTTTTGAATAAATGTAAAAGTCAAAGGGGTTTATACACCGTATAAAAGAAAATTGTGTATAAAACCAAATATGCCTCAATGAAAGGAGATGGAGACGAAGTCCTTAAAAGATCATTTTTAAAATAAAATATATCTATTATGTGTATTCACTATAGGTACACATAAAGAACGTAAAAATACAAAATAGGACATAATAATATCATGACATAATTTGAAAGTAGGAGATTAACCCAAAGAATGGAAGTTGGGTTAAGAAATTCCCTTACCTTGCCTCATGTCCTGACTCGACCGTTCCTTAACCTCCTGAATAATAAACTAGAGTTAATTTCTATTTACTTAATAACCATTTTCATTTTCATTATTCCTTTTATATCCCTTATTACCATGTTATGAACATTATGTAATTATTCAAGTTTATAACGGTCATTTTGTCGATCTTAGGTACTTGAGTCAAAAATAAAATTCTTATAATTACAAGTTGTTCATGTGGTGATATATCCATTATATCCAGAATTTTTTTCATGATGTAGATATCATATAAATCATATATATCCAGTATATACATGTATTTATAATATTACATAACATTTAGAGGTAAGAAATGAAATTTACCGTTCATGGAGACGGTAAGCCGTACGTACCCATGAATGCTACTTTCATTTCAATTTCATATTTAATGGAATGAAATCATAATTATATAAAGGTATAATATAGTTCCAGAATAATTTCATATATAATATCATTTACTACATCCTTTATACATCCCATATATGGCATTAACGATTCACATCACTTTGAGGGGGCGGTAGTCCGCACTTCCAAAAATGAAATTATCGCGTTTACCCATAATGGAAATCATAAGGTATGCCATAAATGAGAAATACAGAAGCATAAGTAAAACATAAACATATTATATATCCTATGTAAATATAGTGACATATTAATGGCCACCTTTGAAGGTGTTATATGAGTGTTGAACAATCATCGTTTCGTGAGGCAGAAATTCACCATCCACAGAAACCGTATGTTCTTTAACCATTAGATGTAGGTGTGTGTTAGTGTAGCTCGAATCCTTCTTATAACAACATCCTAGTATATTGAGGATACTGGTTTTATTACAAAAGAAATGAATAAAAAGATTTTAGGGGGTTGGAGAAGAAAAATAAAACAAAACAACATTAGATAAGACATTACCTCAAAATCGGGTAACTCTTTTTGATTTGAGCCAAAGGCTTCCTTGGGAAGAGTTCTGCCCAAAGTGAGGCTTCTAGGAGTAAGGGAGGGATGTTGGGAGAGTATTTGGGCAGAGGTTGGCCGAGCCAAATGTCTTGAAAGTGTGAATGAGGTGGTAGAGGTGGGGGACTTTTATAAGAGGAGAGTAGGGGCACTCTTGGAAAGTAAAGAAAGGTCACTTTGTTATAAAATGTGTTTCGGATTTTAGAGGTCCCACACTTATATAATTCGAAGAAATAGGTGATAAGGGTTCGAAATATACTCATCCAATAGGGTTTTTACAAGTGTAAGCCTTGGATTTTACATTATCTTTTTATTTTATTTACATCGTTAAATAATGAGGTCATCGCTGCATCATCATGATGTCATAAATAATTTAATTTATTTAATGTCTAAAAATTTCAAAAAAATACTATGAGGTAGGAAATCTTTTTATCTTTCCAATGACTATTTATAGTCAAACATGTAATGACCTGTAAAATTCAAGGGAAATTTTTTTCTTAATATTCTTTGGAATTTTACAAGAACGCGGTTTCTGACAGCACCTGATTCCGAGGCCCGGAGTGCCCAGAATCAATTTTCGAAGTTTGGCTCGGGTACGTTCAGTGAACGAACGAGAGGGAATTTCTAACTTTTGATCCGGTGCTCGGAATTGAAATCCGAGGGCACCAATGAACTCGCAGCGCCGATATTCGCTTAAGGAGACCTTTTCCGAAGTTGCGTTTATTACGGCACGAAAGTTAGTTTTTGGGAGAATTATAAGAAGTTAAATAAAAATGTGGAACACTTTTTATTTTTATTTTGTTGGTTAACTTCTCCCAAAGGGAGTTAAAGGTGGGACCCACATCCACTTAACCTCCCTTGGGAGGATTAAGTGTGGTGGGGCCCACACAAACCCTAACTTTTCATCTTCTCTCAAAACTCCCTTTAACCCCTCTTTAAATGACATGACAACTTGTTAATTAATTTGGAGTTATTTTATTTGAATTTAAAATCTTTGAAATTCAATTTGATAAGTGTGTGAATAAAATAAGACTCTAGCTTATTTTATTTAGTTAGATTTCTCTAGCCTTCTTGAGAGAATTTGGGTTCTCCTTCTTCTTATTCAACTTTGACGAAGAACGCGAAGAACCTTCGAGCTCCGACGAAGAACACCGCTCCTATCTTCTTCGTAGCTGGTTGTTTCCGAAGATCGACGACGCCTTCCGTGTCAACGAAAGGGAACACCGCTTCCTCCTCGGACATCCTTCGTCGGCTTACAAAGATTCTCCAACGACGTACCTCTTCGAACGTACCTCTTCGTCAACGGATTTGACGAACGATTACCGTGTCGCCCGACCTCCGCGACGTTGTCTTCTGCAGGTCGTTGATGATCATCGATCTTGAAACCAAGGTAGGGGTTGTTGCTGATTAATTATTTATTCTCATTCTTGGTTCTAGCATGACAAACATGTGGATAATAATTTATGTGTTATCGTCTAACGAGAGGGGGGTCGGACTGCACAAACACGGCCGAATTCCCCCTCCTTGTTCTTGATTATGATTTTCTTGTGGATGAACAAGATGGTGTGGTGTCGTCGCACCACGCGGAAATTCGCACGGTTGTATTGTAAGGCGCCGTCGCGTCGCGCCTTGGAAGGATTATCATGAACGCGACGCCGTCACGCCGCGTCGAAGGGAACCAAAGGCGCCGCGGCGGAGGGGCGCGGTGTCGTCGCACCGTGCCGGACGACGAACACCGCGGCCGGTTCCGGTCCGCTGCGAAACGGGGTGACCGGCGGCTAGCCGGGCCGCCGGCGTCGGAAGCCGGAAAGGGGACCGGCTTTGCCGGTCCCGTTGAAGAAAAACTGGCCGACCAGGTGGGCCGGCCGGAAGGGGAAAAACCGGGGGAATTTATTTCCCCCGGCCAGCTTGAATGCCCCCTTTAAGAGGGGGGCCGGTTTCACTAAGGGGGCAGGTGGCCCCCCGTTTTTCCAAACGGCAGGCCCCCACGAAGGGGGGCCGCTGTTTGACAAAGGCGTGGCTTAAGCCGCGCTGCCAGCTGAAGAAGCAGGGGCCTTGCCCCCCGCACGTGGCACCGAGCGGCGCCAGGCCGCGCCGTCGTCGGCCCGCGCCGCCGCGCCGGACCGCCGCCGGCCCGGACCCGGACCCCCCATTTTCGAGACAACTTCGGTCTTTTGGTCATAACTTGAGCTACGGACCTCCGATTGATGAACCATCAGCGGCGATGCGATCCTTGGATCGAGACGGTCTATTCGGTATATCGCACTCATAGTTTCGGAATACTTTATGTTCGGCCGGGTTGGTTCGTACACGAAACCAACCGGGACCTCGGAGTGGAAACGCTCATATCTTGAGCTACGGACGTCCGATTGACGTGTCGTCAGCTTTGTTGAGTTCCTCTTAGTGAGACGGTTCTTTTGGCATACTCCGCCCAAGGTTTGGATGCAGGTGGAGTACGGTCGGGTTGGTTTTGCCTTAAAAACCAACCGGGTTCCTGGGACGAAAAAGCCAATAACTCTCAGACCGGGCGTCCGATCGACGCGCCGTCTATTGCGTTGAGTTCCTGTTGAAGATACGGAACATGTGGATACATCAACTCTGGACTTTGTGACAGTTGATGTATCAGCCTCTCGGCTCGTGGAGCGGACCCTCCTGAACGAGCTTGATGTGTGCGGGAACCCTAGAGCTGGCTGCGACTGTGACTGCTACTGCTACTGTGACTGGGACGATGATAGTACATAGATCCTGTGTGGATTCAACGACGACTACATCACTCAGCGATCCTATGTGGATCAGTGCTACAGGTCCTGTGTGGGTCTTTGCGCTCAACGGTCCTGTGTGAACCAGCGCCTACAGGTCCTGTGTGGGCCCGATCCTGTGTGGGTCTTTTGCGGGGGTTAGTTACCTATCGATCATTCGTGGGTCAGACGACTTAGATGGATCAGAGATCATCTTTATCGTCCTTTGAAGAAATATACCTGTGTGAGATGAATCCTGTTTCTATCCTGTGTGGATTTCGTTTTGCTTTCCTGTGTGGAATATGTTTACTTTCATGTGTGGACTGAGTTGTACTTGGGCTCGGAGGTTGGAGCGTATTGGAATTGATGACTTAGGTATATGTATGGGCATATACCTAAGCAGTGTTGGTTGTTACTTCGTGATTGTATCTTCCTTTGTGGTTTATCCTTTGTGGATTTTGGGAGAACTTCGGGGGTCTCGGGGTCCCTACTGAGTAGCTTATACTCACCCATGCACGGGCTATGCCCGCACTACGTTGTGTTGGTTGCAGACGACATACATCATTGATCTTGGTTGAGGCTTGCAGAGCAGGACGGTACCTGGAGGTGGACCACTGGGCGGGACGTGTTCGGAGCGGACGGCGGGACCTGAGGAGCAGTGGAGCTATCTATACCCAACCTTCAGGTGGGATTTCCAGTGGACAGCTCGGTGTTGCAGCTTTTACTTTACAGTTGCTGTTTTCCCTTTCGAGTTGTACTTTACTTTCAGTTTGAGTTTGTATACTGGCCCATTTACTTTTCCACACTTTCAGTTGTACTCTGTTTTTACTTAGTGTTTACTTTCCGCTTGCTTACTCTGTGGTGTTTGTTTACTTTACAAAGGCAATGCCTTCCATATTTACCAGGATTTACGCCTTGGTGCTAGTCTCCAGCCCCTGGCCTATGGTAGGCGGGCTTGGGGTAGTCACGGCACGGGCCCCGAGGACTGGTCGTGACAAATTGGTATCATAGGAGTTCGGTTATACCGCGAACTCTGATCTTTTCTATGTGAAGCAATAATGTTTAGCTTATTGAGTGTGGTTATCGGTCCAGGGAGTCCAGTGTTGGTGTGGTGGCCGACGTATCCGTACACCAGGACCCTGACTTCTACTTTCCGACTTAATGCACGAAAACATTGATTGCGTGTGTGTTTCAAAGTTTTCGTTGTGATTACTTCATATCAGCTCACCAGGTATACTATTCTGACCAAGGCGCACCTGTTTCCTTTTCAGGATGGCCCCACGATGGCAGCCAGCTAGGGTACCGAGAGTCGAGTGTGATGACAGCCCACCGAGCGACGAGGCCTCGGTGCAGGGCCCTTTGTCAGCAGTGGCACCAGCGGTAGCTCTACCCGTCGAGCCACCGATACTTCCAGCACCAGCCGCTGACGATTCATGTCACCTCAGCGCACTGCATGAGTTTCAGCGCCAGCGAACACCCAGGTTTCACGGGGAGACGGATCCCCAGGCAGCCGAGGACTGGCTGGAGGCAGTGGTACGTGTGTTTAGGCTAGTGAGGACACCAGCAGACCTCATGGTGATCCTCGCTGCGAGCCTACTACATGCAGCAGCAGGACGATGGTGGAGCTTGATGCTCCAGGTGCACGATGAGGCATCTCTACTTTGGACGGATTTTGAGAGCCTCTTCCGCTCGGAGTTCGTCCCAGCCACCCTTCGTGCGGTGCGTATCCAGGAGCTTCTTCAGTTGCGGCAGGGCAGCATGACGGTCGCTCAGTACTCGGTGAGATTTACCGATCTCTCGCGCTACTCGACTGACATGGTACGAGACCCATTCTTCCGGGCCCGGACCTTCGAGCAGGGTTTGAGACACGAGATCAGAGCATCGCTGATCTCCCTCGGCTTACCGACTCAGACAGGAGTACTGGAGCGGGCCCTTTTGATCGAGAGCTTCCTTGCTGAGTCTACACCAGCGCCGAGATCCACCGCAGGGCGGCACGTGGCAGAGTCATCTGCAGCAGGCAGTCGACGGATGACTCAGGGGTTCAGGCAGACCAGACCTTCAAGTAGACGACCTCAGGACACTAGCTCAGCAGTGCGGGGCACACAGCGAGGAGCCAGTCTTTCGAGAGGCAGGCAGTGCTACTTGTGCGGCGGGCAGGGCCACATGGCTCGTGACTTCCCGACCCGCCGTGCCGAGGAGAAGCAGACAGTTGAGGGACCACCGAGGCAGAGGCAGAGGGTCGACCATGGCGGTCCGCAGGGAGGAGGCAGACGAGGCAGAGGAGCTGGCCGAGCAGCAGGTGGTGGGCGACGCTTTGAGGCTCTGCCACCACCACCACCAGGAGGCCCACTCTGACCACAGGGAGCTGGCGGGCAGAGACAGGCACAGCTCCAGGAAGCAGAGGCCTACGACCACGGCGCACCCGAGATGATTCGAGGTACTATCTGTGTCTATTACACCCTTGCTGCAGTTCTTATAGACACAGGAGTGCGTCACTCTTTCATAGCCTCTGCCCTTGTTCGGAGCTCGGAGATTCCGACAGAGCCGTTGGCTCAATCCTTACGGCTAGAGACTCCTACGGGAGCAGACTCGACGATTACGCACTCGTGCCAGCTGTGTGAGCTCACTCTAGTAGGCGAGATCTTCGTCTGGGATCTTCTTGTAGCAGCGTCGAGGCCTTACGATGTCATCTTGGGCATGGATTGGCTATCTACGGTTCATGCGCAGATTGACTGTTTTAGGCGCAAGGTGCGATGTGTACGCACCGACGGAAGTAGGTTCACCTTCACCGGCGAGAAGGAAGCCTTTGCAGCATAGGATGGACTTCCGCGGAGGAGAGGACAGCCCATCACTCATCAGTTAGCTAGCCTCATCCTTGGAGCAGTTGACGTGCGGAGTCCTGATTTTCCTGCAGTGGTGGATCAGTTTGCGGATGTTTTTCCCGACGACATTCCAGGTCTACCTCCTCGCAGAGAGGTAGACTTTTATATTGACTTGTACCCCGGGACAGCCCTGATATCCACTCCAGCATATTGGATGGCCACTGCCGAGCTTCGAGAGCTACGGGTACAGTTGGAGGACTTGCAGGGCAAGGGGTTCATCCGACCCAGTGTTTCACCCTGGGCTTCCCTGATATTGTTCGCCAAGAAGGCGGACAGGAGCTTGCGACTTTGTGTTGACTATCGTCGCCTGAACCAGGTGACTGTGAGGAAAACGTATCCGCTACCGAGGATTGGTGACCTCTTTGATCAGCTCAAGGGAGCACGGTGGTTCTTGATGATAGACCTCATGTCAGGCTATCATCAGCTCAGAGTCAGAGACGATGACGTGCAGAAGACGGCCTTCAGATGTCGGTATGGCCACTATGAGTTCTTGGTTATGACTTTCGGCGTAACCAATGCTCCAGCCGTGTTCATGGCTCTCATGAATAGGATCTTTCAGCCAAACCTTGATCGGTTTGTCGTGGTCTTCATCGACGACATTCTGATTTACTCTACGACTTAGGAGGAGCACGCCTATCACTTGCGAGTTGTACTAGACACACTCCGAGAGCACCAGATTTATGGTAAGCTCTCTAAGTTCCAGTTCTGGATACGTTAGGTCCACTTCTTGGGACACGTTATCTCTGAGGCGGGAGTTGCAGTGGATCCGGCGAAGATCGAGGCTGTGTTAGCATGGGAGCCACCCAGGAGCGTGACTGAGGTTCGGAGTTTCTTGGGACTATCTGGATACTATCGGAGATTCGTGCCGGACTTCTCTAGAGTTGTGGCACCAGTCACAGCTTTGACGAAGAAGGGGAAACCCTTCGTGTGGTTAGACAGATGTCAGTAGAGCTTCCAGGAGCTGAGACAGAGATTGACTAGCGCACCTATCTTTAGGTTTCCTGAGGAAGGAGTAGGGTACGTAGTCTACTACGATGCATCAGGGACCAGACTCGGATGTGTTCTGATGCAGGAGCGGGTAGTGATCACCTATGGATCACGTCAGTTGAGGCCGCATGAGCAGAACTACGCTACCAATGACCTGGAGTTACCGGCAGTGGTCTTCGCTCTGAAGACATGGAGACACTATCTGATGGGCGAGCACATTACAGTCTTTTCTGATCATCAGAGTCTCAGGTATATCTTCTCGCAGAAGGACCTGAACCTGAGATAGCGGCGATGGCTTGAGTTCCTCCAGGACTATGACTTTGAGATAGTCTATACTCCAGGGAAGGGGAACGTAGTAGCCGATGCCCTCAGCAGGAGGACGGGCATTCAGCTACTTGAGGAGGTGACAAAGTAGCTAGCCTCTTTACAGATATCTTTCGTGGATAGAGATGGAGCATCCTTCCTCCAGTCTCTCACAGTCACCCCTCTGCTATTGCAGTGGGTCAGAGAGGCACAGCGTGAGGACGCTGACTGTGAGACACGGCGTGCACAGATATCCTCGGGACAGGCACCTGATGGTTTCTCCCTTCGAGCAGAGAACGACATCCTTTTCAGAGGACGTACCATGGTACCAGTCACTTTGCGAGAAGAAGAGCTAAGAGAGTTTCACACTTCTACTTTGGCGGTACATCCTGGAGTGGCGAAGATGTACCAGGCCCTCAGATGACAGCACTGGTGGCCGGGCATGAAGAATGCAGTAGCAGAGTTTGTTTCTCGATGCCTCACCTGCCAGCAGGTGAAGGCAGAGCATCAGGTACCAGCAGGCCTAGTATAGCCCTTGGAGGTCCCAGAGTGGAAGTGGGACGGCATATATATGGACTTCGTGACTGGACTTCCACGCACTTCCAGAGGTCACGACTCCATCTGGGTGATTGTTGACCGACTCACCAAGTCGGCACACTTCTTACCCATTAGAGAGCAGGTCTCAATGGAGAGCTTGGGACGTCTCTACGTTCAGGAGATTGTGCGGCTCCACGGTGTGCCATCATCTATCGTCTCCGATCGAGATGCTCTCTTTACTTCTCGGCTTTGGAAGGGGTTACAGGAGGCGTTCAGGACACAACTACATCTGAGCACAGCTTTTCACCCTCAGACGGATGGTCAGACGGAGAGGACCATTCAGACTCTCGAGGACATGCTCCGCGCATGTGTCCTAGACTTTGGTCGTAGCTGGGAGGACCACCTACCCTTGGTGGAGTTTGCTTACAGCAACAGCTACCACTCCACCATCGGGATGGCACCGTACGAGGCGTTGTACGGCCGACCTTGTAGATCTCCTTTGTGCTAGACCGACCCTGGGGAGTCAGCACTGGTGGGACCGGAGTTGGTCCAGGCCACGACAGAGAAGGTCCAGGTCATCCAGGAGCGAATGAGGACAGCTCAGAGCCGCCAGAAGTCATACACTGATAGGAGGCAGAGGCCACTAGAGTTCGAGGATTGCGACCACATCTTCTTGCGGGTCTCACCTCGACGTGGTATTCAGAGATTTGGCTGAGGCCGCAAGTTATCTCCGCGCTTCATCGGACCCTTCCAGATCCTCAGCAGGATTGGCGAGGTGGCTTATCGCTTGGCTCTACCACCTTAGTTGCACCGGGTGCACGACGTCTTCCACATATCTCAGCTAAGGAGATACGTGCACAACCCGACACACATCATTGAGCATGGGGAGCTTGACGTTGACGATGGGGCGAATTTTACGGAGGTCCCGGTGGAGATAGAGGATCGACAGGAGCGGGTCCTACGTGGGCGATCTATTCCTCTTGTGCGCATCAGATGGCAGCACGGGAACCTCCAGAGGAGCACTTGGGAGCGGGAGGCTCAGATGCGTGCTCAGTACCCTCATTTGTTTCCCTAGTTTTTTATGTATCATTACGGGGACGTAAAGCCCTGAGGTGGGAGTAATGTAAAGACCCGTAAAATTCAAGGGAAAGTTTTTTTCTTAATATTCTTTGGAATTTTACAAGAATTCGGTTTCTGACGGCACCTGATTCTGAGGCCCGGAGTGCCCGGAATCAATTTCTGAAGTTTGGCTCGGGTACGTTCAGTGAACGAACGAGCGGCAATTTATAACTTTTGATCCGGTGCTCAGAATTGAAATCTGAGGGCACCAATGAACTCGCAGCGCCGATATTCTCTTAAGGAGACCTTTTCCAAAGTTGCGTTTATTGCAGGACGAAAGTTAGTTTTTGGGAGAATTATAAGAAGTTAAATAAAAATGTGGAACACTTTTTATTTTTATTTTGTTGGTTAACTTCTCCCAAAGGGAGTTAAAGGTGGGACCCACATCCACTTAACATCCCTTGGGAGGATTTAGTGTGGTGGGGCCCACACAAACCCTAACTTTTCATCTTCTCTCAAAACTCCCTTTAACCCCTCTTTAAATGACATGACAACTTGTTAATTAATTTGGAGTTATTTTATTTGAATTTCAACCCTTTGAAACTCAATTTGTTAAGTGTGTGAATAAAATAAGACTCTAGCTTATTTTATTTGGTTAGATTCCTCTAGCCTTCTTGAGAGAATTTGGGTTCTCCTTCTTCTTCTTCAACTTTGACGTAGAACGCGAAGAACCTTCGAGCTCCGACGAAGAACGCCGCTCCTCTCTTCTTCGTAGCCGGTTGTTTCCGAAGATCGACGACGCCTTCCGTGTCAACGAAAGGGAACGCCGCTTCCTCCTCAGACTTCCTTCGTCGGCTTACGAAGATTCGCCAACGACGTACCTCTTCGGACGTACCTCTTCGTCAACGGATTTGACGAACGATTACCGCGACGCCCGACATCCGCGATGTTGTCTTCCGCGGGTCGTTGACGATCATCGATCTTGAAACCAAGCTAGGGGTTGTTGTTGATTAATTATTTATTCTCGTTCTTGGTTCTAGCATGAAAAACGTGAGGATAATTATTTATGTGTTATCGTCTAACAAGAGGGGGGTCGGACCGCACAAACACGGCTGAATTCCCCCTCCTTGTTATTGATTATGATTTTCTTTGGGATGAAAGAGATGGCGTTGTGCCGTCGCACCACGCGTAAATTCGCATGGTTGTATTTCGCGGCGCCATCGCGCCGCGCCGTGGAAGGATTATCATGAATGCGACGCCGTCGCGCCGCATCGAAGGGAACGGAAGGCGCCGCGGCCGGAGCGGGGCCGTGGCGGAGGGGCGCGGTGCCGTCGCACCGTGCCGGACGATGAACACCGCGGCTGGTTCCGGGCCACTGCGAAACGGGAAGACCGGCGGCTAGCCGGGCCGCCGGCGTCTGAAGCCGGAAAGGGGACCGGCTTTGCCGGTCCCGTTGAAGAAAAACTGGCCGGCCAGGTGGGCCTGCCGGAAGGGGAAAAACCGGCCGGCCAGGTGGGCCGGCCGGAAGGGGAAAAACCAGGGGAATTTATTTCCCACGGCCAGCTTGAATGCCCCCCTTTAAGAGGGGGGCCGGTTTCATTAAGGGGGGCAGGCGGCCCCCCGTTTTTCCAAACGGCAGGCCCCCACGAAGGGGGGCCGTTGTTTGACAAAGGCGCGGCTTAACTCGTGCCACCAACTGAAGAAGCGGGGGCCTTGCCCCCCGCGCGTGGCACCGAGCGGCACCAAGCCGCGCCGGCCCGCAACGTCGCGCCGGACCGCCGCCGGCCGGGCCGGGTCGGCCCTGACCCGGACCCCCCGTTTTCGAGACGACTTCGGTCTTTTGGTCATAACTTGAGCTACGGACCTCCGATTGACGAACCGTCAGCGGAGATGCGATCCTTGGATCGAGACGGTCGATTCGGAATATTGCACTCAAAGTTTCGGAATACTTTGAGTTCGGCCGGGTTGGTTCGTACACGAAACCAACCGGGCCCTCGGAGCGGAAACGCTCATATCTTGAGCTACGGACGTCCGATTGACGTGTCGTCAGCTTTGTTGAGTTCCTCTTAGTGAGATGGTTTTTTTGGCATACTCCGCCCGAGGTTTGGATGCAGGTGAAGTACGGTCGGGTTGGTTTTGCCTTAAAAACCAACTGGGCCCCTGGGACGAAAAAAGCCAATAACTCTCAGACCGGGCGTCCGATCGACGCGCCGTCTGTTGCGTTGAGTTCCTGTTGAAGATACGGAACTTTTGGATACACCAACTCTGGAATTTGTGACAGTTGATGTATCAGCCTCTCGGCTCGTGGAGCGGAACCTCCTGAACGAGCTTCTGTGTGCGGGAACCCTAGAGCTGGCTGCGACTGTGACTGCTACTGCTACTGCTACTGCTACTTCTACTGCTACTGCTACTGCTACTGTGACTGCGACGACGACAGTACAGAGATCCTGTATGGATTCGACGACGACTATAGCACTCATCAATCCTACGTGGATCAGTGCTACAGGTCCTGTGTGGGCCCGATCCTGTGTGTGTCTTTGCGCTCAGCGGTCCTGTGTGAACCAGCGCCTACAGGTCCTGTGTGGGCCCGATCCTGTGTGGGTCTTTTGCGGGGGTTAGTTACCTATCGATCCTTCGTGGGTCCGACGACTTATATGGATCAGAGATCATCTTTATCGTCCTTTGAAGAAGTATACCTGTGTGAGCTGAATCCTGTTGCTATCCTGTGTGGATTTCGTTTTGCTTTCCTATGTGGAATACGTTTACTTTCCTGTGTGGACTGAGTTGTACATGGGCTCGGAGGTTGGAGCATCTTGGAATTGATGACTTAGGTATATGTATGGGAATATACCTAAGAAGTGTCGGTTGTTACTTCGTGATTGTATCTTCCTTTGTGTTTTATCCTTTGTGGATTTTGGGATACCTTCGGGGGTCTCGGGGTCCCTACTGAGTAGCTTATACTCACCCCTACACAGGCTATGCCCGCACTACGTTGTGTTGGTTGCAGACGACGGACAGCGTTGATCTTGGCTGAGGCATGCAAAGCAGAACGGTACCTGGAGGTGGACCACGGGGCGGGACGTGTTCGGAGCGGACGGCGGGACCCGAGGAGCAGTGGAGCTATCTGTACCCACCCTTCAGGTGGGATTTCCAGTGGACAGCTCTATGTTGCAGCTTTTACTTTACAGTTGATGTTTTCCCTTTCGAGTTGTACTTTACTTTCAGTTTGGGTTTGTATACTGGCCCATTTACTTTTCCACACTTTCAGTTGTACTCTGTTTTTACTTAGTGTTTACTTTCCGCTTGCTTACTCTGTGGTGTTTGTTTACTTTACAAAGGCAATGGCTTCCCTTTTTACCGGGATTTACGCCTTGGTGCTAGTCTCCAGCCCCTGGCCTATGGAAGGCGGGCTTGGGGTAGTCACGGCACGGGCCCCGAGGACGGGTCGTGACAAAAAATATGACTTGTATAACCCCATGTAAAAATTGTTTTAGTAAAACATTTCATGTTTGTGTCATTTTTTTACTTTAACATTAAATAAAAGGTATTTATGTCATTTTCCAACTAAAGTGGCTCCATGGGGTCCCCAAGTTGACCGATGGATTTTCTTGGTCGGCCATGGCACATCTAATGTGGGTAGGACATGTTTCAAGCTCATCTCATATTATTAAAACATTATTTTTACCTTAAACTACACTAATTGCCTCTAATAACGATTAAGAACTTAAAAGTAACTATTCACAAAAAAACTATTTTAATCCCATTGAACCACATTTTACTTCCTAATGACAACCATGTATGTCGTATTTTTTAAAATCAAATCACAGAAGTGGTAATATTTCATTTAAACGAAAAATCAGTTATTTAACTACCACTTAGTGGTTTCACTATTCATCAAAAATTGAAGTTTTTCAGAACAATGCCAAAATTTCACCCTAAGCTATAATTGATATTCTAAATTCAAAAATTATGTCTATTTTACAAAATTACAAACATATATGTTGCATAAATTAATTTTATAATTAATTCCTGTTGTCACAACAAATATCGTGTTTTTAAGAAACAATATATATCAAAAGATTGACAATTGTTTATGTCCAATTTCAAAGTGAAATTAATTCTAATGAACACCATTGGATAAAATGGTAAAAATATATTCTAATTATACTTTAAAACCACTCAATAGTATAACTTATCACTATAAATTATTTTGATTAAAAAAGTTGTTTTAAGTATTTTTCACTATTCATAAATATTTGGATGTTCTCAAAAAATTACAAAAAATTCAACATAGGCTAATTTCAATATTAGGAATACAAAAATGAATTCCAATATAAAATTTCTATAATTTTAAAAAGTGGTTATTACTATTCATAACGACTACTTTGATTAGTCGCGGTGTGTTAGAACACGAACTTGCGTAAAATGCAAGCTATTGCATTATTGAAAGAGAGGCGTATTGTGGAAGCTCGGGGTGTTACAAACATACAGTTGATAAATAATACATTGTATTCAGAATATAGGGTCTATTCCTTATGTTATGCTAACCAACATTGGGTTGAGAATAGTGTTTCTAGTATACACTAAAAATATTTGATGTCATTTTAATGAATATTCCCCTTAAATCAATGTCTTGAATGTAATTCTAAATTAAATATTTCAATGAATACTAATTTCTGGAAATTCACTTGATGTAATTTCATTAGTAACACATATTTGGGTGTTTGTGAGCATCAAAATCATAAATAAACTTTAAAAAATTATTGAATCAACTCATGCTCAATAGAAGGGATTGATATTCATCCTCATGTTGAATGATGGGATGATAGCTTATGTATGACACTAATAGATGATTCATAAGAAAAAAATACCCAACTCATGATATAGAGTTAGTTGCGGTAAATTTTTCATTAAAAATATGAATGAATTCTCTTTGTGGAGAACGATGTGATATATATACTGACTATAAATTTTTGATGTATATATTCGCATATAAATAGATAAATATGTGTCATAGGAGATAGCTAGAGCTGATTAAGGATTGTGACTGCTCAACACACTACCACTCAAGGAAAGTGGACAAGGAAACATATGATTTGATTCAAAAAGATCATGATAGATTATCTATGATGAGGAACACATAATATCTATTTTCTTTTTGGATTCACAAATTATGGATCTAGAAATCCTTATAGTAGGGTAAAGATCTTCTATTTCTCAAATGAGTATTGAATGCCTTTTCCAAGGGAAGATTAAAAAGGCGTAGAAGTCATATGTGGAACTGTCGAATATGGTTAGAAATGTTTCCAACTTCAACCAATATTATGATTAAATAATAAGGTTTAAGAAACATGCATATTTATCATAAATTCCAGACATGAAGAGAGAGATATTGGATAAAGCTCATAATTCAAAATTATTTATTCATCCTCGAATTATGAAGATGTATAATGATATGAAAGATTATTTCTGGCGGGAAAAAATAAAAAGATAAATTATATATTATATACCTTAGTTCCTATTACATTATCTGTTATACAGTAATAGACATAAATCTGAGAAAATGTTACAACCATTACCCATACATTATTTTAAATGGTAAAACATTACCATGGATTACATTATCGAACTCCACAAAACATCTAAATCAAATAATGTTATTTGGGTTATGGTTGATCACCTTATGAATTTAGAAAACATAATTTCCAATAGAGAAGATTTATCTCTTGATCATGTCACTAGAATATACGTAAAATAAGAGATATGGTGGCATGGAGTACCACATTCTATTATATCTATTTGACATTTGAGATTCACCTTAAATATTTGGCAATGTATTTAGTAGTCTATGGAAACATTCTTATATTTTAGCAATTCTTATGATTATTTAAAAAATTTAAAGTTTGAGAGGACCATTTAGATCATATAGGTTACGTTGAGATCATATTATTTGTATTTTAAATATATTTTGGATTAACACCTTCCTCAAGTTCAGTTCTAATATAATAATAACTTTCACTTGAGCATTCAGATGAATCCTTAATGAACCCTCTATAGAGATAAGTGTATATTTGTAACATTATAGGATGAGGTTAGAGAAATTAATATACTGGGACCTAATCTAGATGATTAAATGGAAGAGAAAGTTAGATTCATTCAATATCACATCAAAAAAGACAATAGTTGACCAAAAGTTATGTTCATAGTCATTAGTGAGATATAAAATTTAACTATGGTGAGAAAGTATTTATGAGAATTTCCCTATGGAATAAGGATATGATATTTTGAAAGAAGTGAATATTTATCCAAACACTACTGGAAAAATGGCCTATACCCGCGGTTCAAAACCATGGGTATAGCCTCAAAAACTATGGGTATAAGCTATACCCATGATTTTGGGATCTTTGGGCTGGAGTGGCGTCAGTATTGGTCACATGCCTATACCCATGGTTTCCCAAACCATGGGTATAGCTTTTTTCCATCATGTCAAAGCCTCCCCATGTTGTCAAAGCATTATACCCATTGTTGTAAACCCATGGGGATAAATACTTAAAAAAACGCCTGCAGGTTTTGAACCTGTGATGTCCCGGGTCCTACTCCTCTAAGGCGAAGAATTCTAACCGCTTCAACTATATCACTTACAGTTTCATATATATGTATATTTTTATGAATATATTATATATTTACGAATTAGATAAAATAGGGCAGTGAGTTTCGGAGAAAATAGGGCAGCGAGATTCGAACTCTCATCTGCCTTAAATAACACAGCACACCTCTCCAACTCACCTACACAGCTTTTAGGCTTATTTATTTGTATCCACATAAATATATTAAACCAAACCATGGGTATAGGTAGGAAAACCGTGGGTATAGGTTTTCTCTCCAATTTGTTTTTTCCCATGGATTTTTTTTGTCGCTATAAAGTGGGAAAGCTATACCCACAGTTTTACAAAACCGTGGGTATAGGTCTTCGAAAAAAACCCTATACCCACGGTTTGGCCAAAACCGTGGGTATATACCTTGAAAAAAACACATATATCCATAGTTTTGACCAAAACCATGGGTATATGTGTTTTTTCCCAAAGTTTTCTACAACCGTGGGAATAGGTCGTCAAAAAAACATATACCCACGGTTTTGGGTAAAACCATGGGTATAGGTCACCTTTACCCACGATTTTGGAAACCCTTGGGTATAGGTTCCTATAGTATCACTATACCCATAGTATTGCCTAAAATCGTGGGGATAGGGCTATTTTCTAGTAGTGAAAGTTATATTTTCCATTTCAAGATTATTGATTTATTATGGAAGGTAGATTATCACATGAAGCTTACACTAAACCTCTTCTATGTTGATGATGTTGCCCATGTGTCTCTCTAGAAAAATATATTCTAGATCCATCACATTTAATCAAATTAGAATTCATACCACTAGATGATGATCTTTCCTATGAATAAAATTATGTATATTTCTTCAATCATATTCATAAATTGGTATGAAAAAACACTACCTTATGGGTTAAGGTTCTCTAGAGAAATCATAAATTCAAATAAGCAACTTAGGAACCTGAGGATGTAATGAAATAGAGATATCTAAAAAAAATTATATCTGAGTGAACCAATTATAAGGATAAATTCATTTAAATATTGGAAGAATGTAACAACCTGAGTTTTTAAAATATATTTATCTTTCATTAATTTTATTTCTTTAGTATCTTGTGTTAAATGCAACATCAAGATCAAACAAACTATGATATATTTTTAAAACAATATTATGTGAGTGGGAGTTAGTTCCCTAGAACCAACATATGTGTACTTTATAATAACCTATATTCATTTTCTAGAATATTAATCAACTCCTCTTCACATCCTGACAATTCTTCTATATTACATAGTATGTGATAATGTCATTAGAGTATGTATCACACTGAATGGTTATAATTGTTCCTCACTATGATGAGAACCCAGAAGTTCCACAACATTATTCTTAAATATATGTTCTATATCTATATGAAATTATTTGAGGGATATAAATGATTAAGTCTGTGATGTGTAGATACTAATATGACATTGAGGTACCTTCTTATCATGTACAACCTTAGTAATATACATTGTATGATATTATGACAATGAGACCTTCTAGTAGGAAATCCCGATTTATATATATAATTGGATATTCCTATCTGAGAAAATGTGTATTGGTTAATATAATTTAAGTATATTATTAATGATTTTTTTAAGTGGAACACTTTAGTGTACTAATAAAAATTATGATGACATATATTCAAGGTGAGTTCAAATACGTTGGGTGAAAAATGAGTAATATTTGATTAATGAATAATGTGAGAAACGATTTTTCAATTATTCTATTTAATGAATGCTGTTATCTTAGGCCCTATGATGGAAATGATGTATCATGAATAAATCCATGTTCATGGTGTTCTGTAGGCCAGTTTGATTTTCAAAAATTCAATGAAAACCACATTGAGCACGTAGGTTGATGGAATTAGCATAAAACCTTTTTGTTTAAAGATATCATGATAAAGGAATTATATTATATAGAAATCATCTGTATGAGGTATTATGTCATTAAATTATTAATTTATTTCTCTATGGGTCCCTTGGAATTTATCTAGATGCTAACCTTGTACTTTGGTCTGCTTCGTATAATGCGACTGAGAAAGAGGACTAGAGAGTCACACACTAAGTGCATCTAGAATCTCATTTAAATAATTAATTATTATATATTATTTAACAAGTTGGAAAATATTATTCCTACATGTACATTAATATATTTTTTCATGTTCACATATATTCTATCACTAGTTAATAACGAAAATATTATGTGAGCAGAATATTTAAAATATATTTATTGGCTATTTAGTGAATATAATATTAATTTATTTATTATTGAATAATGCAGTGATGTTTTTTTTAAAATAAATATTCATTATTAAAGGAATGATAAATATTTTTTAATATTGGAAGACTGAGTTTATATTCCCTATGAGAAATAATATTTATATTGAATATTATATGATTAAATAAAAATTAATGTAATTTAGATTTTAGCACATGTCAAGAAATAATAAAAAAATTATTATTATAGACACAGGGCTCCATTGGGATTAAATAAATAAATTAGGAAACTTATTAAATTATTTATTTCTAACCCTAGTGGTATATAAACCCAATGATATGAATTTTCCGTAGACCCAATTCATTTTGTGTGGTGAATAATTAAATCTAGATAATCCTCTTAAATCCTTAGATAGCTCCCTTATCCAGGAATTCTCCAATGAATGGAGTGTTATCTTCCTCCACCTTCCACTCTTGTGTCAATAGAGATCAAGGAGAATCCTTTAGAATAAATTCTTGTTCTGACCAAAGGTGAATGACATAAGTTATTGGATATACCATGGTATCACCCATAGATTCATACAACAACATTCATATATTTTAAAAACATGTGTAGATCACCACTAGATATAATCCAGTCTTGATTCCTATAAAGAAATTATAGTATGATGTAGATCCATTTTCTGACCCATCTATTAATAAATAATTTTAGACGATTTAATTATTTAATTTCTTAAATTAATTATAAATAAAATGTGATGGCCTTTTGCATAGGTTATAACATTTATCTAATGTCTATAATCTTTGACTCAATTCCATTTATCGTGGCATTTATTATCATGTAAATCTCAAATTAATCATCGATCATGACAAAAAAAATATAGGGAGGGACCCATCTGAGGCATCTATTACACGTGAAACCCTAATGTGGTATCACAGTAATCGAATAATTATTTATAAATATTTAGTGTTTATTGATTGATTTAATCATTTATTATTCATTTTCAATTATAGTTTATTCATTCTTTTATATGAATTTAGTGTTATTATTTCTTCCTCTTCATTTCATGAAAATATAATCATATCTATTAATTTTAAAAAGGAAATAATTCGAAGATATCATCCGAAGGTTCCAAGGAGTCTATCGGTGTATCATAATATTAAAAACCATGTATCCCAAAATTATATTTCATGTACTAGTATCTTATTCACTAAGATATTTTTTTAAATTAATTTAAGTCATGTGAATTTATTAGTCGCAGCGCATTGAATTATGCACCACATGTTGACCAAGCCATATTGGCACATGGTTAGCCCGGGTTAATGTTTTGTAACATCTATACATAGTGTGTTGTTCCTTAGTCACAGATGGGCCTTCTATATTCTCTAAAAACCTACATGAATAGTGATCATGTAACTCAGATAACACACATAGTGTAGCCCATTTACACCCCATGCACTCCAAAAAACATTGTTCCAAACTTACATGACAATTTACAAGGCATGTATTGTGGATATATGGTTAGAATAATACATGTCGTATATCTAAAATGTAAGTGTCATGTAATTTTAGAAAATTATACAGAAATAAATTAAATTTATTATTATGATAAAACCATTTTAACATTAACATGAGTGTGTTCATTAAGTTCATAGGAAATGCAGTGTGATATGTTTTTATGCATATAAATGTTTAATTAATTTATGAGTAAAGTTCAGATCTGTATATCAAGTAAAAGTTATATTGCAATAACTACTCTATGTGCATAGAAGAATTATATGCAATGTAAAAATAAAACCAACATATAAACCATGTGATCATTAAGATGATAGTATATACCATCTTATTATGTGATAATTCGTGTATGCCACATATCATAGGAGTAAACTGTGTTTGAGTATAATACATATTGGGTAGTGTTAATGGGTAATCATTGTATTTCCTCCAAGGTAACATTTTTTACACAATTAAATTTAAATAAATTTCATTTGTTTTTTAGAATTATAATGGATGCTAATTTTAGTGAAATTTTGATGAGAATTAAGATACAATAATTTATTAATTAAATAATATAATTAATTGATTTGGGCATGATTTTTGTTAAATTATATGATTAGAATTGATTTATAATTTAATTAAATGTATAATTTATGACACGCATGTGGATGATCATGATCTTAGATGATACCTTTGAATGTGATTTGTTTCATTTAATTTATTATTAAATTAAATAGTTGGACTATGTGCGATCCGTCCTCTTATTTTTTATGGGATAATGTTTCCATGGTTACTTTTATGCAAACCCCTTAAAAAATACATTGGTTCCCCTCACCTATGTGTGAGTAAAAACATATTTAATATATGGAACTCCCAAGGTGGTGGAGGTAGTGAATGTTTGTACTTAAGGGGAAACCAATCCAAGAGAGATAAATATGTGGATAGGTGGAAAGCGGCAACATAAACCAAAATTGGTTCAAGGTGTTTTCTTCTAGGTCGACTATTTTTTTATCATCATCTTGATTAAAAAACCATTAGTAAAATGTCAAGATCATACCACTTTATTATTTTATTTCTATCATGTTTCTTAGTTATTTCATTATGGATGTATTTTCACGATCACATGAATTAATGAATTAACAAGCATAAATATATAACTAAATTAAATTGGATTATGTGTAAATATTATCTATGAAATGGTTAATCGCTTTTTTAATGGAATTGAATATTAAAAAAAATTTAATAAATAGAATAATTATAAATTTACACATAAAATATAAAATACCAAAATTATATATAATATTTTGTTATATCCTTCCACTACTCTAATTAAAATCAAACAAGAGTTCAAAGTTATTTACCATCAAAAGTTGGAGTTCTTTCATTTATTTTTGAATTCTAAAATTATGTTTTTGGTTGAATCAACATAGTTCACATCATGGATTGACTTTTAAATCAGGACTCAGTGTTACTGAGAGGTGAGGGTTGATGAAATCTAATTTAAGGATTTAAGGATTAGGGAGTCCATTCAATAGATCAGAGAACTCTGAGTTATTGTATTTTACATTGGTATTTCCTACCTAAAATCCTTAAAGTTGATTGAATAGCCTATGTTGGGGTGATGTGAAGGGGAGTATGGATCCTTTCCACTAGAATATCCAAGAAATAAAATAGTCTGAATCTAAAGCTATAAGAAATTGGGTTTCGATAAAATAGCAGGAGATTAATATATTTAATATTTATTTTTATAAATTTTATCTATATATTTACTAAAACTCATCTCATTTTATTTTAAGAAATATAAATAAAATGAAATCAAACAAATCACTATGATCCATACCTAAGAAGGATATCATCCTCACAACCACAAATGTTCAAGAGTGGAAGAGCACATTCCTATTATCCTATTCCATGAATGGAAACTATATGTTCTACGAGAATATATTCTTAATGTGACTATTAATGAGGCTGGTCGGGAATATTTATCTCCCTATGAGGAATATTTTAATGATTTTATAGATGTTCAGCATTTCATGCTATAACTATTGAACTTTTGATGCCAGATGATTACATGGTTGTGTATATCATTTTGTCTGTCCATCATGATCTCTATCAAGAGTTGGCGAAACAAGAGGGATACAAGATCTCAAGTTGTCAATTTACAACTAATAATGGAAAGTATACACTAACTAGGACTTATGTAGTAAAACTTATTAGCTGCATTGAATGCTTATAGATCATAGGGACTAAATTATCAGATAATTTATGCATAGATATCATCCATTCCTCCCTACCTAAGAGCTTCTAGATTTTTATTATTAATTATAACATTATAAGTAATGAGAAGTGTCTTTGGAACTTAATACTCTAATTTTTTAAAAGGATAAGGTTATGGGGAATGAAAACCCCATAGTACTTATAGTGAATAAGAAAGAATAACAAGTATAATGGTTATAAGACTCGTAACAAGTCAAAATCTCTTAATAATCAACCTTTTAAGAAGAAAAAGATCTAGAGGAAGGGTAAGGAAAAGGAGACACTATCTTTTTCATGTGGAAAGTAATGCCACTAAAAGATAAACTACACTTATAAGCATGGGAAAACTAAAGTTGTGTTCATTATCAACTATAAGATTTCAATATCTACACATGGGGTATTAGTTACCACTTGTGGTGCTCTCATCTATATCCAAATATATTAACCAAGTAGATTATAAAATATTTCGAGAGGAGTGGAGGACTTGACAGTTTCTAATGGTGTGTGGCTAGAAGCTTTATCCATTGGTTACTACCACCTTTCATTTCCAATATTAATGAAATTTGTTTTAATGGATTGTTATTATATACTATTTTTTACCAATAACATAATTTTTATGTCAGCCTAGATCCATATGGTATATTTTAATGTCTCGAAATAATTTTTTTATTTTATAATGAAAACATATATTATTGTATAGTCCAAATAAATAAAGATCTTTATGTATTTAATTATGAAAACAAATTATTTAAAATATATAATGAATCATGTTCACATTAATCAAATAACACTCATCTATGGAATCATGATCTAGCTCATGTAAAGTATAATTATTTGACAATGCTATGTCAATATGGTTATTAGAATCATTTTATCTAAAACCACATTAAATGTTTTTTTCTTATTTAAAAATAAAAATAACCAAAATGACATTCAGTGAAAAGGGTGAAAGGGACACAAAGAATTTAGGTTTGGTACACATTGATGTGTGTGGACCATTACTAGTATAAGCTAAAAGTGGGTATTATTACTCTATGACATTTAATAATGACTTTACTATATATTTCTATGTCAACTTTATGAGGTATAAGTCTGATTCCTTCAAGAAATTCAAATATTTCATAAATTAAGTGGGGAATCAACTTTAAAATAAGATAATGAAGCTTCAGTTGGATCATGTTAGTGAGTATTTTAACCAATAGTTTATCAAATTTTTATAGGATTCTAATACTATATCTCAACTCATTCCACCAAAGACACCATAGTGGAATGATGTTAGTGAATGGAGGAATCGTACCTTAAGAGACATGGTACGGTAAATAATGAGTCCTAAAGATATTCTATTATCCTTTTGTGTATATGCATTATAAAATCTAGAATACACACTAAATCAAGTACTAAAAAAATAATGAAATTGAATAATCATTGATTTATGGAGTAGAAAGAAACATTTTTTTTCACATACTCATTTATGGGGTTCTGAGTGATCATATAAGGCCTTATCTGAAAACAGACTAGCACCCCCAGACACAATATCTTTATAGGGTATCCCAAAGAAATAAAGGGATACTACCTATAAAAACCTTAAGATAAAAAAGTGATTGTCTCCTGACTAGTCATCTTTCTTGAGAGATAGAACATTCTAAAAAGGGTAGTGAGAGTATGATTTACTTTGAGGAAGTTGATGCTCGTGATATACAAGATTTTCTATATGAATAGATTTCACAGAACCAAATGGATGATGTAGTTCTTGAAACAAAAGTTCTGTATAGGGCCACTAGAGAGGTAAGAGAACCAGATAGATATGGTTTTATACTCTACAAAGATGTTCACACATTACTGGTTGATAATGATAAACCTATCCCCAGAAATAGGATATAGAGATCTGGGAAGATTCAATATAGAAAGAATCCGTGAATCTTAAAATATATTCCATGTATTAGAATAATGTTTTGGTTCTGGTTGATGTTCCAATTGATGTAAAGCTCATTGGATAGAAATGGGTATTCAAGATAAAAATGTGAATGTAAGGTAATGTAAATACATATAAAGAAATAATAGTGGCTAAATGGTTTTAAAACATCATGTAATTGACTAGAATGAAACATTTTCAACAGTTATTTTTTGTTTAAATCAATCATAGTTCTACTTTACATAACAAATCACCATGACTATGAAAAATGGAAGATGTATAAAATAAAAATTTCATAATGGAAAACTTCAAAAAGATTTGTAAACAACACAACTAGAGGGTAATCTGAATCCATTTGTTTTAAAAGTGATATAAAAGATACATAGTTCCACTTGTAGATTGAAGAAAGAATTCAGGTCATGGAAATTATGATTCAATGAAGTTATAAAAGAATTTAGTTTCATTATGGATGAATATGATTCATGTATTTACAAGAGGTTTAGCGGGAATATGGTTTTCATCAAATTAGTATATGTTTATGATATATAATTTATTGTAAAGGACATAAAAATATTACATTCTATTAAGGATTGGAAAAACAAGTGCTGATCTATGAAGGACTTATGTGAATTAGCCTACATTCTAGGGATCATGATCATTCATGATAGATCCCAGAGGCATATTGGAATAATTTAAATTATATACATTGACCACATACTATATATATTTAGTATAAAAAATCCTTAAGTTGATTGGTTTAAGTGTCACATAGTATACATAATTCTACAAATATGAGTCTCTAGAAACAACACGTGAATAATAGAATATGAAATATACTATACGCTTCAACAATAATATATATCATGTTTGTATTTTCATGTGTTAGATTTGATGTTTCCTATGTAATGATAATAAAAAGTTCCAGGGAGAGGTCATGGGTGTCTTGGAAAAAAGAGGGTGACAAGAACACAGCTTTCTTTCATGCATGCATCAAGGAGAGAAAGAGGTCCAAGGCTCCAAACATCCTCCTAGATGATGGATCTTTCTACAATGACCCTCAAGTAGTGGGAGGTATGGCCAGAAGTCATTTCCATTCCCTACTTGCGGATGCTAACCCTTACATGCAGGATGGTTACCCAACAGGTCACTCAGATCTCTTTGACTCCATCCCTCAGGTGGTTTCCCATGACACCAATGGAGTCTTCGAAAGGGTTATAGATGATCAAGAGGTTTGGCAGGCTGTCTCGGCTCTCAAATCTGAGAGTGCCCCCAGGCCCCATGGATTTCTGGGATCCATTTACCGCATCTATTAGGATTTCATCAAGAATCATATGGTGGAATGTGTTCAGGACTACTTCGGTGGAGGCAGTTTACCTCGGGTGGCATGTTCCACCATGCTTATTCTCATCCCTAATCTCAAATACCCCTCATTTTTAATGAAATTCAAACCGATCAGCATGTGAAATTTCCCCTACAAAGTTCTTGCTACCATCATCAACCGCAGACTTGTGGGATACCTCCCTAAGTGGATATCGAATGAGCAACATGGTTTTATTCAAGGCAGGTCCACTCAATCCGCAATTGTATTGGCCCAGGAAATGCTGAGTGATATCAGCAAGAAAGTCATGGGCTCAAACATTACTGTTAAGTTGGACATGGACAAGGCCTATGACAAGTGTCACGACCCGTCCTCGGGGCCCGTGCCGTGACTACCCCAAGCCCGCCTTCCATAGGCCAGGGGCTGGCGACTAGCACCAAAGGCGTAAAATCCCAATAACTGGGAAGGCATTGCCTTTATAAAGAAAACAATCACCACAGAGTACAAGCGGAAGTAAAACACTAAGTACAAAAAGAAGAGCTGAAAAGTAAAAGGGGCCGGAAATACAAGCCCAACTGTAAAGTACAACTCGAAAGGGAAAACAGTGACTGAAAAGTAAAGCTGCTACGCTGAGATGTCCACTGGAATTCCCACCTGAAGGGTGGGTACAGATAGCTCTTCTGCTCCTCGGGTCCCGCCGTCTGCTCCAAGTATGACCCGCCCAGTGGTCTGCCTCTGGGTACCGCCTCGTCGTATAGTCCACCTCCAGGTACCGTCCAGTCCTCGAACACTCGGCCTCTGCCAGTACTGGCCGTCGTCTGCAACCAACACAACGAGGTGCGGGCATAGCCCGTGCAGGGGTGAGTATAACGATACTCAGTAGGGACCCCGAGACCCTCAAGGTCTCACTAAAACCAACAAGGATAAATACACGAAGATCTCAACAGATAAACCCTACTTAGGTATATGCCCATACATATACCTAAGTTATCAAGTAATCCATCTCAATCATGAGGAAACACAAGGATTGTGAAATCGACGGATAACCACTACCCGGGTATATGCCCATACATATACCAAAGTTAGCAAGTGACCCTTCTCAAACATGAAGTAAACACAAGGTCAAAAGTCTCAGCTCAAACCAGGATTTTCATTATCGAAACCGTAACTGCTGAAGAGCTCCGTCTCTAGAGTGTACAGTGGTCCTGTCACGACTCCGAGGCTGCCGCTCACTAACCTAGGACTGCTGAAGTACTCCTCCTATCGAGTACTGCGGGTCTGCTGCCAACTACCAGGCGCTCCGTCCGCTGAGGGTCTGCTGCCAAATACCGGGCGCTACCCAGATAGCCTGCTGAGGTACTCCTCCTGTCGAGTACCGCGGGTCTGCTGCCAACTACCAGGCGCTCCGTCCGCCGTGGGTCTGCCGCCAAATACCGGGCGCTCCGTCCACTGGGCTAGTCGACTCACTCCAAGTCGAGTCGGTCAAGCAGTCGTCAGGTCTCAGCCGGCTACACGGTCTCCGTACTCTGCACGCTCGTCTCCACCGTCGTGGGTCTGTCGCTACAACCAAGCGCACACACTCCGTAGAGTAACGCGGGTCCGCCGCTACAACCAAGCGCTCCACCGCCAAGGATCTGCTGCTGCATCCAAGCGCACCACCACTGTCAAGTACCACGGGTCCGCTCCACGAGCTACTGGTCGATACTCCAAGTATCACAAGGTCCCGCGAAGAAGTGTCTCAAATGTCCGTCTCGTCACAGGGGTCTCAACGCAACAGACGGCGCGTCGATCGGACGCCCGGTCTGTGAGTTATTAGCCTTTTCGTCCCAGGGGCCCGGTTGGTTTCGTGAGCGAAACCAATCCCGGCCGTATCTCAACTGCACCCCGAACTCCCATAGGGTATACTCAAAGGGACCGTTACTCAACGTAACCACCAACGCCGCTGACGGCTCGTCAAGCGGACGTCCTGTCTGAAAGATATCAGCTTTCCCGTTCCAGGGGCCCGGTTGGTTTTCGGGTACAATCCAACCCGGCCCCTACTAACTGAATCCAAAACTCGGGCGAAGGATACCAAAAGTTCCGTATCGTAAACAGGAACTCAACGCAACAGACGGTGCGTCGATCGGACGCCCGGTCTGAGAGTTATTGGCATTTTCGTCTCCGGGGCCCGGTTGGTTTTTATGGCAAAACCAACCCGACCGTACTCCACCTGCGTCCAAACCTCGGGCGGAGTATGCCAAAAGATCCGTCTCACTAAAAGGAACACAACGCGATTGACGGTGCGTCAATCGGACGTTCGTAGCTCAAGATATGAGCGTTTCCGCTCCGAAGGCCCGGTTGGTTTCGTGAACGAACCAACCCGGCCGAACTCAAAGTAATCCGAAACCTTAAGTGCGATATACCGAAACGACCGTCTCGATCCAAGGATCGCGTTGCCGCAGACGGTTCGTCGTTCGGAGGTCTACAGCTCAAGTTATGAGCTTTTGACTAAAAAGGTCCGAAAACGGGGGTCTGGGCCCGGCCCGGCCCGGCCCAGTACCCCCTGAACCGGTCCGATCCGGGTCGGCCCGAACCGGGTCCGGGTCCGGCCCGGTTCCGCGTGGCCTGGCCCGGTTGGCTCGGCCCGGCCCGGCTGGGCGGTCCGGCCCAGCCGGCACAATCCGGCCCGGCCTGCGCGACCCGGCCCGGCCGGTCGCGCGGCCCGACCGCTCAGAACCGCTCGGCCAGCTTGGCCGAGCGGGTTGTTTCGCGCGAAACGGGGGGCGCCGCCCCCCGTGACTTCAATCAACGCCCCCCCCACGTGAGGGGGGCCCGTTACACGGCTGCCGGGGGTTTCAAACCCCCGGAATTCAAAGCACGGCCGGCATTGAAGCCGGCCGTTCGTCCACCCGCGGGACCTGCGGGTCCCGCCTCCGAGCAAACCGGCGGCCGGCACAGCCGGCCGCCCCCTTCTTCTCTGCCGCGGCAAGGGCCGCGGCTCTTCTGTTCTCCGGCGGCCGGCGAGCCCGGCCGCCTCCTTCTTCTCCGCCGCGGCAAGGGCCGCGGCTCTACTGTTCTCCGACGCCCGGCGAGCCCGGCCGCCTCCTTCTTCTCCGCCGCGGCAAGGGCCGCGGCTCTACTGTTCTCCGACGCCCGGCGAGCCCGGCCGCCTCCTTCTTCTCCGCCGCGGCAAGGGCCGCGGCTCTACTGTTCTCCGGCGGCCGGCGAGCCCCTTCCGTGGTCCGCTGCACCTTCGTTCTAAGTCAGAAAATTGTGACGACCGCAGATTCGCATTCCTTGAGTCGAGATCTCCACGTTCGTATATCGCTCTCAACAAAACATCGATGTTTTGACGCACTTAATTATTTGGTGCGAAGGAACGCACGGAGAACGTGCGAAGAATGAAATATAAAAAAGGTCATGGACAGTGTCCATATTGATGGTCGTGTTTGTTTGGCCATCATCTTTGAGAATTAATAACAAGAGGAATAAACAAATATGTATTTATCATACTTCAAATAAACCCCCTACCTTTGATTCATCGCTCGACGTTCATTGACGGCCGCGGAAGGTGAGCGTCGCGGAGGTCGGACGTGGGTTCGTCGCTGAGGAAGAACGCCACAGAAAAAGGATGCCGCGGAAGAAGTTGACGCGTCGCAGAAGGAGATCGACGCGTCGTGGTTTCCTCGTCGCGGAAGAAGACGTCGATGCCGTCACAGAAGGAGTCCGTCGCTTCGCGGGAGAACCACGTTCTTCGGCGGAGAAGTTCTTCGCGTTCTTCGTCGAGGAAGATGGTCTTCAAAGGAGAAGAGAACTCTCCTTTTCCCCCGCACAGCAAAGCCCCAAAACCAAAATAAAAAGACTTAACTCCTTATTAATTTATTAACGTTGGGAATTCCAAAGGTTGAAAACCGTTAACACATTAACACCATGCATTAAAACTTATGGAAGATAAAAATAAAAAAAATTGAAGTTAAATTATTATTTTAACATTCACAAGTTATTTTTTTTTACAACACCCCTCGTGTAAACGCAACTTCGGGAAAGGTCTCCTTAAGCGAATATCGGCGCTGCGAGTTCATCGGTGCCCTCGGATTTCAATTCCGAGCACCGGATCAAAAGTTAGGAATTCCCGCTCGTTCGTTCACTGAACGTACCCGAGCCAATCTTCGGAAATTAATTCCGGGCACACCGGGCCTCGGAATCAGGTGCCGTCTGAAACCGCGCCCTTGTAAAATTCTAAAGAAAATTAAGAAAAAATTTCCCTTGAATTTTACGGGTCTTTACATTACTCCCACCTCAGGGCTTTACGTCCCCGTAAAGCTTCAACTCACACTTAAGGGAAACAAGGTAGTACTGAGCACGCAACTGAGCTTTCCGCTCCCATATGCTCACCTGTAGATCTCGTGCTACCCGAGAAGCACCCCAGAGGAAGCAACCGTTCACGTAGATCCTGCTCCTGTCGATCCTCGATCTCTACTAGAACCTCTGTGCTTGTCGCCCTGTCATCGACGTCCAACTCCCCGGGGTCGATGACGTGTGAAGAAACATACACGTATCTCCACAGCTGAGACACGTGGTGGACATTATGCACCCGGTGCGACTGAGGTGGTAGGGTCAAGCGGTAAACCTCTTCGCCTACCCTACTGAAGATCAAAAGGGTCCATCGAACTTCGGAGATAACATGCCGCCTCGGCCACATCTCCGAAACCTCATCGGGTTGAGACCGTATAAGAACGTGTTCGTCACCCTCGAATTCAAGAGGTTTCCCTTTTTTTTTTTTTTAGGTTAGAACTGAACTCAAACTCCTGCTGCCACAGGGGTAGGGTTGACCAAATCAAGAGTGATCGGTCACACCCTCTTATGTCTGAGTTTAACATGAGCTGCCCAGGGTTTCCTTTTCGCCGACCAAGGAAAACCCATTCCGACGTTTGCCTAAAACAGTCAACCGGGGTATGATTTGTGAATCAAAACCATACCCAGATCAACGTCGTAAGGCCTCTACGCTGCCACCAAGAGATTACAACCGAAACTCTCGCCTCGAGGTCAAATCACACCGTCGGCGTAAGCGTGATTATCGAGTCTCCTTCCAAAGGTATCTCCAGACGTGAGGGTCAAGTCTACGGCTTACCCGGAACCTCTAGGTCTGGGACATGATTCGTGGAAGGGTAGAATGATTGGTTCCTATGTCTATAGATATGGCAGCTCGTAGTAGACATAATTCGTACCCCGAATCATTCTTAGAGCTCCTGGGTCACACTCCTTGACCGCAATGCAGCTATTCTCCTCCCCAGCCCTCCTGCTCCCTGAGCCTGGCGGGGACTACTAAGTCGGGTGGTCGTAACATGTCGAAATGTACACCACCACATGCTGCTCTCCAAGCTCTGCTTCCACGTCTGCTACCCTGCAGATTCATCTGTCCTTAGCACTTCCTCCTCCTGAAACATTTTACACGCCCGAGTCTCTGAGACTGGCGCTAGTCTCCTGCCTTTCACTGCTAACGTTCACAACCACAAAGGTTCTCTCTAGCATTCTAGCATAGGTAGGAATGCATAGAGGAAAAGAAATGGTTCGGATGTCCTTTAGACACACTTCGCTTAGAAGTTCGAGTCTAAAGAACTGATCACCACGTAACCAACGAGTACCAAGATTGATTGGTAAGCCACGTTGAGTGCTCTGCTTCCGACATGTCGTACTGTCGAAGCTGTATTAGCTCCAGAAAACTCACAACCACCTCCTCAAGCCAGTCCTCAGCCGCCTACGAGTCAGGCTCACTTCGAAACTTGAGGGATATCTGATGTTAAAACATAAGTAAGGCACTAAGCCTGTGAGTCTCTGCTACCGGTACCGCCGGTAGTGTCTGCTGACCAACAGGTAGTGACATAGCTGGCGCTCTACCCGTAGGTACTAATCCAGGTATCGGTTCGCGTACCGAAGCCTCGTTACTATAAGGACCAACCTCATGGTCACTCTCTGGAAACACCTGGAGCTAAGATCATCATCCGCTCTACTAGTATCCAAGCTAGGCGTAGAACTCTAGCATTCGTCTCCATCCAGTCCACTGCTGCCTGGGAAATCTGTCTCGCCTCGTATCCTCAGAGGCCTCTACTGCTGGAACTCGTGCATCGCGCTCTGCTAGCGTGCACCGTCAGCTAGTGGCATCTGCTGCCTAACGGGTGGTGGTGCTGCTGGTACACCACCCGAAGGTGCCAACACTGAAAAAGGGCCCTGCACCGGAGTCTCGCTGCTCGGTGGGCCATCATCGAGAACTCTCTCGGAACTCCAGCTAACTATATGCATGGTTACATCCTGAACAGTTGCGTCACGGTCAACGATTTATACCTGGTGAGCTGACCTGGTTTGAGCTGATTTTAAACCTTTTGGGAAACACACACGCAATCAGTGTTTTCGTGCATAAAGTCGGAAATCAGAAGTCAGGGTCCTGGTGTACGGATACGTCGGCCGCCGCACCAACACTGGACTCCCTGGACTGATAACCACACTCAATACACTAAACACTATTGCTTCACATAGAAAAGATCAGAGTTCGCGGTAGAACCGAACTCCTCTGATACCAATTTGTCACGACCCGTCCTCGGGGCCCGTGCCGTGACTACCCCAAGCCCGCCTTCCATAGGCCAGGGGCTGGCGACTAGCACCAAAGGCGTAAAATCCCAATAACTGGGAAGGCATTGCCTTTATAAAGAAAACAATCACCACAGAGTACAAGCGGAAGTAAAACACTAAGTACAAAAAGAAGAGCTGAAAAGTAAAAGGGGCCGGAAATACAAGCCCAACTGTAAAGTACAACTCGAAAGGGAAAACAGTGACTGAAAAGTAAAGCTGCTACGCTGAGATGTCCACTGGAATTCCCACCTGAAGGGTGGGTACAGATAGCTCTTCTGCTCCTCGGGTCCCGCCGTCTGCTCCAAGTATGACCCGCCCAGTGGTCTGCCTCTGGGTACCGCCTCGTCGTATAGTCCACCTCCAGGTACCGTCCAGTCCTCGAACACTCGGCCTCTGCCAGTACTGGCCGTCGTCTGCAACCAACACAACGAGGTGCGGGCATAGCCCGTGCAGGGGTGAGTATAACGATACTCAGTAGGGACCCCGAGACCCTCAAGGTCTCACTAAAACCAACAAGGATAAATACACGAAGATCTCAACAGATAAACCCTACTTAGGTATATGCCCATACATATACCTAAGTTATCAAGTAATCCATCTCAATCATGAGGAAACACAAGGATTGTGAAATCGACGGATAACCACTACCCGGGTATATGCCCATACATATACCAAAGTTAGCAAGTGACCCTTCTCAAACATGAAGTAAACACAAGGTCAAAAGTCTCAGCTCAAACCAGGATTTTCATTATCGAAACCGTAACTGCTGAAGAGCTCCGTCTCTAGAGTGTACAGTGGTCCTGTCACGACTCCGAGGCTGCCGCTCACTAACCTAGGACTGCTGAAGTACTCCTCCTATCGAGTACTGCGGGTCTGCTGCCAACTACCAGGCGCTCCGTCCGCTGAGGGTCTGCTGCCAAATACCGGGCGCTACCCAGATAGCCTGCTGAGGTACTCCTCCTGTCGAGTACCGCGGGTCTGCTGCCAACTACCAGGCGCTCCGTCCGCCGTGGGTCTGCCGCCAAATACCGGGCGCTCCGTCCACTGGGCTAGTCGACTCACTCCAAGTCGAGTCGGTCAAGCAGTCGTCAGGTCTCAGCCGGCTACACGGTCTCCGTACTCTGCACGCTCGTCTCCACCGTCGTGGGTCTGTCGCTACAACCAAGCGCACACACTCCGTAGAGTAACGCGGGTCCGCCGCTACAACCAAGCGCTCCACCGCCAAGGATCTGCTGCTGCATCCAAGCGCACCACCACTGTCAAGTACCACGGGTCCGCTCCACGAGCTACTGGTCGATACTCCAAGTATCACAAGGTCCCGCGAAGAAGTGTCTCAAATGTCCGTCTCGTCACAGGGGTCTCAACGCAACAGACGGCGCGTCGATCGGACGCCCGGTCTGTGAGTTATTAGCCTTTTCGTCCCAGGGGCCCGGTTGGTTTCGTGAGCGAAACCAATCCCGGCCGTATCTCAACTGCACCCCGAACTCCCATAGGGTATACTCAAAGGGACCGTTACTCAACGTAACCACCAACGCCGCTGACGGCTCGTCAAGCGGACGTCCTGTCTGAAAGATATCAGCTTTCCCGTTCCAGGGGCCCGGTTGGTTTTCGGGTACAATCCAACCCGGCCCCTACTAACTGAATCCAAAACTCGGGCGAAGGATACCAAAAGTTCCGTATCGTAAACAGGAACTCAACGCAACAGACGGTGCGTCGATCGGACGCCCGGTCTGAGAGTTATTGGCATTTTCGTCTCCGGGGCCCGGTTGGTTTTTATGGCAAAACCAACCCGACCGTACTCCACCTGCGTCCAAACCTCGGGCGGAGTATGCCAAAAGATCCGTCTCACTAAAAGGAACACAACGCGATTGACGGTGCGTCAATCGGACGTTCGTAGCTCAAGATATGAGCGTTTCCGCTCCGAAGGCCCGGTTGGTTTCGTGAACGAACCAACCCGGCCGAACTCAAAGTAATCCGAAACCTTAAGTGCGATATACCGAAACGACCGTCTCGATCCAAGGATCGCGTTGCCGCAGACGGTTCGTCGTTCGGAGGTCTACAGCTCAAGTTATGAGCTTTTGACTAAAAAGGTCCGAAAACGGGGGTCTGGGCCCGGCCCGGCCCGGCCCAGTACCCCCTGAACCGGTCCGATCCGGGTCGGCCCGAACCGGGTCCGGGTCCGGCCCGGTTCCGCGTGGCCTGGCCCGGTTGGCTCGGCCCGGCCCGGCTGGGCGGTCCGGCCCAGCCGGCACAATCCGGCCCGGCCTGCGCGACCCGGCCCGGCCGGTCGCGCGGCCCGACCGCTCAGAACCGCTCGGCCAGCTTGGCCGAGCGGGTTGTTTCGCGCGAAACGGGGGGCGCCGCCCCCCGTGACTTCAATCAACGCCCCCCCCACGTGAGGGGGGCCCGTTACACGGCTGCCGGGGGTTTCAAACCCCCGGAATTCAAAGCACGGCCGGCATTGAAGCCGGCCGTTCGTCCACCCGCGGGACCTGCGGGTCCCGCCTCCGAGCAAACCGGCGGCCGGCACAGCCGGCCGCCCCCTTCTTCTCTGCCGCGGCAAGGGCCGCGGCTCTTCTGTTCTCCGGCGGCCGGCGAGCCCGGCCGCCTCCTTCTTCTCCGCCGCGGCAAGGGCCGCGGCTCTACTGTTCTCCGACGCCCGGCGAGCCCGGCCGCCTCCTTCTTCTCCGCCGCGGCAAGGGCCGCGGCTCTACTGTTCTCCGACGCCCGGCGAGCCCGGCCGCCTCCTTCTTCTCCGCCGCGGCAAGGGCCGCGGCTCTACTGTTCTCCGGCGGCCGGCGAGCCCCTTCCGTGGTCCGCTGCACCTTCGTTCTAAGTCAGAAAATTGTGACGACCGCAGATTCGCATTCCTTGAGTCGAGATCTCCACGTTCGTATATCGCTCTCAACAAAACATCGATGTTTTGACGCACTTAATTATTTGGTGCGAAGGAACGCACGGAGAACGTGCGAAGAATGAAATATAAAAAAGGTCATGGACAGTGTCCATATTGATGGTCGTGTTTGTTTGGCCATCATCTTTGAGAATTAATAACAAGAGGAATAAACAAATATGTATTTATCATACTTCAAATAAACCCCCTACCTTTGATTCATCGCTCGACGTTCATTGACGGCCGCGGAAGGTGAGCGTCGCGGAGGTCGGACGTGGGTTCGTCGCTGAGGAAGAACGCCACAGAAAAAGGATGCCGCGGAAGAAGTTGACGCGTCGCAGAAGGAGATCGACGCGTCGTGGTTTCCTCGTCGCGGAAGAAGACGTCGATGCCGTCACAGAAGGAGTCCGTCGCTTCGCGGGAGAACCACGTTCTTCGGCGGAGAAGTTCTTCGCGTTCTTCGTCGAGGAAGATGGTCTTCAAAGGAGAAGAGAACTCTCCTTTTCCCCCGCACAGCAAAGCCCCAAAACCAAAATAAAAAGACTTAACTCCTTATTAATTTATTAACGTTGGGAATTCCAAAGGTTGAAAACCGTTAACACATTAACACCATGCATTAAAACTTATGGAAGATAAAAATAAAAAAAATTGAAGTTAAATTATTATTTTAACATTCACAAGTTATTTTTTTTTACAACACCCCTCGTGTAAACGCAACTTCGGGAAAGGTCTCCTTAAGCGAATATCGGCGCTGCGAGTTCATCGGTGCCCTCGGATTTCAATTCCGAGCACCGGATCAAAAGTTAGGAATTCCCGCTCGTTCGTTCACTGAACGTACCCGAGCCAATCTTCGGAAATTAATTCCGGGCACACCGGGCCTCGGAATCAGGTGCCGTCTGAAACCGCGCCCTTGTAAAATTCTAAAGAAAATTAAGAAAAAATTTCCCTTGAATTTTACGGGTCTTTACAACAAGGTAGAGTGGAGTTTCATTAATAGAGTCCTGAGTTGTATGAGGTTCTTTGAGAGAGTGGTTTATCTATTATTTAGGTTCATTGGGTATCCATAGTTCTCAATTACTTTTATGGGGAGGAGCTATGGTTTCTTAAAATCAGTTTGGGGATTGAGACAAGGGGACCCTCTTTCTCCCAGTGTTTTTATTTTGGTCCAGGATACCTTTAGTAGATATCTGAACACCAGGTTTTCTGATCATTTTGTCTGGCCTTTCTGGTGTAAGACTAACATTCCAGGCATATCACACCTTTTCTTTATGGATTATATTCTTATCTTTCTCAATGGTAGAAGTAGTAACATTTTGGATCTTCATCATATCCTTTAGATTTATTATTTGTGGAGAGGGTAGGTCATCAACCATGGGAAGAGTGGGGTTTATATTTAAAAGTTGTCTTCAAGTAATAGGGGCAAGAGGATTACTGACAGGCTGGGTATTGCTAAAAGACATTTTCCCATGGAATATTTAGGGGAACCAATTTCTCCAGGTAAGGTTAAGATTCATCATTTTGATGGTATTGCAGATAAAATTTCTGCTGATATTCTGAACTCGAAAAACTGTTTTCTTTCCTTTGGGGGGAGAATCACCTTGGTCAATAGTGTGCTCACGTCTGTCCCCATGCATGTCATTTCCACCACCATCATTCCCAAGATGGTTCTTCGTACTATTGAGAAGATTGTGCTAAACATTATATGGGATGATCAAGAAGATGATAAATATCATTGGGCTTCGTGTCAAAGGATGGATTACAGCTTTGAGGAGGGTGGGTCTAATCTATGGAGTGTTTCAGGTTCCATGCCCTTTTTACAGGCAAAGATGGCTTGGGATGTTCTGGAGGGGAAATCCTTATGGACACATTTCTCCATAAAAAAAATAAGGATCTGATTTTGATATTGTTAATGGGATTGCCTCAAAGATTTGGGATATTACTCGCTGCCATATTTGTACTTTGTGGCATCATTCGAGGTGGATTGTTGGTGAGGGGGCGATCAACCAATGGAGGGACAATTGGTCAGGGAGTATCATTGGCTTTCCAGGGTGCCTCGTCCCTGGATTTTTCTTCTTGCAGGACTCTTGTTTTCCTACTTTCACACAAACCATCCTCTCCCCCTCTCTACTGGAGATGTTTCACAGTATTTCAATTACCTCTGAACTGGATCGGCTGGTGTTCACGGGTTACCAGTCTTCTTTGTTTTCAGCGAAGGATTTCCATGGGGTCTTTCTTACCGCTGAGGGTCATGTTTCTTGGGGTGGGTTCCTTTTCTATACTGATATCCCGGCCAAATTCAATTTCCTTATCTCGAGGCTCTACAACTGGGTGCTTCCCATTGACGAAGAGGTATGTCGTAGGGGTATTTCTATCGCCTATAAATGTTTATGATGAAACGGACCTAAGGAAGAGATGTCTGAGAAAATGTTTTTTATGAGTGATTGGGTGTGCTGTATATGGTCCCTTTTTCATGACTTCTCTGGGAGGATTTCTCGAGTCTCTTTGGGAATTTGTTTCTCTATGCCTGGTTCTCTGGTTCATCAGAACGTGTACAGAAACAGAGGGTGCACTTAGTGGTCTTTGCGGTTGGATGTTGGGTCTTATGGTCTGCTCATAATATCACTAGAGATGAGGGACGCTCCAGTTCTAGGTTGGCCTTGCGAGCTAGGGTGAGTTCCCTAACACTTGACATGTTGCTGCTTCTTAATCTTAGCGAACGAGCTCCTTCCTTTCAGCATTTATTGGACATTAGCCGTATTTATATTGCTCTAAGGGTGTATCCTCAAGGTCATTGGGTTCTTTAGAATCCTCCCGACCTATGCCTCAAACTGAATGTTGATGGCTCCTATATGAACGGTTTCATGAGGGGTGGGGGAGTTGTTCGTAATCTTCATGGCTCGGTGGTCTTGGCCTCCAGTTGGTGGTTTCGTTCAGGTGATTCCCTCAGGGCTGAGGCTACCTCTCTGCTCACAGGGTTGGATTTGTGTCACGCCCATGGGTTCCCTATCCATCAAGTGTAAACTGACTCAATTACTCTTCTTCGCTCAATTCAAGGTACCTCTAGCATCCCATGGACTGTCTATTATTTAATTCGCAACTACAAAAAGTTTCTTCAAGGTGACACTTTTCATAATCACTCGTGGAGAGAAGGTAACAATGTCGCTGACTTCCTGGCATCCTGGACCTCCCTGGCCAACCCTCACATTGTTTATAGTTGTATTGGATCCCTTCCCCCTGAATGTGTTAGCTTGGTTCGTGCGGATGCCTTAGGCCTTCATTATTTCAGACCTCCCTGATCTGTTTCAGGCCACAACCCTCATTTTTCCATTAATATAATAAAATATCAATTTTGGATGGATTTATATGTACTGATCATGGTATGAAGACATTTGGAAGATCCAGGAGAACAAAATTGGTCAGCAGTTATGGTTATCCTCAAGTATCTGAAAAGAAAAAAGGATACGTTCCTAGTGTATAGAGGATATGAGGATCTGGTCATCAGTGGTTACAATGATTCTAGTTTTAAAACAAATTTTAATGATATGAAGTCACATTTATGAAAAAAGTTATGTCTCAATGGAAAATCTATAAGAAGAAAGAGTTCAAAGTAGTTGGTTGTCACTGAATCTATGGCATAGTCCGAGTATATAGTGGCTTCTGATGTAGCCATGGAATTCATTTTGATATAAATCTTTTTTAAGAACATTATGTGGTACCTAGTAGAAAATATCCTACTATATTTTTTGTGATAATAATACAACAGTGAATCTTGTAATAGATCCAAGATCACAACAATTGAAAAAAGAACATACACTATAATTATCACCTCTTGAAGGGTTTTTATCAAAGGAGTGAAGTTTCAATAAGAAGAGTTCCCATTGAAGAAAACATGGTGGAAACCTTGACTAAAGACATATCTTAATAGAGTCATGTGTATAATATGAGTACTAGAATACTAGAGATTATTATCAGTTGAATCTAGTGTATGTGATTTTTTGTTTGATTTGGTTCCCAAGAACCAACTTCTATGTACATTATAATAACAATTATTCATTTTTTAATATTTATAAAAACTGTATCACATCACGATTATTCTTCTATGTGACATAGTATGTGTTAATGACTTAAGGTTAACAATTTGACAAAAAGTTCATGGTAGTTTCCCACTATGACGAGAACCCAAAAGTCCCATGATAGTATTCGTAAATATATGTTCAATATCTGGATGAAATAATTTGAGGGACCAATGTTATTTAGGATATCATGGGTGGAGGATCATAGGAATTTGAGGCACCTTCTCATGGATTAAACTAATGTAATATGTAGTATAGGATATTATGATAGGGAGACCCATCGGTATAAAATATACATTTATATGTTTTATTAGATGTTCATACCTTCATATGTGTGTATTGGTTCATTGAATATAATATTCTTATTAATGAGTGTTGTAAGTCATTTACTTTTTTGTATTAAGGAAAACCATGAATGATATATGTTCACGGTGTGGTAGGATACATTGGGTGGGTCATGAGTAATATTTAATTAATGATTAACACGAGAAAGGATTTATAACTTCTTCCCATTAACAGAATATGATGTCCATGTCCCTTTGATGGAAATTATATACCCAAAATAAATCCATGGAAATGGTGTTCTATAGTCATGTTTGATTTACAGAAAGTCAATGAAGGTGACATTGAGCACATAGGTTGATGACACCAACATGAATCCTTCTTGATTAGAGATATCACAATAAAGGGATTATATTACACTGTAAGTATTTGTATGAGGTATTTTGTCATTATGGCATTAAATTATTTCATTACGGGTACCTTAGAAAGTTATTGGATTCCAACCATAGAATTTAGCCTATTTTTTCCAACACCACTGAGAAAGTGGCCTAGACGGTCACGCACTAAGTATACCCAGAATCTTAGTCAAATAATATATTATTATTTATTATTTAACAGTTGAATAAATATTCTTCTCATGTCTGGTTTAATAATTATTCAAGTTTTTTTGATTTCATATATTATGTAACCGGTTACTTGAGAAAATATTTTATGAGTGGAATATTTAATAAATATTTATTTTCTATTTATATAATTTAATATTTATTTATTTATTTGATAATAAAGAAGTGATTTTTTATAATAAAATATATAGTAATTATTCAAGGTCTAAAATATATTATGGGTGAATGGGGGATAGAGTTTATAGGTATCATGAGAAATAATATATATATTGAATATTATTTCATTGAATAATATTTAATTTAATTTGTGATTCTAGTTCATGTCAAGAAATAATAATATTAAAATTTTTAATGAAATGGGGTTCCATAGGGATTAAATAAATTATAAAGTGAATTACTTCAATTATTTAATTCTAACCCTATTGTTATATAAACCTAATAATATTATTTTTCCTTAGAGCTAATTTCTTTAGTGCTCTACATAATGAAATCTAGAGAATCCCCTAGTATCCAAAGATATCACCCTTCTTCAAGAACACTCTTATGAATGATGATAGGTCATCCTCCACCTTCCACTCTTAGGTCTAGAGAGTTCAATGATAATCCTCTATAAGCGATTCTCGGGCTGATGAAAGGCTAACAATGCTATATATATAATCTACCATGCTGACACATAGAGTATCCTATAGTGAAGTTTGGATATTTTTGTGACATGTGTGGATCACCACTATATAAAATCTAATATTTATTCCTATAGTGGATCGATGGTACGACATAGATCTATTCTCAGATCCACCAGTAAAAAATAATTTCACCCATATTAATTCTTTAATTTCATAAATTAATTATAAATAATATGTGATGGTCCTACAAACTATTCCAATGGTTATCCATTTGGAAAATTCTATGATTCAATATCGTTGATCATATCATTTATCACTAATAAAATATCATATTAATCATCGATCAGGAAAAAAATAAAACTTCGGTAAGACGCACACGATGATTCCACTGCGCCTGGAAACTTCCATGATGTGGTTATCACATAGCTGTTCGGAATGTGGTTATGAATATAACTAAATAAATTAAAAAAATTGAATGGTTTTCATATTTATAAAATAAATTCATTGGTTAATAAATGATTAAAAATGAAAATAAAAATCACTTTTACAACAAATGAGATCTATTTCTAAAAAAATATTTTTATGTGAAAAAATGTCTTTTATATTAGTAAATTAAATAAATAACTTTTGGTGAATTGTATTAATGATATTTATATATTAAATATTAATTTTTTTTATTCTAATCAAATATTTTTCTATATATGGGATAAGAATAAATCATGTTTTATGATTAAAATTTTATTTTTCTAAAAAAGGATTTCATCGTGTTTTTCGTGATTATTTTTAAAATTAATTTCTTCCACTTAAAAAATTTTAGTTTTCAATAATTTGTCCCATTTTTTTATTCAATGGTTTTTTTTAAATTGGATCTGTTTATTTTTAGACATTGTGAACAGTAATTGTGGTTAGATTTTTCACATCGGTAAAGGGTATATCAGGTTAATCAATTTTGAAACTAAGTGATAATATAAGAAAATTTCATTTTAATTCATATAAGTGATTATAATTTTATAATTTTTATTTTAGGATCGAAATTTAATTATTTTATAGTTATTTTTACTTGATAATTACCTATATAATATTTAAAATACTGAATGTTACAAAATGCCACGCTCTATGTTTTAAATATCTATTATGTGTCTAGATATGGACAAAAGTTAGGAATAAATTTAAAATTCAATTTTGTGATTAATGAATTTATTTTCAAAATATCAATTTAATTCCAATTATTATTTATTACTTAATGACTTGACTTATTATACAATACAGATGTAGTATTTCTTCATTTTATAGAAATGTATATTAGATGATATAAAAATATTGAAAGTAATATATTTTGAGTAAATAAACATGTTTGGTGAAATTAATAGTCAAATAAAATATATTATTTATGGATAAATGATTTTATTAAAATTATAGCTTTTTCTAGATGTCTTTAAAATCAAATTAAGTGAATAGTGTCAAAATTGACAATAAGGATATTTTATTAACAAAATGTATTATTAAATTACTTAAAAATTATAACAATATTAAAATATGTAAAATGAGAAAATATAGGGTCTAAAATTTCATATAATTTCATTTTTTAGGTAATTTGGAACCATTTTCCTTGAGATTGACGTAATTATATTTTAATATTTTATGAAATTCTAACTCTATCTTCACCCTCCTCCATAAAAGGAAACAACTACTTACACTTCATTACACCAGAATAAAACATATAGATCAACCATATCCTAACCATTTATCTTCTATAATTCACTTTACACATTCTAGAAGTGTCGGTATCCCCAAAATACCAATATCTAGTTCGTTTTCGGGAGATTGAAAGGGGTTGTTTGAAATAAGTGGTAATCACCTCAACAAACCACTTTATTTATTAATTATTCTTTTATATCCATTAAATTTCATATATAAGTTATAAAATAATAAATTTATTTTCTTAAATATAATTAAAATTTTTAATTATTATGAAACTACCTTTATTCACCCTCTTTTACATCAAATGGGAAGCTAAATTTTCACTCGTGTGTATGCATGGCTTACCGTCTCTATATAGGGATACAATTTATTTTTCATTTCAATATTTTATTGATGTATCTTATGATGAGTTAAATATTAAAATATGATATTTCAGAAATTTTTATGACTTTCGAATCAAAATATAACATCTACCTTCTTACCTTCTAATTCGTTGGGAAACGATAATGTCATCTGTGTGTTCGTATGGACTACCATTCCCACGAAGTGATGGGATTTGTTTGTAATTTTAATTTGACGTGTATAGAAATAAGGATATATTTAATAACTGTATTTTATATCTATGATATAATAAGAAATTTTTAACGGTGATTAATTTTTTTTGGTTTTCTATCATTCACTTCTTTGAAAAGTGATAATAGCATTCACGCATATGTACAGCCTACCGTCTCTATGAATAGTGTAATTTATTTTCATGTATATTTATTTTATTGATAACTCTAAATTTATATATAATTAATATATATGTTTATATAAATATAATTATTAAAATTATTCAGATTATTGATCTGTGGTCAATGTAAAAGTGTCTGAACTACAGAACTGATATTCTTACAAAATAATGAAATAGTTAACACCCAGAAACAATGATTTTGATTAAGGGTTGTCGATATACGGGTGTTGAAATGTTATAAAGGGATAACATATTTGATTATTTGTATGTTAATGATTCTTTAATATACTTAAAAAAATTATATATATCATATAGGAGGATATATCACTTTCAAGGAATGTGAAACTCGATGTTGGGGTTTTATATTATAATATCATTGTTTATTGGGATGGTTTATGATTAGATTCCCAATAAATAAATTAAACGATTATTATATGATAAAACCATTTAATTTTACTATTCTATAATTATTTATCGGTAATAATTTTTTTTACTTTCATCCTCAATTCATTTTGAACACAAGGGACCAAATAATTTTTTTAGGAAAACTGACTTTATTTCTCTTCGGTTGAATTTTTTTTTCTTCCATATCCATGTTTTTTAAAATGTTTTCAAGAATGTTTTTATTATCCTATACTGATTTTTTAAAGTAATTTTTACCCATGTTAAACTATTAAAAAATATTCTAAATTGAATCTTCTTATCATATTCCGAAATGAGGTACTTTTTTATTTTTTACCCAAAATGTGAAGGTAATATTTGTTTTAATGTATACATTAGGAATGAAATTTTATATCATTAGAACTACTCAATTAATTGAAGTCTTATTTGAGGTTTTTTGAGGTTCTTTTAAATTAAATTTATTTCCATAATATTTTATAAATTATGGGATTTTTAATAAATTATCTCAAAATCCAAAGGATATGTTCCACATTAATTATTTCAAATATCATTTAATGAAATATTTTATATACTATAACATAATTTGATTTTAATTATATTATGCTATGGATATGATCTAATGATATAGTCAATATTATTTCATTGTATGGTTTATAACTATAATGATTATATTTTTATGAAACCCATTTATTAGAAATGGTTTAAGATGTGATGAATTGATTAACTGAAAGCAGTTTTCTTTATATCAGTTGTGATAGGATGATATGATGAATTTTATATAATATAGCTACAGTAATAATATTTCATTGTGGTTTTGATTTTTTGGGACTATTATATCCCTCTAATGCATTGGGTATAGTTATATTGATATCTCATGAGTTGGTGATGATAGCATGGACATGATAGGGAATCGATTTATTCTCATATTGATGAATGACTATGATTTATTTTGAGTTATTCTCATAGGATAATTTATAGAAATTATTTTGTATAGGTTTATTCAAATTTTTATACATGATTATATTCTCTTCCCATATAATCTTTCAAGATTATGCATGAACATGATTATATTTTTCTATGTTCAAAAGATTATGATTTCTTATTCTTATGATGCCTCATGTCTATGATATGACCCTTGAAAGATGATTATTTTTTTGACACACTTATTGATCATGATTTTAGATATGAACTGATATTGGCATTTTTTATTTGTTCTTTTATGGGTTTGATTATCCTATGTGGAGAACATGAATTATAATATGTCAGTATACACTTATAACCATCATATTCTCTAACAAATGAGGTCCCCCATGTTTACCCATAATAATAATTTGAGCTCAAAATTTCTTATGTTCCGTTTTACCATGATATTAATAAAGGTTTACTTAGGATATTTCTATGACGATTACTATGTTTGGGGATCTCTATGGGAGTTTTTGAAGAACATTCCTTAAATAAGAAGATTGTGTATCTAGTCTACAATAAAACAAAACCTTCATTGTATTCAAGTGTGTATTTATTATATGTATTTAATATTAATAAAATAATATATAATTTCATATTGTTGAAAACATGGGTCAATATATATAACTATGACTGAAATTTTGGATGGGTATTCACAATACAAAAGTTTGGCATGGAAAATCACAGAATAATTTTGGCAGCATGACAGGTATACATAATGTTTTTTTGAAGGGATTACTGATAATGAAAGATGGTATATAATTACATAGAAATAATAATAAAATTAAATGGATGTGTAGAAACACATGATCTATGAACAATTTTAAATAAAAATTCTTAATATAAATAAATTACTTGAACAAAGAGGAAGATGAAAATAGTCGATAACATGAGAGGTTGCTTCTAGATGCTATGGGTGAGCTTATTAAGAGCCTAAAATAACACTAGTATAGATTTATAGGGGTATAATGATAGTAATTTAGTTATCAATTTGTTTTTAATGAAGATAAATGGGATTTTGGGTGACTATTTATTGAAAAAAAATTTAGGGGATTTCATTATTAATTACTAAACACAGTTTTTTGGATTCTAAGTAATAAAATAATTAAAACCACAATCATTCCTAGATATTTTTACCATGATATATACCATAGTGGAGTGTTTTAAAAAAAATATACGAGTTTTGGAAACTTACTCATTAAAATAAATTCATTCCGGTTTTGGAAGTGAGCCTTTCTCGTAATGAATTGTTTTTAAAACCTTATAGTATAATTTTGGTTTTGGAATATTCCCTATAGGTTTGTAAAATTAATAAAATTACTTCAAAAACATATTATTTTAAATATAAAACATGTTTTTGGATATTTATTCCTTTTATAGTATTAATTAGTCAATTTTTGGGAAATAATGACATCATAATACAAAAATTATAATTTTATTTTATTTTATTTTTACCCAGAAAATCGATTGTCTCAGAAAATTATCAAAAAAATTACCATATAGATTTTTCAAAATGATGATTTAGAAATTATATTTATTTTAATATAATAATTTCCTAAATAATAATCAGCACTTTTAAATTAAAATCTTTATTTATTGAAAGATACTAGTTTTATGACAAAGGAAACTATCTAATCATTATAAAAAATATATGGGCATTTGATATATTATATTACCATTTATATTATAATAAATAATATTTAATAAGAAAGTTTAATTAAAATTAAAATTCCTTTAAAAATCTTGTATTTATCAAAAAGTGTCACTGATTAAAACTATATATTTCCCCTAAATAAAATTTCGGTTTCTTCAAATCCAAATCTGTTTTTTGGGAAAATCATTAAAAAATCATATATATATATATATATTATTAAAGAAAAGGGATAAATATAATAATAAATTTATTTTAAATTAATTATCAAAATTCATATTACTAAGATAGAGATACATAACCACTTATTGTAACACCATTAGTTTTTATGTATTCATTATTTTAATAAATTAAATTTCTATGATGGCTTCTGTTTCATGATACACCAAGAAATGATTTATTTATGCACATCATCAAGTTATGATTAAGACACACAAAACAAATATATTTTACTTTTGTTCACACAAAAATATTTTTGGCCTGTGTTACACACATTTTTGAGTTCTTTCGATAGATTGCATTACATGCAAGATCTAGTTTTATCGAATTACAATATATTGTTAATAATATTATTAAAATATTGTAATAGTTATAACATAGTAATAGGAATGGTGTTTTGGAATTAGATTAATTAAACTATGAAATATGGTTTATACATTTATATAAGAATAATTATTTAGTGACCAATTAATTCTTAATGAAAATAAAATCTTCTTGAAAATATAAGAAATCATTTACATGAAAACTATTTTTACAAAATAAACCATTTTTTACCTCAATATATTAATTAATCCAATTTTGATAAATTATTTTATTTAAATACATATATATTATATTGATCATAATATTTTATGGTCATTTTCTGTGATTTATGTAAAATAGATAAGAAAATGTTTGATTTCATGCATACAGATATATATTTTCCCAAAAATAAAATTTTACCACCACTTAAGGGTGCACCTATTTTAAATCTAATTTTTGTAACATTTATAAATTTTATCTTAAAAAAATATATTTATTAAACAATAATACCAAATATAACATTAGGTAAATTTTTGGTATTTTTATAAGTAATTTTATATTTTAATGAACAATGAAAACACTAAATTTTAATTGAAATTTCATTTTAATCTACTCTATTTATATAGTTTAATTATATTTTCATTTGGTTTTTAGCATATTTAGGTCAAATATACATATATTAATAAATTTTAGTTCATTGGATTCAATTTCTCATTTAAATTATATATAAAAACTTTTCAAACTTTTTCTTGTTTTCAATTTAAAACCAAATTTTCTCTTCCCATATACGGAATTATTTTTAAATTTATTTATTCCACTTATTTGTCGATAATTTGAAAAAATGAATTCCATATATGTAATAAAAATAATTCTTAATTTATATTATTTTCGAATTTTTTTTTTACAAAACATATTCATGAATGTAATTAAAATTAATTATAGTGTTTAAGGAAAAAACATGTTTACTTGGGGTTTAAACATTTACTCGAGGGGCCAAATAACCTAAAAACAAGTAAAAAAGAAATTTTATGGTCATATATATATTATATAATCCCTTTTATAAAAATTTAACAATTATTCATGGAATATGATGTATGGAATACCTCTCAAAAGTGTTGAACTTTTTGTATTTACAAGAATGCCACTCCTCTAGAACAATAAAAGGGAACCCCACCCCCCTCACTTTTTCACACCACTCAAGCCCATTTCCTCATCCAATATTTTCCTAAATAATATCTAAAATTTCATCCTCTCCACTAATAGGCCTCACTTTGGGATAAATTCCATCCATGGATTCCCTTTGGTGCATTCCAAAAGGAGTTACCCGAAGAAGAGGTAACATTCTTCAATAAGAACTTTTTTGTTTCCTTCTCCAATCCTTAAATTATTATTATATTAATATTATATAATAACCTATGTATCATATATATAATTATATTTTGTTATGATAATGGTACGACAGAAACCTTCAGACAATTCCATCAAATGTGATAAGAAATCATCGTTTGGGTTTACAGTAGACTACCGCTTCACGATCCAATGTCGTTCATTCTTCTATTACCACCTATGGTAGTTGGTAATATTGATGGAAACACTATTATTATAGGATATGTATTATATTTATGATGTCTTTATTATTATTTAATTATTATATGAAACATACCTTCATGATTTCCATTTTTTGGGAATACGATAACTTCATTTGTGGGATTGTGGACTACCACTACCTCAAAAAAAATGTGATTCATTCATGGATTTCATTCAATGTAATATGGATGGGTTTCAGAAAAAAATGTGATATATATTCAAATAAAAATTCTACTGAAAAAGTAATATATATATATATATATATATCATTTACTTTTATGTCTTTACAAATACAACAAGAAAAAATAAACAATGTTCAAGCATACGTACAACCTACCATCTTTAAGAACAGTGTATTTAATTTAATATTTATATCTTTAATAAATTTTTATAAATTATTATATACTAAATATATATTATATTTATATCATGTTTTATATTCTAGAAACAAGTAAATCTGGAGCTATGTAAGAGGATCAAGAATAAAAAGTCCAAACATATACGAAACACAAAGCGGTTATTACCTGAAACATAAATTTAATATGACATTGTTAATAATCAAGTAATATAAAGTCATAATAAAATTATATGTGGTATGATATATAATAATATGGTTTTTTGGTAGATGTATAACAAAATTATATTTATTATAAAAGATGTTTGAATGTGTACAAATAAAGTCGATACGTAGGCTAAGTGTTTTCTCATATCACTATTATTTCTATGAGATATATGATATATTCATAAATTATAATTTTTGTGTGGTGTAGATAATGAACTATGACATGTTATATCATTAAAATAATTTATTTTATGATATTACAATTTTTAATTTATGTAATTTTTTTAGTTATCTCACACTTCAAAAGTTACTAATGTAGTAAAGGGATTTCTAGCCTGCCTTTATTTTCCATGAGACATAATCCATGTCCACCACCTATTTCATCCATGTGGTGTCTATAATTCCCATCTATGTATTGTAGGATTTTTATACTATGAATTATTTTGGTTTACATATACATTTTGGGATCTGTATTTCATGGTGTTTAAGGTTCAAAATATTTCAAATTCATAAAGGTCTTCTGTCTCAATTTTCCTTCTTTGAAACATATATTACAATATAAACCTATATTATTTTACGAGATGTATATACTGACACATTTAAATGTCATATCATGAATATACTTATTTTAATGATATTTTAAGCTTAATTTAATTTTAGTATTTCATTGGTATTATTATTCAATGTCACCAAGGTGGTAATCGTTGTTTATTACAATCTCATTGTTTATCGGGATTGATTAGGATTATGCATTAATTGATGAAATATTAAGATCCATCCCTTAATAATTATCAGTATTGTTCTTATCCTTTAGTTTTTAATGATATCTTAATTTATTGGTACTATTATTAAACTCTTTTGCTACTTAAGATAATTAACAAATTATTTTTTTAAATATGACCTTATTTTTTCTCTATGATCAAAAATTTGTTTTATTCAAAAAAAATTTATAAAAAAAATTCAACAGTTTTTAAGTGATATTTTAAAATAATTTTCAAATAGATGGATTTAAAAAAATTATATGTTTTAAGAAGTGTTTGGAATAGTTTTCAAAATATCCTCTATAATTTTTCAAGGTTATTTTCAAGGTAAAGGTTTTCAAAATGTTATTTGATTTGAAAAGTTTTTTTCAAATAAGAAAGAATACTTTACTGAATAAAAGTTTTAAATTAACTTTTAAGATTATTTTGATAATTTTTCAAATTGGTTTTTAATGAAAATTTTTTCTAGGTTGTTTTATGTCGTAAAAGTCTTTTTACTGTGAAAATTAAGCATTCTTAAGAAATTATCCAAGTTATCTTTCAAAATCATTCTCCAGCTAAGACAAAATCATTTTATATAGTTTATGATTTAATGGTGATATGATCTAACTAAACCATTCTCATTCCTTCTTTGAATGTTTTTTATGTTATCATGTTGTTTATGAAACTCATTTATGTTCCATGGTTTATACCATAATAACATTGTTATGAAAACCACTTCCTTTTATGGGTTATTCTATGATAAAATTATTATGAAACCTATCTCTTTTATATATATTATTATGTGATGAAATTTTTATGATTCCCATTTAATTTATTGGGTTACAATAGGATGAATCCTTAAGATATTATGAAACACATATGTATTGTTTCATTATGTGATGGGTTGGACCTATATCTCCCTCCAATACAATGGGTAAAGATATTAATCTCATGAGATAATGATGGGAAACAATTCTACGTGATTGATCAATAATTTGAAATAGGTGTGTACTTATCTACAATGAAAAACATGTGTATCCTAATCCACAATGGGAAACATGTGTGTCCTAATCCAAAATGGGAAGTATATGTGTCCTGATACACACTGGGAAACATGGGCATCCTAATCCACTATGGGAAATAGGTGTGTCCTAATGCACTATGTTGATGGTATTGGTAGTTAACTATGAAAGATGAAATGGTGTTCTATATTTATGAGTGTTAAATTCTTATATGACATGAGATTATGGTTCATGTTCGATTTATGATGATGTATTACCCTTATGATTCATTTATTATTAACATGCCATCTTTATTCCATGACTCATGTATATGATCTTTGATAAAAAGTTCAAGATCATCAACTGTTATCCTCGTGTTAACTTTCCCTTATTCCCATGTTATTCTTATATATCTCATTTTGTACAATTAACTAGAATCTATGCTCACCCTTTAATATCTTTCCTTTCAATGGGTTATGAAAAAAGGTTTTAAGTAGGAGTTCTAAATGGTAAGATATTTATAAGAGATATTGAATATATTTCAACAAATTAGGAGAATGTGTTACCATTTTCCTAAGAGACTAAACTATTACAGTCCTCATAAATTTACTTTTTTATGTTTTGAAATTCATCAGAAATGATATAATATCCATATATATTAAGACTAGGTTTTTACATTTAGTACACTAATGTACAACCTAAGGGTAAGGTGTGAGGTATTATAACTTTCTTGGGGTGGTTAGGTGAACATAGTTTGGGTGATGATATATTTAAACTTGATCTTCTTCCATAAATTCTTTTTCTTGTTTTTTTGTTGTTGAATCATAGCTTGGGATTTATTGAGTAAAAATCCTAGTGGTTCCATATAACATGGAATATTTGACAAAGGGGATTTATAGGGGTTTATCCTACGATTCAAGGACATCACTTTTTCCATCTTTGTCCAAAAAAATTAGTACCCTTAATATATACTTATCATAATGGTCACTATAGAATTCATATATTAACAATGGTTAAGATTTTATAATGGTATTTTAACCTTGAAAGAAAAGTTATGGATATAGTTTATAGTGTTCTAAAATAAAAAATATAAAATAATGAATGTACTTTATATAACCACATCACAAAATAATGAATTTATTCATTTATTAGCGAATTCCATTTAAAAAAGATTGGGTCATTAAATTCATCCCCCCTTCTAAAATATTACCCTCAAAATCAAATTTTGTACAATAAAATATATAAGGGTACTTATTTTTAATCACCTCTTCTAGTTCCCGTGATTTCTTTACAAACATGTGGTTTTTTTACAATACATTGACAAGGAGAGTTGTCTTGTTTCATAGAACTTTGTTTCTATGATCTAAGATCTTTACTCATTGATCCTTGTATGAATGTTCAGTTTTGAAGCATTTTAAATCTACATTCAATACATGTGAGGGGTATTGTAAATACTTTTTTAAGAGAGATACATGGAATATATCATGTTCATAAGATAGGTTAGGTGGGATTTCTAGTTGATTATCCAAAAAATCAATGAGATCTTTTATGATATAGGGGATGATATATTTATAATCATGCTTTCCATTATTCAAAAACATAATGTATTTCTTCATAAGTGATATATGAAGGAATGCTTCATCTAAAACCTATAACTCTAGGTTCATCAAGGATTATCTAAATAAAATTTATATCTAGTTTTCAGGGATTTATTATGACTTTCAATGGTTTAAAACTTCTCTATTATCTCTTGTATAATATTATGTATATCAAATTTTACTCTCCGACATCATCCCATATTGTTGAAGTCATAAACTTCTTCCTATAAAGAGCCTTATAAGGTGTCATTATAATGATAGAATGGAATTTGTTGTTATATAAAAACTTTAATAGAGGAATGTGACGGTAAAAAAACATTGGAAGTCCTTTGAAATTTAACTCTTTATATTCTCTAGAGTTTTAATTGTTCCCACAGACTAACCATCCATCTAAGGGTGTTAAGAAATTTTGAAACATATATATTTATCCAATACTTGTTAAAAGATCTACAAAACCATGAGGTAATCCCCAAATATCCATTATATACAATGTAGAGTGGTAATCAATATAGTCTTATTGTTTATCATCTGTATATCATGGTCAGTTTGTCAAGTGAGAAAATTTCCTTGAAAAAAATGAATTTTGTTGAATTTTTAAGGTGATTGACTACCACTTAAATGGTGTTATAGTATCTTGATATCCAATTGAGTCATACGAAAAAATACATAGTTATGTTTTCCCATTTCCAAACTAGTATGGGAAATGGATTCATAATTCCCTTATACTTATTTTTTTGTCCTTTAACTACTGGCACACCAAGTATCATGATTAAAATTCTATAGCTCCTTGTCATATTTTTGGGCCTCTATGGTCCCCTCTAGAGTAGACGATTTAGTAATTATCTAGATAAGGTTGGTTGAAATTCCATTTATGATCCCCATTTCTATCCTTTTCTTGTATAATAATATTATATTCCTTTTATTCCTCATATTCTATAGGTTTGTATAATCCTTTCTACTCGGAGCATCTTTCACATTATTCACCTTCTAAGGATGGTAATTTATTGAAAATTTATCATCCATGATCATATATATCCACCTTTTTTGGAACATATTGAGTTATTTTTTTGAATATATAATTGGGAATATTATAATTTTTATTTATTTCATAAGTTCCTTTATAGAGACAATGTCTCAAAATTGTTAATGTGAATATCACTACTTCCAATTCTAGATCATATGTCAGGTAGTTAAGCTCATGGATCTTTATTTGGAAAGAGGCATAGGAAATAACCTTTTACTTTTTCATTATTAAAAAATCTAATAATTTTATATTATTCATATTAGATCAAAAATATTTCCCCATGTGTCAGTAATATAAGAAATGTGTAGTAACCAGAATCTTGTTTTACACTTTAATTCCCTCCTCATGTTCAGTAGTCCCCAAAAAATTCACTCCATATCAATTTATCATGGTTAGTGTGTTTATCAATCATGAGAGATTTCTCGCAAATAAAAATAAGTACCCATGTAATCCATGATATCTATAGAAGATGATAAAACTTTTTCATTTGGACATTCCTTCAATTATGTCTATCTTTTAAGGATCAATAAATATAATTTTTTGGTGATAACATGCCCCAAGAATGTTACATGCTCTATAAAAAACTCGGATTTATTATACTTTTCATATAAAATTTCATTTCATAGGGTATTTATTATATCATAAAAATGATCCTCATGTTCCTCCTTGATTTTGGAGAAAATAAGAAAACTATTTATAATGACTACCATAAGTTTACCGAGGTAATCACAAAACACACAATTAATTAATCCCGTGAATATTTTTGTAGCATTAATGAGTCCAAATGAAGATATTATGAAATTGTATGTACCCTAAATTATAGAATAAATTGTCATTGGTAGATCCTCCACCGCTATTACTTTATAATAACCTAGTCGAAGATCCACCTTAGAGAAATAATGGGCTACAGGTAGCAAATTTAACAAATAATCAATCTATGACAGAGGATACCTTTTCCATTATCTTTATCTCATTGAGCTCATAATAATCAATGAAAAGGAATATTATCCCATATTTTTTACTAATGAAAAGGACTGTCATGCACCATAATTAAGTAATTGGGCCAATAAACCCTTTATCAAAATTAACTTGTAGTTACTTCTTCAGCTCTCATAGTTCAGAAATTTCTATTCTTTGTAGATTCTTGGATAGTGTAAAATATCTAGGTATAGGTTAGATTAAGAACTCAACCACCCTTATTAGAGGAATACCGTGAGATTATTTGGAGAACACATCATCATATTCCATTACAGTGGGAATTTTATCAATAATGGTCTCTTCCTTAGTCTCAGTCATTTTTTCTATATAAACTTTCTCATAAAGAAATAATATTGAGGATTAATATGATGATCCAAAGGATATACATCATCCTCCTTAAATATTTATTGAATAATTTGGAGATTCAAGATTCAAAAAGTGGATTGCTTCCCATGTTAATTTATGTTGGCTCTATATAAAGAAAGTCAATCTATACCTAGAATAACATAAACTTCTGCTGCAAGGAGTATCACAATGTTAGTTGGGATTTTAAACCCACAAATATTGATATAGTAGATGTTATATTCATAGGATACAATAATTTACTCATTTTCTATTTTTACAAATATGTTAGCATCCATGTTTTGAGGTGGTGTGTGAATTGTTTGACTAAACATGCATGATATGAAAGATTACATCAAACTATAATTAAAAAGTATATTTTCTATTCCCGAATAAATAACTAGAATACATATAATCACATACTTGTTATGATATACTTTATAATTTATGATGGAATGTGATCAATCTTTCTATCTAGGCCTTCAATGAGGCTTTTGTCTTTTGTCTTTTACAACCCATGGATTATTCCATTGGTTTATATAGTGTTTTTATTTTTAAGAGTTAAAACATTAGACAATTGGAGAGAGTTGAAGAGAAATTTTATTCATTCCATCAAATTATTGGGATTCTCCCATATAAATTATTTATCTTATTTCACCTTCTTCCCAAACCTAAATCATTTCCTCACCCCTTCTATAAATTTTCAGGATTATTCTTCGCTGAATTTTGGGATGTTGGAATTTCATACCACCATAAAATTTCTCCATTTCTTCCCTAAAATTAATCTACATACATGAATTCTTATCGCGTGTCCCATGAAACACTTGAGATTCACTGATCAACATTTGGACATTGAGGTCACATTATAAAATTGATTCACATTTATTAAAGGGTCAAATTTCTTAAATTTATTCCTAGATTTGGCTTTTTCCACTAGATAATCAGTTAAATTTACTTTCAAGATCAATGACAAAGGTGAAGGAGTATCATGAAAGCCTTGAGATGTTTTTATTATATGAATAAATTGATTCATACTCATTCTTCTTTTAGATTACGAACTCTCTCTCCATTTGAAATCAGATAGTGTTAGGAAAATATTTATCAAAAGAAATAATTCATCCAACTTCCTCACATTAATCTCTTACATGGGATTTTTATTCTTGATAAATTCCTACCATTAATTAAATTCTCCCTATAAGAAATAAATAATCAAAGTACCATCTACTTCTTAGGGAATCGGAGTATATAGGTATTCTTTTAAATAGATTTGTTTCATTGTTCTACGGTTATGGTAGCATAATATCCCCTGGAATTTGGAGGGCTTTTTACATTACAGTATTAATTGGATCTTTCTTTTTCATAGGGGGATGTGTGTGTTCCTTCTAATTCATGATTTCATTAAAAAAATGAGGTAATTTTGTGGATACTTTGATGAATTTCATAACTCATTCTCCCATATGTTTGGGCATCTCGTTTGGGTAGTCTTAACATTTACCATCACATTGTATATTGACATGATTCCTCCTATTACTTACTATTGACTAGAATAATTGAAAATTAGGGATGATAATTTTCAAACTATTGAAAATGTAAAACGGGAACTATGAAAAGTGAAGGGAAATACCATACATCACTTGTATTCTATACCAATGAATTTCTCGGATTCAATCTAAGTTATTTATTTTATAATACATAATATTAAATTCTATAAGAACTTTTGTTCCACCTCATAATGGTTTTTAAAAATAACATCATTAAACAATGAATATCCTCCATGAGTGATTTGATAGGTTTGTATCCTTTTGACTCTTTTTTAGGTACCAACTACAGGTCGATTTGATACCCAATAATTCATTTTGAATTTATTAACTCTAGATACAAGTATTCTATATCTATATCCACATGTAGTGTCCAGAAATGGATGTTTTTTCTTGAGAAAACAAGTACATTATACGTTAACAAAATTTTGGGTTATTTTCCCCTATTAATTATTCTACATGAGGCGTTTACTATGGTTTTATAATCCTAAACCCAAAAATTAACTACACATTCCTCTGATACCAACTATGACAACCCATTTCATTTATAAAATTTATTTCATGATTTACAAAAATTATAATTTTAGAAGATCAAGTTTTCTAGAGTATTTGAAAAATTAGATAAGACATTAAATTAATAATAAGATACAACATATTTATTTAAAACATCATAAAGTTTTCCTACTTTCAATTGAACTGTTAATACTACATGAGATAACCTAGGGAGATTTATAACAATGAGGTGAGATATGAATCCCAGTAAGGGAATAATCAAAGAATAACTTGATTAAAGTCATTAATTTATATCAATAGAATTATCATGGTCACATGAAAGGGTGATTATTGTAAACATGACTATCTAATAATGAAAAAAAATATGATAACATTAATGATTAATAGGTATGTGGAAACCACACAAAACATGACATCATGTGAATATGTAAATGAAAAACTATAGTACATTATAACTTATTTTTATTAGGCTAACCACATATTCACAATACATTGTATCCTATGAGATTAAAACACTACCCAACGATTTGGAGGGAAATATAATTTCTGACCAACCCAACACATTCATATCATTTACTTGCATTTGTGTGCCACATAGATCATACAAAATAAGTACATGTTTAGTCACTTTTATTCCCATGATTAAAGAGTCCGGGTTATATAAATGGAAGTCCCCAATCAATTAAGGATATGTAAAACTATGTGAATTCCCTTGAGTGCAGATGTGGATGGGTATTCACAACACAAAATATTGGAATGGAAAATCATGGGATTGATTTAGGAGCATAATGAGCATACATAATGGTTCTTGGAAAACATTATTGAGAGTGAAATGTGGTCACTCATTACTTGGTAATCATAAGTATAGTAATGGGATGTGTTAAAACGCTTTTCAATGTGAATAATTGTAAATCAAAAGGCTTAAATACAAAGAATGTACATGAATGGAGAAGAATAATGAGAGATGCCCTTACTTAAGAGATTTCTTCTAAGATCTTTGGTGTATCTTCTTAAGATATTGGAAGAACAATGGGATGAATTTTTATAGGGATTGGGATAGGAACTATACGCTCAATGGGTTTTGAGTGAAATGTGATGGAAAGATGGGTGGATATTTATAATACAAGAAATAGGTCTTCATTATTTATTTTTAAACATATGTTTTGGACACTAGTTATAAAATAATATAATCCACAATAATTATCATGGTTTTTGGCCATGATTTCTACTAATGACCAATTATTTCCAATAATTTATTAGCTTAATAATATAAATCATTATAATAAAATAATCCACGATTTGGAAGTAAGTCATGTTCATAAATAATTGTTTTGAAAACCTAAAAATATAATATTGTTTTTGGAGAATTATTTTTTGGTTTGCAATATTATTTAAAAAACAAATAAACACCTAATTTTAAATGTAATAAATTTTTTTTTCATGGATTCCTTTTATAGAATTTATTATATCACCTTTTGGATACTATAATTCAATAATGCATACCTCATATTTATACCCTTTTACCTTAAAAAATTGAATCTCTCATAAATTTATTAAAAATTATCTATTTTCTAATTTATAAGTTTTGATTTCAAAAAATATAGTTATTTTACTCGGATAATGTTCTTAATATATTAATTTCCACATAAAAATAAAAATCATTATTTATTGAAAAATATATATTATTATGACATAAAAACTTTATGGGCCTTATAATAAATACGTAAGACCTCTTTAATTATATTACCATTTATATTTAAATAAATAATATTTAATAAGACTATTTAATTTAAATAACATTTAATTCAAAAATCTGTGATTAAAAAAATATTTCATTGAAAATATATGTTTCCCAGAAATATAATTTTGGTTTCTTCATGTCAAAATCTAATTTTTATCAGATTTATTAGATAATTATTTATATATAAAAATTAATAATTAAAAGGGATCAATAAAATCATTATTTTTTTAAAAAAAGAATGTATAAAAACTCATATTATTATGGTTTAGATAAATAAGCTTTATTACACTTGTGTGCACCATAAGGGTGAGGTGTGTGGTATAATAAATTTTTTGGGTGGTTCGGTGAACATGGTTTGTGTGGTCACCTCTATAAGATGAAAGTTCTCTCATAAATATTTTTTCTAAATTTTTAGTTTTTGAATTGTGGATTGGGATTAGGCGTGGGAAAATACGATGGAATATAACTCCCTAAAAGGCTCCCAAAAATTGGGCATCATAGGGCATGATCCTACTGGTCGATACCATCACTTCTGACTTCTATGTTAATTATATTTTATTATATCCATTAATATATACTAATCATAATTTTCTCGGTATAATAGTTATATTAACGATGCTTATGATTCTTAATTTCCATTTTGACCATAAGAAAATTGTGGTTTTTTTATAATATTTATAAATAACAAATTAAATATATAGAATGTGTTCTCTATAATTACATTAAATAATAAGAAATTTATTCATTCATAAGTGAATTTAATTTCTAAAATTTTAGGTCATTAAAATGTTCTCATAATCTATAAAAAATGATATTGCAATGTGTAAACTTCATGAAATGATATCTCATATGATTATGAGTACTAACACGTGAAAGTCAGCATACTATGTGTCCTATCATAGAATGTTATCCAATAATAAGAAAATATTTAATTATATCGCCAAATCATTTCAAGGTTCGCATCATATAGGGATTTTAGTTGAAAAGTCAGTTATGGATGTTGTTATACTATTGTCATGCATGACAATACAAAAAAAATTATATTTCATTAATATTTAATTCTTTGAATATATATATATATATAATATTAAGTACAAAAAATTAGGTATAGAACACAAACTCCAACACAGTAAATCTTATCACCATATATTAAACTCCACAGCACAATCCTATCAGTATTCCTTCTAACATTTACCTAGAACTATAGGTTTCTTAATTTTTAATAATTTTGATATATAGGATTCATGAATTTTATTCAAACGCAATATCCAAAAACATATTTTCACGTTTGTATGTTCCCTATGAAACCTGGCCTCCCTAGGTTATATTCCATGAAAAACATGTCGTCACCAGGATATATTCTCTAGGAGACCATACCTTCTCTTATATAGTTACTTACCAAAAATATTAACCATAAAGGGATTAAAATTATTAAGTACCACACCTACCATTTTTAGTAACCTTTATCCTAGTCATAAATTCTTTTTAATGATAAATTTCAAGGAATGGGTGCTCTACACGTGACATTAAATGTCACTTTACCTGGTCTTAGATGCATGACCATAAAATGAACCACATTAATCCTTTTCATATGGAACTAAATTATATGAAATGTCATGTTATGTGGAACTAGACTATGTGGGCTATGATTCCATTCATAGAAAAATGTAAGAATCCAGTATCATGGTCTAGATCCCAACATCAAAATAGATACCACCTCCATAGATGGTGATAAACTATATAGCGCCCAACTATTAAACTTTAAACCATAAAAACATTAACTAATTAGATATTGACGAAGAAAATAATATATATGTGTATATATATGTAAATGTTCAAAATGATATGTGTTCTAAATAGATACCATTAATGGTTAAAACCAGTCATGCACTATGATTTAAAAAGGATTTCTAATAATATATTCAATATATAAGAGAATACAAAATTTGATAATAATTCCCCCAAAAAAGATTATATTAGCTCAACCTCCCATTCATTTAACTAACAAAAAATACAAAGTGTGATTGGTCAAAGCCTCAATGACTGCAAATATTTTGAATGAAATTTTGTGGTGACTCAAAATAGTCGATGGTAAATTTGAATTGGAATCAAATTGGTGAAAAATGTGAATATTTTATTAGGGGGATAGATAAATTTACAATTATCTTTCTTATGATTAAACATTGATAGGTTTCTTATTTGTGCTTGTTTATCCCATTAATAACTTCAATGAAATAAAAAGATATCACTTCAGTATGAATAGGAAAATCAATCCCTGAATTTTGTCACTTCAACCTACCAACATAAACTTGTGGTCATAACAATGCTTCTAAAGACACTTATAATCACCATATGAGGCACTCAACATATTTTTTTGCAACAAAGTAGGCAGTAACCCTTCCACTCAAGGGTACTCCATGTCCAACCCAACATTTTTAATGTTAATTAACGAACACACTATTATTAGAGTATAACTTCAATTGATACACCCAATCATTATATGTCACTCGTGAGGACCAATAGGTTGAAATTCCCCATTGACTATCCTATTAATGGTGGGTTGTGATGAAACAAGTTTCCCCATCTACTATATTCAACAACTTTGGGATACATTATTTGGATCATGAAAACCATAATCTATATTACATTAGTGGGGTATAGGAGGATGTCATAAATACCCCCACTTCAGTTTATAAGCTTCCCATGAGGTAAACTAATAGTAATCATCACTATCAATTTTTCATTACTACAAATCCTTTAGAACACGCTAAGAAAGAAATCGAAGAGATATCAAACCCAGAAACTCAAAATAAGGTACTATGATTATTTTCCTTGTAACCTCTCAGCTTTTCTCAAAGGTATGGACCTTTTATTTTGTTTTAATTTCCCTTTTTGAGCCCTAATAATATTGTATAATGGAATTTTGGATGTTAGGGGACTGTCTGGGTCTTGTTTGGATCCCAGATCCTAAGAATGCTTTGAAAATAGACTAGGTATCATGGTTAGTAAAAAATTGTGCTACCCAACCCACGTGATTTTCATAAACCATGTCACTTAAAAAATGTAGGTGTTGGGGGGTCAGACTATTTGTCTGCAACAATTTGACCCTATGCACATGCCCATGTGGGACACATACAGTTTTTAGAAGAGACATTTTGTACGGGCTATTCATGGTTGACCATATTTTGTGCCCAGGCCATGAGAGGGTTCTATTGGGTAGTGGTTTCGCACATGGTTGGTGCACCGTTTGGCTAATCATGACCCCATTTCTATGTGGGTGAAATTATGGTTCTTCCAATAATTTTTTTAAAACCATGATACCTCTTACAACTCTTTCATTCCTGTTGACTCCTCCTTTTTTAGATCTCCTTCCGCAGAAGACTAGGGATGAAGATAACTCCCCCATTTATCGACTTTTTTTATATTAATCGGATATTTTCGGAGGCTAGAGGTATGTTGTTTAATCATATCCCTTCCATTTCACCTTGATTACCTCCTCTGTTTCACTGTCATTATGCAACCTCATTTACCCTATTTTCAGTTCATTGGACAATTTATTCAATATCTTTTATTCTAGCTTGATTCAATGGTTGACGCTAGAAGAGGGTATCACTATGGGGATAAAGTAGGTGTTCTAGTTCGTTACCTCTAGTTTTCTTTTTCACTTTATAAGATACTCTATTGTGTCGTCGTCCAGACCCTTCTGATGATTCTTCTCTTTTATGAATAAATTAATGTGAACACCTTTCCCTGCCAAATGTGACCCTAACTAGAGGAATATCAACACCTTGGGTTGATTTTCATGACTCATTCCACCAAATGGTCATGCTCCACCTTTGATACATAACTTCCATTATTATAAATTTTCTAAGAACACATTGAGGAGTTTTGATGTATAATTAATGCATTGATAATGCTAATTAAGTTGAACTTCAAGATGACAAATTAGTTAGACTCTTCATAAGATGTCCTAAATGGAATGGTGGAAATAATATAATTATCCAAGTGATTAATCAATATTCCTTATACATTATGACATAAATCGATTTCCCTATTAATTTTTTTCACCAATGTTCCTTCCATGCTTTAAATTCTAGCTTGTTAAAGGAATTATTTTTCTAACCAAACCATACATTTTCCTTATTCCGTAATAGACATAGTGGGATATGATTTAAGGATACATTGTCTTGGATCATAGTTCCTTAGTCAGAAATTTTTAATGATTTATAAACATATCAAGGGAAAAACTAGATATGCATGGGATGGGCTTACCGAGTGTTATTTTACCTTTTTCCTCTATAAGAGTGACACTGGTTCTCTAAGGGAGAATCAGTCGATGGGATTGATGGCAAGATGGTTGTACCATGCCACAAGAGAGACTCTGGATGCTATGATTGATACCAAGTATGGACTTGTATGTAATTTCGTGCTATTTTCACACTATGTCTAGAGTGATAATTGTGATCTCAATATTGAGTAACATTAGATGGACTCCCTGGGCATTTATCTTATAGCAAGACCATAGAGAGATACTTATGATACACTCATAATTTCAATGGAGTTTATTTTGGGGACTATCTATATTTAATAAATAGTTTCAATTGAATCAAATTGTAAATGAATGTTTTTAATTGAGAAATGATCCTTTGGTTTTAGAAATGTAGGTACATATCAACCATTCCCAGTAACGAGCTTGGGAATAGTATATCTTTTTAAAATTTATGTCACCCACTTTACCTTCATAAGATCTCTTGGTTCAGACTCATTGGATTATGCTAAAGTAGGTAGAATTCATTGGGTTCCCTATTGGAACCCATCCTGGTTTATTTATTTATTTATTAAATATTTCATTTAATTAGTAAGGCACACTGCACATTTTTTATTGAACAAGATGGATTGAGATAGATAGAGTTGTTGGTGGCCTACTGGGATTGTATCTCATACACTGCTTGGTCCTCCTTGGGTACCCAAGAAGACTTCATGACTACAGGTGTTGATAAATGTAAGATGCTAGATTCTAAATATTGGTTTCTTGTTCTAGGATGGAGTTTGGGAGAAAATGACTGAGCCTATGATCAAGAATCTAGTAGTATCTATTTTGGAAATTTTTTATATTTCCTTAGCATGTGGCATATTTCTGTATCCCTAGACTCCCATGAATGAATTTTTAAAGAAACATCACCATGATCATCATCATATAGTATCTACTTGTTATTTAGCTTCCAAAAGTTATTTTTTTATCTTGCATGATTATGTATTTTATTTATGCTGATGTCTATTGCTTATTTCTTCTTCTGCTATAGTGGGTTACTAGTCTAGTCATATAGAGTCTAATTCTACTATTTATTATTGTTATATATATCTACAATCAAATTTGATCAATGAGGGAATGTTCTCCACATAGATACACCCTAGGACCTCATTGCTGGTTAGTAGTCTCCAGTATTTGGGGAGGTGATCTGGAGGTCTTGTGTCCACATCCTTAGGTAACATTTAAGTGGAATCAATAGTGGGATTATTGGAATTGGTATAAAATGGGTTTTTCCTTTTTCCATATTTTTTAGGTTAAGACATGAGACTAGGATATTGGGATTTAGTTATGAGCATATTATTGGGAGTAGCTAACCCATGTATAGGGGAAACCCAAATTTCCCGGGGTGGGTAAATGTTGTTATTGGTTGCATTTTTGTTGTTTCATAGATTTTACCATCGGGTGAGTCAAATGATTTGTGCTATTATTGGTGTTGATTTTATTAAAATGGTTTTTAATCCATGGCCCTATGATATGAGGGAATACCAAGAACACAGATCATACTAGGAAACATAGTATTAAAATGCCATACATTATTCCATGAAATATTTAAAATTCTTCATGAATTTCCTATTTTTCACATGATTGTTTTGTGTTTCTAACATTTTATGTTATGCAGTGCTTCATTATTGTAACTAGAGATGTGATGTTTCTTTAAGGACTGAGAAAACAAAATTGGCACATAAAGGGTTTTCTTTAACCTAACAGTGTTTTCCTACATAGGTTAAAGTGGATCCCTTAAGTATCCAATTGTGGAACATTGAGTCAAGGACCATTGGTCGCATGGGGTGGAACATGTTATGGGTGGGATATTTTTTATTCCACTTTTAAATTTATAAGATGCATGAGACCTTATAAATTATGAGTGGTGATCTTTATAATTAAACCATTTAATGTATATTTAAATTCATAAAAAATATAAATGAGAGTAGCACATTATATGAGAAATATGATACCTTTTCCCTTACCTATCCTAGTAGTGAGTAGAAGCTTTTATCTCTTCTGATCTTTCTTTTACTTTTAATAACACATAGACATTGTTTTAGAAGTAGGAAGAGAGGTGTGTTTCATTTTTCGATGGTTGTTGTATGTGTCATTTCCTTACCGATTTCCTTATCTATTATAAATCCTATATAAGGTGTGTTTTTGGAAAATTATAGATTTATACCCCATGATGATTTTTGTTGTAGGAAAATAGAGTGGGGATGAGAATACTCTAATGGTGGTGGGTGCCCATCCACTCATATTACCTCTTATAGTTCCACCTAAGGAACCTACTGCAGATCTTCCATTGGGTGTTGATTCCCATTTCCATGAAGGATTATTCCGTTTCATACAGAATTTCTCGGGTGCTCCCCGACCTACCTATTTTCTTGAAGAGCTGAATCAGGAGTTCCAACAGCATCCTCCTCCCACTTTCTTGGGGGATGGAGGACCTCAGGATACAGATTCATGGAAAAATGCCATGATTTCTATCTTCAAGCATATTGAGAGGCCTCTAGATTAGAGAGAAAATCTCACAACCTATATGCTATGTGACTCCACATATAATTTGTGGTAAATCCTCACTTAAGCTGTTTGACATCAAGGTATGGTCTAGACGGTCTTCTAGACATCCTTCATCGACTTCATTATTCCTTAGACACTGTGAATATGTCATTCTTGGGAGTTCATGCACCATCAACAAGGTGAATTGTTGGTGATGGAATACTCAACTTTATTAATTGAACTGCATCATTCCTAGCTAGCCTTATCTGGTGAGGATATGACCTCTACAAGGTGATTTGAATATGGGTTTTCATACTCCATCAGCACAAAGGTGAACATATTTTTTCTGACCAATGTTTGAAAGAAAATTAACCATGTGTTCTTCAATAAGTGGAACTTAAGGGAATCAAGTGAGGTGAAATAAGGAAATTCAGATTCTAGGTTGTGTAGTGGTTTATCTAGCAGCAGGAATCCTCATATTGAGGTTATATGTGGGGGAAGTACCAGCAGGTGGCATGAACCAACAACTATGTGGTGTGTCACCTATGTGAAAGAAATTCCATAAAAATATCCAGTGTGTGAGAAACATTATTGAGTGGCATGATTTTAATAGGATGGTTAACCTATAGCATTTCTACCAATCCATTCCTCCATTTCCATGTGATTGGGATTCTTCTCCTGCACTAACATCAATATAAGGATCAAGGACACCACGTTAGGCTAGAATCTTGTATTCTACATGATATTTGGGCTGAGCAGGTGTCCATGGATGAGGAACACATGGCTTAGAGTTTCAACATAAGTAGAGTGGACCTTCTCATACTAGTAAGGAAACATCTCAAGGTTGTGATAAAAGTCACGTTTATATTTTGTATCATATGCCTGATGAGAAGATTCTATGGCCACCTACTCTTAGAGGTTCCATTCTTGTGGCCTCCACTTTAGAATCAACCTTATTTGATATAGTTACATCAAACTCTTTTTTATCAACTAAAATTATGAGAATTTATGCCTAGTGATAGAGTAATCTAGAGGTGTTATAACTCTTGACATATTGTTATATGTTTGAGAAGAGGGAATATGCAAGTGCAAGGAGTTCCCCCTTAAGATCGGTGGGTATCGCTTCTTTTGGAGTATCTTTGTCATTGAGATGATATATTTTGACATCATTATTGATATGGACTGACTTGTTCTTTATCAATCCCTAGGGGATTAATATCACCAATGGGTGTCATTCACATCACCTGAGAAAAGAACATATATCCATAAAGTTGAATGGGATATCTTGGAAAGTCAAGATGGACCCATGAATACTTGGTTATGTAGAGTGACATCCTAAATGGCCAGTAATTTCATGAATGGTTGGGGAATGTAGTTTATGGAATTCCTTCTTATCATGGACAATTTTAGGGACTTCTTCCTTAACGATTTATCTGATTTACTTATATAGAGAGAGAGGTCATGTTCACCATAGATCTTGTTCCAGTTGTGAAACTTGTGTCCAATCTTCCATATAGTATGGCACCTGTAGAGATTCAATAACTCAGGAAGAATCTTGGAGATCTATTGGTTAAGGGTTTCATCTAACATAGAAAATCTACATTGGGTTCACAAATCGTTTTTTCCATGAAGAATGATGGTACACATTGATTGGGCATGTATTACCTCCGTTTTACTCAACTCATGGTTAAGAATGATTATTTTTTACCTCGTATAGATGACATATTCGTCCAGATTAGATGATAAAAAGTTTTCTACAAGATAGATTTGAGGTCTATCTACTATTAGGTGTGTGTGCGGAAATCCGAAAAATCACATAATGCTTTCTAGATCAGGTATGGCTTGTATGAGTATCTAGTCATACAGTTTAGTATAATAAATGTACCATCAAACTTTATGGATATGATGAACAATGATTTCCAACCCTACCTATATTCCTTTCTGGTTTTCTTTATAAATGACATCTTAGTGTATTCTCACACCTAACACAACCACACCAATCATATTGAGACCATTCTGAATCTACTGATAGAGCATTATCTATATGCTAAGCTCATTAAATTACACTTTTAGATTAGTAAATTTCACTTATATGATCATATCATTTCATATGTAGGAATATAGTTTGATATAGTGAAGGTGAGTTTCATTATTTCTTTGAAGAAACCAAATAATGTGTTTGATATATATAGTTTTGTAGGGTCGTTTGGATATTATACATGATTCTAATAGGAAATAGTATACCTCTGAACACCACATGCGGGATTAACTAAGAATGGTGTGAAATTCGACTAGACTAAGTCTTCTGAGACATCTTTTTAGGTGTGACATGTAATACTCACTTCATCTCTCATCCTGAACTTTTTGGAGTATGGTGGGATTTATACAGCCTATTATGATGTTTCATGGATCAGTTTTCGGGTAGTTTCGATGAAGGGGTGAAGTCATGGTGTATGGTTCCCACTAGCAAATACCTCATGAATGGAATTACCATATGTATTTACTCATGTTTTCAGTTTTGGATTATAATCAACATTTATTTAGAAAAAATATATTATCTATGTAGTTTTTTTTACATAGTTCAGAAAAGTATCAAATACATCTCCACATGGTGAGATTTGAATCTCAAGAAATGAAGGTGGGTAGAATAACTGTATTCATTTAATTTTGAGATGGATTACACACCTGGTAAGGTTAATTCAATAGATAATTATTTGAGTGAGAAGACTCAGAGTTAACCTATCAAGGAGGCAAGGAGTGAGTGGAAGTTGATGGATATATTCTCTAATATGCATCTAGAGGTTTAGGAACAACATTGGAAACTAGTATTAGTATCTCTAGAAGTTACATCCTCCCTTATCAAGAAGGTATGGATGAGGCAGTTATCTAATTCCTAGGGCCTCATTTTGTGGCAGAGGATCACTGGAGATAATCCACCTACTATTTGGGTTGTTGATGAAATGTATATCTTGTAATTTCATGAATATTTTTAGGTTCCTTCTAATATACGGGAGGAGATGATGGGGGAATCTTATGCCACTATTTGGGTATTTCACCCTGGTCTCACCAAGATGTATCAGTACATCTGTCGTTTGTATTAATGATTTGGTATGAAGATGCAGATAAAATGTTTTATCACTCGGTTATCCACCTTCCAGAAGGTAAATGCATAGAATTATTTACTTTCGAGACTTCTACAGACTCTCTCTATTCCTTAGTAGAAATGAAATTATGTCACTATGAATTTCATGACTGGATTTTCAAGATCCCTTCAAGGAAGAAATTAAGTGTGGGTGATCATATATAGGTTGAACAAGGCTTCACACTTCCTACCAATTCAGGATACCTTATTAGTTGATGATCAAGAGAGGTTCTATTTTTTGGATATAGTAAGCCCCCATGGTGTTACCAATTGATTGTTTCAGACTGAGATTACAAATTTACAGTATACATCCTGAAATGGTTGAAAAATGAACTAGGTTGACAAATTATCTTGAGTACAATATATCACCCTCAAAACAATGGGAAATCCAAGCAGATGATATGGGTGATAGAGGATATTCTTTATGCTTGAAACCTTGATTTTAGGGGTTTATGGGAAAATATATTTTTCTATTTGAGTTTTCCTATAAAAAAATTAGGCAATGATTCTAAAGTCTTCGTATGAGTCCTTTTATGATAGGTCATTCTATTCATCCCTATGATGACTAGAGGTAGGATATGAAGCTCTTCTAGTTCCTCGTATCATTCAGAAGACATTATAATAATTATAGATGATTCATAAGAGTATGAAAACAACTCAAACTAGGTAGAAGTTGTATATTCATCATTATCATTAAACATTATTGGTTTATGTGGGACATTGGGTCATTATTCATGTGTCATAGAGGTTGGTTCATAGATGAGTTTGGAGATAGTGAAACTTATTTCCTCAATATATCGGGACTTTAGAGATAGTGGAGAGACTTGGGCTAGTATCCTATCAGTTGTAGTTACCATATATGTATCGGGAATTGAATTACATCATACATGTATCACAACTTCCACAATATCATTCTGATCCATCTCATTTATTTGACCTAGAAGATATTATTCTGTTAGGATGTGAGGGATGCTGATGGGTAATACCCGATGGGACTGATTTTGTAGGGTTTTTAAGGTGCACAATCAGGAACATTAGGCTACCATTATCACTCATACTAGGAACTCCGAGTGGTTCCCTCCTCCATAACTAGGTACAGACCTACTTTATAAGGGCATTTGGTAATCTGGGTTTTCAATCCCAACAACTCATGCGGACTCGTATTGGTCGAGAGGATATAAGGTCATTCTCATCGCTCTCTTTTGGGGGGGGGAATGTTTCCTACTCTAAGACACTAATATATATTTTGTATACGTTTTTTAATCTCTTTGTAATCTAGATACAAGACTATTTACCCTATCAAAAGAACTTTAGTTTGATTCTACTTTATTTTCACAACATTGGGATATCTTTAGAAAATCTGTATGTATGTATCAGAGGTTCTCCATGATTTTCTGATACTGGATGGATGCTTATATATACAGAATTCATATAACCATGTGATTTGAAATGTGTTTCCATTCAGAGAAGAGGTTAAATATCTGAGGATGGGATTGAGCCATTATTAGGAGTCCAACATATCCTCGTTTTTTTGGGAATGAAAACCCTTATTGTTAGTTCGAATCCTCCAGTTTAACGTCGTGCAGAAAGGAATCATATTTGTTCTTTGGGGTACCAATTATTTAATATAAATTATTGGATATATGACCTATGTATCTTATGAATTTAAAGAATAATATTTATTATAGTTCATTTGTTCATTTCTTATATAATGAAGTAACCTCTATCCTTATAGAGTCTCATGGTAAAAATGATATGATTATTGAAAATTCCTAATCTCACATGAGCTATAATTGGTGTGAGAAACAAGGGATGGAAAATGATTATTTTATTTGTCATGACATGGGACTTATGTAGTGGGACTATTCTGAGATGATTTATCATGTATCTCAGTTCTAAGAGATATGTCCTATGTATCTTAGTTATGGAAGGAATAAGAGTCATTGTAGTTAAGTTTATTTCTTAGTATGTTGATGGATGAGGTAAGGCTTTCATATCATAGGACTAATTGAGCCTTGATGGCTAAGATACCGGATTTTTAAAATTACATACACCAAAAGTGGTGTTTATATGAGATCAGTCCTTAGGATGGCATCAAACTTATCCTTGTTATGGAAGGAATTAGAGTCATTGTAGTTCAATTTATAAAGTATTATACATAGTGGTCTCTCATTCCATTATGGTGTTTTATAGTGCATATTTTATGATCATTGTAACACCCTAAACCCATAGGATCCATGTTGATTGTGAGAAATAACTGATAACATGTAATTAATTTCATTACATTGAATAAGGGACATGGATGTTGTGATTTCTACGGTTGATCAATGTGGAGATTCAAACTCAGTGAGAGGTGGCCTACATATCCTAAATATGGAAATAATTAGAGTTACTTAGTTACCTTTCCTGGGGATTATACACTATGGACTCCGATACCATTATAGTGGTTAATAGTGCGGATGTAATGATCCCAGAAACTCCCTAATCCCATGTGATTCATTCTCATTTTGATAATCAAAGGATAGCAAGTAATCAATTCCATTACTTTGAATAAGGGACTTAGATATTTGGATTACCCAAGGAAATAAATATTGATCTCAAACATAGGGGAGGGGTGACCTACATATCCTTAGTATTGAAGGAATTAGAGTCATTTTAGTTCCTTTTAAATTTGTTCTTACACACTAAATATTACCTACTGATCGGGGCTTACACACTGAGGACATACAATGTTATCAAGTACTGGGATGCCATGATGACCTGGTATGCTTGCCTAGATAGTGTCACAAGACCTACTTGAGAGTTCCTGCAATCAATTGCATAACCAAGATAGGTTCTTCAGGGGGTGCCCCATCATCCATCTGACGTTCCCTAGTGTCATTCAGAAGAGTTGTATTTACACATATAGAGGGTTCCACAAGTGTTAGTAAGAAATGATTCTATCGATGTCACGTATCTTGGATAATATCCCTAGAGGTATTAAAAATACCTAGACACCATTTTTGGATGGCATCATGAGTCCCAACTGACTTCCCCACAGGGTGTCACGAGGGCTTAATTTTCATGCTCAGATGCAACTGTGAGACTAGACAGGCATGATTGAACACTGTTATATGAGTCAGGTAATGTATCCTAAGGATGTCAAAAATCTCAAGTTATAGAACTAGAGGGTCATGAAATATCAATGTGGTGTTCCCAAGGGGGTATTATGAATTTTTATAACATTTCCAAAGGTTTTCAGATCTCGCAAACAACATGTTCTTGGAGTGTTTCTAGATCCAAATGACATGTCCCGGTTCTATCGTGTGTATTTGGATGACTCACGCGAAGCGCATGTGGCCCACTGAGAATGTTTTTCTCTTAATTATTCCAATTTTAATATTAGTTATATAAATTGTATTGTGAAGTCCTTAGTTTCATTCCGTATCAATTTCTTTGAGTCTCTCATGTTCTGGAGGACATGCGGTATGTTCTTCGCACACCTAGTCAATAGTCCCTCAAATGATCTATTAATGATCACATGGAGTACCTTGTGTGTGGGATATGATTGATCAAACTATTAGATCTTATATTACCAACATAGAAGACATTATAATAAGAAGATTAATCACCCCAAGAAGTGTTCTCTAGAACATGATCCCAAGAGTCTAGAGTTTGAGAGTCAAACCTTCCAGATTCCAAACTTATTTTCATTTTGGGGTGGGGAATTTATTGGCATCACCAACTGGGTTTTTTGTTGATTTGTGAGGAATATCTAGAGAATGTATAGGCAAGAGTCATTGAAGGGATCTGTATCTATGTGGATTCATGAGCCTCCATCTTGGGCCCCTCTGAGGGAATCACCTGATTTTAAGTGACCACGAGTCCCTCTCATCAACCAAAACATTATTGTATTATTTCCATTTAATGGGGCATTCTTTGATCATGTTGGAATGTCAAAAGACATCCATATTGTCATATTGACATGTCCAAGGGACTTCATGAGATCCATGATAATTTTAAAAGGAATCCACATGATTATTTATGAATTTTCTGGGACATTCTTTGAGATAAGGAGGGTTTTCCCGGAGGTCTCGGTTGACCATGCTACTAACTTCCATGGAGCGTGGTAAGAATTTTATGATAGTGAGAGGCCTCCCTTCCTCCATATTTTACTCCCATTTTTTCATGTGAAAAAGGATGAGAGTCATGTGAGATTTCAGGAGTAATTTCAATGAATGTTACTCAATTTTTTGGTGTCACAACACCTGACTGATATGGGTCATATGGCAATGCATGAGCATTTTATGGAAAAACACATTTGTTTTTTCATAGGGATCTAAAGGGAAGTTCGTGGTTACCTATAAAAACCTGATAATTTTCATTAAATAAGGTTGAAAAGTCAAAAGTATCTATGATATGGGGAAGACATGTCACATGCGAATAGTGGTGCCTTACAGATTAACAGGGCTACATCACACGTCTTTCAGTGACCGCAAGTATCTCCCACCTCTCCTACTTTTATCTCCTTTTCATATTTTAAAAAGGATCATGGGTCTTCATGTCTTAATGGATTTTTTCATTCATAATTACCCTTACCATGTTTGATGAGTCATTTGAACATTTTGACTTCTAGGGTTATCCATTTTCGGGGCATCTTTCCTCTAATTTTTAGAGAAATTTCAAGGTGGATCGCAAGTTCTTATTACTGAAAAAAATTGTCCTAGGGGAGCTCATCTGGCTTCCACCTACATGGTTGTTAGTTCTCTAGAGCACATTCAAAAAAGTATAGGGACTCTTGAAAGGTGTATCTCTGGGATATACCATAGGTTATGCACTGCACGTAAAGTCTTCACGTGACCTTATAATGGTTACGAGGTCATGAGTCTCTAAAAGGTTAACATGATACAAATGTCTCAGCCATATTATTCTTCCATTTACTCTATGGGGAAAAAATAAAAATATTTATGTATTTCCTATCCATGTGAATTTTTTTATTCTCATTTAGGGGGAATCAATAAATTCCCACCTCATGAGCAATGTCAACAGGGAAAAGAGATCAGTTTTGTGGAAATTAAAAGCCCACCAGAGTCTTTGGTGGTGTTATGAAATGGTGACTCTGGTGACATTTAGTCCACTAGGTGATTCATGTTATTTTTCAAAATTCCCCATATAGGAGGGGATAGAGAGAAATTCATTCCACCAGTCACCACTTATCCAAAGTGTTATCATCTTTTTTTCCATCACATGACTCAATCACAAGACTGCTCAGTGAATCTTGGTCATGAGACCATATTCGGTAGATATATTTGTGAAAAATATCTCGTAAAACATCTTTCGCTCAGGTTCCCATCCTATTTGAATATGAACCATTCCTCGGTAATTATTTTTTAACTTTGAACAAGAGGAACTGCGATGGCCTTGAGGGTTTCACAGGGTTGATATTTCAATTATTTTATTTGACTGATTCACTTGACCATGTATAGGACACACAATCACGTGTCTTCAAAGAGATAAATTGATTAGGTGATTCCATGTGGTGGTTATGCATCCTGATATCTCTTTAGGTATTAAGATATTCAAAACCATTTATGTGATTCACAAATGCCATGTTAATTCAGGGGATGCACATGATGCTGTCAAAACATTCATGCATTTATTATTTGAAAATATTTTATGTTATCTTTGTCTGACTTGTTCCACTTACTTATTTTCACATGGATTCTTATTCTCAATGATCCTCTCACAATCTCTCAAATAAGGAGTCAATCGCAGAGAAATTCCCTCATGATTCTATAATGGAGAGCATATATCCTTTATGCCACAATTGTTTTAGGTCAAACAAGAAGTGTCTGACATCATTTATTGGATTAAACTACTCAAAATATCTCATATTAGTATTTTTCTTCTTTATCGGTTTTTTCTTACTTATGATGCTTCTATCCCACCACCAAAGTCATAATTTATACCATGTTCTTGGATTCGGACAACCAATAATACTTTTCAGGAAAATTGAACCTTTAGGGGTTACTTTATCTATCATGAGAATTATTTCCCACAAAATTTGATGGAACTGGTCGCATTCTTGAAGAGGATATACATATTCATCACTCAATATTGAGGAAATCATTTTGTAATCAAAAGTTTTGGTGGAATTCCGACTATGATTTCCAATTATGAGGTAGTTATGGTATGGATTGGGGATAGACTTTCTGAATCTAGTACATAGATTATTAATTATCTAAGGAGTTCAAGGATATTGGGATGTATGGGGTTTTTTGAATGTCTCGGGCATCTACCTAATATTGGGTGGCAAGTATGACGAGTTATTTCCTCCACAATCTGTATGGGATGATATAATGAGGACCCATCCTTTGATTCGAGAACTGATTAAGATGGTATAGAAATCCCTTCCACAGGGGGTGATTCTTAAAGAGTATATCAATTTCAAGACATGGTAAGAAATATTTATCTTGAAAAATAGTTCTGATATGGATGTAAAAGATTCAAAAAGAATGAATCATGAAGGATTTTCATGGTTCTTTAGGTGCTTATTGCCATGAAGTTGATGAAGGGATGTTTAAAGAATGGGGATGGAATTTTGTCCCTAATATTGACAAATTCATTCAACTATAATGTTTTCTAGACATATACCTAAGTTGGTACTTACTTCCCATGAAGGAGAAACGGTAGAGTTAGATTTTCCACATTCCCAATGGGGACCTCTATGGCAGCGGGGAGTATATCGGGCTTCCCATATCTATGTTGGCCAAACTCTATCACCATCTGCATCACATTTATAAGGTAAATTACCCTTATATAATTTTGGGCCCCTTACCTATATAATGGGGATGGATAGAAGCTCACCTAGGTGGTTACACATATCTAAACATTTAGGACATTACATAGACTCAATTCAAACTATACATATAATGTTTATATGGGGTGAGACCAATTCCATATAATGTTAAAGATTCTAGAGACTATATAAGATACTAGAATCATTTCACCTTTAGACCATTCATAATGGTGCCTATAGGAAACATGTTTGACAATGGTGAGGAAATTATATATTTATATGCTAATGTGATGCCTTTTCACGAATGAGTTCTTCTAACCTACATTAATAGGGAAATTATCTGCAAGTGGTATGTACCTTTCTAGTTCATCTAGTAGTTATTTTGTGTTCATTCAAGATGTATCCTCTCTATCTATGTTTGATATGAAGAGAATATGATGGTTTCTTTGAAATTTAAGGTGTTTTTTACTAGGGAGGAGACTAGTACTAGGGTAAACCTCCCTCTACGTAATAAAAAGATCAATTCATCTCATGAATATGCAGATATATGGATTCTCTCATATACCAGTGGGGATTTTCCCTAATTGGTAAGAATATATTTCCAATGGCCCGATACAGAGTGTAATCCCAAGCCTGAAAAACAATTATATTCAAAAATGATAGTATCCCCAGAATCCCCTTGTAAGGAGGTCAACCGCTTACTATTTCTGGAAGAGGAACCTTCTACCACGGTTATAGCTACTCTGATGATAGGTGGTGAGGCTATTCTAGATTCATTTTTTCCCATTATGAATCAATATTGGAAAATTAATATGGTGTGGTGTTCATAAGTTGATATATCGATTTTATTTTAATGATCAGAGGTTCTTTTGGATTGTTTTTCTTATATCACAATTCCTTGTAGTGTCAACATTAAAGACCATTGTGTGAAGGTTAGTGACCTTCTTTGAGACCTTGATGTGGATTGGGATAGATTCAAGTTTCTTTTATTTTTCTCCCCAATAGTTCACCAATTAATCATCTCAGGAATGATTCAAATTACTGTGGATGAACAAGGATACCCTATAACTAAAGAAGTGGTAATACCAAGATCACTATGGTACTTAAGGTTTTATAGTTATATTTTAATTGTAATGGAATATTTTATATGTGTTAATGTAGAGGGAGACCACTAAAGACCATCCCTTCATGTGGTCGCCTTGATATACTCCCCATAATACAGCCATGGGAGAAGGATTTGGTGATGACCAGGGAACTGGTGATAAAGGGTCCCTGGTCAACATGCTTAGATGGGGGAAGTGATACCCACATCTAAATTTATAGATTTATCTTTGACCCCTTCTATAGGTACCTCCTTGGAATGTAAGAAGAAGGTTAAAAGGAAATGATCTTCCCTATCAGATCCTTCTCCTCTAGGATCCCCAAGTAATAGTGGTAATTTGCTTTTATTTCATCTTAGATCATCCTAGAAGCACCTTTTTATTTGGAAAGAGTGTGTAGATCCTAGTCTGATTAGCTTAAAAAATCATGTGTCCTCTTCTGAGGATGTGTTGTGAGCATTTGGTTTCTTCTCTATACCCTTCATTATTGGTTCTGACATGTTACAGAGTTGTGGTAGATGGCGTGTCGCCTCGATCTTTCCCATCACCTACTGTGAATGATTCAATGATCTTACAATATGATCTAGTGTGGGTGATTTCACTTATGGAGAATTTTGAAACAATTATCTATTTTTCTACCACAATAACCTTAATGAAAGAGCATTCTGAATAAGGTAAATACTCCTTCAGGACGAGAAACACTATATGTTTTTGTCATATTTCATGGTATTTTTATTTCATTCATGCAGTTCTTAAGGATGGTGGGTGGAGTGATTCTTTAAAAAAGGGTTTTGAAGGGTCATGATGTATCTCATCATAAGAAGGCTTTGCTTCTTCCCCTGTGGATGGGGTTGGAGAAATATATCTTAGAAATGAAATTATTGAGAAAGGTATGCTTATATACTTGTTCATATTTACTAATTACCAGGTGGTGATACATTATTAATCATATAGCTGATGATCCATAGTGTCTTTTACTATATCATATTCACCCCAAAAAATTTAGGCTTTAGTTCCTTCTTCCCTAAGAGTTCCTTCGACCCGATCTACCAATGTGGAGGTGGGATCTCTTCCCACATTATTGATGACCATGATTAAAACTATTTCCCTGAGTAACCTTGTTCCATAATATATTCTAGTTCCCAAAATAGGATTAGGTGAGGGTCTTGGGTCTGAAATATTCTATAAGTTGTTGAGTGGACACATGTGGAGGGAGTTCCGAGACTTAGTTTCAGGTACCCCCTTGGAGAAATGGATGGGTAAGATGGGTCACCATTAGTTTATGTTTCCTACCTTTGCTTTTGAAGGATTAAATTATTTAGTTTCTTATGCTCGGGTAAAAGAAGTAGTTTCTTTGAGATATCAACATAGGATCCCTAAATTGAGGGTAGAAACTATTAAGGGTTCCTCTTCAGTTAAGCAGAACCTGGATGTGGCTTTGAAGGAAGCCTCCTAGTGTGCAATAAATTCTACCACTTATTGGGACATATTCAATACTGGGAAGGTCGAAATCAACCGATTTCAATCTGAAATTTCTCTTGTTCAATCTATGATCAATCAATTTCAAGTAGAGTTATCCCAATTTCAACATTGAATCTAAACATTAGAAAAGATTTTGATGGATAAATAAGTACTCCTTGAAGTGGAATATATGGTGATGATTATAGCCATTGCCAGGGCAGATGGGTTGCAATAGTCTGTGGAAGAGGAAACTTAATCTACAGACCCACTATAAAAAAATTTGGTTTCCCTGGATTATAGACTTACGGATCATAAGTAATTGTTTAAGAAATTACCTTGATAGAAGTGTAAACGTTAACCATTTATTGGTTTCATATCTTAATGGGAGAGACTCCAGTATGTTGAGTTTCCTCTGATTTCATATTTTGTTATCAAAGAACATACATCATTGAACATTATATGGGTTAACTAGTTTTTTCTATTATTCATGAGATGCATGAAATTTAAGAATTCTTGGATATCCAATGATACTCATCCCTTTATTTTTATTGAATAAACATGAATTTCTAGAATTGAATGTCAAAATTCTAACAGATTCCCTCTAAGAGATGATTGTGAATACCCACCAACACAAGATTATTTACTGATAATCTTTTTCAACTATCTTGAAATTACATGATTTTTAGTGGGATTTTTTGAGTCAGAGATATGTCTTAAAGGGGATTGTTTTTTATTTTTTCTAAAGGTAATAATATTTGTCTAGATCCACTCCATTGTGTTAAGGCCATATAGTGGGCCTCAAAATCATTCATAAGATAAATAATTATCATTTCCTTTATTCTATATTCCATTATCTTGGACCTTCTATCTCTTTAGTTTAGGGTCTTTTATCTTAGAACTTGTATTGATTTAGTTTAGGGTATTTTATCTCGGACATTCTATCGCTTTAGTTTAAGTTCTTTTAGCTCAGACATTCTATCGATTTAGTTAAAGGTCTTTTGGCTTGGACCTTATATCTCATTAGTTTAAGGCCTTTTAGTTCAGACCTTATATATCTTTAGTTTAGGTTATTATACTTCTAACCTTATAACTCTTTAGTTTAGTGTCTTTTAAATCAATCCTTATATCACTTTACTATAGGGTCTTTTACCTCAAACTTTATATTGCTTTAGTTTAGGGTCTTTTAGCATAAACCTTATATCAATTTAGATTAAGGGATTTTATCTTAGAAATTTTATTTATTTATTTTAGGGTATTTTATCTTTGAACTTATATCACATTATATTATGTTCTTTTATATTGAACATTATATTTATTTGGTTTAGGTTCTTTTAGCTCATACCATATATCACTATAAGTTTATGATCAATTTTCTCAGGCCTAATATTCCTTCAATTAAGGGACTTTTATCTCGGACTTTCTGTCATATTAGTCTAAGGATTTTTATCTTGGAACTTATATCACTTTATTTTTAGGTCTTTTATATCAGACCTTATATAACATTATGTTTATGGTATTTTTGATTGGACCTTATATCGGTATAGTTTAGGGTCTTTTAGCCCAGACCATATACTGTTTTAGTTTATGGTCATTTATCTTAGACCATATATCATTTTAATTTTATGGTTCTTTATCTTGGAACTTATATCAATTTAGTTCATGGACTTTTAGATCAGACCATATATCGCTTTATTTTAGGGTACTTTAGCTCAGACCTTGTATCTCTTTAAGATTATGGACTTTTAGATCAGACCTTTTATTACTTTAGTTTAGGGTTTTTTAGCTCAGACCTTATATCTATTTGGGTTTTCATCTTTTATTTCATAACATATATATGATCATGGGATATGGTGCAGGCATTCCAAGAATGACCTAAAATACTCTGAGGTGTTGGGTTCTATTGTGGTGTTACTATGGCTCGTAAGGATCGGAAGGCCCTTTTTTATAGAGGGATAAATTCGGTTAATGGATGTAAGGGCATATGTAAGAGCCATAGGCATTCATACATAGTCAAAAAATGGTACCCTTGAAGTCGGGTATCTTTTCCAGGATTTATTGATGATTTATAGAGGTAACATTGCTTGAGGGGAAAATACTAGAGATAGTAGGTCCACCTAGATAGTTGTAATATGGTTGATGTAAATCATAAAACAAAATCTTGAGTCTATGGATAAAGGATAGAGAAGATATGATGGAAATGAAATGTAACAATCTAATGTGCCGATTTCATCCATGGTGTTGCCAAGAATTGCAAGGATTAAAGTTCCTTTCTGGAAAGGAGGAGGTTTCTTTTGTTGGAAAGTTAGGGAAATTTTGTGTTGATAGAATGGACAAGAAAAGATGATCTGGACTTCTTTATGAGGGCTATGAAAGGTTTACTAAGACCTAAATTTCTATATTATGAATTTGGTAATGGTATAAAGTCCATCCAAGAAGGGTTATTCCACCCTATGGAATTTTAAATCTTAATTTGAAGCTCAAGCTCAGTGCTATGGGGTTCTGAATCACAAGGTTTGGGCCATCAAATGTTCGAGAATGGAATTTATAATTATATCCTAGAGAAAGGGGGAAAAATATAGTGATGTAATATCTAAGATGTCAGATCTTCATGGATTGTTTTTTTTTTGAAGATTGTAAATCATGGTCCAAAGTGCTCATATCAGGAGAATGATATGGGACAGTTATATTGGGTGTAGTTCTGACACACTTAGGTGTTGAGTGATGCAGCGATGATGTCAAGGCTCAAAAGGATTGGAATTTTCTCTTTGTAGAGTGAAACATTTGGTTGAAGTTCATAAGTTTATATGTAGGATTTATGGGCATGCGTAAATAGTCTATCAAAGGTTCCCATGAAGCCGTATATATTTTCTAATGGGATATTAATTGTTTACAGTGATCTGAGGCACCCAAATCATAATGTGTGATATGTGTAAAGTGCAATACCCAAGAAGGTTTTGAACACCCAAAGGTTGGGTCACTACCCAACTAACATATTATCTTAATGAGGATATTTGAAAAATATTTCTATAACTTTTTCCTAGACCAATGGGTCCATTAGTCATAGAATGGCTTTTACTAGGGATGCAATGTAGACACTATGAGGTTTATGCCTTATATGTTTTCCCAATCACTGAGGTTGAAGAGTTTATCAAGCAAAGAATTTACTTTTCTTCATGTTTCTGTTTTTGGGTTTTTGACCTAACGAGTTTTGTGTCTCTTTCAATAATAGTTTAAGGAAAATAAATTTGGTCCATATGGACTAGGGATTATGGTCATACAACTGTAAGCATAATTTGGGTAGTTTAAGGTCATGACTCACATGAAACTAATATGGGAGATGTTACACAAGAGCCTAATTTGGATACACAGGGTCAAGAGAACTACAGCTTCTTCCCAAACTGGGGATGTAGGTGTTGTAAATCACTACTTGAGTTTATTATGTCATGAGTAATAGTATGTGATTGTAATATTGGGAGTAGTTTAAACATAGTGAGGTGGTGAGTGATATCTCAATGATTTTAGGTCTCACAAGGATTGGAATATACTTTTTTGCAGAGTGGAGCACTTGGTTGATGGTCATAGGCACATATAAAGAAGACATGTTCATATATTTATAGTCAATAAAATAGTCCCTTAAAGTTGGATATCCCTTCCAAGGGACATGGAAGGTTGATGGAGACGTGATATTCTCAAGACAAGAAGTGTGGTATATCGATTGAAATGATCTTAATAGAAGGCATAAGAATTATGTACTACAGTTAACTTGTGTAAGGCTCTTGTGATCCTTTGATAGGAGATGATGATGGGTGATGGCCTACAAATTTTATAATCATGTAGTGGGGACATTTTCCATGCAGTTTAAAATCTTTAGATAAGAAAATTTGTCATGTTGTTACTCATAATGTGGTAAGGAAGTGTTTGTTGTGATGTTTTAATGTTAGGAAGAAATTAAATTTTCCATGCAGTTTAACTTAATATGGTAAGGATGTACTTCCATGTAGTTTACCATCATATGGTAAGGATGTATGAACCAACATGACTGGATTAAAATGTTTTGGTTGGGCCTAAGGGTGAAAGTCTAAGAATCAATATATATCTCATGAAAATGAGAATCAGACCACACATAGTATCTTATATCCATCCAGTTTAACTTAATTTGGTAATGACATTGATCCTCTAACATGAAAAAGTGGAATCATAGCTGGGCTCATGAATAGAATTATGGGTTCTGCTACATATCCCATGGTGATGGGAATAAAGACATATATAGTTCTTAAAAAATAAATTATCTCTTCGCCAATATGGCCTATATGTAGAAGTGGGAATTGTTTCCATTGATTATTGTGTTTGCGCCTAGGATTATAGGTCTTGGAGTCACTACCTGTATTGTAATGACAGGAATCAATACAATACTAGTTCTTGAATGGTCTTTGAATTTGATAATCATGTGACCAGGAGGAATATAGACTAATGTGAAATGTAGTAATGTTGAGGCTAGGCTAAAGGATGGATGTCTGGGAATCTCTATATATCTAATAAAAAATATGAATCAAGCCACACATAGTTCTTAAAATCTCATATCATTTAACATAAATTAGTGAGGATGGAAGTGAAATAATGGGAAATGATTGGAGTATTGTGGTTGGGACCAAGGGTGGATGTCTGGGAATCACTACATATTTCATGAAAATGAAAATCAAACCACAAGTAGTTTTGAAGAGCCATAAATTTTAACATATTTAGGTGAGGACATGGGATCCCTAATTATAAATATAGATAGATTTGTTAGAGTTGGGGTAGAAGACCAACACCAAATCTAGTGATCCTCTTGGGTTAGGACCACTGAAGTTTATAGTTTCAAGAAATGTAGTGGACATTAACCATGCTATTTATCATAATGTGGAAAGGACTAATGGTATACCTTTTATGTTCTTGTATTTAGAACCAAGAAGAGCTTGTCGAAGTTGATATGAATTGCCTGTGCGGTAAATCCCTTGTACAAATTCATAATCCCACATGAGCTATGCTCAGTGTGATAAATAATAAATAGAAAGGGTCCCATGAAATGTAATTTTAGAGAAGGATATGGGAATTTTGTATCATGTGGTGGTTGGACCAAAACATCAAATCAAGCTGTCCCTATATATCTCATTTAATATGAGAATCAAGACATACATAGTTCTAGAAAACCCATGTAGTTTAACATCATGTAGTAAGTATGTGGGTGACTCAATATGAATGAAGATGGATATTGTGGATCTGTGAAGGTTTATGTTATGTGGTAAAGACATTGATCACCCTATGTGAAGCTAATGTAATCATATTGTTATGACCAATAATAGTTATTCGAGCATCACTACATATCCTGTGATGATAGGAATCAATCCATATGTAGTTCTTTGTAAACCGTATAGTTAAAGATCATGTATCTTGGATGTACTCATTATAGTTTATTATCATGTGGTCAAGATTATCTCAATATATTTTAACATCATTTGGTCACAAAATATTTGAAAATTTTAACATCATGTACTCAGGATGAGTTTTTACAATTTAATATCGTGTACTTGGGATGAGATTGTATAGTTTAACATTATGTACTCAGGATGAATTACAAGGCTTGATCTAATGTGGATTCCCATGCTGATGACAACGTATGAAAATTATTTCATGATAAATCACATAATGGAAGGTGGTGCGACACACTCCCCATCCATGGTGTCCAATGAATTGACTCTATTATGATAAACCTTGTGTATCGCATATGGCCCCTCCCATATGGGTTCCAATTTCGGGGGGTTCTTTCTTGTAACCATTGGATTTTTTAGGGCTAGAAAAATTTCTCCTTGGATGAATGAATTAAGAAGAACATTTTTATTAAAATCTCATGATATCTAATTCTGATGGACCTCTAGGTTGTGCAATGTGTGAAATATATTCTATTCTAGTCACTCTAATTCATCCAGCCACATTTGTGATTGGTCGTCATCTGAGAGATTCCCATAAATGGTTATTTAGTGTAAAGGCTGTTGGACATATCTAGGTAATAATATCTCAGTCCCATACACCAATGAGTATGGTGTTGCCTATATGTTAGTGCACATGGTGGTAAGGTAGGCCCATAAATAATAGAGGATTTTATCCATCCAATACTTCATATCCTTTTCCATAATCATCTAGAGTATCATAGATAGAGTCTTATTGAAGGCCTCTATCTATCCATTTTTTCACCACATGATAGAGGGATGAGTGATTGGAATTGATATTGTACTACCGGTATAGCTTCGTCAACTATTTGGAACAAAAATTAGTGTTTTTGTCCATCAATATTGTGTGAGGGACCCCGAACCCGGTGATGATATGAGACTTTACAAATTTGGTGATATTCTTCATTCCAACTTTCCTGATGGGTATTGTCTGAGCCCATTTTTAAATGAAGTCAGTATTAGTAAGTACTTACATGAGATACTTAGCTGGGGCTGGGGGATATGGCCCCACAAAATCCATCCCCAAGACAAAAAATGACCATGAATATTTAGTTGTATGTAGACATTATAAGGCATGATGGATGAAGTTTTCTTGAATCTGATATGCATGAAATTTCGTGGTAAATTCCACATATTCTTATATAATGGATTCCCAGTAATATCCAAACCTCTTGATTTGGTGGGAGAGCCTGATTCCAGAATGATGGGCGCTATAGGAGCCTATATGGACTTATTCCATAATGGATGAAATTTATCCTTCTACTATGAAATAGAGGAGGATTCCATCATAGCCACATTTATAGATGATTTTTTTCTCATTTGGACCATCCTATAGAGTGAATGTTGCTTCTCAGGGCTAAATCTTCTCCCTTATAGCACAATCTAATTATAAAATCTCATTTTAGAGATAACCATCTATGTGCTCTATCTATCCACAAGTGATCATCAATTCATCACACTTTGGGGTGGTTCTAACCTGATTGATTTAGTCCATATCATATATTATGATTGATGAGTCCATTCTTCAATGTGTCATATGGATGATTTATTCCTGCTGATCAAGGTCATCTTGGTTGACAGCTTCATTAATCAGTGCTACTATGTGAGCATTCTCTGATCAATGAATGTGATGCAATGTGGTTCAAAAATGAACTTTATAATCAATCCCTTGAAATAGTCAGTGAGGGGTCTGATTCATCATTTTTAATGGAATATTCACCATTTATCTTCTTTATTACTAATTATGAGTGCCCTTTAATATTCAGGTAGGTTGTGTGTAGTGGTAAGGCTAGTTCAAATCAAGTGACAAGGGATTTCTATTCAGCCTCATTATTCATGTAGCCTTTGGATAGTGTGAAAGAGTAGGAAAAAAAATTTCTAGAGAGACAAATACAATCCCTAGACCAACCTAGATGAGCTTCAGGTTTTCCATCCTTATGCTGATAGGAATCCAACAGGTTCCATCAAAGTACATCTCCCATGTCTAGGGAGTTTCATGGGTATAAAAGACCTATTTATCTAGGATCTAGGTGTCTTAAAATGTATTTTTCATGGTAAGATGTGCTATGATAAAATTATCCATGGATTTACCTTTCACTAACTTCTATGATATGAACTAAATGTTATATTTTTGCATAATGACTACCCATCGAGCCAAGCGCCCATTCAACAAAGGGTGGAAATGGATGTACTTGAGCAGATCAATACGATAGACTGGGTGGACTTTGTGGTGTTGAAAGTAATTCCTCATCTTTTTCACTATAATGATTAGTGAAATTTAGTTATTCTTGACATCATACTATCAGTACCAAGAATCATTTGGCTGATGTAGTGGAGAATATTCTCACTTTTTTCATCATTCTTCTATGTAGAGAGGGTGCCTAGTGATCATTCCATAGAGGACACATATAATATGAGTAGACTCCCTTCCACCTGATGTATCTAAATAGGTGGGTATATCAAGTACCTCTTTATAAACTTGAATTATTTTTTACATTCATTATCCCATTGGTAGGTGATTCACTTCTTTAATATCCTGGTGATGTGGAGAAATTTTTTATCATTTTTTTTCTATGAATCTCCAAATATAGGTGATGATCCCCTAGTGTCCCCTCGGTTATTTCAGATTTCTAGGGAGACCTTACTAAAATAGAACTAATTTTATCTAGATCAAACACAATGCAATGATGTTGTACAATCATCCAAGGAACTTTCTTGATGTTACCCCTAAGGCATACTTTAGCAAATTTAACTTTAAACTGTGTTTTTGTAGCTTGTCGAAGATTATTAAATGATCTGTGAATTTATCACATTACTATCAGGATTTAAAAACCAATTCATTGACATCACACTCATTTATGCTTATGAATAATGTCTTAAAGATAAAATTCATGGTTTGCTGATATGTGCTCTCAGCATTATTTAATGAAAAGGGTATGAATTGATAGAATAAGAATACCTAATGAGATTTGAATGTATTGTTTTCTTTATCTTCGAGGTTCATATTGATATAATTTTACTCTCAGTACCTATTTATTATGAAAATGGATTTGGAAGCCATCAGTTTCATTGATAAGGAGTTCGATGATTGGTAATTGGAAATTTTCCTCCATTAAATGATGATTAAGGTTTATGAAGTCAATGAAAACCATAATCTTCCCACTCTTTTTCTTAACAGGGATGATGTTGGTAAGACATATCATGTGTTTCACATATCAGAATTATTTCTCTTTGAAAAATATGTCCACTTTCACCTCAAAATTGGTGTCATGAGAGGGGTGAATCCTCCTGGACACCAGTTTGAAGAATTGGTTCTCATTAGTTAGTCTGAGATGCTGTGTAGACTCATTTGGATTCAATCTGAGAATTTATTTATATATCCAAGAGAACCCATATATTTTCTTCTTTATAAATGCAATTTACATCTCTTACTCTTTGAGGGGAACAACGGAACTAATCAGAGTTGTTCATGGGTATTATTTTATTCCGATATTTACTCATCAGAGCTCATCAATGGTAGTAGAGACACCTTTCTCGAATGATGGAGAAGCGTTCTTGAGGTCATTATCATGCTCTTCAATTCTTGAGTCTATGGAGACATTTTCAGGCGACTGTTTCAATTCAGGGTCTTCCCCATCACTGTCAAGGTGTGGGAGGCCATTAGAAGGAACATATCATCCCATGCAATCTAAGTAATCACAGAGAGATTCTGTAACTGATTTTTTATTTACATTGTCACTGAGGATATGAGGTACTTGGACCTCTTGGGTTAGATCTCATACTTCAACCATGTTTATGGGGAGTATATAGTCACCATCGATCTAATATAGGGATTCATAGGGGTGGTTCCCAATCCATTGAGATTTGCAACCTATATATCATCATCCGCCATTATTTTCTTACCTCTTTTCTTCCTGAAATCTGTTTCAGCAGATGTGGCTCAATATGTGTTGAACGGGGCACTTTCACCATGTAGTATGTTGACATTTCCATTTATGGGGTACTTAAAACATATATGGGATGTTGATGGTACCATCAAATTTCTATGGAGCCATAGCCTTTCGATTTAGAAATTATCTACAATTTCTTACTAGATAACCATGAACTCAATCTTATATGTGTGTTCTCCAAATTGGGATTTGAGTTTTATATTCCCAAGAGGTCTTTGGTCACACTTACCGTACCCTTGAATAGTCATCTATGTGGGGGATAAGTCCCCTTTTCTATATCCCAAACATTGGAGAGTTAAATCTGGGATGAGATTTATCTCAGAACCATTATCAGTCAACACAATTTGTACATTGACATTATTGGGTCTTCCTAAAATGTATAAGGGCTTGATGCTCCCTTGGATGATTTCTTCCTAATCTTGATCAATGAATGAGTTACATACGTATACTTTCTGAGTACATACTCTCCACTCTATAGACCATGGATGCAATGACTTATATCTTGATTTACTATGGGCTCCAGAGGTCTTTAACAAGTTTCTACCTGAGTTCATTTGAAAATAAGAGTGCATTGAGGGTGGAAATCTTGGTTGGGACTATATCTAGTTGTTTTAGAACATTAGAGGTTGGAGCTTCCCCATATGGGGCTGCTTCTGGGCATGCATTTCAGGATATGAAGCATATGAGGTAGATGGACTTAGAATGTGTGTAGAATTTTATGGAGAATGTACTTCTAGTGGTTTAGGTCGCATTGTCATTCTTTGTTGCATGTGGTTGGTTGGATTGAACCCCCACAAGGTATTCATGCAAGGCAATCAGATGTGGATGACTACCAGGGGTCTCTGAGGCACCTCTTTTCCTCTTTTGAGCATGGTAGAGTACTTTCCCATGAGTCTTAGATGCATATGTATCATTTATATGGATATTACTTGAATATTGAGTTTGACCACCTCCATGGTTCCCTTTGTATCTTTGGTTTCGGTACATGAAACCTCCATTTCCACAATTATGTGTGGGAAAACCATATTCAGGGGCATATTCATCATCAGATAAGGGTTCTCCCAAGTTTATCATGTTGAAAAAACCAAAGGTGAGATCTTCATCAGGTGAGGATTCCATTTTGTGGGGCGATAACCATTCTACGGATGTTGCAGGGTTAAAATATACAAGAGTTAAGGCTTTATTTAGTGTAGAATATGACTCTTCCTCCTCTTCCGCTGCCTTCTTCTAGTTGTCACACCCACATTTTAGAGGCACAAATGATTTCTTATTCTTGGATAGTGCATCTATCGTTATTTTTCACAACTATTCTTTTAGAGTGGTGTGTTCTAAAAAAACTATATTTTCAAGTCATCCATTATTCAAAAAATTTCACATTCCTGGCTAGAACATTATAACTACCATCCTCTTCTTCTGATAAGAATATGGTTATGCAAGCCACCTCCACTAGGGAATTTTCTATAATTACCTATCCATAGTTGACTGTGCCTTAATGGAAGTCATTGGATATGAAGCAATCTTAGATATTATGACCAAGCCTTCTATGCTAAAGGAAGTAGTCAGGAAAGTTGGTGAGGTTGACTTCATCAACCCTTCTAGGTTATGGATGGTTGAACATGTTATTATCCATGGATTCTAATAAATAATTGGGGACTTTTTTATTTTAGAAGGAGTATACTTTTTTAATATTTTCCTCAAATCATGGGTGACCTTAATTTATCTATAATTCTATATGAGGGATATTATATGATTTTTTCCACTCGAAAAGAGGTGTTGGGAAGTTTGATACCTTCTTAGGTGCCTTGATGGGTAACACCACTGAATTGAGTGTGAGAGCTGCAGATTATGCTCTACGTAGATTTTTTCCTTGTGATGTGGGCATGATTTGATACTTGAGTCGAGCTCACTGAATATCCTCCTCAAGATTTTTTTCCACCTAAAAGAACTCTTGGAACCCACATGGATATTTCATGGGTATTAGGAGCATTATGAACTCATCCCTAATATCTTCTACATAGATTTTCTGTGGTTTCTCTTATGAGATAGGGATGCTGAGAGAATATGTTAAACCATTCTATCTTGAAATGAAACTAGACAACCTCACATTCTCATATTTTATGTTGTAATTCTGATCAAAGATCATTTTTTTGCTCTGTGTTGAACTGAACTAATAAAGGAACTGATTATGAATGCCTTCTCATCCTGTAATGGATCCCACTAGTAGACTGTTGTGCCAAAAAAAGGATGGACCCTTTAGATTCTATTCAAAACGCCTTAGATTTGTTGCCTCCTATTAATCTTGAGGGCCCATCATCCACCCACATTGGGAAATTAAGTGTGTGATATATTTTTTATTATCTCATTCACCATCAAAGGTAGATAAGTTAGGGTTTCTGATGTTTGTTGGAGATGTATTATAATCCACCCATTCAGCCTATGGATTACTTTTAGGATGCATAGGTGTGTGTTTCCCTTCTATAGTATTCATTCTAGTATCGAGGGACTTGATGATCCTATGTAACTCTAGGGGAACTTCTATCTAAATCGCCTCTCATCCACAAGGAGTGGGTGGGTGGTAATAATGAGGTACCTCCTTTATCATATTTTGATTATCAATTCTTCCTATGACTGAATGATTGCCCTGATAAGGGACATGATCTATCCGCAATGAATGGATTTCAAGATCATTTTTGACTTCCTCTTTTATAAGGACAATCTATCTAGATCTAGTACCAATATGATGCTTAGATACTACTCATGCTGGAGGATTGGTAATGGGAGGGAGAATATTCATCTCTGGATGAAGATGATACACAATGGGAATATTTACCTTGAGTATCTCCTCATTGAGTTACCAGAGAGCACAGATTTTACTCTCATATTGTGACGAATGTTCCTCAGGGGAACGAACATCAGTTCTTCTAGGTGGTTATTGGGATGTAGTCATACCTTTTGCTTCTTATTTTATAATATTACACTAAGGAGATAGATACTCATTATTATATGGTTCCAAATTCGGAATCCTTCTTTGGTTTTGGGTGTGCACAACTTCATTAGGTGTGTCCAGATCACCCTCAAACTTGGGTACATTTTTCATGTTTTGGCCCTATTAATTTTATTCTTATTCAGTTTCCACCATGTTGACAATGAAGACATTCAAAGAGGAATATCAGGATATGGTGGTTGTTCCATTACTTTCAACACAATAGTATGATTCGATACTACCTTTGCCAGGGTCATTATTTGAACCATTTTCAATGTTGGGTCATTTTGGATTCTGAACTCAGTAGGGTTTGATTGCATTTTTCATGCACTCCTCTTATATCATCCTTTGTAAAGTGGCTTTTAGGGAGTCTCTAGTTCTGATTTTTGAGTAATACCTGAAAAAAAGAGGTTTATCTTGTGGTGGGAGGAATTGGTGGGATGCAGATTATTCAGTTTTCCCTCCCAACAAAAACAAGATTGATTGTCTCTGTGGTGATAATGATGATGAAAATAACTCCCATCCCAGTGGGGTGGGGGTCATTTGTAGCCATCATTGGCACTGGTGGGTCATGTTTTTGACGATCCAATTACTCTAGTCGAGACTTCATGAATCCTAGGTTGAACATGAAGATATAAATACCCCCATCCAAGTGGGGTGAGGGTGATATGGAATCACCACTGACTCTTCTAAGACAATCTTAGTGGATGATGAACTTGGGGATACTAATTGTGATATAAATTTCCACAGCCCAATGGGTTGGGGTTCACCTAAAGCTACCAATGGTATGTCCTGAATCCTCTTGGGAATTGATTATCTGATGGGTGGAGGTAGTCATGGATATTTTTCTAGTCTAGGGGAATCAGTCCACTCTTAGATAGTAGCTATGGTAGCTACTATTGTGGCCCATTTGATGTAGCATAGCTCTAATAATTTTTGTTATGGGTGAGATGGATGCCCATGATGACAATTATTTTTCATGGGAAGCTGCATATATGATTGCAAAATAATTCGACGTGTTTGTAATTTGTTGTCATTGCAATGAAGGTCCCAGTTTGATTGGATGTCGGGCATCCTCTTCCTATGTTCCAGATTTTTGGGCACCATCAAAGCGGTTTCACTTTGTTGCAGTGACCAAATGGCATGAGCATTACCTGGTCCCTTTATTTATCCAGATCCTATAACATTATAGGATACTAACTATGAGGGGTTATACTGCTATAGGGGTGCAGAAAAGTTTAACACTAAATACAATCCCAATACTCAAAAATCATTGAATGAAATGGCTTTGGAGATCAGTTGTTGGTGCATAAAAATGAAATGTAGGGAAAAATGTTAAAGATTTTAAATCCTATTTTCTAGTTTTGGAACCCGAGCCATGGAGATAGCAGCCATTTTAAGCTGAAAATAGAGTATCTTGATTGTCTGAATGTGTCACTCATATCTTGGATAAAGTATATATCAATCCTTTATTCTCTAATGAGTAGCCCACATATTTTGGCATGGATAAAGAATTCACTCATTTTCTAGATCATATGGGATCTCATTGATATAAGTAGTGAGTGGAAAGAACAATATCGGGTTGTTTCTTGATAACTCTCTATATATTTCAATATCAACCTCATCCTCATCGTAATTACATTCCTCTTAACTAGTCAAACCATATAATATGGCTCTTATGGTCTCCTACGGTTGAGAGTGGAGTGTGGAAGGAAGTTTATGGGGAACCATATAAAATTGACCCCAATTATTTGAGCTCCTCTCTTTATAAAGGATTCATAATTTTTGACACCTCTCAATACAGAGGTATTAAGGTAAGTGGAGGATTTCATTGACCATGTGAGATAAAATCATAGGGGTTTTACCATATTGGATTTTTGGAGTAGAATACCTTTGATCCATATCCACATTCATGTGAGGAGGACTATAGTGGTAATGAAAATATTCTACTTACACTTCGATAGAATATTCTATGGACCCTTAATGGTTTTAAAATGTGATTAAAATGACCTCAAGGAGACTAACATTGATAATATTAGGAATATGGGATATGTTCTATGTTGTGGTTAGAATATATTGACCTATATTTTTGTATTTTGTGGGGATATAAGCATGTTGTGTAATGGTTTCTAATACTTTTATGTAAGTGTCTGATGTTGCATATGTATGAGACCACTGCTGAGAGTCTATAAGATTTTTCAGAAAATTTTTATAATTATTCATCATAATATGATCCTATCCTGAGGAATGAACCATTCTCACTTGGTGAGCCTCAGTCAAGATAGGTGTATCATCCTAATCTTGATATTTTTGGATATATTGCATGTCTTTCTTGGTAAGACTATGAGCCTAGCTTGAGGAATGTGTCTCTCTCACCTGGTGAACCCCAATTGGAACATGAATATGATCTTGGCCTGAATATTCATTCCCCTATGGAATATGGTTACAGACCACAAGATTTGGAGAAATAATATGATCCTCCTCCTATATTACCATGGAATGATGTTGGCATGGTTGTTCGTCAGAATTAGTTGGAATACGTGTTTTGATTTCATTATCTAATGGTGTATGTCTGTAAGATTGACTTACAAGAATATGTTCATGTCCTAAGGCTTTTTCCACTTTTACCTGGACAGCCTCATCAAGAATGGGGATATATGCTGGATCATGTCCCTTGGATTATGACACTATACTTCTTTGCAAAGAGTATAAGCATGTCCTAAGGCCTTTTCCCCACTCATAAGGTGATATCTAACAAGAATAGGGATTTGAGACTAATCCTAGGCCTTTGGAATATCCTAAAGAACTTTTTATACATGCTTCTTCCCCTATCACAAGGTGTGTTACGCTCTCACCTGGTGAGCCCCAGTTGGAACGGGATTATGAGACCAATATGATGCCTCTTCCATCATCAATGTATCCCGATATTCCTCCTGGATGAGAGAAATAGTGTGCACTTGATCCTATACAACCACTTGTTCATAATGATCAGAGTGTTTAGTTGCCCTAGCTGTAGAGATCGGAGTATGGGCATGTCCCTTTATTTTTAATAGTTCTGAAATATGCCAGCAGATCTCTTTATTTGTTGGTAAAATATATTTTCATTTTAGCAAAGTGTGTGCTAGGATATAAGATTGAACATTTTCTATCTCCATAATCCATTTGAAAATGTCTTTGATTAAAGTTAGGATATGCACCCAATTTTTTCACCATGTTCCATCGAAGTGTGTTGATGGACTTCATGCATGGGGTAGGGATATGTGTCTCTACCATGCTTGTTGTGGGAATATTCTCATAGAATTATTCCAAGATGGAAGGGATATGAGCCTTCATGCTAGTTACAACTATAATATGTCAAAATGAATCTTTAGAAGGAGTGGAGATATAATCCCTCACCTAGATATCCATTGCCTTCCTCCCCTGATGACCCTTCATAGTTTCTCGTGAATGTGTGTCAGAGGCGGTAGCGTGTCGGGTGGTACCCTCATTAGACAACTGGTGGGTAACAGTGGGATGATACTGATGATGGCATTTGGATTGTTCCCACCTCGGTGGTACCTAAATCAAATTGGGGCCATATTTGGCTTCCTGGTCCAACTTAATCAGATATGTAAGGTGTCAGTTTTCAATCTCTATGGATAAGCTCCTAAAGTGGTTAGCTATAGTAATAAGGGATACTGGTTTAGCAATACCCTTCTCTAGGAGATGATGATTCTCCATATACCATTATTGGAGATCCTCATGGGTAGCTTCTAGGGTTAGTATTATTCCATATTAGTGGTACTCATAGACCATCATATTTTCTTCCTACAATTGGAGTTGTCGAGTAGGTGAGAGCACTTTTTGACCCATGTGAGTTATAACAGTAGACGATTTATTGATGTGAATGCTAGATGATAAATACATTTCCTCATATTGAGATATTTTTTATGAGATAAGTATTTGGAATCACCCAAACAACAAGGAACATGGTTACCAACTAGTGTAATATCATAGTTATAGAATTATCAATTAGATATTCATAGTTAACATAATTATCCTGTTTTTGTGATCTAGTTATTCTACTCATGAGGACTTGTCAATGCGAAGATGGAATTACAAGAATGTGAGTTAAAGAATATCATCTTTATGATCATTCATGTATTAATTCTTTAATTGTATAGGGTTTTCAAATAAAAGTGTCTAAAGAGATTCATGATGGGCCTGTTATTGTAATTTTCATGTGGGTTACAAATAAATGGCCCAACGAATAATTACCCAATCAATTTTTATTATAGAAATTCACAACAGGTTCACCATTTTTTCTCTTATAGTGGGAAAACAAAATGGTTTGATGGATTATAACCTGATCATTTTTTTATTTCATATATTCAGGTCAGGTTCACCATTTTTGTTTTATCAGTATCTGAGGGATGCAGATGGGGTCCACCCAATGGGTCTGATTGTGGAGAGTTTATGTGGTGCATAATAAAGAACATCGAGCTACCATTGTTTCTCTTACTAAGAACTCCTAATGGTCCCCTAATCTATAAATTGGTATAGAAAAACTTTCCAAAGGTAGGCGGTCATCTGGTTTTTTAGGCCCAACGACTATTAGAGAGTTTCATTGTTTGAGAGGATGGGATGTCGGGCTCTACACTCCCTTTTGATAGAAGTTTTGAATACATCAGAACTCTCTTATATATTTAAGATATGTACAGGAATCTCTTCATAATCCTGATATGAGATAGACTACCCTAACAAAATGACTATAGGTTAAATATCCTACATGAGAAAAATACTAGTGTCTCTTTTGTGAATCCATCTGTATGTACCAATGGATCTCCGTCATTTAATGGTAACTACAAGATTATTATATATGATAAATCCATATAACTAAGTACCTAATTATGTGATTCCATTCATGGAGGAAGTTAATTGATCCATTATGAGGCGTTCTACATAGCCCGATTATTGTAAGAATCAAAACACACATAGTTTTTCCAACCCGTTTAGTTAAATTTCAAGATAAAAGAACTCATATGGTTGTTCCAGGACACTGAATACTCAAGATCGAGTCCTAAAGGTACATCCTATGTATCTTGATTATAGAGATAATCATAGTTTTCATTGTTCCTTTGTTCAGGGATTATATATTAAGGTAACATATATCATTGTTGAGGATCATGGTGCAGATGATATGATTATTACAAGTCTTTAAGATCACATGAGCTATGCTTAGTGTAAAAAAAATTGAAAATTATCATTTTATTGCCTATTACATGAGAATTATGTGTTGGGACTGCCCTGAGACGATTTATCATGGATCTCAGGTCTCAAAGAGACATTCTACTAATCCTTGTTATGGAAGAAATGAGAGTCTTCATAGTACAGTTGATTTCTTAGACTTCTATTGGATGAGGTAAGTTAATCATATCCTTGGACAAATTGGGCCCTATTGGCTAAGATTCCATAATCGTAAAAGGACTTACACTGAACAGGGTATTTATTTGATCTTTGGCCTTAGGAAGGTGTCCATCTTATCCTAGTTATGGTAGCAATCAGATACATCATAGTTCAATTAATTAGGTCTGATAGATTGAGGATGCTCGTACCATTATGGAGGTTTATATTAAAGATTTTATTATCATTGAAACTCTCTAATACCACACAATTCAAGCTCATTGTGAGAAAAAATGGATAATAATTAATCAATTTCATTACATTGAATAATGGAATTACATGTTGGGATTTCATTGGGTGATAAATATAGAGCTCAAAACTGTGGGAGATGTGACCTATGTATCTTGAATATGGAAGCAATCATAGCATCGTAGTTTTAAATATAGAGGCTTATACAATGAGGTCACTCGGATAATTATGGAGGTTTATAGTGAAGACAATATGATCATTTGAACTCCCGATGCCCACATGAGAAATTCTCATTATGAGAAACAATAGATAATAAGTAATCAATGTCATTGATTTGAATAAGGGACTTAGATGCTAGTATTTCCATGGGTGATCAATATGGTGCTCTAAACATGGGGATAATTGGCTTATGTATCCTGAATATGGTAAGAATCAGAGTCATCGTAGTTCCCTTTATATTAGGGCATACACACTGAAGACACTCTATTGATCCGGGATTACACACATGGGATGAACAATGTTTTCTTATACCGGGATGCCCCGATGACTTGGAATTATTGTCCAGAGAGTGTCATATAATCCATTCAACTTGCCCTGGAATCCATCGCATGACCTATCTGTCTAGTTCATAGGCTATTGTATGATCCAACTAATGTGCCTTATTGTCATTCAATGAGTTGGTTTGACACATATGAAGGGTGTTGCAAGTGTCAGTATGACATGATTCGAAGGATGTTGCATATCTTGTCAAACATCTGAGGAGGTCATCATGAGCCCTGGTTTTCATATCTAGATGGAATCACGGTTCCCATCTAACTTTCCCAAAGGGTATCTCAAGAGCTTAATTTAAACGCTCAGATGCAACAATGATATTTGACTGACCTGAGCGAACAACATTATATGAGTCATGTGATGTATTTGAAGGATGTTTCAAGGATCTAGTGACTGAAATAGATGGTCTTGTGAGATACAATTAGTGTGCCTAGGGGGACTGTATGACTCTCTATAACATGTTTGGAGGATTTATTATGTCCCAAATATAATGTTCAAGGAGTGTCGCAAGATCTAGATGACATATCTCGGTGCTGTCGCATGTCTTTCAATGACTCATGTAAAGCGCATGAGCGCCAGAGAGAATGTTTTTCTCTTATGTATTCCACTATTAATATTGGTTATAGGCCTTATATTTCAAAATACATTGGTTCATTCTATGTCATTTTCTTTGTGTCTTACGTAATCTGGAAGACATGGGGTATGTTCATTGCATGCCTAGCCAGTAGTCCCTCACTTGATCTATGAATGATCACATGAAGTACCTTACGTTTGGAATATTATTTCTCTAACTATTCACCTATATATTACCTGATGGAAGACTTTTTGGTCATGACATAAACTACTTAGAGAATTCCTCTCTTTCCCTCGTGCCTGAGAGTCAAGAGTTCGAGATTTGAACCATCCAGAGTCCAACCCTTTTTCCATGTTGGGGTGGGGAATTTATAGCAATCACCACGCCGTTTGTTCTACGCTTTGTGTGGAGTATATACCAGGATTCTAGGATAGATTCATCAAATATATTTGGTTCTACACGACATTATGAGTCACTACCATGGACTAATTTGATTTCGTTGACTTATTTTCTTTGATTGAAACTCCTTCTCATCAATTCCCCCTTTATTTGGTTATTTCCGATTAATGGGGATTTTTTTTATCACAAAGGCTTGTAGAAGGAATTAATTATTGTCAAATTAACATGTTCAAGGTCCTTAGTGAGATAAAAGTGACTTTTTAATGGAATCCTATATATTCCTGATGACTTTTCAAGAATTTCCGTGAGATAAGGATGTTTTTCTCAGAGGTCTCACAAGACCACGTTGCGGACTTCCATGGCACGTCACAAGAAGTTTACATCTGTGTGAGGCTTCCTCCTCAACCCTATTTTATTCCATTTATTTTATGTTAATAAGGTTGGGATTCATGTGATATTTAATGAGTAATTTTATAGACAATTACACTAATTTTTATTAATGTGTCTCTTTACCAATATGGGTTATATGGGGGAGTGTAATCATTTTATGAAAACCCCATAAATTTTCCCTTAGGTAGCCAAAGGGAAGCACGTGGTTTCCTGAACATACCAAAGTATTTCCATATAATGATGATGATGAGACAAAAAGGACTCTATGAGATGAGTCATACATGACAACAGGGACTCGCAAGGCCTTACATATCACCACGGATGCGCCACTAGCCTTTGAGCGACCACAAGTATCTCCTGCCTCCACCCCTTTTATCTGCATTATATTATTTTACAAAGGCTCATGTTTCTTGGGAGGACTCTTGGATGTTTTCAAGAATTATTTCCCTTCCCATATTTGATTACTCATGTGAACATTACAACCCTTAGGGGTCTCCATCTTTTTGGAATCATTCCTCTAATTTTTAGAGGATTTTCAAGTTGGATCACTAGGTACTTGTCACTAACAACCTCTATGGCCTAAGGGAGATCATATAGATCCAAATTTTGTTGTCATTGGTTGTGAAAATAACCTTCTTAAAATTATATGGGTTCATTGAAAGGGGTTATATGGGATCTTCTGAAGGTTATGCATTGCGTGCTGAGTATTCACGTGACCTTATTATATTCACGTGAACACGAGTCTCTTAAAGGTATACACGATATAAAATTATTGGCCATCAACTTATTCATTTTCTTTTTCAGGTTAAATAATACCCATATTTAGGTATTTAATCCCCTGTGAATTTGTATATGCCTATTTGGTTGGGTTCAATATATTTCGGGTTGGATGTGAATGTGCCCTTCGTGGATAACATGATATGTACAATTGATCAAATCATGAAGTCTCTCCAAGGTCAATCAGTTCCTATGGTATGGGTGTTATAGAAGCATAGAAGTATATAGGATGATACCTAGTAGTGGGAGACTGATGTACAATATAAGTGGTTAGAACACTTTGCTGAAAATGTTCTACTATTCTAGGAAGGAAAACCCTGGGATGAGTTTCCTTAAGGAGGGAAGGTTGCTACATCCCAACTTTTCTCAATGGTATGTACCATTCATTTTTAATTTAATTTCATTATTTAATCCCTAATAATGATATATAATGGAATCATGGAGGTCACAAGGTTGTGTGCGTATTTTTTAGAGCCTAGCTCCCTGGATATTAATTAAAACAGACTGGGATACATAGTTACTCGAAACTATGATTCAAAGTCCATGTGGTTTCTCCAAACTATGCGAATTTAGACATTTGGGTTCTGGTGGCCGCACGACTAGTCTACAACTGTGCATCCCCAATCGCATGCATGTGCAGCCCAGATATTTTTTTTGGAGAGGAATTTTGCATGGACTATGCATGGTTAACCAAACTGTGTGCCCAGCCCGTATCAGGTTCCTCTTGGGTAGTGGTTTGGCGCATGGTAGGTACACGATTTGGCCAACCATGCACCCTTACATGTGGGGGTAAATTTAAATTTCAACCCTTAAAAAATGTTTAAAAACATAATCCTTATGCCTCATCCTACATTCCAGCGGACTCCTCTTCATATATCTCCCCTTCAACACATTCCTAGGGATCAAGAGAAATCATTCATCCATCTTTAATTTTTCTCTCCATCATATCCATAAAAAGGCTAGAGGTAAACCCTTCATTCATCTCCCTATATTTCTCCACAGTTCATTTCTCTATTACAATGTACTAGTTTGAGTTAATTCTACATATTTTCAAGGAATTTGATGGTTTGTTTAATAATTTTTGTTCTATCTTGAATCAAAGGATGATACAGGATAAGGGAGGTATAACAACCCTTCTCTTTATTACACACATAAACATGATTCATTAAATAAACTTTAAGATAAGACAACTATGATCATTGAGAGGTTTAGTGTCTTGGGAAATTAGGAATAGTACAAACAACATAGAACATAAAACCCAACATCTTTATTGAAAACGTATTTTACATGACCACAACATTCCTTTGTACTTAGTATTTCATGGGATAACCTGAAGACATGAATAAGAAAATGGTGAGCTATTAAGCCCAGTAAGGGATTAAAAAGGTCATAAAATGAAGAATACAGTACATTTTATGCAATAAGAACATAAATGGAGCATAAGAAAAACATGAACATAAAGTCATTATATAACATGATTATCATAACATGAAAATGTGGCAACAACATTTAACATGATATTATCTTGATACAAGGATCATTGCACATGGATCATGAGTATACCCTCATTTAACTTGAATTATAATGAGTAAACCATAATTTCACTTGACATATCATGATATTAATCTTTACCCATTGCATTGGAGCGCTATCAGGGAACACCCTTCTTAATCATTTCATTTCATGCATATGTGTTCCACATGGATCAAATAACATAGATTCATTAAACATCCTCATTTATTCCATGATAAGTTAATGTTGAATTAATACATGGAACTCTATAATCAATAAGTAAATGTGCATAAATGAGAATACCATTGATAGGTAAATGTGCATGGTATTAACTAAACAATGACTTTGGCTTAGAATATCACGGTGCAATTTTGGACGCATAACGACGTGACATAAAAATTCATAAAAATGGTTGATGAGAGAAAAATGGGTGTCTCATAATATTTACATGAAATTGATATTAAGGGGGTAATATAGATACATTTCCCAAAATATTTAATGGAATTTAGATTTATAAAAAATGGATTGCTTAAATGTAAATGAGGAGTGAGAAATTCCTTATGAAATTTCTGTATCGTAACAGGTGTTCATGGGAGGAATTAATGAGAGAGAAAGAGGTATCTCGTCATTAAAAAATAATGAGGGAATTATGGGGGATGTGTGAAATCATATCCCAACATTTTTAATTTAAAACAAAATGGTAGAACAATATAAATAAATTGGAACCAAAGTGAGAAAGGTGGAAATCCTTTACTTGGAAGTGTGATACCAATGGTTTGGGAGAGGCTTGAGAGGGGATTATTGGGAACTTGGGGAACATTGAGAGTATTATAGAAATAGGAGGGAAGGTTTTAGTAGATATCACAATGGTTTATTGAAGAGAAATGGGAGATTGTGTGGGTTTATATATGAAAGGAGAGGGAATTCATTATTATTTAGGTTTTGGACACCACACATTAAACTAATCAAAACTAAAACCCATTAAATTATTTTTTCCCATGTTATTTTCCAAAGTGGAGTGGGAAAATTTATTTTATAATTCCAATGGACGAAATTATTAAAATATAAGTCTTCCATAAGTGCAGGTGTGTCACACTCTCAAGGAAATCATTTTAAAATGTTAAAATGTTTTATAAGTTTTGAAGAGTCCACTAAGTCATTGTAAAATAAATAAAACAAACATAAAATAACATTATTTTAAAGTTAAAACATATATTGGATGATAATAACATTTATAGTATTTTATTATGTCACTATTGTGTCTTTAGGATGTCATTAAATGCATTTTATATTTAAATGGTATTTAATTTTTACCCAAAAATTTAACTCTCTCAGAAAATTATGAAAAATTGAACATTGGATAATTTTGATGTCTTTATTCGAAAAATAATATTCATTTTATCTATATAATTTTCTGAATTTTTGAATTTTTATTTTAAAATAAAAACCCACATTTATCGAAAAGTCATGGGTTTTGACAAAAATAGCTTTCAAACCTTTAAACAATTACAAGTGTATTCATAAAAAGTATATGATAATATATATTTAATAAAAATTATATAGTAATAACATTTTATTAAAATATTATTTAATTCAATATTCAATTAATTCATCAAAATAGATTTCTTAATTGAATATTAACTAAAAACACTATTTGTGCTTTAAAAACTATTTACAAAGTAATAATAATAAAATGAATGTATATTATTTATTATATACAAAAATAATGAACATAATCATAGTTATAGGATCTTGTTACATAACCCCTTATAACACCCACATAAGATCTAAGGGTAAGGTTTGCGATGGTGAAAGACTCTTGGGGAGGCTCATATAACATCGCTTGGGTGGTAATCTCTATTAAATTCACTTATCCCGTAGCAGGTTCTGTTCAAGCTTAACGTGTTGAAGCTCATCTTTGTAATGGTCAAGAGCAAAGCCCAATGATGCTACCTCCTATTCGAGCTCCAAAAAATGGGATTCATATGGGAAAATTATAATAGATAAGGCAACCGCTTCCTTTGTCTGGGTGAATTTTATTTGTTAAAGCCCTATATTTATAAAAATAATGTGGTCATTGTTCAACATCTATATTAGCAACTAAAAGAATTATTAATGGTAATTTAAAAACCAAAAACATATAATGCAGGATGTTCATATTTTTTATAATAATTTTACATAATAATAAATTTGTATAGATCAAGAGAAATTTTCGTTAATAAAAGTTTGTGTCTTTATAATATTCCCCCATTAAGAAATTTCTCCACCAAAATTTTCTTTTACAATACAAAAATAGATGAGGGTAACTCTGTTTCATCACCTCCTCTAATTCCCATGTCACTTCTTCAAACTTTTTGTTTCACCACAACACCTTGATGATGGGAATTGTCTTACTTCGTAGAACTTTTCCCCTGCGATCTAAGATCTTCACCGGCTTCTCTTCATAGGAGAGGACATTATACAATGGTACCACATATGGATTGAGTAAATATGATGAGTTAGGTTTTTAATTCCTCAAGATTGATACATGGAATACATCATGTACTTGAGATAGGTTTTGTGGGAGTGCTAGTCGGTAGGCTGCTGCTCCATTGTGATCAAGGATCTCAAAAGGGCCAATATACCTAGTACTAAACTTTTCCTTCTCAAAAAACCTCATAACTATTTTCCATAGTGATATGTGGAGGAATACCATGTCTCTAACATCAAATTATAGGTCTCTTCAATGATTATTAGCATAGCTCCTTTTTGACTCTGGTCAGCTTTAATTTGCTGCTAAATGGTCTTAACCTTCTCCACCATTTCATTCCCCATTTCTAGACCAAGGACTTTTCTCTCCCCAACTTCATCCTAACATATTGGTGTTCTGAGTCTCTTCCCATATAGGTCTTCATAAGGATCCATTTAGATTCTTGAGTAGAAATTGTTATTGTAAGGGTACTCAACTAGAGGAAGGTCTTGATCCCATCCTCATTTTAAGTCCATTAAACATGATCTCAACATGTCCTCAAGTTTTTGGATAGTCCGCTCAGATTTTACTTTTATTTAAGGATGATAATCTATACTGAAGTTTATATCAGTATTCAGAGCATGTTGAAGACTCTTCCAGAACATAGAGGTGAATCTTGGACCTCGGTCTGATACAATTGATAGTGGTACTACATGCAACCTTACCACTTCTCTGATATATATCTGTTCATGTTTATCCAATGAGAAATCCTATCAAATTGTAATGAATTGTGTAGTCTTTTTAAGACAATCCACAACAACCTAGATAGAATTTTTTCCTTTGGATTTCTTCATAATTTTGGTGACAAAGTTCACAGTGATATTCTTCAATTTCCATATAAGTATGGGAAATGGTTACATCATCCCTTAGACTTACGCCTCTCAACCTTCACTTGCTGACATACCATGCACTTCTATGTATACTCAGTGATCTCCATCTTCATGTTATCCCTCTAATAATTCTCTTAGATATCTCAATACATTTTTTGTTTCCTGAGTGAGTGAAGAAATTTGAACTGTGTGAATCATCAAAAAGTTCTTTCCTCAACTCTAGACTTCATAGAACACATAGTCTTTTCCAAAATCTGACAATTCCTTCTTTAATAACATTGGACTCTGAGTATTCACCTTTTCTGATATTTTCCACTTTCTTCTGAAGTCTCATCTCATCCTTTTGAGCATCCTTTAACCATTTCAAAAGAGATAGTTGGGAAATTATTTGTGATAGGATTGACGATGTTCCCTTTTTTATAATCCCCATGTTCATCTTCATCAAATCTAAGAAGTTTGTATCCTGTTCAATTATCATCAATGATATAATTTCTGGGTCCTTTGTACTTAGAGAATCCTCCACCTTGTTCATTTTCCCAAGGTGGTAACAGATTGAGTTTCCATAGTCTTTGATCATATATAACTTCCTTCATTGGTGCATATTAAACTCTTTCAGTGTGAATATATACTTGAGGCTTTGTGATCTTTATATATTACACACTTCTCCCCAAAAAGTTAATGTCACCAAATTTTCAAAGTGAATATTACTATAGGAAACTCCTGATCATGTGTTGGATAGTTTTTCTCTCATACTTTCAATTTCTTGAAGCATAAGCAATTACTTTGTCATTTTGCGTCAACACACAGCTCATGAACTTCTTCTAATCATCACTAAATACCAACAAAAGTTCTACACTTATGGGTAGTGTGTGCACGATCATAGTGATAAGCCTCTTTTTTGACTTCTTGAAGATATCTTAACATTCCTCACTCTAAGAATAATTTTCTCTCTTCTGAGTTAGCTTGGTAAGAGGGTTTGAAAATTGTGATAAATTTCTCACAAATCAGTGATAATATCCATCTAACCCCAAGAATCTATGGATATCCATCACCGATGATGGCCTCGTTCATACCTCAATTACGGCTATCTTGGAGGGATCCACAGATATCCCATTGCTTGTGATGATATGACCTAATAATGAAACTTCGTTCAACCAGAACATACACTTACTATACTTTTCATAGATATTTTCCTTTCTTAAGGTCTCTAGTATAGTGCTTAGATGCTCCTCATGATCCTCTTTTGTTTTGGAGTATATTATGATATCATTTATAAACACTACGAAAAATTTGTCGATGTATTCTCTAAACACTCTATTAATAAAGTCCTTGAATATTTTTGGAGTATTAATGAGTCCAAAAGGCTTTACTATGAATTCATAGTGCCCATATCTTGAATGAAAATAATTCTTGGGGATATCCTCCTTCTTCACCCTTACTTGGTAATATCTCGACCACAAATCCACCTTGGAGAAGTATTGTGCTCTATGTAGCTAATAGAACAAGTCATAAATTTGGGGAAGAGGATACTTATTCTTTATCGTGATTTTGTTGATCTCATGATAATCAATGAAAAGGTGCATTGACCCATCCATAGCCATGATGAAGAAGACTAGTGCACCCCATGGTGAAACACTTGGGAATATAAACAGTTTATCCAGATTCACCTGTAGTTGTCGCTTTAAATCATCAAGCTCCAAAACAGCCAGTTTATACAGAGTCTTTGATGTTGAAAATTTTACATGTATAAGATCAATCAAGAATTAAACATATCTTCTAGGAGGAAGACCAGGAAATTCCTCAGGAAACCCTTTATAAAATTCCCTCACAATAAGAATGTTTTCAAGGATGGTTGAATCCATAGAATCAATTATCTCAAAAATATTTTTGTGATCATAGGGAAGTAATATCCATGCTTGAGATGATTTTGGTAAAGAAGATTCATCCTCCTCCTTTCACCTATACAAAATTGGCGGTCAATTCCCCATATGGATATTGATTTCCCTCTCACAACAATTTATGTTGGATTTATATAAGGAAAGATAATCCATGCCATGAATTTCATCAAATTACACTAGAGGAGTATAAAGAGGTTCTCTGGGAAGTAAAATTCACAAATTATTACAGTGGAGGAGTTATATTCAGGGGATGCAATAATTTCCCCATTTTCCATTCTCACTGTCATTTTTACATCGATGATCTGTGCTGGAGTTGGGATAGTTCTACCAAACATTCGAGATATAAAAAATATGTAGAACCATAATAAAAAATTACATTCTCTATTATTTAATGAATAACTAGTGTACCTATCACCACTTCATTTTTGGGGTTCACTTCAGTAGTAGTGATGGTAAAATCTTGTCCTTGCTACCTTGGAGGTTGTTGGTTGCCTCAAAAAACCCTTGGATTTGGGCACTGGTTTGAAAAGTGCCATGGTTGTTTGAAGTTGAAGCAATGAACAACTCGTTGAGGGTCGAACGGAGCATTCCTCTCCTCTATATTAGCAGCGGTTTTTTCATTTCATCCATTAATGGCTAGGTTCCCTTCTCTTCCACACCAAAATCATTTCCCCATCCCCTTTAGGAAATTTCTGGGGTGCTTCTTTCTGCACTTTTTGCATGTGGGGTGCTGTAATTTATTAACACCATTAGATTTATCCATCAGATCAATATAATTAAAGTCCACCTTACGGTACTTATCCCCATGATTCCCCCAAGATTCTTCGATCTCCATTTTGAAATTGAGGGCACATCTTACAATTTCCTCATATCTCCTGAAGTAACTGATTGCTATGGGTTTCCATAGGCTAGGTTTTAGCCCACCAAAGAATTTTTCAACCTTGCATTCGGGGTTAATAAAATATCAAGAGGCATATTGGGCAAGCCTTGTGAATTTTTCTTCATATTCATTGATGGATTCTTCATCTTTTTTTTATGTCAAGGAAGTCCCTCCCCATATTATGTTAGAGGGTGTGAGAAAAATATTTTTTGAATTTTTTTCTGGAAATCCTTCCATTCCAACGCCTTGATCTCTTCCTCAGGCATCATATTTTTTTATTAATTTCCACCTTTAATCAGTTTCACCCTCTATAAGATAAACATCCAGAAGAACCTTCTCTTGTTTTGAACATTCAAGGATGGAAAAGATCTTTTCAATGGAGTTGATCCATTGTTTGACGATTGAGGGATCAGATGATCCCTTAAAAGTATGACGCATTTGTCTCAGGAAGCTCCCGATTATAGCTTTTTTTTATTAGAGGGGTTTAGTATTCCTCTTGACCCATGTTTCTATTAAAAACATGAGTTAAATAAGACATTATTGTGAAAAACAATGTGATTTCCACTCTCATAGGATTAGTTATCTCATTAGAAAAGTTGTCACATTGATCTTTGCATCGATTGTTAGACTGAGTACACCCATTACCGACAATTGGATATAACAAAGGAATTTTAGGGGTAACACATAAATAGGAATCCAATGAAAAAAGGAAAACTTATAAATTACATTTATTTCCTTAACTTATCTAGGTTATTCATGATTAACTACCCAACATATTTTCATTGGGGCATTTTTTTATTTCCTTAATAATGGATCATACTAAGATTATGAATTAACCAAATAATATCCCCCTGGAATTTCATAACCAAGAGTGTAGCAAGGCCCGTTACTGTGCACCAGTTCCCATTCGATTCTAGCTCAAAGCGATGTTTTCGGGTTTTACCCCTAGATACATCTGTGCCAGAGCCGCCTCTACCTGCTCATATCTAGACATGGTTGTATTGTATTGATAAACCACTTACTCAATACTTATCAAAATTTCGTGATGTTTTTATTATACTTAGTCTTATCCCTAAGGCTTTCACTTGGGTTTTTCAATCCTAATCCCATAAATAACTAAACATATCCTCTGATACTGACTATAACAACCCTAATCTTTATTAAACACATAAACATGATTCATTGCGTAAAATTGCACATAATAAAACTCTGAGAATTGAGATTTATAGTGTCTTTCAAAATTATGAACAATACATAAAAACTTATAATATAAAACCCAACATCTTTATTTAAAACTTCTTTTACATGACCACAACATTCCTTCGTACTTAGAATTGCATGGGATAACCTGAGGACATGCAAAAGATAAGGGTGAGCTATAAATACCATTAAGGGATTAAACAAGGAATAACATGAAGAATAAAATAAATTTTAGGAAACATTCAAATCAATGTATCATAAGAGAACATGAACATAATGGCATGATATAGCATGATTATCATAACATGGAGTTGTGGAATCACCATTTAACATGATATAAGCATGAGCCAAGGATCATTGCACATGGATCATGAGTAAAACCTCATTGAACATGAATTATAATTATTAAACCCTCATTTCACTTGAATTATCATGATACTTATCTTTACCCAATCCATTGGAGCACTATCAGGACGCACCCTTCGTAATCATTTGATTTCATGATTAAGTGTGCCACATGGATCATATAACATGGATTTATTAAACATCATCATTTATTCCAAGATAAAGGAATGTGGAACTAATAAAATAAACTCTATAATAAATAATAAAATGTTCATAAAGGTGAATACCCTTGATAGATAAATGGGCATGGTATTTACTACAAAATGACTTCGGCTTGGAAAATCACTATGCAATTTCGGCAACATAACGACGTGACATAAGAATTCATAAAAATGGTTGATGAAATAGAAAGGTGAGTCTCATAATATTTACATGAAATAAATAGTAAGGGTTTCCTATAGATACATATACCAAAATAGCTAATGGAATTTATATTAACAAAACAAAATAATTACTTGAATGTAAATGAGGAGAGAGAAATTCCTTATGAAATTTCGGCAAGGTGACAAGTTTTCATGGGAGGAATTAATGGGAGATAAAAGGATATCTCATCATTAAAAAATATGTAGGGATGTATCGGGGAGAATATAAATCATACCCAAACATTTTTAACTGAAAAAAATGGTATAACAATATAAATAAAATTGAACAAAAATGAGAAAAAAAGAAATCCCTTACTTGGAAGCGTGGTCCCAAAGGGTTGGGAGAGGCATTAGAGGGGCTTCTTCAGATCTTGGGGTTCCTTGGGAGGATTATAGAGATATTAGGGTAGGGTTTTTTCAAGATAGAAATTTTTTTAGTGATTATTAATTATATATTGAGTGGGTTTATACAGGAAAAGATAGAGAATTATTTATAATTTAGGTTTTGGACACGACACATTAAACTAATCAAAACAGAAAACCATACCATGGGTTTTCCCATGGTTTTCAACAAAGTAGAGTGTAAAAAATTATTTTATAAGTCCAATAGACTGAATTTTAAAATATTAGACTTACTTTTGTAGAGGTGAGTCACAATCTCAACAAAATCATTTTAGAATGTTAAAATATTTCCTAAATCATGGAGGGTCCACTAATGTTTCTTAAAATAAATCCAACAAAACTAAAATCACATTATTTTGAAGGTAAAATATATATTGTCCAAAAAACCCATTTATATTATTTTATTACATCAATATTGGGTCCTTTGGATGTCATAAAACACATTATATATTTACACGGTATTTAATTTTTACCCAAAAATTCGAATGTCTCATAAAATTATGAAAAATTCATCATTGGATAATTTAGACATATTTATTCCAAAAATAAAAGTAATTTTATCTAAATAATTTTATAAATATGTGAATTTTTTAATTTTAAAATAAAAACTGACTTTTATTGAAAATTCATGGGTTTTGACAAAAGCAGCTTTCAAAACTTGATAAAAATTACAATTGTATTCATAAAAATTATATGATCATTTATATTTAATAAAAATTAATTTTGTAATAATATTTTATTAAAATAATTTTTAATTAAAAAATCCATTAATTTATCAAAATAGATTTCTTAATTGAATATTAGCTAAAACACTATTTGTACTTTAAAACCTATTTACAATGAAATAATAATAAAATGAATGTATATTCTTTATTCTATATGAAAATAATGTACATAATCATAGCTATAGGATCTTGTTACATAACCCCTCATAAATCCTGCATAAGACCTATGAGTAAGGTGTGTGATGGTGACAGACTCTTGGGGAGGCTCAGATAACATCACTAGGGCGGTAATCACTATTAACACCCACTTCTCCCATATGTGGTCCCGTTTAAGCTTAACATGTTGACGATTGGCTTGGAATTATTCAAGAGTGAATCCTAGTGATGATACCTCATTTCTGAGGTCTGAAAAATGGGATTCGTATGGAGAAATTCTAAGGTATGATTCCATAACATCCTTTTTATGAGTAAATTTGATATGTTAAACCCTATATTTATATTAATCGTGTGGTCATTTTTCAATGGTTATATTATCAAAGGTAAAAATTCTTAACGGTATTTTAAAATAAAAAAACATAAAACCATGGAAGTTCATATATTATATAACCATGTTTCATAATAATACATTTAATTATATCGAGAGGGATTTCATTAATAAAAGTTTGGGTCATTACAAGAAGCATTGTATGGGCTACGGTAGGTGGTCTAGTCTTTTTTCTCTAGTTTCATAGCGTTTTATAAGACGTTTTATTGTTCTTTGAGATAGACCTTTATAGTGATACCTCTCTTTTATGAAATAAATTAAATTGAAAGCCTCACCTTTCCAAATATGAGCCCAACTAGTGGTAAATCAACCCTGTGGGTAGATCTCCCTATCTCATGCCACCCAATGGGTTTGCTCCACCTTTGAGAATTAATTTACATTTTTTAAATTGGATAAAAACCCCTTAAGGTGTGTTTCCTTATAAATGCATTGAGATAATTAATTAAGTTGAAATTGACGATGATCCATGAGTGTGGCCCTTTTCTGGATGTCCTAAATGGAATGGTTGAACAAATCAAATTCGATAAGAGATTAGGCCATGTTCATTAGGCCTTATCACATAAACGGATTTCCCAATATAATTTCCATGAAAAAAATGTCTTCAATGTTTTTAATCCTATCTTGTTAATGATATGGTTTTTTTAACCATACCATACCTTTCCTTATTCCATGGGTGATACTGTAATAATAATTATCTTTATTATACATTAATTCACAATTTATTACAAAATATTACACTTAATACAACAACTAATATGGATAAGTATAGTGTATTTAGTAATTAGGTACATTAAATAACAACTCAAAATAAAAAACACATAATATTTTTTTGAATAATTCCTTAACATGATCGTAATATTCCATAGAACTTAAAACATCAATGAATAGCCTAGGGAAAAATATAATAAAGCTATGAGATATAAATACTACTAAGGAAATAAACATGGAATTACATTAAGAAGATAATACATGTTACACAATAGGAATATCAATGGATAGTAAAAGGGGTGAGAAACCTAAACCTGAATAATACACCATGATATAGAATGATACTCATAAATCAAACATGTGGAATGTGGAAACAACTTAAAACACTACATCATTATAATTTTCCAATGATAACTCCCAATACATCATGATGTAAAATGTCCCCTAAAATAGATTAGGTTACCTCCATATCCTAACATAACGTCTCATGAGACTAAAAATTACCCAATGCATTGGGTTGCTATATAATTATTTTCACACCAATCAAATTCATTTCATTCTCATTCTTAAGTGCAAAAAAGTTAATTCCCTTGATATAAAATTTGTATGGTATTCACTACATAATTTTTTTAACAAGGAAAATTGAGTTGAAATTTTGACAGTATAACGACATCACATAAAAATTCATAAAATGAGTTTATGTGAGTGAAAGGGGTTTATTATCTTTTGGATATAAAATGGGATTTAAAAAGACATAGAAATACATATCTCAATATTTTTAATTATAAAATAGAAGTCATAAGATCGTAAAGAAATTTTAATTAAGGGAAGAATGAGAGGATTCATTACTAAATTTCGGCATGAAAATGAGTGTACATAAATTATCATGGCAGGGGTTATTGTGAATTAAAGGGGTATAAAATCATATATAAATAAAAATTAATAGTAATAGGGATATTAAAGAACATATACCATAATGAAAAAATTAAAATTGAGAGGCATAACATAAAAGAGGCGCTTGAATTGAAATGAGAAGAGAGAAATCCCTTACTTGAGTGTGTGACTTCAAATGATTTGGAGGAGCTTCATGAGATCTTAAGGATCCTTTAGAGAACTATTTATGAGTTATTAAATATTAATAAAGTTATAAAATTATTCTTATGGAATAGAAATGGGGTCTTTGGTTGGTTTATAATGGAAATGATTGGGATTTCATTAATATTTATCAAACATAGGTTTTGGACTCTGTATAATAAAATAACCAAAACTAAAAATCATACCATGTTTTTTCCCCTGGTTTCTACAATGTGGTAGTGGATTTTATTTTTTTATAGGACCAAGGGACTAAAATAATAAAACAATACCCTGTATGATTTGGAATTGAGTCTTACTGTTAAAGAAATGATTGAAAACATTAAAATAAATTTATGGTTTTGGAGAATTTATAATGGATTTATAAAAATAATCAAATAGAAATAAAATATTATTATTTTTAAGGAAAAAAAAATTTCGTCGTTTATTCCATTTATAGTATTTATTACATCACTTTTGGGTCATTATGATGTCATAATACACACTATATATTTATAAGATATTTACCATGTACATGAACATTTAATTGTCTCATAAAATTATGAAAAAATTACTGTTGGATAATTTTGACATAATTATTCAAAAAATATTCATTTTACCATAATAATCTTATAAATATGTTAATTTTCACTTTCATAATTAGAATTTAAATTTATTTAGAAATACTGGATTTTTTATAATAATAGTTTTTGAACACTTATAAAAATTACATTTGACATCATAAAAATTATATTATAATTTATAATTAATAAAATTTATTTAATAATATTTTTTTTTAAAATAGTAATTATTTTAAAAAAATACAATAATTTATGAACACAAATTCCTTAATTGAATTTGAATATTACCCATAAATAAAATTTTTGTTTTATTATATCATTTATAAAATAATAATAATAAGATTAAAATATATTCATTATTCAAAATAAAATAATGAACATACTCATTTTTATACGGTCTTTATACATATACCTTTAATACACTAGTAAACACCCAAATGGTATGGTGCATGATTATGAGACTTTCATGGGGTGGTTCAGTAAACATGGTTTGGTCCATTTTCCTGATGAGCTTGAACATCTTTCATAAATATTTTTTCATATTCTTATGTTGTTGAGTCTTAGCTTGGGATTGGTCAATAGAAAATACTAGTGATTCTACCTCCCTCATAAGATTTGATAAATTGGATATATAGGGCACTTTCTGACTGGTTTAGGACATCACTTCCTTTTTATGTGTTAATTGGATTTGTTAAACCCCTATATTTATACTTACCAAGTGATCACTATTCGATGACTATATTATCAGTGGTAAATATTCTTAATAGTCTTTTAAATACAATTGGATATAATAAAGAAAAGTAAGTGCAAGTTTTTTATTTAACCATGTTACAGAATAATAAATTTAATTAAATCCAAAGGGAAATTTTATTTATATAAATTCAGAATGTTATAATAACCCCCCCCCCTTACGAAATTTATCCCTTGAAATTTTATATTCACACGCTAAAATAGATGAGGGTATTTCTATTTAATCACTTCCCTGGTTCCCATGTATCTTCTTCAAACTATATTTTTTCATAAAACATTGACCAGGTGCATTGTCTTATTTTATATAACATTGTATCTACGATCTAATATCTTCACAAGATTATCCTCACATGAGAGATCATTATCCAATGTTACCACCTATGAGTTGAGTACATCTGATTGTTTTGTTATGTAATTTTTAGGATGGATACATCGAATAAATCTTTCAATTGAGATATGTTAGGTCGGATTTATAGTTGGTACGCCACTGCTCCAATGTGATCAAGGATCTCAAAGGGACCAATGTATCTTGGACTAATATTTCCATTATTTAAAATCTATTCACTTTCTTCCATGTAGATATTCATAGGAATACCTTGTCTATAACATCAAACTCTTGTTCTCATCGATGATTTTCAGTAAATATCTTATGTCGACTTTGAGTAACCTTTTGTTGTTGTTGAATGGTATTAACTTTTTACACCATTTCTTCAACTATATTAAAACCTACCAGTTTGCATTCTCCAACATCTTCCCAGCATGAAAGTGTTTTACACCTCTTTCCGTAATGGGATTCATATGGATCCATTTTTATTCTTGATTGGGAACTCTTATTTTATGTTAACTCAACCAAAGGAAGATGTTGATATCATCTTCCTTTGAAGTCAATTGATCATTCTCTCAACACATCCTTGACTGTTTGGATAGTCCAATCAGATTGGACATCAGTTTGGTGTGATAATATGTGATAATGTTCAACTCATTATTTAGAGTATATTTGACAATCTTATAAAATATTTAGGAAAATCTAGGGTCTTGATCCGATATAATCAAAATCGGTGTACCAATCAGCCTTACAACTTCTCTTTTGTATACACGTGAAAATTGATCAAGTAATAATTTCTCTAAAATTACAATAAAGTGAAGTATCTTTTTAAAATGATCCACAACAACCCATATATCATTTTTTCCTCTTAATTTCTTTAAAATTATGGTAAAAAAGTCCATGGTGATTCTTTCCTATTTCCATGTTGGTATGGGTAATGGTCGCATCATCCACTGAGACTTTTTTCTTTCAACCTTCACTGACTAACATACCATTCACACTGATGTATATTTTGTAACCTACTTATTTATATTGTCACACCAATAGTGATATCAGAGATCTTGATACATCATTGTGATTCTAGTATGTAAAAATATAGTTGAACTATTTCCATCATCTTCCAACTCCTTTTTTAGCTCATGATTTCACGGTACACATTGTCGTGACCCAAATCATAAAACTCCTTCTCCATAAACGTTGAAGTATAATGAATTTAATTTTCAAATATTTCCAACTTTCTTTTTAATTACTACATTTTTTTATTTGATAATTATTTATCCTCTCAATATGGGATGTTTGAGAAATCATTTATAAAAAGATTCATGATGATCCTTCATTTAGGATTCTGATTTCCATCCTTTTGAAATATATGAATATCATTTCCCTTGTTAATTCTCATTAATGATAAAATTACTAGATCCTTTCTAAATAAATAATTTTCCACTTTTTTCAATTTCCAAGGATTCTATATAATCAATTATCCATAGTCCTTGATTATCTCTAACCTTCTTTGTTGGTTCATATTCATCTATTTCTATGTGAATATATACTTTAGGAATTTGTGATCTGTATGTATTTCTATGTTATCCACAAAGAGATATGTTTCCATTTTTTTAAAGATAGGATCACTGAAGCCAACTCCAAATCATACTTTCTGTAGTTTTGTTCATTAACTTTAAAATGTCTTGAATCATATATATCACTTTGTTACTTTTCATTAACACGCATCTTAAGTCCTTCTTTAAAGAATTACTAAATACCATGAACACTTTTTCCAATAGTGGGTAGTGTGAGTACATGTGAGTTAATAAGATTCTTTTTCAACTCCATAATGTTCTCTTCACATTCATCATTCCAATAAAACTTTACTCCATTTAAATTTATCTTCGTTAGAGGGTTTAAAATTCATGAGATATTTCTCAAAAATCGGTAATAATACCTTTCTAACCCATGGAAACTGTGGATATCTCTCATAGATTTTGTTCTTATCAATAGATAAATTGCTTTTGTCTTTTTATGATCCATATACATCCAATTTCTTGTGATGATATTACCCAAGAAAGATACTTCCTTCAACCAGAACACACATTGTTTTTACACGGCATGAAGCTTTTAATTTCATAGGATCTTTAGTACAGTTCTCAGATTCTCCTCCTAATCCTACTTTATTTTAGAGTATATTAGAATTTTATTTATAAATACTACCAAATATTTATTGAGCTAATCTCTGAATACATTTTTCATAAATTCCATAAATATTTTTCTGGCATTAGTGAGTCTGAATGGAATTACTATGAACTCATAGTGCACGTACCTTAATGAAAAAGTAGTATTGGAGATATCTTCCTTCTTCACCCTTACATTATAATTTCCCAACTAAAGATACACCATGGAGAAGTATTCTGATCCACATATCCGATCAAAAAAGTCACAAATTTGTGGAAGAGGATACTTCATATTTATTATGATCATGATGTGTTCAGGATAATTGATGCAAAGGAACATTGACCCATACTTCTTCGAGATTAAGAGGACAAGTCCACTCCCTAATGAATAACTTGGGTGTATGAACCCCTTATCTAGATTCTCCTGAAGTTGTTTCTATAGCTCCTCATGTTTTACAATACCCATTACATATAGATATTGGGATATTAGAAATGCCCTAGGTATAAGATTCATTGAAAATGCAACCCCTTAGCTGAAAGGAAGACTAGAAAATCCCTTAGAAAACACATCAATGTATTCCCTCACAATGGGAATGTCTTGAGGGATGATTTTTCCCTTGACTCAATCATTTAAACTATATACACTTGCTTATAGGGTAATAATATCTATTCTTGAGATGTTGTTGTGGAAGAAGATTTATCCTCCTATTGCACTTGTACAAAATCAAAGATCATTTAACGATATGGAGAGTGGTTTCCTTATTGTGTAAATTTATGTTGGATATATATAAGTAAATCCAATCCATACCTAGTATTGCATAATCCTTCACTAAATGGAGTATGAAAATGTTTTATGGGAAGTTCATCCCACATACTTTGATAGGGGATGAGTTATTTACTTGGGATGGAATATTTTCCCATTTATTGTTTTCATGGAAATCTATACTTCCATGCTTTGTTGTGTTGTTTGAATAGTTCTACTAAAATTTAATGAAATGAAGGAATGTATAGAACCAAAATCAAAAATTTACATTAAACACTCTTGAATGAATTACTATTTTACCTATAACTACTTCATTTTTAGGATCCACCTTCACAGTTGTGATGAAAAAATCATCTCGCTTACTAACTTGTAGGTTTTTGGTTGTCTCTGAAAACCATAGGCTTAGTGAAATGGTTTAAAAAGTACAATTGTTTGTTGAAATTGAAGTAATGAACAATGAGTTTAGGATTTACTAGACAATTCTTTTACTCTATCACATTAGTGGGTTTCTTTTTTCGACAATTTTTATCTAGGTTTCCTTCCTTCCAACACCTAAAGAATTTTCCGATCCACTTAGGAAATTTATAGGGTGATTCTTTCAACACATTTGACAAGTATGATTTTATAATTTCTTGGAAGTATTAGATTTTCCATTAGACCACCAGAATTGAATTCCACTTTCTTCTTCTTATCCTTGTGATACTATTGAGATTCATTGATCACCATTTCTACGTTTAGGGATCATCTGATAATTTTCTCATATATATCAAAGTCTCATATCAGTAGGTCTTTTCGTAGTCTATTCATTATCCCTCCAAATAAGTATAAAACTTTTCATTCAGCCGTAATTATAATGTGGAAGGTGTATCATGATTGTCTTGTAAAGGTTTCCATGTATTCCCAAATAGATTATTTTTATTTTCCCTTGTACTTAATGAAATCCCTCTTCATTTGAAGATGAATATTGAGAGGAAAATATTTATTGCAAAACATTTTCCGAACTTCCATTCACCCCATTACGTCGATCACTTACTCAGCTTTTTTATCATTGATCAATTTCCCACTACTAATCTACTTATCCATACATATGATAAACATCAAGTATAACCTTCTATTATTTGGAATAATTAAGGATAGACATTATCTTCTCAATGGAGTTGATCCACCAGTCTATGATTAATGGATCAGATGATCTATTTAAATTCACAGGCCATTGTCAAATAAATCTCTCACTCATATATATTTATCTATTAGGGGGATTTGGACACTCCTCATGGTCTAGGTTTTTATTCAAAACCTAAGTTATCTGAGAGAGTACCATCATAATGTTTGTGATTCCCACTCCCGTTAGGTTGGGCATCTCATTGGGGATGTCGTCACATTGCCCTTCGTATTTGTTGTTAAACTTATTCCTACTATTTTCTTCCACTTGATATAATAAAATAAAGTTAGGGATGAGTTTTATAAACAACTAAACAGATAAAAGGGGAATCCAATGAAATTAAAGGGATAAATTATAAATTAAATTTATTTCATAACTTATGAATTTCTAGGCATCAATCTATGTTATCCATGATTTTTTTTCTAACATATACTATTAAGGGAATTTTTTGTTCCCTTAATTATGGTTTATAATGAGATTATAAATTTACCAAAGAATATACCTTGTGATTGTCAAACCAGATGTCCAGTAAGGCCCTTTCTCATGCACCAGTTTCTTGTCAAGTCAAGAATAACATAGTGTTTTTGGGATTTACCCAGATATACATTTGTGACAAATCCACATCCACATATAGTATCCAAACATGGATTTATTTTCTTGATAAACCACTTAATAAATAATTTTTAAAATAAATGGATGTTTTCTTACAATTATTCTTGTCCCTAAATATTTCTCTAGGGTTTTCAAATCCTAGTCCCAAAAATAAGTAAACTTTTTTATTGATACCAACACTAACAACACTACTCTTTATTACACAGTAATTCAATATATATTACATAAGATTACACTTAATACAACCCATTAGATTGATAAGTATAGTGTATTTGTGTAATAACTCGATTTTTTCTGGGAAAGACTTTGGAATATTCTTGATGATATTCCAGAGCAGCGCCTTCAGACGGCATGCGATTCCGAGCCCCAGAGTGGCCGGAATTAAATTTTCAGTGCGTTCACACTGGACATGCTAAATAAATGAGATAACTACTAAACGGTGTTCCGGATTAGGGATCCGAGTGTACGGATGGGTCCGGAATGTGGTGTTTACCCTAGGAACGACATAAAACTTGTCGGCACGGGATGTTTGGACCCCTTTCCCGCTTCTGGAACGTTAAATGGATTAATTAATTAATTAATTAATTTGTTTAATGTTGAAACGCATGTATCTCTTAAACGGTGGCTCTTATTGGAAAACCAAGGGCACCGTTGAGTTCAGAGCATCCCGTTTACCCTAGGAGGGGTATATGTTTCGCGGGCGCGGGCCGTCTGTGAAAAATGGCCCCAGGGGCGTTTTCATAATTTGGCGGCCTCGGGCACTAAGCTTAGTAACTTTTGAACGGGGTCTCAGAATAAAATTCCGAGAATTCCGTTGCACTCAGAGAGTGGTTCTTAGCCTAGGGGAGGCTAAATCTTGACCCCGTCGGGAGTTCAGGTTCGGGGCCGTCGGGCGGGCGTTTAAGTGTTTTGTACTTAAACACCCCCCCCCCCTCTTCTTCTTCCTCTTCTTCCTCAAACCCTCCTCCCCCTCCTTCACCTCCGGCAAGGAGAGCTCCGGCGAGGCAAGCTCCGGTGAGGCGACTCCGGAAAGGTGGCGGTTTGGCGGCGAAGCTCCAGGAAACGCCCGTGATGTAGGGTTACGTATTTGAGTTTTTATTCCCGAACCTCCATTTGAACCCCAATTTTAGCATCGATTTGTTGTTTAGTCTTCAAAAAAATTCTATGGCCGCGTAGTACGCATTTTACTCTTCCCATCGCTTCTTTAGGAATTGAAAACGGAGTTTGGAGGAGACCGCAACACCTCGACGAAGTTTGTGGGTTTTTGGAGGTTTTCCGCCCAGTTTGGGGAGCTCCAGCGGTAGGAGGCGCGACGGCGCAGCTTCGGTCCGAGGAGGCGGTCGCGGGGCGTCGCGGCGGTTCTGTGGCCAGGAGGAGCAGCTCCGGTTGGCGGCTGGCGTGGATGGCGAAGGCGGCTGCGGATGGCGGCGGTCGGCGGAGTCCCGGGCGGCGCCGGTGTAGCGCAAGGAGGGAAAGGGGTCACGGGGTGCGCGACCCCACGTGCGGCGACAGCGACCCGCGTAACGCGGGTCGCTGCGGAGGAGAAGACGACCAGCCTTTACGGCCGGTCGGCGTCGGCAGGCCGCGGCCAGCTGGCCGCGGCGAGGTGATCCGGGCCCGCGGCCGGGCCACAGGCCGGCTGTGGGCGGACCGGGCCGGTCCGGCCCAAGGGGTGCCCCCCCTTTTTTTCTAATTTTTGACACCCGTAACTTTCATTACAGGCGTCCGTTTTGCACGCCGTCTGCGGAAGCACGGAGCTTGCGTTGAGGGGAATGTATTGAGATGGTTTTGGGAAATTTTAATTCCTGAAACGAGGGGTTGCGGAGGCGCGACGTGTCCTTAAGTGGAAGAGCGTTTTCCCCGAGTTTCTTGTTTCGGACGGCGCGGACGCATGCGATGTCCGATTTGAGCGCCGTCAGTTGTGTTGGGACCCTGGCGTCAAGGCGGAGGTTTTCAGGGTGGTTTCAGGCGTTGAGGCCGGAGTTGAGGTGTGGGCCCCACGGCCCGCCTTTTGAGCTGCGTGCAGCTTTTAGCGACTTTTTCCTCGGACGTCCGTTCGGGGCGTGCGAGAAGTCGATGTTGGGTGTCTTTTCGAGGGGATTGTAATGGTGCAATCCGCCCACTCAAATTCGGCACGATGGTGCGGGGCCCACGAGGGTGGTTTGGGGCGTCGATGGTGATTTTCCATCTTTATCACCGGGCAACCGTTTTGGACAAGTGCGTAGTCCATCTTGTGTGATTTTTCGAGAGGATCACAATGGTGTGATCCATTCGTGGAGTTTCGGGACCAGGTTGCGGGTCCCATGTGGCACCGCTCGTGTGCGGTGCGCTAGGATGCATCTTTTTTTTTCGGATATCCGTTGCACTCCAGTGAGTAGTGCTTTTGACATGATTTTCTGAGATCTTTGCGATGGCGCAGTCCGCCCGACCTTTTTTGGGGACGCGGTGTGGGTCCCACCCGACTCGGCTATGGTGAATAGTGCACTTTTCACCGGGTGCCCGTTTTGGGCGAGCGAGTAGTCTAACTCACATGTTTTTGTGCAAGGATTGCAACAATGTGATCTGTTTGGCCGTACGGAGCCTCTTATACGATCCTATTAAATGTGAAAGTATGAAAGGTGCTCTAGTGGTGGTTCGCCCTACTTTGCTTGTAGCGGACCATTGGCGAGTGATCGCGTGCACTCCCGTGTGAGTGATGTAAATGCTTGAAGTGATGTGGTTGGCCGTGCCTGGGCCTTTGAGGTGGAGTTGTTACGTCACGCCTTCACGTTGACGTTGGGTGTCATGTGCACGCGAGCCCTTTGGCTGAAAGTGAGGTATACTCTTGGAGTATACGAGAGCGCTTGGAGGTACGTGTGGTTTGTACCTGAGATGTTCGTGCGCTTGGTTGGGGTTGATTTGGGGCCACACGTTGTGTGGGACCCACGTGCGTGCCGGGTTCTGCTTTGCGTACTTTGACCCCTCGCGACGTAGAGGGTCCCTCTGTGTGTTTGTTTGACCATAAGGGTGGAGTTTTTCCCCTGGCTCTGTGCTCGTTGGTTGACCATCAAGGTTGAGTGGTCTCCCCCAGTTTTCGTTCTCAATGGATTGGCTGGTAGCGGTGTTAGTGACACCCAGTACTGGTGCAGACGCTGCACCTCCTTTGGGTGAGTTGTTCTGGAGTTGGGAGGTTGCGCGATACCCACTCCGTGTTCGGTTGGCCCGTGTTGCGACCTCCGGTGGAGATGGCTAGAGCAGTTTTGAGTTCTACCCACAAGCGGGGTTGGGTAGTGGGTTACTTATCGACTTCTAGGGTTTACCCTCCAGCAGAGACTGGGCAGTGGGTCACCCGATGCTATTAGGGTCTACCCTCCAGCAGAGACTGGGCAGTGGGTCACCCGACGCTACTAGGGTCTAACCTCCAGCAGAGACTGGGCAGTGGGTCACCCGACGAACTCTTAGGGACTACCCTCCAGCGGGGCTGGGCAGTGGGTCGCATGTCGTCTATTTCCAAGTCTACCCTCCAGCACGGCTAGGCAGTGGGTCGCCTATTGACTTATTTGAGGTCTACCCTCCAGCGGGGCTGGGCAGTGGGTCGCCTGATGATGTATTAGGGTTTACCCTCCAGCAGGGCTGGGCAGTGGGTCACCCGATATCTGATTATGGTCTACCCTCCAGCAGGGCTGGGCAATGGGTCGCTGGTTGATGTATTAGGGTTTACCCTCCAGCAGGGCTGGGTAGTGGGTCACCTGATTTTTGGTTACGAATTACCCTCCAGCAGGGCTGGGCAGTGGGAACACCAGTTGGCATTCCATACTTAGTCCTTTCTACTAGGCTAGTCTATGGCTTATCCTCCGTGTTTACCGGAGCAGGACCCATGGTTGTACGGGTCGGTGACGGAACGACTATGGCTTTGATAAGACCTCTCGACTGCAGGGTAGTGATAAGGTGTGGTTTGACTTTCCTAGAACTCTCAAGTACGAGGGGCGCATTCCCCACCGAGGCGCGTTCTTGCGACGCGATCTAAAACCGTGCGGGCGAGTTAGTGCCGCCCAAAGCGGATAGTATCAAGGTGCGGTGACTGAGCCCCTTGGCTTGCGGTTCAGGGCAGACGTGCGGGTTGCTGGGCGACGATGATGGCTTATGTCTGGGACTGTTGGCGACTCATTCTTGGGCTGAGCTACGGGACGGGGATCCCCTTACGAAGTCATTCAGGTTTCTTGTTGAGCATACCGATATGTATATACCTTGTTTCCGGTACCCAATTCTTGGGTTTGGTTACTCTCCTTCTAGGAGAGGCGAAGATGCGCGGGGTAAGCCACGTGCTTTCCGTGTCTAGCTTTTCGTGGTTGGACGAGTCTACTCTCCTGCTATTTGTAGCAAAGACTCGACGGGAAGTTTGTCTTCTCACCGTTTCCAGCTCCTTGTGTCTGGACGAGTTTACCTTCTTTCTCTTGATGGGTTGAGTTGTTACTCTTTACTGCACCCTTGGTTGTACTCCTTTCTATTCCTTGTTCTCTCTACTGCTCACCCTTCGGTACCTCCTTTGTTACTCCCTCGAGCCTTTGGGGTATCCTACTGAGTATTTTTATACTCACCCCTGCTTGGGCTTTGCCCGCACTTGGTGTGCCCTTGCAGACGACGGACAGGTTGGTCGTGACTTCGGTGGAGCGTAGGAGCTTGGGAGCTTGGACCATGTGCGGTGGTCATGGCCGGGTTCCAGGTGGGAGACCCGTCAGCAGTTTATTTTTGTTTACCTATTGTCGGGTTGGGGAAATTTCTGGTTGGGCGCGTGTTTTTTCCCTTTTTCTTTCAGCTTGTACTTTGTACTGTTTGAGGTCAATGCACATTGTGGTCTCTATATAGCAGTTTCCCTTTACTTTGCTTGCCCTTTTCTTTTACTCTGCACTTTTTCATTGAGTTTGCTACGTGTGTGTGTGTGTACAGGTGCTTAAGAAAAGGCCTCCCCGAATTTTTGTGCCTTCAACACTGGTCGGCAGCCCCTGGCCTATGGAGGCGAGCCTGGGGTAGTTCCGGCTCGAGCCCGGGTAGGGTCGGGTCGTGACAAAGTGGTATCAGAGGTGGTTCGTTCCTTGGGATGTTGTGTGGACGTCCCTAAAAGAGGAATTGGTTGGGATTTAGGGGAACAGTGTTAACGTGTCTCGAGAGCGGCTCTCGGGCCAGGGAGTCCAGTGATGGTGCGGCGACCGACGTATCCATTCACCAGGACCTTGATAACCCGCTTGTCGACTCGGCATGCTGAGACACTTGTTGCAGGTAAATTTGTTTGTGCATCACATAGGACTGAGTCTTTGACTTTCCTTCTTGAGTCATCTCCCCATCTTTGTTGTTGTGGTATATACATATATGCTCATCTGATCGCGGCACTCCTTGATAATATTCAGGATGTCTCCGCGAAGACAGCCAGCCCAGATACCAGCTTTGGGTGCGTGATGATGACCCTGTGAGCTATGTGGCCACAGTCTAGGACCCATCATGCGAGCCCCTTTCTCAGGGTGGGGCGGTAGTAGCACCCCCACCTGTTGCACAGCAGACAGTTTCAGCCAGAGCAAGCTGAGTTTGAGCGCAGGTTGAGCGCGCTCTGCGAGTTCCAGCGGCAGAGACCGCTGAGGTTCAGTGGTGAGCCAGAACCTCAACCAGCAGAGGTTTGGATCAAGGCAGTGGTTTGACTTTTCAGGCTTGTGCATACGCCGACAGATCAGAGAGTGGCTTTGGCAGCCACCCTTTTTCGTGGAGCAGCTCGGCGTTGGTGGAGTCTGGTGACATAGTTTCTAGACGAGTCGTCACTTTCATTGGACGACCTTCAGTTGTTGCTCCGTGAGGAGTTTTTCCCCTCCTGCTTGCGCTCCATTCGGATTCAGGAGCTCCTGCAGTTTCAGAAGGGAGGGATGATGGTGGCCGAGTACGCGGCTAGTTTTGCAGACCGTGCACGCTTTTACCCGGGCTTGGTCTGTGACGACAACTTCCAAGCGCGGAAGTTTGAGCAGGGTCTCCGTTTATAGATTCGTGCTTTCACAGTACCCTCGGGCATTTCCACATATGCTGAGGTGCTAGAGCAGGCGCTGGTGATAGAGGGCTTCCTGTCATGTTTTTCGGTTGGTAGTGGCAGTGGGCGCGACGGAGCCAGGACCTCTGCCATAGCTAGCAGGCGTCGGAGGACAGGGCCTCGATGCAGGTGGCCTTCCCACTGCCAGTTTCGGAGACATGGTTGTATACCACTGTGGTGAAAAGGGCACAGGGCCTCAGTTGAGGATGCCCTTCCGTGAGTGGATCCCGGGCCGTGGTCGTACACCACAGTGGCGCCGGAGGGCACCAGGGCAGCCCAGAGAGCGTCGGTGCTATGCTTGTGATGGGCAAGGTCACTTGGCATGAGACTGCCCAACCCGAGTTGCTGGGAGCATCGGGCAGGCAGCAGGCGCACCACCACGGCAGAGGCAGCACCGTGATCGGAGTGGTATCCAGAGAGGTGGTCCTAGCAGAGGAGCGGGAGGAGCTGGAGGTGGGGGACGACGTTATGAGGTCTTTCCATAATCACTAGGTGGTCCAAGTCAGGCTCCGGGAGCTGACAGTTGGGACTGAGGACTTCCGCGGGCTTTGGATGTCTACGATCCTGCAAAGCGTGGGATGGTGAGAGGTACCCCTTGCGACTCTTCTACTTTTTGCAGTAGAATTGTTAGACTCTGTGTGTGATCTACTTTCCTCCCTGCTCCTTGTTTGATGTGTTACCAGGGTGACGCAGGGCGTCAGGTGTGACCCTGTGTTGGTAAGGAAAAAGGCATCAGACCTTTTCCTTTAGTCGATGGTGTTGACTCTTTCGCCTTTTGAGTGTGTAAGAGAGCATCGACTGTGGAACCTTGCGTGACCAGATATCCTTGGGTGTTTCACCATATGGATATTCTGAAGAATGGAATCACCGGGCCTTGTTCTAGGTGCGGGCGGTGATTCCAGTCGCAGCGTGCGACGTAGAGGTTTGACCGGGGAGGTGAGCTACCCCTGAGGGCCTTCGGGCCGTGTGAGACCGTGAAAAGGGATAACAAGGTACCCTAACACCTTGCCCTAACCCCAAAGTCTGGAGTTGGTGAACGACATCAGTAAGGGTCGACCTCGCGTGAACAGATCAATCCTTTGGTCTGAGTGCGGTGGCACAGAGCTATGTGCAGGTTCTTCTGGGTATGGGAAAGCCAGGTGTAGGCTTCGTACCCTGTGTTGCTCCCTAGTTTTGCTTTTCGAGGACGAAAATATTGAAGGATGGAATGATGTAAGAACCAGGTTTTTGCTGAGAAAGACTTTGGAATATTATTGATGATATTCTAGAGTAGCGCCTTTAGACGGCGTGCGATTCGGAGCCCAGAGTGGCCGGAATTAAATTTTCAGTGCGTTCACACTGGACATGCTAAATAAATGAGATAACTCCTAAACGGAGTTCCGGATCAGGGATCCGAGTGTACTTATGGGTCTGGAATGGGGTTTTTACCCGAGGAACGACATAAAACATGTCGGCGCGGGATGTTTGGTCCCCTCGCCCGCTTCTGGAACGTTAAACAGATCAATTAATTAATTAATTAATTTGTTTAATGTTGAAACGCAGGTATCTCTTAAACGGTGGCTCAGATTGGAAAATCGAGGGCACCGTTGAGTTCAGAGCATGCTGTTTACCCTAGTAGGGGTATAAGTTTCGCGGGCGCGGGCCGTCTGTGAAAAATGGCCCCAGGGGCATTTTTGTAATTTGGCGGCCTCAGTCACTATGTTTAGTAACTTTTGAACGGGGTCTCGGAATAAAATTCCGAGACCGCCATTGCGCTCAGAGCATGGTTCTTAGCCTAGGGGAGGCTAAATCCTGACCCCGTCGGGAGTTCGGGTTCGGGGCCGTCGGGAGGGCGTTTAAGTGTTTTGTACTTAAACACCCCCCCCCCCCTTCTTCTTCTTCCTCTTCTTCCTCAAACCCTCCTCCTCCTCCTTCACCTCTGGCGAGGCGAGATCCGGTGAGGTGAGCTCCGGCGAGGTGATCTTCGGCGAGGCGACTCCGGCAAGGCGGCGGTTCGGCGGCGAAGCTCCGGGCAACGCCCGCAAGGAAGGGTTACGTATTTGAGGTTTTATTCCAAAACCTCCCTTTGAACCCCAATTTTTGCATCGATTTGTTGTTTAGTCTTCGAACAAATTCCATGGCCGCGTAGTAAGCATTTTACTCTTCCCTTCTCTTCTTTCGGAATTGAAAACGGAGTTCGGAGGAGACCGCAACACCTCGCCGAAGTTTGCGGGTTTTTGGTGGTTTTCCGGCCAGTTTGGGGAGCTCCGGCGGTAGGAGGCGCGGCGGCGCGGCTTCGGTCCGAGGAGGCGGCCGCGGGGCATCGCAGTGGTTCAGTGGCCAGGCGGAACGGATCTGGTTGGCGGCTGGCGCGGACGGCGGAGGCGGCGGCGGACGGCGGCAGTCGGCGGACTCTCGGGCGGCGCCCGTGTAGCTCGAGGAGGGAAAGGGGTCGTGGGGTGCGCGACCACGCGTGCGGCGACAACGACCCGCGTAACGCGGGTCCCTGCGGAGGAGAAGGCGACCGGCCTTGACGGTCGGTCGGTGTCGGCATGCCGTGGCTAGCTGGCCGCGGCGAGGTGAGCCGGGCCCGCGGCCGGGCTGCGGGCCGGCTGTGGGCGGACCGGCCGGACCGGGACGGTCCGGCCCAAGGGGTGACCCCCCTTTTTTTCTAATTTCTGACGCCCGTAACTTTCGTTACGGGCGTCCGTTTTGCGCGCCGTCTGCGGCAGCGCGGAGCTTGTGTCGAGGGGAATGTATTGAGATGGTTTCAGGAAATTTTAATTCCCGAAACGAGGGATCCAGGAGGCGCGACGTGTCCTTAAGTGGGCGAGCGTTTTCCCCGAGTTTCTTGTTTTGGACGGTGCAGACACTTGCGACGTCCAATTTGAGCGTCGTCAGTTGCGTTGGGACCCTGGCGTCGAGGCGGAGGTTTGGAGGGTGGTTTCAGGCATTGAGGTCGGAGTTGAGGCATGGGCCTCACATCCCGCCTTTTGAGCTGCGTGCAGCTTTTAGCGACTTTTTCCTTGGACGTCCGTTCGGGGCGTGCAAGCAATCGATATTGGGTGTTTTTCCGAGGGGATTGTAATGGTGCAATCCACCCGGTCAAATTCGGCAAGACGGCGCAGGGCCCACGAGGGCGGTTTGGGGCGTCGACGGTGATTTTCCATCTTTATCACCGGGTGACCGTTTAAGACAAGTGCATAGTCCATCTTGTGTGATTTTTCGAGAGGATCGCAACGGTGTGATCCGTTTGTGGAGTTTCGGGATCGGGTTGCAGGTCCCACGTGGCACCGCTCGTATGCGGTGCGCTGGGATGCATCTTTTTCTTCAGATATCTGTTGCACTCAAGTGAGTAGTGCTTTTGACGTGCTTTTCTGAGATCTTTGTGATGGAGCAGTCCTCCCGACCTTTTTCAGGGACATGGTGTGGGTCCCACCCGACCCGGCTACGGTGAATAGTGAACTTTTCACTGGGTGTCCGTTTTGGGCGAGTGAGTAGTCTAACTCGCGTGTTTTTGCACAAGGATTGCAACAGTGTGATCCGTTTGGTTGTACGAAGCCTCTTACACGATCCTATTAAATGTGAAAGCATGAAAGGTGCTCTAGTGGTGGTTCGCCCTACTTTGCTTGTAGCGGACCTTTGGTGAGTGATAGCGTGGACTCCCGTATGAGTGATGTAAATGCTTTAAGTGATGTGGTTGGTCATGCCTGGGCCTTTGAGGTGGAGTTGTTACATCATGCCTTCGCATTGACATTGGGTGCCGTGTGCACGCTAGCCCTTGGGTTGAAAGTGAGGTATACTCTGGGAGTATACGAGAGCACTTGGAGGTACGTGTGGTTTATACCTAAGATGTTCGTGCGCTTGGTTGGGGTTGATTTGGGGCCACACGTTGGGTGGGCCCCACGTGCGTGCCGGGTTCTGCTTTGCGTACTTCGACCCCTCGCGACGTAGAGGGTCCTGCTGTGTGTTTGTTTGACCAGCAGGGTGGAGTTTTTCCCCTGGCCTTGTGCTCGTTGGTTGACCAGCAGGGTTGAGTGGTCTCCCCCTAGTTTCGTTCTCGATGGATTGGCCGGGTAGCGGTGCTAGTGACACCTAGTGCTAGTGCAGATGCTGCACCTCCTTTGGGTGAGTTGTTCTGGAGTTGGGAGGTTGCGCGATACCCACTCCGTGTTCGGTTGGCCCGTGTTGCGCCCTACGGTGGAGATGGCTAGAGCAGTTTTGAGTTCTACCCTCCAGCGGGGCTAGGCAGTGGGTTACTCATCGACTTCTAGGGTTTACCCTCCAGTAGAGACTGGGAAGTGGGTCACCCGATGCTATTAGGGTCTACCTGTAAAGACCCGTAAATTTCAAGGAAATTTTTTTCTTAATTTTCTTTGGAATTTTACAAGAGCGCAGTTTTTGACGGCACCTGATTCCGAGACCCGGTGTGCCCAGAATCATTTTCCGAAGATTGGCTCGGGTACGTTCAGTGAACGGGCGAGCGAGTTTTTCTAACTTTTGAACCGGTGCCCGGAATCGAATTCTGAGGGCACCAATGAAATCACAGCGCCGGTTTTCGCTTGGAAACGCCTCTTCCGGAGTTGCGTTTGCTCGGGTGTGGTTTTTAATTTTCGGGCTTAAAGTTAAGAAATAAAATAATTTTGTGACAACTTTATTTTATTTCACTTAAGCCACTTGGAAGCCACTTGAAGCCACTTAAAGGCGGCTTAAACTGAGTTGAACTGGATAGGATGCTATCCAGAAATATCCTACCCCCTTGGTAGGATATTTATGAGGTGGGGCCCGCACAAGCCCCGCCGTTTCTTTCTGCTAAGAAACGCACCCGTGAAAACCCGTCTTATTGAAAGTCAACCGATGCGTTTTCTAAATTCTTAACAGACCATTTAATTGGGAGGTTTATTTCGTGAATTAAATGTTCTGTTTCTTTCGTTGAATTAATTCAACGAATTAATTCAATCGTTTCTTAACCTGTTTTCGTGTGTTGGCATATTAATAAAATAAGACCAACCTAAAATCTTTGGGGAAAATTTGAGAGGATTCTTGTTTCTTCTTCTCCCTCACGAAGAACGCGAAGAACGCGAAGAACGCGAAGAACGCCGAACCCGGAAATCGACGACGCTTCCGTCCGAGACGTTCTTCCACGCTCCGATCTCCGATCACCGACCGTTTGAGGTGAGTGATGTCGGATTTTCCTCTCAAGTTCTTTTCTTTTGGTTTTAATCGAAACATAGATTTAAATATTAATAATTTAAATCTGTTGTTCTTGGTTCGTTGAGCTCGCCGACTCAACACCGGATTCCGCGACGACGCGATGCCTCCCTGCGACGACGCGACGATCCCTCTCTTCCGCGACGATCTTTTCTGCGAAGAACGCTTGCGCGCGACGATCGACGAGGTAGGGATTTTATATTATGGGAATTACCCTTTTTTTTATTTTTTTTCCGTCAATGTTTCTTTAAAGAAATTAAAGAACCATTTTTATGAACAATTTTTAATCTTATTAAAAATTGTTGTTTCCTGTGTGGAATAAATTTCTCCCGGTTGTTTATCTCTAACGCGGAGGGTGCGGTCCAAACAAACACGGCCCGACGACCCTCCGCCGTTCTTCGTTTTGTGCGGATTTGACGGACGATGACGGAACTTGCCGCAGTGGATGTTTGACGATCCCGCAGTAAAGAACGGATCCCGGGAGGAGCAACGGCGCAGACGGGAAGGAAAACGGGCCACCGGAGCGGCGCCGACGGCCCGCGGAAGCTGCCGGCGGCGCCGGCGGCGGGAGGCGGCGGCGGCCAACGGACTCGCGGCCGCGCAGGTCCTGTTCTCCCAGGCGGGATGCGGCAGAGCCGCGTCCGCAGTTCACCAGCGCGGCCCACGCGGGCCGCGGTTTTCCTCAGGCCGCGGGTCAACGCCCGCGGCGCCTGCCGCTCGGCCGAGCCGAGCCGAGCCGGCCGAGCCGGACCGGCCCTGGCCGGGCCGGGCCGGGCCAACCGGGTCGGACCCAGGGGGGGTCGGGCCGGGTCGTCCCGGGCCCGTACCCCCCTTCTTCGGACGTTTTCGTTCAAACGCCCGTGACATGAGCTACGTGCCTCCAAACGACTCTCCGTCAGCGGCAACGCGATCCTTGGATCGAGACGGTCGTTTAGGTATATCGCACTCATGGTTTCGGAATACTTTGATTTCGGCCAGGTTGGTTCGTACACGAGACCAACCGGGCCCTCGGAGCGGAAACGCTCATATCTTGAGGTACGGACGTTCGATTGACGTGCCGTCAACTTTGTTGAATTCCTCTAAGTGAGACGGATCTTTTGGCATACTCCACCCGAGGTTTGGACGCAGGTGGAGTGCGGTCGGGTTGGTTTTGCCTTAAAAACCAACCGGGCCCCTGGGACGAAAATGCCAATATCTCTCAGACCGGGCGTCTGATTGACGCGCCGTCTGCGACGTTGAGTTCCTATTGACGATACAGAACTTTTGGATACATCAACTTCGGACTTCGTGACAGTTGATGTATCAGCCTCTCGGCTCGTGGAGCGGACCCTCCCGAACGAGCTTGCTGTGTGCGGGAACCCTAGTGCTAGCTGCGACTGCTCCCTCAACGGCGACGACTGTACAGAGATCCTCCGTGGACTCCGACGACGACCGTGCAGAGATCCTCAGTGGACTGCGGTGACGACTGTGCAGAGATCCTCAGCGGACTGCGATGACTACTGCACTCAGCGATCCTACGTGGATCAGTACTACAGGTCATGCGTGGGCCCGGTCCTGTGTGGGCCCGATCCTGTACGGATCTGATCCTGTGTGGGTCAACACTCAGCAGTTCTGTGTGAGCCAACTCCTACAGGTCCTGTGTGGGCCCGATCCTGTGTGGGTCTGATCCTGTGTGGGTCACTGCGAGGTTAGTACCTATCGATCCTTCGTGGGTCCGACAACTTAGATGGTTCAGTGATCATCTTTATCGTCATCCGAAGAAGTATACCTGTGTGAGCTGAATCGTGTGTTTCTCTCCTTTGTGGATTGTGTTGAGTTATCCTGTGTGGATTTACTGTTTACTCTCCTTTGTGGATTGTGTTGTTCTATCCTGCGTGGGTATGCGTTTTGCTTTCCTGTGTGGACTGGGTTGTGCTAGGGCTCGGACGTTGGAGCTGATCGGGGAATTGTTGACTTAGGTATATGTATGGTCATATACCTAAGCCGTGTCAGATGTTACTTCGTGATTGTATCTCTCCTTCGTGACTTATACTTTGTGGATTTCGGGAGACCTTCGGGGGTCTCGGGGTCCCTGCTGAGTAGATTATACTCACCCCTGCACGGGCTATGCCCGCACTTCGTGGTGTTGGTTGCAGATGACGGACAGCGCTGATCGTGGAGGAGGCGTGCGGAGCAGGACAGTACCTGGAGGTGGACCACTGGGCGGGACGTACTCGGAGCGGTTAGGTGGACCCGAGGAGCAGTGGAGGCTATCTGTACCCACCCTTCAGGTGGGACTTCTAGAGGACGGCTCGACGCTGCAGTTTTTCCTTTCAGTTGCTGTTTTTCCTTTCAGTTGTACTTTATAGTTGGGCTTGTATTTCTGGCCCCTTTTACTTTCGGCACAGCTCGTCAAGTTTTTACTTAGTTTTTACTTTTCCGCTTGCTTACTCTGTGGTGCTTGTTTACTTTTCAAAGGAAATGCCTTCCCTTTTTGTTGGGATTTACGCCTTGGTGCTAGTCGCCAGCCCCTGGCCTATGGAAGGCGGACTTGGGGTAGTCACGGCACGGGCCCCGAGGACGGGTCGTGACAAATTGGTATCAGAGCTAGTCGGTTCTACCGCAGACTCTGATCTTTCTTCTATGTGAAGCAATAGTGTTTAGCGTATTGAGTGTGGTTATCAGTCCAGGGAGTACAGTGTTGGTGCGGCGGCCGACGTATCCACACACCAGGACCCTGACTTCTGATTCCCGACTTAATGCACGAAAACATTGATTGCATGTGTGTTTCAAGTTTTCTTTGTGATTACTTGTGTCAGCTCACCAGGTATACTGTTCTGACCATGGTGCACTTGTTTCATTTTCAGGATGGCACGACGACAGCAGCCAGCTAGGGTTCCTAGAGTAGGGCGCGACGACAGCCCGCCGAGCGACGAGGCCTCGGTACAGGGCCCGTTGACAGCAGAGGCACCGGCGGTACCTTTACCCGCCGAGCCCCTGATGCTTCCAGCACTGGCAGCTGACGACGCACGACGCCTCGGAGCTCTGCACGAGTTCCAGCGCCAGCGACCACCCAGGTTCCGTTGGGAGTCGGACCCCCAGGCAGCCGAGGACTGGCTGGAGGCGGTCGTCCGGGTTTTCAGGCTAGTGAGGACACCAGCAGACCTCATGGTGATCCTTGCGGCGAGCCTACTGCACGCAGCAGCCGGACGCTGGTGGAGCCTGATGCTCCAGGTACACGATGAGGCCACCCTCATCTGGACGGACTTTGAGAGCCTCTTCTGCTCAGAGTTCATCCCGGCCACCCTCCGTGCGGTGCGCATCCAGGAGCTTCTTCAGCTGCGGCATGGCAGCTTGACAGTCGCTCAGTACGCGGCGAGGTTCACCGACCTATCTCGCTACTCGACAGACATGGTACGAGACCCCTTCTTCCGGGCCCGGACCTTCGAGCAGGGATTGAGACATGTGATCAGGGCATCGCTGATCTCCCTTAGCATCCCGACCCAGGCTGGAGTACTGGAGCGAGCCCTCCTGATCGAGAGCTTCCTGGCTGAGTCCACAGCGAGACCTATCGCAGGGCAGCAGATAGCGGAGTCTTCGGCATCTGGTAGCCGGCGGATGACTCAGGGTTCCAGGCGGACCAGACCTTCCGGCAGGAGACCTCGGGACACTGGCTCAGCAGTGCAGGGCACCCAGCCCGGAGCCAGTCTTCCGAGAGGCAGGCAGTGCTACGAGTGCGGCGGGCGGGGCCACATGGCTCGTGACTGCCCGACCGGTCGTACCGAGGGTCAGTAGGCGGTGGAGGGACCACCCAGGCAGAGGCAGAGGGTCGACCGTGGCGGTCCGCAGGGAGGAGGCGGACGAGGCAGAGGAGCTGGCCGAGCAGCAGGTGGTGGGAGACGCTTTGAGGCTCTGCCACCACCACCACCAGGAGGCCCGCCCCGACCACAGGGAGCTGGCGGGCAGAGACAGGCTCAGCTCCAGGCAGCGGAGGCCTACGACCACGGTGCGCCAGAGATGATTCGAGATACGATCTGTGTCTATTCCACCCTTTCTGCAGTTCTGATAGACACAGGAGCGAGTCACTCTTTCATAGCCACTGCCCTTGTTCGGAGCTCGGAGATTCCGACAGAGCCGTTGGCTCGATCCTTACGGCTAGAGACTCCTACGGGAGCAGACTCGATGATTACGCACTGGTGCCGACAGTGTGAGCTTACTCTAGGAGGCGAGAGCTTCGGCTGGGATCTTCTTGTAGCAGCGTCGAGGCCTTACGGCGTCATCTTGGGCATGGATTGGTTATCTACGGTCCATGCTCAGATTGACTGCATTAGGCGCAAGGTGCGATGTGTGCACACCGACGGGAGCAGCTTCACCTTCACCGGCGAGAAGGGAGCCTTAGCATCACAGGATGGACTCACGCAGAGGAGAGGTCAGCCCATCACTCATCAGTTGGCTAGCCTCATCCTGGGAGCAGTTGACGTGCGGAGTCCTAGTTTTCCTGCAGTGGTGGATCAGTACGCGGACGTCTTTCCCAACGACGTTCCAGGACTACCTCCTCGTAGAGAGGTAGACTTTTATATTGACTTGTACCCCGGGACAGCCCCGATATCCACTCCAGCATATCGGATGGCCCCCGCTGAGCTTCGAGAGCTGCGGGTACAGTTGGAGGACTTGCAGGGCAAGGGGTTCATCCGACCCAGTGTTTCGCCCTGGGCTTCCCCGATTTTGTTCGCCAAGAAGGCGGACGGGAGCTTGCGACTGTGTGTCGATTATCGTCGCCTGAATCAGGTGACAGTGAGGAACAAGTATCCGCTACCCAGGATTGATTACCTCTTCGACCAGCTCAAGGGAGCACAGTGGTTCTCGAAGATAGACCTCAGGTCAGGCTATCATCGGCTTAGAGTTCGAGACGAGGATGTGCAGAAGACAGCCTTCAGGTGTCGGTATGGCCACTATGAGTTCTTGGTTATGCCTTTCGGCGTGACCAATGCTCCTGCAGTGTTCATGAGCCTCATGAACAGGATCTTCCAGCCATTCCTCGATCGATTTGTCGTGGTCTTCATCGACGACATTTTGGTGTACTCGACAACGGAGGAGGAGCACGCCTACCACCTGCGTGTTGTACTAGACACACTCCGAGATCACCAGCTTTATGGTAAGCTCTTGAAGTGTCAGTTCTGGTTACGTGAGGTCCACTTCTTGGGGCACGTCATTTCTGAGGTGGGAGTTGCAGTGGATCCCGTGAAGATCGAGGCAGTGCTAGAATGGGAGCCACCCAAGAGCGTGACAGAGGTGCGGAGTTTCTTGGGCCTAGCCGGATACTATCGGAGATTTGTGCCAGACTTCTCCAGAGTTGCGGCCCCACTCTCAGTGTTGACGAAGAAGGGGAAACCCTTCGTGTGGTCAGATAGATGTCAGCAGAGCTTCCAGGAGCTGAGGCAGAGGTTGACCAGCACACCTATCTTGAGGTTGCCTGAGAAGGGAGTTGGATACGTAGTCTACTGCGATCCATCAGGGACCGGACTCGGTTCTGTCCTGATGCAGGATCGGGCCGTGATTGCCTACGGATCACGTCAGTTGAGGCCTCATGAGCAGAACTACGCTACCCATGACTTGGAGTTGGCAGCAGTGGTCTTTTCCCTGAAGACATGGCGACACTATCTGATGGGAGAGCGCTTCACAGTCTATTCTGACCACCAGATTCTCAGGTACATCTTCTCTCAGAAGGACCTTAACTTGAGATAACGGCGATGGATCGAGTTCCTCCAGGACTATGACTTTGAGATAGTATATACTCCTGGGAAGGGGAACATGGTGGCTGATGCCCTCAGCAGGAGGACGGGCATCCAGCTACATGAGGAGGCAACAGAGCAGCTAGCCGCTTTGCAGATATCCTTCGTGGATAGAGACGGAGCAGCCTTCCTTCAGTCTCTCACAGTCTCTCTTCCACTTCTACAGTAGGTCAGAGAGGCACAACATGGGGAAGTTGACTGTGAGACACGGCGTGCACAGATATCCTCGGAACAGGCACCTGATGGTTTCTCCCTTGGAGCATAGCACGATGTCCTTTTCAGAGGACGTACCTTGGAACCAGCCGCTTTACGAGAGGAGGTGCTGAGAGCGTATCATACTTCTCCTTTGGCGGTACATCCTGGAGTGGAGAAGATGTACCAGGATCTCAGACGAAAACACTGGTGGTCGGGCATGAAGAAGGCTGTGGCAGAGTTCGTTTCACGGTGTCTCACCTGCCAGTAGGTAAAGGCAGAGCATCAGGTACCAGCAGGTTTGGTACAGCCCTTGGAGGTCCTGGAGTGGAAGTGGGACAGGATATCTATGGACTTTGTGACTGGACTTCCACGCACTTCCAGAGGTCACGATTCCATTTGGGTGATTGTTGACCGACTCAACAAGTCGGCACACTTCTTGCCCATCCGAGAGCAGGGCTCAGTGGAGAGCTTGGGGCGTCTCTACGTTCAGGAGATTGTACGACTTCACGGTGTTCCATCGACTATCATCTCTGATCGGGACGCTCGTTTTACTTCCCAGCTTTGGAAGGGGTTGCAGGAGGCGTTCGGGATGCGACTACGTCTGAGCACCGCCTTTCACCCTCAGACGGATGGTCAGACGGAGAGGACCATTCAGACTCTCGAGGACATGCTCCGCGCATGTGTCCTCGACTTTGGTCGCAGCTGGGAGGACCACCTACCCTTGGTAGAGTTTGCGTACAACAACAGCTACCACTCCACCATCGGGATGGCACCCTACGAGGCGTTGTACGACATGCCTTGCAGATCTCCTTTGTGCTGGACAGACCCTGGAGAGTCAGCACTTGTGGGACCAGAGATGGTCCGGGCCATGATAGAGAAGGTCCAGGTCATCCAGGAGCGGATGAGGACAGCACAGAGCCGGCAGAAGTCATATGCTGACAGGAGGCGGAGGCCACTAGAGTTCGAGGATGGCGACCACGTCTTCTTGCGGGTCTCACCTCGACGTGGTTTGAGGAGATTTGGCCGAGGCGGCAAGTTGTCTCCACGCTTCATCGGACCCTTCCAGGTCCTCAGCAGGGTTGGCGAGGTGGCTTATCGTCTGGCTCTGCAACCTCAGTTGCACCGGGTACACGACGTCTTCCACGTATCCCAGCTGAGGAGATACGTGCACGACCCGAGGCACATCATTGACTATGGGGAGCTAGACGTGGATGATGGAGCGACTTTTGCGGAGGTCCCAGTGGAGATAGAGGATCGACAGGAGCGGGTCCTACGTGGGCGATCGATTCCTCTTGTGCGCATTAGATGGCAGCACGGGAACCTCTAGGAGAGCACTTGGGAGCGGGAGGCTCATATGCGTGCTCAGTACCCACATTTGTTTCCCTAGTTTTTTGATGTATCTTTACGGGGACGTAAAGTCCTGAGGTGGGAGTAATGTAAAGACCCGTAAATTTTAAGGAAATTTTTTTCTTAATTTTCTTTGGAATTTTACAAGAGCACAGTTTCTGACGGCACCTAATTCCGAGGCCCGGTGTGCCCGGAATCATTTTTCGAAGATTGGCTCGGGTACGTTCAGTGAACGGGCGAGCGAGTTTTTCTAACTTTTGAACCGGTGCCCGGAATCGAATTATGAGGGCACCAATGAAATCGCAGCGCCGGTTTTCGCTTGTAAACGCCTCTTCCGGAGTTGCGTTTGCTCGGGTGTGGTTTTTAATTTTCGGTCTTAAAGTTAAGAAATAATATAATTTTGCGACAACTTTATTTTATTTCACTTAAGCCACTTGGAAGCCACTTGAAGCCACTTAAAGGCGGCTTAAACTGAGTTGAACTGGATAGGATGCTATCCAGAAATATCCTACCCCCTTGGTAGGATATTTATGAGGTGGGGCCCACACGAGCCCCGCCGTTTCATTCCGCTAAGAAACGCACCCGTGAAAACCCGTCTTATTGAAAGTCAACCGACGTGTTTTCTAAATTCTTAACAGACCATTTAATTGGGCGGTTTATTTCGTGAATTAAATGGCCTGTTTCTTTCATTGAATTAATTCAACAAATTAATTCAATCGTTTCTTAACCTGTTTTCGTGTGTTGGCATATTAATAAAATAAGACCAACCTAAAAACTTTGGGGAAAATTTGAGAGGATTCTTGTTTCTTCTTCTCCCTCGCGAAGAACGTGAAGAACGCGAAGAACGCCGAACCCGGAAATCGACGACGCTTCCGTCCGAGATGTTCTTCCACGCTCCGATCTCTGATCACCGACCGTTTGAGGTGAGTGATGTCGGATTTTCCTCTCAAGTTCTTTTCTTTTGGTTTTAATCGAAACACAGATTTAAATATTAATAATTTAAATCTGTTGTTCTTGGTTCGTTGAGCTCGATGACTCAACACCGGATTCCGCGATGACGCGACTCCTCCATGCGACGACGCGACGATCCCTCTCTTCCGTGACGATCTTTTCCGCGAAGAACGCCCACGTGCGACGATCGATGAGGTAGGGATTTTATATTATGGGAATTACCCTTTTTTTTAATTTTTTTTCCTTCAATGTTTCTTTAAAGAAATTAAAGAACCATTTTTATGAACAATTTTTAATCTTATTAAAAATTGTTGTTTCCTGTGTGGAATAAATTTCTCCCGGTTGTTTATCTCTAACGCGGAGGGTGCGGGCCAAACGAACACGGCCCGACGACCCTCCGTCGTTCTTCATTTTGTCCGGATTTGACGGACGACGACGGAACTTGCTGCAGCGGATGTTTGACGATCCCGCAGTAAAGAACGGATCCCGGGAGGAGCAACAGCGCAGACGGGAAGGAAAACGGGCCACCGGAGCGGCGCCGGCGGCCTGCGGAAGCGGCCGGCGGCTGGAGGTGGCGGCGCCCCGGCACGCCGCCGGGCGAGGCCGCCGCGGCTGAAGCCGCGGCGGCGACCAACGGACCCGCGGCCGCGCGGGTCCGGTTCGCCCAGGCGGGACGCGGCAGAGCCGCGTCCGCGGTTCACCAGCGCGGCCCACGCGGGCCGCGGTTTTCCTCAGGCCGCGGGTCAATGCCCGCGGCGCCTGCCGCTCGGCCGAGCCGGACCGGGCCGGGCCAACCAGGTCGGACCCGGGTCGGGTCGACCCGGTTCGGGCCGACCCAGGGGGGTCGGGCCGGGTTGGCCCGGGCCCGTACCCCCCTTCTTCGGACGTTTTCGTTCAAACGCCCGTAGCTTGAGCTACGTGCCTCCAAACGACTCACCGTCAGCGGCAACACGATCCTTGGATCGAGACGGTCGTTTAGGTATATCGCACTCAAGGTTTCGGAATACTTTGTGTTCGGCCAGGTTGGTTCGTACACGAGACCAACCGGGCCCTCGGAGCGGAAACACTCATATATTGAGCTACGGACGTCCGATTGACGTGTCGTCAGCTTTGTTGAATTCCTCTAAGTGAGACGGATCTTTTGGCATACTCCGCCCGAGGTTTGGACGCAGGTGGAGTGCGGTCGGGTTGGTTTTGCCTTAAAAACCAACCGGGCCCCTGGGACGAAAATACCAATATCTCTCAGACCGGGTGTCTGATTGACGCGCCGTCTGCGACGTTGAGTTCCTGTTGAAGATACCGAACTATTGGATACATCAACTTCGGACTTCGTGACAGTTGATGTATCAGCCTCTCGGCTCGTGGAGCAGACCCTCCCGAACGAGCTTGTTGTGTGCGGGAACCCTAGTGCTGGCTGCGACTGCTCCCTCGACAGCGACGACTGTACAGAGATCCTCCGTGGACTCCGACGACGACCGTGCAGAGATCCTTAGTGGACTGCGGCGACGACTGTGCAGAGATCCTCAGCGGACTGCGACAACTACTACACTCAGCGATCCTACATGGATCAGTACTACAGGTCCTGCGTGGGCCCGGTCCTGTGTGGGCCCGATCCTGTACGGATCCGATCCTGTGTGGGTCAACACTCAGCGGTTCTGTGTGAGCCAACTCCTACAGGTCCTGCGTGGGCCCGATCCTGTGTGGGTCCGATCCTGTGTGGGTCACTGCGAGGTTAGTACCTATCGATCCTTCGTGGGTCCGACGACTTAGATGGTTCAGTGATCATCTTTATCGTCATCCGAAGAAGTATACCTGTGTGAGCTGAATCTTGTGTTTCTCTCCTTTGTGGATTGTGTTGAGTTATCCTGTGTGGATTTACTGTTTACTCTCCTTTGTGGATTGTGTTGTTCTATCCTGCATGGGTATGCGTTTTGCTTTCCTGTGTGGACTGGGTTGTGCTAGGGCTCGGACGTTGGAGCCGATCGGGGAATTGTTGACTTAGGTATATGTATGGGCATATACCTAAGCCGTGTCAGATGTTACTTCGTGATTGTATCTCTCCTTCGTGACTTATCCTTTGTGGATTTCAGGAGACCTTCGGGGGTCTCGGGGTCCCTACTGAGTAGCTTATACTCACCCCTGGACGGGCTATGCCCGCACTTCGTGGTGTTGGTTGCAGACGACGGACAGCGCTGATCGTGGAGGAGGCGTGCGGAGCAGGACAATACCTGGAGGTGGACCAATGGGCGGGACGTACTCGGAGCGGTTAGGTGGACCCGAGGAGCAGTGGAGGATATCTGTACCCACCCTTCAGGTGGGACTTCTAGAGGAAGGCTCGACGCTGCAATTTTTCCTTTCAGTTTCTGTTTTTCCTTTCAGTTGTACTTTACAGTTGGGCTTGTATTTCTAGCCCCTTTTACTTTCAGCACAGCTCGTACAGTTTTTACTTAGTGTTTACTTTTCCGCTTGCTTACTATGTGGTGCTTATTTACTTTTCAAAGGAAATGCCTTCCCTTTTTGTTGGGATTTACGCCTTGGTGCTAGTCGCCAGCCCCTGGCCTATGGAAGGCGGGCTTGGGGTAGTCACGGCACGGGCCCCGAGGACGGGTCGTGACACTACCCTCCAGTAGAGACTGGGCAGTGGGTCACCCAACGCTACTAGGGTCTACCCTCCAGCAGAGACTGGGCAGTGGGTCACCCAACGACCTCTTAGGGTCTACCCTCCAGCGGGGCTGGGCAGTGGGTCGCCTGTCGTCTAGTTCCAAGTCTACCTTCCATCACGGCTGGGCAGTGGGTCGCCTGTCGACTTATTCTAGGTCTACCCTCCAGCGGGGCTGGGCAATGGGTTGTTTTATGATGTAATATGGTTTACCCTCTAGCAGGTTTGGGCAGTGGGTCACCCGATATCTGATTACGGTCTACCCTCCAGCAGGGCTGGGCTGTGGGTCACCGGTTGATGTATTAGGGTTTACCCTCCAGTAGGGCTAGGCAGTGGGTCACCTGATTTTTGGTTACGAATTACCCTCCAGCAGGGCTGGGCAGTGGGGACACCGGTTGGCATTCCAGACTCAGTCCTTTCTACTAGGCTAGTCTGTGGCTTATCTTCCGTGTTTACCAGAGCGGGACCCTTGGTTGTACGGGTCGGTGACGGAACAGCTATGGCTTTGAGAAGACCTCTCGACTGCAGGGCAGTGATGAGGTGTGGTTTGACTTTCCTAGAACTCTCAAGTATGAGGGGCACTTTCCCCACCGAGGCACGTTCTTGCGACGCGATCTAAAACCGTGCGGGCGAGTCAGTGCCACCCAAAGCGGATAGTATCAAGGTGCGGTGACTGAGCCCCTTGGCTTGCGGTTCAAGGCAAACGTGTGGGTTGCTGGGCGACGATGATGTCTTATGTCTGGGACTGTTGGCGACTCTTTCTTGGGCTGAGCTACGGGACGGGGATCCCCTTACGATGTCGTTCGGGTTTCTTGTTGAGCATACCGATATGTATATACCTTGTTTCTGGTACCCACGTCCTGGGTTTGGTTACTCTCCTTCCAGGAGAGGCAAAGACGCGCGGGGTATGCCACGTGCTTTCTGTATCTAGCATTTCATGGTTAGACGGGTCTACTCTCCTGCAATAGGTAGCGAAGACTCGACGGGAAGTTCGTCTTCTCACCGTTTCTAGCTCCTTGTGTCTGGACGAGTTTACCTTCTTTCTCTTGATGGGTTGAGCTGTTACTCTTTACTGCACCCTTGGTTGTACTCCTTTCTATTCCTTGTTTTCTCTACTGCTCACCCTTCCGTACCTCTTTTGTTCCTCCCTCGAGTCTTCGGGGTATCCTACTGAGTATATTTATACTCACCCCTGCTTGGGCTTTTCCCGCACTTGGTGTGCCATTGCAGGCGACGAACATGTTGGTCGTGACTTCGGTGGAGCATAGGTGCTTGGGAGCTTGGACTGCGTGTGGTGGTCGTGGCCGGGTTTCAGGTGGGAGACTCGTCAGCAGTTTCTTTTTGTTTACCTATTTCCAGGTTGTGGCACTTTTTGGTTGGGCGCGTGTTTTTCCCCTTTTCCTTTCAGCTTGTACTTTGTACTGTTAGAGGTCGATGCACATTGTGGTCTCTATATAGGAGTTTCCCTTTACATTGCTTGCCCTTTTCTTTTACTCTGCACTTTTTCATTGAGTGTGTTGTGTGTGTGTGTGTGTGTGTGTGTGTCTAGGTGCTTAGGCAAAGGCCTCCCCGAGTTTTTGTTCCTTCGGTGCTGGTCGCCTGCCCCTGGCCTATGGAGGTGGGCCTGGGGTAGTTGCGGCTCGAGCCCGGGTAGGGTCGGGTCGTGACAATTTGGGAATTAGGTATATTACATAACAACATAAAACATATAACACATCATATTTATTGAAAAATTCCTTAATATGATCATAATATTCCATCTAACTTAAAATTGCAAGGGATAACCTGGCGACATACTTATAAAAGAGGTCAGTTATAAAGACCAATAATAGAATAAAAATGGAATAACAAGAAGAATATAATACATGTTAGAAAATAGAAATATCTATGTGGAATAAAATGGGTGAAAAACATAAACAAGAATAAAAAGGCAAGATATATCTTGATAATTATAAATGAAACATGGGGAATGTCGCAACAACATAAAACACTACAACATAAAAAAAGGTGAAGGATTATTAAAATAACATCATGATGGATAAATTACCATAAGTTATAATTTTTAATCCCTATACCAACATGATGTTCATGAGACTAAACATTACCCAATGCATTAGAGCATTGTATAATTTTTTGGGTTCACCCATCACATTCATTTTATTCTCATTCTTATGTATGACGCATGGATCATACAACATGAATTCATTCATCATAATATTTTATTTCTTAATCAATGAGTGTAAAATATATAAATATAAGTCCCAATTTAATGAATTTAATTTTTAGAATGTTGAATACCCTTAATAAGAAATGGGTATGTTATTCACTATTCAATTGTTTTTTGCATGGAAAATATAGGTGAAATTTCAGTAGTATAACAATGTTGATTAAAATTTTATAAAATGGTTCGATGAGATAAAAGGGGTCTCTCATAATTTTTACATCAAATGGGAAGAAATAGGGATATGGAAATATATAACCCAACATTAGGAATTGTAAAATATAAGACCTAATATAATTAAAAACTATAATAAAGTGGAGAATGGGAGGATCTCTTACTAAATTTCAACATGGTAATGGATGTACATAAAGGTTAGTGGGAGAGATTAATGAGTGTGAAAGGGGTATATAATCATTTAGAAATAAAATAGAATGTTATTGGGATACGTAATAATATATCTCAAATGAATAAATATAAATTGAGATACCAATCATAAAATATGTTCTTGAATTTAAATGAGAAGAGAGAAATGCCTAAATTGAGTGTGTGACTTGAAATGCTTGGAAGGTAATTATTCAGAGCTTGGTAAGAACCTTGAGTGGACTCTAGAGAGGGGAGGGAGGAGTAAGAACATTATCCAAATATTTTTAGTGCATATAAATGGGTGCTGGTGTGGGTTTATATAGGATAAAATTGGGGGATTTCATTAATATTTTTTGAACATTTGTTTTGGAATCTATATAAAAAAATAACCAAAACAAGAAACCTTCTAATAGTGTTTCCCATGGTTTCTTTCAAATGGGAGTGTTTTTAAATATTTTATATGTAAGATATTTTAACATGCTAAAATAATACCCTTGATGATGTGGAAGTGAGTCATACTCTAAAATAAATGACTTTAAAACCTTAAAATATATTAATATTTTTAAGGGATTCATAATGGATTTATAAAATTAATAAAATAAATATAAAATTAAATTATTTTAATGTTAAATCATATATTTCATATTTTAAACCATTTATAGAATTAATTAAATCACTTTTGAATCATTATGAAGTCATAATACACATTTTATATTTATACATTATTTAATTTTTACCCAAAAATTTGATTATCTCATAAAATTATAAAAAATTCACCATTGGGAAATTTCAACATTATGATTAAAATATCATAATAATATTATCAAAATTATTTTCTAAATATGTTCATTTTAACTTTTAAAATAAGAATTGACATTTATTGAGAAATATTAGATTTTTTTATAATTAAAGATCTCGAACACTTATAAAAAATACATTTGACATCCAAAAAATTATATGATTATATATATTTATTAAACATTATTTAATAATAATATTTTATTTAAATAATATTTATTTTTTAAAATAAATTAATTTAGGAAAATAAATTCCTTAATTGAATTTGAATATTACCCAAAAATACAATTTGAGTTCTATTGTATCATTTATAAAATAACAATAATAAGATAAAAATATAATCTTTATTATATAAAAAAAATTGTACATAATCATTTTTCTAAGGTCTTGATACAAATCCATTTAATTAAACATAAAAATCTATATGGGTAATGTTCGTGATTGTGATACTTTCATGTGGTGGTCTAGCGAACTTGGTTTGGGACATGATCTCAATGAGATTGAACTTCTCCAGTAAATGGGATTTCTCCTACTTAAGTTTTTTCATCTAATCTTGGGCTTGGTCAATGGAAAATACAATTCATGATATCACCAAAAAAATCTCGGATAAATTGTCTTTATAGGGCATGATATTATTGGTTAAGGGCATCACTTCCCATGTCTTTGTCAATTGGATTTGTTAAAACTAAGTATTTATACAAATCATGTGATCAATGATAAAAGTATATTTTATCAATGGTAAAGATGCTTAATGGTATTTTAAATCTAATTGTATATAATAAAACAAAATGATTTCTTAGGTTTTCTATAACCATATTTCATGATAAGACATTTAATTAAATCATAAGTGAATTTTTATTTATAAAAGTTCTTATTAGTGTATATACAATGGGTTCTGATTTAATGACCGATTGGATGGGATTATGATTCCTTAGTTAGAATTCATTAATTCTTTTTCAAAACACAGAGGGAGACACTAGCTATCCCTGGGATGAGATTTATGAGAATTATTTTTAGTTTTTACCTACTGACGAGTGACACCAGTTCGCTAAGAGAGACCCCATGGATATTATTGATTCCACAAGAGTGACTTGAATCCCGATGTGTAATACTAGGAACATGCTCAGAGGTTAGTTCATGTTGTTTTCACACCATTCCTATAGTGACACTTTTGATTTCAATCTAGGTTCACCTTGGATGGACTCCCTAGGAACTGGACATATACCAAACCCCTAGGGAGATATATGGAATTCTCTCATAATTTCCATGGGTGGGATTAGGGTGAATCTCAATATTTTATAAATAATTTAAATTTAATTGAAAAGTATATGGAAATTTTTAAATTATAAATTATCTTTTTGTTTCGGAAATAAAGGGACATTTCCTCCAAACCTCATCACATGCTTTGGGACAATCCATATTCTTAAACAATTTATCACTCACAATACCATCCCAAGATCCCCTAGTTTAGACTCACGAGATTAGGATGAAGTTGGTAGAATTGGGTGGGTTTCCAATTGGAAAACAACACAGTTTATTTATTTATTTATTTTGGCATACATTTAATTATTAAGGAAATCATTTCATTTTATATTGCATGATATGGACTGACATAGACACCATTGGTTATGGACTACTGAGATTGTATCTCACACCATGTTTGGTCCCCCTTAGGTACCCATGAAGAGTTAATGAATGTAGGTGTTGATATAGGTAAGATGCCATCTTCTGATGCTTGAAATATAGTTCTAAGATGGTGTTTTGGGAGTTAAGGACCGAGCATATGCTCAAGATTCTAGTAGTATAGTTTTTTGCCTTTTTTATATTTCATTTCTATATGGTAAATTTTTGTATCCCTTGAATCCCATGAATTATTTTGTATAACTAAATCACCATGATCATCATCATATTTTAACAACTTTCTATTTAGCTTTCTCCAGCTATTTATTTATATTGCATGATTATGTATGTATTTTTCATAGTCCTCTGTTACTTATTTTTTCTTCCAATATGAATGGTTACTAGTTTTTTCATATAATTTTTAATTTTGTTTTTTTATTATTGTATATATTTTTATGTGCTCTGCTCTAATCCATTTGAGAATCATATCCCCACAATCATAACATAGGCCCTTGCTACTAGTCAAAAGCCTCTGTAATTCAGGGAGGCATTCTTAAGGCCTTGTGGCCACTGCCACGAGGAAACTTTTAGTGGAATACATGGTGGGATGCTATAGTCCCATTGAGTTCAATATATAAATAAATATGAGGAATAATCTAATATTAATTTTCCCATATTTGAAGCTCATCATCATACTATTTAAGTAAATAATGAGAAACAACATATCATTTACAAGTACTTATAAACATTCCATCATATCCTAGAATCAATATAAGATTAACGTCAGATTATTTTGAAATCTACTAAGGGATAGTCCAATATTCATATCCCTATAAACATGAAGTTTCCACGTTGGGGTTGTATTTTTTTTCAATAGTTATGAATTCTTTATATTGAGAAGTTTTCAATATGTGTTTTTGGGGGATAACATGTTTAAGATACATCAATAATTAATGGAAATGTGATTAATTCATATGTTTCCATTATATATAGAAAATAAGGAAGAAAGATGTTGTCGGTGTTACCTGAAGGGATTATTGAGATATATTCAAGAAACTACAATGATGTGATGATTATTTGGTTGGTCTTTAAGGAAGATAATTAAAAGTGTTACTTGGTTTGTAAAAACTATCTACAATAGGTTTTAATAAGATTTTATGAGTTGGAAGAATGAGGAGACACAAATATATGAGCATAAATGGTGAAGGAAAGCATTGAAATTTAATACACCTATTCATGTATTTTTTTAAATAGATTCTACTGTATTGAGTGTTTAAATAAACTTGAATGAAGTCTTGATATGTTTTAGAAGGCCTAGAGAACGTTTGAGAAATTTATTTAGTGGAATAAGTGAAATATTTAAGTGTATCAGAAGTATAAAGAAAATTTCTAGAGAATTATAAATGTATATAGTGATTTTCATTTGTTATATAAAGGTTATATGATACAACCAGTAACTTTGTAATGGTTATTTGAGACCTAAAATAACTACATAATGGTGAATTCCAATATACATAATGGAATCATGGAAAATCTATAATTTTGTAAAGGTAAATGAAAACATGTTTAAATCTCATAAGAGATATGTAGATTTCAGTTTTAAATAGCATAGGATATACAAAGGAAATGAGGATATTATAAGGATACATAATGGTAACCTAGATATACATAATGGTACCAAATATTTTATAATGGGATGAGATATTTCAATAATTTTCTTACTCTGAAGAATTAGATGTGTGATGTAGATGATACATTCAAGATGATTAAATTTCGTGATCCTTCTAATGAATCAAGAATTATGATGAGATATAAATTTTAATCCTTCATAATATGAGTATTAAGATATTTTAACATATGGATGTGGTTTAGTGAAGTTGAAATGAGAACCATGTAGAAGAAATACAAACCATTCCATAGGGATCTAAGAAATAAGATGTCATGATACTGTAGTGTATTACTAATGGGAGTTTTTGTGACTATGGGGATATTTTAATTTATCCATGAAAAATGACAAGTTGAAACAATTTCATAGATATTTTTATAGTGTATCAATTGAGATTAGAAATCATGTGAAGAGAAATATTATGTACCAAACCATATTCCATTCATCATGACCGTTTTCTGGGGAGAGATACACTATAGAAAATTGTTCCATGTCACAATGCATGAAGGGAGATGCATATATGGAATAATTCAAAATAAATATAACTACATGTTTTATATATTAGAATATAATGTTGTTATTTAAAAAAATAAATGATAATATGGATCTTTCATTATTTTTAAAGGAAGATATTTTCTCAGTTTTAAATTTTATGAAAAGGAATCAAGATAATTCATACTCCCAAAATTCATAGAAATGTTCCTATGGAAAAGTTAATATATAATTGTAAGAAATGATAAAACATATGTGAATAACCTACTAAAATTTCTAGAGGACATAAATTTTAATATTAATAGAATAATAATCAAAATTTCATTGATAATACTCTATTAAGATATATAATCCTTGGGAGAATGAAGAAAATTTGTGAATGCTAATGATGGTGAAATAATTTTGAAGATATTCTATCTAGTAAAAGATAGAGAACCTGATTCTACTACCACATGAATGTTTTATGGGTATCAAATAAAGAGAATAATCTGGAATCCATGAATATATATTTAGTTAAAAAATATAGGGAAAGACTAATGCTGTTGTTTTTTCCATCATATGCCTTAAGACACCAAAAAAATAGAAAATCTATTGTGACTATAAATCATAGTGAGACTGAGTATAGGAACATGGACAACATGAATGTGAAATTATTGATCATAACCATTGAAATAGAATACTTATTCCCAAACATGAAGAAATACCCCTAAAGAGCTAGTGGAACCAGTATAAAAAACTTTGTTACCCATTCGGGAGGGATGAGCTATGTGAGATATCATCTGTATGTTTTTGATACATGACTAACCCTTGTGTATCAATTCCTAGTTATTTGTAATAACTTAAAATTAAAGTGATAATAAAATAATTATGCTCAGAAAATTCGAACATGGAAATTATTACATTTTCATGGGATGGATCCAACCCTTTTAAAATCACCTTGTGGTTCAAATTTTTTCTATTCATACATTTTATATTAAAGTAAGGATTTAAAGTTCATGAAAATATCAATATCCCTTAATTATGGTAGAGGATCATGTATAAGAGGGGATACTTTAGTGAAAAGGTAAAACATTGTAAAATCGGATAGAAATTGAATCAACTACCCTTATTAGTGTCTCTACAAGATCCATTGGGGTCTACAAAGTGGTATTAGAGCTAATATAGTTTTTCCAATGGTTGGATCTAAATAATTCCAGGTTTTTAATATTCTCTACATTAAGGGTAAATATTAAGAATTTTTTTAGCAACCTTGAATGAAGATCTCAGATTCCATCCCTATAAAAACTAAAGGAGATGGTCTGAAAAATTCATAATGAACCTGAAGAAAAAAGTGGAAAATATATATAAGTAAATATCAAACATGGAAAGTAATGAATAATAACCATTTTAATTTAATCAAGGTGATATCTTCTCAGTTTAAAAATTAGATCAAATTGATCCTTTTAAATAAACTATCTCACATTATGGATTCTATAATAAAGGTGAGTCTATCAAAACTATTAATGCCTATTACATTCAATTTGAAAGGTATGTAATGAATATTCCTAATAAAGTAATTTTATATATACATTGTTATGTTAAGGTAATTTCTAATAACAATACCTATCTAAAATGAGAAGTTAAAGAAATATAATATATTCTAGGGAAAAATCAGAAGGATTGTTGCTCTTATATACAATATTGAATACAAAGCAGAATATTTGAAACCTGGAATTCAAAAATAATATCTAATTGAAATAAAATTTAAAATTAATGTTTATAATAGATAAGTAATATATTTTTTTTTAAAATAAGTTATTTTTAATTAAAAAATTATTATAAAACCACCATATGTGTGAAAGATTCATAATAAGAGGTTAGAATAATGTGAATAAAATAACTAGAAAACACTTTTAAAGAGGAAAGAAAAATTAAAAAATATAAGATAAGAAAATATATGACAGGTTGGGAATACATTTTGAGATGAGTTTTGGAAGAAAAATACTCCCTCAATAAAGAGTATCTTAATCTTGAGGAAAAATGGAAAAATAATGAACCAATACAAGATGAATCTTCCCATGTACCTAAAAGGAAAGGATATTCAACACAAACATATGATGAAAATATAACCCCTAAAAATATTATGTTTGATAGAAAATAGAGATCAATTTCATTTAGAGAAGCATCTGTATAATGCTCCCAGAAAAAGGTATCCTATTGTATAAGTAATTATTTATGAGGGATATTTTCTAATGTGAAAATAGAGGTTCAATAATAAATCAAAGAAAAATGGGTGGATTAAAATTATTTTAAATCTAAAAACAAATAAAATGGGGATATTAAAATATCGAACAAATTTACCACCCAAAAATTTCTCAAAAAACTAGATATTCTACTAAAAAAAGAATGAAAAATTATCTAGTTTACCTCCAAAAGTTAAACAAATAAGTTTATTAGAAAGTATTAAGGATGTGGAATGTTTTTATACAATAAAATTGAATATTGGAATAATATTTTAAAATATGAAAGCTATATGAGGGATGAATTAAGGCGGAGTATGGCTAAAGAGATGAGAAAACATGTTTCTCAAAAGAACACTTCATATAAAAAGTAGAATCATTCCACCATGTAAGAATTTACATATCTATAAAACAACTCATGGTTTTCTTTAAAAAATGTGTTCATAGTAATAAGGAGTAATAGTATACACCCATGAACCTCCTTTCATATAAAAAATAGATAAATGACCACAATGGTAGAAGTAATAGATGAATGGAAAAATGTGTCTGTATTTTTAGAAGAGAAGGTTAAGAAAAGTGTTAAAAAATATGAAAATTGATTTAAATAATCCAATGAATTATATCCATAATGAAACATTATAGGAGTTCATATCCAAATTGTAATTTCTTGACACTAGAATCCTAGATCCGGTGCATTATTTCATTACATTAGCATGATTACAAGGAATCAAATATCAAATGAATGAATAGTTTAGAAGTCTTGGAAATCCATATTACATATGTGATACCCAAAATACATTGGTAAATTGTAAATATAAAAATGACACATACTAAAAAAGAAATAAACGGTATCCTTGAACTCTTATTCAAAAATTTCTTTTTCATAATTTGGAAAAATGAATCATAATAAGGGATATCTCAAATGCTCAGTAAAGGAAACTAAACTAGAATAAGTAATAGATAAATGAGAATAAATCAACATTAAAATGAAAATAATTGATAACAAATTTCATTCAAGTAACTAGATAAGTAAATATCAATATGTAATCAGTAAGAAACTTAAGACACATGCCATTTAATCAATGAACTAAAAATGAAATTCATCTGTATATATGTTGATGCAAAATATCATGGATAAATATTAACTGAATATAAATGATGGAAATTCTTAATTATTGGACTCTATGTTTCTTAGATACATGGAACCATTACTGTCAAGACCTTTCACAAGACAGTTTAATATATCATGTAGAAACCCATATAATTTGACTAATTACTTCATCACATGAGACTAACGATGCACTGAGGGGGTATCTATAACCGAGACCCACCAAATTTTTACCTATCCAAACAATTCCTCGTATCTAAGAATCAATTCAAATAATAAACAATATTCCTTATCAAATATCTCTATTGAATGAAAGATACATATTTATCAATAATTCCCTAGTTAATCAAATACCTGTCAAAGTGAACACCATATGTAAAAAGGGTATATAGTTTAAGATATAATAATATCCACCTCCCATGAATGTGAATATTTAAATACAGTATTTTTTCAAGAGAAAGTTAACAATAAAAACATGGTGAGATTATCAAAGTGATCATTAAATACATTATTGATTAAAATAATCTATAAACATTCCAAAGTGTCCCATACCACTTTGAATCATTTAAATCATAATATCTATGAAGCAATAACATTAAATAAAACATTAAATAGCATTAAAATAATCATATTCATGATATAACATGAAAAAATTTGTTATATACAACACATAAAATTCAATTTGTGCATAACAACAAATCACTCTCGATGAATTTAAATTGTGACAGAATCTCTTACCTTAACCTTCATTTCTCTTTTATGGTATTTATATTCTAGTATAAAGGTTTAAAATATGTTAATAACTTATTCCATAACCATACTCAGGTTTAAAAATTCATATATCTTCTTTTTATAATATCTTATTACCCATTACTTTACAATCCTTCATTATTTTTACTATTTTGGGTGTTAATTGGGTAGTTTTCTCAAGTATTTTTTAACTTGTTATTTGTTTTCACTATTATATAGTTCATATTTTAATTATCTAAATAATTTAGACCATGATTATTTATAATATATATTCTTTACATATGTATTTATTATACTCCATAATATTTGGAGATAAGAAATGAAGTGCATTGTTCATGGAGAGGGTTGGTCATACGTACGCATGAAAACTACATTCATTTATTTATCGTATTAAAATAATGACAAGTAAATGATAAATATTTATATTATAATTATAGTTCCATATCTATGTCTTATATGTTACATAGGTCTAATTAAACCATCCTTTATACATTCCATTTATAGCATGAACGAGTCACATCGCTTTGAGGAGATGGTAGTCCACACTTCCACAAACAATGTTATCATATTTATAAAAAATGGAAAGTATAAAGGTATGTGTTATAAAATAATTAAATAATATTAATGTCATAATAAATATAATTTATAATATATATAAACCTATTTCCATCATAATTTCTACCATGAGAGGCGGTAAAATAAAAATGAACAATCATCATTTTGTGAGGTGGATGTTTGTCGTACACATAAATAGTATATTTGTTAACCATTAAATAATAATATATGTAATTTTTTGTCAAAAACATAACATAAAAACCTCCTAGTGTATTTATGATACTGGTACATTTATATAATTAGGTAATAATAAGAGTTTAGTTGGTGGAGAATGGAAATAAAACCGTAAGGCTTGAAAAAATATGTTACCTCTTAACCTGGAAACACCTTTGGGTTTATAGAAAAAGGATTCCTTTAGTGGATTTATTATAAAAGATAGAAATATATTTTTAAGGTAGGTATTTTTTTGAATTTTCTGGGCAGATTTTGGATAATCCAAAGTGGCTTGAGATGTATGAGTAAGGGGTAGGGTGTTTTCCTTTTATAGTGGAGGTGGTGTGATACTCCTATAAATACAAGATGATATTCATTAATAAGAGGTATAAATTAACTAATGTGCCTAAAAAAATGGAAAAATAATTTTTTAAAGGGGTATAAGGGTATATAAAAACCTCCAACACATTAAAAATGTGTTCATTTTAATAATTTGGTTCATTAACTATTAAGATTTTCCAATTTTATCATTTTGGTTTTTATTAAAGCATCAAGTATTCTATCCAACTTAATTTAACCATAAAGAGTAATATAAAATTATATTTAATAAAACAAATATCCAATAAAATATTAATATTATAAATAATTTATAAATTTAAAATCCCATGTGTTTTGGAAATTAATTTTAAAACAGCATGTGATGCGCTAAAACACAGTTTAAACTCGAACCATGTTAACAATGTTTTTAGTGTATATTGGTCAATATGATAATTATAAATGATAAATTGTTATGTTAATATAGAATATTTATTATTTTCTAAAACATGAAATTTACATGGAATAATATAAGGTTTTTATTATTTTTAAATAATTTAATATAATAAAATTTATTATAAAATAACAATAATGTCAATTTTGACATTATATAATTAATTTTCATTTTAAAATATAAAAAAATATTTTAATTAAAATATATTAATTTTTAATCTATCTAACTTGATATATTTTTCTAATTAATTAAATAATGACAATAATTTAATCAATATACTTCACTTTTATTATTTATTGTATCCTTTATTTTAGTTAATTATTACCTAAATAATTACTATGTTGGTGTTTCTTATGATTTTTAACTAACTAAATCATTATTCAAAATTGATGAATTTTTTTTATGATAAAATTACCCCATTTATATTTAAATATGATATGTATAACCTAAAATATGATTTTTTTTATATATCATAATGTTTTATAAATGTTAAAGGTAAGGAAAGTTCCATTTTGTCTCTTTCTTTGCTTATCCTTTTATATAGGGAAATTTTATTTAATAATATAAAAATAACACATACAATTAAAAATAATAGTGTATGTGATCAAACTATTAATATCCAATGGTTTTTATACAATTTTCCAGGTCATTTTTACCCATAAGATTAAATTTATGTCCCTTGTTAAGCTTAATTTTACCTTAATCACCCTAATTAATTTTAGTCACATTTAATAATATTTTTGGTCAAAAATTATGTTGATCATATCAGACCACAAACAATATACTGATTAAAACCATGTATGTCTATTTTCCAAAATTCAAATCATAGAAGTGAGAAAATTTAGATTAACGCAATCTCAAAGATGCGGTGGGAAAATTGGTTTTTAAAGTAAAAATGTTCAAATTTTCAAATTTTCAATATGTTATTATATAGAACTATAATATAAAAATGATTAAGATGACATAAATCAGGTTAATATATTTATAATTTATATATTTTGACTTCAAAAACCAATTTAAAATATAATTTAACATTAATAATTATTTAAATGAAAATGTAGTTTTTTTTAACTAAAATGCAGTATTTTTCATTATTTATCAAAAAATGAAACTTCTCAAAAAAATACCAAATATTTACTCTTAGAGAAATTTGATATTCATAATCCAAAAAAATTAATTTATATTGAAAAATAATATTTATATTAGTGTCAACATTTAGTTTTAAAATGGTTCACCATTAAAAGGCTATAAAACCTAGTCTTGAATACAAGTTAATCTTGTATTTTGTATAGCATAACCGTAACATGGTGTTGGATATTAAAAAATAAAATAATAATAATTTCATTCTAAAATTATTATATTGCAATTTCATGGGTTGTTACATTCTCCCAATATTTTATTAATTCCATCCTCACAATTTAGACTTGATCTTAGTAATCAAGGGATTGATATTTGAAAATAAATTATTATGGAAAACCCCACATCATAAATAAGATTAACAACACATATTATAAATAACAGAGAGTAAATTACAATAGTCCTGTAACTAAGTTACCTAGTATGAGAACATATATTAGAAATGGAAATGTGGATACATAAGAAAAATATAGCAATCATGTTCAAATGGAGTGTTCTAGAGAACATGTTCATTTGAATGTTATAGACCAAAAAACCATAATCCATAGGTGTGAGAAAATTATATAGATATCATAAAAATGTTGATAATGGTACAAAAAAAAATTCTAGATAATTTTATTTACTATTGAGAAATTATTTCACTCATAACAATTAAATATACATTTAATATTTCAAAAAAATGATATTTTCATTTGGTTGTTCCATGGACTATTTCTAGTTATTTTATTAACATAGTTTGCAGCACATGGTGAAGTAATACATTAACCTATAAAATCTTATACAAGGATCAACCATTTTATAAATTGTTAAATTTTCCAAAATATTATGATCTAACACTTAGGAAGGAGGGTCACTGATTTTAAAAAATGAATTTATCATTAGCCTTCAATTATTTGAATATATGAACACATTCATCATGTATTCTCTTGAAATATGCTAATGACTTGAATTACCATATTACATTTTTGGAAACATACATTCTTCCTTATAACTTACGTAAGACACATTTTATTGGATATATCTCTTAAATCAAAAATTGTTGAAAAATCCTTCAATGATAGAATAATCTTCTTGTTTACAAGACATTATTCAGTTCCAAGGTAGTCAAAATTTGTCCAAATAAATTATTTATTCATCATTATCTCAACACATGGAACTAATAAAGGGTTTTATTTCCCTTAATAATATGTTTTTCAAAAAGTTTAACATTCTACTGAATAAAATTTGTTGTTACCATTCAGCTTATGATCTCAAACCCATAATGAAAACGTAATGTATCACAATTAAAATATATTTCAGATTTCATATGATGGGGACATCCTAAATAAAATAATATTACAACATATTACTTATATCCAAATACATAAGTACATTAATAATCCAACTTCAGTCATTTAAATAACATATTCATGACCCTAAACCCTTAGATTCTTTAGAGGTATATTCTCTTGATGTTTGGGGAATTCATTTCCGTAGTGACCCATCTTCTTATAGTAGCAAAAGGGAACAGTATCCTTTTTATTATTCCCTTTACTTTCTTTTACCTGATGATCATTTTTTCTAAACTTATAAAAATCTCCAATTCCTTTCAATCATTTACTAGGGTTCCTCTTTCCATATTTCTCACACAATGGAATTTTCTCAACCTTCTTCTTCTTATTTGATGAATTTCCTTCTTTGTACTACTTTGAAGACCAGTTATTATCTTATTTACCATTGAATATATAGGATCTTGATAAATCCTTTTTCATTTTGATTGAATATAAAACTACCTTTTCATATTATGAAAAATTTTGGGAGACCAGCACCCTTTATTTATTTGGACTAAGACATTCAAAGAAGTGGTCAATATTTCACATCGTGTTGTGTATATAATCCATAGAATACCTAGAAAACCTTGTAAAGGTGTATTCATAATCCATAACACTCTATTATTTATTTTACTTTAGGTTAATGAACATTCTCTTCATATCAATTTTTTATCATTAAATAAGTACATATCAATGAATTTTTTCGCAAATGTTCCCAAATCCATGAGTTCTATTTCTTCTTCCTAACTAGTATTTTATATCAAAGACACCATTGATCAGAATCACCTTCAAGAAAAAATAATGAAAGTGTTACATCCTTTTTCACCACATATAAATACCATGAATATCATCTCTAAATACTTAATACATTGCTCATCCAACATTGAAACAGTAGTAACACTTATTAATGGGGGCCTCTGTCATATAAAGTGATCTAACCTCAGAGTTTCTATATGTCAAACAGGTTTATCCATTTAGGCATGGTTTATTTTCATAACATTACTATCCTTCCAGAATATATCCATAACTTTATGAGTTATAATACTAGATACATTGGCTATCTCAACAAGAAAACTACCACACTGGCCATGAGTATTGATATAATTCTTCATTATAGGTTCCAATTCTAAACAATGTAATTTACTAGGTTAGCACCAAAAATGATGAACTTTTTATAACTCAAAAGATGGTATAAAAAAAAATAAATTTATGCATCATAAATCCTAGAATCATAATCTTTGGTTACTTTTGTAAAATATTTACATTCAAATCATTCATAACGGTAGAAAAATAAAATTTGAATTATCCTTAGAATATCCCATAGAAGTTAAAACCAGGTGTGTAGTTAGGCTCATTTTTAGGTACCAGGTTAAACAGAGTCATTCCCGACACACCTTGTCCAGTTTGTTAATCCTAGGTACATCTATCCCAGAAACCAAATCCACTTGTATTATCCTAAAAAGGATGTATTTCTAGGAATACCCACATAATCTACATCTTACAAATATTCTAGGAAGTTCTTCTATAATTGTACACATTTCCAATCATAGGGTTATATTCCTTAATCTATGTTTTCTAAATATAGTTTTCAAGATTTCTTCTAAACTTCTATTGATATCAACTGTAATGCCCTAACCCCCAAAGGTTAGAGCCGGTGCATTATTTCATTACATCGGCATTATTACAGGGAATCAAATCTTGAAGGACTGAATAGTTCAGTGGTATTAGAAATCCAAATTATATACATTACACACATGATACATTGAGAAATAAGAAATATAAAAATGATTTATAATAAAAATAAATAAATTATATCTGGGAAAACTTATTCAAATATTTATTCTTCATAACATTAGAAAATTAAACATAATAAGGATGAGCTCAAATTCTCTTTAAGGTAAATTATAATGGAAACAATAATGAATCAATGGGAATAAATCAACATGGAAATGTAAATCACTAATAAAAAATTCCATTCAAATAACTATATATAGAAATATCAATATTCTAAGGAAAGAAACTAAAAAAACATTTCATTTAATCAATGAAATGAAAATTAAATGCATATATATATATATGTTGAAAAAAATATCATTGATATATAATAACTGAATCTAAATGAGGTAATGTTTAATTATTGGAAGCCATGTTTCCTAGGTACTTGAAACCACAACCGTCAAGACCTTTTACAAGATAATTTATCATATCACGTAGAACCACATCTAATTTAGCCAACTATTTCATCTCCTGAGACTACCAATGCATTGAGAGTCTATCTATTACTAAGACCCACTTATGTTGTACCATTACAAAGAATTAGTAATATCTAAAAACTAATTCAAATTATAAACAATACGACTTATCAAATATTTGAATTAAAAGAAAGATACATATTTATCAATAATTTCCCAAGTAATAAAAAAATTTCAAAGTGAACACCATATGTAAAAAGGGTATAAGGATTAAGAAATAATAATATCCATAAACCAAGAAAGTGGATATATAAATAAAGGTATTATTTTAAGATAAATGTTACAATAAAAAGAAGGTGAGATTCCAAAGTTGATCATTAGACACATTCTTGAGGGAAATATCCTTTAAACAATCCAAAGTGTCTCTTACAACTTTGAAACATTTAAATAATAATATCCATGATGTAATAACCTTAAATTAAATATATAATATAATGAAAATAATGGTATTCATGATACTACATGAAAAAGGAGAGAATATATACCATATAAAAGTGAATTGGTTCATGACAACAAATAAGCCTCAATGGATTATAATTTGAGACGAAATATATTACCATAACCTTGATTTTTGTTGTGTGGTATTTATCCTCCTGTACAGTGGTTTAAAATATGGTAATAATTTATAACAGAACCATTTTCGTGTTTATAATTTCATATTTTATCTTCTTATAATAACTTATTACCTATTCGTTAACAATCTTTCAATATTTTCACTATTTTGGGTGTTAATTGCCCAGTTTTTCAAGTATGTTTTGACTTATTATTTTTTCTTCCAATTACATATATCTTAACATCATCATATGAAGAATTTAAAACATCATTTTATTATAATATATATTCAATAGATATTTATTTATAATAATCCGTAATATTTGGAGATAACAAATGAAGTTCACCATTTATGGAGAGGGAAGGTCGTACATACGCATGAATGCTAAATTAATTTATTTGTTGTATTAAAATAATGATAAGTAAATGATATATTTTTAAATTATAATTCTAGTATATTATATATTCTATTTATGTCTCATAGGTTTATTAATACTGTAATTTATACATACCATGTATTGTGTGAATGAGTCACGTCGCTTTGAGGAGGTGGTAGTCCACACTCCCACAAATTATATTATCATATTTTTAGAATAATTTAAGTATAAGGGTATGTGTTATAAAATAATTATATAAGAATAAATAAATAATAATTATAATATATAAAATATATAAATATAGTTCCTATCATAATTTTCATCATGATTGGTGGTAAATAAAAAATGGACAACCATTATTTCTTGAAGTGGTAGTTCTTCGTGCACATAAAGAATTTGTTTGTTACCTAGTAGATATAAGTGTCTGTAAGTTTAGGTTGAACCCATAAAATAAAAACATACTAGTATATTCAGGATAAGGGTGTTTTTATATAATCATGTAAAAATTAGAGTTTATGGGATGGATAATGGAAATAAAACTGAAGAGCATGAGGAAAGATGTTACCTCTTAATTGGGCCAGTCCTTTTGTTTTGTAACAAAGGGATTCATTATGTGGATTTGTTCCCAAATATATAATTCTAGGTTTAGGGTAGGGATGTTGAGAGACTATTTTGTTAGATATTTTATTATCCAAAGTGGCTTTATATGTGTATGTGGTAGAGTGCTTTCTTTATTATAATGGTGGGGTAGTGTCACTTTTGTAAATACTAAAAGGTATTCATTAATGGGAAGTCTCACATACCAAATGCATCTAAAAAATGGAAAAATAATTCATCAAAGTAGATTAATGTATTATAAAAAACTTTCACCTAACAAATGATTTTTCATTTTAATAATTTGGTTCCCAAACTTCTACGATTCCCCAGTTTTATCATTTTGGTTTTTATTAAAGCATCTAGTATTCTAGCCTGTGTAATTTAACCATTAAGAATAAAATATATATTGATTTAATAGAAAATATATATCCACTGAATTATTAATATGAAATGTAATTTATGAAATAAAAATACCAAGTGTTTTGAAAATTAATATTAAAACAAGCGCATATAACCCGCTAAACACTGCTTAAACCCGAACCATATTACCAATGTTTTTATAGTATATAGTTCAATATGTTAATTATAAAAGAAAAATGGTTCCATTAATAAATAATATTTAATATTAATAATAAATTAAAAATCAATTGGAATACTATATTATTTTATTATTTTTAAATCATTTAATAAAATATCATTTATTTTAAAATAACAATAATAACAATTTTAACATTATTTAATTAATTTTAATTTTAAAATATAAAAAATGGAATTAATTTATATTAAGTTTACAGATGTGTAACATGATACATTGATCAGAAATATAATTAAATAAAATAATTAAATCAATATAATTCAATTTAATATTTATAGTATCATTTATTTTTGTTAATTATAAACTAAATAATCACAACATCGGTGTTTCTTAAGAAATTTATGTTACTAATTAATCATAAAAAATTAATTATAAATTATTATGATAAAATTAATAAATTTATACTTCATAATTTTATATATAACCAAAAATATGATTTTTTTTTCTACATATCTAGAAGTTTTATAAATATTAATGGTAAGGAAAGTTCTTTTTGTCTCTTTCTTTAATTAACCTTTTTCATAAGGAAATACCATTTAATAATATCCCAATGACCCATAAAATTAAAAAAAATAGGTTTTTTTTGAAATATTGGTATCTAATGGTTTTTGGACATGTTTCCATGTAATTTTTCCCATTAATATTAAGGTTTAGTCCCTTGTCAAGATTAATTTTACCTTAATCACAGAAAATAATTTTAATCCCATTCACTAATAGTTTGGGTAAAAAATTAAGTTGATATTATTAAACCATGAATATTAACCTGATTAAAACCTTTTATATATTTTTCTCAAAATTCAAATCACATGATTAGGAAAATTAAGATAAACGCTAATCTCATGAACGTTGTGAGAAAGCGGGGTTTCAAAGTAAAAACGTTCAAAAGTTCAATAAGTTTTTATGTCGAATTTTAATATAATTGTTTTTTAAAATGAACTAAATTGGGTTAATATATTTATAATTTTTCTTTTTTTTTTTAATTCAAAAACCAATTTAAAATATATTTTAACATTAATAATTGTTTAAACGAAAAGGCAGTTTTTTACAAAAATACAGCATTTTTCACTATTCATTAAAAATGAAACTTCTTTGAAAAATAAAAAAAATTATCCTATGATAATTTTGATATTATAAATAAATAAAAAAATTTAAAAATAATATTTATATAAATTTCAAAATTTAGTTTTAAAAAAGTTCTTCCGTTAAAAGGTTTTGAAACTTGGTCTTGTGTGCGAGTTAATTATGTGTTTTGTAATGCATAAGCTTTACAAGATGTTGAGTATAAATAAATATAGAAAAATTATTCTAAAATTAAAACACATTAATTTTTTGGGGTGTTACACTAATAAAAGTTCTTCAATTATGTTATGATTGGACACACCGCGAGTTATTGTAAACAATCCATGGGATTCTAGGTTAAGGGAAGCAATAAGAATCCAAAGGGAGAATCAAGAAAAGAGACACATGAGAGGATTTATTTAATTATTGATGAAATCCAAGAATATGTTCTAAAATAATTTCCCAAGAAATGAAATAAATAATATATGGGGAAACCATTTGGAAAATTAAATATATAAGAACACATAAAGAATGAATTTTCGATAGACTGTCCAGATTATTTGGAAGTTACAAAGAGACTAGACGAAGATAAATTAAGTGAAAAGGATAATATAAGGAAGTTAATTACCAATGAAGAGGGTATCAAATTTAAATGGATTTTTTCTACGAATAATAACTCATGGGTTCATGTAAATATATATTGAAGGTGTAATCAAGTGGGTCGTGATATAAATAATTGCATGGGTATTATTCCAACCGATAAAGAAATGTTGAAAATGGGTTAAGTGGAGGATAAAGAACCTAGGGATGAAAGTGAATTATATAGAATAGAAAATATGTTAATTCTAAACATGATTAAATAAAATAATATGGAATTGTTTATACAGGTCCTGGAATTTTAGAGTCGGGAAAGAAAAATTGAAACTAGCCTTAAGAGCTTTAAATTTTTTAGCGCTTCGAAGAAGAATATGTTTTGGTGGAGAAACAAATCTCACTCATGAAGATAATACTAAATAGAAATGTAATTCATCCCCTCATTTTTCCCGGGTATAATTTATATTTACTAATATGTTGGTAATTTAAGGAATTTATTCCAAGATGGAGTTTTATAATGTTTTCACTACAATACAATTAGTAATGATTTCTCATAATAAAACTTTTAATTATCATGATCAACGTATGATCAGTTCATCCCTTGAGGGTGAGTAATAATATAGTGTAGCAATCAAAAAATTTAACAACCATTTAATATAAAAATTAATAAATCCATATAATGAAATAAAGGTTGATTTGTTCCAATAACATTTTCTACCCAAGTTTTACTATCATAAATCTATTTATAAAAGCAGGGATTGCTTTTGAGTCATGAAAAAGGGAGAGTTTTTACCTTGTAGAATAAATTTATGATGTGTTTCTTGAGATGTGTGTATGAATTTCATTTCTTGATAAATTTATTTGAGATAACCCCAAAATGAGAAGTTAAATATGGTGTCACATACATTAGAATTTATGGATAATCTTGATATCTTATTGAATTGTATTTTATTTTCTACTCTAGGATCTCCCATGAATAATTAGAATATATTAATTGAAGTCTCTTAGTTATGTTTTGTGTGGTTCCATCCCTCTTTCACTAATGAATCAGGTTATTTTTAGATCTAATAGGGTAATAAGGGGTGATGAAATAACCCTCATGTCAAGAAGAATAAAAAATTTAATAAAGAGTAAAACCCCTACATAACCCCTCTCATTTTTTATTATTATTTGGGAGAATAATAATAATATTAATGTGTAAATATTGAAATAAAAATAGTTTAATAGTTTTTTTTCAAATAAAAAGCGGTCGAATGAAGTGATATTGTTTGAATTATACTTATTGTCAATAATGATGACTGACTTGATAATAAGAAAGGGTCAAAAATTTTATTTTTAGTGAAGAATATGATAAATATACTACCATAATAAAGGAAATTATGATTGAATGGGATATTAACAATATATAGGAAAATTAAAGAAGAAATATATTAGAATTTTTTCTTGGAGACCTTATTGAGATATATTAAAGAAACTTTTATTATGTAATTATTGATGTGTTGATCTTCAAGTAAATTAATGAAGAGTGTTATTGGGTAATAAAACATTGTCTAAAATATGGTTCCAAAATATTTGAAGAGTTATCTGAATAAGAAGATAAAATGACTTAAGCATAAATTGGTAAGGTAGGATAGATGATTTAGAGAAATATTTATGGGTACTTTTACATAGAAGTTATATTATTGAGTGTTTATGTACACTTTAATACAGTAATAATGTGTTAGGGAAGTCTTGATGATAGTTTTATAAATTTATGTGGTAAAATAAGTGAGATCCGGAAGATTATTGGATGTGTAAAGGTATATTCTAGAGCTTTGTAAAGGTATCTAGAATTTTTTTGGATATGTAAAGGTACTATTGTAAAAACAGTTATTGCATAAGGTCATTTTGAGAGGTGAAATTCTAATTTAAATGAATGTCCCAATTTATATAAATGTATCTCTGAAATTCTATTTCTATGTAAATGTAAATTAAAACTATATAAAGCTTATAGTAGTTAAATAAAGGTGAGACTAAAATAGAACAGGGTATGTAAATGTATGTCAGTGGGCTATGTAATGGTATGATTTTACCTATAAAAAGGTAAACCATGACTCGAATGGCTATGTAAAGGTTATGATAAAATTTTGAAGGATATATAAAGTTAATGTCAATTTATATAAGGGTTTCAAATACAATCTAATTATATTTGATATTTCCATATAAATTATATTCTATATAATTATAGATAAGTTTCAAATTATAATTTCAAACCAATATTTAGTGTTTAAATGTTATGATCATTCTAATGAATCATTACTCAAGATGAGATTTATATAAGAAGACTTCAAATAATTAATATCAATATGTTATTTTTTATAGATTAAGTTAAGAGAATTTGATACGAGAACCACAACAAAGAATCAAATATTATGTCATAGGGATGGGTGAAATGAAGAAAAAACCATTCCATAATGCATTACCAATGGGTTTTTTGGTGAACATGGTGGGATTTTATTTTACGTAGGATAAATGGTGAGTTTAAATGATGATGTAGAGATTCATGTGGTGTCTTGAAATAGAGAAGTAGGATAGAGAAAAAAATTCACAGAAGACATCAAAGTTCCTTCTTCATGGTTGTTTTACAAGGAGCTTCATGCCACATACAAGTCTTCCATGTCACAAACCATGAAGGGCCATGCATGCATAGAGGAATTAAAAATAAAATATAATGAAAAGTTTTGTGAAGTAGTTTATAATGTAGTTTTTTAAATACTATGTGAAATAGAGGTTTTTCGTTTAAATGTTTTTAAAGGAATATATTATCTTTGTTTTACATGAGATTAAATTCTGATGACCTATAAAATTTCAAGATACAAATAATTAAGTAAATATTCATATACAACCATGAATTTATATTTCTATATAATACATACAATAATGAGGATAAATTGATGATATTTTACAAGAACATAAATATTAATATTATGGGAATAATTTTCATTGAATCATTCATGATATTATCTAGATATAAAAAAATATAAAGGTTATAAAAAATTATGTTTTAATACCATTGATGTTGATGATATTAGGAATATATTTTATATAGTATAATAATTATAACTTTCTATTTATACCACTTAAATATTTTTTTAGTATCAAAGAAGGAGAATACCACTAGATTATAGAGTTCATGTGTAGTGAAAATTAATTAAAGAGAAGGTGATTGATGTAATCCCTTTATTCAATCCTTTGCATCGATACTTTCAAGAGTCATAAGATCCAATGTGACTATAAATAATAATGAGAAAAAGTCAAAGAACAAGGATATAATACATCTGATATTATTCCTTATAACTAGATAAGTTGAAGACAAGTTCATAGGATCTAGAAATACCCATGAATAACTAGTGATACTAATCTAAACAATGACATCATTTGGTTATGATGAATAATTTGTGTGAAAAAATATCAAATAGAGGTTGATTCTGAGATATCCATTGTGCATAAATTCCTAAGTACTTATAATCACTTAGAATTAAATTAATAAAAAATCCATATACTGGAAAAAGATGAACATGATATGGAATAGGATTTCTAGGATATATATAAACCTTATAAAAACATCTTTTATTATTGTAATTTTTATTACTATATTGCATATAGAGGAAATGGTTGAGATAAAATTATAATATCCATATATCATAACTAGGATGGTGGTTTTGGTATAGTAGATTATAATTTAAAGAGAATTTAAAACATAGTAAAATTTGGTAGACACTGATTCACCCCCCCCCCCCAATTTCAATGTACTTATACGATGTATTAGGATGTACAAAATATAAATGGAGGAATTCATCATATTTTTATTGGAAATTTATGTGTTTTGCGAACCTAGAATCTCAATTCTAATTCTCAAAATGCATTATTTTATAAATTAACTTTGATAACATTTAAGATAATCCCAACTAAACATAAAAAACTCTGGATTAGTGTTACATCTTACAAATAATCTCACAAAACATACATTACCTCTTTGGTTTATTGTCTTTAAGGAAAAAATATATTGGAAAATAATTTTTCAAAACTTGTGAACATTTGTCCGTAATAGAAAAATACTATACTCCCTTATATGCTTCCCATGGGTTACACTAATCTTCATAGACTAGGGAATTGAAGCAAAATAAAGTTATGAGCTCAAATACTTAGTAAGGAAAAACATAAGTGAAAATAAGATGATCATATGAATATAATCACAATACATAATAATGTTATACCAAATAATGAATAGGTAATAAATCATTTCATAAGGCATGGCATAACATAAGTAATGAATCAAAAATAGTGTGGAAAATTGAGATAATAAACATGATTCATCAGACAATAACATAGTCATGTGAATAATAATAAAAACTATGAATAATAGTGAAATACAGATTCGCCTAATATGACCGTTTTGATAGAAATTAGGATCAATCATAATATTTGGAACTTCATGTGGGGAAACACAATCATGCCCACTCTTTTATTCAAAAAATCCTAAAATGTCAAAAAACACAATCATGCCCATGCCATGATGGAAGATCCAAATCATGTACATGATTTTATATTTAATGGCATATAAATCATTAACCAATTCTTTATAGGGTTATATAGGACCCCCATCATCATCTATTCATATGATTTCCATTGAAATAAATCATTCATCATATAATAAAGCACCCAAGAAAATAAAATGGGATTCAAATCATTTTATAATTAAAAATCATTATAATATTGTCATAATTCCATCAATAATCATAACATGATATACATTTGGAAAATAAATGGGTATCCAAACATATTCAGTAATGTTCTAGGTAAATACCCTTCAATTAAGATAATAAATTACATGGTAATTACAACTTATATATAAAGGCTATAGTATTCATTCCATAATTTCTGTAATCAATCGATGTGTGGAATATATGTAAAAACCATTCAATCAAATGAATCAAAAATAAGGTATTCATATAGGAAAGGCTTTGAATAAAATTTATTTTTATACACTGAAGATGATTAGTTAAGAAATATCAGTGGTGGATCATTTATCTTATATATATTTAATGCTTCCATTTTTTAAAATATAGTCAATGAATCAAATAGTATATGAAGAATAATTTTGGAGGAATGATATAAATTTACATTGAAAATACAAATGAAATTGATCATATTTACATAAAAACCCTTTTAATAAAATTCAATGAATAATGTAAAAATAATTTAATTTATAAAACCATGAAAATTGGAAAATAATATTCACAATGATGGGAAATTAGTTCCTGTGAAAATATTTTTAGAAATATCTTTATTTTTTTATTTTTATAAAAATATTATAAGAGATAAAGTCACAACATTATTTTGAAAGTCATTTTCATAAAATGATTTAATGAAAAATTTTGAGATATATTAAAACATTAGTTTTGAATAAACATACCATAATTGATTCTTTAAAAATACATAATGGTTTTATAGAAAACAATTTGGAGTAGATTCTAATAAATATATCAATGATATATAAAATATTTTAATATCTTAAAATGTATTTATCAAAAATCCACGTCTTAAATAGGGAAATAAAAGTTTTTATTTTAAAATTGGTGATCATAAATAAGAGGATCACATGAATTAATTCACATTTGAGTTCCCAATAAAGGGTAAAACATATGTGTGAATGAAAATATGGACATGTGGGAAAATATCCATCGATAAGGATGGGTGTTGTTGTTACCAATATTATAATTTTTAAAAAAACTTTTATAAACTAAGATTATTTTTATTATCATAAGTAATTTTCCTAGATAACAAGAGTAAATATAATATAAAATAAGGTAATTTAAGCATAAAATAATGTTTTAAAAGTATCTTCTCAATGTATTGGAAATTCATTTGATGAAACCCTTTCAAGTAACATTTTCAATAAGGTAAAAATATTTTGAAAATGTGTTTATATTTAAGAATTGTAAAACCCAAAGAATAATAAAAAAATACATCACATATTTTTCACTAGGAAGAATAAATCAAACTTGGAACAATAGAAATAAATAAGGATTACTTTATATTAATAAAAGGAAATTGAATTAGCAAGAACCCTTTCTTTAATTCCTAACTTACACTAATGCACTTGAACCTCCTAAAAACAAAAATAACTAACTTAATCACCAGTTATAGAACCATATTAATAACTATGAAATTTTATAAACATAACTTATAATTATTCTCTATATTTATATTAGTTACGATTTTTTTATTTTCAATATCGTGTGTGATTTATCTTGATTTTTTTGAACTAGTACTTCAATAGAAGTGTTGTTCTTAATTATTATCCAAATGTACATATTTTTATTATTATTTAATTTAATTGAATATATTACTATATTTTATTTATAAATTTCTTACCCGATCCCATTATTGTTTGTAATTATGTTTCATGCAAATAGAATTGTTGTCTACCTATTTCGTTAATTTTAGTGATAAGAGATAATATTTTAATAATAACTTAAATAATTATTATATAAATTACATATCTATAAAACAATAATTATTTTATTTTTTAACTTATAATATTAACATTATTTATGTTTCCACAGTCATATTAAAATATTGTAATAGAATTTATCAAGTATGTGGTTTGATAGACCTAAACATTAGAAAACCACAATTCGATGGGTCAGTAAGGTCAGGAAATTGTTTTTTTAAATAATATCATTAAAAATGGATAATAAATAATTTTTTTTATATTTTATTAAGTTTTTTAATTTTATTTTATGTTTTTTTTACAAATAATGAAAATCTATGATGTAAAATAAAATGTGTTACTTTGGAGAGGTAGTAGTCTGCACAATAGACTGTAAACATTTTCATTTCCAAACTAATGGGATAGAATGGTGATTGATTATAAATTTTCTCCAAAAATTATAATTTTATTGTATTCCTTATATTTATTCTTCAATTCTATCCTAATAACTAGTAAATAGTGGTAACCGGGAAAGAAAACAAAAGATGATTCTTTGTGGAGATGGTAGTTCCCATACACACACAAAAATATTCATTATTTTTCAACATGAATGGAATGGAATATATTATGATTTTTTCATTAAAAAAATTACCATTCATCAGAAAAATTATTATGAGGTCATTACATAACTATGTTTAGGTTAGGCTTGTAACATAATGAATAAAAAGAGACAGTTAAGGAATAAGTAATAATAACATTGAGACATTCATCTATCTCATGATATTATCCTTGTAATGGAAGGGATTAAGATAACTTCTGGTGGCCAAGGGTTTTAGTACATGAATGGAAGTTATAGTAGATGGAAAATGGATTGGTTTTAATGAATTTTCAAATGGGATGTGTATCTTTGATAGGGTGGAAGTGATCTCATTTTTTATATGAATAAAATTTCACTTTTGTGAAAACCCATTGTTTTTCAATAATGAAATAACACTATTAAAGGTTTAATTGATCCAAAAGTGATATGTAATACAATATGGGTGATATTAGAGTGAAAAAACATGAATCAAGATTATATATACATGTTTTAAAAATGGTTCAAGTATTCCACCATTAGCATTTTTATATTTTACCATTTTAATTTTTTACCTTTGTATCAATTTTTCAACTATGTAATTTTTGTTTTAAATAATATAATGTAAAAATTCATACCAAATTTGGGTTTTATGAACATAAAATTAATTTCCAGATAATATAATTAAATTTCTAAAGATTATAAAATTAAATTTTAAATTTTAAATATTTACATATTGAAAAAACTGTCTTTTGTTGAAAAATGATGTTTTAACCATTATGTGTTCTTAATATTATTTAAAATTAATATCTAGTTAAATTTATGTTAATAAAATAATATATGTTTTTAAACATCATATTGGAGTCAATATTTGAAATATATTAATTTTATTTATTAGATAAAAAATTAAAACTAATAATAAAAAATATTTAAAAATAATTGTTTTACCATTATAATGGTAATTAACTTTAAAAATAGTAATCATACTTTCAAACTGAAAAATGAAGTTGAAATTATTACATATATGATCATATTAATATAAAATATGAAATCTATTTTTCAATATTTAATTTCTAAAATTTAAGGAATGTAATTTTTAATATAATGGAATAGATATAGTGACCCATACTTATCATGCATAAATATTAGATCTTATAATATGAATTTTCATTTAATAAAATTGCAATTCACTCCATATACTGGGGAAAAGATAACATAATAAAGGGTGATCTCAGCTGCTCAGTAATGGTAAAAAAGAGAGATATCAATGATCATTTTGACATTAAAACAGTATAAAGGGTTTGATAACAAGATCTTAACCATTTAAAATCACACCCATTAATTCATGGAATTAAGCTTGATAGTTTATAACACATGAATCATAAAGGAATAAAAAATTGTGATACAAAGAACATAACATTGGCATAAGATAATGTCACAAAATAGAATCATAAAGGGTGGAATAATCATAATCATTGAAATATTTTGTAAAGGATACCCAACAACACATTCATAACATGTTTGGGTTGGGCTGACCACCCGTTTACCTACTTTGAGATTGGGATATCATCACATGTGCCCTCTTTCGGGCTTGGTATAACCTCATGTACACAATATTTTGGGCTTGTTATGGCCTCACATGTACCCTTGGAGATCATAAAACATTAATCATTACTCAATTAACAAGAGGTCTATAAAATTTCATGCCCACCAATTAAATAATCATAAATCCATTCATCTGTATGCCATAAGATAAAAAATCATTTTATCATCATAGCTTAATATGTGAGAAAAAATAGGTTTAGTATATATCTTATCCTCATAATATTAATCCATTAAGGGAAAAAATATGTATGTTATCAATGGATCATGTCCCCAATAATGCACAAATAACATCAAATGTTTTTATAATTGATGGAAAATATATTAAAATTATTACTATATCATTGTTCCACGCACTGGCCTTTGCCATGTGTCACCCTGATATTGGATTCTTCTTTTTAAATTTTCATATATACCTTGTTTTATAACTGGTGATTATTGTTATGTAAATAAAGGATGCTGAAATCTAATTTGAACACCCCTTGGGTGTGTCAACCTAAAATTCCCTTTTATATTTTTTTAATAAATGATTATAATCCCTTCCAATCATTCATCATGGGTTATAAATATAATTTATCTTATCGGTAATTTCCCAACTAATGATGACGCCTCCATAGTTCTATATTGAACCTTGTACTCCTTATTCCATGTTTTGTAGCTTTCTAAAATTCACTATTTTTAGAAGATTATGTTAAACCTTTTTAATGTGATTAGAAATTTGGAAAAAAAGAATTATTTGATTAATAACCTCATGTTTTTATCAGAAAACCCCTTGGATAACGTGTGTTGTCTTTAAAATTACAAAGTGATGATTGGTGATTTAAATCGTGGTTAACCTTTATTTAGGTATCTCTCTATTTTGTTGTCGTTAGTATAAAAATGGAATGTTCAGGATATGGTACTTATTGATGCTATAAAATTTATTTTCCCTCCTATAATATATTATTGTTAAATTAAAATGTGAACCTCCAAAGTGAATGACATGGACCATTCTTATCGAAATGAATAATGAAGCAAGAACTTCCTATGTGTGTATATTAAATCATAAAAGAATTTTCTAGGTAGAAAAATGCACATTTGTTCATGGGGACTTCAAAGTTACTTCTTTACCCTCTTAATATAATTTTCATGTTTTGTTAGAATAAATGGAATTTATTGAATGGAATTTCTTTTCATGATGGTTTTCCTTCCATAAATGAATTAATTTTTTTAATTAATTGAAATTGAATTAGGTTATACAACCAAGAATCTTTCTATAATTCAATAATAACAACTTGTGTGAATTGATATAATTGTGATTCCCTTTATTACATAATGATTTTGATAATTTTTAAGTAGGAGAAAGAAATGCCTCATGGATTATGTTGATATTAATGTAGCTACACCTTGATATGGGTTCTGAAATTATGGTAATGGTTTTGATGAGAGAGGAGGTATCATTCCCCCTTACATCAAGTGTTGGTCATGATGTCTCACCCCAGCGATATTATGGGGGTGGCGGGCATGACGAACCCCATCCCTTATTGAGTGTTAACATGATGGCGCACTCACTATTGTTTGAGTGTTGAAATAATTGCACACTCACCATATTGAATGATAATCATGATTTCTCCCACTCCTTATGAGATGTAGGGAATGTACCCAATGGAGTGATCTTATTGTCTCATTTAGACTGTTTATGGATGATAAAGTTACACCCTGATTTACCCAGCACCTAGTATTCCAAGTATATGTCCACTTACGTCCCATCATACTTGTACCAAATAGGTGGATGAAATATGTAACTATACTCAATATATATATATATTGTTATTATATATATATATATATATTCAAATTACGCATTCAATTAGATCACAAGCTGAAAAAGGTAGAGCTGCTAGGTGTCCTTTTGGAAACTGAGCAAGATATTATTTATTCATTCAATATTTTTACTATTCTTTCTACCTGTACATTGATTACTTTATAATCACAAACTAGTTTTAGTTAGATACACTCACCTGGGATTTTATATCTTATACCCTGCTCGATCCACCGTTACACTAAGGTACCTGAGAAAATATCATGTTAGTAGGACCATGGATTATTGCTTCTATTGATTTTCTTGTACCTGTGAGTAAGGAGCACATGACTGAGCTAAATCTCGGGATGCTTGTAGAGATAACTCTTGGGGGTTTTATTTTCTATTCCTTGTTCTTTTATTGTACTATATTAATTTTATATTGTATTCCTGCTATTTTAGTTTTGTATCAACCTCTTAATATGCATACTTTATTATATATAAGAATTAGAAATATTTTATCCAATTTATCTTATTATTCTACTACTATATATTTCATTTATTACTGCTTCAAATGTTGTCTATTATTTATTACCCAATATATTATTACGCTACTGTTATCATATGGGTATAGTATCCCCACTATCACCTACTTTGACCCTTACTACTATTCAGAAGCCTCTTTCATATGGGGAGATGCACTAGAGGCCATGTGGGGAGTAGTTTGGCTATGAGATTAGTGGTCATTTGGGCAGGGATGTTACAATGTGCTATCATAGACATTATTTTTTCCTATTTCATACTATTTTGGGATGGTAAATAGGAGAATAGAAATGCATCAGTTCTTGGTAAATAGTCATTTATGGGAGTGGTCACCTGACACATGGGGAAAAGTACAAGTGGTCGGGGCTAGGAATTTTTTCCATATTGTTTAATATTACATTTGATTGGTATTTCATCTTGAGTGATTAGTGTACATTCTATTTCTTATTGATTTATGAAATTTATGGGTTTTCCCCTTGGCCTCATATGGTAGGGTTGTAGCATTACAAGCATCATTGTATGTATATGAAGATTCATAGTCCATGAATATTCAATGCTGTGTAGTTTTATTTGTAGGCTACTGCTGACTTGGATTGTGTGCCATGAATGTTATTCTATGCACTTATTTTATTCATCAGATCTATTTATATAATATGAATGGGTGATTTATTTATCATGTTAGTCTATATCCTTTATTAGATAACTTTATTCCATGTTTCCTACTTATTTAGCTTTTATCTTCTATATATCATTCTTATGTTCTTATTAATATGTTTCTCGGTGGTTACTTCTTATAATAACATTCCTAGTTTTTTACTTTATTTAATTGGTCGCATAATATCAATTTATTACTTTCTATTAAATGGGAACCAATTTTCTATTGTAAGGTGTATGGGTTCCCAATAATTGGGAAAAGGAAACATGTGTACTCAAACCATCCTTGATATTTATATATTAAGAGACCATTTTTAAAATATTAATGTTTCGAAAGATAAAATTTTAAAGTGAAGTGGTCATGATTAATAGGAGCCAAATTCAAATCTGTTAAGTGTATAGGCGATCTATAGATTGGGTTGTAGGAAACCATATAATTGAAATATTATATATGACCAGGACGACTTTTAAATGGTTATAAATATAAAAGTTATTTGATTATGATCTGTAATGAATTGGTTAATTTTCCTATATGAACAACTCAGCCAAGTAGGTCAGTTGGGGAATGTGCCTTATGAGATAACCCACTATAGGTGTTTTGAAACTTTATAAAGATAAGAAAATTATATTAGATTGAATTCTGATGAACCCAAGTTGTCTTAAAATTTTCCTTGTAAGTCTCCCCATCTTTTACCAAGTTCTTTTGTCTTATAATTGGAACATGATGTTCTGACTTAACTATTTTAAATTGGTAAAGATTTTATATGAATCAATTTAATTATTTTTTAGGGGAACCTTAGTGGGAATTCTCAGTTTAAACCCTCATTAAAGGTAGTTTAAATAACATTTGAGTTTCTTTAGGATGAAAATGGGAGCATTTTCTATCGGACTCTCTCATTTTTTGAATGATCTTAAATGCTATGAATAAGGCCCAGTGTAATCTATTTTTCATAACATAATGACAAGGTTGAGGTTTAGTATCTTTTAAGGGTCTTTCCCAAGGTAGGTAGCACACTTAGAGCTTAAATACCTTGCTAAACACTATGATTTTTCTGATATTGGTGTGATTCAGGTGCCATTGTCCCTAATAGGAATCCTAACATCTAAATGACACCCTTACATTGATTGGTTGTCATGTTATACATGTACTTTTCTATGAGAATGATAAAAAAGTAATTCTTGATTTCATTATGTTAGACATGCCTAGGGTATAGTTGGTTTCTTAGTAGGTCTCATGACCCTCTATTTTCCTCCACATTGATGTACGACTTAGTACGTCATCATCCAGGTTATCGATTGTATGGGGAATTATTACTATAGAATAAATCACATATACGGACTACTAGATACTTGGATTCATATGGGGGAAAGACTATGGATAGTATCGAGGGTGTGTCACCTTTCTTCTAAAACCTCAGTCTTGAGTGTGTTCATATACACAGTACTAGTCGAGTTTCTAAAATGTGTAATTATATAGTTGATTTGGGTGAAATAATTGAGCTTTGATCTATTGAGTATGATCTAGAGTCATCTCCAGAATAGAGTGAAATTGGAATTAAAGAAATCAACATTGTCCCAATTCATGGGATAACTTCTAAGAGAATCGTTTGTTTTGAAATATTTATCAGTTTAGTTTTGGTTTTCATGCAAAATACTATAACGGTTGTGTTTATGGTGGTCCAGACCTAGCACACTCATGAAAGGATGGTCTATCTATTCTTTTGACGGAGAGTGCACTCCTAAGGTGGGGAGCATCATGTCAGTTTTGTTAAACATACCCTTCCAATTAGAAGGAACAAAACCAAGGAGTACCATTGTAAATGGTTTTTCGTTCTTGAGTTCCCTTGAGGCTTCCTATTTTTGAATAATTTTGGTGCTTTCTTGGTATCACGATGTTTATGTGGTTGGATGTGTGTGAAACCCATGATTTATGTTGTTGTTCATGGGTACAGTTATGTGGTTATGCATGAGAGATAATGGGACACCTTGGTTTGTAATGGATTTGTGATCGGATAAAAACAATTTATCAACTTTTGAAGTCGAGATCCTTCCTAAAGAATTCAACTAGTAGTGGTTTGAAAATTCTTCTTTCTAGTAGTTGGGTGTGGGGGTTTGGAAACTGTACTAATCCCTTCATCTCAGATATGCTTGGATTGTCTTGAATATTTTGGTAACTCATGATTCCCTCTAAGTGTACTCTTCATTAAGATATGAGCTTGTCCCTTATATTAATATCCTCCTTGACACACGAATGTTGTGTTGGTTATATTCTAAGATAAAAGTATTAAATTCCCTTCTATTTCTATAAATATTCTCTATTAGAGTTTCACACTAGGTGTTTGCTCTTCATCAAGGCATGGTTAGTCCTAAGTGATACTTGGGATCCCATGTAAGAATTACTTGGATATACTCTTGGACACCAGCCATTTTACTTCGACTTGAATTCCATGTAGATTCATCTCTGGGATCAATTAATGTTTTCAAGTGGATGTCTTTTCCATGTATAAATGTATCACTTGTGTACATAGAGAATAGACTACATTTGGAACATTTGATGGAATCCAACTTTTTGAATATGAGGTTTACACCCATGTTCATGATGAGGCATGATAGTTTAAATGGATAGGTGATGGTTTGATCATGGAATATCACTAGAATTTGGATATCGTCTTCGGTTAACATGATCTTGGTAAATGCGAGATTCCTTAGGAGAAGGTGTTGTGCTTCAATTTGTAATATGTCTTCCGTATAATCTAGTAATTTACGATATCAGTTATCCAATGTGTATTTAATATTTATTATTCTTATTCGATGTATATGGTCAAATGGAAAAATTTTTAAGAACTTTGCTGGGTTAATGTTGGTGTAGTGTAAGGGTGTGTAATATCTACTGGGAAAGATTATGTGACCATTTTTAGTTTGGTCAATTAGAATTTGACTGTTTCCTTTTAGTGAGATTCATAATATGAAATAAATATTAATTGGGTTATATAGTTTAATAAATCACTCTTGGAGCATCACTAGTATTCTTAGTGGAATTCTCTATAAGGAAATTCTAATTGTGGAGGTGTTATGGCTCATAATTGGCACTGTTTTTATGATAGAAATTATGACAGGGAGAACCATCAGTAAAAAGTTAAAAGTGATGATGATATGATCATGTATCTACCTAAACAGGTCCATGTAAGTGTTGTTTATGTGTTTCAATTACAAAACAATCATTTTTTCAGGTTTTCATGGCTTAAGTGTCATATGCCTAACTAAATATTGGATGACGTATTAGGGATTTGGAAACGGAACAGGACCATTTGAATAATACTTCGTGACCCTTATAGGATGGGTGATGTTTTTATTATTCCACAAGGATTCTTAGGGGTGATAATTTCTAAGGTAGGGAGGTTTTTACAACCCATGTTTTTGAGCCACGGTAGAATTTCAGAGGAATTTGAATTTTGGAGTTTAGTGGAAGAGTTATTCTCTGAACCAAGATTCAATACAAAATTACGAGAGTTGGAATTCTTCAATGTATTTTTTTAGGCTTGTGTAAAGGCTTGAGGGGTTACTATAGTGATATATTGAGTTTCAGAAGCATTGGGATCTAAAAACCTGAAAATCGTAAGGATTGGGCAGGGCATACAGTTTTTTCGAAACTATACATACCATAGAAGCAAACCATGTGGCATCAGCAGGTGAGAATAAGTTCCCATCACATGTTGTGCATAGTTTCCCATACTATGCCCCTACCTTGCATGGTTAGTTCCACTTACCCAGTATTCTCGTACTATTCATCACATGGTTGGAACACAGTTAGGGAAAACTGTGCCGGAAAACCATGTGAAGTAGGATTTCAAATTCGTGGGATCGCCACAGTTTCCATGTGGTTTGGAAAACCATGTGAAGAAAACCATATGACTATGTTTTTATGGAGAAATTATCCTTTTCCCTTAATGATTTTAATTTTAAATTTTTATTTCTTTCAACTCCTCCTCCAACCATGTGAGCTCTCCACTTTGGCATTGTGGGTTACTCCTCCTCATAACCTAGGCATGGTTAGATTCCTCCATTAGAATTCCAAATAGAACGTCATCGGTCTTTATATATTTTTATCGGTAATCTATCAGTTCCTCTTTATTCCTTTATTAATTTCTCATTTGATCTATTGTGATATTTTGGTGTGAGCTCAATTTCCCTATTTTTAGGTTAAATGCATATTCCAATGATTTCTTACAAACCAGACTAAATCACTACTTTATATTATAAAATAATAGATTCTTAAGAATAAGGTCGGTGTTATATAGATAATTCCCAATTTTACCATTTATTTATAAATATATTCAGTGTACTATGCGACAATTTTTTGCATGTCCCACTTTAAAATTGGTTTCTTCTTTTTAAATTATCATGTACACCTTGTTATATAACGATTGATTGTTTTTATGTAAATATGTGATTCCAACCTCTACAATGGACAACCCTTGGGTGTGTCGGCTACAAATTCCCCTTTATATTTCATTAATAAGGATCTCAGATTGCCTTCCAATCATTTGGCTTGGGTTATAAAAGGAATTTACCTTTTAGGTAATTTTCCAACAAAAGATGGAACCCCCAAAGTTCTATATAGAACCTTGTAATCATTGTTCCATGTTTTGTAGCTTTCTAGAATGAAACTATATTAGTTAATTGAGTTATATCTTTTTAATGTGATTCTTAATTGTGAAAAATGAATTTTTTGATAAAAAAATGCTGTTTTTATAATGAAACCCCTCAGATGAAGTGTTATTTATTCAAAGTAATAATGTTATGATTGATTATTTAAATCATTCTTAGCCCTTTTTTCTTGGGTTTTTTTATCTATGTTGGTGTTATTGGTAGACATATGGATTTTTTAGGACATGGACATTATTGATGTTATAAAATGGATTTTCCCTCCTCTTATATAATACTATTAGATGAACAATAGAACCTATTATGTTCATGAAATATCCCAATCCCATCGAAATGACTCATAAACTGAGCACATCCTAAGTTACTAGCTTTTTATATTAACAGATTTTCAAGTAGGTAACTTCCCATTTGTTCATGGGGCCTTCAAAGTTCCTTTTTCCCCTTTAAATTAAATTTCTATGTTTTTTTAGAATAATTGGCATGTATTTAATGGAATGCCTTGTCATGATGGTTTTCCTTCCATGAATGAATTAGATGTTTTAATTAATTGAAATTTAATTAGGTGGTATGACCATAACTCTTCCTTTGATTAAATAAGCACGTCTTTTGTGAATTGTTATAATTTGTATTCCCTTGACTATATAATGGTCTTTGAAAAATGTTAAACATGATAAGGTAATGACTCATGTATTTTGTTGATATTAATGTAATTATGCCTTGATATAGGTTGTGGAATGATGGTAAGGGTTCTGTTGAGAATGGTGGTATCGCACTCCCTTACATTAGTTGTTGATCATGATGTCTCGCACCAATGATACTATGTGGATGGTTGAATGATGCACCTCATCCCTTGTTGGGTATTGACATGATGATGAAATCACTATTGTTCAAGTTTTAACATGACAACACAGTCGCCATCTTGAGCGACGAGCATGATGTCTCACACTCATAATGATATGTGAGGAATCTACCATTTGGATTGAGCTTATAGGCGATGATGGATGACTGAGTTACATTCTAGTCCATCCAACTCCTAGTATTCAAGGTATAAAGACACTTATGTCCACATAAACTTGGACCATATATGTGTGTGGAATATATAACAATACTATATATATATATATATTACTATTATATATATATATACGAATCATTCATTCAATACAGCCATAAGCTAATGTAGGTATAGTCGCTAGGTTTCCTTCTAGAACCTGAGTGGGATGTTATTTAATTATTCACCAAAATCAATTATTTTTGTATTTATTAAAATAAGCTTTTGGGTAAGTGGGAACCATACAAGAAAGTGCCAACAGTTCACGCCAAAAAACCCCCATCCAACATCCAAAACTCAAAATAGAAGATTCAAATTTCAAAACCAAAATTCAGACAAACCACCCAATTCAGCTCTGAACCATGAGCTACCCACCTCATTCCTCATCACGGGGGGACCTCTAATTTCACACAATGACATCATCAAAATGTTAGCCTGACATCGCAGAACCTTTACCACCATCACGTCTTCATGTCATCAATAGAAATCATCCTTATCGCCCTTGAATCATCAATCACATCTCAAACTGTATCTCTGACCGCCACTACCAGAATGATGAAACCTGACACAATAACATTGTGTCATCCCCCAGCACCAAATCACGATCTTCATCATCACCGGAACCAAAACACAACCTTGTCATCCATGATTTAAATGTCATCATCGTCAACCTCTTGAAGCCACCCCCTTAGACTCACATCTCAAAGGACCTTAAAGAAATACACTCATCTCAACCTCAGAGAGAATGGTGGTCTCCTAGAACTTGAGCATAGAAAAATAAGGCTTTTTCAAGATGGAACATGGTAAGAACCTCCTAGAACCGTCAATGCTGAAAATATCCAACCTCCTTGCCACCACAACATCAAACGTTGAGACATAAACAAAAATCACTGAAACCAGAAACCAAAAGGAATTTTCCCCTGAATGAATATTAATCATAATAAGGAATCATAGAACAACAAAACAAACCTTCACCGAAAACCTTGGAGAAAAATCACTAAGATGTCTAATAAACTAAAAACCTACTTTACCAGAGAAAATCAATACAACCCACGCAAGGAGAACCAAAGGACGTCGATCTGCACATCCCAAAACAACATAGTTTCCCTTGTGCCAAATCTAATTTAGAGAGGTGTAGAGGAACCTAAGGTCAGATTAGGGCTTTAATGTCAGAAGGATCCGAACACCCACAATGATGAAGTCGCAGAAGACCAAAAATAGTTCGGCTCCAATAGCACCTAAAAACCCATCATCCGCTGAACCACAAAAACCCAAAGCCTCTTTGTGACCTATGCTCCATCTCCAACTAGGATAGGCGCAGCGAATCATGAGGTCAGGGCAGGATAGGTCAGCTGAGGGATTCCACAGCACACCAGAGAATGGAAAGGAAGAAGAAAAGTAGAAAGGAGGTAGGCCGGAGCAGATCTCTTGTTCATAAGACCATGGATTATTTCTTATGCTAATTTTCTTGTACTTGGGAGTTTGGAGAACAAGACTAAGAAGGATCTTAGGATGCTCATGGAGATCACCCTCATGGATTTTATTTTCATTTCCATTTTCTTACATCTTAATTTATTGATTGTATGTTGTATGTCTACTATTTTAGTTTTGTATTAGCTTCTTGATATGCATTTATTATTGTATATTAGCATTTTCCATCTTTTATTTAGTTTTAACTATTCTTCAGCTACTCTATCTTTCATTTATTACTAATTCCACTATTATAAGTTATTTATTACCTTATATACCATTGTTCTACTCTGATCATAAGGGTATAGTCTCCCCATTATCACCTCCTTAGACCCTAACTGCTATTCGGAATCCTCTGGAATATGGGGAGGCATTGTTAAGGACATGTGGTGACTGGTCTGACTACTGTTTTATTGGTTAGTCGAGTCGGGACGCTACAAATTTTAAGTACCAAAGAGATTAAAATGTTACTATTACTTAAAAATACCTTGAATATATAGTGGATAATTAAATAAATGGGTTTATCATAAATATATCTTATTATTTATATAAATGGAAATTAATGTTTAAGCAATCCAAATTAAAATGATATTGAAACATAAATTTATTTCTTCAAGTTAAAATTGATTTCAAATCACTATTACATCTTATATAATAAATTTATATTAATTATAATTCTATAATATAATAATTTTCATAATTATAACATCATATATGATCCACTTATGACATTTTATCGTTAATTTATTAATATTTCCTTATTAAAATCATTTTTTACTGGTGTTAAATGTTTCATTTTTTTCCATGGATGTTTTGGTTATGAAGTCTCATTCCTTGTACATTGTTAATGGTTTAATAATATCTATATTTTAATTAATTTGGTATATATAATATATATTTAATATACATATATTTATAATCATCGACTAATGGTTGAGTCAGAAAAAAATTACATTGTTCCTATAGATGGTAGGTCGTATATACGCATGAACATTGTTTTCATTTTATTAAAAAAAGAATGAAAGAAAGATAAATATTATTTACCATTATAGAAAAATAATTATATCATAAATAATATAGGTATATATATATATATTAAATCTATCCTTATTACCATCCAAGTAAAGTGTAAATGTAAAATGAATCGCATCACTTCGTGGAGTAGTCAACACATATCCCCAAGAGACATTATAGTTTCCCAATAAAATGGGTGGTAAAAAGGAATATGTGATATTAAAATTAATTAAGTATAATTATTTCAATAATTTAATATATAAATAGTAAACCTATAATAATAACCATCAATTAAATATGGTGATGGGAAATGAATTCTATCTCAATGTGGTGGTGATAGTCTACACATAAGCACGAGCAATAATTTAACTACCCATTTGATGGAAAAGAGGGTGAATAATGGTGGTTCCATGATTAAAATGAAATTTAATTTAATTTATGACAAAAAATTTATTAATTTATGATTATTAAAATAAATTTATACTTTGTATAAGAAAAATTATTTTTAAATAGATTGGGTACGATGATTACCACTCATTCGGATGGCCTCCAATAGATCCACTCTTAAGAACCCTTAGAATTGTATAATAAGAATACAAGAACCTATAATTCATGAATATATAACTTTATAACAGACTTTATTAGGGTTTTTTCATGATATATAGGTCAATATAATGTAAATAATGGAATGGAAGGGGTTTTTTTATAAGTGGTGGAGTGGACACACATGGAATTTCTTAAAATATTCAAATATAATAATTTCATACTCATGAAAAATTATTATAAATGTATAGATATTCGAATATGGGATAGAATTAATTTTAAAGATTGCCTCAACATATGAAATAGAATTTTTTTAATTGTCTAACCTACCCTTATATCATGGTTTAACCCCCCCCCCCCCCCCACCCCCCTGGTAAACCCATTTTAAACGTAACCACAGTGATAAATTTTTATTGTTCAACTATTTATTATGAAAAAAATGAAAGTGTCTTGATTTAAAATTTTGGAAACATTCATTACAAATATGGAATCCATTTTATCAAATTCAAATCATATAAGTCATATAATTTAATTTAAGATTTAACCCATAAAACACGATGAAAAGTTGTATTCCAAAAAACATTTTCTAATGTATAAATCATTTTTATAAAACAAAATCAACAAAAAATTGATTCCAACACCATAGGTTGTATTATAATGAATATTCACAAACTACGTTTACATTTAATCCAATTTAAAACAAATATATAATTTTTAGATTCTATAAACTGAAAGCCAGTTTTCAATAAAACATATTTTTTACTATTCACCAAAAAATTATTTTTCCCCAAAAATTCTCCAAATTTCACAATAAGATAATTTTGAAAACATGATTTCAAAAATTGAGTTCATATTTTTCCAAATTTTATTCTAAATGTATTAAAATATCATTGTATTATTTACTCATAAAAATCATTAAAAATAATTTTTGAGGAAAATTTATTTTTAAAGTATATAATGACATTACTAAAAAATGATTACATATTTATAAATATATTCTATTTTTCTAAAAAATTACATATATATTTTTTCAAAAAAAATTATTCATACTCACTCCACTAACATAACAGTTGGGTTATAATGGTATTATATATTATAGTTCAATTATAGATTCATGGTAGAATGTATCATAAGAAATCAAAGAAATTAAATTTATTTGAAGGGAAATATATCATAAAATATCATGGTGTTACATTATACACACATTAAATTGAATTTATCCCTAGAAAGTTTTCACTACGATAGAAAAAATTAGGATATCTTTATTTTATTACATCCTCATATACCCATGTATCTTCATTGAATTTTTTTATTCCTTAAGGAAACAATAATTATGTGAGTAGTATTTTATTATATCATGTTATCTCTACAATATTATATTTATATGGATTATTATTCATAGGAAAGATCATTCTCTAATTGTATAACCTCTGAGTTCAGTACATGTGATAGATCATGTATATACTTCCTCAAGAAAGATACGTGGAACATATCGTGAAACTGAGATTGGTTCTATGGAAGTGTCAATCGATAAGATATCAATCCTACTCAATCAAGAATATAAAATTGTACAATATACATAGGTCTCACCTTTCTATTATTTTGGAATCTTATAAACTTCTTCCATGGAGAAATCCACAGGAGTACCTTCTCAGAAACATTGAATTCCATATTTTTTTATGATTGTCAACATAACTTTTCTATTGACTCGAAGAAGCCTGGACATGATGTTGAATGAATTTGACTTTATCTATCATTTCCTTTTCTATCTTAGTTACCAATAAATTTATTTCCTTAACATCATCATATAAATTTGGAGTTATACACTTGATTCCATATAGAGTTTCCTAAGGATCCATCTGAGTACTCATTTCAAAGGTATTGTTATAAGAGAATTAGATAAGTGGAATTTGATGATCTCAAAAACCATTAAAATCCAGAGAATAAGATCTCAACATATCCTATATATTTTGAGTGGTCCCCTAAAACTAACCATATATTTGAAGATTATAAATTTTACTAAAACACAACACTGAATTTAGAAAATATTTAATACTTTATTATAACACAGATGAAATATCATATCCCAATTAGATAAAAATAAAGTGGTATTACATGAGACATACCACTTATTTAATGTATATTATTGAAAAATTGAAAATATATAAATATTATCTAATATTAATGATATTTATTACCTCCATAAGTTTATTGGATAAAATCCAAATAAAATTTTGGCCTTTAGACGTTCTGTGAAGTCTGTTGAAAAAATACATAGTGATGTTTTCCTATTTTCATTCTAGTTTGGGAATGGTTATAAAATCCGCTAATACTTCTATATCTCACCCTTAACATTCTGACACACTAATCATAGAGATACAAACTCTACAATCACTTTTTTTATTTTATCTAACAAAAAATACCCTTTTAATTAGGTATGAATCTTAAATCATTTAGGATTAATAGTGAATTTTGAAATATGGGATTCCTCTAATAAATCTATCTTCAGGACTAGTATTGTTGAGAAATATACATGGTTCCTAAGAATTATCATTCCATCACAATCAAGTATAAAATCATTTAAATTTATCACCTTATTTTATAGCTCAACATCTTCCCTCTATGCCTCTTTATGCTTCACTTTGATGGAAGGTTGAAAACTCATTTGAGAAATATAATATTTTCCCCTACTATATAGATTTATAGATTCAACCTTTGTAAATCCATAAATATTAGATCCTCTATGATCCTCATCATAGATAAGCTTGCATGATCCTTTTGACTAATAGAATTAACCACCTTGTTACCTTTCCTATGGTGGTAATGCATTGAGTAGTCATAATCGGTAATCAAAGCGAACCATCATATATAATGTATATTAAACTATTTATAATTAAATATATACATTGAACTGTTATGGTTCTAATATATCTCATATATTTCTCTATAAATATAAGTCATCTTTAATGAAGAAATTATCACAGCTAACTTCAAATCATGAGTTGAGTAAAAATTCTCTTGAACCTTTAATTGTCATGAATAATATGTTATCACCATATCATTTTACATAATGATATATCCCAATACCTTCTTTGATTTATCATTATGTATCAAAAATCCTTTTACATTATAATGTAATGTTAGTACAAGGGTTTTAAAAACCCTTCTCTTTAGTTATAGGAAATTTATCCATATTAATCTATCTAAAGGAACATAACTCGCTTCTATGTCATCTTCGTGAGTGGATTATATATCCATGGGAAATTCTTCAAAATGATTTGATAATATCTAGAAAAACAATGAATATTATGGATATCATTCATAGTGGTTGTTCTAGCCCTACATTCAATAACCTCCATCATTGATGGATCCATCGATATACCCTCTCTTGAGATTATATTACCCAAAAATGAAACTATATATTTCCAATATTCGCACATAATAAATTATTCATATATCTTCTCCTTTATTAAGTATTTAGTAAAATTATCAAGTGATATAAATACTCTTCATTTCTTTTAGAATATATATTAATGTTATTTATAAAGACTTCCACAAACTAATACAAGTAATTTCTAAAGGCTACATTCATAAATTATAGGGAAATAGTGGGAGAAATAGGAAGAATAAATGACATCACTATAAATTCATAGCGTACATACCATGTATTGAAGGATATCATCGGTATGATTTCACTTTTTTCCCTCAAATGATTGTATCTATATCGAATATAGATCTTAGAAAAATAATGAGATCTTTATAATTGAATGATAATATAATCAATATGGGTTATTGGATACTTATTCTTGATTGTGGTCTTTTTATGTTTTTAATAATTGATGTAGAGTGGAATTGAACCATATTTCATTGTTTTGAAAATAATAGGTGCACCCCAAGGTGATGCACTTGGAATAAATAATCCCTCGTCAAAATTATCCTAGAGTTTCTTCTTAAATTACTTTAACCAAATTATGTTTATTCTAAATGAATTATTTGAAATATGTGTACCACCAGGTATGAGTTCTATTGAAAACTCAAATGCATGATTCATTAGAAGAATTGGTAGTTATTCTTCAAAGACATCAACAAACTCCCATAAAATAGGAATATAGTTGATGTCGATTTTCTCCACATCCATCTAAGATAAAATTCATATTAATAAATTAATACCCATACCATGGTTGAAATTTTTATAGTTTGTCTACATTTATCATCGCAGGGATATAAGATATAGTATCATAGGTTTTTTGGAATATCTAATGTGATGTCACTTCCTCCGCAATTAATATTGTATTTATATAGAGAAACCCAATCCATACTCAAAATACAATCAAATTAAACATTAATAATATTTTCAAAAGGAATATTCTTGAAATATTTTAAATGATATTGGCCCTTTCTTAATCTAGGAATTATCCTTTAGAATAAGGAAATGAGTGAGATAATGTCCAGGTTAACCACATATAAGATATTCAATTCATTGGAAATTCATTACTCTTTTCCCTTAATTTCCATATAGAAATCATATTCCCCATCCTTTGAGATATTATCCTAGGAGTTTTTCTCACATTATCAACATGAACTAAACTGGAATTTCATTCCTCGATGATAATTTCCACCTACGCTTTAAAAAATAATATATTCCTCTTAGTTTATGCTCGAGTTCACTTATGATTTTTTATTCATATAACATGATATATAATTATTTATAATAAAAATATTTCTACTTCCAAATTAAATTTCTCTTAGTTTCTTAAGATGTAAACCATTGAATTTTCCTTCGCATTCTATGTTAACATGGTTCATTCGGGTTCCATCCATTAACTAAGACCAAAAAACAATGTTTCATAAATAATAATCATATTAATAAACCACATAATCATTAAATATCATTTATATGATGTCTAAATAATTACTCAATATTTTCATTCTATGACACCTTAGGTTTAACTTGGGTCTCCAATTTTTATCATCTAATAAAATTATTCATAATGATTTATAAAGAAAAAGTGAATTTACCTATTCATATCCCCCAAGAGGTTCTAGCCATGTTTGTTGTCTTAGGACCACCTGTCATGTACCAGTGATGATCGAGTTAATACTAAATCTTCCCCATACAGATTTATTACCCTTAGGTGAATTTGTTTCGTAGTTATATCCACATTATAATACTTAGACATGGGTGTATTTTCAAGAAAAAAACACTTGATTCATTACCATTGAATATAAAATGATCTTATAGTTAGGCGTATCCTAATGTTTGTCACTAATGTTTTCTCATCCATGTTTTTAAAAATTACTAAACAAATCTATGATGATAACTATAGAAAATTTGATTTTCATACATAAATATTAAATATTATTATATGAATATTAATTAAATAAAAGTAAAATCCATGCTAGAACCAAAATATTTTGTGGTCTTTGTAAATTTTGATACATACAAAATGGTATATAAATTATACAAATAATCTACAACTTTGAACATCATAAATAGAACAAAATTTAGACACATCATACTTAAAAACATTATTTATTTCATAATTAGAAGAGTTCATAATAAAGGGTGAGCTCATATTCCTAGTAATGGTAAACAAGTAAGATATTAATGATCATATAAACATAAACAATGAATAAATTGTATGCTAACATGATATTAAACATTAAAAGCCAACCCATTAACTCTTAGATCATAAAATTGATTCATATCATAAATCATTATAGTTTACAAGGGATGAATCATAAAGGAATAAAAAACACAATCCATGAGAACAAAAAATTGTCATAAGATAATAACAAAAAAGATTGGAATAAAGTGTTAAATAATTGCAATAATAGAAATATTATGTCAAGGATACCCACAGGATATTCTTAAAATGATAGGGTTGGGATAACCACCTGTGTACCTATTACGAGATAAGGATAACCTCTCATATACCCTCATTCAATCCTTGTATAACCTCACGTGCACCCTCTTTGGGGAATAATATAGCCTCCCATGATCCCTTTGGGCTCAAAGAATAGTAATCTTTACCCAATTTGTTATATTACTTTATAATTTTAGGCCCACTTATCATATAACCATAAATCCATTCATATGTATTGTATATGGTAATAATTTTTTAATTATATCATCATAGCTAAACCCATAAAAATAAACTAGTTTCATAATTATCATATCATTATAATCATAAACCATCTAGATAAAAAACAAGGATTTTATTTTTTTATCATATCCTTAGAAAATCATACATAAAATAAAAAGATATTATATGTTAAATTTCTATATTAGATTACAGGAACATTTCTCAAGGAAAATTAATTTTATATTTTCAAATCACATATTTAAAAAAATCATAAAGTAAGATTTAAATAATTGAAATTTTATAATTACTCGAAATTCCATTCATGCCTTGTATGATAAAATAAATATTCCTTTCATATTTTTGGTAAAAGTAAAAAGTATCTCATTTCAGAAAATAAAAAAAAATTACTTAAAAAAATGATATAAATATAAACATTGGTATAAAGTAATATAAAATATTTTATGATAATATAAAAAACATTCTGAAAACGTGTTAAATAAAATATGGGCATGAAATAAAAATATTTCTAGCCAATGAGGAAATAAAGTCTATTTTTTAAAAAATCATTTTCCTGATAAATTTAAGTATCAAATAGTGTTAAATAGTACTATTAATTGGAAATTAAATGAATCATTAGAGTATAATGAAATTTTATGTGTTTATCATATAAGAATAATTTAATTTACTTTAATGTAAATTCAATCTTAAACAATCCTGATTAAAATGAAATTGAAACATGAATCCCTTACCTAAAGTTGTACATACTTCAAAAGTGCTCTAACCATTAATATAATGACATTAAATTTATTTTAATAATTTAATAGAATCATTTAATGACTTATAATATCATACATAGTCCAAATATAACATTTCAACACCCATTTATTAATAATTATTTTTTAAAATCATCATTTATATGTGTTACCTATTTTGGTTTTTTCATGGATGTTTTTGTCCTACTGCTCTGGTCCAAGTACATTGATGACTATTCCATAATGTATTGAATTATATTCATGATATAAATATCATATATATTCATTATAGACATATTTATAATCATTTATAAAATTTATATATAGAAAAATATTTTACACTCTTCATAGAGATAGTATTTTATACGTACGCATGAATGTTGTTTTCATTTTTTAATGAAAAGACTGAAAGAAAAAATAAATATTTTTTTATAATTAAAGAATCATAATTATATCATAAATAATATATATATATATATCTGTGTGTGTGTCTTTGTGTTAAATCTATCTTTATTACTATCTAAGTAAATCTTAAATGAAAAATGAATCACATCGTTCCATGGATGTTGCACAAGATATATTATCATTTTCCAACAGACAGGAAGTTTAGAACATAGATATTATATTATAATTATATAATAATAATTATTTTATAAATATCACATATAAAAATTAAAATTACCATAATAACAATCCACTAATAGGGGTGATAGAAAATGGATTGTATTACTATGTGGAGGTGGTAGTTCACTCATACACATGAGAAATATATTCACTTACTATTTTATTAAAAATAGGGTGAATAAGTGTGATTCCATAATTGTAATAATATTTTAGAATATTGGGAATAATAATTTTATTATATTATTATGAATACCACTAATTTATAAATGTTATAAGAACAAATAATTTGGAAGAGGTCAGGAATGATGATTACCTCTCCTCCGGTTGGCCTCTTTTACATCCTTTCTTATGGACCTTTGGAATGATATTTCAAGAATACCCTCACCTTTAATTCATGTCTAGTGAATTTTAGAATAGAATTGGGTGTGGTTTTTTCAATATATAATTTTAAAAGTGGTGTAAAGAAGATAAACGGTGGGTGTCCATTTATAAGTGGTTGAGAGGACACACATGGTGTTTCTTAAAAAATTAATATATAATAATTCAATACTCAAGGAAAATGCTTCCAATTGAACATAGAACTGTTTAATTGGAAAACATACCCTTGTCCCTAGCTTTAACCACCATGTAAAGCTATTTTATCCATAACCACAATGATTTTTTTTTCTATTTTTTCCATTTATTACAAAAAATGAAAGTGGCCTTATTACGAAATGTGTACATGATAATTATAAATATGTAATCTATTTTTTCTAATTAAATCTTGATTAGTCGAATAGTTTATTTTAAAATTAAACCTATAAAAATGAAAAATATTATTTTTCTAAAAACAAAATATGTATAAGAATATTTATACTGAAATTCAACATAAAATTGGCGTTAATGGCCTTAATTTGATAATAAATAATGAAATAAACTAATTTTACTTTTTAAAAATTTTAAAATAAGATGGAATTTTTAAATGGTTAAATCAAAAAGATATATTTCAATAAAAAAACTTTTTTCATTATTCATCGAAAAATCATTATTTTCAGAAAATTCTCAAAAATTAACTCTAAGATAATTTTTACAAACTGATTTAAAAAATAAAGTTAATTTTTTTTAATAAATTAACTAAAAGTGTAAGAAATTAATTATATTATCTTCTCAAAAAAATAAATAAAAACCATTTTTGAGGAAAATGTATTTTTTAGGCATATAATAACTTTAATAAAAATTGAATACTTATTTATGAATATATTTTCTTTATCTAAAACCATTATACATGTTTTTTTAAAATATGGTTATTCATATTCACTCTTCCAAATTAATAGACATGTTATAATGATATACTATTTTATATTTCATTTAGACTTGGAGTGGCATGTATCACAAGATATCGTTGAAATTAAATTAATTGGAAGGAAAATATATCATAAAATCTCCCGGAATTATAATAAATCAGTTCCTAGAGTAAAATGTTACTCATCTTTCCAATATGTTAAACATGGATTTTATAATTTCAATATAGTATTTTTAAATGATTAATATTAATTATTGAATATGTATCTTTTATATATATAAGGATCATAATCTTTTAATTAATTCTTATGTAATGAAAGTGATGTTTTTTAGAAAAATAAAAAATTTCACTATTCACATAATAATCAATTATTTTATAAAAATATTTAAAAATCACCATAAGGATATATTGACATTCTTAATATCAAAATTAAGTTTATTTACATATATAAAAATACTATAATCTAAATATTTAGCTTTTAAATATTATATATAAACCAAATATTTTTTTATAGAAAAATAAACATTTTATTTCCCTTAAAGTCAAAATGAGAAATGTGTAAAATAAATGTGATAAATAACTTATTATATCAATAAATACATGATAATATCATCTTAATATCTCTTAACATGATTACTAAATATGTCTGCAAAGTATCTAAGCATAATATATGCTTTAGTGGATGTTTAGTGTGGTGATTTAGCTTCCATATATCTCATGAAACATTTTATGACCTTGAATTTATCTCGCATACGATTTCACTCAAACCATAATTTTTTTGAGTTTAGATTGGGGTTGGTCTAGATAAATACATTATGAAGACATAACCTTCCCAAACTGATACAAATGATCTTCATAAGCAATATATCTTCTACCCGATGCATTTTCATTCCTTCTTATCATAGTTTTCATAAGATAGTAACATCATTTATACCTTTTGGTTTAAAATTTATATTATAATCCTGAAATATTATTTTAACATATCTAGGATTTGTTTTAGTCTATTATTTCATCTATTAAAATCAATTAACAAAATATTTACTTAAGTAAAATACAATAAGAAATTTTAGGAAATTATATTCTCTCCCCATTAAATAAACTACATTCTCATAATTTTTATTATTCGTAATTAATAGAATAGATAAGTGTGTATATAAAATAGACATGACTCTAGATTAAATTTCTAGTGAGGCTTTATCCTCAGTATTTGTATACTTAAAAGTGAACAAATCTTTTTCCTCATTGTGGGAATATAACTAATTTTGAGTTTTTATTTATGCATTTTTATAAAATGCCCCAATATAATTAGAGTAATATTTTTATTATAGGTATTTTATAGTCATCCCTAAATCAATAGTAGGTCAAGGGTGTGTTTTTAGATTTTATTTCACTATCAAGAAAATTTTCATGGACTCTATTATAGGATAACCATTATGTGCCTAATATCTTATCACATTTGATTATTAGAAGGATGATATGATTTTATTAGAAGAAAATTTTAATGAACATATATTATGGAGGATTTATATACATGGAATACAATTATCAATTTTCAAGAAGTTTTTAATTAATAATTCAATATCTAGTCATCAGGGTTGAAATTTGATTCTTTTAGAAAACATACTAGATATAGAGGATTAGGTTAAATAAGATATGAATACAATACTCTATGTTTTTGAGTGGTCGATTAGTTGATTTCACTAAAAATCATTCTTAAAACTAACTTTATTAATTATGAGTGGATTAGTTTCCAATTTTTACATTGATATTTGAAATTTCTTATTCCTATCATCCCTCTTAGCCCTTGGAATAAGTAATTTATTTAGTCAATTTCCAACCTTACTACATTTATGATATTGAAATATTTGTGGTGACTAGGAATGAACTCTCTTTATTTTCACTATGTCCACTGAACTTTCACTTTTCCTTAGAAATTATTTTTCTCTAAGACTTTCGTTTACACACATAAGACATTTACCAATTCCTTTAAACCATTTTCCATGGTGATTCTCACACTATTGGTAACATGATGTAAATTTAATGTTATTTCCTTAATCATCTTCATCATCAAAACTTACCTGATACTCAATCCCTCTCTTAATATGAATTTTTGTAAATTCTACTAATTCGGTGGGTTTATTCATAATTCATGACATCTTGTTCAGCATAATCACAAGGTTTATCAGGTACATTGTTCTCCTATTTGGTTAATTTTTGGTAAAATATCTTTATTTTACAAAGAATATTTTATTAATTTTGTACCTTTTTACAATTTTTATTACTAAAAACAAAATTATTTAATTATTAGTGAAAAAAATTAACACCATAATATAATTATAGGAAGATAATTCCCTGAAAAATTAAACCTCAAAATGTCTTAATCTTCAAAATTATTACATTATCTTTCAAATCAACCCAATTCACTCTCAACTCGGTTAATGTTTATTTAGGTTGGGTTCTCTCATACTTTATATCTCAATTCCTTAACAAATAAGTCCTTTGTAATGGATTTTAATGAAAATGTGGATATCCCTCCCAATCATCAAACTAGGTGTTCAATTAGTCCTATTTACCATCAATTAGATGATGACTGACTTAATACCCAACATTCCCTTTTAGGGTTGTCACCCCTAGTTAAATATATTCCTAAGCCTATATAAACTTGTAATACCGAAATAGGGATGTTATCCTATACATAAAATTATACCTAAGATTTATCATTATGTTATCCAATAAATTCTTCATATACTAATAAAAAAACTAAACTATCCACAAAAAATAACAAAACACTCATTAGAAAAAATGAGGTTAACTATAGATTTATTTTTGGGTCTAGAGCTAAAAAATCAAATACGGTACAAATTAAACATTAAAAAATTCTACATTAGTCTTACATATCACAAATAATCTCACACAACTCGAGGAAACTTTTGGTTTATTATCTTTTAGGACCCATTATATCTGAATTTTTGTTTAAAGCTTGGAAACATTTCTATATAATCAAACAAAACAAGTCTTCATTCTAGTCTTATTACTGGTTACACTCATCTCTATTACCTAGCGAATGAAATCATAAAAACTTTTTATGTTCAATTTCCTTATATGGGTAAACATAAGAGATAAAATAAAATATCATAAGTGGGAATATGATGATTATATAGGTATAATCAAGATACATAAAATCTTTATACCAAACAAAGAATTTACTATAAATCATGACATAAGGCATGGAATAGAATTATTAATTAATCAAATTGGTATGTACACATTAGTAAATAAACATGATCCATGAGTGCATAATATATTCATAATAATAATCATAAAACTATGGAATACCAAGATAATGTAGCATCACTTAACATGGAAGGCTTTAGAGAAATGTGGATCAACCATGAGCATATGAAAACTGTGGGAGACCCCAAATCATGTCCATATTTTTGTGATCAAATACAATCATGTACATACATTAAAAATGTTAGAAATAATAATCATGGCAATGAATTTGTGAAAAAATCAAATCATGTCCATGATTTTTTATCTCATCAGATATTAGTTCTTAACCATTGATTTGGAGGGGCATATAAGACCCCATTGGTCATCATGCATTCATATGAGTGCCACATGAAATAAATCATTCATTATATAATAAAGAAACCATATAAAGAAAACATGTATCATATCCTTTTCAAATTGAATCACATAAAAAAACATTCATAATTCAATTGGAAATCATAACGTGATATAACACTGGAAAAAAAGGTTTTTGAAGATATTCATTAGCTTTAAATCTAAATACACTTCAATTAAAATAAAAAATTATATGGTATTTACATCATATAGATGAAGGGTATATGGTTAATTAAATAATATCCTTGAACAATCATTTTATGGAATCTATGTGGACAACCTTCAACTAAATATTTCAAAAATAGAGACTTTGTATAAGAGAGTAATTACAAGAAAAGTTAGAGTTATATACTAAAGATGATTAGAAAATAAAAATTCAGTTGTGGATATTTTCTCCTATAGATATATAAAACTTTTCATTTGAGAAATAATAGGTAAATAACCAATTGGTAGATGAGGAATAATTTTAAATGAATAGTATAATTTAAATTTTAAAATTATGATGAAAACTATTTATTTCCATGAAAACAATTTTAAGTATAATTCATAAAATAATAGTAAAATAGTTCACTTAGTAAAACAAAGAAAACAAGGGAAAATTAAAACTAAGGGAAATATGTTATTTTAAAAATAATTAAGAAGAATTTTTTCTTAATTTTATAATGAATGTATAAGTTAAAAGTTCACAGTTTATTTTAAAAAACCATTTTCAAAAATGGTTGGAATGAAAAACATAGAGATTTATTAAAAAAATACATTTAAATAAATATCTAACAATTTATTATTGAAATATATATAATTATTATATAGAGAAAACATGGAATAGAAGATAATAAATATATCCATGATATATAAAACGTATTAATATTTTGAAATCTATTTTTTAGAAACACACATAGTAAATAGGGAAATAAAAAATTCATCTGGAAATTTGTGATGATATGTAAGAGGATCACATGAATTAAAACATATTTGTTCTCCCAAAAATAGCTTAAAACATTTTTTGGAAGGAAAATATGGTCATATAAGAAAAGATTAATTGGTTAGAATGAGAGTTATTCTTACTACCATTATACTTGAATTTCTGAAAACATTTTATCAAAGAAGAACTAAAAATTATAAGAAGTAATTTAACCAAATAACATGATTAAATAACATATAGTATAGGGTATTTTTAGGATAAATTAATCCTTTAAATGTATATTAATGTACTAAAAAAATTACCCAATGTATTGGAAATTTAGTCGATGAATCCCTAATAAGTAACACAATCACAAAGGTGAAATTTTATTGAAATGTGGTTATAATGAGAAATTGTAAAACACAAAAAATAATGATGAAATAAATAATATTTTTTATTGGTCTGAAAAAATAAATCTTTAAAAAAATTAATTGAATAAGAAATATTCTAACTTAATGAAAAGAAATTGAGTTTCCAAAAACCCCTAACCTAAATTTCTGACAACAATTAATGTTCCTGAATCTCTTGTATAAAAAATAGATATCTTAATCACATGTTTCATAAAATTATTAATATATATAACCCTTTATAAACCTCATTTATAATTATTCTCTATATTTTCATTAGTTGAATATTATTTATTTTCAATATCGGTTGGGAGTTTTCTTGATCGTTTTGAATTAGCAATATAATAATGTGGTTATTCATTATTCTTCCACAAAGAGTTTTATTTACAATATCATTTAATGTAATATAAAATATAAAATATATTTTTTAAAAAATATATTATTTCATTCCATTATCAACTTGTTTATTTCCCATGAAAATGGAATCGATGTCTGCTTATTTTAGTAATTTTAGCGATCGAATATGATATTTTGATAATAAGTCAAACACTAAATATAACCCTTACAGATCCATAAAAAATAATTATATTTAAATTTAAAATATTATATTATTATTATTTAAGTTTTAATATTATTCTATGATATAGTATTATAGTATTGTTCAAGTTGGCGGTTAGACAATCCCAAACCTGAACATACCATAATTTGATGGGTAAGTATAGTGATGAAATTGTTTGGTTTGGTATAATATTATTATAATATATTAATAATTATATTATGGGGATTATTAATTATTTTTATCATATTATAATATATTTTTATAAGTAATGAAAAATACACATGAAAAAAATGTTACTTCGTGGAGGTGGTAATCCGCACAACCCATGTTTAATGTTTTCATTTCCAAAATAATTAGAGGAAATGAAGGTGTTTTATAATTTGTATAATATAAATAATAATTATATTATATATTTAATATTTATTCTCTAGTTACATACATATAACCTGTGAATATAAACAATGATACTAAAATGAAATACTTCACTTTGTGGAGGTAGTAGTCTGCACAAACTCACGATTGACGTTATTTTGTTTTTATGGGCAGATAGCATGGAATAAATAATGACTTTTCCATTAATATATAAAAATTTTCAATATATTAATAATAATGAGGTCAATATTTTAACTATTTTTTAGGAAATACTTTTAGGGAATTAATAATAATAAATTATTGAGGATTATGTAATGCTCACATTGTAACATTGAACTTTCTCTTGAAAGTCTACTTGAAAATAATGGTACAATGATATCTTATAGTGACCAAGGTATTCGTCATGTGAAATTAAAATCTGGGAGAGAATATTTCTATTTAGATTCAAGGATAATTTTAAGCTAATTAATATATCTTTTATAGGGTGATGTTTATTCATTTTCATAAGTGAAAAAATGGATCTTTTGTGCACACCCATTATTTTAGAATAATAGAATGACACTATTCAAGGGTAAATTGATTAAAAGTGATAAATAATGAAATTTTTGGTGATATTGAGTCAAAAAAACTCAAACATGAATTTAAAAACTTATTTTGAGTCATTTACCATTACTTTTTTTTCATTTGATCATTTTTATTTTTTATCTTGGTAATTAGTTTCTAACTAAGTAATTTTTGTTTCAATAGAAAATAAGATAAAAAATATTTCCAAATTTGTGTGTGATGAAACTAAATTTTATATAAATTTAATATAATTCAATTTATAAATTATATAAAATTATCTTTTAAATAAAAAATACATTATATTTTTTTAAAAAAATCTATAGAAAAAAAGATGTTTAAATAGTTATGTGTTTTAAATCTTATTTAGCATTTACTACCAATTAAACTTGCGTCGCTATGATTTTTTATGTGTTTAATATTATTATGATATTAATTTTTTAAATTATTTTAATTTAATTTATTTGATAAAAATTTCACAACATTAATAAAATAAATCACTAAAAATAATAGTTTTATTATTATCATAGTCATTATCATTAATCTTATTAATCAAAATTTTAATCCAAAAATGGAAATTTATAATAGTAAATAATATTTTATTGTTGATCTAAAATATAAAATAATTTTTTTGGATTTAATTTATCAATTTTATGATAATAATCGTTAATATAAGCGAATAAATCAATTTTTACAGTAAAACATTACAAAAGTTTCAAAAACCATATACACGGATTTAATAAATTCAAAATATTATTTATTTTAAATGATTTATATTAATAAATAAATAAATATTATTTTTGAAAAAAAATTATAACATTTTAATTCATTATTTTGTCATAAAAATATCAGTTTTCAGAAAATTCCGTATTTTTACTATTCAATTAAAATTCAATTATTTATAAAAAAATTAAAAATTAGAACTATGGTTATATTGAAATTATTTAGTATCAAAATGAAGTTAATTTCAAAAAATTTAAATTCAAAAATTTATAAATTTAACTTTTAAATATTAAATAAAAAGAAAAACAATTTTTATAGAAAAATAAACATTTTTTCTTCTTTAAAGTCAAATTTTGAAATATGTAAAATAAATGTGGTAAATAAAATATTAAATTAATAAATACCAAATTTTATTTTATTAATTTCTAGTAACATATCCCATAAATATCTCTTCATGACATCTATGCATAGGGTATGCTTTGGTGGAAGTCGACGATGGTGATTCTTCTAGCACAGATCTCGGGTAAATTTCCATGAGCATGAATTTATCATGTATACAATTTCACTCATAGCATAATCATTGGAGTTTAAATTGGGATTATCCTATATAAAACCCTATCATAGAAAACACCTTCCCAAAATTAGATAAATGAGCGTCATAATAGAGACTTTTTCTACCTGAGGCCATTTCATTCCTTTTTATCATAGATTTTATCATATGGTTACATCATATTATACACAATAATTTAACTATTATATTATAAATTTAAAATTTTATTTTAATATTACATTGTTTCATTTTCATATATTTTTTGTATATAATAATCTAATAACTTGATAGTTACTTATGAAAAATACATGGTGAAATTTTTTGTCAGTAAAATTAAGGAGTTCTACCATATTCCTACTCCCATTCCAAAGGATCGTTAATATATCCTTTAAAGGAATAAATATTAATGGTGGGATTATATCCCCTATTCTATAATATTTTTAATATTCTCTTTATAATCAATTTATGGTGGGATGATGTCGCTACCACTACTATTGTTGCTTATCTGTATGTTCTGAAAATCCCACTGAACTAGGATCATATTCATTCTCCCACTATAGGAGTTTGATAATGTGTATTAATGATAACCTAAGGTTTTACCTATATCCATAACGATGTGTATAAATCCCATCGTCATATCCTGGTGGCACCCATTATAGAGTATTCCCATACACCTATCCTCACCCATGAATCTTGTCATGATATTCTAGAAGTGATTAAATAATTGAAGAAGGATCATATCCATATTCTAACTGATACTTGAGTAGAACCAAATGTATTTTAGTATATATACAATAAATTTGTCAACATACATTGAGAATGATTAGGTGGTCTCCAATGTGGGTTCCAAAGAATGTGGGTTGATTATAATAGTTTATGAATCTAAGTATGATCAATTATTTAACCAAAGTATCCCTACCAAAAATATCTAAAATTCATCGCTAAGGGAATTAGATAACCCATGAGTATGCTTCTATTAGTGATCAATTAAATGTTTACATTCTAGTGGCCCTTTAGAATATTCATTAGTATCCCAAGAATCTTCTAACACATCATAAAAATGATAAATCTATTATATCTATAGCGGTCCCCTCCATTGTAATGATATCAAAATCATTGAGGGTCCTCCCTAGAGAAACTGGTAAGGATTTAATCCCCTTAGAAACATGAAGATAAACCATGGAGGTCCTCCCCATAGAGAAAAATGTTGAGATTAATCTTGTTACCTAAATAATGATATGAAATAAACTACACCTCTTTCCAAGTAATTAAGAGTTGGTAACCTCAACTATAATCATCAAAATATCACCATAGTAAAAGGAAAGCTTGATGAAATGATCATTATCTACACCTCCCATGAATCATTATACCTCTGATGAAAACAAGGAGATCCCAAAAAAATACCCCTAGATAAAGAAGTACTTAAATAATCACTATAGTTTGGCCCGGTTGAGTAATAATTTCTAGAAGATGGATCGAAATCCAATGTAATGTGAACTAATTGGTCGATGACAATATACTGGTCATGTTATGGCTCATGGAAAATGCCCAGTATGAAAATCAAGATTCAATAAAAGATGAGTTCATATGTTATATATGATTAAATCTCTGAGAGTCTCTCCATCATATCAAGGAAGAATTTTTTTATTACTATAAATATGATTACTACATCATGGTGATGAGTGTGTTATTACATAAAGACAATTTTTATTCCCTATTTATTGCCTGAAACACTAAGGTGGTGAAGTAGTTAAATTTATTCCAACATGCCTACCTCAATAGCATGAAGGCACTCTAGGCGATGATCACAACTGCTCATCCTGGCCTATTTTTCAAAAGATGGGCTGAGTATAGTGTACTACAATTTATACCATTGAAAATAAAGTAATGCAATCTAAGGAAGAAATTATAAAATTTCATTTCCTTATAATAGATTTAAGGCCAAATATCTAGATACGTTAGATGTTCTATCTAAAAAAAATAGCATTTCTACCAAATAACCAAAGTAGTATACCTGAAAACAGTATGTCATTGATAGAACCATGTATCTAGCTGCTAAAAACGTCAAAAAGGAATCTATATTAAAGAAAAGTAAAGTCGGTATCCTTGGGGATTCTAATATTGATGGTAATTTCATACATAGAAAATGAACTATGTCTATATAATGTTACATTTAAATCTTAAAATGAAACAAATTCCAGAACTACAACATATTTGGAAAATTTTTGTGAGAAACCCCATCCCAAAAATCTTGTGGAATTTTTATTATCACCACACCTTATATTATTAATACCACAATGGTTCTTGGATGTGATAGAGGATGAATCTATATCTAGTTCATGTTTGAGTAGAATCTTGAAAATCATAAAAGGACATAGCTACAACATCTTTATAAATGATATGAGAGAAAACCAACCCCGCAATGTTGGGGTATTTTTTCCACCACCACACCATAGACCATTAAAACCATGATATTTTTTGGATGTGATTGAAGTGGAACCAAGAAAACCCGAACCCATAGGTATCGGGTTCTTATTACTCATTCCTCTAGCAAGGAAATCATTCTTCCCTATATTGTGAATGATAAAACAGAAATAAACCTAATAGTTCTTCTAATTTCATAATCCATCTCATTCATTAGAAGTGAACTCAGAGAAATTAACTTGAGACCCCCTCATGGTCACCATCTACTAAGGAGTGTAGAATAAATATAATTGTGTTTGAAAACCTATATAGTCGACTAGGAAATTTTATTTCAAGGTGTATTGCGATTTTAATCTCAATGTATACTTCAATGGTGAATAGTAAAATTACTAATTTGATGTGGATATGAATATGATTCCCTCTATTTACTTCATATAATTGACTGTACTTGACATCACCATCAAATATACCTTGATCTTGACCCTGATATAGTAGAATACAATGATATGACAAAGGCTCGAAACATGATCCACACCAAATCCCTATAAGATTAAATGAGTACCTAATATAAAAAAACATATAATCATAGAGTTTCTATGAATTCTCAACTACAACATACTCATCAAGCTTTATTGAAATATAAATTGAATAGTATGGGAATATGTAAATACCACCAACCACTCGTGTAAGTTGGAACCATCTCTATTAAGCAATGGTTTTCCCATTATAAATGTCATCTAGAAGAACTTAGGTGATTTTATGAAGAGATAATCTGATTTAATATGATTTTTTATTACAACTCATTGGGTACTTCTAATGCCACACCCCAGGGGAATATTCAATGAGATGGACTTGCTTCTCTAATAAGGGAGAGTCAATCCATATAATGAACTGAACATAACATACAAAGACATTACATCACTTTTGTGGAATACTTAAAATAGTATACAAATAGACTCCCAATGACCATATTAATTTAGTGCATTTGGAAACATGGAAACATAAAAATTGGTACATAATCAAGATACATTATCTCCCACTGGGTTCTTCGTGACTATCAACCTTCTTAAGAACATCATTCTTAAAACATATATTCATAACCTGGGGATAAAATCCTAAAGAGTGGTGAGCTCGGATGCTCACCATGGGTAAATAAGGGAGAAATTTAATAATAAACATGATCATAATGGTATGATAATGTGATCATGACATTATAATATCATACCCTACATATCAATGATCATAACCATGAATAATGGCATAAATTGTGCTTGTTCATAAGACATGAATCATAAATAAATAAGAAAAATAATTCATAAAAGCATAACTTAAGAATAGTACATGAAATGATGGAATACATGAAAATTTGATATCATTCCCTATAATTCAATATGCGTTTCTATAACATATCTAGGCACATAATATGAACTATACCTATTAGATGGGACACAACACCATCCCTATTCGCAGTCCATTCCTTGTAAAGGATCAGGTTTCCCCATATTCCCATAGTGTATTGGGTTTCCCCATATTCCCATAGTGGATCGGGTTTACCCATATTCTTATATTAGATCTGGTTTCCCTAAATTCTTTCTTTATAGTGACTACACCTACTGGGTGGGACACACCACCATCCTTAGTCACAGTCCATTCCTTGTAAGGAATTAAGTTTCCCTATATTCCTAAAGGTATCAAGCCTCTAGAATTGATTCTCAACATTATATCATGAGATATAAATATTTACCCAATTAATTAGAGGGTGGTATATGTCCCACCCATCTCAAAAAAAAATCATTCATGCATGTTCCAAAAGATAATAAAACTGTCATTATCTCATGACCTATAAAAATTGATGGGTTCTATAAACATCCTATAATAACCCATGAAATGAAATGGGTTTCTAGACCACAAAATTGTATCATAAAAATGTAAAAGAGATATTTTTCATAATCATATCATTATAGAATAACTCGTTAACAGAAGCGGGATTCAGAGGCATTTATCATGGTATAAACCATTGAATAGAAATGGGTTTTATAAATTTCCAATCATCAAAAAATAAACTATACAGAGAAATAACATGAATTGTTTTCATATATAATATCATAATTAAAGAATAAATAAAAGCAAGGATGTCATATTAGTTGGAGAAGGATTTTTAAATATCACTTGTAACATCGCTTTTTAAATCATTTAAAATTTTCAAAATATTTTTCTTTGAAACCACTTTGAAAACATATCATGAAAGATCATTTAAAACATTTCTTGATGGAAGATAACTTTTATTAATTAAAAGGATTTTGAAATCATAAATCCTTTTGAAAACCATTTTCATGAAAATAAATATGAGTTCTTGTAAATAAATATCTGAAAACATTTTGTAATTCTTTTATTTGATACCATATAAAGAGAGCTTGAAAACGTTTAGAGAACAATTTTCCTTGAAAACATTTAAAAGAATCTTGAAAAGGTTTTCAAAATAAGTTATTTGAAAAATACGTTCAAAACATATAATGAAGACTTAAAAATGGTTAAAACACCTTTTTAATCAGAAAACATTTCTGAAAACCTTTTTCATTAAAAATAGATTTAAAAACTTTTAAATGAAGCATAGATAAGCATAAAAAAATTCAAATAATGTTTCATTGAAAAAAATTAAAAAAAACAAATTTCAATATTATTAAAAAACATATTTTTCATTAATAATTTACTTGTAAACATAAAATGTATGATTTAGGTAATGACGATCATGAAGGTGGGTATGTCCGTACATGCCGAACATTCCCTTTTAACATTAAAAGTTCAGAAAAGTATCCTGATCGGGAAATGATAGGAATATTCCTTCTAAAACCATTTTTAATAGGTAAAACATGGGTAAAAATTTCAATTAACATCATAGGTTAAAAGAAAAACATTTTTGAAAACATTTTTAGAAATCATGTTTTTTAAAGGACATAGATTTCTGATCGAAATGAGAGGTAAATTCAGATTTTCATAAAAACAATTATTAAGTATCTTAGGTACCAAAAAGGGGAAATGGTACCATTAGATCTATATAACTTTAATATCCATAGGATAATAAAATTCATTATATTTATTGAGATATGGATCATAATACTTCATTAATGGAGTAATAATCACAAATAATATCAATAAACGACGAGATTATAGCCAAAAGTTGTTACCATTTTGGTAACCTTAATTCATGATGGAAATAATAACATTAAATTTAGCTAAAAATGCATTAAAATAGGTTTATTAATGATATATAATTTTGAAACGCAATATATACACCTTATATAAAAATATAGGTGCATGACATGGCATGTGTCTCAATGAAGGAAAATTGAGACAAAGTTACTTTACCGATTTTCTAAATATTTAAACATAACCCCCCCCCACGAAATAATTATTATCAAATGAATATTTAAATACCCATAAAATTAATTAAAATAATCTTATAGTACATACAAGGGAAAAATACAGACCACATATAATAAATTTGTTGTGAACGTGGTTCGTGTCTCACGAAAAATAAAAGTGAGATGAGAAAACCCTTACCTTGTGTCTTGAATCTCATCATACTCATTCAATACTCATATATAATAAATATAATTTTATTATTAATATATAAAAAATCATATTATTATATACAATACCATATATTTCTTGATTATGACTTTATATTACCCTATTATTAACAATTCTATGTTAAGGTTTCACTTTAGGTAATATTGCCATTGTTTTTTGCATGTGTCTTAATTTGATATATATTGAGTCCTTTTACTTATATCATGATTTCCATAAGGTAAAAAAATGATATAAATATCATTTATATATATTATATGGGTATTATAATAATCTATATAATATATAATTATGAAATATAATACACCATTCATGGAGACGGTAGGTCATACGTACGCGTGAACGTTGTATCCATTTTATTATCGCATTGAAGGAAATATACTAAATGAAATATATATAAATATATGTGAATATATCATTATTATAGTATCATTATTTTAACATATATATCATATATGATTACTAAACCCATACTTAACACATTTCTTGTATAGTGTGAACGAATCACATAGCCTTGACGGGGTGGTAGTCCACACATCCAAAAATGAAATTATAGTATTTACACAAAATAAAAAGTATAATTATTTATTTTATAAAAGAAATTATTAATATTAAATAAATATTATATATCATATATATCATATATAAATATAATTTCCATCATAATTCCCACCATGAGAGGCGGTAAGAGAATAATGAACAATCATCGTTTTGTGGGGCGGTAGTTCATTGTACACATAAAGAATTTGTTTGTTGTCCATTAGATGGAAATGTGTGTATGTGTAGTTATAACCCTAAACCTAAAAAAATCCTATTATATTTATTATACTTTTTTTGTTTCAAAAGAAAAGAATAATAAATGTGGATGGGTTGTATAATGAATATATAATAAATGAGTATGGGGAAGGATGTTAACTCTTATTTGGGAAACTCATTTTGGTTTTCACCAAAGGGCTTCATGAGGTTGATTTCTAATAAAAGGGATAATTTATATAGGAATGAATGTATGTTGGGAATTAAATTGAGAATATATTGGCTGAACCTAAGTGATTTTAGAGGGGTGAAGAAGTGGGAGGAGAGGATGCCCTTTTATAGTGGAGGAGGAGTGGAACTCTTATAAATACCAAAAGGTATACAGTAATGGGAGGTATCCCTTCCATAATGTTCCTCCAAAATTAAAAAATAATGGACTAAAGTGAATTATGTGTAAAAAAAATCAACACCACGCAAAAATAAGTGCATTTTTATAATTTTATTCCATGACTTCTAAGTTTACCCAATTTTATCATTTGGGTTTTTATTAAAGTATCTACTATAATAATATAAGTAATTTAACCATTAATAAAAAATTAAATTTATATTTATAAGAAAAAATAGACCCACTAAATTTAATTTATGATATATTATTTATAAAATAAAATCACCATGTATGGTGGGAATTAATATTAAAATAAGTGTGTGTAACACACAAAAGCATTGCTTTAATATGGATCTTGCTAACAATGTTTTTATTATCTATGGGTCATTAAGTTAATTATAAAAGAATAATTGTTCCATTAATTAAAAAAAATATTTATTAACACTTAAAAATAACTTGTAAGATTATATAAATTTTATTAATGTAAAATCATGTAATAAAATATCATTTATTATAAAATAACAGTAATGTTAATTTTAAAACTATTTATTTAATTTTAAATTCAAAAAATAAAAACAATATTGGTATCTAAATATATTAAGTTCACAAATTTTTATAATGATATATTCATCTACAAAAATAATAAATGATAACAATTTTACCAATTTACATCACTTTTCATATTTATTGTGTCATTTATTTTAGTTAATTATTAATTAAATAATCACGACGTTTCTATTTCTTAATCATTATAAGTAATTAAATCATCTATAAAAATTATTGATAAGTAATTATGATAAAAACAACTCATTTATTTTTCAAAAGGAAATGTTTAACTGAAAATATGTTTTTTGGTCATATATAAAAGTTTCATAAATATTAAAGACGAAAAAAGTTCCCTTTTTTATTTTTCCTTACATAATTTATCATATAAAGAAATTTCCTAAATTATTATCCCAATAAGCCATAAAGTTAAAACCAAGAGGTTATATGGTCTAAATATTGGCATTAAATGTCTTTTGGACAAGTTTTTATGTCATTTTGTCCCATGATATTAAGGTTTAGTCCATTGTTAATCTTAATTTTATCTTAATCACTATAATTAATTTTAATCACATTCACTAATCATTTTGTTCAAAAAATAAATTGGATCTTATTATAGAAAAAATATTATACTGATTACAACAGTGTATGTCTATTATTTAATATTTAAATAAATCAAGTGTGAAAATTATGTTTAACACTAATCTTGCTGACGTGGCGAGAAAGTGGGTTTTTAAATTAAAAAAATCCTCAAAAAGGTCAATAAGTTTTATTAACGAATTTCAATATAAAAATAATTCAAATGATCTAAATTGGATTAATATATTTATAATTGATGTATTAATACTTTAAAAACCAAATTAAAATGTAATTTAATTTTAAAAATTGTTTAAATGAAAATCCAGTTTTTAATTAAAATAAAGTAATTTCATTAATCATAAAAAAATAAAACTTCTATTAAAAATCAAAAAAAATCAACCTAAGAGAATTTTGACACTATGAATTAAAAAATAAAGTTTATTCTATCAAATAAAATTTCTGAATGTTTTTAAATTAATTTTATTATTGTTCTCATAAGGGCATAAAAAGTAGTTTCATTATGAAAATTTTATTTTTAAACATATAGAGACTTTATGAAAAAAATATTTTTCATTGTCAATTTGTTTTATTTTTATAAAACCATTATAATTAAAATTTAAAAATTATTTATTACTATTCATATTACTCTGATTAACAACAAGTTTATAACTATCTCTTTTAAATTTTTGTAATAATAAAGTTTTGTTTTGCAGAAAATCAGTGTTTCATGTAACGTAAGACAAGTTAGTATTGTTTGTAACACAATATAAAATTTATGTTTCATGTAGTGCATATTTAACTTCGTTTTGTTTATAACAAATTCCAAACATAGTTCTTTAATATATAATGAAAAACTATTTTTAGTGTTATGTGAAAAAAAAATTTAAATTTTATTGGAAGAAAATATTTCACAAAATTTTAGGGTGTTACGTTCAACCCCCCATAAAATGAATATCACCCATGAAATAATTCTTAGTTATCAATGTTTTAATACTTTAATATTCTTTTCATAGAACATAAATCATAAAAATAAATACTAAAATGTCCATTAAATATTAGAAACATAACGGTTACCCAAAGTAACATATAACTAGGTTTCCACATGGGAGAATGTAGGCGTAAAGTTAAAACATAGACTTAGAGGAAAAACATAAATATTTGTAGGGTGTGATTGAGGAAATCAATCATATACTAGTGAATGATCAATGAATATATTAATTCCTTAAATACATAAATCTATGATTATTTAAAAGGACATAGGTTCAAAAAAAGGTATTATGATAGTATTTTATTTCTAGATCATTTCCTTTTAGTTTAAGAATTTTCATGAAAATTTATACGTGCATGATTTTAGGAAAACCTCACCATGTGTTTTTCCTTGATTCACTTCACCTCTTTCTATGAAAAGTAAGGTGATTTTTTTCATTCTTGAAGCACTAATAGATCATGAGATTTATGATATTCTATCCCATATTTCATCAGTTATCATCAAAAAAAAATTAGAATAGGTTATCCAATATTCAAAAATCCAAATGTGGTTAGGGAATAATTTAATCTCACAAAAATCATCCAAAAAGTGACTTAATCATTCACTAAATGGTTAAATTTATAACCATTCTAAAAGATGAAAATACAAGGATTTTGAAATAAATTCATTAAATCATTTTAATATTGATTCCCCATATATCAAAAATTATCTCTTGGTTGTCACATTCTAAACATGTGAATACCCTCATTGAGAATCATCTTAAAACATGGTAATAACCTGAATTAACAAAAATCCTTTTATAACACATGAATTCTTATGTATTCCAAATGTTAATTGATATATTCCTTCAATATAAGAAGTCATAAACTTTGTCCTTTATGACAAATATCACCCTATCAACATGTCCTTATTTGGTTCTAAATTTATTGATACTATCCAATTTATTTTATCCAGATCTATCATCTCTTTATCCAAGACAAACAAATTCTCAACATCTTGAGCACAACAAGCATTCCATTTTCTTAATCAAAATATCTCTTTTATAAGTATTCATAACCATTAATAATATCCATTTAAATCATTTATGAATACTAATATTGAAAATAATTATATATTTCTTGATTCATATAAAAAATCATTTAATTCCAAAACATAAAAACTTCATTCCTCAAAATTTAGTATTGAACCATTACTTATGCTTCATCAACTTATTCCTTAATACCACATTCATATAATATGAATTTTGAGTCATGTATTAAGGTTACTTATCCTAAATATAATCATCCTTCTTATGTTTAATGTAAACAATACTTGAATAACATCAAATACCTCTCACATTTCATTTGTGGTTTGTTTATCATATGATGTATAATCAACACTCATACCACCTTCCTGATTCTATTTATGAATTCACCTATTGAGAAATAAATTTTACAAATTCTTATACATTCCATATTTGAAAATATTTATTATAACCATGTTCTTTCTAGTTCTATACATTGACTAAAACCAAAAAAATGGGGTGATAAACACATAACATAGAAGAAAACCACATAATCATGGAATATTACTAATATGGTGTCTAAATTATAACACCTACTTTTTAATCTTTGACCCATCAGGTTTATCCTAGTTTATTCGTAGACATATTCTATTCAAATCCTTCATGATGGTTTGTAAAGAGTTATCAAATTTTAAAATCATATCACCTAGGAGTGTCAAACTAGGTGTGTAGAAAGGTCATTGTCATGTATCGGGTTTCCCCAAGTCAACAACAACACACCTTGTTGGATTTGTTACTCTTATGTACATTTATGACATAGCCACATCCACTTGTAGAATTTATATATGTACGTATTTATAGTAAACCACTCATTCAATACTTTTCCAAAATTCCAAGGCATTTTCCTTAATGTTTAACTCATCCTTATACTTATCTTTTGATACATCCCAAGTTGTATCCTTAGAAATATCCCTAGGGATATCACTAATGTTTTGTCATCTTAGTTTCAAAAGGTTTAATAAATGTTCTCTCTAATAACAACTATAAAAAACCATTATTAACATATATAGATGTTACATAACTTTTATAAAAGACTTAAAACATCATACAAATAGAATCCCAAAGACTGTATTATTTTTGTTCCTTTGGAAACAAGGAAACATAAACACTGGTATATAAGTGATCTAAATTATCTCTCACTAGGTTCTTCGTGTCTAGAAGAATTCTTAGACACATCATACATAATACATATCTTCATAATTTGGGGAAGGAAATATAAAAAGGGATGATCTCATATGCTCGGTAAGGTTAAGAACGGGAGAAATGTCAGCATATACAAGAGAATAGGGGTATGAGAATGTGATCATAAAATTGTAATATTATACACTACATTTCAAAGATCATAAACATGAATAATTGTATAAAACATGGAAGTTTATAAGACATGTATCATAAAAAATAATGAAAATAAGTCATTAAATAATAACTTAGGATTAAGATAATTAATTTTTAAATACATAAACATGTGATATCATTCCCAATAAGTCAAGATGCATTGTTAGAACATAGCTAGACAGTTAATGGGAACTGCACTTATTGGACGGGACACACCACCATACAGATAAGGCTAGAGGTCATTATGACCCTCAAAATTAAATTTTTTTACCTACACTATCATAGTAGTGAAGGGTTGAACCCAAAGGAAGGTAGGTCAATGATCTTACGGTTTCTAAACTAGATCACCATTGTTAGCAGTGAATGAAAACACATATTTTAATTTTTTTAATTTTTATATTTTTTATATTTTTTTATGATGAGGTGAAAACACGATGAAAAAAGTTGTATGTTTTCTAAATACGAAACTAGAAATGAAAAAATAAATGAATAACCTAGAGAAACAATGTCAAATATTGGAAAATGAGTGCTGAGAATTTATCCACATGTTTTCTTGAGATACTTAAAATTTACTAGCTAAAAAATATTTATCTTCATTTTGTTGAATTCACTCCTTAAAAGTGGTTAAATATTCCTTTCCAGCAAATTTAACATGCTGAATTGATATCTTGACGTTCTCCACTTAAATAATCTTCAATGAGAAAAATTGAGTATAAGATAACAACAGAAATAACCTCAATGGAAGTTTCTGTAGTTATTGATAATAAAATCTTTGATAAAATTTCTCAATGATTGATCTTTCTTAAAGATCATCGATTTGAAATTATGTTCTTGAAGGTGAAAATTCAAATAAAATTATAAGAATCAAATTAAATCTCACAAAAAGATTTTGATTCTCATTTAAAGAAATTAAGTGAAAATAAATGTTTTAACAAGCAGAACTTTAAATTCTAGTGCAAAGAAAGTAAGCTATGATCGCAAACATGATTTAGATCTTAAAGTTACAATGTTATCAAATTAATGCATTGAGGGAGAGATTCTCCCTCAACGAATGAAGTCTTTGTACTGCTTCTCTACTCCTCGGCACTTCCAGTTCTCGACTATCGAATGATCTCTTTCCAATTTTACTCTTAAAGGATGTGTGCATCGAATAACATAATTAGTGTTCTCTCTACCACATGAATTGTTTTTCACCTTTTAAAGACTCTGTCATTTTCTACAAGTCACTGCATGTCTTCCACTGACTTAGTTCAGTACTTCACTGTGCGCCCGCACACGTGTATTTTTGGGTGCATCACACGTAGTTTTAGAAATTACCTCTTAACTAACTGCCAAAGAGTTAGTTAAGTGAACTTGAACGTGATTCAATTGCTCGTATGAACCTATATACGAATGAAGAAAACAAAATAATTAAGAACACAAAGAAAAATAAAATAAATATTTATTATTATAGTTATTAATTTATTATAGTCTTCTTAATTAGATAAAATTCTTATTTTTTCAATTTAATATTATTTATTTGGATTATTTTATTAAATTAGTGTTTTTAGTAATTAGGTCAAATAAATTTAATATATTTTTAAAATAGTTCATTATTAATTAAGATGGATTAATTATTTTATTTGATTAATTAATTTTATAATTATTTATATATTTAATTTATATAAAAAGTTAAATTATAATTTGAATGTTTATTAAAGTATTTAATTAAGTATATTTATTTAAATTTATTAGTTTATTTTAATTTTACTTTTAAGTAATTATTTTAGTTATAATATATTTTATTTTCTTAATTTTTTTTATATTATTATTATTATTATTTATTTATACTTGTTATTATCATCTTTTTTTATTATTATTATTATTTAAACTATCTCCCCACCCAAATCATGTTTAGCACTGAAACATGGGGAGTTCGAGTAGCTTCTGCGACATCTCCCTCAACACGCCTTTCTACCATGGCAGTTCTAGGTAGCACGAGGTTTCATCCTCCGGTGGCTCACGGTTCCGATCCAGCTTTGCACAGAGATACAACAACGAGGTGAGTTGGGTCTGGTGTTAGGCCCTTTGGGTGGCGACCAGGTTGACCTTCGATCGATGGTTCAACTCTATGGGTGACCAGGTGGCTTCACAGTTCTCTTCATGTAGCGGCGGGAGTGGATCTGTTTCCAGATGGGGCGTGGAATCTCCAGGCGTCTACAAGATTTTAGATCTGGTATGGTTGCGGAGGGATGGTGATTAGTTCTACATGGTTTTTGGTTTGAGAATGGAATTGGGTTGAATTGATTTAATTAAATGTAAATAATTTAATTAAAAACATTAATTAAGATTAAATAATTTTAAAATTTTAAAATTAAAAGATTAAAGTTAAATTTTGTAAAATTAATTAATTAAAGGGATATCAGTGAGTTGAAAAGAATTATTTCGGTGACTCAATGAGTCATCAAGAGTGGAAAATAAGAACATGGGTGCACTGGTGATAAGAAGCTACTGACAGTTTGTGCGAGTCTGTTAGTGAGACTGCCAGACTAAAATAAAATATAATATGTGCCTTAAAAATTTTAAACTGTAAACATAGAATTCAAATATTAAATTTAACTAAAGATTTTATAATCTAAAATATTTAATTAATTAACTAAATTGAGACTAAAATCATGTTATTTTATTAAATTAAAACTTAAGAACTTAATGTATAATAATTAAAAAAATAATTAAACACAAAAAAGTTTATAAAGTTAATTTATTTTAATGAATCTAAATTAAAAGATATTAAATTAAAATTTGAGTTAATTAATAAGAAAATAAAATGATTAATTTATTAATAATAAAATTAATATTGATAAAAATTCTTTTAGATTACTAAAATAATAAGTAAAATATTATACTGAAAAGATTAGTAAGTCTAAATTAATTTTTTTAAAGACTAAAATTACATAATTTGTTATAAAATAGATGAATTAATAAATTCAATTATAAAAATACAAAAGTGCAATTATATAGTAATAAATAAAAAAATATAATAAATTATTAAATATCTAATAAAAAGATGACGAAAACTGAATAAATTTAAGGCCACATAAAATTCCCCCACACGTAAACATTGTTTTTTCATTAAACAATCTCATGTTTTATTATCTTTGAAAAATAGTAATGTGTATATAATAATTACATAAAAATGCAACATGTCTAACGCATAAAAAATAGGACTACAAAACTGAGTATAGGCTCCAGATATGTAATGCTCAAAAAATTTCTTGCCTAAAACAAATACTCAAAGGTTAATTAAGAGAACAATGAATCATCCATGCTAAAGATGTCATGACTCATATATGAACCAACCTAATGACTTAATAATATTCCGATCTAGGTATTAAATTTAAGAGTGAAAACAGGTTAAAATAATGTTTGGAATTAGAAACATAACCAGAGGAACTTCATACTTTGACTCATAACTTAAGTTTCAAAAATAAATAAATATAAATATTTTTTTAAATCACCTTATTGGTACAACCTAATTGATTCCCAAATAAACCAACTATCTCATTCTTCATTTGGCGTCTATCATTCCCCTCACCTTAATGAACTCATTTTTGACCCTAGACACATTATTTTATTTTTCCCAAGCATTGTAGCTTGTTCTAAGAACTTTGCATATGCACTTATTCAAATAGTATAGACGGATTTTATTTAATAGAAATGCACCCCGCATTTAGGGTCTCAAAGATTTGCTGTGAGATCCCAAATGCCCAAATTACTCCAGTTTCAAAAGATTTATATAAAAACCATTTATATTAGCTCATTAAGGTGATTAATTTTTAATAATTAAAAGAAAGGTGTGTCCCTAGGAAAGAGTTCAAATATTCACTTCCAAAGGTTAGGATCAAAATTCCACAAAAATGTTACCCATATCACTCTCAAAAGTAGTTCCTAACCAAATTTCCTAAAATCACTAACAAAATCACTCAGCAATTATTCACACATGTTAATTTCATATTCAAAGTAAATTGTAACTAATAGTTAATCATTATCTTTTGGAAAGATTCAATTTATGTACAATGTACACCCTAAATTGTATAATAATTTTAAAAAAAAAATTAACCATTTTAACCATTTTTTGAACAAAAAGTTTTAAGAAGCAATGAAAATTGATGATATTTTCATTAAGAATAGTTTAGCTCAATAAAGAATTTACCCCCCTTTAATTCCCCCTCACATAAAAACCACCTTTATCCACAATGTTAAATTCCAAAAGTAGAGAAGAAAAATTTATAAATTAATGTTCAAAGAATATTTTTAATTATGAAGATATATGACATGTTAAAGGATCTCAATAAATTTCACAAAAAGTGTTTTCGAGAAATATTATTTTAATACAATAGTTTCACTTGATTAATAATTTAATTCAGTGAAAATAATTCTCAATTAATGTTCAAAAAGTTGCAGGTGAAACATGTGGGTGCACTTTGAATAGGGTATAGCAGTTTAACATATTAGGTTCAATAAGATTTTAAATATATCAGAAAAATGCATGATAAACATCTAATAGATACAAGAAGATCAAATACACAAATTCTCGTCCTGCATGAGCCCCCCCCCCCATCCACTTAATTTCGTAGAGTGAATGGTTTTAATATCAAAGAAATTCATTTTTTGAGCAAAGAGTGACATGCATAATTTTTTTACATCATAGTTACATGTGAAAATAATCAGCAAAGTGACATACAACAAGTTATATTTTATGTAGCTACAACTGTAGAATAATTATCTATCATAAGTGCACAAGCATATTTTTTTTAAAGTAAATGGTAGCAGAAAATAAATTAAAAAAAAGTAAAGTACATCTTTGAATAAAATGTTTTCATTTAATGCTTCTGCATTGTAATTCCACTCCTTAAATAACACTAACAATATCGTTCTCAAAGCAGTTAGAACAATGACAAGGCAGAAATAGTGAAATAGCACATAAAACATAGTAAGCAGCACTTTATTTCTAATAAAAAACAAGGATTAAATTAAAAACAATAAAACTCAGGGGTTGACTCTCTTGTATTATTAAGTTTTAAATATTCAGTTAGACATTATTTAATTAAATTTTTTTTTTATTAAAATCCAGAAAAAAAACCATGTGTTGTCTCCCAAACAGTACTAGTTTTATAGTCCCTAGTAAGACTCCCCTAATGACTAACTGTAGTCATAAGGAGTTTGTGGTTTCCTCAGTAGGAACCACTACATGTGCTTCTCCCAAATGTTATTAACAACAGAATAAACTTTAGTGGGCTTCAAAACTATAGAAAAAAATGACTGAGCTCTCATAAATTATAAAAATATCTACGTAACACCCTTAGATATTTATGGACAAGGTGGTATCAACTTCTATACTTATTTCAGATTTGAAAAAAATTGCATTTTTATGAAGGGACAACAATGAATTCGGTGATACTAAGGGTGTGGCCTTGTCCTCACAATTTTTTCTCACGACATCAACACTAACAAATTCTGATTCAAAGGCCCATAAAGTTAAGTTCTAACTAATAGGTTTAAGAGGGGAAATATTAGTGTGTGGAATAGAATCAAAAACACTATAACTCAAGTGAACATTCCTCTCTAAATAACTATTAGAATCACAAAAAGATTCCACAGCCAACTCTATTGATAATGGAAGTGAACTATAGGGTGGAGTCAATTGTTGTTCAACCACAATTTTAGGTTTGAAAATATTATAAAAATATTCTAAAATATCATCATTAGTTAACTTGCCCTCAACATCTACTACTTCTAAAAAATAAATTCTTCCTAAATCTAGTGCGTCTTCAACCTTTTTTTAAAGTTCAAGTTTAAAAGGCTCATTTACTAAAACAATTATAGTTGAGTGTTATTAAAATTTCAGTTCTAGTGGAATAAATGTTCGATTCATCCTTAATAAAGTCAAGTTACAGATTGTTCATATTCATATAGTTTTTCCTCGGTATGACAACATGACATTCCATTTAAACAAACAATCTTTCAGAAATATTATCAATGTGAGAAAAGGTAAACAAAATATCATCGGTCAATCATTATTAAAATAATTATACCTTCATAAACTTCATCTAATATAAATTCAGAAATTATTGTTTTTTCAATTTCAAAACAATGAAGAGAAGTTTTCAGTTCAGGTTTAAGGACATCAGATTCTGTGATTTCCAATTTAATGTTATCTTCCAACCCACTACCAAATTTAAGTTTAGGTTTAGAATTGAAGAATTCATAAATTTTGGGTGAGGTTTTATTGACATTCAAATTCTCATTTTCAAGTTTATATTCAACTCATGTTATTTATTATTCAAAACTCCACAAATAGCAAAATTTATCAATAGTTGGAACCATGTATAGTACAAGGCATTCTTGTTCAATATATTTTAATTCATTTTGAAAATTATTGAACTCAATTAAATTTATGTTCTTAATGTGACTTTCAATGTTTTTTTTCATTATTAAGTGAGTTAGTGATTTCCAAATTTGGTTCATCAAAATCAGATTCTTCACAGTTTAATGTTTTTTTCCCATGTTCACAATCACTCTCCTCTTCAACTTCATTATCAAATATTTTGTAAACATTTATTTTTCTTCAATCTATTCAGTTTATTTTTGTTCTTTAACCCTATTCTATACTTCCATTTGCAAAATTTCTAATATTTTCATTCTTTTATCTTTCACTTGAGAATATTTAGTTTGAATTTCATGGGTTTGGTTTAACCAATGGTTACAAGATTCCATCCTAGCAACAAAAATATATACAATTAAGTCCAATTCAGCTAGAAAATCAGATTGGGTATTAGATTGTTATTCATTTTAATTATAATTAGCCTTTTGTGGCTGGTTATAGACAAACATCCAGGCAGTGTTCCCATAGCAGCAACAACATACAAAATATGTTCCACTATTATAATTAAAGACTTCTAGTTCTTTAATCATTTTTAAAAGATCATATTAAAGACACACATAATTTAAGATAGAAGAAACAGAATTTTATGTACTCACAGGTAGAAATATTTTTTAAACTAATTTTTAAAGAATATTTTTTATATATTTTGTTATTTTTTGTTAGTGTTTTTTTAATAACCTAGAACACTAAGTGTATTCCTTCCCCAGAAATGATTCCAAATTTTGATAAGAACAGAGGTTGTTATGTCCCTCAAAAATTACATTTATTACCTACACTAGCATAGTAGTGAAGGGTCAAACCTAATGGAAGGTAGTTTAGTGGTCTTAAGGTTTCTAAACTAATATACTGTTGTAAGAACTGGATTAAAATACATTTTTAATTTTTTAATTTTTATATTTTTTTAAATTTTTTTATTATGAGGTGCAAACAGGATGGCACAAGTTGTAAGTTTCCTAAATACTAAACTGGAAATGAAACAATAAAAATAATAAGCTTATAAAATAGTGTCAAACAAGGGAAAATGAGTGCTGAGAAATAATCCAGATGTTTTCTAGATATAATTGAAATCTACTGGCTCAAAACTATGTATCTTCATTTGGATGAATTTACTCCATAAAAAGTGGTTAAATCTTCCTCGGTAGAAAATTTAACATGTTGAATTGATGTCTTGAAGTTCGACACTTTAACAATCTTCAATTAGAAAAATTGAGTAAAAGATAACATTAGAAATGACCTTTTTGGAAGTTTCAGTTGTTATTATACTTAAAATCATTGATAAAATTCATTAATAATCAATCTCAATTAAAGATCATTGTTTTGAAATTATGTACTTGAATGAGAAAATTTAATAAAAATTTGGATAATCATATTGCATCTCGTAGAATGATTCTGATTCTCATTAATAGAAATTAAGTGAATAAGATAAAGGTTTTAACTAGTAGAACATAAAATTCTCGGGCAAAGAAATTAAGCTAAGATCATAAACATGATTAAGAGTTAACAGTTAAAAATTTATCAGATTAATAATTTGAGAGATAGATTCTCCCTCAAAGAATGAATTCTTCATTCTACTACTATGCTTCTATGCCCTTCCATTTCTCCAGCATCTAGTGATCTCCTTCATGTTCTTCTCTCGAAGGATTTGTGTGTCGAATAATAGAATTAGTGCCATATCTTCTATTTACTATGTTTTTACCTTTTAAAGTCTCTGTCATTTGAAATAGGTCACTCCATGTCTTCCATCGACTTAGTTTAGTACTTTATTTTGCGCCTGCACATGTGTATTTTTTGGTGCATCATTCATAGTTTTATAAATTCCCTCATAACTAACTCCCCATAAGTTAGTTAATTGAACTGAGACATGATTCCATTGCTCGTATGAACCTATATAAGAAAGAACAAAACAAAATAGTTAAAAACACGAGGAAAAATAAAATAAATATTTATTATCATATTTATTAATTTATTATAAAGTCTTCAATTAGATAAAATTATTAATTTTTCAATTTAATGTTATTTATTTGGATTATTTTATTAAATTAGTATTATTAGTAATTAGATCAAATAACTTTATTATATTTTTAAATAACATTATTATAAATTAAGATGAATTAATTATTTTATTTTGTTAATTAATTTTATAAATATTTTATTTAAAAAGTTAAATTTGTAATTTCTATATTAATTAAAGTATTTAATTAAGATTATTTATTTAAGTTTATAAGTTTATTTTAATTTTAATTTGATGTTATTATTTTAGTTTTAATATATTTTATTTTATTAATTTGTTTTATATTTTGTTATTATTATTATTATTATTATTATTATTATTATATTTTAATTATTATTATTATTTTTAAATTATCTCCCCCCATCTTTTATTCAGTGTTCAAACAGGGGGTGGAAATAGGCTTCTTCGAGAAGCCTCCATGACATCTCTCTCAGTATGCATCTCTACTGACAAACCTCCCCTTTTTCACAGTGGCGTATGACAGTTCTAGGTAGCTTGAGGTTCCATCCTCGAGTGGCACATGTTCTAGATCCAACTTTGCACAGAGAGACGACAACAAGGTGAGTCATGTCAAGCTTTAGGCACATCGGGCAGCGTTTGGCTTGGCCTTCGATCAATGGCTCGACTCGGTGGGTGATCAGGTGGCTTCATGATTCTCTTCAGGTAGTGGCAGGAGTGGATCCATTTCCAAATGCTGCTCGGAGTCTCCAGGTGGCTAAATGATTTGAGATCTGGGATGGTGGTAGTGGTATGAAGCTAGGGTTGATTATTAGTTCTTCTTGGTTTCTAGTTCAAGTTAGGATTTGTATTGAATTGATTGAATTTGCGGTCAATGGAATGTTGTTGGGTTGAGGTGGAGATGAAATTATTCCAGAGTGTTGAAGGGTTCTGATGGTGAATCATGGCTTGGGCAAAGAAGCGGTGTCAAGAGGTTTACTACATCAATATCAAAGGTGAAGTAAGGAGGTGATATGCATTGGGGGTATCGATGAAGTACGTCAGTAGTAGGATGGAAGGTTGAGAGACCAAAAGTACCAAGGAGGGGATGGCGTCAGTATAAGGAAAAAAGTGGTGAGGTGAAACAGATATCGACACTGTAGTAGAAGACTGGGAGAATACAGTTGCATCGGTGAGACGAGTGGGATACAGTGCATAGGTTACTCGTGAGTCCCCGATAGTGGAATGAGATGGAAGGTCAGTGTTACTGGAAAGAGGAAATATGAGAGACTGATACCGTTGGTAGAAAAAATGGGGTAAAGACCGACACCGGAACTGTAAAGTCAGTTCCGGTGAGTGTTAGTTTGCTCTATCGGTACCACCTAAAAAATAACAAATTATATTTAATTACTTTAAAAAACAAAAAATCTAATTAATTATAAATAATCATTTAATTAACTGATAAATAAAGGACATAAACCTAAAATAAACATAAACTAAATATTAATAACTAAAATAAATTCAACTAATAAACTGAAATTGGGTTATTAATTAAATTGAACCTTAACATTAAAATTTTATATTAAAATTATTAAATGTAAATAGATTAATTAATTACTTGAATTAAGATTAAGTAATTTGAAAAGGTTAAAATTAAAATATTGAAGTTAATTTTTGTTAAATAAATTAATTAATGGGATAATGGTGAGTTGAAAATAATTGTTTTGATGACTCAATGAATCATTGTCAGTGTAAAATGATAATATGGGTGCATTGGTAGTAAGAAGATATTGATAGTTAGTGCGATTCTATCATTGAGAACGATAGATTAAAAAAATTAAAATTAGTGACTTAAAAAATTTAAACATTAAATATAAAATTCAAATATCAATGTAAACTAAAGATTTAATAATCTAAAATATTTAATTAATTAACTAAATTGAAACTAAAATCACGTTATTTTTTGAAATTAAAACTTAAGAACTTAACTTATACCAATTTATAGAATAATGAAACACAAAAAGTTAATAAAGTTAATTTATTTTAATAAATCTAAATTAAAAGACAATATATTAAAAACTTAGTTAATTAATAAGAAAATAAAATGATTAATTGATTTCTAATAAAAGTTATATTAATAAAATGTCAATCAAATTACTAAACTAATAAGTAAAATATTAAACTGAAAATATTAGTAAGCCTTAATTAATTATTTTAGTGACTAAAATTACATAATTTGTTATAAAAATTGATAAATTAATAAATTTAATTATAAAAATAACAAAGTTCAATTATTTTGTAAAAGTGAAAAAATAATATAATAAATTTTTAAATATATAATAATAAGATGTGGAAAACTGTATGAATTTAAGGCCACATCACATACCTAGTCACAATCGTTTACTTGTAAGGGATTGGGTTTCACTAGCTTCCCATATTGGATCGAGTTTCCCCAAATTCCCATAGTGGATCGGTTTTACCCATCTTCTATATTCATGGTGACTACACCTACTGGGAAGGACACACCACCATCCCCAATCATAGTCCTTTCCTTGTAAGGGATCAGGTTTCCCCATCCCCCTATAGTGTATCAAGCTTATTGACTTGATTTCCATCATTATCTCATGAGATATAAATCCTTACTCAAATAATTAGAGGGAGATATGGATCTAACCAATATCATAATAAAATATTTCACACATGTTCCACAAGATAATTAAACTTTCATCATATCATGACCCATAAAAATATATTAGTTTCATTAATTTCCTATCATAACCCATGAAATTAAGTGGGTTTCATAATCATGTAGTCATATCTTAATATATATTAAATAGATAGGTTTTATAATTATTTCATCCTAGAATGACTCGTGAAGGTTTGTGGGTTTCATAGGCATTAATCATGATATAACTCGTCGATGAGAAATGGGTTTCATAAACATGTATCCATCAAAACATAAATCATTCATAGATATAATATGAATTGTGTCCTTCAATAATATCCCTACTAAATCATAACTAAAACCAAGTATTTCATCTTACCTGGATACAGATTTAAAAATATCACTTGGAACATCATTTTTTAAATATTATAACATTTTCAAAATCATTTTCTTTGAAACCACTTTGAAAACATCTCATGAAAAATCATTTAAACATTTTCTTGATGGAAAATATACATTCTAATTTGAAAAAGGATCATTAAAATATAATACCTTTTGAAACCAATTTTCAAGAAAATAAACATGAAAGAACATAAAGAAATATTTGAACACATTTTGGAATCCTTTTCTTTGAAAATATATAAAGATATATTGAAAACCTTTTGAAACCTATTTTCCTTAAAAACATTTAAATGAAGATGGAGAAATTTTTTAAAGACATTTCTTTGAAAATACATTAAAAACATATGAAGATGTCTTGAATATGTTTAAAATACCTTTTTAAACATAAAAAGTTTTTGAAAACATTTTTCATTGAAAAACACTTTAAAAAATGATTTTCCAGAATATTAAGAAACACGTGTTTCATTAAAAATAATCTTTTAAACATATAATGGATGTTTCAAAGAATTATGGTCATGGAAGCGGGTATGTTTGTACATACAGAACATTCCTTTTTTTGATTAAAAGTTTAGAAAAGCATTTTGATCAGAAACTGATAAGAAGATTACTTTTAAGACCATCGTTCAAAAGTAAAACAAGTGTACAAATTTCCAATAACAACATTATATAATAATAAATCATTTTTAAATAATTTTTCGAAATAATCGTTTTGAAAGAACATAGAATTATGACCGAAAGGAGAGGTAACGTTGGATTTTTATAAAAAACATTTTCTTACATATATTAAGTACCAAAGAGTGTAAAAATAGTAAAATTACAAGTATATGAGGCGAATATATAGAATTTTATAAAATTCATTCTATATCTTAAGATATGGATCATAATATTTCATCAATGGAGGCATAATCATAAACAATCCTGATAAACAATGAGATTTTAACAATAAACCGTTACCATTTTGGTAACCTTAATTTATGATGGAAATAATAAAATTACACGAAGATTAAAATAACATTAAAAGAATGTTATTCATTATATAACATGTCAAAATTCAGTATATATATCTCATTGAAAAGTATTGTTCCATGACATGCCATGTGTCTCAATGAAGGAAAATTGAGACAATGATACTTTATGGATTTGGTAACTATTGAAACATAACCCCTATGAAATAAATTTAATCAAATGGATATGTAAATACACATAAACTTATGTATAAGAATCATATATAAAATCCATGTGAAATAAACACACCATATATAATAAATAAGTAGTGAACATGGCTTGTGTCTCATGGAAAATAAAAGTAAGGTAAGAAAACACTTAACTTGTGTCTTGAATCTCATCTTAGTTTTTCAAAACTCATGTATAATAAATATAAGTTTATTATTAATATATAAAAAACTCTATTATTATATCTAATACCATATACGGTTTTATAATGACTTCATATTACCCTCTTATTAACAATTCTTTGTTAAGGTTTCACTTCAAGTAATACTCTCTTTATTTTTTGCATGTGTCGTAATTTGTTATATCTTTGGTCCTAATACGTATATCATGGTTTCCAAAATTTAAAACATCATATAAATATCAATTATATTTATTATATTTGTATCATAATAATTTATATAATATTGAAGTACGAAATGGAATACACTATTCATGGAGAAGGTAGGTCTTTCATAAGCATGGACGATGTTTCTGTTTTATTATCATATTGAAAGAGAGTAAATGGAATATATGTATATATATAATTAATATAGTAGGATTATTATATTATATAAATGTATAATAATTTTACTAAACTCATCCTTAACACATTCCTTGTATAGTGTGGATGAATCACATCGCTTTGGGGGGGCGGTAGTCCACACATCATCAAACGAAAAATATTGTATTTACAAAAAATGGAAAGTATAAAGATATGTGTTGTAAAAGAATTAAAAAAGCATAAAGACATAATTAATCTAATATATATAATATATAAACATTGTTCCCATCATATTTCCCACCATGGGAGGTGGTAAATGAAGAATGAACAATTATCATTTTGTGAGGTGGTAGTTCGTTGTACACAAAAATAGTATGGTTGTTACTCATTACAAGGAAGTGTGTGTAATTTTATGTTGAACCCTTATCATAAAAAAATTAATTATATATAGGATACTAATTTTTTTATAATAATTTAATAATAATATTGGTGGGGTGGAGTACGAAAATAAGATAATGGAGCTTAATGGAGGATGTTACATCTTCTTTGGGTAAATCCTTTTAGTTTTCCCCAAAGGGCTTCCTCGAATTACTTTCATCCATAAGGTAGGATTCAAGTATTAAGTTAGGTATATTGGAATGTTAATTTATTATATAATTACCAATACTAATTGGTTAAATAGTTTTTAAGAAGTGGGAGGATGGGTGGCCCTTTTATAGTTGAGGTGGAGTTGCACTCTTATAGATAGAAAAAAGGTAGACAATAGTGGGAGGTCTTCCTTACCTAATGTGACTCCAAAATTGAAAAATAATAGACGAAATGGTTATAATGGTCCATAAAATTCAAAAAAATTAAAAAAATAATCTCATTTTTATAATTTTTTTCCCTAACTACAATGTTTCGCCAATTTTATCATTTTGGTTTTTATTAGAGTGTCAAGTATTGTAACCTAAGTTATTTAACAATTACGAAAAAATTAATTTGAGATTTATTATAAAAAATAGACCCACTGAATTATATTTATGATATCTAATTTAGAAAATAAAAATACCATTTTTTTAAACTAATATTAAAACAAGTGCATGCAATGACCAAAAAAACTACTTTTATTGGGATCGTGCTAACATTTTTTGCTATATATGGGTCAATTTGTTAATTTTAAAAGATAAATATTTTCTATAAATTAACAGTAATTAATATTTATTAGCACTTAAAAATAAATTTTAAGAAGGTAGTATTTTTATTAATTTTAAATCATTTATAAAATTTCATTTATTAAAAAATAACATTAATATCTATTTTGACACTATTTATTTAATTTTATTTTAAATAATAAAAACAGTTTTATAATCAAAATATATTAATTTAATATATTTTTAGAATTATATATTCATATTAAAAAATAATCAATGAAAATAATTTAACCAATTTACTTCACTTTGAATATTTATAGTATCATTTATTTTAGTTAACTACTAACTAAATAATCAATATGTTGGAATTTCGTATTCATTTTAATTAATTAAATCACCTCTAAAAACTATTGATAAGTCATTAGGATAAAAATAAATCATATATTTTTTAAAATGATGGGTTTAACTAAAAATATGTTTTTTTCATATCTCAAAGTTTTATAAATGTTAATGGTGAGGAAAGTTCCATTTTTGTCTTTTTTCCTTACTTAATTTAACATATAGGGAACTTTAATGAAATATTATCCTAATAAACAATAAAATTCAAAAAAAGAGGGGTTATGGTCGAAATATTGGTAATAAGTGGATTTTTTACAACTTTCTATGTCATTTTTGAAATTAAGATTAAGGCATAGTCCCTTGTTAAGCTTGATTTTACATTAATTGCCATAATAAATTTTAATCACATTCACTAATATTTTTTGTCAAAAAAAGTTTATATTATAATAAAACAAATATTAAACTGATTGAAACCAATTATGTATGTTTTTAAAAATTTAAATCATAGAATTGGGAAAATTATATTTAATGCTAGTCACGTAGACGTGGCGAGAAGGAGGGGGTTTGATGTTAAAAAATGCTCAAATGTTCAAGAAGTTTTTTATAACTAATTTCAATATAAAAATGATTCCAATGAACAAAATTAGATTAATATATGTATAATTGATCTATTGTGTCCCTCAAAAATAACTTATAATCTAATTTGATATCAATAATTATTTAAAAGAAAAAGAAAATTTTTAACTAAAATAAAGTATTTCTCACTATTCTTCAAAAAAAAAGCATTATATATATATACCAAAAATTCTCCCTAAAATAAATTAGAAATTATAAATTCAAAAATTATGTTTATTTTATAAAATTAAATTTCTAAATTTTTCTAAAATTAAATTTATTATGTTTCACAGAAGGACCTAAAAACCAGTTCCATTGGGAAAATAGAATTTTTAACATATAAAGACTTCAGGAAAAGTTTATATTTAATTATAAAAATATTTTATTAATGTGAAAAAACTATAATTAATATTTTAAAATTTGTTATTACTATTCATATTACTATGTTTAATGGAAAAGGTTTTAATAATCTTATTTAAATAATTATAATAATAAATCATTGTTTTGTAGAAACTCAGTGTTGTATTTAACGCAAGCTATGTTGGCATTGCGTTCAGCACAAGATAAAATTTATTTTATGTGTATTGAAAGATTAAATGGTTGTTGTGTACAACACATGAAAAACCTAGTAATTTAATATATAAACAAAAACAATTTTTAGTGTCATGTAAAATAAAAAGTTTAAATTAATTCATAAAAATATATATATCAAAAAATTTAGGGGTATTACATTCCAAACCCCTTAAAATGAAATTTCCATAAAAATTACTTTAATTTATCTAAGGTTTAATAGTTGAAAGTATCTTTCATTTAACCCACAATATAAAAATGAATACTAAAACTTCCTTTAAAAAAGTTGGAAACATAATTGATCCCAAAGTAACATATAACATTGTTTAAACATTAGAGAACATAGGTGGAAAGCGAAACCATAGACTTAGAGGAAAAGAGTAAATATTATTTGAGAGTGATTGAGGTTATCAATCAAAAACATGTGGATGATCAATGAAAAGTTTAGGGCCTCAAAATCATTTATCTTGGATTCTTTAAAATGCCACAGGTTCAACAAAAATTATGGTATTAGTATAAAATTGTATTTCTATATCGTTTTCCAAAATTTGATTAATTTTCATGAAAGTATATACTTGCATGATTTTAGGAAAACCTCTCCCTTTTTTGTTCCATGATCCACTTCACCGCTTTCAATAAAAAGGAAGGTGAATTTTTAATTCCTAAAGCACTAATAGATTATAAGATCCAATATATGCCATCTCATATGTCATCAATTATCATCAATACAATGTTTTTAGAATAGGTTATACAATATTCATAATTCCTTATGTGGTGAGATAATATTTTAATCTCAAAAACATAATCCAATGTGTAGCATAATCATTAATGAAACTGTTAACTTTGTAACCATTCTAAAATATGAAAATCCAATTATTTAGAAAGAAATTAATGAAATCATCTTAACGTTGATCCAAATATATCATATAGAATCTCTTGGTTTTCACATTTCAAACAAGGGAATACCCTCCTCATAAATCCTCTTGAAACATGATAATAACCTAAATTATACTAAATCATTATATAAGACATGAATTCTTCATTATTCCAAATGTTATTGGATATATTTCTTGAATCCAAGATGTTTTAAAATTCATCCATGATAACATAGACCACCTTTTCAACAAGTAATTCTATGGTTATAAGGTAATTGATAATATCCAATTTACTCTATCAGATCATTCATCTCGTTATCTAATCTAAAAAAAATTTATCAACATCTTGAACACATTAAGAGTTACCTTCCCTTAATCAAAATATCACTTTTATATGTCTTAATCATCATTCAAAATATCCATAACAATCTTTGTTGAAAACTTATAATAAAAATACATATATATTTCATGATTTATATAACATAATCATTCAATTCCAAAACATAAATACATCATTCATCCAAATTTATTCTTGAACCATTACTCATGCTTCATCAACTTATTCCTTAATACTGCATTCCTAGAATATGAAATATTAATTATTCCTTAAGGTTTCTCGACTTAAATCTGATCATGCTTCTTATTTTTAATGTAAAAAATTTAGAAGGAACATCACATACCATTTATATATCATTTTCAGTCTCTTTATCTTCAAAAGTACAAAAAATAATCCTACCTCCTTCCTGATTCCCATTATGAGATTTCCACTTGGGAAATCAATTTTAATTATTCTCATACTTTTCGCATCTAAAACATTTAATGTTAAACATGTTCCTTCTTGTCCTCCCCATTGACTAAAACAAGAAATCACATAGTGGAAAACACATATCACTGAAAACCCCACATAATCATGAAAAATTACTTATAAGATGTCTAAATAATAAAATCTTATTTTTAATAATTAACACCTTAGGTTTATCCTAGGTTATTCATAGAAATCCCTTATTCAAATCCTTTATGATGGTTTATAAAGTGAATGTGAATTTTCAAATCATATCCCTTGAGAGTGTCAAACCAAGTGTGAAAAAGGATTGTTGTCATGTTGCAAGTTACGCTGAGTCAATTCCAACACACATTGTGAGAGATATTAATCCTAGGTACATCTATGCTAGAGAAACATCCAGTAATAGTATATATACAGTTATGTATTTCAAGGAAACCACACACTCATTCCTAAAATAAATTTATTGGTTATTTTCATTAAAGGTTGACACATCCATATACTTATCCTTAGAGACACATCTAGAAATATCCTTAGGAATATCCCTTGGGATATCAATAAAGGTTTATCTTCCTAGATTTCAAAGGTTGACTAAACCCACACTCTGATACCAACTATAACAACCCAGTATTAATGTATATAGACATTACATCACTTTTTTAGAATACATAAAACATTATACAAATAGACTCCAAAAGAGCATATTAGTTTAGTTGCATTAGAAACATTGATACATAAACACTGGTACATAAAAGAGATACACTATCTCCCACTAGGCTCTTCGTGACTACCACCCTTCTTAGAAACATCATACATAATACATATCTTCGTAACATAGGGAAGGAAATATAAAAACGGGTGAGTTCGGATGTTCAGTAAGGGTAAAAAAGGTAGAAATGTAACAATAAACATGATCGTAGGGGTATAATAATGTGATCATAACATTATAAGATAATACAATTCTTACAAAATACCATAAACATGAATAATGGCATAAATTTTGGTAGTTTATAAGAAATTAATATTAAGGAAATAAATAACTTAAGACATAAAAACATAACTTAATAATAAGATAAAGAATTTCAGCATACATAAACATGTGATATCATTTCCTATATCCTAAGAAACATTTCTATAAAATATCTAGTAACTTCATGGGAAATTCACCTACTAGTTAGGACACACCATTATCCCCAATCATAGTCCTTTCCTTATAAGGGATCAGGTTTCCCCATCTTCCCAAAATGGAAAGGGTTTCCAGATCTTCCCATATTGTATCAAGTTCTCCCATCTACCCATAATGGATAGGGTTTCATCATATACCATATTCATGGTGACTACACCTACTGGATGAAACACACCACCATCCCCAGTCACAGTCATTTTAGTGTATGGGATCAAGTATCCCTATCTTCGCATAGCAGATTAAGCCCGTCAACTTGATTCCTATAATTATCGCATGAGATATAAATCATTACCCAAGGCATTTGGGGGATATATAGCCCCCACCCATATCATAATAAGATAATTAATACATGTTCTACAACATAAAAAATATTTCATCATATCATACCCCATAAAAAGAGATAGGCTTCATATATATCTTATCGTAACCCATGAAGTCAAATGGTTGTCATAAACATGTAGTAATATATTAACCTATGTAAAATGTATGGGTTTGATAATCATTTCATCCTTTAATAACCTATGAAAGTAAGCGAGTTTTATATACATTTATCATGGTTTAACCCATTTAAGAGAAATGGGATTCATAAATATCCCGACATCAAAATATAAACCATTTAGAGAAATAATATGATTAGTGACCTTGGATAATATACCAAGTAAATCATAACTAAAACTACGGTTTTCAACCTATATTTATAATGATTTTTAAATATCACTATGAACATAACTTTTTAAATATTATAACATTTTAAAAATCTTATTATTTAAACCCAGTCTGAAAACATATCACGAAAAATCGTTTAAAAATTTTCGTGAGGTAAAATACCCTTTCTTCATTGAAAAAATATCATTAAAACATAAAACCTTTTGAAATTAATTTTCCTGAAAATAAATTCTAAATCTTATAAATAATTTATTGAAAACATTTTGAATTCATTTTATTCTAAAACATATAAATAGGGCTTGAAAATGATATGAAAACTGTTTTCCTTGAAAACCTATAAATGAATCTTGAAAACGTTTTGAAAAACATTTCATTTAAAATAATTTGAATACTTATAAACAAGACTTAAAAATTTTTAAAATACCATTATAAACCTAATTTTTTTTTAAAACCTTCTTCATTGAAAATAGATTTGAAAAATTTTAAATGAAGCTTTGATAAACATAAATAATTTTTGAAAACCTTTTTCATTGAACACTAATTTAAAATAAATGAAGGTGTATAATATTATTAAACTAATTTTTCTTTAAAAATTTACTTGTAAACATAAAATTGAGGCTTATAAGAATGACAACCATGATGTCGGGTGTGTCCGTACATGCCGAACATTCCTTTTTATCTTAAAAGTATAGAAAAGTGTCTTGATTATAAAATAAAACTAAGATTCTTTCTAAAACAAAATTTTCATAGGTAAAACATGGTAAAAATTACTTTATCGATAAATTATAAGATAAAAACGTTTTTTAAAACATTTTTATAAATCACGGTTTTGGAATAAAAAATATTTATGACCAAAAGGATAGGTAAATTTGGATTTTCATAAAAACCTTTTCTTAAGTATCTTAAGTACCAAAGAGTGAAAAAATGGAATAACTACATTGATATAACATTAATATACATAGGGTAATAAAATAAATGAGATTCCTTGAGATATGGATCATAATATATCATCAATGGAGGCATAATCATAAACAATCTTGATAAACGATGATATTGTAACAATAAACTGTTACCATTTTTTGTATCTTTATTTCATGATGAAATCAATAAAATTAAATTAATATTAAAATAACATAAAAATATGGTTATTCATGATATAACACATCAAAATGTATTATAAAAACCTCATATAAAAATATAGGCGCATGACATGACATGTGTCTCAATGAATGAAAATTGAGACAAAGTTACTTTATCGGTTTGGTAACAATTAAAACATAACCCCCATAAAATAAATATCATAAAATAGATATTTAAATTCCAATAAACATAAAAATAATATTATTATTATTATAAATCCATGGGATGTAAACACATAACCCATAATAAATAGGTCGTTAACATGGGTTGTGTCTCACAGAAAATAAATGTAAGATGAGAAAACATTTACCTTGTGTCTTGACCCTCATCACACTCATTCAAAACTTATGTATGATATGTATAAGTTTATTATAAATATATAAAAAAATTACTATAACTAATATCATATATTTTTTATTAAAAATTTATATTTCCCCACTTATTAACAATTCTATGTTAAGGTTTCACTTCAGGTATTATTCACCTTTTTTCATGTGTCTTAATTTGTTTTATCTTTGGTCCTTATAATTATCTCATGATTTCAGAATTTAACCCATGATATAAATTAAATTTATAATTTTTATATATTTATTATAATATTCTATATAATATAGAAGTATGAAATGGAATACACCATTCATGGAGATGGTAGGTCGTATGTATTTATAAAGGTTGTTTCCGTTTTATTGTTGTACTAGAAGAAATAGCGTAAATGAAATATATGTATATATATCATTATTCCATTATCATTATTATATTATATATATAATATAATTTTATTGAACCCATCCTTAACAAATTCCATGTATAGTGTGAACAAATCACATCACTTTGAGGGGGAGGTAGTCCACACTTACTCAAACGAAATAATAATATTTTAACAAAATTGAAAGTATTAAGATATAAGTTGTAAAAAAAATTAAATTAAATTAAATATTTAATAAATATAATAAATATAATATATATAATATATGAATAGGATGTATATCATAATGACCACAATGAGAGGAAGTAAAGGAAGAATCAACAATCATCGCATTGTGAAGCGGCAGTTCGACGTACACATAAACAATATGTTCATTACCCATTAGATCAAAGTGTGTGAAAGTGTAGGTTGAAAAATTATAATAAAAATATATCATTATATTTAGGATTCTGGTTTTTTTATAATCTTGGAATAATAATAATAGAGGGATGGATAATGAAAATAAAATAAAGGTGCTTGAGGATGGATGTTACCTCTTCTTTGGGTAACTCATTTTGGTTTTCTCCAAAGGGATTCCTACGATTGATTCCTTCCAAATGGAAAGATTCAAGGAGGAATTAAGGGACTGTAGGAATTTAATTTAGAATATCTTGTCTGATACTGATTGGTTTGAGAGGTGTGAATAATTGGGAGGAGAGGAGGCCCTTTTATAGTTAAGGAGGAGTGACACTCTTGTAAATACCAAAAGGTATACAATAATGACAGTTCCCCCTTACCCAATGTTCCTAAATAGTGGAAAATAATAGATTAAATGGGTATCATGGTCTATAGAAATATACAACACACAAATATAATTGTATTTCTTTAATGTGGTCCTGTAACTTCTTAGTTTCCCCAATTTTATCATTTTGTTTTTTATTAAAGTATCTAATATTTTAACATAAGTAATTTAACCATTAGGATTAAATTAAATTTAAATTTATAAAATAATATAATACCAATAAATTATATTTATGATATAAAATTTAAAATATAAAATTACCATGTGTGTTGTAAATTAATATTAAAATAGGTTCATGTAATGTGAAAAAACACAAGTTTAATCGGGACCGTACTAACAATTTGTTTACAATATATAGGTAAAACTATTAATTATAAATGATCGATTGGTCCATTAGTGAACCATATTTTATATTTATTAATACATAAAAATAACTTGTTAGAAGTGATATTTTTTTATTAATTTTCAATCATTTAATAAAATATCATTTATTGTAAAATATTATTAATGTCAATTCGAATATTATTTATTTAATTTAAATATTAAAAAATAAAAACAATATTATAATCCATATATATTAAGTTAATATCTTTTTAGAATGATATATTCATATTAAAAATAATAATCTATAATAATTTATCCAATTTAATTCACTTTTAATATTTATAGAATTATTTATTTTAGAATATTTTTAACTAAATAATCACTAAATTTTCATTTCATAATCATTTTATGTAATTAAATCATTGCTCAAATTTATTGATAAGTAATTATGATATAATAAATAATTTATTTTTTAAATTGATATGTGTAACTAAGAATATATTTCTTTTTCAATATAATAATGTTTTATAAATGATAAAGTTGAAGAAAATTCTGTTTTTTTTTCGTTTTCCTTACATAACTCATAATATAAGAAATTTTCAAGAATCATTAGCCCAATAAACCCAAGAATTATAACCAAGAGGTGATATGGTCGAAATATTGGAAACTAATGGATTTTGGAAAGTTTTATAGGTCACTCTGGCCCTCATGATTAAGGTTTAGTCGCTTATTAATCTTAATTTTACCTCAATCACCGTAATTAATTTTAATCAATTTTACTAATATTTTTGTCCAAAAACAAATCTTGATATTATTATAAAAAAATTTACAATTATTACAAACTTTTATGCTTATTTTCAATAATTAAAATCCTAGAAGTGGGTAAATTAATTTTAACACTAATATCACTGATGTGGCGATAGAGCAGGTTTTCAATGTAAAAACGCTCAAAAGTTCAATACGTTTTTTATAACCAATTTCAATATAAAAATGATTACTATGACCTAATTTTGAATAATATATAGATAAATTATCTTTTTTACTATAGAAACAAAATTAAAATATAATTTATTATTAATAATTATTTAATGAAAAGGCAGTTTTAACTAAAATAAATTATTTTTCACTATTCATCAAAAAATGAAACTTCTCAAAAAAAATCCAAAAAATTATACTTAAGGTAATTTTAACATTATAAATTAAAAAATAAAGTTTATTTTATTAAATTTAGTTTCTAAAATTTTGTAAAATGTATTTTATTATTATTCACAAAAGGTAATAGAGTATAGTTTCTTTAAAAAATAGTATTTTAAAATATATAAAGACTTTGCAAAAATATATATATATTTCATTGTCAATAAGTTTTATTTATATGAAAAAATTATAATTAACATTTAAAAGTTATTTATTACTTTTCATATTACTTTTTTTAATGGCTATGTTATAAAATTCTTATTTAAATAATTATAATTATAAAGTGTTATTTAACAGATACTCAATGTTGCGTGTCACACAAACCAAGTCAGTGTTGCATGTAGTGAAAGATAAAATTTATGTTTCATGTAGTTAATGATTAACATGGTGTTTCATATAAATTAATCCAAAACTTATTTCTTTAATATATTAACAAAAAATACTTTTTAGTGTTACATGAAATAAAAAGATAAAATTAATTCTGAAAAAAATATTTCCCAAATTCTCATGGTTTTAGAATCCACCTAACTGACTCTTGGTCAAGGCCACTTCTTTATATATAAATAGTGACCAAATATAATTAATAATTTACTTATTGTGGAATAAATCAACATATTTTATATATAGATGCCTTAGGCTAGTTCAAATTGGATATCTACTATAGGAAATAGTGATCTAACCATATTAGGATTCACATGTTGCTTCCACTCAATCATATTTTGAGCTAGTAGTGACAAAAAAACTCCATAACATCATCCAATACCTTAATACTATAATGACAATAATAAGTAGTGATGAATGATAATATATAGAGATATAAATCCAAACACAAATTTGGTGGATGTGACTCCTCCTTTTCCCAACATTATGAATTATACATTTCCATACATCAATGGAATGAGAGATATATAACAAAAATTGATTCACTTTCTATATCTATGTGGCCCAATAACATGAACATATGAACAATAATAAGTGTAAAAATCACATATTATTCACTGAGACTCTAGTGGTACTAGTATTTTTATGGTATAACAACCTACATGTTGGGTCTATCAAAAACTTCGATGACCATTCTTGGAAATTACTTTAGAAATACAACTCCAAGGTGAGAAAAGGAAAATTTTGATCTATAAAACTAAAAGAAGCTCAAAAATTATAGTGTCTTATATTTTATTTCAATATTGAAGGGGCATACTTTCTCTATAAATATTCGACTAATAAGAGTTTCTATTTTATATTTTCAAATTTAACTTTAGTGATTAAAATAAAACACCACTAATTCTCTTGAAATACCAAATTAGTATTTAGGAATTCATGAAAATTTTGTAGAGTATTTAAGATGAAATTTGATTCTCCATTGAAATATCTCATCCATAACATAATGCTAAAGGGAATAAATCTAGTATAATAGAGACCATAATTATTACATTTATGTTATCACCAATGCCATCTCCTCCTCCAAATACTTTTTAAAATTATTTTGATCACCCTCATGAATGAAATATGTAGAAATAGTTTCCTAATCATAATGGAAGGAATGAAAAACCTTATCCATAGTTTGAGGTTAATAATAATGAAACCAATTATTTTTTAAGATAATCGGTTTCGGTATGTTTCATTACTATCATGGAAAACCACCTAGGAAAACAATTGGAGGCTAAATAACCTACTACAGATGGTTTGAATGATCATAACGATTACTTTCCATTCCATAGAGTGCTATGAAATAATATCCATGGGTTATTTGTTATTAAGGATATACACATTAAGATGGTGTAATATAGTAAATTCATGATATGAAATCCCTCAGAACAAGTGACTCATACTTCTACTACTTAAACAGAAGAATAAGGGGAATGGTGGGATGTTTCTAATAAACATGAATTTAGTTTCGATGATTTGATGGCTTATAATTTCATAAATAAGGAACACTCTATCCTCAAGAAAAAACATAACTAAACATTTTTAACCCTAGATCCATGTATGGTATCTAAGGAACATATTCATCATATCAATCATCTTAAAGTTGATCTGTCCATATTCAATAGAATAATACATTGAAGGAATAGACCTCACTAGTACCCAATCTTATTCAAATCCTCTTTGACTTCTTACCCACACCACTAGGAGTATGGTCACTATCCCACCAAAAAAATCTCAAGAATCACCCCACTAAATAGGATCCTTTCTAGATGAAGTGTCATACTATTGATATGTTAATTTGATTCACCTGGTAGACATATTATATGATAAAGTGGACACTTATGAACCTTAGTCCCCCACCCATAATCATGAAAGAGGTCAAAAATTATAAGGAGGTCAAGTTATATGATTTAAAAAATAGACCAAAATTCTTAAGAACCATTTTTAAATATCCACATAAAAATTAGAAATATAGAAATAATTACTTTAGTTAGATCAATAAGAGCATTTCAGTAATCTTATAACCTCTATATCTCATTCATATCCAATAATATTTTATTACCAGTTAGTGAATATGATTTTTTCTGGTAGGCATCAAAATATGTGATGATCATTTTAGTCTAATTATAAAATAATCAAAGAAAACTAAAATTATATTTGGGAATTGTGTTTCTAGGGAAGTGAGCATTAAATATAAGGCCTATGGTCTATGAGTAGATTTAGGCTATGATGGTGGACCCCTAGTCTAGTAGTCTGACATCCGAAAATAGTTTGTCATTATCCTTGCAAAACATTAAATTCTAGATTCAATAAATAAATTAAATGATCATAGGGATCTACTAATTGAGGACTTATTAAGACCCCAAAATTTTAAGGCTACATTTTTTATATCTAATACATATTACATAGAGACAATTTCTACCAAGTGCACAAGGTCATCTTGTTTATGGAATATTACTAGGAAGTTTTCATATATATCCCCCATGGAGACTTGTATATATCTTCTAATACGGATAATGTTTACATTCATTGGTATTTTTATTTTTAATAGTTGTGGGATTATTCTCATACTAGTCTAGACACTCCAACACTTGGGATATATTGAATCCATATTGCCCATCCCAACTTAACCATAGAAGGTTTTTTCAAGAGTGAGTAGAAACCTCTTAGTGGGATCAATCTCAAAACCTGATTTGGAGACCTCATTTGGGTTTATGGTTATTAGCTAAGATTTATAATTCAATGCTTTATTTGTTAGGGCATGGACCCACATGCATGCGACAAATTTGTCATCATATCAATAACTCCTTAAGTAGTTTTTCAATAATCTAAAAAACTAAAGGGGAATCATCCTATATTAGATAATTCCATCCAGTTAAATTCCAAAAATGGCCTGGAGGATGGACCCATTAATCTATTGAGTGAAAAAATTTAAGATTACATATTACACATAAACATGATTGAGTCCACAACTATTCATCTGAGAATTCAATGGGTCATGTGTGTTCTATTGTATAGTTCAAAGAATTTAATAATATTTCAATCATCTAATGATTAGGTGAATTTCCCCACTTAGTATCCATAAAAAATGGAGAAATTTATCGTCACACCTTTTATGAGGATCAATATTTCCCTGAGTTGAAATATTCAAGGACCAGTAAAACAAATATTCAGACCACACAATGAATAAAATTTTGATCAAATGGATTGTAATACTTATAAGGGGATTATTGGAAGCTAGGAAACATTTTCCCACATCCCCATGATGTTGTACTATTGGAAATTTAGGCTATAGCCCCAGTTTGAAACTGTGGCTATAAGCCCAAAAACTGTGGCTATAGGTTATAACCACGATTCAATGAACTGTGGCTGGTATTGGCATGGCTATAGGCCCAGTCCTATAGCCATGATTTAAAACTGTGGCTAAAGCCTAATAGCCACGGTTTGAACCATGGATAAATCCCTATAACCATAGTTTAAAACTGTGACTAAAGCCTTATAGCCACGGTTTGAAACAATGGTAGAATTTTAAGACATACATGGCCTTTAGTTGCGTTTCAAACCATGGGTACATCTTCGATTTCTAGGTAAAGCACAAACAAGCCTTATAGCCATGGTTATAAACTGTGGCTATATATTAAAATTCAATAAAAACACAGCAGGCATGCCTTCCACCCCTGCCCCTTGCTAGTCCCCCTACCTTCCACCCACCTGCTAGTCCCCCTACCATCCCCACCCTACATGTCTCCCCCTATTTTTCATCCAGCATTGCCCCATGACAGTCCCCATACCTATTTTCCCCTGGTTTCCCCACCCCCTTCAAGTCCCCCTACCTTTTTACCCCTGGTTCGCCATCCCCTTCTAGTCCCCCATTGTTTCCCACCCCCCTGGACACACTCCCACCCCCTCCCCTTCACAGACACCCCCTAACCTGGACAAACTCCCCCTGGACTGACATAAAAACCCGGACACCCCCTCCCCTAGACAGACCCCCCTCTCCTAGATATCCCCTCCCCTAGACACCACATCCTTTGGAAAACAGCCCCCCCCCCCACATCCCTTGCACCCCTTACACCCCCACCTTTCACACCCCTTTCCCCCCATGCTGGACCCCCCCCTGGATAGCATCCCCCCACCCCCCCTACTGGACCCCCTTGGACAGCAGCACCCACCCCCTGCTGGACCCCCTTGGACAGCCCCCCCCCCCCCCCCCCTACTAGACCCCTGGACAGCAGGAGCCCCCTGCTGGACCCCCTGGACAGTATCAGCCCCCTGCTAGACCCCCCTAGATAGCCGCCCCCCGTGCTGGACACCACTGGACAGCCCACCCCCCCTGCTGGACACCCCTTTCATTACCCCTACTGGACACCCCCCCCCCCCCCTGCACCCCCTGGAAACCCCCCCCCCCCCCACACACACACATCCCTTGCACCCCTTGAACACACCCCTTGCACCCCCTGGACAGCAGCCGCAACCCCCAGGACAGCCCCCTGTTGGACCCCCTGGACAGCCCCCCTAATAGACCCCCCAGGATAGCAGCCCCCCTACTAGACCCCCCTGAATAGCAGCCCCCCTACTGGACCCCCCTGGACAGAATCCCCCCCTACTAGACCCCCCTGGGCAGCCCCCCCCCCTTCTGAACAACATCCCCCCTTACACATCCCTTGCACATATCCTAAGGGATCTTTAGTAAAGTAGATTGACCAAGTAGGTGAGCTTCAGGCTTTTCCCTTATATGTACCTACCAAATCATAACCAAGAGAGGTTGATTTACCGAGTGTTGAGAGAGTTGTTTCCACATTGCCTTCAGATTTTGTATCCATAGTATATTTATAATATTTCAGAGAAATACTTCTTTTAGATTTCAGTGTAATTTTTAGTAATCTGGAACCTCCTATTGTTGCATTTACATCTAGTGCTCCACATCCCTCGGCTTTAGTTGATGTTGATTCAATCTATTCTATAGTTAAATAGTATCTACTTGTTGTTATAGGTGATGTGCGTTCATCTCATCAGGATTAATTGAGGCAGATTCTATAGAATGGGTTTTCAAGGAATAGGTTGACCAGTTGAATGTGATGACAACTCTACTCAAGTTATTCATGGAGGATAACATTTCTTTAGTAGTATAGAGATATGAGGAAATATTATTATAGAATTTTTCAATCTTATGAAGCCTTTCCTATATCTATCCAATACTCTAGTGGTTGATGGCTAGAAGTCAAAAGTGCAACAGCAAAGTGGAGGTTAAGAGTGCCCTTTTAGGGAATAGGATGACCAGTTGCGGGCCACAAGCATTCGGCCCAACTGGATCAGGCTACACAAATCCAACAATCTCCCTTCTTGCATCCCTTGATGAGAAGGAGGTTAAGAGTTCCCTTTTTTCTCTAAATCTTGAGACTGTGGATTGTCCTGATGGGTACACATCTTGAGACTGTGGATTGTCCTGATGGGTACACAAATCGATTATTTATGTTCTACTAGGATATATTTCGTGATTAACTCTTTAACGTTATGAGGGAGTTCTTTAACCATGCCTCAATTCCCTATGGAATCAACTCCAATTTTATTGCCCTGATCCCAAAGGAGGGAAATGCTATGGATGTAAAGGATTTTAGACCTATTGCTATTCGGAATACCATTCCAAAAATCATTATCAAAATTATTTCTATGAGGTTAGGTCCCATTACTAGTGGGTTTATCTCTTCAAATCAGCCCCCTGGATAGCCCTTGGACACTCCCCCTGGATAGCCCCCTAGGCACCCCACCTGCAACCTTCCCCCTACCCTACAAACCCCCGTGAACCCCCCCCCCCCCCCAGACAGCCCTTGGACACCCCCTGGACAGCCTCTCCTAGACACCACACCTGCACCCTCCCCCTGCCATGCAGACCCCCCGGCACCCCCCCCCCCCGGACAGCCCTTCGATACCCCACGTGCACCCTACCCTGCAGACCCCCCCCCCCAGATAGCCCATAGACACTCCCCCGGGACACCCCCTCCTAGACACCCCACCTGCACCCTCCCCCTACCCTACATACCCCCCTGGCAGCCCCTCCCCTCTAGACATCCCTTGGACACCACACCTGGACAACCCCTCCTAGAATATACTATAGTCATCAGTACCTTCACATCATTATGAAATAATTCTAAATGAACAATTCCTTGAAACTTTTTGAAGATTAGTCTTTGTCTGGATTAGTCTGAATAATATAATTCTACCACTTATAACTCGGGCCCTCTAGTAGAATGGTTACAAAAATAGCCTTAAGAGACTCATAAATCTAAAGATGGATAAAAATATCCTCAACCTTCAGTACCAAAACCAATTCATCCTAGGAATATTGTTACCTAGGAATTATTGTGGGGCTACCATCTCAATTCTGGGGTTCCTAGGTGTGCCTTCAAGATCGGGGTTTTCAAGGATTTTGATTCGGTCAGGTGGGACTTCTTATGGGATGCTTTGGATCTGCATGGCTTTTCGGCTTGGTTCTCATTTTGGGTTAAAAGATGCATCTCTATCCCAATTTTCTCAGTGAACATTAATGGAAGTTTACATGGATACTTTTTGTGGAAATGAGATATCAGGGAAGGGGATCCACTTTTTCCTTTCCTTTTTGTGATTTTCATGGAGTTTTTCTCGCACATCCTAGAATGAAGTAGGCTGGGGGCTGGTGCGGTGGATGGTGCGGGATAGAGTGGCTAGTGTGGGCAGGAAGACATGCAGAATGGGGATGGTAGGGGGATGGTGGAGTCTGGAATAGGTGGAAGGGGGTTGGTGTGGGCTGGATTGCAGGTGGCTAGGGTTGTTGGGCATGTGGCAGGGGCTGGTGCGGGCTGGGGTGTAGGAGGTTGGGGGCTGGTGAGGGATGGAACTGGTGGTTGGGGCTGTTTTGAAAGTGGAAGAGGGTTGGCATTATTGTTCTCCATGAGGATGGGGGTGGTGGCTAGTGTGGTGGCAGGTGCAGGCTGGATTGCAGGTGGCTGGGGGCTGGTGCGGGATCGAATGCAGGTGGAAGGGGGTTGTAATGCTGGTGGAAGAGGGCTGGTTGCAGGTGTTGGGGGGATGGTGCGGGCTGATTCGAAGGTGGCAGGGGGGATGTTTCGGGCTTGAATACTGGTGGAAGCGGTTTGAAATGAAGGTGGAAGGGGGCTGGTGTGGGATAGATATGGCTAGAGCAGGGCCAAATCACAGTATTACCACGGTGTGACCATGACGTGATCGTGGCGTGACCGCGACGTGTTGGCCCGATCCAGATACATCCACGAGGCAGCATCTTCCGTATAGGAGAGAAGGGAGCGGGTGGAGGTGGTGCACCATTATGGTCATCGCCCCGCCGGTAGAAATTTTGATTAGTCAGTCTCAATATTGATCAAAATACTCATGGAATACTATCACTGAGAACTGTCATGGGGTGTCGTCCTGGTGCAAGGCCAAATCACGGAACTACCGTAGCGTGATCGCGGCATGACCACGATGTTACTGCGGCGTGACCGCGGCGTGTTGGCCCGGTCTAGCGACATCCGCAGGGCAGCATCTTCTGGCACGGAGTGAAGGAAGGGGGAGGAGGAGGGGCAACATTCTCGTCGTTGCCCCGCCGTCAGAAATTGCGATTAGTCAGTCTCAACATTGATCACAAAACTCATAGAATACTATCACTGTGAACTGCCATGGGGTGTTGTCCTAGAGCAGGGCCAAATCACGACATGACCGCGGCGTGACCGCGGCCTAACCGCGGCGTGACCATGGCCTGACTGCGGAGTGACCGCGGTGTAACCATGGGGAGACTGCGGCATGACCGCGACATGACTGCGGCGTTTTGGCCCGGTCCAGTGACATCCGCATGGAAGCATCTTCCAGCCAAGAGTGAAGGGAGTGGGGGGAGGTGGGGAAACATTCCAGTCATCGCCCCGCCAGCAGAAATTGTGATTACTCAGTCTCAACATTGATCACAAGACTCATAGTCAAGGCATATCACTATGAACTATCGCGGGATGTCATCCTAGAGCAGGGCCAAATCATGGCATTATCGTGGTGTGACCATGGCTTGACCACGGTGTAACTGCGGCGTGACCACAGCGTGACCGCGGCATGACCGTAGCATGTGGGCCCGGTCCAGCGACATCCACGGGGAATCATCTTCTGTCTAGGAGCGAAGGGAGCGGGAGGAGGCGGGGAAACATTCTGACCGTTGCCCCGCCTGCAGATGATAGAACATATCAACTATTTAATATGATATAATAAGGGATTGCCAGAGAAGGTTGTAGCGAGCGGCACAATGACGCAACATCTAAAGGGAAACAAAATGACGGAAAAGAATCATACACCATACACAAACCATTTACAAATTCATTCACTTTTCCTAAACATGGAAATTTTATTTATAATATTCCAAGCATGAAAAGGAAAGTGTCATGGTCAAGGCATATGCCTACTCGGGCAATGTCATTTGAGTTAAACGAGTATGATAAGCCAATTTATATTATTCAAAGAAAACAAAAACTAACTAGCCAAAAAAACACCAAAAAGAGGCATATGAAAGACTCAAACCAAATCTAAACATGATATAAATAACTATCACTACTCTTTGGTTTAGAATACAACACACCTCCATTGGAGGGGTTTTATTATAAAATCATGGCATTGATTTATTATAAAAACATGAATTTATTTATAAAATGAAACAATTATATTAAATAACACTTATTCAAGATATAAAATTCAATATAATTAAGTAGAATTAAAAAGAAACTAAATTCAATTTAAAGAATTCTTGAATTAAAGAGGCTAGAAGTGGGATCCGACCTCAAGGTGGAACCAAACTGTCCACTTTGGCTCTTGGAGCTTTCTAACTGAAATTTTCTACTCCCCCACTGGGTATACACACCTTCACACACATGCAAGGAAACCTATCCCATATTCACACACCTGCATGGCCATGAGCATGTTCAAGGGGATCCTTGCACATATGCTTATATGAATATTCCAGTCTCCAATCACCTACGTATATATTTATATATATATATATATTTATATACATGGGAACACATAGCCCCATTCGTTCATAATCTCTGCCATGGTTGACTATACACATAACGGGGGAACCCACATACGTATACTATCTTACCTATGCACACGCAGGAGAGTCTCCCTTAACTTGGCTACTCAAAACCAACGAACAGGGATCAACGCACTTCACAAAGGATATTTGGAACATTAAAACATGTAAAAAATGCTACATAACCAGTGAGAAACCAACCACCAACATTAAATCTTTACCTCTATTGGGAGAACCAAATCCACTCGAACCAACATGAAATGATCCAACGCCCTACTGAAAACATAATATGGAGTCAAAAACACTGAAATCCCCAAATAGATGATGTGTTTTACAAGTAGTAACCATATAATCTTACCTCCAATCAAAGTCGGTGGACTGAATCAATCTGAACCCCATTTCCCCCCCTTCATAGAATATAATTACTCTTTGTCCACAGAAAGAAGTAAAAGACCAAAGTGGCCAATGCGATAAAGAAAATAAAATATAAACTAAACTAAAAATAGTTGTCTCCTATGACTATACACGTCACCGCCCAAAATATAAGAACCATAATGCCCCATGGGTCAAATCATGTTCCTACAAGCGAGGGTAAATAGATCCATGTTTCAAAATGATGCTATCAAATTTAATATATCATAACAAAAAATGGTTCCACAACTATGAAGAAGGTTGAACATGATAAGAAAGAATGTTTGATCATAGAGTCTGATGAGTTATAAAAATATAAAACAAAAAATGAAAAACATTGAGAGTTCTCTAATTGTTCAAGTGAATATTCAATTTTCAAACAATAATAAACATGTGAAAGAAGATAAAACCATGTTTTCTCTACATAAATGTTTAGAATGTGATATATAATAAAGCGCAAAGAAAATCAAACACTTTTGAGCTATAAAGAAAAGTGCTCTAGTGTTGAGAAAAAATCTTAATAACTTAGAAGTTGATAAACCCACCTTATTAACATAATTGATGATATTAAACAACACTCGAATGGAAATGTCACATAACACGCACTTCACATATATATTTTTTTGAAGGAAAGTAATTTTGAAAAATGAATCCTTTATATAGTGTTGTTATTCCATTGAAAAAATCAACATGGAGAAAATATGAAAATACACTCTTGTTAATCACATTTCTAAAAAAATTTCAACACCTTTCCCATGAGTTAATGCCATATTTATAGGGAACTTTTCATCTAGATAACACTTTATAATTTAATAAAATATTGTTACCCATTCAACTGTATGTGAATCCAAAAAGAACAACACATTTATCCATAAATGAATTTCCCTTCACATGAATCATGAACATATTAAAATTGTATGCATTAGATAACATTTTCATTTGAAAATTATAACACTCTATTCACCCCTCCCCCCTCCCCTACCCTATAGACCCCCCTGCTGACCACCCTCTACCCCTGCCCTGTAGACCTCTCCACTCCACACTGCCCCCTCCGCCCACCCCCTCTCCCTCCCCCTCCCATGCAGACCTCCCCCTGCCTCCTTGCCCTGTAGACCTCCCCCCTCCCCATACCCCATACCCTGTAGACATCCCCCTTGCCCCCTGCCCCCTCCACCCTGCCCTTTCCCCTACCCCTGACCCCCCTCCACCCTGCCCACTTCCCCTTACCCATTGCCCCCTTCCACCCTGCCCCTACCCCACTCCACCCCCCCCCCCCCTTCCCCATTCCCTAAAGACGTCCCCCTGCCCCCTTTCCCCTGCCCCTTCCCCCTACCCCCTAGCCTGCAAAACCCCTCCTGCACCCCCCCCCCCCCCCGCACCCCCAACCCCCTAGCCTGCACCAGCCCCCCTACACCACCCCCTAGCCTGCACCAGCCCCTAGCCTGCACACCCCCCTGTGAGTCAAAATAATCTTTGGAGATGCTTGTGGTGTCTCAAATGACAAGAATAAGGATTAAAATGGAAAACATAAATGCAATAATGTCAAACATGCTATATAAGCATAAACTACCACTGTGAGTTTTCTTAGACAGCGCACCTCTGTTGGAGGGGTTTTATTACAGAACCATGAAGTATTTTTAAAACTAAACAATTATTTTAATTAACACTTGATCAAGAATTTCAATTTAATATAAACAAGTAGTAATCAAGAAGGAAACTAAATGCAATTTAAAAAATTATTGAATTAAAGAGGCTGGGATAGGGACTCTGCCTCAAAGTTGACAAGCCACCCATAATAGGATCCTTATATATATGCTCAAATTCATAAGCATGGTCTATGTTTTGTTTCTAGTTCTCTGCATAGTATGCATCCCTATCCACATACACATCCTATTAGGTGAAAGCATACACAAAAGAAACATGGTTCTTGTAAAGACACTGAGACTAATAAAACCTCATAAAGATATATTTGAAATGATTTATACTAATAAAAGGGATGAGAAGAATGCCTGGGTAGGAATCCATTTCAAAAGGTCCATCAGCATTTGATAAATAATATTGGAAAAAAGAGTTCCAAAGGAAATGTACTCTAAGATCATGTACTAAAAAGAACAGCACAGTGGTTATCGAATTAAAGGACCAAAAGTAGTATTGCGTTGAAATTGTTTGTAATTACATCCCAATGTCATCAAGGATTATGATGCTTAATTGTGATTTATAGGCATCCTCAGATACCTGAAAAGAACAGGTGAAAAAAATAACTAAAATTATTCAGTATACATGTTGAAAATTCAATAAGCATAAACAAATGGAAACCTAGTTGATTTTAAACCATGACAATTTGTGCACATTTACTGGCCTCGCTCACCTCAATCATTGATTCAGCTTAAACCTGTCCATATAAAACCAAAAAAAGTTGAAAACAAAAATAGTTCCAAGTGCATACATGCGAGAATGAAAGGAAAAAATGAGAATTATTAAAATTCACTTACAATCTTAACATATGTGAAATCACTTTCTATACCAATGGTGCCTGCACATCCCCTACCCCCTTGCAAACCCCCCCCCCCAAGCCCCCACTTCCCCCTTGAACACCCCCCTCCCACCCCCTGGATAGCACCCCCTCTCCCTCCCCCCTAACCCCTTTCACAGCCCCCTCCAAACCCCACCCCTACCCCCACTACCCCCTTGCACACCCCCTGCACCCTTTCACACCCCCCTGCACACCCCTCCCATGCCCCCCCACTGCCCCCTTGCACACCCCCTACCCCTTGTAATGGAATAGAGTATTTAGAACCCAAAAAAACAATTTATCACAGGATTTCCATGAAACACTAGTAAAAACACAACACATGGTTACTAATGTCTTTAAAAAAATGGTATAAAATAACAATTACATCCTGAATTTTATATTCACGTCAATCTCTATTGCAAGTCATCGGATAAAATCAATTTCATAGGCTATGTTTTCTTATTGGTTCTTTGCATAGCATGCATCCCTATCCTTCACACCAATATCAGTCATCAAACTCGCATTATGATCAGTGAAACCAATAGATGAGACACCTCAAGCAAAAAATGTAAAATTTGACTACATACCATCAGAGGTGTGCCGGGGAAGATAGGGGGGGCTGCCTCAGAGCAGCGTCATCGAGGAGGTACAATGGTCATGTCGGAGGAAGATACAATTCAATATAATAATACTAAAACTTAACTACTACATAAACAATATGTAGAAACAGTCAGAAACACCACAATACAATTCAATATTAAAATAATAAAACCTCATAGAATAATTAAATTACACATATTAACAATACAAAAATACAATTCACATCAATAGTGAGTCTCAATATCAGTATCATCAGATTCATGATACCCCTCATCCATGACTCCTACAGAAAAACCATCATCACCTCTCACACCACTAGTATCATCATCGACATCAGCATCGGTACTGGCACCAACACTAGGACCAGCTCCAGCTACAGCTCCGGCTCCAGCTCCAGCTCCGGCTATAGCTCTGGCTCCAGCTACAGCTCCAGCTCCACTAGCAGAACTCATCGACATCAGACATCCATCAACCACTATAGCTACTTCTGGTGAATGTGTAGAAGAAATGGCAGACATAACTTTCTTCATATTTTCAAATATCGCCTTTTCTGGCTTTTGAGTTTCTTCTTTGATTGCGGAATTCATCTGTTCCACTTTCACCAAACCAGAACTGGTAATCGAAGAAACATTGTCAGTAGACCAGTATCGAGATGGTACAATCTTCATTCTAGGTCGACAACACACTCTGCCCTATGCTCATCACCTAATACCTGATGTAGATGATCCTTCGGGCCCAAATTGTCAGGCTCTTTTTCTGTCAATGTCTCCAAAGCATTCTGTTGATTGATATGTAACATAAATTAATATGATAAAATAATATGAGGAATTAAATTCAGTAAAAATAAAAGAAATTGAAATATACTTACAATCACCTTCTCAGTGTCAGTATTTGGCACAATACCATCTTTCATTTTTCTGCTTATACAAAAAAAATGTAGAGTGATGAACACGACCCTCGATATACAATTATTTGTTCTGGAAAAAACAAAGAAGTAAAGAAAAATTGTATGTCAAAAAAATTACATTAAATGAAGCTAAATATTTCAAATATTAATTTAACTTTGTTTGCACAATATTTGGGAGTGGAGTGTGTCCACGATTATAAACATGTTTCATTCCACTCTTATTTCTTTTATTTCTTTCTGATTTATCCTATAAACAAATAATTATATAATTTCAATAACAATAAATAAAACTCATTTAAAAATAAATAAATTAATATATATATATAATATATATATATAAATTTAACAAATACCTTAAACTTTTGAATCTTCCAATAACCAATCATCTCTTTTTATTGTGATATTTGGAAATCATGAATCACTGGTACTTCTTGAAGCTCCGTGAAAACACTCTTTTTTCCAACCAAGATATAAGTCATACTTGTACGCTTGGCACATTTCACCGAAATCCATTAACCATGCAGCCTTGTCATTTCGTCCATCAGGAAAATTATATCAGAGCTATAATGGACCAAATATTTGTTAAGAAAATATTATAAATTAATATATATACAAAAAGGTGTTTAACATTACTTACCCAGATCTCTGCCCAGGCATTGTCTTTAAATTGTTCTAAAACTTCCCTCTAAACTTATTGGATGAACTGAAATGATATTACTATGTCTAGAAAGTGTTCCCATAAAGATTTTATATTCCATACCATATTTTTAATTACATTGTTGTCCTCATTATAATCAACCATGATTTCCGTGTGTCGATTCCAAACCTCTTTCATTTTTGTGCGTCCTCATCGTCTGGTGGCGACTAGAGATCATCATGAAAAAAAGTAAAAAATGATAATAATATATATGAATTTATCTAATCACTAAAAGTAATGTTTAAACACATACCAGTAGATAGGGGATCTGCTGACCCCTGAAGTGCAGTATCTAGAGGGGGAGTAGCCTCTGTGGTAGGTGGGATATCTACAACAGTAGTACTCTGTACAATATATGGATAAGCCTATAAATATGAGGGTAGATATGGATATAGATATAGCAGTGGGATATATGGGGGTGTAGTGCCATGTACAGTGGATGGTGGGAATGAAAAATAAGGAGGGATTGGAGTCTGAGAACTACCATCTGATGCGGGTGCGGGTAGAATGGTATATGGAATATGTGGGTATGGATAATATGGAGGTGGTATAATGGGAGGATGACCTTCTGGTGACTCAAGTGGCATAGTAGTAGGCAGAATTGTACAATCAATACCCCCACCATACTATCAGCCTCAGTAGTATAATCTAACCGTCTCCTCAATGAAGTTGCCTAAAATAACATAGATGATAAAATTAAACGAACGATAATATGATAAATAATATGAAAGACCATAATATTCAAACATAAATTGTACTTATAGTGTTGGACAGATGAGACATATGTTGTTCATTTCTTCATATTCTTCTATTTCTTATAATATCATCATATTCAGACATTTTGACCTGGAAATTTAAAATAATATTCTCAAATAAATAGAAATAATGTAAAATATTAAATAATACAATTGTATCATAAAACAATGAGATACATTTTCAATGTGATATTTATATTGAAGAAATATACTAGTTAATTTGATATCATGTATGGAAGTTTAAAAAAACATAAAATATTATGATAATGTTGGGTAAATACATACAAATATATCAACATTCTATGTTTTCTGTGATAATTTCTGGTTCACAATCTATTCTATAAATTGATTCATATGTGTCATCAAATGAAACATTTGAATAAACACTGACAGGTTCATCCACAACATCATTGTCATCCATGTCTTCATCAAAAATATGTCTAGGAATGAAATCAATAATAACACCAAATTATTTTTGTAACAGGTCAGTTACATAAAACATCTGTATATTCTGTGATGCAAGAATATAAGGTTCATTGGTGTGAAGCTGGTGATTCATATCAATCACTCTAAATCCACAGTTATCAATATACATTCCTTGTCATCTCATTGAATCAAACCACTTACATTTCATCATTGCGACGCGACCATGTGCGTAGTAATATAATAAAATGATTTTTTCAACAACACCATAATATGATATATTTTTTGATTGAGGTTGTCTAACTGATGCACTCACATAACAATCTATTGTGGCACTTATCGTGACACTGTCATGCTGTGTTTCCATTTTTTTTGCACACCTATTTATAAAAAATTTAAATCCATTGACAACCATTTCTTTACAATCATGTACCACATCATTTGGACCAAAGGATAACACTCTTACTTTATCTAATACTTCATTAATTGGTAGAGCTAAAACATAAAAGATACCATCATTCAATATTAAACAGAGACATGTGATTATGTTATGAGATGAAAAAAAATCTATTACCTTTGACTTTAACCAAGACGTAAATTCTTTGTTGTGCAGTAGTTCCTTCCTCTTAATAGATAGAGAGTGATGTCTCTTTTTTATAATTTCTAAATGTTCTCTAAAATTATGGAATCTTAGAAATATCAGAATATATGAAGAAATAAATTAACGAAAAAAAATAATATGTATAAATTTACTTACATGATATAATCATCAAGCACACCACAATTGAATAATACAGTACAATGATCCATTTCCCACTCTTCCCTACTAAAAGTACACAATGAATATGATCCAGATATCCCCCTATTTGGGGCAGTGAAGGAATTTCAAGCTTAATGGGATCATATTACTCATATTTAGTTCTCATAAGTTGATTAGACCTCGTGGTGACATTATCCAAGTATGATGAATAGAAATCCATGCGTTATTGTGCTAAACAATATTTCACAATAGAGCCTTCGAGGTGATATTTATTTCTCACATAATATTTCAATGTAAACATCAATATTTCTGTAGGATAAATCCACCGACTTGAAACAATACCACCAAAAATAACTTCTTTGGGAAGATGCATAGTCATATGTAACATACATGTGAAAAATGACAGAGGGAAAATTTTCTCAAAGTCGCAAAGAGTAATCAGGGTATCTCTCTGCAATTTATGAACAACACTTCTACTCAGACTTTTGGCACAAAGTTCTCGATAAAAATGACATAACATAATCACATAAACTATAACATTATGTGAAAGTAAATGCATAATGGCAATAGGAATCAACTCATGTAACAAGACATGGTAATCATGGGTTTTAAGAGACTTTAGTTTCATATCTTGTGTATTCTCCCTTTTTGAAATATTACTTGAATAACCATCTGGAACCTTCACACATTCCAAGACCTGAAGAAATTATTTATTCTCCACATTTTTCATCGAATAACAGGAAATAAGGAAATTCCACTAATTTTGACCAATTAACTCAGGATGAAGTTTTACTCTTATACCCCAATCCATCAAATCACAATGAGACCACAAATAGTCTTTTGATTCTCCTTTGACATTTAAAATAGTAGGAAGTAACATCTCACAAATTTTTTTCTCGATATGCATTACATCCAAACAATGATACAATAAATTCAATGACCAATATAGCAACTCAAAGAATATGATTTTCTTTCTCTAATTGTTATTAGAATTCAAATTAACTTGTTTTCTCTTTCTGATATTTGATTGAATTTTTCCAATAACATAATTCAAATAATCATGTTCTTTAACAATATCATTCCCTAACATTCGTTGAGCTGTCTGATCTGTCTCGACAACATTATCGAACTATCTTCGATTTTTCCTATGTGGATGATCCATCGGTAAAAATCACTGATGCCCTATGAAGCTGAAAGTTTGTCAAAACATTAATCTTAGAAAACATATATTTTTCATAAATATAGGGCAGGATAATTTCCCTTTAGTACTCCAACCAAACATCATTCCGTAGGTAGGGAAATCATTTATCATCCATAATAAAGCTGCACGAAACATAATGTACTCTTTTCTTAATGCATCATACACCTGTGCACCAACAATCCAATGCCCCTTTAACTCCTCTATTAATGGATTCAAGTATATTTCAATATCATTTCAAGGATCACTGGGTCTAGATATCAATATACTCATGATAGTAAATGACTTCTTCATACACATCCATGAAAGAAAGTAATAAATGTGAATGAAAACAGGCCAAATACGGTGTGCAATATGCATTTGGCGAAATGGGTTGAAACCATCACAAGATAATCCCAATCTATCATTTTGTGGGTCAGCTGCAAAATCAAGAGGCAACCTATCAAATTTCTTCTAAGCTAACCTATCTGTAGTATGCACTATTTCATCATTATATTTATTTATTTAATCTTCATGCCATCTCATATTATTTTCTATTTGTTCTGACATAAAATGTTTTTGATTCCTTGTAATTAAAGGGAAGTGCCGCATCACTTTCTCTGGTATGCAAGATTGTGTTCCGTCTTTATTAGTCTTCCACCTTGATGTGTCACACTGTATTCACTTACTTAACTCTGCATTTTCCTTCTAGAATAGACAACAATCTTTGGGGCAAGAATGAATCTTAATAGATGAAAACCCAAATTTTTCAACCAGCTTTGATACCATGTAATTATTTTCTGAAATACATGCATCATCAGGCAGTAAATCCTTTATAAATATAAGGATATAGTCGACCGTAGTATTACTAAATCCTTAAATTACATGTCCATGATATAATCGCATTAAAAACTCATGTTTGCTCATTTTTTCACACGACTGATATACTGGATTATATGCATCTTCCATCAGCTTTGAAACTCTCTCAACATCATCATCATGATTAATAGACGAAAACGGTGTTCCGGTATTCATTTCCTCTTGCACTGGTCTGCATTAGAATCTAGCTTTAGAAACAAAAGGAAACCGATCAGAATTCATATTTTTTATACCAATCCTTTCCGCTGAATCAATTCCATTCACCACATGTGCTTTTTCTCCATTGTGATACCACACATGATAATTTTTTTTTTGGAAACCTTGTTTAGTGTTATTATAAATCAATTCCTTACGAGTCAAACATGGTCTTCCAACACAATAAAAACACGGGCATCGAATCAATCCACCATCTAAATCATTAGTGAATGCAAATTCCAAGAAATGTCGTAACTCCTGAAATTTATTTGTGATCTGATCAATGTTGTACATCTCGTATCTATCCATTTTGAGGCATATAAACATACATTAAATAAATAATCATGAAAATGACTTAAAATTATATGTATTATTTCATAAGATAATAAGTAACCATCAATAACTTGTTAATAAAAAAATCATAACAAATATTATGGTTAAGGGAATTCATAAATGTTTCAAATTATAAAAAATCATGAATAACCACACCTTTATATGACCACATAAGATTATTTTGGTGTACCTACAATACCCACATTAAAACCTAGATGTTTCAACAATAACCTATTATGTTTTTTATAGAATTATCAAATGGGAACCCCCCCCCCCTCCAAGACACCCCTCCCCCTCTCTCTTGGACGCCCCCACCCCCCGGACACCCCCTCCCTCCAAGACAGCCACCGACTCCCCCTGGACAGCCCCCTACCCCTGCACCCCCACACCCTACGCACCCTCCCTTCCCCCTGCACACTGCTACCCCTGACCCCTTCACCCCCTCCTTGATATCCCCCCTCCCCTTGCACCCCTTCCCCCATCCCTACAAACAGCCCCCACCCCTCTTGGACACCCCTCCCCGCCTAGACCCCCACAACCCCTGCACCCCTGCTCCCTGCCCCCCCCCCCCCACCTCCCTCCTCCTGGACAGCCCCATACCCATGCACCCCATGCCCCCCTCCCAACACATTGCCCCTGGATACCCCCCACACCCCCTGCACACTACCCCCCAACCCCCACCCAGGACACCCACCCTCTTGGATAACTCCCCTACCCCTACACCCCCTTCCCCCCTCCCCCTACACCCCCACACCCCTTTCTCCCTTCACACTTCCCCCCCACCTTCCACCCCCTCCTATACATCTCCCCTCCCCCTACACACTGCCCCCCTAGACAGCCCCCTCCCCTGCACCCCCTGCCACCCTCCCCCTGCACCCCCACATCCCTTGATCCCTTCACACTGCCCCCCCCCCTCCCTGCACAATACCCCCCTCTTGTACACCCCCCCTCTAATACATGATCACATGTTTTTTTTAAAATTGGGACAAACACAAAAACTATGATGAATAGTGTATCAAAACACCTGGTGTTATAAATAATTTTCAATAAATACTCAATATGTATATTCTTAAACAAAAACACTTGGTGTTACAAACAATATTCAATAAATACCGTCAAATAGAATCATATATAGAGGAAATAATCTTAATCAGTTCACAATATGTGATGTCAAGAAAATCCATCAGGTTCATTTAACTGCATTTGAGCCGTTAAAAAAATACGTGGCATTTTTTTATCAAAGAAACACAATTCCACTAAAATTCACTAAAAGGCAACTTAAATAACCAATAAAGAAACTTGTATACTGAATCATTTCTCAAAGGTGATAAATTTTATAAGCAGTTTAGTAAAACAGATCCTTGAAGTACTTGCCCCTTATGATAAGTAGTTTGAAAAATAACTGGTGTGTTCTATTTCTGAAAAAAACACTAGTGTGTAAATTTCAAGAACAAAACCACTTTAAAAAACTATTTCAATAAACAATTAGGAAACCCTAACAGAAAAGCACTTATAAAATTTGACAAAAATCTGTATCTCTCATCAGAGGGTGCCAAAAATTGATGCACTAGTTGATTGTTAAGAAATGATATCACATGTTAGAAAATAATATTTATTTATAAATAAGAAACCAAAAAATCAAGGTATATAGGCATATAATGATAAATAATCATGAATCAATTAATAAAATCACCTAAGTAAAATATCACATATAACATAAAATCAGGGTATGAAACCCACATATCATGGAATATTCAAGGCATTTGAATCACTATGTTCCTAGAATGATGACTAAAACAACATGTTCGTTCCATGAAACCCTGGGATAAAATACCATAATATCATAAATCTATATGAAGAATAATTTAAATCAATCACTCAAGGTGAAATCATATTAAATTTTAATGACTATCAATAAGACCACAGTCTCATCCCTGAATGATTAGTCTTTTCCCCTTGCATGGGTTGAACACTCCCAGACATGATTATTTACCCTGAACTGACACATTCTTAGAATCATATGTAATATAAAAAAATTCACGATAATATAAAAAGAAACCTTATATACTACTTTGTAAATTCCCAACCCAAGTGCCACTAAACAGATCCCCAAGATAGTTGGTTACATGGCTACAAAAGTGTCGCCACATATGTCAGAGGCAGCCGACCAATAGTGAGTGTATAATTATGGTACAATAGAGAGTCTATAAATTTATAAAAATAGTATCGTATCACTATAAAATAACTAAATCAAAAATAAGAATAAGTATATATGAATAACATAGAATCAAATTATAACAATAACTGATAAAGATAAAAATATCATTAGTATAAAACAAATGTTATGGTGCAAAAAAATCCCTCCCAAAACCATACCACTGATAAATCCCATCATTAAAAAGATCAATAAGATACAAACTAAGATAATCCTCATCTATAGGAAATAAAATCTGAAATAAAGGATCTCCTTTCTAATTCATCTTTAACACTAGAAGAAACCCCTTGGGGACACATTTACCAGAATAGAGATCATGGCACTGTGCAGGTCCAAACAAATCAAATCAATTAACCTCTATTAAAATACTTTCATTTTCACAATAGAAAAAATGAAACTCCATTTTATTGTATAAAAATATTTTGATATATCAATATTAAATGACATATTACCATCCTTTACCTTCCTCTTCATTATATTCACACATTTATAAGCATTGTAAATAAAATTCTAAATGTTCCTCCCAGGGAAAAACCCAACCTGATTTGTCAAAATAAAACCCTTAGCAATCTCACCCATCCTGTGTGTCATGATTTTTCTAATGACCTTTGGTATAAAAAACCCAATAGAAATAGTCCTAAATCCTTTATATATAGAGCATTATCTTTCTTTGGTGTTAATACAATGACTTTGGAGTTCACCCAAAAAGGCATTGATTAAATAATAAAAAATTCCCTCATAACATTTATTACCTCAAGATGAAGAATGTCCCATTAAAAGATGAAAAAAAAAATTGTCAAGACATCTGGTCCATCAACACCATCCATGTTTAATTATAAGAGATATTCATGAATCTTGTTTTTCACTGGGGGCCTCAACTATCCTTCTATTCTGAATATCATCAATTCTTGGTTCATTTCATTTGATCAGTTTTTCAGTTTTTCCTTCTCCATTATCTGAGTAAATATCCTCAAAATAAAAAGTCACAGTATTTGTCATTTCATTCTTAGAACTAAACATATTACTATTAATTTATTGACAAGTGAGACTCCTCAGGTTTTTCTCTCTATGCATTCTATAAAAGAAAAGTGAATTTAGATCCCCCTACTTCATCCAACTAATATTAAATATATTATGATAAAGGTTCTCTTTTAGAGTCAGGATTATATCTATTTTGGATATGGATTTTATCTCCTCCTAAGAGGGCACATCCCGAGGAATGTTTTTTTTTTGTAAAATAATGAGATGAGATTAAGCCCCCTTAATGTCACTATCAAGATTAAAAAAGTATTATCTACTCTATTCTTTAATTTTGGCCTTTACAATATTTATCTTTAAAGTTAGAATATGTAGAGGACTTCCCACAAAATCAATCTTCTAGGAATCCAAAACGATTTATCGACAACATGGCGCAACAATCCAAGAATTGTTATACTTGAAAGGAAGTGGGGTTGTCCTTGATCTATTAATACAGAATTAAATTAATAGATGACTATGATCAAAATGAAATCTTGGGAGGGTGAGTCTAGACATCTCAACGGCACTATTCCTTTCATCCACTTACACAAATCACCTATCCAATCTACTTTCCAGACTCTCCTTTTAAGTATATCGACTCCATGTTTAATAAATTCTAGATATGGAAACTTCGACCATGCCACATTTATCAATACAAGAAAAAAATTCACTAGATGAGATTTTATTGAAATTACTACTAGTTTTTTAATCAGGACTTAAAATAGCATTAATCTCATCACAAAAAAATCCAAATCCAAGAAATATTCTTTGAGATGGATGCCATATTTATTCAAGATATCTTCATCTTTTATATAAATTTAAGGCATTGACAAAAGTAAGAGAAATAGTAGTGTTACCAATGCAATAGGAGATGGTCACCGAATGATGATCATTATAGAAGGAATTGATAGTGACACTATCATTATTAAGAACCAACAAGGACAATGTGGCAGAATCAAATTGATAATTAGAAAAAAAATGAGTAGCCGAAATATTTACATTTGAATTCCATCCAATTCAAAAACATCAATATTGGATTGGTAAAATTAATCAGTATATGTGTCACGACCCGACCTGTACCATGGCTCGAGCCACAACTACCCTAAGACCACCTCCATAGGCCAGGGGCTGGCGAATAGCACCGAAGGCACAATGAACTAGGGGAGGCCTTTGCCTAAGAAACTGTATACGCACACGCAGACAACACAATGAAAAGGTGTAGAGAAAGGAAAGAAAGATACAACACTGTTACAAAAGGGAAAACAACATACATGAATCGACCTATAACCATTACAAGTAAACTGAACATTAAAAGGGGAAAAACACACGCCCAACCAGAAAGGTTCCACAACCCGACAATAGGTAAAACAAATGTAAACCGCTGGTGAGTCTCACACCCATAAATCTTCCTACGACCACTGAATGCAACCAAGCTCTTGTGTCCTATATGCTCCTCCATAATCTTGATTGACCTGTCCATCATCTACAAGGTCACACCAAGTGCAGGCAAAGCCCAAGCAGGGGTGAGTATAAAGATACTCAGTAGGATGCCCCAAAATCAAGAGGGAGCAACAAAGGAGATATTAAAACAGTGAGAAATAGACAGAACAAAGAGTAGTGCGAGAGTGAAAAAGAGAGAGTGCAACTCAACCCAACAAAAGGAAGGAAGTAGACTCATCCAATCCAAGAGGTGTTAGACATAGAAATCATGTGTCATACCTCGCACGTCTTCACCCCTTCTAGAATGAGAGTAACTAAATCCATGGAGTGGGAAAAAAAAGTAGGGTGTATATATATGCTCAACAAGAAAACCCGAACGAGTGTATAAGGGATCTCTATCTCCAAGATCAACTTAAGAGAGATTTCCAACAATTCAAAGGATATCCATCACTGATGCCCAACAATCCCGCATGCCAAAGCTACCTCATCACTAAACCATACGACAAGGGTATCACTCCAGTAATCACAGAGAAAAGTCACTAATTAGCCTCGTAGAAAGGGATCAATCTGAAAGAAGTCATTGGGTAACCCACTGCCTAGCCCCTCTGGATGGTAAACCATAAAAGGTTGTCTGGTAACCCACTACCTAGCCCCGTTGGACGGTAAACCACAGAAGGTCGTCAGGTAAGCCACTGCCCAGCCCCACTGGAGGGTAAACCACAAAAGGTCATCAGGTAACCCACTACCCAACCCTACTGGAGGGTAAACCATAGAAGTTCGTCTGGTAACCCACTGCCCGGCTCCGCTGGAGGGTAAACTCAGAACAGTTCTGATAACTCTACACTGCCCATTCCATCCCTGTGTGTCACTAACACCGCTACCATGCGTAGGATCAGAGAGTGTCAAAGTAACCTATGACCAATGCCCTTTCATATTTCCATATTTAATAATAGCTCAAAAGAGCCTCCACTCGCCCAAATGGATTAAACCATTGTAATCCTCATGTAAAAACACATGAGATAGACTACTTACTCACTAGAAATGGTCTTCCGATGAAAAAGTTATTCAACACAACTTTATGCCCATACGACGTCTCATGGGTCCCACACCTCGGTCCCAAAAATGGTCGGGTGAACTGCGCTATCGCGATACTCTCGAAAAACACGTCAAAACGACTATTCATACACACCAAATGGATGCCTGATGAAAAAGTCACAGTACGCTGCACACAGCTCAAAAGACGGCGCATAGGGCCCATGCCTCAAGTCTGGATTCAATGCCTGAAACCACCCTGGTCAACTTCGTCTCGATATCAGGGTCACAATGCCGCTAATGACGCCTAAAACAGACTCTGTATGCAGAAGCTGCAACTGCTCATGTTATATGGAAACGGGGCCCTGTGAGGCCCACACCTAGACCCTGAAACACGTCACACAGATTGTACCATTGTGTTCCTTGTAGATAACCACGCGACATTGGCTATTCATTTTCCCTGAACAGACTTATGAAGCATAAGTCGTAAAAATGCAGCATACATCTGAAAGCCACATCGTGGGTCCCATGCCTCGGTCCTGAATTCAGGCAGGCAGACTGCACCATTGCAATCCCCTCGGAAAAACACTCAGAAACAAGTACTCAAACACCCCAAATGGATGACGGGTGAAAAAGTGGTGTTTCACCGTAAATCGTATGAACTAGGATCGGTGGGGCCCGCACCTTGTCTACAACCCGAATGCTTCATAAAGAATCTCAAGAAGTCTGTATGACGACTGGGTTCACGCTACCACTGACGGCGCGTCAATCAGATATCCTAAGCATGAGTTTGGTCTGACGCAATAATTAATTAATTAATTAAAATAATTAATTAATTAATTCACATTAAGGGTTTCGTGCCCCCGGGTGACGAAACTTAGCCGCAAGGGTTCCAAACCAACCTTGGAAGGATTGTCTCAACTCCAGGGCCACTGCACCTCTGACGGCATGTCAAACAGACGCCTGGCTCGCGAAGTACGTCTGTCACGATCTTTAATAATAATTTATTATTATTAAGTTAGAGCATTCTGGGTTACCCTCCCTCGAGAGAAAAACCCAAAATCCCCGGAACCCATTTCAAATGGTCCGTCTCGCTAACACGGACCTACATCCATACACAGCATGTCAAACGGACGCACCGTTTAGAAATTACAGCCACCCGAACACGAGGGGGGCCAACTTGGCATGTTCGCCCTGGCCTACCCGGTCTGAACCGCCGGCCAATGGCCCAGCCGTGGGTCCGGCCCGAACCACTGCGGTCCGCTGGCCGTAGCCCATTCCTGCCACACTGGACCCCTCGGGTCTGGTTTTCCCCAAAAGACTGGCCTTTTTTCCAGTCTCCGAGTCGTGCCAGCAGGACCTGCAAAGGGTGGGTCCTGGTCTCCTCCGCACCCCCAAGGTTTCCGCCTCGGGTTCCCCTGCTGACCGTGACAGGCCGGTGCCCACGCCCCACGCTTGCCGCCAATATCGTTGAATCCCCCGGCTCCCGCTAAGGCCCCACGCCGCCTGGTCGCCCGCCTGCTCTGCTGAGGCCCCACGTCGCCGCATCCGCTGAAGCCTCGTGCTCCGCCGCTACCTCCGGCTCACCGCACGACGCTGCGCCCCACCGCCTCCGACTCGCTGCATGATGTCGCCGCCAAGTCCGACACACCGCATCGGCACCTCCTGAATCCGCTGAGCTCCGCAACCTCTGGATTGACCTCCGCCTGACACCGCTGCTCCGGCCACACCTCCAGCCCAACATTTGGCAGCCGCCCTTTCTGGAGCTGGACCATCAACTGGTCCCCCCGACAACTCCGGCAGTCGAAAAAAAATTGTGAAGCCGGTTTCGGAAACCTTAGGGCTAGATCTTTACAGCATCGCCCCTCACGCGACGATCCATCAAATTTTTTCACGTCCAAAAAAAATAGGGACAAAGAACGCCCACAAACGGGATTTTAGAACGGAGCTCAAATGATGGTCGTGTTCATTTGTCCATCGTCCTAACTATATAATTAAATAATTTGAATGACAAAATTGAAAAAGGAAAAAAATTAACAAGAATCCTACCTCTATCCGCCCGTTCGATGTTGTAGATGCACCTGCTGCGATCCCACTTCGATCTTCCTGAGTCTGCTCCTCAGTCAAGAGAAGAACGGTGAAGAACGTCGAAGAATTCTCTAGAGAGAGAGAGAGAAAGAGGGAGAGAGAGATAGAGAGAGAGAGAGAGAGAGAAATGGGTTTCCCCCAATTTGACATTTTATAAACTCTATGAACTCTGCCGATAGGTGCAGATTCCGGAACCTCCACGCCCGCTCATTTTTTATCATGCCTAGGAAAAACGCCCCATTTCGAACTCAATGGAAGTCTCAAATTTCCATTTCAAGACTCTATTTGAAAGTTATTTGAATGTAACGTCAGTGACAAAAATCACTGAGTCATTATTTTAAAAATAAAGATTTTTCCCCTGGGTTACATCTCTCATAGAAGGCCCATGCCCGAAACATTTATACTCCTCCTAGGGTAAACGACATGCTTTAGACGCAACCCTGCCATTGGATTTCTGATCCGAGCTATTGTTTAGGAGAAAACACAATCCTTCCACGTGAATAGTATAAAACACTTAACATTTTTATAAAATTTATTCCAGGCACACCGGTCCTCGGAATCGCACGTCGTCTTCACACCTAGCTCTGGAATTATATGTATAAATATTCCAAACTATTACAGGGAAAAAACCAGGTCTCTACATCATTCCCTCCTTTAAGCTTTCCATCTCCGAAAAGAAAAACTAGGGAAAACAACTCGGGATACAGAGCCCACACCTAGCTCTCACACTCCCAAGAAAACGTTCACAACACACGAACCAAAATGATGGTTTGTACTCATAAGGTTTGATACTCTCAAGTACATGCGTAGGAATATGAATTCACCTCATCAGCTGTGACACGTAGAAGACATCGTGTGCCCACTCCTACCATTGGGAGGGTAGGGAAAGACAGTAGGAAACCTCTCAACCGCTTGAACGATTCCCAGACAGCCCAAAAAAACTTGGGGGGACTTCCTCGGCCGAACCTCTACATTACACGTCATGACTGAAATCAAGGTTTGTTCCTCAAACAAGATCTCATGATTCCCTTTATCAGAATACCCATCTGGTGAAACACCCAAGATATCCGATCACACATGTTTTCACAGTCGGTCCATTACAATCGAGGCTCTTTGATGAGGGAACCTACTACAACACTGCCATCTTTTGGAACATAGACTACCTCAAAGTCATACTCCATTAGAAAGTTTCAACCAGCACTGTCGCCTCAGGTTCAAGTCTCTCTGGGTGAGTGCGCACCTGAGACACTGATGGTCTGAGCAAACCACAAAGCATGCTCCAAGAAGGAAGAGTCTCCACATTCTCAGTGCAAGGACTACCACTACCAGCACCACATAGTGAAATTTCTTGTTCTCCTTATGTGGTTTCCATCACCTCGACATGTACTTGATAATGGTATCAAGATTGACGTTGATCACGCAAGGTACCAGTGAACAGGGTAGGTGAGAAAACTCATCCAACCACAAGAGGCTAGACACAGAAAGCATGTGGCATACCCCACGTCTCTTTTCCCCTCTTGGAAGGAGAGTAATCTCCAAAATAGGAACTCTTTCAAACCTACTAGTGGAAATTTAATAAAAGGGAGGTCAATCAGAAAAGCCCCACTCAAAAACCTAAAACCTACTCTGACACTCCACCGCACAACCCCACCATGAATGCACATGTCAGAGGGACTCATCCACAGAACCTAAATACTATATTCTTTGGTTGGCAATGACTCTCCCTCATGGTTTTGATCGCATCACAAAAACGTGTCTCGGTTGGGGAAAACCCCCTCTTTCCCGTGAATTCAAATCTATGTCGGATAACACCAAAACAGGGTTACACCGATGCCCTGCATCACCCTCTGTATCCCCTTGAACTAGGAGTTAAATGAAGAGAGTACCTCATGCATTATATAACATTATCTACTAAAAAAGTAGAAAAATACATAGAGCATACCTCTTATCATCCCCCGTGTTGCAAGATTGAAGACATCCATAGCACACAGACCACCCACGGCCCCGTCCGTCAGCTCCCTGAGCCTGACATGGGCTACCTAGTGGTAGTGGAAGGACCACGAAACATCGTCTGCCAACCACAGTTCTTCCTACTCTTCTACCAACACCACCTCCCTGGGGACCACCCTGTCCTCACCTGGGAGTTCTCTAATAACGAAACTGCCTCTGTTGTGGTGGCGCATCTACCAACTATCTGGAAAACTCAGCACATTTGGTCGAGTAGTCTCACACCACATGACCTCGCACATCACAAACATAACATTAGTCCTCCCTGGGCTATCTTGGTGCTCTACACTATCCCTGACCATGTTTCAGAGTCTCATTAAGGGGAGACCTCTGACGTCAAGGCCCTGCCAATTGATGTCCCTCTAACAAATATTTCTCTATCACCAGTGCCTTCTCCAGTACCCTGAGATGAGTGAGGATGTACAAGGGCACTATGCGGGTACGAACCTCCTCTACAGAGACCTTGCTCAAACTTCTGTGCTCGTAAGTTGTCGTTATGGACCAAGACCAAAGAGTACCGAGTTAGATCTGTGAACCTAGTCCCATGCTCAGCCACGACCATCAATCCCCGCTGAAACTCTAGCAGCTCCCAAAACCGTATAAAGTTTAAGTAGGAGGGGTACTTCTCCTCATGAAACAGCTGCTAGAAGTCATCCCACGAGAGTAATAACTCATCGTGCATCTGAGTAACCCTGGCTCTACTACACCAAACTGTGTGGTGGTAAAAGACTGGTTGTCAAGGCCATCATCTAACCTGTCAGTGTCCGAGAAAGCCTGAATAGTTGGACCACCAACTCCAGTAAAACCTTCACTATCTGAGGGTTTGGTTCACCATGGAACCTCAATGATATCTAACACTGGAACACACGTAGCATGCCCAACATGTTCTCTTGATCAGGCGTCCCTGCTGGTAAAATCTGATACTCTACAGGTGGAGGTGCTACTGCCTGTCCCCCTGGAGAAAGGGTAATCATATGATGGATCTCAAAATGAGGCCTCATCACTCACAGAGTCGTCATCATGAACCGAAACTAGTATCCTAGCTGGCTATTATCGTAGAGACATCCCAAATCTGATCAAGGAGTAATGTAGTCAAATGAGCATATATATATCAACAACGATGGAGAGATGACTCAAGAAGGACATTCAAAGACTTAATCCTATATGATGCATGAACCAAATTCCATTAAACAAGTTTCTCAGTGTGGTATGTCAACAAGCGGGTTATCAGGGTCCTGGTGAATGGATACATTAGCTGCTACACCATCACTGGACTCCCTAACCTGAGAGCCTCTCTTTAGACATGTTGACACTATTTCCCCAATACACAACCAATTCATTTGTAGGGACGTCTGAACAACTCCCCAAGAAACGAACCACCTCTGATACCACTTTTTCATGACCCAACCCATACGGGGGCTCGAGCCGCAATTACCCCATGCCCGCCTCCATAGGCCCGGGGCTGGAAACAAGCGTCGTAGGCACAACGAAGTAGGGGAGGCCTTTGCCTAAAAAACTATAAACGCACACGCAGCTAACTCAACGAAAAAGTGAAGAGAGAAGAAAGCAAGATACAACATTACAACAAAAGGGAAACCAACATACATTCATTGACCTCTAACCAGTATAAGTAAACGGAACAGTAAAATGGGAAAAACATGCGCCCAACCAGAGAGGTGCCACAACCTGGCAACAGGTAAAAGGAAATTAAACTGCTGGTGAGTCTCACACCTGGAAATCCTCCTACGACCACTGAACGCAGCCCAAGATCTTGTGTTCTCTATGCTCCTTCGTAGTCTCGATCGACCTGTCCTTCATCTACAAGGGCACACCAAGTGCGGGAAAAGCCCAATATGGGGTGAGTATAAAGATACTCAGTATGATGCCTTGAAAGATTGAAGGAGAAAAAAAGGAGATACTAAAATGGTGAGTAGTAGATAGAACAAAGAAAAATGAGAGAGTGGAAAAGGGAGAGTGCGACTCAACCCAACAAAAGGAAGGATGTAGACTCATCCAATCCAAGAGGATCTAGACACGAAAAGCATGTGGCATACCCTGCGCATCTTCGTCCCTGTTGGAAGGAGAGTAACTGAACCCAAGGAGTGGGAACAAAACTAGGGTGTATATATATTCTCAACAAGAAAAACCGAACGAGTGTGTAAGGGATATCTATCTCCAAGCTCGGCCCAAGAGAAATCGCCAACAGTTCAATGGATATCCATCACCGATGCCCAACAGCCCAGCGTGCCAAAGCTACCTCATCGCTAAACCATATGACCAAGGGTCCCGCTCCGGTAGTCATAGAGAAAATTCACTGACTCGCCTCGTAGAAAGGGCCCAGTCTGAAAGAAGTCATCGGGTAACCCACTGACCAGCCCCACTGGAGGATAAACCACAAAAGTTCATCCAGTAACCCACTGCACAGCCCTGCTATAGGGTAAACCATGGAAGGTCATTAGGTATCCCACTACCTAGCCCTGCTGGAGGGTAAACCACTTAAGGTCGTCAGGTAACCCACTACCCAGCACCGCTAGAGGGAAAACCACAAAACGGACGTCAGGTAACCCACTTACCAGCCCCGCTGAAGGGTAAACCACAGAAGGTCATCCTTTAACCCACTTCCCGGCCCTACAGGAGGGTAAACTCGGAACTGGTCTGATAACTCTGCACTGCACGTGCCATCACTGGGTGTCACTAACACTCCTACCATGTGTAGGTTTGGAGTGCATCAGATGAACCTCTAACCAATGACCATTCATATTTACACATTTAATAAGATCTAAAAATTGGATTCAATCACCCAAATAGAATACCCCATTGTAATCCTCATAGAGAAACAAGCAAGATACACTACTTACTCGCTGGAAACGGGCTCTGGATGAAAAATTTATTCAACACTGCTTTATGCCCATACGACATCTTGTGGGGTCCGCACCTCAGTCCTGATAAATGTCGGGTGAAGTGCGCCATCGCGATTATCTTGGAAAACATGCCAAAATGACAATTCATATGCCCAAAACCGATGCTTGATGAAAAAGTCACAGTACGCTGCACAAAGCTCAAAAGACGTCCTATAGGGCCCACGCCTCAAGTCCAGCTTCAACGCCTGAAACCACCCTAGTCAACTTCATCTCGATGCCAGGGTCACAACGCCGTTGACGACACCTAAAATGGACTCTAGATGCAGAAGCTGCAACTCCCTGCGTTATATGCAAATGGGGACCTATGGGGCCCACACCTCAACCCAGAAAAATGTCATGCATATCGTACCATTGCATTCTGTGCGGATAACCACGTGGTGTAGGCTATTCATTTTCCATGAATGGACTTATGAAGCATAAGTCGTAAAAATGCAGCATACGTCTGAAATCCGTATAGTGGGGCCCAATGCCTTGGGCCTAAATTTAGGCGTGCGGATAGCACCGTTGCAATCCCATCGGAAAAATACTTAGAAATGAGTACTCAAACACCCCAAAAGGATGACGGGTGAAAAAGTGGTGTTTCACATTAAAGCATGCGAACAAGGCCCGATGGGGCCCGCACCTTGTCTCTAACCCGAATGCTTCATAAAGCATCTCAAAAAGTCTGCATGATGACTGGGGTCACGCTACCGCTGACGTCGCATCAATCATACATCGCAAGCTGGAGTTAGGTCTGACAAAATAATTAATTAAATTAATTAATTAATTAATCCACATTAAGTGTTTCGTGCCACCGTGTAACGAAACCAAACCGCAAGGGTTCTGAACCAACTCTGGAAGGACCGCCTCAACTCTAGGGCCACCGCACATCTGAAGACACGTCAAACAGACATCCGGCTCACGAAGTACGTCCGTCGCGATCTTTAATAATAATTTATTATTTTTAAGTTAGAGAGTTCCAGGATACCCGCCTTCGAGCACAGAACCCAAAACCCTTGGTACCCACTTCAAATGGTCGGTCTCACTAACACGGACCTTCAACCATAGACGGTGCGTCAAACAGATGCACCGTTTATAAATTATGGCCCCCTGAACGTGAGGGGGGCCCAACAGGGCCGGTTCACCTTGGCTTGCCCGGTCTGAACCGCCGATCCGCGGCCCAGCAGCGGGTCCAGCCCAAACTGTCGCTGCCCACTGGCCACAGCCTGCTCCAACCGTACTGGACCCTGCAGGTCCAGTACTCCCCAACAGACCGTCCTTTTGGCAAGTCTCCGCATTGTGGTAGCAAGACCCGTAATGGGTGGGTCCTGGTCTCCTCCGTACCCCCAAGGTCGACACCTCGGGTTCACCCACTGACCACAACAGGCTGGTGCCTATGCCCCCCACTTTCCGCTGACACCGCTGAATCCACCGGCTCCCGCTGAGGCCCTGCGCTGCCTGGTCGCTCGCCTGCTCCGGTGAGGCCCCGCGTCGCCACCTCTGCTGAAGCCTCACGCTCCACGGCTGCCTTCAGCTCGCCGCACGACGTCCCGCCCCGCCGCCTCCAACTCACTGCAGGACGATGTCGCCTCATCTTACACACCGCACCAGCATTTCCTAAAGCCGCTGAGCTCTGCCGCCTCTGGCTCGACCTCCGCCAGACACTGCTGCTCCGTCCACACCTCCGGCTCAACTTCCGGTCACCGCCCTTGCCGAAGCTGGACCATCAACCGGTCCCCCCAACCACTCTGGCAGTCAAAAACAATTTACGATGCCGGTTTCGGAAACCCTAGGGCCAGATCTTCACAACATCACCCCTCGCTCGACAATCCATCAAAGATTATCACGTCCGAAAAAAATTGGGACGAAGAACGCCCACAAATGAGATTTTAGAATGGAGCTCAGACGATGGTCGTGTTCATTTGGCCATCATCCTAATTATAGAATTAAAGAATTTGAACGACAAAATTGACAAAGGTGTGAAAATTAACAAGAATCGTACCTCGATCCGCCAGTTCAACTTTGGCGACACGCCCACTGCGATCCCGCTTCGATCCGCTGGAGTCTGCTCCTCTATCCGGCGAAGAATAGTGAAGAACGCCAAAGAATGCTCGAGAGAGTGAGATAGATAGAGAGAGAGAGAGAGAGAGAGAGAGAGAGAAATGGGTTTCCCCCAATTCCACATTTTATAAACTCTCTTAACTCCACCAACATGGCCAGATTCCAGAACCTCCGAGCCCGCTCATTTTATATCACGCCTAGGAAAAATGCCCCATTTCAAACTCAACGGAATTCTCGGATTTCCATTCCAATACTCCGTTTTAAAGTTATTTGAATGGAACGTCAATGATAAAGATCACTAAGTCGTTATTTTAAAAATGATGATTTTTCCCCTGGGTGACATCTCTCACAGCAGGCTCACGCCCGAAACTTTTATACCCCACATAGGGTAAACATCACGCTCTGGATGCAACTATCCCCTTGGAATTCTGATCTGAACTACCATTTAGGAGAAAAAAACCCCTCCACGTTCATACTATAAAACACTTAACATTTTTATAAAATTTATTCTGGGAACACCGGGCCTCGGAATCGCACGCCGTCTTCGCGCCTATCTCTCGAATTATATGTATAAATATTCCAAAGTCTTACTAGGAATAAACTAGGTCTCTACAATAGGTTTTTTGTTCACAATAATGTGACTAAGGGTTTTAGGCATGGGAGAGTTCCCAAGCCCTTGAATGTTTCAAAAGATGACCTTCATTACATAGCAGACCATATCCTAGTACTAGGCCTATCATAACATTGTGTCCTTCCTTTATCAAAATCCACAGATTTCAAAACCTCTTCACCAATATCATCTATTGTCTCAGTAGATGAGGGGTCACACAGGTCCTGTTCGGATAGAGAAAACTCCTTGTCATCTCCTGTAGAGGATTCAGTACTGAGGGAATTGAACCAGTTAGCTGATTAAGCAGGGGTCAAAAGAAGGCCTCCAAGTAGTTTCCTCCTTGAAATCTTGGATGAAGGAACTATTGATAAATCACTAGTGTGCTAATAACCATCTCCTTTCAATCCTATAAGATAATTATCCTACTTAGTAGAGAATTCATTAAATTCAATGGAACAAGAAACTAAGGCAATTCTCTAGATAGGATCCTGCTCAAAATCCATATTTGGACAAGAATAATCAGCTTGCTCTATAAGTAAAGTATGTGCTAGTTCCTCATCATAGACAACACATGAAGCCTTCCCTGGTTGTAAAAAATGACCTTCTCGAGCTCCATAACATTTAAATCCTTATTTGGTACTAAAGTATTGGCCTTCTCTATTTCCATCTCACTGGCACCTTCACTAGTAGTAAAACGGTGACCTGATCGGGTTCCATAACAATGATATCCTTCAATGGTACTGAAGCATTGGCCAGCTCAGGTTCTATCTCATTGGAATACTTCACATGTGCTGAAGTAGTGGCATGTTTGGGTTCTATAATGACACCCTACATAAGATATGAAGTAGTGAGCTACTCAGTGGAAAAACACCTTGACTAGAGACCATGAAAATAGTATCGGTAGTAGCATGGATATGACCGGACTCATCAATAGTATGGACAACAACAACATCATTGGAGGAATTCCCACATTAGTTCTCTTAGCAACATCCAGGATAGGATCACCCTTGTATCCACCCCCGTGAAAAGGGGTCTCCATATATGTGTCATGACCAGAGGGTGGGACCAAACCCTTATTATTCTTTCTCCAGCTTCTAGCATCGTCATATACCCTAATATTTCAATGATTACATAGTTTGTTTCTATTGCAGTCAGAGGCCATATGCCCAAAAATGACAATTTTCATAGAATTCTAGCTTTCTCTCAAGAAAAATATCAAGATTAATATCCTTCTCTCTGGTGGTTAGAACCACTTATTTAATAAGGGTGGAAGCCATATCAACCTCAACAAGAATCCATATATAATTCCCAAAAGATGGATTGTCTGTATACATGTTCATAAGTACTCTAAATCAACCATAGGGTTTAACTATTTCACAACCTTCACAACACGCACATAATAAAGCCTTCAAATTCATAGAAATAATCGTCACATAGAAATAATAATAAACTGGTAAAACATGTAAAACAATACATTAGTTAATCCTTCCATCCACCTAAAGGAAAACTGAAATATGCTAGTTGCACATATGCAAAAAATAATAGAGAATAAGAATCCAGTACCTCGAAGTAAGCATCAAATCAAACTAAACCAAAAATAGGGGGATATATGAACAATTGTCACTACCTCAAAATGTTGCACAATGCTATAGAAAATAAACAATTAATGGGGGATGTGAGCATGACTAGAATCATAAGCAGGAAGGATTTTGGTGGAAGAAGGAGACTATCAAAGTTCAAGAATGAATTTCACTTGGACATGCTTGAGAGGTGATATGTTACCACAAAGGAGACTGGGTTTCCTTATTCGGTGGCGGTGACAGGCAGTGTTGCAAGGGGGATGAGGATGGGGCAGCATCGCAAAAGCCGTCTGGGAATTGTCGGGGGATGAGGATCAGGGAGAGGAGAGGTTGCGAAGGCTGTCGGGGAAGAAGGATCGCCATCGAGAGGAGAGGTCTCCATTGAGAGTAGAGGTCGCTACCAAGAGAGGAGAAGTCGCGAGGGTGGAGGAGGGCGGCTGAGAGGAGAAGTCATGCCGAGAAGAGGGGGGCGCCGAGTGAGAAGAGGTCACGTGGGGTCAGGGGAGGAGAGGAATCAAGAATAGTGGGAAGGAGGAGCCCGATAGATGGTCAAAAAAAAACATACATATGGATTTTTTTAATCGTGGCTACAAACAATGATTTAGCAATAATTTTAATAGAAGTGTTTCTATAAACTAAGCTATATCCATGGACATATAAAACCATGGCTATAGGTCTGTGGCTATAGCCTTGTTTTCTAGTACTGTTGGCAGTGTCGTCACAATTCATCCTTATGGAAGAGGGAAGTGATCTTTGTTATGATGATAATTACTCTAATAATAAATTCCCCACATAATATCATGTATGATAGGATATAAATGCATCTTTTTTCCCTAATGATAGTGAAGAGGAAGGAGAATATCTTAGTTATAACCCTCCATAATCCAAGAATGGTTTCTAAAACATCATTGATGAGCTCAGAAAAGTAAATCTATTTATGGTGGAAGATATATGACCTACATTAATTTATTTCATGATGACTCCTAAGTAATAGGATGAGTAAATATAATTATTCAAATAGCACTAATATATATTCTCATAGAACTACCTGAAAAATCCTAGATTAGATCCTAATGTGGATTCCCACCCTTTTGGTTTATTGATAGTCAATGTTGTTATATCGAAATAGAAAGGTCTAATTTTTCAGGAATTATAACACCCAAAATATCCCACCAACATCATCTCTATAAAAAATACATAATGATCATACCAATGTATACATTGACTTCAGTGATCATAACCATCCATTCATGAAGGGATATTTTGTAGGCCTAATTGGGGAGCTTATAATTTATGTAATGTCTAGTTTCTTGGCCCACTACTTTATAGATGATATTTATACAACAAATTAGTCTGGATTTCCCCTATTGAAGAAGAGGAAACAACTATCAGGGAACCCAATGATGATACAAAACCATTAAAAGCATGAATATTACATCTTATTACTTGAATATTCATTATATATTATTACAATCATTCCAGATCTATAAATTTTTAGTGTCTTTGTAGAAAAGGATACATAAACAATTTGTACGTAAAATATATACATAATCTGCCACTAATTTCATCACAATTAGAACACCTATTAGGCGTATCATACTTAAGAAATGTCTTAATATATTGGGGAAAGGGAGATATAATATGGGTGATATTAGATGCTTAGTATGGGTAAAAAAGGGATGTATAAATCAAATATAAATTTTAAACATAACATGAGAATAATGATATGAAGCATGAACTTAACATTTAGAAATCATACCTATTAATTCATAGTTCATAATAATGAGTCATGGAATAAATATTTACAATTCATAAGAAATAAATCCTAATTGAATCAAAAAACACGATCTATTAGAGAATAACATTGGAATACTATCATATTATAAAATAGATTTATAATGTTTTTCATAATAATAATAATAATATAAATCTTTGGTCAAGGATACCCACTAAGACACTCATTGCATGTTAGGCTTAGGATAACCACTAATGTACCAAATTTTTTATTGGGATAACATCTCTTGTACCATTTTTTGGATTGGGATAACCACTCATGTACCCTTTGTGCTCATAAACCATTATTATTTACCCAATTAATTGGAGATATACAACTTACCCACCCATCAAGTAATCATAATCCATTTATATGTATTCCACAAGTTCATGAAAAAATTTATCATTTCATCATAGCTTAACCCATTGAAAATAAAATGAGTTTCATAAATATTTCATCATCATTATCATAAAGCATCTAGAGAATGAATAAGGAAAATATCATCATTTTAATCATCAGTAACATCAATAGATTTTTTCATAGCTTAACAGTTCCTCTAAAATATTTTTTAAATATTTATTAGTGAAAAATCCATTTTATTTTTAAAATTACACATTTAAATTCTAAAAATTTACAAAATATTATGAAAATAATTTATTTTAAAATAATCATCAAAAATTATAAAGGAATCATTATGGAATTAAATAGTCAAGATATTAATAAATTTCATTCTTACATTAAATATTAAATCAAAGATTTTTTACACCTTTGATAAAAAGTACCTCATTTGGGAAATGACCAGATGGTTCCTTTTAAAAAAATATTAACAGTAAAAAATGGTGATAAATTAAATTAAACAATAATTTTAGAATATTAATACAATTAATGAAAACAATTTAATGAAATTATGGTCATAGAAGAAAAATATTTTCTATTGAATCGAAAAACAAATTCAGTTTTCCTTAAAATATTATTTTAGAATTCTGAGTACATTGAGTGTGGAAAATGAAATAAAAACCTATAATTTATAGAAATAACTATATGGTAAACAAACTATAGGTAGATAATATAATTTCATTGTAACACCTTGACCATAGTTTCCCCGAGTCGGTGCATTATTACATAACATTAGCATGATATAAGGAAATTGTGTCTCGAAAGACGGATTGGTTTTGTAGCCTTGGAAATACTAGATACATTCATAAGGTTTACATTAAATCATAAAATGGAAAACTACAAAAACATTGTTTCCATAGAAAACAATGTGATCCCATAGACTATCCCTTTAGGTCAGTCATAATATACTTCTTCGCATCCTGGGAAAAATAAAACATAGAAAGGGGTCAGCTCAGATGCTCGGTAAGGATAACAATATAGAAGAAACTTTCATAAATAAGTATAAACATTTAAGGAAATGTATAAAACAAAAAAAACATTTTCAACATAAACTTCATCATAATATGGAAAATATAAATCAAAATAATACCATTTACTTACTCACATGGATATTATACTAGTTTAATTATCACATGAAATATCAATAGTCACTTTCATAATGATGGAATGCATAATGTAAAACTTCATAACCACATAGTCAAGGCCTTGTTCCAAGACTACAAATAAGATTTTGTCAAGGCCTTGTTCCAAGACACTAGTTTGTCTAATGAGACCTAGCAATGCATCAAGAAGCTATACCGGGCTCCACCCGTTACTTACTAAGTCCAATGCATTCGTCATATGAAAAGTTTTAAACATAACATAAACATTCGTATTAAAACTAGCATACGAAATGTCAATACCTTATCCATAAACCATGAATGGTAGAAAAATAACACATCCACACTCAAACATATCACAAAACGTTCAATACAAAATGGAAGATTTGTATCATAATAAATCAACTTCAAACAAGATTAAAATCCATTAGAGGATGTTGACATAGATGAAATCAAAACTGTTTGAGAGAAATATCTCATTATTTTTTTGAAATCATCTAAAATTCATAAAATTATAAAAGAAAAAATTTATTTTGTAAATATTATTATAAGATTTTAAGGGAAGATTTGATGATGTTATAATAGCGGAATATTGCCTCACCTTCCGTGTAAGTTAAAAAACATTCTTACCTTAATTTTGTCAAAAAGGTCATAAATTAACTTGTTTGGAAAACGAATGAAAGATTCCTTTTAAAATGTATATGGTCAAATAATGGTATAAATGACATTAAACTATAGTCTATTAATTATTAAAAATGTTTTGGAATACATTTTTTGGAAAACATGGATGTGGATGATAAAGAGGCCCCAGTAGATAATTACATATAAACAACCTTGAATAATGAAGAGGTTGTAGAATTAACACTTACCTTGTACTTTTACTTAGTCGAGGGTAGGTTAACCTCCTATATAATGGTGGAATAATTGTTATTAAATTATAAAATAATCATATACATTAATATGATATGATATATCATCTTTTAATATTCCTTTGTTAATAATATTTTAGTATTATCGTCGCTTTGGGTGTTAACTGATTCGTTTACCTTTATATGCTTCGTTACATAAGTAATGTTTGTTGTGTATATGATGTATCTTATTCATATTAAGAATGATATTAAGTCTTTAAACATTATTTTTATCATAAAATTAAAATTAGTCAGGAATGGATACGATGAGGAATGAATCTCATCGCGTTCGTGGAGACGGTAATCCGTACGTACGCATGAGCAACAATATCATTCTTTTGATATTAAAATAATAAATAATTGGATGGTATATCATATATACAGAATAATTGTCTTGTTATATTTATTATTTACATCAATTATACATCATTATTATTCCCATCCAAATAATAATGTATTGAATAACAACTACACCGCGACATGGAGATGGTAAGTCGTACGTACGCATGTATGGTGACATGTCATTCGTAGGATGGATAAAATAATGAATATGGTTGTACCATTTTTATAATAATATCACAGTATATAGAAGATACTACAGTTATAATTTTATAATGGAAACAACAAACAAAGATGAAGTGGAAGAAGAAAGGAACTTGAAAGAGGTGATGGAATATTTACCTCTTCTTCGGGGTTTTCCTTTTTATTTGATCAAAAGGGCTCCTTAGGTTGGATTTATGACTAAAGGAAGGCCTCTTAGATGAAGGGAGGACAGTTTAGAGGGTATTTGGGTAGGGGATGTCCGATCCAAATTGTAACACCCTGATATTTTATGAGAAGTATATTTTTTATGACTTATTTTATACACACCATCAAAGGAATCTTTCACTACACACAATACTAGCTTGGATTACTTTATACGCAAAAGCAACCTTCCTCGATAGCGTCTGTTGTACGCAATATCAAGTTTCACTAAACAAAAATATGTTATTAAAATATTATATAAACTAGCCTTTATGAATAGTATTAACTAAATTTTGAATTTTATAACATTATTATCCATCTTACACATTTTCTAGAATATGGTATGAGAACAAAATAAATATTTCGAGTAAAATAAGTATTTTTCAAAAAATTCTGTTTTGCCGCCTTTTGATGGCGCACCCACATTAAATCTATTTTTGACATGTTTATAAGTTAAATTTGACAAAATAAAATTCTTCTTTGGAATTGAGATATAAAAATTTACTTTGGATAAAATTTTCGTATTATTCTGATAACTTTCATATTTTAATAAATAGTAAAAACATGCTATATTTTAATTAAAAACAACTTTTTTCATCGCAATAATTTATATGGTTAAATTATAATATTGAATGGTTTTAAAGTATAAATAGAATATATTTTTCACCATTTAATATAATTTATGTCATTACCATTATTTTTACATTGAATTCATACGTAAAAACATTTCAATCTTTGGCAATGTTTTAACTTTTAAAACCTGTTTTCTTAACAACGGGATAAATTTTAAATTAATTACTGAAACATCTGTGTTTCAAATTTTTACAAATGGATTCCATATTTTAATTCAGTGGGTCCAAATTATTTTAATATACTACTTTTATTTTTTTGATATTAGTAATAGTAACTATGGTAATTTTTATTTACTACAGTTAAAGGTAAATCTGGTAATTAAGGGTAAAAATAAGATTATAAAACTATGATAACACGTTCCAAAATCATAATGGATGAATAAAAGTCGATCCATATAACCTAAGAGTCGTACTAGATTCATTTCATGGACTTTTGACCATGAAATAATATAATTATTATTAAAACCTAAGAAAGTGACAACATGTCACTCTCTTAAATCTTATAAGTGTCATAATTTTAATTTAGTGATAAACTTCATAAAACTTCGGATATAAATATTCCATAGAAATATAATAACATCATATACATCATATGAATTTATTTATAATTTTTGGGGATTAAATAATTATCATTAATTATGACACAATAGTGATGTTAAAATTTTTTTATTGATTGAAATATCAAATAAAGGATTTTAAAAGTATTAAAATAAATATTATATGAACTATTTAATGTAATCCACTAATTTTATAGATAAAAATGACATGTTATAAATCTGTTAAATCTTTTGGTTCGAGAATATCTTGGGTATATATTTTATTTAAATTCAAATAAATTAATAGTGTCAGAATTGACACTATTGTTATTTTATAAAAATTACATATTATAAAATTGTTTAAAAATCACAATAATATTTAAAATTTATAAATTAAAATTTATATGGTAGAAATTTTAATAAAGTATATAATTATGAAAAATTCACAACATATAAGTAAATATTTATAATTATTGAAAATTTAGAATATTATTTCCACAAATAAACTTAAATAGATTATATAAGGACAAATCAAGTTGATAATGTTTAAAATAAATTCCACGCCATGGTGTAATTTGTTTTCCACCACCACCTTACTTGGATGGGTATAATGGTGTAAATAATAACTATATATGATTATTGTAAATTGATATTGATTCTAAAATAGTATACATAGACTTCAATAAAATTCCATGATCATGGGAATGATATCATCGCTCATGCGTATGTACGACCTACCGTCTCCACGATGTGATGCGACTCGTTCTACATGATCTTCATTGAATAGTGAATATATAAATGAGTTGAATAAATAAATATGATATATATTACAATAATACCGTTATTCAAATGAGGTATCTATAACCTAAAAAGTGAAATGAGAATTTATTCAACAAAACATGCATAAGAACATAAAGAAATGAACACCCGAATAACAAGTACAAATGAAATATTACTAAAAATAAGATAAGAATATGATCATATATGATATCATAACAATAAATATTATTCTGTAATAAGTCAATAACATTATTTAAATCATTATACATGAGGTTCAGATATGTACAAATCATATCGGACTTAAGGTAAGGGAAAATATCACAATTTCATTTTTATCCGAGATTGTTTATACTTCAGAATTTACTGGGGATTATTTATCATCCACATACATGTTTCCTAAATATGTAATATTATCCTCCTACAATTTTTTAAATCCAATTTTACCCATTGGTGAGTTTTTATTAAAAGATATGAAAGGAATATTTTGTCGTTTTTAGTATGAGGTACTTTTTGGATTTTTCGTCCAAAGTACGAGAAGAATGTTTTTTTAACTTATATGGAATGAATGGATTTTTATGATTTTATAGAACATTATTTCCATGATTCTTCCTTTACATGTTTTCATGTTTATTTTTAAACAAATTCTTTTAGTTTAAAATTGTATGACATGTTAAGAAAGGAAAAATGTTTTCGAAGTAGAAAAGATATTTTCCTCAAGAATGGAGTTCAAGTGTTTTATCAAAATTATTTTCCATCTAATAAAATATAGGGTTATGTTTATATCCCTATTTTTACATTGATTTGATTATGTTATGATGGAATTATTTTTATGATGTCCTTTTATGGATTATGTTATGATGACATGATGTTTAATAATCCCATTTTTATTACATGGGTTATGTTATGATGTATGATTTATGATTTTGTGTCACACATAATAATGGTTTAATAATTAGATGGGTGGGACCTATATCTCCCTCCAATGCATTGGGTAAAGATTTATATCTCATGAGATAGACATGACTGGAACAGTAAGTTAAACTGGTTCAGTGATACAGGACTGGAACGAGGAGTGAACTCGGTTCAGAAATGGACTTTGTCTGCTATGATAGTTTTGGCAATGAGTCTTGACTAATAAGAAATGATTTTCAATGATTATGTGTGTATTCCACAATGTTTCATGTTTTAAGTTATGATTATTTGGGATTACTTTTCATTACTATGATTTATCCCATGACATGATATTATGATCACTTTTGCAGGTTAAGATTTTCAAAATGTTATGTTCATATGAATATGATATGATAGATATTTCTTTTTTACCCTTACTGAGAATTTGAGATCACCCTTTTGTATGTTTTTTCCCGAGGTCAGGAAGATGGATATTAAGTAGGATATGCCAAAACAGGACTCTAGATATGATGAAATAAACATGAGACAATGTAGTTGATTTTATGAACCAGTTGTTTATGTTTCCCAATTTCTAAAGACACTATACCTATACAGTATTTTCATGGTTTTGTTATATTTTCTAATAAGTATGATTCAATTATGAATTAATAACAATGTATGTAAATTATGGGTCATTATATTTGGTATCAGAGGAAAGGTATAGTCAACCTTTGGAAACTAGGATGTGAAAACCTTAGAAAGAACCCTAAGGATAAGTCTGAGCATAGAACAAAATCTTAGTGTTTTAGAAATGGCCATGAATAACTTATGATAAGACCTAAAGTGTGAAATTTTATTACTGATTATGTGGTTTTCCTTTTGTAATTAGTGTTTCTCACACTATGATTCTTGGTTTTAGTCAATGGTTGGAACCCGAAGGAACCGTGTTAATGCTAAATGCGACGGACAATGCAATGATTGTCTGCCTAAGCAACCAAATGTTATGGGAACCAGAATGAAAAATCTTATAGCCATGCTCACAAAACATTCTCAAGCTATGAATCATGCATGACTTCCAAACGAGTAATGGAAGGAGCAACATTCTGTTGAATCCTTCACAAGGCAGCGTCCACCTTCATTCAGTGGGTCTTCTAATCCATTAGTGGTTGAACAATGGATCAGTACCCCTGAAAATATATTTTTAGTCCTTCAATGTTCTGAGCATGATAAAGTCATCTTAGCAGTATATTGTTTGGAAGGTGAAGCTAACCAATGGTGGAATCTTATCAAGAATATGAGGCAAATGGATGAAATTGAGTCCATGTAATGGGACGAGTTCAAGAACTTATTTTTCAATAAGTACTTCCCTCGTACTCTTTGAACAAATATGGAGAAGGATTTTCTTGAACTAAAGCAAAAGGATGATGAAGCTGTTGGTACCTACGAATCAAATTTTACAAGAATTTCAAAGTACCCTTCCGGAATTATTATCCAACCTGAGAGTAAAATTGATCGATTCATTAGTGGCTTAAAACCAAGTCTTCGAAGGGCGTTAACCATAAGGGACTTCAATAGCTACAAGGAAATTGTTCAATGTGCTCTCAAGGTTGAGATGGAGATTAGAGTAACCCATCAGTCATATGGGTCTGATAAGAAGAAGAAAATGTAATTCAAAGGAAAATCTAAAGACCACACTGAATAGAATATGAGTTTTCCATTATGCTCAAATTGTGGAAAGAAACGTAGAGGGAATTGTCTTAAAGGGACAAGAAAATGTGTTAAGTGTGGAAAAGAAGGTCATCGGGCAGTTGAATGTTGAAATAATGGGAAGAAGATGTCTAATGATGCGAATAAAGAAAGTGATACATAGAATTAACCTCCTACACTTCAATGTTTCAAGTTCAAGGAGATGGGGCATTATGCCAATCAATGCCCAAATCCAAGGGTTGTTGATGATGATCGACGTAAACAAACTCTAAAGGCCAAATAAAAAGGAAATTCACATGCAATTTCTATCGGCGATGTGAAGTATAATAACGAAGTGGTGAAAGGTACACTTACCATCCACTCTAAAGTAGAAAATGTTTTATTTGATTCTAGATCCACCCACTCTTATATTTCTGAAGAATTTTCTAAGGGTATCACCATATTACCTCAGCAGTTAGATATTGAGTTAGCTGTGACAACCCCTAATGGCACAATAGTCACATCAAAAGTTTACAATTCTTCTCCAATTAAAGTTTTTGGGAATGTGCTTCCTGCAAATCTTGTGATCCTTCCTATAGTGGAATTTCATGTGATTCTTGTCATGGATTGGATTCCTTTATACAGAGCTCATATCAATTTCCAAAGAAGGGAAGTCACATTTCATATTCCAGATCAATCTATGATCATCTATCGATGCAAGGATGAACATAACCTTCCAGTGGAAATTTATTCCATCTTATGGGTCTTGATTACACTAAATGAAGGTTCTTTATCTCAAATGGTTGGAGAGAAACACATGATTAAGAATATTCCCATTGTACGGGAGTTTGATGATGTCTTTCAGGAGGAATATTCAGGTCTTCCACCAAATCATGAAGTTGAGTTTTCAATAGAACTCATGCTGGGTTCTGTGCCTATTTCAAAGGCACCTTATAGAATGGCCCCAATTGAGTTGCAGGAATTGAAGAAGAAACTCCAAGAGAATCTTGATAAAGGATTCATATGCCCTAGTGCGTCAACTTGGGGATCACTTGTTTTGTTTGTTAAGAAGAAAGATGGATAAATGAGACTCTGCATTGATTATCGAGAACTTAACAAGATCACTATCAAGAAAAAATATACTCTCCCACACATTGTTGACTTATTTGACCAACTACACGGAGCTCAATACATTTCCAAGATTGATCTTCGTTCAGGGTATCATCAATTAAGGGTCAAAAGGGAGGATATACCAAAGACGGATTTCCGTACAAGGTATAGACACTATGAATTTATAGTGATGCCATTTGTCCTTACTAATCCCCCTGCTATATTCCTGGATATAATGAATAGAGTCTTTAGAGACTATCTTGATCTGTTTGTGGTAGTCTTTATAGATGATATTCTTGTCTATTCAAAGATAAAGGAAGAACATGAAGATCACTTGAAATTGTATTAAAGACCCTAATAAAGGAGAATATTTATACCAAATTTAACAAGTGTGAATTTTGGCTTCAAAAAGTCTCATTTTTGGGTCACATAATCTCAAAAGAGGGGATATGTGTGGATCCATAAAAAATAGAGGCTATCGAAAGATGGTTGAGACCAACAACAATAACTGAGATTCGAAGTTTTCTTGGCTTGGCTGGATATTATCGACATTTTGTGAAATATTTTTCAAGGTTATCTAATCCACTCACCAGGTTGACTCGAAAAGGTGTTAAGTTCGTCTGGACGGAGGAGTGTCAAGAAAATTTCAAGGAGTTAAAACGAAGGTTATCCAGTGCACCTGTGCTCACACTGCCTTGTAGTGGGGAAAGGTTTGTGATCTATAGTGATGCATCCAAGAAGGGATTGGGATGTGTTCTCATGAAAAATGATATGGTGATAGCTTATGCCTCACAATAGTTGAAAATCCATGAGCAAAATTACCCAACTCATGATTTGGAGTTAGCTGCGGTAATCTTTGCATTAAATATTTGGAGGCATTGCCTTTATGGTGAAAGGTGTGATATTTATACTGATCATAAAAGTTTAAAGTATATTTTCACACAAACGGAGTTGAATATGTGCGAAAGAATATGGTTGGATCTGATTAAGGATTATGACTGCTCAATTCATTATCACCCTGGGAAGGCAAACAAGGTGGCGGATGCATTAAGTCGAAAAGACCATGCTAGGTTATCCATGATGAGGATCACAAAAGATCCAATATTTATGGATTTACGAAGGATGGATCTTGGAATTATAATGGAAGGTGAAAAATCTTATCTTTCTCAAATGAATGCTCAACCCTCTATTCATGTGAGGATTAAAGAGGAACAAAACGAAGATGTAGAGTTACAAAAGAAGGTGAGAAATGTTCCCTAATTCAACCTTGATTGTGATGGGATAATAAGGTTCAGGAATCGGGTTTGTGTTCCTCCCATCCCAAAATTAAAGAAGGAGATGCTAGATGAGGCTCAGAGTTCTTCATTGTCAATTCATCCTGGAATCACGAAGATGTATAGCGTCCTGAAAGAGTACTTCTAGTGGGATGGAATGAAAAGAGATGTTGCTGAATATTTCTCTCGATGCTTGGTTTGTCAGCAAGTTGACACTGAGAGATAGAATTCTAAGGGAATGTTACAACCATTACCCATACCAGAATGGAAATGGGAAAAAATCACCATGGGCTTTGTTACTGGACATCCTAAAACATCCAAATGTAATAATGCTATTTGGGTCATAGTTGATCATCTTACGAAGTCGGCACACTTAATTGATATTAGAGAAGATTTCTCTCTGGATCATCTTGCCCGGATATATGTAAAGTAAGTGGTAATATTGAATGGAGTTCCACTTTCCATTATATCTGATCGGGATCTGAGTTTTACCTCGACGTTCTGGCGAAGTCTTCAGCATACTCTAGATACAGAGTTGAGTTTCATCACTATTTATCATCCTCAGACTTACGGTCAGTCTGAGAGAACAATTAAAACTCTAGAAGACATGTTGAGAGATTTCTCTATGGATTTCAAAGGTGTTTGGGATCGACACCTACATTTGGTGGAATTTTCATATAATAATAGATTTTACTCCAGTATTCAGATTTCTCCTTATGAAGCTCTCTATGGAAATAAATTAAGGACTCCAACATGCTGGGATGAAGTGTGGGAAAGAATGCTATTAGGACCTGATCTTGTTTATGAGATGGTAGAAAAGGTCAGATCTATTCAAAAACACATAAGAATATCTCATAGTCGACAAAAAATTTATGTTGATAACCGAATAAAAGACCTAGAGTTTTAAGTGGGTGATAAAGTGTTCTTACGAATATCTCCTTGGAAGAGAGTAATGAGATTTGGAAAAAAGGGAAAGTTGAGCCCTATGTATATTGATCCTTTTGAAATACTGGATCGGGTTGGGAAGGTAGATTACCGATTGGTGCTTCGATAAAATCTCTCTCAAGTTCATGATGTATTCCATGTATCTCTCCTGATAAAATTACATACCTAATCCTTCACATGTACTAAGCTCAGAAGTTGTACCGCTGGAGCAAGATATTTCTTATGATGAACAGCCGATAGAGATTCTGGATCGTAGTGAAAAATTTCTACGAAACAAGACCACTCGATTGGTTGAATATTTATGGAGGAACCACCAATTAGAAGAAGCTACATGGTAGCTTGAGGATATAATGAGGGAGAGGTATCCTCATCTGTTTGTTAAGAAGTGACGAATTTTGAGGGTGAAATTCATTTTAAGGGGTGAAGAATGTAACACCCTGATATTTTATGAGAAGTATATTTTTTTTATTTCTTATGTTATACGCAACATCAAAGGAATATTTCACTACACACAACACTATCTTGGCTTGTGTTATACGCAAAAGCAACCTTCCTCGATAGTGTGTGTTGTACGCAATATCGAGTTTCACTAAACAACAATATGTTATTAAAATATTATATAAACTAGACATTATGAATAGTATTAACTAAATTTTAAATTTTATAACATTATTATCCATCTTACACATTTTCTAGAATACAGTATGAGAACAAAATAAATATTTCGGGTAAAATATGTATTTTTCAAAAAATGCAGTTTTGCTGCCTTTTGATGGCGCACCAACTTTAACTCTATTTTCTGACATGTTTATGAGTTCAATTTGACAAAATAAAATTCCTCTTTGGAATCAAGATATAAATATTTACATTGGATAAATTTTTCATATTATTCTGATATCTTTCATATTTTAATGAATAGTAAAAACACGCTATATTTTAGATAAAAACAACATTTTTCATCACAATAATTTATATGGTTAAATTATAATATTGAATGTTTTTAAAGTATAAATAGAACATATTTTTTACCATTTAATATAATTTATTTCATTACAATTAATTTTAGATTGAATTCATAGGTAATAACATTTCAATCATTGGCAATGTTTTAACTTTTAAAACTCGTTTTCTTAAGAAAGGGATGAATTTTAAATTAATTACAGCAACTTATGTGTTTTTAATTTTTAAAAATAGATTCAATTTTTTAATTCAGTGGGTCCAAATTATTTTAATCGGTTACTTTTATTTTTTTTATTGTGAATAGTAACTACAGTAATTTCTATTTACTACAGTTAAAGGTAAATCTGGTAATTAAGGGTAAAAATAAGATTATAAAATTACCATAACACTTTCAAAAATCTTATTGGATGAATAAAAGTCGACTCATATCACCTAAGGGTAGGACTAGATTCATTTCATGGACATTTGACCATGAAACAATATAATTATTATTAAAACCAAAGAAAGTGACAATATGTCACTCTCTTAAATCTTATAAGTGTAATAATTTTAATTTAGTGATAAACATCATAACACTTCGGATATAAATATTCCTTAGAAAGATAATATAATTATCTAAATCATATGATTGTATTTATAATTTTTAGGGATTAAATAATTATCATTAATTATGACACAATAGTGATGTTAAAATTATTTTATTGATTGAAATATCAAATAAATGATTTTAAAAGTATTAAAATAAATATTATATGTACGATTTAATGTGATCCACTAATTTTCTAGATATAAATGAAATTTTATTAATCAATTAAATATTTCAGTTCGAAAATATCTTCTGTATATATTCTATTTAAATTCAAATAAATGAATAGTGTCAAAATTGACACTATTGTTATTTTATAAAAATTACATATTATAAAATTGTTTAAAAATCACGTTAATATTTAAAATTCATAAATAAAAATTTATATAGTCTAAAATGTAATAAATTATACAATTATGAACAATTCACAACATATTAGTAATTATTTATAATGATTTAAAATTTAGAATATTATTACCACAAATAAAATTAAATAGATTATATAAAGAAAAATCATGTTGATAATGTTTAAAATAAATTACCAAATTGTCTAAATTTTATTGGTTGATGATATTACAACCATATCTCATATAATATTTGGATTTGAGTCATTTTTTGAGGTTTTTATGTGGGGTTGGAATTTATTATAAATTAATATTACTTATAATTCAAAAGGTACCCCTCTCATCCCTTATAAAAGTTCACCTCCTCCCTCTCCTCCTCACACCATTTTGAGCCTTCAAGCTCGTCAAAAACCTTCCCATTTACATTATAAACTTCCTTAGAAACATACTATAGGTCCTGGTCTTCTTCAAAGACCAATTTTAGTGCCCTAAGAGGAGGTTTCAAAGAGGCGTGTCGAACAAAAGGTAATATCTGTTACCGATTCTTTCAAATTTATTTCTTCTCATACTTCCTCTTATTTAGTTTTTTCATTATAAAGTAATAACATAAGTATCTATCATATACTGATATGTTATTATAAATATGAAACAACCCTATTTCACCTTTTATCCATCCTACAAAAAATGAAATCACCGCGCGTGCATACGTACGGAATACCGTCTCCACGCTGTTGTGTAATCTGTTTTCCACCACCACCTTACTTGGATGGGTATAATGGTGTAAAGAATAACTATACATGATTATTGTAAAGTGATATTGATTATAAAATAGTATACATACACTTCAATACAATTCCACAATCATGGGAACGATATCATCGCTCGTGCGTACGTACGGCCTACCGTCTCCACGATGTGATGCGACTCGTTCTACATGATCTTCATTGAATAATGATTATATAAATGAATTGAATAAATAAATATGATATATATTACATTAATAAAATACTTTAAATTAGGTATATATAACCTACAAATAGGAATAAGAATTTATTCGACAAATCATGCATAAGAACATAAAGCAATGAACACCCAAATAACAAGTAGCAATGAAATATTACTAACAAGTAGATAGGAATATGATCATATATGATATCATAAAAATGAATATTATTCTGTAATAAGTCAATAACATTATTTAAATTATTATACAGAAGGTTCAGATACCTACAAATCATATCGGACCTAAGGTAAGGGAAAATCTCGCAATCTCATTTTTATCCGAGATTGTTTATACATCATAATTTGCTGGGGAATATTTATCATCCATATCCATGTTTCCTAAATTTTTAATATTATCCTACTACAATTTTTTAAATCCAATTTTACCCATTGGTGAGTTTTTAGTAAAAAATCAAAGGAATATTTTGTTGTTTTTACTACAAGGTACTTTTTGACTTTTCCGGCCAAAGTACGAAAAGAATGTTTTTCTAACTTATACGGCATGAATGGATTTTTATGATTTCATAGAACATTATTTCCATGATGCTTCCTTTACAAGTTTTCAAGTTTATTTTTAATAAATTTCTTTTAGTTTAAAATTGTATGACATGTTAAGAAAGGAAAAATGTTTTTGAAGTAGAAAAGATATTTTCCTCAAGAATGGAGTTCAAGTGTTTTATCAAAATTATTTTCCATATAAGATAATGTAGGGTCTTTTTTATATCCCTATTTTTACATTTATTTGATTATTTTATGATGTAATTATTTTTAGGATGTCCTTTTCTGGATTATGTTATGATGACATGATGTTTAAGAATCCCATTTTTATTACATGGGTTATGTTATGATGTATGATTTATGATTTTGTGGCAGACATAATAATGGTTTCATTATGAGATGGGTGGGACCTATATCTCCCTCCAATGCATTGGGTAAAGATTTATATCTCATGAGATAGACATGACTGTAATGGCAAGTTAAACCAGTAGTTCAGTGATACAGGACTGGAACGTTAGAGTGAACTCAGTTCAAAAATGGACTTTGTCCGGTATGATAGTCTTGGCAATGAGTCTTGACTAATAAGAAATGATTTTCTATGATTATCTGTGTATTCCAAAATGTTTCATGTTTTAATTTATTATTATTTGGTATTACTTTTCATTAATATGATTTATCCCATGACATGATATTATGATCTCTTTTGCAGGTTAAGATTTTCAAAATGTTATGTTCTTATGAATATGATATGATTGATATTTCTTTTTTTTACCCTTAATGAGAATTTGAGCTCACCCTTTTTTATGTTTTCTTTTCCCTAGGTCAGGGAAGAAGGATATTAAGTAGGATATGCCAAAAAGGGACTCTAGATATGATGAAATAAACGAGAGACAATGTAGTTGATTTTATGAACCAGTTGTTTATGTTTCCCAGTTTCTAAAGACATTATACTTATACGGTCCTTTCATGGTTTTTTTATATGTTGTAATAATTATGATTCAATTCTGAAGTAATAACAATGTATGTAAATTATAGGTCGTTATACAAATGGATTTGAAGTTGTGAATTAGAGAGAAGGGGGATTTCACTTTTATAAAAGGGGTGAGGGGCACCTTAGGGAAAATATTGGAATATTATTTTATAATAAAATAATTTTATGTTTATAATGGCTCAAAAATGAAATATTTAAAGGATAAGGTGGGGATGGGTCGATAACCACCCAAAAAATATGTTTTATACAGGTTTGGGGTCACTATATTAACATTATCTTTTAGATTTAACTCTTAGTTAAATAGTTTGACATTTACCATGTCTCTTTGTATTTTATATTATATGGTTAATAAACTTACTATAAACATCCAAGAAAACCCCAAGTGGTTCATTAATGAAATATATAATAGTATTTAATCCCTTTTAACTAACCTTAGATTTTTAGAAATAGACTATAAATTAATAATATAATATTTGTTTCAAAAACTCTTTTATGTCAATTTTGGCACTATTTGGTATTTTTGTTTTTTTAATTTATAACAGTATTATTACTTCTAAGAAAATTCATTTAATCAATCCTAAAAATGTCACATTAACCTATAAAATTCTTTTATGGCATAAAAAACTTTCAAATTATTTTTTTTAACATCTATAATATCGTTTATTTGATTCTTTCATTAATAAATAAAATATTGCATCATCATTGTGTTATAAGTAAATTTAATTATTCTACGTATAAAAATTATAAGTAAAATTCCATTTTTTAGGAAATTTATTTAATCTTCCTAATTAATATTTATAGTCTAAGATATAACATAAATAACCCTATGCAAAAATTGTTTTACTAAATGATATATGCTTATGTCATTTTGTATTTACTTTAACATAATTAATATAAAGTATCATTATCAGTTACAAGTGGCTTCATGGGGTCACAAAATCGTCCCAAGGATGACCATGGTCGGACATGAATCATTAAATAGGGTTAGGACACATGTTAGTTTAATTTAATATTATTATAATATTATTTTGTTTACCCTTATTTATCGGATTTACCCTTTAACCATGGTAAATAAAATATTTACTGAAGTAATTATTCAAAATGTCTCAAAATAAAAGTTACCTATTTATACAATTTGGACCACATGATTATAAATATGGAATATATTTTTCTAAATTCAAAACACAAATGTGGCAGAAATTAATTTAAAATTAATTCCTGTTCTCAAAACAAAAAGACTGTTTTTATGAAATAATATCTATCAAAAGATTGACACTTGTTTATGTCCAGTTTAAATATGAAATGACATCCAATGACCAAAATTGGATTAAATGGTAAAAATATAATCTAATTATACTTAAAAACCTCTCAATAGTATAATTTAGCACTATAAATTATTTTGATTAATTTTTTGAAAATTAAAATTTAGTATTTTCACTATTCATGAAAAACTGAATGTTTTCAGAAAAATACCAAAAATTAAACCTAAGATAATTTCGATATTACAAACCCAAAAATGAAATCCATTTTGAAATACAATACTGATAAAATTTTTAAACGTTCATATTACTATTCATAATGGCTAGTTTGACTGGTCGCGATGTGTTAGAATTTCAAAGTTGCGTACAACGCAAGCTACTGAATTATTCAACGGGAAACGTACTGTGGAAGCTTGGGTTGTTACATTCTCCCCTCCTTCAAATAATTTTGTCCTTGAAATTTCTAGAATATTGATGCATAAAAATATTTGGGTTGTTCTTCATCATAATATTATCAGGTTCCAACGTTGCCTCTTCCATTTTATGGTTTCTCCATAGAACTTTTACCAAACGAGTCGTATGGTATATCAACACTTGTTCTCTTGTATCAAGAACCTTGACAGGCTATTCCTAATAAGATAGATTAGGATCCACTTCTAATTCCTCATAGGTGAGCACATGCGTTGGTTCAGACATGTATTTTCTCAATAGTGATATGTGGAACACATCGTGAACTTTTGAGAGACTTGGCAGCATTTCGAAACAGTAAGCTACAACCCCAATTTTTTCTAAAATTTCGAAAGGTCCGATGTACCTGGGAATTAATTTTCCCTTCTTACTGAAACATATAACACCCTTCCATGGAGATACCTTCATGAAAACATGATCTCCTACCCGAAATTCCAAATCTTTCTTTTGGTTATCAGTATAGCTCTTCTACCTACTTTGAGTTACTTTGATGTGGGTTTGGATTACCTTCATCTTTTCCATCGTTTCCTCCATAAGTTCAGGGACTATGGGTTTTCTTTCACCAAAATCTTCCCAACAGGTTGGTGTGAGACATCTCTTTCCATATAATGCTTCATATAGGGCCATCTGAATACTTGAATGGAAGGTATTGTTATAGGAAAATTATACCAGAGGTAAATATTGATCCCACATACCTTAAAAGTCAAGTGAGAAAGATCTCAACATGTCTTTTAAGGTTTGAATAGTCTGTTCTGATTTTCCATCAGTTTGAGGGTGGTAGGCAGTGCTCAAACGAAGTTCAGTATCCAGGGCTTTCTGAAGACTTTTCTAGAATCTTGATGTAAAACGTGGATCAAGATTAGAAACAATCGATAGGGGAACTCCATGAATTCTCATAACTTCATTAATATATAGTCTTACTATACATTCAAGTGGTAAATCTTCTCTTATAGAATGAAAATGTGCTGACTTGGTAAGAGGATAAACAATGACCCATATTGCATTGTTCCTTCTAGGAGTCTTTGGTAGTCCCATGCACTACTAAAAATTCGGGCTATAGCGACCACCATTGGCAGTCGCTTTAGCCTCGTCACAATAGGCCAATAGAGACTGCCACTGGCGGTCACTATAGGTGGCTGAAATTCCGGCCTACAACGACTGTCTGGCGGTCGGTTTAGGCTGCCTGCCGGACCACCTACAGCGACCGCCAATGGCGGTTTCTATAGGTGGCCCGACAGGCATCCTAGAGCGACCGCCACAGGGGGTCACTGTTTTGGGGAAAAAATTTTAAAAACAAATTTGCAGTGCATATAAATGAAACATTTTTATGATTACAAATGTGTTTTATTATAACAGAAAATAAATAAAATACATTTAATTAAAGTTATTAGTGAAAGAAATATATATCTATATATAATATTAAATAAAATATTTTTCTTATTCATCCAATAGGTTTGTTAAGAATATGGTAATAATAAATCAAATTTTATGCTTAAAATTTGTATTTCTCTAAAAATTTAATTTTACTACCTCTTAATGGAGAGCCTATTTTAAATAAAAATTCCAGCACATTTAAAAAAATTTAAGAAATGCTATCATTTCCGGGGTTTTTTTCTTATTTGGTTTAGTTTGTGAAATAGATTTGTTGTCTAAAAAGGAATGTTCTATACATGCACCGCACGTCCGATGGGCATTCCATCTCCTCCTACACGTCACGAATAATATTCCTATTGTTTTCGTGTGGTTTCAAGTCATTCGGAGCACGTTCGCTCCGAATATGACCGTCTCACGCCGTTTTGGCGTTTTATGACTCCGGAAACGCGTTTCCGATCACCACGGTCAAACGACACCTCCGATTGACATGATTTCTGCCCGACCATTTCAAAATTCACACAACAGCTGTTGTCGTACGATTTCATGATATTCTGAGGTCGTTCGGGTGGTTTTGACCCCCCAACGTGCCCTTTTAGCGCGCGTCAAGCTGCTGAAAACAAAACAATCGGTCATACCGCACACACCGCATGTCTGATGGGCATTTCGTCCCCTCCTACACGTCACAAATAATATTCCTATTGTTTTCGGGTGGTTTTCAGAGCACGTTCGCTCTGAATACGACCGTCTCACGCCGTTTTGGCGTTTTATGACTCCGGAAATGCATTTCCCATCACCGTGGTCAAACGAAACCACCGTTAGACGTTTCGTCTACCCGAGCATTTAACAATTCACACAATAGCTATTTTGGTATGATTTAATGGCATTCTGAGGTCGTTCAGGTGGTTTTGACCCCCCCAACATGCCCTTTTAGAGCGCGCCGAGCTGCTGAAAGCGACACAATTAGTCGTACCGCACGCACCGCACATCCGATGGGCATGTCGTCTCCTCCTACATGTCACAAATAATATTCGTATTGTTTTCATGTGGTTTTAGGTCATTTGGAGCATGTTCTCTCCGAATACGATCGTCTCACGCCGTTTTGGCGTTTTATGACTCCAGAAACGCATTTCTGGTCACCACTGTCAAACGACACCTCCGATTAATGTGCCATCTACCCGACCATTTCACAATTCCCACAACAGCTATTGACATACGATTTTATGGAATTCAGAGGTCGTTCGGGTGGTTTTGACCCCCCCAATGCGCCCTTTTAGCGCGCGCCAAGCTGCTGAAAATGACCCAGTCGGTCGTACCGCGTGCACCGCATGTTTGTTGGGTGTTTCGTCTCCTCCAACATGTCACAAATAATATTCCTATTTTTTTTTGTGGTTTCAGGCCATTTGGAGCTTGTTCGCTCTAAATAGGACCGTCTCACGCGGTTTTGGCATTTTATGACTCCAGAAACGTGTTTCCGATCACCGCGGTCAAACAACACCTCTGATTGACATGCCGTCTACTCTTCCATTTCACAATTCACATAGCAGCTATTGTCGTACGATTTCATGGCATTCTAAGGTCGTTCGGGTGGTTTTGACCCCCCAATACGCCCTTTTAGCGCGCACCGAGCTGCTGAAAAAGACACAATCGGTCATATCGCGCACACCGCATGTCTGATGGGCGTTTTGTCTCCTCCAACATGTCAAGAATAATATTCCTATTTTTTTCGTGTGGTTTCAGGTCATTCGGAGCATGCTCGCTCCCAATATGACTATCTCACGCCGTTTTGGCGTTTCATGACTCCGGAAACGCGTTTCCGGTCACCGCGGTCAAACGACACCTCCGATTGAAGTGTCGTCTACCCGACCATTTTACAATTCACAAAACAGCTATTGTTGTACGATTTCATGGCACTCTGAGGTCACTCAAGAGGTTTTGACCCTCCAACGCGCCCTTTTAGCGCGCGTCGAACTGCTGAAAATGACACAATCAGTTCTACCGCATGCACCGGACGTCCAATGGACGTGCCTTCTCCTCCTACATGTCACGAATAATATTCCTATTTTTTCTGGTGGTTTCAGGTCATTCGGAGCACGTTTTCTCCGAATTCGACCGTCTCAAGACGTTTTGGCATTTTAAGACTCCAGAAATGAGTTTTCGGTCACCGCGGTCAAACAACACCTTCGATTTATGTGTCGTCTACCGGACCATTTCACAATTCACACAACGGCTATTGTCGTATGATTTCATGGCATTCTGAGGTCATTCGGGAGGTTTGGACACCCACAACGCACCCTTTTAGCGCGCACAGTGCTGCTGAAAAAAACACAATCGGTCGTACCGCGCGCACCTCACGTATGATGGGCATGCCATCTCCTCTTACATGCCACGAATAATATTCCTATTGTTTTTGTGTGGTTTTAGATCATTCGGAGCACATTCGATCCGAATACGACCATCTCATGCCGTTTTGGCGTTTTAAGACTCTGGAAACGTGTTTCTGGTCACCGCGGTCAAATGACAGCTCCGATTGATGTGCCATCTGCCCGAACATTTCACACAACGGCTGTTGTCGTACGATTTCATGGCATTCTGAGGTCGTTCAGGTGGTTTTGACCCCCCCAACGTGCCCTTTTAGCTCCTGCAGGGCTGCTGAAAACTACACAATCGGTCGTACCGCGTGCACCGCACGTCCGATGGGTGTGTCATCTCCTCCTACACATCACAAGTAATATTACTATTGTTTTCAGGTGGTTTCAGGTCATTCAGAGAAAGTTCACTCTGAATTCGACCGTCTCACGCCGTTTTGGCGTTTTTTGACTCCGAAAACGCGTTTCTGGTAGACGTGGTCAAACGACACCTCCGATTAACGTGTTGTCTACCCGACCATTTCAAAATTCACACAAATGCTGTTTTCGTTTGATTTCATGACATTCCGAGGTCATTAGGGTGGTTTTGACCCCCCCCCCCCCAATGCGCCCTTTTAGCACACACATAGCTGCTGAAAACGACACAATCGGTCGTACCGTGCGTACCGCACGTCCGATGGGCATGACGTCTCCTCTTACATGTCAAGAATAATATTCCTATTTTTTTCTTGTGGTTTGAGGTCATTCGGAGCATGTTTGATTCGAATACGACCGTCTCACACCATTTTGGCATTTTATGACTCTAGAAACGCGTTTCTGGTCACCGCAGTCAAACGACACCTTCGATTGACGTGTCGTCTGCCCGACCATTTCAAAATTCAAACAACAGCTATTGTCGTACGATTTCATGGTATTCTGAGATCGTTCGGATTGTTTTGCCCCCCCCCCCAACGCGCCCTTTTAGCGCACGCCGAGCTGCTGAAAACGACACAATCGGTCGTACCGCACGCACCTCATGTCCGATGGGCGTGTCGTCTCCTCCTACACATCACGAATAATATTCCAATTTTTTTCTTGTTCTTTCAGATCATTCAGAGCACATTCACTCTAAATACGACCGTTTCACGCCGTTTTTGCATTTTATGACTCTAGAAATGTGTTTCCAGTCACCGCGGTCAAACAACACCTCAGATTGACGTGTCGTCTGCCCGACCGTTTCACAATTCACACAATGGCTGTTTTAGTACGATTTCATGGAATTATAAGGTCGTTCGGGTGGCTTTGACCCCCCAACGCGCCCTTTTAGCATGCGTCAAGCTGTTGAAAATGACACAATCGGTCGTATCGCGCGCACCGCACGTCCGATGGGCGTTCCATCACCTCTTACACGTCATGAATAATATTTCTATTTTTTGGGGGGTTTCAGGTCATTCAGAGCACGTTTTCTCAGAATTTGATCATCTCACGCCATTTGGGCGTTTTATGACTCCAGAAACACGTTTCCGGTCACCGCGGTCAAATGACACCTCTAATTGACGTGTCGTCTGCCCAACCATTTCACAATTCACACAGAGGCTATGGTCATACGATTTGATGGCATTCTGAGGTCTTTCGAGTGGTTTTGACCCCCCCCCCCCCCCTCGGGGCTGTCCTAGGTGGGGGGGGCAATCCGGAGTGCGGGGGGGCTGTCCGGGGTGCGGGGAGGGCTGTCCGGGGGTGCGGGAAGGGATGTCCGGGGTGCAGGGGGTAGTCCAGAGAGCGGGGAGGGCTGTCCGGGGTGCGGGGAGGGCTGTCCGGGGGTGCGGGGAGGGTTTTCTGGGGTATGGGGGGCGGCGGGGTGTTGTTGTTCGGGGTGTTGGGGGGTTGTCCGGGGTCCGGGGGGGAGGAGGGGCTATCCGGGGTGTAGGGGGGCTGTCCGGGGTGCGACAGGGGGGGGGGGATGTTCGGGGTGCGGGGGGCAGTCCAGAGTGTGTGGGGGGTGTTCGGGGTGTGGGGAGGGTTGTCCGAGGTGCGGGGGGGTGTATGAGGTGCAGGGGGGCAGTCTGGGTTGTGGGGGTGCTATCCGGGGTGCGGGGAGGGGCTGTCCGGGGTGTGGGGAGGGCTGTCTGTGATGCGGGGGGCCCGTCCGGGGTGCAGGGGGCCTGTCCGGGGTGCGAGGAAGGCTGTCCGGAGTGCGGGGAGGGATTTCCATGGTGCGAAGGGGGGGCTCTCTAGGTTGCAGGCTGGCTATCCGGGGTGCGGGGAGGGCTGTCCGGGGTGTGGGGAGAGCTGTCCAGGGTGGGCTGGGGACTACAAATAGTGAACCTCAGTTAATTCATAAAAAAAAATTTAATGGTTTATATTAGGAATCACATGGTTTTTTCAAAAATATTACAGAACATGCAATTGAAATCATTGAAAAATTAAATGAACAAAATATATCCAAATCATTAATCAGTTTCATGGTTACTTCTCAATTTGTGCACAAAAACATTGCATCAGGACAAAACACACATGATACCCCCAAATCACAAAAAAATCTCACTAGAAACCCAACCTAAATATCTATAATAGCCCCACCATTAAAAAAAGAAACACACCTCTTGAATATGATACGTCATGTGTGGTCATGACTACTACCTCCATCAGGTGGGTCAGGGGCCTACAACAAAAAAACATTATGAATATTTCATAACAAAAATAATATAAATTAAATAAATAAATACAGTATAAACATGCGTCGTCTGATCCCTTGCACCATCACCTGGATGTGCATATTGCTATAGTGCTCTAACCTCAGCGATCCATTGCGCATTTACCTCCTCGGAAGTGCGCAGCCGTGCCTCGAAATCTGACAACCGCTGTGTCATCTAAGCAACAGAAGGACCAAAAATCGCAGTGTGTGACACTATAGAACAAGGAATCCATGTTCCATAGGTCAAACTATATCCATGCCCGTCCCGACCAATAATTCGATGAAAGATCTCATCCCTTCGCATGGGAAGCTCTCGCTGGTCCTCTGGAAGATGTTCTGACTCAGCTTTAAATTGATTCTGTGAAATATTTAAATATATATTCATATATTAATATACAGATTTTATGTAAGTATTGGTAATGAGTAAAAGAACTGACTATCAATGCTACAGCCTCTGGATCATTGTGATCACGAGTCCTCATCCACACCGACATTTTATCAGTCGGGGCACCTTGCTCCCGCAACTGTATATGAATAGAATATAAACACAACCCCATATTAATTAACAAATTAAAAAATGAATAATAAATACCTCATGTCGGATCAGAGACACGTGACGAGTCCCGAGCCTGTGAGGTGGTCCCTGCAACGCACAATTCTCAGAATGGCATGTTGACACCTCTTACATTTAATTCATTCAAATTTCAAACAAATCACACATTATTGAAAATATATATACCAAAATAAATATACAAACTGCAACACCCTCACTAGACCAACATGCAACTAAATCATGCCACTGATCCGGGGGGACACCTCTCAGGATTTTTTCCAGAATTTCTAGGGCACCCACATTTGGTACCTAGTGGTCCCTCTTGACTTTTCCTTTATAGTCCTTCCACATCTTACGTCATTTTCTCATACACACTGGCCGAAACTCATCGGGACATACTTTCAAATTTTTCTATTAATGAAAAAAATCTCATATGTTATTGTTGTTTACACATAGGGAATAATGTAAAATGGTCTTCTTACCTGAACCTCCCTCCAAAGACGATCTAATGTGTCCTGAGGGATAGAAGCCCAGTCACGTGTGGTCAATGGAAATCGATGTGGGTCACGTATGATATGGCCCAGCTGGCGAATAAATGTAGGATCATTCCATCCCATAGGATGAAATACCTCATCAAATGAAACATCAAATGTCATGTCGGAATTCCTTGATAATATGTCACGACCAGGGCCTCTCTTGCGAGAGGAAGAAGCAGTCGAGTCTGATCCTGTTGAAAGACAATTTATATATAAATTGACAGATGTTATGAAAATATATATATGTTTATCAATTACATAAAAAATAGAGACAATGACATTCAAACATACCTCGACCATGAGACGTAGATGCCTCAGATGGATGATGTGATCTGCTGCCTCTTCCCCTGAAATGCCTGCAGTCATGGAAAACATTAGTAAGGGGACTATACAAAGTGTCCAAATGATAAATTGGATTGTTTTAAAAAAAATCAAACTTGTACAGTTGTTCATTAAAAAAAAGGAATTGAATAATCAGTTGTGAATGACTTTAAAAAAATCAGAAAGTTAACCAATCATATATACAAATTATGTACAAAACGAAGCAATGCATAGCCAAATTTCAAATTTAATTAATAAAAATTCAAGCATGAGATGAACCAAAGGAAGAATACCTCAATGGGAAGATACACCGAGGGTGGGATGACGAGGGAGGGAACCAAGGACAGGGGGAGCCTGAGTGGATGGGCGACAGCGGTGAGGGGACGAGTAGCAGCCGTGTGGGGAGGGAGGGGACCAGGTGGCGGCGGTGCGTCAAGGGAGAGCACGGTGAGGGAGGGGACAGGTGGAAGTGGTGCGGCGGGTGAGGGGATGAAGATGGAGGGGACAGTGGTTGGTAGGGTGTGGGGGGGGGCGAGGTGTTGGCGGGCCGAGGGCAGAGGCTGAAGGGAAGTGGGGTCGGAGGCCGGTGGGGATGGAGGCCGGAAGCAGGTGGTAGGAGGCCAGAGGACAGAGGGAGGCCGGAGGGTAGCCGGAGGGCTGCCAGAGGGCCGCCGGTGGCGGGTTGAAGGAGGCCCGAGGGAAAAGGGAGGTCGGAGGGTGGTCGGAGGGCAGCTGGAGGGCGGCCGGAGGGAGGCTAGAGCGCGGCCGCAGGGCGGAGGGCGGCCGGAGGCGGAGGAAGCCGGAGGAGTGGAGGGTAGGGAGGAGGGCATCTGGAGGGAAGACGGTGGAGGGAAGAGGCCGATAGGGCGATGGGGGATAGCAGCGAGGGAGGGCGTGCAGTGATGGGGCAGGGCGCGCGACGACGGGGGGGGGGGGCAATGAGGGAGGGAGCGCGGTGATGGGGGAGGCGCGCGGTGAGGCGAGGGAGGAGGGTTTGGGGGGTGTCGAAGCCGCAAGGTGAGAGGAGGGTTCAGGGGGGGGGGGCGCTGAAGCCCCACTTTTTTGGGAAAACATAGTGACCGCCATTGGCGGTCGCTATTGGTTACCTATAGAGACCTCCAGTGGCAGTGTTTATAGGTAAGGGGGCTCCAAAGCCCAATTCTCTAGTTGTGATGACATTTTCCATCGTAATATTATCCAATTTCAACTCAAGTATAGGAAGAGGATGCCTGACTTCTCCAAGGTATTTCCTTCCTTCTTTCACTTGTTGAAAAACCATACATCTTGGAAAAAAATCATCAATCTCCATCTTCATGTTGTCCCACCAAAAATTTTCCTTCAAATATCTATAAATTTTGGTGCTCCAAGGGTGTATAGAGAAATTAGAGCTACGAGAATCATCCAACAATTCTCTTTTTAGATCAGGTATATCGGGAACACAAATTCTCTTCCCAAATTTCAAAATTCCATCTTCATACAAAAATTTAATCAATCTCCCATCATTCACAGCTTTAATCTTCTTTTGAAACTCTTCATCATCGGTCTGAGAACTTTTTATTTTTTCTAGTAAATATGGTTTGTCAACCATTTGAAAAATCATTGATGTTTCACCTTCCATGGTTATTCCCATATCCATCGTTACTAGATCCATGAAAATAATATCCCTTTCAACTCTCATTTTGTCCAAAACTCTGTGATCCTTTCTGCACAAAGCATCTACCACCTTATTTTCCTTCCCCAGGTGGTAGTGTATAGTGAAATCATAATCCTTGAGTATTTCAAGCCATCACCTTTGCCTCATGTTGATTTCTTTCTGTGAGAAAATATACTTCAAACTCTTGTGATCGATATATATCTCACATTTTCACCATAAAGATAATGTATCCATATCTTCAAAGCAATGATTATAGCTTCTAACTCAAGATCATGAGTAGGATAGTTTTTCTCATGAATTTCTAGTTGTTGTTTCGCATATGAAATAATCCTATCATTCTGTATAAGGACACAACCAATTCCTTTCTTTGAAGCTTCACTATAAATAACAAACCCATCATTCCTTGACGGTAGAGTCAATATAGGAGCATTGAATAATATTTTATTCATTTCTTCAAAACATTATTCACACCCTTTTGAGCAAACAAATTTAACCCCTTTACATGTGAGCTTTGTTAATGGGTTAGCAAATCGAGAAACATTCTGGACGAAATGCCGATAATAACCTACTAAACCAAGAAAACTGTGTACCTCATTTATACTCGTCAGAACTGGACATTCTTGGATTGCCTTGGTCATTCAAGGCTCAAAAAAGATTCCATACATAGATAAAATATGGCCAAGAAAAGAAATCTCTTGAATCCATATTTCACACTTTCTAAATATCCCATATAATTAATGTCTTCTAAGAGTCTTTAGAATAATGTGGAAGTGATTTTCATGATCTTCATAAATTTTAGAGTATACTAAAATATCATCAATAAATACCACTACAAAGTCATCAAAATATTACTTGAAAACTCTATTCATTAGATCCATGAAGACATAGGGTGCATTAGTCAGCCCAAAAGGCATTACTGTAAACTCGTAATGCCCAAACCTAATTTGAAATGCTATCTTCTGAATGTCTTCATTCTTCATGCACAACTGATGGTATCCAGATCGAAGGTCAATCTTTGAAAAATATTGATCTCCATGAAGTTGGTCAAATAAATCATCAATGTGAGGTAGGGTATACTTGTTCTTTATTGTCATAACATTGATCTCCATGTAGTCAATGCACAACCTCATAGATACATCCTTCTTCTTAACAAAAAGGATATGGGCTCCCCACACTATAGAAAAATGGTCACATTAGAGGGGGTTATTTTTGACATTAGAAGGGGTTATAACCCCTTCTAAAGACAATAGCGGCAGTTGTGGGGAAACGTCGCTAATGTGGCCGCCTACTAACATTATAGGGGGTTCTGAGTAAGCACTGGTAAAATCATAGTGAATTTAGTGGTGGCTACATTAGAGGGGGTTTAAACCCCATCTAATGTAGACTTAAATTCGCCAAAAAACATGTGTTTGAGGTGGCTGTAGCTGAAACCATCACTAGTAATAGGGGCTTAGGGGTGGTTTAAACCGCCCCTAATTCATAGGGGTTTTGGGTCGGTTTTTGAATAACCGCCCCTATAGTTCCCTCCAACCCCGAGCAGTTCCCTCCCCTCCAGTGTCCCACCCTTCCCCTATATGCCACCTGTGTATAACCTACCCTCCCTATACGCCACCACTATGACCCCTGATATACCACTCGCCCTCCATGGTGCCACCTGTGTACGACCCACCCTCCCTCCCTATACGCCACCAGTATGACCTGCTATACCACCCACCCTCCATGTAAGCCACCTTGTATAACCCTCCCTCCATGTACGACCCCTTTATAAAAAATTGTAGACCGTGGGTTTTAAACCCCAAACCATAACAATCCAAAACCGCAAGCACCTTTGAGGATTAACCACTAAGCCATTTTACCTTTTAGTATTATTGTACACATGGTAATATTTATATATATGATATTATTTATCCTATTACACATTATTTGCATAATATATTTAAATAAATTTATATAATAATATATATAATATTTCATATATTTATATGTATATAATATATCTATATAATATATTTATATATATTATATATTTAGTATATTTATATGTTTATACAAATATATATATATATATATATTACATATTTATATGCTTACAAATATGTATTATATTTTTATAAATACATTTATATGTATATATTTATTATATATTTATATATTTATAAACTTTAATATATTTATATTTTATTTTATTTTATATACATGCAATTAATATAATATATGTTTAATTTAATTATTATATATATTATATATTTATTTTGTCATTTTATTATACTTGTGTGTGTCTGTGATAACAACAATATTATTAATTATTATTATTGTTATTACATCTGTTTTTTAGACTACAAGAATTATATGTTGGTTTTATAAATACTATACATTTATTTTATGATTTATATTATACATATATTATATTAAATACATTTATATTATATATTTATGTAAATTATTTATATACATAAATACATATTTATATATTATATACATATTTATTTAAAGAATATATATATATAAATCTATTTACTTAATATATTTATATAAAAGGTCTTTAAAAATGTATCTATATAATGTATTTCAATACATATATTTATTATTATTTACATTAATATATATTAATTGTATAAATAATATAATATTATATATAATTATTATATAATTATTATTGTATGAAATACAATTTATACAAATAATTATATTATATATATTTAAAATTATATGAAATATGATTTATACAAATATTTATATAATGTTATATGATATACAATTTTATATTATGTATAATTAATATCTTTATTATATATAATCAATATAATATTATATGAAATACAATTCATACAAATATATAATTAATATTATGGAATAGAATTTATATAAATATTTATATAATGTATTTCAATACATATATTTATTATTATGCACATTAATATATATGTATTTCAATAAATATAATCGTATAATATTATGTAAATTAATATTTATTTATTTCTATAAATTATATTTTTATATAATATTAATTATATATAATATAAAATCATAAACATATTATTTGAATTTATATTTATTATTATTATAATTTAGATTATAAAAACCAAAAACATTAGTTTTTATATGATATATTTTTTAAATAAATTAAATTTATGTATATATTTATATAATATGTTTATGATTTTATATTATAAATAATTAATATTACATGAAATACAATTAAATACAATCATATAAATATTTTATATAATATGTTCATATAATGTATTTAAATACATTTATATATTGTGTTTTAAATATATATATATTTTATGGAAGTTTCTCTTTTTAAAAATAGTGGGGGTTCATAACCCCATTTAATCTATTAAATTATAGGGGGTTTTTTGAACCCCATCTAATTTGAAGACATTAGAGGTGGTTCAAAATCCCCTCTAATTTGAAGACATTTGAGGGGGTACAAAACCCCCACTAATTTGAAGACATTAGAGGGGGTTTTAAACCCACTCTAATTTGAAAACATTATAAGGGGTTTTGAACCCCCTTTAATTTAATATTTTAGGTGGGGTTTGAACGCCCTCTAATTTAAGACATTATAGGGCGTTTTCAACCCCCTCTAATTTGAGATATTAGAGGGGGGTTCTGAACCCCCTCTGAAATCCAACTGGAAATTTTTAAAAATAATGTTAAAAAAATTATAGGGGTTCAAGCCCCCCTATAATTTAAGAAAGTGTAAGGGGCCCATATCCCCCTCTAAATTTGACGATTAAAGAGGGTTGTACATACCCCCCCTCTAATTTTTATAGAAAATTAATTTAAAGGGGGTTCATAACCCCTTCTAAATTAGATGGTTAGAGGGGGTTGTGCAGAACCCGTTCTAATTATACAGAAAATGAATTTAGAGGGGGTTGTGTATAACCCCCTATAAATAACCCCATATAATGTACTATTTCTTTTGTAGTGCCATGGAGAAACACTAGGGCAAATAAATCCTTTGATACTCAATTCCTATAGTTGTTTCTTTAGTTCGAATAATTCCACAGTGGCCATTCTATAAGGGGTCTTCGATATGGGCCTGGAACTAGGAATTAAATCAATGGAAAACTCAATTTCTCATTCTGGAGGACGTCTAGATAAATACTCTCAATATACATCAAAATACTATTTAACAATAGGTACATCCTCTATTTGAACTTTTTTTTTCCTCACCCACGGTTATTTTATTCTCTTCCTCCCCAATAATTGAATTTAGTTGAGCTACTGGGGGTGGATCTAAATAAGAATCAGGTGTTGACATTTCTGCTCTAAAGGTAAGGTGTTCTTTATCATCTTCATCAAAAATTGTAACCTCCTTCTTCTTACAATAAATTTTCGCATCATGGTCTGAAAGCCAATCCATATCAAGGATTATCTCAAATTCAATCTCAGGTATGATGATGAGATCAGCAGATAAAGAACATTTATATGCCCTAATGGTGACTAATTCACAAAACATTGTTGCAATGACAATTCCATTAAGAGTTTTTACTAACAACTCCCTTGTTAAATAAAATTAGAAATATTTAATTTTCCTAGCAAACTAGGAAGATATAAAACAATGCGATGATCCAGAATCAAATAAAGCATTGACTAAACTTGAAAAAACCATTAAATTACCTACCACTACGTCTTTCGGAGCTTCAAACATAGTAGTGGTGATAGCATAATCTTGGCCTTGATCCCTTGTCCTTTTCTGAGTTAAGTTACCCTGATTCTTAGGACATTCATTTGCATAATATACCCTTTCTCTACACTTGTATCATTCAACATTAACAACCTCTTTATTCCCCTTGCAATCACGATCCTGGTGGCCTTTTTCACCACACTTGCAACATACTCTTATTCCCTTAAGACAAGTACCGTGGTGTTTCTTCCCACATTTACTGTAGTATGGATATTCAAATTTTCCCTTCTTCCCCTTATTTCCATTTCCAGAGTGTTCACCAGATCTCTTCTTCTCATGCTTTGCTTTAAAGTCGTAAGACTTAGAGAATTATTTATCTGTCTTGATAGCACATGATACAATATATTCGTATGACGAGAAGGATTGTGAGACTAATCCTTAATGGAGAAATGGTTTTAACCCATCAAAGAAACAATCATTCTTACTTCTTGGGTTACATATATAATCTGCAGCATGCCTCACTAACCTTGTAAAGTTAGCTTCATGCTTTAAAACATTCTCATCCTCATGTTGCCTCAGACTCAGAAATTGTCTTTCCATATCAGCTCGATGGTCATGAGGAATGTATTTTTCTAAGAAAATATCTTTAAACTCCCTCCATTATATATTTGATACTTTATCATCTTTATTTGTGTTTTTAATCAATGACCACCATTGATCAGCATCTCCGGTGAGGCGGTAAACTACCATGACAACTTTTTCCCTTTCGCTACTCCCCAAGGCGTGGAATGCTTTCTCTAAGGAATTTATCCATTGATCAGCTACTAATGGATTTTTACCCCTATTGAATATTGGTGGTTGTCTCCTCATGAAGCAATCTAACATTGATCCTCCACGCTGTGGATCATGGTGCTCCATATGGGTTAGGTTATTATTCATAGCCTGAGTGAGTTTTCCCAGTATGGTGTAAACCTGATCAGCACCAATTGTATCACCAACTCCATTATAATTATCTTAAGCTGGAGAGATATCCCTACATGGATTGCGTGCATTGATACGATTTCCATTCTTTACACTATGCTCCATTTCTAAACAATGGAATACACTAGATTCGTTTATGAATAGAAATACATAATTCCAAACTTATAACAGACATAACATAAATTGAACATTTTATGGATATAATCCTTAATCATAAAAAAAGTTTTCTTTAAGGAGGTATATACTCATAAAAACTTCATAATGGTTTATAAAGAAAATGAGAATTATCCTAAGAATATCCCCCATGAGTTTCCTAACCAAGAGTGCAGCAAGGCCCATTATCGTGCACCAGGATACCCTAGGTTATGCCGGAAACTCCTTATTGAAGTTTTCACTCCTAGGTACATATGTGCCAGAGCCGCCTCTACCTGGTCATATCCAGAAACGGATGTATTGCTCGGAAAATACAAAAAATCTCTACATTACCAAAATTAGTGTAAGTTCTTTAATACTAATTCACAAAGACTATCTTAGGGTAATGTGATCTAATCAGAGTTTTTCTAAATCTAGTTTCCAAGGTTTTTACAAAACTTCCTCTGATACCAACTATAACCCCCTGACGCCAGTTACCCAGAGTTGGTGCATTGTTACATAACATTGGAAGTATACAAGGAAATCATGTCCCGAAAAACCGATCAGTTTAGTAGCCTTGGAAATATTAGATACATTTATAAGGTTTAAATTACATAATAAAATGGAAAACTACAACAACATTGTTTCCATAGACAGCACTAAGATCCCATAGACTTTCCCTGCCAGTCAGTCATAATATACTTCTTCACATCCTGTAAAAAATAAAAGAAAGAAAGGGGTGGGCTCAGATGGTCAATAAGGATAACAATATAGTAGAAATTTTCATAAATAAGCATAAACATTTAAGGAAACATATAAAACTAAAACAAAAGCCTTTTCAATATAAAATTCATCATAATATAGAAAATATAAAACAAAATAATGTCATTTACTTACTCACATTGATATTTTACTAGTCTAATAATCACATACAATATCAATAGCCACTTTCATAATGATGGAATGCATAATTCCAGACTTCATAACCACATAGTCAAGACCTTGTGCCAAGAATACAAATAATATTTTTTTAAGGCCTTGTGCCAAGACACTAGTTTGTCTCATGAGACCTTCCGATGCATCGAGGAGATATAGCGGGCTCTACTCGTCACTTACTAAGTCCAATACATTCCTCATATGAAAAGTTTTAAACATAACATAAAATTTTGTATTAAAACTAGCATACGAAATGTCAATACTTTATCCATAAACCATGAATGGTATAAAAATAACACATCCACAGCCAAAAATATCAAAAAACCTTCAATACAAAATGGAACATTTGTATCATAATAAATCAACTTCAAACAAGATTAAAATCTATTAAAGTATGTTGACATAGATGAAATCAAAACTGTTTGAGAGAAATATATCATTATTTTTTTCTGAAAACATTTAAAATAAATATAATTATAAAAGAAAACATTTATTTTGTAAATATTCTTATAATCTTGTAATAAAATCTTTGATGATGTTATAATGGAGTAATATAGCTGCACCCACCGTATAAGTTAAAAAAACATTCTTACCTTAATTTTTTCGAAAAGGTCATAATGTAACTTGTTTAGAAAATGATGGAAATATTCCTTTCAAAATGTATAAGGTCAAATAAGGGTATGAATAACTTTAACCCATAGTCTAGTAATTAGTAAAAATGTTTTGGAATACGTTTTTAGGAAAACACGGATGTGGATGATAAAGAGGTCCCAGTAGATAATTAAATATAAACAACCTTGAATAATGAAGAGGTTGAAAAATTTACCTTTACCTTGTACTTTTCCTTGGTCGAGGGTAGGTTAACCTCCTATATAATGGTGAAATAATTGTTATCAAATTAAACAAGAATCATATACATTAATATGATATCATATGTGATCTTTTAATATTGCTTTGTTAATAATATTTTAGTATTATTGTCGCTTCGGGTGTTAACTAATTCCTTTTCCTTTATATGATTTGTTACTTAGGTAATTTTTGTTGTGGATATGATGTATATTATTCATTTTAATAATGAAATTAAGTATTTAAACATTATTTTTAATCATAAAATGAAAATTAGTCTTTAATGGATACGATGGGGAATGAATCTCATCATGTTCGTAGAGACGGTAATCCGTACGTACACACGAATGACAATATCATTCTTTTGATATTAAAATAATATATAATTGGATGTTATATCATATGTAGAGAATCATTATCATGTTATATTTATTATTTACATCATTATACATCATTATTATACCCATCCAAATAATAATGTATTGAATAACAACTACACCACGACATGGAAACGGTAAGTTGTACGTACGCAAGTATGGTGACATATCATTCATAGGATGGATAGAATAATGAATATGGTTGTACCATTTTTATAATAAAATCACAGTATATAAAAGATACTGGATTTATCATTTTAGAATGGAAACAACAAAGAAAGATAAGTGCAAGAAGAATGGAACTTGAAAGAGGTGATGAAATATTTACTCCTCTTCGGGTTCTTCCTTTTGATTTGATCAAAAGGGCTCCTTGGGATGGTTTTCTGATAAAAGGAAGGCCTCTAGGATTAAGGGAGTAGTATTGAGAGGGTATTTGGGCTGGGGTTGGTAGAGCCAAATGGATTTGAAGGTGTGAATTAGAGAGAAGAGGAAGGGCCCTTTTATAAGAGGTGTGAGGGGAACCTTAGGAAAAGATTGAAATATTATTTTATAATGAAATCATGTTAGGTTTATAATGGCTAAAAAATAAATTATTTAAAGAATATGGTTGGGATGGGTCCAAAACCACTCAAAAAATAGGTTTTAGACCGGTTTGGGTCACTATATTAACCTTATCTTTTAGATTTAACTCTTAGTTAAATAGTTTGACATTTGCCATGTCTCTTTGTATTTTTATATTATATGGTTAATAAAATTACTATAAACATCCAAGAAAACCCCAACTGGATCATTAATGAAATATATAATAATATTTAATCCCTTTTTAAAAACCTTAGATTTTTAGAATAGAATATAAATTAATAATATAATATTTGTTTTAAAAACTTTTTTATGTCAATTTGGACACGATTGGCTATTTTGTTTTAGTTAAATTTATAACAGCATTATTACTGAGAAAAAAATTAATTAAATAAATCCTAAAATGTCACCTTAACCTATAAAATTCGTGGATGGCATCAAAACTTTCAAATTATATTTATTTTAACATCTATAATACCATTTATTTGATTCACTCATTAATAAAGAAAATATTGCATCATCATTGTCTCATAAATAAATTTAATTATTCAATGTATAAAAATTCTAAATAAAATACCATTTTGTAGGAAATATTTTTAGATTTATAATTCATATTTATATTCTAAGATATAACATATATAACTCTATGTGAAAATAGTTTTTCTAAAAGATATATGCTTATGTCATTTTTGTATTTACTTTAACTTAATTAATATAAAGTGTAATTATAACTTACAAGTGGCTCCATAGGGTCCCCAAATCGACCCAAAGATGCCCATGGTCAGACATGTATCAGAAAATAGGGTTAGGATGCGTGTTAGGGTAATTTAATATTGTTATAATATTATTTTGTACCCTTATTTACCGAATTTACCCTTTAACCATGGTAAATTAAATATTTACCGAAGTAATTATTAAAAATGTCTAAAAATAAAAGTTTCCTATATACAAAAATTGGACCTCATGATTATAAATATGGAATCCATTTTTCTAAATTCAAAACACTGAAGTGGCAGAAATTAATTTAAAATTAATTCTCGTTGTCAAAACAAAAAGCGAGTTTTTAAGAAATAATTACTATCAAAAGATTGACACTTTCTTATGTCCAGTTTAAATGTGAAATTACGTCCAATGACCAACATTATATTAAATGGTAAAAATATAATTTAATTATACTTAAAACCCACTCAATGGTATAATTTATCACTATAAATTATTTTTATTAAAAATATTTTTTAAATTAAAATTTAGTTTTTTCACTATTCATCAAAAACTGAATGTTTTAAGAAAAATACCAAAAATTAACTCTAACATAATTTCGATATTATGATCCCAAAAATGAAGTCCATTTTGAATGATAATACTGATAAAATTTCAAAAAAGTGGGTATTAATATTCATAATGGAAAGTTTAATTGGTCGTGATGTGTTAGAATTTCGAAGTTGCTTAAAATGTAAGCTATTGCATTATTCAAAGGGAAACGTACCATGGAATCTTGGGGTGTTACATTAATCATCATAAATTTCAACCACAAATAATCCCTATAAAAATGTGACTATAACATAAACATGTTACATCATTTTTATCTTTCTCAATAAGTTCTCTAACATCCTATAAGAAATGAAATTTGTTATAAATAAATAATAGAACCCATTTTCTAATTATAATACTATGTATTGTTTACATGTAATATTTTATCACAAGTTTATTAATATTTCTTTATAAAAATCACTATTATAGGGGATAATGAATTCATTTTCAATGTATGTTTTGATCCAGCTATAATTTTCCAGGAATATTGATCATGAATATACCATCTCCAAAATGATAATAATGATATAAATATCATATATATTAATTATATACATATTGTAACCTTTAATAAAATGTAGGTATATAGAATTTATTATACTGATTAAGGATATGATGGTCTTTATATAGATGTGCACTATCTTTTCATTTACTAATAAAAAAAGGAAATAAAGACAAATAATATTTTATAATAAAATCATCATATATATATATCATATATATCATATATATTTATCAAATTAATCATTATATCTTTCAATTTGAGTAAGTGATGGAAATTTAATCATATATTTATGTGGGGGTAGTAGTCTACGTGTATGAAAGAGTGATACTTTAATTTCCCATTTGATGGAAAGGATGTGGAAAGTATTTGTCTCATACTATTAATAACATATCAATATATTTATTATACTAGATTTATTGTGTTAGTATTGATATAACAAGATCAAAGATAATAGAATAAGCAACAAAATTGAACGATCTCAACTAATATTTATAACTCATCTTTGAGAGACCTTCTTTGGTTTACACCTAAAGACTTGAAGGATTTGTTATAGGATAATAAAAGGGGATATAGTATAGATTGAAGGAATATAGGAAGGTATTAGGGACATGATTTCCAAATCTATAATTCAAAAACATTTTTAATAACGGATGATTGGATGTTCCCTTTTATATGTGAGGGAGAGGTCACACATGAAATTTGTCCAAATATTTAAATATCTATAATTTCATTCTCAAGAATAATGATTCAAAATGGAAAATTATTTGAATTAAAGATATTATAGGGACAAAATATCTTAAACAAATAAGTACAGAAAAAGTTTATTTGTCATTCTAACCCTTATCTCTTAGTTTAACTTCCCCCTAGTAAATCCATTTTAACCTTTACTATAATAACAAATGTTTCCTATTTTTAAAATTATTTTTGACCAAATATAAACGTTTTCTAAAAAAAATTAAAATTTGATTCCAAATATGGAATCCATTTTTTAAATTCGATTTCTATAAGTGTAAAATATGTATTTTAAAAAAATCAAGTAAAACTAAATGAAAACCACTTTTTACACAAATAAAATTTTTACCATAAACATAATTTAAATTCATTTCATTACTAGTAAAAAAATTTGAAATTAATGTTAAATTATTTTATATACTATATAGTCTAAATATTTAATAAAAATTATTAATCAATTTTTATTTGCTTAATTTTTAATCATAAAATCATATTGCACACATAAAAATAGTTTTATAATAAATAAAACATTTTAATTTAAATGATTTTATCTTCATTCGTAATATTTAGATAACTAATGTATAAATTAGTATTAATTTATTCATATAAATTGTACACATATTTTTTTGAAATCATTTTTCAATTTTTATCAACATAATTTTCAAGATAAAAATACATTACATATAGAAATATACATTTCTTTGAAAAAATGTCATTTAATCATTATATGATTTTACTAAAATTGGGTTCTTGAAAAAATATTTTAACCATTATACTTATATTTCATAATATTTTCAATCATATTCATAATCATAAATCCAATGTAAAGGTTATAAATTTTTACTATATCACGATTTATTTAGACCTAGGGTTGCATTTAGGAAAGTGGTTGAGTGCCTCCTATTTATTTCAAAGGAAATACAAATAAAATTGTGTGGTGTTGCATCCCTCCCCACATAAAATAATATATTTCCTTGAAATTAAATCACTATAATTAAAAAATATATTATATATCTACTTTATAATATCCTTGAGTTCCCATTTAGCTTCCTCAAATTTTTTATCCCTCCAGAAAAATAACCCCGTAAGTAGTCATATCTTGTATCGCTTTATCTCTCTGATCCAAGATTTCAATAAGTTTTTATTCATATAAAAAATCATTATAAAGTATTACAATAACACCCAAAGATGTTTTGAAAAAAAAATTCAAATTACTTAAATAATTTAGATATTTTTCTTTTCTCAAAACATTGAATGTAGTTTTTTATTTTGTGAAAGAACTAAGTATGGATTTTGTTTCATGAAACACCAAGTTAATATTTAACTACATGAAACACATAGATTAGATTCTGGTACATAAAACAGTATTTTTTATTGTGGTACACACAATTCCATGTTCCTTAAATAGCTTTTATTACACAAAAGGCTGAGTTTTACCGAACTATAATATACTATTAATATTCTTATTAAAATATTATTATTGATACCACCTAGCCATTGGAAGGGAAGTTACGAATAAGATTTAAAAAATTGTGAAATTATTATTTACACATGTAAATAAAATTATTACCTTTTTATCAAATTATTGATAAATGTATGTAAAAACAATTTTAAAATAAATAATTTCCTTTTTAAGAAAACAAAATTTCTAGGTATAAACATAATTAAATCTCAATAAATTAACGAAACCAAAATTGATTATTTTTTTAAATAAAATTTATATCTTATATATTCAATAAATATTTTTTATACTCATCCAATATATTTTATAGGTTTAATATAATAATAAATTTAGTTTTATGAATAAAAAGATATATTTTTTGAAAAAAGTAGTTTTCCACCTTTTATTAGAGAACTCATTTTAAATATAATTTTTGATAATTTTATAATTTTAATTGGAAAAATATATTTTTTTTGATGTCAAAATATTAAAGTTTACTTTGGGTGATTTTTTGGTATTTTCCTGAGAAGTTTCTTTTCTTGATGAATAGTGAAAAACACTAAAATTTAATACAAAACTGCTTTTTAAACTAATTTATTTATATAGTTAAATTATAATTTAATTTGTTTTAAAACTATAATAATATAAATTATACATAAATTAATCTAATTTAGGTTATTTTAACCAATCACACATTGAAATTGGATATAAAAAATATCAAACATTTGGACCATTTTACTTTAAAAACCCAACGTCTTATCCCATCTATGGGATTAACTTTAAATTAATTTATTCCACTTAATTGATGAGAATTTGGAAAATAGATTAAATATTTTTAATTAAAATAAAATATAATATCTAATAATTTAATCTTAATTTTATACCTAAGTGATTAGGGAAATTAATTAAAATTAATTACCGAAAGTAATGTAAAAATGAGTTTACTTAATTGTTAAACTTTAATTATAAGGGGACAAGTGACCTAGAAAATTGTCTAAAAGTCATTTTATGGAAATATTTTGGCCTATTCCAAAATTTTATCTAAAATTTATAGTCATTGGAGTCACATGATTTATGGTATACCTCCCAATAGTATTTACCTTTTTAAATTTACAAGATTTTTACTCATCCTCCACTATAAAAGGGCACTCACCCCCCTCACTTCTTCACACCTCTAAAGCCACATTGGATCATAAAAAACCTTCCCAATAATCTCCATAATTTCATCATCCCAACCTAGAAGCCACTTTTTGTTCATAAATCCAACCATGGAATCCCTTTAGTGCAAACTAAGAGGAGTTTCCCAAATAATAGGTAACATCCTTCCACAAGATATTTTGTTCTATTTTCATTCTCCTCCACCTAAAATCTTATTATTACATGATTATATAATAAAATAATTATCCTTAATACACTCATATTTTTTATATTTTGTTTTCTACATATAATGACATAGACTTCCATCAAATGGGATATGAAATCATTATTTTTCTATACGGTGGACTACTGCCTCACGAATCGATGTCACTCAATCTTCCATTTCCACCTTTAAAGGTTGTAAATAATGATGGAAATTATGTTTTTATATGATATAAATAATAGTTATGATTTCAATTTTTTTATTTAATTGTTATATAAATCATACCTTCATGATTACTATTTTTTAAATACGATAACTTTGTTTGGGGACGTGTGGACTACTACATCCTAAAAGTGTTATGATTCTTTCACACATTATATGGAATGTATTATGTTTGGGTTTATTAAACATATATTATATATGTGAAATTCTTAATATTATTTAATTATAATAATATATATATATCATTTAATTTACATCTTTCAATACAAAAAAATAAAATGGAAACATTGTTCATGAATACGTATGGTCTACCGTCTCCATGAACGGTGTATTCCATTTCATATTTTTATATTTTATAGATTATTATAATTTTCTATATAAAGAATATATATGATATTTAAATCACATATTTAATTCTGGAAATAATTAAATCACGATCTAAGTAAGTGGATTAATAATTACAAGTTAAAAAATATTTGAAAAACAAAGAGGATATTACCCACAACATAAAATTAACATGGAATTGTTTGCAAATGGGTTATATAAAGTCATAATAAAATAATATATGGTATTATAAGAAATAATATGGTTATTTTTTATATTTAAAATAAACATGTATTTATTATACCATAGTTTTCAATTTGTATGAAGAAATTCAATACTTAAGGTGTCATGACCCATCCTTGGGGCCAATGCCATGACTACCCCAAGCCCGCCTTTCATAGCCCAGGGGCTTGCGACTAGCACCAAAGGTGTAAATCTCAAAAAAGGGTAAGACATTGCGTTTATAAAAGAAAACAAACACAACAGAGTACAAAAGAAGAAGTAAATACTAAGTAAAATGAGTACAAAAGTAATTGCTGGAAAGTAAATGGGCCAAAATAAAAACCCAACCGAAATTAAAGTACAACTGAAATGAAAGTACAGCAGCAGAAAGTAAAATAGCAACTCTGAGTCGTCCTTCAGAAATCCCACCTGAAGGGTGGGTACATATAGGCTCCTCAGCTCCTCGGTCTGGTCGTCCGCTCTGTGTATGTCCCACCAAGTGGTCCACCTCTGGGTACCATCCAGCTCCACAAGCCTCCACCTCAATCAGGGATGTCCATCGTCTGCATCCAACACAACGTAGTGCGGGCATAGCTTGTGTAGGGGTGAGTATACGATACTCATTATGTACCTCGAGACCCCCAAAGGTCTCTCGGAATCCACGAAGGATAAACCAAAAAGGAAAGATAAAATCACGAAGTATCAATAACACTACTTAGGTATATGCCCATACATATACTTAAGTCATCAGTTACAGTTTGGCTCCAGCACCCGATCCCAAGCACAACCCAGTCCACATAGGAAGGCACAACCCAATCCACATAGGAAAAGCAAGTCAACCACATCAAAGATAATGATTGAGAATCAAAACCTAGATCACCCAGTTATACACTTCGTATGGCGTTAGAGATGATCATATGTAGCCACTGATTCATCTAAGCAGTCAGACCCACATAGGATACAAGACCAGCTACTCTGTCGGACCCACAAAGGATACAAGACCAGCTACTCTGTCGGACGCATAGAGGATACAAGTACAGAGTCAAATATTTCCGGACCCACATAGGATTCTAGAATATTATTCATCTCCGTCGAACCCACAGAGGATCCCAGTATGGTCATCGTCACTACCGAACCCACAGAGGATCCAAATACAGTCGTTCTCGTTGCCTAACCCACGGAGGATCCAAGTGTAGTCGTCGTCGTCGCAGTCACAGCCAGCTCTAGGGTTCCCGCACACAACATGGTCGATTCCGGGAGGGTCCGCTCCACGAGCCAAGGGGGTCGATACATAAATTGTCATGAAGTCAAGAGTTGATGTATCACAATGTTCTGTCTCGTCAATAGGAACTCAACGCGACAGATGGCGCATCAATCGGACGCCCGGTCTGAGAGATATTGGATTTTTCGTCCTAGGGGCCTGGTTGGTTTTTAAGTTAAAACCAACCCGACCGTACTCCAACTGTGTCCAAACATTGAGAGGAGTAATCCAAAAGAACCTTCTCACAAAGAGGAAACCAAAAATGTTGACGGCACGTCAATAGGATATCTGGAGCTCAAGTTATAAGCATTTCCGCTCCGAGGGCCCGGTTGGTTTCGAGTTCGAACCAACCGGTCCATACCCAAGGTTCCCTGAAACCTTGATTGTAATATATCGAAACTACCATCTCGATCCAAGGATCCCAACGCAACTGACGGTGTGTCGATCGTAGGTCTGCAGCCCAAGTTATGGGCAAAAGACTTAAAATAGTCCGAAGTGGGGGGTCTATGCCTGCCCCAACCACCCCTGGGTCGACCCAACCCAGGTCAGGGTCCGGCCCAGCTAGGCGCGACTCGCCCCGACCCGACCGGGGGGGGGCGCTGGCTTGGTCAACGGGTCGAGCATGGGGGGACGAGTTCCCCCCCCCCCCCCCCATTAGCTCTCCACGAACGCGGCGGGCGTCGCATCCTCCTCCGGATCCCGCGCAACCGCAGGATCCGGCTGCCACCTCCAGCCACCGGCAGCGCCTTCCACGGACCACCAGACACGCTCTGGTGGTCCGATTTTCCCGCCGTCTGCGCCTACGGCTCTCCCGGGACCCATTCTTCACTGCGACGGCTTCCACATGTTGTTTCGGTCCTGTTCCATTACCACCCGGCAACTTGCACACAGACAAACAAACTGTGGAGGGTTGCTGGCCGTGTTTGTTTGGCATGCGCCCTCCATGTTAGATGATAACAAAAGGGTCTAACAACAATAATGTTCAACAACAAATGAGGCACAAAAATTAGTTAGGATTGAATTTAATTCCCAACAATTCCCCTGAAAATAATAATAATCCCCAACCCGCAAATAATAACATTCGGGGATCAACTTAAAAATGAGTTGATCCGCGTTCTTGTTTTAGAGGAAAATGAACATGGGAATATTAACATTCTCAAAATAAACTCATACCTCTTAGTAGTTCATTGTCGCGAGTTCATCCTCAAAGGGGGGTTAAGTCATCAGAGTCGCTTTCTGGCTCCGATATTCGAAATGCGTCGAAGAATAAGAGGTTTTGTTGGCATTCTTCGTTCTTCGTTGGGGCGGAATTCCATCAGAGGTTCACCAGATAATCCTCCAATTTCTTTTCCCACATATTCTCAATGTGCCAAAATATATAAAGTAGCATGTCGCAGCATTGCCATAATGGTTTCATTAAAGCGTCATTACACTATGAGTTTAATGATCCATTAATGAGCCTCATTGATGTGCATCATCACATCCTTGTCGTCACCCCGCCACCCATAACGGGATAAGGAAAAATAAAATAATTCATTTTAATTATTTTATTATTTTTCTCGAAAGGTCCGGAAAATAACTTTTCCTCTCGGCCCTTGCCGGCCAAAGTTAAGCTTCACCTAAGCGAATCCTGGTGCTACGAATTCATCAGTTCCCACAGATTTTAATTCCAAGCACTGGTTCAAAATTTAGAAAAACTCGCTCGTTCGTTCACTGAATGTACCCGAGCTAATCTTTGAAAAAATTGATTCCGGGCACACCGGGCCTCGGAATCAAGCACCGTCAGAAACTGCGTACTCATAAAATCCCAAAGAATTAAAAAAATCCTTGAAATTTATGGGTCTTTATATTACTCCCACCTCAGGGATTTACGTCCCCGTAAAGCTACATTAAAAACTAAGGAAACAAATGAGGGTACTGAGCACGCATCTGAGCCTCTCGCTCCCATGTGCTCTCCTGGAGGTTCCCGTGCTACCACCTGATGTGCACTAGAGGAATTGACCGTCCACATAGGACTCACTCCTGTCGATCCTTGATCTCCACCGGGACCTCCTCAAAAGTTGTCCCGTCATCGATGTCCAGCTCCCCATGATCGATGATATGTGTCGGGTCGTGAACATATCTCCTCAGCTGGGATACGTGGAAGACATCGTGCACCCGGTGCAACTGAGGTGGTAGAGCCAGGAAAAATCCATCTCGCATATCCTGCTAAGAACCTGGAATGATCCGATGAAGCGCGAAGATAACTTGCCACCCCGACCAAATCTCCATAATCCATGTCGAGGTGAGACCCGTAAGAAAATGTGGTCACCATCCTTGAACTCTAGTGGTCTCCGCCTCCTGTCAGCATAGGACTTTTGTCGGCTTTGAGCAGTCCTCATCTGTTCCAGGATGATTAGTACCTTCTCTGTTGTGGCCTGGACCATCGCGGGTCCTACAAGTGCTGACTCCCCAGGGTCTGTCCAGCACAGAGGTGATCTGCATGGTCGGTCGAACAAGGCCTCATATGGTGCCATCCCGATGGTGGAGTGGTAGCTGTTATTGTACGCAAACTCCACCAAGGGTAGGTGATCCTCCCAGATGAGACCAAAGTCAAGGACACATGCACAGAGCATGTCCTCGAGTGTCGGAATGGTTTTCTCTATCTGGCCATCTGTCTGCGGGTGAAAGGCAGTGCTCAGGCATAGCTGCGTCCCAAAGGCCTCATGCAACCCCTTCCAAAGCCAGGAAGTAAAGCGAGCATCTCGATCGAAGACGATAGATAATGTCACACCATGAAGTCGTACGATCTCCTGAACGTAGAGACGTCCTAAGATCTCCACTGAGCTCTACTCTCTGATAGGTAAGAAGTGGGACGACTTCATGGGTCAGTCTACAATCACCCAAATGGAGTTGTGTCCTCTGAATGTACGTGGAAGCCCTATCACGAAATCCATGGATATCCCGTCCCACTTCCTCTCTGGGACCTCTAAGGGATGTACCAAGCCTGCAAGTACCTGGTGCTCTGCCTTCACATACTGACAAGTGAGGCATCGAGAAATGAATCCTGCCACAGCCTTCGTCATACTCGGCCACCAGTACTGTTGTCTGAGGTCTTGATACATCTTCACTACTCCAGGATGTACCGCTAGAGGGGAAGTGTAGAACTCCCTCATCACCTCCTCCTGTAGTGTAACTGGTACCATGGTACATTCCCTGAAAAGGATGATGTGCTCTCCTCCTACAGAAAATCCATCAGGTGCATGTCCTAAGGATATTTGTGCACGTCGCGTCTCACAGTCCACGTCCCCATGATGTGCCTCTCTGACCCGCTGATGTACTGGAGGAGTGACTGTGAGGGACTGCAGATTGGTTGCCCCATCACTATCCACGAAGGATATCTGCAAAGCGGCTAACTACTCTGTCATCTCTCAAAGTAGTTGAATGCTCGATCTCCTGCTGAGAGCATCATCCACAAGATTCCCCTTCCCTGGAGTATAGAAAATATCAAAGTCATAATCCTGGAGGAACTCGATCCATCGCCACTATCTTAGGTTCAGGTCCTTCTGCGAGAAGATGTACCTGAGACTCTGGTGGTCAGAGTAGACTGTAAAGCGCTCGCCCATCAGATAGTGTCGCCCCATCTTCAGGGTGAAGACCACTACTGCTAACTACAGGTCATAGGTGGAATAGTTCTGCTCGTGCGACCTCAGCTACCATGAACCGTAAGCGATCACTGCTCGCTCCTGCATCATGACACACCCAAGTCCGGTCCCTGATGCGTCGCAGTAAAATACGTACCCTACGCCCTCCTCCGGTAGCCTCAAGATGGGCGCACTGGTCAATCTCCGCCTCACCTCCTGGAAGCTCTACTGATATCTATCTAACCACACGAAGGGTTTCCCCTTCTTCGTCAAAGCTGAAAGCGGTGCTGCAAATCTGGAGAAGTTTGGAACAAATATCTGATAGTACCCAGCCAGACCTAGGAAACTCCGCACCTCCGTCACGCTCTTGGGTGGATCCCAAGAAAGTACCGCCTCGACCTTCATAGGATCCACTGCAACTCCCACCTCAAAGATTACGTTCCCCAAGAAGTGGACCTCTCGAAGCCAGAACTAGCACTTCAAGAGCTTACCATAAAGATGGTGCTCTCAGAGTGTATCCAGTACAACCCGTAAGTGGTAGGCATGCTCCTCCTTAGTCGTCGAGTAAATAAGTATGTCGTAAATGAAGACTATGAGAAAACAATCGAGGTAGGGCTGGAGATCCTGTTCATGAGACTCATGAACACTGTTGGAGCATTGGTCACACCGAAGGGCATGACCAGGAACTCATAGTGGTCATACCGACACCTGAATGTCGTATTCTGCGCATCCTCATCCCGAACTCGTAGCTGATGATACCCTGGCCTGAGGTATATCTTCAAGAACCAACATGCTCCCTTGAGCTGATCAAAGAGGTCATCAATCCTCAGAAGCAGATACTTGTTCCTCACAGTCACCTAGTTCAGGAGATGGTAATCAGCACACCGTTGCAAGCCCCCATCCGCCTTCTTGGTGAAAAGGATCGGAGAAGCCCAGGGTGAAACGCTGGGTCGGATGAAACCTTTCCCCTTTAAGTCCTCTAGCTGTACCTGCAGCTCATGAAGCTCAGTAGGAGCCATCCAATACGCTGGGGTGGATATCAATGATGTCTTGGGGTATAGTTCTATGTAGAAATCTACCTCCCTGTGAAGAGTTAGTCTTGGAACATCGTCAAGAAAAACGTCTGCATACTGGTCCACCACTACAGGAAAACTCGGACTCCACACGTTGACCACTCCAAGGATGAAACTAGCCAACTGATGTGTGATCGGCTGCCCTCTCCTCTGCATGAGTCCATCCTGTGCTACGAAGGTTCCCTTCTCACCGGTAAAGGTGAACCTGACCCCATCTGTGTGGACACACCGTACCATGCGCCTAATACAGTTGATCTTGGAATGTACTATAGATAACAATTCCATACCTAAGATGACATCATAAGGCCTCAACGCTGCTACAAGAAGATCCCAGCCGAAGCTCTCGCCTCTAAGAGTAAGCACACACTACCGGCACCAGTGTCTGATCATCGAGTCTGCTCCCATAAGAGTCTCTAGCCACAAGGATCGAGCCAACGACTCCATCGGAATCTCTGAGCTCCGAACAAGGGCAGCGGCAATAAAAGAATGACTTGCACTTGTGTCTATAAGAACTGTAGCAAGGGTGGAGTAGACACATATAGTACCTTGAATCATCTCAGGTGCGCCGTGGTCGTTAGCCTTTACTGCCTAGAGCTGAGCCTGTCTCTTCCCGTCATCTCCCTGTGGTCGGGGTGGACCTCCTGGGGGTGGTAGTGGTAGAGCCTCAAAGCGTCTTCCACCACCCGCTGCTCGGCCAGCTCCTCTGCCTCGTCTGCCCTCTCCCTGCGGACCGCCATGGTCGAACCTCTACCTCTTTTTGGGAGGTCCCTCCACTGTCTTCTGCTCTTCTGCATGGCGGGTCGGGAAGTTAGAAGTCATGTGACCCTTCCCGCCACATACATAGCACGGTCTTCTCCTCAGAAGGCTTTCTCTACACCGTGTGCCACGCATAGCCGAACCCGTGTCCTGAGGTCGCCTACCTGACGACCTGGTCTGCTTGGACCTCTGCGTCGTCTGTCGACTGCCTGCTGCGGAAGACTCCGCTCCGTGTCATCCTGCGGTGGGTCTCGCTGCTGATGGCTGCTCTGCGAGAAAGCTCTCCACTAGCAGGGCTCACTCTAGCACCCCCGTCTGAGTCGGCATGTTGTGTGGAATCGTCGAAGATCTGATCTCATGCCTCATCCCTAGCTCAAAGGTCCGGGCCTGGAAGAATGGGTCGCATACCATGTCCGTGGAGTAGTGTGAGAGGTCAGTAAATCTCACCGAGTACTGGGATACTGACATGCTGCCCTGCCACATCTGTAGTAACTCCTGGATGCGCACCGTAGAGAGGGTGGCCGGAACGAACTCCGAGCAGAAGAGGCTCTCGAAGTCCGTCCAAAGAATAGATGCCTCATCGTGAACCAGAAGCATTAGTCTCCACCATCTACCTACTGCTGCGTGCAGGAGACTCGCGGCAAGGATCACCATGAGGTCTGATAGCGTCCCCACCAACTTGAAGACTCTGAAGACAGCCCCCAGCCAATCCTAGGCTGCCTAAGGATCCGTCTCTCTGTAGAAACTTGGTGGTCTCTGCCTCTGAAACTCATGCAATGCACTCAGGCAGCGTGCAATCTCTGCCGCTGGGGCGGGTGACATCGGTGGCTAGGCGGGTAGAGGTACCACATGTGCCTCCACGGTAATGGGGCCCTACACCGAGGCCTCATCGCTCGGTGGGCTGTCGTCTCGCACAAAGATCGGAACCCTAGCTAGCTGCCGTCGTGGGTCCATCCTGAAAAGAAACAGGTGAGCCACAGTTAATACAATATAACTGGTGAGCTGACACAAAGTAATCACAAAGACAACTTTTGAAACACACATGCAATCAATGTTTTTGTGCACTAAGTCGGAAATCAGAAGTCAGGTTCCTGGTGTATGGATACGTCGGTTGCCGCACTAACACTGAACTCCCTGGACTGAAAACCCCACTCAATACTCTTAAAAATATTGCTACCCAGAGAATGAAATTATGAGAGTCCTGAGTTCTGCGGTAGAACCGACTCCTCTGATACCAATTTGTCACAACCCATCCTCGGGGCCAATGTTGTGACTACCCCAAGCCCACCTTCCATAGGCCAGGGGCTGGCGACTAGCACAAAAGGCATAAATCCTACTAAAAGGGAAGGAATTTCCTTTATAAAAGAAAACAAACACCATAGAGTACACAAGACGAAGTAAATACTAAGTAAACTAAGTACACAAGTAAGTGTTGGAAATTAAATGGGCCAGAATACAAAACCAACCGAAAGTAAAGTACAACTGAAATTAAAGTACAAGAGTAGAAAGTAAAATAGTAACTTCGAGTCGTCCTCCGGAAATCCCACCTGAAGGGTGGGTATAGATAGTCTCCTCAGCTCCTCGGTCCGGCTGTCCGCTCCGTGTACGTCCCGCCAAGTGGTCCACCTCCGGGTACCGTCCAGCTTCAGAAGACTCCACCTCAATCAGTGCTTTCCATCATCTGGATCCAACACAACGTATTGCAGGCATTGCCCGTGCAAGGGTGAGTATACGATACTCAGTAGGGACCTCGAGACCCCCGAAGGTCTCTCAGAATCCACGAAGGATAAACCAAGAAGTAAATATATAATCACGAAGTATCAATAACACTACTTAGGTATATGTCCATATATATACTTAAGTCATCAGTTACAGTTTGGCTCCAGCTCCCGAGCCCAAGCACAACCCAGTCCACATAGGAAAGCACAACCCAATCCACACAGGAAAAGCAAGTCAACAACATCAATGATAATGATTGAGAATCAAGACTCAGCTCACCCATGTATACACTTCGTAAGGTGATAGAGATGATTAGATGTAGCCACTGATTCATCTAAGCTGTCGGACCCACATTGGATACAAGACCAGCTAAGATGTAGAATCCACAAAGTATACAAGACCAACTACTCTGCCGGACCGACAGTGGATACAAGTATAGAGTCAAATGCTATCAGACCCACATAGGATACAAGAATAGTAGTCATCGCCGTCGAACCCACAGAGTATCCCAATATGGTCTTCGTCGCTGCCGAACCCATGGAGGATCCAAGTACATTCATCCTTGCTGCCGAACCCACGGAGGATCCAAGTGCAGTCGTCATCGTCGCAGTCGCAGCCAGCTCTAGGGTTCCCGCACATAGAATGCTCGATTCCGGGAGGGTCCGCTCCACGAGCCAAGGGGTTCGATACATCAACTGTCACGAAGTCTAGAGTTGATGTATCACAAAGTTCCATCTCGTCAATAGTAACTCAACGTGATAGACGGCGCATCAATCGGACGCCCGGTCTGAGAGGTGATGGCTTTTCCGTCCCAGGGGCCCGATAGGTTTTTAATTTAAATCCAACCCGACCGTACACTAGCTACGTCCAAACTTCGATCGGAGTAAGCCAAAAGAACAGTCTCACAAAGAGGAAACCAAAAAAGTTGACGGCAAGTCAATCGTACATCCGGAGCTCGAGTTATAGGCATTTCCACTTTGAGGGCCCGGTTGGTTTCGAGTTCGAACCAACCCTTCCGTACACAAGGTTTTTAGAAACCTTCAGTGTAATATATCGAAACGACCGTCTTGATCCAAGGATCCCAACGCAACTGACGGTGCGTCGATCGGAGGTACGAAGCCTAAGTTATGGGAAAAAGACTGAAAACAGTCCGAAGTGGGGGTCTGGGCGCGGCCTGGCCGACCGACCCCCCCCCCCCCCCCCCGGGTCGACCCGACCTGGGTCCGGGTTCGGCCCGGCCCGGATGGGCGCGACTCGGCCCAGCCCGGCCGGGGGGGGGCTAGCTCGGCCAGTGGGCCAAGCAGGGGGGACGCGGTCCCCTCTCCTTTGCGCTCCATGGATACGGCGGGCACCGCGTCCTCCTCCGGATCCCACACGGCCATGGGATCCGGCCGCCTGCCACCGCGGCTCTAGCCGCGGTGGCCCCTGCTGGCGGTGCGCCGACAGCGCCTTCCACGGACCACCGGACGTGCTCCGGTGGTCCGATTTGCCTGCCTTCGGCGCCTGCGGCTCTCCTGGGACCCATTCTTCACTGAGACGGCTTCCACACTCTGTTGCGGTCCCATTCCATTGCCGCCCGTCAACTTTCGCATAGACAAAAAAATTCATAAGGTTTCCAGCTGTGTTTGTTTGTCCCGCACCATCCGCGTTAGTTGATAACAAAAGGGTCGAACAACAATAATGTTCAACGACAAACGAGGCACAAAAATTTGTTAGGATTGAATTTAATTCCCAAAAATTCCCCCGCAAATAATAAAAATCCCCAACCCGCAAATAATAACATTCACGAATCTACATAATAATCAGTTGATCCACGTCCTTGTTTTACAGGAAAACGAACATGGAAATATTAACATTCTCAAAATAAACACCTACCTCTTAGGAGTTCGTTGTTGCGTGTTCATCCTCAAGGGGGGGTTAAGGCGCCTGTGTCACTTTCCGGCTCTGATATTCGAAAGGCGTTGAAGAATAAGAGGTTTTTTCGATGTTCTTTGTTATTCACTAGGGCGGAAGTCCATTAGAGGTTCGCCAGAGAATCCTCTAATTTCTTTTCCCACGTATTCTCGATGTGCCAAAATATAAAAAGGAACACGTCGCAGAGTTTCCATAATGTTGTCATTAAAGCATCGTTATTCTATGAGTTTAATGATCCATTAATGAGCCTCATTGATGTGCACCATCACCGCCCTGTCGCCGCCCCGCAACCCATAAAGGGAGAAGGAAAAATAAAATTATTCATTTAAATTATTTTATTATTTTTCTCGAAAGGTCCGGAAAATAAATCTTTCTCTCAGCCCTTGCTGGCCGAAGTTAAGCTTCTCCTAAGTGAATCCTGGCGCTGCGAATTCATCAGTGCCCTTGGATTTTAATTCCGAGCACCGGTTAAAAAGATAGAAAAACCCGCTCGTTCGTTCACTGAACGTACCCAAGCTAAGCTTTGAAAAATTGATTTCGGGCACACCGGGCCTCAGAATCAAGCGCCATTAGAAACCGCGTACTCGTAAAATCCTATAGAATTAAAAAATATTCCTTCAAATTTACTGGTCTTTACATAAGGTAAGGGTTTTCCAATGTCACTTTTTTTCGTGAGATTTATGCCTTATTCACAACTCATTTATTTTTTGTGGTGTATATAATACCCATGAATATATTATATGATTATTACCCTTATATTTTTGTGTATTTAAATATCCATTTTATTATATTTATTTCATGTGTTTTATGGTTCAAAAGTTACCAAATCGGTGAAGTAATTTTGTCTCAGTTTCCCTTCTTTGAGATGCATACCATGTTATGCACCTATATTTTTCTACGGGGTGATTATACTTCCCTTTAACATGTTATATCTTGAATACCCTTATTTAATGATATTTTAATCTTAATTTAATGTTATTTTCTAATGTAGATTATGATTCAAAGCTAACAAAGAAGTAATAGATTATTGCAACAATCTCATCATTTATCATGATTGTTTAAGATTATGCTTCCCTTGATGAAATCATAAGATCTATATCCCATTAATACTCATGAAATTTATTATACTTTTTTTATTAATGATATATTTATGTATTGGTACCATTATTTCTCTCTTTGGTACTTAATATAATAAATAATGTTTTTAAAGAAAATCTTACTTTATCCCTCTCTTCGGTCCAAAATTTGTGCTATTTAAAAACCATGATTTCTAGAAAAGGTTTAAAAACGTTTTTTATGTTTAAAAAAATTAAAAAATTTAATTCTTATTTAATAAATTTTCAATGAAAAATGTTTTCAAAATGTTTTTAAGCATCTTTTATAAAGAAAAAATGTTTTCAAAATGTTTTCAAGATTAAATTATAATTTATTAAGGAAAACGTTTTTCAAAATGTTTTCAATAATTATATATATTCTTTTAAAGTATTTTCAAATAAAATGGTTTTCAAAAATTATTTCAATCATTCTCTAAAATTTTTAAAATTATATTTAAAGTAAAATCTTTTAAATTTTTTTTCAAGATTTCTTCATAAGTTTTCAAAGTATTTTCAAAGAAAATGGTTTTAAAAATGTTTTGAATCATTATTTATAATTTTAAAAGTATTTTCAAATAAAAGTGTTTTCAAAATGGTTTCATGCATTATTTATACGTTTTAAAATTGTTTTCAAATAAACCAAAATTCAAAAAAAATTCAAGATTTTTTTATATGTTTTCAAATTAGTTTTAATGAAAATGGTTGTCAAAATGTTTTCTAGCATCTTTTATATGTTTTCAATTTTATTTTGAAAAAAAATGTTTTTTAAAAGGTTTTGTGTTTTAAAAATACTTTTTCATGTAGAAAATGATATTTTCCATAGAAAATTATTTTAAAAGATATTTAAAAATTAGTTTCCCTATAATATGACATCCATTGGTGTTACACGTGCCTTTCATGGGGATATGATATAAGGGTTCAATTCATATAATTTCTTTAAGTGGTTCTTTGTTTTTATGGACTGATTTTTGTAAAACCCATTTCCCTTACAAGAGTTATATGTTTATGAAACATGTTTATATTTAACATGTTATATTATTATGAAACTCACTTATTTTCACTAGTTATGATTTGATGAAACGATAATTAGACCTATATATTCTATGTAGGTTATGATATGATGACATGTTTATGGTACCCATTTAATTTAATGAGTTATGATATGATTTTTTATGATCTTATGTCACATGTATATATGATTTAATTAAGAGATTGGTGGGACCTATATCTCCTTGAAAATCCTTGGGTAAAGAGTTATAGCTCATGAGATAGACTTGGATGGAATGGGGGTGAATCCGGTTTAGTAAAGTACTTTTTCCACTACGATTGTAGTGGGAGTGAACCTTTACTGCTAAGATGGTCATGGGAGTGAACCATGACTACCAATATGGTTGGGGAGTGAACCCATTCCACTAATATGGCCTAGTAATTAAGCCTTTACTACTATAGAAGTCATTTTTATATACATATTTGTATGCTTAAAATTCTATGTCTTATTCCTATATTAGTCTTTCTTGGATTGTTCTCTTCATTCCCTTATTATTCATATGTTATGAACGTCCAGTTTTTATAAAATTATTCGAGTTAATGAGCTTTCATATTTAGGGTATGATATTCTAATTTTATGCTCATCTTATCATACCCATATGCTCATTTTATGATTACATATCTCCCTTGTTTAACCTTACTGAGCATCTAAGCCTACCACTTTCTTATGTTTCAATTCCCCAGGCTATGAAAAACGAATTTTAGTAAGAGTACTAGTGGGGAAGATATTTAAAGAAGATGTTTAAGGGATTTCACTAGGAAATAATATCATGCTTCCATGTTTCCAAAGACACTAAACTATTACAATCTATTGGCATGTATTCCAGAAATGTGATGATTAATCATCTAAAATGATGTAATATCTATGTATCTTAAGCCTAACTTACTTTAGTTAGTATCATAAGAAATTTTTAGTCATCCTTTGGAAACTAGTATGAGAACACTTTAGTGAGATCCTTATAGATATTTCTAAGGATATGTCTAGCGATGTCTCTAAGGATAAACCTAAGGTGTCATACTATCACGACCCGTCCCCGAGGGCCTGTGTTGTGACTACCCCACTCCCACCTTCCATAGGATAGGTGTTGGTGAAAAGCACCGAAAAGGTGTGTCCCTATAAGGGGAAGACATTGCCTTTAAACCTGTGCAAACACACAATCCAAGAACTCAACAAGAATCAACCACGAAGTAAACTTCTTTAGTAAAAAGTGTACTGAAAGTAAATGGTTTGGAATTCAAGACCAACTAAAAAGTACAAGTACAACTGAAAAGAGAATACAACTCATGGATCTTCCACTGAGGATCCTACATAAAGGATAGGTACATCTCATGATCAGTGGTCACTGCAGCACGTCATGTCAAATGGTCCACCTCTGAGTACTGTCCAGTCCTGGATCCCTCAGCCTCGATCAATGATGTCCATTTTTTTCACAAGGTACAGCAAGGTGCAGGCGTATCCCATGGAAGGGAGAGTATAAAAATACTCAGTAGGGACCCCGATACCCCCAAAGGTCTCCCAGAGTTCCACAAGGGATAAACCACAAAGCAAGACCTCAAACACAAAGCACGATGTAGTCATCAACTCTACATAGGTATATTCCCATACATATACTAATTTTATCAAGATATACTCATCTCATACATGAGGAAACATAAGGCTCAATCTTTTAATCCTTTATCACAACTGATCCATGGGGGAAGAATACCACAAAGGTAACACCACGAAGGTAACACCACGAAGGTAAAAGTAACACAATGGTAACACCACAAAGGTAAAAGTAACTCAAAGGTAACACCACAAAGGTAACACCATGAAGGTAAAACTACCACAAAGGTAAATACTTAGCTCAAACCAGGTATATAACTCAAGTATAGAAGTATATATGATTAGTTGTAAATCTAGATCATCTTATTCAGTCGAGACGCTCTGTTTCTGACCCACACAGGATCGATAGATGCGGACCCACATAGGATCTCTAGGAGTTGACCCACATAGTATTGATAGATACTTACCCACACATGATCGCTAAGCGCTGACCCACATAGGGTCAATATATGCTGACCCACATAGCATCGATGTTCTTTCTTCACGTTACATCCAGCCACGAGATTCCCGCACTAAGCACGCTTGATTCTGGGATGATCTGCTCCTCAATCAATTGGTCATAACTCAACCACCAATAAGTTCCACAAAGAAGTATCCCAAAAGACCACAGTGTCGTAAGATTTCCAATGTGATAGATGACGCGTCAAATCGGATGCCCAGTCTATGACTTATAAGAGTTTTAGTACCGAGGGCCCGGTTAGATTTGGGTTTGATTCAACCTAGACGTACTAAAACATTCTCCAAAACTCAATTGGAGTATAAAAAAAGTACTTCCCCTCCCCAAGGATTCTAGTTCCATAGACGGTTCTTCAAACAGATGCTTGGTACACAAATTATGGCTCTTTTAGCGAGACTAGGCCTGGAAGGGTCTGGGTCCGGTTTGACCTGACCCTGTCCAGTACGACCTGACCCGATCTGGGTATAACATGGCCCCGTTGGGATGGTCCATGGTGGGATCGGCCTGACCCTCTAGGGTGGTGCGGCCCACTGGGCCGGCGAGGCCCAGCCCATGGAAGGGCACAGCCCGCTAGGTTCGCGCGACCCGGCCTGCGGAGGGGTGTGGCCGGCTAGAGGAGTGGCCCACTAGAGTGGGGCCCACCCTAGATGGAACGGGAGGAGCGCCCCCCCCCCCCCAGTTTTCCTGAATGGCCTTAGCTGTTTAGTTTGTGCGGTGGCTCCATGTGGCACCGCCTGGTCTCCTGTGGGACCTGTAGGTAGCGGGTCACTACTGCCGCAGCATCGGCGCCAAGGCCGGCCTCTCTAGAGGTGCGTCGTTGCGCGCCGCTTTATCTCTTCCTGTCGGATGCTCCCTGCGTCCACTTTGGCTGATGATCCATGACCACCTTCTCTTGTGGCGCACCCGTGCCGCCCCTTCCTCCGCGACCGACCTAAGTTGGCCGCTGTCTCCACTTGTCGCAGCTTCAGCCACAACCTTCTCCGTCAGCACCTCGCATTGTCGTACCATCATATTCTCCATGTTCGGTCGTTTCCAGCTGCTTCCATCACCCTTTGGTGCTAGTCTTTGGTTCTACCGTGCCGGTGCCATGCCGGCGGTCTTCTGCGGGGCATCGGGCGAGCACCGGTGACCTATTTTTCCATATGAAGGTGCCAACCGACTTCCCGGGACGTCCTCTTCACCACTAAATCCACCGTTCCAGGTTTTTTTGAACATGAATAGATCTATCGTGAAGAAAATGTCAAATTTTAATAAAAGACGGGGGGGTCCGGGCATTATTCGTTGGCCTGCACCCTCCACGTTATCATGATAGCAAGAGGGAAGTATAATGATTAAAAAATTATTGAAATTATACAATAAATAAACCCTACCTCAAGATCACTGGAGAATGTCTGCATTTGAGTAAAAGTCTGTGTTCTTTGGTTCATGATTCAGTGGTGCTCATCACCACTCGCCAAAATCGGTCCCATCCTCCAAGTGGTATATGTCGCGACATTTTACTAGAGTTTCGTCACTTGGTTAAGCCACGCCAACACTCCTCCCTGAGCTCCATAAAAATAGGAGAGGGGTAGGGTGAGTAATGCCATCATAAATTTATGAGGTTCATTTAATGAATGACCCTCCCAAATTCCAACGGTGTTGTTAAAAATATTTAGGAGTCAAGCCAATTAATGTCTTGACATATCATTGGTCCCACCACTGCCGCTTGTCCATTGGACGAATAGAAAAAGAGAAATAAAATAACATTGTTATTTTATTAATATTTTAAAATTACAAAATCTCTATATTTATCCCAACCTACTGCGGTCTAAGTGAAGCCTTCTTTAAGAGAATCCCGATGCTACATATTCAATGGTTCTATTGGATTTTTAATCCAAGCACCAGTTCAAAAGTTAGAAAACTTCACTCGCGTGTTTACTGAACGTACCTTAAAAAAGTTTGGAAATTCATTCCAGGCCCATAGGGCCTCATAATCCTTCGTTGTCAATTTTCACAGACTCGTAATAATTCTATATAATTAAAAAAATTACATGGAAAATCTGGGTTTTTACATTCTCCCAACCTTAGGTATTTTCGTCCCTGAAAACCACAATAGAGACTAAGGAAACAAATGGGGGTACTGAGCACGAATCTGAGCCTACCACTCCCATGTGATTTTCTGGAGGTTCCCATGCTACCAGAAAATGCTCACCAGAGAGATCGATCATCCACGAAGGACCCGCTCTTTTCAATCTTCAATATCCACTAGAACCTCTGAAAATATCACCCCACCGTCGAATTCTAGATCTCGCAGTTGATAACATGTGTTGGATTATGAATGTACCTCCTCATCTATGACACGTGGAAAACTTCATGAACCCAGTGCATTTTTGGGTTAAGAGGCGATACGTTAGCTCACTAACTCTGCTGAGAACCTGAAAAGGTCCGATGAACCTCAGAGATAACTTGTCGCCCTATCCAAATCTCTGAAAACCTCGTCGAGGTGAGACTCATAAGAAGACATGGTCTCCCTCCTCAAACTCCAAAGGTCTCTATATCATGTCGTCATATGACTTCTTCCTGCTCTGTGTAGTCTTCATCCACTCCTGGATGATCTGCACCTTCTTAGTAGTAGCTTGTACTAACTTTGGACCCATAAGTGCTAACTCCCCTAGGTCTGTCCAGCATAGAGGTGACCTTCAAGCTCGACCGTACAAGGCCTCGAATGGAGACATACCGATGTTGGAGTGATATCTATTATTGTATGCGAACTCCTCCAAGGGTAGGTGATCCTCCCAACTGCGGCCAAAATCTAGGACACAAGAACGAATCATATCCTCGAGTGTTTGTATGGTCCACTATGTATGACCATCCATTTATGGATGAAAGGTGGTGATTAAATGTAGCTGAGTCCCAAATGCCTCCTGTAATCCCTTCCTCAACGGGGATGTAAAATGTTCATTATGTTCAGATATGATCTTCGATGGACCCCAATGAAGTCATAAAATCTCATGTATGTAGAGGCGTATCAAGACCTCTACTGATCCCTGCTCTCAGATGGGTAGGAAGTGGGCCGACTTGTGAGTTAGTCAATGATCACCTAGATAGAATCATGTCCCCTAGATGTACGTGGAAGCCCTATCAAAAAGAATGTGGAGATACTATCCCACTTCTACTCCGACAGCTCTAGTGGTTGGGCTAATCCTGCTGAAACCTAATGCTCGACCTTCACTTGCAGACAAGTGGGGAATCGTGAAACAAACTCTGCCACTGATTTCTTCATCCCTATCCACTATTGCTAACACTGGAGGTCCTGATACATCTTCACCACACTAGGATGTACTGCCAGAAGGGATGTAGTGAACTCCCTCAACACCTCCTCCAATAGCTTCACTGGTACCATCGTGCGTCCCCAGAAGAGAATGATGTGCTCCCCACCATCAAAAAATCCATCAGGTGCATGTCATGAGGATATCTGATAATATTGACCCTCATAGTAAATGTCTCCAAACTGTGCCTCCTAAAATCACTAAAGAAATGGGAGAGTGATAGTCATAGATTGGAGGTAAGCTTATCCATCTCTATCTATAAAGGATATCTGCAACGTGGCTAGCTACTCCATCACCTCTCTCAGCATCTTTAAACCAAACCTCCTAATGAGTGCATCTGCCACTACGTTCCCCTTCCCTAGAGTGTAGACTATCTAAAATTCATAGTCCTAGAGGAACTCTAGCCAACATCATTGTCTCGGGTTCAGGTCCTTCTATGAGAAGATATACCTGAGAATCTTGTGATCAGAGTAGACTGTAAAACATTCACCAATCAAGTAATGTCGTCACATTTCCAAGGTGAAGACCACTACTGCTAACTCTAGGTCAGGGGTGGCATAGTACTGCTCATACATTCTCAGCTGTCATGAACCTTAAGTGATCCTTCCTCTCTTATACATTAGGACACATCCAAGTCCTGTCCCTAATGCATCACATAAGACTACATACTCAACGCCCTCTTCTGGTAGCCTCAAGATTAGGTCACTCGTTGGTCTCTCCCTCAGCTCTTGAAAACACTGTTGGCATCTATTCATCCATACGAAGGGTTTTCCCTTCTTCATCAACACTGGAAAGGGTGTCGCAACTCTGGAAAATTTGGGTTTGAATCTCTAGTAGTACCCAACCAATCCTAGGAAACTCCACAGCTCGGTCACACTCATGGGTGGATCCCAAGAAAGAAATGCCTCTATCTTCACCAGATCTACCACAACTCCAGCCTCTAAGATAATGTGTCCTGGAAAGTGGACCAACCATATCAAGAAATATAACATCGAGGTCTTACTATAAAGCTAGTGCTCTGAGAGTGTATCCAGAACTATCTACATATGATAGGCATGCTCCTCCACTAATGTTGAGTATATCAAGATGTCTTCAATGAAGACTACCACAAAGAGATCAAGGTATGGCGGAAAGATCTTGTTCATGAGTCCCATGAACACTACAGGGGCATTGGTCATGCCGAATGTAACAACCAAGAACTCATAGTGGACATACCAACATCTAAAGGTTGTCTTCTGCACATCCACATCTCGTTCCTTGAACTTATGATAGCCTGATCTGAGGTCTATATTCGAATACCATTGAGCTCACTTCAAATTATCAAAGAGATCATAAATCCTTGAAAGTTGATACTTATTCTTCACAGTCACCTAGTTCAAGAACTGATATTCCACACAGAGTCTCAAACTCTCATCTGTCTTCTTAGGGAACAAAATTGGGGCAGCCCATGGAAAACACTGGGCCTTATGAACCCCTTCCTCTACAAGTCCTCCAGCTATACCCGTAACTCACAAAGATCTTCTAGAGCCATCCATATGCTAGTGTAGATATCAGTGTTTTCCTAGGGTATGGTTCGATGTAAAAGTCCACCTCTCAGTGAGGAGGTAGTCCCGGAATATAATCAGGGAAGACAATAGCATACTGGTCCACCACTACAGGATATATCAGACTCTCAACATCAACTTCATCGAGGGGAAGTCTATCCAACTGATGTGTGATTGGCTTCACCCTCCTTCGGGAAAGTCCATACTATGCTGAAAAGGTTCCCTTCTCTCCGGTGAAGGAAAACCTAGTCACATCCTTACGGACACACCACACTTTACCCCTAATACAGTCAATCTGAGCATGGACTGTAGATAACCAGTCCATACCCAAGATGACGTATTAAGGCCTCAACACCACTACTAGAAGATCCCAACTAAATATCTCGCCTCCTAGAGTATGTTCACATTATTAGAACTAGTTTGTAATCGTTTAATACCCTCCCATAAGAGTCTCTAGCCGTAATAATCGAGCCAACGGATCCATCGGAATCTCTGAGCCCCAAAAAAGTGTCATGGAAATGAAAGAGTGACTGGAACCTATGTCTATAAGTACTATAACTATGGTGTATTAGACACATATCATACCTCAAATCATCTCCTAAGCGTCGTGGTCATAGGACTCAGCTGCCTGGAGCTGAGCTCATCCATGTCCACCTGCTCCCTGTGGTTGGGGTGGAACACATGGAGGTGGTGGCGGTAGAACCTCGAATCTCCGACCACCACATGCTGCACAACTAGCTCCTCTACCACGTCCTCCGCCCTACAGAACCCCTCACTCAAACCTATTATTCTACTTCGGTGGTCCCTTGACTGTTTTCTGGTCGTCCATATAGCGGGTCGGGAAGTCATGTGCCATGTGACCTTGCCCACCGCACAAGTAGAACTACCTGATCCTCATGTGTCATCCTCTGTCTCGTGATCCCCACACCACCAACCCTATATCCGGAGGTTGTCCATTAGAATTTCTGGCCCGCTTGGGCCCCTAGGTCATCCATCTACTACCTACAATAGATGACTCTTCCACCTAATGTCCGGGTGTGGCTCTCGTTGTGGGTGTCTACTCACCTAGGAAGCTCTCCACCAAAATCACTCCCTCTAGCACCCCAGCCTGCGTCAGAATGCTGAGCAATATCATTGATGCTCTGATTTCTCATCGAAGAACCTGCTCAAAAGTCTAGGCCCTAAGTAAAGGGTCTCGTACCATGTCAGTGGTTTAGCGGGAGAGATCAGTGAACCTCGCTGAGTACTAGGCCTGTAAGTACAGTAGCTCCTATATACGCACTGAGAATAGGGTTGATGGGAAAAACTCTGCCATGAAAATTCCCTCGAAGTCTACCCAGGCGAGGGTCACATCATTGTGTAACTGGAGTGTCAGAATCCAATATCTCCCAGCTTCTCCCTCAAAGAGACTGGAGGCTAGGATCACCATTATATCAGATGTTGTCCCAACTAAGTGAAAAACTCTGGCCACAACATCCAACTAGTCCTTAGCTACCTACAGATCTTTCTTGCCTCAGTACCTCGGAGGCCTCTACCACTGAAAATTGTGCAACATGCTTAGTTAGTGTCCACCCTCTGCTAGTGGTGCTGGTGGTAACAGTTACCCTACAGGTAGTGGGGCTGCTCGTACACCACCCTAAGGTGCTAACACCATAAGAGATCCCTACATTGAGGCCTCATCACTCGGTGGGCCATCATCACGTACTCTCTCGGGAATCCTGGTTGCCTGTCTACGTGGTGGCACCCTGAAATAAAACAGGCGTTCCATGATCAATAAGTTATACCTGGTGAGATAACTCAAATAAATCATATGAAAAACATTTCAAAACACACACAATCAGTGTTTTCATGCACTGAGTCGAAAATCATAATTTAGGGTCCTAGTGTATGAATATTTTGGTTGTCGCACCAGCACTGGATTCCTCTAACTGAAAACCACACTCATAACACTTACCACTATTGCCATATTGAAAATATCAGAGTCCTAGTTCTTCAGTAGAACCAAATCCTCTAATACCACTTTGTCACGACCCGTCGCCCGGGGCAAATGCCAAGACTACCCCAAGCTCGCCTTCCATAGGCTAGGGGCTAACGGCTAGCACCGAAAAGGTGTATCCCTATAACGGGAAGGCATTTCCTTTAAACTTGTACAAACACACAATCCAAGAACACAATATGAAGCAACAACAAAGTAAATTGCTATAGTAAAAATTTTACTGAAAGTAAAGGGGCTGGAATACAAGACCAACTAAAAAGTAAAAGTTCAACTGAAAAGATAGAATAGCTCCTGGATCGTCCACGAAGGATCCTACCTGAAGGGTAGGTACATCTCAAGATCTGTAGTCTATGCAGCACGTCACATCAAATGGTCCGCCTCTAAGCACCGCCCAGTCCTGGCTCCCTCATCCTCAATCAATGTTATCCGTCGTCTGCACAAGACACAACAAGTTGCGGGAAAAGCCTGTGTAGGGGTGATTATAACAATACTCAGTAGGGACCCCAAGACCCCCGAAGGTCACCCAGAGTTCCACAAGGGATAAACCACAAAGGAAGACCTCAAACAAAAATCATGATGCATTCATCAACTCTACTTTGGTATATGCCACAACATATACCTACATTTTCAAGATATACTCATCTCATAAATTAGGAAACATAAGGCTCTAACTTTTAAGCCTTTAGCACAACTGATCCATGAGGGAAGAATACCACGAATGTATCATCACGAAGGTAACACCACGAAGGTAAAATTACCACAAAGGTAACACCACGAAGTTAAAAGTACCACAAAGGTAAAACCACAAAGGTAACACCATGAAGTTAAAATTACCATAAAGGTAAAGAGTCATCTCACACTAGGTATATAACTCAAGTACAGAAGTACATAGGATTAGTCATAAATCTAGATCATCTTATTCTGTCGAGAGGCTCTGCTGCTGACCCACACCGGATCGATAGATGCTGACGCACAGAGGATCGCTAGGTGCTGACCCACACAGGATAGATAGATACTAACCCACATAGGATCTCTAAGCTCTGACCCACATATGATCTATATATGTTTACACACATAGGATTGATGTTCTTTCTTCACGTTATAGCCAGCCACGAGATTCCTGCACTAAGCAAACTTGATTCCAGCAGGATCCTCTCCTCAAGAAATTGGATGTACATAAAGTACCACTTAGTTCAATGAATAATTATCCAAAATTACCTCCATGTTGTAAGGGTTCCAATGTGACAGACGGTGCGTCAATCGGACGGTCAGTCTATGACTTATAAGCATTTTAGTTCTGAGGGCCCGATTGGATTCGGGTTCAATCCAACCTGGTTGTACACCAACTTTTCCCAAAAGTCTTGTGGAGTATACCAAAAGTAAAATGTCTCTATAAGTATCCCAATGCCGCAGACGGTTCATTGAATGTACATTCAGATCAAAAGTTATGGCTCTTTTAGCGAGACTGAGCCTGGAATGGTCCGATCCGACCTCGTCGGACCGACCCGGCCCGGCTCGTCTGGGCAGTGTGGCCCGTTGGACTGGCACATCCCGGACCATGAATGGGAGTGACCTGCTAGGCTCATGCGGCCCACTTAAGCTGGACTCGTCCTAGCTGGAAAGTGGGAGTGCCCCCCCCTGATTTTCCCGAATGGCCTTATCTATTTGGTTTGTGCGGCGGTGCCACGTGGAGTCGCATGGTCTCTTGTGGGACCTGTAGAGAGTGGGTCTCTACTACCATGGTGTTGGAGATGTGGTCAACCTCTTTGGATGTGCTCCACTCTGTCTCAGGTGGCCAGCCGGAGCCAGCCGCTCCCTGCCTCTACCGCGGATGATGATTCGCGGCCACCTCCTCTGGCAGCACATGCGCGCTGCCCCTTCCTCCGCAGCTAGCTTGAGATGGCCGTTATCTCCACCCACCACGGCTTTGTCCATGACCTTCTTCACTGGAAGTGCGCATCGGCACACCACCTTATTCTCCATGGATTGTCGTTTATGGCCACCACCATCACCCTCCTACGTCGGTCACCATTGTTGTCGTGCCGGTGCAGCGTCAGTGGTCTTCGGCAGGTCACTGTGCAAGCTCTGATGGCCCATTTTTTCATCTGATGGTGCCAATGAACTTCTTGGGATGTCTTATTCATTGCTAAACCAATATTTTTTTGTTTTTAAAATATGAATAGATCGTTTGCGAAGAACACATCAATTTTCAACTAAAGGCAGAGGGTTCGGGCCTTGTTTGTTTGGCCCACTCCCTCCGTGTTAGCTTGATAGCAAGAGGGAATAATAATTATTCTCAAACTATGGAAATTAGAAAATAAATAAACCCTACCTCAACATAATTTGAGAACATCCGCATTGAGGAAGATTCGGTGTTTTTCATTTCGTGATTTGGTGGGGCTCGTCACCGCCCACCGAAACCAGTACCATATTTTAAGTGGTTGGCATCACAGTATTTAATAGAGCTTCGTCGTTTAGTGATTCTGTGCCAACACTCCTCCATGAGCTCCATATAAATAGGATAGGGGGAGGTTGAGTAATGTACTTGGTAATTTATTAGGATCATTTAATGAATAAACCTCCCAAATTCTAACGGTGATGTTATAAAGATTGTGGAGTCAAGCCAATTAATGGATTGACATGTCATTGGTCCTGCCACTGCTGCTTGTCCATTGCAGGAAAAGAAAAAGAGAAATAAAATAACTTTGTTATTTTATTATTCTTTTAAAAGTCTAAAATCTATCTTTTTCTCTCGACCTATTTCAGTCTAAGGGAATCCTTTTTTAAGAGAATCCTGGTCATATAGATTCAACAGTACTCTCAGCTTTTTAATCCGAGCACCGGTTCAAATTTTAGATAACACAACTCGTGCGTTTACTGAACATACCTTAAAAACAGTTCAAAAATTCATTCTAGGCACACCGATTCTCAGGATCACACACCGTCAATTTTCAAAGACTCGTAATAATTCCATATAATTAAAAAAATTACAAGGAAAATCCGGGTCTTTTCATATACTTTAGACAACCTAAAAGTTATTTTTTTCGGATTATGTGGTTTTTAAAAATAATAAATATTCTCATACTATGCTTTCTAGTTTTTTTCAATGGTAGGAACTGTAAAGAACTATCTGAAAATTGAATGATATAGAAAATTTACTAATGAGAAGTAAAATGGGATGACCACTAGATTGAAAGATATTATGATCATGGATAATCAGTTTTCACATAACATGACTACCAATGTGTAACTAAACCAACTCTAGGACTCACCAAATAAGATAAGGAAGGGGTTCCTTGAGGGGTTGGGAAATAGAGATCATCGAGTAAAGAATATTCAGTTTCCTTCGTATTAAGAAATTGGAAATAAGAACCCAAGTGAATGTCTTAGAGGAATAAGAAGTTTTTTTTGAATATGGAAAATAAGGATAGATATAAAGTAATTGCATAAGAAAAATGAAGAGTTCAGTTAACAAAATGGATGGGAATATCAGCCTCCCTAAGTCACTATTTATTGTTAAATTCATTATGTGTGGAATGAATATTCATTATGCAAATCGATGTCCCAAATGAAAATATCATGAAGCGAATCACCAAGGTGGTACAAGTAATGGATATATTGATGATGATGATGAGCCTACAGGTGAAATATGAAATAAAATAGGTATTATTTAATAGGATTCATTATCCTTATTAATGGATTAATGATGAAGTATAATAATTAATGTTTTTATGTATTTGGATTCAATTTCTATGTTATATGAATTGTGAAATATATAATGATTAATTAGTTTTTGTTTTTTGTTAAAGATTTACAATGATATGTTGAATGGTTCTTATGGAAAAGAATTTGATTTAATGTAAAGTTTATATTCATGGGAAACACAATATTAAGGGAAAGATAACCCTTTATATGTTCCTAATAATGATATAATGATGTTTGCAAAAAGATATGTAGGATATGAATATGTAAATTCATCGATACTAATTACCTCAAAACTGATAAAGATGTTTTGGAAAATATAGTATGTACTATCATGGATGAATTTGAATTTTTTTTGTATTCAAGGAATATATCCATAAAAAATTGTGCATGTTTTCAATAAGTATGTATGACAATTCAGGTTATTACCATGTTTTATAAGAATAAATGATAAAGGTATTCACATGTTTAGAATGGGACAACCAATATATATCTTATGATATATATGGGATCAATATTAATTTTAATTAGGGAACTTCTTTATAATGTTTAGGATTTTCATCTTTTGGGAGGTTTACAGGGTAGACCATTTATGGAATGGTTTAAGTTAAAATTTTGATTAGGTTTTAGAGATTATAGAATTATCACTCCATATGAGGATTTGTGCATATTGGATAACTTGTTCTAACCTTTTTGTTGTGATGATACATAATGAAAAGTTGAATTTCTTATCAATCTACCTATGGATATCATTATCCATTTGTTCTTAAGGGGAAAAACTTTACCTTCAATTTTTTTGGAGTAAGAGATGAAGTAGAAATTAGTCAAGGCACAACTAAAGGGAAAGATTGTTCATAATAAATGGAATGAAATCAAGTAAGTATATTTAATTTTGTTCTTATATATAAAAATTATTCCTCAAATCATGGAAAAGGATATTGAAAAATATGTATCCTAATTACTTCATTTTTTTGAACTTATTGTCTTATAAATCATCATATATTTATGGGTTTAAAGCCCTTAACTTTCCATTGATTGTTTACTGATTGGTGATAAATGAAATTTATCACTCTCTGTAATTATATATGCTTTTACTCTTTGTCAAATATTCAATCCCAACCTATGTTATCCTATATGGGAACCTGGTTATGAGTTACTTTGGGTAACCATTACAGTTCCAACTTTCCTTTTTCAAAGAAAGTTTTAGTATTCATTTTTACGATGTGAGTTTCAATAAAAGGAACATTAAAGTATTAAAACATAGATAACCCAAATTAATTATAAGGGAGAAATTTATTTTAAAAGTGGTATAATGTAAGACCTTGATATTTGTTTATTTGTTTATTTTTAATTAATTTAATATTATTGAAATGTTTTATTTCACACAACACTAAATATAGCTTTTGTTATACAAAATCACTACATTTGGATTGTGTTTCACTCAATTCAAATTTTAGATTTCACTAAACATAAAACTTAAATTATCTTCTGGTAAATGACACACTATTTTTGTATTGTGTTTCACACAATGCTAAGTTCCTTTTATATCTTTCATTACACTCAAGTTTGAGTTTTACAGAACAACAATATACTATTCATATTGTTATTAAAATATTATTATAGTTACAACCTAGTCGTTGGAAGGGAAGTTATAAAAAATACTAATTACAGTTTGAAAATATTATTTACACATATATATAAAATGAGTAATTTAGTTATTAATTAGTTTGAAATTAATGTAATAACTATTTGAAAATAATGAAATTCCTTTTTAAAGAAAACTATTTTTCTATATACAAAGAGGATTTTATCTCAATAAGTTGAACAATCCACTTTTGATGAATGTCTTAAAAAACTATATATTATATATTCAATCAATATTTTTTGATACACATCCAATATATTTTATACGTATAATAAAATAATAAATCCAACTTTATGAATAAAAAGACGTATTTTCTAAAAAGAAATTTTACTACCTTTTAATAGAGAAACAATTTTCATTCTAATTTTTTAAACTTTTATAAATTTTATTTGAAAAAATAAAATTTTGTTTTGAAAGAGGAATATCAAAAATTAATTTGTGTTATTTTTTGTTAATTTTATGAGAAGTCTCATTTTTTTAATTAATAGTGAAACACACTGAGTTTTAATTCAAAACTGCTTTTTCATAAAATTTATTTATATACTTAAATTATATTTTAATAAGGTTTTAAAGTATAATTAGATAAATTATAAATAAATTAATCTAATTTAGGTCATTTTCATCAATTTCATGTTGAAATTAGATATAAAACGTTTCAAACTTTTTGACGTTATCACTTTAAAAACTCATTGTCTCATCCAGTCTGTGAGATCAATTTTAAATTAATTTCTACCATGAATGTGAATATAATTTTGAATAATGTATTAAATATTTTGATATAATCATAATTTATATTGTATAATAATTTCTAATTATTTTTTTTCCAAATTTATTTGTGACAATAATTAAAATTAATTATAGCGATTAAGGTAAAAATGGGGTTACTTAATGGTTAAACTTTAATATTAAGGGGAAAAATAACCAAGAAATTTTTTAAAAATACATTATATACAAATATTTATAAAAAAATGTATATTTTATCATACATTTAAAATTATTGGTGGAAAATTATGTAAGGGAGACATCTCAGTTGTGTTTACATTCTTATATTTTCAAGAATGTCACTCCTCCTCCACTATAAAAGTGCACTCGCCCCTTTACTTCTTAACACCTCTAAAGCCACATTAGATTGTCCAAAACAACCAAAATAAGCTCCCAAATTCCCTAATCTCAACCTAGAATCCTTCATTTTGGATGAAATCCAACCAGGGAAGGTCTTTGGTATAAACCAAAAAGAGTTACCCATATTTGAGGTAACATCCGTCCACAATATCTTTTATTTTATTTCCATTATTCACCCCATAAAATATTCTTATTATATAAATATATAATAACATAAGTATAATAAATATACTGATATTTTTTTATTATAATGGTTTGACCTACACTCACACACACTTCTATAAATGGGATATACAAGCATCATTTGTGTGCATGACGAACTACCACCTCATGAACCGATGTTGCTCGTTCCACCATTACCACCTATCAAGGTTGGAAATAATGAAGGATTTTATGTTTTTATGTTTTTATATGATATTAATTATGTCTTTATAATTTTTTAATTATTATATAAAAACCATTATGAATTCAATTTTTTGTAAATATAATATCTTCATTTACGGACGTGTGGACTACCACCTCCTCAAATTGATGTGATTCATTCAAAAATTACATCGAATTTATTAAGTATTGGTATAGTAAACATTTAAAATACACATGAAATAATAAAGTTACTATAATTATAATATATATATATATATATTTATATTTATATATATATCACATTCTTTCTTTCTTTCAACACGACAATAAAACCGAAATAGCACTCATGCATACATACGACCTACCAACTCCATGAACAATGTGTTCTATTGTAAATTTTTATATTTTATAGATTATTATAAATATATATATAATGAATATATATGAAATTTAAATCAGGTTTTGTAATTATTAATTACGTATATCATGATCTCAGTAATATGATCAAGAATAATAAGTCAAATCTTATATGAAAAACAGAGAAAATATTACCCAGAATGTAACATTAACATGGAATAACAAATAAACATATATTATAATTTTTTCCAACACTTTCCACCGGGGCGCGCGTGCGCATCCGTCATGCGGGGGAGGACGCGCAACTTGTTTTCCCCGAATTCTCGCTTTCTGAAGTCGGGCGACATTCGTTCCTTGTTCAGGGACGTCTTCTCCTTGATCGAAACCGGGATGATGGGATGTCAGTTCTTCCTTCTATGGATTCCTTCTCAGAGCTCATCACCTAGTCTGGGTCTCCCTCATAGATTTAAGACGGGTTCATGAATCTCATTCTTGGTGCCATGTCTTCATGGACACCAGTTAATTATGCTGCTTCCGTCGAGACGTTCCAAGGGGTCTTGACATGGTAGCAACCTTCGGTTGGAGTAGATGGTAACATCAGGAATTTCGGGGAATCTCTGGGTGGGTGTACATCGGGGAACCTGTAGTCTTCCTCATAAGAGGGAATCTGAAGGGTGCAGAACCCGAGGCATCCCGCATCAGATGCGGTGAATCATATTCCATAGGAATGTCTCTGAGGTTTTCCCCAGCTTCCCATGTTTAACACGGGGTATGTCGCGAGTTTAACATCTTACGGAGATTGTTATGCCAAGGGTGTGTCTTCTGAGGTTTTCCTCATCCCCCCATGTTTAACAAGGGGTATGCCCTGAGTTTAATGTCTTGCGGAGACGGTTGTGCCAAGGGTGTGTCTTTTGAGGATTTCCTCAACCTCCCATGTTTAACACGAGGTATGCCATGAGTTTAACATCTTGCAGGGATGGTTACACCAAGGGTGTGTCTTTTGAATTTTTCCTCAACTTCCCATGTTTAACATGAGGTATGCCGCGAGTTTAATGTCTCGTGGAGAAGGTTACGCCAAGGGCATGTCTTCTGAGGTTTTCCTCAGTTTCCCATGTTTAACACAGGGTATGCCGCAAGTTTAACGTCTTGCGGAGATGGTTAAACCAAGGGCGTGTCTTCTGAGGTTTTCCTCAGCTTCCCATGTTTGACATGGGGTATGCCGCGTGTTTAACGTCTTGCATAAATGGTATGAGGGAGATCAGAACGTCCCATAGAGACCGATCAGATTGGTACATCCCAAGGAGGGAACACCTGGAAGATGAATGGATTAGAACGCCTAATGGGGACGGATCCAAGGTAGTGTGCCCCATGTAGGGGAGATGTCACACTGTAATGGTTGATCTCAACACCACTGAGGGTGGATCAGGGAGAGTGCACCCCAAAATGGGGGACACCAGGGTTTACCATTGAATGGAATTGAGCCTCATGGAGGTTTCCTACGTAACCTATGTAGATGACAGGGATCAAAGCCCATGTAGTTCGAAGGGGTGATGATCCGGGGTGTACACAAAGGACAACGACCCGGAGACATGTTGGGGCTTATGCATGGTTAGTTGCCCAGGTGCTGTAGGGAGCAGTGCTGTTATGAATGGAATGATCTCACCGGGATGTGGTGGCCCATGTAAGAATCAGGATGGGTGGTGGGTGGATTAATGAAATGGAGGGGGAATGAAATGGGGCCATCTCAAGGGAAACAGTGTAGTTGGGCTTGATCCTCGAAGAGGCTTCCTACGTATCCCCGTGGTAGGGAATCAAAGTCCATGTAGTTCGATGGTATGGGGCTTACGCAAGGGTGATTCTCGTGTGCCGCTATGGAGCGGCAATGGTGGATAGGGATTATGCGAGGGTGCTGCCCATAGTGGTATGGGGCTTACGCTCTGAGGCTGGCCAAAGTGGTATGTGGCTTACGCTCTGAGGTGGCCCAAAGTGGTATGGGGAATAGGCTCTAATGCGGCCCATGGTGGTATTGGACTTATGCTCTGAGGCGGCCCATGGTGGTATGGGGCTTATGCTCTGAGGCCGCCCATGGTGGTATGGGGCGTACGATCTGAGGCAGCCCAAAGTGGTATGGGGATTACGCTATGAGGTGGCCCACAATGGTTGGTGAACCGACGTGAAGAGGTCGAAACAACCTGGTGATGGGATTGAACCTCATGGAGGCTTCTTTCATATCCTCGTGGCAGGGAATCAAAGTCCACGTAGTTCGGGAGGGTATGGGGCTTACGCAAGGGTGATTCCCATGTGCCGCTATGGAGCGGCAATGGTGGATGGGGCATATGCAAGGGTGTTGTCAATAATGGCTTCCTCATGTCTGGCCATGAGGGAATCCCAACTCACTGGTGGGTTGAGGTAATCACCTATGCGCTAGCGCATAAGAGGGATAATGTCAAGGGCATTGGAGTTGGTCTGAACAAAAGGAGATGGAAAGTGTGAATCACATGACCGAAATTTGGAACGCGGTGAGGGTGGGATGGTGTTGGAGGATAACTTTTGACCGTGGCAGAAATGCAGCATCCATATCATGTTAGCCAGAAATGAGGACAAACAAATTAGGGTTGACTTCTGACCATGTTTGAAACACAAGAACTGATTCAAAGTGTTGTCCAAAGTCTTCCGGGGCGTTGGCCCAGGACAGCATGCGGACCATGGGTCAATCATCCATACTATTACAATAGGCATACCACAGGTCAATCATCCATACTGTTATAGCAGGCGAACCACAGGTCAATCATCCATATTGTTACAGCAGGCAGACCAAAGGTATATCATCCATACTATTACAGCAGGCGGACCATTGGTCTATCATCTATACTGTTACAGCAGGTGGACCGTAGGTCTATCATCTATATTGTTACAGTAGGCGGACCGTAGGTCTACCATCCATACTGTTAGGGGTCCCATCAAACATGGAATTGGATGACGATCTGAATGAAGTACACGCAAAGTGTGAGGTGAAGTGATGGAAGTTTTGAATGGATTCCAATGCTCTTGAAATTACGCCCATGTAATCATGGCATTTGGCATCTAATGCTTAGAGCATAAGGAATCACTTATTTGGAACAAGAGGTATCTTATTTTTGGCACATAGGGATTACTACAGTTTATAGTCATGTAGATAGGACTACTGGCATCTTATGCTTGGCACACAAGGCATCTCTTATTTGGAACAAGAGGCATCCTATCATTTGTTAGATAGGGAGTACTACAGTTTATAGTCATGTAGATAGGACTGCTGGCATCTTATGTTTGGCACACAAGGAATCTCTTATTTGGAACAAGAGGCATCCTATCATTTGTTAGATAGAGAGTACTATAGTTTATAGTCATGTAGATAGGACTGCTGGAATCTTATACTTGGCACACAAGGCATCTCTTATTTGGAACAAGAGGCATCCTATCATTTTTTAGATAGGGAGTACTACAGTTTTTAGTCATGTAGATATGACTATTAGGCATCTCATGCTTGGAGCACAAGGCATCTCTTATTTGGAGTATGAGGCATCCTATATTGATCATTTAGGTATTACTACAGTTTAAAGTCATTTAGATAGGACTACTTTCATAAGGCGCCTAGAACGGCTGGTGTTGGGTCTTACGCAAGGGAAGCCCTTTCTGGTTCATCCTGGCATAGGAGCCAAGTGAAAGGGTATGGAGGAGCTTCCTGAGGAATGGTTCGACTCATGGTACTCGGGGAATTGATGATGATAATCTCGACTCACGACACGTGAAAGGGACCAAGAGGAATATTTCGACTCAAGGTATTTCATGGTGTGCATAAAAGTATCTCAAGTCATGTTATCCCATGGGTGGAGAGAGGCTGCGCATAAGGGCGCAATGGAAAACCCCGACGTCCTGGCTCGAGAAGTTCACGGTGCGACTATCCATTTTTCATGGGGGTGTGTGACGGTAGCAAAGGGACCGACCTGGAGGGCCGGGACCGCATCCCGGCACTGACCCTGAGCGGGAGTGCGGGGGCGCAGCCCCCGCGGTATGGACCAGCGGGTGCGGGCCTGAACACTATTGCATGTAAAAAGGGTAGGTATGCACGCAATTGGGGATGTTGCGTGGAAAACACCAGGTTAGTGCACAATAGGTGCGGCGGGCACGCAACAGGTGCAGCGGGTGCACAATACGGGAGCCGGGCCCGCAATACTGGAGTCAGGTTCCCAATACCGGAGTCGGGCGCGCAATAGGAGGCGATGCGCGATATAACGGATGGGGGCGCACAATAGGATGTGGCGCGCACAATACCAGAAGCGAGCACTCAATAGGATGCGGCGCAAACAATACCGGACGCGGGCGCACGATAGGATGCGGTGCGTGAAAAAGGTAAGGAATTGCTGGCAATAGGGATGCCTTGAGCGCAAAAGGAGGTGGTGAGCGCAATAGGAAAGGCTTGCACGCAATAGGACCGGTGCTGCATTGGCACGCGAAAAATCAGGCTCAGTGGCACTATTGCATGCAAAAATTATGTGTTTCATGGAAGACGGGGCAGGTTGGCCCTTTTCCGAGCAAAACTAATGTTTTGCGCACCGAAGGGGGGTTTTCCTCACGAGCGCGGAAACTCCGGACTTACGCGCATCAGAGTGGCGGCAGACCTCCGGGGTCCTCCTCTAGAAGGGGAAGGGGTTCCCTTGTATTTATAGGTGGAAACCCGGGCATTGGCACGCATAAAATTGCGCGTGCGCGACAGGTTTTCTGCGCGCAAGTCGGCCCACGTAAAATTCTACGCGCTCAAGTCAGCGCGCGTAAAATTGCGCACCCCCAAGGTGGTGCGCATAATATTCCACGCTCGTAGGGATGGGCGCGTAATATTCCGTGCGCGCATATATGGGCGCGTAATATTCCACGCGCGCAAATGGTTTTTCGCGCGAAAAACTTTTTTATGCGCAAACCCATACTTTGCCCCAAAATCGTCCCAGATGGCCATCCCCAGCAGCCCAACTTCAAAAAGCCATAACTTATGATCTGTAACTCCGTTTGGCCTCCACAACCAGTCAAATCAAAGATTGCGGAACGAGTTATGCTCCGGGATCATATCTAGGAACGTTTGGAAATTTTTGGGGACGCGTCTTCTAGGGTCAAAAATAATGTTATAATAAAATCATATATAGTATTATAAATAAGAATGTGGTTCTTTTTTAGATTTTTGATAAACTTATATTTTTTATACTTTATTTTTTAAAGTGTATAAATAAATTCAATACTTATTTTATCAGTTCTCTCATATCACTTTTATTTGCATGAGATTTATTCCTTCTTCACCACTTGTTTATTTTTTATGGTTTATATAATTCCCATGAATATATTATATTATTATTATCCTTAAATTTATGGTTATTTACATATCAATTTTTTGATCTCGTTCTCTTTGGTTTTATGGTTCAAAAGTTACCATATTAGAAAAGTAATTTTGTTTCAATTTGCCTTCTTTGATATACATGTCATGTTATGCACCAATATTCTTATATGGGGCGTATATACTACCTTTTGACATGTTATATCACTAATATACTTATTTTATGATATTTTAAAAATAATTTAATGTTATTCTTTCATGTGGATTATGATTTAATGTTACCTAATTGGAAACAATTTATTGTTATAATCTCATAATTTATCGAGATTATTTACTATTACCCTTCCATTAATGAAATATTATAATCTATCTCTCAAGAACACTCATGAATTTTATTAGACTATGGAAATTAATGATATCTTAATGTATTGGTACCAATTTTTCACTCTTTGGTACTTAATATAATTAAGAAAGTGTTTTTAAGAAAATATGACCTTATCTCTCTCTTTGGATGGAAATCTGTTTTCTTTCAAAACCATGTTTTACAAAAAGGTTTTCAAAAATGATTTCTGTTTATTTTTTTAAAAACAATTTTCATTGTTCTTTTATAAGTATTCAAAGAAAAGGGTTTTCAATATTATTTTATAAACTAAAAACATTTTCAAAATTTTTTCAAGCTTCTTTTATAAGTTTTTAACGAAAAAGTTTTTAAAAAGGTTTTAAAGGATTATTTATAAGTTTTAAATATATCTTCAGAAAAATAGGTTTTCAAAATGTTTTCAAGAATTATTTATAAATATTCAAAGTATTTTAAAATGAAAATGTTTTCAATAAATTTTCAATAATTTCTTATAATTTTTCAAATTATTTTCAAAGAAAAAGGTTTTCAAAATGGTTTCAAGATTTAATTATAAGTTTTCAAAGTATTTTAAAATAAAATTGTTTTCAAATGTATTTAAACAATATTTATAACTTATTAATTAACTTTTAATGAAAATGGGTTAAAAAATGTTTTCTATCTTTCTTTATAAGTTTTCATATTAATTTTTAAAGAAAATTAAATTCATAAGGTTATATGTCTTGAAAATACCTTTTCAAATAAAAAAGATATTTTCCTCCAGAAATGTATTTAAAATATATTTCAAAATTAATTTTCATATAATATGATATTCTTTTTTGTTACTTATGCCATTTCTTGAGATATGATCAAAGCATTCCATTCACATTCTTTCTCAGAATAGTTTATGTTTTTATAGAATTATTTTTAAGAAAAAAATTTCTAATTTATGTTTTGTATGTTTATAATACCCATTTCTATTTCACAGGTTATATGATTACAAAACATGATACCTTTCATGGATTATTCTTTGATTAAATGATTATGAAACCTATCTCTTTTCCACTCGTTATGATATGATGACATGTTTATGGTACCCATTTCATTTCATGGGTTATGATATGTCTGTTTATGATATTATGGAACATGTATGTACGATATCATTATGAGACATGTGGAACCTATATCTCCCTCCTATGAATTAGGTAAAGATTTATATCTCATGAAATATAAATGGATAGAACATGGAGTGAAATCAGTTCAGTAAGAGACTTTGTCTACTAAGATGGTATTTGGAGTAAATATGGACTACTAATATGGTCATGGGAGTGAACCATTACTACAAATATGGTTTTGGGAGTGAACCCATTCAACTTATATAGAATCGGAATTAAACCTTGACTACTATGAAAATCATTTTTATATCCTTATGCTTCTACAAAAAATTCTATGTCTTATTACAATGTTATGATTTTATGGATTATTCACTTGGTTCCCTTTTGATTAATGTCTTATGAGCTGTCAATATTTATTCCCTAATTCGTGTTTATGATCTTTGATATACAGGGTATGATATTCTAATGTTATGATTATCTTATCATTCCCTTATGCTCATGTTATTCTTACATATCTCCCTTGATTACCCTTACCGGGCATCTAAGATCACCCCTTTCTTATGTTTCATTTCCACAGTTTATGAAGAAAGGTTTTAAGTATGATTACTAATAGAGAATATCATTAAATAATATTTTGAATATATTTTACCAAGATAGAAGATCATGTTTCCATGTTTCTAAAGACACTAAACTATTACAGTACCTAGGCATTAATTATTACAATTTTTTGAATATTCATCTAATATGATGTAATAACCATGATTTTTAAGACCAGGAATCTATAAGTACAACCTATAATTTTAGTATATATGATTTATTAGGTATATAATTCCTCAATGGAGATAAATGTAACACATCCTAAACTAGAGATAGGTTAGGTGGAAGGGGATGACCATAAACTATAGTCCTTACTCAATAAAGAATATCTAAGGAAAATATATACATAGGCTTTTCTCACTCTCCAAACAAATTCTAGCCTCTAAGTGGGAAATCATGGGAAAATGATGATGAGGATAATGCTCCATCCAATGACTAACAGTTTAACTCATTGGGAAGGATGATTCCCCTCCTGCCCCTAAAAATGTTGATGAATATCTTGATTATAAGTGCTCTAAAGTCAAGGCTAAAGTGAAGAATAAATCCAATAAACGTGATAGCATGAAAAAGGGTGGCATCAAACCAAAGGCAAGTCAAATCTAAATAAATAAATATTTTCTTCAAGAATCTCTATGGACTTGGGAAACTTCCCACAATCAAAGCCCTTTGTCATTTTATTACAACCAAAAAACATTTAATTATGGGCATTGTGGAACTAAAAATGAAGCTCTCAAGTGGGAAATATTTTAAATGGTATTTAATCGGATACTCACCAGTCTCACAACAAGTGAATAATAATGGGGAAAAGGATTTATAGGTCCCCAAACATGAAAGTTCTCATGTTCTATCCTTCAATTATTATCATCATAGTGTCTTGGTTTATATGTGTTTTCAAGTTGTTTTTGTATCTATAGTTTTTGTGTATGCCTCTAATTTATATCTCAAAAGAAGAGAGATTTGGCAGAACATGAATTATGTTTCTGAGAAAATGACACAAAACTGGATGGAATTACGTGATTTAAATACTATGCTCTGACCAGAGGAGAAAACTAGTTGTAATTTCAATAGGTTGGCTGCTTCTATCTTTATTTCTTTCATTGATAATTTTAGGCTGGTTAAAGTTCCCACTGTGGGGTGTGATCACACATAGAGTAGGTACACTATTAATGGGATGCATGCCAGAAAAATTGATAGTTGTTTGGATAACATTGATAAAGGGAATGAGCCCCTGATTATTTCTAGAATAATTTTACCAAAGATTCACTCTAATCATAATCCAATCCTGATTGATGTATGTGCTAGAAATATGAGGTCTTCTCCTTTTCCATTCACATTTAATTACTCATGGCTTGTTTTTAATGGTTATAATAAAGTGGTTTTTGATGCTTGGAAAACTGTGTTTTCTAGAAGATCTTTTTTTTTACCATAAAGCTCAAAAATTCTAAAAATTGATTATAGAGTGGAGCATGTCATCCTTTTTTAATCTGGAGAATGATATCAAGGATGTTGAACAATGACTTCTTTAATGTCATAATGATAACTAAAAACGTCACGCTCTCTCTAGGGATGAATTGTAGACCCTTTCTCATCTTGATAACCAGCTGAATTTGCAAGAAAGGCAATTTAGAAGTCACTATAATGAGAGATGGTTGAAAGAGGGTGATAGAAACTACAAATTTTTTCATTTCTTGTATAGGGAGACATATTTTAAAAGGTGACACATCTCTAGAAATTAATGGAGTTGTATTTAACGCTGATCTTGATATTTCAAATGCGGTGGTTAGTTATTTTGAATGTTTATACTCAAGTGGGAATGAGGATTTTACTTATAAAATTCATGAAAATATTAATTCTATAGTTGACGATCAGCAAAATAGGATGATGGTTGAGGTTCCTCTTCAATGTGAGATCAAATATTCCCTATTTTCTCTAAATATTGATAGTGTGGAAGGCCCTGATGGGTTTACCAATAAGTTCTTCATGTTCAACTGAGACATTGTGTGCCAGGATGTCATCAGTGTTGTCAAAGAGTTTTTCACTCATACCTCGATGCCTCATGGTGTGAATACATTCGTCATTTTTTGTTACCAAAGAAAGACAATGAAATGGATATTAAGTACTTCATATTAGTCACCATTGGGAACACCATACCTAATATTATTAGTAAAATTATATCCTCTTGTATGGGGATCATTTCTAAGGATGGTATCACCCATAACCAGTTTGGTTTTGTCCCTGGAAGATGCATTCAAAATTGCCTATTCATTATTTCTGAGTGTGTCAACATCATGAGAAAGAAAGTTAGGAATGGTATCTTTTCACTCAATCTATATATCTCGAAGGATTTTGATATAATTAAATGGGACATTATCTTTGCGGTGTTAAATAGATATGGAATCTACAGATCTTTCCTTGATCTGATTCATATAATTTTCAAATGTGCTAGACTTTCCATCCTTTTCAATGGGTCCCCAAGTGGTTATTTTCAATGCTCAATAGGTTTTGGAAAAGGTGACCCATTATCTAGACTACATTTTTCCATGGAGAAAAGATTATTTAAATGTCTACCTGAATGATCTAGTCCAGGCTGGTTTTTATCAGAAAATGAAATTTGGCAGGAACCACTTCTCACAATCACATTTTCTCTATGCTGATAACATTATCTTGTTTGGATATGCTAACAGAGGTGGTATTTCTTTTGTCCAAAAGATATTTTCTCATTATGAGGAGTTCTCTAGGAAAGCTATAAGCTGGAGTAATTATTGTGTGGTTTTTGAGATGGTATGACTTTCCACAAGCAAAATAAAATATTTTGGATAATTAGAGTCAAAAAAGGGACTATCCATTTCAATTATCTGGGGTGCCCATTTTTTTGGGATGGGTGAAAAGAAACTACCTTGAAAACCATTCTTCAAATATTATCTCCCAAATGCCAACATGGAAAGGGGAAACCATGTCTCAAGTGGGGAGGGTTTTCCTTGTTAATTCAACGATCACCTCAATGTTTGTTTATGCTTTCTCTATTTATAGATGGCCTAGATATCTGTTCAAGGAGTTGCAAGTTTTTATTAGGAATTTTATCTGGAACAGATCCATTCATGAGAGGAAACTCATCACCATTTCTTGGACGGATTTTATAAATCCCATTGACACGGGGTGCATGGATGTCAAGGATCTTTTGATCTTTAATTATGCCTTTCCTAGTAAATTCACATAGAACTTACTCACATCCAATGACATGTCTCAGGAATTACTCCCCCATAGGTTTTGTGGGAATTTGAAGATTTCCTTTGAATTTTTTCTCTTTAATATAGCCATCACATAGACATTTATATTTGGACCTCTTGTGCTTCTCAAATAGGATGGTGTGTAGAAAATATAGTCTCAATGCTTGGTCTGCACCTTGGGTGGGAAAACCCTTTAATGAACTGATTGTGGTGCCTTCTTCCATGAAGAACCATACTATTGTTGAAGCAACATAATATATTTATTTTCATAGATTCCTACTTATGGATATAATCCTCAAACTTCAGGGCTATATCTACACTGATTCTAACACACTGGTTTGGACTCCCAACACCAATGAGTTTTTTTTTCTTCCAGAAAATCATACAAGAACATGTGTGATTTTGTTTCATCTATGCCTACGTGGTTAAGGATGTTTCAAGTCTATTACATTGCACCCTCATGTTATCTTCTGCTCTAGAGGCTATGAAAAAATAGTCTATTTGTGCAAAAACTTCTACAAAAAAATGAAATCCAAATGGTATATGACTACAGCATATGTTTTCGGGATGATGAGTCTATCCTTTATTTATTCTTCTCTTACAGCTTCTCTTGTAGGTTCGGGTAATAGTTACAGGCTACTTTCTATGTGCATATTAATCTGTATGGAATGGAGGCACTGATGGAATCTGTCCAGTGATTATAGTTTAGTGAATAGATTAGGGTGATGTTCATCATGACTATTTCTGTTGTCTTAAAAGTGATATATAAAGTTATTAATGCCACTATTTTTAGGGACATTGGACATCCTATTAGGCTAGATTGTACACAGTGTGTCAGGATGTCCTAACTGCCTCTAAATTGCATAATGGAACTCAGAGAAATGACATTTCTGACTTGGTTATTCTGATAACTCTAGGTTTAACTTACAGAATAAAAAAACTCTTGTTCTTAAATCCATTAAATAGATTATGCCTATTTTAGGATGGATGAAAGTGAATAATGATGGGGCGTCTTCAGGTGTACCAGATCCTTTAGGATGTGGCGGCATCTTCTGCACTCATTGGGTCTTTGTTAAAGGTTGTTCCCCCCACTACATTGGAAATGGAATGGAGATTAAAGCGGAGCTATGGGCCATGATCAAAGAAATAAGGTATGAGACTCATTATGAATGGTTGCACCTTTGGGTATAATCTGACTCCACCACTACGGTTCACATCCTAAATAATTAATTCATATCATTAAAATGTGAAAAAGCTTCATTCCTGGATTATCTATCGTTGGATGGCTTAGCATATCTAGCTTGATGTCACCAATTTCTATAGGGATCCCAATTAGGTTGTGGATACGCTTTCAAAGAGGGAAATTATAGAGGCCTCCTAGGGATGGTCTTTTGTTTCCCTAGAATTTTGTTCTCAATTTTTTGATTGGTACATGCATGTGATTTTTTACTCCTAGATTTTTAAACCCCCTTGTAATTCCACTATCTCTTTTTTTAATAAATTTTTAGGAATGTGATTTCTCGACTCCTAGACCTGTTTGATGAAAATTATGCATAGATCATAACATTCTATTCTTTATAAATATCATAAAATTATTATATAGAGAAATTTATTGGAACACCTTTTCACAAACATTGATTTCCATATCTCATCATTTCTTGTCAGCATAACACTTCTCCCAAATCTGAGTCTCCTTGATGTGAATCTAAATGGATATAACTATCTATTTTATTTCATAAACTATCTCAAATCCTAATATTATTTATTCTCCAACTTCATCCCAGCAAGTTTATGTTCTAAGCATCTTTCCATGAAGGGCTTCATTAGGATCCATCTGAATGATCGAGTGAAATCTATTATTATAGGAAAAATGAACTATAGGAAGGTATTGATACCAAACACTATTGACATAAATATAATAGAATTTAAAAATATCCTATAGGGTTTGAAAGGACCAATCAGACAGACCATCTATCTTAGGATGATAGGTTTTGCTGAAACACAACTCCATATCCAGATCTTCCTAAAGACTTTGCTAGAATGTTCAAGTAATCCTCAGATCTTATCATATCTAATTGAATATGGAACTCCTTGAAACCTTACAACATATTTAGTATATTTATATTCTAGCTAATAAAGAGAGAAATAACATCTACTAGTAATGATATGTGCTGACTTCTTAAGGAAATATATGATAAACCAAATAACCTTAAGGCCTTTAGATGTTTTGGGGAGTCTAATGACGAAATCCGGGGTGATGTTTTCCTTTTTCATTCTATATTAGGTCATAGTTGTAAAATACACATAGAAATATGTTTCTCAGCCTTAAATTGAGAACATACCAAGCACTAGGATATATACTCTATAATATCTCTCTTTATATTATCCCTCCATAACTTCTCTTTCAATTATCTATATATATTCGTACTTTCATGACTAATGATGAATTATTATATAGGATATTATTCTAATAGATCCTTATTCATGTTTGTTATTGATGGAATAGATACTTAGTTTCAAAACCTTATCATCCCATCACAATAATGGTCGAACTCAGGAACATTTCCCATCTTCTTTGTAGCTATAAATCTTACTTGTGCACATATTTAATCTTCTCACGGATAGATTGTTGAACACTCATTTGATCAGTCTAAAATTTCTCCCCTTCCTTCTAGATTTCAAGGTCCATCCTTTGAAAATTTATAAATATTTGATCTTTTTTGTCCTAATCATATATAATATAGCTTTATTATTTCAACTCAAAGCATTATCAACCTTATTCTCTTTCTCAGGGTTGTAATGTAATGAGTAGTCATAATATTTAATCAAATCCAACCATCTTATCTATATTATATTCATATCCTTATGAGTAAATATATACTTTAAACTTTTATGATCAATATATGTGTCACCCCATTATTTGTAAAGATAATTTCCCCAAATATTTAATGAATATATTACTGCTACTAACTCCACATCATCGGTCAAGTAAATTTTATCATGAACCTCCAATTTGAGTGAGGCATATGCTATCACTATATCATTCTACATAAGAAAAAAAATTGTACCTTTATTTGATGAATCATTATAAATCACATACCCTTCACAAATATAGGATAGTGTGAGTATATGTTCACTTAACAACATCCTCTATAATTTCTTGAAATTTTCTCTCCAACCATCATTCAAAAGGAACTTTACTCCCTTTCGAGTTCACATGATCTGTGGATCAGATAGCTATGGTATATTTTTCCCAAGAAACAATAATACCCAAGTGATCCCTTAAAACTATAGATCTTAGACATTATGGGTTGTCTGTAACAATGTTTATCGACTTCTGTTTTTTATGGACCAACCAACATACCATCACTTGCGATAATATAACCCAACAAATGAAGCTTTCTATAGCCAAAGTTCAAACATTTTAAATTATTCATATTGATTCTACTTACTTTGGGTCTTCAATAAAATTTTCAAGTGATGTTCATTTTCTTCCATACAATAGGAATATATAAGAATATCATTTATAAATGGTAACAAAAACTGGTCAATGTAATATTTAATGACTATTTATTAAATACATGAAGGTAGTATATGCATTATTAAGACTTGATATAATGACTATAAATTAATATTGTTCATATCTCATATAAAAAGTTTTATTGGTTATGTATTCACTTTTGACCCTTAATTGATAGTATATAAAAAATAAATCTTTGACTACTATTGATTTCCTAACAATTAATCAAAAATCATCAATACAGGGTGTGTAGGACACATATTCTATGTCATGATCTTAGTTTTTGTTGATAATAACTATAGAGTCACATTGATCCATCATTATTAATAATAAAAATAATAGGTTTACCCCAGGGTGATGCACTTGGATGAATGAATCCCTTAACAATATTCTCCAAGAGTTTATTCTTCAATTCTTATAACTCAATCGAGTTCATTATTTAGGGATTCTTTGAAACATGTGTAACACAATTTATGAGTTATATTGAAAACCCAACATCATGTTTCATAAGAAGATTGAGAAAATATTTTGGAAAAATATCAAAAAATATCATTCAATTGGCATTGATTTGATGTTGATTTTATCCTCCCAACCATCTAAGATAACTACTTTCTTGGAATGATAATAAAGACCCGTACAATGGATGTAATTTATATTATAAGGTCATATTTATCCTCGTTCTAATAGAAAATCATAGTTTGGTTTGAAATATCATGTGATTGTTCCCTTCATTAAGAATTGATATAGGATGTATATAATGAAATCCAATGCATGCCCATAATAACATCAAATTCAACTAGAAGTTAAATAATAAGATTTTGAGGAATCATATTCCCACAAACATCAATTGGAGAAGATTTATAGAATTGAGATGATATCATCATGCCATTAGAATTTTTCACTATGAATTCAATGTCTAATTGTTTATGTGGTAAAGTGATAACCATATAAATTTATACAAATATAAAAAGTGTGTAGATATCGAATAAAATAATACATTAGTAGTTCTAGAGTGTATGGTAAGTGTACATTTCCCCACTTCAATCTCATAACCCACATTATAAATAATTGTCACATGAGATTTAACTTTTTTGTGGTTTGAAGAGGTTTATGATATCGATCATCATCATAAGCCAGAATATTTAAGAATTTGTTAGAGAAATGACTATAATCCTTGAATATGAATAAATGGAGTGTGGTTTATGCATTATTTGAATATTTTTTGTATATTCACATAATTAGATAAAATTTCAAATCATTTTATAATTTTATTACCCATTGACATTCATTTCCACACTTAAATAAATTACTAGTCCCCTAGAGTAAATTTCCTTAATGTTTCATTCCACACTCTTGAAATAAAGGAAGAATCATCTTCTTCCCTTCCTGGGTTTTTATAGTTTCTATACAATTACATCTTTATTTTCTAATCAAAATAATGAGTTGGATGGTTGATTATAATCTATATGTCAACATTGATATAACATAGAACAATTTTTTCATAGCCACTAATGTCTCTTGTGAATAACACCCTTCAGAGACATAGTTTTAAGACATTAAAAAATAGGTCAGTTTTTCTTTTAGGTTGGATGATAATACCAAAAGAACACATCATAAGTCTTATAAAATTTGCTTTTTAGGTATTAGTGGATTCATCATCCTTCTTAATTATCTTATGGAATTCCTTCTCTATTTTCAAAAAAAGAATACGAGGAAAGAAAATGTTTAAAAATAACCTTCTAAACTCATACCACTTCATTGATATAATTTTCTCATGTTTCATCATGTTTTTATAAGAGTCCACCATTGATATTATTCACCTTACAAACAATTAATTGACATAAAATTTTTTCAGTTTTTCGGAAATGGAGAATATAAAATATATTTTTAGTGGTATTGATCCATTTATTACAAATTTTTGGATCAGTAGACCCACTAAAATAAAATTAATGTTACCTCATGAAATTATCAACCAAACATTATTCCTAACTTTTCTCATCTAGAAGCTCATCTTGGTTCATGAAATGAGAGTGTTGGGCAATCATATCAATGATATTTTTCTTTCCAACTCATATAACATTTGGTTTATCAAGAGGAAAATCATTTCATGGTATGTCACATTCAGAATTAATATGGTTTCTTCTAGTTCTAGTTTGAGAAATAATAATCATAAGGGGTAACTATATATTCATTAAATTTATTTATAAGATGTATAGATCATGACACATTATTTTTAGTCTATGACACCTTAAGTTAAACCTTAGTCATCCATGGTCATAATATTGTCAAATCCTTCAAAATTGTTCATAATGAAAATGTGAATTAACTCAATAATACCCCCTAAGAGTATCTATCACACTATTCAATCTTATGACCAATCATCATGAATTAGTGATGATCGAGTTAATACCCAATAGGCCCCTTTATAATGGTTACTCATAGGTGAATCTATGCTAGAACAACATCCACCTTCCAGTATTTAGAAAATAATGTATTTTATATAAAAACTATACTCCTTTATTTAACACAATATAAGATGTTATCCAATAATAAGCCTTATAATAAGGGTTCTAACTATTTTTTCCTCATACTAGTTTACAAAAAAACTAAACCTTGATCTGATACCAACTAAGGGGACCCAAACATTACATACATAAATATTATATATTATTAGATGAATATTCATTTCATATTATTATGGTCTATGAATGAATGGTAAAGTTTTATCATCTTTATAAATGTGGATATATAATTTACTGGAATAAAGAAGACCTACATCGTATCCCACTAAGATATTAAAAACTAGAACCTTTTTCAGACATGAAAAAATTAAAAACATTCATCATATCATGGAGAAAATAAAACATAGTAAAAGGTGAGATCAGATGTTCTATAATGGTAAGAAATGGAGATATAAACCAAATATCATTTTTAAACATAACATGAGTATAAGGGTTTAAGAACATGATCTTTAAATTTTAAAATAATATATTAAAATTCCAATATCGTAATCACGGGCCATTGAATAGTGCTTGGAAGTTCATAATGAATGAATCATAAAGGATTCAATGCATGTGATCCTTGAGAGTATAACATTGTAAGAAGATCATGTCATATAGTAGTGGTATAAATTGTGTAATAATCATAATCATAGAAATATCTTGTTGAGGCTATCCACTAAGACATTCATTTCATGTTAGGATTTGGATAAACACTTGTGTACCTACTTTGGGCTTGGGATAACAATATAATTTCCCAGTCATTATAGTTGTATCTCTAAGAGGGGGAGGGGTTCAATTAGTGATAAATATTTTTTTCTATTCTTGAAACAACCTTCACTTACTATTAAATATGTATTTCTCTACTAAAAAAACAAACATAAATCCACTGAAACATGAGAATTTATAGGGTATATTACTCAATTAGAAGTAGATACATCCTCTATATGGTTGGGAAACTATTCAATACAACACAATCCACTAAAAAACAATCCTTTTATATCGAATAAAATGATAATTACATGCCCTTACCCTCATGTGACACTATGTTCAACAAAAAAGTTCACGTTCTTTAAGTATCACAAAAATATAAAACAATGTTTTTCTAATAAATATGTCATTGTGCTGCTTGATCGACTTTTCATAAATATATTTTCAAAAAAAACATTACCTCTGTATCTAGTAGTATGAATGGAATTCTTTTGGAGTTCATAATGATCCTCAGTCCAATTTCCTAGTCTTATTCTCAATTTCAATTTTTTAATACAAAAATATAGATTTGTTAGAATACCGATAAAACAATTTGAACCACTTCTAATATGAGTCCAAAAATCCCAGTTTGGTTCTCATTTTGATGATTCAGCCCAATATGATGATCATTTGTATACAATCTTATCTCTTCTCATTTTTTTCTTCTGTTTGGTAAACTTTTCAAGAAAACTCAATGCAGAAACTTATTCTTTCTAGAATTGTGGAGATTCTATCTATTCATTCATGAGTGATGTAAGTCACTATACACAAAGTATTATACTCCTTTAATAGACATGTAAAAATGGATTAAGATATATTCTGAAAAGGTTTTCCTGCATTACAAAATTTCTTGAATCTTGAATCTTCGTTAAATCTCAAATATTTTTTTGAATTATTCTGTGCAATTAATTTCCCTTCAATTTAGTTTCTATCTTTAACTTCTCCCGTACTTAAGGCTTCCTAACAAATATCTTGTCTTAATATGATTATCTAGTCATTTTTTTAATATGATTTCATTATTATGATGCTCTGTACCACTTGCATATATGTATAAATAGAAAAATTTAATCTTATTATAATAATTTAGTCAGATTCTAATTATAATTCTCCATTACGATATCTTCATTTTGATGAGGGAATTTGGTCTCTTAATTTTTCTTGACCCACATTAAATAAATCATAAGTGAAGAAATCCGATTACATTTCTATGTATAAATTTTAAAACCCATATACTCATTATGATTTCTCCATTACTTTGAAGACAAAAAATTCTTCAATATAATGGATCTTGACCCACATGTAAATAAAAAATCATGAAAAAAATAATATTTCATCTTTTCATTCACCACCCACTTGTTAAATAAATTTGTATTTCTCTTGAGCCACTGAAAAAGAAACAAAAAATTCATCTTCAAGGAAAATTGTTGAATACATTATTAATATATCTCTAATTCTATTTTTCATTGGTCTCAAAAACATTATTTATTTTCTTTCCTTTTCATTGGTCTTAAAAAATCCCAATATGAACAATCTTATCTTTGATTGATCAGTATTACTCCAAGTCCAATGGACCAGTTCTAACATATTCATCTTTAGAAAATTATCTAAATATGATACCAATGAACTTCCTTCTCATTTATTATTATGAAACACACAAACTTGTTTATCAAAATATTTAAATATTTTGGCTTTTTGTTTGACAAAAAATCATCACCTTCATGTTGTCACATTTCCAAAAATCTATCCCATCCTTCATATAATTCTATGTATGATGTTCTAACACTGATGTGATGAGATCTAAAATCTTCATCTTATGAAACTTCATTCTTTTACAAACATCTAATGATAATCACTAATTCCAACATGACTTTGAAAACATTAAATATCATCTTTATCATCTTCTGAATTATAATGGATATTATTGTATAATCGCATTCCTCCAAAAACATATTCATTTACAAACAATATTGAATTCAATTGCATGTACACCCCATTTTATTTATCAATCTAGAATCACTTGTTTACCAAATTAATCATGATTTGTTAGAAATACATAATATAAAAGAATCATTATATTTACATCGAAGCCAGATAGACTCTAAAGTAGCACCTCCTTATGATTATTATTTCATTTTAGATTCAGGGTGAGTCTTATGAACCTTTTCTTCTAGAAACATTCTTCACAATCTGATGGGCATTATTAAGAATTTTGAGTCCAATTTTATATAAATTTTGGTTAGCTTTATTGTAAACTTTTACAAAGTGGATTGATTTGTATTATTTTACAACAAAGAAAACTCAGTTGTAAAAAACATCATCTTACTTCCAACGACATTCACCAGCCAAAATAGTCCCATTAATCTCCCAATTTGGATTTTTATTTCAACCAGGATTCATAAATCACTAAAATTTGTTACCATTTGTTGGGGATTAATTATCAAAAATTATAATCTTATGTGAGCAATGTATTTGTATGAAATAATAATTATTGATAGTAAAACCATATTATACAAAAGTAGTGACTCATGAAACCTATTTAGCTTTTCTTCCCAACTTTTTTCTTCTTCCTCTTTTATTCTTTCTACCTTTCTAAAAACAATTGTTTTGTTTATTAAAAACACTCCAATAAATAGTTAGAATAGTTCGCACATTAACATGCTGAGTTTCATATCCTACCCTCCACTACCCATTTATACATGCTTCCTTAAAAGGTTTATAATTTATTCAACGGATAGATTTATGAAACATTTCTCTCCCTTTAAAACACCACCCAAATAAAAGATTATAGTGGGGATAAAAACACATACCTCAAACTTGTTGAGAAATAGGTTGAATTCCAATGTTAAACCTCAATTAAGAAAAACATTACTTCAGTAATGGTTTTTTGAAAATGTCACCAGATTGTTTTGATGTAGGAATATACTCTAGCTTCATTTCACTCTTATCCACATTATCTTTAATGAAATGATATTTGATATCAATATGTTTTGAACATTAATGATGAACTAGATTCTTGGTAAGGTTTACTGCACATTGATTATCACAACCCAAGAGCAAGGGTAACTTCACTTTAATAGAAAAATCTTCTAATTGTGTTTTCATCCACAAATATGGGGTAGCGTCTTGAGTGGAAGAAACATACTCATGTTCAACTCTGCTAAGAGTTACTTATTTTTTTCAATGTATGATAACTAACATAACTTTACCCTATAAAGAAAACAACACCGGATGTGGATCTTCTATCATCAATATTTTCTAACCAATCAACATCTTAATACCCAAACAAGTCAATGTATTTTGAGATATTATACCTAGTTAAAAAATATATTGTGCCTTTGATATATCAGAGAATTATTTTTCCATTAAGTAAATGTAATTCTTTAGGAACACTCTGAAATATTTTACATAAGGTAAAAACATAAACAATATCGGGTCTTGAGGCATTCAGATATTAAAAACTTCCAATCAGCTTCTGAAACTCTATTTTATCAACTTATTTTCCCTCTGCGTCTTTAGAAAACTTGGTTCCTATTGAAATAAATGTGGAAACTAGTTTTTAATTTTCCTTGTCAAACTTCTTAATATTTTCCTTAGAATGCTTTTATTTAGAAATAAAAATGCATTTTGTCGTGTGTAAAATTTATAACCCAATAAAGTATTTCATTACTCCTAGAATGGAAATCTAAAACAACTTTTTATCTCTTTAGAAAATCTTTCTGATGTTCTTTTATCATTACTCCTAGCATGGAAATCTAAAATAACTTTTTATCTCTTTAGAAAATCTTTCTGATGTTCTTTTATCATTTCTATCCAAGATAATTTCATCAACTTTTTAACATTCATCTTTCCCAACAATAATGACATAAGCTTGTTCAATGTAAAATTCCTCCTCAAGATCCCCATTAAGAAATTGAAACATCAAAACCATTTAAAAAAATTAACATCATTATGCATAAATAAAAATAAACATTCTGATTGTTTCTACCCTTTCAACTAGAGAAAAGGTTTCATCGAAGTCAATTTTATCTATCTGTAAGGAACTTTCCACACTAATCTTGTGTTGTTTCTTATCACTTCACTATCTACATTCATATTATTCTAGAAAAACCTTTTTTTCTAATAATAATTTTTTATCTGGATTGGGTACAAGTTCCTAAGTATTATTATTTTATATATAATTAAACTCATCATTCATAGCCTGAACCCATTCTTAATGCTCAAAAGATTCACTCACATATTTTTGTTCTACTCTTGAATACATCGAAGTATGTGTAATAATTTTTTGAGGTTCTTCTTGTTTGAACCTTCTGATGTTAATCAACAATAATGTTATGAGCTTCCACTTTCTCCCTCACAATTTTCAACAAATCTCACATCAATAGTGTCAAATATTTATACTATATGTGTGTTGAAGAATATGTATCCTCTTTCTTTAGAATCATAGTAGATAAAAATTCCATATTCACCTACCTTCTCAAACATTCAATGGTTTCCACCTTTATTATTTATGATCCATCGACTCCAAAAAAACTATTGAGTGTTTCAAATGTGGAGTTTTATCTTAAAATATTTCATACGCAGTCATATCTGAAATGGTCCTAAAGAATCATCAGTTTTGGATATACAGAGTATTACTCATGTAATGCCTCTAAAAGTAATGAGAAATACCATGTTCAAGTAAAATAGTTCTCCCCATTTCCACCAAACTTCTATTATTACATTCAGTAACCCCATTTTTTTAGAAGTGTATGGTGAACTGAACTCGTTTTGAATTCCATGCTTCTCAAGATAACTTTAAAATTATTTAGTTATGTACTCACCACCATTATCAGTTATCAACTTCTTCCATGAATAATCACATTACTTCTCAGCTTTCCTCGTAAAAATTTTAAACATTTTCAAAGAATCTAACTTATGGTTCATATACATAACCCAAGTAATGTGTGTAAAGTCATCAATTGAAGTGATGGACTACTTATCTCTATTATTTTATTGTTTCCTCATTGTCCAATTGATATCAGAATGAATATGTTCTAGGGGTATTTTTGAATAAATAGAAACATTCTTATGCACATAATATTCAATCGTTTCTTTATGATAAATAATATAACCTGAATATCTTATTCTTGACATATCAGAAATATCATGAACACTATATTTCTTATAAATTTCTCAGTTTTCTCTAACACATGTATCCTAGACTTTTATGCAACAACTAATACTCTTCCACCATTACCAAGTAACAAGTGTTTTTTATTTCACCAACCTGAAATAGATTTTCATTTTTTATGTTGGACTCCTATAACAATCTTTCTTTCTTCCACAATTTAAAAAAACCCATATTTTCTAAATATAACTTTTTTTCCTTCATCATAGAGCAGAGAAACACTTAGAATGTTTTTTTTCTTCCCATCAACATACAAATATTTCATGGACATCAGCTTTTCTTACCCAATGATGGTTGATTCAAAACCTTTGATTCATAGAAATTCATAATTGCCAAATGTAACCATTACATTTTTAAAATATTTTACATTCTTCAACAATGTTAAATATACTTTCATATGAGAAGAACACCCATTATCCAAGATCCATGGTCATTCTCCTTTTGTAATATTCAAATAAATTTCTATAATAAGATATTTTTCCTTTCCTTTTTATTTCTTCTTTTCCAGATTTTGATTATTATTAACTAACTTTTGTTGTACTCATAACAAAAAAAAATTCCTTTGACAATATGTATAGGTTTTTTACACCTTTTACAAATAGACTCCATAGGTTGGATCCGATTTTCAAATTTTACACGATCCTTCTCATATTTCTTCCAAAAATCATTCTCAAACTTATTTCATTGTGAGGATTGAATACCCCTCAAAATTTACCTTCCAAAATTTGTGTAATAGTTGTAATGTTGTTTGTTGAACCAACACATATATTCCATATGTCCAAATCCTCTATAATACTATCAATATCTATATAAATAATATTTTCTTCTAAAACATCCATACTGATCAGATTTGTGAACATGTTTCTCACCAACTTTCTTATATTTCTTATCAGAACATTGTTAACCACCAACATTTCTATCATCTACCAGAAACTTCTTTTTCAGATCAAATTTCTTTTTATCCTTATTTGAACAAGAAGTAATAGAAGATCTTTTAGGATCATAATTTTTGTAAACTGTCAACTTCATGAATTTGTTGGTCTGAGACACTTACATAACCTTCATATCTTTCTACTCTTTAGAAACATTTCAAACATTATTCTTCTAAGAAAGAACACTATATTTCTTCTTAACCTATTATAGTAACTTTTGTTGATCCTTATTATGTTCACCCTTATGTGAACTTTCACCAACTTCAAAGATATATATTTTGGAACTATTCCCTCTCTGTTCAGTTATAAAAACTTTTTATTGGAAAATTTACAATTATTCATCTTTTTCCTTCATATTAACTTTTATATGTTCATTACGATTTTTCTTTCTCACACGATTTCTTCTATCCATCAATATCTTACAAAAACATGAATTTATCATTAGGAAAACATTTTTGATTAATTGGTTGATGATTCATCACTTTTCAATTTTCTGACAACTTTCTCAAGCCTCCAAACATATCTTAGAAAAGATTTAAATTATTCTTTTAGATGAAATTATAATTGTGTTTCCTATTCTTCCGAAGAACTAGTTATTCCAAATTATTCATTATTAATTATTTCAATAAGATTATTCTCACTAGAATATGCATTGGACTTTTTGGATTCAACTTCATTGCCTTTTTCATCATCGTCTTTAGATAATAAACTTCATCTTTTGGATTTGAATAAACTTTTATCCCTTTTATTGGAATTGAATTTAGACTTTTCACCTTGTTTATTCCACAACCTTCTTGGCCTTATTTATTCATTATCATTATCCTCTTATTTATTTCTTCGATGAAAATTATCCATAATATTATCAACCACTACACATTAAAAACAATTCAAAGGATATTTTCATTTGTACATACTTGTACCAATTCTCACTTTTTTAGAAATTAAGGATAAAATTTCCTCAATCCTTTTACATACCTCAATTTTGGAGTCAAATTCAGCAACATCATCTTCCTCAAAAACTTTATTATACTTTTCTTTCTTTTCATCTTTGAAATACATTTCCTATTTATCTTTTTTTTTCCTTTATAACATTTTCCCTTCACCTTTCATAAGTGATGAGTTTATTGTAAAAATCATCCAGAGATAATGTTTCCAGATCTCTATATTCCAATGAATAAACTTTTTCATCTATATTATTAGAGATAATTGTCAAGATATTCTCAAAAGCAGTTGAGTCTTCCTACTTCTCATCATCACATATGATAATACTAAAAATTTCATTTACCCTAGTAAATAAATCACAAACTGACTCAAATTCACCCATCTTGATATCTTCAAGCTTCAATTTCCATATACGTAATATTTTCCACTTCAATTTTTTATTACCTTCATAAATGTTTTTAAATTAATCCTAGAAACCTTTTGTAGTGGAAAAACTATTCACTCTTAAAAATTCACTTTCATAAAGTGATGAGAGTAAATAATTTTTATCTCTTCCATCATTCTCAAGATTCTTCTTATCAACAGGTGTAAGAGGAACCTTTTCATCAATTAAATGAAATCCATATGTTGTAGTTCAAGAAAATCATACACAAGAGGCCGAAGATAAGTCATCATTCTATATTTCTAGATATGATAGTTATTTCCATCGAAGATTGAAATCTTTTTACTGTTCATGCAATCTAGATTATCTATTAAAACTTATCTTTATAACTTTAGAAAAGAGTTAATGAAGGGAACCTTTACTCTAAAACCACTTATAATTTCCCAGTCAATATAGTCGTATCACTGAGTGGGAGGTGAATTAGTGATATATTTTTCTTTTATATTTCATTATTCTTGAAACAAACTTCGCATCCTATTAAATATTTCATTCTTGACTGAAAACAAAACAAACACACATCCATAGGAACACAAGAATTTAAAATGCCCACTAATTAACAAGGGTATCTACATCCTTGGTATGGTTTGGAAACAATCCAGTACTGCAAAATCCTCTAGAAAAAAAATCTTTTTGTGTGGAATAAAATGAGTAGGATAATCCCTTACAATCATGTAAAACTATGTTCAATACAATAGTGCATGTTCTTAATATAACACAAATATGTAATACAATGTTTATGTAACAAACATGACATGGTGTTTCTTTATCAACCTTTCACAAATATATTATTGAAAAACAATTCTTCACTTCCTTACCCGTAAGTAGGCAAGATTTTATTCTAGACTTTGTAATGATACTCATTCCAATTTTCTATTAAAATTCCCAATTATGGTTGTAACACCCAAAAATTTTATGAGATATATTCCTTTAAATTTTTTTGATGTCTATTTTGTATGCTACACCAAGATTATCCTATGCTATATGAAACATCGTATTAACTTTCGGAATAAGAAAAAATATGATTGCAATGTGTTACACACAATTTATATTTATTTTGACAGAGTCCTTTTCATGCAATACTGTGTTTAAGGGAACAATTAAATATTATTATTTTACCTTTGAACCTAGTCCTTATAATGGAGGGTAAGGACAATATTAACTTTATTCCAAAAAACTATTTAAATGAAAATAAAATAATGCAAGAACTATTGAGGGATATTATTAATGTAATATATATGTAATATATTCAATATAATGTTTAAAATTCATCTTATATGTATTATAGACAAGATATATGAACAAATTCAATTTTTTGGATAAAAGAAGTATTTTTTCAAAAAATGTCATTTTCCGCCTTTTGATGGCACAACAATTATAAATATAGTTTTGACACATTTATATGTTATATTTAATGACATAAATATTTTTTAAGTGATATATACAATTTACTTTGCGTGATTTTTTTATATTTTTCTAATAACTTTTCTTTTTTGATGAATAGTAAAAATACGCTAAATATTATTTGAAAACATTTTTTTTCATCAAAATAATTTATATGGTTAAATTATAGTATTTAATTGTTTTAATTTATAAATATAATATATTTTTATCATTAAATATAATGTATTTAAATATCATTAATTTTACAATTAATTCATTTGTAAAAACATTTCAATCTTTTGTAATGTTTTAACTTTTAAAACTCTATTTTTCATTCCGACTATAGAAATAATTTTTATTTAATTACTGAAAATTATGTGTTTTCAATTTAAAAAAATAGATTCTATATTTTTATTCATATGATCCAAATTTGTCAAATAGGTCCCTTCTATTTTTGGACATTATGAATAATAACATTGGTAATTCTTATTTACCATAATTTAAGGAAAATCGGGTAAATTAGGGTAACAAAAAATATTATAAAGATACTTAAATTACCATAACCCCTTAAAAATCATATTGGATGAATAAAAGTAGACCAATATCACCTAAGGATTGTAATTTTTTCATTTAATGGACTTATTTTCATGAAATTTATGTAATTATTATTAAAATATAGGAAGGTGAAAACAAGTCACTCTATTAACTCTTATAAGTATAATAATTTTAATGTAGTTATAAAATTAATTAAAATTATAAAATAAATATTCTTAAGAAAGGTAATAAAATTATCTACATCATGTGAATTTATTTTTAATTTTTATATATTAAAGAATTATCATAAATATTGACACAATGGTGATACAATAATTAATTTATTAAGAGAAATATCAAATAAATGATATTATATATATTAAAATAAATTTTATATGAAATTTTTTTTGACATACAAGATTTTTTTAGGTGAATATGATATTTTATAATACAATTAAAGTATTTTAGTCTAATTTATACATCTGTTTTGATTTTATTTAAATAAAATGATATTGATCGTGTAAAAATTGAAATAATTGATGTTTTATAAAAATTCTAATTTATCAAATAATTTTAAAATACTAAAAATGATTTAAAATAATATAATGAATATCATAAGGTCTAAAAGTTCATTAAGTTTCCAAATATTGTAAATATACCCCATTTAAGTAAAATAAATAACATATTAATAATTAAAATTTTGTTACCACAATTAAAACAAAAAAGAATAATTAAGGGTAAATCGAAATGATAATTTTTAAAATAAAATAAATACATGTATAAAAATTATTGGATGATTGGATTTATAACTATACTCATATTATCTTATAAATATCTAAATTTGGATCCATTTGGATTAAAAATTTTATTTTTATTAATTTAATGTTTTAAAATTTTTTAAGGTTTCCCCTCACATCAGTTATAAAAGGGAAACTCATCCCTCACCTATTAACTTTAATTTGATACTTAAATCTCGGATATATCCTTACCTTTTCACATATAAACTTGTATAGTTACATTATAGAGTATTTGGTGTTTTTCTAAGACCCAATCTAGTGCTCTAAGGGGAGATTTAGAGGAGGCACATCAAAGAAGAGGTAATCTTCTCTACCGATTCATTCAAACTTCATTCTTCTTTAACATAATATTACTTAGTTGGTTAATTATAAAGTAATAACATAAGTATTAATCATATAATTATATTCTATTATGATTATCAAACAACCATATTCCACCTTCTATCCATCATACAAAAATTAAATCACCACATGTGTGTACGTATGGCTTATCGTCTCCACATCGTGGTGTAATCTGTTTTTTACCACCACATTACATGGATGTGTATAATGATAGAAACAATAACTATATTTTTGAATTATATTATTATATTGATTCTGGAACAAATTATATACTATTAAATTTTATAACATTTCACAATTGTGAGAATGATATCGTCACTCATGCGTATGTACGGCCTACCATCTCCATGATGTGATGTGATTCATTCTACAGTATATCCATTAAAGCATGATTATATAAATGTAAATAATGAATAAATATTTTATATATTATTTTAATATAATTTTTTTAATGATATAATTATGACCTACGAAGTATAATCAGATCTTATTCAACAAAACATGCATAAGAACATAAAGTAGTTAATACTCGAATAATGAGTAACAATGAGATGTTGATAACAAAAAAATGATAATATGATCATATATGATATCATAAAAATGATTGTTATTATGTAATAAATCAATAACATCATTTAAATCATTATATATGAAGTTGGGATACATACAAAGGATAGTGTACCTAAGTTAAGGGATAAATTTTCAATCACATTATTTTCTAAGATTTTTTATATGTAAGTATTAACTAGGGTTTTTTTATCATCCATGTCGTTGTTTCCTAATTATGTATTCTATAATATTCTTTCTATTCTTCTAAAAAAATTTATAGTCAATTTTACCCATTAGTGAATTTTTATTAAGCGGTATGAAAGGAATATTTTTTCGTTTTCAAATACGAGGTACCTTTTTATTTTCTAGTAATTGTATGAGAATAATGTTTTTTAACATATATGGAAATAATATATTTTTACTCATTCATGAAACCATATTTCCATCAATCTTCCTTCACAAGTTTTCAAGGTTATTTTTTAATAAATTATTTTCATTTAAAATTCCATGGCATTTTAAGAAAAGTAAATGTTTTTTGAAGAAGAAGGGATATTTTTCTCAAGAATCAATTTGAAGTATTTTATAAAAATTATTTTGCATCTAAGATGATATATTTAACAAGGTTATGTTTCTTGTATACTCTCCCAATCATTTATATGGTTTGATTCTTTTTATTCTATTTATGACATCCATTTTTTGTTCTTGGATTATGTTTTGATGGAATGATGTTTAAGAAACCCATTTTATCTCTTGGGATATACTATGATGAGTAATTTATGTTTTTGTGGAACACATAAGAATGATTAACATATAATATGGGTGGTACCTTTATCTCCCTTGAGTGTATTTGGTAAATATGGATAACTTGTGAGGTATGTGTGTTATGTGTGAACCTGATTTAATGTTCATAATTTTATGTGTGGAACAAGTTCTCATGTCTATAATTTTATGAGTAGACCTAGTTTCTATATCCATATCTTTATTTAAGGGTCTAATTTCATGTAATTAATTTAATAAGTGAACCTGTAACTATTTATACATGTTCAAAAATTTATATGTTTGTGTGTATGCCATAATTTCATGTCTTATTTTATAGTTATGATCTTATGTGTTATGATATTTTGTTTTCCTTGTGATTCAAGTTTTTTCCATTGATATATAGGGCATGATCTTATAATGTTATGATCACATTCTCATACCCTTTATTCTCTTATTTATGTTTAAATATCATATTATTTTACCCTTACTGAGCATCTGAGGTCACCCCTTTTATGTTTCTTTTCCCCAGGATTTGAAGAAGGGTATTAAGTAAAATGTGTCAAAAAGGGTTTCTTGTTATGAAGGATAAAGTAGGATATGATGTAGATGTTTTATGAACAATTTGTTTATGTTTTACAGTTTCCAAATACACTAAACAAGTATGTTCATTGGGCATCTATTTTTTTAATTTATTAATTATTCCACAAAAGAAATGTTATTTCTATGTACTTTAAGCTTGGGTCTTTAGATTTGGTATCAGAGTGAAGATTTAGTCAACCTTTGGAAACTAGGATAAGAAATAATTAGTGAGATCCCTAGATAAATTTCTAAGGTATGTATAAGGATGTAACAAAGGGTAAGTCTAACTATAGGTTATAGTCCTGAAATTATGTTGATAATCATGAATAACCTAGGATTAAACCTAAAATGTTAGATATTGAAAGTACTCCCCCTTGAATATGTTGTTTTCCTAATATGATTTCTTCCTCTCACTCTATTATTTTTGGGTTTTATACCATGGTTGGAACCTAAAGGAACCAAATTAATTCTGGATGCATTGGTAAATGCAATTATTGTCCTCATAAACAACCAAATGTTATGGGAGATTGAATAAAAAATCTTGTTTCTACAACCACAAATCCTGCTAGGCTTCCAAATGACAAAAGGTGGGAACAAATTTCTCTTAAATATTTTTTAAGGTGACATCCACCTTATTTTAATAGAATTACCAATCCACTAGTTGATGAGAAATGGATTTGTACCATTAGAAATGTATTTTTTTTCTCCGTTGTTCATAATGTGAAAAGGTTAAGTTGTGAACTTATTGCTTGGAAGGTAAAGCGAATATTTGGTAGAACTTTGTCAAGAATATGAGGAAACAAGATAAAATTAACTCTATAGATTGAGATGAGTTAAATAACTTATTTTTCAGTATGTACCATCCTCATATTATTCATAAAAAAAAGGTGATTTCAGTTTCTAATATATCTCATGGGTATGATAAGAAATGAATGATATAATTTAAAGGAAACAATAAAAATTATAGAGAAAATAAGATTAGATTTTATTTATGCTAAAAGTGTCGAAGGAAATATGGAGTAAATTTTCTTAAGGGTATTGATAAATGTTTTATGTATGAGAAAGAAGGTCATCAGGAATTTTACTGCCGAAGTAATGGGAATAAATAGAAAGATATAAAGAGTGAACCTCCCACAAATAAGGATTTAAAGTGAAAGTAAATGCGACATTGTGATAACCAGTTCCCAAATCAAAGGGTTATCAGTGATGATCAATATCAGCAACCTCTTAAGGCTAAAGACAATGTAAAATTTCATGTGATCACTATTTTCGATATAGATTACAATAATGAAGTGGTGTAATGATTGAGTGTTTATGTAATTGGATTCCAAAATAATGTTGTATAATAACTTTTATGATATTTTGGAATAATTAAACATCTATGTATTGGTCTTATGTATTTTTTACAAAAGGTTTTAAGAGAATATATTGAATGGTAGTGGTAAACTTGAATAGTGATTGAGGTAATATGTTGATGTTTTTTTGGAAAAGACATGATTAAGGGAAGGATGGAACTTAATATGAGCATGATTATGAGAAAATGATATTTTTATAATGATATGTTCGACATGAATAATTATATTTTATGGTAATTATTTCCTTGGAATGGATTAAGGATTTGTTTAAAAGTGGGTTATTCTCTCATGGAAGATGTTTATAGCATTTTGGACTAAGAATAAGGAATCATGCATGTTTTAAATATGGATGAATGGTAAAAAAATAAATGATTAAGGTATTCACATGTTTGGAATGTGAAAACCAAGAGTTTACTTATGAGATATGTGAGATAAATGTTAAGATGATTTAGTTCAACTATTTTTAAAGATTTAGATTTTTAGTTTATGGAAGGATTGTAAGGTTATGAATTTATGGATAGTATAAGTTATACTATGGTCGATGTTTTTTAGATTAATGTATTATCTCACTATTGGTGGAATTATGCATATTTGATAACTTATGATAACCTTTTTGTTGAGATATATGTAATTACCTTTCATTATATTTATGGATCGCAGGATCTACTAACACTTTAGAAATGGAAAATTCAACTTAGTTTTTGTGAATAAGACATGAAGTGTAAATTGTTCAAGGCACGACCAATGATGAGATTGAACTGAACTCAAGTAAGTATATCTTCTCATGAAAATTTTTCAACCATAATAAAAGGGAGCATGATATAAAATGGTGTATTATTATCATCATTTTTAGGATATTAATGACCTATTTGACACTTCATTAGTTTATCATTTTGTTAAATTTCACTAGATCAATAACTTTCTTATGATCAAAGATTTTTACCAATCTCTATGATAATTTATACTTTTCATTCATGCCCAATCCTCACCTATGTTATGTTATGTAGAGACCTAGTTATGATTTAATTTGGGTAACTATTATCTTCCAACTATTTTTTTAAAGATGTTTTATTTTTTACGATGTGTCTTTCTATCCTTTTATAACCCCGAAGAATTTTATGGACAAAAATATTTTTAAGGGGGGCTCTTGTTGTACGCTACACCAATATTATCTTTTTCTATACAAAACACTATGTTTGGCTTCTGTTCCACAAATTTTTTTGTTCTTTTCATAGAATCCATTTCATTCAAGACTTAGTTTAAGTGAACAATTAAATATTATTATTTTACCTTTACATCTACTCATTATAATGGAGGGTATGGACAATAGTAACTTTCTTCTAAAAAACTATTTAAATGAAAATAAAATAATGAAAGAACTGTTGATGGATATTATTAATATAATATATATGTAATATATTAAATATAATGTTTATAATTGATCTTATATGTTTTCTAGAAAATATGTAAGAACAAATTCATTTTTCGGATAAAAGATGTATCTTTTCAAAAAATGTAGTTTTCTGTCTTTTGATGGTGCACCCATTTTAAATATATTATTTGATAATTTTATATAATATAATTAAAAAAATAAACATTTTATTTGGAATAGAGATATAAAAATTTACTTCGGATGAATTTTATATATTTTTCTGATAACTTTCCCATTTTGATGAATAGTAAAAATACACTAAATATTAATTGAAAACAACTTTTTTCATAAAAATAATTTATATGGTTAAATTATAATATTATATGGTTTTAAAGTATAAATAAAATATATTTTTATAATTAAATATAATTTATGTCATTAAAATTAATTTTACAATGAATTCAGATGTAAAACCAATTCAATCTTTTATAATGTTTGACTTTTAAATCCATGTTTTTCATTCCGACAACATAAATAAATTTAATTTAATTACTACAACATCTAAGTTTTTTAATTTAGAAAAATTGATTCCAAATTTTTATCCATAATTTCAAAATTTAGTAAATATTTCCCTTTTATTTTTTGTCATTATAAATAGTAACTTTGGTAATTTTTATTTACCACAAATAAAGGTAAATCGGGTAAATTAGGATAACAAACAATATTATAAGGATAATAAAATTACCCTAACACCTGAAAAATCATATTGGATGAATAAAAGTCAACTAATATCACCTAATTTTCAAAATTCATTCATTATATGGACTTTTCTCCATGAAAGTGACGTAATTATTTTTGAAACAAACGAAAGTGAAAACATGTCACTCTCTTATCTCTTATAAGTATAATAATTTTAATATAGTGATAAACCAAATGAAACATATAAAATAAATAGTCTAAAAAAATTAATCAAATTATATACATCATGTAAATTTATTTATAATTTTTATATATTAAATAATAACCATGAATATTGTCACAAGAGTGATACAATAATTATTTTTTTAAGATAAATATTAAATAAATGATATTATAAATATTACAGTAAATTTTATATGAAATAATTTTTCTCATAAAATATTTTTATACGTGAATAAGACATGTTATAATACTATTAAGTTATTTGTTTCTAAGTTATCACTCTATTTGGATTTTATTTAAATTCAATGAAATTAATCATGTAAAAATTGACATAATTGATGTTTTATAAAAATAGAATGTTATTATATTATTTAAAAATCTTAAAAATATTTTATAATAATAATGAGAATATAATTATGTCTAAAGATTTATTATGTTTCCAATTATGAGAAATTTACCATATATAAGTAAAATAAATAGCCTCTTAATAATCAAAATGTTCTTACTACAATTAAAATTAAAAGAGAATAATTAAGATTAAATAAAAAATATAAGGTTTAAAATAAAATAAATACATGTATAAAAATTATTGGATGATATGATTTCAAAATATACTCATCTTAGCTTCTAAATATCTCATTTTGGAGCCATTTGTATTAAAAAAATTATTTTTTTATTAATTTAAAATTTTAAGAATATCTAATGGTTCCCCTCACCATAATTATAAAAGGACACATCCTCCCCCACCAATTCACTTCAATTTCAGAATTCAAGATTTATCTTACCATGAAATATTTCCTTATAAACTTCTATAATTACATTATAGAGTTTTTGGTCTTCTTACAAGACCAACTCCAGTGCTCTAAGCGGAGATTTAGAGGAATCACATCAAAGAATAGGTAATCTCCTCTACTAATTATTTCAAAAAAAATTATTGTTATAATTAATCGTCATTTTTTGTTTCATTATAAATTAATAACATAAGTATAAATAATATAATTACATGTTATTATGATTATTAAAAAACAATATTCTACCTTCTATCCATCCTATGAAAAACGAAATCACCCCGCGTACATACGTAAGGCTTATCGTCTCCACGCTGTGGTGTAATCTTTTTTTAACCACTACCTTACATGGATGGGTATAATGATGAAATTAAGAAATATATGATTATTATATCATGATATGGATTCTAGAACAAATTATATACTATTAAATTTCAAAACATTTCACAATTATTTGAATGATATCGCCGCTCGTGCATACGTATGGCCTACCGTCTCTCCAATGCGATGTGATTCATTATACATGATATACATTAAAGCATGATTATATAAATTTAATGAACAAATAAATATGTTATATATTAGGTTAATATCAATTTTTAATGATATAACTATTACCTAAGAAGGATAACTAGAACGTATTCTACAAAACATGCATATGAACTTAAAGTAGGTAATACTCGAATAATGAGTAATAATGAAATTTTAATAACAAACGAATGATAATACGATCATATATGACATCATAAAAATAAATATTATTTTTTAATAAATCAATTACATCATTTAGATCAATATACAAGAGTTTTTGGATACATACAAAGTATATTGGACCTAAAGAAATGGATAATTTTTCAATCTCATTATTTTCTAATATAGTTTATATGTAAGTATTTACAAAGGTATATCTATCATATATGTCCATGTTTCCTAATTATGTATTCTAAAATATTATTTATATTCGTCTACAATTTTTAATTTAAATTTTACCCATTGGTAAATTTTTATTTAGCAGTATTAATGGAATCTTTTTTCGTTCTCAAATACGAGGTACTTTTTGACTTTCTGACATATGTATGGGAAGAATGTTTTTTTAACTTATACAGAATGAATGGATATTTACACTTTTATAACACATGAATTTCAAGAATATTCCATTGAATTTTTTGAAGGTTATTTTTAAATAAATTATTATCTTTTAAAATTTCATGGTGTTTTAAGAAAATAAATTTTTTTTTGAAAAATAAATGATATTTTCCTCAAGAATCAATTTCAAGTGATTTATATAAATTATTTTCCATCTAAGATGACATTATTTAATAAGGTTATGTTCCAAGTATATTGTCCCTATTATTTCTATGTTTTGATTATGTTTATGTTGTTAATGACATCTATTTGTTGTTCTTGGATTATTTTTTGATAGAATGGTGTTTAAAAAACTCATTTTATCCATTGGGTAATACTATGATGAGTGATTTATGTTTTTGTGGCATATGTAAGAATGATTTTTTTTATAAGATGGGTGTGACCTTTATCACCCTCAAGTGTATTGGGTAAATATGGATAACTCATGAGGTATGTATGTTATGCATGAATCTGATTTCATGGTTACAATTCTATGTATGGATCTGGTTTTCATGTCCATAATTTTATGAGTAGACCTGGTTTCCATGTCCATATGTTTATGAAAGTTCCTGATTTCATGTCCTAAATTTAATGAGTGAACCTGTTACAATTTATACATGTTTAAAAAGTTATAAGTTTATGTTTATGCCACAATTTCATGTCTTATGTTACAATTATGATCTTATGTATTATGATCTATGATTTTTCTTCTAATTCAATTTTTTCCATTGACCTGAAGGGAACAATCTTCCAATGTTATGATCACATTATCATACCCTTTATGCTCTTTTTTATGTTTACATATCACTTTTGTTTTCCGTTACTAATAATATGAGATCAACCCTTTTTATGTTTCTTTTCCCTAGGATTTGAAGAATGTTATTAAGTAAAATGTTTCAAAATGGGTTCTAGTTATGAATGATAAAGGAGATGATGTAGATGTTTTATGAACCAGTTATTTATGTTTCCCAATTTCAAAATCTATTAAACTAATACGGTCTTTTAGTGTGTATTTGTGTAATTTATTAGGTATTCCACAGATGAAATGTAATATCCATGTATATATTGCTTGGGTTGTTAGACTGGTTACACAATATAGAAATATAGATTTCTCATGATACCACTGAAAAAATCTTCACCACTTTTAATCGTAGTCCTTAAATCCCTATCTGATTCCCAGTCTGATGATCCAGACCAATATGGTGATCAGAAAAATATGATCTTTTCTCTTCTCCTTTCTTCTTCTGTCCGACAAAATTCTTCATGAAAACTCAATCAAAACTATTTTTCTTACTATAATTATGGAGATTCTCTCTCCTATTTCATGAGTGATGAATGTCATTATACACAAAGTATTCTCTCCCTTTTATAGACATGCCAAAATGGTTTAATCCGGATTCTGAAAATGTTTTGTCTCTTTTACAAAATTCTTGAATCTTCAATCTTCCTTAAATATCTTAAATTCGTATCACTTGTTCATCACCTTTAATTCTTCAAATTTTCTAATAAATGAACAATACGAATATTATTCTCTACTATGATTTCGCAATAAAATTTCATTTTTAGATACTCTATACCCCTTGAAAACATGAAGAAATATAAAGCTTAAAGATTCTTAGAAAAATACACTCTGATTCTGACTCTAATTTTCCATTATGATTTGTTCATTATGATGAGGGAATTTGGTAACTCTGGTTTTTTTTGACCCACACTACACCAAAATTTATATTTAGCGGCGGTTTAAACCATCGTGAAATCGTTCAATGACAGTTTTGGAAAACCGCCGCTAAATCGTGCGTCGGGAAATAATTAGTGGCGTTTTAAACCGCCGATAAATCATTTTTAATTTTTTTTTAAAAAAAATTTAAATTTTTTAAATTTTTTAGTTAGCCGCTGTTTTTTAGCGACAGTTTAAACCGTTGCTAAATAGTTTTAAATTTTTTTAATTATTAAATTTTTAAAATTTTTTATTTCTTTTATATTAGTAATTTATTTATTTATTTTCATAATTTATTTATTTATTATTTGTTTGTTTTTTTGTTTGGTTGTTTGTTTATTATTACCACGCACATGCCCTTCCATCTCCATTCTTAAGTCTATGTCCATGCACATGCACATGCCATATATATAAATTCTGCATTGGGTGCACATGCCCATGCACATTCCCATGCCATATATATAAATTCTGCGTTGGGTGAGATTTGAACCCCTAACCTCTTGCTTATTTTCCAAAGACTTTACCACTCCAGCAGACTCTTCATGTGGTCAATAAATCGAATTTAATATACTTATACATATATATATATACTTACTTACTTATAAATATATATATACATACATACATACATATATGTATATATAAATTGGAAAAACAAGTAATACACAACAAATATATACAAACTAAATAATTATTAATCAATAATTATTAATCAATAACCAATATTTAATAATTAATCATATATAATATATAATATATAATATATAATATATAATATATAACATATAACATATAATATTTAATACATAATACATAATATCTAATATCTAATATCTAATATATAATGTATTATATATAATCTTTAATATATATTATATATTATATATTATATATTATATATTTTATATTAGGTATTATATAATAGATAATATATAATACATAACATATAATCGATAATATATAATATATAATATATAATATATAATATATAATATATAACATAATATATATATAAGTAATGTCTAAATAATAAATTAATTAAAAAATAACTTAATATATAATAAATAAATAATAAATAAATAATTAATTAATAAATATTAGATAAATAAATAAATAAATAAATAAATATGAAATAATAATTAATAATTAATAAATAATTAATAATAAATAGTAAATAGTAAATAATAATTATTAATTATTAATTAATAATTAACAATTAATAATAACTAATAATTAATAATAGATCATTAAGAATTAATAATTAATAATTTGTATGCAAATATTTATAAATAATTCAAAAAAATTTAATAAATAAAAAATAAAAAATTAATAAATATTGAATAATGAATAAGTTAATAAATAATAAATTAATAAATAATAGATAAAAAAATAAACAAAAAAATAATAATTAATAAATAATAATTAATAAATAAAAAATAAAAAATAGTAAATAGTAAATAATAAATAATTAATAATTAATAATTAATAATAACTGATAATTAATAATCGATCATTAAGAATTAAGAATTAAGAATTAATAATTTATATTAAAAAATTTATAAATAATTTATAAAAAATGAAAAAATTATTAATTATAAATAATTAATAAATAATGAATAATGAATAATGAATAAATAAATAATAAATAAACAAATAATAGATAAATAAATAAATTAATAATTAATAATCAATTAATAATTAATAATTAATAATTAAGAGTAAATAATAAATAATTAACAATTAACAATTAATAATTTATAACTAATAACAACTGATAATTAATAATTGATCATTAAGAATTAATAATTAGTAATTAATAATTTATTTTCAAAAAATTATAAATAATTAATAAATAATTACAAAATTATTAGGAAATTAATAATAAATAAATAATATTGAATAATGAATAAATAAATAAATAATTAATATTCAACTAATAATAAATAAATATGTTGTAAATTAAAAATAAATTAATATATAATTTATAATATATAATAAATAAGAAAGAATAATGAATAAATAAAGAATAAATAAATAAATGCAAAAATAAATAGATAAATAATTAATAATTAATTAATTAATAATAATTAATAATAACTAATAATTAATAATTGATAATTATAAAATGAATAATTCTTAATTAATAATTAATATTTTAATTTTATTATTTAATATTCAATATTCAATATTTAATATTTAATTAATATTTAATATTTAATTAATATTTATTTAATAAAAGATCAATAAATAATCAGTAATATATATATATATATAAATTAATAAATAAATAATTAATAATTAATAATTAATAATTAATAATAACTAATAATTGATAATTGATAATTATATAATTAATAATTCTTAATTAGTAATTAATATTTTAATTTTAATATTTAATATGCAATATTCAATGTTTAATATTTAATAAATAAAAAATAACTAAATAAATAAATAATAATCAATAATTAATCAATAATTAATAATTAATAAATAAATAATAAACTAATAATAAATTAATAATTAGTACGTTAAAAATAAATAATAATGAATAAAGAATAAAGAATAAAGAACAAAAATAAAAAAATATAAAATAAAAAATAAATAAAAAATAAAAAATACATAATTAAATAAAAAGATAAATAACTAATTAATAATTAATAATTAATAATTAATAATAACTAATAACTAATAACTAATAATTAATAAATAATTATTAATCATTTATTAATTACTAATTAATTAATAAATAATGAATAATGAATAAATAAATAATTAATATATAAAAAATTAATAATAAACTAATAATTGATAATTAATAATTAATAATTAATTAATTAATAAATTAAAAATAAATTAATAATTAATGTGTACATAATAACTAAATAATAAAGAAATAAATAAACGAATGAATACCTAATAATAAATAGTATTTAAATAAATAATAACTAGTTATTAATTAATTAGTTAATTAATTAATATTAAATAATCAAATAATCAAATAAATAAATATATCACAAAACGTTAAGAACCTCTGTAAACCCTAAAAACACTGAAATGGTCATAAAATATGATCTGATACTCATTTTCAAGTGCCACAACTAGTCAAATCGAAGATCGTGAAATGAGCTTCGATACGATATGTGGCACAGACCGAATGGACACATGGATTGAAAGTTATAACTGTTTAAATTTTATGAAATCGGTGTCTGTAACTAAAACCTCTGTTTTGGAGGCCTTCTATGCCTTTCTGGTGGAATAAAAAGGGTACAATACTCATAGAGTTGGTACCAAACCTAAGCGGTGTATAGCTCGTCGCAGACTTCGATTTGATATGTGGTGGAGCTCAAACTGACACCCGAATTAAATGTTATGGTCATTTGATGTTCGAGTTTGATTTTCAACTTTTGAATTTTGAATATATTTTTTTCCTTTTATTATCACACAATTTAATTCTCACTTGGTTTTTTCTCATTTGATAAACTTAAATTTGATTGGTTGTAGAGCTGAAAAGGACTCTCAGATCAGAAATTATGGACATTTAATGTCGAAGTCAATTCTTTTACTTATTTAAGATTTTCTTTTAGTTCAAAAATAGTATTAACTAATAATTATAAATATTAATTAATTAAAACATTATAAATATATAAAATTATAAATCATAAACTATATTTAATTGAAAATAATAAAAAATAATTAATAATTAATAAATAATAAATAATTTTTTAAAATTTTTCAAAAAATATTTTGTTAATTTTTACGGCGGTATTCAAAAAACCGCCGTTAAAAACTTATTTTTTTACTAGAAGTTTTTTTAAAAATTAAATAAATAAATAATAAATTAATAAATAATAAATAATAAATTAATTAATTAAATAAATAAATTACTAATATAAAAAAAATAAAGAAATAAAAAATTAAAAAAATTAAATAAAATTTAAAAAAACGATTTTGCGACGGTTTAAACTGCGGTTAAAAAACTACTACTAATTAAAAAAATTAAAAAAAATAGCAGCGGTTTTAAAAACCGCCGCTAAAACACTATTTTCTCATAGTTCCAGTTGTAAATAAATTAGAACTAAAGACATCCCATTACATTTCTCTATACCAATTGGAAAACCAATATACTCATTCCAATTTATCCATTATGATGAAGATATTAGATTTATCAATATGATGCATCTTGTCCTACATATAAATAAAAAATCTTGAAAACGAAATCAAAATTCATTTTTTCATTATTGACCCTCTTATTAAGGAAATTATTCTTTCAATTAACCAAGTCAAAAATAAAGCAACAATTCATCCTGATGGAAGATGGTTGACTATATTATTGATTGATCTATGATTTTATTTTTCATTAGTCTCAAAAACATCATTTATTTTATTTACAATTCATTGGTCCTAATAATTCCTAGTATAAACAAACCTACCACCGATTGATCATGGGAGCTTTGAGTCTGATAGAATGGTTCTAATGTCTTTATGTTTATAAATCTCTCTGATTATGATAAAAATGAACTTCCTTCTATTTTATGATTATAAAATTCATAAAATTATTTATCAAATGATTTAAATATTTTGTATTTTGGTTTGACTAAAAAGTAGCACCTTTTTATTATCACATTTCCAATAATACTTCTCATCCTTCATACACTTCTACATTTAATGTTCTTACACCAATGTACTATGACCATAAATATTCATCTCCTACATCTTCCTTATTTAACAAAATATTTCTTATAACCATGAACTCCTTCATTACTTTAAAAACATTGAATACCATATTTATCATCATCTGGATTATAATGGAAAGTCTTGTAACTTCTCATTCCTCTAGTAACAACTTCCTTTCATACCTAGACTAAATATGATTGTAATAACTCCCCATTTATTTCATTAATATAGCATTACATGTTTCACAACTTACACATGATTTTTGAGAAATAAAAAATAGAAAAGAATCATCAAATTTTTATTGGAACCTGGCAGACACTGAAGCAGCACCTCATTACAATTTTTCATTCATTCCAGACTCAGTCTGAGTCTAATGAACCTTTTCTTCTAGAAATATTCTTCTCAATATGATGAACTTTAATAAGAATAATGAGTGTGATTTTATGAATATGATGTTTAGTCCAATTTTAAACTTTTACAAAGTAAATTGATTAATCTTCTTTGACAACAAAATTTAACTTACTTGTAAAAAAAATTCTTATTACTTAAAAACTATTATCTAAAAAAAATGGTCCCAACAAACATACAATGTACCCTCATTACGATTGGGATAACCTCATTTGTACAATTTGATATTATAAAACATTATTCTTTACAATATGCATTTGAAGGCTATAATTGACCCACCTGTAACATAATCACAATCCATTCATATGAATTTCACAAGATAATTAAAGCATTTATCATTCCATCAAATATTATCCCATGGAGAATAAAATAGATTTCAACAATATTTCATTATCACAATAATAACCTATCCAGGTAAAAAATAAGGTCAGTATAAAAGGATCAAAACCTCATTAAAGAATAATTTATAATAAATGATGGTATTATAGATGTACAACTCCTCTAAAATATTACAAGAACATTTCATGAGGAAAATACACAGTTTATTTTGAAATTAAAATTTTAATATCTAAAAGTTTCAAAAATATTAGGTATAAATTTTCATTCCAATTAACCAGGGAAACATATTGAGTATTCTTTGAGGAAAATAATATTTATGATGAAGGTAAAATTGGTTCATCTAGTAAATGTTAAAATTAAGATTCAATTCACACATTTGGTAAAAAGATCCTCATTCAGAAAATAACAATTAAATTCATTTTAAACATTTCTATAGAATGTGAAACATGGGTAAAAATGAATTTAAAAGTCATCAGAATATATTAATAACATTATTTTATTTTTTTAATCAAAATAATTTACGAAAGAAAAAGGTATCATCCAAATAAAAAATCAAACTTGGTTTTCCTTTAAAACAATATTATTGAATTTTGAGTACAAAGAGACTTGAAAATGATTTTAAAACTATTAATTTATATAAATATTCCAATTATATGAAAATAAAGATGATTTTGGAGAGAGATAATGTATAATTTCATCATTATAAAATTTAATCATATAAAATCCTGGTAAAAATGAGATTAAAAAATAAAACCCTTACCTCAAGTTCCACTAGTTTTGTATGACTTATAAACTCCTATAAAATAAATTTAAATATATTATACTTATATAACATAAACATATCCATACTAATAATAACATAAATTTTTTATTGTATCATCTTATCCCCAATTCATCAACAATTCTTTATCAAAATCATTGTTTCAGGTGATAATTATTTCTTTTTTCACAAATGTTTCGATTTGGCTATTATAGGCCTTGATTATTCATCATAGTTCCATAATAAAAATAATGTTAATAATGATTAAATATCATATATATTCATTATATAATTATTTAGAACCAATCATAATATTTATAGATAAAAAATGAATTACACCATTCATGGAGAAGGAAGCCCATAAGTAGAGATGAACGATGTTTTCATTTTCAAAGGAAATAAAGGAAAGAATGATAAATAATATTTTATAATTATTTTTTTTTAATTATATAATTAGTATATAAGATATTAAATCCATCATCATATCCTTCAATGTGAGGAGGTGAAATAAAATAAATTATATCTCTGTGAGGAGGCAGTAGTCCATATGTACGGATGACCAAAACATTCATTTTCTATTTGATAAATAATAGATTGAAAATGTTTTTATAATAGTAATTATAGATATTTTTATTATATTGTTTTAATTATGTTAGGATGTTCATAAATGGTTTATATTTGATGGAAGAAGAAATAAAATTGAAAGATCTGAGTTATGATTTATACATATTCATTGAGATACCTCCCTTGCATTACACCTTAAGCCTTGAAATATTGGTATTTGGAGAAGGAAACAAGGTCTAGGATGAATTTTAGGAATATAGAAAGGTATTTGGGTAGGTTTTAATTGATTTAGAATGATCAAAATATTGTAATAAGGTAGGAGATAAATTCCCCTTTTATAAGTGAGGGAGAGGCCTCACATGTAATTACTTAAAAGATGTAAATTTTTTTAATTTATTTTTCAATTATAATGATCCAAAATGGAAAATACATAAAATTTAATATAATATAGTGTATAAATATCTTCAATAGACAATAATTAAAAAATTTATGTTGCATTATTACCTTTATATCTTAGTTTAACCCCTGGTAAACCAGTTTTAACCTTAGCCATAGTAACATGTTTTTGTAGTTTTTAATATTCAATATGACCAAAAATGAAAGTCACCTCATTAAAAAATATATAAATACTAGTTAAAGATGTGTAATAAATTTTATAGAATTTAATTTTACTATATTTATAAAGTTAATTTTAAATTTAACACATAAAACACAACAAAACCCCATTTTTAGAAAAAAATCATTTTTTAGTAGAAAATAGAATTTATATTCCTTTTTTGATAAATAAAAATAAAAAATTACTGTCAAATATGATAGAATATATAGTTTATATATATATATTATTAACATTATTAATCACCTATAATTAATTTAAATTACTATGATAAAATCATATTACACAAATAAAAATAATATCATGTAAAATAATTCTTTTTAAATTTAAATGATTTTATTTTCATTCTGAATCATTTGATAACATATGAATGGATGATTATTAATTTATTATTATAAATTATCAATATATATTATTTAAATAATTTTTAAATTTTTATTAATATAATTGTTTTAGATAAAAATATATAACTTGTAGAAAAATACATTTCCTCGAAAAATATATCTTTTAATCATTATATTATTTTACTAAAATTGAGTTCTTATCTAAATAGTTTTAACATTTTATATATATTTAAAAATTTGTTCAATTCTATTCATACCCTAAAATCCAATGTCTAGGCTACAAAAATATTCTATATTGTGGTTCATTTAGATTTAAGTTTGTGTTTAAGAAAAGATGTCAAAGACATAAAGTTAATTTCAAAATAAATAAATATAAAATATTAGTGAGTTTCACTAAATAGGAATATTGAAATCACATTATGCCATTTAGCATGAAGAATGATGGTACCACATATCATACGACAATGAATCATATCATAATCCCATATTTAGAAAAATCATGAAATTCTATATTGATGAATTGTTCTTAAAGTATAAAATGTGTTTTGATCATCTTTCTAATCTCAAGATAGTTCATAGAAAATTATGCTAACATGGTTTGAGGATAAAGCCCCTAATTCTTTTTTCATCGTAACATCATGGAAATTTATTAGCTTAATGGTATGCTATTATTTTAATTATGTTTACCCTAATATGACCGATGAACTCCTTGATATAACTTCTCCTAAAAACATCAAGGAGTTGAGGGGATACCAGATATATCTCACTGAAATTAGTTGATTCAGACCTAACCTCACTATAAAATGTTTTATCTTTTCTAGGTTGATGAAAAAAGAGATAAACTTCCAATAGAAAGAATATTTCCATAAAAAAATTTATGATCTCAAAAAATATATCCTATAACCACTGGTTTTAAATTTTTCTGAATAATATAATATTATCTTATACATTGAATCCTCAAATGGGTCGCATAACACCCTCCATGATCAAAATAATTATGTGGAAAAAGAGAATTGAATTTACTATCTCCTCATAATAATATTGAAAATTGACACCTAATATTATCATATCAATGCGAAATACCTTGAATTTATTTTTACATGGAAAATAATTTATACAATATCTATAACATCACATGTTTAACATAATCTATGGTATTGATCCTCTTCAACTGATACTCCATAATTTGGGCACAAAATGTTGATGCAACCAGGCTCTAGTTCAGAGGTTTTGGTGAATCGAACTCTATGTGGTCCTTTTAGTGATTATGTAAATCTCCTGGATGTAGAACATAATTAGTCAACTGTGGGTTGTGAAGGTTCTATTCAAATTGTTGGTAGGGATTTTGTTACTGTAAGTTCAGGTGAAGCTATGATGAAGATGAAAGGAAAGGTATTACATTATGATCCAAAGGTCACTACAATTTTTAATAGGTTTATATTATATTTGTCATGCCCTTTAGGTGAAAAGGATATTGTAGGGTATGTATATGATAGTGCAATATTGGAGGTTAATCTGGATATGTAAGATGTTTCTATTAACCAACTTGAGGTTTCTGAAGTCAATAAGGATTTAAATGATGGACTTTCAAGCTATAATGCATAGGAAGGGAGCTCTGGTGTCAAGTAATAATCTATTTTAGTTCAATATTAAAATTATAGGCCTAAATTTAATGAGGCCTAATTGGATCTGAGTTATGAAGCTGTGGAAAAGGAGGCAGGATGTGATGATCAATCCACTAGTGAGAATCCCCAAAGCATGGTCTTAGAGGACAGTAATATATATCCACAATTTCTGGGGTGTATCTTTGTTCATCCAAAAGGATCATATATACTATTATAGGAATCAGGATATGGGGATCATTACACTAACATAAGAAATTCTAATTTCTAGGAAGAAATCCATAAACTTCATAACTCTTCAAAAATTCCTGATAGGTGGGAAATTGTTATTGACGATGAAAACGTTAATGAAAATAACCTTCCTAAAACTATGAGATATGGAAATTATTCATTCAAAGACATCATAATTCATGGGAAGAAAAATATAGTTGACAGTGATAGATTCATGTTTTCTCCCCTGAAGAGAAGTTTGAGGAAGGGCTACTCCACATTTCAAAGGACCGTGTCTACCATGTCTTCTTCTAAGATGTCATATAAGATTGATACTGAAATGTCTAAGATATTAAATAAAGGTATCTCTTAGTCTGAATGGAAATATACTAATGAGTATGATTATGAAAAAAATTATCTTATAATGATTTTTAATCTTTCTTCTGATGAATGTGGGAAAGCTGTCAGCCCTGTCTATTTTTTTGTGTAATTCTTTCGTTATTATTAATAAATGGTCATAAGCTATTGCTTCTCAGTGGACGTTTCTAGTACAATGTCAATCCCTTATTATAGGCTCATATCTCTCCCTATAATTACTGATTGATTGATTAAATATATAAGGTAATTTATATTTGGTAATCAAGGAGACTAATGGTGGATATTACACTAAGAAGGATAAATTTAACCCCTTTCCAGATTATGTATGAGGGTTGATATATATATTCCCAAATGAGATAAAATTTTATCACATTACCATATTAAAAAATTCATATTTTGATTCATTGGATAAATCAGACACAAACATGGAAGATCTATACTAAGATAAAATAGTCATTCTCATAGCCCGCCACATGGTCGTCTCTCAATTCATCAACATTTATATAGAGGAGATCCATGAAATCAATACAACCACCAACTAGGAAAATTTCATACCTTTTACAATTTATAAAAAAATTAGATGCATGTCTCATATAAAATAAATAATTCCAGAATAGGATCCTCTCATTGAACTGATCTAATAAAGAATAAATTGTATGGTATGAAACAAATTTCATTCTTTATGATGGACAGAATTGCTATAAAATTTTCAATGAGTGTGACATTGTTAGAGTTATCCTAAAATTAATTAATGTATGAGAGGCCATAATGTTTATATAGTAATTCAATGTAAAAACCTATTTCATCCACCAATCAGGATCTAAAAACTTTCATAAAATTTAGTGACATGGATACTTCTTGTTATTATTGGTAAAATAATACATGGAATTCCCAAAAAAAATCCATGCATTCAATACTCATTCTAATTTCATCCATCAACCACCATATTTTTTTAATATTAAAAGTTATTTTTATACATTTCTTACATGGTTAATATTTTTCATGAGGCCATGTCCCATATCTCTAGGTCGTAAGATCAAGTACATCCATAATGCCATAGATTTATTATCTAAGTGGGTTGAGGCTATATTCCTTAAGGAATTCAGAACTAAGGATATTATAAATTTCATGAAGTTAGATATCATAACTATATCTGGTTTCCATTATATGATATTGATAGATAAATCATCAAATTCCCACTCTTTTGAATTTAAATGGTTTTTTAGAAATACAACACTCTATCCAACCACTCATCCTACTATGACATTGTTGTGAATGGGTTGATAGATTATTTTAAAAAAATCTATATAATATCCTCATATGTTGGTAGAAAATGGAAGAAATTTATTTTCTTGATAAACTTTTATAATATCTATGGGTTTATCTCACCAAAACATGTACTTCCACACATACAGACCCTTTTTCACTTCTATAGTGGATAGATGTAGCCTTTCCCTTTAAGGTCTATTTTCCTTCAATTTGTATTCCTAGATGATACTGTTTATCTAATAGTTATTAGTCTCAAATCCTTTAGAATAAATTTGAGTGACTTGATGTAAAAAGCTTTCGCACATTTCACAGCTTATATATTCATAAGAACTACGTCATGTGAGAAATTTTTAATAAGGTTTTCCTCTACTCATTTCTACACATATATTTTGTAATTTCCATGAGAACCCCCCTAATACCCTGGAATAATTCCTTGAAGATAGATTTAAAATCGGAGGGACCTTACACTAGAAACAATGTCTACTCGAATGGAGCATACTTCTTAATCATATTGGATAGTTAGGGCATCACGATATCCAACAATACAAGGTTTTTCAAGATTTACATTACATAATGTTTACTCTAGGTAAACAAATCCTCATTACATGATGATAAACTACATGAAAATAAATTATTTTAAATAAATATAAATTGCTTGAAACACATCCTAGCATCATGACATTAAAATTTATAGAATACTGCCCTCATCACATGATATAATATTTCACAAAATGTTTCTACCATAGATGGTGTCAAAAACCAGTTAGGATGTTATGTTGGTGAGAAATATTTTCCATGAATGAATTCTGTATCTATGTAAGGGTTCCTAGTGCTTGTTTTCCTTTTTTAATTAATTTTTAATGAGAATAAAGTTTTATCTATATCATAATAAGATCATGTGTCTTTGTTCCTATCCATATGGGATACGTAGTGATGTCTAATAATCCTATCTCAAACCCAACCATAATACATGTTCCATCATAATTATCTCCATCATGGTGTATGAGATATCACTAAAACACATCAGGTTTACTTTGTGATATCAATGTTGAGATAAAACTACTTCATTTTTCATATGAGCTATATCAATGAAAATCCATCAAAATATGAATCCATATCGCATTATGTTAAACTATACATTATATAGTCCATCACATGAGAAAATAAAATATTTTGAGAGTTCTATCATCCAATACCTAAAAATGCATTGAACGGACCATACCATGTGACTTAAATCCCTTATGTAAAATCCCAATCTATATATTAATCTCTATCTTACAACTCTTTATCTATGGAAACACACTAAAAAAAATATCCTCCAATTTGAGTGAATGATCTACATAGTAGCATGTCTTCCCTCATAGACTAAATGGTTATGGTTATACCATCAAACCTATTTTCCATGGTTTATCTAAAAAAAATTAAAACATGCCCCAAATAGAACAAAATATGGCTTCACTCCATCTAGTTCAGGGTACATAGATATTCTAGGGTCTCCAATCCATGGATCACATGTATCTTCATTTTATATATCTAGTTTCTTTCTTATGATGAGGACCTTCTTAATTCATATAGGATTTCCTCCCTTCCCAAAAAAATATACATTCACTTAATTACCATGCCACATATGCTTGATTTGGACGTGTATGGAATCATCGTATACGAACTATGAATATCTCAATTACTGTCATCACAAGGTATGTAGTAATGCCCAGATCATTAATATTAGGCCCAACCACAACATCTGTTATAATACCTCAAGATTTTTTGAAATATTTTTTTCAAATTAATTTAAACATTTATATATTCTTCATTACATGAAAATCTATGTTATGATTTCATTACAAACAACATAGATTCAATCATGTATTGCATATGGCACTGTGTTTTAACAAACTGTGATATGTTATTAATATTATTATCTAAAAGTGACCATTATAACCTAGACATTAAACTTAGTTATATGAATAGTAATAAAATATTTTTTAAATATCAAGTATAATAGTTTTATATAAAGAAAAAATATTCATAAAACGTACTTAATTTTTAGAAAAATCATTATATGTTTCGAAATTTCCATTTCTTCAAAAACATTATCTTACTGAATTTTGTTAAAAAATAATACAATTAATTTATACAAATTTTATAAAAGGTATTTTAAAAAATTAAATTCATTTTTTCATATATGTTTCAAAATTATCCTCAAGTGAATTTTTTATAATTCTATGAAAAAATATATTTTTCATTAAATAGTGGAAAATAATGGTTTTTATTAAGAATTGGAATTTATTTCAGAGCATTTAAAAAACTGAAAACTATTTTAATAAGGTTTTAAATGTAAAATTAGTTCAATTATATAACTATTAATCCAATTTATATTATTTTAATATATTTCATATTGAAATTTGATATAATATATAATATATAATATATAATATATAATATATAACATAATATATATATATAAGTAATGTCTAAATAATAAATTAATTAAAAAATAACTTAATATATAATAAATAAAAAATAAATAAATAATAAATTAATAAATATTAGATAAATAAATAAATAAATAAATAAATATGAAATAATAATTAATAATTAATAAATAATTAATAATAAATAGTAAATAGTAAATAATAATTATTAATTATTAATTAATAATTAACAATTAATAATAACTAATAATTAATAATAGATCACTAAGAATTAATAATTAATAATTTGTATGCAAATATTTATAAATAATTAAAAAAAATTTAATAAATAAAAAATAAAAAATTAATAAATATTGAATAATGAATAAGTTAATAAATAATAAATTAATAAATAATAGATAAATAAATAAACAAACAAATAATAATTAATAAATAATAATTAATAAATAATAAATAAAAAATAGTAAATAGTAAATAATAAATAATTAATAATTAATAATTAATAATAACTGATAATTAATAATCGATCATTAAGAATTAAGAATTAATAATTAATAATTTATATTAAAAAATTTATAAATAATTTATAAAAAATGAAAAAATTATTAATTATAAATAATTAATAAATAATGAATAATGAATAATGAATAAATAAATAATAAATAAACAAATAATAGATAAATTAATAAATTAATAATTAATAATCAATTAATAATTAATAATTAATAATTAAGAGTAAATAATAAATAATTAACAATTAACAATTAATAATTTATAACTAATAACAACTGATAATTAATAATTGATCATTAAGAATTAATAATTAGTAATTAATAATTTATTTTCAAAAAATTATAAATAATTAATAAATAATTACAAAATTATTAGGAAATTAATAATAAATAAATAATATTGAATAATGAATAAATAAATAAATAATTAATATTCAACTAATAATAAATAAATATGTTGTAAATTAATAATAAATTAATATATAATTTATAATATATAATAAATAAGAAAGAATAAAGAATAAATAAAGAATAAATAAATAAATGCAAAAATAAATAGATTAATAATTAATAATTAATTAATTAATAATAATTAATAATAACTAATAATTAATAATTGATAATTATAAAATGAATAATTCTTAATTAATAATTAATATTTTAATTTTATTATTTAATATTCAATATTCAATATTTAATATTTAATTAATATTTAATATTTAATTAATATTTATTTAATAAATGATCAATAAATAATCAATAATATATATATATATATAAATTAATAAATAATTAATTTATAATTTATAATTAATAATTAATAATAACTAATAATTGATAATTGATAATTATATAATTAATAATTCTTAATTAGTAATTAATATTTTAATTTTAATATTTAATATGCAATATTCAATGTTTAATATTTAATAAATAAAAAATAACTAAATAAATAAATAATAATCAATAATTAATCAATAATTAATAATTAATAAATAAATAATAAACTAATAATAAATTAATAATTAGTACGTTAAAAATAAATAATAATGAATAAAGAATAAAGAATAAAGAATAAAAATAAAAAAATATAAAATAAATAAAAAATAAAAAATAAATAATAAATAATTAAATAAGAAGATAAATAACTAATTAATAATTAATAATTAATAATTAATAATAACTAATAACTAATAACTAATAATTAATAAATAATTATTAATCATTTATTAATTACTAATTAATTAATAAATAATGAATAATGAATAAATAAATAATTAATATATAAAAAATTAATAATAAACTAATAATTGATAATTAATAATTAATAATTAATTAATTAATAAATTAAAAATAAATTAATAATTAATGTGTACATAATAACTAAATAATAAAGAAATAAATAAATGAATGAATACCTAATAATAAATAGTATTTAAATAAATAATAACTAGTTATTAATTAATTAGTTAATTAATTAATATTAAATAATCAAATAATCAAATAAATAAATATATCACAAAACGTTAAGAACCTCTGTAAACCCTAAAAACACTGAAATGGTCATAAAATATGATCTGATACTCATTTTCAAGTGCCACAACTAGTCAAATCGAAGATCGTGAAATGAGCTTCGATACGATATGTGGCACAGACCGAATGGACACATGGATTGAAAGTTATAACTGTTTAAATTTTATGAAATCCGTGTCTGTAACTAAAACCTCTGTTTTGGAGGCCTTCTATGCCTTTCTGGTGGAATAAAAAGGGTACAATACTCATAGAGTTGGTACCAAACCTAAGCTGTGTAGAGCTCGTCGCAGACTTCGATTTGATATGTGGTGGAGCTCAAACTGACACCCGAATTAAATGTTATGGTCATTTGATGTTCGAGTTTGATTTTCAACTTTTGAATTTTGAATATATTTTTTTCCTTTTATTATCACACAATTTAATTCTCACTTGGTTTTTTCTCATTTGATAAACTTAAATTTGATTGGTTGTAGAGCTGAAAAGGACTCTCGGATCAGAAATTATGGACATTTAATGTCGAAGTCAATTCTTTTACTTATTTAAGATTTTCTTTTAGTTCAAAAATAGTATTAACTAATAATTATAAATATTAATTAATTAAAACATTATAAATATATAAAATTATAAATCATAAACTATATTTAATTGAAAATAATAAAAAATAATTAATAATTAATAAATAATAAATAATTTTTTAAAATTTTTCAAAAAATATTTTGTTAATTTTTACGGCGGTATTCAAAAAACCGCCGTTAAAAACTTATTTTTTTACTAGAAGTTTTTTTAAAAATTAAATAAATAAATAATAAATTAATAAATAATAAATAATAAATTAATTAATTAAATAAATAAATTACTAATATAAAAAAAATAAAGAAATAAAAAATTAAAAAAATTAAATAAAATAAAAAAACGATTTTGCGACGGTTTAAACTGCGGTTAAAAAACTACTACTAATTAAAAAAATTAAAAAAAAATAGCAGCGGTTTTAAAAACCACCGCTAAAACACTATTTTCTCATAGTTCCAGTTGTAAATAAATTAGAACTAAAGACATCCCATTACATTTCTCTATACCAATTGGAAAACCAATATACTCATTCCAATTTATCCATTATGATGAAGATATTAGATTCATCAATATGATGCATCTTGTCCTACATATAAATAAAAAATCTTGAAAACGAAATCAAAATTCATTTTTTCATTATTGACCCTCTTATTAAGGAAATTATTCTTTCAATTAACCAAGTCAAAAATAAAGCAACAATTCATCCTGATGGAAGATGGTTGACTATATTGTTGATTGATCTATGATTTTATTTTTCATTAGTCTCAAAAACATCATTTATTTTATTTACAATTCATTGGTCCTAATAATTCCTAGTATAAACAAACCTACCACTGATTGATCATGGGAGCTTTGAGTCTGATAGAATGGTTCTAATGTCTTTATGTTTATAAATTTCTCTGATTATGATAAAAATGAACTTCCTTCTATTTTATGATTATAAAATTCGTAAAATTATTTATCAAATGATTTAAATATTTTGTATTTTGGTTTGACTAAAAAGTAGCACCTTTTTATTATCACATTTCCAATAATACTTCTCATCCTTCATACACTTCTACATTTAATGTTCTTACACCAATGTACTATGACCATAAATATTCATCTCCTACATCTTCCTTATTTAACAAAATATTTCTTATAACCATGAACTCCTTCATTACTTTAAAAACATTGAATACCATATTTATCATCATCTGGATTATAATGGAAAGTCTTGTAACTTCTCATTCCTCTAGTAACAACTTCCTTTCATACCTAGACTAAATATGATTGTAATAACTCCCCATTTATTTCATTAATATAGCATTACATGTTTCACAACTTACACATGATTTTTGAGAAATAAAAAATAGAAAAGAATCATCAAATTTTTATTGGAACCAGGCAGACACTGAAGCAGCACCTCATTACAATTTTTCATTCATTCCAGACTCAGTCTGAGTCTAATGAACCTTTTCTTCTAGAAATATTCTTCTCAATATGACGAACTTTAATAAGAATAATGAGTTTTATTTTATGAATATGATGTTTAGTCCAATTTTAAACTTTTACAAAGTAAATTGATTAATCTTCTTTGACAACAAAATTTAACTTACTTGTAAAAAAAATTCTTATTACTTAAAAACTATTCTCTAAAAAACATGGTCCCAACAAACATACAATGTACCCTCATTACGATTGGGATGACCTCATGTGTACCATTTGATATTATAAAACATTATTCTTTACAATATGCATTTGAGGGCTATAATTGACCCACCTGTAACATAATCACAATCCATTCATATGAATTTCACAAGATAATTAAAGCATTTATCATTCCATCAAATATTATCCCATGGAGAATAAAATAGATTTCAACAATATTTCATTATCACAATAATAACCTATCCAGGTAAAAAATAAGGTCAGTATAAAAGGATCAAAACCTCATTAAAGAATAATTTATAATAAATGATGGTATTATAGATGTACAACTCCTCTAAAATATTACAAGAACATTTCATGAGGAAAATACACAGTTTATTTTGAAATTAAAATTTTAATATCTAAAAGTTTCGAAAATATTAGGTATAAATTTTCATTCCAATTAACCATGGAAACATATTGAGTATTCTTTGAGGAAAATAATATTTATGATGAAGGTAAAAGTGGTTCATCTAGTAAATGTTAAAATTAAGATTCAATTCACACATTTGGTAAAAAGATCCTCATTCAGAAAATAACAATTACATTCATTTTAAACGTTTCTATAGAATGTGAAACATGGGTAAAAATGAATTTAAAAGTCATCAGAATATATTAATAACATTATTTTATTTTTTTAATCAAAATAATTTACGAAAGAAAAAGGTATCATCCAAATAAAAAATCAAACTCGGTTTTCCTTTAAAACAATATTATTGAATTTTGAGTACAAAGAGACTTGAAAATGATTTTAAAACTATTAATTTATATAAATATTCCAATTATATGAAAATAAAGATGATTTTGGAGAGAGATAATGTATAATTTCATCATTATAAAATTTAATCATATAAAATCCTGGTAAAAATGAGATTAAAAAATAAAACCCTTACCTCAAGTTCCACTAGTTTTGTATGACTTATAACCTCCTATAAAATAAATTTAAATATATTATACTTATATAACATAAAAATATCCATACTAATAATAACATAAATTTTTTATTGTATCATCTTATCCCCAATTCATCAACAATTCTTTATCAAAATCATTGTTTCAGGTGATAATTATTTCTTTTTTCACAAATGTTTCGATTTGGCTATTATAGGCCTTGATTATTCATCATAGTTCCATAATAAAAATAATGTTAATAATGATTAAATATCATATATATTCATTATATAATTATTTAGAACCAATCATAATATTTATAGATAAAAAATGAATTACACCATTCATGGAGAAGGAAGCCCATAAGTAGAGATGAACGATGTTTTCATTTTCAAAGGAAATAAAGAAAAGAATGATAAATAATATTTTATAATTTTTTTTTAATTATATAATTAGTATATAAGATATTAAATCCATCATCATATCCTTCAATGTGAGGAGGTGAAATAAAATAAATTATATCTCTGTGAGGAGGCAGTAGTCCATATGTACGGATGACCAAAACATTCATTTTCTATTTGATAAATAATAGATTGAAAATGTTTTTATAATAGTAATTATAGATATTTTTATTATATTGTTTTAATTATGTTAGGATGTTCATAAATGGTTTATATTTGATGGAAGAAGAAATAAAATTGAAAGATCTGAGTTATGATTTATACATATTCATTGAGATACCTCCCTTGCATTACACCTTAAGCCTTGAAATATTGGTATTTGGAGAAGGAAACAAGGTCTAGGATGAATTTTAGGAATATAGAAAGGTATTTGGGTAGGTTTTAATTGATTTAGAATGATCAAAATATGGTAATAAGGTAGGAGATAAATTCCCCTTTTATAAGTGAGGGAGAGGCCTCACATGTAATTACTTAAAAGATGTAAATTTTTTTAATTTATTTTTCAATTATAATGATCCAAAATGGAAAATACATAAAATTTAATATAATATAGTGTATAAATATCTTCAATAGACAATAATTAAAAAAATTATGTTGCATTATTACCTTTATATCTTAGTTTAACCCCTGGTAAACCAGTTTTAACCTTAGCCATAGTAACATGTTTTTGTAGTTTTTAATATTCATTATGACCAAAAATGAAAGTCACCTCATTAAAAAATATATAAATACTAGTTAAATATGTGTAATAAATTTTATATAATTTAATTTTACTATATTTATAAAGTTAACTTTAAATTTAACACATAAAACACAACAAAACCCCATTTTTAGAAAAAAATCATTTTTTAGTAGAAAATAGAATTTATATTCCTTTTTTGATATATAAAAATAAAAAATTACTGCCAAATATGATAGAATATATAGTTTATATATATATTATTAACATTATTAATCACCTATAATTAATTTAAATTACTATGATAAAATCATATTACACAAATAAAAATAATATCATGTAAAATAATTCTTTTTAAATTTAAATGATTTTATTTTCATTCTGAATCATTTGATAACATATGAATGGATGATTATTAATTTATTATTATAAATTATCAATATATATTATTTAAATAATTTTTAAATTTTTATTAATATAATTGTTTTAGATAAAAATATATAACTTGTAGAAAAATACATTTCCTCGAAAAATATATCTTTTAATCATTATATTATTTTACTAAAATTGAGTTCTTATCTAAATAGTTTTAACATTTTATATATTTTTTAAAATTTGTTCAATTCTATTCATACCCTAAAATCCAATGTCTAGGCTACAAAAATATTCTATATTGTGGTTCATTTAGATTTAAGTTTGTGTTTAAGAAAAGATGTCAAAGACATAAAGTTAATTTCAAAATAAATAAATATAAAATATTAGTGAGTTTCACTAAATAGGAATATTGAAATCACATTATGCCATTTAGCATGAAGAATGATGGTACCACATATCATATGACAATGAATCATATCATAATCCCATATTTAGAAAAATCATGAAATTCTATATTGATGAATTGTTCTTAAAGTATAAAATGTGTTTTGATCATCTTTCTAATCTCAAGATAGTTCATAGAAAATTATGCTAACATGGTTTGAGGATAAAGCCCCTAATTCTTTTTTCATCGTAACATCATGGAATTTTATTAGCTTAATGGTATGCTATTATTTTAATTATGTTTACCCTAATATGACCGATGAACTCCTTGATATAACTTCTCCTAAAAACATCAAGGAGTTGAGGGGATACCAGATATATCTCACTGAAATTAGTTGATTCAGACCTAACCTCACTATAAAATGTTTTATCTTTTCTAGGTTGATGAAAAAAGAGATAAACTTCCAATAGAAAGAATATTTCCATAAAAAATTTATGATCTCAACAAATATATCCTATAACCACTGGTTTTAAATTTTTCTGAATAATATAATATTATCTTATACATTGAATCCTCAAATGGGTCGCATAACACCCTCCATGATCAAAATAATTATGTGGAAAAAGAGAATTGAATTTACTATCTCCTCATAATAATATTGAAAATTGACACCTAATATTATCATATCAATGCGAAATACCTTGAATTTATTTTTACATGGAAAATAATTTATACAATATCTATAACATCACATGTTTAACATAATCTATGGTATTGATCCTCTTCAACTGATACTCCATAATTTGGGCACAAAATGTTGATGCAACCAGGCTCTAGTTCAGAGGTTTTGGTGAATCGAACTCTATGTGGTCCTTTTAGTGATTATGTAAATCTCCTAGATGTAGAACATAATTAGTCAACTGTGGGTTGTGAAGGTTCTATTCAAATTGCTGGTAGGGCTTTTGTTACTGTAAGTTCAGGTGAAGCTATGATGAAGATGAAAGGAAAGGTATTACATTATGATCCAAAGGTCACTACAATTTTTAATAGGTTTATATTATATTTGTCATGCCCTTTAGGTGAAAATGATATTGTAGGGTATGTATATGATAGTGCAATATTGGAGGTTAATCTGGATATGTAAGATGTTTCTATTAACCAACTTGAGGTTTCTGAAGTCAATAAGGATTTAAATGATGGATTTTCAAGCTATAATGCATAGGAAGGGAGCTCTGGTGTCAAGTAATAATCTATTTTAGTTTAATATTAAAATTATAGGCCTAAATTTAATGAGGCCTAATTGGATCTGAGTTATGAAGCTGTGGAAAAGGAGGCAGGATGTGATGATCAATCCACTAGTGAGAATCCCCAAAGCTTGGTCTTAGAGGACAGTAATATATATCCACAATTTCTGGGGTGTATCTTTGTTCATCCAAAAGGATCATATATACTATTATAGGAATCAGGATATGGGGATCATTACACTAACATAAGAAATTCTAATTTCTAGGAAGAAATCCATAAACTTCATAACTCTTCAAAAATTCCTGATAGGTGGGAAATTGTTATTGACGATGAAAACGTTAATGAAAATAACCTTCCTAAAACTATGAGATATGGAAATTATTCATTCAAAGACATCATAATTCATGGGAATAAAAATATAGTTGACAGTGATAGATTCATGTTTTCTCCCCTGAAGAGAAGTTTGAGGAAGGGCTACTCCACATTTCAAAGGACCGTGTCTACCATGTCTTCTTCTAAGATGTCATATAAGATTGATACTGAAATGTCTAAGATATTAAATAAAGGTATCTCTTAGTCTGAATGGAAATATACTAATGAGTATGATTATGAAAAAAAATTATCTTATAATGATTTTTAATCTTTCTTCTGATGAATATGGGAAAGCTTTCAGCCCTGTCTATTGTTTTGTGTAATTCTTTCGTTATTATTAATAAATGGTCATAAGCTATTGCTTCTCAGTGGACGTTTCTAGTACAATGTCAATCCCTTATTATAGGCTCATATCTCTCCCTATAATTACTGATTGATTGATTAAATATATAAGGTAATTTATATTTGGTAATCAAGGAGACTAATGGTGGATATTACACTAAGAAGGATAAATTTAACCCCTTTCCAGATTATGTATGATGGTTGATATATATATTCCCAAATGAGATAAAATTTTATCACATTACCATATTAAAAAATTCATATTTTGATTCATTGGATAAATCAGACACAAACATGGAAGATCTATACTAAGATAAAATAGTCATTCCCATAGCCCGCCACATGGTTGTCTCTCAATTCATCAACATTTATATAGAGGAGATCCATGAAATCAATACAACCACCAACTAGGAAAATTTAATACCTTTTACAATTTATAAAAAAATTAGATGCATGTCTCATATAAAATAAATAATTCCAGAATAGGATCCTCTCATTGAACTGATCTAATAAAGAATAAATTGTATGGTATGAAACAAATTTCATTCTTTATGATGGACAGAATTGCTATAAAATTTTCAATGAGTGTGACATTGTTAGAGTTATCCTAAAATTAATTAATGTATGAGAGGCCATAATGTTTATATAGTAATTCAATGTAAAAACCTATTTCATCCACCAATCAGGATCTAAAAACTTTCATAAAATTTAGTGACTTGGATACTTCTTGTTATTATTGGTAAAATAATACATGGAATTCCCAAAAAAAATCCATGCATTCAATACTCATTCTAATTTCATCCATCAACCACCATATTTTTTTAATATTAAAAGTTATTTTTATACATTTCTTACATGGTTAATATTTTTCATGAGGCCATGTCCCATATCTCTAGGTCGTAAGATCAAGTACATCCATAATGCCATAGATTTATTATCTAAGTGGGTTGAGGCTATATTCCTTAAGGAATTCAGAACTAAGGATATTATAAATTTCATGAAGTTAGATATCATCACTATATCTGGTTTCCATTATATGATATTGATAGATAAATCATCAAATTCCCACTCTTTTGAATTTAAATGGTTTTTTAGAAATACAACACTCTATCCAACCACTCATCCTACTATGACATTGTTGTGAATGGGTTGATAGATTATTTTAAAAAAATCTATATAATATCCTCATATGTTGGTAGAAAATGGAAAAAATTTATTTTCTTGATAAACTTTTATAATATCTATGGGTTTATCTCACCAAAACATGTGCTTCCACACATACAGACCCTTTTTCACTTCTATAGTGGATAGATGTAGCCTTTCCCTTTAAGGTCTATTTTCCTTCAATTTGTATTCCTAGATGATACTGTTTATCTAATAGTTATTAGTCTCAAATCCTTTAGAATAAGTTTGAGTGACTTGATGTAAAAAGCTTTCGCACATTCCACAGCTTATATATTCATAAGAACTACGTCATGTGAGAAATTTTTAATAAGGTTTTCCTCTACTCATTGCTACACATATATTTTTTAATTTCCATGAGAACCCCCCTAATACCCTGGAATAATTCCTTGAAGATAGATTTAAAATCGGAGGGACCTTACACTAGAAACAATGTCTACTCGAATGGAGCATACTTCTTAATCATATTGGATAGTTAGGGCATCACGATATCCAACAATACAAGGTTTTTCAAGATTTACATTACATAATGTTTACTCTAGGTACACAAATCCTCATTACATGATGATAAACAACATGAAAATAAATTATTTTAAATAAATATAAATTGCTTGAAACACATCCTAGCATCATGACATTAAAATTTATAGAATACTGCCCTCATCACATGATATAATATTTCACAAAATGTTTCTACCATAGATGGTGTCAAAAACCAGTTAGGATGTTATGTTGGTGAGAAATATTTTCCATGAATGAATTCTGTATCTATGTAAGGGTTCCTAGTGCTTGTTTTCCTTTTTTAATTAATTTTTAATGAGAATAAAGTTTTATCTATATCATAATAAGATCATGTGTCTTTGTTCCTATCCATATGGGATACGTAGTGATGTCTAATAATCCTATCTCAAACCCAACCATAATACATGTTCCATCATAATTAACTCCATCATGGTGTATGAGATATCACTAAAACACATCAGGTTTACTTTGTGATATCAATGTTGAGATAAAACAACTTCATTTTCCATATGATCTATATCAATGAAAATCCATCAAAATATGAATCCATATCGCATTATGTTAAACTATACATTATATAGTCCATCACATGAGAAAATAAAATATTTTGAGAGTTCTATCATCCAATACCTAAAAATGCATTGAACGGACCATACCATGTGACTTAAATCCCTTATGTAAAATCCCAATCTATATATTAATCTCTATCTTAGAACTCTTTATCTATGGACACACACTAAGAAAAATATCCTCCAATTTGAGTGAATGATCTACATAGTAGCATGTCTTCCCTCATAGACTAAATGGTTATGGTTATACCATCAAACCTATTTTCCATGGTTTATCTAAAAAAATTAAAACATGCCCCAAATCGAACAAAATATGGCTTCACTCCATCTAGTTCAGGGTACATAGATATTCTAGGGTCTCCAATCCATGGATCACATGTATCTTCATTTTATATATCTAGTTTCTTTCTTATGATGAGGACCTTCTTAATTCATATAGGATTTCCTCCCTTCCCAAAAAAATATACATTCACGTTATTACCATGCCACATATTCTTGATTTGGATGTGTATGGAATCATCGTATACGAACTATGAATATCTCAATTCCTGTCATCACAAGGTATGTAGTAATGCCCAGATCATTTATATTAGGCCCAACCACAACATCTGTTATAATACCTCAAGATTTTTTGATATATTTTTTTCAAATTAATTTAAACATTTATATATTCTTCATTACATGAAAATCTATGTTATGATTTCATTACAAACAACATAGATTCAATCATGTATTGCATATGACACTGTGTTTTAACAAACTGTGATATGTTATTAATATTATTATCTAAAAGTGACCATTATAACCTAGACATTAAACTTAGTTATATGAATAGTAATAAAATATTTTTTAAATATCAAGTATAATAGTTTTATATAAAGAAAAAATGTTCATAAAACGTACTTAATTTTTAGAAAAATCATTATATGTTTCGAAATTTCCATTTCTTCAAAAACATTATCTTACTGAATTTTGTTAAAAAATAATACAATTAATTTATACAAATTTTATAAAAGGTATTTTAAAAAATTAAATTCATTTTTTCATATATGTTTCAAAATTATCCTCAAGTGAATTTTTTATAATTCTATGAAAAAATATATTTTTCATTAAATAGTGGAAAATAATGGTTTTTATTAAGAATTGGAATTTATTTCAGAGCATTTAAAAAATTGAAAACTATTTTAATAAGGTTTTAAATGTAAAATTAGTTCAATTATATAACTATTAATCCAATTTATATTATTTTAATATATTTCATATTGAAATTTGATATAAAATATTTGTAAACTTTTGAACATTTTTCTCTTTGAAAACCAGCTTTCTCGTAGTGTCCCCAAGATTTATTTTAAAGTTATTTTTTTCAATTAAGTGAATGGAATTTGGAAAAATGGATTAAATATTTTGAATTAAAATCATTTATATTTTCTAATAATTCATAACTAATTTAGGACCAAAATTAATAGTAATAATAGTAAAAAAAATTACTTCTGTTAAGGTGGAAATGGTTTTCTTGGTGGTTAAACTAAACATATATGGGTTATGAATGACCAAAAAATTATTCATTACAAATTTTCAGGAAATATTTAGATATTTTATCATATAATATATATAATATAAAATTTTGGAACATTTTCATGATAAAAATGTGGGTACACATTTTCTTTATCACAAATTACATGTGTGCCACTCCCTTCACTTAAAAATGGCCACCTCCCTAATCTTCTATTCTCACTTCCCCAACCATTTGGATTTTAAAATACCTAGAAAAATAACTTTATTAATTAACTCCTACAATCGAATTATATTTAGTTTGGTCATAAATCCAACCTAATAATCATTTTGGTGCAAACCAAAATAAGTTTCTTGAAGAAGAGGCAACGTCCCTAACAAGGAATTTTATTTTATTTCATACACCACATCCTTAAATTATTATTAAACCATGATTTTATGATAAAATCAATATATTCCATATAATTATATTTTACTATTTTAATGGCATAACCTAAATCCATTTCATCTTCCATCAAATGGGTCATGAAATCATCATTTGTGTGTAGGACAGACTACCACCTCACAAACCGATGTTATTCGTTTTCCATCATCACATCTCAGGACTAGATATAATGATGGATTTATTATTTATATATGATTTTTATGATATAATTATTCTTATATAATTATTATATCACATATAAATTCTTACATTCCATTTTTTTGTGGATACAATAATGTTGTTCGTGTGTACTGTGAACTGTTTCCTCACAACGCGATGTGATTCTTTTTTCACTAATTTTTTGTATGGAAGGTGATTTGAGTATTTTAATGAATATATGTTATATATATTACATAAAAATTATAATTTAATGTTAACATATTTTTTAAATTTATTTAATTTAATTGTACAAGAAAATGTTAACAACGTGCATGCGTATATACAACCCCTCGTCTCCATGAAAGGTGTATTTCATTTTAAATATCTATATTTTATGGATTACTATAACTAAATATTTATTTAATATATAATATATTTATAACTTGGTTAATATTATATATATTATGGAACCATGATTACATTATTAGGAAAAAATAACAAATCAAAACATACTCAAAAAAACAAAGTTGTTATTACCTGAGACATGATTTTAACAAGGAATCATTAATAATTGGAAATAAAAGGTAACAAGTAAATAAAACATAGTACTATAAATATTATTATGGTTCTTTAAAATATTTATAATAAACTTATATTTAATGATAAGTTGTTTTGATTCTGTACAACAGAATTTGAGACTTAAAGGTAACCGATTTGAATATTACTTCTTACTTCTATAAGATACATTCCATATTCACCACCTATTTATTTTATGTGGTTTATATACATTTCATGAATTTATTATATGACGATTAAAATGAAAATTATTGAGATTTACATATCCATTTTATGATCTCTCTTTTATGGGGTTTATGATTCCAATGTTTCCAAAGCAGTAAGAGATTTTTTTCTCAAATTTTCCTCTTCTGGCCATAAGTTATAAACCTATACTCTTTTTTGAAAAGTATATACATCCCATTTGACATGATATATCATGAATATAATAATTTTTATGATATTAAAAGTTTAATTTTATTTTATTATTTAATGGGTCCTACGATTCAAAGGATACAAAAGTGGTAGAGGTTTGATGTTACAATCTCATTGTTTATCGGGATTGTTTATGTTCATGCTTACGATAATGAAATATAGTGACCCATTTCTCAGGAAATTGATGAATTTTATTCTCCATTGGTAATTTCATAATAATAAATATCTTCTCATTATTTTACTCTCTTTATGTACTCAAGAGTTCAAAAAAATTAAGAAAAAACATATTTATTTCTCTCTTCGGTTGAAAACCCCTTTGTTTCTATACCCATCCATCCAATGGCCTGAAGGCCTTCATTTTTTGTTTATTTTTTTTATAATCCACATTTCAAGGGGTGAGGTGGAATTATTACAAGGCTTGTAGTTGTAAGTATTACATGGATCGTAGTCCTTATAAGAATTCATTGCCCGTAGGCTTCAAACATTACATACAACCCAGAATAACTACTTAGAACTGCTCCTCCCCAGCATCTTCATCGTGAATCATCTCTCCACCATCACATGTCTATTAAGATAGGCTATCCCATGCATGCAGAGTCTTATCCCGATGGCAGGTGTCATACCCTCTCATTCTTTCAATCCGTGTAGCTTCTAGTGTGGTGAAAGCTCCTTGCTCATCCTCCTTATAGAGCTTGTTCCTTTTAGGTTTTATGGTTTGCATCTGCACTAATGGTGACCCGAAGTCCTTGAGGTGGGCCAAAGGCCTTACTGTCCTGAATTCTTGGGTGGCTCGAAGGCCTTAATGGTCTCGGGGACCAAATCGGTGGCCCAAAGGCCCAAACGAGGGAAAATTCTCAGTTGCTACAGTGCCAAATAGTGCCTACTACAGCCCTGCTACAGTACTACTACCGTACCTACTACAGTACTGCTTCTATACTGCTACAGAGCTTCTACAGTACCTGGAAGTTATGCCTCCACTTGGATTTGATCTCGAGTCTCTTAGATGAACTTCAGAGTCATCAAGAATCAGGTTGAGGCTCATGTGCTTCTTCTATACCCATGTTTTATAAAATAATCAAAATGTTTTTAACATTCACTAAATAAATTATTAAAGAAATTTTTACCCATGCTTAACTTTTTACAAAAAAAATAAACATAATATTCATGACTTTTTCTTAATAATTCCTATTTAGATTTTATGGAAAATGTGAAATGAATCATTATTTTAGGATGTACGAAATGATTTGTTTTTACACCATCATGACAAACTCCTTATTTTTTAATCTTTTCTTATATGTTTCAAATTTTATTTTTGAAGAAAAGATTTTTTTAAAATTAAATGGATATTTTCTTCAAGAAAAGATTAAAATGATTTTTAAAAGGCCCTTTATAAGTTTAATAGGTTATTTTAAAATAATAGGATTTAAAAATGTTACTAAGATTTTTTTAAAAAAAAGTGATTTTTAAAGAAAAGTTATTTTCCATAAGAAATGTTCCATGTATCTTTTCAAAATAATTTTCCATATAAGATGTAATCCTTTTATGCTAATTATTATTTACTAGGGATATTATCCAAACATACCATTCCTATTTTTTCACTGAATGGTTTATGTTTGTGATGACAAGATGTTTTTGAGTCCCATTTGTTTATCAAGGGTCACACCATGATAGAATGTTTTTAAAACCCACTTCTTTTTTTTTCATGGGTTATTATATGATGAAATGATGAAAGTTATATGAAACCCATTTATTTTTCATGGGATATAGTATAATTTAATTCTTATAAAACCTATTTCATTTCATAGGTTATGATATGATGGATGTTTTTTTGATCTTGTGACACACACATGTATGATTTTCATTATAACGTCCAGAGATTTTATAAAATATATTTTTTAAATTATTTTAAATTATTTAAAATATTTTCTTTCATTAAATAAATATTTTATATTTCATCACATGAAACACCAATTTTATATTACATTTCATGAAACATCGAGTTTCATTGATGACTTATGTTACACATATGCCTAAGTCTAACCAAACAATAATATACTATTAAAATTATTATGATACTTAACTTCTAGTTGTTGGAATAGTGAGAATGAATGAGATTAAATAAATTATGAAATTTAGATTAATTTTTTTTATAAAATGAATTCATTTTTACCAATTATTTAGAAATGAAAATAAATACCAATTGAATACAAAGGATGTGTTTTTATGAAAAACTATTTTTATGACCATAATGAATTTTTATCTTAATAAATTACATTAAACACAATTATTGAAATATATTAATAAAATTTATATTTAATATATTGAATAAAATAAATTAAACTCATAAAATATGTCTGATAGTCTTAAGAGATGAATAAATCAAAATTTTAACATAGAAATATGTATTTTTTAAGAGGCAGTTCTAAGGACTTTTAATGGAAGACTTGTTTAGAAAATAAATTTATGAAAATTTTATTATTTTTATTTGAAAAATATATTTCATTTTTTAAATTGTGATATAAAAATTTACATTGGGTGAGTTTTTTTTTATTTTTCTGAGAACCTTCATATTTTGATGAATAGTAAATAATTCAGAATTATAATTGAAAACTGTTTTTTATCAAATTTATTAATATAGTAAAATTATGTTATATAATTTTTTAATGTATAATTAGTTAAATTATAAATCATTAAATAAAATTTGGGTTAATTTAATCAATTCCACATTGAAATTGGATATAAAAACATTTCAACCTTTTTAGCTTTTCTCTTTAAGAACATTTTTTCTCGTCCTGTCTGTGGGATTAATTTTAAAATAATTTAAAAATATTATTTAATTAGAATTTGAAAAAATGGAATCCATATTTTGAATCAGAATAAGATATAATATCTATTAAGTTAATTTTTTTTACCAAAAATTCTAGTGAAAGATATTAAAATTAATTACAGTGATTAAGGTAGAAATGAGTTTACTTAGTGGATAATCTTTAATCTTAAGGGACTAAATGACCTATAAACATTTAAAAATCTAATTATATGGTCATAATTAGATCATATTCCCACTTTTATCTAGTTTTTTTCATTATTATTGGAACTTGATGTAAGGGAGACTTCCCGATAGTGTTTACCATTTTATATTTAGAAGAATGCCACTCCTCCTACACTATAAAAAGGCACTCATAGCCCTCATATATTCACACCAAAAATCCATTTTATATTATCAAAACCCTTACTAAATAAGCTCTAAAAACCCCTCCCACTATCCTAGAAGCCTCAATGTGGTCATAAAGTAACTAATGAAGTACATTGGTAAAAATAAAAAGGAGTTAGCCAATGAAAATGTAACATTATTCAACATGAAATTTTGTTTTATTTCTTTATCCACCCATTAAATTATTATCATTAAATTATTATATAATAACCTCAGTATAATAATTATACTATGTTGTTTTTTTGTTATGTTTTTTACCTATACATATAAAAACATCCATCAAATGGGTAACAAAATCATTGTTCATGTGTACGGTGAACTACCGCCTCGCAAAACGATGTCGTTCATTTTTTCCATTACCACATATCATGGTTGGTAATTATGATGAAAATACTATTTTTATATGATATATATGATATTTCTAATTTATTAATACATAAATATTATATAACACATACCTTCTTGCTTTATAATTTTTTGGAATATGATAGCATCATTTGTGGATGTGTGGACTACCGCTTCGTCAAAGCAATGTGATATGTTCACACATTACATAGAATTTATTAAGTATGGGTTTAAAAATATATATTATATAAATTAAATACTTATTATATTCATTAAATAATTATATATCTCTATATATAACATATCATTTGCTTCTTTCCAATTCACACATTGAAAAAGTGATAACATCATTCGTGGATGTGTGGACTGCCGCCTCATCAAAGTAATGTGATTCTTCCTTTTTCATCACCACATAAAAATAATTTTATATATGTATATGTATATATAATTAAATAATATGGTATTTATGATATAATGTTTATTATTTAGATATAAACTGTACTTACCATTTTCCATAATGATCATTGAAATATGGGAACATTACTCATGCATACATACATCCTTCCATATCCATGAATTATAATGTTAGATAATATTTCATAACCATATTTCCTATTTGATTTTTAAATTATAATTGATGTAAAAATATGATAATTATTTCATGGTAATTGTTATTTATATGTTTAAATAATGACCCCATAAACCGTATTTTTCATTTCAAATTCAGTTTTGATATATAATTCAAATATAGTAAAAATGTAAGACTTAAAAAATATTTATTAAGTAATTTTATATAAATTTTTTATATATAAAATAAAATTAATAATAGAATAAGAAAATATTTGTATGTAAATAAATAATTAACATGAGTTTATTATTCCGGATAATAGAGGATAATCCTGACCAAACAGACTCAAGGTAAAGTATTTCATAACTCAATTCCATTCATTGGGTTAAACATCTATTTCATTGGTTATGTTATGCCAATAATATGTGTTAAATGACATATGATTATATTATTCTGTATTTCGACTATTATTTTGTACATATATTTTTTTCACACATAATTATTTCATGGATTTATTCTCAATCAAATGATAGGATCTCTGTAGAGGGATTCCTAGTCTCACTTTTATTCCTGAGAGACTTATTTCATATTCACTACTTATTTTTGTTTTTTGGTGCATATACTAACCATGAATTATTTTTTTGATTATAATCCTTAAAATTATGGGGTTTTACATATCCATTTTAGGATATATATTTCATGGCGTTCACAATTTCAAAGATACCAAAGTGGTAATGAAGTTTTGTCCCAATTTACTTTCCTTATGATGTTTGTTATGTTGTACACATATTTTCTTTTATAAGGTGTGTATACTACTCCTTGTATATGTTATATCATGAGTCAGCTTATTCACATTATATTATAAGTTTAATTTAATGTTTCCCTATTCAAATTATTGTAATTCAAATGTTTCAATGTGGTATGGGGCACTTTTGAATTTTTATAGATTATTTTTATAAAGGATGTTTTAATGATATTTTTAATGAAATTTACATTCATCAAAGTCAAAAAATAATTGTTTTTACTTATCATACACAATAGATACTTTGAATTAATACCATACACATTATTTATTTGGATATATTATGATTATTTCAATGATATTGTTATGGAAACCATTTCATTCACATGTGTTAATCATGTTTCAAAGAAATTATTATAGATCCCATTTATTTTACATGGTTTAATCATTTATCAATGATATTTTTAGGGAACCAGTTTCTTTTTAATTTGTTTACCATGTTTCAAATATATATTATATTGCTTATTTAATTTCTATAGGTTAATCATGTTCTGAATAGAATAAATTTTGTTTCAATGATTTTTAATGAATTATATATGTATTTAATTATTTGAAATTATAAATGATGGGTGCACCCAGATATCATCCGGTGAGCCCGTCATATCTTATATAATGGTTTTTACTAGATATAACTCTAATAAACTAGTTACTCTAAAGTTGGAAGTTGACCATATTAGTTATTCCATTTGTAATTATTCTATAAGGGTTCTTCCATGGTTTTTAAGGCTTCTATGAGATGATGTTACAAGATACCAACATGTTTTATATATTATTTCTATAGGATTATGATGTTTCTTTGATCATTACCTATATTACAAGGATCGTGATTATTAATTCTTATGGCCACTTCCCTTTTTAAATCTTTATGAAATGTTTTCATATTTGAAGATCCAGGTATTGATGGGTATGAATATTCTTATGTTATACTCATGGAAATTTATTATGTCATAATACTATTATTATCTTATTATTATCCCTGATAAAATTAATTTGATAGTTCTTCAATTTTCGATTATTGAAAATTTGAGCTCACCCTTCATAATATTCATTTTTCCCAGTTTATAAATAATAAGGCTAAATGATTCACTTATATAACGTATTTCACAAGGATGGTGTTTATTTCATAATGTGAAATAATAAAATCTAGGTATAATGGGAGATGATATTAAACTTTATGAACCATTTTTCTATGAGACCAAGTTGATATGATTTGTTTATGTAAGAGTTTTTCCTAGATTTATAAAACTATGAACCTAAAATATTCTATATTATGTAAGTGATCTAGGTTTTACTTTAGATTTTGTATGTTTTAGATGAAAATTTTGGGTTATAACTATTAACATCAAATGTGGGAATGTAAATTAGTGGATTTCAACATAGGATCCAGTAGTGCAGGTCCTGGTTTGTTATAGTTGGTATCAAAGGTCAGTTTAGATAACTTTGGAGATTAGGATTTTATCATGTGGTGTTATTTTAAGGTTTAAGGATATTGTCATATGTTTATCATGAGTTCAATGTTTTAGATAACTCATTTAAAGGTTTTAAGTAGTAAAAAATTATGAGGTTACAAATTCCATTTTTGTAGTAATTTTTTGAGATTATGTTGTAACCCCTTGGATAAAAATGGTGTGTTTTATGGAGAAATTATTTTAAATTATTAAATACAAAGGGGGGATAATCTGTATTCTTGGTGATAACCTATCACATCTGATAAGGCGATAGAGATTGACCCCATGACTAAAGGAGGATAAGGGTTTTGTGCCTACCACAGGCCTATCTAGTGCCCTAGTTAGTCCAACCATTTTTAAGGTAAATATTTTGTTTAGTTATGAAAAAATGGGATTTCATTTGAGTAATAATGGCTGATTTATATTAGAATAATATGTCCTCAAATCCTTCTAATCCTTAGGTTTAGAACAAAGTTAAGAAATGTTTAAAGAATTTTACGGATAGTAATATATGGAATTATTTGGTTTGAAATTTGAGTATTACTATTTAATTTTGAGAATTAATTTTTCATATGATGGGTCACTCAATTTGGTAATTATCATACTATGTTATAACCAATTTGGTTTTGGTTAATGTCTAAAGACATTTATAATAGATTGAATTTCCTTTTCATGCTTATGTGATCTTTAAAAGTTTATTTTAGTGCTTCAGAAATTAACAAATCATCTTGAATACTCATAATATGGATAAAAATATGATATTATGTTGGAAATTGGTTAATGGGTGAAATTACATTGTCATGTAAGTATATTATTTTATGTTTTCACTCTAAATGGTGAACAAAATCCTGCAACTTTAGAAAAATGTTATTGAAATGAAATTTTATCAAATTACCATAATTTCTGATGATATTAATGTATTCTTTCACACTAATTTGTTTTGTGGATATTTTATCATTAGCTTCCCATTTACCAAATTATATATCACTCTCTATTAGTCCACGAGAAATAGTTTTACCAACCAAATCTATCTTTACATTTCCCACCAATGTTATCCCACCGTGGAATCCTAGTAATGAATATCATCCGAAGACCTTTTCATTTCCCACTTTCCCTATTTAATAATACTTTTTAGTAACCCTTTATATGTTTTGGGTTTCAATAATTTAATTCTTTAAATTTTAGTCATTTGATCAAAAAGATTACATTTTAAGGAGAAATTCATTTTAAGGGGGTAGGATATAACATCCTGCTATATTATAAAATATCTTCTTTCAAATTAATTTAAATTATTTAATAGATTGTGTTAAACACAATACATATGTTATCTTACATCACATATAATACCATGTTTATCTTGCATGACATGTGACTTTGAGTTTCTTTGATGACTTATGTTACACACAATCCCGAGTCTTACCAAACAAAAATATACTATTAATATCATTATGATAGTTATCAACAAGATGTTGGAATAAATGGAATGAATGATATTTACTAAGTTATAAAATTATTGTTTATACATGTTTATAACATGAATTAATTGATTACCAATTAATTATAAATAAAAATAAATACCCAATGAATATAAAGGATATATTTTAGTGAAAAAAACTATTTTTATGTTTAGAATGGTGTTTATCATTATAAATTAAATTAATCACACTTAGTGAAAGATATTAGTGAAATTTATATTTTATATATTTAATAAAATGTTTTTTAATTCATCTAATAATTTTTATAAGATTAAGATAAGAATAAATCAGATTTTATGAATAAAAAAAGGTATATTTTTTAAAGGTAATTTTAGCGCCTTTTAATGAAAGAATTTTTTTAAAAAAATAAATTCTGAAATTTTTATTTTTTTTATTTGAAAAAATTATTTTTAAAATTGGGATACTAAAAAATACTTTGGGTCAAATTTTTTTTATTTTTATGAGAACATTCAAATTTTGTTGAATAATAAATAGTAGTGCATTTTAATTGAAAACTTCTTTTTCATCTATTTTTTTATATAGTTAAATTAAATTTTAAATTGGTTTTAAATTATAAGTATTTAAATTATAAATAAAACAATCTGATTTAGGTAGTTGGAATCAATTTAAATTGATATTGGATATAAAAACATTTTGAACTTTTGAAATTTTCACTGTAAAAACGCAGTGTCTCGTCTTATCTATGGGATTGATTTTAAATTAATTTATGACACTTATGTGACTAAAATTTAAAAAAATGGATTTAATATTTTTAATAATCATGATTAATAATATTTTGAAAGTTAAAATTATTATTTTACCAAAAATATTATTGAAAGTAGTTAAAATTAATTATAGTGATTAAGGTGAAAATGAGATTAATTAGGGGTTAAACATTAATCTTATGGGGTCAAATGAGCTAGAAACATGTAAAATCACAATTATCTGGACATAATTACACCAAATCCTAACTTTTATAAAAAAAATATTTATTTTCATAACATGATTCAAGGGAGACCTCCCAATAGTGTTTACCTTTTTATACTTACAAGAATACCACTCCTCCATCACTATAAAAAGCCACTCACACCTCTCACATACTCACACCTATAAATCCTATTTGTCTCATACAAAACCTTCCCAAATAATCTCCCATGACCCTCCCCTCATTTTATAATCCTCACAATACAAATAAATCATACCGATGAATTTCTTTGTTGCAAATGAAAAGGAATTACCCAATAAAGTGGTAATATTCTTCATGGATCACTTTTTTTATATTTCTTTCTACAACCATTAAATTTTTATTATTCCTTGATTATATAATAATATAATTTTCCTAAAGACACTGATATTTTTTTAGGTTATTCTTTTTACCTATACCTAAACACACTTCTATCAAATGGGTAACAAAATCATTGTTTGTGTGTACGGAGAACTACCGCCTCACGAAACGATGTCGTTCGTTTTTACTTTACCACATATAATGGTTGGTAATTATGATTAAAATGATATTTTATATGATATATACGATATTTATAATGTCTTCATACATTTATAATTATTATATAATACATACCTTCATGCTTTCCATTATGTGGGAATATGACAAAATCATTTGTGGACGTGTGGACTACCACCTCCTCAAAGTGATGTGATATGTTCACATTTTACATGAAATGTTTTAAGGATAGGTTTTAGAAATAATATATGATAAAAATTAAATATTTAGGATATTAATTAAAAATTTATCTATCTGTACATATAAATTTTCATTTTATTATTTCCATTTCACACACTATAAAAGTGATAGCATCGCTCATGAACATATGGACTACTACCACCTCAAAGCGATGTAATTCTTCCATTTTCATCCCCAAATTACAATAATTATATATATAAGTACATATAATTTTTCAATATTTTTTTTATTATATAATGGTCATTATATAAAGATAAAAAATATTTACCTTCTTTTCCATAATTATCATTGAAAAATGGGAACTTTACTCATGTGTACATATGGCATATCGTCTCCATGATTGTAACATTGGTTCATTTTTATTAACCATATTTCCTTTTTTATTTTTAAAAGTATAATTTATGTAAAAATATAATAATTATTTAATGCTTATTATTCTTTATATTTTTAAAAAATGACCTTAATGATATTTTTCGACCTATCAATGTCATTTTTGACACATAATCCAACCATGATCAAAACATTCAACTTAAAACTTATTGATTAAGTTATTGTATATAACTTGTTTATAAGTGAAATTAAAGTATTACTAAATTTTTAAAAAGTTATAAAGAATGTAAATAATTAAAATCTGTTTATTATTCATTATAATAGAGGACAAGCATAACAAAATAGACTCAAGATAAGGGATTTCTTAACTCAATTTCCATTCATTGGGTTAAACTTCTTATTCATTGGTTATGTTATTCCAATAATATGTGTGAAAATACCTATGATTATATTACATATTAATTTCAATTTTAATGTGTGTATTTAAAATTTTCACACATAATTATTTCATTAATTTATTCTCACTCTAATGATACAATCTTTGTAAGGGGATTTATTGTCTCACTTTTATTTCTGTCAGACTTATACCATATTCACCAATTATTTTTTCTCTTGTGGTGTATATAATACACATTAGTGCATTTTATTATTATTATAATTAAAATTATGGTGTTTTACCTATCCATTTGAGTACATATATTTCATTGGGTTCGCAGTTCTCATAGTTTCCATAGAGGTAACAGATTTTTGTCACAATTTTCCATCTTTTTGACATTTTTTATGTTAGAAACCTATTTATTTTATGAGGTTTATATACTACCCATTTTATAAGTTATATATTGAGTTTATTCATTCTCATGATATTATAAGTTCCATTTAATTTAATTCCTTTTATGGGGATTGTAATTCAAATTTTTCAATGTGGTGTGGGACACTTTGGAGTGTTTAAAGATTATTTTCCGCAAGAATTTTTTTAATTATATTTTAATGGTATTTTCATTCATCCAAATCAAAAAACCCCTTTTTGTTACTCACCCTCCACTAGAGTTGTTTTTAACTAATACCATCATCATTCTTTATTTGTGTGGATTATGATTGTTTCAATGATATTGTTAAGGAACCCATTTAATTCACATGGGTTAATCATGATCCAAAGAGATTGTTATGGAACCCATTTCTCTTTCATGGGTTAATCATGTATCAAAGATATTTTTATGGAACCCTTTTTTTTCTATGGTTTAATAGTGTTTCAAATATATTTTTATGGATCATGCTTCCATTCCAAAAGTTAATCATGTTCTGAAAAGAATAATAGTTGTTTTAGTGAGTATTGAAGAATTATTTATGTATTAAGTTCTTTGACATTATAAATTATTGGTTCACCCATATAGCATAGGGTTATCCTATTATATCTTATATGATGGGTGAATTTAGATAACACTATGATGTATTTTGTACTCTGGAGATGGAAGTCTATGGTATTGGTTATTCCATTTGTAAAAGGCTCTATAAGGGGTTTTCAATGGTTCTATAATGGTTCTCTAAGATGATGGTCCAAGAAACCAACATGTTTTATATATTTTTTCTATGTTATTATGATGTTTAATTTATCATTATTAATATCACATGGATCAAGATTATTTATTCTTATGAATATTTCCTTTGTTGAATTCGTATTCCATGTTTTCATGTTTTATAATCCAGGTATTGATGGGTATGATTATTATTATGTTATACTCATTCAAATTTATTATGTCATCATAATATTGTTCTCTAATTATGCTCATAGATGATACTCATTTGTCAATGCTTATGTTTTCCTTTACTTCTAATTTGAGATCACCCTTATTATGTTTACTGTTCGTGAGTTTATAAAGATTTTGGTCGAATTATTTATGTATATAAATGATTGAAAAAGGATTATATTGATGACATAACATGAAATAAGAAAAGAATGTTTTTAACTGGATATTATGTTTAACTGTATAAACCACTTGTTTTTGAGTCCATATTGATATGAGCTGTTTATGTAAGAGATTTTCTTAATTCTCTAAAACTCTAAAGCTAAGAGTTCCTCCAGTATATTAGTAATAAAATATTTTCTTTTGATTTTGAAAGGTTTAGATGAAAGATTTGGGTCAAAATTATCGGCATCAATGTTAGGAATGTAAAGTTATAGATTTTAGTATAGGATCCAGGAGTGCGGGTCCTAGGTTGTTATATAAATTATGTGATGGTGGTTACATTCTAACCACAGATAGTGGTTATGTTATAACCAATATGGTTGGGACCTATATCTCTCCCCAATGCATTGGGTAATGATTAATGTTATATGAGATCAAAGGTTACAAGGGAGGTTATATCAAGCCTAAAATGGGGTACATGGAGGGTTATACCAAGTCCAAAAGGGGTTACAGAAGAGGTTATGCAAAGCCTATAATAAGATAAATGGGAGGTTATCCCAAGCCTGAAGCTATTAAATGTGTGGTTAGCCCAATCCTAACATGTTATGAATGTCTTGGTGGGTAGACATGATATAATATTTTCTATTCTTATGAATATTCCATAAATCTATGTCTTATTCCAGTGTTATTTTCTCATGGGTCATGTTATTTGATTCCATTCTGATTCATGTCTTATGAACTACCATGATTTATGCCATGACTCATGTTTATGGCCTATGATATTTAGGGTATTGTTTTCATATTTTATTATCATGTTATCATACCTATATTATCCTATTATATTGATATGTACCTTGTTTACCCTTACTAAAAATATTATATCACCCTTTCTTATGTTTAATTTTCCCAATATAAGACGAAATTTATTATGTATGATATGTATATGAATGGTTTTGGTTATAAATAAATTATTGGGAGGTGGTGTATCTTTCTTATGGACTAGTTTTTTACATGTACAAGTTTTAAAGGCACTATAACTAAAGTATTTAAGAGCGAATCATTACATTATGTAATTAATATTCATATTTTAAGATGAAATATTTATGTATGAGTAGTTTGGGTCTTTACATCCAACAATATGAAAAAACTCTCAATATATTCTCCCCCCATTCATGTCATTTATTTCTATATCATAGTCCACATTAGGTTGGAATATCCTTTTATTTAAGAACAATGTCTAATTTAATTCTTAAAATTTTAAGAAACATATATAATGCTCAGATAACTTATTAGAGGCATATCCATAGGTTGTATCCTAATCAAACCCAAACCTTATATTAGTTATTACACCTTAATTCATTCACATTGGGTCTTCCATCCTTACTCAACACTATGATAGGATTTTTTTAATTTTTTTCACTAACGAGATCTGTTAAAAAACCATATACATTGGTCTCTGACATATGGACTTGAACTATATGACATATATTTATTTATGTCCTGAACTTAAACAATATGGAAAATGTTAAATCCTTCAAGACATTAAACTAAATAGAATGATAAATTCTGTAAAACTAACCCTTCTTATGTATGATCCATATCTATGTAGAAACCCCCAATATATGGTTTCTTATCCATGAACATATATTGAAGAAAAATTCCCCCATATACTAGAGCATAACAAATTTAATAGATCATATTATTCAGAGATTTAATTTCTATAGATACATTTTTCTATCTTGGTTTCATGGTGCACTGATCATATTACCTAGATAATACCAACATTTATATAACAATTATGTATAGCTAGATTCTAAAAACTTATGGATACACATAGATCAATTTATCTCCCATATTAGGCTAAGACATAGTTCCCAAATAAACCCCCATTTTTCACAGTGTTTGGTCCCTCAAATTCATGTTAGGTGTTCATTTATAGGGGTTATACTTAGATAGATCCATTTTAGTTTTCTCACAAGAAAAATATACATGAAAGACCCCTTATATGAAGGTTCTCTTTATGTAACCCTAAATTGCACAATAAATTCATCCATATATCTTGATGTTAAATTTACCCTTGCTTATATTATGTCTTTTACCCCAAACATACATTGAGACACTATCTAGAGAAAAATTATTAGAGTCTCTCTTAGTTTTAACCTCATATTAGAATATAAAAATATCCCTCCCAAAATATGAGCAATATTTATACAATTACTACATATATGAGAACTACATGTTGAATGGTTCATATTTCCTTGGGGTATATAGTAATATATGACGCATATACGTCAAACAAAACATCAAATCATCATTAACATCTATTTTCCTTCAATAACCCACACTAGCCTAACTATGGTTATTTCGAGGCCTGAGGGTTCTATCACCTCTTTAATTTTTCCTTTAACATTCCACACTTTAGGAAATAAGTGTTTCAATACAGTTAAACCATTAATGGATATTGATTACGGGAATATTCTTCTCCCAAGGATTCATTTGTTTAACAAATATATTCGATTACACCATTTCTAGACCTTCTAACCAAGAAGCTTATTTTTTATTAATGGGAATTTCTTCTAAACATTGTATTCATTGACAACATTTTTATGAAACCCATAGTTCAAATTTGGTCCATGTATAACTTTGGTATACTTTTTCCATCTCATTATCATGATTAAAATACCTCAGGTCATGATTTACACTATGGTCATTCCATGTTCAATTGTGTTTTGGTGCTCTTAGATCACAACCCCCATCTAGGTTGTTCGGACACATCACAATTCATGGTTAGAGGACTATGAAAATAAATTAGGTGCATCCATTAATGAGATAGTATATAATAAAATTGGATACTTTATTCACATTGGGTTATTCATTTACCTTTCTAGATATGGTATCTCCCCTTTTATTCAAATTTGTGTGACATTAAACCCTAGGATATCTAATTCAAATATATATGACTTTAAACTTTAGAAGAATATAGTCCAAGAACTATTTCCATAAACTATATGAAACCCCCTTTAATATTGTTATAACATTAATGGGTTCTCTATTTAAATCAAGATTATCTCACCCTTAGTACAATATATATTTCATTATCTTTAGTTCAATGATGTATGACCTTAAACATCATCCCTTAATGTTTTCAATTAATTGACCTCTTAAATGAAAAATGAAAGAGACGTGAATCTTATCAGGTTGAAGAACTATAAAGGGTAATATGAGAAATATTTAGGCCTGAACTCATTAAGTTATATCCCTTCATAACTTAGGAAGAAGTTAGTTTATTAATAGAAGAAGGCATAAAGCATGTTGGGTCTACAGTATGGCCTTGAAAAATTCAAGCTATGCTCGTTGGACCCCCTGCTCTAGGACAAAATTATATCATACGTTCCATTTTCTTTTCTATTCAAACTATTTCATGTTATATCCCTTTAACCCAGAAATGTGTTCAAAACATATTCATGTATCCCTTGGGGTGATCAAACCCATAATTAATTAAAATTTATCTGTAAACCTACTTTATGGATTAGGTTTTTGAATCTTCACAACCCTTTTCTAGAAATCCTTAATAAGCATAATCAGCTCCAAGGGATACTCTATTTGGTCAAGATATTTAGTGTATCCATATTCCTCCCTTCCATTAATAAGAATTTTTCATCCTAAGGAGAAGGTCCGCTAATATCCATACACCATAAAAACATTATAATCGAACATGTCATTCAAATGTTGTTAGCAGTTATCCTCACCTTACTTATTTTATCTCATCATATCCAAATTCAAATGAGTTGAGTTATGATTTATTTATTGTAAGATCCCAATTTTTTCGATAGGTATGGATATATTAGTATTAAGTATAAAATAACTTTTTCTAGTAAAATCATCTAATATATTAATAAGGGTTCTAGAGTTCCCGGTTCTTGTTTGGAGCTCGTATATTCAGTTTTTTGAGAAACCGAGTGATGCACGTGATTGTAGAATGATTTTTAGAAATCATGTGCTTCAATTATACATCCCAAATAAGATTATATTGGATTTTTAACCATGAAACCAAGGCTAAATGATTTTGAAAAACCTATAATTAATTACACTTGTACTATGAATAGTTGGCGTACTGTTTATAGTAACCATGTGTTTGGTCATGAAAGGATTCATGGTTCTTGAACAGTGCCAAATGAACTGTCTTCACATGGTTTCTTAATCATTATCATGAACCATTCAAGGGGTTTTCCACATATACAGTGATGGTTCATGGTTTATTAAACCGTGTGACCAAACCATACACCCATTTAATAAGTGTGAATCTACCATTTTCCCCTCCATCCTTTAAACTTATTTTCTCCTCCTTTCTCCTTAATTCCATGCGTAGATGCCTCATAAAAATATCCATTATCCATTAAGATAGGTTTTATAAAAATCCACATACAAGTTATGATTTAACCAACATTCATCACGTTGGACCACCCTCCGTAATTCTAATATTCTTCTTACTTCCTTTCTTGGTTTTATTTCTCATTTTTGATGTTATCTTCAAGTGACCTAATATGTCCTATTTTGAGGATGTTTATCTTATTTTGTGATGTTGACCATTCTTTCCCAAATTATAGGCTGATGCAAGATGAGGATTCATCTACTTGTATAAGGTATGTGGTCTAAAACCTTCCAATAAAATTCTAGTTATTTATAATTTGTGCAATTGTATCGCATGCTGAAATTCCCACATATTTCTTCAAAAATGTGAAACTCCATAATTAAACTATTATAATTTGATCAAAATACTCTCATAGAACCATGAAATTTATGGAGATTGTATACCTGGACTATAACCACCACTTTAAGTGTTCTTGTTATATTCCCTTGAAAATTTTATAAATTCCTATGTGACCAAACAATATTTTATGTGGGGTAGGTTTGTCTCATAATTGAAAATTTTAAAATGACTAAAATGAATTGGGAATGGTTAAACCATATCAGTTGGGAATGAATTATTCACATGGATAAATGGGACAAGATGAAAGGTAAAATATAATAAATATTTCACTTGGAATTAATGAATGATTAAAATTTATTTTGTCTTTTAGTATTACTGTTATATACTAATACATGATGGACTTCCTTGATAATTTTTTAGATTCATTGCATTTGTTCACCTTGACTACATAGAGGATTCCACTAGATTCATTGATTAATTTTCCAAGAGTTGATATTAATAGTGGTTTTAGACCTTATATTACATTAATTACTTCCTTCGAATGGTTCCATGAACTCATCTATTAGTTTCAATAACAAATATAATTATTTCAATAATCTCCTTGGATTCAGCTTGATGTCCTATGACATGGACGACCTTAGATTAATACCTTGGGATCCAATCATGTCTAGCCAAATTCTACCTGGGTCTTGTTCCAAGGGCTCAGAATAATTCTTTTTATTGAAGTGAAATGTCGATGGTTCACCACAGTATTACACTAAAACCCTTGTTTCCAGCATCCTCGCTAATTGTTGTGAGTTGGTTTGACCTTTTAAGGTCATGTATTTACCATTTTATATTATACATAGATTCCTTGGTAATATATTTGGGGAACAAACTTGTATTTATTATATATATATATATATGATCACATATGTTTAGAGAAATTATATCTTAGGCCCAAGAAGGTTGATTCATATTGTAATCCCCTAGGAACCTGAGCTAGTTGGGTTTTTCAGTTTATCTTATAGCCACTATTTAGCAGCATACCTACACACTCATTCATTTTATATTCACTAATTGGATATTATTAGAGATGGTTTTGAAGTGGCCTTATGATCTTTAACAACATCATATTTGGGCCTTCATTTTATTATCAAATAGACTTCATCTATTTAGGTAGCGACCAAGGGAAGAACCCTACTATGAATGCTTTATTTTATTTACTAGGTTGGAGTTCAAAATAAGTGGACCAAAAAAGTGTTGGTGATTATAGTTGGGGATTAATTTTTTCCATTTTTTATATTTTTATAGCATGTAGTATGTATGTATGCTACTAGTTTTATAACATCATAACATAAAATCATTGTTTATATCATCAGTTTAAAAATATTGTCCTAATTTATTACATAGATTGTTAATTATCAACTACCATATTATTGTTTTCCAATTATTTATCATTACTACTCTGTGTTTATCTACACTAATAAAAGAGGGTATAGTCTCCTGATATTACTATCAAATACCCTCACTCCTAGTTAGAAGCCTATGGTATATTGGTAGGAAAAAATGATTCCATATAGACATCGAGTTAGAATAATTATGATTGAACTATTCTTAGAACATCACAAAGTGGGTTTAGAGGTTTTCCTTTCTTTATTTTGGTTTTTTGGTTGGTAAGCATGAGACTAGGAAGTGTTGGAATATGGTAGTGAGAATGTGCTTGGGAGGAGATAACCCACATGTGGGGGAAAATTTAGGTTTTATGGTATGGTAATTATTGTTATGAATTATAATTATTGAAGTTGAACTACTTTAACTATTAGGTTATGCATATGATTTATGAAGATGGTTTTTTTATAGATTTTATACCCATGAATCAGTATTTCAAGGAATAATTAGATCGTGAATAACTATAGGTGCATGGAGATTTATATTCCATGCATATTATATTCCATGATCACTTCATAGTTTTCATTTCCTATATTGCCTATTAGATGTAATATGTTCCTTGGATGTTGTACACCTATTAATCTAATGATTCTTGCAGGGAAAAGTTTTTGGTTATTTATGGTGTATACATAAACATAAATAATTTTTTCTTATATATATTGGCGGTGTCACCTTGTAGAACCCATTTTTATATGATTAAATAAAGAATATTTTTGGGAAATTAAATTGATTCCAATTATAATTAATAATGTTTTTGCCTCTATAAATTGGGAACGGAATTCCATATAATTAAACCATGATATATGGACTTGTTACATTCTATGAAGAATGTAAAAGTATTTTTACAATTACTTGAAGTTTCTTCTATATCTTATATTTATTAGGCCTTTATAAATTTGAAATGGTAATTCTTCTAACTAAATTACTATAAATTGTTATTGGTAAAATATAAAATCTTGAAGTTAAAGGGAAATGGTTGTTATTAAATAGCGATTCCAATTGAAACATAAATAGTTTTTTCCTCTACAACTTCCAATTGACACTTGTTATAGAAAAAACCCTCATAAAATATTGAACTTTAACCTAGACTCGACCTTTTATTAGGATTTTTGGAGTATCTCTCATGTTCCTTTATAATTTTTTAATTGAGTTATATTTTGAGGAATGTGCTTAGAATTAAATTTTTATCCCTCCACAACGGCCTCAGGTCGAATTCCAATAAGGTTTTGATGACTATGCTATGGAGGTGGTGTGACCTACACCACCAATATTACCTCATATAGTGACACCTATGACACCTCCTATTATACTTAGTATGAGAACCAATTCTGAGTTCTGAGAGGGTTACATGTGGCTAGTAAAATAAATGTAGGGAGATCAATGAACAACCCAAGCTATAGAAGAGTAGACTATGGAGTTACAGTAGTAGATCCCTATTAACTTTTTCAGGGAGGGAAGTCCCTAGGTTGATGAGTATTGGAGAGAGGATATACTCTAGATTTTGAAGCACCTAGAGACTCCACAAAAGAGAATAGTAAAGCTTTCCTATTACATTCTTTGTGGGTCTACCAAATGATGGTGGGATGTTTTGACCCATGGAGATCAGCACTCGGGTATTTTTTGTAGGGAATTCCAAAATATTTTATAAGATTAATTCATCAAATAAAAATTATGAGGTGAATAAAATATAGATTTTATGTATCTATAGTAGGGTACCATAATTTTTATGGAGCATTCATCCAGATTTATAGAGCTCCGTCATTCTTTTCTTGATCTTCATGGTGATGAGCTATCCGTTGCTAGGAAATTTAAGGATAGGCTAAGGTATTCTGTCTAATCACAGGTGAACATATTACATATAATTTTTATTTCAGAGATAGTAATTGAAGTCCTCGTCTATATGCATAACCTAATAGTAGATGAAGCTATGGTGTGTGTTAGTTCAAAACATTGGTAGGAAATCATTTTGACCAACAGTGAGAAGCGTTTCCATGAGATTTCACATGAGGAAAGAAACAAACAGAGTATGTGAATGGGTATTCATGTAGTGTCCCACTGGTGTGGGTGGCCAGGACACCTGAATCTTTAGTGAAGTAGAGACCTATTTGAGTGTTTAGAATGTGGAAAAATGGGTCATAATAAACATTTTTTCATAAAAATTACTCTACTGCATAGCAGGATAGGATTTAAACTAACTTTGACAACAATATTGGGATTTGCAACTCCACCTCAGGCATGAAGCTAGAGTACTACCAGATATCTAGGATAGGGATGTGTTTGAGGCTAGGGAAGCCAAAATTAGGATATAAGGTTTCAAAAGAGAGAACCTATTCAAGGTAGTTCGGTTCAGCTCATATTCTTGGATCATATCATTTACATGCATTATAGCCTCTAACTAATGATTAACGTGTTCTCCCATATTTAGGAAAAGGTATGATTTTAGTATCCTCAATTATATTGTCAAATTTTTTTGATACCAATGCTTTATAATCTTTCATATATGTGAATTTAATGAGTATTCTTGGTCTTGAAATTGAATAAATCTATGGAGTGATGACTCTTAATACTCTATTTGGAATTTTTTCAAAAAAGTGTTTGCCAATGCATAGAGTTTCTTCTTAGGATTGTGGGATATCATTTTGTCTGGAACCATTTCATCCTCATGATGATAGGCTTTGCTGTAATTCTTAGGATGGAGTGGTTAGTGCCTTATTGAGTCCATGTTGACATTTATCAGTGACATGTGACTTTTACACCACTCAATGGTGTAACTAAATTCATAACAAAGAATATAATGTCTAGGATAGTCAAAATGGACCAGAGCATCATGGTTTGGGAGAAGTGTTAGCCCAAGTTTCAGTCATCTTTCTTGATAATCATATAGTAAAACATACTAATTTACTTCATGTATAGGATCATTTAATAGATGTATTTTCTGAAGTCTTATCTAAACTACTTCATTAGTGATAGGTAGAGTTTACTACAGATCTTATTCAAAGAGAAACTCTATTATATATTCCTACAGAGGATGGTTCCTACTGAGCATTAGAAAATCAAGAAAGAGTTAGAGGACTTGAAATCCTAAGCGTTTAATGGCCTCCTTGGTGTTCACCCATACTTTTTTAAAAGAAGGTAGATATAACACTAAGGATTAGTGTGGATTATCAATGGTTGAATCTGAATAATGTTAATAATTGGTATCCATTTCCTTGAATGAAATATATCTTTAACCAGTTTTGAGGATCCAAGGAATTTTCCACGATTTGTTTGAGATTGGTAAATCAATAGGTATGATTTAGTCCCTTGGATATATCGTGTACAACTTTTTAAAGTTGTCATGGATTATATGAGTACCCAGTAATGTTGTTTGTCCTGAAAAATGTTAATGTTGTTTTCATTTCCTTGATGAATTAGGTTTTCTACTAGTATTTGTATGTGTTCATGGTTGTTTTTGTGGAAAATATATTGGAGTTCACTAAAATGAGACATAATTATTCCAAAAAACTTGGCATCATTTTTAGTACACTAAGAGATAATTGTCTAGATTATATGATCTAAAAATACCACTTTTATATTGATAAAGTCCACATAATGGGTCACATTGTCTCAAAATATTAAGTGTTAATGGATCCACAAAATATGAGAGATATTGCTTCCTTAGAGTATCCAAAGAATGACATTGATGTAGAAACTTTCTTGGGGATATTTAGATATTATAGGATTTTTATCTAGTAAATAACCTGCCCTGTAAAACTTCTTATATGCTTGTCCAAGAAGGGTGTTAAATTTATATGGTCTGAAGACAATGATAAATCCTTTCATGAGTTTAAAGGAAGGAAACACTTAGCACTGATCCTAATTCTTCTAGAGAAAGGAAGAGGTAATAAAGTTTATCTGGGTGTATTAGGTGTTGAAAAGAGATATTTTCTGATGTATGGTGAATGGGTTCTAGCATACAAGTCACATTAGTTAAGGACTCTCATGTAAATACCTTAACCCTTATTTCCTAGAGTCTGTGGTTAATTTATTACATTTTCATTAGATACAAGGAATCACATCCTGGAGGACATAATTTTTTAGTAGTCCTAGTAAACTATATACATAATTTTATTTCACAAACATTTGAAAACATAAAATACACAAATTTACTTCTTTGAGAACTCTATTATTCCCCTTAGAATATAGCTAAATAGCAGTCACAAAACACTTCTTAGAATCCTATGGAAAATAAACCATAATAAATAGGTGATATCAGATGCTTAGTCAGGGTAAGTTTATAGTGGAAGTTACCATTAATAAATAATATTAATAAACATGAAAAGGTAAATTACTAAAACAAATTCCATTTAAACTATAACACCTTGACACTGGTTCCCTAGAGTCGGTGCATTATTAAATAAAATTGGCATGATCACAGAAGATCATGTCCTGAAAGACCAATCAGTTTAATATCCTTGGAAGTACTAGATACATTCATATGTTTTAGATTATATTATGAAATGAAAAAAAAAATCATATCCTTTGGACACACTCATATCTCTTTGCCTATCCCTGTAGGTTAGTCATAAAATTCTTCTTCGCATCCTGGAAAAAATAAAACATAAGAAAGAGATTCTTAGTGAGGACAACAATATAGCATAAACTATTATAAATAAGCATAAAAATTTAAGACAATGTATAAGACAAAAACAAAAGTCTTTTAAACATAAAATTCAGTAAAATATGGCAATTATTAATCAAATAATATCATTTACTTACTCACATAAATATTCTACTAGTTAAATAATCACATGTTATATCAATATCTAATCTCATAATGATGGAATGAATAATGCCGGACATCATAATCACATAGTCAAGGCCTCGTTCCAATTATACAAATAAAAATATTATCAAGGCCTTGTGCTAATACACTATTTTGTCTAATGAGGCCTACTGATGCATCGAGAGGCTATAGAGGGGCCCTGCTCATCACTTACTACGTCCAATGCATTTCTCATATGAAAATGTTGAAACATAACAAAAACATTCATATTAAAACTAGCATATGAAATGTTAATAATTTAACTATAAACCATGAATGGTATAAAAATAGCACATCCACGGTAAAACATATTACAAAACATTCAATATAATATATAAGATTGTATCATAATAAATCAACATCAAACAAGTGTAAAATCCAACAAAGGATGTTGACATTGGTCTAATCAATCCAAAAACTATTTTAGTGAAATATCTCTTTCTACTTAGAAATCATTTAAAAGTAACGTAATAATAAAATAAAACATTTATTTATGAAATATTCTTATATTCGTGTAATTGAAGCTTCTAAGGTGTTACAACAGTAGAAAATAGCTTCACCCGCCATATAAGTTAAAAAAAACTACTTTCCATAATTTTTTGAAGAGGCCATAAGGTACCTTGTTAGGAAAAGGATGGAGATATTCCATTCAAATTTATCTATAAAAATTCAAACAGGGGTATAAATTACTTTAACACATAGTCTAGGAAATAGAAAAAAAATTGAAATACATTTGTAAGAAACACGTATGTGGATGATAAAGAAGTCCTAGTAGATAAAAAACCAATGATAATAGAGAGATTGTAAAACTAACCCTTAGCTTGTATTTTTAATTAGTTGAGGGTACATTAAACTACTATATAATGGTAAAATAATTTTTATTAAATTATAAAAGAACCAAATACATAAATATAATATCATATATGATCCTTTAATATTTCTTTGTTAATAACGTTTCAGTAGAATCAATGTTTTGGGTATTGACTAATTCATTTTTCTTTATTTGTTTTGTTAAATAAGTCATGATTGTTATGAATAGGATGTATTTGATTCACATAAATAATGATATTAAGTTCTTAAACATTATTTTTTAATCTTTAAATGAAAATTATTCTTGAATGGTTACGATGGGGAATGAAATCTCATCGCGTCATAGAGACGGTAAGCCGTACGTACACACGAGCGACGATATTATTATATTGATGTTAAAATAATATGTAATTGGATGGTGTATTATATATAAAGAATCATTAACATTTTATATACATAAATTATTCTCATTATTATACTCATCCAAACAATGAAGTGTTTAATAATAAACTACACCACGATGTGGAGACGGTAAGCCATACCTACGCATGTATAGTGACTTTGTCATTCATTGGATGGATAGAATAATGAATATGGTTGTACCATATTTATAATAACATATTAGTATGTATAATGTACTGATGTTATTATTTTTGTATGGAAACAACAAAGAAATAAGAATTGGATGAAGAAAAGAACTTTGAAATAGGTGATAAAATAATTACCTCTTCTTTGAGTGCTTCCTTTTGATTTGAACAAAAGGGATCCTTACGTTGGATTTATGATCAAATTAAGGCCTCTAAGTTTAATTGAGGGTGGTTTAGAAGATATTTGGGTAGGGTTTGGCTGAGACAAATGGATTTGGAGGTGTAAATGTAGGATAAGGGCAAGCATCCTTTTATAAGAGCGGTGAGGGGCACTTTAGGAAACGATTGAAATATTATTATATTATAAAATTATTTTAGGTTTCCAATATCTCCAAATGGATTTATTTCAACGATAATGTGGGGATGGGTCGAAATCCTCTCAACCAATAGTTTTAGTCAAGTTTAGGTCACCATATTAACCTTATCTTTTAGATTTAACTCTTAGTTAAATAGTTTAACTTTTACCACATCTTCTTGTATTTTTATACTACATGGTTAATATAGTTACTATAAAATTCCAATAGAACATGAAGTGGTTCATTAATAACATATATAACATTATCTAAGTCATTTGGATGAATATTATATTTTTAGAAATATTATATCATTTAATAATATAGTATTTGTTTTAAAACTCGTTTTTATCAATTTTGACACTATTTAGTATTTGCTTTTTGTGAAAGTCATAAAAACATGATTAATTCGAAAAAAATAAATTGAATCAATTTTAACATGTTATATTCACCTTGTAAATTAGTGTATGGAATAAAAATTTTCCATTTACTTTTATGTTAATATTTATAGTATCAATTATTTTAATCTTTCACTAATAAGGTAATTAATACATCATCATTGTAACACCCCAAGCTTCCACAGTAAGCTTATCTTTGAATAATACAGTAGCGTGTGTTGTACGCAACTTCGAGTTCTAACACACACCACAACCAATCAAAATAGCCATTACAAATAGTAATACCCACTTTTTTAAAGTTTATACATTTTACCTTTCAAAATGGAATTTATTTTTGGATTCATAATATCAAAATTATCTTAGGGTGAATTTTTGGTATTTTTCTGAAAACATTCAATTTTTGATGAATAGTGAAAAAACACTGAGTTATAGTTTAAAACTAATTTTTTATTTAAATAATTATTTATTTTATTTAAATTTAATCAAGCTCAAAATAGATACAAAATACATATATGAGTTCAATGTAACTCATTGGAGTTAGTTTAGAATAATTTTAGATATATAAAAATTATATTGCACTTTTCACCGTCTTTTACCCACCTACTAGGAGAATTTGAAATTTCACATAAAACATAATTTTACCGCTTCTGTGAGTGGAATTTCGAAAATCTGAGAGACACAGTTAATATCAAGGAGTAAAATGTGGTTCAATAAGATAAAAATAATTTTTGGTGAATAGTAAATTTTTACTTTTATTTACCACGGTTAAAAGTAAATAGGGTAATTAAGGGTAAAAATGATATAAATATTACTCTAACACATGTCCTAATTCTATTGGACAAGTTTATCTCGACCAAAAACAACCTTAGGAATAAAAATTTATCATTTAGGTCCACTTGGATTAGATTAGGACATTTATTATTATTTAATTCAAAGAAGAGTTAAAAGTGTTAAATTCAAAGCTTATTAACTAAAACATTTTTAATATAGGGTTATACATAAGATAAATTAGATTATAAATACTAATTATAATTCTAAAAAAAATTCCTACATAATTATATTTTATTTATAATTTTTAGACATTAAATATTTTAATTTATTTAAGACACAATGGTGATGTAGTAATTACCTAATTAATGAAATATTAAAATAATTGATAATATAAATACCCAAATAAACGTAATTTGAGACTTTTTATGAATTAAACTAATTTTATTGGTTAATATGACATGTTAGTATTGATTTAATTATGTTTTTTGGAAGTAATCTTGCTGTTATGATTTTAACATTAATCAAATTCCAAACAGTGTCAAATTTTACATAAAAGAGTTTTTAAAAAAATATTATATTATTAATTGATATTCAATTACTAAAAATCTAAGGTTAAGTAAAGGGACTTATTTAATGATAATTGTATCATTAATGAACCACTTGGGGTTCTATTGGATGTACATGGTAAGTTTATTAACCATATAATATAAAAATACAAAGAGACATGGTAAATTTCAAACTATTTTACTAAGAGTTAAATATAAATGATTTGGTTAATTTAGTGACCCAAACCAATATTAAATATATTTTTTGAAAGTATTTATACTCATAACCACTTTATAATTTGAATAATCAACTTTTGAGCCATTACAAACCCAATATGAATTTATTATAAATTAATACTTTAAGTTTTCCCTAAAGAGCTCGTCCACCCCCTTATAAAATGACACCACTTCTAACCAATTATTAATAACTTCAAAGCCTTTTTTCAGAAAACCTCTACCCAAATACCCTCTCAACTATCCTCCCTTAATCCTAGAGGCATTCCTTTAGTCATAAATCCAACCTAAGGATCCCTTTTGATCAAATCAAAAGGAAGAACCCGAAGAAGAGCTAATGTTTTCACCACCCTTTTTCAAGTTCCTTTCTTCTTCAACTTCTTATTTCTTTGTTGTTTCCATTATAAAATAATAACTCCAATATCTTCTATATAATTTTATGTTATTATAATTATGTTACAAGCATATTCATTATTCTATCCATCCTTTGAATGACATGTCACCATACGTGTGTACGTACGGCCTACCGTCTCCACGTCTTGGTGCAATTGTTATTCAATACATTATTATTTGGATGGGTATAATAATGATGTTTAATTCATTTAAATAATAAATATAACATGAAAATTATTCTTTATATATGATATACCATCCAATTATATATTATTTTAAAATCAAAAAAATGATATTGTCACTCGTGCGTATGTACGGACTACCGTCTCTACGAACGTGATGAGATTCATTCCCCATCGTATCCATTCAAGTATAATTCTCATTTGATGATTAAAAATAATTTTTAAGGACTTGATATCATTATTTATATGAATAAGATACAATATACCCATAACAAACACAACTTATGTAACAAAACATATAGAATAAAACGAGTAAGTTAACACCCAGAACGACGATAATACTAAGATATTCTTGACAAAGAGATGTTAAAAGATAATATATGATATCATATTAATGTATATGATTATTTTATAATTTAATAAAAATTATTTCACCATTATACAGGAGGTTAACCAACCCTCAACCAAGTAAAATTACAAGGTAAGGGTTCATTTCACAATCTCTTCATTATCCGGGGTTTTTTATACGTAATTATCTACAAGGACCTATTTATCAACCACATCCATGTTTCTTAAAAATGTATTTCAAAACATTCTTACTATTTTTCACAATATGGGTTAAAGTCATGTATACCCTTGTTTTACTTTTTATAAGATGTTTATAAAATAATCTTTCTGTCGTTTTCCAAACAACGTCCTTTTTAACCATTTCTACAAAATTAAGGTAAGAATGTATTTTTTAACTTATACAAAGGGTGCGGCTATTTTCTACCATTATAAACTCGTCAAAGCTTCCCTTACAATATTATAAGAATATTTTCAAAGTAAATGTTTTATTTTATAATTATGTGACTCTTAAATGATTTCAAAATAGAAAGAGATATTTCTCTAAAAAGAGTTTTGATTTCACTATATCAACATCCTTTGATGGATTTTAGGTTTATTTGGAGTGGATTTATTATGATACAAAACATCCACATTTTATTGATGTTTTTGTGATGTTTTTGACTGTAAATGTGCTATTTTTATACCATTCACGATTTATGGTAAAAGTATTGACATTTTGTTTGCTAGTTTTTATGATATGTTTAAACCTTTTCATATGAGGAATGTATTGGACTTAGTAAGTGACGGGTGGAGCCCGCTATAGGTCCTTGATACATCGGTAGGTCTCAAGAGACAACTAGACGTGGAATTGGCTGAGGCCCTTTCCCAATTTGATTTATGGTTTTGGCCGAGGCCTTAATCATTTTTAGACGTCTTGGACGAGGCCTTGAAAAAATGTTTCAGAATGTCTGGCAATATACATTCCCTCATTATGGAAATAATATTGGTGGTTCATGTGGTCATTCAACTATTAGAATGCTCATTATTATGTTTTATTATGGAATTATTTACTCAGAACATATTATTTCCATAAAATTATTCATGTTTATTATTGGTAAAGGCTTGTGGTGTCAATTATTTACCATGCTTAATATTTATGTCATTTTCCATTGTATTGCTTACCCTTACTGGGCATTTGAGCTCATCCCTTTCTTATGTTTCATTTTACCAAGATATGAAGAAGTTAGTTATGAGTGACCTGTAGGAATAATCTAAGAGACTTGGATGTTTCTAATGAAATATATTTGTGTTGTATTTCTCTTCAACCTATAAAGTTGAACTTATGTATGAATCTTTTTTCCAATAATACTAAATTGATCGGTCTTTCGAGACATTTCCTTGTGATCATGTCAATGTTATGTAGTAATTCACTGACTCTAGGGAACGAGGGTTGGGGCATTAAAGTTGGTATCAGATAATTTTTAGTACAAACATTGGAAACTTGATTTAGATAAACTCTAATTAGAGCACATAGACCTAAGATGGACTTCGAGGATTAGTATAGAAGAACTTCCTAGAATTTTGGTATGGTAGAAATTTTGTGAGTTTTCCGAGTAATACATCATTGTCTGGATATGAACAGGTAGAGATGGATCTGGAAGAGATGTACCTAAGGGTAAAACCCGAAAACACCGCTTTGATCTAGACTCGAACGGGAACTGGTGCATGACAATGGGCCTTGCTGCACTCTTGGTTACGACACTCCCAGGGGATATGCTTAGAATAATTCTCAGTTTATTTACAAACCATTATGAAGGGTTTATGAGTATATACTTCTTCAAAGAAAACATTTTTATGATTATGGATTATATCTATAAATAGTTCAATTTATGTTAAGTGTTCTACAAGTATGGAATTATTTATTTTTATTCATAAACTGATATAGTTTATGCTATAGTTTAGAAATGGTGCCTAGTGTAAGAAATAGAAACGGTATCCATGAACGCACTCCATGTAGGGATTTCCCTCCTGGTCAATATAATTATAGTGGTGCTAGTGATGCAACTAGTGCTGATGAGCTAATCACCATACTGGGACAACTCACTCAGGATACGAATAATAACCTTACCCATATGGAGCACCTCAATCCGCAGCGTGGAGGATCAATGTTAGACCGCTTCATGAGGCAACAACCACAAAAATTCAATGGGAGTACAAAACCCTTAGTAGATGATCAATGGATAAATTCCTTGGAGAAAATATTCCATGCCTTGGGGAGTAGTGGAAGGGAAAAAGTTATCATGGCGGTTCACCGCCTCACTGGAGATGCTGATCAATGGTGGTCATTGATTCAAAACACAAAGAAAGATGATGAAGTATCAAATTTGGAATGGAGGGAGTTCAATGAGATTTTATGAGAAAAATACTTTCCTCGTGACCACCGAGCGGATATGGAAAGACAATTTCTGAGTCTGAGGAAAAAGGAGGATGAGAATGTCACTAAGTATGAGGCTAACTTTACAGGTTTAGTGAGGCATGCTTTAGATTATATACGTAAACTAATAAGTAATATTGATCAATTATTTGATGAGTTAAAACCATTTCTCCATCGAGCATTAGTATCACAATCCTTCTCATCATAGGAAGATATTGTCTCATTTGCTATCAAGACAGAAAAGGAATTCTCTAAGTCTTATGATATTAAATCAAATCAATAGAAGAAGAGATCTACTGAACACTCTGGGAAAGGAAATAAGGAAATATGGAAGAAGGGAAGAATTGAATTTCCACCCTGTGATAATTGTGGAAGGAAGCACCCTGGTGCCTGTCTAAAAGGAAAAGGAGTCTGCTACAAATATAGAAAGAAAGGCCATCCAGCTGGTGATAGTAAAGGAAAGAAAGATGCTACCAATGTTCAATTATACAACAACAGAGATATGTGACATTATGAAAATGAATTTCCTATGTGCCAAGGAAACTTACCTTAGAAAAGGCCAAGGGATCAAGGCCAAGCTTATGCAATCACTACTGTTGAGGTTGAATCCTCGAAAGACGTGGTGGCAGGTAATTTAATGGTTTCCTCAAGTTTAGAAAATTTTTTATTTGATTCAGGATCATCTCATTGTTTCATATCTTCCCAGTTTGCTAAGAAAATTAGATATTTTCAATTTGATTTAACAGGGGAGTTGTCAGTTAAAACTCTTAAGGGATGTATCATTGCTACAAAATTCTGTGGATCTGTTCCCATTAGGGCATAGAAATGTTCTTTATCTGTTGATCTCATCGTCATACCCATGACTGAATTTGATATAATCCTCGGTATGGATTGGATTTCTGACCATGATGCGAAAATATATTGTAAGAAGAAGGGGGTTACGATTTTTTATAATGATTATAAAGAACACATTATCTTTAGAGAAGAATCTTCACCACCTGATTCATATCTAGATCCACCCATAGTAGCTCAACTAAATTCAATTATTGGGGAAGAAGAGAATAAAATAACTATGGGTGAGGAAAGGAATGTTCAAATAGATGATGTACCTATTGTGAGAGAATATGTTGATGTGTTTCCGAAAGATTTACCAGGACATACTTCATAATGAGAAATTGAGTTTTACATTGATTTAATTCCTTGTTCAAGGCCTATATCGAAGACCCCTTATAGAATGGCCACTGTGGAATTAGTTGAACTAAATAAACAACTAGAGGAATTGAGTAATAAGGGATTTATTCGCCCTAGTGTTTCTCCATGGGGTGCCCCTGTCTTTTTTGTTAAGAAGAAAGATGGATCTATGAGGTTATGTATCGACTACAGTTAAATCAATGCTATAACAATAAAGAAAACGTATCCCCTACCTCACATTGATGATTTATTTGATCAACTGCATGGAGCTCAATAATTTTCAAAGATTGACCTTCGATCAGGATACCATCAGTTGTGTGTGAGGAAGGAATACATTTCGAAGATAGCATTTCGAACCAGGTATGGGCATTACCAGTTTACAGTAATGCCTTTTGGATTGACTAATGCACCCTTTGTATTCAATGAATAGAGTTTTCAAGGAATATCTCGATGATTTTGTGGTGGTATTTATTGATGATATCTTGGTATATTCCAAAATCTACGAAGATCATGAAAATCACTTGCGCATTATCTTGAAGTCTCTGAGAAGACATGAATTATATGGGAAGTTTAGAAAGTGTGAATTCTGGCTTCAGGAGATTTCTTTTATTGGCCATATTGTCTCGATAGATAGAATCTCTATTGACCAATCTAAGACCATGGTAATCCAAGAATGGCCTGCACTGGCAAGTATAATTGAGGTACGCAGATTTATTGGTTTATCAGGTTATTATCGACGTTTCGTCCAGAACTTTTCCCAATTCGCTAACTCATTAACAAAGCTCACACGTTAAGGGGTTAAATTTGTTTGGACAAAAGAGTGTGAAGAATGTTTTGAAGAAGTGAAGAGAATATTATTCAATGCTCCTATTTTGACTCTACCATCAGGAAATGATGGGTTTGTTATTTATAATGATGCATCGAAGAAAGGACTTGGTTGTGTCCTTATGAAGAATGATAGATTTATTGCCTATGCATCATGACAGCTGAAAATTCATGAGCAAAACTATCCTACTCATGATCTTGAGTTAGCTGTTGTAATATTTTCTTTGAATATTTGGAGACGCTATCTCTATGGTGAAAAATGTGAGATTTATACTTATCATAAGAGTTTGAAGTATATTTTTTCACGAAAAGAACTCAAAATGAGGAAAAGGATATGGCTTGAACTACTCAAGTATTAGGATTGTATGATACACTACCACCCGGGGAAGGAAAATAAGGTGGCAGATGCTTTGAGCAGAAAGGATCATGGAGTTTTAAACAAGATGAGAGTTGAAAAGGATCCTATATACAAGGATCTCGTAAAGATGGATATGGGAATCACCATGGAAGGTGAAATCTCAATACTTTTTCAAATGGTTGCTGAACCATCTTTACTATAAAGGATAAAGATTTCGCAGACCAGTGATGAAGAGTTTCAAAAAAATATTAAAGCTGTGAATGATGGGAGATTGAGTGACATTGTGTATGAAGATGGAATTTTGAAATTTGGGAAGAGACTTTGTGTTCCCAATATACCTAATCTAAAAAGATAGTTTTTGGATGATTCTCATAGTTTCAATTTCTCTATACACCTTGGGAGCACCAAAATGTATAGAGATTTGAAGGAACATTTTTTGTGGGACAACATGAAGAGGGAAATTGTTGATTTTGTGTCAAGATGTATGGTTTTTCAACAAGTGAAAGCTGGAAGGCAACAGCCTGGAGGATTCATGCAACCTCTTCCCATACCTGAGTGGAAATGGGATAATATTACGATGGACTTTATCATGGGACTACCAAATACTTCTAGAAAGAACGATTCCATATGGTTCATTGTTGATCGTCTTACCAAGTCAGCACATTTTCTTGTTATAAGGGAAGATTTACCACTCAAATTCCTATCAAGACTATATATTAATGAATTTTTGAGACTTCATGGAGTACACCTATCAATTGTTTCTGATCGTGATCCCAGTTTTACTTCAAGATTATAGAAAAGTATTCAGAAATCCCTAGATACTGAACTTCGTTTGAGAACTGCTTACCACCCCCAAACTGATGGAAAATCAGAAGGGACTATTCAAACCATAGAAGACATGTTGATATCATTATCACTTGACTTTCAGGGTATGTGGGATCAATATTTACCTCTAGTATAATTTTCCTATAACAATAACTTCCATTTGAGTATTCAGATGGAACCATATGAAGCGTAATACGGAATGATATGTCGCACACCAACCTGTTGGGATGACATTGGTGAAAGAAAACATGTAGGCCCATAACTGGTGGAGGAAACGATAGAAAAGGTAAAGGTAATCCAAAACCACATCAAAGCAGCTCAAAGTAAGCAGAATAGCTTTTTCGATAACCAAAGGAAGTATTTTGAATTTCATATAGGAGATCATGTTTTCTTGAAGGTATCTCCAAGGAAGGGAGTTATACATTTCATTAAGAAAGGTAAATTGAGTCCCAGGTACATAGGACCTTTCGAAATTCTAGAACGAATTGGGGTTGTAGCTTACCGTTTGGCAATACCGCCAAGTCTCTCCAAAGTTCACGATGTGTTCCACGTATCACTGTTGAGAAAATACATGCCTGACCCAACGCATGTACTCACTTAAGAGGAATTAGAACTGGAACCTGATCTATCTTATTGATAATAGCCCATCAGTATTCTTGATATAAGAGAACAAGTGCTGAGAAACCGGATGACTCATCTGGTAAATGTTCTATGGAGAAACCATAAGATGGAAGAGGCAACATGGGAACCCGAAGAACTTATGATGAAGAACCACTCGAGTCTTTTTATGCAATAATATTCTAGAAATTTTGAGGAAGAAATTATTTTAAGGAGGGTCATAATGTAACACCCCAAGCTTCCATGGTACGCTTCTCTTTGAATAATACAGTAGTGTATGTTGTATGCAACTTTGAGTTCTAACACACACCACAACCAATCAAACTAGTCGTTATGAATAGTAATACACACTTTTTGAAAGTTTATACATTTTATCTTTCAAAATGGATGTCATTTTTGGATTCTTAATATCGAAATTATCTTAGGGTGAATTTTTTGTATTTTTCTGAAAACATTCAATTTTTTATGAATGGTGAAAAAACACTGAGTTATAGTTTAAAACTGAATTTTTATTTAAATAATTATTTATTTTATTTAAATTTAATTAAGGTCAAAATAGATACATAATAATTATATATGTTCAATGTAATTCATTGGAGTTAGTTTAGAATAATTTTAGATATATAAACATTTTATTGAACTTTTCACCGTCTTTTACCCACCTCCTAGGAGAATTTGGAAATTCACAAAAAACATAATTTTATCATTTCTATGAGTGGAATTTTTAGAATCCAAGAGACATAGTTAATATCAAGGATTAAATGTGGTTAAATAAGATAAAAATAATTTTTGGTGAATAGTAAATTTTTACTTTTATTTACCACAGTTAAAAGTAAATAGGGTAATTAAGGGTAAAAATGATATTAATATTACCCTAACCCATGTCCTAATTCTGGGGGACAAGTGTATCTTGACCAAAAAAAACCTTAATAATAAAATATTATCATTTAGGGCCACATGGATTAGATTAGGACATTTATTATTATTTAATTCAAAGAAGAGTTAAAATAGTTAAAATCAATTCTTATTAACTAAATGATTTTTAATATTGGGTTATACATAATATAAATTCGATTATAAATATTCATTACAAATATAAATAGATATCCTACATAATGGTATTTTATTTATAATTTTTATACATTAAATAATTTAATTTATTTAAACACAATTGTGATGTAGTAATTACCACATTAATGAAATATTAAAAAAATTGATAATATAAATACACAAATAAATATAATTTGAGACTTTTTATTAATTCCACTAATTTTATAGGTTAATATGACATGTTAGTATTGATTTAATTATGTTTTTTCGAAGTAATCACACTATTATTATTTACACAAAAGTAAAATACCAAATAGTGTCAAAATTGACATAAAAGAGTTTCTAAAATAAATATTATTTTATTAATTTATATTAAATTAATAAAAATCTACGGTTCGACGAAGAGACTTATATAATGATATGTATATCATTAATGAACCACTTGGGGTTCTCTTGGATGTATATGGTATGTTTATCAACCATATAAAATAAAAATACAAAGAGACGTGGTAAATGTCAAACTATTTTACTAAGAGTTAAATACAAATGATACGGTTAATTTAGTGACCCAAACCTATCTAAAATCTATTTTTTGAAAATATTTAGACCCATAACCACATTATAATTTGAGTAATAGCCTTTGGAGCCATTAGAAACTTAATATGAATTTATTATAAATTAATACTTTATGTTTTTTCTAAAGAGCCCCTCCTCCCCCTTATAAAAGGACACCACTTCTAACTAATACTTCATACCTTCAAAGCCTTTTGATTCGGCCAACCTCTGCCCAAATACCCTCTCAACTATCATCCATTAATCCTAGAGTCCTTCCTTTAGTCATAAATCCAACCTAAGGATCCTTTTTGATCAAATCAAAAGGAAGAACCCGAAGAAGAGGTAATGTTTTCACCACCCTTTTTCAAGTTCCTTTCTTCTTCAAATTATTCTCTCTTTGTTATTTCCATTCTAAAATAATAACTCCAGTATCTTCTATATAATTTGATGTTATTATAAATATGGTACAACCATATTCAGTATTCTATCCATCCTTTGAATGACATGTCACCATATGTGTGTACGTACGACCTACCGTCTCCAAGTCGTGGTGTAATTGTTATTCAATACATTATTATTTGGATGGGTATAACACTACTACAAAATAAGGCTATAGCCACATTTTGGAACCGTGGCTATAGGCCCAAAAACTATGTCTATAGGCCCAAAAACCATGTCTATAGGCCCAAAAACCGTGGCTATAGGCCCAAAACCGTGGCTATAGGTTATAGCCACGGTTGAATAAACCGTGGCTGGTATTGGCGTGGCTATAGGGAAAAACCTATAGCCACGGTTTGAAACTGTGGATATAGCCCTATAGCCATGGTTTGAACTGTGGATATATACCTATATCCACGGTTTAAACCGTGGAAACACCCTATAGCCACGGTTTGAACCGTGGAAACACCCTATAGCCACAGTTTTCAAACCATGGAAGAATTCTAAGTCAGGAAATATATATAGCCATGGTTGTAAACGTGGCTATAGGAATTTTTCCATGGATTTAAACCTTGGCTATATCCCTATAGCCACTGTTTATAACCGTGGCTATATGTCCCCCCATTCCATAAAAAAAAACAGCCCCCCCCCCCCCCTTTCCCCCTTCCCCAGCGCACCCCCTACCCCCTTCACTTTCCCCCTACCCACTGCACTTCCCCCCCCCCAGCCCACTACACACCCCCCAGCCCTGCACTTCCCCCCCAGCCCACTACACACCCCCCCTACCCCCCACCCCCTGCACACACCCCCCTTCCCACTGCACTCCCCCCCTTCACACACACCCTGTCCACTGTACTCCCCCCCCCCCAGCCCACTGCACTTCCCCCCTGCCCACTACACTTCCCCCCCCCTCCCAGCCCACTGCACTTCCCCCCCAGCCCACTGCACACCCCCCTTGCACCCCCTGCACACACACCCAACCCACTCCACTTCCCCACCCCAGCCCACTACACTCCCCCCTGCACACACACCCTACCCACTGCACTTCCCCCCCAGCACACCCCCTTCCCCTTGCCACCCTCCCCATTCCCCAACACACCCCCTGCCCACTACACTGCCCCCAGCCCACTGCACCCCCCTCCCCATGCCCCCTACCCCCAGAAAACCACCCCTTCCCCCTCACCCTATCCCCCCTTCACACTGCACTTCCCCCCAGCCCACTACACACCCCCTTGCCCCTTGCCTCCCTCCCCCTGCCCCCAGCAAACCACCCCTGCACCCTCACCCTTTCCCCTGCATACCCCCCTGCCCCCTTCCCATGTCCTCCCCTGCACTTCCCCCCCAGCCCACTGCACTTCCCCCCTGGCCCTCACCCAGCCCCCTACCCCCTGGCACACACCCAATGCCCCCCCCCCCCGCACACACCCACTGCACCCCCACCCCCCTCCAGACCCCTCCCTCCTGGACACTGGACACCCCCACCCAACATAAACCCCCCCTAAACAGCCCCCCTCCTGGACAGACACTGGACACCCCCCCCCCCCCTAGACAGACCCTAGGCACCACCCCCAGTCCCTGGACACCCCCCCCCCAGACAGACCCTAGACACCCCCCCCCCCCCCAGACACACCCTGGACAGACCCTGGACACCCCCCAGACAAACCCTGGACACCCCCGGACAGACCCTGGACACCCCCCCCCCCCCCAGACACACCTTGGACACCCCCCGGGCAGACCCTGGACACCCCCCAGATAGACCCAGGACACCCCCAGACCCTGGACACCCCAGACAGACCCTAGAAACCCCCCCGGACAGACCCTGTACACCCCCCAGATAGACCCAAGACACCCCCCCCCCCAGACCCTGGACACCCCCTCAGACCCTGGACAGACCCCCCTGGATAGCCCAGACCTCCACTCCCCTGGACATCCACCCCACCCTCCTTGACAGACCCTGGACCCCCCCCCCCCAAGAACCTGTACACCCCCAGACCCCCCCCCCCTCGCACCCTCCTGGACATACCCTGAACCCCCCCCCCCTCTAAAACCTGGACACCCCCCAGACCCTCGACAGATCCCCCTGGACCCCCCCCCCCCCCAGAACCTGGACACCCCACCCCTTTCACCCCCTGCCAATTACCCCCTCCCCCTGCTAGTCCCCCATACCAGTCCCCTCCCCCTGCTAATTCCCCCCCTCCCCCTGCCAGTTCCCCCCTCCCCCTGCCAGTCCCCCCCCAAACCTGGACACCCCCTAGACTCCCTGGACAGACCCCCCAGATACCAGAACAGAACCCCCCCCCCCAAGAACCTGGACATCCCCCCCCCCAGAACCTAGACACCCCACCCCTTGCACCCCCTTGCCAGTTAACACCCTCCCCCTACCAGTCCCCTCCCCCACTACTAGTTTTCCCCCCTCCCCTACTAGCTCCCCCCATCTAGTCATGACAGTCCTTCCAGACACACCCATCTTTTTTGAGTGGTAAAGAAAATCCAAAGGAAGCTAGGAGATTTATCATTTCATGCACGATCAAGGAGCTGAAGAGAATAAGAATACAAGGACCTGGGAGCGACAATACAGAATTGTAGTTCATGATTAATAGGGATATTTCTTCTTCCTTATTTTACAATTTATTTATTTTGTAATTGTACAGTTTCAATTTATAAATAGAAAAATGAGTCCAGGTTAAATTTCTTGAGTTTGGGAAATTAATTTCCACTTTTTAATTTCTTTATCTTTGTGGTTGGTTCTTTCAACCAACATTCATATTCAACTAGCAATTTAGAGTATGATTATTAAATTTTAATTTTTTTTCACCTTTAGCACTCAATTTCAAAAACTCCATGATCTCTTGGAGAGACAGAACATGGAAGAATCTCTTTAATTCTTAATTTCATTGTTGTTGGATTGCATTGACGAGATTAATTTCCATCAACATAATTTCTCAAAATTTATTAATGTTTTGTGTTTCTAGTTGTGGAAAAATACTATAATCATTAATCTGTGTGATTATTCTCCGAGTGAGGGAGAGTGATCCATCCTTTTAAGAGGTTGTAAATTTAAAACAATGTTGTGATTATATAATATTTTAAACTAGTAGAGTTAAAACCCCTAAGCAAGATCCTCGATCAATTTTATACTCTCTCTATTAAAAATGATTGATTGTGATAAGCCCCAATTATATTTTAATTATTAATAGAATAAGATCATTGTTTATTTCATTTATGCATTATATATAAAAATATATAAAAAAGTAAGTAGAAAATGTTCCCCCACTAGTGAAAATAGTGGGGTTTGTTTGTCTTAATACTTTAGAACGATCATCTATCTTCCCAATGGATCGACCCTACACCATTATACAATTATATGTTAATAAATATAATTTTAAGGTCCATGACAACCTCTAGACTTATCACTTATCATCTTATTTCTTACTTCTGAAGTATTTATGAGGGTAATGCCTCCCATGTTGGTAATTATATATCCTCAGTACTTGTTTCCTAACTATTGCCTCTTGGAGGCACACTACTGGAAATTCAGACCCACCCCCAGACCCTGGACACCCCCCCGGACACCCCCCCCCCCAGAACCTGGACACCCCACCCCTTGCACCCCCCCTTCCAGTTACCTCCTCCCCCCTTCTAGTCCTTCGAGAGACCAACCCAATAGAAAAGCATATTTATGCATTGAAAAACCAACAACAGCCCTTGAGGACATCAAGGAAAACAGAAACAGTGTTAAAATTAGACCCAACAAGTCCCCTCCCTTTTTTGAACATTGTAAAATAATTGGACATACAATCTCCAATTGTAGGGTGGTTAGAAAACAAGTAAATCAGCTAATTGAAAATGACTGGCAAGAAATAAGGAGAAACAAAAAAGACAAAACTCACACAGTGGACATACCTGAATCCTCCAAAAAGAAACCTGAAATCTTGGTGAAAAATCACATAGCCTGACATACATAGGGGATGATTCGGGTAAAACCTGGGCAGACGTAGTTGAAGGGGAATAAAAATCCACGAAGGAAAAAACTCTTACAGAAGTGACTCAAAATATGGTTCTAGAAACTGTTATACTATCAAATAATGAGAATGAGAAAGAAAAACGCAGTACTTGTCCATCCAAGCAGGTACCCAACTCTAACCTCACCAAAAATGCTGAACCCACACTGGGTAGGAGGGATACAATATCTCCACCTATTCATATAAAAGGCAATGATTAGAGCTTAAGAACTGCAACTAAGCACAATGTTGATCATTTTCTTCAAGCTATAGTTGAACCCAGCGGCTCAGATATGATTTCTGGACAGAACCAAAAACCCTCCCTACTAACTTCTACTGCTACTCAAGAGATAATAAATTGGACCAGCAATTAGAAAAATGCCTTAGGTTCCCTTCCCTCTGTTCAAACAATGACGCAATCAAATATCGCCAACGTTAATTATGGTACTAAAGCCTTAGAATCTTTTAAATCTGTAAATGAGAACACACCTACGGTGCAAGTTCCTCTACAAATGCAGGATAGCAGTGACTCCGTTGATTAGAAATAGTGTCCCATAGATGCTTTGGACACTGTCCAGGAACCCTATGTAATAGCTGCTTTTGCTATGGATGTGATTCCGGGTACGCTGCTTCCCACTTTTCCTCATTCATCTACTCAAGATGTAGGAAAAGACTGTACTGATCCCTTGATTCCATGTAATTTTACCTCTATGGAATCAACTCTAAGTACTTCTCACCCTAATCACATTAAATCTGTCAACAGTCCAAATGAGATGGAGACCACTGGTTGTCCTATAAATTCAAGGAGTCCTAATATTAGTCCAAAGTCTGTTCAGTCTAATACACAAACCAAACATACTAACACTGATAAACAAGATACCATAACACCAGAACCTATAAAACATACAAAAGCACTCCCTCGGTACATGGTCCCTTGCTTATGCAGGCACTTCCTGAATCCACCGGGAAGAGGCACCTTACATCAGTTCTGGACGATGTCAAACAGCAGGATATAGATGCTTCAAAGGACCCAGGTACTCCTACTCCTCATTCTATTAATTTTCCTTTTGATGGTGTTAAATATGTAGATAATAAGAACTATTCTGAACAGCCTGGTATTCTGTTAAATAACCAAAACACCACTTCTTTGATGCTATGTAATAAAAATAGAACAGACTCAATTATGAAGGATTCATGAAATGAAACTACAAAGAAGAACCCTATCACTACAAAAAATGAACAGGAATAGACCACTAACAATAACAATTCTCAAAACATTAGAAGGTATTCTAGAAATAGAGACTCTGGAAAGAAGAAAAAAGGGAGTTCTACCTCCAAAAACAGGTTCAAATGAAGATTATTTTTTGGAATTGTCACGGTATTGCCAACTCTGACACGTTCAATGTTCTAAAATGATTTTTTAACATTCATCATACCATGTTATTTGCTATTTCTGAACCAAAAATTTCTTATTCTTTTAAATACTCTCACTTGTGTAAACACAATTATATCTTTACTTGAGAAAATTGAAATACAAACAATGCTGAATATCTATGGATTTTTTTGCACTCTTACAAAATGTTAACACCTTTAATGTCTCTGATCAAATATTTACTTGAAATTTTAATACTGATGGAATACACCTATTCTATGCTTTTTTCTATGCAAAAAATAGAAACCAAGAAAGAAGAACTCTTTGGAATGACCTTTCTTACCTAAGAATTAATATTAATGACCCTTGGTTTATTCTTGGAGAATACAATGCCATTCTCAACTCAAGTGATAGAATTGGACCTTTTCATGCCTCTATTTCCACTAGATAATTTAAATCCTCGATTGAAGTCAATAATCTCATTGAAATTAATCTCACTGGTGCGAAATACACTTGGTATAGAAAACAGTACAATAGAGTTGTTGCTTCCAAATTAGATAGAGCCTTCACGAATGTACATGCTTTAGAAAGAGGTTAAGAGTTCCCTTTTTTCCCTAAATCTTGAGAGTGTGGCTGGTCCTGATGGGTTCAAAAATTAATTCTTTATGTTCTACTAGGGAATAGTCCGTGATGAGCTTCTTAACGCTGTGAGGGAGTTCTTTAACCATGCCTCAATGCCCTATGGAATCAACTCCAATTTTATTGCCCTGATCCCATAGAAGGAAAATGTTATGGATGTAAATGATTTCAAACCTATTGCTATTGGGAATACCTTTCCAAAAATAATTAGAAAAATTATTGCAGGTGGGGCTGTTTTGCAGGTGGCAGAGGGCTGGAACTGGTGGATGGGGCTGTTTTGCAGGTGGAAGAGGGTGGCATGAGTGTTTTGAAGGAGGTTGGGGGTGGTGGCTGGTGTGGTGGTTGGTGCGGGATGGATCGCAGGTGGCTGGGGGCTGGTGCGGGCTTGAATTTAGGTGGAAGGGGGCAGGAATACTGGTGGAAGGGGGTTGGTTATAGGTGCTGGGGGATGGTGCGGGCTGATTCGAAGGTGGCGGGGGGGGATATTGCGGGCTCGAATGCTGGTGGCAGTGGGCTGAAATGAAGGTGGAAGGGGGATGGGCTGGGATGGATGTGGCTGGAGTAAGGCCAAATCACGGCATGACCACGGCATGATTGTGGCGTAACTGCGGCGTGACCGCGGCGTGTTAGCCCGATCCAGCGACATCTGCAGGGGAGTATCTTCCAACCAGAAGCAAAGAGAGCGGTAGGAGGTGGGGAAACATTCTGACCGTCACCCCATAGGACTAAATTGTGATTAGTCAGTCTCAAAATTGATCACAAGACTCATGTAATACTATCACTACGAACCGCAGTGGGGTTTCGTCCTAGAGCAGGACCAAATCAAGGCATTACAACGGCATGACCGCGGCGTGACCGCAGTGTGTTGGCCCAGTCCAGCGACATCTGCGGGGCACCATCTTCTGTCTAGGAGTGAAGGGAGCAGGAGGAGGTGGGGAAACATTCTGGTCATCTCCCCACCGGCAGAAATTGTGATTAGTTAGTCTCAACATTGATCACAAGACTCATGGAATATTATCACTGTGAACTTTCGCGGGGTTTCGTCTTGGATCAGGGCCAAATCACGGCATGACCATGGCGTGACCATGACATGACCGTGGCGTGATCACGGTGTGATCGCGGTGTGACCATGGTATGACCGTGGCATGACCATGGCATGACTGTGGCGTGTTGTCCCGGTCCAGCGACATCCGCAGGGTAGCATCTTCCGGCCAGGAGTGAAGGGAGTGAGAGGAGGCGGGGCAACATTCTGATCATCGCCCCACTGGAAGAAATTTTGATTATTAAGTCTCAAAATTGATCACAATACTCATGGAATACTATCACTCCAAACCACTGAAGGTTGTCGTCCTGTAGCAAGGCCAATCCATGGTGTGACTGCAGCGTGACCGCGGCGTGACTACGGCATGACCGTGGCGTGACCGCGGCGTGACTGCGGCGTGACCGCGGTGTGACTACGGTGTTACCGCGGTGTGACCGCGGCGTGACCACGGCAGGACCGCGGCATGACCGTGGCATGACCATGGCGTGTTGGCTCGGTCCATCGACATCCGCGGGGCAGCATCTTCCGGCCATGAGCGAAGGGAGAGAGAGGAGGCGGGGCAGCTCCAAACCCCTGAAACCTCAAGTCACCGGTGATGCTTAGTAATGTTTCTCATGGATGATAAATTGTATAGTGGATAGTTTGTAATGAATATGGATTTCTTTTTTTGGTTCTTAAAATTTAATTTTGGTGATTTGTAATTAAAATGATTAAGTTTTGATTGAAATTATATGTTTCAGGTGGATGGATTTAGTAAAGGGGGGGAGAAGTATGTGGTGTTCCTAAAAAAAGTAGGTGGGGCCACCAGTTAGCTATTATAAAGAACCACGAACATTTTAATAGTGATAGTGGGGGAGGGTTGGCTCTAGACTAACTATTGGATGGTTGATGGTTGGAACCAAAAAGTGTGTGTCCATTGGTCGGTTGGTGGTTTTCCACTGGGTAATCAGTTCCTTCCTTGAATTTGTTTTTCATAAGGGCAATTTACGTCATTTTTATCATGGATTTTGGAGGTGGATTAGAATAGAATTGAAGCATCTATTCCACTTAGTTTCAAATAAGATGATATGGATGGCGTGAGAGGATGTTTTCTCAGAAGATTTAATGAAATGAATGCTAATCTGTGATGACTAGAGGATTGGATGACCCCTAATATACCTAATTCGGTGAGGTTTGGAGATCTAGAAATGTGTAGGAATACCTAGTGGAATTAATACCCCATGGGATCAAGAAAATTACAGGTTACATAACATATAATCTGACATTACTGGTATTGTGGGACCCCTGGGCTGTAGAACTGGGCTTTTTTTAGATTTAAATATCACATGCCATGTGACATGGTCACACAACATGGGACCCATCTTAAAAGTCTAACAGAACTTAAAGAGTGTCTTGGTTCAAACAATAGTTTTAATAAAAAGAGGTAAACCCCCTACAGGGATATAAAAAGTGTCAAGTATTATGTGTGCTTTATGAATAACAACGACATCAGTTATAAGTAAAACATCAATTCAATAATGTTAAGCAAGGTATACCACTGTGAGTATTCGCAAACAGCGCACCTCCGTTGGAGGGGTTTTATTACAAAACCGGGAATTATTTATCAAACGAAACAATTATCTTAACTAACAGTTATGAAATAATAGCAATTTAATATAAACATGCATAGTTATTAAGGTAACTAAATGAAATTTAAAACATTCTTGAATTAAATAGGCTCGGATAGGGACCCTACCTCAACCTCAAGGTGTGTTTGCTTTTGACGACGACGACTCGAATCTTCCTTTTTTACGCTTCCACGCATATGTAACTTCACATATATATAAGGACACCTAGCCCCTATGTACATACTTTCATGGAAAAATATGCACAAGGGGGTCCTTAGATATATATTTATACTTGCATGTACCCCTTTACACTTACACATGTATTCATTTTTCATATCCATATATAATCACACCTAGCCCAAATATATATATTCATACTACCATGAGTGAATATATATAAAGGGGGAAATTATATATGTATATGCCTACCTATGCATACACATGTAAGCCTTCGTCAACGGCTACTCGAATCCACCTCAACGAAATCCAAAACGCACTGCAAAAATATAAGGAACCCAAAAATCACAAATGCCCTAATTAAAATTAGGCCAAAGAATAAAAAAAGAATAAACCTTACCCAAATCCAAAGTTGAACTCATTTTCATTGATGGTGTTGGATAGAACTGACCTCATCATAAGAAACCATGTATAAGAAAATAGTGAGATAAAATGAGATATAACAACTTCTTATATATATATGATCAGTGTGTCAACTTTACATGATAAATGATACATGATTCCATAACCATCAATGAACAAATAATAGTCATATTGATATGTACATCCCAATACTAAATAACATTATCATTAATAAACTTCTTTATTTATCAAACATAACCTTAAATTGCCTATTAAAAAATCAAAAATCACCAAAATATGGGAATAAAGTAAACTTCCATCAGCACTTAAATGCGAAAAATAGATATTATACATTGTTCTTAACCTAGGAAATCCATTCCTTGACCAAGAGTTTTCTGTTTTTCTTTACAAAAATAATACAATAAACCTTTTGTATATTTCTTTCACAATATCATTATTACAAAAGAAAGTTCAATAAAAATTTAGTTTAAAATACTTGTATATTTATGGCTATTATAATCCTCTAGAGTGATAGTATTGGGAAATGAGAAACATGGTAATCCTTTGGGGATAACAGTGGAATGATTCAATTATTTAACTCCTAGTTTAAAAAAAATAAAAAACAGGAGACAAAAAATAGGTCTCCTGTTTTCATCAAAATCCCTTGTCGTTATAATGACCTATAACTGACGCAAAATACGCGCTCTCATAAATACTTCTCCAACCAAGAAAGCTCCTTGCATTCACCAAGCTTAAATCTTCACCAATCACCCATTTTAATACTTTTTTAGAAAATAATTTCAATACACAATTAAAAATACAATTACTCACCCAATTATCAAGGACGCATCCCACCCCAGAAATGCTTCTCCATTTCCCACACACATGCATGAGACGCTCACCACTAAATGCATTAAATTAACAAAAATCACAACATTCTTGTTAGTGATACATTTTAATCAAAAACAAAAATTGTCCAAAATTCATATCATAATTCATTATGTAAACAATTCTCAACCAAACTTGTCAAGTTCAATAACTTCACCTTTTCGAATGTAGTCTCCCCCATTACTATTTTGTAAATCTCACACACCATTGCCGTAAAAAATATTCTACCGAATTGGCAGCAGTTTTTCATTACCTACATTAAAATCAAAATGACCGATAAGTAATTGGGAAAACTTATAATGAACCATTATCATAAGTGATCAGTGTTTTAATCATTTTCAAAAGGTGTTTTCAAATGAATCCTAAATTATGTACATTCAAAACAAACAAAAAATGGATAGACTTATTAAAAATAAAACTAAATTGATTATGGGGTGCCTAGAACATTTTTTTTATAGCTGATTCAACCTCTCCCATGCCCATAAAAGATTTTCCTAAGTATAAAACATGAAGCAAACCCATTTAAAAATGATTTTCATTATAGGATGATTGATTTTGTCATGATGTTGTTCCATTACTGCTAAAAATGTTCTTTCATTAGTGTACTGATCTTGCATGAAAAAGCATGATGGAAGGTGATCTTCAACTAGGTTAAGTGCAAAAAAAGAAAGATAAACTCTCAGAAGAACTGAAATTTTTAGGAGATTGCAATTGGAATAAAAAACAGCATGTTCGACTATTTAAAATAAGGTATTATATTAACACGTTTAGTTTCAGAAATAGTGCTAGAAGATTGAGAGAGTAATAGTTTTAACTATTGGGAAAAAGCAACACTAACGGGTTTTAATACTTTAACTACATGATAATACAAGTAATTCATGTTATTCTTAATAGTAAACACATGCATCAAATTTAATCTAGTTAAAGCCATGTTGTAGCATCAATGTATCAAACTTCTTATTCCACTATCATGAAGCTTGTTTTAAGCCTTTGATTGGTTTATTAAGTAGGTAGACTTGATTTGATTTAAATTCATTATAAAAAACCATGGGAGGCTTCATGTACAGTTTCTTATCAAAATCACCATGTAAAAAAAAAGTTCGAACATCCAGTTCTTCTATATGAAAGTCATGGTATGTAGCAAAAGCAAGCAATAACCAAATGAATGATTGTTTAACTACTCGATAAAAAATTTCAGAATACTCAACTCCTTTACATTGAAGGAATCCCTTGTCAACTAGCCTAAATTTATACTCAAGTAGACTGTCATGGTGGTGGCACTCTTAAACCTTGGCTATATCCCAAAAGCCATAGTTTTCAAGCCGTCGTAGAAACCTAAGATAGGCAATATATATATCCATGGTTGTAAACCGTGGCTCTAGGACTTTTGCCATGAATTTAAACCTTGGATATATCCCTGTAGCCACTGTTTAAAACCGTGGCTATATGTCCTCCCATTCCATAAAAAAACAGGCCCCCCCCCCTGCCCCCTTCCCCAGCACACCCCCTACCCCCCAGCACTTCCCCCCTGCCCACTACACTCCTCCCCCCATAACACTGCACACCCCCCTTCCCACTACACTTCCCCCCCTGCCCACTGCACACCCCCCTTGCCCCCCTTCCCATTGCACTTCCCCCCCTGCCCACTGCACCCCCCTGCACACACACCCTGCCCACTGCACTTCCCCCCCCCCATCCCACTGCACTCCCCCCCTGCACACACACCCTGCCCCTTGCCCTGCTCCCCCTTCCCCAGCACACCCCCTACCCACTAAACTGCCCCCTTCCCCCACCCCCCCTGCCTCCCACTTCACACCCCCTGCCCCTCCCACCTGCCCCCAGCAAACAACCCCTGCCCCCTCACCCTGTCCCCCCCTGCACACTGCACTTCCCCCCCAGCCCACTGCACACCCCCTTGCCCCTTTCCTCCACCCCCCCTTCCCCCTAACCCTGTCCCATGCACAACCCCCTTCCCCCCTGCACTCCCCCTCCCCCAGCCCACTGCACTTCCCCCCTGCCCCCTCTCCCTGCCCCCTGCCCCCCTACACACACACCCTACCCACTGCACTCCCCCCCAACCCACTGCACTTTCCCCCCTTCCCCCCTACACATACCCACTGCACCCCCCATCCCACTGCACACCACCCCCACTCAGCACACCCCCCTGCACCCTACCCCTGCCCCTTGCAAAAGATCCCAGCACACCCCCCTGCCCCTTGCCCCCCCCCCTTGGAACCTGGTTAAAAGCCTTTTGAAGAACAATAACACATTATGATCATGTACGCTAATTGGAGGATGGATGATTCTAATGACCCGGAATCAATTGATTTTTCCATGTTAGTGACCATATCATCTCATATAGGATGGGAGAAGGTTAGTATAGAATTTATCCCTGTGTTTAATGTGATGCGGGAACAACTTGAAAGTGGTAAACTGACACTTGAGTGTTCACTGTTTGATGATGATGTGTTACAATTTTATAATAGTTATAGTCCTTGAATCATTTGGTGAATAGTTTATGATAGACTGTAATACCTCTGTGGTTTCTGAATCCTAGAGAGACAAATATGGGTGATGAATTCGAGTGTCTGTTTTTGTGGCCATGGACCTAGTAGAAAATATAAGAATGTTTTATATCTATGAATACTAATACTATCATGTATTTCCCTTAAGAATTATATCAGAGAGAGATGCACATAATATGCCATGATTTTTTGGAAAGGGTTTAATATGACCTTAGAGAATCATCTAATATTGAGCACAATGTACCATCAATATATAGACAGACACTAAGAGTAGATGATACATATATTGGAGGATATGCTTCAAGATTTTGTTCAATACATCGATGGATCTTGGGTTTAATATGACCTTAGGGAATCATCTAATATTTATTGAGAGATGAGATAGCACACCAGCGGGTGAAACCAAGAAATTTCAGGAAAATTCATCTAGACGAGAACGGACTGGTGTTTTTCATGGGGTTGGATGTAGTGAATTGAAAACCGCATTGAGATCATTTTTCAAAATCCAATTACCAGGTCGATAGACCATTGGAAGATCATTCTCAGTTGAAAATTTATATGGTCATGAGCACCATTATGTTTAGTTAAGGGGTGAACCCCCCCCCCCCCCCACTATCTAGAACATTTCCGACTGTGAACCTCAGTTCAAACCATGAAATTCCCAAGGCTAGGGATTCATTGTGTGAAACCCCTGGTCACACCGTGAATCATTCCTAGGTGGATTTTTTTAATATGTTAAATTCGGTCTTTTTTCTGGGTCAAGTGTTTCACAATGATGTTACTGAAGAAAGTATCAAGTTTCCAAATCCGGTTGTTTGTGTTTGATGAAATAAAAAAAATTATTTTCTTTAAGTTTTAGATTTTTATGAGAATGTTCGGTTGATGTTTTCTCAAAATGAGGACACTATCATCTGTAAATGGAATTTCATTTTCTACTATTGAGTTGGCTGAAACTTTCTACTAGTCCACGTTGAAGGCTTAGGGAAATCATGTAAAACAGGTGAAAATGTCATTATAAAGAGCCAAAACCAATTTGAATAGCATATACACATTATATAATAATGAAAACAAGTTTTGAAAATACTCTAGAAATTATAGAATTCAAATTAATGGGTTAGGAAAAGGAAACTTACCTCAACCTCAAGGCGTTGCTTTTAACGACAACTCGAATCTTCCTTTTTTCCGCTTGCACGCATATGAAACTTCACGTATATATAAGGACACCTATCCCATATGTACATATTTTCATGGCCAAATATTCACAAGGGGATCCTTAGATATATGTTTACACTTTCATATACCCCTTTACACTTACACATGTATGCATTTTTCATATCTATATATAAGCACACCTAGCCCCAATATATATATTCATACTTCCATGAGTGAATATATATAAAGGGGGAAATTATATATTTATATTCCTACCTATGCATACACATATAAGCCTTCGTCAACGGAAACTCGAATCCACCTCAACGAGATCCAGAAAGCACTACAAAAATATAAAGAACCCAAAAATCACAAAATCCCTATTTAAAATTTTGCCAAAGAATAAAAACGAAATAAATCTTACCCAAATCTAATATTGAACTCACTGTCATCGATGGTGGTGGATAGAACCAGCCTCATCCTAAGAAACCACCTGTAAGAAAATAGTGGGAAAAGAAATGAGATATAACAACTTCTTATATATATGTTATCAGTGATGATAAATGATACATGAATCCATTACCATAATAGATTCTATAATAGTCCTTTCTATTATTACCACAATATCATCATTTAGTCACTCCCATTGGACTGATAATTTATGGTGTTCATGTCAACACAAAAAGGATACAAACACACATTGTTAATCATAATATCAATAATCATTGCATCAGTACATGCATAAACAATATAAATAACACATCCATGAAGCATACCCCACCCACCATCTAAATTGGAAGCATGTATTTAGTAGAACACAAAACTCCTAAAGGATAAGTGTCTGCTAATGAAATTATTTGAAAAGATGGTCGAAGGAAAGGAGTATATCAAGTGGGAAGCTACTTAAATTAATGAAATAAAAAAAATTCAAATTGAATGTGGTTGATGAGGATAAGATAGTGATTAACCTTGAAGAGAAACTTTCTTTGACAGAATAAGTACTAAGAAAGGCACAATGAAAGTATCTTGAAGTTTAGAATGATTTGAATAAGATAAGGGAAACAAGTTAGTTGAGGTTTCTGGTGAAAATAAGGGTCCAAAAAGGCAGGTTAATTCATCTTCTAATAAATCTCAAAATAAACATGTTTCCTCTAATAATGCAGGTAATAAAACCAAATATGGGTCAGTTTGGACTAGAAAGACTAATGGGAAACCCTTTTGCATCAAAATAATAGAACGATATCTCGATAAGATTACTTCTATATAAGTGAAGAGAGACATGGTTTGTGGCATGAAATTGACAACAATATTGTGGAACATGTAATATGGAGGGATATGGTACCAACAATTGCTTAATCAGGTTACTGTTATAAGAAAAAACCCTAAAGAAGATAAATATCACATTATGTGATGCATGTTCTTTTAAGGTTTATGAAAAGAAGAACATCTCACATAAATAAGTTGAAAGTGAAGAACTCTATGCTCCAAAAATAAAAAAACAAATCTCGAATAAAAATTTGCAAGCATTAAGAAAGGGGAAACATGGTTGAGAAAACATTATCAACCTTGTTGTTCAAACTAAGGAACAAATAGTAACACATTATTCTGTTTCATATTGTATTTATGTGATAACCATGAATGGAATTGAGGGTGAAGCTAGATCTCAAAGAGAACTCAAGAAATTTTACAAGCTATAAAATCTATAATGTTACTTCAAGTAATCCATTTTAGTGAATTCTCAATATGGTATATCCTAAAATCTATCTATAGAAGAGATCCACATTGATGAAGATAATTTACAGTTTCTCCTTATGGGGGAGAAAGGTGCATAAAACCTTGAGATGCTACCATAACCTATTAAAATCATGTAAATTAGAATTCTACACAGTGCTATGAAATGATTCATTAAAATGGTATGGATTCATATTCTCTCATTCTTGAGTGAGAAAATAAAATAAAAACATTAATTGGGAGATGTTGATTTTAATCATTGCCATGAATGAGAAATTTTAACGAATCCTTGAGACCTAGGTTACCTAACTCGAGGCTCTTTGTCTTGAGAATCCACAAGCATTTAGGGAATGAACCCCTCATTCACAGAATGAGTTGCCACAGTAGCAATGTTGTATCTCTTTCAATGATCCAAAATTCCCAAAAGCTACAAATGATCAACCATATGATAAAAAACATAAATAAAAAGATTTTCCATACCTGAAAAAAACCTAAGATGTTCCATAACACAATTGAACGAACCATTATACTATATCCCACATTCTTCAAACTAGCATCACACTATCTCATCATCTCAAATTCCTTACATATTTTGAGTAGATCATAAATACTATCCAAGATGTCACTATATCACAAAAATAATCTTCTTCCACAAACAAAGTCTTCAACTAATCATAAAGAAACACTTCAAACTTGGTCTCTATTTTTATTCTCACTTTCCAATTCTTCAAAACTTATTCACTGGCTTCTCAAAATCCAAGGAAATATTCCTCTTATTTGTATTATTCTCTTTATCTTCTTCATAGAAACTGGGTAGGTTGTAACTCATCATCACTATCTCAACACACTCTTCTTATTACTTTATATAGTATGTACTGGATCATGATTCTTATTATTCAAAATCCTCAACTCACTCAACCAACTCTTCTACAATAATATTGGCTCCTCTCACTGCTCAATTGGAACACCCAACACATAACACCATTTTTTTGTTTGTTAGTTTTTTATACTATCAATATCTTTGTTACCTCAAGTAGCAAAATATATTTTCAAACCCATTCCCACTATACATTAATCCGAAACAAATTGGGTATAACTGGGCACAACAACTATATCTTCTCATGAAACTATTTTAACCCATTTGATTTGTTGTTTGATTTCCTTAATGGTTATCTCTACTAGGTTTCCACAAATACCCTTTTCTTTTTATTTTTATTCTCTTCTTGGACAATTGTGTCTCCCAGTGAGATCAATTATTTCTTCATCTCAAAATACTCTTTATACAACTACTTTGTATTAATCTTCTTGGTTGTTTTAAAACGCAATATCAGTAAGTAGAGAGGATCTCCTCATTTTTCCTTTGATGAAATTGTTATTTCAAAACAATAATTATTTTTAGTCATAACCTGGCATCACTGCCAGATCATCTCTTCATCCTTCTTCTCAATAATGAATTGCTAGTTCTTTTGTGATCTATTGATCATTGGAGTTTAGCATATGCATCCTCTGAATTATTCACTTCCATATTTAAGAGACTTATTATATATCTCATTTCAGGCATGAGTTAATTCCTAGACTTCCATCAGATGTTCTCTTTGTCTCATTCATTAAGATCAATGACTCACAAAAATAGCTCCAATCTCAATAATTTAGTCTTAATAACTCAAGAATCGACCCAACTTCTTCTAAATTATTCTGGTAAAACTCATTAGGTTCTTTAATTTGTCAATAATTTCATCCTCGTGATCTTCTCATCCCCCTTTCATTTTATTTTACTCAAAAAAATCTTGGTCCAAGGATTAACTAAATGTTATGATTTTTCAAACATGATAGAACAACTAAAGAATCATCATGATAATGATATGAAACACATGATAATATTTTGAAAACCTAGGAAAAATGTAATCTAGGATTTAACCCTTTATATATGGAAGAAATAAAAATCTAAATTTAGTGTATTTATTTACCTTAAGATCATGAATTAACACCTCATCCTACCATTCAGTGTAAGAACAATGAAAGGAGAATAAGAATTCAAAACCTTGACGATTGAGGAATTTAGGGACTCACTCTCAGTTCACATGGAGAGTAGTAAAATAAAGAAAACAATGGATTCCTAACATTAGATCTATTATTTTATGGGATTTTCAGAAACTCAATGATGAATTTAGATAAAAATCAAAGGTAGGTTCAATGGGAGATGGAGAGTAATGAAGGATCGCCTCTCAAGGATGTTACAAAATGAGAATCACAATGAAATCCCAATAAATTGTGTATTAGGGGTTAATTATCTAATGTAAAATTACTATTTTAATCCATATTTAAAAAACTCATCTGCGTCTTATTAGGTTCCTAGTGTAAGGCACAATGTATATAGTGGTTACACTAGTAGTTATCGATGATTATACCTAACACCGCTAAATACTCGGTATCAGACAAATAGGTATTTATTTCTACACCTACACCAACCACCTTACCTTTTTATCACCAAATTCCTTTTACCCTTCTTAGATCCTTCTTAAACCCCCTAAACTTCCATGTTTATCCATTTTAATAATATCACACAGCAAATTAATGGAATTAATAACCCATCATGATGAGATTCCTTATAAATTTCTCATCACTAGGCTTCCCCTCACCAATAATCATTAATGAGATTCCTGAGAGAAAAAATCTGTACATTGAGAAAAAATTAAAAATACATGTTTATAAGTTTCATTATTAAGCTATACAAACAATCGATATTCTTTAACTATCAATATGAGAATCCCTTATAAAACCTTCTCACATTAGTTGATGATAAAAACTGATCCTTCCATATAGGAACCAATAGCTTCCAACTCAAAATTATCAAACTAAATAACATGAGTAGGATCAAGTATACATCTCATCTATTTTAAAATATGAAACACATTCATCGTAGCAATGAATTGAGGAGAAAAATCCAATATTTAAGTTTATTCTAAAATATGATCTAAGATCTCGAAGGTTTTAAAGAACCTAGCAGTTGACATACCTTTATTTCCCATCCATTGATGTCCCAATCAAGGGGATATCAATAGAAACACATCATGATGAGGATGCTACTATGGGTGAGGACAGGTCTACGGGATGGAATAAAAATCTACGATGAACTGAAGTTGGTCGAAATTGTGTTAGGGTTTCACGAGGCTGGATTTTTTGGCGCGCTGGAGGAGGTGGAGAGACCGCATAGGAGCAGCGTCGGCGGGGAGGCGGAGTGGTCATGTTAGATGGCAGTGTCAGGGGAGGGTCACGGATAGGAGATCTCGTGGAGGGGTGGCTGCGTTGGGAGGCAGCGTCGGGGGAGGAGGTCTGCTGAGAGGAGAGCTCGTGAGGGTGTAGGAGGGACGCAAAGAGGAGAGCTCGCGAGGGTAATGGGAGGAGCGTCGGGCGAGGAGAGGTCGCGGGGGTAGAGGACAATCGCAGCGAGGAGAGGTCACGAGGGAATGGGGAGAGGGTTGGGGAGAATAAGAGAATCCCGCGATGGAATGAAGTTGGTTCCATGGACCATGGCTTCAAATAACCATATAGCCACAATTATAATTGATGTGTGGCTATAAATTAAGCTATATCCACGGGTTTATAAAATTGTGGCTATAGATCATTTTTCTAGTAATGTTATAATGATGTGTAATTCATGTAAATAATAAAGATATCATGACAATGATTCTATATATATGATATACCATCCAATTATATATTATTTTAATATCAAAATAATGATATTGTCGCTCGTACGTACGTACGGACTACCGTCTCCACAAACGCGATGAGATTCATGCCCCATCGTATCCATTCTAGTCTAATTCTCATTTGATTATTAAAAATAATATTTTAGGACTTGATATCATTCTATATATGAATATTATAAAACCTATCCATAACAAACACGACTTATGTAACAAAACATATATAAGAAAATGAGTAAGTTAACACCCAGAACGATGATAATACTAAGATATTATTAACAAAGAAATGTTAAAATATCATATATGATATCATATTAATGTATATGATTCTTGTAAAATTTAATAACAATTATTTCACCATTATACAGGAGGTTAACCTAGCCTCAACCCAGTAAAAGTACAAGGTAAGGGTTTATTTTATTATCTCTTCATTATCCGAGGTTGTTTATACATAATTATTTACTGGGACCTATTTATCAACCACATCCATGTTTCTTAAAAATGTATTTCAAAACATTCTTACTATTTTATAGAATATAGTTTAAAGTCATGTATACCCTTGTTTTACTTTTTATAATAATTTTACAAATGAATGTTTCCGTCGTTTTCCAAACAATGTCCTTTGTAACCTTTTCGACAAAATTAAGGTAAGAATGTCTTTTTTAACTTATACGGCAGGTGCGGCTATTTTCTACCATTATAAACTCATCGATGCTTCCCTTAAAATCTTATAAGAATATTTTCCAAGTAAATGTTTTATTTTATACTTATGTGACTCTTAAATGATTTGAAAATAGAAAGATATATTTTTCTCTAAAAAGAGTTTGGATTTCTTCTATGTCAACATCCTTTGATGGATTTTAAGTTTATTTGGAGTTGATTTATTATGATACAAAACTTCTATATTGTATTGAAGGTTTTTTGATATGTTTGACTGTGGATATGCTATTTTTATACCATTCATGATTTATGGTTAAATTATTGACATTTCGTATGCTAGTTTTTATGATATGTTTAAACTTTTTCATATGAGGAATGTATTAGACTTAGTAAGTGACGGGTGGAGCCCGCTATAGCTCATCGATGCATCGGTAGGTCTCCTAAGACAACTAGATGTGGAATTTGATGAGGCCCTTTCCCAATTTGATTTATGGTTTTCGCCGAGGCCTTAATCATTTTTCAACATCTTGGTCGAGGCCTTGACAAAATGATTCAGAATGTCCGGCAATATACATTCCCTCATTATGGAAATAATATTGATGGTTCATGTGGTCATTCAACTAGTAGAATACTCGTGATTATGTTTTATTATGGTATTATTTACTCAGCTCATATTCTTGCCATAAAATTATTCATGTTTATTATTGGTAAAGGCTTGTGGTTTCAATTATTTATCATGCTTAATATTTATGTAATTTTCCAATATATTACTTACCTTTACTGAGCATTTGAGCTCACCCCTTTCTTATGTTTCAGTTTCCCAGGATACGAAAAAGTTAGTTATGAGTGACCTGCAGGAATAATCTAGGAGGCTTGGATGTTTCTAATGAAATATATTTGTGTTGTATTTCTCTTCAAGTTGTAAAGTTGATCTTATGTATGAATATTGTTTCCAATAATACTAAACTGATCGGTCTTTCGAGACATGATTTCCTTGTGATCATGCCAATGTTATGTAATAATGCACCGAATCTGGGTAACTAGTATCGAGGAATTATAATCATTGTGTCATAAATAAATTTAATTATTTAATATATATAAATTATAAATAAAATAATATGATGTAGGAAATATTTTTATATTTCTAAGGAATATTTATAGTCTAATTTATCTTATATGTATCCTTATATTATAAATGTTCTAAATATTAAATGTTGAATTTAACACTTTTAACTCTTCTTTAAATAAAATATATTAAATGTTCTAATCTAACCAAAATTGATCAAAAAAGAAACTTATTTTTGTCCTAAGGGTATTTTTTGTCAGAAAACACTTATCCAATAGAATAAGGACATGTGCTGGGATAATTATAATATTATTTTTACCTTTAATTACCCTATTTACTTTTAACCATGGTAAATAAAATTCAAAAGTTACTATTAAAAAAAATTATTTGTATCATATTGAACCACATTTTACTTACTGATGAAAACTGTATCTATTGGACTATTGAAATTCAATTCACATAAGTGGTAAAATTGCATTTTATTCATCTTTTCAATTGTTTCTAGAAGGTGGGTAAAAGACGTTAAAAAGTTCAATAAAATTTTATATATCTAATCTTATTATAAAATGAATCTAATTAATTAAATTGGACTAATATACATATTATGTATCTATTTTGACTATAAAATAAATTTAAATTAAAAAATATTTTTTTAAACAAAAGTCATTTTTAAACAATAAGGTAGTCTTTTTCACTGTTCATCAAAAATTGAAAGATTTCATAAAAATACCAAAAATTTACCCTAAGATAATTTTGATATTCCAAATCCAAAAATGAAGTCCATTTTGAAAAATAAAATTTATAAAATTTTGAAAAGTGGGTATTACAATTCATAACTTTTTTTTAAATGTCTACTTTGATTGGTCGTGGTTTTCTAGAACTTGAAGCTATGTAAATCACAAGCTATTGTATTATTCAAAGATAAGAATACTAGGGAAGCTTGGGGTGTTACATTCTTCCCTCCATAAAATAATTTCGTCCTCAAAATTTCTAGAATATTACTATATAAAATGATTTGGGTGGTTCTTCATCATTTGTTCCTCAGGTTCTCACATTTCCACTTCAATTTTATGTTTTATTCAGAGAACTTTTACTAGACGAGTAATCTAGTTCTGAGACACTTGCTCTCTGGTATCAAGAATCTTGAAAGGATCTTCAAAATAAGATAGATCAGGTGCCAATTCTATTTCTTCATAGGTGAGTACATGTGTTGGGCCAGAAATTTATTTTCTCAATAGTGATATGTGGAACACATCATGAACTTTGGAGAGACATGTCGGCATTGCCAAAGGGTTAGCTACAACTCCAATTCGTTCTAGAATTTCAAAAGGTCCAATGTACCTGGGACTTAATTTACCCTTCTTACTAAATCTTATAACACCCTCCCCTAGAGATACCTTCACGAAAACATGATCTTTTACTTGAAATTCCAAATCCTTCCTTCGGTTATTGACATAGATATTTTTCCTACTTTGAGATACATTGATCTGGGTTTGGATAATCTTTAACTTTTTCATTGTTTCCTCAACCAGTTCTGGGCCTATGAGTTCTCTTTCACCAACATCATCCCAATAAGTTGGTTTGTGACATCTCTTTCCATATAACGCTTTATATGGTTCCATTTGAATACTTTAATGGAAGATATTTTTATAGGAAACTTCTACCATAGGAAAATAATTATCCCACATACCTTGGAAGTCATGTGAGAAAGACGTCAACATGTATTCTATTGTTTGAATTGACTATTATGATTTTCCATTAGAATGAGGGTGGTAGGAAGTGCTCATATTATGTTTAGTATCTAGGGATTTCTGTATACTTTTCTAGAATATTGATGTAAAACAAGGATCAGAATCATAAACAATCGATAGGGGTACACCATGAAGTCTTAAAACTTCATTAATATATAGTCATTCTAAACATTCAAGTGGTTAATCTTCTCTTATAGAAAACAAATGTGCAGAATTGGTAAGACGATCGAAAATGACCCATATTGAATCTTTCCTTCTAGGAGTCTTCTATAGCCCCATGACAAAGTCAATCATAATATATCCCATTTCTACTCAGGTATAGGAATAGGTTCCATGACTCCTCTAGGACATTGTCTTCCAGCCTTCACCTTTTGAAAAATGATACATCTTGACACATAATCAGTAATCTCCCTCTTCATGTTGTCCAATAAAAAATGTTCCATCAAATCTCTATAAATCTTAGTGCTACATGGGTGTATATAGAAATTGGAGTTATGATCATCATCTAACAAGTCTATTTTTAGATCAGGTATATCGGGAACCCAAAGCCTCTTCCCAAATTTAAAAATTCTATTTTCATATACAAATTTGATCCATCTCCCATCATTCATATCTTTAATTTTTTGAAACTTCTCATCATCAGTCTGATATATTTTTATCATTTCTTATAAATATGGTTTAGAAACAATTTGAAAAAGTATTGATGTTTCACCTTTCATTATTATTCTCATATATATCTTTACTAGATCCAAGAAGATAGGATCCCTTTAAACTCTTATATTGTTTAGAAATCCATGATACTTTCTGCTCAAAGCTTCTGCCACCTTATTTTCCTTCCCCGGGTGGTAGTGTATGGTGAAATCGTAATACTTGAGTAGTTCAAGCCATCGCCTTTGCCTCATATTTAGTTCTTTATGTTATAAATTATACTTCAAACTCTTTTGATCAGTATATATCTCGCATTTTTCACCATAGAGATAGTTTCTCTGTATCTTTAAAGAAAATATTACAGATTCTAACTCAAGAACATGAGTATGATAGTTTTGTTCATGAATTTTTAGCTTCCATGATTCATAGGAAATAACTCTATCATTCTGCATAAGGAATCAACCAAGTCCTTTATTTGTAATATCACTATAAATAACAAACCCATCATTCCCCGATAGTAGAGTCAAAATAAGATCATTGGCTAATATTATCTTTAATTATTAAAAACATTCATCATACTCTTTTTTCATACAAATTTAACCCATTTTCGTGTGAGCTTGGTTAATGGGATAGCCAATCGGGAAAAATTACGGACGAAACGCCGATAATGACCTGCTAAACCAATAAAACTACATACCATAGTTATACTCATCGGTTATAGACACTCTTGGATTGCCTTTGTCTTGAAGGATCAATAGAGATTCCATCCTTAGAGATAATATGGCCCGGAAAAGAAATGTCCTAAAGCTATAATTCACACTTGTTAAACATCCCATATAATTCATTTCTTCTAAGAGTTTTCATAATAGTGCGCAAGTGATTTTCCTGATCTTCATAGATTTTGGTGTATACCAAGATATCATCAATAAATACCACTGCAAATTCATCAAGATACTCCTTGAAAACTCTGTTCATTAGATCCATAAAAATGTAGGAAGCATTAGTAAATCCAAAAGGCATTACTGTATACTAATTATACCTATACCTAGTTTGAAATGATGTCTTTGGAATGTCTTCCTTTTTCACACACAACTGATGATATCCAGATCGAAATTAAATCTTTTAAAAATATTGGGCTCCATGAAGTTGATCCAATAAATCATCAAGGAAAGGTAGGGGATACTTGTTCTTTATTTTTATAGTATTTATCTCCCTATATTCAATGTACAACCTCATAGATCCATCTTTCTTCTTAACAAAAATAATAGGGGATCCCCACGGAGAAACACTAGGGAGAATAGATCCTTTATTACTCAATTCATCCAGTTGCTTCTTTAGTTCCACTAATTCCACAATGTCCATTATATAAGGGATCTTTGATATGGTCCTTGAACTAAGAATTATGTCAATGGAAAACTGAATTTATCATTTTGGAGGATGTCCAGGTAAATCCTCTAGAAACACATATATTCGTGCACTATAGGTACATCCTCTATTTGAACATTCCTTACCTCACCCATAGTTATGTCACTCTGTTCCTCCCCAATAATTTAATTTAGTTGAGCTACTATGGATGGATCTAGATGAGAATCAGATGGTGATGTTTCATCTCTAATGATAAGGGATTCCTTATCATCATCAAAAATTGTAACCTCCTTCCACTTACAATAAATTTTTCCATCATGGTCTGAAAGACAATCCATACCAAGGACTATATCAAATTCAATAATGGGTATGCCAATAAAATCAGCCGATAAAGCACATTTATATGACATAATGGTAATTGATTGAAAAAACATTATTGAAATGATACTTCCCTTAAGAGTTTTGACTAAAAACTCCCTTAATAATTAAAATTGGAAATATCTAATTTTCTTAGAAAACTAGAAATTTATGAAAGAATGAAAGGATCTAGAATCAAATAAAGTATTTCCTAATTTTGAGGAAATTATTAAAGTATTATCCACTATGTCATTAGAAACTTCAACCTTAGCAGTAATGATCTCATAAGATTTCCCTTGTTCCCTTGGAATTTTCTAAGGTAGGTTTCCCTAATTCTTAGGACATTCATTTGAATAATTCCCCATCGCTTTACAGTTATAGCATTGAACATTGAAAAACTCTTTCTTCCCCATGCAATCACGAGCTTGGTGATCTTTTTCTCCACACTTGTAACAAACTCTCATCCCCTTTAGGCATCTACCAAGGTGTTTCTTCCCAAAATTACTACCGGATGGAAATTCAAGTTTTCCCTTCTTCCCATAATTTCCATTTTCAGAGTGTGCATCAGCTCTCCTCTTCTCTTTCTTCTCTTTAAAGTCAAAATACATAGATAATTTCTTTTAGGTCATGATAGCACATGAGACTATATCGTCGTACAATGAGAAAGATTTTGAGACTAATGCTTGATGGAGAAATGGTTTTAAGCGATCAATGAATTGATCAATATTACATCTTGGGTTACATATATAATCTGTATCGTTCCTTGCTAACCTTGTAAAGTTCACTTCATTCTTTGTGATATTATCATCCTACTTTTTCCTCAGACTCCAAAATTTCATTTTCGTATCAGCTCAATGTTCATGAGGAAAGTATTTTTCTAAAATATTTCTTTAAAATACCTCAATTCCATATTTAAAAGTTCTTCATCCTCATTTGTATTTTTAATTAATGACCACCATTGATCTGCATCTCCTGAGAAGAAAAAAACTACCATAACAACTTTTTCCCTTTCACTACTCCCCAAAGCCTGAAATATTTTCTCTAAGGAACTTATTCATTTCTCAGATACAAATGGATTTTTAGTCCCATATAATTTTGGTGGGTTTTTCCTCATTAAGCAGTCTAACATTGATCTTCCAAGTTGTGGATCAGGGTGCTCCATACAAGTAAGGTTATTATTTATAACCTGAGTGAGTTGTCCTAGTATGGTTATAAGTTATTCTTTACCAGTTGCATCACCAGCTCCACTATAATTGTCTTGAATAGGGGGAAATTCCTACCTGGATTACATGTGTTGATACAACTTCCATTCCTTCCACTATGAACCATTTCTAAACAATGTAATACACATGTTTAGTTTATGAATCGCAAAGCATAATTCCATATTTGTAAAATACTTAACATAAATTGAATAGTTTATGCATATAATCCAAACTCATAAAAATATATTATTTGGGGTAGTATTTACTCATAAATACTTAATAATGGTTTATAAAGAAAATGTGAATTATCTTAAGCATATCCCCCATTATTTTCAAACTAGGTACGTAGTAAGGCCTGTTGTCATGCCCTAGGATACCTCGAGTCAAGCCTGAAACTCCTTGTTGGAGTTTTTACTCCTAGGTATATCTATTCCAAAACCACGTCCACTTGTAGTATCCATACATGGATGTATTTCTTGGAAAACCCACATAATATCTACCATACAATTTTTTTGATGTTCTTCTATACTAAACCTCAATGCATGTCTTAGGTTAATGTTCTCTAATCAGATTTTTTCTAAATCTAGTTTCCATGGTTTGTAATAAACTTCCCCTAATACCGATTGTAATGCTCCAACCCCATTTTCCCAAAGTCGGTGCATTATTACATAACATTGTCATGATCATAAGAGATCATGTCCCATAAAACCAATCAATTTAATAGCCATGTAAGTACTAGATACATTCCTAAGTTCTACATTACATTATGAAATGAAAAATAAACAACATTGTGTCTCATTTGGACACACTCATTTCCTTTAGCCTATCCCTACAGGTCAGTCATAAAATAATTCATCGAATCCTGGAAAAAACAAGACATAATAATGGGGTGAGCTCATATTCTCAGTAAGGATAACAATATAGTGGAAACTATCATAAATAAGCATAAACATTAAAGGCAATGTATAAAACTAAAACACTGGCCTTTTAAACATAAACTTAAGCATAATATGGTAATGATTAATCAAATAATTCCATTTACTTATTCACATGGATATTATACTAGTCGAATAATCAAATGTAATATCAATAACTAATCTCATAATGATGGAATGCATAATTTCAGACAACATAACCCCATAGTTAAGGCCTCGTTCTAGACTAAAAATAAAAATATTGTCAAGGCCTTGTGCGAAGACACTATTTTTTCCCATGAGACCTATCGATGAATTGAGGGGCTATAGCAGGCCCCACACCTCACTTACTATGTCCAATACATTCCTCATATGAAAAGGTTGAAACGTTACATAAACATTTGTATTAAAAGTAGCATACAAAATATTAATAATTTAACCACAAACCATGAATGGTATAAAAATAGAACATTCATAGTCAAAAATATTAAAAACCTTCAATAAAATATGGAAGTTTGTATCCTAATAAATCATCTTCAAATAAGCTTAAAATACAACAAAATATGTTGACATAGATAAAGTCAATCCAAAAACTATTTCAGTAAAATATTTATTTTAATTTGAAATAATTTAAAGTTCAAGTAATTATAAAAGAAAAAATTTATTTTGTAAATATTCTTATAAAATTTTATGGGAATATTTGAAGGTGTTAAAATGGTAGAAAATAGTCTCACTCACCATATAAGTTTAAAAAGGCATTCTTTCCTTAATTTGTCGAAAAGGACATAAAGTAATTTGTTTGGAAAACGACAGAAAGGTTCCTTTGAAAACATTTTATAAAAATTTAAACAAGGGTATAAATTACATTGAACCATAGTCTAGGAAATAGTGAAAATTTTTTGAAAAAAATTTGTAAGAAACGTGAATGTGGATGATAAAGAAGTTAGAGTAAATAAACAACCTTAGATAATAAAGAGATTGTAAAATTAACCCTTACCTTGTATTCTTTCTTAGTAGAGGCTATGTTAACCTCCTGTATAATGGTTAAATTATTATTATTAAATTATAAAATAACCACATACATAAATATGATAGCATATATGATCCTTTAATATTTCTCTATTAATAATATTTTAGTAGTACTATTATTTTAGGTGTTGACTGATTTGTTTTCCTTTATATGTTTTGTTACTTAAGTCATGTTTGTTATGGATAGGATGTATTTGATTCATATCCAGAATAATATTAAGTTATTAAACATTATTTTCAATCATAAAATGAAAATTATTCTTGAATAGGTCCGATGGGGAATGAAATCTCATTGTGCCATGGAGACGATAAGTCGTACGTACGCACGAGCGACAATATCATTCTATTAATCATGAAATAATATGTAATTGGATGGTATATTATATATACAGAATCATTAACATGTTATATACATAATTTATTCTCATTATTATACCCATCCAAATACTTATGTGTTGAATAACGAACATCTCCATGATGTGGAGATGGTAATCCGTACATACGCAAAAAGTGAAAGTACCCTTTTATAAGAGAGGTGAGGGGAACTTTTGGAAAAGCTTGAAATATTATTTTATTATAAAATTATTTTTGGTTTCTAATAGCTCCAAATGGATTTATTTCGAGTCTCAGGTGGGTATGGGTATAAATAATTTTAAAAATAGGTTTTATACAAGTTTAGTTCACCATATTAACCATATATTTAAGATTTAAATCTTAATTAAATAGTTTAACTTATGAAATGACTTCTTGTATTTATATACTACATGGTTAATATATTTACTATAAAATTACAATAGAACCTTAAGTGTTTCATTAATGACATATATGACATTATATATGTCCTTTGGGTGAATATTATATTTTTAGGAATATTATATCATTTAATAATATATTATTTTTTTCAAAAACTCATTTATGTCAGTTTTGACACTATTTAGTATTTGGTTTCTCTGAATGTCATAACAACTTGATTACTTTGAAAAAATACATTGAATCAATCCTAAGATTTCATATTCACCTAGAAAATTTATGGATGACATCAAAAGTTTCAATTTACATTTATTTTAATATTTATAGTATCAATTACTTTATTCTTTCGTTAATAAGGTAATTACTGCATCATCATTATGTCATAAATAAATTTAGTTATTTAATGTATAAAAATTATAATTAAAATACTGTTATGTAGGAAATATTTGTATATTTTTAATGAATATTTATAGTTGAATTTATTATATGTGTAACCCTATATAAAAAATGTTTTAGTTATTAAACTTTCAATTTAACACTTTAACTCTTCTTTAAATAAAATATAATAAATGTCCTAATCTAACCCAATTAGAAAACAATGATCTTATTTTTGTCCAATTGTTATTTTTGGTCAAAAAACACTTATCCAATATAATTAGGACAAGTTTTGGGGTAATTATAAAATTATTTTTACCTTTAATTACCCTATTTACTTTTAATCGTGGAAAATAAAATTCAGAAGTTATTGTTCACCAAAAATTATTTTCATCCTATTGAACCAAATTTTACTTACTGATGACAAATTTGTTCTTCGGATTTTTAAAATTCAATTCCCAGATTCGGTAAAATTAGGTTTTATGCAAATTTGCAAATGTGCCTGGAAGATGGGTAAAAGATGTTAAAAAGTTCAATAAAATTTTTTATGTCTACTATTATTATAAAATGACTAAAATGAATTAAATTGGACTAATATAGATATTATTTATCTATTTTTACATTAAAAAAAATTTATATAAAAAAAATTATTGTTTAAATAAAAATCCAATTTTAAACAATAATGCAATGTTTTTAAATATTCATCAAAAATTGAAAGATTTCAAAAAATACAAAAAAAAACACCCTAATATAATTTTGATATTCTGAATCTAAAAATAAATTCCATTTTGAAAAATAAAATTTATATTAAAATTTAGGTATTACTATTTATAACTACTTTTTAAACGGCTAGTTTGATTGGCCGTGGTGTGCTAGAACTAAAAGATGCGTACATCACAAGCTATTGTATTATTCAAAGAGAAGTGTACCGTGGAAGCTTGGGATGTTAAATTATTCATTCCAAATAATTTCATCCTCAAAATTTCTATAATATTACTACAAAAAAACAGCTAGGTGGTTCTTCATAATATGTTCCTCAGGTTCCCACATTACCTCTTCCATTTTATGGTTTCTCAAAAAACTTTTTCCAGGTGAGTCATCTGGTTTCTCAACACTTGTTCTCTAGTATCAAGAATCCTGACAAGCTCCTCACAATAAGATAGATTATTTTCAAGTTCTATTTCTTCATAGGTGAGTACATGTGTTGAGTTAGTTAGGTATTTTGTCAACAGTGATATGTGAAACACATCATTAACATTGGAGAGAATTGGCGGCATTGCCAAATGGTAAGCTACAACTCCAATTCGTTCTAGAATTTTGAAAGTTCCAATGAAACTAGGAATTAATATACACTTCTTACTGAATCATATAACACCCTTCCATGTAGATACCTTCAAGAGAACATAATATCTTACATGAAATTCCAAATCCTTCATTCATTTATCAACATAGCTCTTTTTCTTAATTTCAGCTACTTTGAAGTGGGTTTGGATAATCTTTACCTTTTCCATTGTTTCCTCAACAAGTTTTGGGCCTATGAATTTTATTTCATCAACATCATCCGAAAAAGTTGGTGTGAGACATCTCTTTCCATATAATGCTTCATATAGTGTTATTTAAATACATTAATAAAAGCTATTGTTATAGGAAAATTCTACCATATGTAAATATTGATCCCACATACCTTAGAAGTCAAGTGAGTAAGATATCAACATGTCTTCTAATATTCGAATAGTCCATTATGATTTTACATCAGTTTGAGGGTGGTAGGCAGTGCTCAAAAAAGTTCAATATCTATGGATTCATAAATTCTTTTCAAGAATATTGATGTAAAACAGGGATCACGATCAGAAACAATCGATATGGGTGAACCATGAAGTCTTAAAACATCATTTATATACATTAATTCTAAATATTAAAGTGGTAAATCTTATCTTATAAAAAATGTTCTGAATTGGTAAGATGATCGACAATGACCCATATTGAATCATTCCTTCTTGGAGTCTTTGGTAGCCCCATGACAAAGTCCATCGTAATGTCATCTCGTTTCCACTCAGGTATGGGAAAAGGTTCCATGACTCCTCTAGGACTTTGCCTTACAACCTTAACCTATTGACAAATGATACATCTTGACACATAATAAGAAATATCCCTCTTCATGTTTTCCCACTAAAAATGTTCCTTCAAATCTCTATACATCCTAGCGGTACTATGGTGTATAGAGAAATTAGTGCTATGAGCATCATCCAAAAATTCCCTTTTAAAATCAGGTATATCAGGAACACAAATCCTCTTCCCAAATATCAAAATTCTATCTTTATATACAAATTCAATCAATCTCCCATCATTCATAGCCTTAATTTTCTTTTGAAACTCAGCATCACCAGTCTGAGAATTTTTTATCCGTTATAGTAAATATTTTTTGGAAACCATTTGAAAAAGTATTGATGTTTCATCTTCCATGATTATTCCCATATCCATCATTACTAGATCTATGAATATATCATCCCTTTCAACTCTCATCTTGATTAGAACTCCATGATACATTCTACTCAAAGCATCTGCCACCTTATTTTCTTTCTTTGTGTGGTATTGTATTGTGCAATCGTAATCCATAAGTAGTTCAAGACATCGCCTTTGCCTCATGTTGAGTTCTTTTTGTGATAAAATATACTTCAAACTATGTTGATCATTTTGTATCTCACACTTTTCACCATAGATATAGTGTCTCCATATCTTCAGAGAAAATATTATAGCTTCTAACTCAAGATCATGAGTAGGATAGTTTGGTTCATGAATTTTTAGCTGTCTTTATGCATAGGTGATAACACTATCATTCTGCATAAGGACACAACCAATTACTTTCTTGGAAGCATCACTATAAATAAAAAACCCATCATTCCCTGATGGTAGAGTCATCATAGTAGTATTGACTAATCTTCTCATCAATTCTTCAAAACATTCTTCAAAATATTTTGTGAAAATAAAGTTAACCCCTTTACGTGTGGGCTTGGTTAATGGGTTAGCCAATCAGGAAATATTTTGGACGAAATTCCGATAATAACCTTCTAAACCAATAAAACTGCATATCTCAGTTATACTCGTCAGTGATGGCCATTATTATATTGCCCTTGTCTTTGAAGGATCTATAGACATTCCATCAACAGAGGCAATATGGCGAAGAAAAGAAATTTACTGAAGCCAAAATTCACAGTTTCTAAACATCCCATATAATTCTTTTCTTCTAAGATTTTTTAAAATAGTGCTCAAGTGATTTTCATGAACTTAACAGATTTTATAGTATGCCAATATTTCATCAATAAATAAAACTACAAATTTTTCAAGATACTCCTTGGAAGCTCTATTCATTAGATCCATAAAAACGGAGGGTGCATTAGTTAGTCCAAAAGGCATTATTGTAAATTCATAATGCTCATACCTGGTTCAAAATTTTATCTTTGGAATGTCTTCCTTCTTTACACACAGCTGATGATATCCAGATCTAAGGTCAATATTTGAAAAATATTGAGCTCCATGAAGTTGATCAAATAAATCATCAATGCGAGGTAGGGGATTTTCTTTATTGTTATAGAATTGATCTCCCTATAGTCAATGCACAACCTCATAGATCAATATTTCTTATTAACAAAATGAATTGGGGATCCCCATGGAGAAACACAAGGAAAAAATCCTTTATTAATTAATTCCTAGATTTGTTTCTTTAGTTACACTAATTCCATAGTATCCATTCTATAAGGGGTCTTAGATATAGGCCTTGAACCAGGAATTTAGTCAATGGAAAATTCAATTTCTCATTCTGGAGGATGTCCAGGTAAATCTTCTGGAAACACATCAACATATTCTTATACAATAAGTACATACTCTATTTAAACATTAATTTCCTCACTCATTGTTATTTCACTCCCTTCCTTCCCAATAATTGAATTTAGTAGTGCTACTAGGGGTGGATCTAGATGAGAATCATAAGGTGATGTTTTTGCTCTAAAGATAATAGATTCCATGTCATCATCAAAAAATCTAAACTCCTTCTTCTTATGATTAATTTTCACATCATGGACCAAAATCGAATCCATACCGAGGATTATATCAAATTAAATCATGGAAATGACAATAAGATCATCATATAAATCATGTTTATATCCCATGAGGGTAATTGTTTGATAAAAAATTATTCCAGTGATACTTCCTTTAGAAGTTTTAACTAAAAACTCCCTTAATATTTCAAATTGGAAATATCTAATTTTCATTGAAAACTGGGAAGATATGAAAGAATGTAATGATTCTGAATCAAATAAATCATATAGTAATTTTGAGGAAACGATTAAACTACCTTCCACCACATCATTATAAACTTTAACCTCTACAGTAGTGATCTCTTAAGTTTGTCCTTTATCTCTTGGACTTTTATGAGGTAAGATTTCTTGACTCCTAGGAAGTTCATTTTAATAATTCCCCATATATTTAAAATTGTAACATTGAATATTAACAATCTTTTTCTTCCCCTAGTAATCACGAACTTAGTGGAATTTCTATCCATACTTGTAACAAACTCCCATCCCCTTTAGGCATGTACCAGGGTGTTTCTTCCCATAATTACTGCATGATGGAAAGTTAACTTTTCCATTCTTCCCCTTATTTCCTTTTCTAGAGTTTTAAACAGATCTCTTCTTATCTTGCTTCGCTTTAAAGTCATTAGACTTAGACAATTCCTTTTCTGTATTTATAGCACATGAGGTTATATCTTCGTATGATTAGAAGGATTTTGATAATAATTCTTGATGTAGAAATGGTTTTAACCCATAAAATAATCGATCAATATTACTTCTTGGGTTACATATATAATCTTTAGCATGCCTTGATAACCTTATAAAGTTTGCCTCATACTTTGTGACATTCTCATATTCCTTTTGCTTCAGACTCAAAAATTCTCTTTCTATATTAGCTCGATGTTCACAAGGAAAGTATTTTTCTAATAAAATATCTTTAAACATCATCCATTCCATATTTGAAACTTCTTCATCCTCCTTTGTGTATTGAATTAATGACCACCATTGATTTGTATCTCCTGAGAGGTGATAAACTGCCATGAATGTTTTTCCCTTTCACTACTCCCCAAAGCATGAAATATTTTCTCTATGGAACTTATCCATTTCTCAGCTACAAATGGATTTTTAGTCCCATTTAATGTTGGTGTTTTTTCCTCATGAAGTTTTCTAACAATGATCTTTCGTGTTGTGGATCAGGGTGCTCCATAAAGGTAAGGTAATTATTCATAACCCTAGTGAATTCTCCCAGTATGGTTATAAGTTGTTTAGTACCAGTTGCATCACCAACTCCACTATATTTATCTTTAATAGGAGTTAAATCCCTATATGGACTATGTGTATTGATACGGTTTCCATTCCTTCCACTAGGTGTCATTTCTAAACAATGGCATACACTACATTAGTTTATGAATTGCAAAGCATAATTCCAAACTTGTAAAATACTTAACATAAATTGAACATCTTATGAATATAATCCATAATCATAAAAAAAGTATATGGGGATATATTTACTCATAAATCCTTCATAATGGTTTGTAAATAAAATGTGAATTAGCCTGAGCATATCCCATAGGGAGTTTCAAACTAGGTGCGTAATAAGGCCCATTGTCGTGCACTTGGATACCTCGGGTCAAGCCCAAAACTCCTTATAAGAGTTTTCACTCCTAAGTATGTCTATTCCAGAATGATGTCCACTTGTAGTATCTTGACAGGGATATATTTCTTGGAAAATCCACATAATATCTACATTACAAAAAAAATCGGATGTTCTTCTATACTAATCATCAATGTCAATATTAGGGTAATGGTCTCTAATAAGAGTTTTTCTAAATCTAGTTTCCAAAGTTTGTACTAAAATTCTTCTGATACCAACTGTAATTCCCCGAACCCAGTTACCCAGAGTTGGTGAATTATTACATAACACTGGAATGATCACAAGATATCAAGTCCCAAAATACTGATCAGTTTAGTATCATTGGAAGTACTAGATACATTCATAATTTTTACATTACATTATGAAATGAAAAATAAACAACATTGTGTCTCCTTTGGAAACAGTCATACCCCTTAACCGATCCCTGTAGGTCAGTTATAAAATACTTCTTCACAACCTAGGAAAAACAAAATATAAGAAAAGGGGGAGCTTAGATGCTCAGTAAGGATAACAATATAGCTGAAACTATCGTAAATAAGCATAAACATTTAAGGGAATGTGTTAGACTAAAACAGAAGACGTTTAAACATAAAATTCATCATAATATGGCAATGATTAATCAAATAATATCATTTACTTCTTCACATGGATATTATTTAAGTAGAATAATCACATGTAATATTAATAGATAATCTCATAATGATGGAATTCATAATACCGGACATCATTAACACATAGGCAAGGCCTAGTGACAAGAATACAAATAAAAATATTATCAAGACCTTGTGCCAAGACACTAGTTTGTATCATGAGACCTACCGATGAATGAAGGGGCTATAGTGGGCCCCGCCCGTCACTTACTATGTCCAATGCATTCCTCGTATGAAAAGTTTGAAACATAACATAAACATTCGTATTAAAACTAGAATAATAAATGTTAATAATTTAACCATAAACCATGAATGGTATAAAAATAGCACATCCACAGTAAAACATATTAAAAACGTTCAATACAATATGGATGATTGTATCATAATAAATCAACTCCAAACAAGTGTAAAATCCAACAAAGGATGTTGACATAGATGCAATCAATTCAAAAACTATTTGAGTGAAATATCTCTATATACTTTTAAATCAATTAAAACTCAGATTATTATAAAAGAAAACATTTATTTTTAAAATATTATTATAATATTTTAAGTTTATCTTAAATCTTTTTATAATGACGGAAAATAGACGCACCTGCCGTATATGTTAAAAACAAATTATTTTCTTAATTTGTCGAAAAGGTCATAAAGTACCTTGTTTGGAAAACAACAGATATATTTATTTTCAAAACATTTTATAAAATTTAAAACAAGGGTATAAATGACTTTAACCCATAGTCTATGAAATAGTAAAAATGTTTTGAAATGTATATTTATGAAATACAGATGTTGATGATAAAGAAGTCTCAGTAGATAAACAACCTCAGACAATAATGAGATTGTAAAGTTAACTCTTACCTTGTTTTTTTGCTTAGTCAAGGGTACATTAAAAATATGTATAATGTATAAATAATTTTTATTAAATTATTAAATAACCACATACATAAATATGATGTCATATATGATCCTTCAATATTGTTTTGTTAATAATATTTCATTAGTATCATTGTTTCGGGTGTTGATTGATTCATTTTCCTTTATATATTTTGTTACATAAGTCATGTTTGTTATAGACAGGATGTATTTTTTTTCATATCCATAATGATATTAATTTCTTAAACATTATTTTTTAATCATCAAATGAAAATTTTTCTTGAATGGTTATGATGGGGAATGAAATCTGATCGCGTCGTGGAGATGGTAAGACGTACGTACACATGAGAGACAATATCATTTTATTGATGGTGAAATAGTATATAATTGGATGGGATATTATATATATAGAATCATTAACATGTTATATACATCAATTATGTTCATTATTATACCCATTCAAATAATGAAGTGTTGAATAACAAAATACACCATGATGTGGAGACGGTAAGCCGTACGTACGCACGTATGGTGACTTTTTCATTCATAGGGTGGATAGAATAATGAATATGGTTGTAAAATATTTATAATAAAATCTTAGTATATAAAAGGTACTAGATTTATTATTTTATTATGGAAACAACAAAGAAAGAGAATGTGGAAGAAGAAAAGAACTTTAAAAGAGGTGATAAAATAATTACCTCTTCTTTAGGTGCTTTTTTTGATTTGAACAAAAGAGATACATAGGTTAGCTTTTTGATCAAATTACGGTATCTATGTTTAATTTATAGTAGTTTATAGGATTTTTGGGAAGGTTTTGGCTGAGACAAATGGATTTGGAGGTGTAAATTTAAGAGAAGGGGAAGTACCCTTTTATAATAGAGGTGTGGGGCACTTTAAGAAAATCCTGAAATATATTATAAAATTATTTTCAGTTTCTAATAGCTCCAAATTAATTTTTTTAGAGGATAAGGTGGTTATGGGTTTAAATCATATCAACCAATAGGTTTTAGACACGTTTATGTTACCATATTAACCTTATATTTTATTTTTAACTCTTAGTTAAATAGTTTAACTTTTACCATGTATTCTTGTATTTATATACTACATGGTAAAAATAGATACTATAAAATTCCAAGAGAACATTAAGTGGTTAATTAATAAAATTTATAACATTATATAAATCCTTTGGAAAAATCAAAGATTTTTAAGAACATTATAACATTTAATAATATAGTATTGTTTTTAAAAACTCATTTATGTCAATTTTGAAACTATTTAGTATTTGGTTTTTGTGAAAGTCATAAAAACTTGATTACTTCGAACAGAATACATTGAATCAATCCAAACATGTCATAATAACCTATAAAATTCGTGTATTACATCAAATGGTTCAATTTACATTTATTTTAATATTTATAATATCAATTATTTTAATATTTCATTAAAAAGGTAATTATTGCATCATCATTGTGTCATAAATAAATTTAATTATTTAATGACTAAAAATTATAAATAAAATAATATTATGTATGAAATATTTTTATATTTATAATGAATATTTATAGTCTAATTTATCTTATGTTTAACCCTATATTAAAAATTTTTTAGTTATTAAACATTGAATTTAACACTTTTAACTCTTCTTTAAATAAAATTTAATTAATGTTCTAATCTAACCCAAATGGATCAAAAAGGATATCATTTTTTTCCTAAGGTTATTTTGGGTTGAAAAACACTTATTAAATAGAATTAGGACATGTATTGGGGTAATTTTAATATTATTTTTACCTTTAATTACCTTATTTACTTTTAACCATGGTAAATAAAATTAGAAAGTTACTATTCACCAAAAATTATTTTCATCCTATTGATCCAAATTTTAATTACTCATGAAAACAGTGTCTGTAAAAGTTTTGAAATTCAATTAACAGAAATATTAAAATTATGTTTTATTCAAATTTGAAAATGTTCCAAGAAGGTGGGTAAAAGGCGTTAAAAAGTGCAATAAAATTTTATATGTCTAATATTATTATAAAATGATTCCAATGAATTAAATTGGACTAATATAGGTATTATGTATCTATTTTGACTTTAAAATAAATTTAAATTAAAAATTATTATTTAAATAAAATGTTGATTTTAAACAATAACGCGGTGTTTTTCACTGTTTATCAAAAATTGAAAGATTTAAGAAAAATAACAATAATTCACCCTAGGATAATTTTGATATTCAAAATCCAAAAATTAAGTCCATTTTGTAAAATAAAATTTTTAAAATTTCAAAAAATTTGTTATTACTATTCATAACTTCTTTTTAAATGACTAGTTTGATTGGTCGTGGTGTACTAGAACTCGAAGCTGCGTACAACACAAGCTATTGTATTATTCAAAGTGAAGTGTACCGTTGAGCTTGAGGTGTTACATAAACAATAACTTAAGAACAATATGGTAGAAATAACTAATTATCAAATAAGTAAAAATACATATTAACATGGTCATAAAACCTATCCATGGATATTATAACTAATCGAACAATCAAATGGGAAGCGATAAATGAATTTATAATGAGGTAATTAAAAATTCCATACATTTAAAACATACTATCTAGACCTTTCACAAGATAGTTTAAATATATTAGTGAAAACCCATTTAATATTTCTAACTAATTTGTCTCATAAGACCTACCAATGTTTTGAGGGGATGTGTAATTATGGTACCCACCCGTCACTTTATAAGTCTATTATGCTCCCCATTTGAATGGGGTGATACATAATCAATATAAAAAAATTGTATTTAAAAACTAACATATGAAATGTTAATACTTACCCTAATAAATAAACATAATCATAAACCATCTAGATTAATATTATGAACGGTAATAAAATTGTACATCCCCATCCAAATTGATCATAAACCATCTAGAGAAATAATAAGGACGGTATCAATAAAACATATCTGAGGTGGATCATAAGTACAATAAATTATTGAATTCATTAATGAATAAAAATACTATAACAATATCTTTTAATACATTCTTGAGGAAAATAACCTTTGAACTATGAAAATTGCCTTTTAAAACAAAAATTCTACAAAAAATTTGAAAATAATTTTATTTTAAAACGAATATTAGAATATATAAATAAATATTTAAAACATTACATGTCATGATAGTGGTAAATTTTGTGCATGATGTACATGTTTAAAAAAAATATTCGTTTCAAATTTTTGGTAAAACCCAAATGGGACTTTTTTTGAATATGACATGATTATTATTTTCAAAACATTTTGTAAAAATTAAAAATTGGTAAAACCTTATTTAATAAATCATTTTGATAATTCTATAAAAATTAAAACATTTTTATAAAACATAGTTTTAGAAGAAAAATTATTTTTCACCGATGAGGGAAATGAAGTCAGAATTTCATTAAGAAATTTATTAATAATTTAATTAGAAAAAGGATAAATATAGTAATATTACATGAAAAATTCATGAATAAACATATGAGAATATAATTAAATCGGTTTATTAGACAATTATTGAATAGTTTTCTACAATTTAAATTCAAGTATAAAAAATCTTGATTAAAATTATATTGAAATATAAATCCATTACCACTTGGCAACTTTTGAATCATAAGACCCATGAAAGGAAAAACATCAAGTAAAAAATTAAATATCATGAAGATAAGTATATTATTGATATAAGATATCAAAAGTGTCAGTATATACACAACATAAAGGAATAAATGGTGAATATGGAATATATCACATAAAAGTAAATGTGAGATAAGAATCCCCTTACATTTGGTCTGATTTCTTTTGTATGAGTTTGAAACTCCTATATATTAAATATATGTCTATTTTAAATCTAATTTAGAACTGTAATAATATATTTAATACCATATATTATTTTCTATATTATTTTATCTTCTATTTATTAACATTTCTTTGTTAAAATCACCGATTTAGGTGATAATTTCTTCTTTTTCATGAATGTTTTGGTTTTGTTATTTTGGAAATTTTTATTTGATATGGTGCCATAATATCCAAAATATAAGAAACTATTTAAATATAATATATATTCATTATAAATTTAGTTAGATTAATCTATAAAATTTATTGATAGAAAATGGATTACACAATTCATGGAGATAATAAGTCATACGTACAAATGAACATTGTTTCCATTTTTCTTGAAAGATAATATGAAGGGAAAATAATTTTAAGTTAACCTTTATAAAATCATTTTTATGTTATAAATATCATATATATTAATCAAATAAATCATTATTACGAAGCATTTAAAAATAAAATAAAAAACATTTCATATCGCTATGTAGAAGCAATAGTCTACACATACGCACAAGTGACTTTATTATTTTCCAAAGGATTTCAAAGAATGAAGTTAGATGCAATATTATATTTTTAGAATTATCTTCAGGTCATAAATATCAGATATATTCATTACATTTTTTCTTAATACATTTCATATAAATTGTAAGTGAAAAAAATCATACCACTTTGTGAGGCGGTAGACTGTCGTACACAAGAGGGACGTTATCATATCCCCCATGGAATGGTAATTAAAAACGGTATATGTGGTACCATAACTAAAGAAGTATAATAATTTCATAAATAACATATAAATGTGTTATATCTATAATTATATCTATCCTTGAAAGGTAGTGATAGAAAACAAACTACATCGGTTCATAAGGTGGTAGACCACAATACACACGATCAAAGGTTTCATCCAAATCCATTTTTTTTCTAAAAACACTTTTAAGGCTAACTGTGAACCTTTAAAAAATTCCAAATCAGCATAATTCAAAATTAAAATACCAAAAAACATAAAACCATCACAGTGCTAAAGTAGGTTTGAAATTAAAAAATACTATAACCGGTTTTCAGGCACCACAATGCTGTCATCCAAGTCAAACAATCAAAATTCAAAAAAAAAATCCAAACCATGCATTGAGAATCACACCACGCCTCCTTGATTCCAAAAAAACCTAATCACTGACATGTTAGGTCACCTCAAGTCCAAATCATTGGTGCCATAATTGGTCCACTGACATCACCATCCCATCACTGTCGACAACATCACTATTATCCTCCACTCCAAGCATCATAGCATTGGTTGTTGGCTAGAGAACCAAATGAGCCAAGAACCTCTAGAAGCCATCTACGTCACTGTGCACCACCGAAGGTAAATCCAAAGGAAAAAAAACATGGTAAACCAAAATAGAAAAACCAAAACAAGGAGAATAGAAAACCCATTAGAGGATCCACCATAATCAAATCTGAACCAGACCAAACCAAGTCTGAACCACACCACCATGATCAAAGGACCACCATAAATCTAATAAGAACAAATGTAAAATGGAACCAAAAACAAAAGAGAAACACACAAGATGCAAGTTCCAATACCAATCATTAGATCCACACTGCCAAGACACACCCTTGATGTCAAGTGCTACCACCAACACCATCCCAAAACCGCCACAAACACCTTCATACCAGACCAAAATGGAATCTGGTACATCTGGAAGGGTATCCAGAGCAGAGATGGGTATTTGAGTTAATATGTAATCCATTCAGTATCGATACCTATAGATTCAAAACCACCAGGGAAAATTTGTATCAAACCAAAGTCGGGTTTTGGCATGAAGGTTCTGGTGATAAGAGCATGGTAGCAACATTTGAGGAGCATGAATCGATAGTGAACAACCTCACATCACAGAGCAGCTATGAAAAAGAGAACTGAAAGTGAGGAGAGGAGTGAAGTCCCGATCCCAAAGAAAATGAGAGTCGAGAAAGAGGGATAGAGAAATAGATAAGAATGAAATGAGCCATAAAGAGTTGCATTGTTGTTGTGAAACCTTTGGGGAAAGGAGAGCGTGCTTGGGGAAACACTCTGGGGAGAACATATTCATCGCGGTCAATGGTTTTGTTTACCAGTTGATGGAAGTGTAAATGGATATGGGTTATTAAATTAACATAATAAAATATAAGTATATATGGGACAATATTTTCATTATATTATCGTATTTTAATATGATTTTTATGAGTTTGAATAAGAAATAAAACAAATATGAATGTTTAATAATTTTACATATTTTTTAGAGAGACTCTTTTTGCTTATATGTAAAGGCTTCCTATGAGGGATTACTAATAAAAATAATACCTCTAAGATGTGGGGAGGGAATTAATCATGGATTCTAGGTATTTATTTGATTAACCAAATGTTTTTTTATTGTGAATAGGGAAGGAGAGTGGGTGATGTTTTATATGTTGGGGGAGTACAGACAAAGAATTTTTTAAATGATAAAGTGAATCCTAAACTTTTATCATGAAATAAGCCTAATTGTTTTTAAATTATTGACCATTGTAGGTTATAAGATAGAAATAGGGTAATAAAAGGGTTTGTGGATAATTATTAGTTCATTTAAACCCTTATCTTATTAGTTTAACACCTCAGTAAACCCATTTTTACCTTAACCACATTAATTAATTTTTACTGATTTCACTATTCATTATGGTCAAAATATAATTTGATGCTATTTAATAATATAAATTATTCTTATTAAAATTATTTAATCAATTTTTAAAAATTCAATTAATAGAAGTGGAAGAATAATAATTAAACAAAAAATCAGAGACGTGTCCAAAAAAAGGTTTTCCCAAATAAAACTTTTCAAAAGTTTTAAACATTTTTATATCATAATTAAATATAAAATTGACTAAAATGATCTAAATTAGTTAAAATGAAATATTATTTAAATAATTTTATATTTAATCCAATTTAATATATTTTTTAACTACTAAATAATTTAAATTAATATGCGATTTTCAATAAAAATTCATATTTTCAATATTAATAAAAAAATTAATATTTGTGGAAAATCCAAAAAATTAACCCAGAGATATTTTTGACATGTATATTTATAAAATTAAGTTTATTTTTTAAAATACTCTTTTTAAAATTATTAAAAATAAATTTCAAATTATGTGCCTAGTGTGTGACTAAACCCCCTTTTAAAAAAATACAGCTTTTTCAGAAAACATTTCTTTTTTTGAAATGTATTATAATTTTATTTCTAATCAGTATATGACCACTGAATTTATTTTATTAATGTTTAACCATAAAATTATAAAAATTTTGATATTCCAATTCATACCCACTAACTTAATGGCTAGGTTATAGTGTCCATGTTTAAGTAATAATATTTTAATAGAATGTTGTTTTTCATTTAAAACCGACATTGTGTGCATCATAAGTTATCAAAGAGTTTGATTTTTTTTAAATAAATATATATTAAATTATATTTGTGTTATATTAAAATATAATATTGTTATTTCATTTAATATATGATATCGAAGATGATGTTCCTATTTTAAAATCGTGTGTCGTTACATTATACACCCTTCAATAAATTTCATCCTTCCAATTTAATCTTGATCTCTAAAATTAAGTCTTTGACATTTGAATATAGCTTTATTGGAAAACAAAATAGTAATAATGGATAATAAAATATCCTCTTTATAAGAGAGAAATGGAAATATTAAGGTCATTTGGAATAACACATTACTAGGTTTTTCTATAGGAGAACATAGTTAGGAAGTGAATATATTAACATTGAAGAAAAGCATAAATAATTATAGAGTGTGATGGATATCATTGATCACAAGAAATTTAATGTTCAATGTTAAGTTCAGGACCTCAAATTGATAAATCCTTAATGAGTTAAAATTATATTTTATTCATCAGATATGAATTCAATAGGATAACATTTTTGTTTCAAGATCCCTTTCCTAATTTTTATGATTCATTTTACTATACAATAATATAATTAAATATACATACTTGATATCTTTGGATTTGGTAATTACAATTTAATACTTATGTTTTCCTTAATTAATTTCAAATTAAACCCTTACCTAATAAAATTAATATCCAAAAATTTATTTTTTATACCTAAATCACTAAAATTAACTTTTAATGGATCATAAGATCCATAAAATAATTACAATTAATTTCTCATGTCTCTATATATCTTCCATGAACAAAATGGTTGGAACAAATTATCTAATAAAAAAATAATTTATAACAAAATAGTTGTAATTCCAAAAGTTCATTGTATTCCATTTCATAAAAATTAACCCTTAATAATCATCCAAAATACGTCTGACCAAATTCAAATTCCAAAAATTTTAAAGGAAGATCACTAAATTTCCAAATCAACATAAAATTTTATTTCTCGAACAAAAAAAAGTATATATTGATGTATCATACAAAATATTTTAATACCTTGATCACTATCAATACTTAATTAAAATACGTATTCCTCCAAAAATAAAAATCATAGGTTGTTGAGTATATTCCATAAATCTATACATGTAATAAATTCTTCAAAAGATAACTCAAACCATCAAACAAATAACTAATTTCAAGATCAAAAAAAATATACTATAAACATCTCTTTATCATTACCATATAAACAAAGATCACATATTAAAGGATATCTTCCTTAAATCATTTGTTTTTAAAGAAGTTCAACTTTCCACACACATACTTTTCTTGTTCATTAGTACCATTCAATATGTTCCCTCAAATCCTTAAAGAAAAAGTATTGGAGTACAATAGTAATATTTTTTTTGATTCTGATAATGATAACATCATTGATAAAATACTTCTTCAACAAAATTCTTGAATTCAAATACACAAGTACATTATTTCACTTCAATTAGTAAAAGCATAAGCTTTCCTTGATCCCTTAACTTCTTCAAGGGTATATTACCTTAACACTTGGGGAATTCATTTTCATAGTACCCCATATCCTTATAGTTCAATAATAGAAAATTGGTAGTTTCTTTATTTTCCTTAAAATCATGAGCATAATGTCATTTCTTTACACACTTGTAGCAATCCCCTATTCCCCTCAACCATGTTCAAGGGTGTTTCTTTTCATAATTATCACAAGGTAAAAAATCATTCCTTCCATTCTTCCCTTTATCTACATTTTTATATTTACTCCTCTTTTTCCCTTTATTACACTCCAAACCATATTAATTTGAGAATTATTTATCTATCTTTAGGACACATTATATTATGTCCTTATATGATGAGAAATATTGGGTGGATAGTTCCCTTTGAATAATTTTCTTAATCCCCTTAATGAAATTATTAATATTTCTATTTGTATTACATATATATTACATAGCATGCCTTTTTCACCTTTTAATGTTGGATTCATTCCTAGAAACATTTTCATCTTCCTTTTATCTTAAACATAGGAATTATATCTCCATATCCACTGGTCACTCATGAGGAAAAAACTTTTACAAGAAGATTACATTAAAATCCTTCCATTCAATGTTTACTATTTCTTTATCATCCTTATTTTTTAATCAATGACCACCATTAATCCAAATCTCCTAAGATATGATAAATTTCCATGAAAAAATTCTCTCTTCTATTGATTCCCAAAGAGAGAAATATCTTCTCAAAGGAACATATAAATTTATCTTCTTAAAATGAATTTGTAGTACCATTGAATGATAGAGTTTTCTAATTCATAAAGAATACTATCATAGTTATATTTTATATTAGATTAACAGGATGATCTAAGTAGAAAGGTTATTTCTAGTAAACTAAGTCAGTTTCCCTAATATGGTTATAATTTGATCATTTCCAACTATATCTCTAACTCTATCTTCATTATCTTTCACCTGAAGGAATTCCATACATGGGGTTGGTGAACAGACATGATTGTCATTCCTTCAACTATGTTCTTTTTATAAACAATGGAATATACTATATTAGATCATAACATTATTAAACAAAATACATAATCCCAAAACTAGTGAAACAATTAACATAAATGAAAAAATCTATGCCTTGATGATTTTATAATCATAAATATGGTTTCTTTGGGAAAATTTTCAATTCATAAAAACATATTTTAAAATAATTAATATTTATTTATAAATAAAATTTTAATTATCCAAATTTTATCCCCTAAGAGGTTCAAACTAGGTCATTCATGTTTTCATGAACCAGATATTGCTCAAGTCAATTCTGATTCACCATTTTTTGGATTTATTACCCCTAGGTACACCTTTTCCAAAACTACATCCACTTTTAGTATCTATAAATGGATATATTTCTTGGTAAACCACCAAATACATACCTTAAGAAAACTTTAGGAGGTTCTTATATACTTATAATCAATGTATATCGTAAGTTTATGTTCCCTAATCTATGTTTTCGTAAATCTAGATCCAAGGATACTATTAAAATTCTTTCAGATACCAACTATAAAGACCCTTACCCTACTATCCTAGAATCAATGGTTACATTATTACATTGTCATAAAATATAAGGATCACTTCCTAAATGACTGAATAGTTTTTTATCATTGGTAAACTAGATACATACATGTATTTCACATTCTATTGAAAACATAAAATACATAGTGTTTTCTTTTATAACACCATTATCCCCCTTAGAATATCCTTGCATATCAATCACAAATTACTTATCCATATCCAGGGAAAAATAAAACATAATAATGGGGTGAGTTCAAATGCTCAGTAAGGGAAACTGTATAGCAGAAGCTATCATGAATAAATAATAATTATTTATATGGAAAGTTAAATAACATAAACAAATATCGTTTAAACAAAAACTTGATCATAATATGTTAGTAATAACTAATGATCAAATAAATCCATATATATAATCACATGATGTTGAGACTTATCCATGGATATTATAACTAATAAAATAATCACATGGATATAAATAACTAATCTTCTAATAAGAAAATGAATAATATTGGTCATATGAAACATTTTGTCTAGAACATTCATAATATATTTTAAATCTATGGTTGAAAACCTATATAATTTATCCAATTTATTTATCTATTGAGACCTGTCGATCCATCTAGGGGATATGTAATTCCAAGACCCATCTATCACATAATAATTCCAATTCATTCCTCATATGAAATAGGTAAAACATAATAAATATAAACATTTTTATTCAAAAACTAACATACAAAATGTTAATTCTAACCCTAATCCACAATCATAATCACAAACCATCTAGAGTAATATGATGACTAGTAATAAAAATGAACATCATTATTTAAACTAATCATAAACAATCCTGAGAATATTAAGTATTATATCAATAAAATATATTCCTAATGTCTCGTAAGTAAAATAAATCATTGATGTCATTGACGCATATTAATACTATAAAAATATCCTTTTACATTCTTGAGGGAAATAACCTATTTACATTAAAAAAATATTTTAAATAAAATGTTCAAAAAAATTCAAAAAAAATATCTTTTAAAATGAATTTTGGAACATATAAATTTTTATATAAAAAATATTTTGGTCATTACAGTGGTCAATTCTACACATATTTTACATGTTAAAACAAATATTCCTTTCACATTTTTTTGAAATCCAAATAAGACTTTTTTGGAAAATGACATGAAGAATAATTTCAGAACATTTTTTAAAAATTGAAACAATGTTAAATATTTCTTTGATAAATCATTTTTTTAATTTTAAAAACTTTTTTGAAAACATTTTTAAAAAACATTGTTTTAGAAGAAAAATTGTTTTTTAATTGAAGAGAGAAATGAAATCGTGTTTTAATAAAAAAATTATTATTATTAATTTTAAATAATGAAGAGGGGAATATGGTAATAATGCATGAAAAATTCATGAATAAATGGTAAAGAATTAAATTAATGGGTTTTATTTTACAATGATCCAATAATTTTATTCAATGGATTTTCAATTACAAATAATCCCAATTAAAATGAGACTGAAACATAAATCTCTTACCACTTTGGTAAATTTTGAATTATAAGCCCTATAAAATGGATATAATAAAATAAAACATTAAATATCATGAATATAAATATGTTAATGATAAAAAATATCATAATGGGTAGTATATACATGACATAATAAAATAAGATTTTAATGTGGAATATATCTCATAGAAGTAAAAGTAAGACAAGAAAACCATTGCGTCATGTCTAATTTTTTTCATACTTATTCAAAAATCTTATTTAATAAATAATGGTTTTTTATAAACCTATTAAATAACCATACTCATATATATCATACCATATAATATTTACATATACATTTTGGTTTTCGTAATTTCAGTAATTTTTCTTCGATCATTGTTCCATAATCTCCAAAATTTTATCAATGATTTAAATATAATATATATTTATTTTATATGTAAATATAGAAATCTAATAAATTTAGAGATATAAAATGGAATTCACTATTCATGGTGACGGTAAGTCATACGTATGCATGAACATGTTTACTATTTTTTCTCAAGGGATTGAATGAAAGGAAAATAAATATTAATTAAACATTAAAAAAATTATTAAATATATAATTTATATTAATAAGACACATCCTTATTACTATCCATTTAAAATAATATGAAATACATTTCATATTTCTATGTTCAGGTGGTAGTCCACAAGTACGTGGGAGAAAAATTATTATTTTTCAATGGATTAGAAGGTAATAAGTTAGATGTGATGTTATATCTATGTATGTATTACTAGTTCATAAATATCACATATTTTCATTAACATTATCCTCAATACATTATATTTAAATCATTATCTAAAAACAAATCACATCACTTCATAAGGCAATAGTATGTCGTACACACGAGTGACGTTATTATATTCCCCAAAATAATGGTAAGTAAGAAGTTATATGTGATATAATAATTATATAAATATATTAATTTCCTAAAAAATATAAATAAGTTAAATAAATATTTATAACCATTCATTAAAGGTGGTGTTGGAAAAAAAATGCATCGGTTTGTGAGGCGGTAGTCTGGCGTACCCATGATCGATGGTTTCAAATCCCATTAAATGGAGGTGGAGATGTATTTGGGATATTCCATTCGAATAATAATATATAATAATATATTCTACACAATTTTTTTATTATCATTTTCAATATTATTTTAATGAGGTGTAAGAATAAATAAAACAAATATGTGCGTTTTAGAAGTTTACCTCTTCTTAAGAGATAACCTTTAGGTTAATAACTTAATCCTTCCTAGGATGGATTAATAATAAACTTAAAGCCTATATAATATATTTAGGGAATTAATAAAAGTATTTTTATTGGTTTTTTATAAGAATAATGGTTTTGGAAGTGTGAATAGGAAGGATAGAGGGTGGCCTTTTATAAATGGGGGAAGGACGCAGATTGAATTTTTGAAAAGATAAAGTGATACCCATATTATTCTCCTTAAAAATTACTCTTAAATGGGTAATTATAGATAATTATAGGTAATAAGGTCTATATATGTCCATATAATTGGGTTTTTATAATTTTTAGGTCGTATCCAAGCCTTATCTTCGTAGTTTAACCCACGGTACACCCATTTTTACCTTAACCGCATTAATTAATTTTTACTATTTTCATGATTCAATAGTTTAATAAATTAACTTTATCTTGTTATATAATATAAATTATTATTATTATAAATATAGAATCCATTTTTTCTTATTCAATTCATAGAAGTGTAAGAATGTAATTTAAAATAAAACCTACAAATGCATTGAAAAAATGGGCTTCACAAAGAAACGATTTTAAAGGTTTAAAACAAAATTAGATCATAATTCAATATGAAATTGAATATAATGACAAATATTAATTAAATATTAACCTAATTCATCTAATTATACTTAAAAATAAATTTAAAATATAATTTACCTTTTAAATAATTTAATAAAAATGGAATTTTTCAATAAAAATCATTATTTTAACTATTCTTAAAAAAATAGTTTATTCCAAAAAATCCAAAAAAGTTCACCCAAATATTATTTTAAGATGTATATTTTAAAAAAATGAATCTTATTTTCTCAAATTAATTTTCTAAAACTGATAAAAATTAATTATACATTATGTGCTCAAAGAGAAACTAAACCGGCTTTTAGAAAAATACATTTTTTCATAAAACATTTCTTTTTCTATCAAATGATTCTTATTTTATTTATAATCAATAGATTTACACTAAATTTACTTTTTACCTGTGTAAGCCTTGTAATTTTAATAATTTATTTACTCATATTCATAACCTACAACTTAATGGATATGTTATAATGATCATGTTTAAATAATAATATTTCAATAGAGTGTCATGTTTCATTTAAACCCGGTTTTGGGTTAATCGTAAGTGATCAAAGAGATTGAATTTAAATAAATATAAATATATCATAATTTCCATGTATATTATATAATCTTTTAATATTGTTTTTGTGTGTCTTATATTCCATCGAATATGATTTTCCTCCATTAAAATCTCAGGGTGTTACATCACATGATTAATTACCGAACACATGATGTTAAGTAGGTAGTAGTTGTCTATGCCTTATATTATTGGAGACATTACCTACTGGGAGAGAGGTTTGTGTTATTAAAAACAATGAAATAATCCAATAAATATTCACTAATTGTTAATTGAACCTCCAATAACAGATATAGGTTGAATATCTGAAAATTTTTAATTTTGAGCTTTCTTATACACTAGGGAAAGGCAATGTAGTAGTGGATACTATAATCCAGAAGACATGAACATAGGTTGTTCATGAAGCCAATAGTGAAAGGAAGTTGATATATCTCTTTTAATATATGCATCTAGAGGTTGAGTACTATCATGTGTAGCTCATCCTAGCTTCCCTATCAGTGACTTCCTCAATTATAGATTGAATGAATATGAGGAAAAATTTGGATCATGAAGGCTTATTCCTAAGGGTAAGTCTTTCTGATGAGCACCCACTACCCAATTGGGATGTTTGTGAGGATAATATATAACAAATCAATGGGAATTTATGGGTTCCTATAAACATCTGAGAGTATTTGATAAAATAATCTCATGCTTCCATAAGGAAATTAAATCCCGAACGCACCAAGATGTATCGTGAATTACGCAACTTGTACTGGTTTCCTTGGATTAAAAGTGATATTGTGAATTTGTTACTCAGTGTTCGACCTACTAACAAGTTAATAAAGAGTACTAGTGTCCAACTAGACTTTTATAGGTACTACCCATTCTTGAGTGAAAATTGGATGATTTCACTATGTATTTTTGTGACTGGTTTGTCAAGGTCACCTTGAAGAAGTGATGTGGTATTAGTATTAGTGGTTAGATTGATGAAGGTATCCCACAACTTACCTATCAGGTAGAACTTCTCTGTATATGATCTTATAAGACTCTAAATTTGTGAGATTATACAACCTCATTGGGTTCCATGTTCCATTATATCGGATTGGTATGCTTAGTTTACTTCTCAGTTCTAGAAGGGAGTTTCAGAAGGCTCTATATTCACTTGTGCTTTTGAGAACATCCTACCAATCATAGATTTATGGTCATATTGAACATACTATATTTGTACTAGAGGAGAGGTTCCAAGAATATTTCCTTTATTTTGGAGATTCTTTGGAGAATCACTCACCAATTTCTACGCTTTATTTTAGTAAAATGTTTCATGAAATTATTCAGACGTCTCATTACAGAGCACTTTATGGTATGTTGTTTCATCCACCTATATGCTCTTTATAGGTATTTTATGTTACACTATTATGATCATGTCTCATTTTGGAGATGTCATGGTAGGTATAGTTGATCAAAAAGAATATGTATATGTATTATTCTATGAATACGTCTTATATTAATCATTATAGCCCACCTCTGTCGTTAAAGGTAGAGGATTGTGTCTTCCTAGATGTTTCTTCTAGACTGTTGCGTTGATGAATTAGGAGGATGAAAAATCAAGCTCCATGATTAATTGGACCATTTGAGATTTTGTAGAGGGTCGGGCCAGTGTCTTATTAAATATATATTACTTATATATATATGTGTGTGTGTGTGTGTGTGTGTGTGTATGCATATATATATATATATATATATATATATATGTATGTATGTATGTATGTATGTATATATATATATATATATGATAAAGACTTCATATGTATTAGTTATTTCATTAACACTTAAACCCATCTCATGTTATTCAGCCAATGAAATTTCAGTAGGATATTGTTGCTTCTTTTGAGGAGTATCCAATTCGTATTGTTGATCACCACATGAAGGGTTTTTTAGGAATGACCATTACTCTAGTTTGGGTGATATGACATCAAATCCATATATAATAAGAGACCTAGAATCAGGAATCCAATATACATTATTATTGGTTCAAGAAATTCTAGGATTCTTTTGAACCTTGTTTGGAAGAAGAACTCACATATGAGTTATCCTAAGGTAGGGAGGTTGTATGATCTTATATTTTCATAGATTTATATATCCTAATTTTTTTATAATCCTATTTTACTATTTATTAAAATTTTATAATATATTAATAAGGGTTTGGGAGCATCTATGGATTATTTGGATCCTAGAGTTTTGATTTTTAGAGAAATTGAGTGAGACTCAGGGTCGGAGCATAGTTAGTTGGAACCATATGACTCAATCATGTGGCCCAAAAAGGAGGAACATATTTTTTTAACCATAAAACATAGGAAGTTTTTCCATGAAAAAACTGTAATTTTTTTGCGCTTACTATGAATGGTTGGTTCATGGTTTATATTAATTTTTCTTTTAGCCATGTGAGTGGTGAGGTTCTTGGAAAGTTCCAAATGCATGGTTTATGCATGGTTTCCTAACCATGTGAATTAACTATGTGAGTCATGTTACTTATATATAGTTCTAGTTTATGGTTGACATATTGTTTGTCTAACCGTATATTCAATTCATATACTCCTTTAAAAATGAGAATTCGCCATTTTCCCTCTATCCATTAACCTGATTTTCTCATAATTTATCTTTTATTCCATGATCAACAACCCCCTTTCAAAATCACTTCTCCATCAAGATATTATTTGATCCAAATCCTCATGCGAGTTCTAATTTGACTGTCAATCATCACTTTATATCACCCTCAGTATGCCTAAGATTCCTCTTACTTACTTTCTCAACTTATTTTCCCATTTTCTATATTATATTCATGTGACCTAATATTCTGTATTCCCAAGGTGTTTGTATGGTTTCTTGATATCTCCCATTATATCTTGAATTAGAGGCTTTTATTATACAAGGATTTGTCTACTATTATAACATATATGGTCTAGTACCTTTCACTATAGTTCTATTTTTTTATAATATGCATCATTGAGCCTCACTACAGACTTCCCATATATTGTTTCTAAAATATTAAACTCCCAAATAGGACTATTATAAATTTATTAAGATACTCTCATAGACGCTTGACATTATCAAGGTTTGACTACCTTTACTATAACCACCCATTTGGTTGTGTTTATTAAATGTAATTTACACTTTTATAATTTACTATATACCTAAACCACCATCAAAGTGGGTTTGTTTTGTATCTTGATTAAAATATTGAAAATAGATTAAATGAAATGTGAGTGGTAAGAACATATCACTTAGATCTTGTTAAATGAGTAATTATGCCCATCCTTTAATGTTATTAAATGAAAGGTGAAATAAAAAAATATTTAATTAGATTTGATGAATGATTAAACATGTTTATGACTTTTTTTTATGACCATTATATAATATTGGAGGATGGCCTACCTTATATAAGATTTGGATTCTCGACATGAATTTTCCTTGACTACCAAGTGTATGCCACCTGATTCATTAATGAGTTTACCAAGAATTGATACCCCTATTGGATTAAAATATTGTCTTTCATTGGAAACTAACTTTACATGGTTTAGTGGACTCATCTATTACTTTCTTCAAAAAATATAATGCCTTGCATAATACTTTTAGATTCCAATTGATGTATTATGACACAAAACACCTGGGATTATCTTATTGGGATATAATAAAGTCTTTAATGAGGATATCTAGTAATTTTTACTAGGTCAAGACAAAATTATTTTTATAGAATTGAAATTTCAATTGTGCACCCCGGGATTACACTCAACCCATTTTTTCTAACATCGTCAAGGATAGGTGTGAGTTAGTTTTACTATCTAAGGTCATGAATTTAAAATTATGATATTATACAGGTATTCATTAGTCATATTCCTCACATATTAGAAAATATTAATTATATATCTATATATATGTATAATGAATTATGTTTAGATACATCCCAACTTAGGCTAAAGCGTGTGGACTCGAATGGGTATCCCCTACGAACTTGAGTTGGATAGTTTTCTCAATTTCTCTTATAGCCGTCATTTGTCATCATACATGTACGATTTTTCATTTTTTATTCACTGGATAGATAGTATTATATGTAATCAGTGTTGTACAATGTAGTTTTACTCAAACCATTTTTAATCCATCGTTTGGTACCTATACATACTTCATGGATACAGGTATAGAAAAAGGGAATCACCCAACTGTAGATGCCTGATTTTCTATACTAGGTCAAATTTTTGGAGTACAAGACCAATAAAGTTATCATGATTCTATTAGGGGTTATTTTTTTCTCTTTTTTTTATATTTTTTATTTTATTTATGATGTATACCGACTCCATGTTTTGTATCATTATCATATGACATCATTTTTTATATCATCGATTTAATTTTCTTGTCTTTATTTATTACCGATATGTTTTATTTTCATATTCCTTATTATTTATTCCCACTAATTCATCATTAATATTTAATATTGTTCCACTATAACAAAATATTTTACATTCTACTCACCGTACAATCACATACCCTCACTGATAGTTGGTGGGATCTAGTGTACGAGGAGGCATGTTTGAGGTCATGTGTCCAGTAGGTCAGGTTAATTATGAGTGAACTAGGTTTGAGATATGAAATAAAGACCATATAATATATATTCATGTGTATTTAAATTCCATTTATGTTTTTCAATTTTGTGTCAAACTCATTTTCATGGAAATAATATGACATCTTACTCTTGATCCTCCATTGGTCCTTATAGTGTGACTCTAAACTATGTGACATAGTGGTCATGCACCGTAACCTTTAACTACATGAATCTACCAATTAAATGGGGTTTTTTCTATAAATGGGAAAAATCATTAACATTGTAAAAACCTGATAATTTTTGAAATATTCTTTTCAAAAAAAATTTAACCTATTTGATAGCTTGCATTACACATAACACCGAGTTTAAATGAACCACGTTGTACTATTAAAATGTTATTATTTATTGTGATAGTTATCGCCTATATTTTCAAATAGTGGGTATGAATAGGGTTATATAAATTTTGAAAATGTATGTTTTACACATATATTAAATTAATTTTTTAGTTATCAATTAATTATAAATGAAAATAAAAAACTATTTGAAAATAAGTGATATGTTTTTCTAAAAAACAATTTTTATTAGTGCAAGGTGCTTTTATTTAAATAAATAAAATTATACACCATTTTTGAAGTATTTTAATGAAAATTATATATTTTATTTTCAAAAAAAAAAATTTATCATTCATCTAAAATTATTTCTGGTAATGAGATAAGGATAAATCTAGTTTTATGCTTAAAAACTATATTTTTCTAAAAAAACGTTTCTTCGTATTTTTTGAACATATCGTAAAATAAAAATTTTACACTATTATAAAATTTATATTGAAAATTAAAGTTACTTTTTGAAATTAAATAATCAAAATTTTATTTTAGTGTTTTTTTGGGAATTTTCTGAAAATTCCAATTTCTTGATGAAGAGTAAAAAATATTAATTTTTACTAAAAAGTGTAATTTATTATAAAGAAATTACACTGTAAAAAATTGTTTTAAAATGGATTTAAAAGTATTAATAGTTAATTTATATTATTATTAATTCAATTTAGGTCATTTTAATCAATTTTTTTGGTGAAATTTGATATAATAACTTTTCATACTTTTTAAAACTTCTTCTTTGGATAACCGAATTTTCATCACTTCTATGGGTTTAATTTTATATTAAATTCTAAAACTTTATTGAATATAATTCGATAAAATGTATTAAATATTTTTAATAATAATAAATAATATTAGTTAATAATTTCTAATTTATTTATTCACAATGTATAGTAAAAACAGTATAAACTAAATTACCGCAGTTTGGAAAAAAACAGGTTTATCGATGGTTAAAGTGAAATATATGGGTTGTTTTAATAATAAAAATTATCTAAATCCTATTTTATGGAAATATTAATACCATATACAATACTAAATTCGAATCTATGGTCATTTTTAATAATATTATTGGGAATAACTTTAGCATTTTGGTTTTTTAAGGAAATTTCAAAGTATATTCCTTCCCCTACTTATAAAAGGACATATACTCTCCTCCTGTCTTTAGACTTTAAAATCCTTATCATTAATCCATTAACTAAACAAAACCATTCCTTAAATCCATTCTTATTACCTCGTGTACCATATTTGGTTAGAAAACTATCCTAGGAATGCTTTTGGTGAAATCCTAAAGTGGTTTTAAAAATAAGTGGTATCCTTCTTAACAGAACATTTTTGTTTTATTTCTTATTAATAATCCTTAAAATATTATTAAAAAATGTTTATAAAATAATTTAAATAAATTAAATATAATGAGATTTTATTAAGTCAATTGAATGACCTATATTCATCTCATCTTCCCTCAAATGGGAAATGAAACTGTCGATCATATGTACAATGAACTGATGCCTCGTGAACCGATTTATTTCAATTTATATCACCACCTCTCGATTTTGGATATAATTATATATTTGAAGCATATATTTGATATTTATGATCTACCCATAATTATATAATCATATTATCTCAAATAAATTCAATCATTTAAACCTCCGGTAAAATAATAATGTCGCTAGTGTGTATGTCAGACTACTGCCACACGAACTGATGTGTAGTGTTTTTCATTTTTTTTAATTTTATGTCAATGAAGATATATTTATAAAATATATATGATATATATTGTATAAAATTATTTTTTAAAGGTGAATTATTACTTAATTTTTTCCATTCCATCCATTTAAAAGGTAAAAAACGGTCATGAGTATGTATGCCTTACCATCTCCATGAACAATGTAATAAATTTTTCTAACTTTATCCTTTTGGTTCCAATGCTACCTTTCTTTCCCTGATCCCAAAAAAGGAGAATTATTTTTAAATTCGGGACATCAGGCCTATGACCATTGGGAATAATATTCCAAAACATATTATCAAAATCTTGGTGAATAGACTGGGAAGTATTGCGAAGGATTTTATTTCCTCAAATCAATTTGGGTTTGTTCCTAGAAGGAACATTCAAAATTATTTGTATACGGTGTCTGAATGTGTGAATGTTATGAGGAAAAAGGTGAAGTATGGGAATATAGATTTGAAAGTTGATATTTTGAAGGCTTTTGATATGATGAAATGGAGCTTCATTTTTTTCGGTGCTAGGGATGCATGGTTTTTCCAATGGTTTCATCAATTTGATTAGCTGCATTATTTAAATCACTATGTTATATGTTCTTGTGAATGGTTCTCCACGAGGCTTCTTTAAATGTTCCAGGGGAGTGAGATAAGGAGATCCCTTATCTGGCCTTATTTTTTCTATTGTAGAGGATTATTTGAGTACATGCCTTTTGGATCTTGTACATGCTAGTTTATATCAGCAGATGACTGTTGCCAGAGCTCTTTTTGATCCTTCACATCTTTTTTATGCTGATGATATTCTGTTGTTTGGTAAAGATGATGGAATTAATATCCGATATATTAAGGCAGATTTTGAGCATTATGAGGTTGTTTCTGGTCAGGTAATCAGTTGGGAGAAATCCTATGTGTTTTTTGGGGAAGGGGTCATCTTGGCAAAGCAAAACAGAGTTTCCCGGAAGCTTGGGGTTAAAAGAGGGTATCTACCTTTTAACTATCTTGGGGTCCCCCTTTTTGGGGTTTAGTTAAAAGGTGTTATTTGGAAAATACCTATCTCAAAATTCTCAATCAAATGGCTACCTGGAAAGGTAAATCTATGTCTCAGGCAGGGCGGGTCTGCTTGGTTAACTCTTTTATCACTTCTATGTGTGTATATGTTTTCTCCTTATACAGATGGCCCAGAACTCTTCTTAAGGATTTACAAAGGCTCATTTGGAATTTTATCTGGGCTGGTTCAATTCTTGAGAGGAATACTGTTACAGTTTCTTGGAGTGATTGCATTCGGCCTGTTGAAATGGGTTTTATGGGGACTAAGGATCTTAAGCGTTTTAATGAATCTCTCATTAAAATGTTTACTTGGTCACTCTTGAATTCTAGTGATCTCTATTTGGAGTTTCTATGAAATATATTTGGATCCAAGCTGCTCAATGGGTACTACCTTTATGTCCCTTCCTCGATATGGTCATCTATTAAAAATGCTTATATCAGCCTTGCACAATCCTCCGAATGGGTTGTTTGTCGGATCTCTTCTTTGAACTACTGGAAGACTATTTGGTTTTCATGTGTCATTGCTGAACATGCAAAAATTCCTTCTGATTTGAAGGATCTCTCCATTTCTGAATTACATAATAATTTCTTGGATCAAGGGTTGCTTTCTGGTTCTCTGAAAATAGAGTTGGGCTGTTATCAGTACTATGTGGTGGATACTTTAATCTGGTTTCCCAGTCTTACTGGAACCATCAGAACTAAGGAGGATTATAGACTCATGTGTATTGAACCTTCTATGGTTCCCTCTTGTATTCTTATGTTTTATGCTGCTTATATCCCGCCAGATCAATATTTTATTATTTGGAGGATTTGGCAGTGTAGATTACCTCCGCAACGGATGATGCAGCATGCTAGATTTTCTCTTGCACATGTTTAATTTCACTATCTTGTTGCTGATGAGATTGTCGATCATTTATTTATATCTTTCTGCTCTGTATCTGGCTTATGGAATTATTTACAGGGTGTCTTTGGATTTCATCTGAACTTGGAGGGTTTTGGACATCTTATGGATTTCATTTATCGAGCTGATTGCAGTTATCAGGTGAAACCATTGCTCATCTCTACTGCCTCAGTGGTTGTTTTATTTCTCTATCATGCTCGGAATTCTCTTGTCTTTGAAAATAAAATTTTTCCAATTTATGTTGGTATTCAAGATCTTCATACTTGTGTTCTTGCTTCTTCACGTAATCGAAATGAAGTCATGCGAAATGAATTTTCTGATCTGGTTATATTGCATATGTCGGGTGTTTCTGGTAGATATAAGAATCTAATTATGATGAAGTATATCTGAAGGATTCCTCCAATCTCTTAGTGTCTGAAAGTTAATGTGGATGGAGTGGCTTCAGGTGCTCCAGGGCCTTCGGGATGTGGTGGTGTTTTCCATACCTATAGGGGATTTGTTAAAGGCTGTTTTTATCAATTTTTAGGCAATGGATTGGCTATTGAGGCGGAGTTATGGGATATGATCAAGGCTATTCGGTATGATTCTTTTCATGGTTGTAGGACCTTATGGATGGAGTCTGACTCAACTCTGGTGGTTGATATTCTTATAAAGTGGTCACTAAATGTCCCTTGGAAGATGCTCTCTGTATGGGATGACTGTCTCAAGCTTGTGGAGTAGATTTGTTTGGTTGTCACTCATGTTTACAGAGAGGCGAATCAGGTTGTTGATGCTTTGTCCAAGCGTGCGATTGAGGAGGTATGCTCTTTTTTGTCCATTTTTACACCAACCTTCTGTTGTGGTCTGGTTGATGCTGATGCGCGTGGTGATGTTTACACACATTATTTTTGAACCCATGTTTCTACTCTTTTGTTATATTTACTCTTTTTATATATAAAGTTTTTCTAGGAGTAGGCTTGCCTGCTCCTGAGTATTCTGATTAATTATAATAAAATTAAATTTATTATACAATATGTTATAATATATTTGAATAAAGTTGATACTTGGTGAATGATATTTTCTTCTCACTTTTATTTCTATGAGACACATGCCATATTCACCCTTTATTTATTTTATATGTTGTATATACATACCATCAATTTATTTTATTATTATCATGACAATTATGTTTATGTAAATATCTATTTGATTATATATCTTTCATGGGGTTTATGATTTCAAATTTACAAAAGTGTTAAGGGTTTTATGTTACAATCTCACTGTTTATCAATATTGTTTATGATTACATTTCAAATGATGAACTTTCATGATATTCCACTTGATAATTGTCATAAATTTTATTATTCTATGCTTATTTCTTGATAATACATGTTTCCTTTCATTTTTCTCTCTTTAATTACCCAAATGACTAAAATAAGTTTTTAAGGGAAATCGAATTTATTTATCTCTTCATTTGAAAAACCTTTTTTATTTATATCCATGTTTTATAAAAATGTTTTAAGGAATTTTTTTAATGATCTCCAATGATTTTTAAATTTCATTTTAACCATGGTTGGTTTTTAAAAAAAATTAAAATCAATATTCTTGTTTCTTTTTAATGATTTCACTTTTTATTTTTACCAAAAATATGAAAGGAATCATTGTTTTAACTTATACGACACGTACATAATTTTCTACCATCATAAAAACACCATGATTTGAAGCTTACTTTTTAAATTTTATAGTTTCTTTTTTATTATAATGTTTTATTTAATATTTGGAAAATCATAATATTTTAAATAACTGATTTCAAATTTAAAATGATATTTTCTACAGGAAATGTTCCATGTGAATATTTAAAATAATTTTCCATCTACTAAGACATCATTGGATTTTATTTAACCCTTAATGGGGACATGATTGAATACTACCATCCTGATTATTTATCAAGATGGTATATATTTTATTATTATGATGGTGAAATGTTTATGAAACCCATTTATTTTCTTGGATTATGAAATAATAAATTAAGGAAATGATTATGAAACCTATTTCCTTTTCACAGGTTATGCTGTGATGATATAATGAATGTTTTATGTTCTTTTGGAACACATATGCATGGTTTTAATTATGTGATGGGGTTCTATTATAAACTAAGTGTGGTGGTTACATTATAACTAAGGAAGGTGGTTGTGTTTTAACTATGGAAATTCATTACGTTATAACCAAGGATGGAAGGTTATGTTATAAACCAAGATGTGTGGGCCTAGATTTATATAGAACACCAATGCATTGGGTAATTATTGATATCTCTTGAGACAAATAAGATTCAAATGGGGAATAAAACCAGTTAAATAAGGGAATTTATCCACTATGATTATCTTGTGAGTTAACCTTGACTAATATGATGGTTTTTGGAGTGAACCCAATCCACTAGGATTGTATTCATAGTAATAATTGACTACTCAATAAATAATTTTATATGTTTATGTGTATTCCAAAATGATATATTTTATGCCAATGTTATGATTTCATGAATAATTTTAATTGATTTATTTATGATTCATGTATTATGAAATTACAACATTGAAGCCATAATTTAATATTTTTAACTATGATATGCACGGTATGTTTTTCAAATTTTAATTTCATGTTCAAATAACCTTATTATCATGTTATTTATAATTTATCATTTATATATCCATTTTTTACACTCAATGAGCATTTGAGCTTTCCCCTTCCTATATTTCCTTTCCCCAAGTTATGAAGAAAGATTTTAATTTATTAATTCTTAATAATTTTACTATGTGGTAAGATATTTATGGGATATGTTGGATATATTTTATGAAAAAAATAATATTGTAATTTTAGTCTCTAAAGACGATAAACTATTACGATTATTAAGCATGTATTTTTGTAATGTAATTCGTATTCATATAAATAGATATAATATTTATGTATGAAAATAATGGGTTGCTATTATTAGTATCATATAAATGTTTAGTTAATAATTATAGATTTGGATTATAAAACTTTGGTTAAATGTGTTGGATAAAACCCTAAAATTTGGGCAAGGAAGATGTTATGAGATTTTCCAGGAAATTGCATCTCTATCTAGAAAATACAAGTGGGGTGTGGCTATTAAATAGTTGTACGTAGGGGTAATAACTCTGAAAAGAGAACAATATAAATTGAACATATCATTACCCGATACATGATGATAGGCCTTTCTGCACACCTAGTTTGACACTCCCATGGAATATACATTGGTAAATTCTCATTTTCTTTACAACCATCATTAAGGATTTCAATAGATAATGATCATGGATAACCTAGGTTAAACCTAATGTGTCATAGATTGAAAATGAGGTGTCATGATTGATATGTCCATGGAATTAGTTTTCATTATTGAACACTTAGATCAAATATGCATGATAATCAAGCTAACCATTATGGTTTTATTATGGGATTGATAATAGAATGATGAAGTTGGGGTAGTGAAAAGTTTTCTCAAATATTGAAGTATCTTATTTAATCATAGTTAATTACCTTGTATTATGAAAAGTATCAAAAAAATTATTTCCTATGCCCAATTATAAGTTATTTAATATGCATTGAAACCCCCTAATGTTATGATGTTCATATCTCGAGTATGTAGTTCATCACCGATTGAATGTTGTGGAAAAGTGCTTCCTGAAAATATTGTAATTACATATTTAGTTTAATTTGACTCATTATAAGCATTTAATGGTTTTCATTGTATGGATCCCATTAAATATTCAAGGATGGGAAGTCACGTTTTATATTCCAAATGAACCCCTGCACATTTCTCAGTACGAGAATGAATACAAACTTCCAATCAAAATTAATTTTACCTTATGGGTCATAATTATTATATATGAAGGATATTTATCTTAGATGGTTGGGGAGAAACTCAAATTCAAATACATGAATATTGTTTGGGAATTTTTTAATCTATTTCTAGAAGAGACTCATAGTCTTCCATAAAATTGTGAAGTTGATTTCTCAATATAACTCATAACTAGTGTTTCTTATATTTTGAAGAACCCTTATAGAATGACCCCAATTAAGTTTCAATAATTGAAGAATAAACTATAGTGGAATCTTGATAAGGGATTTATATTCCCTAGTGTGTCACTATAGGGTGCAAAAATTCATTTTTTAAGAATAAATATTGATCAATGTGACACTTTATTGATTAACGATATATTAAATAGATTTCCATAAATTAGAAGTATCCTCTACCCCGTATCAATAATTTTTTTGATCAATTACATGGATATAAATACTTTCCTTAGATTTATCTTAATTTTGGATATCATAAATTTATTCTTGAGAGGTATGATACACAAAAGACAGCCTTCCAAACAAGATATGGACACTATGAATTTATAGTGATTCTATTTGGTCTTAAAAATTCACAATATATATTCATTGATTTAATTAATAGATTATTTATAAATAATATTAATATGTTTTTGGTAGTATTTATAGATGATATTCTTAATTATGAAAAGATAAAATAAGTTCATGATGCTCATTTTATGATTGTTATAAAGACCCTAAAAAGAAAATTTTGTATTAAAAATTCATAATGAGTGAATTTTAGTAGCAAAAATGTTTATTTTTTGGGTTATATAATCTTAGGAGGGTGAATATCAATGGATTCATCAGAGACAAAAGTTATTGAAACTAGGACTAGACCACCCACTATGACTTATATCTATAGTTTTTAGGGTTTGGTGATATATTATATATGCTTTGTAGAAAATTTATAATGGTTGTCTAATCTTGTAACCATGTTAACTTAGGAATGATCCATGTTCCTTTCAATGGGTGAATTTGAGGAGAATTTCAAGTATATGAAGTGATGGTTGGTCAGTTCACCTATCCTCACACTACTATAAATTGGATAAGAGTATGTAATCTTCAATTATAGATCCAATAAGAAATTGGAATGTGTATTTATGAAGAAAAATGTGGTCATAGCTTATGAATCATGCCACTTGATGGTTCATGAGAAAAATTAAACAACACATTCTTTGGAGTTAGTTATTTAAATTTTTGAATTAAATATACATATATGTGAATTATATTTATAGGGATTGGTGTTAGATATATATTGACCATAAAATTGTGAAGTATATATTCACTCAAAATGAGTTGAATATGCTTTACCGAAGCTGGTTGGAGATGATTAAAGATTATGGCTGGTCAATATGCTTCTACCTAGGGAAACAAAACATGGTGGTAAATGATTTGAATAGAAAGGATCATGACAGATTATCTATGATGAGTGTAACAACCAGATGTTTTTAAGATATATTTTCTTTAAATAATTCTAATTCTTCAATATCTTTAATTGTGCGCAATCGTAAGTTTAAGTGAACCATGAGACACCCTTAGTATAAAATGACCATTTTAACCTAGTAGTCTGGTTAGCAAGAATAAATATTACCAACTTATGAAAATGTATGGTGAAGTCATTTGCTACCAATTATTTATGAAAAATATAGATCAATTATATATTTTTATTTTTTAATTAATAAATTGAGTGAATTAATATTATTAAATGAAATTAATTAAATATATATGTTATATAGACAATAAAATATTTTTGATATTCATCCAATATATATTTTTTCATAGGATATTAATCAACACTATTTGATGTATAAAAACCTATATTTTTTCAAACTGGTACGTTTTCCTTTTAATGGAGAACCCCTTTTAAATTAGGATTTTTACATGTTAATAATTTTTATATGACAACAAATACAAGTTATTTGGAATCAGTAAATAAAATTATACTTTGGATGAAATTATAATATTTTTCTAATAACTTTCAAACTTTCATTAATAGTAAAAATACATTAGATTTTAATTAAATACAACTTTTCTCATAAAAATAATTTATATGGTAAAATTATAATATTGAATGGTTTTAAATTATAAATAGAATATATTTTTATTGTATAATATAATTTATTTCATTATCATTAATTTTACATTGAATTCAGATGTAAAAAAGTTTCAATCTTTTGTAATGTTTTATCTTTTAATACTCGTTCTCTCTTTCCGACAATGAGATTAATGTTAAATTAATTACTGAAACTTATGTGTTTTAAATTTTAAAAAATGTATTAAATATTTTGAATCACTTGGTTAAAATTATGTAACTATATTTCTTTTTTTTCTAGGCATTATGAATAGTAAATTTAGTAATTTTTATTAATACAGTAATAGGTTAAATCTAGTAATTAAGGGTAAGAAAACTATTAAAAAATTATCCTAAAATTTTTATTAATATAATTGTATAAGTGTATCTCAACCAAATATTCCATGGTTTGAAATAGTGTTCTTTAGAAGCCACTTGGATGGGATTAGAACATTAAATTTATTTTTATTTAAAGAAAAGTTAAATATGTCTCACACAAATTTTAATAACTAAATAATTTTTTATATAAGGTTATAAAAAAATAAATTTGATTAAAAATACTCATTTTAAATTTAATTTTTTTTATTTATCATGGTTATTTGTTTATAATTTTTAATAAATAAATAATTACCTTAAAGACTTATACTTAGACGATGTAAAAATTAATTAATTGATGAAAAATAATTTTTTTTTTATTAAAATGATAATAATCATCAAAAGACCAAAACACTTGACCAATATTATTGGTAGAGTATATATCGAACATAATCATCCATGTGTTGATTTATTAACCATTTGGATTCATACATAAGATACTGTGACACTTATATTATTTTATTTAAAGTGATGTTCAAGTTGTCACATTCATAATTTAATACATATAACATTTTAAATTTTGGGTTTTCAAAAAAATAAATTCTGCTAAAAATGTTCTTATGAAATATAGTGGATGTGTATTCATCATATATTTTATTTTTAATTTTTATTCAAAAAATATTTATATTAAATAATTACACAAATTGATGTGGTGATTATTTTATTAATAGAGATAACAAATAAATGTTATTAAAAATGTTAAAATAAATATAATTTGGGGTAATTTATATATCTAATGAATTTTATAGATGAAATTTAAATATTATAAATATAATAAAGTATTTTTTAAATTTATAATTTTATCTTAATGTTTTTAATTATCAATTAATTGAATAGTATCAAAATCTACAATATTGATTATTTATCAAAATAATATTTTCTTAAATTATTTAAAAACCATTTTTTGAAAAATATATATAATAATTATTAAATGATCTAAAATGTTATATCTTATTTATTTATTGTATAATTGATATCAAATAAGTAAATATTTTACCCTTTTAATATTGAAATATCTGTTACCCTAGTAAAAAATTAAATAGAATAACTAAGTGTTAATTAAAATGATAAGGTTTAAATTGACATAAATTTTTTTATAAAATCTATTGGTTTATGAAATTAATACCATATCTAATCTCATATTCTAAATTGGGAAATTTTTTAGGTTTTTTATGGGGTTTTATTTTATTATAAATTAATATTTTTGGAGAACCCAAAAATGCCATTCGCCTCAATTATAAAAGGGAACCTCCTCCCTCACCTCTTCACTACAATTTTAGCATTAAAGCTTGTAAATACAATAAATGTTTCCATTCTTAAAATCCCTAGTTCCATTATATAGGTTATTTTATTCTTCAAATACCAACTCTAGTGCTCTAAGATGAAATTTAGAGGAAGCACGTCGAAGAATAGGTAATCTCTTCTATCGATTCATTCAAACATCTTTCTTCTTCTATTTAATCTTCATGAGTTGTTTCATTATAAGGTTATAACTATAGTATCACTTATATAATTAGATGTTATTATTATTATGGAACAAAAATATTCCACTTTCTATCCATCCTATGAAAAATGTAATCACCACGCGAACGTACATATGACTTTCTATCTCCACATCGTGGTGTAATATTTTTTTCACCACCACCTTATTTGTATGGATATAATGATGTTAATGATGACTATATATGATGATTATAACATAATATTAATTATGAATTATTATACATCATTCAATTCAATACCATTCAATAATTATGGGAATGATATCGTCGCTCATGTGTACGTATGACCTACCGTCTCCACGATGCGATGCGATTCATTCTACATGATCTTCATTAAATCATGATTATATAAATGTATAGAAGGAATAAATATGATAAATATAATTTAAATCTCATTTTGAAATTATATAACTATGAGCTATAATGGAGAACCGTAACTTATTTGATAAAACATGCATAAACAAATGAAGTAGTTAATACCCGAATAACAAGTAATAATGAGATGTTATTAAAAATGGATGATAATATGATCATATATGATATCATAAAAATGACTATGATTCTTAAATAACTCATTGATATTATTTAAATCATTATACAGTTGGTTTGGAATCATACAAGGGTAATCAGACATAAAAGGTAAAGGATAATTTCACAATCTCATTATTATCCAAGATTTTTTATACATAAGTACTTATTATGGTATATTTATCATCCATTTCCATGTCTACTAAATATGTGATATTATTTATATTATTATAAATTTTATTAAATTCAATTTTACTCATTGGTTATTTTTTATTAAATGGTATGAAAGGAATATTTTTCTGTTATTCGATAAGAGGTTCTTTTTTACTTTTCCGGAAAAAGTATGAGGAAAATGTTTTTTTATCATATATGGAATGAACATATTTTTATGTCTTAATAATGCCTTATTTACATGAATATTCCACTACAAATTTTCATGTTTATTTTCAGATAAATTATTTGACTTCAAAATTGTGTGGAATTTTGGTAAAAGAAAACATGTTTGAGGAAGAAAATATATTTTCCTCAAGAATTAATTTTAAGTGTTATATCAAAATTATATTACATCTAAGATATAATTATTTAATAGTGTTGTGTTTAAAGAATAATATTCTTATTTTTCTTATGATTTTATTGTTTTTATGATGGAATTATATTTATAAAATCCATTTTTTACATAGATTATGTTATGGTGGAATGAAGTTTAAATAGACCCATTTTATTCTGTGGGTAACGGTGAATGATTTATCTTATTTTTTCACACGTAAGTATTATTTAATTTTGAGATGGGTGGGACATATATCTCTATTAAATTAATTGGGAAAAGTTTTATATCTCCTGAGATAGAATGGATGGAATGGGAAATGATCTTGGTTCAGTAATACAAGGCCGGAACAGGGAGTGAACTCAGTTAGGTAATGGTCTTTGTCTGTTACAATGGTCTTAAAAATATGCCTTGACTAATACGAAATGATTTTATATGATTATGTGTATTCCACAAAACTTCATGTCTTATGTTATTACTTTTTGGATTACAATCAATGATTCTTATAAAATTCCATGATTTATCCCATGGATTTATATCATGATCTTTCATATGCAAGATATGTATTTGAATTGTTATGTTATAATGTTTTATGATTATGATATTATTGATATCTTTCTTGTTTAACCTTATTGAGAATCTCAGGTCACCATTTCATATGTTTATTTTCCCCGGGTATTGAAGAAGGTTATTAAGTAAGATATGTCAAAAAGGGGGTCTAGTTATTATGTAATAAGTGGGAGACAATGAAGATTTCTTATAAACCAATTGTTTATGTTTCAAAGTTTCTAAATACACTATACCTATATGGTCCAAAAATGGAATTGTTACATTTTGTAATGAATATTATTTAACATTGAATTAATATCAATGTATGTAATTTTTGGGTTGTTATAGTTTGTATGAGAGGAATGGTATAGTTAACCTTTAGACACTAGGATGAGAAAACCTTAGTAAGAACCCAAAGGATATGTCAAAGTATAGGTTAAAATATTTATGTTTTAAAAATGATCAGGAATAGGAAAGAAAAAATCCTAAAGTGTCCTAGAATAATATTTTATTCTTGATTATGTGGATTTAACATTATGATTAGTGTTTCTCACACTATACTTCTTGGTTTTAATCAATGGTTGGAACCTGAAGGAATCACGTTAATGATAAATGTGTTGGAAAATGTAATGTTTATCCTACAGAGAATATTAATTTTATAGGAGCTGTAATGAAAAATCTTGTATCTATTCTCACACAACTTTTTCAAGCTATGAATCATACCGGACATCCAAAGAACCAAAATAGGGAACAACCTTCTATTGAGTCTTTCTTGATGCAGCATCCACCTTCTTTCAATGGGTATTCTGATCCATTAGTGGTTGAATAATAGATCAGTTCCACTGAAAATATTTTTTCATTTATCCAATGTTCATAACATGATAAAATCATCCTATAAATCTATCATTTGGAAGGTGAAGTTGATCAATGGTAGAACCTTACCAAGAATACAAGGTAAAGAGATAAACTTCAATGCAAGGAATGGGACAAGTTCAAGAACTTATTTTTCAATAATAACTATCCTTGTATTCATAGAACAAGGATGGATAAGGATTTCCTTGAACATATGAAAAAGTATGATGAATCCATTGGTATCTATGAAGAAAATTTTACAAGATCTGAAAGGTATGTTTCTAGATTTATTATCCAATCTGAGAGTAAAATTGATCAATTCTTTAGTGGATTAAAACCAAGACTTTGAAGGGAATTATCCATAATGGACTTCAATAACAATGAATAAATCATTCAATGTTCTCTCAAGGTTGATATGGAGATTGGAGTAATTCATCGGTCATATGGGTTTGATAATAAGAGAAAAATGGAATTCAAGGGAAAATCTAAAGACCACACTGAATAGAATAAGAGTTTTCCCATATTATCAATGTGTGGAAAGAAACATAGAGTAAATTTTCTTAAAGGTACTAGTAAATGTTTTTAAGTGTGGAAAAGAATCTCATCGGGTAGTTGAATGATGAAGTGGTGGGAAAAAGATTTCTAATTATGCAAATAGATGAAGCATGAAATAGAATGCACCTATGACACTTCAATGCTACAAGTTCAATGAAATGAGGAATTATTCCAATCAATGACCCAATCCAATGGTTATTAATGATGATTGAATTTTGTAAAATCTTAAGGCTAAAAACAAAGGCACTTCACATGTGATCACTATCAGTGATATGGAGTATGATAATGATGTCATGAAAGGTACACTTCCTATCCACTCTAAAGTAGAAAATGTTATATTATATTTTAGATCCACCCACTATTTTATTTATAAAGAATTTTATAAGGGTATTATTTTATCACCTCAACAATTAGAAATAGAGTTAGTTGTGAAAACTCCTAATAGCATAATGGCCGCATAAAAAGTTTATAATTCTTCTTCGGTTTTAGTTTGTGGGAAAGTGATTCTAAAAAATATTGTGATCCTTCCTATATTGAAATTTGATGTTATTCTTGGCTTGTATAGTCTTTTTCTATATGGTTATCATATCAATTTCCAAGGAAGGGAAGTCGTATTTCGTATTCTATATCAATCTATGATCATCTATTAATGCAAGGATGAATATAACTTTCCAGTAGAAATTTCTTGCATCTTATGGATCTTGATTCCTATAAATGAAGGCTATCTATCTCAAATGGTTGAGGAGAAACTCACAATTAAGAATAGAACCATTGTACAATAGTTTGATGATGTCTTTATAGAAGAATTATTGGGTCTTCCACCAAATTGTGAGTTTGAGTTTTCAATAGAACTCATACCAAGTGTTATTCCTCTTTCAGAGATACCTTATAGAATGACCCCAATTGAGTTACAATAATTTAAGAAGAAACTCCAAGAGACTCTTAAAAAGGGATTCATACTCCAAAGTGTTTCACCTTGGGGAACATGTTCTGTTTTATAAGAATAAATATAGAACAATGAGACACTGTATTGATTATCAAGAACTAAACAAGATCACTATCAAAAACAAATATCTTCTTCCATGAATTGATGACTTCTTCGACCCACTACATGGAGCTCAATACTTTTCCATGATTGATCTTCATTCAGGATATCATCAATTAAGGGTCAAGGATGAGGATATACCAAAGATAGGATTATGTACAAAGTATGTACACTATGAATTTATAGTGATGCATTTTGGTCTTACTATTTCCCCCGTTATCTTAATGGATTTAATGAATAGATTCTTTAGATATTATCTTGATTAGTTTTTTAGTCTTTATAGGTGATATCCTTGTCTATTTAAAGAGAAAGGAAGAACATGAATATCACTTGAGAATTATATATAATACCCTAATAAAGGAGAATATTTATGTAAAATCTACCAAGTGTGACTTATTGCTTTAGAAATTTTTATTCTTGGGTTTCATAATCTCAGGAGAGGGAATATCTATAGATCCAGCAAAAACAGAAGTTATTGAAAGTTGGATGAGACCAACAATAGTAACTGAGATCCAAAGTTTTCTAGGTTTAGATGGATATTATCAACATTATGTGATATATTTTTCATGATTATAAAATCGAATAACCAAGTTGACTCAGAAAGGAGTTAAGTTCATATTGATGGTGGAATGTGAAGAGAACTTTAAAGGGTTACAAAGAAGGTTAGATAGTGCACTTGTGCTCACACTACCATATAGTGGAGAAAGGTTTGTGATCTATAGTAATGCATCCAAGAATGGGTCGGGTTGTGTTATCATAAAAAATGATATGGTTATATATTATGCCTCATGATAATTGAAAATCCATAAGAAAAAACACCCAACTCATGATTTCGAGTTAGCTGTGGTAATCTTTTCATTAAGATATAGAGACATTATCTTTATGGTGAAAGGTGTGATATTTATAGTGATCATAAAAGTATAAAGTATATTTTCCCAAAAAATGATCTGAATATACATCAAATAATATGGTTGTAGTTTATTAATGATTATAACTGCTCAATACATTACTACCCTAGGAAAGTTAACACGTTGGAAAATGATCTGATTTGAAAGGACCATGCTAGCCTTTCCTTGATGAGGATCACAAAAGATCCAATATTTATGGATTTGAAAAGGATGGATCTTGAAATTTTAAAGTAAGGGTAGAAATCTTATCCTTATCAATTTAATGGTCAACCACCTATACCAGTGGAGATTAAGGAGGTCTAGAAGTAAGATGTATATCTAAAAAATAAGGTGAGAAATTTTCTTGAATTCAACCTTGATTATGATGGAATAATAAGGTTCAGGAATCAGCTTTGTATTCCTACCATACCAAAATTAAGGAAGGAGCTATTGGATGAGTCTCATAGTTCTTCATTCTCTATTCACCCTAGAAACACAAAGATGTACATGGACATGAAAGAGTATTTCTAGTGGGATGACATGAAAAGAGATGTTGCTGAATATGTCTCTCGGTGCTTGGTTTGTTAGAAAGTTAAGGTTGAGAGATAGAATTCTATGGGGATGTTACAACCATTTCCCATACCATAATGTAAATAGGATAACATCACTATGGAATTTGTTTTTAGACTTCCTAAAATATCAAAATACATAATGCAATATGTGTTATAGTTGATCACCTAATGAAGTCAGAACACACCATTGCTCTTAGAAAGAATTTCATTCTTGATAAACTTCCTAGGATATATGTAAAGAAAGTGGAAATATTGCATGAAGTTCCAATTTCCATTATATCTGATTGAGATGTGAGGTTTACCTTGATATTTTGGTGAAGACTTTTGCAGGCTTTGTATATAAAGTTAAGTTTCAACACTATTTATCATCCTTAGATAGATGGTCAGTCTGAGAGGACAATTCAAACTCCAAAAGACTTTTTTAGGGCTTTCTCTATGTATTTCAGAGGTTATTGGGATCAACACCATCATGTAGTGGAATTTTCTTCCAACAATAGCTTTCACTCCAGTATTCAGATGGATCCTTATGTATAACCTTATGGAAACAAGCACAAAACTATAACTTTTTGGGATGAAGTTAGGGAATGAAAGCTATTAAGACCCTATCTTTTGGATAGAATGGGAAAAAAGGTTAGATATATTCAACAACACATAATAGAAGCTCAGATTCAAAAAATATTGTACTAAAAACTCAAGAAAAGACCCAGAGTATGAATTGGGTGGAAATTTGTTCCTACAAATATCTTTTTGGAATAGAGTAATTATATTTGGAAAGATGTGCAGGCTAATCCCTAGGTATATCGGTCCTTTTTAAATTATGGATTGTGTTGGGAAGGTACCTTACTGATTGGCTCTTTCACCGAATCTCTCTCAAGTTCATGATGTGTTCCATGTATCTATTTTGAGAAAATACATACTTGATCCTCCACATGTACTGAACTGATATGTCGTACTGCTGGAGCAATATCTTTTTTATGAAGAACAACTAAAAAAATTCTAGATCGTAGCGAAAAGGTTCTGCGAAACAAGACCACCAAATTTTTTAAAGTTATTTGGCAGAACCACTAATTTGAGGAATCTATGTGGGAACTTGAGGATATGATGAGGAAGATATATCCTTATCTATTTTTATCCAAGTGATAAATTTTGATGGTGAAATTTAATTTATGGGGGGTAGAATAGAACACCCGGATATTTTTAAGAATTTTTTTTTAAAATAATTTTAATTCTTAAATAGCTTGAATTTCTCGAAATCGTATGTTTAAGCAAACCACAAGAACCCCTTAATAAAAAATGACCATTTTAACGTAGCTATTAGGTTAGTGAGAATTAATATAACTAAATTATGAAAATGTATGGTGAAGTCCTTTACTACCAATTATTTATGAAAAATATAAATCAATTATATATTTTTATTTTTGTATTAATAAATTTAGTAAATCACTATTAATAAATGAAATTAATGTAATATATATGTTATATAATTAATAAAATATTTTTATATTCATTCAAAAAAAATTTCATAGGGTATTAATAAACCCTATTCGATGTATAAAAACCTATATTTTTTCAAAAGGGTAATTTTTCACCTTTTAATGGAGAAACCCTTTTAAATTAAGATTTTTATGCATTAATAAGTTCTATATGACAAAATAAACATTTTATTTTGAATCTTGATATAAAAATTTACTTTGGATGAAATTTTAATATTTTTCTGATAACTTTCTAACTTTGATGAATAATAAAAATACACTAAATTTTAATTAAAAAAATTCCCTTGAAATAGTTTATATGATTAAATTTTAATATTTAATAGTTTTAAAGTATAAATATAATATATTTTTATCATTCAGTATAATTTATGTCATTATCATTAATTTTAAATTAAATTCATATGTAAAAACATTTCAATCTTTTGCAATGTTTTAACTTTTAAAACTTGTTCTCTCTTTTTAGAAATGTGAATAATTTTAAATTAATTACTAAAACTTCTATGTTTTGAATTTTGAAAAATGGATTCCATATTTGAAATCAGTTGGTCAAAATTAGTTAAATATATTTATTTTATTTTTGGGCATTATGAAAAGTAACTTCTGTAATTTTTATAAATACAGTAAAAGTGTAAATCAGGTAATTATTGGTAATAATACTATTATAAAATTATCCTAAAACATTTATCAATATACTTGGATGAGTTTTTTAACCTAAATAATCCTTGGGTCAAAATTATTTCTTTTGGAAGCCACTTGGATTAGATTAAGACATTTAATTTATTTTTATTTAATGAAAAGTTAAATATGTCTCACTTAAATTTCAATGACTAAATAATTTTTTATATAAGGTTATAAAGAATATAAATTAGATTATAAATACTCAATTTAAATATAAAATATTTTTATTTATCATGATAATTTATTTGTATTTTTTAGGAAATAAATAATTACCTTAAAGACTAATACTTTGATGATGTAAAAATTAATTACTTGATGAGAAATCATTAAAATAATTTTTTATTAAAATGTTAATTACAATAAATACCTAAAAAATTTAACCAATATTATTAGTAGATTATATATCAATAATTACCATCTTAGGGTCTTGTTAGTGACCATATGGGGCCTTATAGAAGAGATTGTGACACTTATATTATTTTATTTAAAGTGATGTTAAAGTTCTCACGTTCATAATTTAATAAGTATAACATTTTAAATGTCATATTTTAAGGTATATAAATATGAATAAAAATATTCTTATTAAAGGAATTGGATTTATCTTTATCACAGTATTTTTTTTAATTTTTATTTAAAAAATGAATATATTAAATAATTATACAAAACTATTTTATTAATTATTTTATTAATAGAGGTAACAAATAAATGTTATTAAAAATGTCAAAAATAAATATAATTTGGGACAATTAATATGTATAATGATTTTTATAGGATACCTTTTCCTCATATTAATATCATAAAATAGTTGGTTTGAAGTTAACTTATTATCTTAATATTTTTAAAAAACAATAAATTGAATAGTTTCAAAATTAACAATATTGATTGTTTATCAAAATAATGTTTTATTAAATTATTTAAAAATCATAAATTATTTTTTTTAAATATATAATAATTATTATATGGTATAAAATTTCCTAAGGTCTTTATTTATGGTTTAATTTACATCATATAATTAAATATTTCACACTTTTAGTAATGAAATATTTGTTACCCTAGTTAAAAATTAAATAGAATAACTAAGTGTCAATTAAAATGATAAGGTTTAAATTGACATAAAAACATGTCTAAAATTTACTTGTTTGTGATATTTCAACCCTATATCTTCTAATATTTATAATTGGGACATTTTGGAGGTTTTTTTATGGCGTTTCATTTTATTAAACATTTATATTTTTGAAGATCCCAAAAATGCCCCTCACTTCAATTATAAAAGGGCACTTCATCCCTAACCTATGCACTTCAATTTAAGCCTTTAATATCAGTCATCCTCTGACCTTTTACCTTATCAACTTTCCTAGTTACATTTTATAGGTTATGGTCTTCTTCAAAGACCAACTCTAGTTCTCTAAGAAGAGATTTAGAGAAAGCACTTCGAAGAAGAGGTAATGTTCTCTACTAATTATTTCATACTTCTTTCTTCTTGTACTTACAATTCATGAATTGTTTAATTATAAATTAATAACTCCAATATAACTTATATATTGATATTTTATTATTATTATGGAACAAAAATATTCTACTTTCTATCCATCCTATGAAAAATGAAATCACCACCCATGCATACGTAAGGCTTACTGTCTCCATGTCGTGGTATAATATGTTTTTCACCACCACCTTGATTGGATGGGTATAATTATATAAATAATAACTATATCTGATTATTATAAAATAATATTTATTGTGAAATATTATACACCATTAAATTCAATACCATTCAACAATTATGGGAATGGTATCGTCGCTTGTGCGTACGTACGACCTACCATATCCATGATGGGATATGATTAATTCCACATGATATTCATTAAAGTATGATTATATAAATGTATATAATGAATAAATATGATATATATAATGTTAATATCATTTTATAATGATATAACTATGACCTATGAGGGAGAATCAGAACTTTTTTGACAAAAAATGCATAAGAAAATGAAGTAGTTAATACCTGAATCACAAGTAATAATGAAGTGTTATTAACAAAAAAATGCTAATATCATCATATATGATATCATAGAAAATAATTTGATTCTTAAATAAGTAAATTAAATTATTCAAATCATTATAAATGATATTTAGATACAAATAAAATGAAACCAGACCTAAAATGTAAGGGATAATTTTGGAATCTCATTATTATTTGAGATTGTTTATACATAAGTATTTACTGGGGTATAGTTATCATTCGCATCCATGTTTCCTAAATATAAAATATTATTTCTATTATTATAAAAAAAATTAATGTCATTTTTTCCCATAGGTGAATTTTTATTAAATGGTATGAAAGGAATCTTTTTTAGTTATTCGATACGAGATACTTTTTGAATTTTCCAGCAAATGTATGAGGATAATGTTTTTTTAACTTATATGGCATGGAAATATTTTTAAATCTTCATAACTCCTAATTTCCATGAATCTTACACCACAAGATTTCAAGTTTATTTTCAAATAAATTCTTTTCTTTTAAAATTGTATGGCATTTTGAGAAATGAAAAAGTTTTTGAAGAATAAAGGATATTTTTCTCAAGAAATAATTTCAAGTGTTATATCAACATTATTTTCCATATAAGATGAAATTATTTAATAGGGTTATGTTTCAAGTATAATAGCCTTATTGTTACTATGATTTTATTGTGTTTATTATGGAATGGTATTTATGAAATCCATTTGTTTTACATGGATTAGGTTAAGGTGGAATGATGTTTAAAGAAACCCATTTTATTCCTTAGGTTATGATGAATGATTTATATTATTGGGGAACACATAAGAATGGTTTCATTATGAAATGGGTGGGACCTATATCTCCCTCCAATTAATTTAGTAAAGATTTATATATCATGATATAGATATGGCTGGAATGGGAAATGATCTTGTTTTAGTAATATGGGGCTGGAATGCAGAGTGAACTCAATTCAATAATGGACTTTGTCAGCTATGATGATCTTTGGATAGAGCCTTGAATAATATGAAATGATTTTATATGATTATGTGTATGCAAAAAAACATAAGGCCTTATGTTATGATTTTCGGGAATACGTTCATTGATTCTTATAAACTTTCATGATTTATCCCATGGAATGTATAAATCCCTAGCCTCAAACCTCACATAATCTTGAGTTTTGATCAAGAATTTACTTTCTTTCATATTAAGGATATTTTCAGGTTTATAGTTTTAAAGAATTAGGCCATAACTATTACATTACATCTCAAAAATTACAAAGTAGACACTTCTAATCTATCCAATTTTTTTACAATAATAAAACTCCTTAAAAAACAAGAATTTTTTTCTTGATAAAAGTATTCTTGAATTATTCCTTTCTCTTATCCTTTATTATACCCTGTGAAAAAACATTTCAACAACATGGGATTGGAATAAAAATCTCAGTAAGAAATATAAAATAAGAAATAAAACCATTAGTCCATGAATATGTAAAACCCATTAAAACATTTTCACATGAATAAAACATATACTTTTTGATCAAATAAAAACATTAAACTAATAGCAATAAATTAAAACTCTCTTAGGTGACATAGATCATAATATACATAAAATCTTATTAAATCCCATTCAATTAGAATAACCATATGGTCTACATCCAAATTTAAGATCTTTAATAGGGATCACCCTTTGAATAAGCTATATCAGGCTCACCTATGAGCTATAATGGGGATCATCCTTTCATATAAGCTATAACGGGCTCACCTGTGAGTTATAATGGGGATCAACCCTTCTTATAAGTTGTTTTGGGCTCACTCGTGATCTATTATGGGGATCAAACCTTCATATAAGTTGTATAAGGCTCACCTATTTCATATAATGCTCAAGTACCATTTCAAAAAATCATTCATCACAAAACCCATTTGAAAAACTCATCTAATCCCATGTGAAAAACATTTCCATATAAAAATAAAATTTTAATTTAAGATCCCATTTCAATACCAAGATACCCAAATAAATGAATAATGTATTTGTCTAAAATACATTAAGGCTTATAGATGAAGTCAAATTTCAAATAATGGCTACATTGGTGGAGAAGTCGTTATCACCGTATACGTTAAAAAAAATAATATTACTTTTGTTGTTTTGTAAAGAAAGTAAAATGATTTTAATAAAAATGTTCCTTTTGAAAACATTGAATGAAATTCTAGATAGAAATAAAATATCCTTTATAATCCTTTTAAATACATATAAATAAATATGTAAATTAATATCATGAAGACCAAGATTTGATAATTAAATCTTCAAAGTTTCAAGGTGTCTCAAACCAATTTGAACATTTAAACATTAATCACTATGAATTCATAAATAACATTATTGTAGATAAAATATGGATATGAAATGTCATAGTGGTTGTATATACACCTTATAAAATAATATAGGTGGATATTATCAAAAATGCCTCAACGAAAGGATATTGAGACGAAATCCCTTACCTTGATCTGACTTATCTCATTTGTTCTTTAATTTCCTAAATAATAAACTTAGGTTAGTTTATACTTGATTTAGAACCATTTTAATGTTTATTATTAATTTTATATCACTTATTACCATGTTATATAAATTAGTTAATTATTTGAGTTCATATCAGATGTTTTTTCAATGTTTGGTACTTGAGTCAAACATGAACTTTTTTTATTAAAACTGTCCATGCGGTCATAAGTCCATAATCTCTAGAATAATATTAATGATTTAAATAACATATATTTCCAATATATATATGTATTTATAATATTCCATAACATTTGGAGATAAGAAATGAAATGCATTGTTCATAGAGACTGTAAGCCATATGTACGCATGAACTCTACATTTATTTCTTTGTCCTATTAAAGGAGTGAAAACTAAATGATACATAGGTGTATTATAATTAAAGTATAATATAATATTTTATATACATTACAAAAATTCATTAACACCATCATTTATATGTTCCATGTATTTCATGAATTAGTCATATCACTTTGAGGGGTGGTAGTCCGCACTTCCTCAAATGAGATTATCATATTTACACATTATGAAAAGCATAAAGGTATGTTGTAAATGAAAATTATAGACGAATATAGACAATATAAATATAATATATATCATATATAAATACAGTTCCATCATAATGGCCACCATGAGAGGTGGTAGGGTAAAATTTAATAGTCATCGTTTCATGAGGTAGTAGTTCGCCGTCCACAGAAACAATATGTTTCTATCTATTAGATGGAGGTATGTGTAAGTGTAGTTAAATAATTATCGTAAAACATCCTATTATATTTAGTATAATTTTTTTATTATGTAATCAAATAATAAGAATAGCATATGAAGTGAAGAAGGAAAATAAAGGAAAGGAACTTGAGAGAAGATGTTACCTCTAAATTGGGTAACTTCTTTTGATTTGAGCCAAAATGCTTTCTTGAATTTTATTATACCCAAGGTAAGGATTCTAGGAGGAAGGGAGGGGTTTTGGGAGAATATCTAGGTATAATTTGTGTCATGACCCCCACCCCACAAGGTGTACCCCTCCTGGACCAGCAGTGTGAGAAGGGAGATAATGACCCCCAAGTCCCACCTTCAGTAGGCCCCGGGATAGCGACTAGCACCGAGGGTATAATAAACACACAAATGGGAGGCATTAACCTCTAAGAGAACACATGCAAAAGAGAGAGATAATACATACACCAACCAACTCCAAGTCATACAACAATATAAAATAAATCCCAAGTACACATATGTAATATCTTGCAAAACTTCTACAACTGAATGAGGAAAACTGCAAGTACCCAAATGAAAGTAAAAACAACAGTGACCACAAAGCCCAAAAAGCTCCTACAACCCCAAGCTAGTAGAAACCAACATGATCTCCAACCTGATCCAAGTAACCTGAAAAACAATTTATATACATAAGGTGGGTATAATAGTATACTCAGTAGGACCCTCCCCAGAGCCTCTCTGGAAAAAGTAAAGAAAGCATACTAAAGCACAGTGAACAACAAGTGAAACTAACTCGTCACCTAAATAGGCATACAAAGTTACCACACTCACCATGGCTACTATCACCAAGTATTACAGACTAGAGTATATAATATAATAAAGAATATCAATTGTACCTCACTAATAATTCCCCACTAGTTTGCCGCTTTGACCCAATGTCACACGTCCTAATCATCTATCTCCAAAACGGCTTGCTCGTAGACACCCGGGAAAAGCACCACAACATGCACCTCATGCAACAAAACCACCACGTTTACTCAAGAAAAGTAACCAGGTAGTTTCTAGAATCCACCACAACTCGCATAACATGTATCATATGTCGAGAAATATACTGCAATCCATTTTATACCACACAACGAGTAAGGATCCTCAAGCCATCACAACCCATACACGTTACACCAATAGAATTCCATAGAAAACTATATTCAGAATATATGTGTGTGAATAACCACAAGCCACTACAGCCTGCTACACACATATATGGGGAAAACTAACTATTGTGTGTATCAGTACATGTAACTACCAAGAGAAGAGATTGGGACCAAAGGGGGTATTCATCCATCCATCCTCCCATCAGAATGTTGGGGAAAACACCCCTTAGGGCTCAGAATCCCCATGGTGTTTGTTTCCCTAAATGACGGGGTGAAGTAACGTATATAAACACAAGAAGTACAGAATATACTATAGCTCACAACCACACTATGGGCATAACCTAGTCTTAGACTCAACTTCAGCTAACGTCACTCAGAATCCAAACTTCCACTTCTAAGACAAGGTATCCTATAAGAACACAACCACCTAAAGAGCATTGTTTCATTCCTTCATTACCTTTTTATCATTTTCACTTTACGTTCATTAATTATTTAACATTAATTGACTATTAACAAAATTTTACATTATATTTCATTAGCATCACACCCAAAGTCTATTATTCCTTTAAATTGAAACCTCGTTATAGTGCCCATGCAAGCTCCAACCCCGCAAGTTAATATCATTTATTTAATCATTTATTAACAACATTTTTACTTTCCCATATTCTCATGAATTCTAGAAAAACATTCTAAGCTACTAAACACAAGGGGCTCAACACGGTGAGTAGATGAACTACCTGTCGAGTCTTTTCTGCCTATAATAAGAGTGTAGATCCATCCTCCCTCATGAAGCTAAACACGAAAATCACATGGAATACCCCACACATCTTCGCCCCTTTTGGAAGGAGGGTAAGAAAACCGGTTTCCTTGAGTAGTGGAGGAAGTAAAGAAGATAAACAACAAACAAGAATCAAAAGGCATCCAAACAATCACATCCAACCCATTCCATCATCTCTAGTATCCTCCCCCAACACCCACATGTATAAAATGATGCATATCGCCACTCAAGGTTTCAACTGCTACAACAATAAATAGGCCTCCCTACCTCACATATCAAAATAGTCTTTTAGGATCACATCACAACACAAGTAGCAGGGAAACAAACAACATATCAAGTAGGCTCTTGGCCCTTAAACAAGAAAGAGGGTAACTTAGAAACCTAAAAGGAATTATCTTTTATCAAACAACCAGTTCTTTAATCCCTCTTGAATTAACTGATTTATTATTCATAGGTTCCAAGGATAGTAAACCTAAATAGTAATATATCACAAATAATTAAACATGCTTACTATATCAATTTGATTAGTATAAAATTACAACAACAACAACTAGATTCATTTGCATGACTCTTTATCTTTATCCAAATACTTATCAATTAATTCTGTTTTTACATTATTTACCAATTTCCATCAAGAACGAAAATCTAAACAAATAAAGAATAAATATCACACTCTCTAGCAAAACAAGATGCAATAACATATAATCAATATCAATTTATTTATCCAGTTCAAATATTTATTAGGCCAATTCCATTATGATCCAAGGGATAAAACATGATAACTCTATATTTTCACATAAAAGAATAAAGTAGAAATTAATCCCCTACCTCAAACGGTTCTTAATGTTCTTTATATGAGAATAAGCCACACAATGTGTTACGATCTCCTCCCCTGTGACAATTGTATCCACCCAAGGATGCAGAGACACCACCCCACTGGTCAACACCCAAGAAAAGTCCATTAGGAACATAGATAAAGCATTCCATAAAATGTAAAGGAGAAACAGAAGGAGATGAACCCAAAATAATGACAATTGACCATAACTTATATCAAAGATTGATTGATACTGCCGAGTTTCATAATAAATAGAGGGTGCACTTGCAGCTAGAAAAAAATCAAGGGGAGCCAATCTAAGGGGGAAATTTTGATCACACAACTCCTACGTGATGGAATGAAAGGTTCAAGCATATCACACCAGATAACAAGTAGGAATAACTAGAGAGGAAGATATCTCGTCCCTTTAGATGATTTAATGGGGTAGCGGTTTAAGATATGTTGGATTTTCCATTAAAAAAAGATCAAATTAAACCACATGGTTTGACCAAGTAAAAGAATCCTGAGACATAGAAAAAATAATATAGGATTTATGGCCTTTGAATAGGCCTTAGAGTCTTTAAAAAAAGGCTTTAAATTCATTTTATTTCAAAGAAATTGTCAAAGGGGTGAAACTGTAAGAAGCTGGAAAGACTATTCATGAACATGAATTTTGGAAAATGAAATAAAGGCTATAGTTGGAACATCACCATTCTGGAAACACTATTCACATAAGGCTATAGTTGGAACTATTCATATAAGCCTACCATTGGAACTATTCACAAGGATACCGTTGGAACTGTTAACATAAGCCTACCATTGGAAATGTATACATAAGCCTACTGTTGGAACTGTTCACAAGGATACTGTTGGAACTGTTCACAAGGATACTGTTGGGACTGTTCACATAAGTCTACTATTGGAAAAATTCATAAGGCTACTATTGAAATTGTTCACAAAAGCCTACTATTGGAACTTTTCACATAAGCCTATCATTGGAACTTTTCACAAGGCTACCATTGAAACAGTTTACATAAGCCTACCATTGAAACTGTTCACATAATCCTACCATTGGAACTGTTTACATAAGCCTACCATTGGAACTGTTCACAATGCTACCATTGGAACTATTCACATAACCCTACCATTCTATGTATTCAAAAGGATGACATTGGAACTATTCACATAAGCCTACCATTGGAACTATTCACAAGGCTACCATTGGAACTATTCACATAAGCATACCAATATAACAGCTCATAAGGCTACCGTTGGAACTATTCACATAAGCCTATTGTTGGAAGTGTTCACAAGGCTATCGTTGGAACTGTTCACATAACCCTACCATTGGAACTGTTCACAAGGTGACAGTTGGAACTATTCACATAATCCTACCGTTAAAATTGTTCACATAAGCCTTCCACTGGTATTGTTCATAAAGATACCATTGGAACTGATCACATAAGCCTAGCATTGGAACTATTCACCAGGCTACTGTTGGAACTATTCACATAAGATTACTGTTGGAACTATTCAAAAGGACATCGTTGGAACTATTCACATAAGCCTACCGTTGGCACTATTCACAAGGCTACCGTTGGAACTGTTCACATCGGTCAACTGTTGGAACTTCACTGGTCTGGAAACCTCACTGATCTAGAAACACTATAGAACACGAAATGTGGCAAAGGAAATGGAGGCTGTTGTTGGAAGGTTGCTATTTTGGAAACATTGTTCATGAACTAGAAATTTTTCATAATGTTGGGAATAAGTCACCTTGACCTCCCAGAACACCTCAAACACCAGATTTCAGCAAATTAATAGAACAGAGTGGTCTGACCCATTAAAATTTTGGTGATCCAAGGGGTTTGAGAGGTGTGAGTAAAGGGGTAGATGTGGTGGCATTTTAAAAGATTGAGGAGGCGAACTTTAGGAAAATCTTGAAATATTATTTTATTATAAATTGATTTTTAGTTTCAAATGGTCTCAAACTCATTTATTTCAAATATAAGATGATTTTTGGCCTATATACTCTCAACCAATTGGTTTTAGAGGTGTTTAGGTCACAAAATTAACCTTATCTTTTAGCTTTAACCCTTAGTTGAAAACATTAACTCTTACCATGTCTTCTTGCATTTTCATAATATATGTATTGGCCTCACCATGTGTTAATCATGTTTTAATGATCACAAATCCTATACATCCTATAAGACTTGTTAATATGGTTTAGTCTATCTCAAATCATGTGTATAGATGATTAGTTTCTTTATGCATTAAATAATTATTGTTAACTATTTTTAGGTTTGGTTATAATAGATTTCCATGATAAATGATTTAGTCTAATCCACTCTATGAAAAACATTGTTTAAGTCTATATACATATATTTGGATAAGTTTGAGAAACTGTGAGTCTGCCATAGGTTATGTTTTTTTGGAAAAGGACCCAGACATCGTGACCCAAACACTGTGACCCACACGCCGTGACCCAGACACTGTGACCCAGACACCGTGACCTAGACACCATGACCCAAACACCGTGACCAAACACCGTGACCATCCAAACACCATGATAAGACACCACGTATGTGCTACTGGTTTCTGATATCTATAAAAATAATCCATCATGAATGTATCATCGTTCAAAGGCAAAGAAGGAGACACTATTTCAAGGATACATCGTTTCAAGGAGACATTGTTTCAAGGAGACACCATTTTAAGGAGACACTGTTTCAAGGTGATATTGTTTCAAGGAGACACCATTTCATGGAGACACAGTTTCAAGAAAGACTGTGAAACTATTTATGAATATCTTTTGTTGATTTTCAATTTAATCTCTAACAGCCATATTTGAAGCTTTTAAATGCACTGAAATAATTAATGTTTCTTTGTAGACATATAACCTGACAGTATGAGGTAAAAGGTGAAGAATACATGCATCCTATCGACTCCAACACATGCATTCCAAGAATAAAAAGAATAGCATGGACAGAAACAAAAAGAGAAATGGGTAGAGAAATAAGTGTTCATGATAACGAAGAAGCACAAATGTTCTTGAGAAAAGAACCGACACATGCAACTCAACAATTATTAAGAACAGACGAAGAATTCTCAAATCCAAAAATCTAGAATTCCATAGATCCGAGTTGAGAACATCTTCGTACTATCAACTCCACAAAGAATGAAATCAATATCTAGCTGCATTGTGATACTCTATTTTCCACAAGAGGACTCGATTCTTGCATCTGCTTCATCCTAGAATTCCAGAGCTGGATAGACTTAAACACAGAGAACTTCTAACCTTATCTCATCATCTTTTCTCAATTGTGTATTACTTTTAGCTTTCGAGCAGTTTGTGTGTGTGTGTTTGTATAAAAACACACATTGCCTCATTTATTAAACTAAAGGATACAAGATATCGTTCCTCCCACATATTTTTACACTTGTGTATTCCCACAGAGAAGTGTAGAATAGGTCCATGTGTGACATGATAATTAATACCCACGAAGAACTTTGGAAGAGGTCGTGTGACCTGGATAGTCCTATGTAATGTTGTTTACCCTGATCCAGGTTGTGGATCATGTTTATTAATATATACTACTTGGTGGAAGGTGATCACCAGGTGGAGTGGATTAGGTCTCGGTTTGATATTGAACAACATTTTTTATTTCTACTATGTTGTTTAATTTATTTTCCTCTATTGTACTGTATAATTCAGAAATCACTAAACTTTCATTGATAGTTATTCTTGGAAAGAAGTTATAATTTATTTTCCTTATTATAATTTCTTTAAAAGTAATGTTAATAACCAATATTAAGATTGTGGAGAATTAATAAATATTTTGATAAGTTATTTAAACATGAAAACTTTCATAACCGTATTACTTTGATTAACTAGAATGTATTCATTTTTGTTGGGGAACATTTTTAAGAAACCTTTTCAAATAGAAATTTTTAATAGATATTGAATTCACCCCCTCTTGATTACTCTACTCTAACCAACATTTGGTATCAAAGGGTGTTTTCATTCCTATTAAGACTATGTTTTTTACCCTATTCAATTGTGATTTTAGTTGTACATTAAAGATTTGAAAATTTCTATTAATTCTAAATTTATAGATCTTTTAAATTAGTTCTTTATTATGGATAATATACTTGAAGGTGCTACAAAAAAACCACCATTATCTATTGGAACCAATTATTCCAAATGGAAAATTAAAATGAAAATGCATTTAGAAATTATGGGTTTTGAAATTTGGTCTTAAATTATAGATGAGTATAAGATTCTTTCTACTGATAGAATCACTTGGGATGACCCTACCAAGACTAACTAGAATAAAAATTGTAAATACATGAATTATTTATATTTCTCTTTATGAGATGATGAATTTAAAAGAATTTCTACATGTAAAACTGCCCATAAAATTTGGAATACTTTTTCTATTTCACATGAAGGAACTTCTAGTGTGAAGGAAATGAGACTCAATAATTATAATATCAAATATTATAACTTTAAAATGAAACTTAATGATCCTATTTTTAACATGTATCTCAGGTTCAGTGAAATTTTCAACACAATGAGTTCTCTTGGAAGAGAAGTCACTACCAAAGAAAAAATTATGAGGATTCTCAAATGCTTACCTAATAGATAGAGATGAACCTATGTCTCTATTAGAGAGTCATGTGACATAATCAAGTTACCTGTAAAAGAACTCATTGGGTAACTGATGATGTATGAATAGGATCTAAAATACAACCTGGAAAAGAGAAAGGGAAATTGGAAGTCTCTGTAGAAGGTTTCAGCACTGAACAATCATCACCTAACAGTGATAAAGAGATGGATCAACTATCCATAAGGTTTAATAGATTATACAAGAAGAAGAAACTTTTCAGAAACCCTAACTTCTAGGGAAGATATGATCAAAAGGATGTGGGAAGAAATATTGGAAAAGAAGTGACAAGTCTGATGAGATAGTATGTTATGAATATAAGAGAAAAGGAAATATAAATTCTGATTGTCCCAAGATCAAGTACAAAAATAAATATGAGGATAAATATTGAAAGTATAAAAATGAAATGAATGAAACATGGAGTTCTTATGAGGACAGTTCAGGTGACTCAGAATCTTCACATGATGAATAGGCTAATAAAGACAATATGTGTTTCATGAAAAACATATCTGAGGTAACACCAGAATCTCTTATACACAATTCCTATTATTATGGAGATGATAGTGACTCTCAAAATATGTCTAATAAAGAATTTTTTGATTAATTAAATATGCTTGAAGAGACATGTAATGAACTAAAAGATAAATACAAATATTTAAAGAAACAACATGATCTTACCTAAACTATTAAAACTAAACTTACTATAGTAATAGATAAAAATCCTCAACTACTCAAAGAAAATAATGAACTAAAGCTATCAAATGAGAAATTGAAAAAGGATATTGAAAGGCTTACTAATGTTAAAGATACTTTGTTAAAAATTCTAGGTAAATAGATTGCTCCTAAATATACTACTGACATTGGCTATCAACCTGGAAAATATTATGGTACTTAGATAGTGGGTGTTCAAGACACATGACATGATACTGTTCATGCTTCAAGAATTTAATAAAAATTGATGGTGGACATGTCACCTTTGGTGACAATGCTAAAGGAAATATCATTTTCCTTTCCTAAAACAGTTACTCTAACTCAGTTTTAATTCCCAAAGTACTGTTTGTTGATGGATTGAAATATAATCTGCTTAGTATTTCACAACTATGTGATGATGGATTTCATTCTAAAATTAAAAATTTTTCTTTCAATGTTTTCAATTCTAAAAATGATTTAGTATTTTCTGCATTAAGAAATGAAAATTTATATTTTATTAACTTAGATTCTTTAGTCTCTCAAAATGATTCATGTTTAAGTGTTTTTTACAAAGAGTATAGGATTTGGAATTTGATATTAGGACACTGCAATATTTACTCTCTTAGAAAGTTAACTAGAAAAATTTTAGTCAAATACCTACCCAAACTTGAGTTTCCAAATGATAAAGTGTGTAATCCTTGTCAAAGGGGAATGCAACACAAAATTTTATTTCAAACCAAAGAAAGAAGTGTCAACTTTCTAACCTCGAATTGGTTTACATGGATTTGTTTGGACTATATATAGTTTCTATTTTAAATGGTAAGAACTATGTTTATTTTCTTATAGATGACTTTTCTAGATATACTTGGACTTTCTTTTTGGATCACAAAAGTGAATCCTGCTCTTATTTTACCAAATATGCCAAAACTGTACAAAATCGTAGTGGACATAGAATTAAATCCTTAAGAAGTGATCATGGTCGTGAGATTGAAAATCAAGAGTTTGAATCCTTTTTCTCCCAAAATGGATATAGTCATAATTTCTCTACCCCTAGAACACCTCAGCAGAATGGAGTTGTAGAAAGAAGAAATAGAACCCTACAAGATATTTCTAGAACCATTCTTATTGAATATGACATACCTATTTATTTTTGGGTTGAAGCTATAAATACATTATGCTATATTATCAATATAGTGTTGATTAGACCTATTCTTAAAATAAATCCATATGAGTTATGGAACAACCGAAAACCCAAAGTAATCTACTTCAAAGTTTTTAGTTGAAAAGTCTATATCCTTAATACGAAGGAAAATCTTGAAAAATTTTCATCCAAGAGTTATGAAGGAATATTTCTAGGATATTTAATATCTAGTAAAGCCCATAAAGTGTTTAACAGAATAATTAAATGTGTGGAAGAATCTGTCCATGTCAAATTTGATGAAACAGATCCACATGAGCCTAAAACCACTCTAGAGAACCTGGGGGATGGTGTATCAAGTCTTTACATTTATTCAAAATCCTCTAACCATCTTGTGAATGAATATGTGAGAAAATTTAGTTCTATAAATTCTTTTGATTCAAGTCACAATGAACCTGAACCTATTGATGAACCTGAAATCACTAGTCCTTCTTTTTCTAGAGTTGTTAGAACTCTTAAGAACCATCCTTTAGATGCTATTATAGGATATTTAGATAAAGGAACTCAAACTTGAGCTTCTCTTAGAAATTAGTTTGAAAATCAAGTTTTATTGTCACAACTTAAACCTAAAAACATTAATGATTCTATAAATGATGAATTTTGGGTGATGGCTATGAAAGAAGAACTTAATCAGTTTGAAAGAAACAAAGTTTGGAAACATGTTGAAAGACCTAAAGAAACATTTACCATAGGCACTAAATGGGTGTTTATAAATAAAGTGGATTAAGCTAGTAATATAGTTATAAATAAGGCTAGATTGGTTGCACAAGGCTATAGTCAAGAAAAGGGAATTGACTATGAAGAGACCTTTTCACCAGTATCTAGACTTGAAGCCATCAGAATTCTTCTTGCTTATACTGCACATCTGAATTTTAAACTATATAAAATGGATGTTAAAATTGCATTCCTAAATGGGTATATAGCTGAGGATGTCTTTTTTTAGCAACCCCCTAGTTTTACAAATCCTCATTTTCAAAATCATATTTTTAAATTATCAAAAGCTTTATATGGTTTAAAATAAGCTCTAAGAGCTTTGTATGATAGAATGTGTACTTTCCTTATTTCAAATGGTTTTACAAAAGGAATATTTGATCCTACCTTTTTATAAAACTAATTTCCAATTATGTTTTAGTCATTCAAATTTATGTAGATGATATTATCTTGGGATCTTCAATAAATTCTTTATGTATTGAATTTTCTAAAATGATAAAAAACGAATTTGAAATGAGTTTAATGGGTAAACTAAATTTTTTTCTTGGACTTCAAATATTTCAAAATAATGATGGTATTATTTTAAATCAAAGAAAATATACTATATATATTCTAAAACATTTTGGCTTAGATATCACTAAAATTAGTGACACTCTTATGAGTACTACTTGTATGTTGGATCTTCATGAAGATGTAAAATCTGTTGATCAAACCACTTAAAGGGGAATGATTGGAAGTCTAATATACTTAATTTCGAGCCAATCTAACATTATGTTTAGTGTATATAAGTGTTCTCATTTTAATGAAAAACCTAAGGAATCACATTTAAATTTTGTTAATATAATTTTTAAATAACTCAAGCATACACCCAATCTAGGACTGTTCAATACTAGAGGACAACCATTTGAGTTAGTTATTTTTTCTTATGCTGACTTTAGTGGTTGTAACTTTGATAGAAAAAGCACCTCTGGAACATATCACTTTTTAGTAAAGTCACTAGTATCATGGTGTAGTAAGAAACCACACTTTTTTTCTTTATCTACTACAAAGGTTGAATACATAGCAGCTGGTAGTTGTTGTGCACAAATTTTGTGGATGAAACAAACATTACTATATTATGCATATCAATTCAGGAGTTTACCTACAAATTGTGACAATACAAGTGTTATTAACATCTCAAAAAATCATGTTTCACACTCTATGACAAAACATATTGATGTAAGACATCACTTTTTGAGAGATTATTATCAAAAAGGTGACATCACATTGGAATTCATTAGAACTGAAATATCATCTCACTAATATATTCAATAAACCATTAAATTATGAAAGAATATATTACATCATACATGAATTAGGAATGATAAATATTAAGTATTTTTAAAATTTTGGGGCCAAAGCCTCAATTTATTATTTATAGCAAATATATCTTTTAGTGTGGGTAGATAGAGACCCATTACATAGCCTGAAGGCCCAAGGCCAAGTGGCCTGAATACAAGGCTTGAAAGACCATTTTTTGGCTGAAAGGTCCCCTCAGGGAACAGTACTAATATAGTACTCATGCTGCTACAGTACTCCACCACTATAGTAACTCAGAATTTTGTCCCTGTACGAATTTGATCCTGGGTCTTTTGGATGCCAAGCAGAAGACTGTACCGCTTGGGTACAATTTATGGTTTAACAAGTCATTATCTTAAGACTTTTCTCTAACTCTAATAGTTATATAGTTTTATTGTCTTAAAAGTTAATGTTTTAGGTTTATGGTCTCATAGTTACTATCTCTCAGTTACTGTCTGGTACTTACTATCTCAAACAATATAGTCTCATAGTTTAGAGATCACACAGTTACGGTCTCACCATGAAATCCTGTTACGGTCTCACCGTGAAAGCCTGTTATGGTCTCACTGTAAATTTTGTCACAGTCTCACCATAAAGACACTTTATTATTTTATTTACATACTCTTACCTGTATCGCAGTAATTAATTATTTTATTTTTACTTTCCTGTTATTTTTTTTGTGATGCTTGGTATCCCTAAATGATAAAAATGAAAGAAGTATCACTCCTTTCTTCTCCTGAGCTCTCTTCTCTCAAACCATAACCCCTCTTTCAACCCTTATCTCTCTCGAACCTTCGTTGAATGCCTAGGATGAAACTTATGTCCTCATCAACCCTTGATAAGTACAGTTCAAATAAGAAGATGAAAATAGCCCCAAAGTTAGCACTCGTAGGTCCTTTGAATCCGAATTTGGTGAACAAAATAGTGGTGACTGAAAAGGAGATTTTCTCCAAGTTGATTCTATCAAGTAAGTATTTATTATTAAAAGTGTTAAAAGAGAAAGGGTGGATGAACTATTTCACAAAGGAGGATAGACCAATTTACTCAAATCTAATTGAACATTTTTATCAGTTTGTTCAATTTTCTTTTGATAAGGAAGATTATTTTGTTGTGAGAAGCTGGATAAATGGCCAGAGATGTACATTTTCTTCGAGGTTATGGTTTTCATGCCTAAGGATACCTCATGAGGGTATTTTTTAGGACTACCAGAGAGGTACTCCTCCTCCATGTGAGTTCTTTATTTTAGAAGAATCATTGCTAAGCTTAACTGGAAATGAATCAAAGCGAAGAGCCATAGTTGCTGAGTTAGACGGTTAAACCAGACTTCTATTTAAATTTGTTTAGAATCTAATTATCCCCAGAAAAGATGATTTTTTTACACTCAATTATTAGGATGTATTTTTGATACATCTCATGAAAAATGGACACAATATCAACCTATGAAAGTACGTTATCCTCCATATGTGTGAGTTGATCAAGACAAACTCCAAGTCAACCTCCTCCAAGTCTACCTCCTTATTCTACTCAAGATTAATCTTAGTTGTACATCATGATAAAGGGTTGGATGGACTCAATAATGAAGTCATTAAGGACTATGAATTATTTCCTTCAAAATTTATAGTAAAGAGAATGAAAATCAGTTGGAATCCATAGAGAAAAAAAATGGGTAGAAGATAATGAGAGGGTTTATGAAAAGTTCAACCCGGTTGAACACTCTTCAAGACCTATGGAAATTTATAACCCTAGTTTGGAACCAGATGTAATTGTTGAGTATTATGATGAGGAAGATGAAGAAGAATTGGTTTTACCTATAGGGGAAACTATTATGGATGATAAAGATTGTGAACCTGCTCTCCAAGACTTAACTGAGAAGGAAATGACGGTTCCTGAAGAAGTTGCTGATCTGGAAGAACAACCTACTTCTGAAGAAAAGTCTGCATCTAAGGTAAGTGAAAAGGATATTGTAGAAGAGCATATAGAATAATATCTTTCTCTTGTGAAAGAATCTGCTTATGATAAACATATGAAGGAACAAGTTGTTCCTAAAATTATCCTATATGTGTAAGAGAGAATGGAGCAAGCATTTTAGTTAGCTAGGAAGTAAATGGGTGAGGTTATTGGGGATGAAATATTGAATATAGATCAAGGATCTAAATCTCTTAGTCCTGAGAAAGATGCACCTATTGAGGGGGATCATCCCCCCATTCTGGAAAGTGTTGAAGTGCCTAATACATTTGATCCAAGATCATTGGATTCATGAAATAAACTCCCTAGTTATTTTGATGTGAATGACTCACAAGAATCCACAGTTAAAGGTATATATATGTCTACTGTGTTTCAATTGCAACCAGTATCTACTCTTGATGTTATAGCTGCAAAGGAACCTGAGTCTATCTTAGCTCCTATTTCTGAACTATCACAAGAACCTTCAAACTTAGTGAGTAAGGATGATTTAAATGCATTTGAAGCTACCCTATTGATTGGGGTTGAAAATCTCATGAATAGTCAAACTGCTATTGGGACAAACTTGAGTAAAAGAGATGGTTCCCTATTGTTAGAGAAGATTATATGGAAGATTCTGCCCAAGATTCTTTATGAAATTCAAGAAGTCAGAGTTGAGAACAAACAATTAAGTGATGATGTGAATTCTATCAGAGATATGGCTGAAGCTATATAGAGAGTGATGAAATCAAGACCAGAACCTATTTATCATCCTATTGCAGATATTGGTGGTTAGATTCCAAAGGAATATTCCTCCCTGATTCAACCTAATCTAACCTACTTGGTTAAAAAGGGATCTTAAAGAAACAAGTAAATTGTTTAACAGATGCATGAGCTTGTTATTGGTCTTAACAAGTTGACTTATGAGTATAAGAGTTGTCTCCAAAAAGTTCTGAATCAACTGAAGTCTCTTACTTTAGTTGTTATTGCTTCTAGTGCCTCTAGGCAATCATCTCAATCCTCTTTGGCCAACGGTCTTCTCAGAATAGTTGTTATAGAAGAACTCCAATTTGTGTTCAGTGACTTTGATAAAGAGTCTCTATCTGAGGTTGTCAATAATAGTGATAGAGTTATTTATTTGGTGATAATTCATTCAAAAAATTTAAATGATGCACAAGAGGAGATTACTAAGAAGGTGGAATTCTACTTCAATAGGATCTTCTCAAAGCATGACCTGAAAAACCACTTCGAGTACCTTGTAGAGAATATCAGAATCTCCCATGCCACTCAAGCTTTCAAAACTCAAGTTCAAAAGCTTAAGGATTTCACTCCCTTGTTGGACATGTTCATGGATAAAAAGGATGACTTTGAGAAAGCGATGTAGTATGGTGGTGATATCATTGCTGAATTCATCAAGATTTTGAGGCCTTATCTTCATGTAAAAAGTACTACTATTGTGGATCGTGTAGCTTCACCCTTGAGATATAGTTTTCTTACCTTCTTATCCTCTGCCTTTACCTCAACTTATATATCTGTCTCTTAGGATCTGAGTCAGATCAGACCTATTATCCTTGACCAGTAATTGCCTCAGTCTTCCAACAAACCTAACTTGGCCCCTTCTATCTTAAAAGGGAACCCTATACCTTCTCTTTCAGTTGTTTCACTTCTTTCTTCCACTTCTACTTCTGGTCCTATGGATTCTAGTGATGCTTCTTCCAAGGGAAAAGAGAAGACATTTGATGCTGAAAATAAATGAAAACTATCTTTTGATAGGGATGATTTCTATATTTTTGTTTCTTACTGTTTGTAATGACACTTGTTATACATCTAATGCATTGTACAATCTTCTTATCTACTCTTTTTGATAATCCCAAAAGGGGGAGAGATATGCATAATGATATATATGAACATTAAAGAAAAGTACGAGACACATTCACTAAGAATAGATCTCTCAATAACATGATTTTTTATCATAAAAAAGGGGGAGATTGTTGGACTCTTTATGTGTTAATAAAGTTTTAATGATGAAAAATACTATACATCCTGTAAGACTTGTTAATCTTGTTTAGTCTATCTCAAATCATGTGTACAGATGATTAGTTTATTTATGCCTTAAATAATTATTGTAAACTATTTTTAGTTTGTGTTATAATGGATTTCCTTGATAAATGATTGAGTCTAATTCATTATATGAATATCACTGTTTAAGTATGTGTAAAAATATTTGGCTAAGCCTGAGAAACTGTGAGTCTGCCACTGGTTATGTTTTCCTATAAAAGGACCTAGACACCATGACCTAGACACTGTGACCTAGACACTATGACCCAGACACCATGACCCAGACATCGTGACCCAGACACCGTGACCTAGACACCATGACCCAGACACCATGACCAGACACCATGACAATCCATACACTGTGACCATCAAGACACCATGATCAGACAATGCATCTATGCTACCGGTTCCTGATCTCTATACAACTATTCCATCATGACTATCTTATCACTCAAAGGAAAATACGGAGACACCATTTCAAGGAGACATCATTTTAAGGAGACATTATTTCAAGGAGACAACGTTTCAAGGAGACACTGTTTCCAGGAGATGCCATTTCAAGGAGACACTATTTCATGGAGACACCATTTCTAGAGAGACTATGACATCGTTTCTTAATATATTTTTTCATTATTCAACATAATATCTAATGATCATATTTGAAGCATTTAAATTCACGGACACAATTGATGTTTCTTTGTAGACATGTCACCTGATAGTACGAGGTATGAGGTGAAGAATACATGCATTATATCAGCTCTAACACATGCATTCTAAGAATAAAAAGAATAGTGTGGTCAATAACAAAAAGAGAAAAGGATAGAGAAACAAGTGTGCATGATAATGAAGCAGCACGAGCATTATTGATAAAAGAACCGACACATGCATTTCAAAACTTATGAAGAACACCCGAATAATTCTCGAATCCAAAAAGATGGAATACCATAGATCAGAGATGAGAACATCTTCCCACTGTCAACTCCATGAAGAACATGATCCAGATCTAACTGCCTGACGATACTATGTTTTCCACAAGAGGAATCGATTCCTGAATCTGCTTCATCCTAGAAGTCCAGAGCTGCATAGACTAACACTTAGAGCACTTCTAACATTATCTCATCATATTTTCTCTATTTTGTATTATTTTTAGCTTTCAAGTAGTGTGTGTGTCTGTATAAAAACACACATTGTTTCTTTCATTAATCTAAAGAATACAAAATATCCTTCCTCTTACCTCTTTTTACACTTGTTTATTCTGATGGAGAAGTGTGGAAAAGGTCCCTGTGTGACCTGATACTTCATACCCATGAAGAATTGTGGAAGAGGTTGCGTGACCTGGACATTTTTGTGTACTATTTTTTACCCCTATCTAGGGTGTAGATCAAGTTTATTAATATAAACTGCTTGGTGGCAGGTGATCACCATGTGGAGTGGATTGGGTCTCAGCTTGAGACTAAAACACTCATATTATTTCCATTGTGTTGTTTAAATTAGTTTACTCTATTTTATTGTATAATTTAGAAATCAATAAACTTTCTTTGATAGTTAATCTTGGAAAGAAGTTATAATTTCTTTGCCTTATTAGAGTAGCTTCAAAAGTAATATTAATAACCAATATTAAGATTACCAAGAATTAATCAATCTTTTGAGAAGTTATTCAAAAAAGAAAACTTTCATAACCGTATTACTTTGATTAATTGGGCTATATTCATTTTTTTGGGGAACCTTTTTAAGAAACCATTTCAAACAGAAATTTTAAATAGATACTCAATTAACCCCCCCTCTTGAGTACTCTACTCTGACCAATAATATGGTAACTATATTTACTATAAAATACCAATAGAACTATAAGAGGATAATTAATTATATTTGTAACATTTTATAAGTCGGTTGTCTGAATATTAGATTTTTTAGGACTATTATATAATTTTTTTAATAGTATTTTTTTTTAAACTCATTTCTGTCAATTTTTTCACTATAAAGTAATTGATTTTTCTTAAATTCATAAAAACTTGATTCCTTCGATCCAAAGGAATTAAATAAAATATAATATGTCAATATCATCCATAAAATTCATAGATGACATCAAAATAATAAAATTACTCTTATTTTAATATTTATAATTTCATTTATTTGAATCCATTATTAATGAAGCAATCACTACATCATCATTGTATCATAATTAAAATTATTTATTTAATGTATAACAAATAAAAATAAAATACCATGATTTAAAAATCATTTTAGATTTACAGTGACTATTTATAGTAAAAGATATTAGTTATATAACCCCATATTAAAAAAAATTTAATAAAATATACATGTTTATGTTATATTTATCTTTACTTTAAATTAATTCTTATAAAATGTCATTTTCAGATCCTAGTGGCTCCATGTGGTCCCAAAATCGACCCAAGGATGCCAATGGTCAGATATATCTCATCCAATATGATTAATACATGTGTTAGAGTATTATAATATAATTAAAATATTATTTTTACCCTTATTTACCATATTTACCCATTAACCATATAAATAAAATATTTACGGAAGTTACTATTCATAATGTCCAAAAATAAAAGTAACTATTCACATAATTTGGACCTTATAATTCCAAATATAGAATCCATTTTTTCAAATTCCAATCACAGAAGTTGCAGTAATGATTTTAAAATTAATTCATGTAGTCAAAACCAAAAGGTGGAGTTTTAAGAAGTAATTGCTTTCATAAGATTGACATGTTTTTATGCCAAATTTCAATGGGAAAATACTTCTAATGAATTTTTTTTATAAAATGATAAAATTATATTCCATTTATACTTTAAAACCATTAAATAATATGATTTAACTATATAAATTATCTCAATGGAAAAACATGTTTTTAATTAAAATTTAGCATATTTTTACTATTCATCTAAACATGATAGTTATCATAAAAATAAAAAAATCATCCAAAGTAATTTAGTATGTCCCTATTTTAAAGAAGAAGTTTATTTTGTCAAATATAATATATAAAAGTGACAAAAACTAGATTTAAAAATGGTTCACCATCAAAAGGTGGTAAAATTTCATTTTTAGAAAAATAATTCTTTTATCTAAAAAATTGAATTTGTTCTTATATTATATCTAGAAAACATATAAGATAAATTTAATACATTACATTTAATATGAAAAATAAATTTTTCATTAAATAAAAACCGATAAAGAGTGATATGATTTTATAAACACAATTATTCTCTTTTAAATAGGTTTTCATAAAAATGAATCCTTTATATTCAATTGGTTTTTATTTCCATTTCTAATCAGTTTGGTTACCAATTGAATAGTTATTTAAACATCTGTAAACAATATTTAAAAATTCAGTAGATACAATTTATTCTCGTCATTCCAATGGCTTGGAATTAACTACCATTTAAAATAACAATATTATTATCATATTATTTTTCAGTATAAATCAATGTTGTGTGCAATGTAATATTTCGGAGAAACTTGTTGTTGCATGTCAAGTACGATATCAAAAAAAACGTCCCCTTTAATGTAAAATTAATATCTTATTCATAAATATTAATTAAAAATAAAAAGTATTATTGTATAAATACCTGGGTCATTATAGAGTGATATCACAATATTTCATATGTAGGATAAGAATTTGAAATGTTATGTTCTTATGTATTATGATTTTGATATGATTTATATCTCCCTTTCTTACCCTTAATGAGAATATGAGCCCACCATTTCATTTGTTTCTTTTTCCTAGGTCATGAAGAAGTTTATTAAGTAAGATATGTCAAAAGGGTCTAGTTATGATGAAATAAGAAGGATAAAATGAAGATGTCTTATGAACCAGTTGTTTATGTTTCCCAGTTTCTAAAGAAACTATACTTATATGGTAATGTTATGGATTTTTTATATTTTATAATTAATATTATTCAACTTTGATGTAATATCAATGTATGTAATGTATGGGTCGTTATAATGAGGATCACAAAAGATTCAATATTTCTAGATTTAAAAAGGATATATCTTGAAATATTATATAAAGGGGATAGAAATTATCTTTCAAAAATAAATTTTTAACTATATATCCATGTATTGATTAAAGAGTCAAAGAAGGAATATGTTGAGATCAAAAATAAGATGAGAATATTTATTTAGTATAACCTTGATTATTATGGGATAATAATTTTTAAGAACTGTGTATGTGTTCTATCCATACAATATTTGAAGAAGGAGATATTATATGAGTCTCATGGTTATTCATTCTCTATTTAGTTTGGTTGTTCAAAGATGTATATAGATTTGAAAGATTATTTATGGTGGAACAAAATGAATAGAGATATTGCAGAAAATGTATCTTTATTCTTGGTATTTCAGCATGTTATAGATGAGAGATATATGTCTAAGGGGACGTCACAACCATTACCCATACCAGAAATAAAATGGGGAAACATCACTGTGGATTTTGTTATCGGACTCCCCAAAACAAATAAATCCCATAATGTAATTTGGGTTATAGTTGATCCACCTTATAAATTATGAGCACTTCATTTATATCAAAGAAGACTTATCTCTTGATAATTTTTCTATAATTTAAATTAATAAAATAGTAAGATTTTATGTATTACCATATTCTATTGTAACTACTCAGGATCTAAGGTTTACCTCTAAATTCAAGTTAAGTCTTAAACAAGACCTTGACATAGGTTCAAGTTTCTTCTTATCTTATCATCCTTAGACAAACAATCAGTCTAAGAGAAAAATCCAAAACCTAGAGGAAATGTTGAGATCTTTTTCTATATACTTTTAAAGGTGGTTGATATCAACACATTCCTATAGTCAATTTTTCTTATAAAAATATCTTTCACTCATGCATTCAGATGGATCATTATGAAACCATCTATGAAAATAAGTGTATAAATCAAATGTTTTGGAATGAAGTTAGAGAAATAAATCTAAGATTACATGAGATAAATGATCAAATATAATAAAATTTAAATTCATTCAATGGCTCATCAATGCATCTTAGAATCAATAAAAAATTTGTGTAGATAATTGTTAATAAGATATGGAGTTTGAAGTTAGTGATAAGGTATTATGACACACACCCCCTTTGAATAAGGTAATGAGGTTTAAGAATAAAGGAATGTTGATCCAAATATATATTGGTCCATTAGAAATTATTAATCGTATTGGTATAGTAGCTTATCATTTGGCGGTTACACCAAATCTCTTTCATGTTCAAAATATGTTCTATGTATCTCTCTTGGGAAAGTACATACCATACCCTTCACATGTATTTATCTTAGTGTTCATATCAATATAGAAATATATTTCATATGATGAAAAACAAGTATAGATTTTAGGTCATAGAGAGAAAGTGATATGAGTCAAGACCACTCACTTGGTCAATGTTTTGTGGAGAAACCACAAATTTTAGGAAGCTAAATATTAACCAGAGGATGTGATGAGGTTGATATATCCTCAATTTTTTTATAGTAGAGAAATATAAAATTAGGGGTGAAATTAATTTTAAATGGGGTATAATGTAACACCCTTAGATTTTGTGAACTGTTTTTTAAAAATAAATTCAACTTTTTTGATAACTTATGTTATACGTAACAATGACTTTAAATGAACCATGTTATATAATTAAAATATTATTATTTAGTGTTATAGTTTCTTCATATCCAGTGGAATGTTTTTTATGAATATTATTAACTAAATTATGAAAATTTATCATTTACCCATATATAATATTAATCTCTTCATTATTAATTAATTATAAATGAACATAAAAACCACTTGAAAATAAAGGAAATATTTTTCAGAAAAACTATTTTTCACACTATTAGTGAATTATTTAAAATAAACTTATATATTTTATATTAAATAAATTTTTTTTATCATTCATATATTATAATTTCTAGGCATGAGATAATAATAAATCTTTTTTATTGTTAAAATTGTATTTTTTCTGAAAAAATAGTTTCGTTGCATTTTGTGCACTTATTTTAAAATAAATTTTTCCACTTTTAGAAAATATATTTGAAAAAATTATCATTATATTTCAAAATAAATAGGTAAAACTTATATTATAGTGTTTTTTTGTGAATTTTCTAAAAAGATGAAATTTTTTATCAATAGTGACAAAATATTGATTTTTATTGAAAGGTATAATTAATTTTAATAAATTTAAATAGATTCGTATTATTTTAAAATTATATTAAATGTAAAATTATTTAATTATATTATCATTAATCCGATTTATTTAATTTGAATCTATTTTATGATCATTTTTTGTTTTAAAAACTTTTCATACTTAGGAAATATTCTTCTTTGGAAAAATTCATTTTCATCATGTGTATGGGTTTAATTTTAAATTAAGTCATTCCAATTATAAGAATAGAATTTGGAAAAATTAATTAAATATTTGTAATAATAATAATAATAATTTTTTAATAAGGTAAAATTAATTTTTGGCCATAATAAATACTGAAAATAGTAAAAAAATTAATTACCATTGTTAAGGATAAAACAGGTTAACTAGGGGTTAAAACAAAATATAACGCTAGTTTTGATAGGAAAACTTTTCTAAATCCTATTATATTGACATTTTTCAACCTTATACTAGTAAAACATATAATATATTTCAATTTTTAAGCATCCCTCTTTGGAGAAACTTTATCATTTCAGATTCTTTTAGAAAATTTTCAAATAGGTTTCTCCCCCACTTACAAAAAGACATATCCTCTCAACTTTTATTCACAACTAAAAAGACATTTTTAAGAAAAATTTTGAAAAAAAAATTAATTATATCATTCTAAATGAAATAGAGTCTTTTTTACAATAAATCTATCATTTGATGGATTTTTAGAGCAAACCTAAAGAGGTTGTTTGAAGAAGTGGTTTTGTTCTTAACATAATGTTTTTGTTTTATATATTCTTCCAAATCCTTAAAATATTATAGGAAGATGATGATATAATAACATTATTATCTTCCATATACTTATATTTTATTATTTCAAGTTAATGATCTATATCCATCTCCTCTTCACTCAAATGGGAAACAAAACTCTTGATCGTGTGTACGGCAGATTGCCACTTTCCAAACTAATGTAATTAGTTTCCCATAAGTACCTCTAAAAGTTGTATATATGATCAATTTAAATTATATATGTGATATTTAAAACTAAAAATAATTCTATAGTTATAATACCACATATATCTTATTTCATTCCAACCTGTTGTAAAATAATAATGTGTCTTGTGTCTATAGAAAACTACCACCTCACGAATCTATGTGATGTGTTTTGAATTTTTATGTTAAATGGATGGTAATAAAGACTAATTCATAGTATAAATATGATATATATGATATAATAATTATTATATATATGTTAATTAATATTTAACATTCTTTAGTTCCATCAGTTAAAAATGGAAACAACATTCATGCATACATAAGACCTACCGTCTCCATTGACGGTGTAATCTATTTTTTCATATCTAACATTTATGGGTGACTATAAATATGTATATAATTGATATATATTATATTTATATCATTATTAATAATTTTTTGATGATTTAATGATGATAAAAGTTGAATGACTATAATTATGAAACCCAAAGTTTCAAGAAAAACAAAACAGGTTAACACTCAGAAATATAAGGACCCAGCCTTAAAACATTACATAATCTTGAATTAAATGAATAATTTACATTTATAATCTTTTCAAGTTTAGGGTTTTAGAGAATTATGACATAACTATTACATCTCAATGATTACAAAGTAGACACATCTATTCAGTTTCAATTTTTTTTCACAAAATAAAAACTCTTGAACAAAAGAGTCATGTCTAGTTCCTTGTTTTAGATATCCTGACATTTCCTTGATCCCATCCTTGACCCTATTCCACTTTATGTCTTGTGAAAAACATTTCAAAAACATCGGATGATCATAAAAAGTTCAGTAAGGGTTATGACAATACAGAATGAAAACATTATTCCATTTATACATAAGAATCAATGAAATCATACTTTACTCATAAAACATAAGCACTTTAACATACCTCATTAAATCATAATATTTATGAATAACTCATAGAAATCATACGACATAAAGGTAACTTTATGCATTCATAACATTCTTACGTAGGGAGTAACCCTCATGGTTATGTTTGGAATACCCACCATAACATATTCCCTAAATCTCTTCAGAGAAACCTTAGAATTTAACTCCACCGCGTTACCCAATGCATTGGAGAGCTATATCGGGCTCACCCTCCCTTATTTTGTCATGGAACCACCCTATTTCATAAACATTGCCCAAGAAACATAACATAATCATAACACTAAAAACATACATAAAAGAAACAGAAAATTTCCAAATTTCAATCACAAGAGATCACATCATGATATTATCATAAATAGGAACATATAATAAAATCATTAAAACTCTATGAGAGAAAAATACCTTTATACTTTTAAAATATTAAAAGAAGACATTTAAAAGAGATTTTAGAATCAAAGTGTCCCATACCACTTCGAAAAAATTTAAAGGGTTTTAAAACATTCATGTCCCTATAAATAAATCCTTAAAACCATTTTTAAAACATGGACATAGATGATAAATGTTTAAAAGAATAAATCTTTGAAACCATTTAAAACAATGTTTTAATAAAAGAGTCATTTTCCATTTTGAACATTTAAATTATAAGCCACAAGAAAGTAGAACATCTTAAAAACATTTAAATGACTTTAGTATATACATAATATGGATTTGGAATGTCAAAGGGTCTGTATATAGAATTTATAAAAGAATAAAAGTGCATATCATTAAGAAATGTCTCAATGATAAGAAATTGAGATGTAATCCAAATCAAGGATCATGCTATTAGAGAAAGGATAAATAAATGACACAATTATGTGTCAAAAATATAAATACACCAAATATAAGTGGATACTCATTGTAAAACAATAATATTTCATCCACACATATTCATAGCACGACATAATCAAGAAGTAGAGGTTTAAACCAAATAATTGAAATTGGCTTAAGAAGTTCCCTTACAAAAATTCGACAGCCTAACGGCGTCACTTTAAAATTTATAAAATGAGTTGATGAGAGAGAAAATGGTATCTCATCACATGGACATAAAATTTACATCAATATGGATATATAGGAACATATCCCAACATAATAATATCTAAATTAAAAGGCATAACAAAAGAAGTCTTTTAAAAAGAGGAGGGTGAAAGATTCCCTTACCAAATTGGGTAACTTTCGAAACGTTCACCCCATGAAAGAAGGACCATACAACGTTTATGTAAATACCCATAAAAGAAATTATATTACACAAAGATTATAATAATGGGAAGTACATACACCACTCAAAGGAAATAGTGGCAAATGTTGCATAAATCTCACGGGAATAAAAGTGAGATGAAAACTCCCTTATGAAAACTCGGCAGCCTAACAGCGCCACTTAAAACTTCCAAAAAATGGATTGAAGAAATAAAATAGGTTATATCATCATATGAACATAAAAATTATAGTAAATGTAATATAAAATAACATCCCCCAACATAATAAATAGGATCTTAAAAGAAGTGACATAAAAGAGAGTACTTAAAAAGAAAGAGAGAGGTTGGATCCCTTACCTCAAGTCTGACTTGTCTTGTTCGTTTATTTATATTCCTGAATAATAAAATTTGGTCAATTAAAAATTTCTTAAGGACCTCCTTTAATGTTTATTAATCAATTCATATCACATATTATAATGTTATAATAATTAGTTAATTATGTGACTTCATATCAGACGTTTTTGTCGATTTCGGTACATGAGTCAAAAATGAACTTGTTTGAAAAGAATTTTCCTTTTAGTTATAATTACACCATCTCAAGAATAGTATTAATGATTTAAATATCATATATATACCGTATATATTCATTTTATACTATCCATAACATTTTGAGATAAAAAATTAAATTCACCGTTCATGGAGACGGTAGGTCGTACGTAAGCATGACCGCTACTTTCATTTATTTGTCACATTAATGGAATTAAAACTAAATGATATATATATAATTCCAGTATAATATATATGTTATATAGGTCACATTATTTCATTAATTTAATTCTTTATACATTCCATGTATTGCATGAACGAGTCACATCACTTGAGGGGGCGGTAGTCCACACTTCCTCAAATGAAATTATCGCATTTTCACAACATGAAAAGCATAAAGGTATATTTTAAATGTAAAATACAGAAGAATAGAGAGGAAATAAATATAATATATATCATAAATAAATATATTTCCATCATAATGTCCACCATGAGTGGTGGTAGGAGAAGATAGAACAATCATCGTTTCGTGAGGCAGTAATTCGTCATCCATAGAAACAGTATGTTCTTTAACCACTTGACGGAGGTGTGTGTACGTGTAGCTCAAATAATTCTCATAAAAACATCCTAGTATATTTAATATACTGGTTTTGTTACAAAATAAAGGAATAAAAATAGTTTATTGGGTTAGAGAAGCAAAATAAATCAAAAGAACATTGGACAAGACTTTACCTTTAAATCGAGTAACTCCCCTTGGTTTGGACCAAAAGGGTTTCTTGAAGAGATTTCTGCCTAAGGGAAGGCTTATATGATGAATAGAGGGATGGGGAGAGATAAAATAAGCAGGTTTTTTCCGATCCAATGACTTGAGAGGTGTGGGTAAGGTGGTAGAGGTGGGGGCCTTCTATAAGAGGGAGAAGGGGCACTCATGGAAAGTCAAGAAATGTTACTTTATTATATAATGAGTTTCGGATTTTAAAGGTCCCACAATTATATATTTCTAGGATAAGGTAATAAGGGTTCTAAATATACCCATCCAATAAGTATTTGACAAGTTTAAGTCTTTTATTTTACAATATCGTTTCGTTTTGTTTAAATCGTTCATTAATGAGGTAATCGCTGCATCATCATGATGTCATAAAAAATTTAATTTATTTAATGTTAAAAAATTATAAAAAAATACTATGACGTAGGAAATATTTTTATCTTTCCAATTTATATTTATATTCTAAGATATAGTTTACACATACAAAACTAAAAAAAATTTACCTGTGTGATACATACTTTTGTTATATTTTCCTTTCTTTAAAAATAAAATGATAAAAGGTCACTATCAACTAAACTGATTCCATGGGGTCCCAAGGTTGGCACAAGGAATCCCATGGTCGGCCATGACACCACCAGTAGCATTATTACACATTTCGGGGTCATTTTATATTTTTATGATATTATTTTATTACCCTTAACTACCAGATTACTAATTAAACACGATAATTAAAGATAACTATTGTCGTTACTATTCATAATATCCAAAAACAAAAGATGCTTAATTACATAATTTGGAACTTCTGATTCTGAATATGGAATCCATTTTATCAAACTCCAAAAATAGAAATTGTAGTAATTAATTTAAAATAATTCCCGTTGTCAAAACCAAAGATGGGTTTTTAAGAAGTAAAATCTATCAAAAGATTGATGTGTTTTTACATCCAATTTAAAACTGAAATTACATCCAATGAAAAAAATTGTATTAAATGATAAAAAAATAATTAAATTACACCTTAAATCCAATTAAAATTAAAATCTAACTATATAAATAATTTGGATGAAAAGGAAGTTTTGAATTAAAATGCAGTATTTTCACTATTCATTAAAAATTAACATTTGTCAGAAATATACAAAAATTTCACCCTAAGATATATTTGATATTCCAAATTCAAAAATGATATAAATTTTAACAAATTAAAAACATATAAGTTTCATTAATTAATTTTATAATCAATTCCCGCTGTCAAAACAAATAGCGTGTTTTTAAGAAACAATATCTATTAAAAGATTGACACTTGTTTATGTCCAATTTCAAAGTAAAATTAATTCAAATGACCAAAATTGGATTAAATGGTAAAGATATATATTTATTATGCTTTAAAAACAATTAAAAAACATTATCTGACCATATAAATAAATTATACTAAAAGGAGGCTTTGAATTAAAATACAACATTTTACACTATTCATTAAAAAATGAACTTTATCGGAAAAATAACAAAAATTTATACAAAGTAAATTTTGATGCCCTGATTCTAAATAAGAATTTTATTTTGTCATATATAACATATAAAATTGTCAAAAAGTGGATTTAAAATGGGTTCTCCATCAAAAGGCGGTTAATCGACCTTTTAAAGAATATTAGAATATTTACGCTTAAAATTGGATTCATTCGCATTTTAAGCATCTAACATTTATTGAATAAATGTAAAAATATTTTACGAGCATATATAATCACTTTTTACTTACTTCTATTCATTCCCTTCATTACATTGACTAGGAGTTTACTACCATTTACAATAATATAATTTTATTATTAGCGTGCAACATATGATTTCAAAGAAACTCGTTGTTGCGTATTGGGTACACCATCGAACATAGAATCCCCTTTTAAGTAATATTAATATTTTATTCACAAATATTAATATCAATGAACATTTCATATTCATTATTTACCTGGGATGTTACATCATTCCCCCCTTTTGGGAATTGAGTCCTCGCAATTTTAAAATTGGGCTTGGAAACATTATTGAAAGTCCCACATCAGAAAACTAGTCAATAAAGCTATCACTTTAAAATAAATAAAAATAAATACAAACATTACCCACTATAACCCATGTTAGGATTCCATGTAGGGAAAACATGGATATGGAAGAAAAAAAGTGTCAAGCTCTGATGGATAATGATAGAAAACATTATTAGGAGAAAGTTAACCACAAGAAAATCACAAAGTTGTGATGGGTTAAACAGTATTTGATTCCCCAGTAGGAAAATTTAACAGACAAAATTTTTGTTTTAAGTTAATTTTCATTGAGGAATTTATTTATGAGCTTAACTAAATCCTAAGGAAACATACTTACTTTTCATGTATACTTTCATCTCATACTATATTTCTTACACAAACTCATATTTCATCCAAAAGATGAGTATTTAGGATGAAAAGTTCACATTTAGAGCGTCATAATCAACTTCTAGAGAATCACCTAATCCACAAAAGAGAACTATATATTTCCCATGTCTTTAGAACAAAACCAAAACCCAAAAATTGTTAGTACGAGATCAGATAATACCCAAAAAGGATAATCCTTTATAAAAAGAAAATATATTCTTAATCTCCAAAATTTGTCCAATCAAACCCAAAGTTCAACAAAGACCATTCGATAAAAAATTGTCCATAAAATTATTCAATGTAAACCAAACTAAGATTGAAACCCAAATCTTTGAATGATTTAATCACATAGTCTTCCAAGGTAAATATTAACATTTATCTCCAAATAACATCGGTTGCTCTTAATGTCTCATATTGAAAAGTAATTAACCTAATCATATATCCTCTATGATAGGTCGATAATTTCCTAGATAACCCAAAATCAACTTATTCTTGATTCATAAAATCATCTAACTAAAAATAACTAGTTATACTAACCAGAGACTTCACGTAGTCCAGTGGTAGGTGATAAATACCTGTCGCACTTTGGTTGTGGGTTCGATTCCCGCAGCTTTGTCCGATTAGACGGGTTGTCACACGGTTTGTGTGTTGTCCTTTTTCCAAAACTATATAATTATTAAAACATTCCCAAAAAAGATATAAAATCATCAAAAATAACCATAACATGATTTAACCTCAATTTTACCTCATACCTTTCATTTTCCATCATATAGTAACCCATAATTACCTCAAAAGTAAGGATCGTATAAACCCTAATGGTTACCATTATAATTATTACCTGAACTTCCACATCGAGTTGGTTCTCTCGTACATGATGCATCAGAGAACTCTCCAAGGTTCAAGTGGTTAATCATGACTCCTTGATAGTTGGTTTAGAATAACCACAAGATTCCTCATTGAATCCCCCATTTCATCCAGTCTCTTAATCAGAGAACCACAATAGTTTCCTTCAAACCCATTATCACTTTGGTTCCTACTAGATCCATCAATTTACTAAAACCAAAAATTTCCATGTCAGTATATCAACAAAATCATCATGTACTAAAGTGGAAGATAGACACTAATATATACTTATTCATTAAATTTATCTAAAAACAATGACTCTTTCTGAAATCCTAACCATTATGGTAATGTCACTTATGCTTAAAGAATACCCCAACCTCTAAAGTTATCTAAACTGACCTTTGATACCAACTATAAGGACTCAGCCTTAAAACATTACATAATCTTGAATTAAATGAATAATTCACATTGAGGATCTTTTCAGGTTTAGAGTTTTATAGAATTAGGACATAACTATTACATCTCAAAGATTACAAAGTAGACACATCTACTCAGTTTCAAATTTTTTTCACAAAATAAAAACTCTTGAACAAATGAGTCATGTCTAGTTCCTTGTTTTAGACAGCCTGACATTTCCTTGATCCCATCCTTGACCCTATTCCACTTTATGTCCTATGAAAAACATTTCAAAAACATGGGATGAGCCTAAAAATCTCAGCAAGAATTATAACAATACAGAAAGAAAACATTAGTCCATGTATACATAATAATCAATGAAATCGTACTTTACTCAAAAAACATAAGCACTTTAACATACTTCATTAAATCATAATATTTATGAATATCTCATAGAAATCATAAGACATAAATGTAACTTGAGGCATTAATAACATTCTTATGTAGGGAGTAACCCTCATGGTTACGTTTGGAATACCCACTACAATATATTCCCTAAATCTCTTCAGATAAACCATAGAATTTGAATCCTTAGCATTACCCAATGCATTAGAGAGTTATATCGGGATCACCCGCCCTTAGTTTATCACGGAACCACCCGGTTTCATAAACATTGCCCAAGAACCATAACATAATTATAACACTTAAAACATGCATAAAAGAAACATAAAATTTCCACATTTCAATCACAAGAGATCACATCATGATATTATCATAAATAAGAACATCTAATAAAATCATTAAAACTCTACGAGATAAAAATCTCTTTATACATTTAAAATATTAAAAGAAGACATTTAAAAGAGATTTTAGAATCAAAGTGTCTCATACCACTTCGAAACATTTTAAAGGGTTTTAAAAAATTAATTTCCCTATAAATAATTCCTTAAAACCATTTTTAAAACATGGAAATGGATGATAAATGTTTAAAAGAATAAATCTTTGAAACCATTTAAAACAATTTTTAATAAAAGAGTCATTTTCCATTTTGGACATTTAACTTATAATACACAAGAAACTATACCATCTTAAAAACATTTAAATGACTTTAGTATAGACATAATATGGATATGTAATGTCAAAGGGGCTTTATATACACTTTATAAAAGAATAAAAGTGCATATCATTAATAAATGTCTCAATGAGAAGAAATTGAGATGTAATCCCAATCAAGGATCATGCCTTTAGAGCAAGGATAAATAAATGACTTAATTATGTGTGAAAAAAATAAATACACCAAATATAAATGTATACTCAGTGTAAAACAATCAGATTTCATCCACACATATTCATAGCATGACATAATCAAGAATTAGCGGTTTTACCCAATTAATTGAAATTGGGTTAAGAAGTTCCCTTACAAAAATTCGACAGCCTAACAACGTCACTTTAAAATTTAGAAAATGATTTGATGAGATAAAAAATGGTATCTCATCACTTGGACATAAAATTTACATCAATAATTATATAGAAGAACATATCCCAACATAATAAGATTTAAATTAAAAGGCATAACAAAAGAAGTATTTTAAAAAGAGGAGGGTGAAATATTCCCTTACCGATTTGGGTAACTTTCGAAGCGTTCACCCCATGAAAGAAGGACCATACAAAGTTGATGTAAATACCCATAAAAGAAAGTATATTACACAAAGAGTAGAATAATGGGCAGTACGTACACCACTCAAAGTAAATAGTGGAAAATGTTTCATAAATCTCACGAGAATAAAGGTGAGATGAAAAATCCCTTACGAAAACTCGACAGCCTAACAGCGCCACTTAAAACATCCAAAATATGGATTGATGAAATAAAATAGGGTCTCTAAACATATGAACATAAAAATTACAATATGAGGAATATTTAAGAACATCCCTCAACATAAGAAAGAGGATCTTAAAAGAAGTGACATAAAAGAGAGTACTTAAAAATAAAGAGAGAGGTTGGATCCCTTACCTCAAGTCTGACTTGTCTTGTTCATTTCATTATATTCATGAATAATAAACTTTGTTAAATTACTAATTTCTTAATGACATACTTTAAAGTTTATTATTAAATTCATATCACATATTATAATGTTATAATAATTAGTTAATTATGTGAGTTCATATGAGATGTTTTTGTCGATGTTCGGTACATGAGTCAAAAATGAACTTGTTCGAAAAGAATTGTCCTTGTAGTTATAATTAAACCATATCAAGAATAGTATTAATTATGTAATATCATATATATCCGGTATATATTCATTTTATACTATTCCATAATATTTGGAGATAAAAAATGAAATGCACCGTTCATGGAGACGGTAGGTCGTACGTACTCATGAACGCTACTTTCATTTCTTTGTCACATTAATGGAATTAATACTAAATGAGATATATATATAATTCCAGTATAATATATATGTTATATAGGTCATATTAGTTCATTAATTTCATTCTTTATACATTACATGTATTGCATGAACGAGTCACATCACTTGAGGGGGCGGTAGTCCACACTTCCTCAAATGAAATTATCGCATTTGCACAACATACAAAGAATAAAGGTATGTTTTAAATGTAAAATAAATAAGAATATAGAGGAAATAAATATAATATATATCATAAATAAATATATTTCTATCATAATGGCCACCATGAGAGGTGGTAGGAGAAGATAAAACAACCATCGTTTCGTGAGGTAGTAATTCGCCATTCACAGAAACAGTATGTTCTTTAACCATTAGATAGAGGTGTGTGTACATGTAGCTCAAATACTTCTCATAAAAACATCCTAGTATATTTAATATACTGGTTTTTTAACAAAGGAAAGTAATAAAAAGAGTTTAGTGGGTTGGAGAAGCAAAATAAAACAAAATAACATTGGACAAGACTTTACCTTTAAATCGAGTAACTCTCTTTAGTTTGGACCAAAAGGGTTTCTTGAAGAGATTTCTGCATAAGGAAAGGATTATATGATGAAGAGAGGGATGGGGAGAGATAAAATGAGTAGATTTTGGCCGATCCAATGGCTTGAGAGGTGTGGGTAAGGTGGTAGAGGTGGGGGCCTTTTATACGAGGGAGGAGGGGCACTCCTAGAAAGTCAAGAAATGTTACTTTATTATATAATGAGTTTCAGATTTTGAAGGTCCCAAAATTATATATTTCGAGGATAAGGTGATAAGGGTTCTTAATACATCTATACAATAGGTCTTTGACAAGTTTAAGTCTTAGATTTTACATTATCTTTTCGTTTAATTTAAATCGTTCATTAATGAGGTAATCGATGCACCATCCTGATGTCATAAAACATTTAATTTATTTAATGTCTAAAAATTATAAAAAAAATACTATGATTTATGAAATCTTTTTATATTTCCAATTGATATTTATAGTTTAAGATATCTTCTACACAGATAAAACTAAAATTGTTTTATGGGGGTGATACATACTTTTGTTATATTTTCCTTTCTTTAAAAATAAAATGATAAAAGGTCACTATCACACTAAAGTGATTCCATGAGGTCCCAAGGTTGGTACAAGGCATCCCATGGTCGTCCATGACACCACCAGTATAATTAGGACACATTTTGGGGTCATTTTATATTTTTATGATATTATTTTATTACCCTTAACTACCATGTTACTAATTAATCACGATAATTAAAGATAACTACCATCGTTACTATTCATAATGTACAAACACAAAACAACCTTTATTACATAATTTGGACCTTATTATTATGAATATGGAATCCATTTTATCAAATTCCAAACACATAAATTGTATTAATTGATTTAAAATAATTCATGTTGTCAAAACCAAAGACAGGTTTTTAAGAAGTAAAATCTATCAAAAGATTGATTTGTTTTTACATCTAATTTAAAAGTGATATTACATCCAATGAACAACACTGTATTAAATTATAAAAACATAATTAAATTACACCTTAAAACTAATTAAAATTACAATATAACTATATAAATAATTTGGATGAAAAGGCAGTTTTGAATTAAAATGCAGTATTTTTCACTATTCATTGAAAATGAACATTTGTCAGAAATATACCAAAATTCCACCATAAGATATATTTTATATTACAAATTCAAAAATGATATCAATTTTACCAAATTCAAAACATATAAGTTGCATCAATTAATTTTATAATCAATTCCCGCTGTCAAAACAAATAGCGTGTTTTTAAGAAATAATATTTATTAAAAGATTGATGCTTGTTTATGTCCAATTTCAAGGTGAAATTAATTCAAATGACCAAAATTACATTAAATGGTAAAAATATATTTTTATTACAATTTAAAATCAAATAAAAAGATTATCTAAAAATATAAATAAATTAGACTAAAAGGAGGTTTTGAATTAAAATACAACATTTTACACTATTCATTAAAAAAATAAACTTTATCGGAAAAATAACAAAAATTTATACAAAGTAAATTTTGATGTCCCGATTCTAAAAAAGAATTTTATTTTTTCAAATATAACATATAAAATTTTCAAAAATTGGATTTAAAAAGGGTTCTCCATCAAAAGGCAGTTAATCGTCCTTTTAAAGAATATTAGAATATTTACGCTTAAAATTAGATTCATTCGCATTTTAAGAATCTAAAATTTATTGAATAAATGTAAAAATATTTTACAATAATATATAATCACTTTTTACTTAGTTCTATTCATTCCATCCATTACATTAACTAGCAGTTTACTACCATTTCCAATAATATTATTTTATTATTAGCGTGCAACATATGATTTCAAAGAAACTCATTGTTGCGTATTGGGTATGTCATCAAACATAGAATCCCCTTTTAAGTAATATTAATATTTTATTCACAAATATTAATATATATATGAACATTTAATATTCATTATTTAACTAGAATGTTACATCCTTCCCCCCTTTTGGGAATTGTGTCCTCGCAATTTTAAAATTGGGCTTGGAAACATTATTGAAAGTCCCACATCGGAAAACTAGTCAATAAAACTATCACTTTAAAATAAGGAAAATGAAATACAAATGTTACCTGCTATAACACATATTAGGATTCCATGTAGGGAAAACAAGGATATGGAAGAAAAAACAAAGTGTCAAACTCTGATGGATAGTGACAGAAAACATTATTAGGATAAAATTAACCACAATAAAATCACAAAGTTGTGATGGGTTAAATGGTATTTGATTCCCCAGTAGGAAAAGTTAACAGAAAACATTTTTGTTTTAAGTTACTTTTCATTGAGGAATTTATTTATGAGCTTAACTAAATCCTAAGGAAACATACTTACTTGTCATGTAGACTTTCATATCTTACTAGATTTCTTACACAAACTCATATTTCATACAAAAGACGAGTATTTAGGATGACTCATTCACATTAAGAGCGCTATAATCAACTTATAGAGAATCACCTAATCCACAAAAGAGAAATATATATTTCCCATGTCTTTAGACCAAAACCAAAACCCAAAAATTGTTAGTACAAGATCAGATAATACCCAAAAAGGATAATCCTTCATAAAAAGAAAATATATTCTTAATCTACAAAATTTGTCCAACAAAACCCAAAGTTCATGAAAGACCATTCGATAAACAATTGTCCATAAAATTCTTCAATTTAAACCAAACTAAGATTGAAACCCAAATCTTTTAAGGATTTAATCACATAGTCTTCCAAGGTAAATATTAACATTTATCTCCAAATAACATCAGTTGCTCTTAAAGTCTCATATTGAAAAGTAATTAACCTAATCATATATCCTCTATGATAGGTATATAATTTCCTAGATAACCCAAAATCAACTTATTCTTGATTCATAAAATCATCTAACTAAAAATAATTAGTTATACTAACCCGGGACTTCACATAGTCCAGTGGTAGGTGATAAATACTAGTCGCACTTTGTTTGTGAGTTCGATTCCCGCAGCTTCGTCCGATGCGATGGGTTGTCACACGGTCTGTGTGTTGTCCTTTTTCCAAAACTATATAATTCTTAAAACATTCCCCAAAAATATATAAAATCATCAAAAATAACCGTAACATAATTTAACCTCAATTTTACCTCATGCATTTCATTTTCCATCATATATTAAACCATAATTGCCTCAAAAGTAAGGATCATATAAACCATAATGGTTACCATTATAATTATTACCTGAAATTCCACATCGAGTTGGTTCTCTCATACATGATGCATCAGAGAACTCACCAAGTTTCAAGTGGTTAATCATGACTCCTTTATAGTTGGTTTAGAATAACCATGAGATTCTTCATTGAATCCCCCATTTCATCCAGTCTCTTAATCAGAGAACAACCACAGTTTCCTTCAAACCCATTGTCACTTTGGTGCCTACTAGATCCATCAATTCACTAAAACCAAAAATGTTCATGTGAGTATATCAACAAAATCATCATGTACTAAAGAGGAAGATAAACACTAATATATGCTTACTCATTCAATTTACCTAAAAACTATGACTCTTTCTGAAATCCTAACCATTATGGTAATGTTACTTATGCTTAAAGAATACCATAACCTCTAAAGTTATCTAAACCAACCTTTGATACCAACTATAAGGACCCATCCTTTAAACATTACATAATCTTGAATTAAATGAATAATTCACATTTAGGATATTTTTAGGTTTAGAGTTTTAGAGTATTAGGACATAACTATTACATCTCAAAGATTACAAAGTAGACACATCTACTCAGTTTCAGTTTTTTTCACGAAATAAAAACTCTTGAACAAAAGAGTCATGTCTAGTTCCTTGTTTTAGACATCCTGACATTTGCTTGATCCCATCCTTGACCCTATTCCACTTTATGTCCTATGAAAAACATTTCAAAAACTTGGGATGACCATAAAAAGCTCAGTAAGGGTTATAACAATATGAAAAGAAAACATTAGTCCATGTATACATAAGAATCAATGAAATCATACTTTACTAATAAAATATAAGCACTTTAACATACCTCATTAAATCATAAGATTTATGAATAACTCGTAGAAATCATAAGACATAAAGGTAACTTGAGGCATTCATAACATTATTACATAGGGAGTAACCCTCATGGTTACGTTTGTAATACTCACCACAGTATATTCCCTAAATCTCTTCAGAGAAACCTTAGAATTTAACTCCTTCATGTTACCCAATGAATTGGAGAGCTATATCGGGCTCACCCGCCCTTAGTTTATCACGGAACCACCCAATTTCGTAAATGTTTCCCAGGAACCATAACATAATCATAACACTTAAAACATGCATAAAAGAAACATAAAATTTCCACATTTCAATCACAAGATATCACATCATGATATTATCATAAATAATAACATCTAATAAAATCATTAAAACTCTATTAGAGAAAAATCCATTTATACTTTTAAAATATTAAAAGAAGACATTTAAAAGAGATTTTAGAATCAAAGTGTCCCTTACCACTTAGAAACATTTTAAAGGGTTTTAAAACATTCATTTCCATATAAATAAATCCTTAAAACCATTTTTAAAACATGGACATGGATGATAAATGTTTAAAATAATAAATCTTTGAAACCATTTAAAACAATGTTTTAATAAAAGAGTCATTTTCCATTTTGAACATTTAAATTATAAGCCACAAGAATGTAGACCATATTCAAAACATTTAAATGAATTTAGTTTAGACATAATATGGATATGTAATGTCAAAGGGGTTGTATATACACTTTATAAAAGAATAAAAGTTCATATCATTAATAAATGTCTCAATGAGAAGAAATTGAGATGTAATCCCAATCAAGGATCATGCCATTAGAGCAAGGATAAAGATATGACATAATTATGTTTGAAAAATATAAATACACCAAATATAAGTGGATACTCAGTGTAAAACAATCAGATTTAATACACACATATTCATAGCACGACATAGTCAAGAAGTATAGGTTTAACCAAAATAATTGAAATTAGGTTAAGAAGTTCCCTTACAAAAATTTGACAGCCTAACGGCGTCACTTTAAAATTTAGAAAATGAGTTGATGAGAGATAAAATGGTATCTCATCACTTAGACATAAAATTTACATAAATAAGGATATAGAAGAAAATATCCCAACATAATAAGATGTAAATTAAAAGGTATAACAAAAGAAGTCTTTTAAAAACAAGAGGGTGAAAGATTCCCTTACCGATTTGGGTAACTTTCGAAACGTTCACCCCATGAAAGAAGGACCATACCAAGTTGATGTAAATACCCATAAAAGAAAATATGTTACAAAAATAGTATAATAATGGGTAGTACACACAACACTCAAAGGAAATAGTGGCAAATGTTTCATAAATCTCACGGGAATAAAGTTGAGGTGAAAAATACCTTACGAAAACTCGGCAGCCTAACGACGCCACTTATAACATCCAAGTGAAATCAAGTAGGGTATCTCACCATATGAACATAAAAATTACAGTACGATTAATATATAAGAACATCCCCCAAAATAAGAAAGAGGAGCTTAAAAGAAGTGACATAAAAGAGAGTACTTAAAAAGAAAGTGAGAGGTTGGATCCCTTACCTCAAGTCTGACTTGTCTTGTTCGTTTCTTTATATTCCTGAATAATAAACATTGGTAAATTACCAATTTATTAAGTACATCCTTTAAAGTAGATTATTAAATTCATATCACATATTATATTGTTATAATAATTAGTTAATTATGTGAGTTCATATCAGACGTTTTTGTCGATGTTCGGTACTTGAGTCAAAAATGAACTTGTTTGAAAGGAATTGTCCTTGTAGTTATAATTACACCATCACAAGAATAGTATTAATGTTTTAAATATCATATATATCTAGTATATATTCATTTTATACTATTCCATAACATTTGGATATAAAAAATGAAATGCACCGTTCATGGAGACGGTAGGTCCTACGTACGCATGAACGCTACTTTCATTTCTTTGTCACATTAATTGAATTAAAACTAAATGAGATATATATATATAATTCCAGTATAATATATATGTTATATAGGTCACATTAGTTCATTAATTTCATTCTTTATACATTCCATGTATTGCATGAATGATTCACATCACTTGAGGGGGCGGTAGTCCACACTTCCTCAAATGAAATTATCGCATTTTCACAACATGCAAAGCATAAAGGTATGTTTTAAATGTAAAATAAAGAAGCATAGAGAGGAAATAAATATAATATATATAATAAATAAATATATTTCCTTAATAATGGCCACCATTATAGGTGGTAGGAGAAGATAGAACAATCATCGTTTCGTGAGACAGTAATTCACCATCCACAGAAACAGTATGTTCTTTAACCATTAGACGGAGGTGTGTGTACATGTATCTCGAATCTGTCTCATAAAAACATCCTAGTATATTTAATATACTGGTTTTTTTAACAAAATAATGTAATAAAAAGAGTTTAGTGTGTTGGAGAAGAAAAATAAAACAAAATAACATTGGACAAGACCTTACCTTTAAATCGGGTAACTCTCTTTGGTTTGGACCAAAAGGGTTTCTTGAAGAGATTTCTGCCTAAGGGAAGGCTTATATGATTAAGAGAGGGATGATTAGAGATAAAATTAGTATATTTTGGTCGATCCAATGGCTTGAGAGGTGTGGGTAAGGTGGTAGAGGTGGGGTCCTTTTATAAGAGGGAGGAGGGGCACTCCTGGAAAGTCAAGAAATGTTACTTTATTATATAATGAGTTTCGGAATTTAAAGGTCCCAAAAATATATATTTCTAGAATAAGGTGATAAGGGTTCGAAATACACCCATAAAATAGGTCTTTGACAAGTTTAAGTCTTATATTTTACATTATCTTTTCGTTTTATTTAAATAGTTCATTAATGAGGTAATCGTTGCATCATCATGATTTCATAAAACATTTAATTTATTTAATTCCTAAAAATTATAAAAAAAAGACTATGATGTAGGAAATATTTTTTTATTTAAAATTGATATTTATAGTCTAATATATCGTTTACACAGAAAAAACTAAATTTTTTTTACTTGGGTGATACATACTTTTGTTATATTTTCCTTTCTTTAAAAATAAAATGATAAAAGGTCACTATCACACTAAAGTGATTCCATGGGGTCCCAAGGTTGGCACAAGGCATCCCATGGTCGGTCATGAAACCACCAGTAGAATTATTACACATGTTGGGGTCATTTTCTATTTTTATGATATTATTTTATTACCCTTAACTACCCGGTTACTAATTAAACACGATAATTAAAGATAACTACCGTCGTTACTATTCATAATGTACAAAAACAAAAAAAAGTATTAATTACATAATTTTGACCTTATGATTCTGAATATGGAATCAATTTTATCAAATTCAAAACACCGAAATTGTAGTGATTAATTTAAAAAAATTCCCGTTGTCAAAACCAAAGACGGGTTTTTAAGAAGTAAAATCTATCAAAATATTGATTTGTTTTTACATCCAATTTAAAAGTGAGATTACATACAATGACCAAAACTGTATTAAATGATAAAAAAATAATTAAATTACAAATTAAAACCAATTAAAATTACAATCTAACTATATAAATAATTTGGATGAAAGGGCAGTTTTGAATTAAAATGCAGTATTTTTCACTATTCATTGAAAATGAACATTTGTCAGAAATATACCAAAATTTCACCCTAAGATATATTTGATATTCCAAATTCAAAAATGATATCAATTTTACCAAATTAAAAACATAGAAGTTGGATAAATTAATTTTATAATCAATTCCCGCTGTCAAAACAAATAGCGTGTTTTTAAGAAACAATATTTATTAAAAGATTGACACTTGTTTATGTCCAATTTCCAAGTAAAATTAATTCAAATGAATAAAATTGAATTAAATGGTAAAAATATATTTTTATTACAATTTAAAACCAATTAAAAATATTATCTGAACATATATATAAATTAGACTAAAAGGAGGTTTTGAATTAAAATACAACTTTTTACACTATTCATTAAAAAATGAAATTTATCGGAAAAATAACAAACATTTATACAAAGTAATTTTTGATGTCCTGATTCTAAAAATGAATTTTATTTTGTCAAATATAACATATAAAATTATCAAAAAGTGGATTTAAAAAGGGTTCACCATCAAAAGGCGGTTAATCGTCCTTTTAAAGAATATTAGAATATTTACGCTTAAAATTGGATTCATTCGCATTTTAAGCATCTAAAATTTATTGAATAAATGTAAAAATATTTTACAAGCATATATAATCACTTTTTACCTAGTTCTATTCATTTCCTTCATTACATTGACTAGGAGTTTACTACCATTTACAATAATATTATTTTATTATTAGCATGCAACATATGATTTCAAAGAAACTCGTTGTTGCGTATTGGGTACACCATCGAACATAGCATACCCTTTTAAGTAATATTAATATTTTATTCACAAATATTAATATATTTGAACATTTCATATTCATTATTTACCTGGGATGTTACAAGAAATGATGATTTTAATAAGGAATTATAAATATAAGGGTATTAAAACACTATAAGGGGATATTATATGATATTATAAGAATTTATAATAATATGGTTTATAATAATAATAAATTAAAATATATTACACACAAATCTATAGTACTTTCTACAAAATACAAGACTTCGAGTAAGGGATTTTCATCTCACTTTTATTTCTATGTGACACATGTAATATTCATAACTTGTTTATTGTATGTGGTGTATATAAATCCAATGAATTTAATTTTTTATCCTTTTAAAAAAAATATATGTATTTATATATCAATTATTTGATCTCACTTTCATGGGGTTTATGATTCAAAAGTTACCATTGTGGTAAAGGTTCTATGATACAATCACATTGTTTATGGGGACTGTATATGATTAAGTTTTCAATGGTGAAATTTAATTATCTAATTATTAAAAAAATTCATGAATTTTATTATCCTATGGTAATTTTTTTAGAATGAATTTTTTTTCCTATCTTTAAGAACTTAAGAGAACAAATGAGTTTTTTAATGAAAAATGATTTTATTTATCTCTTCAATTGAAAATCTATTTTCTTCCACATAAATGTTTTCTAAAAATGATTTAAAGAATGTTTTTATGGAAAACCTTAGAATTTTAAAATTAATTTTTACCCATTTTTTTATACAAAATATTTTAAAAGTATTCTTTATATCATTTTCTGAAAAAATTAATCTTGATTTTTTACCATAGATGTGAAAGGAATATTTTAAAAAAATATATAAGAAATGTAAAACAATTTCCATCATCATGCCCAATAAATTATTTGAAGCTTAATTTATAGGTTTTAAATGTTCTTTTTGAAAAAAAAATCTATTTAATATTTATGAAATTTTATAATTTAAATATGTGATTTCAAAGTGAAAAGGATATATTCCTCAAGAATTGTTCCAAGTGAACTTTTGAAAACATTTTCCATCTAGAATGACATCATTTGTTGTTTCATAACCCTTAATAGGCATACAATATAATGAATTCATCCTTATTATTTCTTGGTATTGTTTATGGGTTATGAATATGATGATGAAATTTTCATTAAACCCATTTATTTTCATGGGTTATGTTATAATGAATTGATGAAGTGTTTATGAAAGTTGTTTAATTTGATTTATTTTTGATATGATCATATGATGGATGTTTTGTAATCATATGGAACATATATGTATGGTTTTCATAATTTGATGGTGTTTCCATTGTAGATTAAGGATGGTGGTAACATTATAACCAATGAAGATAGTTATGTTATAACCAAGGACAATGGTTATGTTATAACCAAGGATGTGTGGTTAATTTATAAACCATGATGGGTAGGCCTTGAAATATATATCCCTCCAATGCATTGGGTGATGATTTATATCTCATGATATCAATAGGAATGGAATAGAGAATGAACCTATTTCAGTAAGCAACTTTGTTCACTATAATAGATTTGGGAGTGAACCTTAACTAATATGATGGTTTAGGGAGTGATCATAATCCAATATGATAGTATTGGAAGTAATCCTTGAATATTAAGAAAATTGGTTTCAATGATTATGTGTATTCTATGAATCTATGTCTTATTACAATGTTATTATATAATGAATTATGTTCATTGATTTATTTATGATTCATATCTTACAAACTACCAAGATTAATTCCATGATTTATGTTGTTTAACTATGGTATATAGTGAATGGTTTTGAAATTTTAAAAACATGTTAAAATAACCTTATTGTTTACTCTTAATGAGTATATGTGCTCACACTATCTTATGTTTTCTTTCCCCGGGATATGAAGATAGGTTTTAGGTAGGGTACGTCTAATAAGAGTATTATGTGGGAAGAAAATTATATGGGATGCCTAAGATCCTTAATTAAATAAAAATATTGTGTATCCATTATCCAAAGACACTATTACTTTACGATTATAGGATATGTATTTATGTAATGTCATAAATATTAATCTAAATAGATATAATAATTATATATTAAAATATTGGGTCTCTATACGTGTTTGTTTTTTCATTCCCTTATTATGTGGACTATTTAATCCTTTATTGGTCAAAGTTATCATAAACTAAACATTAGAAATTGTAGGTATGATGAACCAACTATATGAACATACTCTATCAGTTTTTCTCTATTAGTGGCATTAGTCCCTCTCAATTCATATCAGGTCTATCTCTTCTTAACTACTTGGTATACTGCAACATGTTTTGTTCAAAGTTATCTAACCATAATCCTTTTGAATAATTAGTCAAAGCTATCTGACCTTAAACCCTATCCAATGGTGGTCCAAATTTCAAGACATTATATATAGGTTCCCAAGCTATAAATATGTTACTAATATATTTATTCCATGGTTTAATTAATAAATTGCAAAAATATTCTCAAACCCTAAGGATAGAAAGGTTTAGTTTCTTTGATACTAGCAATATAAACATATTATTTTATAATTATTATTAACATTTCTAAATATTTGAATCACATCATATCCACTTCTAGACTACTCCTTGGTTATAATAATCTTTATAACCTGGAGAAAGAAAACATAATAAATGGGTTATCTTGAGCACTCAGTAAAGTAATAATTATCAATATGTTATCAATGGTTATATCACAAGAATGTGATTAAAAATTATCATGTAAGAAATATATTATTGACAAGTACATGGGATAATTAGATTTATCCATAAGTCATGAAGGAAGAGAATATAATATATAAAATAGAAACTTATAACATAGAAAAATAGTGTGAAATCATTCGATAATAAACATGATCCATAGATCATAATCATTAAAATATATCTTGTAATGTTTTATTTCTTTCAAACAAAAATTAACAATTAACATTGGAACAAACATAATAATGGAAAATTATAACATTATGAATAAATAAAATTTACATGCTCTATGTTATGAGAAAATAAATACATTTATACTTCAAGTTTTGAATCAATAAAATTTCCATACTTCTTGTTGTGAACAAACAAAATGTTCACGCTTTATATTGTGAACAAAAAATGTACATGTTTTATATTGTGGAAAAACAAAATTTTCATTCTTTACATCCTTGTATAATGAGATATATCTCCATAATCAATGCATTGGAGGGAGATATAATACCCCACCCACCATCATCCATACATATAAGAACCACTTAAAATAAAATCTTTCAATTTATCATGAATAAACAAATGGAAGAAAATGGGTTTCATAGATATTCCAAATGGTATCACATTAAAAAAACATATTATAATTTTATAATAAAAACATGAACACCCAAAAGGATTATTTATTATAAGAAAATATATGATTATTTATGAACCATTACCTCATTGGATAAGAATGCTTTAAAAATTGAATACAAATAACAAAAATTATTTTTATTAAATATCATTACATAATAACATATTAAAATTCCTGATTTTCATGAAACATTCCAAAAAATTAAATATAAAGAGAAAAAATATAGAAAAATTGAATAAAAATAATTTCCAAAAAATATAACATGATAATATATAAATAATATGTCAAAATTTTAAGTACAAAAGAATAATATAAGATAATTTTAAGGAAAATATTTTTTAATATTTTAATACACTATTCTTGAAAACCCACATCATTAAAAGGACAAGGAAACATTTGTTTTAGAATGATTAAAGTAGATTAAAGTGTCATTGAGATAAAAAATTAGAATTTATACTCGGTAAAGTAGAACATTTTGGGGAAATAAAAATATGGATATTTAGAAATAATCTATTAAAATATACAGGACTTATTATTAACAAAGTTACAATTTTTATGAAAAGAATAGATTCATAAAGGAGGAATACTTTGGTATGAAAGATGATTTCCCAAGAAAAGTATGAGGAAACAAAATATTATATCTCAATAGGGTATAATAATTCAATATTTATAGATTGAAATTTCTTTATATTGATCATGACTCAAGAAAAAGAATTGAGTCAAGAAAACCACTTATAACTTGAGGAGATTTTAAATAAAAACCTATTGAAAGAGGGAGCTTTAAATTAAGATTCCAATATTGTGAATAAAATAAATTTCATGATATAATATATCAAATAGAAATAATATACACCAAATAAAAGAAATTAGGTTCATAATATAGGAACTTATCACAAACTGAGGAATTTTGAGATGAAAACTCTTACCTTTTCCCTAATTTTTTTGTGCTTTCCCCAAAAATCGATGATCACTTTGATATTTCTTTAGAGGATCCATTAAAAATGGATTAAATATTGTAATATATTATTAATAGAAGCTAAATTGAGTGATATATTATTCTAAACTAAATGAAAGTGTAGGTTTTAATGAGGAAAGAAATTTTTTAGGTGTGCCTTGAAGGGGTGGTGAGAGGCACCTTTTATAAGTGGCGAGAAATGAATTTTTTTAAATATTTGAACATAATATAAAGTTATCACATGTTAAAAAATTCAGTTGTCTATAAAAATATAAATTCATTGAGTGTAGGGTGAGATATGGTGGATAATATCTCAACCACTCAATTAGTGACATGTTTTAAACATGTTTCAATCCATTTATCCCTTGAATTATTACTTTTTTCATTTTAGCTTTTACTACAATAGCTCTTTTTTACATAAGTTAACTTAATATTTATGGATAAAAAAAGTGGAACATATTTTACAATTTGTTCTTAATGATTCTATATTTTAAATCAATTTTATATAGTTTAATTCAAAATTAAATTTAATATAATAAATGTATAATGTATTAAAAAAATCAGAACAATATTACTTGTGTTATAGAATTTAAATCATATGTTTAAAACTATATAAAATATTTTAAAATTTATAATTTCAATTATAAAATAAATATTTAATAATTATAAAGTGTTCATAAATTTTCAATTCATACTTTCATACTAATAATTCAATTAAATTCACACTATTACTAAAAATGGAATTATGTTCTATTTTCCTAAAAATCAATTTTAAAAACACTAAAAGAACTATCCTAATATAATATTGGTAGAGTGAATCAAAATTTTAAGTTTATTATTTTAATTTATAATTTAAAATATATAAATTTTTATTTTAAATAAAATTGTATAGTATAGTGGAAAACAATATTTATAGGAAAATAAGTTTTTACAATACTAGTTGTTTTTATTCTTAATTTCTATAAAAAACTGATAAATATAGAATTAATAAATAATTATTATATTTTATTAACATAATAATTTAACAATAATATAATTATTTTTCTTTAATAAGAATTATCATTCATAAAAAGATACGTTATTAAGCACAACAATGAATTTAGTAATTTTTTATAAAATATTGTTTGTATAAATATAAATATTAAAATATTTCATAATTTAGTTTATTATATGCATACATATTAATTTAAAATCCTTGTTTTAAAAATTTAAACATATCAAAGTTTCATTTTAGTTAGTTGTTGTGTGTGGAACATGTTATCGATCATAATTGACTTAATTAAAGAAAAATATATATATTAAATTATTTTGGCATTAGATTTTACCCCATTAAATAAAATTTTTATCACAATTATAATTATAAATTTATAATAAAAATATTTAAAGGTATATCAACATATAATTCTTACAGAGATATCAACCTTTAAAACTTAAGAAATGTATCTTTTTCATTAGAATGGGATTATCCACAATATTGATTTTTTTCAACTGTTTGAGATGAGATCCCATAGTTATTTGGTATCAAGACCCATCCTATATAATTTCATTACAAAGTGTATTCATAAAAATTCATTCATTGATATACTATCATTAGTTATTTGAAATTTCATTTAATTGTTATTAATAATTATTCCTATAAGTGGGGCAGAGCAATACTTTTTCAAAATCACATTAAATTTATCTAAAGAAATAATAATAAGATCTGCATGATGCACATTTGCACAAAAATTAATTTGTCATATAATATTAATATAAATAGAATTTTTATTTTATGATTGAATTATTAGGCAGATGATTTACAGTTCTTAGAAAATTTTATAGGATTACTGTGGATGCTAGAATAGATTCCAATACCCAAAAATATAAAGTGGAGGGTGAGTGTGTAACAACCGAAACATTTATTAATGAAAATTCCTCTTGATCTAATGAAATGTATTATTATGTAAAATGGTTATATAACATATGAACTTATTTGGTTTCATGATTTTGGATTATAAAATACAGTTAATAATTGTGATCGTTTCTAATATAGTCATTGAACAGTGATCACATAATTAGTATGAATATAGGGCTTTAACAAATCCAATTTACTTAGAAAAAGGAAGTGATGACATCATCCAGTAGAATTTCTCCATACGAAGCCCATTTTTCAGAGCTTAGAAAGGAGGTGGTGTCACTAGGCTTCACTCTTGACCAATCCCATGCCAAGCTTCGACACGTTAAGTTGAAACAGAACCGCCTACTAGAGAAGTGGAAGTTGATAGAGATTTCCACCTGAACGATGTTATCCGAGCCAGCCCAAGAGTCTGTCACTATTTCACACCATACTCTTAGGAAATATGTGGTTGTTATAAGGAGTTATACAACAAGACCTTTTCACTATGATTATGTGCATTATGTTTGTAAATACTATACATTTATTTTATTATTGTTACTTTGTAAATGGTTTTTTAAGCACAAATAGTATTTTTAGTTAATATTCAATTAAAAAATCTATTATATGAATTAATGGATTTTTTAATTTAATAATACTTTCATAAAATATTATTAATAAATAACTTTTTATTAAATATAAATTATCATATAATTTTTAGGAATACAATTTTAATTTTTATTAAGGTTTGAAAGCTGTTTTTGTCAAAACCCATGAATTTCTTATAAATGTAGGTTTTTTATTTTAAAAGTAAAAAAATCACATATTTAGAAAATTATTTAGATAAAATGAATATTATTTTTGGAATCAGGGGATCAAAATTATCCAATGGTTAATTTTTCATAATTTTCTGAGACAGCCAAATGTTTTGGTAAACATTAAATACCGTTAAATTATATAATGTGATTTATGACATCATAATGACCCAATAGTGATGTAATAAAATACTATAAATGAAATTTGCAGACAATATATGTTTTAACATTAAAATAATGTGATTTTAGGTTAGTTTTATTTATTTTACAATGCTTTAGTGGACCCTCCAAGACTTATAAAACATTTTAACTTTTTAAAATTATTTCCTTGAGAGTGTGAATCACCTCCATATAAGAAAGACTAATATTTTAAAAATTTATTCCATTTGACTTATAAAATAATATTTTCCACTCCCCTTTGGCAAAAACCATGGGAAAAACTATGGTTTTTTTGTGATTTTGATTATTTTAATGTGTGGTGTCCAAAACCAAAATAATAAATAATTCTTTCTCTTTGCCTATATAAACCCACACAAAATCCCAAATCCTTTTCCCTAAAATCCTTTGATGCTTGACCAACCTATTCCCTCCTCTCACTATAATCCTCCCAAGGCGCGCCAAACTTTCAATAATCCTCTCTCAATCCTCTTCAAATCCCTTGGGATCACACTTCCAAGTAATGGTTTCATTCCTTTCTCATTTTTGTCTAAGTTTCTTTATGTTTCTATAACTTTTTATTTTCTATTAAAAATATTGGGTTATGATTTCTAACCTCCCCTATACCGACCTCCCTAAATTTGAATGATGATATACCCCTTTCTCTCTCATTAATTCCTCCCATGTACACCCATTACCATGCCGAAATTCCGCAAGAGATTTCTCTCTCCTCATTTAAATTTAAGAAATTATTTTGTATTATGAATCAAAATTCAATTACATATGTTGTTTCATGTATCTATATGACCCACTTACTATCCATTTCTTGTGAATATGATGAGACACCCATTTATCTCTCATCAACCATTTTTATGAATTCTTACGTCATGTCGTTATGATGCCGAAATTGCACTGTGATTTTCCAAGCCAAAGTCATTGAGTAGTGAATACCCTCCCATTTCTCTATCAATGGTATTCACCATTATTCACAATTAAATATTGATTATAGAGTTTCATGTATGAATTCTACATTACTTTATCTTAGAACAAATAATGATGTTTAATGAATCCATGTTATATGATCCATGTGGTACACTTATGCATGAAATGATATGATAAAGAAAGGTGTTACCTAATAGCACTCCAATGCATTGGGTAAAGATTATTATCCTGAAACATCAATTTAAATGCGGGTTTACTCATTCTAATTAATTCTTTATGAGGTTTTACTCATTCCCTATGTTCAATGAGCCTTGGCTCATGCTAAAATCATGTTAAATTTTCTTTCCACGTTTCCATGTTATGATAATCATGATATATCATGCCTTTATGTTCTTATATATCTTATAATACATTGATATGAATATTTCCTAACATGTACTATATTCTTCATGTTATTCTTTATAGAGACTCGTGTTTTGCCCTGTCAGACATTCAAATATTCATATGTATAATTCCAGAGCTATGCGTGAGGACAATGTGCGATTCCGAGGCTCGGTGTGCCCAGAATTAATTTTATAAAAATACTAAGTATTTTTATACTATTCACGTGGTGAGGGTGTGTTATCTCATAAATGGTAGCTCAGAACGGGAATTTGAGAGCACGGTTGCATTCGGAGCGTGCCATTTACCATAGGCGGGGTGTAAACTTTGCAGGCACGGGCCTGCTGTGGAGAAAAGCCACCAGAGGCGTTTACTTTAATAAATGGAAAAGTTAATTTTTGAGTGTCGGCTCGAATAACTTTGGAATGGAGTCTCAGATCACAATTATGATTCCATTGTTGCGTTCAGAACGTAGTTTTTACCCAAGGTGTGACATAATTTCAGTCGGCGCCAGGTGTAGGGTCGAAGGCGTGTTGGCGGGGAACTGGGATGAAGTGTTTAAAAAAAATATAAAAAATCAAGCCTTCATACCCCAAACCCCTTATATGTGTAGGAGGAAATGAAACCCCCCTCCCCTCTCCGTTCTTCGTTGATTTCAGCCGCAACTGTCCCTTCTCTCCGCCGATCGTCAGCGGATCGAGCTTCAGGGTGTCGCGGGCGTCGTTCTACACCTGAAGTTTCGGTGATTTGCCAACAGGTAGGCGGTTTGAGATTTAATTCCCAGATCCTATTTTTACTTCGAATCACTTCGTTTTATTGTCGTAGCAGGGAAGATCGGGTCCCGAGGGTCACGTAGGTACCTTCAGATCGAAAAACGGACCACTAGGGTGGCCCCGACGGTCCGCGAAAGCCTCGCCGGCGTGGCACTGGTGCGGCGGCGCCGGCGGTGGCGAGGGGCGGCCAGCCACAGTAGGTTGGCGTAGTGAGGCGGCGGAGGCCACCTGAGGCATGGCGACGGGGGCCGCAGTGCGGTGGAGGACCGCCAGCCAGAACGGCCGGCGCGGACCGGTCCGACCCTATTTTAAATACACGGGGGATTTAAAACCTTTGTATCTTGCTCCTGAGATGTCTGTTTCACATGCCTTCTATGGAGACATGACCCTGGAAATGAGGTGAACCCTTTGGTGTGGTTTTGGGAGTTTTAAGTTTCGGGATCGTGGCCCGAGAGATTGAAATATCGAATAAAATAATAATATTTTATTATTATTCGACTTCGGGTCGTGGTATCTTCAACCTGGAGCGTCTGATTGACGTTCTGTCAATAGCATCGAGACCCTGATCATATGTAAAACTTTTCTTGATGGTTTTCGGGTTTTGGGACGGAGATTGGGGTGCACGCCCTACGAGGCTGGGTTTGGGCGTTTACGGAGAAACACAACTTTCTCACCAGGAGTCCGATTTTGGATGATGAATAGTCGATCCTGTGTGTTTTTTCGAGAGAATCGCTATGGTGTGATCCATTATATGAGTGTCAAGATCGAGGCGTGGGCCCCACCCAGGCTGGCTTCGTTGAATAGTACAATTTTCACCGAGTGTCCATTTGGGACGATCGAATAGTCGATACCATGTATTTTTTCAAGGGGATCGCAGTGGCAGATCCTCTTGATGAGTTTGAGGATCGTTGTCTGGGCCCCGCACGGGCTAGCTATGGTGAATAGTTCCTTTTTCACTGCTTGTCCATTTCGGGCGAGTAAACATCCTATCATGCATGTTTTTCTGCATGGATCGTGATGGTGGCCTCGGTATCGGCCTTGGAGATGCGCGGTGTGGCGTTGTGACGGGTTGCTCAGGTTAGCGATGTTTGGACCAGCAGTGGTTGAGGGTACTCCCTTAGTTCCTTCCTACGAGGGTTCGTGCAACATCATTACCTTATTATTGGTTTGTGATCATCTCGATGGGGTGTTTAATCTGTTAGAGTTGTGGCATCCCTCTGGTGGGCCCGATGCGGGATCCTCTAGCATCGTTTCCCTATATCGGGTTCTTGGTATCGCTTTGACCGCTTATCCACGGGCGGTGATCCCCTATCTAGAAGGTTAACCTCGTAGGGTTTATGGTATCATCGGTAATATGATCTCTTACACGGTGTTCCATGCTCAGTAGGGTTGTGGCATCGTCGGTTATATAATCCCCTACTCAATATTAGGATTATAGTAGGGTTGTGGTATCGTTGGTTATACAATCCCCTACTCAGCGTGTGGTTTTTGTAGGGTTGGGGCATCATTAGTTTGATCCCCTACAGCACGAGATATACCAAATAGGGTTTTGGTATCGTTGTGACATGGGTGATGATCCGCTATCTGAGTGACGTGTTTTTGTCGATCGCCAGATCGGGTTGTGGTATCCCCCAGCAGATCCTGGGATTGATCCCCTATCTGTGATATCTACGAATTCCAGATCAGGTTATGGTATCCCCCAGTGGACCCTGGGAGTGATCCCCTATCTGTGATATCTTCATATACTGGTGTGGGTTCCGGTATCCCCTAGCAGACCCTAGGAACGATCCCCTATCCGAGGAGTTTGGTGTTTATGTTGTTTTAGCGAGGTTTCCTCAGTGACGGTATGTGATGAACGTGATCTCTTAGGTGAGAATCTAAGATGTTTTTGTGGGACCTGATGGAGTGTATATCTCATATTAGTGTCATCTAGGATGACAGTGATCATGGAGTGTGCTCTCCTAGTTTTGAACTGTTGCTGGGAATGAGTTTGATACCTCATGTGGCTTGGTGTGTGAGCTGAGTATATCTGGATGTTCAAGGTGTATGTATGGGCATACACCTGGATTGAGCTGACTGGTTGTGTTTAGCCAAGGATGGTCATGAGATGGAGTTTCTCTCTCGTCTGGGTTCCCTTTGGCTGGGATGAGAGGATTGTTTCCTTTCAGTTGATCTCTTTTGTTTTGGGTTTTTGGGGTGCCTACTAAGTATTTTTATACTCACCCCTACATGGGCTTTACCCACACATTTTTGTGTCTTGTGCAGACCATAGGCCTTTCAACGGAGTCCTAGGAGGACCCGGAGTAGGCGGAGCTGAGTGAGCGAGATTGACCATGGAGTCTTACCGGAATTATGCTGAGGACCGTTCTAGTGGTTCTTTTGGAAGCGTACCACTACTTCCGAGTAGGTTGGATGCCTTTGTAGTTTTCATTTGGTGGGTCCTATTTTTCCCTTTTTTTACTGATGTTTCACTCTTGTTTGGTATATTTGTATGCATGAATTTACTATTCATTTGCATATATCTCTGCACTGTTTCATGGAGGTGTATGTGGGTGCGTGTGTACATATACATTAGGTTAATTCCTCCCATGTGTGTGATAGCTTAATCGGCGCTAGTCCCCAACCCCTGGCCTATTGGAGGCGGGCTTGGGGAGTCACAGATCGATCCCCATTAGTTCGGGTCGTGACAGAGTCGTATCAGGGGAGGTTCCACCTTTGGGATCTCAGAGCATAGATGTTCTAGCTGTGAGTTTGGTTTGGGTTGCATAGTGGTAGTGTCAAGATGTTTCGAGTTCGGTTTTCAGGCTAGGGAGTCTAGTGTTGGTGCGGCATCCGACGTATCCATACACCATGACTCTGATAACCTGCCTTTCAACTCGGGACGTTTGGACACTAGTAACAGGGACATAATGGTGCATGCATCATATAGGACTTGGTTTTTGGGTTTCCCTTGTTATTCTTGGATCAGCTCTCCAAATATACTCTTTGACTATGGAGCGTCTTGATTGTATTTCAGGATTCCTTCACAATGACAGCCATCGAGGGTTCCGTAGCGGGATTGTGGTGACGATCCACCCCGTTTAGAGGTTGTGGACCAGGGCGCAGGTTCGGAGGCTGGACCTCTAGGTGGTCCGCTAGTTGAGCCACCACCTGTTGAGCAGCTGGTTGTGCTGGAAGTGCAGGATGAGGTTGCACGTAGGCTGAGTGCACTGCACAAGTTCTAGAGGCAGTGACCTCTGAGGTTTTGGGGTGATCTAGACCCTCAGTCAGCTGATGACTGGCTCGAAGCAGTCACCCAAGTTTTCCGCCTAGTGAGGACACCCCCAGATTAAATGGTGGTCCTAGCGGAGAGCCTTCTACATGGTTAGGTCGGGTGATGGTGGAGTTTGGTGATGCAGTCCCACAATGAGGAGACACTCATGTGGGTAAATTTTGATCGGCTCTTCATGGAATAGTTCTATCATGTGACGTTGAGGTTAGTATATATTTAGAAGTTTCTATAACTTCGGAAGGAGGGCATGTCTGTGTCGGAGTACTCAATGAGGTTTACAGACCTGTCACACTACTCCCTGGATATGGTTCGACACCCATTCTTTAGGGATCAGACCTTTGAGTAGGGACTATGCAGAGACATCCGGGTAGGTGTGGTTTCCTTGTGTCTGCCCACCTATGCTAGAGTGCTAGAGCGAGAATTGGTGGTGGAGAGCTTTCTGGCTGAGCATATCCCACCTGTTAGTGTTGGGCGTGTGGCAGCTGAGACGTCAGTAACTGGTAGCCGGCGGCAGGCGCAAGGGTCTTGACATGGCCGATGTTTCAGGAGGCAACCCCAGGATGGAGGATCTGAGGCTCAGGGCTCGCAGGACACTTTGGGTCAGCCATAGGAGACGCGATGTTATGCTTGTGATAGTCGGGGACATCTTGCTAGATATTTTCCGACCCGTCATGCTACTGAGAGGGGGTTGGTTGACAAACCGCATTGGCAGAGGTAGCGTCTTGAGAAAGGCAGTCTGTAGGACGACGGACGTGTTGATGGAGCTGGTGCAGCAACAGGAGGTGGTAGGCGATATCAGTTGCCACCAACCTCACCCTCAGGTGGTCCACACTGAGCCCAGGGATCTGGGGGACAAGGGCGCAGACAGCTTCATGCCCAAGAGGCTGTTGACCCAGAGGCTCCGCGGATAGATAGAGGTACGCCTTGTGTCCTCTCTAATTTCTGCAGTAGTTTTTTAGACACTATTTAGCAGTTCTCTTCCCTTTCCGTTGCTTTATTGGGTTTTGTTTTGGGTGTTGGTAAGACCATGTGTGGGTGTTGTTTGACGTGCTTAGAATTCGTGAGGAAGAGGGATCCTTCCACCACTGAGACGTATTTTTGTGATGCGATCAAAACCATGTGGGTGAGTCAGTGCCACCCAAAGCGGATAGTGTTGAGGTGTGGTGGATTACTCCCTCTGACTTATGTGTGTGGGCATGGGTGTTTGTTGGAGAACTCGCTGGAGTGATAGACCCAGTTGAGAGTCCAGTTGCTTCCCTTGTGATTAGGGATTTTCGGGGAAGAAAAGTTCTAAGGTGGGAGGATTTAGTGGCTCGGGTTTTGTCCCTATTAGACTTTGGAATATTCATATGAGTAATTCCAGAGCTAGGCGCGAAGGCGGTGTGCGATTCTGTGGCCCAGTGTTCCCAGAATTAATTTTATAAAAATATTAAGTATTTATATACTATGCACATGGTGGGGGTGTTTTATCTCCTAAACAGTATCTCAGAATGGGAATTTGAGGGCACAGACGTGTGCGGAGCATCTCGTTTACCCTAGGTGGGGTGTAAACTTTGTGGGCACGGGCCTACTATGGAGAAAATCCACTAGGGGTGTTTTCTTAAATAAATGGAAAAGTTAATTTTTGAGCGTCGGATCAAATAACATCTGAACGGAGTCTCAAATAAAAATTCTGAGTCAGTCGTTGCGTTCAGAACGCCGTTTTTACCCTAGGCGCGACATAATTTCAGTCGGCGACGGGTGCAGGGTCGGAGGTTTGTTGGTGGGGAACTAGAATGAAGTGTTTTAAAAAACAAGCCTTCATCCCCCCAACCCCTTCTATGCGCAGGAGGCAACAACACCCCCTCCCTTCTTCGTCCTTTGCTAATTAGAGCTGCAATCGTCCGTTTTCTGTGTCGATCGTCAGCGGATCGAGAATCACGGCGTCACGGGTGTCATTCTGCACCCGAAGCTTCGGCAATCCACCAAAAGGTAGCCAGTTTGAGTTTTAGTTCCTTGATCCTATTTGTTCTTAGAATTTCTTTGTTTTGTGGACATAGTAGGGAAGATCAGGTCTCGAGGGTCGCGCAGGCACCTTTGGATCGAAAAACGAACCCCTGGGGTAGCCCCGGCTGTCCGCAGAAGCCTAACCAGCACCGGCGAGGGGCGGCCGGCCACGGCGGTCCAGTGCAGTAAGGCAGCGGCAACCGCCTGAGGCGCGGCAGAGGGTGGCCGGCCGAGACGGCCGGCCCAGACCGGCCGGTTCAGGCGGGTCCGGCCCTCTTTTAAATACACGGGGGTTTTAAAACCCCCGTATCTTGCTCCCTAGAAGTTCATTTCGCATGTCGTCTGCAGCAACATGACCCTGGAAAAGAGGCGAACCCTTCGATGTGGGTTTGGGAGTTTTAAGTTTCGAGATCGTGGCCCGGGAGCTTGAAATGTCAAATAAAATAATAATATTTTTTTATTCGACTTCGGGTCGTGGTATCTTCTACCCGGAGCGTCCGATTGACGTGATGTCAGTGGAATTGAGACCTTGATGGTACATAAGACTTTTCTTGATTGTTTTAGGGTGTTGGGATAGAGATTGGGTTGCGGGCCCCATGTGGTCGTGTTTGGGTGTTTACGGAGAAATGTAAGTTCTCACCAGGAGACCAATTTTGGCGGATGAATAGTCGATCTAGTGTGTTTTTCCGAGAGGATCGCAATGGTGTGATCTGTTTGATGAGTTTAAGGATTGAGACATGGTCCCCACCAGGGATAGCTTTGGTGAATAGTACATATTTCAACGGGTGTCCATTTGGGACGATCGAATAGTAGATCCCGTGTGTTTTTCGGAGGGGATCACAGTGGTATGATCCGCTTGGTGAGTTCCGAAATCGTTGTGCGGGCCCCGCGCGGGCTAGCTACAGTGAATAGTTCATTTTTCACCGGATGTTTGTTTTGGGCGAGTAAATAGCATATTTTGCGTGTTTTTCTTCGTGGATCGCGATGGAGGCCTTTGTATTGGCGTTAGAGGTGCATAGTGTGGCCTTGTGATGGGTCACTCTGTTTAGAGACGTTTAGACCAACAATGGTTGAGGGTACTCTCATGGTTCGTTCCTACGAGGGTTTGCACGGCATCACATCCTTATTATAGTTTTGTGATCCTCTCGATGGGATGGTTAATATGTTAGAGTTGTGGCATCCCTCCGGTGGGCCCGGTGCAGGATCCTCTAGCATCGTTTCCCAATATCGGGTTCTTGGTATCGATGTGACCGCTTATCCACGGGCAGTGATCCCCTATCTAGTAGGTTAACCCCGTAGGGTTTGTGGCATCATCAAGAATATGATCTCTTAAACGGTGGGCCGTTCTCAATAGGGTTGTGGCATCGTTGGTTATACAGTACCCTACTCAGCATGAGGATTATAGTAGGGTTGCGTTATCGTTGGTTATACGATCCCCTACTCAGCGCGTGGTTTCTGTTGGGTTGTGGCATCGCTAGTTTGATCCCCTACAACACGAGATGTGTCAGATAGGGTTTTGTTATCGTCGTGACTGTCATGAAAAGAGTAATGATCCTCTATCTTAGTGACGTGTTTCTGTCGAGTGCCAGATCGGGTTGTGGTAATCCCCAGCGGATCCTGGGAGTGATCCTCTATCTTTGAGATCTACGAATTCCAGATTAGGTTGTGGTATCCCCCAGCGGACCCTATGAGTGATCCCATATCTGTGAGATCTTTGTATACTGGTGTGGGTTCTGGTATCCCCTAGCGGACCCTAGGAGAGATCCCCTATCCGTGGAGTTGGGTGTTTATATTGTTTTAGCGAGGTTTCCTCAGTGACGGTATCCGACGAGCGTGATATCTCGGGTGAGCATCTGAGATATTTGTGTGGGACCCGATGGAGTGTATCTATCAGATGAGTTTCATCTGGGATGACAATAATCATGGAGTGTTCTCTCATGGTTGTGAACTATTTCTGGTAATGAGGTCGGTACCTCATGTGGCTTAGTGCATGAGATGAGTATATCTGGATTTTCAAGGTGTATGTATGGGAATACACATGGATTGAACTAACTAGTTGTGTTTAGCTGAGGAGGGTCACGAGATGGAGTTTCTCTATCATCTGGGTTCCCTTGGGCAGGGATGATCGGACTGTTGTCTTTCAGTTGCACTCTTTTATTTTCGGTTTTTGGGGTGCCTACTGAGTATTGTTATACTCACCCCCGCACGGGATTTGTCCGCACACGTTTTTGTCTTGTGCAGACCACAGACCTTTTGATGGAGTCCCAAGAGGACCCAGAGCAGGCAAAGCTGAGTGAGTGGGACTGACCGTGGAATCTTACAGGAGCTATGCCGAGGAGATTTCAGGTGCCTCTTTTGATAGCATACCCCTTCTTCCAAGCAGGTTTGATGCCTTTTTAGTTTTCTTTTGGTGGGCCTTATTTTTCCCTTTTTGTAGTGTTGTTGCACTCTGGTTTGGAATAGTTGTATGCATGCATTTACTTTTCAGTTTTATATATCTCTGCACTATTTCATGGAGGTTTATGTGGGTGTGTGTGTACAGGTACCTTAGGATAATGCCTCCCATGTTTGTGATAGCCTACTCGACACTAGTCACCAGCCCCTAGCCTACTGGAGGTGGGCTTGGGGAGTTATAGCTCGAGCCCCATTGGGTCAGGTTGTGACATTACTTATTTACTTCTTTACTAGGTTTTATAGGTCACCCTTTTCTTATACATGTCTTCAGGTTATCCCATACAATACTATATACGAAGGAATGTGTGTGGTCATGTAAAAGATGTTTTCAATAAAGTTGTGTATTTCATGTTTTAATTTTTTATGTAATGTTCCTAATCCCTAAAGACACTATACCTCTCAATATTCTATGTGGTATCAAGTGACGGTTTTATGTAATAAAATATGTTTAAGTGTCTATTAAAAGATCTGGGTTGTTATAGTTGGTATCAAAGGATAGGTTTAGTTTTTTTGGTATTAGGATTAGAAAACCCTAGTCAAATCCTTAGGGATAAGACTAAGTATAATAAAAACTTCCCTAAATTTTTGTGATTATTGAGTAATTATTTTATCAAGAAAATACATCCTTGTCTGGATACGATTACGTAGAGGTGGATCTGGCACAGATGTATCTATGTGTAAAACTTGAAAACATCACTTTGAGCTAGAATCAAACGGGAACTGGTGCACGAAAACGGGCCTTGATGCACACTTGGTTACGACACTCCCAAGGGATATACTTTGGTAAATTCACAAGCTTAATATGAACCATTGTTAAGGGAATAAAAAACATGCTCTTAAGAATATATGTTGGGAAGTAGATCATGGATAACATAGATTCAAGCCTATAAATTTATAAGTTAAGGAAATAAAATTAATTTATAAGTAATCTATTTTGGTCTTTGGATTACCCATTATATGTTACCTGTAGAGACCCATGCTTGACGTACATGGAAATTACATTACTTTTTCAGAATACCTAATATATAAAAAAAACAGACACACAAGGACCATAATAGTTTCGTGTCTTTGGAATCTCAGAACATAATCTTCTAATCATGGGGAAATATCTTCAACATCTACCATAAAGATCTTCCCCTTTTGTTTTCTTACCTAAAACCTTTCTTTATATCCTGGGGAAAAGAAAACATATAAAGGGTGAGCTCAAATGCTCATTAATGGTAAGCATGGATAAAATAAAACAAACCATATACATTTGAACATAAAAACATGAACATAATGTTTAAACAATAAAATCTTGAGCAATGACATAAAACATGGAAGTACGTAAGGAAAATATCATAATGGAACATAAATCATGATAAAATAGCACGGAAATAAAACTTGAAATTTTGGCAAAACATTAAGCACATGATATGATTTCCATAGTAGCCAAGGCATTATTGCCAAGACCATCTTAGTGGAAAAAGTCCCTTTCTGAATCAAGTTCACTCCTCGTTTCAGTCCTGTAACACTGAACTAGATTAACTTACCATTCCAGCCATGTCTATCTCATGAGATATAAATATTTACCCAATACATTTTAGGGAGATATAGGTCCCACCCATCTCATAATGAAATCATTCTTACTTGTGACACAAAATAACCTTGAAACATTCATCATAACCCAAAGAGTAAAATGGGTTTCATAAACATCATCCCATCATCACATAATCCATATAAAACAAATGGATATTTCATAATAAGAAAAGTGAAACCATGTAAATCATAGAGACATTATACTTGAAACATACACATATGAAATAATGTCATCTTAGATGGAAAATGGTATTGATAAAACAATTGAAATGAATTCTTGAGGAAAATATCCTTTCTTCTACAAAATCATTTTCTTTTCACAAAATGCCATGAAATTTTAAAATAAAAGTATTTTGTTTGAAAATAGTCATAAAATCTTGTAGAGTAAGCTTCATGAAAATGAGGCATTATGAAACCATAAAAATCTGTTCACGCCGTATAAGTTAAAAATAACATTCTTCTCGTACTTTTGTTGGAAAAGTCAAAAGGTTCCCCGTGTGGTAAAAAAAGTAAGATTCCTTTCATAACATGTGGTAAATTTCAAAAATGGGAAAAAGGACTTTAAAAATACATGAAAACATTTTTAGAAAACATGGTCATGGATGATAACAATAACCCCAGTAAATACTTACGAATAACAATCTCGGATATGAACGAGATTGGAATAGTTATCCCTTACCTAATGTCTAATTTCTTCCATATGTGTCTGATACTCCTATATAGTGGGTTTAAACATATTATTAACTTGTAACAGAACCATAATAATATTTATGATATCATATATGATTCACTTATGACTTTATATTATCCGTTCATTTGTCAATTCCATGTTAAATCTGCGTTTTGGGTAAAATCGTTTCATTTATCATCCGTGTTTTGACTTGTAATTATTATTATGATTACTTAGATCATGATTAGATAATTATAAAATATAAAACATTATTTATATATAATATATATTCAGAATATACATATATATAATATATTGATAAATGGAAATAAATACACCGTTCATGGAGACGGTAGGTCGTACATACGCATGAACGCTATTTTTCATTTTCTTATTGAATTGAATGGAATTAAGTAGATTACATACATATATATATATATATAAATCCAGTATAATCATTATGTCATATATTTCATTATTACTTATTATATATACTTTATAATCATTCTTGAATTGTTAACATGGAAAATGAATCTCATCGCATCGTGGAGATGGTAATCCGTACGTATGCACGAGCGATGATATCGTTCCCATTTTTATTGAATGGAATTGTAGTGGATGATATAATATCTTAGAATCATTATGATGTTATAATAATCATATATAGTTATTATTTACACCATTATACCCATCCATGTAGGGTGGTGGTGGAAAAACAGATTACACCACGGCGTGGAGACGGTATTTTGTACGTACGCACGCGCGGTGATTTCGTTTTCCATAGGATGGATAGAAGGTGAAATGGGTTTGTTTAATATTTATAATAACATATAAGTATATTAGTGATACTTATTTTATTACTTTATAATGAAACAACTAAATAAGAGGAAGTTGAAGAAGAAATAAAACTTGAAAGAATCGGTAGAAGAGATTACCTCTTCCTCGAGGCACCTCCTTTAAACTTCTTATTATGGCACTAGAGTTGGTCTTTTGAGAAGACCCAAAACTCTATGATATAACTAGAGAGGTTGTAAAGATTAATTGACAAGGTTTTTTCGAGCTTCAAGGCTCAAAAGGGTGTGAAGAAAAGAGGGATGTGGTGCCCTTTTATAAGGGAGGAGAGGGCCACCTTAGAAAAACTTAAAATATTATTTTATAATAAAGTCATATTCGGTTTTTAATAGCTCCAAATTTATTTTTTTAGAATATAAGTTGGGGATGGGTATAAATCCTCTCAAAAAATAGATTTTAGATAAGTTTATGTTACTATTTTATCCTTATCATTTAGATTTAACTCTAAGTTAAATAATTTAACTTTTACCGTGTCTTTTTGTTTTCTTACACTATATGGTTAATAATCTTACTTTAACAATCCAAACTAACCCAAAGTGGTTCATTATTAATATATATATCATTATCGAAGTCATTTGGCCGAACCTTAGATTTTTTAGGAATAAAATAACAATTAATAATATAATATTTGTTTTAAAACTATTTTATGTAAATTTTGATGCTATTTGGTACTTGATTTTTTTGAAAATCCAAACAGCATGATTAGTTCGAAAAAATGTTAATTAAATAAATACTAACATATCATATTAACCTATAAAATTAGTTTAATTCATAAAAAGTCTAAAATTACATTTATTTGGGTATTTATTACATCAATTATGTTAATATTTCATTAATAAGGTAATTATTGCATCATCATTGTGTCATAGATAAATTAAATTATTTAATGTCTAAAAATTAGAAATAAAATACCATTATATATTAAATATTTTTATATTTCTAATGAATATTAATAGTCAAATTTATCTTATGTATAACCCTATATTAAAAATGTTTTAGTTATTAAACTTTGATTTTAACAATTTTAATTCTTCTTTAAATAAAATAATAATAAATGTCCTAATCTAATCCAAGTGGACCTAAAGGGAAATATTTTATCCCTAAGGTTTTTTTTGGTCTAACTAAACTTATCCAATATAATTAGGACATGTGTTAGGGTAATAATAATATCATTTTTACCCTTAATTACTCTATTTACTTTTAACCGTGGTAAATAAAAGTAAAAAGTTATTATTCACAAAAAATTATTTTTATCTGATTGAACAACATTTTACTCCTTGATATTAACTGTGTCTCTCGGATTTCCGAAATTCCACTCACAGAAGAGGTAAAATTAAGTTTTATGTAAATTTTCAAACTCTCCTATGAGGTGGGTAAAAGAGGGTGAAAAGTTCAATAAAAATTTTATATGTATAAAATTATTATAAAACGACTCTAATGAATTAAATTGAACATATATAGGTATTATGTATCAATTTTTACCTAAAATAAATTTAAATAGAATAAATGATTATTTATATAAAAATTTGTTTTTTAAATAGTAACCCAATGTTTTTACTATTCATCAAAAATTGAATGTTTTCAGAAAAATAACAAAAATTCACCCTAGGCTAATTTCGATATTCTGAATCCAAAAATGAAGTCCATTTTGAAAAATAAAATTTATAAAATTTCAAAAAGTGGGTATTACTATTCCTAACGGCTAGTTCATAATAATATTATAAGAATATATCGTTCAATGAAAATCGGTATTGCGTATGACACACGCTATCGAGGAAGGTCTTGATTGCGTGTAATGCAAGCCAAGTCAGGGATGCGTGTAGTGAAAGATCCATTTGGTGTTGCGTATAACATAATCAAAACATATTTTATTTATACATTAAAAAAATCTATACTTAATGTTGCGTAAAATAATTTCCACAAAACGAACTTGAAATTGTGAGTAACAAGATCCAAGAATAGTGTTGCCTATACTGCAAGCTAATACAATGTTGAGTATAGTGCAAGTTAATTTTGGTGTAGCGTACAACACAAGACATCAATGAAATTAAAAAGAATAATTCTCATAAAATCTCGGGTTGTTACATTCTACCCCCCTTAAAATGAATTTCTCCCTCGAAATTCATCTGGGTTATAAATGGTTTACTACTTGAAAGTTTATTGAAAAGAAACCCACATCATAAAAATGAATACAAAAACTGAACATTAAAATTTAAATTATGAAACATAACAGTTACCCAAATTAACTAATCACTGGGTTTCCATATAGGAGAACATAGGTGAAAATATGGATATGGAAAAAAAGTCTAACCATCATGTTCTGATCGAGAGTGGTAGAGAACATGGCTATAAAAAATCCAACAATCACAAAGCCATAAATTTGTGATGATCTAAGGTACCATCTGATTTATCGGATATAAGGGCACTAGGAAAATATTTTTGGTTTTCAAGATCATTTTGAATTTTTCATTCGTGAAGTGTTAGCAGATCATGTGATAGAATGATGGGTCATTCCATATGTCTCAACCATAAGGTTAGCAAAAGTTATCAAATATACATAAGTCCGTCTATGGTGAGGTTAATCGTATATGATTCCAAAAAATGGACTTATACTTCGTCTATCGTACTTCTTAATAAAACTAGTTTAAACTAACTACGAACTTCATGTAGGGCAGTTGTAGGAAATAAAGTCATGTCGCACTTCAGTTGTGGGTTTGATTCCCACAGCCTTTTCCGACACAATGAGTTGTCACCCATCCTACAGGTTGTCCCTTTTTCTAAAACTACATTATAATAACATTCCAATCTAACTTAATTCATTCCAATCTAGCCTTAAACAATACTATTTTATGTCTAACTTAATTCATTCCAATCTTTAGGCTTATCCAAAATACTTTTGTCCAAGCTTATAGTATAAAGAAAACAATTACTAGAAGTTTCATCTACCGAGCATGTGAATACAATCATTTATCCCCCATATATCATATGATATATCTTTTTGGTCACATTCCAAACATGTGAATACCTTAATCATGTATTCTCTTGAAAAATGAATACCCATTGAACCTTAGTGAAAACATGAATGTCGTCAAAAGTTAACTCTTTCCATATACCAAAATCCAAAAATTCTATATACTCAAACCATGATATCAATTTTTCCTTATATTATTCATGAGATCATTAATACTATCAAACATTTAATTATCTCTTTATCCCTTTTTTATGCGCATATTAGGTGCTTTCCAAAAATATTTGAATAACCTTTCATGGTTACCGGTACCATTCAACATATACTTTCAAAACTCAAGCAAAGGCAATAGTGTAACAATCCTTAGATTTTTCTTTATTCCACAGTACCATACATTATTCTTGATAAACATACAATCATTACACTACCTTCTTAAACCACTGACTGAGCTTCATCATTTCTTCCATCCCATATATCATTTTTAGCCTCTTCATCATCATCTACATAAATACTACCCATATGACCACACTGATTATCTTTATGAGATTTTCCCTTAGGGAATTGGTTTGCATAATGCCAGTACATTCCACATTTAAAACACTTAACCATTGTTGATGTCTTAGAAATACCATTATCCTTTTCCATGGTGTTAACTGAACCTTTTCCTTTACAATTACTAGCTTTGTTTCCTTCTTTTCCATACACAAAGCATCATCCAGTTCCTTTGAAACATTCTACCTCATGCCTCTTCCCACATGATTTACATGAGGGAAATTGAACTTTCTTTCCTCTATGATCATCATGAAACTCCATCTTTCTCTAAGTAGTTGAGTCGGGAAACTTACCAAAGTTGAGATTATTGATCATATTATGAGATTTCTTATTAGGCATAATAACGATATGTGGACTTCCAGATCCAATTTCATTTGGTTTCTCATGAAGATTATCATTCCATTGTCCATCATATCCTCCATTATCGTGAATCTTCCTATTTCCATCCATTTTCTAAAACCCAAAAAGAATAGTGTGAGAGGCCAAAATCATAATCAAGGGGGAGTAACTTCAATATCGAACATCTTAGGTTTAATTCTAATATTTCTACCGTAATTCTAGGACTATAACCTATACTTATACTTAACCTTAGGGATATCCCTATAAATACCTTAGCACTACTGGAAAACTAACCTTTACCAACGATTTGGAACCGTTGGTATAGGCCTCCAAACCGTTGGTATAGCCTATACCAACGTTTTGGAGAACCGTAGCCAAGTAAGCCGTTGGGATAGGTCTATACCAACGGTTTTCCAAAAACCATTGGAATAGACCTATACCAACGGTTTTGGAAACCGTTGGTATAGGTAATATGAAATATATATCAACGGTAATGGAACCGTTGGTATATAAATTCCAAAAATAAAACACCCGGTGGGATTTGATCCCAGGACCTGTAGTTTATAACTCAAAGACTTAACCACTAACCTAACATGACTTTTGTTTACATAATTCCATAAAAATATATATGTATTGTTCTAATTATTTTAAATTTTGATATATATAATGTTCTCCGTAGGATGAGTCTCTTCCAGGCGAACGTCTTCCAACCCACCTTCATCTAGACAAGCCTCCACTATAAAATGAGTCTCCACTAACTCAATCCATATTGACCATAGAACCACTATCAATCCACATTTTCCACCACCAATGAATCTTGAAATCACACCATATCTACTATTTCCATCCAAATCGATATAGAAGAAACCTTTTTTTCTGATATTGAATTTGATTCAAGGCCTTTTTGTGCATTCATTGAAGGTATTTTTTACTAATAATGAATGTTTTAAAGCAATCAAAGCTTATTCCAATGACCCAAGCCAGACCACTAAGAAAGTGGTTACTACCGACTGAGTTGTTGATGTGGACTCAGTCGTAATGTTATTGTGCATACAAAGGAAAAGAATCGACTAACACCAAAGGAGGAGGAGTTGATGCCACCATGATTGATCATGGGTGAAGGAGGACTATCTGGTTCCGTCATCTAGGGTCAGAGAAAAATTAAGGTGAACTATTTAATTTTAAAATGTTGTCAAACCGTAATTTACCACCCCACTTCTCTTGGTATTTCTCTTACCTTAACCCCTTTTGGTCCAAATAGGGTCACTATTCTCGCATCCTAATATCAATAGTTTGCAAGAACTAAGTTCATTATAAAAATATTATGATCAATGGATGATGCGTAGAAACCTCCCTTAGTGATTTAGTTTCGAAGAAATTTTTTTCTCCAAGAGTTAACGTGATTCAGATAAAAAATCTATCAATGTTTAAAAAACTTCCCAGTAGAATATATGGAAGTTGATATCCAAAAACCCCATAGAGGGCCTATATATAAAATTCCACCAACATTTCCATTTTTTATCCCTAGTATACAATGTTTTTTATTATCGAGAAACCCACTTTATCATGAAAGAGATCCATCATACATGGGAGGAGGAAAAATATCTTAATTTTCTCTCTCTATGTTGGAATTAGTAAAAGGTTTGTCCAATATTCTAGTCACATCACTTTTAAAATGTTATCACTATGTAGATACCATGATAGAGAAACAATGTTTAGAAAAATAAAAGAAAAAATTGATTTAAATGCTTCATGAATAAATAAATATAATAAAAATAGAATTAACTAAACACTAGTGGATGATTGCAGATCAAAATTCTATAGGGATAAATGTTGTTTCCATTGTGGAGAGATTATTAATTACTAAGGATGATGGAGTTAGGGAGTTATCCAAAATATGGAGTAATATTATTGAATCAAATACATCCATCGGTCAACTTGAAGACTCAATGGAGGGAATTTATAATTTATAAGAAAAGTATTTTATGAAGAGATACTATGACCAATGGATGTTTCTCTTAATTTTGATTATTGAATGACACAAATTATTATTTACTTATACTTTTTTCAATATCTAATCTTGTTTGTATCATTAGTCCATGATAAGATATTAATATTATGAGGAGGAATATCATGATAAATTAATCCACTTGAACAATGTATAAGGATGAATAAAGTAAATCCTCATATAAAACTACTTGATTTAATTAATGACGTGTAAATAAATCCATTATCTCTTGAAACATATAACCTCACACATATATATATAAGTAAGATAATTATAGATGAAAATTTAACATTATTTTAATATGAAATGGGTATTACAAGATAATGTATCAAGAACATTAGTCTCCTTTTGATTATATTCACTTAGAAGAATATAGGATGGATAAATATGGTGACGTATGTTCCATGACCAAAATCCATTATTATCTCACTCATATATGAGATATGGATTCTTCCTAGAAGTGTTATCTTAGTTAATTATAGACATGATAAATAATGTGGTAAATGTACCATCTATAGTTTTTTTCTATTTAGATATGGGAAACGAGTGAATCAACATGATGGAGATCACAAATGGGGGATTATGGAATTTGAGTCATAATTCCTAAGAGGGCTTGGGTATTATAATATCTCACCATCATGAATTTCACAAGGATCATTTGAACCAATAAGTGAGAGGCTTAAAAGAGTTATTTAATTCATCTCTAGGTCAAGGGACCTAACAAGAATCTATTGAATTTTCATGGGGCTATATATTGAGCCCCATTTTTTTATTTTATTTCCCAATTTATCAACCTATTTCCTTAACCTCATATGGGGGGGGTTAGTAGGTAGATTATAATCTGTTTCCTAAGTTACCCTTTTATAGGTTTCAAACATGACAAGTTTTATTTCTTTTTTTGAATATTAAATATTTCCAAAGTCATATAAAGTACAAGACTACTGATTAGAGACTCAAATATTTCCTAGGTCTCACTTTATGGGTTTTTTACTTGACAATATTTTATGTTACTTTCTTTTTTACTTTTTTTTAATGACCTAATATTTCAATATATGTTTTCCTATAATTAACTCAAATATGTTTGATAGATTCCTCTACATGATACACAGAACTAAAATGATACTATGATATGTTTTTTCCATTCAAACCTAGACATTGTATTATTATTTATGAATAGAAGTAACCAAATTACTAAGTTTGTTAATATGTATATTTATATAAATGTTATTTTATACAAATTTACTTAATTCATTATTGTGTTTAACTATATATCTTTTTTATGTGACATAATTTTTTTTAAATAAAAGTATGAATATTATTATTAAATGATGAAGTTAAGAAAATATATTATATATTTATTAATTCTCTCTTTATTAGTGTTTTATAGAAATCAATAATAAAAACAACTCATATTTTTAAAAGTTATTTTACTATAAAAACATTTTTTCTCTATGTTCTTTTATTATAATTGAAAGAAAATTTTATATACTTTAGAATTATAATTGAAAAAAAAATTATATTTTTGATATATCATAATAATATCAAATTTAGATAATTTTGTAGTTTTTATTCTAAAAAAATAATTTTTTAAGGAAAAGTGTAATATACCATTTTACTATTAGTGTGATATTTATGCCATTAGTAGTATACAAGTATGAATTGAAATTTTATGAAATGATTTTATTAATTTTTTTTATTAAATTCATATATTTTAAAATATTTATTATTGTTTAAAAACGTGTGATTTATATTTTAGAACTCAAGTAACATTTTTCTATTTTTTTAAATAATTTATATATTTATTATATTAAAATTAATTTTTAAATGTACTAAAAAATATGGATTTAAAATTAAGAATAATAAGCTCTATGTTATCTACTAATGTTCCATTATTTTTAGGCATAAATACTATGTAACATTTGGTTAAAATTAGTTACCAAGTTAAAATATTAATTGAAAAAAGTAATAATTCAAGGGATAAAGGGCCCAAAAAATATTAAAAATATGTTTATAATTCAGTGGTTGAGATATTATTGACAATATCTCACCCTAAAATCAATTACTATCTATTTTTTTATCTATTTCACAAGTTTCAGATGTTATCCTTTATATTAAGTTGAAATATTTATAAAAATACCATTCTCACCGCTTATAAAAGGGGCCTCTCACCACCCCATAAAGGAACACATAAAAATTCTATTCCATATTAAAAGAATTCCCTTTTACCTTTCCATAAAATCTTATTTCACTCTCTTGAGTTTATGGTCAAAAGTGATTATATTATTCCATTAATTCCTATGGGATAATCCAAGGAAAGATAAAAGTTCTCAATGACGTTTGGTGTAAGTGAAGAATGAATCAGAACTAAGGTAATCATTTTCATCGAAAAATTTCTCTATTTGGGATGAGATTTTATATTATGCGCATAATTTTATTTGTGTGGGAAATATACTAACTCTTGGAGATATTATATCATGAAATAACTTTTATTCAATATATAATTGAAGTCCAATTTAAATCTCTCAATTTTAAAAGGTTTTTATTTAAATTCCCCTCAAGTTTTAAGGGTTTTTCATAACTAATTTTTTTTCTCATGTCATAATCACTCTAATTTAATTTTGATCTATTAAGATAAAATTATTCTACACAAATTTTTATGTTATGTTCTATTTCCATATTATTTTCTATAGAAATCATGGTTCACACTGAATAGTTTTTCCATGATGAATCAATTTTTTTAAAAAATGTAATTTTATTAAGAATAATTCTCTTCTATTTTAATGATTTTTTTCACCATATCAGTATTTTTACTTCCCACAAGTGTTTTAATTTCCCAATGCAACATAAAATTGTTTTTATCTATAATTATCCATTTAATCCACTTTATTAATTATATAAAAGTTTTAATAATCATTTTAATGTACTGGGTATTAAATAAAACGAATTTCAATTTTTTAAAAGGCTTTTCCATACCATGATAATATATTCTTATACATAAAATTTTGAAATATGTTTTGTTTTTATAATGGACTATTTATTGGATTTTTTGTTAGTTATTTTTTAATAAGTTTTCTCTTCATCTTTAAAAAGGGTCTTTAGAAACTAAGTTGAAAATCCAGTCTTTTAATGTGATATTAAGAAACACTCTTTTTTATTTATATTATATTTTCAAACAATTATTATCCCATGAAGAAATAGTTCATAAATAACCCTATATGTTCTTTTTTAAATACTCATTTTTTGTGATCATGTTTTTGAAATCAAAAGATCATTTTTAATACGATTCCATTTACAAAAGTTCAAAAACCATTTTCTTCACATGGGTTATTTATGATAAGATTAAAGATTTGGTTTTAAGTGGAATTAATATGTATAGATGATGAAGTGTGTGGTCCTATATTACCATCCAATTCATTGGTTATGGATTTGTATCTCATGGGAGAAGGATGTTAAGAATGCACATTTTGTTTGTTCACAATATGAAGTGTCGAAATTTTATTTGTTTATAATAAGAAGTGTGAAAATTTGGTTTATTAGAAATATAAATTTTTGGAGTTTTTTATTAATAATTTGATGTGTGAAATGTTTTTTGTTCACAACATGAAGTGTGGGAATTTTATTATTCACACCATGAGTCAGGGAAACTTTTTTGGTTCAAAATGTTATAATTACCTCATTTTTATGATTGTTCTAAAGTTGTTTTTTATGTTTTATTTCAATGTCATGTAACATTATAAGACATATTCCTAAGATTATTTTCCATGGATCATGTTTAATATCTCCTGATTTTACACTATTTTTCCATGTTCATATTGTTCTTTTGAGATTACATTCCCCCAAATCATGGATTATGGAAAACCCTTACTATCTCATGTTTTTTAATAAGATATTTATTCCATGTTATTGTTTTCTAACATGATTATGATATGTTCACTGATAAATTATTGATATTTATACCCTTAGTGAGAATTCTAGCTCACCCTATTCTCTAGACTTCTTTCCCTAGGGTTTAATGATGTTTATAACCCATGATATTTCTATAAATGGATCTAGTGTGGTTCAAATATGGTGAAATATGAACAAGTGTTGTAAAATATGATGTTTATGTAGCTATTAAACAATAAAAAAACCTTTTGGGCCTCAGGTGGTGCAACTATTTTTGGGATATATTAATTAAACCATTAAATCAATGAATTCTTTACATATCATTAGCTCAGGTCATTATATTTTATATTAAAGGAAAGGTTTAGTAATTTTAAGATATTATTAGAGTTACCTTGGGTGTTAGGGTTATATAAACTTATTCAAAACCTTAAATATGATTCATAGTATAAGATGATATCCAAAAATATTAGTAAAGTCATAAGTATGAGAAAATATATAGAGTTTATCACAACAAACAACCCATAAGACTATGATTTATGGTGATAATATTTTTTATAATACCAAAATATCTATAAAAAATATAATTAAAAATGTAAACATAGAAAAACCCCTAAACACACTATAAAAGATAAAGATTGAGTCTTATTATTATGATGATGAATGAAAAATTATAAAATTTACTTCATGTCAAAGATGTGGGAAGTGGAACCTAGGGGATTATCTTAGTGGAATAAGAAATTGTTTGAAGTTTACAAATATTATCTATTGATATTGTTATTTTTGAAGAGAGATAAAGAGGTTGGATAAGAAATTAGAATGTGTAAATCTCTGAACTAATAAAACATCCAAAATAAAACGATTCAAATGAAAAGAGTTTGGGAACTATGAAAATTGATTCCCTAACCCTGGACTAGCTAGGATAATAAGAATTAGTGGCCCCCTCGACTAATGGGACAATTATGTTGCTGAATCTAGGACATGAATGGAATGATTAAAGGTACACTCTATAACAACCATGCTCTTTAATACACACTTACACATATTTTATTACATAAAAACTTCACTTGATACAACATAGAATATTGAGAGGTCAAGTGTCTTTGGGGCTTAGGAACATTACATAACAACTTAAAACATGCGGCACACAACTTTATTGAAAACTTCTTTTACATGACCACACACATTCCTTCGTACTTAGCATTGCATGAGATAACCTGAGGACATTCATAAGAAAATAGTGATCTATAAATCCCATTAAGGGAGTAAAAAATTACTAACATGAATAATATAGTTCATGTTAGGAAATAGGCATATCAATGGATCATAAGAGATACAAGAACATTAAGGCATGATATACATGATTATCATAACATGGAAATGTGGAAACAACATTATCATGATTTTAGTATGATCCAGGGCTCATTGAAAATGGAGAATGAGTAAACCCTCATTGCCCTTGAATTATCACGAGTAAACCCTCATTACACTTATTGTATCAGGATACCAATCTTTACCCAATGCATTGGAGCGCTATCAGGGTGCACCCATCTTAATCATTTCATTTCATGCATAAGTGTACCACATGGATCATATAACATGGATTCATTAAACATCATAATTTTTTCCATGATAAAGGAATATAGAATTAATACATGAAACTCAGAAATCAATAAGTAAATGTGCATATATGTTAATACCCTTGATAGAGAAATGGGCAGGGTATTCACTACACAATGACATTGGCTTAGAAAATCATAGTGCAATTTCGGCAGCATAACAGCGTGACATAAGAATTCATAAAAATGGTTGATGAGAGAGAAATGGGTGTCTCATCATATTTACATGAAATGTACAGTAAGGGGTCATATATATACACTTCTAAACATATTTAATGGAATTTAGATTCATAATACAAAAGAATTTCTTGAATTTAAATGAGGAGAGAGAAATCCCTAACGGAATTTTGGCATGGTAACAGGTGTACATGAGATGAATTAATGAGAGATAAAGGTGTCTCTAATCATTAGAACTTTAGGAGGGAAGTATAGGGGAGGTGCGAAATCATACCCCAACATTTTTAATTTAAAAGGCAAAGGTATAGAAACATAAAGAAACTTGGAAAAAATTAGAAAGAAATACCTTAATTGAAAGTGTGATCTCAAAGGCTTGGGAGAGGCTTGAGAGAGGCGTATTTTGATATTGGGGTGAAATGGGAGGATTATAGAGAGAGTAGTTCAGAATTTGGTCGAGCTACAATGGCTTTGAGTAAAGATGAAGTCGGATCTTGGGTGGGTTTATATAGGAAAAGAGAGGGGATTCTTTATTATTTTGGTTTTGGACACCACACATTAAACTAATATAAAACAAAAACCAACCCATGGTTTTTTCCCTTTTTTCCAAAGGGGATTGGAAAGCATTGTTTTATAAGGCTAATGGCTGAACTTCTTAAAAATTAGGCTTGCTTATGTGAATGTGAGTCACACTCTCAAGGAAATCATTTTAAAAAGTTAAAATGTTTTATAAGTCTTGGAGGGTCAACTAAAGCTTTGTAAAATAAATCAAACAAACGTAAAATCAAATTATTTTAATGGTAAAAAATATATTGGCTGAACATATAATTTATAGTATTTTATTACATCACTATTAGGTCATTATGATGTCATAAATCACATTATATAATTAAACGATTTTTAATGTTTACCCAAAAATTCAACTGTCTCAAAAAATTATGAAACATTCGACATTGGATAATTTTGATGTTCTGATTCCAAAAAAATATTCATTTTATCTAAATAATTTTCTAAATATTTGATTTTTTTACTTTAAAATTATGTACCAATATTTATAAAAAATTCATAGGTTTTGACAAAAATGGATTTCAAACCTTAATAAAGATTACAATTGTATTCCTAAAAATTATATGATCATTTATATTTAATAAAAATTGATTTATTAATAATATTTTATGAAAATATTATTTAATTTAAAAAATCCATAATTTATCAAAATATATTTCTAAATTGAATATTAACTAAAAATATTATTTGTGCTTTAAAAACCATTTAAAAAGTAACAATAATAAAATGAATGAATAGTCGTTACAAAAATAATGCACATAATCATAGTGCAATGGTATTGTTACATAACCCCTTATAACACCCACATATGACCTAAGGGTAAGGTGTGCAATGGTGACAGACTCTTGGGGTGTCTCAGATAACATCGCTTGGGTGGTAATCTCTATTAACTTGAACTTCTCTCATAGGTGGTTTTATTCGATCATAACATGTTGAAGCTATAATTCAGCTTGGTCAAGAGCAAATCCCAGTGATGCCACCTCCTTTCCAAGCTCTGAAAAATGGGATTTATATGGAGAAATTCTATTGGATGAGGCCATCGCTTCCTTTTCCCGAGTAAATTAGATTTATCAAAGCCCTATATTTATACTAATCATGTGATCACTATGCAACAACTGTATTAGAAACTTTCAAAATTCTTAATGGTATTTTAAAATACAAAATCATAAAACCAAAGAAGTTAATATGTTATATAACCATTTTACATAATAATACATTTAATTAGATCAAGATGAATTTTCATTAATAAATGTTTGGGTTTTTACAATCTTCCCCCCTTAAGAAATTTCTCCCTCAAAATTTCCTTTTCCCAAACTAAAACAGATGCAGGTAACTCTAATTAATTACTTTCTCTGAATCCCAAGTAGCTTTTGAAAAACTTGTGGTTTCACCACAACACCTTGACAAGGGGCATTGTCTTATTTTGTAGAAATTTTTCTTTACGATATAAGATCTTTACTGGCATCTCTTCATAGAAGAGGTCATTCTCCAAAGGTACCACCTCTGAATTGAGTACATGAGATGGTTCAGGTATGTACTTTCTCAAGAGTGATACATGGAAAACATCATATACTTAAGACATGTTCGGTGGGAGTGCTAGTCGATAGGCCACTACTCCAATGCGATCAAGGATCTCAAAAGGGCTGATGTACATTGGAATAAGCTTTCCATTATTCCAAAATCTCATAACTCTCTTCCTCACTTATTTGCGGAGGAATACCATGTCTCTGACATCAAAATATAGGTCTCATCAATGATTATTAGCATAGATCATTTGTCGACTCTGAGCAGCTTTAATGTGCTGCTAGATGGTTTTAACCTTCTCCACCATTTCTTCAACCATTTCTGGACCAAGTATTTTTCACTCCCAAACTTCATCCCAACATGCTGTTGTTCTGCACCTCTTCTCATAAAGGGATTCGTAATAAGCCATTTGGATGCTTGAGTGGAAACTGTTGTGGTAAGGTAACTCAACTAGAGGGAGATGTTGATCTCATCCTCCTTGGAAGTCCATTGAGCTTTCTATCAATATATCCTCAAGTGTTTGGATAGTCTAATTAGATTGGCCATCAGTTTGAGGATGATAAGTCATACTAAAGTTTAACTCGGTATTCAGTGCATGTTGAAGACTCTTCCAAAACATAGAGGTGAATCTTGGATCTTGATCAGATGCAATCGACAGTGGTACTCCATGAATCCTTACCACATCTCTGATGTATATTCATTCCATTTAATCCAATGAGAAATCCTCTCAAATTGTAATGAAGTGTGCAGTATTTGTAAGGAGATTCACAACAACCAAGATATCACTGTTTCCTTTGGATGTCTTCAGAAGTCCGATTACAAAGTCCATGATGATGTTATCCCTTTTCCATACCGGTATGGGTAATGGTTACATCATCCCCTTAGAATTATTCCTCTCAGCCTTCACTGGATGACATACTAAAAACTTTGATGTATACTCAGTGATCTCCTTCCTCATGTTATCCCACCAATAATGCTCTCAGAGATCTTGAAACATCTTTGCATTTCTTGGGTGAATGGAGAAATTTGAACTGTGTGCATCATATAATTTTTTTTCTTTAACTCCGGACTTGATGAAACACATAGTCTTGTCCAAAATCTCTTAATTTATTTTTTAGTATCATTGAACTCCAAGGACTTACATTTTCTGATAGTTTCCACTTTCTTACGAATTCCCACATCATCCTTTTGATCATTCTGTAACCTTTCTAAAAGAGAACTTTGAGAAATAATTTGTGAAAGGATTGATGATGTTCCCTTATTTATGATTCCCATGTACATCTTCATCAAATATAATAGGATTGGGTCCTTTTCATTTCTCATCAATGATATAATTGTTGGGTCCTTTATTCTTAGAGAATCTTCCACCTTGTTCACATTTCCAGTTTGGTAATGGATTGAGCAGTCATAGTCTTTGATCAGATCTAACCAACTTCGTTGGTGTATGTTCAACTCTTTATGTGTGAATATATACTTGATGATTTTTTGGTTTATATATATATATTTCACACTTCTCCCCAAAGAGGTAATGTCACCAAATATTTAAAGTGAAGATCAATAAATCCAACTTCATATCATGCATTGGGTAGTTTTTCACCTAAACATTCAATTTCATTGAATCATGGGAAATAACCTTTTCATTTTTCATCAACACACAACCCACACCCTTCTTTGAAGAATCACTAAATACCACAAAATGTTCTCCACTTGAGGGTAATGTGAGCACAAGTACACTGATAATCCTCCTTTTCAACTCTTTGAAGCTCTATTCACATTCATCAATCCAATAAAACTTTATTCCCTTCCAATTTATCTTGGTAGGAGGGTTGGATAATCGTGATAAATTTCTCACATATCGGTGATAATATCCAACTAACCCCTGTAAGCTATGGATATCCATAACTGATGTTGGCTACATCCATCCCCCAATTGCAGCTATCTTGGATGGATCCACAAATATCCCATTTATTGTGATGATATGACCCAAGAATGAGAACTCCTTCAACCAGAACTCACACTTCTTGTAACATTCATAGATCTTCTCCTTTCGTAAGGTCTCTAGTAAAGTGATTAGATTATCCTCATGATCCTCCTTGGTTTTGGAGTAGATTAGAATATCGTCTATAAAGACTACCACAAATTTTTCAAGGTAATCTCTAAAGACTCTATTCATAAATTCCACGATGATTGATGGAGTGTTAGTGAGTCCAAAGGGCAATACTATGAATTCATAGTGTCTGTATCTTGTATGAAAAGCAATCTTGGGTATATCCTCCTTCTTCACCCTTACTTGGTAATATCCCAACCACAAATCCACCTTGGAGAAGTATTGTGATCCATGTAACTGATCGAACAAGTCATCAATTTGGGGAAGAGGATAATTGTTATTTATCATGATTTTGTTGAGATCACGATAATCAATGTAAAGGCACATTGTCCCATTCTTCTTATTAACAAAGAGGACTGGTGTGCCCCTTGGTGAAGCACTTGGGCATGTAAAACCTTTATCCAAATTCTCCTGTAGTTGTTTCTTTAACTCCTCAATCTCCACAATAGCTATTCTATACAGAGTCTTGGATATTGCAACTCCCCAAGTATAAGATCTATTGATAATTAAAAATTTCTTCTAGGAGGAAGACCAGGAAATTCCTCGAGAAACACCTCAAAAAATTCCCTCACAATTGGCATGTCTTTAAGGATGGTTGCTTCCTCAGACTCAATCATCTGAGCAAGATATGCATTCTCATAGGGAAGTAATATCCATTCTTGAGATGATGATGCTAAAGAAGATTCATCCACCTCCTTGCACTTGTATAGAATCGGGGGTCAATTTTCCATATGGAGAGTGACTTCCATCTCATAGAAATTTATGTTGGCTCTATATAAAGAAAGCCAATCCTTGCCAAGAATTGCATCAAATTTCACCAAAGGGAGTATGGCGAGGTTTTCGAATAAGTTCAATAAAAAACTTATGACAGGGGAGGAGTTATATTCATGGGATGAAATGATTTCCCCATTTTTCATTCTCACTGAAATATTTACTTTCATGATTTATGGTGGTATTGGAATTGTTATACTAAACTTTCGGGATAAAAAATAATGCATAGAATTGGAATGAAAAAGTATATTTTATATTCTTGAATGAATAATTAACTTACCTAACACCACTTCATTGTCGGGGTTCACTTTGATGGTAGTGATGGAAAAATATTTCCCTTGCTGACTTGGAGGTTGTTGGTTGCCTCCTAAAGCCCTCATATTAGGGAACTAGTTTGCAAAGTTCCTCGATTCTTTGCAGTTGAAGTAATGAACAACATATTGAGGTTCGAACAGAACATTCTTCTCCTATGTTGTAGCTGCAGGTTTTTCTTGTCGGTAGTTAATGGCCAGGTTACCTTCTCTTCCACACCTAAATCATTTCCTCATACACTTCAGGAAATATTTTGGGTGCTTCTTTCCACACATTTGGAAAGTGGGGTGTTGGATTTTCTTAGAACTGTGGCATTTATCCATCAGACTGCTATAATTGATGTCTACCTTATGCTTCTTTTCTCCATGATACCCCAGAGATTTTTCAATATCCATTTTGACTTGAGGGAACATTAGAAGAATTTCCTCATAGATCTCAAAGTCATTGATCATTAAAGATTTCCATGGGCTAGGTTTTATCCCACAAAATTAGAGGTCAACCTTGCATTAATGGGTAATGAGAAATCCTGAGGCATATCACGAAAGCCTTGTGAAGTTTTCCTCATACACTTTCAAAGATTCTTTGTATTTTCTCTTGAGGGAAAATAAGTACCTTTCCATCTTATGTCGGAGGGTGCAAGGAAAATATTTATCGAAAACCATTTTCTGGAAATCCTTCCATTCCAACGCCTCGATCTTCTCCTCAGGCTTCGTATTTTTGATAAATGTCCACCATTGATCAGATTCACCATCCAAATGATAAGCATACAGAAGAACCTTCTCTTTCTAGGAACATTGAAGGATAGAGAATATCGTTTCAATGGAATTGATCCATTGTTAAACAATTGAGGGATCAAATGATCCATTAAAAGTATGAGGACATAGTCTAATGAAGCTCCAGATTGCATCTTGTTCTTTTGGGGGGGTGAATGTTCCTCTTGACCCATGTTTCTATTCAAGGCATGAGTAATTGAGAGAGTATCATGACAAAGTTCATGATTCCCACTCCAATAGGATTGGGCATCTCTTTAGAACAATCATTACATTGATCTTCGCATCGATTGTTAACCCGGGTCCTCCTATTACCGATTATTAGATGGAATAAAAGAAAATTTAGGGGTAATGTAACAACCCGAGATTTTATGAGAATTATTATTTTTAATTTCATTGATGTATTGTGTTGTACGCTACACCAAAATTAGCTTTCACTATACGCAACACCGTATTATCTTGCAGTATAGGCAACACTATTCTTGGCTCTTGTTACACACAATTTCAAGTTCGTTTTGTGGAAATTATATAACTCAACATTAAGTATGGATTTTGTTTAATGTATAAATAAAATATGTTCTGATTATGTTATACGAAACACCAAACAGAGCTTTCACTACACGCATCCCTGACTTGGTTTACATTACACGCAATCAAGACCTTCCTCGATAGCATGTGTAGTACGCAATACCGAGTTTCACTAAATGATATATTATTATAATATTATTATGAACTAGCCGTTATGAATAGTAATAACCACTTTTTGAAATTTTATAAATTTTATTTTTCAAAATGGACTTCATTTTTGGATTTGGAATATCAAAATTATCCTAGGGTGATTTTTTGGTATTTTTCTGAAAACATTCAATTTTTTGATGAATAGTGAAAACACTAGGTTACTATTTAAAAACTGACTTTTTGTATAAATAATTATTAATTTTTTTTAAATTTATTTTTGGTCAAAATTTATACATAATACCTATATAAGTTCAATGTAATTCATTGGATTCATTATATAATAATTTTAGACATATAAAAATTTTATTGAACTTTTCACCGTCTTTTACCCACCTCTTAGGAGAGTTTGAAAATTTACATAAAACTTAATTTTACCGCTTCTGTGAGTGTAATTTCAAAAATCCGAGATACACGGTTAATATCAAGGAGTAAAATGTGGTTCAATAAGATAAAAATAATTTTTGGTGAATAGTAACTTTTTACTTTTATTTACCACAGTTAAAAGTAAATAGAGTAATTATTGGTAAAAATGATATTATTATTACCATAACACATGTCCTAATTCTATTGGATAAGTGTAGGTCGACCAAAAACAACCTTAGGGATAAAATATTACCCTTTAGGGCCACTTGGATTAGATTAGGATATTTATTATTATTTCACTTAAAGAAGAATTAAAATAGTTAAAATCAAAGTTTAATAATTAAAACATGTTTAATATAGGGTTATACATATGATAAATTCGACTATTTATATTAATTAGAAAGATAAAAATATTTCCTACATAATGGTATTTTATTTATAATTTTTAGACATTAAATAATTTAATTTATTTATGACACAATGATGATGTAGTAATTACCTTATTAATGAAATATTAACATAATTGATGTAATAAATACCCAAATAAATGTAATTTTAGACTTTTTATGAATTCCACTAATTTTATAGGTTAATATGACATGTTATTATTTATTTAATTAAATTTTTCGAACTAATCATGCTGTTATGAATTTAAAAAAAATCAAGTACCAAATAGTGTCAAAATTGACATAAAATAGTTTTAAAAAAATATTATATTATTAATTGTTATATTATTCCTAAATATCTAAGGATCGGACAAATGACTTATATAAAGATATATATATTGATAATGAACCACTTGGGGTTCGTTTGGCTTGTTATAGTAAGTTTATAAACCATATAGTGTAAGAAAACAAAAAGACACGGTAACAGTTAAATTATTTAACTTAGAGTTAAATCTGAATGATAAGGATAAAATAGTAACCAAAACTTCTCTAAAATATATTGGTTGAGAGGATTTCGACCCATACCCACCTTATCTTCGAAATAAATCAATTTGGAGCTATTAAAAACTGAATATGACTTTATTATAAAATAATATTTTATGTTTTCCTAAGGTGCCCCTCTCCTCCCTTATAAAAGGGAACCCCTTCCCTCTTCTCTTCACACCCTTTTGAGACTTGAATCTTAGAAAAACCCTGTCAATTACTCTTCCCAAACTTTCTGGTTATATCATAGAGGTTCTGTTCTTCTCAAAAGACCAACTCTAGTGCCCTAATAAGAAGTTTAAAGGAGGTGCGTCGAGGAAGTGGTAATCTCTTCTACCGATTCTTTCAAGTTTTCTTTATTCTTCAACTTCTTCTTATTTATTTGTTTCATTATAAAGTAATAACATTAGTATAAATAATATACTGATATGTTATTATAAATATGAAACCACCCCATTTCACCTTCTATCCATCCTACGGAAAATGAAATCAACGCTCATGCGTTCGTACAAAATACCGTCTCTACGCCGTGGTGTAATCTGTTTTTCCACCACCACCTTACTTGGATGGGTATAATGGTGTAAATAATAACTACATATTATTATTATAACATCATATTGATTCTAAGATATTATATCATCCACTAAAATTACATTAAATAAATATGGGAACAATATCATTGCCCGTGCGTACGTACGGATTACCGTCTCCACGACGCGATGAGATTCATTTTCCATGTTAACAATTAAAGAATGATTATAAAGTATATATAATAAGTAATCATAAAATATATGACATAATGATTCTAATGGATATATTTATATATATATATATATGTCATCTACTTAATTCCATTCAATTCAATAAGGAAATGAAAAACAGCATTCATGCGTACGTACGACCTACCATCTTCATGAACAGTGTATTTCTTTCCATTTATAAATCCATTATATAAATGTATATTCTGAATATATATTATATATAAATATTTTTTTTATATTCTATAATTAAGTAATCATGATCTATGTAGTCATATTAATAATTACAAGTCAAAACACGGATGATAAATGAAACGATTTTACCCAAAACGCTGATTTAACATGGAATTGACAAATGAACGGATAATATAAAGTTATAAGTGAATCATATATGATATCATAAATATTATTATGGTTTTGTTACAAGTTAATAATATGTTTAAACCCACTATACAGGAGTCTTGGACACATACGGAAAAAATTGGACATAAGGTAAGGGATAACTATTCCAATATCATTCTTATCCGAGATTGTTATTAATAAGTATTTACTAGGGTTATTGTTATCATCCATACCCATGTTTTATAAAAATGTTTTCATGTATTTTTAAAGTCCTTTTTACCCATTTTTGAAATTTACTATATGTTATTAAAGGAATCTTACTTTTTTTACCACATGGGGAATTTTTTGACTTTTCCAACAAAGGTACGAGAATAATGTTATTTTTAACTTATACGGCGTGAACAGATTTTTACGGTTTCATAACGCCTAATTTTCATGAAGCTTACTCTACAAGATTTTTTGACTATTTTCAAACAAAATACCTTTCTTTTAAAATTGAATGGCATTTTGTGAAAAGAAAATGATTTTGAAGAAGAAAGGATATTTTCCTCAAGAATTCATTTCAATTGTTTTATCAAAACCATTTTACATCTAAGATGATATTATTTCATATGTTTATGTTTCAAGTATAATGTCTATATGATTTACATGGTTTCACTTTTCTTATGATGAAATTTCCATTTTTTATATGGATTATGTGATAATGGGATGATGTTTGTGAAACCCATTTTATTCTTTGGGTTATGATGAATGGTTCAAGTTTATTTTGTGGCACAAGTAAGAATGATTTCATTATGAGATGGGTGGGACCTATATCTCCCTACAATGAATTGGGTAAAGATTTATATCTCATGAGATAGACATGGCTGGTACGGTAGGTTAATTCGGTTCAGTGTTATAGGATGGAAACGAGGAGTGAACTCGATTCAGAAAGGGAATTTGTCCACTAAGATGGTCTTGGCAGCAATGCCTTGGCTACTATGGAAATAATACCATGTGCTTAATGTTTTGAAACAATTACAAGTTTTATTTCCAAGATATTTCATCATGATTGATGTTCCATTATGATATATGCCTTACGTACTGCCATGTTTTATGTCATTGCTCAAGATTTTGTTGTTTAAACATTATGTTCATGTTTTTATGTTCAAATGTATATGGTTTGTTTTATTTTATCCATGATTACCCTTACTGAGAATTTGAGATCACCCTTTATAAGTTTTCTTTTCCCCAGGATATAAAGAAAGTTTTTAGGTAAGAAAACAAAAGGGGAATATCTTTATGGGAGATGTTGAAGATCTTTCCCCATGATTAGAAGATTATGTTCCGAGTTTCCAAAGACACTAAACTATTATGGTCCTTGCGTGTCTGTTTTTGTTATGTTTTAAGTATTCTGAAAAAGTAATGTAATGTCCATGTATGTCAATCATGGGTCTCTACAATTGGAATCAAAGGAAAGGTTTAGTCAACCTTTGGAAACTAGGATCCGAGAACTTTGGTGATATCCCTAGAGATATTTCTACACTACTGGAAAAATGATTTTTCCCAACGCTTCTATACCAACGGTTTGTCAAACCGTTGGTATAGGTACCCTTTCCCAATGGTTTGGCCAAACCGTTGGGAAAGCCCATATTTTGGCCACCATTCCCAACGGTTTGGCCAAACCGTTGGGAAAGGGTACCTATACCAACGGTTTGACAAACCGTTGGTATAGAAGTGTTGGGAAAAATAATTTTTCCAGTAGTGTAGAAATATCTCTAGGGATATCACTAAAGTTCTCGGATCCTAGTTTCCAAAGGTTGACTAAACCTTTCCTTTGATTCCAATTGTAGAGACCCATGATTGACATACATGGACATTACATTACTTTTTCAGAATACTTAAAACATAACAAAAACAGACACGCAAGGATCATAATAGTTTAGTGTCTTTGGAAACTCGGAAAATAATCTTCTAATCATGGGGAATGATCCTCAACATCTCCCATAAAGATATTCCCCTTTTGTTTTCTTACCTAAAAATTTTCTTTATATCCTGGGGAAAAGAAAACTTATAAAGGGTGAGCTCAAATTCTCAGTAAGGGTAATCATGGATAAAATAAAACAAACCATATACATTTGAACATAAAAACATGAACATAATGTTTAAACAACAAAATCTTGAGCAATGACATAAAACATGGCAGTACGTAAGGCATATATCATAATGGAACATCAATCATGATGAAATATCTTGGAAATAAAACTTGTAATTATGTCAAAACATTAATCACATGGTATTATTTCCATAGTAGCCAAGGCATTGCTGCCAAGACCATCTTAGTGGACAAATTCCCTTTCTGAATCGAGTTCACTCCTCGTTTCCATCCTATAACACTGAACCGAATTAAACTACCGTACCAGCCATGTCTATCTCATGAGATATAAATCTTTACCCAATTCATTGTAGGGAGATATAGGTCCCACCCATCTCATAATGAAATCATTCTTACTTGTGCCACAAAATAAACTTGAACCATTCATCATAACCCAAAGAATAAAATGGGTTTCACAAACATCATCCCATTATCACATAATCCATATAAAAAATGTAAATTTCATCATAAGAAAAGTGAAACCATGTAAATCATAGAGACATTATACTTGAAACATAAAAATATGAAATAATATCATCTTAGATGTAAAATGGTTTTGATAAAACAATTGAAATGAATTCTTGAGGAAAATATCCTTTCTTCTTCAAAATCATTTTCTTTTCACAAAATGCCATTCAATTTTAAAAGAAAGGTATTTTGTTTGAAAATAGTCAAAAAATCTTGTAGAGTAAGATTCATGAAAATGAGGCGTTATGAAACCATAAAAATCTGTTCACGCCGTATAAGTTAAAAATAACATTATTCTCGTACCTTTGTTGGAAAAGTCAAAAATTTCACCATGTGGTAAAAAAAGTAAGATTCCTTTAATAACATGTGGTAAATTTCAAAAATGGGTAAAAAGGACTTTAAAAATACCTGAAAACATTTTTATAAAACATGGGAATGGATGATAACAATAACCCCAGTAAATACTTATTAATAACAATCTCGGATAAGAATGATATTGGAATAGTTATCCCTTACCTTATGTCCAATTTTTTCTGTATGTGTCCAAGACTCCTGTATAGTGGGTTTAAACATATTATTAACTTGTAACAAAACCATAATAATATTTATGATATCATATATGATTCACTTACAACTTTATATTATTCGTTCATTTGTCAATTCCATGTTAAATCAGCGTTTTGGGTAAAATCGTTTCATTTATCGTCCGTGTTTTGACTTGTAATTATTAATATGACTACATAGATCATGATTACTTAATTATAGAATATAAAAAAAATATTTATATATAATATATATTCAGAATATACATATATATAATGGATTTATAAATGGAAAGAAATACATTGTTCATGAAGATGGTAGGTCGTACGTACGCATGAATGTTGTTTTTCATTTCCTTATTGAATTGAATGGAATTAAGTAGATGACATAAATATATATATATATATATATATATCCATTAGAATCATTATTTCATATATTTTATGATTACTTATTATATATACTTTATAATCATTCTTTAATTGTTAACATGGAAAATGAATCTCATCGCGTCGTGGAGACGGTAATCCGTACGTACGCACGAGCAATGATATTGTTCCCATATTTATTTAATGTAATTTTAGTGGATGATATAATATCTTAGAATCATTATGATGTTATAATAATCATATGTAGTTACTATTTACACCATTATACCCATCCAAGTAAGGTGGGGGTGGAAAAACAGATTACACCACGGCGTAGAGACGGTATTTTGTACGTACGCATGAGCGTTGATTTCATTTTCCGTAGGATGGATAGAAGGTTAAATGGGGTGGTTTCATATTTATAATAACATATCAGTATATTATTTATACTAATGTTATTACTTTATAATGAAACAAATAAATAAGAAGAAGTTGAAGAATAAAGAAAACTTGAAAGAATCGGTAGAAGAGATTACCTCTTCCTCGACGCACCTCCTTTAAACTTCTTATTAGGGCACTAGAGTTGGTCTTTTGAGAAGAAAAGAACCTCTATGATATAACCAGAAAGTTTGGGAAGAGTAATTGACAGGGTTTGGCTGAGCTTCAAGTCTCAAAAGGGTGTGAATAGAAGAGGGAAGGGGTTCCCTTTTATAAGGGAGGAGAGGGGCACCTTAGGAAAACATAAAATATTATTTTATAATAAAGTCATATTCAGTTTTTAATAGCTCCAAATTAATTTATTTCGAAGATAAGGTGGGGATGGGTAGAAATCCTCTCAACCAATATATTTTATAGAAGTTTTGGTTACTATTTTATCCTTATCATTCAGATTTAACTCTAAGTTAAATAATTTAACTTTTACCGTATCTTTTTGTTTTCTTACACTATATGGTTAATAAACTTACTATAACAAGACAAACGAACCCCAAGTGGTTCATTATCAATATATATATATTTATATAAGTCATTTGGCCGACCCTTATATATTTAGGAATAATATAACAATTAATAATATAATATTTTTTTTAAAACTATTTTATGTCAATTTTGACACTATTTGGTACTTGATTTTTTTTTAAATTCATAACAGCATGATTAGTTCGAAAACATTTAATTAAATCAATAATAACATGTCACATTAACCTATAAAATTAGTGGAATTCATAAAAAGTCTAAAATTACATTTATTTGGGTATTTATTACATCAATTATGTTAATATTTCATTAATAAGGTAATTACTACATCATCATTGTGTCATAAATAAATTAAATTATTTAATGTCTAAAAATTATAAATAAAATACCATTATGTAGGAAATATTTTTATCTTTCTAATTAATATAAATAGTCGAATTTATCATATTTATAACCCTATATTAAAAATGTTTTAGTTATTAAACTTTGATTTTAACTATTTTAATTCTTCTTTAAATGAAATAATAATAAATATCCTAATCTAATCCAAGTGGCCCTAAAGGGTAATATTTTATCCCTAAGGTTGTTTTTGGTCGACCTACACTTATCCAATAGAATTAGGACATGTTTTATGGTAATAATAATATCATTTTTACCATTAATTACTCTATTTACTTTTAACTGTGGTAAATAAAAGTAAAAAGTTACTATTCACCAAAAAAAAATATTTTTATCTTATTGAACCACATTTTACTCCTTGATATTAACCGTGTATCTCGGATTTTTGAAATTCCACTCACAGAAGCGGTAAAATTAAGTTTTATGTAAATTTTCAAACTCTCCTAAGAGGTGGGTAAAAGACGGTGAAAAGTTCAATAAAATTTTTATATGTCTAAAATTATTATATAATGAATCCAATGAATTACATTGAACTTATATAGGTATTATGTATAAATTTTGACCAAAAATAAATTTAAAAAAAAATTAATAATTATTTATACAAAAAGTCAGTTTTTAAATAGTAACCTAGTGTTTTCACTATTCATCAAAAAATTGAATGTTTTCAGAAAAATACCAAAAAATAACCCTAGGATAATTTTGATATTCCAAATCCAAAAATGAAGTCCATTTTGAAAAATAAAATTTATAAAATTTCAAAAAGTGGTTATTACTATTCATAACGGCTAGTTCATAATAATATTATAATAATATATCATTTAGTGAAACTCGGTATTGTGTACTACACATGCTATCGAGGAAGGTCTTGATTGCGTGTAATGTAAACCAAGTCAGGGATGCGTGTAGTGAAAGCTCTGTTTGGTGTTTCGTATAACATAATCAGAATATATTTTATTTATACATTAAACAAAATCCATACTTAATGTTGAGTTATATAATTTCCACAAAACGAACTTGAAATTGTGTGTAACAAGAGCCAAGAATGGTGTTGCCTATACTGCAAGATAATACGGTGTTGCGTATAGTGAAAGCTAATTTTGGTGTAGCGTACAACACAATACATCAATGAAATTAAAAAGAATAATTCTCATAAAATCTCGGGTTGTTACATCACCCCTAAATTTTCTTTTATTCCATCTAATAATCGGTAATAGGAGGACCCGGGTTAACAATCGATGCAAAGATCAGTGTAATGATTGTTCTAAAGAGATGCCCAATCCTATTGGAGTGGGAATCATGAACTTTTTCATGATACTCTCTCAATTAACTCATGCCTTGAATAGAAACATGGGTCAAGAGGAACATTCACCCCCCCCCCAAAAGAACAAGACGCAATCTAGAGCTTCATTAGACTATGTCCTCATACTTTTAATGGATCACTTGATCCCTCAATTGTTTAACAATGGATCAATTCCATTGAAACGATATTCTCTATCCTTCAATGTTCCTAACAAGAGATGGTTCTTCTGTATGCTTATCATTTGGATGGTGAATCTGATCAATGGTGGACATTTATCAAAAATACGAAGCCTGAGGAGAAGATCGAGGCGTTGGAATGGAAGGATTTCCAGAAAATGTTTTTCGATAAATATTTTCCTTGCACCCTCCGACATAAGATGGAAAGGTACTTATTTTCCCTCAAGAGAAAATACAAAGAATCTTTCAAAGTGTATGAGGAAAACTTCACAAGGCTTTCATGATATGCCTCAGGATTTCTCATTACCCATTAATGCAAGGTTGACCTCTAATTTTGTGGGATAAAACCTAGCCCATGGAAATCTTTAATGATCAATGACTTTGAGATCTATGAGGAAATTCTTTAGATGTTCCCTCAAGTCAAAATGGATATTGAAAAATCTCTGGGGTATCATGGAGATAAGAAGCATAAGTTGGACATCAATTATAGCAGTCTGATGGATAAATGCCACAGTTCTAAGAAAATACAACACCCCACTTTCCAAATGTGTGGAAAGAAGCACCCAAAAAATTTCCTAAAGTGTATGAGGAAATGATTTAGGTGTGGAAGAGAAGGTAACCTGGCCATTAACTACCGACAAGAAAAACCTGCAGCTACAACATAGGAGAAGAATGTTCTGTTTGAACCTCAATATGTTGTTCATTACTTCAACTGCAAAGAATCGGGGAACTTTGCAAACTAGTTCCCTAATATGAGGGCTTTAGGAGGCAACCAACAACCTCCAAGTCAGCAAGGGAAATATTTTTCCATCACTACCATCAAAGTGAACCCCGACAATGAAGTGGTGTTAGGTAAGTTTATTATTCATTCAAGAATATAAAATATACTTTTTCATTCCAATTCTATGCATTATTTTTTATCCCGAAAGTTTAGCATAACAATTCCAATACCACCATAAATCATGAAAGTAAATATTTCAGTGAGAATGAAAAATGGGGCAATCATTTCATCCCATGAATATAACTCTTCCCCTGTCATAAGTTTTTTATTGAACTTATTGGAAAACCTCGCCATACTCCCTTTGGTGAAATTTGATGCAATTCTTGGCAAGGATTGGCTTTCTTTATATAGAGCCAACATAAATTTCTATGAGATGGAAGTCACTCTCCATATGGAAAATTGACCCCCGATTCTATACAAGTGCAAGGAGGTGGATGAATCTTCTTTAGCATCATCATCTCAAGAATGGATATTACTTCCCTATGAGAATGCATATCTTGCTCAGATGATTGAGTCTGAGGAAGCAACCATCCTTAAAGACATGCCAATTGTGAGGGAATTTTTTGAAGTGTTTCTCGAGGAATTTCCTGGTCTTCCTCCTAGAAGAAATTTTTAATTCTCAATAGATCTTATACTTGGGGAGTTTCAATATCCAAGACTCTGTATAGAATAGCTATTGTGGAGATTGAGGAGTTAAAGAAACAACTACAGGAGAATTTGGATAAAGGTTTTACATGCCCAAGTGCTTCACCATGGGGCACACCAGTCCTCTTTGTTAATAAGAAGAATGGGTCAATGTGCCTTTTCATTGATTATCGTGATCTCAACAAAATCATGATAAATAACAATTATCCTCTTCCCCAAATTGATGACTTGTTCGATCAGTTACATGGATCACAATACTTATCCAAGGTGGATTTGTGGTTGGGATATTACCAAGTAAGGGTGAAGAAGGAGGATATCCCCAAGATTGCTTTTCATACAAGATACAGGCACTATGAATTCATAGTATTGCCCTTTGGATTCACTAAAACTCCATCAATCATCGTGGAATTTATGAATAGAGTCTTTAGAGATTACCTTGAAAAATTGGTGGTAGTCTTTATAGATGATATTCTAATCTACTCCAAAACCAAGGAGGATCATGAGGATAATCTAATCACTTTACTAGAGACCTTACGAAAGGAGAAGATCTATGAATGTTACAAGAAGTGTGAGTTCTGGTTGAAGGAGTTCTCATTCTTGGGTCATATCATCACAAGAAATGGGATATTTGTGGATCCATCCAAGATAGCTGCAATTGGGGGATGGATGAGGCCAACATCAGTTACGGATATCCATAGCTTATAGGGGTTAGTTGGATATTATCACCAATATGTGAGAAATTTATCACGATTATCCAACCCTCCTACCAAGATAAATTGGAAGGGAATAAAGTTTTATTGGATTGATGAATGTGAATAGAGCTTCAAAGAGTTGAAAAGGAGGCTTATCACTTTACTTGTGCTCACATTACCCTCAAGTGGAGAACATTTTGTGGTATTTAGTGATGCTTCAAAGAAGGGTGTGGGTTGTGTGTTGCTGAAAAATGAAAAGGTTATTTCCCATGATTCAATGAAATTGAATGTTTAGGTGAAAAACTACCCAACGCATGATATGAAGTTGGCTTTATTGATCTTCACTTTAAATATTTGGGGACATTACCTCTTTGGGTAGAAGTGTGAAATATATATATAAACCAAAAAATCATCAAGTATATATTCACACATAAAGAGTTGAACATACACCAACGAAGTTGGTTAGATCTGATCAAAGACTATGACTGCTCAATCCATTACCAAACTGGGAATGTGAACAAGGTGGAAGATTCTCTAAGAATAAAGGACCCAGCAATTCTATCATTGATGAGAAATTAAAAGGACCCAATCCTATTATATTTGATGAAGATGTACATGGAAATCATAAATAAGGGAACATCATCAATCCTTTCACAAATTATTTCTCAAAGTTCTCTTTTAGAAAGGTTACAAAATGATCAAAAGGATGATGTGGGAATTCATAAGAAAGTGGAAACTATCAGAAAATGTAAGTCCTTGGAGTTTAATGATACTAAAAAAGAAATTATTAGATTTTGGACAAGACTATGTGTTTCATCAAGTCCGGAGTTAAAGAAAAAAAATTATATGATGCACACAGTTCAAATTTCTCCATTCACTCAAGAAATGCAAAGATGTTTCAAGATCTCTGAGAGAATTATTGGTGGGATAACATGAGGAAGGAGATCACTGAGTATACATAAAAGTTTTTAGTATGTCATCCAGTGAATGCTGATAGGAAGAATTCTAAGGGGATGATGTAACCATTACCCATACCGGTATGGAAAAGGGATAACATCATTATGGACTTTGTAATCGGACTTCTGAAGACATCCAAAGGAAACAGTGATATCTTGGTTGTTGTGAATCTCCTTACAAATACTGCACACTTCATTACAATTTGAGAGGATTTCTCATTGGATTAAATGGAATGAATATACATCAGAGATGTGGTAAGGATTCATGGAGTACCACTGTCGATTGTATCTGATCAAGATCCAAGATTCACCTCTATGTTTTGGAAGAGTCTTCAACATGCACTGAATACCGAGTTAAACTTTAGTATGACTTATCATCCTCAAACTGATGGCCAATCTGATTAGACTATCCAAACACTTGAGGATATATTGATAGAAAGCTCAATGGACTTCCAAGGAGGATGAGATCAACATCTCCCTCTAGTTGAGTTACCTTACCACAACAGTTTCCACTCAAGCATCCAAATGGCTTATTACGAATCCCTTTATGAGAAAAGGTGCAGAACAACAGCATGTTGGGATGAAGTTTGGGAGTGAAAAATACTTGGTCCAGAAATGGTCGAAGAAATGGTGGAGAAGGTTAAAACCATCTAGCCGCACATTAAAGCTGCTCAGAGTCGACAAATGATCTATGCTAATAATCATTGTTGAGACCTATATTTTGATGTCAGAGACATGGTATTCCTCCGCAAATCAGTGAGGAAGAGAGTTATGAGATTTTGGAATAATGGAAATCTTATTCCAATGTACATCAGCCCTTTTGAGATCCTTGATCGCATTGGAGTAGTGGCCTATCGACTAGCACTCCCACCGAACATGTCTTAAGTATATGATGGTTTCCATGTATCACTCTTGAGAAAGTACATACCTGAACCATCTCATGTACTCAATTCAGAGGTGGTACCTTTGGAGAATGACCTCTTCTATGAAGAGACGCCAGTAAAGATCTTATATCGTAAAGAAAAATTTCTACAAAATAAGACAATGCCCCTTGTCAAGGTGTTGTGGTGAAACCACAAGTTTTTTAAAAGCTACTTGGGAATCAGAGAAAGTAATTAATTAGAGTTACCTGCATCTGTCTTAGTTTGGGAAAAGGAAATTTTGAGGGAGAAATTTCTTAAGGGGGGAATATTGTAAAAACCCAAACATTTATTAATGAAAATTCATCTTGATCTAATTAAATGTATTATTATGTAAAATGGTTATATAACATATTAACTTCTTTGGTTTTATGATTTTGTATTTTAAAATACCATTAAGAATTTTGAAAGTTTCTAATATAGTTGTTTCATAGTGATCACATGATTAGTATAAATATAGGGCTTTGAGAAATCTAATTTACTCGGGAAAAGGAAGCGATGGCCTCATCCAATAGAATTTCTCCATATAAATCCCATTTTTCAGAGCTTGGAAAGGAGGTGGCATCACTGGGATTTGCTCTTGACCAAGCTGAATTATAGCTTCAACATGTTAAGATCGAATAAAACCACCTACGAGAGAAGTTCAAGTTAATAGAGATTACCACCCAAGCGATGTTATCCGAGACACCCCAAGAGTCTGTCACCATTGCACACCTTACCCTTAGGTCATATGTGGGTGTTATAAGGGGTTATGTAACAATACCATTGCACTATGATTATGTGCATTATTTTTGTAACGACTATTCATTCATTTTATTATTGTTACTTTGTAAATGGTTTTTAAAGCACAAATAATATTTTTAGTTAATATTCAATTTAGAAATATATTTTGATAAATTATGGATTTTTTAAATTAAATAATATTTTCATAAAATATTATTAATAAATCAATTTTTATTAAATATAAATGATCATATAATTTTTAGGAATACAATTGTAATCTTTATTAAGGTTTGAAATCCATTTTTGTCAAAACCTATGAATTTTTTATAAATATTGGTACATCATTTTAAAGTAAAAAATTCAAATATTTAGAAAATTATTTAGATAAAATGTATATTTTTTTTGGAATCAGAACATCAAAATTATCCAATGTCGAATGTTTCATAATTTTTTGAGACAGTTGAATTTTTGGGTAAACATTAAAAATCGTTTAATTATATAATGTGATTTATGACATCATAATGACCTAATAGTGATGTAATAAAATACTATAAATTATATGTTCAGCCAATATATTTTTTACCATTAAAATAATTTGATTTTACGTTTGTTTGATTTATTTTACAAAGCTTTAGTTGACCCTCCAAGACTTATAAAACATTTTAACTTTTTAAAATGATTTCCTTGAGAGTGTGACTCACATTCACATAAGCAAGCCTAATTTTTAAGAAGTTCAGCCATTGGCCTTATAAAACAATGCTTTCCACTCCCCTTTGGAAAAAAAGGGCAAAAACCATGGGTTGGTTTTTGTTTTATATTAGTTTAATGTGTGGTGTCCAAAACCAAAATAATAAAGAATCCCCTCTCTTTTCCTATATAAACCCACCCAAGATCCGACTTCATCTTTACTCAAAGCCATTGTAGCTCGACCAAACTCTGAACTACTCTCTCTATAATCCTCCCATTTCACCCCAATATCAAAATACGCCTCTCTCAAGCCTCTCCCAAGCCTTTGAGATCACACTTTCAATTAAGGTATTTCTTTCTAATTTTTTTCAAGTTTCTTTATGTTTCTATACCTTTGCCTTTTAAATTAAAAATGTTGGGGTATGATTTCGCACCTCCCCTATACTTCCCTCCTAAAGTTCTAATGATTAGAGACCCCTTTATCTCTCATTAATTCCTCTCATGTACACCTATTACCATGCCAAAATTTCGTTAGGGATTTCTCTCTCATTTAAATTCAAGAAATTCTTTTGTATTATGAATCTAAATTCCATTAAATATGTTTAGAAGTGTATATATATGACCCCTTACTGTACATTTCATGTAAATATGATGAGACACCCATTTCTATCTCATCAACCATTTTTATGAATTCTTATGTCACGCTGTTATGCTTCCGAAATTGCACTGTGATTTTCTAAGCCAATGTCATTGTGTAGTGAATACCCTGCCCATTTCTCTATCAAGGGTATTAACATATATGCACATTTACTTATTGATTTCTGAGTTTCATGTATTAATTCTATATTCCTTTATCATCGAAAAAATTATGATGTTTAATGAATCCATGTTATATGATCCATGTGGTACACTTATGCATGAAATGAAATGATTAAGATGGGTGCACCCTGATAGCGCTCCAATGCATTGGGTAAAGATTGGTATCCTGATACAATAAGTGTAATGAGGGTTTACTCGTGATAATTCAAGGGCAATGAGGGTTTACTCATTCTCCATGTTCAATGAGCCCTGGATCATACTAAAATCATGATAATGTTGTTTCCACATTTCCATGTTATGATAATCATGTATATCATGCCTTTATGTTCTTGTATCTCTTATGATCCATTGATATGCCTATTTCCTAACATGAACTATATTATTCATGTTAGTAATTTTTTACTCCCTTAATGGGATTTATAGATCACTATTTTCTTATGAATGTCCTCAGGTTATCTCATGCAATGCTAAGTACGAAGGAATGTGTGTGGTCATGTAAAAGAAGTTTTCAATAAAGTTGTGTGCTGCATGTTTTAAGTTGTTATGTAATGTTCCTAAGCCCCAAAGACACTTGACCTCTCGATATTCTATGTTGTATCAAGTGAAGTTTTTATGTAATAAAATATGTGTAAGTGTGTATTAAAGAGCATGGTTGTTATAGAGTGTACCTTTAATCATTCCATTCATGTCCTAGATTCAGCAACATAATTGTCCCATTAGTCTAGGGGGCTACTAATTCCTATTATCCTAGCTTGTCCAGGGTTAGGGCATCAATTTTCATAGTTCCCAAACTCTTTTCATTTGAATCGTTTTATTTTGGATGTTTTATTAGTTCAGATATTTACACATTCCAATTTCTTAGCCAGCCTCTTTATCTCTCTTCAAAAATAACAATATCAATAGATAATATTTGTAAACTTCAAACAATTTCTTATTCCACTAAGATAATCCCCTAGGTTCCACATCCCACATCTTTGACATGAAGTAAATTTTATAATTTTTCATTCATCATCATAATAATAAGACTCAATCTTTATCTTTTATAGTGTGTTTAGGGGTTTTTCTATGTTTACATTTTTAATTATATTTTTTATAGATATTTTGGTATTATAAAAAATATTATCACCATAAATCATAGTCTTATGGGTTGTTTGTTGTGATAAACTCTAAATATTTTCTCGTACTTATGACTTTACTAATATTTTTAGATATCATCTTATACTATGAATCATATGTAAGGTTTTGAATAAGTTTATATAACCCTAACACCCAAGGTAACTCTAATAATATCTTAAAATTACTAAACCTTTCCTTTAATATAAAATATAATGACCTGAGCTAATGATATGTAAAGAATTCATTGATTTCATGGTTTAATTAATATATCTCAAAAATAGTTGCACCACCTGAGGCCCAGAAGGTTTTTTTTATTGTTTAATAGCTACATAAACATCATATTTTACAACACTTGTTCAAATTTCACCATATTTGAACCACACTAGATCCATTTATAGAAATATCATGGGTTATAAACATCATTAAACCCAAGGGAAAGAAGTCTAGAGAATAGGGTGAGCTAGAATTCTCACTAAGGGGATAAATATCAATAATTAATCAGTGAACATATCATAATCATGTTAGAGAACAATAACATGGAATAAATATCTTATTAAAAAACATAAGATAGTAAGGGTTTTCCATAATCCATGATTTGGGGGAATGTAATCTCAAAAGAACAATATGAACATGGAAAAATAGTGTAAAATCAGGAGATATTAAACATGATCCATGGAAAATAATCTTAGGAATATGTCTTCTAATGTTACATGACATTGAAATAAAACATAAAAAACAACTTTAGAACAAACATAAAAATGAGGTAATTATAACATTTTGAACCAAAAAAGTTTCCCTGACTCATGGTGTGAATAATAAAATTCCCACACTTCATGTTGTGAACAAAAAACATTTCACACATCATATTATTAATAAAAAACTACAAAAATTTATATTTCTAATAAACCAAATTTTCACACTTCTTATTATAAACAAATAAAATTTCTACACTTTATATTGTGAACAAACAAAATGTGCATTCTTAACATCCTTCTCCCATGATATACAAATCCATAACCAATGAATTGGATGGTAATATAGGACCACACACTTCATCATCTATACATATTAATTCCACTTAAAACCAAATCTTTAATCTTATCATAAATAACCCATGTGAAGAAAATGGTTTTTGAACTTTTGTAAATGGAATCATATTAAAAATGATCTTTTGATTTCAAAAACATGATCACCAAAAATGAGTATTTAAAAAAGAACATATAGGGTTATTTATGAACTATTTCTTCATGGGATAATAATTGTTTGAAAATATAATATAAATAAAAAAGAGTGTTTCTTAATATCACTTTAAAAGACTGGATTTTCAACTTAGTTTCTAAAGACCCTTTTTAAAGATGAAGAGAAAACTTATTAAAAAATAACTAACAAAAAATCCAATAAAGAGTCCATTATAAAAACAAAACATATTTCAAAATTTTATGTATAAGAATATATTATCATGGTATGGAAAACCCCTTTTAAAAAATTGAAATTCGTTTTATTTAATACCCAGTACATTAAAATGATTATTAAAACTTTTATATAATTAATAAAGTGGATTAAATGGATAATTATAGATAAAAACAATTTTATGTTGCATTGGAAAATTAAAACACTTGTGGGAAGTAAAAATACTGATATGGTGAAAAAAATCATTAAAATAGAAGAGAATTATTCTTAATAAAATTACATTTTTTAAAAAAATTGATTCATCATGGAAAAACTATTTAGTGTGAACCATGATTTCTATAGAAAATAATATGGAAATAAAACATAACATAAAAATTTGTGTAGAATAATTTTATCTTAATAGATCAAAATTAAATTAGAGTGATTATGACATGAGAAAAAAAATTAGTTATGAAAAACCCTTAAAACTTGAGGGGAATTTAAATAAAAACCTTTTAAATTTGAGAGATTTAAATTGGACTTCAATTATATATTGAATAAAATTTATTTCATGATTTAATATCTCCAAGAGTTAGTATATTCCCCACACAAATAAAATTATGCACATAATATAAAATATTATCCCAAATAGAGAAATTTTTTGATGAAAATGATTACCTTAGTTCTGATTCATTCTTCACTTACACCAAACGTCATTGAGAACTTTTATCTTTCCTTGGATTATCCCATAGGAATTAATGGAATAATATAATCACTTTTGACCATAAACTCAAGAGAGTGAAATAAGATTTTATGGAAAGGTAAAAGGGAATGCTTTTAATATGGAATAGAATTTTTATGTGTTCCTTTATGGGGTGGTGAGAGGCCCCTTTTATAAGCGGTGAGAATGGCATTTTTATAAATATTTCAACTTAATATAATGGATAACATCTGAAACTTGTGAAATAGATAAAAAAAATAGATAGTAATTGATTTTTGGGTGAGATATTGTCAATCATATCTCAACCACTAAATTATAAACATATTTTTAATATTTTTTGGGCCCTTTATCCCTTGAATTATTACTTTTTTCAATTAATATTTTAACTTGGTAACTAATTTTAACCAAATGTTACATAGTATTTACGCCTAAAAATAATGGAACATTAGTAGATAAAATAGAGCTTATTATTCTGAATTTTAAATCCATATTTGTTAGTACATTTAAAAATTAATTTTAATATAATAAATATATAAATTATTTAAAAAAATAGAAAAATGTTACTTGAGTTCTAAAATATAAATCACACGTTTTTAAACAATAATAAATATTTTAAAATATATGAATTTAATAAAAAAAATTAATAAAATCATTTCATAAAATTTCAATTCATACTTGTATACTACTAATGGCATAAATATCACACTAATAGTAAAATGGTATATTACACTTTTCTTTAAAAAATTATTTTTTTAGAATAAAAACTACAAAATTATCTAAATCTGATATTTTTATGATATATCAAAAATATAAAAAAAAATTCAATTATAATTCTAAAGTATATAAAATTTTCTTTCAATTATAATAAAAGAACATAGAGAAAAAATGTTTTTATAGTAAAATAACTTTTAAAAATATGAGTTGTTTTTATTATTGATTTCTATAAAACACTAATAAAGAGAGAATTAATAAATATATAATATATTTTCTTAACTTCATCATTTAATAATAATATGCATACTTTTATTTAAAAAACATTATGTCACATAAAAAAGATATATTGTTAAACACAATAATGAATTAAGTAAATTTGTATAAAATAACAGTTATATAAATATACATATTAACAAACTTAGTAATTTGGTTACTTCTATTCATAAATAATAATACAATGTCTAGGTTTGAATGGAAAAAACATATCATAGTATCATTTTAGTTCTGTGTATCATGTAGAGGATTCTATCAAACATATTTGAGTTAATTATAGGAAAACATATATTGAAATATTAGGTCATTAAATAAAAGTAAAAAAGAAAGTAACATAAAATATTGTCAAGTAAAAAACCCATAAAGTGAGACCTAGGAAATATTTGAGTCTCTAATCACTAGTCTTGTACTTTATATGACTTTGGAAATATTTAATATTCAAAAAAAGGAATAAAACTTGTCATGTTTGAAACCTATAAAAGGGTAACTTAGGAAACAGATTATAATCTACCTACTAACCCCCCCCCCATATGGGGTTAAGGAAATAGGTTGATAAATTGGGAAATAAAATAAAAAAATGGGGCTCAATATATAGCCCCATGAAAATTTAAAAGATTCTTGTTAGGTCCCTTGACCTAGAGAAGAATTAAATAACTCTTTTAAGCCTCTCACTTATTGGTTCAAATGATCCTTGTGAAATTCATGATGGTGAGATATTATAATACCCAATCCCTCTTAGGAATTATGACTCAAATTCCATAATCCCCCCTTTGTGATCTTCATCACGTTGATTCACTCGTTTCCCATATCTAAATAGAAAAAAAACTATAGATGGTACATATACCACATTATTTATCATGTCTATAATTAACTAAGATAACACTTCAAGGAAGAATCCATATCTCCTATATGAGTGAGATAATAATGGATTTTGGTCATGGAATATACGTCACCATATTTATCCATCCTATATTCTTCTAAGTGAATATAATCAAAAGGAGAATAATTTTCTTGATACATTATCTTGTAATACCCATTTCATATTACAATAATGTTAAATTTTCCTCTATAATTATCTTACTTATATATATATGTGTGAGGTTATATGTTTCAAGAGATAATAGATTTATTTACACGTCATTAATTAAATCAAGTAGTTTTATATGAGGATTTACTTTATTCATCCTTATACAATGTTCAAGTGGATTAATTTATCATGATATTCCTCCTCATAATATTAATATCTTATCATGGACTAATGATACAAACAAGATTAGATATTGAAAAAAGTATAAGTAAATAATAATTTGTGTCATTTAATAATCAAAATTAAGAGAAACATCCATTGGTCATAGTATCTCTTCATAAAATACTTTTCTTATAAATTATAAATTCCCTCCATAGAGTCTTCAAGTTGACCGATGGATGTATTTGATTCAACAATATTACTCCATATTTTGGATAACTCCCTAACTCCATCATCCTTAGTAAGTAATAATCTCTCCACAATGGAAACAACATTTATCCCTATAGAATTTTGATCTGCAATCATCCACTAGTGTTTAGTTAATTATATTTTTATTATATTTATTTATTCATGAAGCTTTTAAATCAATTTTTTCTTTTATTTTTCTAAACATTGTTTCTCTATCATGGTATCTACATAGTGATAACATTTTAAAAGTCATGTGACTAGAATATTGGACAAACCTTTTACTAATTCCAACATAGAGAGAGAAAATTAAGATATTTTTCCTCCTCCCATGTATGATGGATCTCTTTCATGATAAAGTGGGTTTCTTGATAATAAAAATTATTGTATACTCAGGCTAAAAAATTGAAATGTTGGTGTAATTTTATATATAGGCCCTCTATGGGGTTTTTGGATATCAACTTCCATATATTCTACCGGGAATTTTTTAAACATTGATAGATTTTTTATCTGAATCACGTTAACTCTTGGAGAAAAAAGTTTCTTCGAAACTAAATCACTAAGGGAGGTTTCTATGCATCAGCCATTGATCATAATATTTTTATAATGAACTTAGTTCCTGCAAACTATTGATATTAGGATGCGAGAATAGTGACCCTATTTGGCCCAAAAGGGGTTAAGGTAAGAGAAATACCAAGAGAAGAGGGGTGGTAAATTACGGTTTGACAACATTTTAAAATTAAATAGTTCACCTTAATTTTTCTCTGACCCTAGATGATGGAACCGGATAGTCCTCCTTCACCCATGATCAATCATGGTGGCATCAACTCCTCCTCCTTTGGGGTTAGTCGATTCTTTTCCTTTGGATGCACAATAACATTACGATTGAGTCCACATCAACAACTCAGTCGGTAGTAACCACTTTCTTAGTGGTCTGGCTTGGGTCATTGGAATAAGCTTTGATTGCTTTAAAACATTCATTATTAGTAAAAAATACCTTCAATGAATGCAAAAAAAGGCCTTGAATCAAATTCAATATCAGAAAAAAAAGGTTTCTACTATATCGATTTGGATGGAAATAGTAGATATGGTGTGATTTCAAGATTCATTGGTGGTGGAAAATGTGGATTGATAGTGGTTCTATGGTCAATATGGATTGAGTTGGTGGAGACTCATTTTATAGTGGAGGCTTGTCTAGATGAAGGTGGGTTGGAAGACGTTCGCCTGGAAGAGACTCATCTGAAGGTGCCTCACTTGATGGTGTCCTGATGATGGAGTATTGGAAAACAATGAATCACCAATGGTAAGTGATTGGTGGTGTCTTAGGAGTCTGTTTTGGTGGTGATTCATTTACTGAGGTGGAAGGTGTTGTGGTGGTGACTCAATGTGGAATAGGGTTTGACAGTGAGTTCTCTTCTAGCGGTGACTCAATTTGGTGGTCACTTGATTTCTATAAATGACTCTTCCACTAGAGGCACCACTGAAATAAGGTAGAGACATCTCAGTTGACGATACCTCACATGGATTGGTGGAAGGTTGATGGATAGTGGTGACTCACCAGCGTTGATTCATTGATGGTGCCTTAGGAGGCTGATGGTGACTACCTGATCTAGTGGCACCATATGTAAAACAGAGGAGTGGTGTCTCCTACTGCAACTGTTAAATAAAATAAAATAAATCATAAAAATATTAAAACATCAAGTAATACATATATTAAAATTTAGAAAAAAAATAATTATATAAATAAAACTCAAATAAAAAAGTTCAATTAGTTAAAAACGATAAAACATATTTTTGATTAATTAAAAATAAAATATTTTACTTTAATTAAAAATTAAATTTAAATTGAAAAACAAAATTAAAAAACAAAATTATTTATTTATTTTTATAAACAAGTAAAATTAGAAATAAAAAAATAAAAAAAATGGTTAAAAATATATTTGAAAACATATTAATTTCTAAAATTTTAAAAAAGAGATTCAAATAAAATAAAAGATAGAAATAAGTGACTAAAAATTAAATTAAAGTTCAATTAATTAAAATAATATATCATTGATACAATATTTAAAAAGAAAAGTGTCAAAAATAAATTTAATATATTAAAAGAAATAGATAAATATACTTGAAATATAAAATAATAGACATACATAATTTATATTTTAAAAGAAATAATATAGAATTAAGAGTTAAAATATGAGTTATTAAATTCAACTTCTAAATAACTAAAGCAGGTATAATTAACAAATAAGGATAAATTAATTAATTAATTCTACAAAATGGAAATTAAATGATGTGGAAACTCAACTGATTTAATGTCCACAACAAATTCCCCCGTACTTAGTTATTTTTTTCCTCATATAATTAATAATAAAATTAAATAATAAATAAATCTCAAGGATTATAAATTTTAATGAAAAAAAATTATTAATAGAGATTGACTTTCCCCTATAAACCCTTTTAAGTAGAATGTGAGAATTTACTCTTAAAATGATTTAAAGAAATATTAACTAATATTAATCTAAAATTATTACTTTTGAAAATAAAAATTAATTGAATTAAAAAACAACAACTTGCATTTAACAAATACTTCTAATCTTATCTTTACCTATGGGTGAAAAAACACACATAATTATTGATAAAATAAATTATAAGTAACTAAATGGATGAGTGAATTTAGTAAATACATGAAGGAGTGATCAAATCATTCAATAGTTTTAAGTTAAAGAAAAAATAATCAAATAATGAATGAAATAATCTCAACTCAGTTTTCGATTTTCATTTAATATATCATGTTGATTTATGTTATATATGTTTGATTGAATTCAAAAATCATTAATTCAATGATATTTTTATAAAATTGTTTCAAAAATACAACCAGAAACATATAATTTCAAGAGGGTAGGAATGATTTATATAATTAAAATAATTTTCTAATTAATATGTAACCTTTTCAAAGTGGATTTACAACATTCAAAATTAATAAAAAAAATTACCCACTCAAAGTGATGATAAAAACTCAAAAAACTCAAAATTTTGAAAAACATTAAAAGAATTTTATGGGTACACAATAAACTAAATAAAATCCAATATAAATACTTTCTACCCATACTTAAAACCCATCCTTTTCTATAAATTTGTTTTCGAAGATGGAGAAAAACAATGTGAATTTTAAATATCAAAAAAGGTTTGAAATTTAGAAGTTTAATGAAATGTTCCAAAGTCTTAGTGAATTCCATTAAATATTTTTTCTATAATAAATATTTTATAAACGATTCAGATGCATTATCATTAAGACTCTGTGAATATAATTTTTCAATTAAGTTCAAATAGTAGAATGTCAAAATTAAGTACATAGTGAATTAGGCGTAAGTATGGTTGAAAGTTTATTTCAAATATATTTTCAATATAATAGAAAAGTATATGATAAAAACCCAACTAAGATAAGAAAATTAACTTAAATAAAAATGGAAATGGGTTTAATTCCCCTACACTTAATTTCACACAATGATTAAATATAAAAAACACAATTTAATTTCCATTAAACCTAGAACATGCATCACAATAGTAGTAAAGAAGAGCAGAAACTTTATGTATAAATAAAAACTTTATAATTTAATGAATCTTTCTCATTTGAGTGAGGATCCATCATTAAGATTCTTCTTGACCATTCAAATTAAATATGGGAATTATACTCTCCTGTTGACACCTCATTAGTAACCTTCTTGAAGATCTAATGACCATAAAGATAATGATTGTAAATCCATAAAAAAACAAAGATAAAAAATCAGAATAGAAGCATCGCATTGTTCTTAATAAATAAAAGATAAGATATAGAAAATATCTTGGTTTTACTCCCATGAAGAACTGAATTTAAAGTCATCAACTAGACATTACCAAAGAATAAATATCCTAAGACTTCTAAAGAAAAATAATATGGTTATACAATTTTATTAAGAGATTATAAAAAACAAAATACGAAAAATTTTATTGAAATTATGTAAATTATTTTATTAAAATAAATAAAATAGTGGGCTTCCTCCCAAGTAGAAATAGTTTTCAAGTCCCCATCTGGACTCTCCTAAAAATATATCCATGGTCACTTGGTGAGTGTGGATTACTAGGTATGAACCACCCCATTTATTTTTCCTATTTGTTTTTAACTAAAAAAATATAATTTTTGGGAACCTATAATTTTAAAATAAACTCTCTACTCTCTTATCAGTTGAAAAATTTCTCTAAAAAACACCCTTCATAATTTAGTGACTACTCAAAGATGTCTCCTAGTAAAGCAGATGATTTATCACCCAAATTTAATTTCATAGTAGTTTCAAGAAAATTAGGTTCTCGTGTATAAGAATTGTCTCTCACTATCTATTCCATGAAACATTTAATATTATCAACCAAAAATGATTCAAAATGATCACTCTTATAAAGTGACCTATCCACTTCTGGAATAAACTCATATTTAACAATTTTTAAATTTTATTGAAGGGAAAGAATTGAACTAGGTGCCCATATAGGTGTGAAATTATATTCAAATCTCTCAAACTCATTCAAAATCACAAAAAGATCAAAATCAAGGTGATAGGTGTTGAGTTTTATATATTGAGTTCATGAATAAGGGTTTCAAGAGAAACATGTGAAGTTTCTTAATTAACACTCAAAAAAGGGTTCCTCTTTCAATCCACTAATGGTCTCACTAAAATATTCAACACCCAATTTAATTTAGGAAGTCTTATAAAAGTAAGTAAAAGTTATTTTTTTATCTATAAACTCAGGTTTCTCCATATTTTAAATATTTTCTAAAAGTTCCTCACAAGAAGATATAAAATTATCATCAACTGCCTCAAAAAATTTAATTGTGCTTAAATCCTATAATGTGTTTTCAACCTCTCGTTGATGTTCACATTAAAAAAGAACATTCTCAAAAAAAATGTTTGTTTAGTATTGAAATTATTTCTGAGGGGAGAATTTTTTAGTTAATCTTCATGAAATTCAGATTTTCGAATTTTTGAATTTAAAAACTTTTCTACCTGTATAAAAATACTATTTTCATTTTAGTATGCTAATAAATTAAAAATATTTAGTAATATGAAAGAGAGATGAATATTCACAATAAATCATTCCTCAAAATACACCACATCATTATTTTCATCACTCATCATTTCAAATATTATTGTATTCACACTTTCAAAATAAGGAAGATCGCATTTATTAATTGTTTAAAAATTATCCTTTTCAGTGATTTTAGGATTGTTTTTCACTTCCAAAGTATCCCAAATTAAGAATTTATAATCATAACTCAAAAATTAAGAAATATAGGGTGAAATTTTTTTAACATTTAGGTTATCATTTTTTAATTACTCCATAACCTAAAAAAACACCATTTCTAATCTCCTATAATAGTTAACCTTTTAAAAGGTGGTAACCATGTACAGAATGGGACATTGCACATCAAAATATTTTAGTTATTTCTAAAACTTTTCCCACAAAACCCCATTTAATTTATTGATGTAATCATTAATGTTGTATTCTTCATTTATAGAGTTTTTTATTTCCACATTTTATTCTTTGTCGGGTTCAAATTCTTCCCAAAAATATGTTTTAGCCTTATGCTCCTTCTCAATCTCATATTCAAATTTTCCAAAATAATTTTCCTCATCAACAAATTTATGTTTTAAATATATAATCCTTTTTTTATTCCCATGATCCATTTTGAAATTTTTTCATTCTATCATTGTTTTTTTATCAAATTTTTCAAATTTTGAAAACAAACTAACATCATTTGTTCCAGTTTGGTGTTATCTTTGGGTTCATGTTCATAATATTCACTATTTTCATCATACTGAATAGGTTATTATAGCTGGTTATAGACACAGTTATAGGTATTGTTCATATAATTTCCACATAAGACACATATAATTTCACTTTGTTGATTCTATCCCCCATTATATTACCCTTTTTCAATAGAAATCAAAAACAAGAAAAATGAAGTTTTCACTAAAAGCACAAAACAAGGTAATCAAATCACCAAACAACAATCACATGTAAAATAATAGTAAGGATTATAAGTAATGATATTAAATATAATAAACACACAAAAGGAAGTGTAGATTGAAATTTATCTCAAATAATGTGTTCAAATATTTATTACATCCATTTTTTAATTTTTTTAAATCTATATGCTTTTTTTAATATATATTTTTTCTTTTTTAAAAATAGGTCACATAAAGCCTTAACTGAAAATAGCACCAAAAAACATGGAACATAAGTCATCAAATACATTCCCATTTTAATTATATATAAACCTTACTAACTATTTTATAGTATTAGTAAGTTTTAGAGTCATAGGGAAGGAGAGCACCAAATTTCCAAAAAAAAACCTACCGTAAACAATGGGTTAAAATATTTTTTCATTATTTTTAATTTTTCTAAAGAAAAAAAATTATGAATAGATATCGATTATTTTATCAGATATGTATATTAATAAAAATTAATTAGAATAGGTTAAAATGGAAATTATTAACTAACATTAAAGATAGGGTTTGGGAAAAATTGATCAAGACAAACCCAAAGGGAATTTAAACCAATTAGGGAAAATTGGTCTCTTATTCACATAAATGTTAATTGATTTTGAAACCATAGAAAAATATTGGTTTAATATCCCTTACTAGGAGATAAACCATTATTTTTTATGATTTTTTGAGTTTTCCACTCTAAGAAACATCAAAATGAAATAGAATTTTAAGAAATGATGTTGGAATAAATCTCGTTCAAATATTACATATTTATTGAAATTAATTTTTGATAAATGAATCATTGAACAATTTCAATGATTGGTCATGATGTTTTGAAATTCAAAAAAAAAGATGCATGAAACAATTTTAAATTAGTTCAGTATCAATTTCGGTGATCAAGTATGATTCATGGGAGAAAAATGATGCAAAGAAGTGATTATGAATAAACTATTATTTTTAAACCCCCAAGAAAAAGAAAATTTCCCACAAGTCATGTCAAATTCCATATAAACACAATATTAATTATAGACTATCAAAATAAAATAGAAGGGAGAAGATTTCTCCCAAGATCACAATCCTCGTTGTTCCTCTGTCTCCATTCATCACACTCTGAAATGAAGAATGAATGATGGTCCCTATATTCTTTCTCTCTTCTTGGGTTTAACCATTATCGTGTTCTGGTTCATCATCAACAATTCACGTTGACTCATCTCAATCTCCTACAGGTCACCCAACATATGTCGCAATGCTCATATTTGATTCAACTACATGTGATGTTATCAACACCCTTTTAACAGACTAACCCTGTATGCCCTATTTAAAAAGAACTATGACCTATTTCTAGGTTGGTTCTACACATTAAAAATAATGAATAAATTAGTTAATTTAATTATAGTTATTATAAAATTATAATTTTTATAATTTTTTATATTAGATATATGGAAAATAGTATTAATAATAAATTATTATTAGTAATTTATATTACTAAATATATTTACATAAATATTTATTTTAATTGTTATTAATATAATTATATTTTTATACAAATATATATATTTACATAATTATTATTAATATATTCAAATAAATATTATGTTTATTTATTTATATATATATATATATATATTATTGTATTATTATTATTATTAACAATCATTTATTATATATTTTTATTTTTTATTTTCAACCTGCTCACGATGGGGGGTTCTTTTCTTCCACTATCATGGATTCTCTTCTCCACACTTAGCCTCGTGTTCATTGTTTCTTTATAGCAGTGACTAAAGGCTCATGGTCTCCTTCACCCACGATCATTCGTGGCAGCACCAGCTCCTCCTCCTTCAGTAGTAGTCGATTCATATCCTTCAAAATCACAATGTAAGTGTGCCCAAGTCCACATAAATGACATGTCCACTAGATACCCCTAGCTCAGTGTTTTGGCACGGCTCACTAGAGCAAGCTTCAGAGGCTTTGGAAAATAATGTTCAGTGAAAAATCCCTTTAATGAATGGGTAGTATGGCCTTAAATCGGCTTCAATATCATTAAAACATATGTGTAGTGGCTCGATTTGGCTGATGATTCTAGATATGGTGTGGTTTCAGGGTTTACTGGCGGTGGAAAAATAGTGTTGACAGTGGGTCGATGGCCAGTAGTGGCTTGAACTAGTAGAGACTCATTTTTTGGCAGAGGCTTGTCTGAAAAAAAGAGAGTTAAATGAGGCTTGTCTGGAAGATACTTTTCTAGTGGTTACTCAATTAGTAGTGGACTGATGGTGGAGTCTTGGTGAATGGTGACTCATTAGTGGGAAGTGATAGGAATTTCCTTATAAGTTTGTCCTGGAGATGATTTTTTTTACTGTATATGAATGTGTTGTGGTGGTGACTCATTATAGAACAGGGCTTGGTAGTGATTCTGGTTTTAGAGATGGCTCAATTTGGTAGTCACTTGATTCTTGGTGGTGATCCGTCCAGTGAAGGCACCACTAAAACAGCAGAGTAGCAACTCGAATGGTGGTTACTCACTTCGCATAGTATATGGTTTCTAGCTAGTGGTGATTTTCCGTTAGTGAGTCATTGGTAGTGCCTCAGGAGGCTGTCAGTGACTCCCTGCTTTGGCGGTAGTATATGAAAAATAGAGGAGAGGTGACTCCTACTACAACAGTTAAATAAAATAAAAAAATCTTCAAAATATGAAAACATTAAATAATAAAGATATTAAAATTTAAATACTTGTTTAATTATTTAAATGAAACACAAATAAATTTTTTGAATTAATTAAAAAATTAAAAAAAATTCCTAATTAAAATAAAAATGTCTTACTCAAAATTTTAAAATTTAAAATGAAAATCTAAAATTAAAAAGAAAATTAGTTATTTATTTTCATGATCAGATAAAAGTATAAATAATAAAACCAAAATAAGAAAATTTAAACATATATTTGAAAACATATTAATTTTTAAAAATATGAAAAAGTGATTCAAATAGTTTAAATAAAAGAAATAAGTGCCTAAAAATTAAATTAAAGTTCAATTATTAATAATAATATATAATTTATAGAGTATTTAAAAGGAAAGTGTCAAACATAAAATTAATATATTATAATAAAAATAATATATATATATATATTAAAGAAAATACTAGATAAACATAATTAATATTTGAGAATAAAAAATACTGAATTAAGTGTTAAAAATATGAATTAATAAACTATCTACTAACTTACTAAATCGGATTTAATTAATAAGTAAATATAAATTAATAAATAAATTCAAAAAAATAAAAAATTAATTTATAGGGAAAAAAAACTGATTTAAATTCTACATTAGTGTGTGTCATTAATGAAAAAACCAAAAAATTATCCTTATTCATGGAATAAAATTAATGAAATATAAAAGGAATAATACACTTTTGAAACATTCATTAGTTTCAACTAATCATACCTTTCCATAAAATTAATATTATTTTATGATTAATAAAATATATCACAACTACTAAAACTGGTCAATCCAAAAATATATATAATGTTATGATGCTTATGAAGACAATGGATCTTCCTTACCTAGAATAATCCTCACAAAGTTATAGGGAGATTATTTCATATATCTAGATTCATTCTTATACATAGATAAATAATGTTTATATAAAGCTAAGGATCTTTGTGAAACTCTATTTAATGTTTATGTATACTTTTAATGATGCTTAGAAAACTCACCTTTATCCTTATAATGATCATTATGAATACACTGGAATCCTCTATATGTAGATTTATGCATTTTATATTTTTATATGAATTCTCTTTGATTATCCATGGCTTGTACAAATCTTCAAACACCACAATTACCTTCTCTAGCATAGATAGATTTTAGTGGGTGCCTTATATTTGAATGAAGGCAATGTAACTTTAGGTATGAATAAATCCATGACTAGAGATAGTCGTTGAACAAAATTGAACTATATTATCCAAACTGTGTACATTTTTAACATATGAATATTGCTTATCTATTTCATCATCTTATATGGGAAGATGATTAGTAATCTCATTAATTGTATAACCCTAGATGTTGTAGAAACCCTATAAACAAATCCCTTAGGATCACACCACCTAAAGGTTCTATTTTTTTACCCTGTAAGTTGGTTCTCTCATCCTTCACACAATCCTAACCTTCGCTACTTTGTCGTCACTCATATCCTAACCATATTGAATCTCAGTCACTTCCCTCCAAGTGATTAGCTACTCAATGTGATTGCCTTTAGATTGAACCTTTATCTTTTAAAGTAATCAAGGACTCATTTTTAGCAATAAAATTAGACTCATATTCAACTAAAGACTTTTCCAAATATATTGGATTCTACAGGGAGACTCATTACTCATATACACATGATACCAAGTCATTTTATTACATGGGAATGAATCATACATAGGTAAGAGAGATTTACTCATACATAGGTAATCCTTTTCAAAACATTATACTACACCCCATCCAATCATATATATTTTAATTTCATCTATAATAAAAGATAACTCATTATAGATAATTCACTTATAAAAATTTCTTGAATATCTACTTATCTAGAATGAAATTTAATGCTAAATCACCCTTATGAATCCTATAATTTTTTGTCTATAACAATCCTCCATGAATCGCCACTTTCTATAATAGTATCCTTGTTAATCATTAACTTTGTTGCTAACTACTTCCAATATAACACATATTGTAAACAAAACATAAATTATCAAAAAAAATACAATATAAAACCTTAAGGTACTAATAATCTACACCTTTGTATTTAGTTGATAATTAGACCTTAAATATATCTTCACCAAATTCAATGAAACTTATAACATCAAAAACATATGTGGGTTTATGGTGGCTTCTTTCTCCCACATATTGGTAATTAAATTAAAAGGGACAATAAAACATTAAAATTTTATCTCCCATACTTTTTTTAAATACTTGTAGAGAAATGTAATTCATTAATAATCCCCCATGTCATCAGAATATAATAGGGTTTATACCTTATCTTCATTAGTTTGATATCTCCCCATTTGTTAATAGTTTAATTACAGCTTCTTAAATCATCACCAATTAAAATTCATATATAAAACACTCATTGATTAACTAAATTATATATTTTCAATTCATCCTCTAAAATAATTTCTCACATAATCAACTTTATATACTCTATATTTTATGTGAGTGATCCCATCACATAACATTTGGGAGGTGAAAAGTTTCTCTAAGCCTTCAAAGATGGTTCTTGGTATATAGAATAAGGGTTTAGTTTAACACCACCAAAGTTCCCCATATCAGTCACTTATTCCATTAAATACATCAAACTAAAGCTTCCCACTTTCTCAAAAATCCCTATGAATTCAACCATACTCTCCAAAACTGTTTGGGAGTAAAAAGTAAATTATTATGTGTGAAAATCAAACAATTTTTAGAATAAAATGATACAACTTTTTAATAGAGAGATAGTGATAACCCTTGACATCCATGTTCCCCAAATATTTATAGGTTTCATTATTCATGGATAAGACAAAACAATAATTTATAATTCATCACTAACTCCCACAGAGTTTTAGTATCATTTATATTTTATTGATTCATCAATTTGGGGAAATCACATGTTTGAAATAGCTCTTCGTGATCACAAATATTTATTACCCGAGAAGTATGAACTACAAGGGGAAGAATATAGTGAGATAAACCCAAAGTTCATCCCTAATTCCACTCCAATATATTTTAAACTTTGTTTGAACTAATTGCACAAAACATGTGGTTAGAATTCACTTTTAAAAATCTATATTCTTCATGATATAAATTATTACATCATGAATTTTCTAATGCACCATGTCGCATCCAAATTAGTCTTTTATTAATTAGTTTCAACATAAACCATAATCCAAATATATATTTATATTCTATAATTACATGATCACTCTAATTCCATTTTTTATTGATGATATAATAATATTTTCTTCTTTTAATTAGATATGTATTTAGCCCAATAAAATGTGATTTTTCTCCATATCTACCTTATAGATTCTATTCCCTGTCAAGACTACACCATTTTAAACCAATTGGTTTATAATAATAAATAACAAGCGGAGTGGGTTACCTTCCACTTTACTCAAGTTGATGAAGATAGTGAGTCAAAATGGGACACCATTTTAACTTTATCATTCACATTAGAATACATTTGAATATATTATGTTTTTCTAATAGAATATAACTCCACTTCATCTTAATTGGGATTTTACTTTTCTGTATAACGCAAAAAAAACGTATTCATCCTTCGATAGCCTTACCACAAAGGATTTCTTGAAACATCACAATTTTGTCTTTCCTTTTAAATTTCTTATTTCTATCATGTCTATCCCTATAAAATTTGGTAGATTTTTAATTATATAATTTTCCTTGGGAAATTAATTTCACATGGTATTATTCAATTTTAACAACATGTGAATTATTATCTTACTTCCAAATATACATCTTATCTTTCCAAGATATGTTTGGCTCAAAAAAAGACATAAAAATACTCTTCTAGTATATTTCATCATTGAAATATTTTTTAAATGGCTCCAAATAATTATTTCTCTAAAGATTATATTTATCATTGAGTGCAGGATAACCTCCAATTTTCATTAAAGCTAAAACTCCCAAGAGTATTCCACTATATATATTTTAATCATGGATGTAATTATTAGTAGAATAAACATAAATTGTATCTGGTGTTTTATAACTTATTCTTTCATATCTTTCACCAGTATAATAAAAGATAATATTTTATAATTATTCAAAACAAGAACTCTAAATGTTTCCATAAATTCCTAAGGAGTAGAACATGTCTTCAAACCTTTTTATGGAACTCACCTAATTGTATTTACATTTTATAGTATTTTGATTTGTATTTGTATCTCCTCTACATTTTATCCTTTTATTTATATTTCCTATGCTTCTCTACTTCTTATGAAATGCATAGATTTCATCAAAGTCAATACCAACTTTTACCCTTGAATGATAACCTTGTGATATGGAACTATTTTCATGTTTCCCCTCAAAAACATCATACTTATTTTATCTCATTATACCTTATAAAATGATAAATAAAGTGTAAGCGTGAAGAATATTTACGTTTAATCTTACCCTTGGAATTTGATTATTCCACTTACTTATTTTCTAATATTGTGTCATATTATAATTATTAGATCCTTTGGATTTTATCTTTAAACATATTATTTATATCTTTATTGAGATTCTTACCCCTATAAATATAATCATATAATGTGTAGATATGTTTATACATATTATCCCTTCAATAATTCATCTTCTCATTCATTTTATCAATATAGTATTTAATTTATACCTTTTTTATTACAACATTTTTTTATCCTCAAGCGATTCTTATAGTTTTGTAACATGTTTTCTCTTATTGTTCTTCAATATTAGAACTCGTCTTGATTTTAGATTTTTCTCTTTAGAATTAACTCAATATTTTTACACCTTTATATACATCTCCTCTAACTCTTAATCTTGGGTGATATTTTTCTTATTATCCACTTTAATGAATATTTTATTCAAACCTTTAACATTTTTAACATCAATTTAGAGAACCTTGATACAAATATATTAAGAATTTTTTCTTAATTTATCTTTAAATTTTCTTCTTTTAGTTATTCATCTAACTCCTCACACAAGTGGATAACCTCATCTTTTTTTCTTCATTGGTATTTTTCATCATCAGTGGTTTTATATTCCCTTACCATATCTGAATATTTATCCATTCCTGCAACATAATTAAATAAATTAACTATTTCAAAATCTAAATTACATATACCTTTCCCTTTATTTATATTTTTACACCTTCATCTTAACCCCTTATATAAGATGTTAAACAATGTGGATTTCATCTAGGTATTTTCATACTAATTTTATTTCATAATTGTTTTTTGGAATACCAAAATTTAAGATAAAATATAACCATTAACTCTATAAATCAGTCAAATCAGGTAAAAAATATAATAAAAAGTAAACCTATACTATGATATTACTTGTTAATCCCAAAATGGGTTAAGGTGAGTGATACCTTATGACAGGATCAGAGTGATTTGTGTTGTGTAAATTTTTTTAAATTAAGTACTTGTCTCTAATTATATTGTAGACCTAAGTGATATTTTCATCTTAATTATAACAGTCACTTATTTTTCCACTTTATTTATGTTTTTGATCTGATTTTTAATTAACCATCACTTTCTTGTGTTTCTAATTGTTACTGAAACAACCTTATTAGTTTTTGTTCTAGGAATTAAATTAATAAATTAAGAGTACAAAATCCATAGAATATAAATGTTTTGTTTACCTAAAATGGGCTAATTTGAGGAGCATGTGACTAATAGTTTTCCAATCCACTAATTGAACATTAAACTTGTTATTAAATGGTATGTTTTAGGGTTGGTCACTAATTATTTAGGTCACACCACTTACAATGGTTTTGGATTATCTCACTAATCCCCTAGGATTACTACCCCACACTTCCTCCATCATGGATAGATCTAAAGAGAAAACTAACTGTCATATAGGCCAAAACAAGAACTCATTGAAATATAGAACTTCACTGAGTATGTATATGTACATCTTATATATTTATGGATAAATATTTCTCCCCTTATTTGATATAAAATCCTTAAGTAGAGTCAACTCTTTAAAAGGTTAATAAAATGGAAATATTTTATTTCCATTATATCTTCCATAATATTCTATTAATAGTTGATTCAGCTCCTCATTCCTCGTTATTCAATTCCATTTTCCTATAACAATTAAATAAAATATTCCCCACTTAACCCATCATCCAAAACAGGATCCAAAACTTCTTCCAATATTGAATCTTTAAAAATTAACTAAGGCCAAACTGAAGTATTCTCCACATCACCACCATTATTTTCTATGATGATGTATGTATAGACTATTTTATACCCTCATAATCAACCTTAATCTTGGATTTACACAAAAAAAATATCACGGAATGGCCCTCCCTTGAAAAATATCTTAGTTTCCTCATTACAAAGAAGATGAAATGTTAATCATATTTTATTATTAGTAAAATATATAACAATTGATGCAATTAAATGATCTTGAAAATACACAATGTGATTATCATTTTGAAGACTATTGATCATAATTATGTTGAATGATCCCTAAATTATTCTAGAGTGATCCTTACATTGATCTAGATTCATTCTTATATTGATATGAATGATTATTATAAATATTTAATGATCCTTACCTAGCTGATAATGATATTTACACACACATCACGTGATGGTTACATAAATTAATTTCAACCTTATGATTATCCTTACGAAGACACTACAATAATCCTTAAATAGGCCAATGCCTTTTCTATTTTTATAATAATACTCCATCCTTGTCTATAGAATCTATAAATATTCACATGACATGGTGCCCTTCTTCAATACATGAGAATTTCCAAGGGATTTCTAATTCGAATGAAGGTGATAGAAATTATTTAATTTAAAACCCATGGTTGGAGGTAAACTATGAAAAAGATTTAATTTTATCATCCAAATAGAATATATTTTTATACATAAGTATTTCTCATGTTTTCTAGTATCTTACATTAGAAGATCTTTAGTACTCTCATATAGTTTATTACACAGAACATTGTAAAAAACTACCAAATAAATACCTCAGGGACACACTTCCCAATGGGTACACCATGCCACCCCACAAGGTGGGTCTGGCCTTCTTCAAATAGTTCCAATCTAGACTACTACTCTATATACCTTATCCAATCCACTGTGAAGCTTGGCCTCTATAGTCTAGGTGGTTGGATACTTCAGTGTTCTATCCTTAGGATAGATAATTTTTTGTTTGAAAGTAATAAATGACTGATACATAGTAGAAAAATAAGTCCCATGAAAAAGTAAATACTTTTCCAAATATAGATATTTTTATAGGTAGACTCATGACTCATTCAAATAAGATAATAAGTCATATTTATTGATAGAAATGACTCAAACATTGGTAATTCATATTCACTCATACATAGGTAATCCATTTCCAAAATTCATACTACATCCCATCCAATATGTATTTTTTTTTCTAATATAAACTTTTTCACATATTTCTAGATAAATCACTTGAAATAAATTCTTTAACAACTACCTCATAAAGCATGATATTTAATATTAACTCTACTTTGTGAGTACTACATATAAAAATAAATAATAATCCTATAAGAATTTCCTTTTTCATTAATAGGTGATTATCAAGGTTGGAATTCAGTAATAACTCTTTTCAACATAAAACATATTGTCAAAAAAAGAATATATTCTCATGAAATAAAACCTAAAACCTTAAGAGTCCAATAGACCCTCTTGGTGTGATCCATTTCTTAGATTATGGTGTTGTAAGTGACAAAAAACATATATATCAATCAGTGGGCACCAAAGAGAGGAGAGGGAATTATGGATACTCACTTATTTCTACCAGATCATTGGCATTTATAATTGGTTCCACTTCCCCTAGTATATCCATATAGAAATATCCCCTATTGGGTGATTCCCCATTTTGCATTGTAGGGTATTTAATCATTGTTGTTTTAATGTTATTTAGAACCATAGAAAAATTCTCACCTCTAATTGAAGAATGAGAAACTGATGGATCTCAAACCCCTTTCAGAATGGATTACTTTACCATTTTTTGAACAAGGATGTTTAGGGAGGGTGATACTTTAGGGGGATTCTCATGGACTACTTTTGGCAGTCCATGTGGTTCCACTCTTTCCAATTATCGAGTCATTGATTTCTTGAATATAAGAGGTGATATTTCTATAATCACTCATTAGTGAATCAACCTACTTATTTTATCAACAAACATGGAATTATGAGATATAAATTTAGAATTTTCATTCCATATAAGAAAACTATTTGATAATTAAGGAAGAATTATTCCCATTTTACTCTCTATTTAAGTCTTTAAACATTGTTAGGGTGGTGGGGATGTCTATGGCCAATAATAGGTCTTACACTATGTGTGTTGGTTCAACTGTCATGATGAATCCTTCCACAAAAGTGAATATATAGAAATTTGATGCAATATTATACCATCAAACTCAATAACTATATCGAGACAATCTTATCCTAAACTCTAGGGGATTAATATGGATCATCCACTATGTATGTCCCCTCCTACATTAGTGTCACTCCTTCTATAGTGGTGGTGGGGGTTTGTGTCCTGAAATACTCATTTTTAGTCTATTGGTCTTGAATTGTAGGGTGACATATTATATAAGTGAAATTATTCAGCTAAAGGAACATGATATTAGCACTTGGATCATGATATATGGATAGATTTGAAGATTAATATCTCTCATTATTGGGATCATGTTTGACCAAAATTTTAGTATTTCATTGATTCCAAATTAGGTGTGGAGGGGTATTAGACCTCATCTTAAGGGGAGAGGTTTCTAAAGGTGGAAATAAGGAAACATAATTTAGTTTATCCCCCACTTGCAAGACCCTTTAACAAGAAGATTCCTTTTCTTCTTCTAGCATAATCTATCCTATGATTCCTATTATAGTTCCACCCATAGCGTACACGAAAGTTCCCACAATTGAATTCATTGTTCCCACTATTTATAATAAAGGTAAATAGTATATGGTCAGTAGTGGTTTGAATACTAAAAGTAAACTTCTTTAAGTGTTATCATTGTAATAAATATTCTAGGTTGATGAATTCAAATTATTCCCCATCAAGGGATCGATTGACCACCCCTTACTCTTTCTTCAAATTTTCTAGCAATAGAACAAATTTTTTTAAAGGGACCCTAATGTGGATATCTAATACTATCATCTCTTGTTCTCAGATTCATTTTTTGCACTAAAAAAATATTATTTTTGAAGTTTAATTCCCTAGGTTCCTTCACAATTCTAATAATGAAGATATAAATGCCACCATGAAGCGTAGTACCTAAGCCCATGAGTTCCAAACCCCATGTTATGTTTTACTTGAAGTTATCACCCAAGGGATATACATATCTAGAGTTGGATTTATTAAAATATCTTTCAGGTGTGTAATATTATTTGGGATCCATAAATATTACTAATTTTTTCATACATTTATCCATAATCGAGGACTCAACTTATTAATGTTAACTTAGATCCCTTGTATTATCCTTTTTCTCTTCAAATGTCAGTTTTTAGAGGATTATAGTTGGGATTGATTTGAAAATTTAGAATCTACACTGGTTTCAGGTGTTTTATGAGGCTCTTAGTTTCCATTTTCCCTCTTTATGAGACTGATTAAAAAATCCCCAATTGAAAAATACACGATAACATTCCATATGGATATGAAGAGATACATGAGAGAGAATATCCACTAATAGGCCAAATTAATTCACTTGGGAAGGAATTTTTATAGTTTCTTAGGTGGACTCCCAGATCATTAACACCCAGAGCTTATACACCATCATGTGGTGTTTTTGTTCCTGTGTGCTTATTAGTGGCTATATTGTTGGTTGTTGAAGACACCCAATTTGAAGTGTGAATTGATATGGTGTGTATGTATCATAGATGATATAAATGTAAACATATGTTTTCAATAAGTATTCCCTCACAATCATCATGTATGACTACATCTCATTGATTATGTTTTCATCATTGATGATCAGTCAACTTGAAGGCTAACTATAAAGTAGAAAGCTAAACTCTGAGTGTAATATCAAAATTCCAATAACTAAGCCATTATTCATTGATAGTGTAATGATGCTAGATATGGCCTAAATTCCCATCTTTGGATTTAGTCCTCTCTATAGAGTGTGTATATATCAAAGTGTTTCATTTCACATCTACATAGTACAAATAATTTTTCTAAAATTAAAATCATTTCATTCCTTTTATAAATGAGCATTAGGAATTGATAAATACTCCCCAACATCGGAAAAAAAACCTAAATGATTCTCATATTATATTATGGTATACATTATAAATGTACTTGTATATAATTTTTTTTGATTTTCACGAACCAAAATTAGATATTCACTCATCCACATAGTGATAGATCTAGAGAGCTGAGTTTAGGTAGGGATCAATGAGTGGATTTCATAGGCCCACATCTCATAATGGCCTCTCTTTGGATCTAGCTGATTCCTTCCCAAAATATCCCTCTATTATATTTAGGGACATCTGATTAGTTTTTTTCTATTTTTCCCATTACTAGGATCCATTGGGAATACCTTTATCTATATTTTGATGATTTCATTGGTCCATGGATGGGACTCCTTCCCATGGAATTTATAACTTCACCCTTTAGTGATTGGTCTACTAAGGATGTTATCATATAATCTCCATATAGAGTCTTTAGGGAGAGATATACATCATACAATGTTATAAGTATCATTTCCCCACAACGAAATTGTTAAGATCCTATAAACTAATTCCCACCTCAACCTATGTTATATGAAATGTGTCAATTTTTAGTATTTAAAAAAATAAGGGATCGTGGGTCAAGTTAGTGTTCTATTATACATATGTTTAGTATATCTATAAAACATCATAGACTTCCACATCCTTCAATTGGTCCTTGAATCCAACACATGTATTATAAACCCAGTAAAACCACATCCACTTGATCTAGAATCCACCTTCAAAGCATAAATCCAAGTATTCATTCTATCCTTAAGATTGGTTGGTGGTTGAGTGGTAGAATATTGACATGTAGAAATGTGTTTGAGTTCGTATTGTGTGTTCATGGTTTTACTTGGTGGTTCTCAAGTGATTAAATATTTATTATTTATGTTTTTATCCTTTAACAATATATACTCCATTTGTGGAGATGTTGGTTATTCCCAAATTGATGTACTCAAAGAACTAAGAGTGGGTGGGTTTTTATCTATCTGCATGATCTTTATATCTTTCAGGTGCTTATTCATATATAGTGGTATGAATTCATATGTCTGGTATTCTTAGTGATGTTTCCATAATATATATACATGGGATAATAAGTGTGTCTTACACTATCGGGAGTAAACTTATTTGACATCCATAACCATCTCTTTGATCTAAATCACAACATATGTATCAGGAACAATATATGTGGTACTTGAAAGTTTTTTATTTCTATAATGAATTAAACAATATATATTGAATGGATGGAGGAATAATATTAAAATCTCAAAGACTGGAGATAATCCAAGTATGAGGACCACAAATTGGAAATTCAAAAAAATAAATAATTTTGACAAGGACACTTTCACTCATCCCTTTCACTCAAGTTGTTTCTCACAGGTGATGGAAGTTTATTTGTGATCAGTTTCTCATGCAAAGCCTAGATTAAAGGGAGAGTATATGTGTTTAACATGTGTATCATGAAATACTTTAATGAAGAGAGAGTGTAGATTTCCATGATTTTTTTCAGGATATATAGTTGAATGTATGTGAGGTGCCCCCCCGCTATTTATAGAGGAGAAAATTTCCCATTGACAAGTCCAATTTCCTACATCCCATACCTTAGTTTGAGCATGTGTTCCATGCTTCTAACTAATATCACACACAATGTGTTAAATCCTTGAACTAAGTATAATAGTACTCTCTGGATGTAGTATTCCATCCATTATTACAACTCTATTAGAATTTTATTCTCTCCATGGAAAGTAAATCAAATCCTAAGGGGGAATTCATTGGTGACCCTTTTTAGCATAGGATGGATATCCCAGTTAGTTGGTAGAATCCCTAGAAATGTAGGGAGTTGATAGTTCCCAGGTCTACCTTTGTGTGCACCCAACTCTCCCTAGACTCATTTATAACCCTTGAAGCATGAGACTCATTATCATATTGTGTTTTTTCACCTTGTTGTCCCATGGGAAGTTTCATTCCCTCTCCACCAATTATGTATAAATATACCCAATGCATCTCTATTTAAGGCATTGGACCAGGACTAGACTATAAATGCAAAGGTACATGCACAGAGGAAGATAAAGAGATGCAAGATCCATTCTCCCAATTCATTTACCCACTTTATATGTCTTAATTAAGATAAAACATAAGTGAGTTGACTAAAATGAAGGGTAATTATATAATTATAAGGGTTTAATACCCAAATATTCATGAAATACAACCTCACCTATGATCCTTTAGTACTGAGGAAAATATGCCCATTTTGGATGACACACTAGAGTCTCATGCATCAAGTTTAGTTCTGGGGACTCCACCACACTATGGAACCAATTTCCTATATCACCCAAGAAGTGTTAAACTAGGTCATCATGCACCACACTCTTCTTGGGAGGTATACCTACAGAGATATCACACCCTACCCCTCTATAATCATGTATCTCTTCACCCAACTCATCTACAAGGGAACCTTATTTCCCTTCACTCTAAAAAAGTGTAAATTTAGGTATAAGACTTCATATTACGGAAACCATCACTAGGGGACACTTCTCCCTCTTATCCACAGGTGCACCAATTCTTCTTGGAACCCCTCTTGGGTTCCAATTCTCCTTTGTACACCACATGGCTACCAATTCACCCAGATATGCTACTATGGTGTCAATTCACCTCAGTACCCCACTAGGGAACTCATTTTCCCAAGTACCCCACTAAGATTCCAATTCACCCTGGTACCCCCATAGGGTACCAAATCACACATGTCCTTATATAGGGCAACCACATTCATCCAGGTCTCCCATATGGTCACCATCCTTAGCCATTAAATTTATCTAGGTGATACCTTCTTATAGGTCTCCTGTATTTGATACTTTGTATTTGGGACACCTTTAGGGCCTCCTAAGATATGTGATCAGGTGGTGAACATCCCTATTGATCACGGGTTCCTTTTATGAGAGGGTTCAGTCAATATATATGGGATTATCCCTAGCTGTTCCTACTAAATCAATAAATCCCTCAAGGAAATAAAAAACACGTATTACATTGATAATGATGGTACCTTTCATAATAATACTATTAAAACTCCTCATGGATCAGGTAGCTCATTGTGGGTTTATCATATCCATCGTCTAATTGGTTTAAGATTCTTGTGTACCCCTTCATTCCATTCAATGACCAAGCTACATATCAGGGCCTTTAACTAGGTGTACACATAAAAATTACTACTTTAACCTAAGTCACCTAAAATTTTGGGTATCTCTAGGTATAATATTCATAATCCCCATATGTATCCCTCCTTCTCAACTTACAATAAATGGGTTTCCCATCAGTTGTAAGCCCCAAATCGTCCATGCTAGAAAATATCCCTTGTTAGGCCAGCTGTCAATTATCATTTAGTTCTCAATAAAAGAGAATAATATGACTATATCAGGGGCCACCCATGTGTAATACCCACTCAATACTTTGATTATATGACTTTCATGACACAAACATACTTACAGTGTGATGTTACATTGCATTTTACAGTCCTTACACATGACCATAAACTATGTACTTTGGATTACATAAGCTATTGTTCCTATTAATTAGGATAGATAAGATTCCTCTTTGAGGTACAGATATAATATCCAAAACCATATTTTTACTAGTCCATATTATACATGAAACCTACACTTGCTCAGCTATATTGTTTGTAAAACCCTTCCTCGTTAGGTTATATTCCCCCATGAGTATAATAACCCTTTTTTTATTAAACATTAATAAATGTTTTATTATATAAAATTACACTTAATTCATCCCAAAATGATCAATAAATCTAGAGTATTTGGGAATTATGTACATTACATAACAACATATAACATGGGACACAAAACATTATTGAACACATCTATGACATGATCAAAAAAATCCAACGAACTTAAAACTACATGGGATGACCAGGGGAAAAAATAAAGGGGTGAGATATAAAGCCCAGTAAGGGAATAAACAATGAATAACATTAAGAAGATGATACATGTTAGATAATAGACATATCAATGGGGCATAAAAAGATTAAGAATCATAAAAATGAACAATGGGATATTATATAGCATGGTAATCATAAAGGAAACATGGGAAATGTGGAGACAACATAAAACATTGCATCATAAATATAGGTCAAGGACAAACCACCAAGACTTCATGGTTGAAAAAGTACTATAAAGGAATTAGATACACCCCTATCCTAACATGACATATAATGATACTAAACATTACCCAATACATTATAATGCTATCAAGGTGCACCCTTCATATTAATTTCATTCTCATGCTTAAGTGTGACACATAGATCATACAAAATGAATTCATTCATCATCAAAATTTATTCCAAGATAAATAAATTTAGAATACATAAAAATAAATCCCAAATAAAAAATTATATATTCATAAATGTGAATAACATTGATAGGAATTAGGTACGGTATTTACTATAAAACATTTTTGGCATGGAAGATCATGTTGAAATTTCAACACCATAACGGTGTCACTTAAGGATTCATAAAAATTTGTTGATGAGAGAGATAAAGGGGTATATCATCACATATTCATAAAATGGGTTGTAATATATACATTAAAAATCATATCCCAAAATTAAAAATTTGGAAATAGATGGCATAAGGTAATGAAGAAACATGAATAGAGAAAAGAATCCTTATAAAATTTTGGCATGGTAACGGGTGTACATAAAGGAACATGGGAGGCTTAATGAGAGTGAAAGTAAGTTCTCATTATTTATAAATTGAATTTATAGTAAGGTTAATATGTAATATCATATCCCATCATGAGGAATTTAAAAGTAACATACATAACATAAAAGTAGATCTTGATAAAAGAGGAGAGTGGAAGATCTCTTACTTGAGTGTGTGACTCCAAAGGCTCAGGTGGGGATTATTGAAATCTTAGGGGAACTTTTGGAGGACTATAGGCAGTGGAGGAAAGAGTTTGATCATACTATTAGGAGTTTGAGTGATGCGAAAGGGGAGCTTCAGTGGGTTTATATAGAAAAGGAGGGGGTTTCTTTATTATTTAGGTTTTGGACTCTACATAAAAAAATATCCAAAACCATAAACCATACCATGGTTTATGACCATGGTTTCTTAAAAATGGGACTTTTTTACAATATTTTATAAGTCTAAAGGGAAAAATTATTAAAATATTACCATTGTTGAGGTGGAGGTGAGTCACACTCTTAAATAAATGATTTTAAAAACTTAAAATATATTATAATAATTGGAGGATTGATAATGGATTTAAAAAATCAATAAAATAAACATAGTATAACATTATTTTAAAGGGTAAAATTATATTTGTTCTTGGATCCCATTTAATTACTTATTACATCACTATTGGGTCATTGTAATGTCATAAAACATAAAGTATATTTATATTACATTTAATTTTTACATAAAAAATGAATCTATGAAAAAATTATGAAAAATTTTCGATTAGATAACTTAGACATCCTGATTCCAAAAATAATAATCATTTTTTCTAAATAAATTTCTATATATGCGTATCTTCACTTTTAAAATAAAAATAGACATTTATTGAAAATAACGGGTTTTTTGACAATAACATTTTTATTAAACTCTTATAAAAATCCCATTTGACATCATAAAAATTATATGATAATTTATTTTTTATAAAAAATATTTAACAATTATATTCCATTAAAATATTATTTATTTCAAAAATACATTAATTAAAAAATTCATTAATTGAATTTGAATATTAACTAGAAATACAATTTGTGCTTTAAAAATAATTTACAAAGTAACAATAATATATAATATAATATACATACATATATTTCTATTTTCTTAATATATATCCCTTTAATACACTAGAATATGAAATAATAGTAAGGTGTGCAATGGTGGGGATTTCATGGGGTTGTTTGACGAACATGGTTATGGTCATGATCTTGATGAGCTTGAACTTCTTCCATAATAGTTTTACACATTATTAAGTTGTTGTATATCGTATTGGGATTGGTCTAGGGAAATTATCATATTTTCTAAATCCCAGAAAAGCTATAATAAATGGGATTCACATGGTATGATCCTACTTGTTGATTCCATCACTTACTTTGTCTGTTTCAATTGATTTTTTTTAAACCCTATGTTTATACAAGTCATGTAATCATAGTCAAATGACTATATTATCAATGGTAATGATACTTAATTGGTATTTAAATCCAATTAGATATAATGAAACAAAATAATTTTGTATGTTTTCTATAACCATATTATATAATAAGACATTTAATTGAATCAAAAGGGTAATTTTTTTATAAAACTTTGGGTTGTTACAATCTTCCCCCTTAAGAAATTTAAACCTTGAAATTTTATTTTCCCACACTAAAATAGATGAGGGTAACTTGGCTTCATCACCTCCTCTGGTTCCCACTTTGATTTTTAAAATTTTGGGTTTCTCCATAACACTTTGATGAGGGGAATTGTCTTATTTCGTAGAAAATTTTCTCTACTATCTAATATTTTCATCGACTGATCCTCATAGGAAACATAATTCTATAATGGTGCCACATTTGGATTGATTACATGTGTGGGTTATAGTATTTAATTTCTCAAGAGAGATACAAGGAATACATCATGTACTTTAGATAGGTTCGGTGGGAGTGCTAGTTGATAGGTCACCGCTCTGATGTGATCAAGGATATCAAAAGGGATGATGTACCTTGGACTAAGCTTTCTCTTCTTCCCAAATCTCATCACTTTATTCCATGGAGGTATGTCGATGAATACCATGTCTCAAACATCAAACTCTAGATCTCATTGATGATTGTCATCATATATCTTCTTTCAACTCTATGTAGCCTTTATGTGTTGTTGAATGGTCTTAACCTTCTCCTACATTTCTTCGACCTTTTCAAGACCTATAAGTTTTCATTCCCCAACTTCATCCCAACATGATGGTGTTCTAAACCTCTTCTCATAAAGGGATTTACAGGGATCTATTTGGACTCTTGAGTATAAACCATTGACGTAAGAGAACTCCGCCTATGGAATATGTTAGTCTCATATTCCTTTGAGGTCCATTGAGAAATATCTCAAGATTCCATAAAGTATTTGGGTAGTCTTATTATATTGGCCATCATTTTTAGGGTGACAAGTCATATTGAAGTTCAGATCATAGTTTAGAGAATATTAGAGAATTTTAAAAAATATAGAGGTGAATCTTGGGTCTCGATCTGACACATTCGATAGTGGTAATCCATGAATACTTACCACTTATCTGATGTATATCCATTCTAGTTTATCTCGACAAAAATCCTCTCGAATAAAAATGAAGTGTGTAGTCTTTATAATATGGTCTAAAACAACCCATATATAATATTTCCTTTTTATGTATTTAAAATTCTAATGACAAAGTCCATGATGATGTTTTACCATTTCCATGTTGGTATAGGTAATGGTTGCATCATCTCCATAGACTGAGGTCTTTTATCCTTTACTTAATGACATACTAGGAACTTTGGTGTATATTCAGTGATCTCTTTCTTCATGTTGTCCCATCAATAGTGCTTTCAGATATCTTGATACATCTTTGTGATTCCTAGTTGAACAGAGAAAGTTGAATTATTTGCATCTTCCAATAGTTCCTTTTTTAACTTAGGATTTGATGGAACACGTAATCCTGACACAAATCTCAAAATTCCTTCTTCATGAACATTGAAATCTGAGGATTTACCTTTTCTTATAGTTTCATCTTTCTTCTAAATCCCCACATAATCTTTTTGAGCATCCTTTAACATTTAAAAAAGATATTTTTTAGTAATAATTTGTTAAAGGATTGACGATTCTCCATTCTTTATGATTCCCATTTACATCCTCTTCAATTCTAAGAAGATCGAATTATTTTCAATTCTCACCAATGATAGAATTTTCGGGTCCTTTATTCTTAGTGAATCTGCCACATTATTCACTTTACCAGGATAGTAGTGAATTAATTTTTCATAGTCCTTGATCAACTCTAACTATCTTTATTGGTACATATTAATATCTTTCTTTGTGAATATATATTTTAGTCTCTTATGGTCAGTATATATCTCACACTTTTCCCCATAGTGATCATTTCACCATATTTTAAATGAAAAGACCATATAGTTTCCAACTCCACATCATGGGTGGGATAGATTGTCTCATTAATTTTCAACTCACTTGAGGCGTAGGATATGAATTTTTTATTTTTTATTAACACACATCATAATACCTTATTTGAGGCATCACAAAAAGCCTTTAAATGTTATTCACTTGTGGTTAGTGTGAGTATAGGGGCAATGATAATCCTCCTTTTCAACTCCATAATGTTTTCCTCACATTTATCATTCCATGAAAACTTGACTCCCTTTCGTGTTATGTTGGTAAGAGGGTTTGAAAATCATGAGAAATTTATCACAAATCAGTGATAATATTCACCTAACCCAAGGAAGCTATGGATATCTATCATGGATGTTGGACTCACCCATCCTTTAATTGAGTTTGTCTTTGAATGATCTATTGATATTCCATTTCTTATGATGATATTCCCTAAGAATGATACTTCCTTCAACCAGAACTCACACATTCTATAATTTTCATAGATCTTATCTATTCACAACGTTTTTAGCAAGGTGCTCTAATGCTCATCATGCTTCTCCTTGATTTTAAAGTATATCAGAATATCATCTATAAAGACTACAACAAATCTTTAAGGGTAATTTCTAAAGACTCTATTTATCATGTTTGTGAATATTGTTGGAGAATTAGTAATCTGAAATGGAATTAATATGAACTCACAGTTCCCATATCGTATACAAAAAATATTCTAAGGTAAATCCTCTTTATTCATCCTAACTTGGTAATATCTCAACTGCAGATCCACCTTAGAGAAGTATTGTTCTCCATGTAGTTAATCGAACAAGTCATCAAACCATGGAAAATTATACTTGTTATTTATTATTATCTTGTTTCAATCACAATAATCAATACAAATGATCATTTACCCATACTTCTTCATGAAGAAGAGGACTGGTAAACCCAATAGTGAAGAACTTGGGCATATAAACCCTTTATCCAGATTCTCCTATAGTAGTTTCTTTATTTCATCAAGTTATACAACATTAATACTATAGAGAGTCTTGGATATTGGTAGTTCCCTAGGTATAATCTCAACTGAAAACTCAACCTCTAGGATAAGAGTAAAATTAGGTATTTCCTTGGGAAACACATCAATATATTCCCTCATAATAGGCATGTCATTAAGGATGGTTCATTCCTTAGACTCAATCATCTGAGAAAGATAAGATTTCTTCTAGGTTAGTAATATACATTCTTGAGATGATGGTTCCAAAGAAGATTTTCCCCCTTCTTTCACTTCAATGGGATTGGGGGCTTGATTTCATTCTCATGGAAATTTATGTTAGCTCTATACAAGGAACCCAATCCATGCCCAAAATTACATAAAATTTCACCAAATAAAGTATCATAAGGTTCATTGGGAAGCTCACCCCATAAATGTTAACAAGGGAGGAGTTATATACTTAGGATTCAATCATATACTCATTTTCTATTTTCACCAACATCTCTATTTCCATGTTGTGTGGTGGTGTTTGGATTGTTCTACTAGACTTTTGTGATGTGAATAAATTCATAAAACTATATATGATAACCCTACCTTTCAATTTTTTATTCTTGTTCTAACCATTTAATTCTTCGAAAAGTGATGTAGGGATTATAATTTTCAAAATATTAAAAACATAAATGGTAATTCAATGACAATAAAGGGATATCTTATAAATTACATTTATCTCCATAACTTATGAGTTTCTAGTCTTCAATATTTATTATCCATGATATATTTCCTAAAATATATTCTTATGGGTATTTTTTGTTCCCTTAACAATTGTTATAAATGATATTATGATTTGACAAAGCATATTCCTCAGGAGTGTCAAACCAGGTGCATAGTAAGACCTGTTTTCATGTACTATATTACCCCAAGTCACACCCTAACCATCTTATCAGAGTTGTTACTTCTAGGTACATATATGCCAAAACCACCCACATATGTAGTATCTTAACATGGATTTATTTTTTGATAAAACACTTACTATATACAAACCAAAATTTAGGGTTGGTTTCTTATACATAGTCTAATCTCTATGGATTTTCTCGAGTTTTCTAACCCAAACCCCATAAATAACTGAACTCTTACTCTGATGCCAACTATGACAACCATGCTCTTTATTACACTTTAATTCATGTTTTATTATATAAAATTACACTTAATACAACCCGAAAATATTTATAAGTCTATTGTATTTATGAATTAGGTACATTACGTAACAATATATAACATGGGATACAAAACATTATTTAATACTTCCTTGACTTGATCATAAAATTCTAATGAACTAAAAACTCTATGGGATAACCTAGGGAAAACATATAAAGGGGTGAGATATATATCCTAGTAAGGGAATAAACAAGGAATAACATGAATAAGATGATACATGTTATACAATATACATATCAGTGGATCATAAAAAGTGTAGGAATCATAAACAAGAACAATGAGACATGATATAGCATGGTAATCGTAGTGGCGAAATGGGAAATGTGGGAATAACTTAAAACACTGAATCATAAACATAGGTCAAGGAAAAACTTCCAAGACTTCATGGTGGAAAAAGTCCCATAAATGAATCAGGTAAAACCATATCCCAACATGAAATATCATTATATTATACATTTCCCAATGCATTGGAGTGGTATTAGGGTGCATCCTTCATAATCATTTCATTCTCATGCTTAAGTGTGCCACATAGATCATTCAACATAAATTCATTCATCATCATAATTTATTCCATGATCATGAAATGTGGAATAGATAAAATTAAATCCCCAATCAAAAATTATATGGGAATAAATTTGAACACTCTTGAAAGTAAATAAGTATGGTATTCCCTATACAATTTTTTTGGTATAGAGAATCGTGGTGAAATTACAGTAGCATAACGGTGTGACTTAAAGATTTGTAAAAATGGGTTAATGAGAGATAAAGTCATATCTCATCACATATAAAAAAATGGTATGTAATAGGGATCTACAAAATCATATCTAAACATTGGAAATTTGAAAATATAAGGAATAACATAATGAAGAGACATGAATAGAGAAATGAATCCTTATGAAATTTTAGCATGGTAATTAGTGTACATAATAGATCATGGGAGGATTAATGAGGCTGAAATAAATCTATAATTATTTATAAATCGAATGGATATTAAGGGGAATATGAATTTAATTCCCCATCATAAGGAAATAAAAATTAAAATACATAACATAGAAGGAGTGCTATATAAAAGTGGATAGTGGAAGATCCCTTACTTGAGTGTGTGACTCCAAAGGCTCAGGAGGGGATTATTAAAAGCATAGGGTGCCTTGGAAGGACTCTATATAGTATATGGAAGAGGTTCTTCATTATACGAGGAGATTTTGTGACGATAAATGAGATCTTGGGTGGGTTTATATAGGAAAGTATGGGATTTCTTTATAATTTAGGTTTTGGACTCAACATAATAAAATATTTAAAACCAAAAACCATCCCATGATTTTTTTTCCATGGTTTCTGCCAAAGTGGAGTGGTTTAAATTATTTTATAAGTCCAAGGGCCTAACTTATTAAAACTTTACAATTGGTGCTATGTAGGTGAGTCATACTCTTAAAGAAATGATTCTAAAATCTTAAAATATATTATAAGCCTTGGAGGATTCATAATGGATTTAAAAAATAAATACGATAAACTTAAAATCAAATTATTTTAAAGGTAATTTAAATATTTGGTCATGGGTCCCATTTATATTACTTATTACATCACTTTTGGGTCATCTTTATGTCATAAAACACAAAGTAAATTTATACGGTATTTAAGTTTTACTCAAAAATTCGAATGCCTCCAAAAATTATGAAAAATTCACAATTGGATAATTTTGATGTACTAATTCCAAAAATAAGTATTCATTTAATTTGAATAATTTTCTATAAATTGTAATTTTCAATTTTAAAATAAAAACTGACATTTATTGAAAATGATAGGGTTTTTTTAGAAAAACTTTTTTTTGAACCCCTATAAAAGTCACATAAAACCTCATAAAAATTATATAATCTTTTATATTTGATAAAAAATGTTTAATAATAACATTACATTAAAATATTATTTCTTTAAAAAATCAATTAATTTATCGATTAATCAATTGAATTTGAATATTGACCATAAATACAATTTGTTCTTTAAAATCATTTATAAAGTAACAATAATATATATAATAATTTACATAATTATATTTCTAGGTTCTTGATACATATACCTTTAACAAACTATCATACATCCTAATAGTAAGGTAAGTGATGGTGGGTCCTTCATGCGGTTGTTCGAAAAACATGGTTTGGGTCGTGATCTCGATGAGCTTGAAATTCTCCTGGAAATGGTTTCGCTCGAGCTTAACTTATTGGATCTCAAATTTGGATTGGTCTAGAGAAAATAAAATAAATTATATATCCCTCAAAATCTCCTACAAATATTCTTTATAGGGTATTATTATACTATTTGAGGCCATTACATCTTTGTATGTGTCAATTGGTTTTGTTAAAACCCAATATTTATACTAGTCATGTGATCACAATTCAACGATTATATTATCAATGATAATTATACTTAACAGTCATTTAAATACAGTTGGATATAATAAAACAAAATAATTTCATGTGTTTTTTATAACCATATTACATTATAATACATTTAATTGAATCAAAATGGGAATTTAATTTATAATGATTTGGGTCGTTACAATGAGACCATACCTTCTTCTGTTTAGTTACCAACCAATGGGAGAAACCATAAAAGGGTTCCCTTCCATAATTCCAACACCAACCATGTATAAACAAATTTTTACTATTATTTTATTCCATAAGTCATTAAATAACTTAATAAATCAAAGATTCATGACCATAAATATCACTTCACTTAGCCATTTCTACATAATATTAAAAGGAACCTCATTTTTCCTTCTCACATAACCTTAAAAGGTATGACATATCATGAAAAGTGGAGAAAAAAATTCATGATTTATGATTCCCTTCACATGTATATGTATGAATCCCCTCTAATGGGACTAATCCCAACTTTACAACAACTACTTCCTCCCTAGATACTGGTAAACTCCAGAGCACCCAATTTTATAGCTTTAAATGATAACATCACTAACTAATGAGACAATGTTGGATAACATATAATACATACAAATTTTCACATCGATAAAAAGTTTTTATTAATAATATAAAAAATGGTAAAAATATTCATACTTTTATTTTTTAAGTATTAACAAACTTATCTTAAATATATAATAGAGTCTTGGAGTGGGTAATAATTCCCCTAAAATGGTGATATGTACTAAGACTTCTATCCTCCCAAATAATGCACAACCAAAATAATCACTAGTAAAAGACTCATTGACCACATTTATTTGTAAATTAAGTCTAGCTCAAATAAAAATAGTCAATAAATTATTAATATCAAAAACAAAATCCTTTTCATTTATATACATTATAAACCTTGAAATTTAATCATGTTCTCAGGCTCCCCAGTAGGGTTGGGTTTACAACTCAACAAGTCCCGAATAACTATATCCCCATCCAAATATATAAAATATATAAAATAATAAGTTTATTATAAATAATATAAATATGACATAAATAATAAATAATCATCATATCGTTGAGTATATTACAACCTAAGATCAACCACACCTTCTTTAGACTTTGTTGGTGTCGAGTTTCAACATATGACATAACAATAGCACGGGTCGACATGAAATTAACCCATAATATCAAATCACATGTATCAAGAGTTATAGTTGATAGTACACCCATATTTAGAACCAATTATGGTATGGTTGGATGTACACCCAATTCGCCCCACTGAAACACCCATGGCCAGCAATACACCTAAACCGTATCTGATCAAGATCTGTGGATGGAATTACACCAAACACATATCTCCTTAAGGTATATGGTTTTCATTTCACCCAAACCATATCTTAACAAGGATCATGGTTTTAATTACACACAACCTATATCTCATCATGTTCTATGGTTGGAATTATAACCAACCCATATCACATGAACCAAGGTTAAAAATAAACCCAACCCATCTCCAATCAACACCCATGGGTTGAAAATATAGAAAAAAAAATTCAAACATGTCCTCAATATTGAATTGTTCCTAATAAAATATAAATACACCTCATGTTAACATCATACATTTCCTCATATTAATTGTATTTTCATGTTTTCAATATTCCCAACCTTAGATCAAATCATAACCGTTTAACAATCCAAGAATAATAAACCACATGGTGTAATTAAATGTTACAATATAATATTAATAATACTTAAAATATGAACAAGAAATAAACAAGAATCATAAAGGTCAAAATGGGTTGGAAACTCATCCAAATCCAATATACACATTATGTAAGGTTGCTTCCTTATATAAGACCACTTACCAATTTCCAATAATCATTTAATGATGTTGTAAGGTTATCCTATTATCATTATATCATCCATTAGAAAAGAATAATCTATGAAACCTATCATCTTCCCCCTGGTTATAAAACAACCAGGGACACACCTCATAGGTTCCTTTATTCACTTCCACAACACTTTGGTCAAAGGAATCATCATTGGTGACCATGGTGTCAATACCACTCAAAATAATAACACACATAGATTTAGTCCATATTAATTCATTTAATTGATCTAAGAAAACCCCATGGGATTTCATTCTAGATAATTCTCAAAATATTAATGGATTTCTTATATCAATACTTTCATACCACACACATAATCTAATATGAAAGGATATGTACCTCTTACCTCAGCTTAGTATATGCTCACTTATAAAGAATCACCAAAATAATCATATCTAATTTATGTTTCCCCCAAAATTGAAAATATTTTCAAAATTATAGCATAACCGATGAAGAACATTGAAAATTATAGGATAGTGAATAAAATGGGGATTTATATGAAAACCTCAACCTATCCACTAGGAAAAATGAAGCTTGAATCTATGCTCAAATGAAATTAAAATCCATAGACCGTATAGTAATTACCCTAGAATAAGGAACATAGTCTGATACCTAAATGTAAAAATAGGTGAAACCTATTTATTAAGGATTATAAATATAAAAAAAATCATTTTAAATATAAAAAACAAACTCAATATGTGTATTGTGGTGTCACCACATCAGTTATAGTGAAACACCCCTACCTAGGGCCATATTGTTGTATGACCCTTTCAGTCATGACCCAATTTTCCCCCAAGGGAAGAACCCAAAAACCCAACCACTTAGTCTTGATATCTTGTGGTAGTGTGACTATCCCCTTTATGGTCCAATTAATGTCTCTATAGCCACATAGTAAAACCATTGTTCTTAGAATGTGTCACAATTAAGGTCTTCATGGTGCAGAAAAATCTTTTTTCATGATCCCCCCATGATCCAATAGTATTAATACTACACAATACCTTATTATTCCCAATTCTATATGCTATTGTGTGACCCCAAAACTACATTAGTATTTCAACATGAAACATAGGTTAAATCCTTAAATTTCAATACATGTCCTCAACAAACTCCAAAACAACCCAAAAACAATAAAACTCACCTAGTTAGAAAAAAAATTAAAACATTATTACATTGGTATGTGATAGGTGTTCTAATATAATTATATTATTGATTTAAAAATAATTTGGAGTTGGGGATTATTTATATAGAGTTAAAATTTAATATGTCGAATGAGGAGGGAATATAATTTCTAGTTATTATGTAAGCATATTACTTAATAATCTGGGTTATGTTATTTGTTATTTCACTTATAATGTGCATTAGGTGTATTAAAATGATAATAAGATATAAAATATCATGAATTTGACTAATATAAACGTTTTATTTGTTTTAAATTCAAAGAATGTGTTTCTGATAGTTCATGTTGATGAGGTCATTTAATTATAATTATTTATAGATGGATGATGTAGAGAATTGTATACTTAAAGATATTATCACATGAATAGTAATAAAAAATATTTTATCGAGATTCAATTTTAATGATAAACACCAATATGTTTGTTTACTTTTACTTTTTACATTGATGGTTTGAATTCATTATGTTTTGTGATAGTACATGCTCATGAAACCTCATATAGACACTATTGTATTTTCCTTTTCATTTAATAAAGGGATTATTAGTCAGTTTTACAACTCATACTTCTAGAAATTTATGATTAGTAATAATAATATTATTATTATTATATATAGGTAATGTTAAAACTAAAAGTCTGTGTGTTGGATTTTTTGTAAATTACTGGAGGTTGCTTACTTAATAAGACATCATGGATGTATTAATATGGAGTTAAATACCAAACATGGGAACCATATTTGGTGAATAATTCATGAAATTAACATAAATGCAATGTGAATAATTTACATGGATGATATTTTAAAGAAGCATTAAGGAAAACACATTGGATTTTTGGAACTGTGATAGAATAGACACATTGATATTTCTATATATCATGTATATATAATTAGGAAATAAATAATTATATTGTTATAGTAAATATAGAATTTATGGAATGTATGATGTGTATAACTTTTTCTATTAAAGTATAACATATGTGCATTCATGGAGTTATTTGGGAAAGTTTGGTGAAATTTTAGTGAATTAAGAGAACATCACACTAAAATGGTTTCTCTCTTGACATAATGGATGTCATGTAAGAATAATGATATGTTACTTAATATTAATTTTTGGGAGGCTAAGTGACTCAATATAGAGTAGTATGTTTATTACATCTTAAATAAATAAACCATGTTATAATAAGTTCTATATAATACTAAACGAGATGTTTTGGATGATTATACGTCTTATAAAGTAATATACCATACCTCAATAGATTTGTGTAAGAATTAACCAAAGCTATAGAAGATTAAATTTCACTGTAATGGTTTTTTATATATTAACTTGTATTTTATTCGAGTAATCCCATCTCTTTAAGAATAACATAGGGATTTTAAAATATTAACTCAATTATAGGTATAAGTAGCTACCTGAGTTCTATGTCACAAAATATATCAGTAATCTAAAATGGAGGCTATGTATGAAGAATATGTTTTATATGTTTAGAGATAGTTTCATAAAAAGACATATTCAACCATCAGTGATATATATTACACCATGATTAAGAAGGTTGTGCTACAATTAAGACCTCATAAGAAACTAGTGTAGTTCTAAAATTTGAAGACCAACTGGATATTTTTGCAAATAAAGGACCATTCCACTATGGGTCTGTGATTTAAGAATATTTTAGAATATAATTAAATGATTATTATAGCTTTTTAAATGTGATTTTTAATGTATTTTATTGATCTAGATATTGGTTCAAGATCATAATATGACCATGTTTTAATTTGGCTGAAGTGGAGGAAGAATACATTGTGTTGGAGAGTATCATAACATGATCAAGTTGTTTTCATAAAATTAATATGGATTTAGTTTGAGTTAAAAAGTGTAATAATTGGTTTAAAATAATTGGATTGAATCTATTGGTCAGAGTAGGACACTCAAGATGGGGTAAATTGATTTCCTATAAAAATTTATATTTTAAATATTTATTTAAAAGTTCCTCAATTTAAAATCAAATATGACCCAGTTAACCAATGTAGAAAATTTATAAAAGTTTAGATATTTTTAAATATTTATAAAATATTTATTAGTTCCTAGTTAAAACAATATGGAAATTTATTTTTGCTTTTGAAATAAATCTATTAAATAAAATTCCAATATAAACACTAGATATGATGAACTATCAAAGTGAAAGAAATGTTTTCAATGAATCAATAAAATAATGAAAACATAATTTTGAAATTCACAATGGATTTAAAACAAGAGGTTCAGTATCAAGATAAGACTTAGTCCTCTCCACATGGTTATCACCATCCACCAAGAACTTTATATAAATAACTTTTATCCACACCATGGATTGGGGTAAACAATAGTATACAAACTGTCCAATTCAATTGACCTCTACCATAGTTCTAGTGGGAGTTCAAATTATAATAGTCCATAATGGGCCCTCTTCCACTGTTATATGTGCGAGTGAAAGTTATAAAAAGATAAGTTCATGAATATATTAGAGTATCTTCTAGTTATACTTAGAAGATGGTGTGTATTTATAAAATAGAGTCACACACAGTTCAAAATGTAAAATAGTTCACAATAAGACCATAAAATAAATATAAGGGTGTTAGAAAGCTTTGTGTGTTTAGCTATATAGCATTGAGACTCCTTGAGTATAGATTGAAGTTAAGATGGATTTGAATTTCAGGAATAGGTAGCAAAATAGAAGTTCATGAAGCCTTTTGTCTTCTATTCTTATTAGGGTATATATTTTATTGAAGTGTTATTTTCCACTCTTCAAATGTTACTTCAGAAGTTATTTTATTAGGATTCACATAAATATCTTCCAGTTTCTTTAGTTTTATATTCTCTGGTTTTCACAAGCGCATTATCCCTCTGCTAGAATGGATGGATCTCTATTTCTTTTTAATCAGGTATGCACTTTATACAATGCAATAAACAAGCAGCATGTTCTCTGGTACCTTTTACCTTGTAATGGTATCTGAAATCAATTAAATGTTTTCTAAAAAATACATAAAAGATAATTAATATAATAATAAGTTTCAAGTTTCATAAATATGACCATCATAATTAATTTGGAATCTAAATTTCAAAAGAAGGAATGAACATGTCTTATGAATGATATGTAAGTCTATCGGTGTCATATAATGTCAGTCAATTGATCTATCGATAGATCAACCTATTAGTAGGTACTCTATCAGTAGGTGATGCATTAGTAGGTGATGTGTTAGTAGGTTATGCATCGGTATGTGATGTGTTGGTAACTCATGTAATCAGTAACTCGAACTTCATCAGTGACTCATCCTTAGAAAAAAATATGAGTTGAGCTATTGGTAAGTTGATGTATTAGTGAATTAGAGCATTGGTAGGTTACTCTATCAGTAGCTCATTCTGAGAATATTTCGGTAGCTTAGATATCAATGACTTATCCTTATCGGTGACTTATACTTATCCAAATTTTCTTAACATGTCTTATGATATAGACACTAACAAAAGAGGTTAAGATTAAATGTAAACTTGATTAAACAGTATTTAATTTAATAAAACATAATTTTTGAAATATTTTTTAGCCTTAAAACTAGAGGAGGACAACAATCTCCCCCCTTTTTTGATGATAAATCATGTAATTGTATACCACAACTGTTGAATTGTGATTATCAAAGAAAAGTATGCTTTAGTACATTATACATATTATAAGAGATGAAGTATTAAGATAAACACAAAAATTATATATCTCACTTAGTAATCTTTTCTTTTTAAAGCTAATACTCTTTTTTAATCTTTTTCTCCTATTGAAATACATTCCATACACATTATCCCCCTTTTTGAATTATCAAAAAGGAAACAAATAATTAAAAAAAGAAAAAAGAATGAGGTAAAAACTTAGAATGTATTCTATTATTCAATTATTAAAATTGGAAACAAAAATAGTTCAATAGATCCCTATCAAAGAGTTATCCAATCACCTATTCTCCAAAGTAGAGTCCATCACTTCTTTTCCATTATCTAAGGAAGGATTGGTAGGAGTATGAGGTTCATAAGTAGTGATTGGAGTGTCAGTGTGGATTATGAGGTAATGAAGAGGAATTCTAGTAAAGACTAAAGGAGAAAGGCTCAGTCTAGAAGAGGCAGGAGATCCTGTAAGCTCATGATGAATTACCAGTCTGATTTGGATTAAATCTTGAGTAGGGGTCATGGATAGAGGTGATAATGGTGCATAAGAATAAGAATAAGGGTCCAGGATAGGTCAAATAAGAGAAGCATCTGAAGAAACAATTGTTGTACTATCATGATGCATGTAAGGTTTCAGAAGATTGATGAATTCCTTGATGATCTAACCACCATAGTCCATAGCCTTTTTGAAATCTTCCTTATTCTCCATAAACTTCTGAATGGTAGGAGTGAAATCCTTTAGATACTTAGCTTGATCTTTGAAGGCTTGAGTAATAAGAGGTATCTTCAAAATTTCCACCAATTACATGAAATTTCTATCAATTCGATTATTTGTATAAATCCTATTAAAGTATATGTTTACCTTTTTGGTAATCTCTTCTTGATCATTAGTAGAAACTTTTTTAAACAATCTATCAAGGTCATAGATATGGTCACAATTATACTTGATCTTATAGAGGCTTTCCTGATTATGTCCACCAATTATAGTTTGAAGATATTATCTTATCACATTTATAATCTTCTCAAAATCATGAGGATGAACAACAAGAGAAGCTGGAGTGGAGGAAACATTCAATATATATTGGATATATGGTCTCAAATGATTCAAATCAAGAGCTGGAGGTTGAGAATCATCAATCCTGGAAGATGCATCCTCAAATATTTTCACCACGTTATCCAAATATGTCCTATAATCAATAGTTACACTGTTAATGGAAAAAACTATAGTAGTCAGTTCATTTCACATTTTTTTGATTATCTAAGACAATTTCTTCCAGTACTGTGATGAACTCTCTATGATCATAACTACATCAATTTCACTAATCATTGCCACTGGAGTTTGTTGATGTGGAGGGACAAATCTAACCATAGCTAAAAAGTCTTCCTTAAATGTATTGATTTCAGCCTTAGTTACATAATTTATAGCCTTGGGTATAACTACAAGAGTGGGACCATGAGTAGTTATCCTATCCTCTAAATCAGGCTACTCTAAACCCAAAGTAACATAACCAAGATCATTTCTCCACATAGGAATAATTATATCATCAAGAGGACAAAGTAAATCAACTTTCTTTCTTTTAGGTCATCTCTACCCCTGAATAGATACTCTCCTTCTAACATAAACCAACTCTTGTACTAGAGCTACTGAAACTTCTCTTTCATCATGAACTTCAGCATTCATATGAACATATGTAGCTATTTCCTCAACCACAGGTGCTTCAAGTGCTTAATGATATTGAAAAACTGGTTCTTATTCCATTAAAGTAGTATTAGGATGTTATGCATTCTCAAAATGAGCTGGAGTAAGATCATTTGGTTCTTTAACAAGACCTTGATCATCATCAGGATGGTCTGATCCACTATTATATTCCTCATCATCTTCTTCATTTTCTTCCTCATCTCTATCACAATCATTTTCTTCTTCACTTCCACTTTCTCCTTCTTCACCATTTTACTCCTCATAAATATTATATCTCCTAACATACTCAACATTCTCTGACTCTTAGGTCTCATCCTCATAAATCTCATCTATAAGCAGTTTCTTTGCAGGAAGAGGACTAGGAGGGCTAACAAGACTATAGGTCATCCTTTGATGACTTTAAACTATATAAAGGTCGCTTCTATCATCAATTGGTGATTCATTTCCTTGATCTTCCTCAGCTACATCTTCCTCATCGGAATACTCACCAAATTAATCTTTTCTTAGACCAGGATCAACCATCTTCCTCGACATTGATGGATGCTCAATAGGATTAAAATCCTCATAAATTTTTTCATTTTACTCAACCCACATCTTCATCCAAGGATTCCAATTTATTTTTATTCTCTTACAAATAGTTTCTTTTGATACATAAACCATCACAGACTGAAACAATTTTTTATCCTCATTCACTAAACCTTTATCTCTCATCATCATAGAAATAAGCCTTGGATAAAACAATGAATTTTTTTGGTAGTAGGGTTTTATCATTTCACTTATATGAACCATAAAATATCTACATAGGTTAACCTTATGTTATTTCTTCAAAAGATAAATAAAATACACATCTTGGTACTTTAGGGAGGCAATGTCTCCTTTTCTAGGACACAATCGATGTTGAATGAACTTGAATAACATCCTGCATTCACCATCAAGTTCTACTTCCATAGGCCTTCTATGATTCCCATAACTAGTAAGCTCAACTAAGGCTTCCTAAAAATTGAATATATCACTGGGTAGAGGTGAAATTAAATAATGATCATCACATACACCCTCATGGGGTACCTTTAAGCATTCTGCCTGATTCTTGGATGAAAAAGAGATTATTTTCCCAACTACTATAGATTTGATCCAAAATACCTCTGATCCTTCAAGAAGAAATTCCACATACAAATAAAACTTTTTCACTATCCTTAGATAAAAAGTTATTTCAATACTATAGAATGACTCCAACCACCCTTGAGATTGAAACACATTTAAAATATAGACTTAATTTTCAACAACTATTCTGAGTGCACTTATTTCTCAGAAGTGATGATATGGTTCTCAAGTTTTAGATGAATAGGTTGTGGTTTAAGCTGACTATATTCACCACTTTTCTACTTATATGGATGACAATCATCCACAGATCTCTCAAAAACATGCTTAAGATGATCCATTAATGAGATTAAAGGGTTTTGGTTTGAGGGAGAAAGGTAGAAGGAGTTTAGGAGAGTAAGGTTTGAAGGTAAGAGTCTGATAGAAAGACTATGAGAGTGATAAAAAGTGTTGGATTAACCCTTAATTTTATCATTTAGTCATTTAAAATCATAAAAAAATGAACATGGATTATAAAAAATAAAATAACTAAAATAGCGATGTTTTAAATTCCATAAAAATGACTAAGTATTGATCAGTGAGACACAACAGTGAGACCTATCAGTAAGTCACCATCAAAAATTCATATTGGTGAGTAATCATCGGTCAGTCCTGTTAGTGATTCATCATTGATGAGACATCATTGGTGAGACAAAATTGGTGATACATCTGATATTTAGTCACTCAAATTTGATCAATCCTAACTCATGTTAGATGTAACTGATTCTCTCAGAATTTAATGGCCTAGTAAAAATTCTAGCAAGAAGTTGTTTTATGCTAATGAATTAAAGAGTTATATCACCTTTTTATAATGATTTTTGAAAAAGTTATGTCTTACATCAATATGTTTTTTTCTTGAATGAGAAACTGTATTCTTAGAAATATTAATAGAACTTTTGTTGTCACAATTTATAGGGACATACCTAAATTGATATCCATAATCTAGTAATGTGTATTTCATCCACAAAATTTCAGCACAAAAAACTACCAGAAAATATGTATTCAACATTGGCAGTGGATAATGAAACATAATTTTTCTTTTTACTACACCATAAAACTAGAGAATCTCCTAAAAAGAGACATGTTCTAATTCTGTTTTTTCTATCTAACTTGCAACCACCAAAATTTTCATCAGAAAAACTAACTAAGTCAAACAGATTTCATTTAGGGTAGAACAATCCTATGTAGGTAATATATATTAGGTATATGAAAATTATTTTAATAGTAATTAAATTTGACTCTTTAGGATTTTCTTGAAAATGAGAACGCATACACACACTAAACATAATATTAGGTTGACTAGAAGTTATGTAAATAATAATTCCAATCATACCTCTATAATCAGTTTGATCCACTGATTTTTCATCTTCATCAATATCCAATTTATAGGTGGTACTCATGGGATTATCACTAATTCTAGTTCTTTACATATTAAAAAGTTTTAAAATGTGTTTATAATATTTATGTTGATTTAAAATAATAGCTTCTTTATTTTAAAATATTTGAAATCAAATAAAGAATTTAAGTTCACCAATTAAGATCATTTCAAATTCATTTGGCATCATTTTTGAAAAATCAAGACATAAAAAATTAGAAGATAAAAAAATAATATCATCAACATATATTTGAAAAAACTAAAACATCTTTAGAAATTATTTTATGAAAATAGAAGGATCAACAATCCATTTTGTAAAACCTTTAGAAATATGAAAAATGATGAGCCTATCATACCAAGCTCTTGGAGCCTGTTTTAAACCATACAAAGCTTTTTTTTAATTTAAAAATATGATTTGAAAAATGAGGATTCGTAAAACCATGGGTTCTTTGAACAAAAACATCTTCAACTATATAACCATTTATGAATTCACTTTTTACATCTATTTGATAAATTTTGAAATTAAGATGTGTTTCATAAGCTAGAGGTATACTAATGGCTTCGAGTATGGAAACATGCGAAATGGTTTCTTCATAGTCAATTCCTTTTTTTTACTATAACCTTATGCAACTAATCTTTCTTTATTACTTAATATAGTGTCAACTTCATATACATTATTTCTAAACACCCACTTGATTCCTATTATCAAGATGTCTTTGGGTCTATCGACAAGTTTCAAAACTTTTTCCTTTCAATCTGATTTAATTCTTCTTGCATATCCATAACCAAAATTCATCATTGATTGCATCAATGATGTTCTTTGGTTCAAGTTGTGACAAAAAGGCTTGATGTTCAACCTAGTTCCTTAGATAATATCTATTATGTATCTATTTATCTATGACTTCACCTAAAATATCTAAGGTATGGTTCTTAAGGGTTTTAGCATATCTATAAAGTGAAGGTACAATTAACTGGGTTCATCTATAGGTTTTGGTTCTTTATGATCAGAATCTAGAGAGTTTTTAGGACTAGATTTTTCTACTTCTTTAACAGCAGAATCTGAAACTTTAGAATTTAGGTATAAGATTTGTAATATTGACCTCAAGATTTTATTGGGAGGTTTTATGTTCATGTGGGTATGTTTAATCAAATTGGATATATGCATAATCTTACACACACTTGGTTCTTTTATTAAAGACTCTATAGGATTTTCTTGAGGTTGAATAACCTATGAAAACTCTTTCATCACTCATGGATTAAAATTTGTCAAGATTATATTTTTTGTTAAGAATATAGACTTTTCAACCAAAAACATTAAAGTAATTAACCTTGGGTTTCCTATTATTTCGTAGATCATATGGATTTTTCATTAGAATAGGTCTAATGAAAAATCTATTGATTATGTAATAAGTTGTATTCACAGATTCTTCCTATAAATAAATAGGTAAATCATATTCACTAATCATAGTTTGGGACATCTCTTGTAAGGTTTTATTTCTTCTATCTACAACTCCATTCTATTGGGGTGTCCAAGGAGTAGATAAGTTATTACTATAGCCATTTTTTGAGAAAAAAAATCAATTTTTTATTTTCAAATTCACGGCCATGGTCACTTCTTAAGGTTTTGATCATAATTCCACTTAGGTTTTCTACTGACCTATCACTCTTGGTGAGATAATAACATGATTCACTCTTTTGAGATAAAAATAAAGTCCAAGTATATATAGAAAAGTAATCTACTATAACATAAACATAGTGCTTCCCATTTAAACATGAAACTCTAGAAGGTCCAAAAAAATACATGTGAACCAATATAATTGGTTGAGAAGTTGAAACTTCATTCTTTTGTTGGAAATATATTTTAGGATATTTTCGGTTATGAAAAGGATTACAAACTTTATCATTTATAAACTCAAGTTTATGTAGATCCTTTAGTTCTTTTCTAGATATCTTTCTATGGGAGTGAATGTTATAGAGGACTATTATCCTTTTCCAGATCCAAGAATCTTTGTGAAAGTCACTCAATTAAGAAACATTTTTAGAAACTAAATAATATAAATTAATAGCATAAACATTTTCATTTCTAAAGGTAGTAAACACTAAATCATTTATAGAATTGAAAACATTAAAAGAATAATTTTCAAATTTAACATGAAATCCATCATCACATAACTTTGATATGATAAGAATATTATAATTAAGACCATTAACAAAAATAACTTTAGAAATTAAAATTCAATTACTATTAATAATTTTTTCATGGTCAACTATTTTTCCTTTTGCATTATCACCAAAGGTGACATGCCCACCATCAACTATTATGAGGTTATTGAAGCTTGAATAGTTCCTTTTCATGTGTCTTGAATACCCACTATCCAAGTACTATAACCTATTATAGAAACACTTCAAACAACTTTCCTACAAAAATAGACCAAATAAGAAAAGACTTTGGTACCCAGAACTTCTTGGGTCCATTAATTAAGGTTTTGGGAACTCACATTTTTATTATGTTTTTCCTATAAATAGTTTTTAAAGTCTTAGAAAAATAAACTTTATTTGGTCCAGAAAAACTTGAAGTAATAGGAGATGATCCAATTTTGGAACTTTCAGAATATTTTCCAAAACTAGTCATGAAATCTGATTTTAAATATTTATATACAAAATTAGTTTTAAAAAAAAAATTTCCAGGTTGATAACCAATACCATTATTAAATTTAGGAGGAAACTGTTTTACAAGAATTTTAACCAAGGTGTATTTACCATTTGTGAACTTCTATAAATATTTATTTAATTTCTCAGAAGACAGTTTAAGTGTTGTATTCTCTGAAGCAGTTGATAATTCTTTTCCTTTTTAATGGTAAGTTTAGAATTCACAGTAGTAGAAAGAGCATGCTATTTCTTGAGAGATTTATATTTATCCTTTAGTTTATTACATGTGTCCTCAATCATTTTACAGTATTCAAACATTTCTTCATTTGTAAAATTTTCATATTCAGATTCATCACCAAAATAATAAAAAATCTATAAAAGAGATCCTAGAGTTACCTCAGATGTGTTTTTCATGAAATACATATTGGATTTATCAGCCTTATCATCATGGGATGATTCGGATCCACTGGTTCTATCCTTAGAATCACTCTAGGTTTCCTTCATTTCCTTTATATATTTTCTATCTTTATCCTCGTATTTTCTTTTTAACTTTAACTTAGAACTATCAGTTTTCACATTTCCTCTACTCTTGAACCCATATCATACTATCTCAGTAGTAGTATCACTTCTATTAGATTCTTTTTTCAAGTTTCCCTTGTTTTCATACATCCCTTTATGACTAGTATTTCTAAATAATTTCTTCTTTCTATAAAACTTTTTTAACCTTCAGTATAGTTGAAACATTTCCTCATCATTGTCACTTGGTGATACTTTATTTTTAGAACTTGCATCATGAACTTTCATTTTCCCTTTTTATTTGTGTTTAGAAGAATTGGTATTTAAATCCACTAAATTTCTCATGGGATCATAATATTCTTATCTGATAACCTTCAATTATTCTTCATACATAATTATCTTTCCTATCATCTCCTTTACTATAAAAGTTTTAATGTTAGAGGATTTCTTTATTTATACTGAATTCCATCTCCATTTATCTGGAATATATCTCATGATCATCATGATATATTCCTTTCTAGTGATTTTATTTTCTAGTGGGATAATTATATTCACAATCTCATTAAACCTGAGATACATGTCATAAATTGGCTCATCATGATTCATTTGAAAGTTATCATATTTAATAGTATATGTGTTAAGTTTCATTTCCTTAACACTAGTGGTTCCTTCATGTGAAACAGCTAAAGTATCCCAAATCTCAGGTGTTTTTTACATGAAGAAATATTATTTGATTATTAATCACATAAATAACAATATAAATCATTCATATATTTGAAATTATTATTGTAGGCCGCCTTAGTGGAATCATCCCAAGTGTTTCTAGCAGCAGTGGGAATATTATATTCATCAACCATAGTAAACCATATTTCAAAACCCATGCTTTCTAAATGAATTTTCATTATAATTTTCAACTCAGTATAATTTGTGCCATTAAATTAGAAAGGTATGTTGGTAGAAAGAACCTTCCTATCTATTTTCAATTTAAAACAAATTTGAAATATTTTAAATAACAATAAATTTTGAACGGACATAAATATAGAGATCTTTAAAACACAACTAAAGTCACAGTTGAAATAATTTGAGGATTTCAAAAGCTTTCAAAATCGAAAAGTAAATCCTTTAATACCAAATATTGGTCAGAGTAGGAAACTCAATAAAGAGTGAATTGAGTTCCTATAAAAATTTCTATCTTAAACATTTATTTAAAAGTCCCCCAATTTAAAATAAAATATGACCCAGTTAACCAAAGTATAAATTTTATAAAAGTTTTTATCTTTTGAAGTATTTCTCAAAGATTGATTAGTTCTCAATTAAAAAATTATAAATCATTATTTTATCTTTTTAAATCAATGTACTAATCCAGATTATAATATAAACACTAGATAATATTAACTATCAAATTGAAATAAATGTTTTCAATGAATCTATAAAATAGTGATAACATAACATTGAAAGTCATGGATGATTTAAAACAACTTGTTCAATATCAAGCTGATACTTATTCCTCTCCACTTGGTGATCACCTACTACCAAGTACTTTATATAAATAAATTTGATCCCCACCTTGGATCGAGGTAAAAAATAGTATACAAACTGTCTAGGTCAACAGACCTCTACCACGGTTCTAGTGGGAGTGAAAATTACAACAGTCCACATAGAGGCCTCTTCCACTATTGTTTGTGGGAGTATATGGTGTAAAAAGATAATTTTGTGAATATATCATAGTATCTTCCAGTTATTCACAAAAAAAATTGTGTTTATAATATATAGGGATACACTTTGATAAAAATGTAAAATATTTCACAAGGAGAGAAAAAAAAATATTGAGAACGGTGATAGAAATATCGGTGTGTTTGGATCTGTATATTTGAGACTCCTTGAAGATATATTGAAGTGATGATGGAGTCAACTTATAGGAACAGACATCAAAGTAGAGGGTTGTGAATCATTCTATATTCTATTATTAGTAAGGTCATGATTTTCTCGAAGTGTTATTTTACAATCTTCAAATTTTGAAGTAGAAGTTCTTTTATTAGTATTCACACCAATATCTTTGTGTTTATTCAATTTGAAGTTCTTGGGTGTTTACAAGAGCACAAGCCCTCTCTTAGACTATATGGATCTCTATTTATTTTTTATCAGGTACGCACATTATACAGTGTAGCGGACAAGCAGCATGTTCTCCAGTACTTTATACTTCATACTAGTCTCGTACATCCATTAAATTTTGTCTAAAAAATAAATAACATCTCAATAATATAATAAGTAGTTATATGTTTCATAAATATGACTCTTAAAATTAATTTTTAATATAAATGGAAAAGGAAGGAATTAAAGTGTCTTAGGATCGGTAGGTCAGTTTTTCGGTGTCTCATACTATCAGTAGGTTGATCTGTCGGCAAATCGCCATGTTTGTAGGTACTCTGTCGGAAGGTGATGCGTTAGTAGGTGATGTATCAGAAACTCGTGCCATCGATAACTCAAAATTCATCATTGATTCTTCCTTATCAAAAATTATGAGTTGAGCTATCAGTAAGTTTATGTATTGATGACTTAGATCATCATTAGGTCAATCTATCAGTAGGTTACTCTGTTAGTAACTCATTATGATAGGTTGTATATAGATAAGGTATTAGTGACTTATATTTATTGGTGACTTATAATTATCCAAATTATGTTAAATTTTCTTTTGATATAGACACTAACTAAAGAGGTTAGGATTAAATGTAAACATTATTAAATAAGATATAACTTAATAAAACATAATTTAAGCATGATTTGTGAGCATTAAAACTAGTGGAGTCCATCAAAATAAACTTGAACAAACATATTTTTACCACTCTAAATAAGTAGAACACATGTACTAATATTTTAATATTATAGAATCATGGAATTTTCCAAACCATGCACAAAGGGTTGGTGTCCAAAGGTATGTCTATAAAAACTACTCATAGATATTTTGGTAAAAATATTCAATGATAAGTTTGGTTTCAAAAAGGGGAGAGGTACATATAGGAGTTCCAATGATCACCTTAATTTCAATAAAGAAAAACTTTCCAATCATAGAAAAATCCAATTTCTATATCCAATTGATTGAAGTGTTGAAGAAGGAGAACAAAAAATATAATTATAGTGTGAAATTATATTTATTTGGAAGAATTATTATTCAACTATATATGTTTATATGAAAAATATTTTCCACTCAAATCAATTGTTCCTTCATATATAGTTTTACAATATAAATGCACACCTATCTATAAGTATTTGGTATAATGTGAAATTTAAAAAAGAAGTATAGATACATGGATAAAGTAACATATATTTTGGACTTGATAATGTAAGGTGTCACTAAATTATGTTGATCTAGAGTAATCCAACATGTCTATAAACAATTGAAGGGATCCATACTTCTATCAAATGGAATCTTGTTCTATAAAATAGTTCCTGGAGCTGAATAAGTGGGATTACCCCTTGGTTTAGTAGTGACTAATCCCTAATAAATGCAATGGTAGTGAGCCTTAGCATGGAGTTACCATGACTGAAATTGCAATCCACTTAAAGATATTATAATGGATATTATCACATAGATGCATTACCGGTTAATTTTTATTGGATGTATCCCTGTATAGATGAACCAAATAAAATCCTCTTGTTCATTGTTTATATATTGATTAATTAATGTATGACTTTGTGAGAGTGTGATTAAGAGTGATATATTGAATGAGTTCCTTCCAAATAGGGAACAATATCTAACAATGTGGTGAATGATAACAAAGGGAAATTTTTCAATTGAGTGTCGCCCGGAGTCACACACCTTTCAAGGTGCATATATTCAACCCAATCCCAATTAGTGGTATCAGAGCCATAGGTATTTATTTGAGTTTCGATATTTAAATCTATTTTCATTTTTAAATAAATGGATTTTATAATGAGACCACTTGTTTTTAATGGTGAAAATTATGATAGTTGGAATAAGAAGATGTTTTTATTTCTATAGGATTATGGTGAAGATATCATGGAATTAATATGTAAATATAATAATTTAAGAAAGATTTATAAAAGATTTATTAATAAAGAGGCATCATGTTGAGGTTAGTTCATTATGGTATTTAGAGAATTTATTTATTATGCCAATATTTATGATATATGGAAAAAAATTGATGTATTTAATTGGAATTTAGTGGATCCTTGGGATGATTTTGTTTCTACCACAAGAGAAGATTAAAAATATAGTGGCGATGAGAATTCAATAAATATAATCAAATAAAAATTCCTTATTTCCAAAGGTAAGAAGAAAAGGAAAAGTAAAAAAAGATTCTCAAGGTGATGTAGGTAAAAAATTTGGCTTCTATTTATAATTCTACATATAAAAAATTTTGGAATATGCCTAAAAATATAGAAATTTATATTCTCTTAGAAAGATTAAATTGTATAGTGAATAAATTAGTGAATTTTAAATGACATAAAGTTATCAATCATGAGATTGTTAATGTAATGAAAATGATGGGATCTAATCCTCTCAAGAGATGATGGGTCAATTTTAATTTTTCCATGAGGTGAAATATGTTAGAGATATTTGTGTGATAATTGACCCCATTATTGTATTTTGTTTTTAAAAAATCACAATACTCTTTATTACAGTTTTTATTTAACTTGGAGTTAGTCATTTGAGTTTCTATGTGTTTGAACTTAAAGTCTAATCATATATACCCAATAAACTGTGTAAATTAATAATTCCATTAGAACATACAAGTTGTGGTATTGAATAGTGTTTAACTTGTTAGAAGATATAAATTTCATCTAATGATGAAGTGTTTCATCTAATAGAGTTCTAACCAAATACTAAGATATTAGAATCTGATCATTGGAGTTTTTTATTGTATCATCAATAAATTTTATTGAGAAAATAATGGAAATTTAATAATTATAAGGTACATCTCTGAGATTTCTTATATTCATTTGAAATTATACAACATATCGATTCTTTGAGAACTTTCGATTATAATTTCTCTCTTCAATTAGTTCTTACTAAAGGATTTATTGAGTGATGATTCACTATAAGACTCTTATCTTATCTTGATGTTATTATTCATTACCAGATCCTATGTGATCAAATTGTTTTTAGGGATAGGATCTTTAAAAAAATGTGGATATTTATGAGATTCTAGGGTCTATAAGATGTATATTTTGATAGTTTTATTGACAAAAAATTCCTAATGTATGATTTTTACAAATTATTAGATTGAGGAAGATCATAGTGCTACAGTAACCTATGTTTGACATTTCTGTTTAGTAGATTCCTGGTGTGGAGTTTCTTTCTCCCAACAAGCCATAGTTAGGGATGTTTCAATGTCTAAAATTGTATACCTTTGTTCAGGTTATGAAATTATTTTCTGATTTGGTTTAAATTTGAAAATTCTTAATGCATGAGTTACTTGGTAATAAATATCCTTTAAGAAGTTTATGGATTGTTATTATTGAAGTCATTCATTATTTCATACGTTTTTATCATTGTCTGATTGTATTGATTTTTAGTTTTTGTTAGGTTATTTACTTACATTATTGTTTTTTCCACCAAATTATTATTTTTATTAGATAATGGATATTAAATAACAGATTAATTTTCCAATTTATTTTTTTATTCTAATATTTAAGATATTTTATTACTACTAATCAACTTGATTATATGATTGATAGGAAAAAATATATGCATGATAAGACTTCAATTAACCTCCCTCTCCTAGAGAAATTTACTTACTTTAAGAGGAAAACATTTCATATCAGGATAAGTATCTATTTTTAAGCTTGTATCATTTATTCTATAAGACATTATGAACTTCTTGTTTGTATTTCATAACTTATAAAAAAATTTGAACTAGTTGTGTTATAGAGGAAATATCCTTTATTTTAGATGTATTAAAACATACTGTTGGAAACATTACAAATTTGAATCCAAGTCGACCAATGGTCCTTGATAGTGTAGGTTATGAGTACTTATGATATAGTATAAATATGATTTCCATCAGCATAAGAGTTGATAATTTTATTATGATGATTGAAAATTATTTAATTCTAGAGAAAGAACTATATGTGTTTACTGATGAGGAGAAGATGAAGTATCAAAAGAATTATAAATCCAGAAATAATTTTTCATGTTCAATGGTTTGAAATATCTATATCATTATTTCATTATGTGAGACTCTGAATAGAATTTGGAAAAAGTTTAAATTACTCACTTTTGAGTGTCTAAATTTCTTGATCCTGAAAGAGTTATGTTTTGTGATTATTATTGGACTAGTGATTTTCTACTAGGTGATTTAGTTGTGTATAACCATAAATGTTTCATAAAGTTTGTTAATGGACCTGAATACTTGGTTGAGAAAAAAATTACAGATGTAAAACTAGTGGATAAGGTGATTGATATTATTTTAATGGAATGGGAATCCAAGAGGATAGAGATAGATAATACCAAACACATCAAAATGATTCATCCTAATGACATTAGTGCGACTCTCATACAATTTGAGAATCATCTAAAGAGAGATGCATAGACTGAGGAAAGGAAAAATGGAGTTACATTCCCTTAAAATTTTTGTTCTCTAACATCAAATTCTACTACTACTATAAAAAATAAATTTAAGCATCGATCATGTAATGACACTGGATTTCACTATCTATTTTTCAAAAATAAATATTATCTCACTCTAAACACACACAAAAACTAAAATGATTTGTGACATATTAGATGAAAATTATTAAATAAAATTATAAGAAGAATAAAACCATTGTAAATTGAAATATAATAATCAATTAAAAACTTACATTTAGGAGATAAAGAATTAAAATGATTTAGTATTAAATAATGATTGTTCCTCTCAAATAACTATTTAAGGTGTTAAATTGACCTATTTTATATGATTATTATTATAATATATGATTTTATGATATATGAACTAATATATTAACATTATTTAATTTACAAATTGGTATTTAATAATATCAAGAACATTTAATGTTCAAAAAAGAAATTTTTTAAAAAAAGTGGCTTTCTTTATATTTTTGTATTTTCATTTAAAAAATAAATTTTAAAAGTTTATAATTTTAATAAGACATAAAATAATGTTATTTTTTAAATTATAATTTCAAAATTTTCTTATTATAAATTTTCCAGATTTGTCTATAATAATTAATTTTTAGGTGAATAGTTAAAAATATTGTTTTTAATAAAATCGTAAAGTTTATGACTATATCAAGAAGTAAGTATCATTTGAAAAATTATACTATAATTTTTCATGAAAAAATATGTATTTAATTAGTAAAACTAAATGTTTAAAAATTATATTATGAATTTTTAAAACCTATGTTTAACCTTTTATTAACAAAAATAATATTTTCCAATCAAAGAATTTTTTTTTTTACTTTTCTTTTAATTAAATAATATTTTTTGTTGAATTTTGTTATGGATTAATTTTAAATGAAAAAAATATTTTAATTATTTTATAATACACCAATTTATATAATTAAAATAAATGATATAGATAATATTTTCTTATAGATAAATTTTAAGCTTAAAAATACACATTTTTAATGGGTTTTTACAAGTTACATGCGCTAATGTTAAAAATGAATTTTCATATTCAAAGAAATTTTATATAAAAAAATGTATCCAAAATTTGGAATCATTATATCAAAATTATGTAATAGGGTTCATTTTATTTTTATTAATTAAATGAAAATTACTTGGGTAGAAATTAGTTTTCGTAGTGAAACTAAAAAAGGTAAAAGTAAAAAATTTGATGAATTAAGGACATAAAAATATGTTTAAAATATGTATAAAAATATATTTTTGAGGAATTATCGGCCCTATATCATCCCCCAATCCATTATTAACCATTTTTTAGTCTTGTTGACAAGTTAAACATGTTCTCTGTTTATATTAATTTTAAATATTTGAAAAATATCATTCTCACTATATATAAAATGGGCCTCTCAATACCTCATCAGGACCACTCACATAATTAGGTTTTCACCAAAACTTATACCCATTTTCTTCCATTATAATCATTTTCCTTTTAATTGTACCTATATTCCAAATATATTGTCTTAATACCTCCATTCCCATGGAGTGTTATAAGGGAAAGCCATAGTCCTCAACATGACTAATATTTATTATCATAACTACTTTTTTTCTTTATTAATTTACCAAATATAATTTTCTCATTAAAATATAATTAAGTAATTATTTATTTTAAAATTAATGGTATTATCCTAATGGAGTAACTATTAACATCAGTTTAATCGGATTCCAAAATTATCTATGACTCTCTCAAGGGGCTCTCTCCCACTCCATGGAAGATTTCTTATGTGATCCATAATTACAAGAAGTCCATCAGCAGCAGGACAGTTATTACTCACACTTGGCGCAAAGGGAATAGTGTAGCTGACTTCCACGCCTCAAAGGCTCCCTCCTACTCTTCTCTAACGGTGTACTCCAGAACTAGCTCCCTACCCTCAGGATCTTCTTATTATGAAATTGTGGAATCCCTTGGTCTGCATCATTTTAGGCCCCCTTAAACGTTTTCCTCTACTTTCCCCCTTCAATAAAATAAATGTTGTATGAGTTGTGTGGCCAACCGCCTCTTCAAAGTATTGTATCTCATTTTTTGTCTAGATTATTTTTTATTTATTAAAATATTATAAAATATTATTTAACACCTTAAAAGTATCTAAATAATATTTAAATTCTACTATAATAATTATAATTTTTCAAAAGAAACCACTTTTATAATCATAATTATCCATTAATTATGGTATGTTCTTCTTTGGGACGGTTTAACCACCTACTTGAACAATGAAATAAAATAATATCATCGATGAATATGGTAACATAATTAATAATTATATATGATATAAATAATTAAATAAGGATATTATTTTATTTATATAATGGTAACATTAATATTAAACTCATTAATTAAGACACCATTGTTTAATTATTAAAAATCACTAAAACTTACTTGTTTCCAATTTTATTTATAGAATTGTAAATAAAAACCTCAAATAATGGAATTAAAAAATTTATAAAATATCAAGAAACATCAATTTTAGTACATTTTACGATATGGGAATGGTGAAATTTAGTACAATAACAGATTCCAACATCGTTATTACAAAACCAGTTCAAAATGATAAATATTACTCACACCTGATATTGAAAATAGATAATTACTAACTAATGTAAATGTAGAGAATAATTATAAATAAATATTATAAAAGGTCATGGATATGAATAAATTTATGATATAGGAGAATAATAAATTTATACTTTTATGTAGGATATTCAATTACTTTAGTGGAAGTAGGGAATTAAGGTATGGGGTTATTTGTCTAAAATTAAATTCCTTGATTCAAATTTATTATTATGAAACATGATATATTTTATATATCATGATTACTACCTAGTTAATTTATTTTACCAAATTCAAGTTGTTAGTTAGAGTGAGTAACTCAAGAGGGGTGAATTGAGTTCCAAATAAACATTTCTATTAAAAATGAAGTTAAAATAAAATCCCCTTAATAAAAAATTAGCCAATTAATCAAAATAGAAGATTGATATAAGATCTTCACTTTTAAAATATTTCTCAAAGAGTGATTATGCCTCACTTAAAATAATTTTTAGAATTAATTTATCTTTTGAAATCAATTTACCTATGCAAAACAAATATAAACACTAGTTAATATTTACTATCAAAGTAATAGTTCTTTTATAGATTAAAAAATATTGGTTTTGGTAATAAAAACCCCAATAACACAACAAAATAAAAAAGAGGTACAATATCAAGATGATACTTAATCCCATACACTATAAAATAACCTACTACCAATTAGATTATTATATTAATAAAAAAATCCATAATATGGATCAGGTAAAGAAACAACAACTACAATCTATCTAGGCTAAAGATAGTCTTCAATAGTTATATATGGGAAGTAAAGATAATACAGGCCCTACAAGGACCTCTTCTACAAACACAGTGGGAAAATATATGTAATGGAATGAGAAAATAACAAGTTTTCTCTAGTTAGGTGAATGAGACAATGTGGGTTTGATAACTGGGTAACAACACACTACTCAAAGGAAAAAAGAAATAACCAGTAAGATCAATAATGAAAATATATATGCTTAGTCTGGTATGTTCAGAATGGTCTAATTCATCATTTAAGATTTTTTGAGGAGTTAGAGCTTTATTTTTTAAAGTTACATCAAAACAGAGGATTTTAGGAATTTGTAATAATGTTCCAGTTGATCTGTGTCAGTGTAAAAATCAATATCTGTAATTGATTCTGTGCTTCTGGGTCATTGATCTTCATAGAAAATGAATCAATAAGAATTTATGGGATCTTAGATTCAATCACATAATTTTTCATAGGTTTGTTAGTAATTATTCATCATACAAAGAGAGAGAGAGAGAGAGATATCCTCATCATAAATATAGGAGCATTAGTTGTAGGAGATCTACAATCCTCAAATCGGTTTTGACTATGTCATTAAGAATTGGTCAATTTATACTTGAATAGAAATAGTGGTATAATCAATTCATAAGTACTCAAATAGTAACCATAACAAGAATCTTGGAATGAATCAGTATCTGGTGGTAGTTCATACTAGTGTTACCTTATGCAGGTGTTGACTCAGAGTCCAATGGTGACTTAGAGTCCAACGGTATCTCATCTAACAGTAACAATCCTGGTGGTAAAAATCCTAGAGGTTACTCCTATAGCAGTAGATCATCCTTAGCGATGACTACTTCCTAACAATAATAAGTCTGGTGGTAGCTCATCCTTAGCGGGGACTCCTGCTTGATGATAAGAAGTCTCGGTGGTGACTTCCTGGTGATGGTAACAAGTCCTTTTGGTGACTTCTAGATAACGGTGACTCGCCATAACACTTAGTTGAATTATCATAAAACCTATCTTACCATATAAAATGCTATCATGAAACATGTGAATCGTAAGTACTTAATTAATCATGGTTTTTGATCATTAAAATAATGAAGTGTCAAACACTCTCCACACAAGGAGGTGTCAACATTCTCCCCCTTTTTAATGATCACATAACATGGAATTTTTTATGATTTGTAAAAATAATATATAATCATTGATGTATTTAAGTTAAAAAAAATATTCCGATCATTTTAGATGATATATTTGTGATATAAAAAAATTAGATAAAAATCATAAATATATACTTAAGATTTCATGGAATATTTAGTATTTTAGGTTATTTACATATAATAAAATAAATGCCCATTTTTACTCCCCCTTTGAGATTATAAAAATAAGAATAAAATAAAAATATAATTAAATGATAAGAACACTAAGATATTTCATTTAATATCATCCAAAATGTGTTGAGTACAATAATAAAAAGAGAAAGAGTATATGAACAATATCCCTATCAAAAGATGTATCTAATCTGATTCTCTGTTAGAGGTGAATTAAGGGTTGTCTGTAACCTTTTCCTTTTCTTTTTCTTTTTCATTTTCCCTGTCATTATTTTGATAGGTTGAATTAGTAGTTAAAGTTATAGTATAGGTGGTAATGGAAGGAATTGTTGTTGTAGTAGGAAGTGGATCGTGAACAAGAACTAGTCTGAGGTGACAAATAGATTCAACATGTAATAAACTTAGAGTTTGATATAGATGAGGAAGATGACCATATGACTAAGTAATCATAGAAGGTTTATATATAACTAGATCTGTGTTTTAATTTGAAATAATTGTTTTTACTCGAATTATATCTCTTTCTATTATAGCCATACTAGGTACATGTAAGAAGGGTTTCATTAGATTGATAAAATCCATAATTATAATACCACCTCATTCCATAACTCTAAATAAATCATTTTTCTCTTCCATGAATATATGCAAAACCAGTGTGATAACCTTCAGTTGACTCACTTTTTCATTGAAAGACCTTGTAATTGGTGGCAACCTCAAGTTTTCTATCAATAATTTTAAATTATTAGGCATATCATGCTTTGTATAAATTCGGTAAAAATAGTCCTTGATAGATTTCATTACAGTGTCATTATCTACCCTAAGTTCAATGTCATATTCCTTGATCATCTCATATATTTACTCTCCAATATGGTTTATTTTACTTAATTTCTCTTCATGTGATGATACATCACCCAATGAAGTATTTATTTCTTAACTAATAACCTATCTGAGTATCTCTCTATATATTGGTACTGAAGTTAGTGGAGGTTTAGTGGATGTAGAATAAGTAGTAGAAATTCTATTCAACTTCTAAAAATATAATTAAAACTTTATATGAAATAATATTTCATTCCCTTTACTGAGTTGTCCCGTCTCCGAGGTGGAATGTTTCGGGTGATAAGGAAATGGTCCGATGAGGATCATCACCCATCCCTTTTTCTAGAGATGGTTTCCTATCAAATTAACTATTTAATTTGCTTCGAACCATTCTATATCATTATCCTTTAAAATAAAGTTGGATTGACCTTGTGGGGACTAGGCAATTCACCCCTTTTGTATTTCGAAGGAGGTTCCACAGTCAGTCAGTCCCAGCGGGCGATTGTGTGGGGTCAAGTACTTGTTCAATCGGACCTCCTCGGATATAAATTTCTTTGATGGTCTCCAATGGGTTTATTCATAGTGCCAAAAACACTCAACAACCACAGTATCCATGATTCATGGAGCTGCTTTCCAAAGGCAGGTGCTTGTTGATTGATGATTCAGCCAATGACACTTGAGGACTTCATTGGTCGAGAGGATGGAAAGTCAGGATCACCGCACCCTTCTGGGGGAGGATTATTGCCTATACTGGGACTCTCTTATAGATTAAAGTCATGTTCATATGTTTGTGAATCCATGGTTCATTCCCAAAGAGTATGTCCATAGGCTACCCATGGTTTGCAGGATCATCATAAGCATGCATATATTTGATGATACAGAGGTACTTCTAACTTGATCCATAAAATAAGGTGCTCTAGAGTTTATCGTCATCCAAGGGGAATAAGGTGATTTGATGTTGGGATCGGACCCATAACATGGGTTTCCTACATATCATTGGGAGACGAATCAGAACCCATGTAGTTCAGAATTATGTGGGGATTACGCATGGAAGATGACCATTTGATTGACATGATTGGTTAAACCCTTTTGGATGGTAACCCTTTTGATCTCGCACCTTCAGGTAGGCAACTTACGTATCCTGATTTGAACAGGAATCAGAGTTATCGTAGTTAATATATTTTGGGCCTTTCACACAGGAGCATCCCATTTGATAGACATGTTTGGGTGAACCCCTTTGGAAGGGCACACTTTTGAGATCGGGCCTTCAAGTAGGCATCCTACATATCTTGATTTGGTTAGGAATCAGAGTTCTCGTAGTTCATAATGTGTGGGGCTTACGCATGGGATATTCCCATTTGATAGGTCATGATTGGGTGAACCATTTTGGATGGGCGCCCTTTTGATCTCGGAACTTCAAGTAGGTGTCCTACGTATCCTAATTTGGTCAGGAATCAGAGTTATCATAGTTTATACTGTGTGGATGTTGTAGTCATCACAAACCTTTAAGCCCATGTGAGTCATTCTCAATGTGAGAAATAATAGGATGTGATAGATCCAACCAACCACATGCTTCCTCTCCTATTGGTGGGAGAGGGAGAACCTATGACAGAAGAGGTTGGGGAAACAGTGTGTGAGGGCACAAATCGATGAACCTTTCAATGTGAAATGACATTAAAGGTTATGCGGTCTGGCCTTGGAATATTGGGTACTTACCTCAGAAGGAGGGCCTCTGAATATGTTTTAGGAAAAGGGAGGAGTTTCATCCTTGTCAAAGGAGAAGCGAACAAAACTCCTTTGACTAATCATTATTCCTCATTAAATGGAAAAGCAATTGATCTCCCTTAATCCCTATAACAAGGAGGTTCACGTTGACATCCTATGGCTGGAATCTGGGTTACCATGGGAATGTAGACCCACGTACATTCCTGAATCCTGAAACATTGTGGGGAGATCCTCTATGACTCCACTTACCATGGGTATATAGACTCAATGGGGCGCGTTGATGCACTCGATGGTCTGATCAAACGGGTTTGGTGGATTTGGAGGAGGCTTTGACTAGATGCCGAAGGACTATTTTGCAGAGGGATTATGGAAGATTGGACATTAATAGAGGGGGTGAAGTTGGAATCAGAAGAAATAATACCCGAAAACACCCCATTCCACGTAATGATTTCTTATGCAGTATGGGGGAGTCTCCACATAACGTTGTGGTATGCAGGAAGAGGGTTCGCCCACATACCGATGTGGTACGTGTGGATGGGTATAGACCACTACGTAGCAGATTGGTACACAACCCATCATGCCGCTTTTGGTTTAATCCACGTAGTGATGCAGTACGCAGTTCCAGGTTCATTCCATATAGTGGTACACTATGCAGAGCACCATATTGAAGGAGGGTCTGGGGTATTATCGTTCATGGGAAGTTCATTAGTGAGAAGTATATGGTTCGTGGTTTCACCATTTAGGTTCATGGTTATCTTTTTATTATTAAGTTCCCCCATTTTATGGTTTTTGGTCAACTGTACGTGAGCAGAGCATGGTTCGCAATTTTGGATTCAATGATGAACCATGAATAAATATAGAATCTTCTTTGAGTTCTTACTTCCAACCTCTGATTCCCCTTAAAGCGTTCTTCATATGTCCTCTCTCAATTCATTCTATGCTCCTTTTATAAAGCATCGGGGAAATCATATCTATGGGCATGGGGAACCATTTGCAGAGGCCCATGATGATATATCTTGACTCGTGGAAGACTTTCTCAACTGGGGTTTTAAGAGGCTACGGTTTGCGATCATGGTTCACAGAACTCTGCATGTTCACTTCGTCTGTGAACTGATGAGTTCACAAGATGGTACGTGGATAACCTTTTCATGGATGATTCCTTCGGCAATGTGGTTCGTGGACCGCTGGGTTTATTGGCCATAACTCTGTGGGCCAATGGTTCACGAATCATTCTGAATACCTAGTGTTTCGCAATCTAGGCGGCCCATGAACTTTTTCCATTGATGGTATGCGGACCACTTGAAATTCTTTGAAAACTTGAATTCCTTTAAGTTTCTTCTAAATTTTGTAACTCAATTTGAGTTCATTCACCATGCTAGACTTGTATGAGTACTTTATTTATTTTTCAAAGTGAGTGTAGGGGAATTTTCTTTCCTTGGTGGAGTTTTTAGGACCCTAAAAATACCCCCATCAAAATGGGGTCTGTACGGAACGAAAAGGGGACTATTCCGATGTAGAAGCGGTCCTAAACTGAAATGGTTCACGATAGAATAGGTGGGCCCAATAGGAGGGGACCACAACTATATATAGGGGACCATTTCATCTTTCTTTTACCATTTCTCATAGCTAAAAGTTCTCTTGACTCTATCAGCTTCCTCTGTATTTGAAAACCATGCTTCTTGCGAAAATTCAGTTCGTTGACCGCTTTGTACATAACGTGAACTAATCTTTTCACCATTTCTCTATCCAAGAACCATATTTTGGGTTTCATGAATAGCATTGTAGAATTTTAAAATTAAGATCTGGATTCTACATAGGAGAACATTATGCTGCTTATGTGTCTGCATACTAAGATTGGATCGGCAAACCATACTTTAAGAACTAATAATCCGAACTAAAAATTTTAACCCACGATATTTGAAAATCAAAATAATACGGCGTAGGTTCACGGTATCAACCTCCCACAAACCTTTCTATTCACCAACCAATGATCCGCAGTCCAATGCCTCATGAATGGTTCGCGTACCATGGTTGTATGCAGTGAAATGCCTCAGTGTACCATAACTGTAGGCGGGGTTGCTTCCATATATCATGCAGTATGCAGAATGTTACTACCATATACCATTTCCAGGAATAGTAAACAGATTTCTATGTAGACATATTTTAAGTCCTTTATCTATTATTACATATCCTTTATCCAACAATTTTTATTGGACTGACTTTTTATCGGTTTTTGGATCTTCCTGTGCGGACTACAATGGCTTCTTCATAGGCTATGATAAAATCGGTGAAGACAAGGGTGACCATGGTGGGGAATAGTTAGGATCATCTTTAAGCCTACATTATTCCTCATGACAGCTTCTTAAATGATTTCCTGACACCATATCTCATATACTATCCACTATCTGTAGAGTTTCAACTTTACGGATTTGGTCTCCCTGAAAAAATTCTTCTATCGTTGGCTAAACCTAATACCCTATCATCCTCTTAAATGCACCACAAGGATATGATCAAGACAACATTTCCATAGTAGGAGATTTCATTGTCACTCCGATTCAAGAGAACGTCTTCATACTAGGAGGCTCGGTATGGACTCATGGCAATCGTGGGTGTCTCAATGGTGTCCCGAGACTAAGTGAACGAGAGTAACCTTCCATTATCAACATCTCCCAAGAAAACCCTAACGTAGGTTGGAGAACCAATTGGAATCTTTAAGCCATATGATGTTTCTCCGATGAATGGGAATGATCATTCTGGGTACATCAGACCTGTTTGGAATCCCCCAACCAGTTGGAGGTAGTGGGTTTGTATCACACAACTTGGGATTCTCAGTTTGTAGTCTTCTCCCTAGGAGAAATCCTTCTCGATCTGCTGATCTTCTGGTATTCAAGCAATAAAACCTTCCACATATTTCATGGGGAGGTGGGAATCATCTTATAGGATATCCACTAGCTTGGAAGACTCCCTATCCTTAGAGAAATGTATGATGAGTTTTTTCCTACAACCACTACATGGAATGACACTAACCATGTGTCCCTTTTGACAAGGATTTTATTGGTCACAGTGGAGGTATTAATTGATCATCCCATCTAGGATCTCTTTTATCCAATTCGAGGCATGGATAGGGTTATTCTTGCAGGTGAATAGACCTAAGCTGAGAGCTCTCCACAGTAGAACTTACCCATCCTGTCAGTCCCGCCAGACTCCAGGGTAATATTGAGCTACCCTTGAAGCGGGATGATATACAAAATGGGGATATGATCTTTGTTGGTAAAAAATCCCTCAAGGCATCATTGAATCATTTTTGAGGTGATTGTGTTTGTTGACAAAGTGGACATTTGAGTGGTGATTGTTGACAAAGCAAAACAATGACATACAAATTTGTTTAGAAAGAGGATATCATGATGGAATGTCGAGTTCAAGAGTTGAGATCAATGATCCATGTTTGATTATAGAACGTCGACAAAAGGAATGGATGTTCTGGAGGTGGTACAAAAGAACAGATACAAGGTGGCGTCGTTTGTTTGCCAAATTTTTGGGCCTGAAAATAGACAAATGAAGAAAAGTGTTTTTGCCAAAGGGACTTGCGCGCCGAGGACATGGAGTATAGTAAACTTGCATGCCATATGTTTTTCGAGATCAGAAGATCAAAATATGGCTAAGGAAACAGGTTCGCGCAAGTTTGGGAGTTGGTCGTGCAAGTGTCTAAGAGAACAGAAGACTTGCGCGCCAAGACAGGGTCGCGCAGGTGACTTGCACGTCATCGCGCAGGGTGGTCAATTTACCTATAAATACTGGACCAACCCTCTTCATTATTCACCGGAGTTCAAAACTTTGAGAAATCAGAGCTCCCGTCGCACAGGTGTGGTGGTCGTGCAAGTGGTGTGTGTGGTCGCGCAGGTGGGACTTGCGCGCCAGGGGTGATTGTTGCACGCCAGTGTGGAGTTGCGCACCAATATTGGTTTGGGCCTAAAAGGAAGTGAGTCGCGCAGGTTTTGGTTTGAAGAAGGCTGTGTCACGCAAGTGTCTGAGGTAGACTTGCGCACCAGTTGTGACTTGTGTGCCGATACTTGCGCACTAAGATTGACTTGCGTGCCAAGTAAGGTTTATTTACAGTAGTGATTTTTGGGCTACGTGGAAGATGGAAGTTTGCCCAATACCTTCGGTGCAAAGAGAGATTCATCTACGGGTGAAAATTGGGCTTAAATAGAGCATCTACTTACAGAGGAAGATGCATTCTTTCATGCAAATGAAGAGACCTACAGGTCTATAAACTGTGAGTGGATCCTTTCCGGAGTAGTGAGAAAAGGAAGAGGAAGAAGGTGATCCTCTCCACCGGCAGTGAGCCAGAGAGAGAGAAATAGGGAGTGACCCTTGGGAAAGCAGTGAGATGACCCTAAACCTTGTAAAGGTAGTGATCCTGTGCATAGAAGTGATCTAGCCCGAACTTTGTATCCACATCTAGTGAAGAATAGTGGAATTTGGTATGATCGGTAACTTGTTGGCGTATGCTCCTTGGACATAGCCCAGTGAAGGTGAACCAAGTAAAAATATCTATGTCTGCATGTTTGCTTCACTACATTGCATTCAAAGCATCTTCATTAGATAAAGAAGTAAATAAGTGATCATAGTTTACACACAAGAGCAAACAAATTGACCCTTGTAATAAAGAGGTCAAGATTCAGTGGGGTAGGAATAACTTTGAAAAAGAATATCCATACCCTGATTCACCCCCCCTCTCAGGGTATATAGGCCCCTATTGGTCCTAACAATCTTCAACCAAACATATCATCTGCACTTATATTAGTAGGATTATTTTCCATATTTTTTAGTGGATGGCTTTTCCCATCCCACGACATCTATACCAGGGTTCGAGCCTATAATTTGATGATGGTGGCCATGCTATCAGAGGTTCAACCCATTCATTTTTCCCTCTCTGCTCTCACTCGTCTTTATGAGTTATTGGGACAAATATAGGAAGGTAGGCCCTCAAATCATCTTAGTGGACCGTTTAAATTTCAGTACAGGTGGATGGAAAAATACATCCCTTGTTATGAATACCAGCATATTGAAAAGGTTCTTCATTCTAAATTTCAACCCACCATTCTCAACATTTTCAATGTTCTCCCTAAAAGTCACAGATTTATTGATGCGGTTGGGCTGTTGAATGACAAATCTCACTTCTTATTTACATCTCATCCTACCCCTTATAGGTTGTTAAGAGGTGACAGGGATTTTTCTTTAGAATAATGTTTATATCTCATTGAGCTTCAAGATGGGATGCTCACTTCTCATATAGATTGAGTATTCATTTTTGAGAAATACCTCCCCTACTGTTTAGATAATCAATTCGGATGCCTCCAACAGACTTCACTACATCAGGATTTTTAATTAAGGGGAGAGTCACATCCTGTAATTCTTCACCAGTTATGGCTTATGATGATTCATGAAGGTGATGCTATGGAAGTTATCATACCTAATATGACAAAATCCACTTTTTAGTCATTGGAATATCCCCAGTTTTGGGTGGAATTCTACCCCGATGGGCTACTGAGAGAACCAGTTCGGAGGCTGCAGAAACCATTAACCATTTACTGCCCCATCCTTTCCCCAATGACAATGCCACACATTCATTCTATGGTAAAGAGTACGACAGCTACACCTTCTACTTATGTATCTATAGCAGCCATGATGGATACACCACCTGTTCCTTCCCTTGTGGTCAGAAGATGCTCGGTTTTCTATCAAAAGCATCTGGGATGTGCTTCATCAGTAAAACCTATCTCAGTGGGGAATGATTTAGAATTATCCCCTCCAAAAAATACTTCCCAAGACCTTAATGAGCCTTGCACTAGTATAGTATCACCAATCACCCCAGAAGTCATGACTATCCCTCTACATCCGGCTCCAGTGGTTGAACCATCTGAGGGAAAAGAGAGTACCACATCTCGGGTGACCAGTCTTAGGTCCCTTAACAATTTTTTGATGACACTTCATGTTTATAGAAATGTTGCAGCGGAAGAGGACCAAGGTACTGGTGTGGCAGGGAGGCACCAGGAAGTGCAAAAGAAAGAATGGCGCCAGTTATGTGCTCTTGCCATAGAGACACCTATGGCCAATTTTGTTGACGAGACTGACAATTTTCAGTGATTATTCACCGACCTAGGTTCCAGTGGATTTTATTATCGGCACTTACACCTCCTTAACTACCAAATCATAATTTATTGAGAAGACCTTGCCTCCTGCAAGGAAAAGCTGGCCAAATTCAATTCTTCCGATCATCAGGTGATGACATTCTAAGATGTTTTAGAGGAAATCAGTCATCTATCAGCCGAAGATGTGAAGGATCGTGATTTGGTGGACACCCAAAAGGAAGTAATGCAGGAGTGTGAGTCCCACGCAACAAGATTGAGGGATTAACTGGCCTCACCATGTGCCAACTATTAAGTCATCCAGAAGAAAGGGTGGGACCTTAAAGTCATTCTAGAGAGGGTGTGTCCAATGGTCAAGGACGAAATGGAGTAGAGAGATTATTTGGAAAAAACTATTGATGGACCGTGGAAATCACTTTCTATACTTCTAGAAAGGGTGAGCTGAGCCTTGTTGTAGCTCTATTCAAAATCATGATATGTACACCTCTTTTTTTAATACTTTGGAGATACTCTGAACTGGGGATGCTCCTCCATTTTTATTAAACACAATAAAACTGATTTTAATTTTAATACTTTTTATTTTCCTTTTCATGTCATACCAATTGATCATAATCAATCATATAAACATCATTTTGATCATGTATTAATTTTAATCCATGACAAGTAAACTAAAATAATCAACTCAGACTCTAATTTCTTTCAGATCTACAGGGCTCAGCAAGCATAGTTCGACTATTGCTGAGGTTTTATGGAACACCTCATAAAATTTAATGTGTTTTTCATTATTACCCTAATTTTTTTCCTAAGCCCGCTTGGAATGGGCTTAGAGGGCATAAATTGAATTTTTCTTAGGCCGCCCTTTTCATGTTTTTGACCTAAAAAGCTTTACACCTTTTTTGATGGCCCAATATTCTTTTTTTAACTGATACTCGACTTTTACCCAGAGGAGCCTTATGTTTATTTTCCCTCTGGAAAGTATCGCATCTTTTTTATGGTAGTTCACATTCCTGCCAATCAAACTCAATACTGATGTTTTAGTTCAAACAGTATTGACCAAACTTAATGGGGTAGGGGACCCAATCCAGGACTGTTAGCTGAGAATGTTCTAATATCCTTCAGACGTGGATTATGGATTTTCCTTGGCCCTAGATGTAACGACCTGAAATTTTGAATAAATTTTGTTTCCTAATTTTGTGTGTTATTTTATTTTTATACTCAACAAAACTGTTTCATTTGATAACATGAGTATAATTAAAATGATACCACTGGGTTTCGACTATTATGTGACCGTTATTCAGTATGACTATTGGAAACTTAATGTTGCGACTATTGTCTCTAAATACAAGTGATCTTGGTTAATTAATATAGAAAGAAGATTCGATGGCCTCATCCAATAGTCTCGGGCCAATCGAAGCCCATCTAACAGAACTTGGGGAGCAGGTAGCACCACAGGGCTTTGTTCTAGACCAAACCCAAGCCGAACTTCATCATGTGAAGCTATAATGGAATCTCCTTTGTGAGAAGTTCAAACTGATAGAAATTACTACTCATACAATGTTGGTCGAGCCGCCCTCGGATTCTCTCACCATAGCACACCTTACACTTAGGTCCTATGTTGGGGTTATAAGGGGCTATGTAAGGGGAGCGTAACTGCCTTGTGTAATCCTTTGTTTTAAATAAAAATTTTGATTTCTTCTTATGATGAAGTTTATGAATTTTTAAATGTCCGGATAAATATAGTATGCATATTTTTGATGAATTTTAGAGAAAGGATATTTTAAAAATTTTTATGTAAACCTTAAATAATTAAAAATGTGTAATGATTTTCAAAAAATGGTCTTCTACAATTATGTTCAGTACGAAATTTAGAGTCTAATAAGATCAACTTAATTTTTGATGAATAGTAAATTATGAATAGTGATTTTATGCTTAGGATTAGTAATGTGACCAAATGGATTAGTAATCTCACTTAAAGAAATTATTATTATAATCTAGGCACCTTGATTAAGTAATGTGATTCAATAAAATAGGTAAATAACTGTTTCATTAATTATTAGTCAAGTATTAGTTTTTTCAAGTGAATAGTATTTTTTAATTAAAAATTAAATTATAAATATTTAGAAAATTATTTTTATAAAATGGACTTTTTTTTGAACTCAGAGCATCGATATTATGTTAAGGTGATTTTTGGGGATTTTTCTGAAAAAAAAATGAATTTTCGGTGATTAGTGAATTTATTTAAAAATTAAATTAAAATTATTTATAAAATGGAGTTCATTTCTGAAATCATAGCATCTATGTTTGGTTAAGGTGAAATTTTGTGATTTTTTTGAGAAAGTTGAATTTTCGATGAATAGTGAAAATACAGTTTTTAAGTTACGGGTGTTTAATGACATCATTAAATGATGTATTAAGTATGTAATCAATATGGTCGACTTATTAATATTAAGATAAGGTATGAGTTGTTCCAAGTGGCCAATACCATGGGAAAATACCATGGTCAAGCCCATGGTTTTTTCAATACCCCAAATGAGGTGTCCCTTGGCCATTAATGCTTTGTCCCCTCAATTTCTCTATAAATACCCACCCTTTCCTCCTTTAGTTTTCACTCCCAAATCTCCCCCAACGAAGCTTTGGTCTCATTACCACCCAAGGAGTCCTCCCAAGGTGCCCCCAAGCCCTAAAGGTCCCAACCATCGAGTTTTAAGAGATATGTTTTAAGGTAAGGGATCCAACCTCTCTCTTTCTTTCCAAATACTCTCTTTTAAGTCATTTCTTTTATGCTCCATGTTCTTATGTTGGATAATGTTCTTTTATATTCCTCTTAATTCCCTTTTCATTTTCATATGATTAGAGATCCCCTATTACTATCATCATTTTTTTTTGAATGTTTAAGTGGCGTCGTTAGGCTGCCGAAATTTTTATAACGGATTCTTTCACCCTTCTCATTTTCAAGATCTACTTTCATGTCAAGTCTTTCAAGTTACTTTTATTATGTTAGGGTATGATCTTTATATCTATAATACTGATCTTTTAAGTTCATATTATGAGATACCCCATTTTATCTCTTCAATTCATTTTTTTAAGTTTTAAGTGGCGTCGTTAGGCTACCGAATTTTTAAGGGGTCTTTCACCCTTCTCGTTTTCAAGATATATTTTCATGTCAAGTCTTTCAAATTCATTTTATTATGTTGGGGTGTGATATCTATATCTATCATACTGATCTTTTATGTTCATGTTATGAGAGACCCTATTTTATCTCGTCAATTCAATTTTTTGTTGTTTTAAGTGACGCGGTTAGGCTGCCGAATTTTCATAAGAGAAGTCTTATTTTTGTCTTCCTTCCATGTTTTTCATTTCATATGGTATATCATTAAAATTTATTTACCATGTTCTTAAATCCTTTATATTGTTCCCCCTACTGTTTTATGGATCATTTATGAGTGGGTGACCCATGTCACCTCTCTTTTCAAAATTTTCTAAAACCCTGTAACATAGCCGTTGTGCTGTAGAATTTTCATTTCAAAATGCCTCTCTCTTTTTCTCAAATTATTTTATGTTATTAAGTGAATACTCGAAGATAATTATTCTACAGGGTTATTCACATATATATCAAAATTTTCTATCTTAAATTCTGGGATTTACATACATGAAACACGCTTTCCTTTTCAGTGAGTTTAAAGTGACATAAAGATCTTGTCTTTATAGCAGTTTTTAAAACGTTATTATTATGAAAGTAAACCCATTTCTTTTATGATATATGGGTTATTTGTGAAATGTTTGATGATGATATATGTGGCTCACATGATAATAAAGATAAATTTAAGGGTGCACCCTGATAGCGCTCCAATGCATTGGGTAATGATATAACCACTAGAGATTACAAATTTAAGGGTGCACCCTGATAGTGCCCTGTTGCATTGGGTAATGATGCAACCACTAGAGATTACAATTTTAACGATACATTGGGGTTTACCTTGGTAATTTCAAATGACACATTGGGGATAGACCTTGTTGATATGTTCATTATTGTCTAAGTTAAATGTTGTAGCCACATCTTCAAGTTATGAAACACGTTATTTTTATTATGATATGCCTCATGATCTCTTTCTCATGCCTTAAAGTTATTTTTCATGACTTTTTATGTATCTCAAGTTCTCATGTAAAATGTTTCCCTTGTTTCCCTTAATGTGACTTTTTCTCACCCTATCCTTTGATGTATGCTCCCAGGTTATGAGATGTTGTAATGAACTTAGGATGAAAAAATAAAGAAGCCTTTCAAGTGTTTAAGAAGGATGTTTTTTTTTCTCATGTTATAAGTTCATGGTTTCAAAGACACTAAAACTTAAATATCCTTGGTTTTTTATAATGTAATGAATGTTTATGTGATAAAAAGGTGGGATGTTATAGTTTTTATCAAAGGATGGTTTAGTTATTTGTGGAAATTAGGATATGAAAACTTTAGGAAGAATCCTATAGAAATGTTTAAATATATGAAAACTTCCTGGTATTTTGGTGAGTATTGAGTAAGGGGTTCCCAGGAAAATACATCCATATCTAGATACGAGCAGGTAGAGGTGGATCTGGCATAGATGTACACAGGGGTAAAACCCGAAAACACCGCTTTGAGCTAGACTCGAACGGGAACTGGTACATGACAATGGGTCTTGCTGCACTCTTGGTTATGACACTCATGGGGGATATGCTTTGGTAAATTCATAATCTTAGTATGAACCATTATTAAAGGGACAAAGATAAAATAAAATAATGATTCACATAATAATATATGATCATGTATAACCTATATCGGAACCTTGGGGGTTACAAGTTAGGGTATACTTTTCTTCTACAAGTTATCCTTCTATGCTTTAAGTTCCTTTTCAGGATTATTGGCTAAGTATTTAAGCCCCTAATTATACTTTCTTTTCTTAGTTAATGGTGGGAAATGGAATAACATGTCCCAACAACCAATTTGATAGGAAATGTGATGATTTCCCTATCAATATGACAGATATGACGAGAGATCAAGTTGAACATATTGTGATTATGCCAAGCCAGCTATAAAAAACCACAATTAATAATTTGTACCTAGTTGAATGACAAAATTCATCAAGTAAGAAGAAGATGAAGTATCAAGGATGTTCATCTCATAAATTTGAATAGGGGATTTAAAGATGATTATTATTTTGGAAGATTTTCACTATTTTGGGAACCCTATTTGATCGTGGTAAATAGATTACTATAGTATTTTCTTTGAGGAGTAAATGTTGACTTATATTTTGAAAAATCGATGAATTTAAGGTGAACTTATGGTAATATAGGTTACTTATGGAAATTATTGACCTATCTTGGGGAAAATATTTTTAGTTTAGTTACTTTTGTTATAAGATGTTAGGAGTGGTTGGTGTTGTTTGAAGATGAACGATAAAGTTTATTTTGGAAGACGGTGTTATCAAATCCTTCTTTAATTTTGTTTTCAATATTAGTTTGGTTTATTTTGAGGAATTTTAAGGACATTTTTTTATGGAATGGCCTATGATGAACTTTGGGTAGTACCGTGGAACTTTGAAGATTTAAAAGTAGTTTCCCTTCCTATGGGTTTCTTTCTTTTTGAAGAATTTTTTTTATCTTACCCCTTCTATTTTTGGGATAATGTTTAAAGATAGAAGAAATAGATAGTTAATATTTTGTGGATTATGTGATTCTATACAAGATGATTTTTGTTCTTTGATGAGACCAAGTAGTTTTGAATGCTCATCGTTTGGAGAAAATATTAGTTTTGGTAGAAACTTATTAAAGGATGAAACTCTACTTGAAGGTAAGTATATTTCATTATGTTTTTATTCTATGTAGTAAATGAATTCCTCAAAATTATGAAAAGGAACGTAAAACAAAAACTTTTTTGGTTTACGTTTCCTAATGGGTAATCAAAGTCCATTTACACACATCATAAGTTTGTGATTTTATTATGGTTAACTTTCTCCTAATCATGTCTTCTATCACTCACCCTCAGAACTTGACCCTTTGTGTTTTCTTCCATATCCATGTTTTCCTATATTGAATCCAAGTATGGGTTAACTCGAGTGACCTTTTTACTTCCCTTTCATTCTTTTAAAGTAATATTTTTACTGACTCCTTTTCTGATGTGGGACTTTCAATGAAATTTCCAATCCCAATTTTAAAAATTGCGAAGACGCAATTTCTTAAGGGGGGCAGAATGTAACGACCTGAAATTTTGAATAAATTTTGTTTCCTAATTTTGTGTGTTATTTTATTATTATACTCAACAAAACTGTTTCATTTGATAACATGAGTATAATTAAAATGAGACCATTGGGTTTCGACTGTTATATGACCGTTAGTCAGTATGACCGTTGGAAACTTAATGTTGCAACTATTGTCTCTAAATACAAGTGATCTTGGATAATTAATATAGAAAGAAGATTTGATGGCCTCATCCAGTAGTCTCGGGCCAATCGGAGCCCATCTAACAGAACTTGGGGAGCAGGTAGCACCACAGGGCTTTGCACTGGACCAAACCCAAGCCGAACATCATCGTGTGAAGCTAGAACGGAATCGCCTTCGCGAGAATTTCAAACTGATATAAATTACTACTCGTGCAATGTTGGTCGAGCCGCCCTCGGATTATCTCACCATAGCACACCTTACACTTAGGTCCTATGCTGGGGTTATAAGGGGATATGTAAGGAGACTGTAACTACCTTGTGTAATCCTTTGTTTTAAATAAAAATTTTGATTTCTTCTTATGATGAAGTTTATGAATTTTTAAATGTCCGGATAAATATAGTATGCATATTTTTGATGAATTTTAGAGAAAGGATATTTTGAAAATGTTTATGTAAACCATATATAATTAAAAACGTGTAATTATTTTCAAAAAATGGTCTTCTACAATTATGTTCAGTACAAAATTTAGAGTCTAATAAGATCAAATTAATTTTTGATGAATAGTAAATTATGAATAATGATTTTATGCTTAGGATTAGTAATGTGACCAAATCGATTAGTAATCTCACTTAAATAAATTATTAATATAATCTAGGGACCTTGATTAAGTAATGTGATTCAATAAAATAGTTAAATAACTGTTTCATTAATTATTAGTCAAGTAATAGTTTTTTCAGGTGAATAATGTTTTTTAATTAAAAATTAAATTAAAAATATTTAGAAAAGTATTTTTATAAAATGGATTTTATTTTTGAACTCAGAGCATCGATATTATGTTAAGGTAATTTTTGGGGATTTTTCTGAAAAAAATGAATTTTCAGTGAATAGTGTATTTATTTAAAAATTTAATTAAAAATTATTTAGAAAATTATTTTTATAAAATGGAGTTCATTTTTTAAATCATAGCATCGATTTTTGGTTAAGGTGAAATTTTGGGATTTTTCTGAGAAAGTTGAATTTTCGATGAATAGTGAAAATACAATTTTTAAGGTACGTGTGTTTAATGACATCATTAAAAGATGTATTAAGAATGTAATAAACATGGTAGAATTATGAATAGTAAGATAAGGTATTAGGTTTCCCAAGTGTCCAATACCATGGGAAAATACCATGGGAAAGCCCATGGTTTTGCAAATACCACCAATGAGGTGTCCCTTGGCCATTAATGTCTTGTCCCCGAACTTTCCCTATAAATACCCACCATTTCCTCCTTTAGTTTTCACTCCCAACTCTCCCCCAACTAAGATCTGGTCTCATTACCTCCCAAGTAGTCCTCCCAAGGTGCCCCCAAGCCCCCAAGTTCCCGACCTTTGAGTTTTAAGAGATACGTTTTAAGGTAAGGGATCCAACCTCTTTCTTTCTTTCCAAATACTCTCTTTTAAGTCATTTCTTTTATGCTCCATGTTCTTATGTTGGAAGATGTTTTTTTATATTCATCTTACTTCCCTTTTCATGTTCATATGATGAGAGATCCCCTCTTACTCTCATCATTTCGTTTTATGAATGTTTAAGTGGCGCCGTTAGGCTGTCGAAAGTTTTGTAACGGATTCTTTCACCCTTCTCGTTTTCAAGATCTATTTTCATGTCAAGTCTTTCAAGTCCATTTTATTATGTTGGGGTATGATATATATATCTATCATACTTATCTTTTAAGTTCATATTATGAGAAACCCTATTTGATCTCGTTAATTCATTTTTTGAAGTTTTAAGTGGTGTCATTAGACTGTCGAATTTTTAAGGGGTTCTTTCTCCATTCTCGTTTTCAAAATCTATTTTAATGTCAAGTATTTAAAGTTCCTTTTATTATATTGGGTTATTATCTCTATATCTATCATACTGATATTTTATGTTCATATGATTATAGACCCTATCTGATCTCGTCAATTCAATTTTTTTGTTTTAAGTGACGTCGTTAGGCTGCCGAATTTTCATAAGAGAAATCTTATTTTTGTCTTCCTTCCATGTTTTTCATTTCATATGGTATATCATTAAAATTTCTTTAACATGTTCTTAAATACTTTATATTTTGTCCCCCTAATTTTTTATGGATCATTTATGAGTGGGTGACCCATGTCCCCTCTCTTTTCAAAATTTTCTAAAACCCTGTAACATAGCCGTTATGCTGCAGAATTTTCGTCTCAAAATGCCTCTCTCTTTTTCTCAAATTATTTTATGTTATTAATTGAATACTCAAATATCTTTATTCTATAGGGGTATTCACATATATATCAAAATGATATATTTTAAATTCTGGGATTTATATACATGAAACCCGCTCTCCTTTTCTGTGGGTTTAAAGTGACATAAAGATCTTGTCTTTAAAGTAGTTTTTAAAACGTTATTATTATGAAAGGAAACCCATTTCTTTTATGCTATATGGGTCATTTTTGAAATTTTTGATGATGATATATGTGGATCACATGATAATAAAGACAAATTTAAGGGTGCACCCTGATAGCGCTCCAATGCATTGGGTAATGATGTAACCACTAGAGATTACAAATTTAAGGGTGCTCCCTAATAGCGCCCCATTACAATGGGTAATGATATAACCACTAGAGAATACAATTTTAATGATACCTGGGGTTTTACCTTGGTAATTTCAAATGAAACCTTGGGGATGGACCTTGGTGATATGTGCATGATTGTCTAAGTTAAATTTTGTATCCACATCTTCAAGTTATGAAACACGTTATTTTTATTATGATATGCCTCATGATCTCTTTCTCATGCCTTAAAGTTATTTTTCATTAATTTTGATGTATCTCAAGTTCTCATGTAAAATTTTTCCCTTGTTTCCCTTACTGGGCCTTTTTCTCACCCTTTCCTTTGATGTATGCTCCCAGGTTAAGAGATGTTGTATTGAACTTAGTATGAACAAATGAAGAAGACTTTCAAGTGTTTCAGAAGAATGATTTTCTTCTCATGTAATAAGTTCCTGGTTTCCAAGACACTAAACCTTAAATATCCTCGGTTTTGTATAATGTAATGAAATTTTTTGTGATAAAAATGCGGGATGTTATAGTTGGTATCAAAGTATGGTTTAGTTATTTGTGGAAATTAGGGTAGGAAAACTTTAGGAAGAATCCTATAGAAATGTTAAAATATAGGAAATATTCCTAGTATTTTGGTGAGTATTGAGTAAGGGGTTTCCAGGAAAATACATCTCTGTCTAGATACGAACAGGTAGAGGTGGCTCTGGCACAGATGTACATAGGGGTAAAACCCAAAAACACTGCTTTGAGCTAGACTCGAACAGAAACTGGTACACGACAACGGGCCTTGTTGCACTCTTGGTTACGACACTCATGGGGGATATGCTTTGGTAAATTCATAAGCTTAGTATGAACCATTATTAAAGGGAGAAAGATAAAATAAAATAAAGATTCACATAAGAATATATGATCATGTATAACCTAGATCGGAACCTAGGGGATCACAAGTTAGGGTATACTTTTCTTCTAGAAGTTATCCTTCTATGCTTTAAGTTCCTTTTCATGATTATTGGCTTAGTATTTAAGCCCCTAATTATACTTTCTTTTATTATTTAATGGTGGGAAATGGAAGAACATGTCCCAACAACCAATGTGATACAAAATGTGATGATTTCCTTCTCAATATGACATAGATGACGAGAGATCAAGTTAAACATATTGGGATTATGCCAAACCAGCTATAAAAAATCACAATTAATAATTTGTACCTATTTGAATGACTAAATTCATCAAGGAAGAAGAAGACGAAGTCTCAAGGATATTCATCTGATAAAGTTGATGAGGGGATTTAAAGATGATTATTATTTTGGAAGACGTTCACTATTTTGGGAACCCTATTTGATCGAGGTAAATAGATTACTATGGTATTTTCTTTAAGGAGTAAATGTTGACTTATATATTGAAGAATCGATTAATTTAAGGTGAACTTATGGTAATATATGTTACTTATGGAAATGATTGACCTGTCTTGGGGAAAATATTTTTAGGTTAGTTACTTTTGTTATAAGATGTTAGGAGTGGTTGATGTTGTTTGGAGATGAACGATAAAGTTTATTTTGGAAGACTGTGTTATCAAATCCTTCTTGCATTTGGGTTTCAATATTAGTTTGGTTTATTTTGAGGAATTTTAAGGACATTTGTTTATGGAATGGTCTATGATGAACTTTGGGTAGTACCGTGGAACTTTGAAGATTTAAAAGTAGTTTCCCTTCCTATGGGATTCTTTCTTTTTGAAATTTTTTTTATCTTACCCCTTTTGTTTTTGGGATAATGTTTAAAGATAGAAGAAATAGATAGTTAATATTTTGTGGATTATGTGATTCTCTACAAGATGATTCTTATTATTTGATGAGACCAAGTAGTTTTGAATTCTCATCATTTGGAGAAAATATTAGTTTTGGTAGAAACTTATTAAAGGATGAAACTCTATTTGAAGGTAAGTATATTTCATTATGTTTTTATTATATGTAGTAAATGAATTCCTCAAAATTATGAAAAGGAACGTAAAACAAAAATGTTGTTGGTTTACATTTCCTACTGGGTAATCAAAGACCCTTTACACACATCATAAGTTTGTGATTTTCTTGTGGTTAACTTTCTCCTAATCATGTTTTCTATCACTCTCCCTCAGAACTTGACCCCTTTTTTTCTTCCATACCCATGTTTTCCTACATGGAATCCAAGTATGGCTTAACTCAGGTGACCTTTGTACTTCCCTTTCTTTATTTTAAAGTAATAGTTTTACTGACTCCTTTTCTGATGTGGGACTTTCAATGAAATTTCCAAGCCCAATTTTAAAAATTACGAGGACACAATTTCTTAAGGTGGGAAGAATGTAACGACCCAAAATTTTGAATAAATTTTGTTTCCTAATTTTGGGTGTTATTTTATTTTTATACTCAACAAAACTGTTTCACTTGATAACATGAGTATAATTAAAATGAGACCGTTAGGTTTCGCCTGTTATATGGTCGTTAGTCAGTATGACTGTTGGAAACTTAATGTTGTGACTATTGTCGCTAAATACAAGTGATCTTGGTTAATTAATATAGAAAGAATATTCGATGGCCTCATCCAGTAGTCTCGGACCAATCGAAGCCCATCTAACAGAACTTGGGATAGATGTAGCACCATAGGGATTTGCTCTGGACCAAACCCAAGCCGAACTTCATCGTGTGAAGCTGTAACGGAATCGCCTTCGTGAGAAGTTCAAACTGATAGAAATTACTACAAGTGCAATGTTGGTTGAGCCGCCCTCGGATTCTATCACCATAGCACACCATACACTTAGTTCCTATGCTGGGGTTATAATGGGATATGTAAGGAGACTATAACTACCTTTTGTAATCCTTTGTTTTAAATAAAAAATTTGATTTCTTCTTATGATGAGGTTTATGAATTTTTAAATGTCCGGATAAATATAGTATGCATATTTTTGATGAATTTTAGAGAAATGATATTTTAAAAATGTTTATGTAAACCTTAAATAATTAAAAACGTGTAACGATTTTCAAAAAATGGTCTTCTACAATTATGTTCAGTACGAAATTTAGTGTCTAATAAGATCAACTTAATTTTTGATGAATAGTAAATTATGAATAGTGATTTTATGCTTACGATTAGTAATGTGACCAAATCGATTAGTAATCTCACTTAAAGAAATTATTAATATAATCTAGGGACCTTGATTAAGTAATGTGATTCAATAAAATAGTTAAATAACTGTTTCATTAATTATTAGTCAAGTAATAGTTTTTTCAGGTGAATAATGTTTTTTAATTAAAAATTAAATTAAAAATATTTAGAAAAGTATTTTTATAAAATGGATTTTATTTTTGAACTCAGAGCATCGATATTATGTTAAGGTAATTTTTGGGGATTTTTCTGAAAAAAATGAATTTTCGGTGAATAGTGTATTTATTTAAAAATTTAATTAAAAAATATTTAGAAAATTATTTTTATAAAATGGAGTTCATTTTTTAAATCATAGCATCGATTTTTGGTTAAGGTGAAATTTTGGGATTTTTCTGAGAAAGTTGAATTTTTGATGAATAGTGAAAATACAATTTTTAAGGTACGTGTGTTTAATGACATCATTAAAAGATGTATTAAGAATTTAATCAACATGGTAGACTTATGAATAGTAAGATATGGTATTAGGTGTCCCAAGTGTCCAATACCATGGGAAAATACCATGGGAAAGCCCATGGTTTTGCAAATACCACCAATGAGGTGTCCCTTGGCCATTAATGTCTTGTCCCCGAACTTTCCCTATAAATACCCACCATTTCCTCCTTTAGTTTTCACTCCCAACTCTCCCCCAACTATGATCTAGTCTCATTACCTCCCAAGTAGTCCTCCCAAGGTGCCCCCAAGCCCCCAAGTTCCCAACCTTTGAGTTTTAAGAGATACGTTTTAAGGTAAGGGATCCAACCTCTTTCTTTCTTTCCAAATACTCTCTTTTAAGTCATTTCTTTTATGCTCCATGTTCTTATGTTGGAAGATGTTTTTTTATATTCATATTACTTCCCTTTTCATGTTCATATGATGAGAGATCCCCTCTTACTCTCATCATTTCGTTTTATGAATGTTTAAGTGGCGCTGTTAGGCTGCCGAAAGTTTTGTAACGGATTCTTTCACCCTTCTCGTTTTCAAGATCTATTTTCATGTCAAGTCTTTCAAGTCCATTTTATTATGTTGGGGTATGATATATATATCTATCATACTGATATTTTAAGTTCATATTATGAGAAACCCTATTTGATCTCGTTAATTCATTTTTTGAAGTTTTAAGTGGTGTCATTAGGCTGTCGAATTTTTAAGGGGCTCTTTCTCCATTCTCGTTTTCAAAATCTATTTTAATGTCAAGTATTTAAAGTTCCTTTTATTATATTGGGTTATTATATCTATATCTATCATACTGATATTTTATGTTCATATGATTATAGACCCTATCTGATCTCGTCAATTCAATTTTTTTTGTTTTAAGTGACGCCGTTAGGCTGCCGAATTTTCATAAGAGAAATCTTATTTTTGTCTTCCTTCCATGTTTTTCATTTCATATGGTATATCATTCAAATTTCTTTAACATGTTCTTAAATACTTTATATTTTGTCCCCCTAATTTTTTATGGATCATTTATGAGTGGGTGACCCATGTCCCCTCTCTTTTCAAAAGTTTCTAAAACCCTGTAACATAGCCGTTATGCTGCAGAATTTTCGTCTCAAAATGTCTCTCTCTTTTTCTCAAATTATTTTATGTTATTAATTGAATACTCAAAGCTCTTTATTCTATAGGGGTATTCACATATATATCAAAATGATATATTCTAAATTCTGGGATTTATATACATGAAACCCGCTCTCTGTTTCTGTGGGATTAAAGTGACATAAAGATCTTGTCTTTAAAGTAGTTTTTAAAACGTTATTATTATGAAAGGAAACCCATTTCTTTTATGCTATATGGGTCATTTTTGAAATTTTTGATGATGATATATGTGGATCACATGATAATAAAGACAAATTTAAGGGTGCACCCTGATAGCGCTCCAATGCATTGGGTAATAATGTAACCACTAGAGATTACAAATTTAAGGGTGCTCCCTAATAGCGCCCCATTGCAATGGGTAATGATATAACCACTAGAGAATACAATTTTAATGATACCTTGGGTTTTACCTTGGTAATTTCAAAAGACACCTTGGGGATGGACCTTGGTGATATGTGCATGATTGTCTAAGTTAAATTTTGTATCCACATCTTCAAGTTATGAAACACATTATTTTTATTATGATATGCCTCATGATCTCTTTCTCATGCCTTAAAGTTATTTTTCATTACTTTTGATGTATCTCAAGTTCTCATGTAAAATTTTTCCCCTGTTTCCCTTACTGGGCATTTTTCTCACCCTTTCCTTTGATGTATGCTCCCAGGTTAAGAGATGTTGTATTGAACTTAGTATGAACAAATGAAGAAGCCTTTCAAGTGTTTAAGAAGAATGATTTTCTTCTCATGTAATAAGTTCCTGGTTTCCAAGACACTAAACCTTAAATATCCTCGGTTTTGTATAATGTAATGAAATTTTATGTGATAAAAATGCGGGATGTTATAGTTAGTATCAAAGTATGGTTTAGTTATTTGTGGAAATTACGATAGGAAAACTTTAGGAAGAATCTTATAGAAATGTTTAAATATAGGAAATATTCCTAGTATTTTGGTGAGTATTGAGTAAGGGGTTTCCAGGAAAATACATCCCTGTCTAGATACGAATAGGTAGAGGTGGCTCTGGCACAGATGTACATAGGGGTAAAACCCAAAAACACTGCTTTGAGCTAGACTCGAACAGAAACTGGTACACGACAACGGACCTTGTTGCACTCTTGGTTACGACACTCATGGGGGATATGCTTTGGTAAATTCATAAGCTTAGTATGAACCATTATTAAAGGGAGAAAGATAAAATAAAATAAAGATTCACATAAGAATATATGATCATGTATAACCTAGATCGGAACCTAGGGGATCACAAGTTAGGGTATACTTTTCTTCTAGAAGTTATCCTTCTATGCTTTAAGTTCCTTTTCATGATTATTGGCTAAGTATTTAAGCCCCTAATTATACTTTCTTTTATTATTTAATGGTGGGAAATGGAAGAACATGTCCCAACAACCAATGTGATACGAAATGTGATGATTTCCTTCTCAATATGACATAGATGACGAGAGATCAACTTAAACATATTGGGATTATGCCAAACCAGCTATAAAAAATCACAATTAATAATTTGTACCTATTTTAATGACCAAATTCATCAAGGAAGAAGAAGACGAAGTATCAAGGATATTCATATGATAAAGTTGATGAGGGGATTTAAAGATGATTATTATTTTGGAAGACGTTCACTATTTTGGGAACCCTATTTGATCGAGGTAAATAGATTACTATGGTATTTTCTTTAAAGAGTAAATGTTGACTTATATATTGAATAATCGATTAATTTAAGGTGAACTTATGGTAATATATGTTACTTATGGAAATGATTGACCTGTCTTGGGGAAAATATTTTTAGGTTAGTTACTTTTGTTAAAAGATGTTAGGAGTGGTTGATGTTGTTTGGAGATGAACGATAAAGTTTATTTTGGAAGACTGTGTTATCAAATCCTTCTTGCATTTGGGTTTCAATCTTAGTTTGGTTTATTTTGAGGAATTTTAAGGACATTTGTTTATGGAATGGTATATGATGAACTTTGGGTAGTACCGTGGAACTTTGAAGATTTAAAAGTAGTTTCCCTTCCTATGGGATTCTTTCTTTTTGAAATTTTTTTTATCTTACCCCTTCTGTTTTTGGGATAATGTTTAAAGATAGAAGAAATAGATAGTTAATCTTTTGTGGATTATGTGATTCTCTACAAGATGATTCTTATTCTTTGATGAGACCAAGTAGTTTTTAATTCTCATCATTTGGAGAAAATATTAGTTTTTATAGAAACTTATTAAAGGATGAAACTCTATTTGAAGGTAAGTATATTTCATTATGTTTTTATTCTATGTAGTAAATGAATTCCTCAAAATTATGAAAAGGAACGTAAAACAAAAGTGTTGTTGGTTTACATTTCCTACTGGGTAATCAAAGACCCTTTACACACATCATAAGTTTGTGATTTTCTTGTGGTAAACTTTCTCCTAATCATGTTTTCTATCACTCTCCCTCAGAACTTGACCCCTTTTTTTTCTTCCATATCCATGTTTTCCTACATGGAATCCAAGAATGGGTTAACTCCGGTGACCTTTGTACTTCCCTTTCTTTATTTTAAAGTAATAGTTTTACTGACTCCTTTTCTGATGTGGGACTTTCAATGAAATTTCCAAGCCCAATTTTAAAAATTACGAGGACACAATTTCTTAAGGGGGAAGAATGTAACGACCCAAAATTTTGAATAAATTTTGTTTCCTAATTTTGGGTGTTATTTTATTTTTATACTCAACAAAACTGTTTCACTTGATAACATGAGTATAATTAAAATGAGACCGTTAGGTTTCACCTGTTATATGGTCGTTAGTCAGTATGACTATTGGAAACTTAATGTTGTGACTATTGTCTCTAAATACAAGTGATCTTGGTTAATTAATATAGAAAGAATATTCGATGGCCTCATCCAGTAGTCTCGGACCAATCGAAGCCCATCTAACAGAACTTGGGATGGAGGTAGCACCATAGGGCTTTGCTCTGGACCAAACCCAAGCCGAACTTCATCATGTGAAGCTGTAACGGAATCGCCTTCACGAGAAGTTCAAACTAATTGAAATTACTACTCGTGCAATGTTGGCTGAGCCGCCCTCGGATTCTCTCACCATAGCACACCATACACTTAGGTCCTATGCTGGGGTTATAATGGGATATGTAAGGAGACTGTAACTACCTTTTGTAATCCTTTGTTTTAAATAAAAAATTTTATTTCTTCTTATGATGAGGTTGATGAATTTTTAAATGTCCGGATAAATATAGTATGCATATTTTTGATGAATTTTAGAGAAATGATATTTTAAAAATGTTTATGTAAACCTTAAATAATTAAAAACGTGTAACGATTTTCAAAAAATGGTCTTCTACAATTATGTTCAGTACGAAATTTAGTGTCTAATAAGATCAACTTAATTTTTGATGAATAGTAAATTATGAATAGTGATTTTATGCTTACGATTAGTAACGTGACCAAATCGATTAGTAATCTCACTTAAAGAAATTATTAATATAATCTAGGGACCTTGATTAAGTAATGTGATTCAATAAAATAGTTAAATAATTGTTTCATTAATTATTAGTCAAGTAATAGTTTTTTCAGGTGAATAATGTTTTTTAATTAAAAATTAAATTAAAAATATTTAGAAAAGTATTTTTATAAAATGGATTTTATTTTTGAACTCAGAGCATCGATATTATGTTAAGGTAATTTTTGGGGATTTTTCTGAAAAAAATGAATTTTCGGTGAATAGTGTATTTATTTAAAAATTTAATTAAAAAATATTTAGAAAATTATTTTTATAAAATGGAGTTCATTTTTTAAATCATAGCATCGATTTTTGGTTAAGGTGAAATTTTGGGATTTTTCTGAGAGTTGAATTTTCGATGAATAGTGAAAATACAATTTTTAAGGTACGTGTGTTTAATGACATCATTAAAAGATGTATTAAGAATGTAATCAACATGGTAGACTTATTAATAGTAAGATAAGGTATTAGGTGTCCCAAGTGTCCAATACCATGGGAAAATACCATGGGAAAGCCCATGGTTTTGCAAATACCACCAATGAGGTGTCCCTTGGCCATTAATGTCTTGTCCCCGAACTTTCCCTATAAATACCCACCATTTCCTCCTTTAGTTTTCACTCCCAACTCTCCCCCAACTAAGATCTGGTATCATTACCTCCCAAGTAGTCCTCCCAAGGTGCCCCCAAGCCCCCAAGTTCTCGACCTTTGAGTTTTAAGAGATACGTTTTAAGGTAAGGGATCCAACCTCTTTCTTTCTTTCCAAATACTCTCTTTTAAGTCATTTCTTTTATGATCCATGTTCTTATGTTGGAAGATGTTTTTTTATATTCATATTACTTCCCTTTTCATGTTCATATGATGAGAGATCCCCTCTTACTCTCATCATTTCGTTTTATGAATGTTTAAGTGGCGTCGTTAGGCTGCCGAAAGTTTTGTAACGGATTCTTTCACCCTTCTCGTTTTCAAGATCTATTTTCATATCAAGTCTTTCAAGTCCATTTTATTATGTTGGGGTATGATATATATATCTATCATACTGATCTTTTAAGTTCATATTATGAAAAACCATATTTTATCTCGTTAATTCATTTTTTGAAGTTTTAAGTGGTGTCATTAGGCTGTCGAATTTTTAAGGGGTTCTTTCTCCATTCTCGTTTTCAAAATCTATTTTAATGTCAAGTATTTAAAGTTCATTTTATTATATTGGGTTATTATCTCTATATCTATCATACTGATATTTTATGTTCATATGATTATAGACCCTATCTGATCTCGTCAATTTAATTTTTTTTGTTTTAAGTGACGCCGTTAGGCTGCCGAATTTTCATAAGAGAAATCTTATTTTTGTCTTCCTTCCATGTTTTTCATTTCATATGGTATATCATTCAAATTTCTTTAACATGTTCTTAAATACTTTATATTTTGTCCCCCTAATTTTTTATGGATCATTTATGAGTGGGTGACCCATGTCCCCTCTCTTTTCAAAATTTTCTAAAACCCTGTAACATAGCCGTTATGCTGCGGAATTTTCGTCTCAAAATGTCCCTCTCTTTTTCTCAAATTATTTTATGTTATTAATTGAATACTCAAAGCTCTTTATTCTATAGGGGTATTCACATATATATCAAAATGATATATTTTAAATTCTGGGATTTATATACATGAAACCTGCTCTCCTTTTCTGTGGGTTTAAAGTGACATAAAGATCTTGTCTTTAAAGTAGTTTTTAAAACGTTATTATTATGAAAGGAAACCCATTTGTTTTATGCTATATGGGTCATTTTTGAAATTTTTGATGATGATATATGTGGATCACATGATAATAAAGACAAATTTAAGGGTGCACCCAGATAGCACTCCAATGCATTGGGTAATGATGTAACCACTAGAGATTACAAATTTAAGGGTGCTCCCTAATAGCTCCCCATTGCAATGGGTAATGATATAACCAATAGAGAATATGATTTTAATGATACCTTGGGTTTTACCTTGGTAATTTCAAATGACACCTTGGGGATGGACCTTGGTGATATGTGCATGATTGTCTAAGTTAAATTTTGTATCCACATCTTCAAGTTATGAAACACGTTATTTTTATTATGATATGCCTCATGATCTCTTTCTCATGCCTTAAAGTTATTTTTCATTACTTTTGATGTATCTCAAGTTCTCATGTAAAATTTTTCCCTTGTTTCCCTTACTGGGCCTTTTTCTCACCCTTTCCTTTGATGTATGCTCCCAAGTTAAGAGATGTTGTATTGAACTTAGTATGAACAAATGAAGAAGCCTTTCATGTGTTTAAGAAGAATGATTTTCTTCTCATGTAATATGTTCCTGGTTTCCAAGACACTAAACCTTAAATATCCTCGGTTTTGTATAATGTAATGAAATTTTATGTGATAAAAATGCGGGATGTTATAGTTGGTATCAAAGTATGGTTTATTTATTTGTGGAAATTTGGATAGGAAAACTTTAGGAAGAATCCTATAGAAATGTTTAAATATAGGAAATATTCCTAGTATTTTGGTGAGTATTGAGTAAGGGGTTTCCAGGAAAATACATCTCTGTCTAGATACGAACAGGTAGAGGTGGCTCTGGCACAGATGTACATAGGGGTAAAACCTGAAAACACTGCTTTGAGCTAGACTCGAACAGAAACTGGTACACGACAACGGGCCTTGTTGCACTCTTGGTTACGACACTCATGGGGGATATGCTTTGGTAAATTCATAAGCTTAGTATGAACCATTATTAAAGGGAGAAAGATAAAATAAAATAAAGATTCACATAAGAATATATGATCATGTATAACCTATATCGGAACCTAGGGGATCACAAGTTAGGGTATACTTTTCTTCTAGAAGTTATCCTTCTATGCTTTAAGTTCCTTTTCATGATTATTTGCTAAGTATTTAAGCCCCTAATTATACTTTCTTTTATTATTTAATGGTGGGAAATGGAAGAACATGTCCCAACAACCAATGTGATACGAAATGTGATGATTTCCTTCTCAATATGACATAGATGACGAGAGATCAAGTTAAACATATTGGGATTATGCCAAACCAGCTATAAAAAATCACAATTAATAATTTGTACCTATTTGAATGACCAAATTCATCAAGGAAGAAGAAGACGAAGTCTCAAGGATATTCATCTGATAAAGTTGATGAGGGGATTTAAAGATGATTATTATTTTGGAAGACGTTCACTATTTTGGGAACCCTATTAGATTGAGGTAAATAGATTACTATGGTATTTTCTTTAAGGAGTAAATGTTGACTTATATATTGAAGAATCAATTAATTTAAGGTGAACTTATGGTAATATATGTTACATATGGAAATGGTTGACCTGTCTTGGGGAAAATATTTTTAGGTTAGTTACTTTTGTTATAAGATGTTAGGAGTGGTTGATGTTGTTTGGAGATGAACGATAAAGTTTATTTTGGAAGACTGTGTTATCAAATCCTTCTTGCATTTGGGTTTCAATCTTAGTTTGGTTTATTTTGAGGAATTTTAAGGACATTTGTTTATGGAATGGTCTATGATGAACTTTGGGTAGTACCGTGGAACTTTGAAGATTTAAAAGTAGTTTCCCTTCCTATGGGATTCTTTCTTTATGAAATTTTTTTTTATCTTACCCCTTCTGTTTTTGGGATAATGTTTAAAGATAGAAGAAATAGATAGTTAATCTTTTGTGGATTATGTGATTCTCTACAAGATGATTCTTATTCTTTGATGAGACCAAGTAGTTTTGAATTCTCATCATTTGGAGAAAATATTAGTTTTGGTAGAAACTTATTAAAGGATGAAACTCTATTTGAAGGTAAGTATATTTCATTATGTTTTTATTCTATGTAGTAAATGAATTCCTCAAAATTATGAAAAGGAACGTAAAACAAAAATGTTGTTGGTTTACATTTCCTACTGGGTAATCAAAGACCCTTTACACACATCATAAGTTTGTGATTTTCTTGTGGTTAACTTTCTCCTAATCATGTTTTCTATCACTCTCCCTCAGAACTTGACCCCTTTTTTTTCTTCCATATCCATGTTTTCCTACATGGAATCCAAGTATGGGTTAACTCAGGTGACCTTTGTACTTCCCTTTCTTTATTTTAAAGTAATAGTTTTACTGACTCCTTTTCTGATGTGGGACTTTCAATGAAATTTCCAAGCCCAATTTTATAAATTACGAGGACACAATTCTTAAGGGGGGAAGAATGTAAAGACCCAAAATTTTGAATAAATTTTGTTTCCTAATTTTGGGTGTTATTTTACTTTTATACTCAACAAAACTGTTTCACTTGATAACATGAGTATAATTAAAATGAGACCATTAGGTTTCACCTGTTATATGGTCGTTAGTCAGTATGACTGTTGGAAACTTAATGTTGTGACTATTGTCTCTAAATACAAGTGATCTTGGTTAATTAATATAGAAAGAATATTCGATGGCCTCATCCAGTAGTCTCGGACCAATCGAAGCCCATCTAACAGAACTTGGGATGGAGGTAGCACCATAGGGATTTTCTCTGGACCAAACCCAAGCCGAACTTCATCGTGTGAAGCTGTAACGGAATCGCCTTCGCGAGAAGTTCAAACTGATAGAAATTACTACTCGTGCAATGTTGGCTGAGCCGCCCTCGGATTATCTCACCATAGCACACCATACACTTAGGTCCTATGCTGGGGTTATAATGGGATATGTAAGGAGACTGTAACTACCTTTTGTAATCCTTTGTTTTAAATAAAAAATTTGATTTCTTCTTATGATGAGGTTTATGAATTTTTAAATGTCCGGATAAATATAGTATGCATATTTTTGATGAATTTTAGAGAAATGATATTTTAAAAATGTTTATGTAAACCTTAAATAATTAAAAACGTGTAACGATTTTCAAAAAATGGTTTTCTACAATTATGTTCAGTACGAAATTTAGTGTCTAATAAGATCAACTTAATTTTTGATGAATAGTAAATTATGAATAGTGATTTTATGCTTACGATTAGTAATGTGACCAAATGGATTAGTAATATCATTTATATAAAGTATTAATATAATCTTGGCACCTTGATTAAGTAATGTGATTCAATAAAATAGGTAAATAACTGTTTCATTAATTATTAGTCAAGTATTAGGTTTTCCGAGTGAATTGTGTTTTTAATTAAAAATTAAATTAAAAATGTTTAGAAAATTATTTTTATAAAATGGACTTTATTTTTGAACTCAGAGCATCGATATTATGTTAAGGTAACTTTTGGGGATTTTTCTGAAAAAAATAAATTTTCGGTGAATAGTGTATTTATTTAAAAATTAAATTAAAAATATTTAGAAAATTATTTTTATAAAATGGATTTCATTTTTGAAATCATTGAATCGATGTTTGGTTAAGGTGAAATTTTGGATTTTTTCTGAGAAAGTTGAATTTTCGATGAATAGTGAAAATACAGTTTTTAAGTTACAGGTGTTTAATGACATCATTAAATGATGTATTAAGTCTGTAATCAATATGGTCGAATTATGAATAGTAAGATAAGGTATGATGTGTCCCAAGTGGCCAATACCATGGGAAAATACCATGGAAAATCCCATGGTTTTTCCAATACCACCAATGAGGTGTCCCTTGGCCATTAATGCCTTGTCCCCTCACTTTCCCCATAAATACCCACCCTTTCCTCCTTTATTTTTCACTCCCAACTCTCCCCCAACGAAGCTCTGGTATCATTACCTCCCAAGGAGTCCTCTCAAGGTTCCCCCAAGACCTCAAGGTCCCGACCTTCGAGTTTTCAGAGATACGTTTTAAGGTAAAAGATCCAACCTCTCTCTTTCTTTCCAAATACTCTCTTTTAAGTCATTTCTTTTATGTTCCATGTTCTTATGTTGGAGGATGTTCTTTTATATTCCTCTTACTTCCCTTTTCATGTTCATATGATGATAGATCCCCTCTTACTCACATCATTTCGTTTTATGAATGTTTATGTGGCGTCGTTAGGCTGCCGAAAGTTTTGTAACGGATTCTTTCACCCTTCTCGTTTTCAAGATCTATTTTCATGTCAAGTCTTTCAAGTCCATTTTATTATGTTGGGGTATGATATATATATCTATCATACTGATCTTTTAATTTCATATTATGAGAAACCCTATTTGATCTCGTTAATTCATTTTTTGAAGTTTTAAGTGGTGTCATTAGGCTGTCGAATTTTTAAGGGGTTCTTTGTCCATTCTCGTTTTCAAAATCTATTTTAATGTCAAGTATTTAAAGTTCCTTTTATTATGTTGGGTTATTATCTCTATATCTATCATACTTATATTTTATGTTCATATTATTATAGACCCTATCTGATCTCGTCAATTCAATTTTTTTTGTTTTAAGTGACGCCGTTAGGCTGTCGAATTTTCATAAGAGAAATCTTATTTTTGTCTTCCTTCCATGTTTTTCATTTCATATGGTATATCATTCAAATTTCTTTAACATGTTCTTAAATACTTTATATTTTGTCCCCCTAATTTTTTATGGATCATTTATGAGTGGGTGACCCATGTCCCCTCTCTTTTCAAAATTTTCTAAAACCCTGTAACATAGCCGTTATGCTGCAGAATTTTCATCACAAAATACCTCTCTCTTTTTCTCAAATTATTTTATGTTATTAAGTGAATACTCAAAGCTATTTCTTCTATAGGGGCATTTACATATATATCAAAATTTTCTATTCTAAATTTTTGGATTTACATACATGAAAACCGCTTTCCTTTTCTGTGGGTTTAAAGTGACATAAAGATCTTGTCTTTAAAGCAGTTTTTAAAACATTTTTATTATGAAAGGAAACCCATTTCATTTATGCTATATGGGTTATTTATGAAATGTTTTATGATTATATATGTGGATCACATGATAATAAAGACTAATTTAAGGGTGCGCCCTGATAGTGCTCCAATTCATTGGGTAATGATGTAACCACTAGAGATTACAAATTTAAGGGTGCGCCCTGATAGCACCCCATTGCATTGGGTAATGATGTAACCACTAGAGATTACAATTTTAACGATACCTTTGGGTTTACCTTGGTAATTTCAAATGAAACCTTGGGGATGGACCTTGGTGATATGTTCATGATTGTCTAAGTTAAATGTTGTAGTCACATCTTCAAGTTATGAAACATGTTATTTTTATTATGATATGCCTCATGATCTCTTTCTCATGCCTTAAAGTTATTTTTCATGACTTTTGATGTATCAAAAGTTCTCATATAAAATGTTTCCCTTCTTTCCCTTACTGGGCCTTTTTCTCACCCTTTCCTTTGATGTATGCTCCCAGGTTATGAGATGCTGAAATGAACTTAGGATGAACAAATGAAGAAGCCTTTCAAGTGTTTAAGAAGAATGTTTTTTTCTCATGTAATAAGTTTCTGGTTTCCAAGACACTAAACCTTAAAGATCCTCGGTTTTGTATAATGTAATGAAAGTTTATGTGATAAAAAGGCGGGATGTTATAGTTATTATCAAAGGATGGTTTAGTTATTTGTGGAAATTAGGATATGAAAACTTTAGGAAGAATCCTATAGAAATGTTTAAATATAGGAAATATTCCTGGTATTTTGGTGAGTATTGAGTAAGGGGTTGCTAGTAAAATACATCCCTGTCTGGATACGAGCAGGTAGAGGTTGCTCTGGCACAGTTGTACATAGGGGTAAAACCCGAAAACACCGCTTTGAGCTAGACACGAACGGGAACTGGTACACGACAACGGGCCTTGCTGCACTCTTGGTTACGACACTCCCGGGGGATATGCTTTGGTAAATTCATAAGCTTAGTATGAACCATTATTAAAGGGACAGAGATAAAATAAAATAAAGATTCACATAATAGTATATGATCATGGATAACCTAGATCGGAAACTAGGGTATCACAAGTTAGGGTATACTTTTCTTCTAGAAGTTATCCTTCTATGCTTTAAGTTCCTTTTTATGATTATTGGCTAAGTATTTAAGCCCCTAATTATACTTTCTTTTCTTAGTTAATGGTGGGAAATGGAAGAACATGTCCCAACAACCAATGTGATAGGAAATTTTATGATTGCCTTATCAATATGACATAGATGAATAGAGATCAAGTTAAACATATTGTGATTATTCCAAACTAGCTATAAAAAATCAAAATTAATAATTTTTACCTAGTTGAATGACCAAATTCATCAAGGAAGAAGAAGATGAAGTCTCAAGGATGTTCATCTGATAAAGTTGATTAGGGGATTTAAAGATGATTATAATTTTGGAAGACATTCACTATTTTGGGAAACCTATTTGATCGAGGTAAATAGATTACTATGGTATTTTCTTTAAGGAGTAAATGTTGAGTTATATTTTGAAGAATCGATGAATTTAAGGTGAACTTATGGTAATATAGGTTACTTATAGAAATGATTGACCTGTCTTGGGGAAAATATTTTTAGGTTAGTTACTTTTGTTATAAGTTGTTAGGAGTGGTTGATGTTTTTTGGAGATGAACGATAAAGTTTATTTTGGAAGACTGTGTTATCAAATCCTTATTGCATTTGGGTTTCAATATTAGTTTTGTTTATTTTGAGGAATTTTAAGGACAGTTGTTTATGGGATGTTCTATGATGAACTTTGGGTAGTACCGTAGAACTTTGAAGATTTAAAATTAGTTTCCCTTCCTATGGGATTATTTCTTTTTGAAGATTTTTTTTATCTTACCCCTTCTGTTTTTGGAATAATGATTAAAGATAGAAGACATAGATAGTTAATATTTTGTGGATTATGTGATTCTCTACAAGATGATTCTTGTGCTTTGATGAGACGAAGTAGTTTTTAATGCTCATCATTTGGAGAAAATATTAGTTTTGGTAGAAACTTATTAAAGGATGAAACTCTACTTGAAGGTAAGTATATTTCATTATGTTTTTATTCTATGTAGTAAATGAATTCCTCAAAATTATGAAAAGGAACATAAAACAAAAACGTTTTTGGTTTACATTTCCTACTGGGTAATCAAAGAATATTTACACACATCATAATTTTGTGATTTTCTTGTGGTTAACTTTATCCTAATCATGTTTTCTATCACTCTCTCTCAGAACTTGACCCTTTGTTTTTTCTTCCATATCAATGTTTTCCTACATGGAATCCAAGTATGGGTTAACTTGGGTGACCTTTGTACTTCCCTTTAGTTCTTTTAAAGTAATAGTTTTATTGACTCCTTTTACGATGTGGGACTTTCAATGAAATTTCCAAGCCAAATTTTAAAAATTGCGAGGACACAATTTCTTAAGGGGGGAAGAATGTAACGACCCGAAATTTTGAATAAATTTTTTTTTTCTAATTTTGTGTGTTATTTTATTTTTATACTCAACAAAACTGTTTCATTTGATAACATGAGTATAATTAAAATGAGACTGTTGGGTTTTGACTGTTATATGGCCATTAATCAGTATGACCGTTGGAAACTTAATGTTGCGACTATTGTCTCTAAATACAAGTGATCTTGGTTAATTAATATAGAAAGAAGATTTGATGGCCTCATCCAGTAGTCTCAGGCCAATCGAAGCCCATCTAATGGAACTTGGGAAGGAGGTAGCACCACAAGGCTTTGATCTGGACCAAACTCAAGTCGAACTTCATCGTGTGAAGCTATAACGGAATCACCTTCGCGAGAAGTTCAAACTGATAGAAATTACTACTCGTGCAATGTTGGTCGAGCCGCCCTCGGATTCTCTCACCATAGAACACCTTGCACTTAGGTCCTATGCTGAGGTTATAATGGGATATGTAAGGAGACTGTAACTGCCTTTTGTAATCCTTTGTTTTAAATAAAAATTTTGATTTCTTCTTATGATGAAGTTTATGAATTTTTAAATGTCTGGATAAATATAGTATGCATATTTTTGATGAATTCTACAGAAAGGATATTTTAAAAAAATTATGTAAACCTTAAATAATTAGAAACGTGTAATGATTTTCAAAAAATGGTCTTCTACAATTATGTTCAGTACAAAATTTAGATTCTAATAAGATCAACTAAATTTTTGATGAATAGTAAAATATAAATAGTGATTTTATGCTTAGGATTAGTAATGTGACCAAATGTATTAGTAATCTCACTTAAATAAATTATTAATATAATCTAGGAACCTTGATTAAGTATTGTGATTCAATAAAATATGTAAATAACTGTTTCATTAATTATTAGTCAAGTATTAGTTTTTTCAGGTGAAGAGTGTTTTTTAATTAAAAATTATATTAAAAATAATTAGAAAATTATTTTTATAAAATGGACTTTATTTTTGAACTCAGAGCATCGATATTATGTTAAGGTAATTTTTGGGGATATTTCTGAAAAAAAAATGAATTTTCGGTGAATAGTGTATTTATTTAAAAATTAAATTAAAAATATTTAGAAAATTATTTTTATAAAATGGAGTTCATTTTTGAAATCATATCATCTATTTTTGGTTAAGGTGAAATTTTGGATTTTTTCTGAAAAAAGTTGAATTTTCGATGAATAGTGAAAATACAGTTTTTAAGTTACTGGTGTTTAATGACATCATTAAATGATGTGTTAAGTATGTAATCAATATGGTCGACTTATGAATAGTAAGATAAGGTATGAGGTGTCCCAAGTGGCCAATACGATGGGAAAATACCATGGGCAAGCCCATGGTTTTTCCAATACCACCAATGAGGTGTCCCTTGGCCATTAATGCCTTGTCCCCTCACTTTCCCTATAAATACCCACCCTTTCCTCCTTTATTTTTCACTCCCAACTCTCCCCCAATGAAGCTCTGGTCTCATTACCTCCTAATTAGTCCTCCCATGGTGCCCCAAAGACCTCAAGGTCCCGACCTTTGAGTTTTAAGAGATACGTTTTAAGGTAAGGGATCTAACCTCTCTCTTTCTTTCCAAATACTCTCTTTTAAGTCATTTCTTTTATGCTCCATGTTATTATGTTGGAGGATGTTCTTTTAAATTCATATTAATTTCCTTTTCATGTTCATATGATGATATATCCCCTCTTACTCTCATCATTTCATTTTATTAATGTTTATGTGGCGTCGTTAGGCTGCTGAAATTTTTGTAACAGATTCTTTCACCATTCTCGTTTTCAAGATCTATTTTCATATAAATTATATCAAGTTCCTTTTATTGTGTTTTGGTATGATATATATATCTATCATAATGATATTTTAAATTCATATGATGAGAGACCCTATTTGATCTCATCAATTCATTTTTTGAAGTTTTAAGTGGCGCTGTTTGGCTGCCGAATTTTTAAGGGGTTCCTTCACCATTATCGTTTTCAAGATCTATTTACATGTCAAGTATTTCAAGTTCCTTTTATTATGTTGGGGTATGATCTATATATCTATCATACTAATATTTTATGTTCATATGATTGGAGACCCTATTTGATCTCATCAATTCATTTTTTTGTTGTTTTAAGTGATGTCGTTAGGCTGCCGAATGTTCATAAGAGAAATCTTATTTTTGTCTTCTTTCCATTTTTTTCATTTCATATGTTATATCATTAATATTTATTTAAAATGTTCTTAAATCCTTTATATTCTGTCCCCCTACTGTTTTATGGATTATTTATGATTGGGTGACCCATGTCCCCTCTCTTTTCAAAATTTTCTAAAACCCTGTAACATAGCCATTATGCTGCAGAATTTTTGTTTCAAAATACCTATCTCTTTTTCTCAAATTATTTTATGTTATTAAGTGAATACTCAAAGTTATATCTTCTACAGTGGTATTTACATATATATCAAAATGTTATATTTTAAATTCTGGTATTTACATACATGAAACCCGCTTTCCTTTTCCGTGGGTTTAAAGTGACATAAAGATCTTGTCTTTAAAGCAGTTTTTAAAACAGTATTATTATGAAAGGAAACCCATTTCTTTTATGATATATGGGTTATTTATGAAATTTTTTATGATGATATATGTGTCTCACATGATAATAAAGACACATTTAAGGGTGTTCCCTGATAGCGCTCCAATTCATTGGGTAATTATGTAACCACTAGAGATTTCAAATTTAAGGGTGTGCCCTGATAGCACCCCATTGCATTGGGTAATGATGTAACCACTAGAGATTACAATTTTAACGATACCTTGGGGTTTACCTTGGTAATTTCAAATGACACCTTGGGGATGGAACTTGGTGATATTTTCATGATTGTCTAAGTTAAATGTTGTAGCCACATCTTCAAGTTATGAAACACGTTATTTTTATTATGATATGCCTCATGATATCTTTCTCATGACTTAAAGTTATTTTTCATGAATTTTGATGTATCAAAAGTTCTCATGTAAAATGTTTCCCTTTTTTCCCTTATTGGGCCTTTTTCTCACCCTTTCCTTTGATGTATGCTCCCAGGTTATGAGATTCTTTAATGAACTTAGGATGAAAAAATGAAGAAGCCTTTCAAGTGTTTAAGAAGAATGTTTTTTTCTCATGTAATATGTTCCTGGTTTCCAAGACACTAAACCTTAAAGATCCTAAGTTTTGTATAATATAATGAAAGTTTATGTGATAAAAAGGCGGTATGTTATACTATATTTGTGAGTTTGGATATTCATGAGGCTTGGGAGGAATTTTAGGCATACAGAAGTAGGAGAGGACTCTCCTGGGATAAAATTTTCCTTTGATTGATAGCCATTTTTTGTGAGAAACATATTCAGAGCCACCGAGGCATGATGTACAAAGTCAATCAAAGGTGTATGTAGAACGCTGGCCTTCCCTATCTGATGTCCTTCATATTATTTGCAACACTTTGAATTTATTTTGATGTAGGGATCCATAGTGGGTGGAAGATCTAAGTAATGGGGTCCAAAAATATTAGGGACAGTCATATAAGCTTTGAGTAGGTAGTTGTTCCCGTATGGTTCTTACTTGCATGATGGAGAGCTAGTGAATGGTCAGTTCAAATATAAGTATTTGTTATGTTAGAGGAATTTGGAAAGAGGAAGGTATGTAAGCTGTTATATAGAAGTTTTCCAAATCCGGGGTGTGACAAAACATGATTTTCATTAGCGCGTACAGAAGCTAGAAATGACTATCCTAGGGAAAAATTCGCCTTTGATTGACTGTAATTTTGTAGGTGATATATGTAGAGCCTCAGGGGTATGATGTGAATAGTAAATCAAAGGTTTCTGTAGGACATTTACCTTCTATCTCTGATGGCTTTTGTGAAATTTTTGGATGCGGTATGTGACTATTGACAAGGGGTGCACCTGAACATGAAAATGGGAATTTTATCTAAAATTCACCTAGAAATGAGTGGGGGTACTCTTCTTTTGTATGTGGATCAACTTCATGCATATGGATGGGGTATCTTTGAAAACCTTAAAAGGTACTAGAGATGAATTAGTCCTGCATGTTATGAAATATCCAGGATGTGTGTGGGGAGAAAAATGTAAAGCATGAATTTGAGGGCCCTTGAATCATGAGGAATGTAATGAGGCTTGTAATCCATTGGGAATTTGAGATAGGATAGGACTCTCATGGGGACAAATTCTCCTTTGATTGATGCCCATTTTTATGGGCAACATATGTAGAGCCTTCGGGGCAAGATGTGTATAGTCAAACAAAGGTGTTCGAGGGACACATGGCTTCCATATTAGATGGCCATAGAGGGTTATGGGGATTCAATATCACTCAAAGCACGAAGTTTGGGGTACAACAAGAGTGTATCTAGACATATTGGGGAAATTGGGGCTATAATTTAATCATGGAATCAGGTGTCCCTTATATAGATCTGACTCATATGTAGGGTGAGGCATTCGTCCCATCCTTGGGGTACCCTATCATTTAACATCACATGGTTAGGGCTTGGGGTTCCTCTCGAGGAAGGGAACCATGAAATGCCTTTTAGGGCCATGCTTCTAGGACCAAATTCTTTGACTATTTTCCTATAATTCCATAATGGATCTCTCACTAAGATACCTATGCTCATGTGAGCTATGCTAGGTGTGAGAAACCATTTCTATGCAATTTACCATCATACAATCAGGATGCTTCGATGTTCCTTAGACGTGAGTGATGATAGAAGGTTTAAACCATAGTTTTGGGGGAAACATGAATCAGGAGGGATGACATGGGGCTTATAATCCATTGGGATTACTAAGATAGGAGAAGACTCTCTAGGGGATGAATTTTCCTTTGATTGACGACTGTTTTTGTGGAAAAAATATGAAGATCCACCAGGGTATGATGTGCATATAAAAAACAAAGGTGTTCACAAGACATTGGCTATCCATCTTAGATAGACTTGAGTGATTATGGGGATCCAATTTTTCCCCGGGGTATGGAGTTTGCAAATGGGAAAGATGTTTCTTGGAATGGAGGGAATATCCAGATCATGATTAACTATGAACTATTGAAGCTTCCACATAGGTATGACTCATATGTATAGGGGGAAGCAGGATCTTTTGACTTCTCATGAGTGAGGGGAATGTGCGGGATCTCATGAGACTGAGAACTGGACCACAGATAACTCTTGAAGAATTTCACTGTTTATCATCATGCGATTAGAACCTTTCATGGACTCCTCGTACATGTCTGACCTACGCACAGGGAAAGGGGCATTTTTTTATGATGTATGGGCCAGTTTTCCAAATATGGGCATCACTACATATACTACATGGGTAGGAATAAAACCATATGTAGTTATGAACATTCCCTGTACTAATTTGGCTCGGTCCATGTGTAAGGACATGTGAGGGCATTTTTATTTCATTTGTTATGGGTGTCGAGTCCACCATATCTTCCAATAATGTATTTATGTAAATAAATACTTACCACTGATCCTAATCTCATGTGAGTCATACTCGATGTGAGAAACTAGGAGTGACAAGGGTTTCCCGCACCAGTGTAGGGAGGTAGATGATATAATGGGGGATTTTTTTATGATGGCTAGGCTGGGATTCTAAATCTGAGCATCACTACATATCCTACAACAACATGAATTAATCCATATGTATTTAGGAACATTCCTTACACCGATATGGCTCGGACATGGGGGTGGGAACATTTTTTTCATTCGCTATGGGTGTCAGGTCTACTATACTTCTTTATAACTTGTTTGCATAAGATAATCTTTACCACTGATCCTAAGATCATGTTAGTTATACTCTATGTGAGAAACAAGGAGTAGACATAGGGTTTCCTTTTAAAGTGTTGGGATGTATAAGATATAATGGAGGCATTTTTTGGTGGGGGTGATGTTCCAAGATTGAGGATCGTGGCATTGCTACGTATCCTGCGAGGGTAAAAATCATGGAATATGTAGTTCTGTGAAAGATCATGTAGTTTATTTTCATGCAATTAGGATGCTTTGTGCCATGTAGTTTAATGTCTTACAGCAAGGACATGAGTCACAGTTTAATTTCATGTTTCATGGATGATTTACTTACAGTTTAACGTCATGTATAAAGGAAAATGACTCGTAGTTTATGGTCATAGAGTTTGGACCATGACACGGGGGTATTATAACTCATAGTTTAAGTTCATAGAGCTTGGACCATGACATATACCATTCATTTTATTATCATTTTAGTCAGGAAAACAGCTCATAGTTTAGGGTCAGAGAGTTTGGACCATGACATGACGTATTACTATGCAAAATAATTCTTCAAGAACTTTGTGTTTGAGGGAGCCATGATGATCAGTTCATCCATTGATATCAGAACGTATGCTACAATGGAATAGATCCTATGTATAACATATGTTACTTCCCACTTTGGTTCAAGATTTGGAGGATTCTTCCCAAGTATCATCGGGGTTCTGAGGACCAACACCATTTCTCCACCGAGGAAAGATCTAAGGAAAACCCTTTTGTTAAAGGCTTAAGTAATCCAGTTTTGGTAGATTTACAAATGGTATAAAGTGTACATCCTTTTTTCAAATAGTTGTTCCAACTCTTCAAATAATCTCTAGGATTTCCCTTCTATGTACAGTTGATCGCAAATGGACACACGAAGTGATGGCACTTGGATTTCGATTGGCAAAACCGCCTTTGGCCCGTATACTAGTGAGTACTGGATTGACTAGGTGGTAGTGCGGGTCATGGTTCAATATGAAGGTCTCAGGAGCAGCAGAAGCGTGTGGGTTGATGTGAACACTTGGCTTTTTGTCATTTGAAATGATCAATCTGGGATCAATACAATGATAAGCACCAGTCTCCATTAATCTAATAACAGAAATAGACAAAGAAGAAGGAAAGTCCTAGAACCATAAAGGAAGGATCATCACAGTTTGATTGTAATTAATTTAATTAATTGAAAAGAACTACCTTTTATGGTGTTCTTTCTTCTTTTATCTTTATAATCACATTCTGATGTGATTCGTCATTGCGTCGCAGAATCCAAGTGTAGACTTCCTCTAGGGGTGATCCACACGTGCACCACGTATCTCTGGATGTTGCCAAAGGAGTCTCAGGGTGCTAGTGTGGATAAGCCTTTGCTTGCGTTGTCTACCTTAGATATCCTTGATCCGGTGGAGGTGGATCTCTCTCATCCTTGAGAGTGTTCTTGGAGGATGGAGTTCTTTTGGTCTTGATAGAATTCTCCAGAATTTTTGTGCACAATGATTCTCTTAGGAAAAGAGTTTGGGTTGTGAGGATATTTATAATCGGGTTTGAGGTTATAGAGTTATGATAATAAATATACGCATTATGCGTTTTATTTATTTCATTAACTCTTATTGAAAACCCCATGTTGAATAATTAATTCCTTTACATGTGCCCACACTGATTATAATAAATAACATTTAATAAAACAATATTATATCCTCAAAATCCCGACTGGAAAACTACACGGCGTGTAATCATTATTACATGGTGTGTACTTATTTTCCATAAAACTACACGGCATGTAATAATTAATACACCATGTGTACTTGTTTCTCATTTCCTTTATAACATGAAAACTACACGGCGTGTAATCATTAATATGTGGTGTGTACTTGTTTTCCATGAAAAACTACATGGCATGTAATCATTAATACACGGTGCGTATATCTTGTTTTTCATTTCCTTCTTCCTCCATCATTAAAACGATTTAGGATTCCTTGAATAATTATTAAACCACGTACCAGAATAATCTTTATTCTACTTGAGATACTTAGATACACTTAGTTTGTGACCCTCTAGGCCTCTTTCTCGTTGGCATTAGGCGGGCTTTCCTAAATTCCAAGATTACTGTCTAGCAACGGGTTAAGGAACCCAAGAGAAAGAAGTTGATACCGCATTTACGTTTCACCTCATACGAACACATACTATGTAATTTAATCTCTTTTTCTCGATATCTCATCAAGAAGGTTTCATGGTAGTGTCATAAACCTATATGCTTGATCTGTCATTCTTTGACTTCCAGAAATAAACTCGTCGTGACACCATGGCCATGGAATTTATCCGACAGTTCTATTTCAATCAAAGGGCCCGAGATATTTTCTTCCAAAAATATGGAAGGGAAAAATCCTTCCTCGACTTATCCATTAAAAACATGTCATTCGTGATGCACCCAACATACCCTACATCCTGCCAACTATCTTCATGATGGTTTTCGTCAGTAAATCTAAGTGCGCGAGTCATGACATGAGTTAATGATAATCTTCCAGTCTAAGGACCATTACACATGCTCGTAGATAGCAATGTTCGATGACACCAAAACATGTAGAATTTCTACTGGCAGGTCTGTTCTCATAATCTCCTATCTTGAAGATTACCAAGTGTGAACTCCATGAGAGAGAGTCTTGTCTTCTTATGAGTACTCGCATATGAGGGTTTGTATACTATGTGTCCTAGAATAGTATGTCATCCAACAATAGAACTTTATTTAAGAATATTGTTATATCATTTCAAAGTTCTCATCATAGTGGGGATCTGCCATGACCTTATCAATGAAACAAATATTCGAGGATGTTATTATATTATAGTCATGCAGAACAATGAACAATATATAATAAGTGTACATTCGTGTAATCATAGTACAAAACAGTTGGTTCTCAAGACACCAACCCTTACAAACTCCCACTTGGACTAGAGACAACTTCCTATGACTTTTAGTCTGCTAGACCTCACATGATGATCATGTTTCTTCTGAGTCAATTCTTTAGTCAAGAGGTCTGCCATGTTGTCTTCCATTGAAATACTTTTTAATGCAACTTCACCTCTCTGAGAAAAATCCCTTAAGAGATGATACTTCCAAAGTATGTGATTTTTCTACTGATGTGACCTTGGCTCTTTTGAAACTGCCACTGCTGTAGTGTTATCACAATAGAGTGTTATAGGATCTTTACTCCTAGGTACTACATCCATATCTTGGATGAATCTTTGTATTCATACTTCTTTAGCTGCCACAGAAGCTGTGATATACTCGAACTCTACTGTAGAATTTTCCACCACACCTTACTTTGAGCTCTTCCAGCTCATTGCACCTCCATTCAAACTGAATATGTATCCAGTCTGAGACTTCATGTCATCTTGAGTAGTCTGGAAACTAGCATCTACATGTCCTCTGATGACTAGTTCCTCATCTCCTCCATAAACCAGGAACATATCCTTAATATGCCTCAGATACTTAAGGATAGTCTTGACTGCCATCCAATGGAGGTATCCTGGATCATCTTGATATCTTCTTACCACACTTAATGGGTAAGAAACATCTATCCTTGTACATAGTATAGAATACATGACTAACCCAATCACAGATTCATAGGGGATTCTTTCCATTTTCTCTCTTTCCTCATGTGTTTAAGGACACATTTTCTTGGAAAGATGAATTCCATGTGACACTTGAAACAATCCCCTCTTAGACTATTCCATACTGAATCTCTTCAGTATATTTTCAATGTATGTACTTTGACTTAGGCCCAGCATTCTTTTGGATCTATCACGATGGATATTGATCCCAAGAATATATGCTGCCTCGCCCAAGTCTTTCATAGAGAAGCATTTATCCAACCATGCCTTAACTGACTGTATGATAGGTACTTCTTTTCCAATTAGTAATATGTCATCAACATATACTATTAAAAAACAACTAAACTTCCACTAAACCTTTTGTAGACACAAGGCTCACATTTGTTCTTAACAAATCCAAATTCCATTATGGCTTCATCAAAATTAATGTTCCATGACCTTGATGCTTTCATTAATCCATAAATGAATTTATGTAACTTGCAAACCTTGTTGGAATCCTTTGGAGTCACAAACCCTTCAGGTTGTGTCATGTAGACATCTTCTTGGAGGTTCCCATTAAGGAATGCTGTTTTGACATCAATTTTCCAAATTTCATAGTCATGGTAAGCGGAAATGACCAATAGGATTCTGATGGATTTCAGCATCGCAACCGGTGAAAAGGTTTCATCATAGTCAATTCCTTGATGTTGTCTAAAACCTTTTATAACCAGTCATGCCTTATAGGTGTTGACTTGCCCCTCTATGTCCGATTTCTTCTTGAATACCCATTTATTACCAACAGGCTTTACATCAACTGGAGGATCTACCAAAATCCAGACTTGGTTTTGGTACATGGAATCCATTTCAAAATTCATGGATTCTTGACACTTGGTAGCATCTTTGCCTTCAACTGCTTCCTTTTAGGTAAGAGGACCATCATTGTCAACCAATAATGAGTCACTATCCTCGGTGACAATAAAACCATATCATTCTGTTTCTCTCACCTCTCTCATGGTCCTACGAAGTTCTTGTGTCTCTGGAAGAGATTTTTCTTCCATAGGGCTTTGTGGAATCTATTCTTGTACCAACTTCTATGTATCTTGAGCCTCGACTTCATCGAAGTCTATCTCTCTCCCAGTATCTCTTTTGGATATGTTCTCTCTCTCAAGGAATATGGCATGTCTTGACACTGTTACCTTTTTATATGCGGGGTTGTATAGGTAATATCCCCTTGTTTCCTTGGGATATCCTATAAAGATACACTTTGTGCCTCATGGTGAAATCATGTTACCTGAAGAGGCCTTAAAAAGGATTTTCTACCCCACACATGTAAATTTGATAAAATGGCTTTGTGTCCACTCCATAATTTGTATGGAATACCATTTATCGATTTAGTTGGTACTTGGTTTAGTATGTGTGATGGTGTTTGTAATGAATATCCCCAAAAGGATAATGGAAGACTCGCATGACTCATCATTGATCTCACCATGTCCAATAGGGTGTGGTTACTCCTTTCACTTACTCCATTCCACTGAGGTGTGTAAGGAGGAGTGAGTTGAGATAGAATCTCAAACTCTCGTAAGAAATCAATGAAGTACTGATTAAGATATTCTCCTCCTCTGTTTGAGGGGAGTTTCTTAATCTTGTTACCAATATGGTTCTCAAATTCATTCTTGTATTCTTTGAACTGATCAAAAGAATCTGACTTATACCTCATTAAGTAAATATATCCATATCTACTAAAATCATTAGTAAAAGTTATGAAGTATGAGAACCCACTCCTTGATTCAACTGGAAATGGTCCACACACATCTATGTGAACTAATTCTAGAAGCTCTTTATCACTTTCACCATTCCCACTAAATGGGGCTTTTGTCATTTTGCCTTGTAGACATACATGACATACACCAATTGGTTTTAGTTCGAAAGAATCTAAATACCCATCTTGATGTAATTTTGTCAAACGTTTCTCATTGACATGACCTAGATAGTGATGCCAATGTTGGGTGTGGTATGAGTCATGTGAATTAGCTTTTTCATTGATTTCCATTACTTGGTTTGTGTATTCTAACACATAAAGGAAATTATATAAATGTGCCCTACCAAAACCAATGTTATCTTTATAAAAGTAGCAACATTCATTTCCAAACTTGAAGATGAATCCATCAATATCTAATCTGGATACTGAAATAATGTTTTTGGTTTCAGAGGGTACATAATAACATCCTTTTAAAACCAAGACCATCCTAGTAGGCAATGTGAGGTGGTAGTCCCCAACAGCTACAACAACAAGTCTGGCTCCATTGGCTTCTTGTAGATCTACCTCCCCTCGATCAATCTTCCTGAATCTACTTGGTTCCTATATTTGGATACATATGTGAGCACCACAAGCTATATCTAATACCCAATTTTTAGAAATAGATAGATCGCATTCGATGACAAACGCACTTGAAGCTTCCCCTTGCTTCCTTGGATGGGTGCAGTTTTTCTTCCAGTGGCCCTTCTTGCCACATGCGAAACAAACAGCATCCTGTTCTCTTTCCTCCCCTTTGATCTTCCTTTTCTTGGAAGGCCTTAAAGAAGATTTGGGATTAAAACTCTTCACCTTCCCTTTCCTTTTATTCACCATAAGGATAGAAGTCTTATCACGCTTCATATCATTGTCCACTTGGAGAATAAGGATAAGAATATCAGATAGAGACTTCTCAATGTTGTTCATGTTGAAATTTACAAAAAAGTTAGAGAAGCTCTGCGGAAGTGATGTGAGAATGAGATAGGTACCCAGTTCCTTGAAGATTTTAAACCCTATAACCTCCAAACACTCAATGTATTCAATGAGCTTTACTACATGAGGCCCAGGTGGGGAACCCTCTCCAAGATTGCTCTGAAATAGAGCTTTAGAGATCTCAAACCTTTCCTGTTTTTCTCTCTCCTGTTAGGAGCATGTATAGGCATCCATGTCTTCCAGAGACTTCATGATATCACAAGACATTTATGATAGCATCAAACATTGAACATCAATTGAATCATTCAAATGTTGATCATAGATCAGGAAATCTTGATCACTCACCCCTTGGGCAGGAGAATCGTGAAGTGAGGACTCCAGCACGTAAAACTTTCTTTCATGGCATAGGATAACTTGAAGGCACCTAAACCATTCCTAAAAGTTACTACCGGTGAGGATATATTCTTTGTCCAGAATTGATCGTAGAGAAAATTTGGTTGACAAGTTTTTCATATTTGATTCTATAATTTAAAATAGCATATTTATTAGTACTTTCTTGATTACATTTTATGAGAAATAATAAATTTTATTAATTCTACCACTATTTTATCAAGTCCCAATGGCCCTCAACATTGAACTTGGAATGTCTAGTAGCTTTGACATTCTAGTGTCAAGGATCCATATTCCCCTTTGCATAACACCAACAAGGGTTGGTCAAGCTATTTGAAGGTATTTAGGTAGGCAGGTCTTTGCCAACTATGAGCTTACAGTTCCTTGATTTGTTGAGTGGACTCCTCAATCCTGAAATCCTGACTTGGATTTCCTCAACACTTGCCTCAATTTTACAACAAGTCTAGAAAGGTATACTCCTCTTGATGTAAAATGTTTAAGTCAACCCAAAACTGTCATAAGATATTCCTTTATAAAAGTAAGTGTCCCAAATAGGGTTGGTCAAACACGTAGTTTTATTGAGTCTTTCCCTTAATCAAGCAATGAAAGGCTTGGTCTGACTTAATATGGTATTTGAGGGATTTTATTCTTTACGCATAGTTTTTCATTATCACATGCTTTTTAATATTAATTGATGCTCGCTTAAGAGATTAACCATGTTCTGATAATGTTTACGCATAGTCTGGTTTTTATTTTATTCCATCTTTGCATTCTTGTTTATTTCATTAATTTTGTGATCGTGACAACACATACATAATAAATAAACCATGAAATAAGATAGAAATAAAATAAGATGGCATGATCATGAGCTTCCATTGGTTAGCTTATCTAGTGGTTTTATAAGCTAACCCTCACATAGGGAAAACACCTTGAACCCAATGGTTCATGTTTTGCATCTCCCATATGTCCACCTTTTCATCTTCTTGGGTTGGTTTCACCTCGGCTTTGGGTTTTTGAACCATCTCTATTGGATTGGGAGATTCTCCATTACATGGGGTTTACATTAAAGAAACCATGGGCACACAGGCCCTACATTTTATTAGAAGAAGGCTCGAAGGACAATGAATTTAAATTAAACAAATTTAAATGAAACCATACACACATACAAAGGGTCTTTGGTCTAGCTCTTGATCATCCATAGAATGCAATGACATTTACGTATATTTAGAATCCTTTTAATCATTATATTATTTAAGATAAGTCGTGCTTGAATTCAATTAATTACGATCTTATAATTAATCAATTCATTATCTTAAATTCCTTCTAAATTTCCTTGAGATTCTTCTCATCCATATTCCCTGTATATGTATTTGTACTTTTGGAGGAAACCTGGTGAAATTCAATTTCTGTAAAGTACACAATGTGTAATATAGCCTACATGCTGTTTATTTTTTACCATTTATCCAAAGTACACGCCGGGGGATTTGGCGTGTTTTTTTTACTTTGGAAATTTTTGAGTACATGGAATGTAGATTAATCTAATATTGCATGTACTTCCTTATTACGCGGTTACCGTCCTGGCAATCCCATGTGTGTGGAACACGACTTCTCCTTGTACACGGTTTCACATGGACCGAATTGGACTACACGGCGTGTTGATTCAACATACACTCCAGGTTTTCTGGTTTCCACGCGTCGTTCAATTCTGGTCAACATGGTGTAATAAAACTCAGGTATACTCAATTCACACGGCATGTTTTGGCGGACCAGTACCGTTTCATTGAACCTATGTACATGGAGTGTAGTTTTCACTACACGCCATGTATTCTTGTTTTGTACGGATAGAAAGAGTGGCTCCTATGGATGAGATCCTCATTTTTAATTTAATCAAAATTAAAATTAAAAGTTCATTTCTGTGATGTGAATAGAGAAACGAAGGAGGAAGAACAAGTATCTTTCATTTAGTTTATAGAATGATATATCTTTAATTGAATCAAATATAAATGAGTAAATTATCAAAAAAATTAAATAACTATAATCAATGTTGTAACCTCGCTCTGATACAAATTGAAGGTCCCGAGCACAGCGAAAGCTTGTGGGTGGATGTGCCCACATGGCATTTTGTCATTGGAAATGATCAATATGGGATCAATATGATGATAATCGCCAGTCTCCACAGATCGAATCACAAAAATAGACAAAGAAGAAGAAAAGTCTTGAAACCATAAAGGAAGGATCATCATAGGTTGATTATAATTAATTTAATTAATTGACAAGAAGTACCTTTTATGATATTATTTCTTCATTGATCTTTCTAATCACATTCCAATGTGATTCGTTGTTGCGTCGTAGAACCCAAGCGTAGACTTTTTCTAACGGTGGTCCACATGTGCACCACATATCTCTGGATGTCTCCAAAGGAGTCTATGGGTGCTAGTGTGGAGAAGCCTTTGCTTGCATTGTCCACCTTAGATCGCCTTGATCCGGTGGAGGTGGATCTCTCTATGTCTTAAGAGTGTTATTGGAGGATAGAGTTCTTTCATTCTTGAGAGAATTATCCAGAATTTTTGTGCACAACGATTCACTTAGAAAAAGATTTGGGGTTGTGAGGATATTTATAATCGGGTTTGAGGTTATAGATTTATGACAACAAATATACGTGTTACACATTTTATTGATTTAATTAACTCTTATTGAAAACCCCCATGTCAAATAATTAATTACTTGACATGTTCCCATGCTAATTATATTAAATATCATTTAATAAAACAATATTATATCCTCAAAATCCCAAATGGAAAACTACACGGCATGTAATCATTAATACATGGCATGTACATGTTTTCCATAAAACTACACGGTGTGTAATCATTAATACACGGCGTGTACTTGTTTTTCATTTCCTTTCAAAAATAAAAACTACACGGCATGTAATCATTAATACATGGCATGTACATGTTTTCCATGAAAAACTACATGGCGTGTAATCATTAATACACGGCATGTATATCTTGTTTTTAATTTCCTTCTTCTTTCATCATTAAAATAATTTAGGCTTCCTTGAATAATTATTAAACCACGTATGGGAATAATTTTTATTCTACTTGAGATACTTGGATACACTTAGTGTGTGACCCTCTAGGCCTCTTTCTCATTGGCTTTAGGCAGGCTTTCCTAAAGTCCAAGATTAATGTCTAGCAATGGGTCGAGGCACCCCAAAGAAAGAAGTTGACGCCTTATTGACATGTCACCTCATACGAGTTCTTACTATGTAATTTAATCCCTTTGTCTCAATATCTCATCAAGAAGGTTTCATGGCAGTGACATAAACCTATATGCTTGATCTATCATTCTTTGACTTCCAGAAATAAACTCATCATGACACCATGGCCATGGAATTTATCTGATATTTCTATTTCAATCAAAGGGACCGAGATATTTTCTTCTATAAATATGGAAGGTAAAAATCCTTCCTTGAATTATCCATTAACAACATGTCATTCGTGACGCACCCAACGTACCATACTTCCCGCCAACTGTCTTCATGACGGGTTTCATCAGCAAATCTAAGTGCGCGAGTCATGACATGAGTTAATGATAATATTCTAGTCTAAGGACTATTACACACGCTCGTAGATAGAAATTTCTGATGACACCAAAACATGGAGAATTTCTACTGGCGGGTCTGTTCTCATAATCTCCCATATTGGAGATTACCAAGTGTGAACTCCATGAGAGAGAGTTTCATATTCTTACAAGTACTCGCACATGATAGTCTGTATACTATGTGTCCTATCATAGTATGTCATCCAACCATAGAACTTTATTTAATAATATTGTTATAGAATTTCAGGGTTCTCATCATAGTGGGGATCTTCCATGACCTTATCAATGCAACAAATATTCCAGGACATTATTATATTATATTCATGTAGAACAATGAACAATATATAATAAGTGTACATTCATGTAATCATATTACAAAACAGTTGGTTCTCAGGACACCAACCCTTACACAATAAGCCCATAAAGCATGAAGGAACTTGTCTGGCCATGATTTCTTATCCTTATCAACCATCATTTTTGAGTATGTTGGATAGAGTCTTATTAAAAGCCTTTATCTTCCCATTGGTCATTGTATGCTAGCGGTATGACTGGTTAGATTTTATTCTATACTCCTGATATAGCTTGTCCAACTCAGTAGAGCATAATTTGGTGTTGTTTTCCATCAGTATTATATGGGAGACACAAAATTTGGTAATGATGTTTTCCTTCACAAAGCTAATGATGTTTTTCTCCCCGACTTATTTAAGGGGTAGGGCTTCGGCCCATTTAGAAAAAATTCGGTCGTTGTGAGTATGAACTTGAATTGTCTGGCTATAGTGGGAGGATATGGTTCCACAACATCCATCCCCCAGGTGGATAATGGTTAGGATTACTTATTTTTATAAAGTAATTCCAGGGTTCAGTGTATGAAATTGGCATGAACATGGCAGGAATGGCATTTCATGGTGAATATGAAAAAATCTTGTATCATAGTGGGCCAATAATACCCAAGCCTTCAAATTTGGTGAGAGATCTTAGTTGTAGATTGGTGCGCTCCACAAGATTTGGTGTGCACTTATTTCCTGATGGCAGTAGTCTCTTCTCCATCAATGCACCCGAGAAAGACTCTATCAAGGCCTCGTTTGTAGAGAACCTTTTCTTGGTTTTCCTCATTGTAAAAGACAATGTTGACTACCCATATTCAGACCTTCTCCCTTCCAGCCCTAACTAGTGGGAGTTTCCCGTTCTGAAGGTAATTTTTAATGGGTGTCCTCTAGCCGGTGTCATAAAAATAAGGCTTAGAAACGGGGTAATTTCATCGATTTCCCTTATATTGCTCTAGATAAATGGAAATACCATCTTGCGGTGGTTAATGTTAATGACTGTTTCATCCTGGTCTCGATCGTCCAAGGCTGTGGCTGCATCTTCCAAAGCGTCATCTTGGGAATTTTGTAACTGGGGTACATAAGTCAACGTTGGCTCTGATGGAAACTATGCCACCAGTTCTTGAACATGTTTCATCAAGGGTACCAATACTTCTTTCTTAATGACATAGTCACCACTGACCTTTTTAATGACTATATTTGAATCACCCTTTATTTTTTGGTGTTTGTCTTGCACATGAAGTACCAGTTCTAGGAATGCAATGAGGGACTAATATTCTGATTCATTATTTATACACCCTTTCAAAAGCAGGAAAGAGTAAGGCGGGATGTCCTTTTCGGAGGATATGAGTATAATTCTCAGCCCCACCTTATTTAGTTTGGGATCCTCCATACTTTTCCCTGTCGAGCATCTAGAAGCACCATTGAAGTACATTTCCCATGTCTAGGGGTCCTCCTAGATGAAGTACACTTCTTCATCTGGGAGTTCGGCATCCAAGAGGGTTGTTTTTTCTAAGGGGTGGTCAGCTAGGAATTCTAATAATGCCTAGACTTTATGGAATTCTGGGGTACGTACCATATGTCAAACTATTGTAGGATGACCTCCATCTTGATAGGTGTCTAGTTAGCAAGGGATGATTGAGAATATATTTGAGTGGGTTGTAGTGGGAGACTAGTTGGACCTCATGGTGCTGCAAGTAATTCCTGACTTTCTAAACCACTAATATTAGGGCCAGGTAGTTCTTTTATATTTTTTAATACAAAGTTTCAACATCAATCATTGTTTGGCTAAGGTAATAGAGGCTTTTCTCACTACCGGTATCATTCTTATGTGTGAGTAAGGCACCTAATTACAGTTCCAAGGCGGTTACGTATAAAATGAGTGGTCTCCACTCAACTGGTGACATTATCACCAATGGTATCAGGAGATATCTTTTTAGATTGTTGAATGCTTCTTGGAAATCATTATCACATTCATACGTAACTCCTTTCTTCATGAGCCTAGTGAAAGGTAAAAATTTACCTACCAAGTTGGATATGAATCACCAAATGTAGGCGAGGTGACTCTGTAGACCTCTCAACTTAGTGAGGCTGCGAGGTGGGGAAATTTCAGTGATGGATTTTATCTTCTTAGGTTCGACTTCGATATCGCGATGGCGTACGACGAATCCAAGTAATTTTCTAGAGGTAACGCCAAAGGTGCACTTTAGTGGATTCATCTTTAAATTGTGATGTTACAATTTGTTGAAGACGGTTTCAAGATCGGCCAGATGGTTTGAGAATTGTCGTGATTTAATAACCAGATCATTGACATAACACTCGATGCATCTTCCCAATAAGGGCTTGAAGATGCAATTCATGGCACACTGATATGTGGTGTTGACATTATTTATTCTAAAGGGAATCAATTTATAATAGAACACTCCCCGAGGGTACCTAAAATCAGTAGCTTCTTCATCTCCTCAGGCCATCTGGATGTGGTTGTTTCTAGAATTATCATCCATGAAAGAGAGAGCCTCATATCAGGGGGGTGCATCGATCAATAATTCTGTGATCGGGACTGGGAAATTGTCTTTTGGGAAATGCCGATTAAGATAACTAAATTCAATGCAAATTATAATATGTCCATTCTTCTTTTTGATAGGTAGTATGTTTGCCATACAGATCGGATATTGGACCTCTCGTATGAAGTTGGCTTTGATCAGCTTGTCAACATCAGCCTCTATTTAGGCAGCATGTGTCGAGTGGGTTCTTCTGGATACCTGCTTATAGCCCCGATGATCTTATCGTAAGCCTAGATGATGAGTGGAAACCTCAAGAGTGAGGCCTATCATTTTTGTGTAATTCCAAGAAAACACATCTCGATTATTCTTTAAGAAGGAGGTATATGCATGTTACTCCTCGACAGGCATAGCCACACTGATCAGAGTTGGTCGCGGGTCATTTTTGGTGCCCAGGTTTTTTTCCTTAAGTTCATCAATTATGGTGGAGACACCTTCTTTGAATACAGGAGGGTCATATTTGAGGTCTTCCTCCTCTTCTTTTTCTTCTTCATCATCATCTTCATCATCTTCTTCTTCTGATGGAGAGAGTATTTTTGAGACAAACTCTCCAATGTTGGGAGAGAATTCATCTTTTTCCTTAGTGAGTGAGGTGGGGTTGTTTGAAGTCCTGTGGATGGTCTGAGAGCATCTTTGATATGGATTTTATGACATCATGGGAGTCAGTCTTCTCTTCCATGTCTTTCTACTTGGTGGTTACGGTGGAGATCATGAAGAAAATTGAGTCTACATCAGGACTTGCACTTATGCATTCATCTTGGTTGATTAGTAATACATACTATTCGCCATGCTACTGGAGGGGGTCTGCGGGAGCCGTTTCCAATCCATTAGGGGCAGTAATCCAATCAATTTTGTTGGCCAAAAGATGTTTTACTTCCAATTCATAGAACCCTGTGTCAATATAATGCAACTCATAGGACTCAAACAGAGATTTATCAGCATGCAATGTCTCTTTTTTCCATTAGTTCAACATTTAATGCACTAATTGTATGATGATGGAAATGCATCCTACCAATTAAGCCAAGGCCTCCCAAACAAGATGTTAAAGGTTGTACCTTTTCATACTACCATGAACTCAGAATCCAACATGAGGTCTTCAAGCTAATTTTTAAGCTTGATTCATCTCAATGGTTTCTAATCACTTTTTTCATATCCCAGTAGAGTTGTAGTGCAAGGTGTCAAGATTTCTTCGTCATAGACTAGTTGATGAAGTGTTCATTGTGGGAGGAGGTTAACTTCAGAGCCGTTGTGGATGAAAATCCTCTGGAAATCAATTCCATTTATCTTATTGAACACATATAAGGGTTTGATGTACCCTTTCACGATGGAATCTTTATCCCTGTCTGTGAAGGAGACGACGACATGAAATTATTCAGGACTAGTCTACATCTGATAGACTTTGGCTGCTACTACTTTATCCTTGAACTCCTAGGGACTTAGTAAGGCTTCGATGAGTGCCTCCCTATAATCTTCAAATAGACTTAATGCATCCAGGACTGAAATTTTTGCTGGTACTAAATCCAACTTCTTTAGAATATCATACTTCGGCTCTAAAGTTTAGTGCTTTTTGGCTTGGGGTTTCTCTTTCACAGACACTTTTGGGGTTTGGCATTTGGACATAGAGGGTTTGACCTTTGTGACCGGGGCTGGGGGTGATTTAGTCCTTTCCATGTTTTTCCAAACTGGTCCACATGTATGCCTTGGGAGATTTGATATTTTTTCATCCCCTGATAGATATTACAAGATAATTGGGCTTAGATTTATTCCTATGGGGGATGAGGAGAATTACAAATCTTTTTGTGTATGTTAGAGGGTCCTTTCACTATTTTCCATGATATTAATGGTTTGACTTATGGAATGGCGAGGCATCATACTCTTGCCACGATCATGCCTTCTTGGAAACCTCTGGCCTCTACGGACTCTTCCTCCATCTCTTAGGTTGGGCGTGGGGAATTTAGGTTCGTGACCATAGTCTCCATAGAAAAAGGGGTCCATAAAATGAATGACATTAATAGAGCTAAAGATCATTTATTGATCTAACACTATCTCAATCTGACGATCTTCTTCTAATGGTTCCATTTGGTGGGGAAATGCATGTTGAAAGGTTTGGTGGGGTGGTTCCCATTGTACCATTTGGTGGGGCGGTGCCTTTTGTACCTTTGGGTGGGGTAGTACCCATTGTACCAAGATTTTTGGCATGGAGTCCAAAATCGCCAACACTAACTTTGTCTTTGGTGTCAACTCATCTTCTTTCTCTTTATTTCTTCCCTTCTAGCCTTTAGAGGACCACAGGCTCGAGGAGGATAGTTGTGTTGTAGTAGGAGATGTTGGGGGAACATTTGGTTGTTTCAACTATGGCTGGAGGATGTCATGGACTCAGTTAATGGTATTACAAGTCATACAATTGTCAAAAAATTTATCTTTCTTACTGGAAAATGTTTTCCATTCTTATTCCTCTCTTGGTTCTGAGGTGGAAACATACTCCACTTGTGCTGGTGGCAAGCCCAACTTTACATTCTTGGAATCCACCATATTTTGTAGGATATCCTTGAAAATGAAGCATTCTTGTATGATAATTCCCAGTATTCGGTGATAGGGATATTAATTTGGACGGTCGTTGAGACCCACTTTATTGGCTCACTTTGGATCTGGTAGCCGGTGTAAGTTTCAATTCATAGAAGCTATGAAATAGCCACAAACTTGGTTGTCTCGAAATGAGTAAAAAAAATTCTTCGTTCATTGAACTGATTTCTTTTAGCACCATGTCACTCATTTTGCTGAGGTGGGGTGGTTGTTGGCATACAGGGGGTCTTGCATGGTTCATTGGGGGCCTTGCAACTGGAGCTAGTGTCGATGGTGGCATAATAATGACATAAGTCACTTCATATTTTCTCGTTATTTTCCCAGGGGATGATGGGACCACTTTGGAATTAAGATTGGTCAGCTACAAGGAGTATTATATCATTTGGGTAATGGAAGATAAATATCTAAACCCGCTCATTTACTTCACCAGGATATGCGGTGTTTGCAATTCCTTATGGAGGTTATCGATGCACCTAGCAAGCATTTCATCCTGGGGGAGTGGGAGATTCCAAGAATAAGTCATACCTTTTTATCTGGAAATGAAGTTTGAGACTCTTTCATTCTCTCGCTATTTTCAGTTCATGAGGTCACTGAACATTGTCTTAGGAAACGTTGAACTGAACTGGAAGAGAAACTATCACCGTAGGTCCTCTCGGTCTGTGATTGAATTCGCTGGAAAGCTAGTATAGCATACAAAAGATGATCCATGCAGTGTTTATACAAAGCAGCTAAGTTTTACTGCTTCTTGCTGCTTCGGAGTGCCAATTATGGTGTCACAATAAGAGTCATAGTGCATTAAATTTTTTTTAGGGTCCCCCAATCCATTGAATACTAGGAATACGGGGTTTCTGTGGTTTGACGGTGGCAGAACATTGCTCACCCAAACGAGGTAGGGTTTGTGATCCAGTTGTATTAGAACGCATCATCCCTCCATGGCTTCTATTCGATCCATTAATTGCTCAACGGTGTTCAAGAGACCTTTATGCATATCCTTCTGGTCTTGAGCTTGGGATGGTGTGGCAGTGGCCAAAACTGGTTGTGTTGGTGCTGCTGTAATTTTGGGTTGATACCCAGCTGAAGGTATCATTTGTGGGTTTACCTGAATATATTATGGTTTCCTTACCAATGGGGGGAAGGCTTGATGACCTTCTGGGTCAGGGTTCAAGTAGTTTTCTAGTCCCAATTCCATATTTGATGGGCTTATGAGGTTGGATTCATTTTCCGAGATGAGAGCCTTTGGCAAGGTCACCTCTTCTGGGAGCACCTGTTGACAATCTGTGGGGGGGAACACATCAGGCGAGATAGCTCCCTCAACATAGCTCAGCATTAATTCATCTGATCTCTTTCATGTTTTCCTCCTACTTGACTAACTTTTCCTCGATAGTGAGGGATGCATTTCTAGGGGAGGATAAGGTGGTTCATAGACAACCTTGGATTTATTCTTCTCCTTGTTTGGGTTTTGCATGGGTGGTAATGTAGGATTAACTGAGGGGGCACCCAGATTTAGGAATGCTCTCTGGTTCCGAGTATGCACACCATCAGACTCGGTGTGGGATGCCTTTGGGAGGGAACCATATTCATTCACATCCTCTCCCTATGCGTTATTTTCTATGAGATACGTGGGGTTTATGTTTACCATGTTCACTGTGGCATACAGCATTAAGGGTGATGTACCCAGTGCTGAATGTTAGGAAGGATTTCTGCATCCTTTTTTAGATTTTCTCCTTCCATTCTGCGGTATTCTTCAAGTTTATTAGTGAATATTGACCTGAAGGGATCCCTGTTCTGATCTCTTAATGCACCTTTGTCTTGGATGGTGCAAACCATGAGAAGGAGTGGAATGGGTGACTCCTATGTCCATCGTTCTTCCTAGATGGTAGAAGACAGACATCCGTTGTGTGGGGATTTGAGGAAAATATTCCCCAATCCCTAGGGGTTGGGGTTGTTCCCATTCTTCCATTGATGTGCTATAGCCTGGATTTTTTGGTCCTATAGAGGAACTTTTATTTAAAAATTCTCCTAGCCCTATGGGCTGGGGTTGTTCCTGAATTGTGGCAGTAGCTTCAAATATTTCCAACTTTTTGATTTCACGCACTCATGCATGGGTGTGAGCTGAGTATGGAATTGGGCTTGGGTAGATTCTATTGCCTTTTGAAGACATGATCACTGCTTTCTAGTTGGCTTCACTTAGGTGGGAATCCTGCTTGATGTTCTTGGTTGCCTGACTCAGAAGCTTTTTGATGGCTTGATCCCTTTGGTCCAGATGCTTTTAAGACTTACTTGGGGACAGTTTTTGTTGAGTATCTTGTATTTCCTGAGTAGGGGTTTCACTTTTTTGCTAAATTTGGGTGATTAAATTTCAATATTTCATTTCCAATGGGGTTTTTTGGATGGGACAAGGGGTGAAGTGTAGAGCTCCATGTTCTCCCCATCCCCGAATGTGAACTCCAATCAGGGAATCACCAATGAGGCGACGCAACTTTTGAAATGCATGGAGGTAATCTAGTTCAAGGTTTTTCTTTCACCTTTCTGATTTTGGATATTGTATAGATGGGAGATCTTCTAGGTCGATTAGACAGAAAATTTCTCCTATCGTGTTGATGTGGTCTGCATACCCTTCATAGGGCAGGAATTTTTCTTTTAGCTAGCGAAGGGTCATCCATATATTGAGGAAAATGCCATGCATGCATTCCCCAGACAACTCTCCTGGTATGCCAGAGTGAGAAATGGTCATAGGCCAATACATTACTGGTATATTATTCATATCTAATTGTCTTCTCACAAGAAACATGTCCAACTATTGTTATATCGGGGGCTCCTCTACTTGATACGCTCAGTTTGAATACTTCTTAATAATTTTGTTCCAAACAACTAGGCTGGTGGGAGAATTATTGATTTGTGGATGGCGCGGGGGTGGATTAGAAGATGAGCGTGTCCCCAGGAAATACTTTTGTTGGTAAAGGATATCACTCGTTATAGATAGAGTTCCCAATGTGTCTGACTCCGTCTTTACGAATGCCTCAACATAGGAGGGCTTTCTCACATTTGTTCTGGAAAGGGGATCACCTTCTTCCTTGCATGAATTTTGATTGTAGGGAGGATCTTTACAATTGGTTCTACAATGGAAAGGGCTACTATTTCAACTTGATTCCTGACTGTGGGGAGCGTCCCTATGGTGTATGCCATGGGGAGGACCTTCAGGGCGGATGATAGTGAGGGGAGGACCTTCTTTATACTTGGTGTCACTGAGGGGAGGAACTTCTCATTAACTATTGTTATGGTGAGGACAACTATCACAGCATGATACCTAGTTGCAGGGATAATTTATACAGTGTACATATTATATAGGGCCTTCATGATGTACCACAATGAGGGGAGGACCTTCTCATTTCTTGACGTTACTATGGGGAGGGACTCAACATCAACTTTCATTGTGGGGAGGGCCTTCACAATGACTGTCATCATGGAGAGGACTACCATCATGACTTAATGTCCAACTACAGTGAGAACCATATCTGCAGTGTATACCCTAGGGAGGACCATGAGGGCAGATGATAAAAACGGGGGGACCTTTTACTGTCTGATATTCAAGTTGAGGGGATGGGCTACCCCGACATGTATTAGGAGATAGGCTCTTGTGATCGACCATTTCGGACCCACAGAGTGATCCCTGTGGGTACTCTATAGAGGACTTTCATACCTTCTGGTAGTGACATTACGAGGAGGTCCTTCTCAACTTCTATTACCGCTTCCATAATTTGGTAATAGATTGACAGGGTCTTGAGCATTTATCAATATATTTTTGAGGCCATCAAGAACCCTATCTTTTAGTAGAGCAGGGTCATGTATGTAATCTTCATTTTCCATTTTACTTTGGCACATTTTATCTTTGAGCGCTCTCTTGCGAGTAATAGAGGCCGTCTACTATTGGTAATGGCCTTCATATATGGTTCCCTATCTTTTTGGGTCCCATGATGTCGTCGGGATACACCGACGGATATCTTGGGTTTTGGAAGGGATATATGTTTGCCTTAGAACGACCACCACGTTGTATCGGTGTCCCCCAGTTGGAACAGGTATTTTTTCTTGATCCGGTTGTCCGTGTATCGCATGATATTTCTATCAACCCTCCTATACTGGAGCTGGGATGCATACCTTCTCTGAAGTGACTAACTAATTTTGTGAGTGAGTCATTCCGTTTGAGGAAATCGGGTCGTAGGCTTGATTTCTCACCTTTTCCACTGATGCAATAATTTCTTAACATGTTTGGATGATATGGTATGGGATCGACATCTAATCTTCCATTATTTCCATTATGTGATGAGATACATATTTGGATGGAATGAGTATAAAGGACCATTTAGATATCGAATCAAGAGTTTCTACCTTCTCCGGTCCTCCATGAGTTTCTAGTAGATACTGGAAATTCTCCTGTGTTAGGAAAGAGGACCAAGTCTGCCACAATTTTTCTCCTCTGATTTCCACCATATTGGACTGGTGGTATTTATATTCATGAGTGGGGATTTTCATCTGCTCTCTTGCCGTTGTATTTGTCTCATGGGATTTTTATGCATCTTCAAGAATTTGACTCTGCTCATATTTTCCTGCTACCTTTTTTAGATGGCAGTCTTGACGCACATCAGCAGATATTTTTGCCTGTGTATACCTGTATGTCGCCCTATTTAGATGGAGGGATTGAAATGTGTCAGTAGATATTTGTTCCTGTATGTAGCTGGTTTCTACCCTATTTGGATGGCAGGCTTGAAATGCATCAGCAGGTATTTGTGCCTGCATGTAGCCGGTTGCTTCTCTATTTGGATGGTGGGCTTGAAATGCATCAGTGGGTATTTGTTCCTGTGTATAGCTGGTTGTCACCCTGTTTGGATGGTGGCCTTGAAATGCATCAGTAGGTATTTGTGCCTGCGTGTAGCTGGTAGCCACCATATTTGGATGGTGGGATTGTTGTGCACTGGAAAATATCTGCATCTGTCTATAGTTTGTTGTTATGTATGCATGGTGGGACTAGTGAGCATTAGAAGGAACGTGCATGTGCTCATATTGTTCCCCCTATTTCTATGGTGGGCTTGAATGGAGGGGGAAAAGTCATATTTCTGCCCGTTGAATGCCACCGCGTTAGTATGACAGAGTTTCTCCTTAGGAACCAGGGTGATAGTGTATTCTTGATTATATATTCTCCACCCTTGGCGGGCAGCCTGAGGGTCTTGGGTCTCCTGGACTTTAGCAGGTTCCCTTGGCATAAGATTCTCTCCAGTGGGAGGAGGTCTAGTTGTCTAGTTTTGGTGGAAACACTCTCTGGAGGGGGCTCATGAGTGGGACCCTTGTGTGGTTGGGATGAAGTTATCATTATCGACTTTATCTGCCTCCCTAAGATTAAAGAGGTACTCAGTATCATGTTCCAGGAATAGGCTCCCAAAATGGTTTGAGATGAACATTGGGGATGCCTTACGCTGGGGTGTTGGCCATGGTTGAGCAAGTGGCTAGCGGGCCTTTTCATATTGGAGGTCCTATCTCGCGGGATCCACTGTGGGGAGAGTACCATTTAGGTGGTACTACCCGATCATCGTGTCAGATACCCAACATTGAAGATTCTAGGTTGACGATGGGGTCTTCTTCTTCATGGGGGGCCCAGCCGCCTGCGGGATCACTGATGCATGTGTCTGCATCGGTCATCAAGATTTCATTTGGATTGAAGGTTGCTTTTTGTTAACCTGCGATATACATATATGACATGAAGACCACAAGACCTCATCAAAGTATCATTCTTTTAAACATGTGTTTCTCTGAATTTTTAGCTTGTCCCCCTTCCCCTCTCCTTTTTTTGTTGTGGAGTGAAGGGGATTGAGTGGGGTAAGACTGAAACCTTAGTTAAGGATTCACATCATGTTTACCATTTTTTTCCACCTCTGAGGTGGTGCATTTCATGCTTACTGAAGTGAACAAAATTATCTGAAATACAATATCCTTTTGTGTCTGTTATCATTGGGGTAGAACCGCCACCTTGGTTAAGGATTCACGTTGGGTTCACCATTTTTTTCTACCTCCCAGGTGGCGTGTTTCTCATATATCAGGGCAAACAAAATGGGCCAACATTAAATATCCTTTTGTGTCTGAAATCATGGGGGTAGAATCACCACCTTAGTTAAGGATTCACATCGAGTTCTCCATTTTTGTTCTTCCTCTAAGATGGTGAATTTCACGTATACTGGGGAGAACAAAATGGTCCGACATGCAATTTCCTTTTGTGTCTATTATCATTGGGGTAGAACTGCCACCTTGGTTAAGGATTCATATCGAGTTCACCATTTTTGTTCCACCTTCGAGGTGGAGTGTTTCGTGCATACCGGGGCGAACAAAATGGTCTGACATGAAATTTCCTTTTGTTTTTTTATCATTGGGGTAGAAACTTCACCTTGGTTAATGATTCATGCTGGGTTCACCATTTTTTGTTTTTCCTCTGAGGTGGTGCATTTCAGGTGATGAGGAAATGGTTCGATGAGGATCATCACCCATCCCTTTTTCTGGAGATGGTTTCTTGTCAAATTCACAATTTATTTTGTTTCAACCCATTTTCTATCATTATTCTTTAAAATAATTTTGGATTAACCCTACAACGACTAAGAAATTCACCCCTTTTGCATTGTGAAGGAGGTTCCACAGTCAATTAGTCCCAGCAGGTGATTGTGTGGGGTCAAGTACGTGTGCAATCAGTCCTCCTCAGATATAACTTCCTCGGATGGTCTCCAATGGGTTTATTTTTTGATCCAAAAACACCCAAAGACCCTTGTATACATGATTCATGGACATTCTTTCCAAAGGAAGATGCTCATTGATTGATGATTCAGCCAACAACACTTGAGAAATCCATTGGTCGAGAGTATGGGAAGTCAGGCTCAACACACCCTTCAGGGAGAGGATTATTGCATGTTCTAGGATTATCTTATAGATTTAAGTCATTTCCATTTGTTTGTGAATCCTTGATTCATTTCTGAAGAGTTTTCCCATGGGTTACCCTTGGATTGAATGATTGTCATAGGCATGCATATATTTGATGCTATGGAGGTACTATAGAATTGAGCCGTAAAATAAGGAACTCTGGTGTTTATCGTCATCTAGGGGTGGAAGGTGATTTTATGTTGGTATCTGACCCATAAGATGGGTTTCCTATGTATCCTCAGGAGAGGAATCATAAGCCATGTATTTTGGAATTATGTGGGTCTTACGCATGGAAGCTGCCCATTTGATGGACATGATTGGGTTAACCCTTTTGTATGGGAACCCTTTTGAGCTCAGGCCTTCAGGCAGTTATCTTACATATCCTTATTTGATCAATAATCAGAGTTCTCATAGTTTAGATTTATTGGGGCTTTCGAACAAGAGCTTCCCATTTGGTATACTTTTTTTGGTGAACCATTTTTGAAGGGCACCCTTTTGTGCTCGGGCCTTCAAGTAGGCATCCTACGTATCTTGATTTGGTCAGGAATCAAAGTTCTCATAGTTTAGAATGTGTGGGTCTTATGAATGGGAGCTTCTCATTTGATAAGTCGTGATTTGGTGAACCCTTTTGTGTGGTCACCCTTTTGAGATCAGGCTTCTAAGTAGGCATTCTACGTATCCTTATTTGGTCAGGAATCATATTTCTCATAATTTAGATTATGTAAATGTTGTAATCATCACAAACCTCTAATACCATGGGAGTCATTCTTAGTGTAAGAAACAAGAGGATGTGAGATATCCAACCTACCACATGCTTCCTCTCTGGTTGGTGGGAGAGGGAGAGCCTACGATGGAAGAGGCTAGGGCGATAGTGGGTGAGGGTGCGGAGTAATGAACCTTTCAATATGAAATGACATTAAAGGTCATATGGTCTGGCCTCAGATGACTGGGGACTTACCTCAGTAAGAGGTCCCCAAAATATTTTCTGGGAAAGGAGAGGAGTTTTCTCCTTGTCAAAGGAGAAGTGAACATAACTCCTTCAATTAATCCCCATTCCTAGTTGAATGGAAAATAAAGTGATCACCCTTGATCTCTAGAACAGGAAGGTTTATTTCGGCATCCCAAGGTTGGAATCTGGGTTACCATGGGAATGTATTCCCACATAATTTCCCAAATAATAAACCATTTTGGGGAGAGCCTTCGTGACTCCGCTTACCATGGGTATGTAGACTCAAAGGGACGCACTGATGCACCTGCTGGTCTAATCATAGGGTTCTGGTGGCTTTGGAGGAGACTTTGGCCTAATTTCATAGGACTGTTTCATAGAGGGATTATGGAGGACTGCACGGTAATGGAGGGATGAGGTTGGAACCGAAGGAAATAATACCTGAAAATACCACATTCTGCGTACTGATTTCTTATGCGGGATGGGGGAGTCTCTACATACTGTAGTGGTATGCAGGTAGAGAGGTCATCCATGTACTGATGTGGTATGTGGGGATCGGTATAGTCCACCATATACAATAGTGTTATGTGGCCCATCACAACACTTTGGGTTCCATCCACGTGCTGATGCAATACACGGTGCTGGGTTCAGTCCTTGTAGTGGTACACTATGTGGAGAACCATATTGAAGAAGGGTCTACGGGATTATCGTTCGTGGGAATTTCATCCATCATGATAATATGGTTTTTGGTTTCACCATTTAGGTTCACAGTTCGCTTTTTATTATTAAGTTCCCCTGTTTTATGGTTCACAGCTGGTTGTACCTACGGAGAGCATGGTTCGCAATTCGGGATTCGTCAATGAATCAATACTGAATCTGTAATCTTCTCTAAGTTCTTACTTCTAACCTATGAGTCCCCTTAAATCTTTCATCATCTTTCCTTTCTCAATTCATTCTATTCTTCTTTTATAGAACATCATGGAAATCATATATATGGGCATGTGGCACCATTTGCGAAGGCCCATGAGGAGATATCTTGACCCATGGAAGACTCGGTCAACCAGGGTTTGTGGAGGCTAGGGTTCACAATCATGGTTCGCAGAACCCTACCTGTTCTCTTCATCCAAAAAAGGATGCATTCGCAAGACGGTATATAGATAACCTTCACACGCACGATTCCGTCAGTGACATGGTTTGTGGTCCGCTGGGTTCGTTGGCCATCACTATGTGGGCCAGCGGTTTGTGAATCATTCAACGTACCTAGTGGTCTGCGATCCAGGTGGTCTGAGAACCTTTCCTGGTGATGGTGCACAGGCCACTTGAAATTCATTGAAAACTTGAATTCCTTCAAGTTTCTTCTGAAATTTGTAACTCAATTTGAGACCATTCAGCTTTCTAGACTTGTAGGATTACTTTCTTTCTTCTACAAAGTGATTATGGGGGTGTTTTCTTCCATTGGAGGAATTTTTAGGACCCAACATGAGTCTTTCAAATATTTTAGTTCTCTTGAAAATATTTTAGTCTCCGCTTCTATTTATTGAATATGAAATTGAACCTTTGGTTGTAAATTAGATATAAAAATTCAACCAAATATCTAGTACTTTCTTCACTAATTCAGGAAATTGGAGATTTCGGAGAGCTTATGACATTTTTAAGATCTGAAATCAAATTTCCTCTCAAGGATTCCAAATCAGAATTCACACTTCTTTGAAAAGATTCTAAATCATCTTTTGTCACAACATCAATTATTAGATAAAGTGTATGATTTCTATTTTCAGGTGGCATAACAGCCTCATCCTAGCTATTTGTTTCCATTGGTATAAATGGATGAAACACACTATCTTGATCAATTTGATCCACTAATTATCCCTCTATTCTGATGGGATTTTCACTTGCTTCACCATCCAAATCACTGTAAGAAAAATAAGTCTAACATAACCTGGAAAATTTTCCCATTCATCAAAAGTACTAACTTCAAGTATTTTATATGGAAGAATTAGATATTCTCTAGGAACTTGAGAAGATTCACTAGTTTTAGGTAAATAAGGTATTCAGTCTATAAGAGATCTCTATATATTATTTTCTAGTTCTATGTCATCTATTTGTTCGGTAAGATTAGAAGATTTTAGAGACTTCTCCTCCTTACTACAGCTTGCATATTATATATTGAAATAGGTGGTACAACATCCATATCATCATATTTATATTGATATCATCCCTGATATTACTTGATACTGCTGGTGATGAATGATGATTTTGTACCATCTCATGATAATGATCATCATGATCATCTCCATTTTTATCATTTCTATTTATAGACCCAACTCAATGATCATTTCATTGATCATTGTTATTATCTCTATTATCATGATTAGTTCCATGATCATTGTTATATTTTTATCCATCATTAGCCTCATTGTCTTTATTTTTATTTCTATTTTATTTTTTCATGGTCCAAATCACCATCTACTTCCTTATAAGCATTTTCCATCACTGACATTCCAATTATCATTCTGGTCTCTTGATGATTTGGTGGAAGATGTATTGAACTGTGACTCTCTAAATAATTCAGTTTCCTAATCATCATTTTCATCTAAAATATATTCCTTGGTTGGTATAGAACTAGGTGGACTGATATATCCAAAATAAACAATATAATGAGATGAAAGGGTATCTAGATAACTCCCTACTTCAACTGAAATTTTTCTTCTTCTTCCATAGCTTTCTCAGCATTATCACTACCAATATCAATATCATCAAAATATTCAACTAACACATCAGTCTCAAGACCAGGATCCACCATGTTATTAGGTTTTTTTGGATGATCAATAGGGTTAACCACATCATAAAATTTGTCATTGTCTCTTACCCAGCACTTCTTCCACAGATTCCAACTCACTTTAACCCTTTTACAAATTGTCTTGGATAAGAAAAAACCACCATACTTATCTTATGGTTCTTCCCCTTATTTGACTAATCCCTTACCATCCAATATGGAAGATATAATCTTAGGTTATATTAGAGAGTTAGGCCTTGAACTTTTCTTTCACATCAAATACTTGTGGATAAATAAAAATCTACACATATTGATCTTTTTCCAATGTTTCATCATAAACAGGAATTAAACATCCTGATATATCATTGTATTGAAAGATACTTTTCTAGGATATAATACATGATAGATAAAATTAAAAACAGTTTACACTCACCATCAAGTTCAGTATCTACAGGTCTCTTAAGTTTACCATATCATGTCATTTGTATGAGAGCCTCTTCATAATTGAACATTTCACTATCACTGGGAATGATTCCTTGAAAATCCTCATATACCCCATTATGAGATACTTTTAGGAACTTTCCCCATTCCCATTAATAGAAATAAAACTCTTTTCCATTAATATAACTTCTTATTTCATCCTATTTATTTCTGAAAATAAACTCAAAATTCTGATTGAAATCATATACCAACCTCAGATAATACACATGGTGATTTTATGTAAACTAATTCATCCATTTATGATCTTTTATAACTTTCAATACTATCAAATTACTAGATGTTATCCATTATGCATTGATTTCCTTTTCTTCTTTGAAAATATGGTTTTCTAGATATGAGTTTCATGAAATAACAACCAAACTACTGGAAAAAACATTGTGTTTCTTGGATTTCCTCATCTCTTCCAGATTTGAATTTATTTCTTTCTTCACATGGTCCATTTTCATCGATTAAAGTCCCAGGTGTAACGAGAGAAGAAGGAAAGATGATCAGTCTGTGAGGAAGGTAAAGGTTTGGGAGTTTAAAAAAATTAGGGTAACCAGAATTGATTATAATAATGTCATAAATTTTATAATTTAAGGATTCTAAATAATAATAAATATAATATAAAACAATAAAAATTTAATTACTGTAATAAATATCAATGGTAATAAAACAACAGTAACAAAAGTAATAGTGACTCGTTCAACGGTGGCTCATCAATGGTGACTGATCAATGGTGTCTCATCAATGGTGACTCGTCAAGATTGAATCATCAATGGTGACTCGTCAAAGGTGACTCATCAATGGTGACTCCTCAATGGTGACTCATTAATGGAGACTCATCAAAAGTGACACATCAATGGTGATTTATCAATGGTGACTCAGCCAATGGTGACTTAGCCAATGGTAATTTTTCTAAAAGTTATCATTCATAATTCATGTTTGATATAATTTAATCTTTTATAATTCAAAGGCTTTGTGAAAATATCAGCAAGATACTATTCAGTTCAAATAAATTCTAATTTTACATCAATTTTTGGATAATTATCTCTCAAAAAGTGATGTCTTACATCAATTTTATTTGTTCTAAAGTGAGATACTAGTTTTTTAGAAATTTTTATCGCACTTGTGTTATCACAATTTATAGGAACATTTCTAAATTGATATCCAAATTCTAGTAAATTATGTTTCTATAACATCCTATTACCTTCTTAATAGGTATGCCTTAAATCTTGTTGTGGTTTTCCTTTTCATTATTTGGGAAAGGGTTGAGTTTAAATTGGGAGGATAACTTTAATGGTGAAGTCAGAGGTTTGTTTATATTTCAACCTTAACAAATATTATCTGCAGACTATTAGAGAAATACACACCATGTAACATCATTACAAATTGTGTAATGGTTCTGCATGCAAGTTGTGGACTTCTTCACACTATGATGGGTATGCATCATGAGTGGCCACTACACGTCGTGATGAAGTTAATGAACATTTTTTTACTCAGACCGTTGGGATTTAAAGAAAAACTATACATATTTAGAATGTTATAAAACATAATCATTTGATGACATTTATTGGTATTACAGGTCATGTAATACATTATTTTAAAGAGGTGTGACAAATTCAATGTGTTTTTACCGTTTTGAAAAATAAATAGGTCACAACATGTAACTAGAGTACACGTTGTGTAACACCCTGACAGTATCCTATAAAATTAGCAATGTGCTTGTAATTTCTTCATTCATTCCTCTCCAAATCCTCTTCCCTCGACCCAAAGCCTTCCCCAATAATTCTTAGATCCTTCCAAATCTACTAGATCCATTTCTTTGGCATTCAATCTTCGTTTTGGTGTGATTTTTGGGTAAGTGTTGATAGAGAAAATTTACGTGCATATTTTTAATAAAATAATGATGATTTTTTAATTTTTTAAATGATAAAACCCATATATTTAATTTTTTTATAAAAATATTGAACAATTTGGAGCTGAAGTTTTTAAGAGATATGGACAAGATATTTTTGAACAACATTCATGAAGGGTGGAATGTGTGAAGAGGTCATTTATTGGGTATAAAATGCATCGAATTTCATGGGATAGAATTCTTCCTATTAAAGGAGGCCCTCACCTCCTTCCCAAATCATCCCATTCTCCATCCATTCCTTCAAGGCACCAAGGATTAGATATCCACCAAGGGAGGTTGTCCACAACTCTTCCCCCTATATTTTAAATTTTTTTATTTTCTTAATTTTTGTTTTAGTTTTAAATTTTAATTTATATTTCTAATAAAATTCATGCATTGTTTTTTATTATTGTGACCACCCATCCACCATCTTTTCTTCTTATCATCATTCCATCATGAACTATAATACTAATGATCATAAGTAACTAATATGAGGAATATCCCAAGGGATTAATATGGATCTTTTACCCAAGACCATGTTTTTAATATTATTTGATTTAATTCCGAGGATAATTTATAGTGGGTGTAATCCTCACTATGGTTGTCTAAAGCATAACTTCTTAATCTACAACCATTTTCCCTGGATTGAGGAGGTGTATGGAGGGTGTACTTGGAGATTTCTAAGTTGGCTTTTTCATTCATAGCTGGGGTAGATTAAGGTGGGACACATACGATGGAGTGTGTTCCCTAAGAATATTTGAAGTCAGTCAAGGAAGGTTCTCCTTGAATGTTCTCTCGGGAGAACATCATTTCTTCACTAATTCAATTTTTTAGCATTTCATATTAATTTTAATTTAATTTTTTCATTTCATTTATTTTCATAAATTCAATTCCATTCCTATATTAAATAAAAATAAACAAAAGGAAGTAGTTATAGTGAATTATATTAAGTGAGTGAATGAACTGAAAAAGCTCCTCAAGTGAGACGACCCTGGTCAGCCTCTATACTGCACTAGAAAAACCAAAAAATATTCTTTAGGAATGGCCTACGATAGTCATGCATCAAAAATGGAGTCGTTTCTAGGGAAACAATAAATTATTAATTTACTTTTTATATTTTTACATCTTAGATAGATTTCATTTATTTTTAAAATTAATATAAAACAAAAAAAAATTATTTCCATGATGAATTCAAAGGATTATTATTCTACATGGACTGAAAATTACTCATATGTGATAGAAGAAGAAACATACTACACTAAGGTGGCCCTCCAATGAAAATCTAATGCGCTTATGATAATGGTCAAGCAGAAAGAAAGAGGAATAGAAACATGGATCTCACCAGAAGATTCTATGGCCACAGTCGATGAACTCCAAGATGACTTAAATAGATTAAAGGCCAAGAAGGAAGTGTCACTAGTCTTTCTGGATTTCACTGAAGACATCCATGAAGTTTAATCCAAACTCGTGGTGGAGTAGCCTGACTCCCTACCTCCATCCAGTGAAGATCGAATCCAAGAGGCACTTTCAATTGAAGATGATATTAATGTCAAACAAACTCAGGGAGATGATAAATTCTTGAAATCAAATTATTTTAATTTTATAGAATCTAATTTGAGTATCTCTCCTAATTCTATTGACTTTTCATATTCAGAAAACTCATACTACGCCTTGGAGGATGATGTGAAAAACGAAGCACTTGTTGAGGAACTCCTAGAGCTCCCTGAATCATTGAATATATACTAGAGGATCCCAATCATGAAGAGATCCAAGTTTTTGAGGCTAAGGAAATCAGAAAAGAGGATGAAGCCTCTATAAATCTAGCACTAGAAGACAAGATTTTTGTATAAGTAGTAACAAAAGAAGAGGAGGTTCTCTACTTCATCCTACCCCCACCATGAAAATTGTACCACATTGTGAAGGGAGAAGATATGGTATAATCTATCCATGGATTCCTCCTCAATAAGAACAAATAACTGCAAGCTGGGAAGATCCATATGTGGTGGTTCAAATCAAAGAAGCTTCATCCACTGACAGATTATGGATAAAAGCTTAAACTTCCCTCTAGAGGCAGTAAAAGATTCCAAGGCCCACTTGGGGGATCATACCAATATTTATCTTTACATTCTTTCTAGTAATTTGGATTTGAATTTCATTTCTTAGGAAATATTTTAGCATTCGTCCCCTACCTATTTTCCTTTTTGAGCATAAATGATACGATACTTGTGCTTAATTGAGCTGTTTTCTTTTCTAGGTTCATAATGGTGGAAGTCAGCCCCAAATAGTGAAGGGGAAGGACTAAGTTTCATGGAAAAGGGAGTTTACTTTTAGTGTTTTATCTTTTAAACTCTTTACATTTTAGTCCACAACATGTTTTGAGCTTTAATGATAAAATTGCATGCCCACACTTAAATTCATGTTTTACTCAACTTATCTAGAAGACATGAGTTTCTTAGGAACCGAGTGATTCCATGTTTTATATTTCAATGTTTATATGATTAAATGATTGAAATGGAAAATTGAATTTTTAAATATGAAGCATAGATATTGAAATGATGACTCGTGATTTGAAGGAATTAACTGATTCATTTAAATGAAATTTTCCTACCGTCTTTCATGCTTTGAATTTCAGAAGTTCATGTGAAATGATTTGTTATTATTATTCATGCCATGAGTGATTGTCCAATGTTTTATTTCCCATTCCCAAGAGTATTTATAGACCAAGTACTTCCTATTTATTCTTGACCATATTTCTTGAGTGATCTTGGGACATGTAACTGACCAGAACTTGTATTGAAACTTTTCAAAGCTATGACTGTGAAAAAACACATTTAAAATGACTGAGACATCCTTTGAAAAAATAATTTTCCTTAAAATACCACCTTTACATCAATCCTTCTTTTATCCCATAAAGACCATGAATGACCTTTATATGGATGAGCCATATTTCCAGCCATTTTTATCCATTCCTACCCTACTCTTGGTATATTCATGATATTATAAAATTGAAGTGTGGGGGTAAAGGGAATCATGATGGACGAGATGATACACATTGTAAGGAAGAAGTATGGGGGTGTTATTATGGGAATTTAAAAGGTTGTGAAATCATTCATTATACTCTATTTTTTCCCATCTTGAATTGAAAAAAAATGAAAAAATGAAAAAAAAGCTCCAAAAAATAGAAAAATGGGTTGTGATTTTGAAGAACAAAAAATCATCATTTTTTCAGACCGAAAATATTATGATCATATGTGGTTAGGAGATGGATGTGAGGTTTTATCTTATCATAACTTTCGAAAAAGGTAAAAAAGTACTAAATAAAAAAAATTCAAGAGGGTTCACAAATCATTCATTATGCTTTCTTGATCATAACCTTTTCTTTGAGTTTTGGGAAGTGGGTGTTACTACTTTGAAGAGGATAATTTCATTACACTTTTACTTTTTATATCATGCATTGTACTTAAGAGATTATCCTCCTCCTTGAGCCTTAATTTTTAAAGCATAAAAACATACCAAACATAATCCTCATAGTCATTTGAACCATTATTGCAAGTCCTCATGATTTCATTTGCCTTTTGTCTTTAAAAAGTGGAGAAAGTAGTTCATTTACAAACTATGGATAAAGATCATGTTCTCATGATATGAGCATAACTATACTTGAATTTTATCATGAGTGATTAGAGAAAAGAATCAAAAGTGAGGTAAATCATGACTTGGAATGTTTAATAATTATGAATCAAGGAGCTTGAATGAATGAAAGGAGAAGTTCAATCAATTTATAAAGGGAAAAAGTAAAATATGTGAATTTTTTGTTTCATTGAAAAATGGGAAATTAAATTGATATTTTATACAGATTTTTGAATGCTTGATTTCACATTGACAATTGTTTGATTATATTTCATTGAAATATGAATATTGGTAACAATGGTGTCCTCTGATTTCCATGTTGAGATTTTATGCTTGAGGACAAGCATGGTTTAAGTGTGGGGGTATTTGATAGAGCAAATTTACGTGCATATTTTTAATCAAATAATGATAATTTTTTAATGTTTTTCAATGATAAAACCCATATATTTAATTGTTTTATAAAAATATTAGGCAATTTGGATTATAGAATGAAAATGATAAAAATTGTGAAAAGTGATTAATTCTGGATTTTTTGATAGATTATTACCACAAGGGTATTTTGGTCATTAATTTTAAAATATAATTCCAAATTTAGTTAATATTATTTTTTTAGAATCCAGATTTTTCTACCATTGGATGTTATATTTTTTAAGTAAGTTTCCTGGAAGTTGCATCCACAAAAAAAAACCTCCAATTAAAAATCCATAACTCATTCATCTAGTGCCAAAAGGAGCTGAAATATTGAAGAGAGATGACTGAGATATTTTTTAACAACATTGATGAAGGGTGGAACACGTGAAGTGGTCATTTATTGGGTATAAAACACGTCGAATTTTGTGGGATAGAATTCTTCTTATAAAAGGAGGCCCTCACCTCCTTCCCAAATCATCCCATTCTCAATCCATTCCTTCAAGGCACCAAGGAGGAGATCTCCATTGAGGGAGGTTGGATGCAACTCTTCCCCCTATATTTTAAATTTGTTTACTTTCTTAATTTTTGTTTTAGTTTGAAATTGTAATTTATATTTCTAATATAATTCATGCATTGTTTTTATTATTGTGTCCATCCATCCACCATTTTTTCTTCTTCTCATCATACCATTGTGAACTATAATACTCATGATTATGAGTAACTAATATGAGGAATATACCAAGGGATTAATCAGGATCTTGTACCCAAGACCATGTTTTTAATATTCTTTGAGTTAATTCTAAGGATAATTTTTAGTGGGTGTAATCCTCACTGTGGTTGTTAAAAGTTTAACTTCTTAATCTACAACCATTTTCCCTCGATTGAAGAGGTAGATGGGGGGTGTGCATGGCAATTGGTAAATGGTCTTTCTCATTCATAACTGGGGTATATTAAGGTGTGCACACATAAAATGGAGTGTGTTCACTAAGAATATTTGAAGCTGGTCAAGGAAGGTGCTCCCCAAATGTTCTCTTGGGAGAACTTTCTTTCTTCAATAATTCCATTTTTTTATCATTTCATATTAATTTGAATTGAATTTTTTTCATTTAATTTATTTTCATAAATTCCATTACACTATTATATTAAATAAAAACAACCAAAAATAAGTAGTTAGAGTGAATTAGATTAAGTGAGTGAATGAACTAAAAAATATCCTCAAGCAAGACGACCCTGGTCAACCTCTATGATGCACTAAGGAAAACATAAAAATGTGCCTTTTCCACGCCCAATGATAGGCATGTATCAAGTGTTATCCCTCATTCTTCATGTCTTTATCTCACTCTTCTCTTGTGTTTTCAATATATTATCCTCAAATTTATGGATCTCTTTCCCCCAATGATGTTGGATCTCTCTTCTAGGTTGAGTTTCAAGATCTTCTATGCCATCTTTCTCATTGACAGGTGACGTTACGAATGTTGGGTTATGGGAAAGAGATAGGTGGTTACATCCTGAATATCTAAATTGATTATCCTTGTATTGATTGATTTATTTAAATTATTTATTTAAATTCCATTTCTCAAAGTTTTTTTAAATTAAATTGATAAAAACCCGATTCCAATGAATCAAGAGATTTGAAATGGTTTTGGCATAGAAATTTGGAAAACCCCCAATTCTATTGAATTTGGGTTGTTTAAGGAAATTGGTTAATTTAAATTGTTGAATTTAAATTTGGGATTTGATGGAAATTTTTTCAATTAAATTGTTGAATCTAACAATGGAAATTAATTTTGAAAAGGATAGAATTGGTTTTGAATGGATTTTAAACTTTCAAACATGGCTTTAAATGTTTTGATAGAAACTGAGTGGTTTTATCTTTTGAAAGATGTATGTTTTTTATTAAAACCCATTTTGGTTTTAAATGGAAAGAAATTGGAATTTTTGAAATGGAGGAATGGTATTTATTTTATTTTATATAGTCTTAAAATAAATTACTTATCATGTAAGATAGCATGCAAGCCCTGGGTAGTTGTTGAGTAATTTGGATACACTCTACGCTGTTACAATTTTCTAAAACATACCTATGGTGGGTCACATCTCCAATGGGAGGGTGAAGAGTCACCTATGTCTAGTGTCAGGGGGTTGTGAGTATACTCATTTTTCTAAGATCACTTAGAGAGTGCATAATCCTATATATGGTTAATACTATCATACCTTTTGGTAGATGACCATATTTCTCTCTTGTTTATTTATATATGAGATATAAATTTTTGTCAATGTCGTAAAACTTATTTACAAGCCTATTCTAGATTTACCTAAATTTTTTTATATAACTATTTTATTTAAGATTTTTTTTTGAAATATTCCATCTCTTGTAATGTAAATCATGTGCCCTAAAACCATTTTCCATCATTTTGAAATTGTATAGCATGTTTTATTTAAATATTCTCTTGAATTTCCAAACCTGTTTATTTTGAAAATTGAAATCTTTTATTTGGATAATCTATATTTGACATTTTTTATGGAATCTTTGGTGGTATCCTACTGGGATTAGGCTCACACCCTACTTTTTCCTTCATGTGTTTGAATATTTTCTTCTTCCATGTTCAAGCAAGGGGAAAATATCTCTTGGATGAGGATCTAGTTGTTGAGCCTTGGTCATGGTGAGTTGTGTCCTTAGGGACCTTGGGCTGTTTTTCCCCATATTTTCTTTTGATTGTTGTACTTTGGGATTTTATTCCCTGTTGTATTCTGGTACATTAATCCCAGTGGAGTTTCTTTTATCTGCATATTGACTTTCTTTTCTTGCTTCAGCTATTTTTTGTGGAAAATTCGTTTCCACTTGCATGTTGTATGATGATAGGTGCTAGTATCCAAACCATGGGGATCAAGAATTCCCTTAGTTCTATGTCAGGACTGGATCAGTTATTGGGTTACTAGGGTACTTGGGATGGTTCGTGATAAAGTGGTATTAGAGGAGGCTTTTCAGCTTTTGTCTTGAAGTTAGTATGCATTTTTGAAATCTTGTCAGAACATATGAGGTACTTGCGATTGAGTGTCTATCCATCTCTCACCGTAATGAACCTTATGTTTCCATGGGTGGTTAGGGAAGGTTGACTTATAGATTATTTCTAGTAATTTCTCTATTTATATCTGGATAGAGTGAAATCCAAATCTGGTTGATCCATTTGTTAGGGTTAATTTTCCTCATTGCTCTGTTTGATAACTTCCTAATGTATTCAAATGTTGTATGTTGATGTTGTGTAGCATCATGCCTCTAAGAAGACATGAAAATCATATCTATAAAGAAGCTATTGCTGAACCATAACAGGAGAATCCTCCAGTGGACCCAAATCTAGTTGAAGGGATCGTGCACACTGTACATGCTCTAGGACATGCACTAACTATAGTCCCTATTTAGTCTCTAGCTATGGGCCCTTAGGGGGATGTTCTTCAAAATAATTATCAAGAGTTCCTTCACCATAAGCCACCATTTTTCAAGGTCTCAACTTATCTTCAACATGATGAGGAATGGTTGAGAAAGATAGAACATCTGTTTGATTTCTTGGAGACACCGGACGTGATCAAGGTGAAGTATTCCACCTTTGTGATGGAGGGACCAAGTAGGAGATAATGGGATATGATGGTGAAAATAGGGAATGTATGAGGGATTAGAGTGTAAGGACTTCAAGTTTATTTTCACTAAATATTTCTATCTAGATTTAATGGTGTTGGCTAAGGCTGTGGAGTTTTTCAATCTTGAGCAAGATGACAAAACTATGACCGAGTATTCAAATCTCTTTGTTGGTCTCATGTAGTTTGCACTAGAGATAGAATCTAATGAAAGTATGAAGATGTGGAGATTAGAGTTGGGACTTTAATAAGATATCCATTCTCAGTTTTTTCTGTTGAAACTGCCCACTAACGCTAATGTGATGGATAGGGTGATGATGGTTGTGATGGACACGGCTAGAAAGTTCGGGTTAAACATAGTTACTTTTTCTCCCAATGGAATCATTGGTTCCTCCAAAGTAAAATGGAAGTGTGATGATTCTCTTTGTATTTCTCAACGGTAGAGTCATTCTGAACCTCCTATAGTTCTAGAAGAAAGTTATTTGACTTATTATTAGTCTAGAAAGCCAGAACATTCTAAGAGGGCTTTAACTGAGGCACCTAATAACTGTATCTCTTATGAACATTCAGGGAACTTAAATAGATTTTTCCATCACTTCTACACTCTGCATAATGGAATGGGATCATTAGATCCTCCTAAAAATACATAGAAATCAAATTCTTCACTTATAAAATGGTTCCATAAATATATGTATATGGAACAAATATTATTCATGTATTGGAAGAGTCTCCAGAGGAGGCATACATGGGTCCAACAACCGTGATAGTTACCATTACTATAGCATCTACATTAGTGATTTCTCATTTTGATACTATTGCATCTCATTCATTTATTTAAAACTGTATTATTAATATGCTTAATATTCCTATGGAGAAACTATCTTTTGTAATGGATATTACTGAAACCCTTGGTACGAAGAGATAATGGGGTATTCATAGTCCCACTTCTTTCTTCTCTCTTTCAAATGTTAAGCTTTCATAGATTTTTCTGGTTCTCAACATGAGATATTTTAACATCATATTCATGATGGATTATCTCATTTCTAATAAATCCTAGATTGATTGTCATATTTTAAGGGTCTACTTTACTACACCCAGTGGTACGTCTCTTGTCGTTCAAGGATATTGGGACCCGAGGTTGAGTAGAGATGGACCTACTTATCCAGTGTTGGGGAAAGTGATATTAGTTTTTTATTTTTATTTGGAGTGAGATTTAGTGAGTGGGGATCTTCCTCCAGTCATCATTGAGTTTCTTGATGTGTTTCATTCGGATTTCTTCTAATCTTCCACTGGTAAGGGGAGTTAAGTTCTCCATTAACTTAATGCCTGGTACTCAACCAGTTTCAATTCCCTCCTACAGAATTGATCCAACTGAACTAAAAGAGCTAAAGTCCTAGTAGTATTACCTTCTTGAGAAAGGATTTATATTCCCTAGTGTGTCACCTTGGGTGGCGCTGGTTCTCTTCGCCAAGAAGGTTAATGGTTCTATTCCCTATGTGTTGACTATTGAGTTATAATTAAGAACAAGTATCTATTTCTATATATTTATGATCTATTTTTTTAGTTGAAAGGTGCAAAGTGGTTTTCAAAGAATGACCTTCGATCTGGTTACCATCAGTTAAGAATAAAGGAATCTAACATTCAGAAAAATTCATATTTAGAGTAGGTACAACCATTATGAGTACCTTTTTATCAAAAGAAACCATTATGAGTACCTGGTTATTCTTTTTGGTCTGAAAAATGCTACTATATTTTTCTTAGATTTAATAGACAGGATTTTCCATGAGTATTTGGATGATTTTGTGGTAGTATTTGTCGATGACATCCTTATTCACTCTATATCTGTGAAGGAACATGTGAAACATATGACAATAGTTCTGAGTCTATTGAGAAATCACCGCTTTAGGCCAAGATTTCAAAGTGTTATTTCTAGATTAAGGAAGTGAAATTATTGGGACATGTGGTGTATAAAAATGGTATAGTAGTTGATCTTGATTAGTTAAAGGCTATTATGACTTGGAAGAAACCATGAAATGTCTCTCAAAATTCAAAGATTCTTGGGCTTATCTAGATACCACCACACGTTCATGAAGGACTTATAAATGTTTATTATTTGATGACTACTCTAACTCGGAATGGGTGAAGTTTGTTTTGGATGATAAATTTCATGGTTATTTTATTTAGATGAAACGTCTTTCGACTACTACACTGGTGTTAACTCTTCTAGAGGCGGGGAAAGGCTATGTGGTCTTTTGTAATGCGACGGGTTAGGGTTTGGGTAGTGTTCTTATGAAAGGTAATTATTTTGTTTCATATGGATCTCTTCATCTTAATCCACATGAGAAGAATTATCCTACCCATCACCTTAAAATTGCATTTGTGATGCATGTTCTTAAAATTTTGAAGAACTACCTTTACAGAGAAAGGTTTACTCTATATTTAGACTACAAAATCCTAGGTTATATCTTCTCTCAAAAATATTTGAACCCCCTCCAGAGGTGTTGGGTGGAGTACCTGTAGTCGATAGACTTTGACATTACCTATACCCCAAGGAAAAGGAATGTCATTACATATTTGTTGAGTATAAAACTTCCAAACCAAGAAGTGAATGAATCTTTATAGGAGTGGAATTTGATGGATCTCTTTGAACAATTTCATATTGGAGTTTAAGATAAAGGGGATGAAGTTCTTGTAGCTAGTGTTCAATTGAAATATTCTCTTCTCAAGTCAATTATTCAAGACCAAGTGTTTGATGATGAATTCTATAGCATTATAGACTCTCTTTATGGTGGGGAGATGGTTTCCCAATGTTCATTCTCCAATGAAGGTGTTCTAGGCTATCAGAATCAATTCATTATGCCTTTAGTAGCAAGGAAGGTTGTGATGGGGTATTGTCATATTTCCCAGTGTATTGTACACCCAAGAACCAATAAGATGTTATATGATATATGGTGGAGGTTCTAGTGTCCAGGTATAAGATGGGGCATTTTTCATTTTGTTTCTCATTATTATACGTTCCAATAAGTGAAAGCTGAGAACCAGAAACCTTTGAGTTTTCTTCAACCACTTCTAGTCCCTACTTGTAAGTGGGATGAGATTTCTATGGATTTTTTGTTCAGGTTTCCACGTACCCATAGAAGGAATAATGAGACATGGGTTGTGACTGATAGGTTGACCAAGTCATATCACTTTATACCCATTCATGATATATCCAAGGTTGAGGATTTGGGAAATCTCTATATGGAAGAAATTGTTCATTTGAATTGAATTCCATCTGATATAGTATCTGACAGAGATCTTATGTTTACATCTCATTTTTTAAGAGGTCGTAAGAAGGCACTGAGATCTCAGGTTTTCTTGAGCACAGACTACTATCTGCATTTAGATGAACAGACATAGAAAGCTATAAATATTCTTGAGGATATGTTTCACACTTGTGTTCTAAAATTTGTTAGAGCTTCAGATTATTACTTGGGACTGGTTGAGTAATCTCATAAAAAAAGTTACTAGTCTGTGATCAAAATGGCACCTATTGAGGCCTTTTATGGATGACCTTGTAAATCTTCATTGTGTTGGTCGGAGGTGGTGAAAGTTCCTTCGTTGGATCAAGCTTGGGGTAGGAGATGACAACAAAGATTTAGCTAATTATTCAGATAATTTTGACAACACAAAGCTGATATAGTTATTATGTTGATCTATGTCATAGACCTTTGGAGTTTTTAGTTGGTGATTCAGTGTTCTTGAAAGTTTCACCCTGGTTGGGTAATTATTGGATTGGGAGGAAAGAGAAGATTGTTACTCGTTTTGTGGGACCTTTTGAGGTTTTTGAGTAGGTAGGGAAAGTTTCTTACCATTTATAACTACCACTGTAGTTGACATCAAAACATAACGTGTTCCATGTATCATAGTAGAGAAGGTATCTATCATATCCATCTCACATTTTGTAATGGAGTGATCTTTAGATTGATCCTGATTTATCTTTCACTAAGAAATCAGTCTAGATAGTTGATTCTAAGACCAAGGTACTTCATGGGAGGATGATACCTTTAGATCGTGTTCTATGTAATCATGGTTCTGATAGTCATGAGATGTGGGAATGAAAGGCACTGATGAGATAGTAGTGGAATTATCTCTTTGGAAATAAATCTCTTAATAGGATTTCAATGGATATAAAGTTCTTATAGTGTGGAGGTTCTAACATCATGTTACCATTCTAACAGGTATGCCTTAAATATTTTCATCATTTTCCTTTTCATTGTTTGGGAAAGGGTTGAGTTTAAATTTAGAGGATACCTTTAATGGTGAAGTCAGAGGTTTGTTGGGGTTTCATCCTTAAAAAGGATTTTCTTTAGATTGAAATATCATTACATTCCATGGAATAGCATTACACATCATGTAATGGTTTTTCATGAAAGTCGTCAACTTCTTCACACTGTAATGGGTACATGTTGTGAGTGGTCACTGCACGTCATGATGAAGTTAATGAATAGTTTTTAACTCGGAGCAGTAGGTTTTAATAGAAAATGGAATGTGTTTATACTATTACAAAACTTAATCATTTCATAACATGTATTATAATTACACATCATGAAATACCTGATTTTAAAGAGGAGTTACAAATTCAATGTGTATTTATAGTTTCAAAAAATAAATCAGCCACGGCATGTAACTAGGGTAAAAAATCATATAACTCCTTGACAACAACCTTTGGTGTCCGATGATCATTTCAGTGTGATTATTAGGTAAGCATTCTCCTTCATTATTCATGTTTCTCTCTTTCTCCTCTCTTGGTTTTTTAATAGATCATATTAAAATTGATGGATCTACACCCCATGGTGTTGGATATTGTTTCTAGGTTGAGTTTTGAGTTCTTCTACACCTGTGTTCTCGTTGATAGGTGTTGTTTCAAGTGTTGGGTTTCAGGAAAGAGGTAGGTGGTTACATCTTGACTAGCCAAATTAATTATAATTATATTTCATGATTTATTTCAATGGTGTATTTAAATTAAATTTATTAAAGTTTCTTCAATTAAATTGGTAAAAACCTGATTCTAATGAATCAGGATATTTCAAATGGTTTTGGTATAAAAATTTGGAAACCCCTCAATTCCATTGAATTGAGGTGTGTTTTATGAAAATTTGATAATTTAAATTGTTGAATTTAAATTTTGTATTTGATGGAATTTTTTTCAATTAAATTGTTCATTTTAATTGTGGAAATGAATTTTTAAATGTATGGAATTGGTTTTGAATGGATTTTAAACTTGCGAAAATGGATTTAAAATGTTTTGACAGAAACACTATGGTTTTATCTTATAAAAGAGGCATGTTTTTTTATTGAAGCACGTTTTGGTTTTAAATGGAAAAAAATTGGAATTTTTGAAATGGAAGATTGGGATTTATTGTATTTTAAGTAGTCTTAAAAATAAATTTCTCATCATGTAAAAGATAATGAAAGCCTTAGGTGGTTGGTGAGTTATTTGGATATGCTCAATGATATTACAACATTCTAAAACATAATTATAGTGGGTCACATCCCCAATTGGAGGGTGACGAATCACCTCTAGCCAGTTTTCAGGGTACATGAGTATAATCATTTTTCTTAGATCACATAGAGAGTGCATAATCCTTTAGATGGTTATTACTATCGTACCTTTTTTCAGATAACCATGTTTCTCACTTGTTTATTTATATATGAGATATAAATATATGACAATGTTGTAAAACTTCTTTACATGCTTTTTTAAGGATTTACATAAACTATTTTATGTAACTATATTATTTAAGTCATTGTTTTAGAAATATTATATCTCTTGTAAAGTAAATCCATTGCTTTAAAGGTATTTTCCATCATTTTAAAATTCTACAACTTGTTTTGTTTAAATATGATCTTGAATTTCTAAACCTATTTATTTTGAAAATAGAAATATTTTCTTTGGATAATCTATATTTGGAATCTGTTATGGAATATTTGGTGGTATCCTACTAGGATTAGGCTCACACCCTACTTTTTCCTTTGGGTATTTATAGATTTTCTTCTTCTCGGTTTGAGTAAGGGGAAAGGATATCTTAGAGGAGGATCCAACTGTTGAACCATGGTCATGGTGAGTTGTGTCTTTAAGGACCTTGGACTATTTTTATCCATTTGGTACTTTTGTTTTAGTAATTTATGATTTTATTCCCAGTTGTATTCTGGTAAATTACTCCCAGGGGAGGTTCTTTTATATGCATATTGACTTTCTTGACTTTCTTTTCTTACTTATGCTATGTTTTGTGGAAATTCATTCCCATTTTCATGTTGTATGATGCCAGGTGCTAGTCACCAACCTATGGGGATCGAGAAATCCCTTTGGTCCATGTCAAGATTGGCTCAGTTATTGTGTTACCAGGGGTACTTGGGCTAGTTTGTGATAGTTTCATCCATAATATTTTTTCACAGCAACTTCCTACAACTATATATTCAGCTTCAGTAAGGGAAAGTGCAACATAATTTTGTTTCATATTACACCATGATACTAGAGATTTTCCTATAATATTACATGATCCTAACGTACTTTTTATATCTAACATATAGCCACTAAAATCAGTATCTGAATAACTTACTAAATCAAATGATTATCCTCTTTGTTAGAACAATCCTAAATTAGTTGTATATTTGATGTATTTAAATATTATTTTGATGTCTATTAAGTGTGACTATTTGTTATTTTCTTTAAATATAGCACACATACACACATTAAACATAATATCATACTGAATAGTAGTTAACTACAATAGACATCCAATCATACCTATGTAACTATTTTGATCTACTGATTTCTTAGCTTCATAAAGATCTAGTTTATAGGTGGTACTCATGGGAGTATCACTAATTTTAGTGCTATGTAAGTGAAAATTTTTTAAAATAACTTTAGTATATTTAAATTTATTTACTCTAATTCTTTATATATTTTAAAAAATCTAAAATCCAAGAAATAATTTTATTTCACCCATTAATCTCATTTCAAATTCATTTTTCATTAGTTTTAAAAAATATGTACATAGGGAATATTTAGTAGATCAAAAAATAATATCATCTACATATATTTTTACATTAAAACATATTTTGAAATTCTTTTTATAAATATATTTTTTCATTAATACCTTTTAAAAACATTTTAAAATAAGAAAAGAGGTAATCCTATCATACTAAGATCTTGGAGCTTGTTTTAAACCATATAATTCTTTTTTTAATTTAAAAACACAATATAAAAAATGTGAATTTTGAAATCTAGGGGGTTGTATATCAAAAACATCCCTAATTATAAAACCATTTAATAATTAACTTTTAACATCCATTTGATATATTTTGAAATCCAAATGAGATTCTTAGGAAATAAGTATCTTAATGGCTTTAAGTCTAGTTGCAGGTGAAAAAGTTTCTTCATAATCAATACCTTCTTATTGATTATAACATTTTGTAACTAATCTAGCCTTATTTATTACTATAGTTTTTAACTCATCAACCTTTTTTCTTAATGCTAACTTAGTGGAAATAGTTACGGTGTCTTTATGTATATCAATAGGTTCCAAAACATTATTTCTCTCAAATTGATTAAGTTCCTCTTGCATAGATATTACTTGGAATTCATCATTGATGACATCATTAATGTTTTTAGGATCAAGTTGTGACAGGAATTCTTGGTGTTCAATTTTATTCATAAGGGAATCTTTAGTTTTTATACCCCTATCTAGGTTTCCTATTGCATCATCTAAATGGTTATTTCTATCAGTCCTAATAGTTTATTGAAAAGAGGGGATGGTTGTCTCAAGATCTTCTTCAGGTTCGGGTTCTAGAAGTTTACTAAATGATCTTTCTACATATTTAACAGAACTTTCAGAAGGATTGGAATTAATATTTATATTGTACAGATCATCCTCAAGGTTCTCTACGATAGTCTTAGGTTTTTTGGGGTAAGTTTCATCAAATTTAATGTGAATCGACTCTTCCATTATTTTGAATCTCCTATTAAACACTCTATACTATTTGTTGGAAGTTTAATATCCAAGAAAAATTCCTTCATTAATCTTGGAAGAAAATTTTTCTAGATTTTCCTTTGTATTTATAATAAATACTTTTCAACAAAAAAACTCCAAAATAATTGACTTTTAGTTTTCTATTATTCCATAACTCATAAGGTTTTATTTTTTAAGAGAGGTCTAATTAAAACTCTATTTAGTATAATGGGTTATGTTAATAGCCTCTTCCCAAAAGTAGATAGGTATGTCATACTCAGTTAGTATAGTCTGGGAAATCTCTTGAAGATTCCTTTTTTCTTATTTCTACTACACCATTTTTTATTGTGTCCTTGGAGAATTAAAGTTTTGATTATAAACGTTTTGAGAAAAAATTATTCAAATTCTTGATTTTTAAATTCTCAACCAAGATCGGTTCTTAAGGTATTAATCCCAAGTCCACTTAGATTTTCTATAGATTTGGAATACTTTATAAAGCAAGTGAAAGTTTCACTTTTTTGAGCCAGAAATAATACCAGAGTGTATCTAGAGAAGTCATCTACAAGGATATATGCATAATGTTTTAAATTTTAACTAAAAACTATAAAAGGTCCAAAGAGGTCCATATGAACTAACTCTAGAGGCTAAGAGGTTGAAACTTTGTTTTTTATATTTAAAGTAAATCTTATGAAGTTTCCCTTTTTAGAAAGGATCGTAAACTCTCTCATTTGATAATAAAAGCTTTGGTAGATATCCTACTAATCCTTTACTAGTTATCTATCTAAGTGAATGAATATTGAAATGGTTTAGTCTCTTATGAAAAATCTAATATTCTTTGTGAAATACACTTAAGAAATAAATATTTTTAGAAGATAAATAATTTAAATTATTAGAATAACTATTATCATTTCTTAAAGCAGTAAAAATTAAAACATTTTTATCATAAAAAACATGGCATGCATTTTTTTCAAATTTTATATAAAATCCATCATCACATAATTGAGAAATAATAATAATATTATATTTTAAACCATATACATATATAACTTTAGAAATTAATACTGAATTAGAATTACCGATTTGGCCAAGGTAGATGATTTTCCATTTAGCATTGTCAGAAAAAGTGACATGACCACCATCAACTTTGATTAAATTTTTAAAGTTTGAATACTCACCATACATATTTTTGGAACATCCACTATCCATATACAATAGTATTTTTTAGAGGTTTTCAAACATGTTTAATATAAAAAAATTATGCCAAAGATGATTTTCATACACAAATCTTCTTGGGTCCAGTTATGTTAGTAATAATAAATTTTTGAACCTATATTTTTCTAATGGTTTTATTATAAATAGATTGTAATATTCTAGAAATAAATACATTATTAAGTGTATTTGAGTAGGTATTGGTTGTATATGAATTTTTAGAGATGGTACTGGATGTAAATCTGGTTTTTATAATTTTTCTCTACCCTGGTTGATAGCCTATGCCAGTTATATACTTGGGAGAAAGTTTCTTTCCCAGAATTTGAGTTAAAGTTTTCTTACCATTCGTAAACCATTCTATTTAATTCTTTAGTTTTTCATTTGAAAATTATAATTCACTATACTCTTTCAAAAATTAATCATTTTTCTCATTTTCAATAGTAAAGTTGGTTTTAATATTTACTGCCAAAGTATGTTATTTCTTAAGTGGCTAAAATTTATCTTTAAACTCATGAAAGGTATCTTCCAGCATGTTTTAGTAATTATACATATCTTCATTGGTCATTATTTCCTCAATATCACCATTATTATCATTTTTAGAAATTTTGGGAATATTAGTAGGTGAAATAAGAAGAATATTTTGTACCTATAATGTGTTTTCTATAAAGAACATATTTACCCTATAAAACTTATCTTCTTGATTAGTGTATAAATCACATGATCTATCTTTAGAGGCACTCCATGCTACTTTTATGGATTTATTGAATCTTTTGTCCTTACCCTCATACTTATTTTTATATTTAAATTTTGGAAATTCGGCTTTAATGTGTCCTTTCCTCCTATATTCATAGCTGGGGATTTCATTTTGAGTATCATCTTTTTTCCAATCCTTTTTCCTCTTTCCCTTGTTGTCATAATTTTATATGAAATTATATTTCTTGAAGAACTTATTTTTCCTATATAATTTCTAAAATCTTTAGGCCATGTGGACCATTTCTTCATCACATTCATAAAGAGATTCTTCTTTACTGGTATATTTTGCTAGTACCTTTTATCTTTTTTTATAGGTAGTTGTCTTAAAGACTACTAATTTTATTTTTGGTCCAACTTCTGCAATCTTTTTGTTGACTTTAATCTCTTCTTCATACATCATCGGTTATCCTAACAATTCCATGACATGTATTTTACTCATAGAACATTATTATCTAATTAACAGGGATGTTCCAATCCATATTTCTAGAAATCATCTATGAAGTCTCGCCACTTAATCTTTATCTGTCACTTTTTTCCTAAGTCAATTCATAGTATTCACTATTTCATTGAAACTAAGATACATATCTGAAATAGCTTAATCATATTTCATTATAAATGTATCATACTTGATTGTCTATGTGTTTAGTCTCATTTATTTGACATTTTATATCCCTTCATGTGAAACAGATAAGGTATCTAATATTTCAAAAGTATATTTTCATGTATATATTCTATTAAATTCATCATCACCCAAGGCACAAAACAAATAATTCAAATATTTACAATTATTATTATTTGAAGTTTTGGTAGAATAACCCCATATAATTCTAGATGTTTATGGTATTTAATACATATCTTTTATTCAATTCCAAATGTCATAACCCATAATTTCTAAATGAATTTTCATTTTGATTTTCTATTGAGAATAATTTGTACCATTAAAATAAGGAGGTCTATTGGAAGAAGATCCTTCTTGCCTATTATCCCTAAAGAACTAAAATTTATAATTGATAGAAATTTTAGATCTTTAGAATACAGCTAAAATAATACTTTAAAAGATAATTTTAAAAACCTTTGATACCAAATGTTTGTCAGAGTGAGTAAATCATGAGGAGGGTGAATTAAGTTCCAAATAAAAATTTCTGTTAAAAATTAAGTTAACATAAAATCCCCTTAATAAAAAAATTAGACAATTAATGAAAATAGAAAATCGATATAATATATATCCTTTTAAAATATTTCTCAAAGTGTGATTATATCTCAGTTAAAATAATGTTTAGAACAACCTTAGCTTTTGAAATCAATTTAATTAGAAAAAACAAATATAAATACAAGTTAATATTAACTATCAAAGTAATAGTTTTTTATACATTAAAAACAATCCTGATTTTTGTAATAAAACAAAACATAATAATACAGTGAAATAAACAAGAGGTTTGGTCTCAAGATGATACTTAATCCCCTCTACTTAGAAATAACACGCTGCTAAGATGATTATAATAATAATCAAACAAATCCATAACCTAGATATAATAAAAAAATAGCTACAAGATTTTCAGTATAAAGAGTCTCTTCCATAGTTATACATGGGATGTAAAGATAGCACATTTCACACAAGGACCACTTCCAAAACACCCTGGGAAAATAGATTTAAAGTAATGATATAATAACAAGTATTATCTAGTTAGGTGTAGGATATAGTGTGTGTTTGATAATAGAGTAACAACATAATCCTCAAAGTAAAAAAAAGAAATAAATAGTAAGATAGATAAAGAGAATAGAGATACTTAGTCTGGTATGTTTAGAATGGTCAAAGTCCTCATGTCATCTTTGGTGAAGAGTTCGAGCATTCTTTTTTAAGGTTGCAGAAAAATAAAGGATCGTATGAATTTGAAGGCATATTATAGTTTTTCTCTATCTGTGTATCAATCAATCTCTGTAGTGGATTATGTTCTTTTGTTACATTTATATTCACAGAAAATGAATAGTAAGCTTGTAAGGTATAACAGATTAAATCACACAATTTTCCATAGGTTTTTCAGTCATTAATCATCATCTAGAGGGATAGAGAAATCCTTGACATGGATATATCAGAATCAATTAGAGGATATCCAAAATCCTCAGATCTTCTTTAACTATGTTATTAAGAATTGTTAAATTTATCCTCGAATAGAAATAGTTGTTTGATCTATTCATAAGTCCTCAGAAAGAAACATTAACAAGAAGATGGTGGTGAGTCAGTATCTGGCAGTAGCTCATACTGGAAGTAACTCAGGGTTGTAGTGACTCAGAATCCAATAGTGACTCAGAAGGTGTAATGGTTGCTCATCTAGTGGTAACAAGACTGGTGCTGAAAACGCCTATCAGTCACTCTAATGGCGGTATCTCATCATTATCGGCGACTCCTTCCTGACAGTAACAAGTATGGTGGTAGCTCACCCATAGCGGTGACTTCTTTCTAATGGTAACAAGTCCCAGGGGAGACTTCAACTGACTATAACAAGTCCTAGCAGTGACTTCCTACTAACGATGACTTGCTATAACACTTATATGAATTATCATAAAAACTATCTTACCTTATAAAATGTTATCATACAACATATAAATCATTAGTACTTAATGAATCATGGATTGGGATCATTAAAATAAGTAAGTGTCAAACACACTCCACACAAGGAAGTTCCAACACAAGTAATTAGTAGATTTTTAATATTCATATCATGTTCTTTCTTCAAATGGCCTCCAATTAAAAAAGATATCACAGTTGTAAGGGTTTATTTGTCTCTTTTACAAATGCATGAGACATGCGTGATATTTTTCACCATCATTTCTCTAATATGGTGAACTCTATACCTAATTACCTTTATTTATAATGTATATCCTTCACATTATAATATTTTAATTTCTATAACATGGTAACCCTCTTATTATTAAGTTAAAAATACTCTAAGGATGTTTAGAAAACTAAATTCTCATTCAATGAGTTAGGATTTTTATGCCTGAACTTATATAATGTATGTTGGTCACATTATTCTCTTTGATTTTATTATGTGTTATTTTATATTTTATTATTTTGGATTTAAATTTCTACCACATAAACCCATTTTCATTATGTTTCTTAGTTCAAGAACTTTTACATCTATAAGGGATTTTGTTAACTAAAATTTCCATTCTTTGAGTAAAAATATTATTCATTGATCATACTTCTTCTAAGTTTGATAGGTTCATCTATTTATTATTTAATAACATATTTCCTCTTTCATATCAAGCTAAAATGAATTTTTTTACTAAAATATGATTTCTTTATGAATTTCATTCTCATAAAACTATAAATTTAAGAAAAAAATATCACCTCCATTAAAGATGGGTTTTCCTTAATTTCAATGCTCATTATTCCCAAAAAAAATCTTTTTTATTTGAAACAAAAATATGTGTTTAATCATGTGAACTCTATATTTCCCTTCTCATATTTAAAAAAATAAAATCTCACTACCCCTTTTTATGACGTGGGTTTTTAAAAATGTTGGATCAAAATATTTAAAAGGTTTTATATCCTTTCATAATCAAATCTTTTTTCATTCAATTCACATTTTTTGTAACATTTATTTCTTTTCAAAGATCTATTATTGAACTATATTTTTCAAAATAATTTTTTTTAAAAAAATATCTTCTCATTTTAAAAAATGACCTTTCAAAGTGACTATAACATCTTCTTTTATTCCAAAGAAGATTTTTTTTAGAAAACTATTTTATAATTTTAGCACCATTTTCCTTATTATCTATAGAGAATTTATTTACCTGGAAACTATTTTTAATGAATAACCAACTAAATTTTCTTTTTAAATACTCTTTTAGGTGATTAAATTTTGGGTATAAACAATTAACATTCTTGGGGTAAATTTTTTTTTATACTATTTAAAAATGTATGAAACCCATTTTTCTTTCCAGGGATTCTTAATGATGCGATGAATGATTTTCTTCATGTGTCCCACATATGTATAGATGACTCATAGGTGGGGTATTATATATCCCTTTAAATAATTTGTAAAATTAATATTTTATGAGCTCAAAAGGGTATATGGGAGGATTTATCTAAATCCAAAGGGTACTTAAAGATTTATACCATTCCAAAGGGTGCATGAGAGTATCTATCTCAAAAAAAGGGTAAAAAATAGGATTGATCCTAAGAAATATGGAACACGATAGGATTTATCATAGTCCAAAAGGTATATTGGAGGATTAATCCCTATAATAAGGGTATATATGAGGATCCATCCCAATATAATGGGTACATGAGATGATTTATCCCCTTCCAAATGGTACACACAAGGATTTATCCTAATAAAAATGGTATACTAATGGATTTATCCAGAGAAAAAGGGTACATGAGAGGATTTATCCCAAGCCAAAGTAGTAAACAAGTGGTTAATCCTAATCTGAAGGGTACATGGAAGGATTATCCCATGCCCAAGAAGGAATATATATGATTGAAAAAATACTATTGTGTGATAAATGTATTGGTGGGTAGCCTTTACATTTGATTTATATGCTTTTGTTTTTGCATCTTTCTTTTATCTTATGGCTATAATTATTATTCTTAACTCACGTTTAATGTTATAATATTATGAACACTTTTCTATGTGATATATGTTTGTTGCTTTGAGATCATATATCCTTCTAGTATGACTTGTAAAACTATTATTGTTCAATGTTATTATAATAATAAATTTGACCATGTTCATGTTTTGTATCATGATTATGATTCAAACCATGATTACATGTTGAGGAGTTATTTTCCCTTACTAACTATTCTAGCTCAAACCTTTCTTATGTTTTATCTCCCCATGATATGAATATGGGTATTACATTTGAGATGTTTTGGAGGGGGTTTGGAGTTGACTGATTATGAATAAATGTTGATGACTATTATAAAATAATTAATTTTTGTAGTTATTATTCCAAGAAACTAAAACTTTGGTTCTCTAATTTTTGTAACTATTTGTGATATGGAATTATTATTCATGTATAATAATGAAATAAAATTGAATATTTAATTTGGTTTTTCTCAGTTACTATGAAAGGATTGTTTAGTTATTTATAATGATTAGTTTAGTTTATTGGGATTTATATGATATAACATTCATAAAAACCTAGGGATATATAAAATGTATATGTCTATGTATAGGATAAAATCCAAAACAAATTGTAAAGTTAATATTTTTTGTTTTTTGGGATTGTTTATTTGGTTTTATTTAACAATTATTTTAGTTTTTTGAAAAGTTTTTATTTGGTATTAACTTGATAATCACTAACTTAAAGAAAAAAATTCATAACTACACTCATATTTTGAAACTCTTATGGTATATTGTGTAGTTAATTCTCATTATCTCTAATGATCCATTTTGAAGGATTTGAATATAATATTAAATATTAGGTTTAGAGAACCTAATTGAAAATTTTTCATAGATAACCAAGGATTGAAAACAGTGAGACATAGGCTGAAAGGAAGGTATAATATTCCAAAAATTAAGCTTTCATAGGTGAAGATGTCTTTGTATTGATGTTATCATATTCATATTTTGGATATTACTATAAATTTTTTTGTTTTGGTATTTGGTTGAAACAGGATCTTTAAAATGAATCTAATAAAGGTATGTATCTAGAAACTACTATGTATTATAACCAAATAAGGTAGAATAATTAAATATTTCAAAATCATAATATATTCATGCTATGATGGAAAATGTGACTTTACTAGTCTTACCTAAGTTATTGAGGTAGATATCTTAATATAAAATAATCTTTATACTTTCAAATTTTTTCATTTATGGGTGATATTTATCAATGATATTCATGTGTATTATACAATTTATAAGGATTTTTTGAAAAATATAATGAATGTTCTTTAATAATATTTCTTTAAAGTACTGGAAGCATATATTACATGGTATCAATAACCCCAAAAAGTGATATTATGAAAATATTGTATTTTGGGGGATAAATATTGAAGAACAAAGGACTGAGTGGTGTATAAATCAAAGGTTTAATTTATACTTAATGTTGAGATAATAAAGGGTTGATTGATTTTTAAAAATTAATTTGAAGAGTATTGGTACCCTTGGGATTGATGATTTCTTAATTACATTTTTGGTTAAGTTTATCACATTTTTGGGGATTATGGTACATTTTATCTCATGTGTGATTTTATGACCATGCAATTAATAACATTTGAGGGTTAAATATGATTTTAAATTTTTTAAGAATATATGTTTTATTTTAGTTTAATTTATTACAAATTCATATGGTTTTTCAATGGTATATTTTAGAGAATGTATGATAAGGGTATATAAATACTTGAGTATATGATTGTATAAAAGGTTAGTATAGTTTAATGAAACATAAGTAACTTAATATATCCTAAGAGAGTAATGCATATTTCTTATTATAAGTTATATCATGAATAATAAATATGTTTATAATACCCTCACCTAATTTCATTAGTTATTAATAATTAAAATTATGATGACACGTTTTATTTAAGGGGGGATAATGTCACGACTTGAGCTTTCACTATGTTTTTTCTATAAACAAATATTATCTTTCTCTGCACACAACATAAAACAAAAATAAACCAAAAAATAATTCATGAAATTATTAAATAAAATTATAAAATTAATAAAAATTATAGTAAATAAAAATATGAAAATAAATTAAAAAAATTTACATTTAGAGGACAATTAATTAATATAATTTTATATAAAAAATAATATTTACTTTTCTCAAATAACTATTTAAAGTGTTAAATAAACCTCTATTAAATGATTATTATGATCATATATGATATTCAAATATATGAACTAATATATTAACATTCCTTAAATTATAAATTGATCGGAAATATTTTCAAGGACACTTAATAGTAAAAAATGAAACTTTTTAATAAAAACATTTTCTTTATATTTTTTATTTTCATTGGAAAACAAAATTTAAAAAGTTTAGAATTTAAGTTAGATAAAATAATATAATTTTTGAAATTATAATGTGACAAATATATTATTATAATTTTTTTTATAAAATAATCTATATTTATGTGAATAGTTAAGAATATAGTTTTTACTAAAATCGTAGAATGTACAGCTATCTCAAGAACTAATTATAACTTAAAAATATAAAAAATATTTTTCATGGTAAAATATTTATTTTAGCATTATAACTATACATTTAAAAATACTATAATGAATTTTTAAAACCGTTGTTTAATCTTTTTTAACATAAGTAATATTTTCCAATAAAAGAAACTATTTTTTATATTTCTTTAATTAAATATAATATATGGTAATTTTTGGTTATAGATTGCTTTTAAATACAAATAAATTTTAATTATTTTATAATAAACCAATTTATATCACTAAAATCAGATATAGTTGTAATTTTAACCAACACATAATTTTTAATCTTAAAAATACACTTTTTCTAAATTGGTTTTTACGCATTACATGCACTGATGTTAAAATTGATTTTTATAACATGTAAAAAAATAATTTATAAAATAGGTAAAATATTTGGAATAAGGATTTAAAAATTTTGTATTAAGTTCTGCTCTATTTTTATCCCTTAAAAGTAAATTACTTAGGTGAAGATTTGTTACCATAGTAAAACCAAAAAAGGTAAAAGTGAAAATGATAAGAGTAAAAGACCTAATAATATGTATAAAAGAGTATAAAATTGAATATATGACGTATTATCAACCTTATAAAATCACCAAATCCATTGTAATCTATTTTAGAGTCTTCTTGCCATGTGAAGAATGTGCTCTCTTTATATTAAGTTAAAATATTTACAAAAATTCAATTCTCACCACTTATAAAAAAAGTTCAATAACCACCCATTTAATACCACTGAAAGAATAGTTTTTGTAACACCCCAAGCTTCCATGGTACGTTTCCCTTCGAATAAAGCAATAGCGTGTGTTGTACGCAACCTCGAGCTCTAACACACACCACAACTAATTAAACTAGCCGTTGTGAATAGTAATACCTACTTTTTGAAATTTGATAAACTTTATTTATCAAAATGGACTTCATTTTTGGATTCGGAATATCGAAATTAGCCTATGTTGAATTTTTGGTATTTTTCTAAGAACTAATTTTTTATGAATAGTGAAAAATACTTAAAAACAACTTTTTTAATCAAAATAATTTATTGTGATAAATTATACTATTTAGTGGTTTTAAAGTATAATTAGAATATATTTTTACCATTTTATCCAATGGTGGTCATTAGAATTAATTTAACATTGAAATTGGACATAAACAATTGCCAATCTTTTGATATAAATTGTTTCTTAAAAACACGCTATTTGTTGTGACAGCGGGAATTAATTATAAAATAAATTAATGCAACTTATATTTTTGGAATTTTGTAAAATAGACATCATTTTTTAAATCGGAATATCAATTATAGATTAGGGTGAAATTTTGGCATTGTTCTGAAAAACTTCAATTTTGGATGAATAGTGAAACCACTAAGTGGTAGTTAAATAACTGATTTTTCGTTTAAATGAAATATTACCACCTCTGTGATTTGATTTTTTAAAAATCCGACATACATGGTTGTCATTAAGAAGTAAAATGTGGTTCAATGAGATTAAAATAATTTTTGGTGAATAGTAACTTTTAAGTTCTTAATCACGATTAGAGGTAATTAGTGTAGTTTAAGGTAAAAATAATGTTTTAATAATATGAGATGAGCTTGACACATGTCCTACCCTCACTGGATGTGTCATGGCCGACCAAGACAATCCATGGGTCAACTTGGGGACCCCATGGAGCCACTTTAGTTGGAAAATGACATAAATACCTTTTATTTGATGTTAAAGTAAAAAATGACACAAACATGAAATGTTTTACTAAAACAATTTTTACATGGGGTTATACAAGTCATATTTTTGACTATAAATATTCATTAGAAAGATAAAAAGATTTTCTACATCATAGTATATTTTTTATAATTTTTAGACATTAAATAAATTAAATTATTTATGACATCATGATGATGCAGTGATGACCTCATTATTTAACGATTTAAATAAAATGAGAAGATAATACAAAATACAAGGCTTACACTTGTCCAAAGCCTATTGGATGAGGATATTTCGAACCCTTCTCACCTTATCCACGAATTATATAAGTTTGGGACCTTTAGAATCCGAAAAGCATTGTATAATAATGTAACATTTCAATCTTTCCAAAAGAGCCCCTCGTCTCCTCTTATAAATGTCCCCCACCTCTACCACCTTATTCACACTTTCAAGCCTTTTGGTTAGGCCAAACTCTGCCAAAATACTCTCCCAACTTCTCTTGCTTTATCCTAGAAGCTTTACTTTAGTCAGAAAGCCGTTCTAAGGAGTCCTTTTGATCAAATCAAAAGGAAGAACCTAAAGAAGAGGTAACGTTTTCATCACCCTCTTTCAAGTTTCTTTCTTCTTCCACTCCCTCTTTGTTTATTATTTCAATTCTAAAATTATAACTCCAGTATCTTCTATATACTGTGATGTTATTATAAATATGGAACAACCATATTCAGTATTCTACCCATCATTTGAATGACATGTCACCATACGTGCGTACGCACGGCTTACCGTCTCCACGTCGTGGTGTAATTGTTATTCAATATATTATTATTTAGATGGGTATAATAATGATATGTAATTCATGTAAATAATAAATATAACATGATAATGATTCTTTATATATGATATACTATCCAATTATATATTATTTTAATATCAAAATAATGATATTGTCGCTCGTGCGTACGTACGGACTACCGTCTCCACGAACGCGATGAGATTCATTCTCCGTCGTATCCATTCAAGTATAATTATCATTTGATGATTTAAAAATAATGTTTAAGGACATGATATCATTCTGGATATGAATAAGATACAACCTATCCATGAAAAACATGACTTACGTAACAAAACATATAAAAGAAAACGAGTAAGTTAACACCCGAAACAATGATAAATCTAAGATATTGTTAACAAAGCAATGTTAAAAGATCATATATGATATCATATGAATGTATATGATTCTTGTATAATTTAATAACAATTATTTCACCATTATACAGGAGGTTAACCTACCCCAACCAAGTAAAAGTACAAGGTAAGGGTTTACTTCACAACCTCTTCATTATCCAAGGTTGTTTATACATAATTATCTACTGGGACCTCGTTATCATCCACATCCATGTTTCTTAAAAATGTCTTTCAAAACATTTTTACTATTAAATGGAAAATGGTTTAAAGTCATGTATACCCTTATACGTTTTTGAAAGGAATCTTACCATCGTTTTCCAAACAATGTACTTTTTGACCTTTTTGACAAATTTAAGGTAAGAATGTTTTTTTAACTTATACGGCGGGTGCGGCTATTTTCCGCCATTATAACTTCGTCAAAGCTTCCCTTACAAGATTATAAGAATATTTTCAAATTAAATGTATTATTTTATAATTATGGGACTTTTAAATGATTTAAAAAAAAAGAGAGATATTTCTCTCAAATAGCTTTGATTTCATCCATGTCAACATCCTTTGATGGGTTTTAAGTTTAATTGAAATTGATTTATGATACAAAACTCCCATTGAACATTTTTTGAAATATTTGACTGTGGATGTGTTATTTTTATACCATCCATAGTTTATAAAGAAATTGTTGACGTTTCTTATGCTAGTTTTAATACGAATATTTATGTTATGTTTAAACCTATTCATATGAGGAATGTATTGGACTTAATAAGTGACGGGTGGAGCCCGCTATAGCTCCTCGATGCATCGGTAGGTATCATGAGACAACTAGACGTGGAATTGGCCGAGGCCCTTTCCCAATTTGATTTATGGTTTTGGCCGAGGCCTTAATCATTTTAGACGTCTTGGCCGAGGCCTTGACAAAATGTTTCAGAATGTCTGGAATTATACATTCCCTCATTATGAAAGTGGTTATTGATATTGCATGTGATTATTCAACCAGTAGAATATCCATGTGAAGAAGTGAATGGAATTATCTCATTTTACTTTTGCCATATTATGTTGAAGTTCAAGTTTAAAAGGCTTTTGTTTTAATTATACATTGCCTTAAATGTTAATGTTTATTTATGAAAGCTTCCGCTATATTGTTAACCTTACTGAGCATCTGAGCTCACCCCTTTCAATGTTTTAATATTTTTCCAGGATGTGAAGAAGTATTTTATGAATGACCTGCAGGGGTAGTCAGAAAGGGATATGAGTGTGGACTATGAAGACCATGTTATTGTAGTTTGTTTACTTTTTGATGTAATGAAAGACTTATGAATGTATCTAGTGTTTCCAAGGCTACTAAACTAATCGGTCTTTCGAGACTTTATCTTCTGTGATCATGCCAATGTTACGAAGTAATGCACCGACTCTGGGTAGCTGGGGTCGGGGCGTTACAGTTGGTATCAGAGGCAGTTTAGTACTAACCTTGGAAGCTAGATTTAGATAAACTCTGATTAGAGCACATAGCCCGAAGATATACTTTGAGGATTAGTATAGAAAAACTTCCTAGAATTTTGGTATTATAGAGATTTTGTGAGTTTTCCGAGCAATACATCCCTGTCTGGATACGAGCAGGTAGAGGCAGCTCTGGCACAGATGTACCTAGGGGTAAAACCCGAAAACACCGCTTTGAGCTAGACTCGAACGGGAACTGGTGCACGACAACGGGCCTTGCTGCGCTCTTGGTTACGACACTCCCGGGGGATATGCTTAGGATAATTATCATTTTCTTTACAAACCACTATGAAGGGTTATGAGTATATACTTCCTCAAAGGAAACATTTCTTTTTATGATTATGGATTATATCCATAAATAGTTCAATTTATGTAAAGTGTTTTACAATTATGGAATTATGTATTTTATTTCATAAACTAATCTAGTTTATGCCATTGTTTAGAAATGGCGCCTAGTGGAAGGAATGGAAACCGTATCAATGCACGCACTCCGTGTAGGGATTTCCCTCCTGCTCAAGATAATTATGGTGGAGCTAGTGATACAACTGGTGCTGATCAGCTTCTCACCGTACTAGGACAACTCACGCAGGTTATGAATAATAACCTTACTCGTATGGAGCACCCTAATCCGCATCGTGGAGGATCAATGCTAGACCATTTCATGAGGCAACAACCACCAACCTTCAATGGGAGTACAAATCCTATAGTATCTGAGCAATGGATAAATTCCTTAGAGAAAATATTCCATGCCTTGGGGGGTAGTGAAAGGGAAAAAGTTGTCATGACAGTTTACCGCCTCACTGGAGATGCCGATCAATGGTGGTCACTAATTCAAAACACAAAGGAAGATGATGAATTAACAAACATGGAATGGTAGGAGTTCAAAGAGCTGTTCTTAGAAAAATACATTCCTCGAGACCATCGAGCAGATATGGAAAGGCAATTTCTGAGTCTGAGGCAGAAGGAGGATGAGAATGTCGCAAAGTATGAGGCTAACTTTACAAGGTTAGTGAGGTATTCTGCAGATTACATACGTAACACAAGAAGTAAGACTGATCATTTCTTTCATGGGTTAAAACCATTTCTCCGTCGATCTTTAGTATCACAAACCTTCTCTTCATACGAAGGTATTGTCTCGTGCGCTATCAAGACGGAAAAGGAATTATCTTATTCTTATGACTTTAAATCAAAGAAAGATAAGAAGAGATACACTGAAAACTCTGGGAAAGGAAATAAGGAAACAGGGAAGAAGGGTAGAAATTAATTTCCACCCTGTGATAATTGTGGTAGGAAGCACCCTGGTGCCTGTCTAAAAGGAAAATGAGTATGTTACAAGTGTGGTGAAAAAGTCCACCAAGCTCATGAATTCAAGGTAAAGAAAGCGGTTGTCAACGTGGAATGCTATAATTGTAGAGAGAAGGGAAATTATGCAAATGAATGTCCTAAGCATCAGGGGAACTTACCTCAGAAGAGGCCAAGGGATCAGGGTCAGGCTTATGCTATCACTACTGCTGAGGTGGAAGCTACGAAAGACGTGGTGGCAGGTAATTTAATGGTTTCCTCAAGCTTAGCAAATTCATTATTTGATTCTGGATCATCGCATTGTTTCATATATTCCCATTTTTCTAAGAAAATTAGATATTTCCAATTTGATTTAACAAGGGAGTTGTCGGTCAAAACCCCTAAGGGAAGTATTGTTGCAACAAAGTTTTGTCGATTAGTTCCCATTAGAGCACCTAAATGTTCTTTACCTGTTGATCTCATCATCATACCCATGATTGAATTTGATATAATCCTCGGTATGGATTGGATTTCAGACCATGATGCAAAAATTTATTGTAAGAGGAAAGAGGTTACGATTCTTGATGATGATGATAAGTAACACCTTATCTTTAGAGCAGAATCGTCGCCACATAATTCTTATCTAGATCCACCCCCAGTATCTCAACTAAATTCAATTATTGGGGAGGAAGAGAAGGAAATTACTGAGGGTGAGGAAAGGAATATTCAAATAGAGGATGTACCTATTGTGAGAGAATATGTTGATGTTTTTCCGGAAGATTTACCTGAACATCCTCCAGAACGAGAAGTTGAGTTTTCCATTGATTTAATTCCTGGATCAAGACCCATATCGAAGACCCCTTATAGAATGGCCACTGTGGAATTAGTTGAACTAAAGAAACAACTAGAGGAATTGAGTAATAAGGGATTTATTCTCCCTAGTGTTTCTCCTTGGGTAGCCCCTGTTCTTTTTGTTAAGAAGAAAGATGGATCTATGAGGTTGTGCATCGACTATAGGGAGATCAATGCTATAACAATAAAGAACAAGTATCACCTACCTCGCATTGATGATTTGTTTGACCAACTGCATGGAGCTCAATACTTTTCAAAGATTGACCTTCGGTATGGATACCATCAGTGGTGTGTGAAGAAGGAAGACGTTCCAAAGACAGCATTTCGAACAAGGTACGGGCATTACGAGTTTACAGTAATGCCTTTTGGATTGACTAATGCACCCTCTGTTTTCATGGATCTAATGAATAGAGTTTTCAAGGAATATCTTGATGACTTTGTAGTGGTATTTATTGATGATATCTTGGTATACTCCAAAAGCCACGAAGATCATGAAAATCACTTACGCATTATCCTGAAGACTCTTAGAAGACATGAATTATATGGGAAATTTAGCAAGTGTGAATTCTGGCTTCAGGAGATTTCTTTTCTTGGCCATATTGTCTCTAAGGATGGAATTTTCGTTGATCCTTCTAAAACCAAGGCAATACAAGAATGGCCAGCACCGACAAGTATAACTGAGGTATACAGTTTTATTGGTTTAGAAGGTTATTATCGACATTTTGTCCAGAATTTTTCCAGATTGGCTAACCCATTGACAAAGCTCACACGTAAAGGGATTAAATTTGTCTGGACAAAAGAGTGTGAAGAATGTTTTGAAGAACTTAAGAGAAGATTAGTCAACGCCCCTGTATTGACTCTACCATCGGGGAATAATGGGTTTGTTATTTATAGTGATGCATCGAAGAAAGGACTTGGTTGTGTCCTTATGCAGAATGATAAGGTTATTGCCTATGCATCACGACAGCTAAAAATTCATGAGAAAAACTATCCTACTCATGATCTTGAGTTAGCAGCTGTGATCGTTTCTTTAAAGATATGGAGACATTACCTCTATGGTGAAAAATGTGATATTTATACTGATCACAAGAGTTTGAAGTATATTTTCTCACAAAAAGAACTCAACATGAGGCAAAGGCGATGTCTTGAACTACTCAAGGATTATGATTGCACGATACATTACCACCCGGGGAAGGCAAACAAGGTGGCAGATGCTTTGAGCAGAAAAGACCATGGAGTTTTGAATGTGATGAGAATTGAAAGTGATCCAATTTTCATGGATCTAGTGAAGATGGACATGGGAATAACTAGGGAAGGTGAAACATCAATGCTTTTTCAAATGGTTTCCAAACCATCATTACTAGAAAGGATTAAGAGTTCTCAGACCGATGATGAAGAATTTCAGAAGAAGATTAAAGATGCGAATGATGGAAGATTGAGGGACTTTGTGTATAAGGATGGAATTTTGAAATTCAGGAAGAGACTTTGTGTTCCTAATATACCTGATCTAAAAAGGGAATTGTTGGATGATTCTCATAGTTCCAATTTCTCTATAGACCCTGGGAGCACCAAAATGTATAGATATTTGAAGGAACATTTTTGGTGGGACAATATGAAGAGGGAGATTGCTGATTTTGTGTCGAGGTGTATGGTTTGTCAACAAGTGAAATCTGGAAGGCAACATCCTGGTGGAGTATTGCAACCTCTTCCCATACTTGAGTGGAAATTGGATAATATTACGATGGACTTTGTCATGGGACTACCAAAGACTCCTAGATGGAATAATGCAATATGGGTCATTGTTGATCATCTTACTAAGTCAGCACATTTTATGGCTATACGGGAGGATCTACCACTTGAACGTCTAGCAAGACTATATATTAATGAAGTTGTAAGACTTCATGGAGTACCCCTATCGATTGTTTCTGATCGTGATCCTCGTTTTACTTCAAGATTCTGGAAAAGTCTTCAAAAGGCCTTGGATACAGAATTTCGTTTGAGCACTGCCTATCACCCTCAAACAGATGGACAATCAGAACGGACTATTCAAACCTTAGAAGACATGTTGAGATCATGCTCTCTTGACTTTCAGGGTATGTGGGATCAATATTTACCACTGGTAGAATTTTCCTATAACAATAGCTTCCATTCAAGCATTCAGATGGCACCTTATGAAGTGTTATACGGAAAGAGATGTCGTACACCAACCTGTTGGGATGACGTTGGTGAAAGAAAGCTTGTGGGACCAGAACTGGTGGAAGAAACAATGGAAAAGGTGAAGGTAATCCAAAACCACATCAAAGCAGCTCAAAGTAGGCAGAAGAGCTATGCCGATAACGGAAGAAAGGTTTTGGAATTTCAGGTGGGAAATCATGTTTTCCTAAAGGTATCTCCATGGAAGGGAGTTATACGTTTTGGTAAGAAGGGTAAGTTGAGTCCCAGGTACATCGGACCTTTCGAAATTCTAGATCGTATTGGGGTTGTAGCTTATCGTTTGGCGATTCCGCCAAATCTCTCCAAAGTTCACGATGTTTTCCACATATCGCTATTGAGAAAATACATGCCCGACCCAACACATGTACTTACTTATGAGGAATTAGAACTAGAACCCGATCTATCTTATTGCGAAGAGCCCATCAGAATTCTTGATGTGAGGGAGCAGGTACTGAGAAACCAGATGACTCGTCTGGTAAAGGTTTTGTGGAGAAATCATAAAATGGAAGAGGCAACGTGGGAACCTGAGGAACTTATGATGAAGAACCACCTGAGTCTTTTTATGCAGTAATACCCAAGAAATTGCAAGGACGCAATTATTTGAAGGAGGGGAGAATGTAACACCCCAAGCTTCCACGGTACGTTTCCCTTCGAATAATGCAATAGCGTGTGTTGTACGCAACCTCGAGCTCTAACACACACCACAACTAATTAAACTAGCCGTTGTGAATAGTAATACCTACTTTTTGAAATTTGATAAATTTTATTTATCAAAATGGACTTCATTTTTGGATTCGGAATATCGAAATTAGCCTATGTTGAATTTTTGGTATTTTTCTAAGAACTTCTAATTTTTTATGAATAGTGAAAAATACTTAAAAACAACTTTTTTAATCAAAATAATTTATAGTGATAAATTATAATATTTAGTGGTTTTAAAGTATAATTAGAATATATTTTTACCATTTTATCCAATGGTTGTCATCAGAATTAATTTAACATTGAAATTGGACATAAACAATTGCCAATCTTTTGATATAAATTATTCCTTAAAAACAGGCTATTTGTTGTGACAGCGGGAATTAATTATAAAATAAATTAATGCAACTTATATTTTTTTAATTTTTTAAAATAGACATCATTTTTGAAATCGGAATATCAATTATATCTTAGGGTGAAATTTTGGCATTGTTCTGAAAAACTTCAATTTTTGATGAATAGTGAAACCACTAAGTGGTAGTTAAATAACTGATTTTTCGTTTAAATGAAATATTACCACCTCTGTGATTTGATTTTTTAAAAATCTGACATACATGGTTGTCATTAAGAAGTAAAATGTGGTTCAATGAGATTAAAATAATTTTTGGTGAATAGTAACTTTTAAGTTCTTAATCACGATTAGAGGTAATTAGTGTAGTTTAAGGTAAAAATAATGTTTTAATAATATGAGATGAGCTTGACACATGTCCTACCCTCATTGGATGTGTCATGGCCGACCAAGACAATCCATGGGTCAACTTGGGGACCCCATGGAGCCACTTTAGTTGGAAAATTACATAAATACCTTTTATTTAATGTTAAAGTAAAAAATGACACAAACATGAAATGTTTTACTAAAACAATTTTTATATGGGGTTATACAAGTCATATTTTTTACTATAAATAGTCATTGGAAAGATAAAACGATTTTCTACATCATAGTATTTTTTTTATAATTTTTAGACATTAAATAAATTAAATTATTTATGACATCATGATGATGCAGCGATGACCTCATTATTTAACGATTTAAATAAAATGAGAAGATAATGAAAAATACAAGGCTTACACATGTCCAAAGCCTATTGGATGAGGATATTTCGAACCCTTATCACCTTATACACGAATTATATAAGTTTGGGACCTTTAGAATCCAAAAATCATTGTATAATAATGTAACATTTCAATCTTTCCAAAAGAGCCCCTCCTCTCCTCTTATAAAAGGCCCCCACCTCTACCACCTTATTCACACTTTCAAGCCTTTTGGTTCGTCCAACCTCTGCCCAAATACTCTCCCAACTTCTCTCCCTTCATCCTAGAAGCTTTACTTTAATCAGAAAGCCATCCTAAGGAGTCCTTTTGATCAAATCAAAAGGAAGAACCCGAAGAAGAGGTAACGTTTTCATCACCCTCTTTCAAGTTTCTTTCTTCTTCCACTCCCTCTTTGTTTATTATTTCAATTCTAAAATTATAACTCCAGTATCTTCTATATACTGTGATGTTATTATAAATATGGAACAACAATATTCAGTATTCTACCCATCATTTTAATGACATGTCACCATACGTGCGTACGTACGGCTTACCGTCTCCACGTCGTGGTGTAATTGTTATTCAATATATTATTATTTAGATGGGTATAATAATGATATGTAATTCATGTAAATAATAAATATAAAATGATAATGATTCTGTATATATGATATACTATCCAATTATATATTATTTTAATATCAAAATAATGATATTGTCGCTCGTGCGTACGTACGGACTACCGTCTCCACGAACGCGATGAGATTCATTCTCCGTCGTATCCATTCAAGTATAATTATCATTTGATGAGTTAAAAATAATGTTTAAGGACATTATATCATTCTGGATATTAATAAGAAACAACCTATCCATGAAAAACACGACTTAGATAACAAAACATATAAAAGAAAACGAGTAAGTTAACACCCGAAACAACGATAAATCTAAGATATTGTTAACAAAGCAATGTTAAAAGATCATATATGATATCATATGAATGTATATGATTCTTGTATAATTTAATAACAATTATTTCACCATTATACAGGAGGTTAACCTGCCCCAACCAAGGAAAAGTACAAGGTAAGGGTTTACTTCACAACCTCTTCATTATCCAAGGTTGTTTATAAATAATTATCTACTGGGACCTCGTTATCATCCACATCCATGTTTCTTAAAAATGTATTTCAAAACATTTTTACTATTAAATGGAAAATGTGTTAAAGTCATTTATACCCTTATACGTTTTTGAAAGGAATCTTACCGTCATTTTCCAAACAATGTACTTTTTGACCTTTTTGACAAATTTAAGGTAAGAATGTTTTTTTAACTTATACGGCGGGTGCGGCTATTTTCCGCCATTATAACTTCATCGAAGCTTCCCTTACAAGATTATAAAAATATTTTCAAAGTAAATGTATTATTTTATAATTATGGGACATTTAAATGATTTCCAAAAAAAGAGAGATATTTCTCTCAAATAGCTTTGATTTCATCCATGTCAACATCCTTTGATGGGTTTTAAGTTTAATTGAAATTGATTTATGACACAAAACTCCCATTGAACATTTTGTGAAATATTTGACTTTGGATGTGTTATTTTTATACCATCCATAGTTTATGGAGAAATTGTTGATGTTTTGTATGCTAGTTTTAATACGAATATTTATGTTATGTTTAAACCTATTCATATGAAGAATGTATTGGACTTAATAAGTGACGGGTGGAGCCCGCTATAGCTCCTCGATGCATCGGTAGTTCTCATGAGACAACTAGACGTGGAATTGGCTGAGGCCCTTTCCCAATTTGATTTATGGTTTTGGCCGAGGCCTTAATCATTTTAGACGTCTTGGCCGAGGCCTTGAAAAAATGTTTGATAATGTCTGGCATTATACATTCCCTCATTATGAAAGTGGTTATTAATATTGCATGTGATTATTCGACCAGTAGAATATCCATGTGAAGAAGTGAATGGCATTATCTCATTTTACTTTTTCCATATTATGTTGAAGTTCAAGTTTAAAAGGCTTTTGTTTTAGTTATACATTGCCTTAAATGTTAATGTTTATTTATGAACGCTTCCGCTATATTGTTAACCTTACTGAGCATCTGAGCTCACCCCTTTCAAAGTTTTAATATTTTTCCAGGATGTGAAGAAGTATTTTATGAATGACCTGCAGGGGTATTCATAAAGGGATATGAGTGTGGACTATGAAGACCATGTTATTGTAGTTTGTTAACTTTTTTATGTAATGAAAGACTTATGAATGTATCTAGTGTTTCCAAGGCTACTAAACTAATCGGTCTTTCAAGACTTGATCTTTTGTGATCATGCCAATGTTACGAAGTAATGCACCGACTCTGGGTAGCTGGGGTCGGGGCGTTACAGTTTTTCAATAGAAAAATATACCCATTTTATTTAATTTATAATTATCTTCCTTTTTTGATCCTTTTTTCAGATGATATTGGCTTAATACCTTCATTTCCAAGATTTTCTCCAAGGGAAATCCCAAGTCATCAATGTGATTAATATTTCCTTCCCTAACTTCTTTTTCATTAATTATTACATTACAAAAACTTATTTTATAATTACTATAAATTAAAATTATATTCATTTTATAATTTGTGTTATTTTTCTATGTGTATATTTATTAACCTCCTTTCCCCTTTTATATTAAGAAAAGTGAAACTATTATTCATGCATTGTGCAGACTACCACCTCTATGAAGTGATGACTTCTATTTTTTATTCACCAATACCTCACTTCACTAGTTATAAGGGTGAAATTAAAGAAAATTTTGAAATATATAATATAATTTTTATAATGAGATACCAAATCTAATCCAACATCTTTCCCTCTCATTACTTGATAAATAAAATGTTAACTTCTCATTTTTTAGACTACCGTCTCCATGAAGTAAAGTTTCTCCTTCATCAAATAGTTTCTTTTTTATGAATTAAAATATCTTAAAATATAAAACATGAAAAAAATATTTTATAAATAAAATCACTATTATTTTTAAATAATGAAATTATTCAAAAAGAACCATTTATTTAATTATAATTATCTAATAATTAAGGTATGTTCAAGTTTGGGTCGGTTTAAACACTTACCAGAATAATGCTACAAAATAATATCATGGATGACTATATAAAGTTAATTAATGCATTTATATAATATAAATAAGTAAATAAATATTTTATTTTGGTTCAATAATTGTAAAATATATATTAAACTCATTAATTAAGATACCATTGTTCGTTTGTTAAAAATCACTGAACATGCTTGTCTCTAATTTTTCCTACAAAAACCATAAAAAAAATTCTCATGGGATGAAATTATTACTTTATAAAACATTAATAAACATAAATTTCAGTACCTTTTATGATCTTATAATGATGAAATTTTGGAGATAAATGAATAAAAACCTTGCTATTTCGGAATAAGTTCAAGAGAATCAAGATTACTCAAAACCGAATTTGAAAATAGATAATAACTAACTAATATTGGTATAGAGAATAATTATAAATAAATTTTATAAATGTATATGGATATGAATAATTTTATAAAATAGTCTATTAAGACAGTTATTTTTGTATACAATAGATAAAGTCACTTTACTGTAATTCAGGAATTAAGGTGTGGGGGTTCTTTTTCTTAGATTTAATACCTTGAGACATATTTCTTATTATTCACCATGATATATTTGATATGGTTTTATTGCTACATAATAAATATATTTTACCATATTCATGTAATTCATGGTGTTTTAAGATATATATAATGTTTAATATTTAAATGGACTTCATTTCAATATATAAAAATGTTATATGGATTTCTTCAAATCCACGAGACATGTTTGATCTTGCACATCATCATTTCTATTATATGGTGTATTCACTAATCAGTTGCATTAAATTATAATTAATATAATTAATTTTAAGATATTTGAATTCCCATTCCATGGAAACCCTCTTATTATTCTATTACACTTACCATAAGTGTTTTTTTGAAAACAACCTCTCATTCATTGAGTTATGATTTTTCTTCTTGAACTTATTTCATATAAGTTAGGCACATTATCCACAATGCTTTTTTTATGTGGTATTTTTTCTTTTATTAATGGTTATTTACATTTCTACCACAAAAAACTCATTTAAAAATGTTTATTTATTCACGAATTGTGACATCCTTAAAGGATTTGGTTAACTTAAATTTATTTTATTTGAGTTAAAATAATATTCCATGAGAATATTTATTCTAGGTATGATAAATTATTCAATTTAACATTTCATAAGATGTTTAATATTTTATCTCTAAATAAAATTATGTTTTTAACTTATGTTATTCCTTCTAAATGAATTTCATTCTCATAAAATTTAAATGTTTTTAAGAAATAAATATCATCTTCTTTAAAGATGTTTTATCCTCTATTTCTATTTTCATTATTCCAATTTTTTTAATTATTATTTTGAAATCTAAATATGTTTTTACTCATGTGACCACCATTATTCTCTTATACTCTTTTAAAATTGAATTTTTAAAACCTCTTTTTAATATGTTGGGTTTTTACAAAGTTATTTCAATATATTAAATTGTCTTATAATCCTTTCAAAAATCAAATTTTTTGTCTTCCAATCCACATATATTTTTATAACCTTTATATCTTTTATAGGATATATTATTGATGTTTCTTTTTCAAAAGTAACTTTTTTACAATTCTTTAACTTCACCTATTCAAAAATTACTTTTCAAAGTGACTCTAACGTCTTATTTTATTTCAAAGATAAATGTGTCTTTGAAAAACATATTTATGATTTTAATACAATTTTTCTCTATCTCTCAAGGATTTATTTCATTGGAAATTATTTTTTATGAATAAAACTATTAATGTTATTATGAAATAATATTTTTGTTTATTGACTTTTGGGTATCAACCATTCACATTCTTGAGGTAAATGTTTATGATACAATCTGAAAAGTTTGTGAACCCCATGTTTCTTTCCAAGGGTTCTTTAGGATAGAGAGAATGGTTTTTTCAAGTGGCATGCATATATATCAATGAATTATTCGTGGGGACTAATATATTCGTTATGTTCATTGGTATTGTTCGTATATAGTGGTATAAATATGGTACACTAGAGGATTTATCCCAATCCAAAGGATATACGGGAAAGATTTTCCTAATACAAAGAGTAAACGTGATGATTTATCCCAAGCCAGAGGGAACATGAGAGGATTTATCCTAATCCAAAGGGTATAAGAGAGTATTTATCCTAGGATATATGTAACATGGGAGAATTTATCCCAAGATAATGGTTATATGATATGATTCATAAAAATATGAATGGTAAATAGAAGGATTCATCTTATGAAAAAGGGTACATGAGAGGATTCATCCAAAGGAAAATGGTACAAGGTAGGATTTATCCAAAAATAAAGGATACACATTAAAATTTATAATAATCCAAATGGGACACTACAGGATTTATCCGAAGCCAAAGTTGTACACATGAGGTTTTATACCAAACCAAAGGGTATACGAGAGGATTATCCCAATCTTAAGAAGGTACATGAGTGATTAGCCAAAGACTACAATGTGATGAATGTGTTGGTATATAGCCTTAACAATTGATTTATATGTGTATGTTTATACCAAATCCTTATGTAATAATCTTATTCCTATAATTATTCTATTTGAATCATGTTTAATGTCCCATGATTTCTTATAATGATTCCATGGTATATGTTTGTTCATTTGAGATAACATTTCATTATATCATGAATTGTAAAAAAATATTATTGTTCTATGAAATTTTAATAATAAATTTATCTCTGTTCGTGTTTTCTCACATGTTTTTTATCCAACACATGATTAAATGTTTTCGAGTTAATTTACCTTACCGAATGTTCAAGTTATCCCCTTTTATAGGTTTTTATTTTCCCAATTCATGAATATGAGTGTAGCCTATGATTAGTGTAGAAGGGATTTTATTATGGTTATATTATGGGGAAATGTTAACATGTTATGTAAAATAAGTTTCCTCTATAACATGTCCTCAAAGACACTAAACCAAAAGGTTCACCAGGTTATGTGAGATTAATATCACTTGTAAAACTAATTTAAAATGTTTCCAAGTTCAATTTAGGTAATATCACTTGGTATAAAAGTTAATTTGAAAAATAATGAGTTTTTATCACCATTCCCATGAGTACAGGTCTGGAGTTCCCCATATTAGTTGATATTAATACAATTTCCAGAGGATTTTTATATACACATCTTGTAAAGAGAATGAATAAGATTGTTATAAAGAACAAAATATAGTGTGATAAATAAAATGATATAAAAGGTAAATATGAGACGAAGGAATATTCAGATATTACCTATTATGAATGTAAAAAAATAATCACATAAATCAATATTTTCCAAAATTAAAGATGAAATAAAGAAATTATAATTTATCTTCTAAAATAAAAAAGTAAGAATGCCTTTAATTATTTGGATACTTGCAGTGTCATTGAATCATCTATTAATTCTTATTTCTCATTAGAAGATGGTGATAATTGTTAAAAGATAAAGGGATTTTCTGCTAAATAACCATATAATGAAAAATTTTACCATAGAGTCTCATATGAATTTAACTTTAGTTCATAATAAACCTTATATTATGGATAATGATAATAGTTCAACATCATCAAAATATGTGGATGATATTCCTTAAATATATAAAGTAGATAGATAAAGTATTCCTAAAAAAGAAAAATGTGAAGTTTAAAAAAGACATTGACTCAACTTAGGATTATTTTTCAAGAGATGAATTCAGGATTTAAAGATATAATTTTCAATGTTATAGGCTTACTTTTCTTCCAGATATTAAATCCAAACATGTTTCAACACATGATGATCAAAATAAAATTATTAAAATAATGTTTGAAATTTATATTCTAATGAATATTCTATCTAATTTTTCTTCAATTGGGGAGAACATTGGGATGATATTAATATAAATGAATCCAAATCATACATATTTGGTATTAGGATTTACTTTTAGAAATTTATACTTCAAATTCAATTATTTTGTTCAAGACAAAAACTATTTGTGTACACATGTTATATTTGGATATATATGATAATGTTTACCTATTGGATTTAGAAGACCTCAAAAATATAAACATACATTTTCTATATGTGATAAAATATTCTTCTTGTATTTGGAAAAGAAGGTTCAGACATAGTAATGTTCAAAGCATAACTAAAATTTCTAGGAAATGACTATTGAGGGTATTTATGAAATTTAGGTTTCACTTAACTAGAGATTTTGATCCTTGTTATTATATTTAGTAACACTAGTTAAGATTTAGACCTACCAATAAAGTCAAACTTCTAGATATTTACTATTCATGTTCATGGAAAATTTTAGAACTAAAAAAAATAAGTCTATAAAAGGAAAACACCATGTGTAAGTCTTCATTGATGATAACACTTGGATCACCTAGAATTGTTTTCTAGATCTTATGTTTGATATAATTTTTCATTTTAAAAATTTTTTATGATTTTGTTTGAAATGATAAAATATTCCATTATTTATAGTATGAAGTGATCATGGTAGTGAGATTTTATTTTCTAATTTTGAACTTTTTATAGTAACAAATTTGTTATTAATAATTTCAGGACATCTAGAACTTAGCAATAGAATGGTGTGTTTGAATGAATAAACATAAGTCTTTATTAAATTACCCAAAGATTTATATTTGAATACAAAGTAGCTAAACATTTTATGGATGAGGCGGTGAATACTACCTACTGAATTATGAATCATTTTTACATTGATTTCTTGTAAATAAAAATCGTTATTGTTTATAAACTGGAAAAAAACCTAAACTTTATTACTTCAGATTCTTTAGATGTAAATTATTAATTTTGAATACTAAAAATCATCTTCATTAATTTAATCCATTGACTGATAAAAATATCCTTGTAGGATATTCCAAATCTAGTAAGGCCTATCATATTTCCTAAAAATATAAAAATATCATTGAATAAATGGTATGTTTCAAGTTTAAAAAAATATAAAATTATGTCATTCTAATTTTTGGTAAATTTAATCTTATGGATATCATTTTTGAAAATCCTTATACTTTACTTTTGGAAGTTAAACCACAACCACCAGGAGTTACTCAACCAAAATCTCATCTAATGATAAAAAAATCCATAATCTAGACTAAAAAAAGTTACTCATCCATTGGTTGAGGAATAGTTCTTTTATACATATAAATCATCTGATCTTAAGGAATCATTCCACTGATAATATCATTGGTGATGTGGATTATCAAGTCAGAACTAGAAGAATCTGTAACACCCATAGTTTTTATGGACTTTTTTATTTCTAAAATAAATTAATGTCCATTAATGTATTACAATGAAATAATTCAAACATTAACTTTACACAACACCTACTTTGTGTACTTTACCCACAACACTGACTTGATGTACGTTACACACAACATTGAGTTTCTATAGGACAAATTTTTTTGTTATAATTTTCAAACAAGATAATTATAACCCAACCATTAAAATTAGAAATATAAATAGAAATAACTACTTTTAAAATATTAATTATAATGGTTTTATATAAATAATACCTATTTATAATGAAAAATATAATTCTTGGTAATGTTTTTATATGATTATAAATATTATTTTCTCAAGTGAGCTATTTTTCATGTCATTCTATGAAACATAATAAAATTAATTTTAGAAACATTTAAAAAATTATTTTTATAAAATAAAATTCATTTTTTAATTTATTATTTCAAAATTAGTATAGGCTAAATTTTTGGTATATTTCTGAGAAACATAATTTTTTGATTAATAGTGAAAAAATAATGAATTTTAATTCAAAACATGTTTTTCATCTAATTTATTTATACGGATAAAATATATTTATAAATTTTTTTAAATTTTAATTATATTAAATTTTTATTAATTAATCAAATTTAGGTCATGGGAACCAATTTACATTGAAATTTGATATAAAAACATAGAAATTTTTTGATCTCTTTTACTTTAAAAACCTGCAATGTTGTCTTGTCTATGGTATTAATTTTAAATTCATTTCCATAAATTATGTGATTTTAAATTGGAAAAATAGATTCCATATTTTTAATCATAATAATTTATAATGTATAATAATTTGAACGTTTTTTTGACAAAAAAATTAGTGAAAGTGATTAAAATTAATTATAGCGATCAAGAGAAAAATTAACCTAATAAATAACTAAATCTTAAACTTAAGGCCCAAAAAGACATATAAAATTTTCAAAATTCCATTTTCTAGATAAATTTATACCCTATAATCACTTGTATCTAATTTTTTCCATTATTGGATCCACATGACTAGAAAAAATGTGGGTGGAATTCCTTTTCCAAAAAATTACAAGAGTGTCACTCCTCCTCCCTTATAAAAAGGCCTTCTCTCCTCCCACTTATTCACACCTCTAAAACCTCTTAGTTTTGGAAAATAATATACTAAAATAACCTCACAATAACCCTCCATTCCTCTTTGAATCCTCTCTTTGGAATAAATCCTTCCAAGTAATCCCTTTACTGAAAACCAAAAGGAGTTACCTAAAGAAGAGGTAACATCCTTCCTTGAGATACTTTATTTTTTTTTTCTTTATCCAATACATAAAATATCATAATTACATACTTATATAATAACACAAATATCATAAATATTCTTATTTGTTTTTATATTTAGTTTTTTACTTACACGTAATCATACTTTCATCTAATGGGTAACGAACTTACTGCTCTTGTGTACGACAAACTATCGCCTCATGAAACCATGTTGTTCATATTACCATTACCACCTTTCATGATTGGGAATTATGATGAACAAAATATTTATATATGATATATTTAATATTTATTATGTCTTTATTCTTCTTTAATTATTTTATAACACATTCCTCTATTCTTTCTATCTCATAGAAATATGATAACATTGTTTGTGGACATGTAGACTACTATATCCTCAAAGTGATTGGATTTATTCACAATTTAATTTGAATGTTTTAATGATGGTTTTAGTGAAAATATATGATATATATAACATAATTTTGAAAATTTATTTCTATTTTATACATATATACATATATTTCATTTCCTTTTTTTAAATATGACAACAAAACGGAAACATCATTAATGCTTACGTACAACCTACTGTCTCCATAAATGTTGTATTATATTTCATATATATATATATATATATATATATATATTATAGATTATTATAAATTTTTATATACTTAATATATATAATATTTATTTAATGTTCTAAATTTTTGAAATAATAAAATATTGATCTAAGTAAGATGATCAATAATAATAAGTCAAAACATGTACAATAAAAAAAGAGGATATTACCTAAAGCATGAAATTGTTAATAAGAGGATAATATAAATCCATAATAAAATAATATATGGTATTATTTATAATAATATGGTTATTTAAAATATTCATAATAAACTTACATTTATTATACATTAATCTTGTATGATTACAAAGAGATTCGATATATAAGTTAATGGATTTTCATCTCACTTTTTATATCCCTCACATACATGCCATGTTCACCAATATTTTCTATTGTGTGGTATATATAATGCCCATGAATTTATTATATGATTTATATTCATAAACTTATGGGTATTTACATATCCATTCTATGATCTTTCTTTCATGGGTTTTATGTTTCAAAAGATGCCAAATCAGTAAGATAGTTTTGTCTCAATTTTCTTTCATTGAGACACGTGTTTTTTATAAACCTACACTCTTTTTCAAGGTGTATATAATTTCATATGATATGTTATATCAAGAATATATTTTTTTAATGATATTTTATGATTCATGTTATTCTATTTTCTTATATAAAGTGTATTATACGAATTTACCATGTGGTAAGAGTTTATCAAAAAAATCTATTCATTTTTCAAGATTATTTATGGTTATGCTTCCATTGATGAAATCTTATGATCCATATCTCAAGAACACTCATGAGTTTCATTATCATATTTTTATTTAATATATATCCATGTATTAGTACTATTTTTTCAATATTAGTTACTTAATATAATTAATAAAATATTTTTAAGAAAAATTTGATCGTATTTCTCTCTTCATTTGCAAATCTATTTTATTTCAAAAACCATGTTTTAAAAAAAATAAAAAAAACAATTTTTTTCAAATGATATTTGAAGATGGTTCTCATAGAGAAATTATTTCAAAAGTGTTTAATGTTATTCAAATCTACCTTTATAATTTTTAAATCTATTTTATAAGAAAAATATTTTCAAAAGTGTCTTATGTTTTAAAAAGTGTTTTTCAATTCCAAATGGATAATTTCCTCAAGAAATGTTTTTAAAAGATCTTTAAAAATTATTTCCAATAAAAAATGACATCCATTGGTTTTAATTATTCCTTTATGGTGAAATGATTCAATGTTTCCATTCATATTCTTTCTCTGAATGGTTTATTATTTTATAGAATGATGATTATGAAACTCGTTTCTCTTTCACAGGTTATATTATTTTGAAACCCACTTCTTTTCATAGGTTATGATTTTTATGAAATAATTATGAAACTTATATACTTTTCCACAGTTTATGATATGATTATGTGTTTATGATACCCATTTCATTTTAAGGGTTATGATATGAAGTTTTGTGATTTTGTGGCATGTGTATGTATGATTTCATTATGAGATGGATGGGACCTATATCTCCCTCCAATTAATTGGGTAAAGATTTATATCTCATGAGATAGACTAAGATGTTCTTGGCTATGAACCTTGACTACTAATATGGTCATGGGAGTGAACCATGACTACAAAGATGGTATGGTGAGTTAACTCATACAATTAAAATGGTCATGGGAGTGAAACTTGACTACCAAGATGCTATGGGAAGTGAACCCGTACTATCAATCTTTCCTTGGAGATGATGCCTTGGATACTATGGAAATAATTTTATATGTTTATGTGTCTGCAAAAATTCTATGTCTTATTCCTATGTTGTTCTTTAATGTCACATTTCTTTATTCCCTTATGATTCATGTCTTATGAACTTCTAAGAATTATTACATTATTCATGTTTATAATCTTATGATATGCAGGGTATGATATTCTAATTTTATAATCTTGTTCTCATACCCCTATTCTCATGTTTATTCTTACATGTCTCCCTTGTTTACCCTTATTGAGCATCTAAGATCACCCCTTTTTATGTTGCCTTTTCAAGGTTATGAATATGTTTATTATGTTTGATGTGTTTAAAAGGGTTTTATTCAATATGAACCTTGTGGGAGATAATTTATCTCACTTATATACCAGTTCTTATGTTTCCATGTTTTCAAAGGCACTAGACTAATACGGTCTTTGGGAGTCTATTTGTATAATGTTTTAAATATTTCAAAAAAGTTATGTAATGATAATTTATGAAATTGGAGGTTTGTTATAGTTGGTACCTGATCAAAATTTTTGTTAACTTTGAGAATCTAGGATGTGGAAACCTTAGTGAAATTCCTAAGTATATGTGTAAGGATAAGTCTAAGTATAAATAAAAGTATATTAAAATGTCCTAGAATTTTGGTAAAGGATATATTGAGTCATTTCCTAGAAATACATCCCTCTCTAGATACTATAATTGGATGAGGCTCTAGTATATATGTACCTAGTTTTACTAACTCTAACAAGGTTCATCGGGATTAACTCGGTATAACCGGGTACATGAAAATAGTCCTTGTTGCACAACTAGTTTGACACTCCCATGTGATATGATTTGGGAATTGAAAAACTCTTCATAAACTATCATGAAGTATTTAAATAGATTTTGGTTATGAATAACATAGGATAAACCTAATGTGCCATAAATTATAGATGGTATCATTATTTATACAACTTATAAGTGACTTTTCATGATTATGTGGTTCCTCGTTATAATAATTGTTTCTTACTCTATGATTTTGGTTTTAGTCAATGGATGGAACTCGAAGGAACTACGTTAATGTTGATTAAAATAGAAAATGCAATGATTGTCCTCCTAATAAACTGAATGATATAGGAGATAGAATAGAAAATATTATTTCTATGATCACATATATTTCTAAAGCTACAAATCACGGTGGACTTCCAAATGAGAAAAGGGGAAAACATTCTGTTGTGTCCTTCATGAGGCAGCGTCCACCTTCTTTCAGTGGATATTTTTATCCACTTATTTATAAAAAATGGATCAGTTCTATTGAAAACATATTCTCCATTATTTAGTGCCCAGATCATGAGAAACTCATTCTAGTTGTTTATCATTTAGAAGGTGAAGTGAACCAATGGTGGACTCTAATCAAGAATATGATGAAAAAATATGAAATTGAATCCATGGATTGGAAAAAATCAAGAAAATGTTTTTTTTAATAAGTTCATTCATCTTATTCTTAGTACAAATATGGAGAAATATTTCCTTGAGTTGAATAAAATGGGTGATTATTTTTTTGGTAACTACGATGATAATTTCATAAGGCTCGTGAGGCATGATTTAGTAATTATCATCCAACCTGAAAGTAATGTTGATATGTTCTTCGGTGTCTTAATGAAAAGTATCATAATGGAATTGGATATGAGACACTTTAGTAGCTTTAATGAGATTTTTCATTGTGAAATAAAGTTTTAAATGGAGGTTGGATCCACGTATCAACATCATGGTTTTAACATGAAAATTAATATAGATTTTAAAGAAAAAATCTAAGAAACCATGAAGAGAAGAAGATGACCATTCATTAATGATCTATGTTTGGGAAGAATCATGGATAAAATTATCTTAAGGGGTGTAATAAATGTTTTAAGTGTGAAAGGGAAGGAAATCGAGCATTAGATTGACTAAGTGATGGGAAGAAGTTATTTAAAGGTGAAAATAGAGAAAAAGTGTTATAGAATGTACCTCCAAAGATTTAGTGCTACAAGTGAATAGAAAATGGGCATTATGATTATTAGTTCCCAAACTCGATGGTTAGTGATGATGACTAATATCAGTAACCTCTTAATCATATGGAAAAGGAAAAATATCATGCAATCGCTATTTCTAGTGAGGGGTGTGATAATTGCATGGTGAAAGGTACACTTACTATCCACTCTATAATTGCTAATGTCTTATTTGATTATTGATCTACCCACTCTTTCATATATAAATGATTTTCTAAGGGTTTTAAGATTCCACCAAAATTATTAGATGTGGAATTAATAGTGTAAACCCCTAATGGTACGAAGATTTCATCCCAATCCTATGATTCCTCTCTAGTTGATGTTTGTGGGAATTTTCTTCCTAAAAATATTTTCATTCTTACATTGGTTGAATTTGATGTCATATTAGGCATGTGTTGGATTTATCTACATAAATATCACAACAATTTTTGAGTATGGGAAGTTACGTTTGATATTTCAAACCTCCATATGATTATCCAACAATTTGATTATAAGTATGAACTCTATATAGAGATTACAACCAGTGTATGGGTATTAATTCCCATTCATAAGGGATGTTTCTATCAAATGGTTAGGGAGAAAATCGACATAGATGATATTCTTATTGTTCAGTAATTTGTGGTGTAATTTTTAAAATATTTTTCTAGACTTCCCCCAAAATGTGAATTTGAGTTTTTAATAGAACTCATACCTGGTTCCAAACCAATTTCAAATACTCCCTATAGAATTTCCCTGATTGAGTTGTAGGAATTGAAGAAGAAACTCCATGAAAACCTTGATAAGTGATTCATTCGTCCAAGTGTGTCACCTTAGGGTGGAACTATTATTTTTTTTGAAAAAGAAAGATGGATCTATGTGACTCTGGATTGATTATCAAGATTTGAATAAGATCATGATCAAGAATAAGTATCATCTACCTTGTATTGATTACTTGTTTGATCAAATTTGGGGAGCTAAATAATTTTCTAAGATTGACATTTGTTTTTTTATCATCAATTGAGGGTCAATAAAGAGGATGTACCCAAGATGGCATTCCATACAAGGTATGAACACTATGAATATATAGTAATTCATTTGGTCTTATTAATTTCCCTACTATATTAATGTATTTAATGAATAGAGTCTTTAAAGATTACCTCAATCCATTTGTGGTAGTATTTATTGATGGTATTATTATATTTTTAGAGAGAAATGAAGAGCATGAAAACCACTTGAGAATTGTAGTGAAGACCCTAATGAAAGATAAATTGTATGCAAAATTTACAAAGTGTGAATTTGGCCTTCAAAAGGTTTCATTTTTGGGTCACTTAATCTTAAGAGATGGTATATCAATATATCCATCAAAGAATGAGGCTATTGAATGTTGGCCTAGAACAACCATGGTGAATGAGATCCGTAGATTTCTTGATTTAGCTGGATATTATCAATGGTTTGTGTAAAATTTATCATGACTATCTAATCCTCTAACCAAGTTAACTCAAAAGGGTGTCAAGTTACTCTATAAAAATGAATGTGAGGAAAATTTCAAGGATTTTAATAGAAGGTTATTTATATCACCATTTATTGCATTACCCTATAGTGGATATGGGTTTGTAATCTATATTGATCCATCCAAGAAGGTATTGGGATGTGTTCTTATGTAGAATTAAATGGTTATGGTTTATGCCTTATGATAGTTGAATATTCATGAACAAAATTACCCAAATCATGATTTGTAGTTAGCAGTGGTAATTTTTGAATTAATTATATGGAGGAATTATCTTTATGGTGAAAAGTGTGATATATATAACAATCATAAAATTATGAAATATATATTTAAATATAAGGATTTGAACCTGCTCCAGAAAAGATGGTTAGATCTGATAATGTATTATGATTTCTCAATGCATTACCACCTTGGTAAAGCATACAATGTGGTTGGTGATTTCATTTGAAAGGATCATTCTAGCTTTCCCATGATAAGGATCAAGAAATATTTAATATTTTAGGATTTTTAAATTATAGATCTATAAATCTTGAAGGAAGGGGGGGGAAATTATATTTCTCAAATGAATTTTCAACCCTCTATCAAAGTGAATATTAAGAAGGCACATAAGGAAAATTTAGATCTACAAAAGAAAGTTTGAAATGATCCTAAATTTAACCCTGATCCCGATGGAATGATATGGTTCAGGAACCTTGTATGAGTTCATTACATGCCATATTTGAAGGATATGTTAGAGGAAGCTCATAGTTCTTCATTCTATATTTATCCTATAAGTATGAAGATGTATAAGGACTTGAAATTATACTTCTAGTGGGATGGTTTGAAAAAGGGATATCACATAGTTTGTGTCTCATTTCATGGTATGCTTGCAAGTTAAGGATAAAAGAAAAAAGTATAAGGGGATGATAAATCCATTACCAATACTAGAATATAAATGGGAGAACATCACTATAGATTTTTTCATTAGATTACCCAAAACGTCTGAAGGGTTTAATGATTTATGGGTGGTAGTAAACTGCCTTACAAAGTCTCACACTTAATCACTATTAGAGAAGACTTCTCTCTAGATCAGATTTCTAGAATATACATTAATAAATTGGTAAGGTTTCATGGAGCACCACATTCTATTCTATCATATCAGGATCTGATGTCTACCTTGAAGTTCTGGAGAATTATTTGGCAAGCAATGGATATATAATTGAGTTTCAACACTAATTATCATCCTCTAATAAATGGTTTTTTTGAAAGAACAATGTAAACCCTATAGGATATGTTGACATATTGTTTGTTAGATTTTAAAGGTGGTTCGGATCAACACCTTCCTCAAGTTGAGTTTACATACAACAATTTCTTTCACTCAAGAATTAAAATGGAACTTTATGAATCCATATATGAAAATAAATGTAAATCTCTAATGTGTTGGGATGAATTTGGAGAAATAAAACTATTGTGACCTGAGATCACTGAAGAAATGGAAGAGAAGGTAAGATCCATTCAGTATAATATAAAGGCATATCAAAGTTGATAGAAAAGTTATGTTGATAACTATTGTCATGATCTACAATTTGAAGTTAGTGGAAACATGTTTTTACAAATCTTTCCCTATAAGAATGTTATGTTATTCAAAAATAAAAGGAAACTAAGACCTAGGTATATCAGAACCTTTGAGATTATTGATTGTATCGAGATGGTATCCTATCCCTTGGAACTTCCTCCAAATCTCTCTCAAGTCCATGAGGTTTTCTATGTATCTCTCATAAGGAAGTACATACATGACCCTTCATATGTACTAGACTCATAGGTCATACCGCTAGAGAAGGATCTTTCTTATGAGGAACAACTAGTTAAAATTTGGGATCATATAGAGAAAGTTCTACAAAACAAGACCACTCACCTAGTAAAAGTTTTGTGGAGAAATCACCAATTTGAGAAAGATATGTTTGAACTTGACTATATTATGAATCATAAGTATCCTTATTTTTTTACCTGAGTGATGAATTTCCATAGAGAAATTAATTTTAGGGGGGGTAGAATGTAACACCCTGAGTTTTTATATACATTTATTTTCTTTCTCAAATAAATTAATTTTAATTTCTGTATTTAATTTAAATAAGACAAAAATTCCTTTCACATGGAACCGACAAGGTGTATGTGACACATAACACTGACTTGGCATACATTACATGCAACAATGAGTTTCTAGGAAACATCTGTTTTTTCTATAATTCCTTAAATGAGATAATTATAACCAATACACTAAAATTAGTAATATTAATAGTAATAAATAATTTTCAAATATTTTATAAAATGGTTTTATATAAATAAAACATATTTTTAATGAAAATTTTGATTTTCAGTAAAGTCCTTATTTGTTTAAAAATATTATTTTCACAAATGAACTACTTTTCATGTCCTTCTATGAAAAATATTAAAAACAATTTAGAAAAATTTAGAAATTTAATTTAATAAAAAAATAATTTTTGAATTTATAATTTCAAAATTATATTAGGGTGAATTTTTGGGATTTTTTCAAGAAACTTTATTTTTAGATGAATATTGAAAAATACTGAATTTTAATTCAAAACTAATTTTTCATCTAATTGATTTATAAGGTTAAATTATTATTTTTTAGTTTATTTTAATGTTTAATTAGATTAAATTTGTATCAATTAATACAATTTAGTTTATTGGAACCAATTTCACATTGAAGTTGTATATAAAACTCAGCAAACTTTTGATCATTTTTACTTTAAAAACCCACAATGTCTTCCCATATACAAGATTAATTTTAAATTAATTTATACCTCTTATGTGATTGTAATTTTTAAAAATGGATTCCATATTTTTAATCACCATAATTTATAATTTCTAATAAGTTCAACATAGTTTTTTACCAAAAATATTTGTGAAAGTGATTAAAATTAATTAGAGCAATTAACATTAACTTAATAAAGAACTAAACAATAAACATAAGGTCCAAAAAACCTAAAAAATTGTCAAAAATCCATTGGTTGTTCATATTTAAACCCTATACTCTATTTTCTTGAATTTTTTCTATTATTATATCCACCTGACATTAGAAAAACGTGGGTGGAATTCAATTTTCAAAAACTCACAAGACTGTCACTCCTCCACTATAAAAAGGCCTCCTCTCCTCCCACTACATCACACCTCTAAACCCACTTAGCTTCATCCAAGACCTGATAAAATATTCTCTCAATAACCCTAAATTCTTTATTTAATACTCCCTTGGATATAAATCCATCCAAGGAATCCCTTCGGTGCAAACCAAAAGGAGTTACCCAAAGAAGAGGTGACATCCTTTCTCAAGCTCCTTTCTTTTATTTTCTTTCTCCAACACCTCAAATATTTCTTTTACATTATTATTTAACAACAAAATTATCCTAAATATTATAATATGTTTTTCAATTAATGTTTGGACCTATAATTACACACACTTCCTTCAAATGGGTATTGAATCTATTGTTCTTGTGTATGGAAAACTACCACCTCACGAAATGATGTTGTTCATTTTACCTTTAAACCCTTTAATTGTTGGGAATTATGATGGAAAAAAATTATATATGATATATATAATATTTATTATTATTATTTTCTTTTTATATTCTTTTATAACACAATACTCTATACTTTTCATCTTGTGTAAATACAATTACGCCGTTTGTGGACGTGTGGACTACCGCCTCCTCAAAGTGATGTGATTCATACACACTTTACATTGAATGTATTAAGGATGGTTTTACTGAATATATATGATATATATAACATAATAATAATACTTTAATTATTTTTTAAAAATATATACATATATTTCATTTAATTATTTTTTCAATATGATAACAAAACAAAAACATTGTTCATGCATATGTACAGCCTACCGTCTCCATGAACGGGGTATTCCATTTCACATATCTATACTTTATATATTATTATAAATGTTTATATATTGAATATATATAGTATTTAAGTCATTTTTTACATTATTTAAATAATTAAATCATGATCTAAGTAATACTATCAACAATAATATGTCCAAACATGTACGAAGAACAAAGTAGATATTACACAGAGCATGGAATTGTTAATAAGAGGGTAATATAAAGTCATAATAAAATCATATATTGTATTAGATATAAAAATATGGTTATTTAAAATATTTATAATAAAATTAAATTTATTATACTAGAATATTTTATGATTTCTAAGAGAGTCAAGACATATGGTTAGGTATTTTCATCTCACTTTTTATATTTGTGAGATACATGTCATGTTCACCACCATTTTCTTTTTCATGGTCTATATACTACCCATGAACATATTATATTATTATTATTCTTAAACTTATGGGTATTTACATATAAATTATATGATATTTTTTTAGGGGGTTTTTGCTTAAAATGTTTCCAAATAGGTAAGATATTTTTGTATCAATTTGCATTCTTTGAGACACATGTTTTATTATGAACCTACATTATTTTTAAAGGTTTATATAATTATATTTGACATGTTATACCATGAATATACTTTTTAAAATAATATTTTAGGCTTCATGTAAATATATTTTCTTACATGTATAGTATGATCACAAGTTACCATATGGTAAGATTTTATTGAAACAATCCCATTGTTTATTGGGTTTGTTTTTATTATGTTTCCATTGATGAAATATTATGATTAATCTCTAAATAAAACTCATGAGTTTCATTCAACTCTATTTATTAAATATATCTCTATGTGTCAATGCCATTTTTGACTCTTTGGTAATTAATATAATCAAGAAAAAAAATTAAGAAAAATTTGACTGTATTTCTCTCTTTGGTCGGAAATATGTTTTATTTAAAAACCCATGTATTCAAAAATGTTTTCAAATGATATTTTAATATCATTTTTCAGGGAAAAGGAATGTAAAAAAAAATTATAGTATTCATAGATTCATTTTTAATTTTTCAAATCTACTTTCCAAGAAAAATATTTTCAACAATGTCTTATGTTTTAAAAAGCATTTTTCAATGTAGAAAGTATATTTTCCTCAAGAAATGTTTTTAGAAGATATTTAAAAATTATTTAACATATAATATGGTGTCCATTGGTGTTAATTATGAATTTATGTGAAAATTATTAAATGTTTCCATTCATATTATTTCTCTGACTGGTTTATATTTTGATGTCATGATGTTTATGAAACTCATTTCTCTTTCACAGGTTATATGCTTTTGAAAACCACTTATTTTCACAGGTTATGATTTTGATGAAAATGTTTTGAAACTAGTATATTTTTTCATAGTTTATGATATTATTACCTATTTATGATACCCATTTAATTTCATGTATTATGATATGATTTTTTATGATTTTTTGACACATGTACGTATGATTTAATTATAATATGGGTGGGACCTATATCTACCTACAATGCATTGGGTAAATATTTATATCTCATGAGATAAACTAAGATGCTCTTGGGAGTAAACCTTGACTACTAAGATGGTTGTAGGTGTAAACCTTGACTACCAATATGGTACAGGGAGTGAAATCATACTGCTAATATGGTAATGGGAGTGATCCATGACTACCAAATAGTATGGGAAGTGAACCCATACTACAGATATGACCTTAGTAGTGATTCCTTCACTACTATGGAAGTCATTTAATATGCTTATGTGTGTGCCATAATTCAATGTCTTCTTCCTATTTCCTTCTTTCATAGATTATGTTCGGTATTACCTTATGATTCTTGTCTTATGAACTGCTAGTATTTATTCCATGATTCAGGTTTATGACCCTATGATGTAAAGGTTTGATGTTCTAATGTTATGATCTCATTATCATACCACCTATGCTCATGTTTATGCTTACATGTATCCATTTATTACCCTTATTTATCATCTTAGCTCACTCATTTTTTTGTTTCCATTCCTAGGTTATGAAGATATGTATTATGTTTGATGTGTCTGAGAAGGGTTATAGTCAATAAGAATCTATTGGGATATGATATATCTCACTTATATACTAGTTTTTATGTTTCCATGTTTCCAAAGGAACTAGACTAATGCATTCTTTGGGCATCCTTATATATAATATTTTATGTATTCCACAAAATTTGTGTAATATTAATGTATGAAAAAAGAGGGTCTCTATATGCTCACTATGAAATAAATTTGGGAAAATAACATTCCTATTAAAATTTGAACCTAAAATGGTTTATAATACCTTGGGTGATTATAATGTGATACAATAATAGTTTAATAGATTCATAAGGAACAATGTTTGGACTTTTGTTGAGAGAGTAAACTCATTTCCAATTATAGGATTGAAATGAGTCTTTAGAACATGTGTGAAGAAAACAGTATTGTCATCTGGGATAATTCATGACCAGTTGGTAAAGGATATAACCAATAAGAGAGAATAGATTATGGGGATACTTTTACACTGGTATCTAGGAACAAGTCCATCTATATTTTACTATATTTTACAACCCAACTTAACTGTACATTATTCCAAATTGATGTAATGAATGTATTTCATAATAAAAATGTTCAGTGGTAGGTTTATATAGACCAACGATGTGATTTTAAATATATAAATTTCCCATATAATGTATTTATAATTTCCAAATCACTACATGAATTTAAATAATCTCTAATAACCTATTGTGACATATTTTTTAGTTTCTTCCTTAAAATAATTTTAAAAAAGTAATTTTAGATTTTTTACATTTTATCCTAAATTTTTTTAAGGACACCATAATTTTAAAAATATTTGTTGATGAAATTATCTGTAGTCTAACTCAGAAAACTTTCACATTTAGATTCTCTAAACATATTTTTTTTTTGTTCAATGTGATCATGTTGAGTGATCATTAATATTTTCTTATCTTCCAAATTACTCAAAAACTTGAAGGAAAAATATTAAATAAAAATAATTATATGAGATATTTACATATACTTTTTGTCTTTAACAATTCTTCTAGTAATATTAATATTCTAGGAGCCTCCTATATACATGATCTTGATTAATCCAAGAAACTAGAAGACCAATGATTGAATAAAATGGTGATAAAAATATTAACTCACCCAATATATAGTTAGTCAAAAATTATGTTTGTTATATACTTGTGTGTAAGGATTCTAAAAAAGTTGAAAGAATAAAATATTAAGGAGGTAAAATAGGGATTTTTTCCTTAATAGGACAATATAATTTAGACTTTTTTTTACTTTGGAATCAATTTTAATCTAAAGATTTATTATGATTCAAACTCTGGTGGTTATAGAATTAATAATAAAAGTGCTTTGAGAACATTTCATTTCATCAGTGAGTCTTTAGTTTCATGTTCAAGAAATAAAAATTACCCAGTTTAACTTTCCTCTACTAAATACAAAAATTTGATGGCTAGAATTTTTTGTGCTTGGGTATTTTGGATGCATCACACTCTCAAAAATGTTGTTGTTGTTTCACTCAAATTCTTATCCTTTGTGATATCATAAGTTTTATCTCCCTATATTTGAAACCTTCACATTACTCATATGTAAAGAATATAGAAATTATTCACCAATTCCTTTGTGATCACACAAAAAATAGAGATATTATTCTCATATTCAGAAATTAATATCATCATGCTAAAATTTTTATTAAACCTTTAAATTATTATAGGTTTAAATATATTAAATAGAAGATGGGTATGATCAACATAAAGTTATCATAATTTTCCCATATTGTTTCAATGTCTCTTAACATTGAAATACTCCTCAAGAAAGGGGGGAATTTATTATTTATAACAATACACAATTTTTATCTAGGTAAACTATACTATAATGACATTATTTTAATGGAACATATCATTTTCTTCTGTGAACATTTACCAAAACTACACTTAGAAAAAGTTACTCTCTATAGTTGAGTTTAATAAAAATTAATTTATAAAAGGTAAAATTTAATTTATGGTGTATTATTATATTAAAACCCCCCTCTTTTATATCAATGAATCAATATATTTTGAATTAGAATTACTTATGATGTAAAATTATTTTTAACCTAATTCTCTAATTTCACTATGGTAATCTTCAATATTTTACATATTATTTATGCTCTAATGTTCTATTGTTTAGTTTTATTCTCTGAAGATATTATTTTCTTTAATACTTTGATACTCTAAATTTAACCATTTTATAAATTTTATACTTATTAGATAAAACCTTGAGAATAGGAAGAATTTTTTTTCATTTATCTTTCAATAGGTGTTTATTTATTTATTTTCTATTAAGGATGCTAATTTTTTTTTCAAAAATTCTCTTGAAACATCTTCATATGAAAAGGATTATCCTTTGGAGTGTAAAAATAACTTCAATAAGTTTCATTATTTTTATTATTATTACCCGTTATTACTAATAACTTCTTATATTAATTAATTCAGAAGGAAATGTTTCTCTATTTTCTTGTTTTGAGTAATGGGAAGACATATACTCTATATTTAATGAAATTTATTATTACATTACATTAAAATTATATGTAATTATATTATTCATAATTATTTTAACTACCATATATATTCCTAATGATTTCTCAATAACTCTTCATTTTTATATCTTTTAACCCTCAAAATGTGGATAATTGGTAGAATTTTTGGTAAATATTTTCAATTTATTTATTTTAATATGGTGGAGAATTTGTAAAATGTTTGGTATGTTTTAATTCTTTTATTTTGAAGATTTTGTTTAACTTAGGGGAGGGTTTTTATTAAGGGGGAATTTTTGGATATTACATTGATAATTTTTTTGGATATTAGTATGGATATTTATTATTACAAACCCTTTTAGATTTTTTATAAGATAAATTCTTGTTTAACAGATGTTATATCTAAGGGTAGATTTATCATACATTAAAGGTAGTTATAATTTTAAATTTATGTAAAACTTTACTTTTTTGTGTCTTGTTAAATAAAAAAGGGACAAATTGTTATAGATATTGTTATGATAATAGAAATATTTCTTATCTTTGACTTTGAAAAATCAAAATACACTTTATTAAAGTTCTTATTTAACTTGGATTTTTTTATTTGAGTTTTTATGTGTAAATATTTATTATCTAATTATATGTTCTGATTAATTGAGAAGATTCATGCATCTACCAGAACATGAAGTTCTATGACGGCATGTATAGTTGAACTCATTGGAAGATATAACATTAATTATAAGATAATGTATTTCATTTCATTCCATTTCAACCATACTTATAGACCTCAAAATTAAACCTTTAGAGTTTGATACAGTAGAGTATATAAATTGAAGTGAGAAATTTTTAAAACAAATGTAAAATATTGTAGGAAACTTCTTATAGGTTTCTTGTAGTTGTTTTGAATTTTACATCATATAGATACTTTAAACACTTCCAATTGAAATTTTTTCTTTCATTGGGTTTATCTAGGATCCACTGTTGTGTGAGATTTCACTATAAGGCCATAAGATTTTATTGTTTTACTTGTTCATTGTATAATCCTGAATGATAAAGTGGGTTGTACGATTTAGAAACTGAGCTATGTCTAATTGAGGAGATTCATGAGATTTTAGGGTTTGAAAGTTATACCATATTATAGTTTTATAGTCAATGAAGTCCTCATGTGGTATTTTTGTTGATCATTAGATCAAGGAAGTACTCGAGGCTAGAGTGATCTATGTTAAACATTTCTATCAAGGAGATTCCTAGTTTAGAAGTTGTTGCGGCTGATGAGATATAATCAAGGATTTTATGATGTTAGAACTTTGATTGTTTGGTTTAGGTTGTGGAACCATATGTAATTTTTGTTTAAAATAAAGGAATTATCTAGACATGAAAGATTGAAACTTTCTCTAATCATATTTATTATCCCATATATAACATTGGAAAGACTAAAAAATTCTTCATTGAATACCTACGCTTCAAAATAATTAATGCTATAATTTTTGAAACTCAGAATCAATCCGATATTTGATTAAACATGAATTAAGATGACTCCCATGAGATTGAGACTGAATACATTCATTCATTGGTTATTTATTTTCAAGTGTTCACAATAGTGGTGCCTCATCTATTCCATGTGCTATGACTGTGATTCTAAAGAGGGATATATTTGATTTTCTCAATGTATTTACTGTATGAAGTTATGATTGGTTCTAAGTTTCTTGATAATAAGAGTTTCTAAAAATTCCATCATCTATGCCAGACCTACATTTTTATTTCAATATCCACACAACACTCTTATATACCTACATCATCACCTATCCAAGAAGCACATTGGTAGAATCTCAATCACATAATACAAAATCCACAACTCTAGCTCCACCAAGCTTGTTGTTCTCCAAATCATAGGAAGGAACATTCCTTCCAAATTCAATGGACATCTTAGTAATTTGGTTTCACACTGATCCCTTGCAACCAAAATCCAACCATAACTAAGAATCACAAAATTCCCCACGGATACCTTCTTAAAGGTGATTGTATAAGGAATTCGACCAAAATATAGAGTATATCCTCACTATGACACTTCTTAAATAGAAGACCCAAAAAATCATAAAAATGTTTTCCTCTACCAAATATTCCCATCCACTCAATTAAAACCACAACACCAAGTATGAGGCCAGTCTAAGACTAGATTAGGACTACTATAATAAATCCAACCATGAAAATCAGCCTCATTAATTCAACCCCAATCCAGTCAAGTATTTTTCCAACAATAATCATTTACATATACATAATAAGTATCATAATTATAGAAAATACCTCAATAAGAACGCATATTCCACCATTATATGATGTAGCAAATCACATCTCCTCTAATTCTTCTATAATGATTATGAATCTCAATTGTCGTATGAGTATCTCAACTGGGTATTTTTATTATTCAAATTCTGTTGTGAGATGGGTCATAGAAAGTTATTTAAATGGTATTGGGGAATATGAGGACTCTATATACCCCCTTTTGAGATTTATTATAACACTTTTCATCCAAATTTGTAGCAATATATTTAATTTAATTTTTTGAAGTGAAATTCAACCATATTCTCCCTTGTACATTTCTTTTATGATTCCTTTGTTTTATTTCTTTATTTTTGTAAATGTAAAATCTAAAATATATCATACAAGAGTGAAAACCTGAGTAAATGATCTGGGGGTGGTCTCACAGTTCCCTCAAGTATCATCCCATTTTTTATTGAAGTTTTCCTTTCATATTTTGATGAGGAAATGGACTCTCCTAGAAATTGTGAAAGGATTTATCACTTTCACTTTGTGATCTCCATAGACTCATTCAAATCATAAAAAAAATCATTTCTCCTACCTTCTCTAGGAAAATAATTAATATGATTGGATTCATGTGGATCAATGGATGAATGTTTAATAATTAAGAATGAGTGAAGGGTGGTGGGTTATCTATGTTCATGGTATGTTCTTTACTTGACACTATGGAGTTGGTGAGACTTGTTGTGATAGGGATATTTATAAAGGAGAATTCGGTCTATAGTTTTTTTGAGGTTTCTAATCCATGAAATAATAATAATTTTTTATTATAAAAGGATTGTGAGTAATCAATTTTGATAGTGAAGGACTCATTTTTTCTAAACTAAGCCTAACACTTTACTTTATTAATATTTTTTCAGATTTTGTTTCTCCTTTCCTATATACATGAACACACAAAAAAACATCCCCATAATTTGGTTTTTAATATTAATGAAACTATAAAAACTATAAATAAATTATTGATAATAGTGGAACTCACCAAAAAACTACCTGTGAATAAACCTGGTCTATCTCATTAGACTTTATTCTAGGTTAATAAAATATTTTTATATTACAACCTATATAAGCCTCAAAATCCACTTATTTCTATTATCAAGGAGATAAGTCTAAGATTCATTTTTTCTCATTCACTTTATAAATTTTTTAATGATTTCTTATTAAAATTTTAAAACATAATATAATGGAATTATTTATTGACTCTCCCAAGGAAGAGGTTATTTATACAATTTCTAGACAAATTCAAATATCCATTAATTAAATAAGTAGAGACACCTTTAAGGAGCTATTAGAGGAAAATATTGAGGACCTAAAAATATTAATTCATGAATATTTTTATAAGGATCTTATTAGGATCTAAAGGTACTTCCTAGATTTCCATAAACATTTAGCTAAGGCATATAGCAAGCCCATCCCTCCAAACTATGAAAAATATATCATTGAGGTGAAATCCATATTGTATGTTACTTATATCCCATACTGTTTTACAAATATCTAAGTGGTACTTGATCAAAAATAGGAGCTCTAGGATTAGCTAATGAAGGTAGTTGATCATTACATGAACTCAACATTTTGGTATCATTCATTAATTGAATTGAAATCTCACTTCCCTTATGTTTATGATAGAGTAAATATCTAGCCAAATTTTTTCCTAGATAGTAAAGAAGATTCTAAAGAAATCTACCACTAAAGAGAAGATTCTACTAGAATTTAATGAGGTAGTTTCCCAATTGGATCTAGAGGATCTTGATCAGGATTATTTTGATAATTTTTTGAATTATTCTCTTGAGGAATTTGAATAGGTATCCACGAAATCAATAAATATAGAAACAAATATAGAGTTACTATATGAAGATTCCCCTTATAAATATCAACAATACCATATATAGGGAGGAAAGTAAGAACCACAAGTGAATTCATATATCATCCTTCTAGACCCACCTTTAAAGTTGTATTTTACTTTTAAGGTGTTTGATAAACACCATTATACTAAAGAGGGCCTAAAGAAAATTTATGTGGGTATAAATTATATTATCTCAAGAAAAATTATCTGGTTTAAAACAAAGATACTCCATATTCCAATAAAAAAATAATATTCAAAGTATTGTTGGGATGAAGATAGTAAAAAATGCATCATCCTTTAGGGGTTTACCTATTATTCAACATAATTTTTTATAAATTTCTTTTATTTTAAATTATTTGTTTTAAATTTTAATTAATAGCCTAATTTTTACTTTTTTTGTTCTAACAGGATATAAGATGCATAATAGAAAATGGACCTTATAGAAAACTATTTTTATTCAACAATTTTGAAATCATTATTTCCTAAGGTTGTACAAAGTTAAGGAATAATTATATCCAAGTGAACTCCTTTCATGTCACTAATTTTTTCTCATTTTTTCCTATTATTTTTATGCTTAAAATCTTCTTTAAACATACATTTCATTATAATATTTCATTGAATATTAATCTAAAACAAAGTGAAGGGGAGGGGTAATTGATGGATTCTTTTTTTTATTTCTTTTATTTTTCTTTCTTTATTATTTTGGAGGGTCTTAGTTTTACTTTTTTAAAACAAAAAAGTATATAAAAATATATATAAACATTTGAAATATTTATAAAGTTTCTTATTAATTATTTTGGTGTGTTTTTTAATCTTTTTTGAGTTAATTTGAAAAATATAAGATATTTTGAACTCCAAGTTGACTATAAGGATTGTGATCATATTATTGAACCTGAAAATCTCAAATGATTGATATTTTTTTATCTTTTTTCTCAGACTATGATTTTCAATACTTTTCACAATATTTAATTAGAAATTAAAATACCAATCCATTAATGAATAAAAAATATTTAAATTATCATACATAGATTATTATGACCCACTTTGATATCATCACTCAGATAACCTCACTTATTTTTAGAATCTTGGGATATTTTTATAAACTAGAACTTTTGTCTATTATATTTAAAATATTTTGAATTCAGGAGATTAATTAAATATTATTGAGGTAATATATTGGATATACCATTATTTATCCTTGATACCTACCTTGATCATTAACCATTTTTGAGCCCTTAGATAACCATTAATGAACTTATAGGTTTAAGCCCCATTATAATCCTATTTATCCCATACTGACCCTCACTCAAAAATATATTAGCATAATTAAATAAAGTATATATTTGGGGGAAAAGAGGAATCCAAGTGTATTTTATTGGGATGCATTGAATGAAAAGTGGAAAGAGATAGGTGTGATATTATTTTGGTGAATTTTAAAAGGGAAATACTAATGAGTCATTCGTATCCATTGTATTCTATTTTTATCATCTTATTCACCTTTAAAATGTGTTTACAAAAAATAAATAAAGATATATGATATTGAGGCATTCGCTATTATTATTTTTATGATTCTTGACTCGAATCATGAAAATGGAATGAATCATTATTAACTAGACTCAATTTAAAATTAATTCTCCTTAAAAAATAAAAAAAATAATAGTAGAAATGAAAATTTTTACATTTAAAAAACATCAAAAATAAAGAAGAATAGGGATGGATTAATTCATTGGATTTTTTTTCATGGATCAATACTTCAAAGTGACAAGGGTAGTGTGAGAGTAATTATTTAAAATGGGATTTAGTTATTAGTTTATTCATTTATTAACTTTATAAATCTTCAAATGTATTTAAAGAGTAAAACCTTTGTATTTATCACCAATGCTGTTAAACACTAACCCACCAACCTCTGGATTCCAAAAAACCTTTTCAAGCCCTCATGATGGATTTTTATTTTGTGTTTTATAGTGTGGAGGGGATAAAATTTTCTCAATCCTATGGTAAATATTCATTTATTAAATATGAGTATATATCTATATAAATTCCTTCTCCTGAGTGAATAGGATCATTGAATTCCAAGTGAGGTAGGTCATGAAATGATTTTGAATTCATATTGAAGGTTTAATTTCATGTTGATATGAGAATTTAAACCCTTTGAAATTAAATTCATGTTTGTAACATGATGTTATTTTTAGTTTAAATAACTGAAAAAGTTCCCTGAATATTTTCTTAGTAGTAATAAATTGCTATGAGTTTGTATTTTCTTGTTTATTGAATGGATTTCATAATAGTATATTTTGAGTTGAGTCTATTGGAGTTTGTTTTTTTTTTTGGTTGGTATAATCTTAAAATATTTCACTGAATAGATTATATCTATATTAAATGAGTATAAGTTATGATTTGATTGATCATTTCTTTGGGTTTTCATTTAAATTATAAAAAATGGCTTCTAAAATTATTTCTGTGAAAATTTTAATCATTAACTTCTCTTGTGATTTATATTCTGAAATTTAATTTGTGATAAATATAGACTGATATTTAGAAAATATTCAAATGTAATACCATTATTATTTCTTAAACCTTGATTGAAACTTGATATTAAAAACCTATTAGTTGAAATACTATTTTTTATAATTCATAATTTATTTGAATTATGTAGTTGAGTATACTATAAATACATAAATGATTCTTATTTATATTCTACAAATTATAATACTCATTGAAATAAGAACATTTATTTTTACAAAAAAAATGATTATTTCAAATTTTGAGATGATTGGAAATGCTCAGATCCATACATGAACATTTTTTATGGGATTTTTTTTAATGATTTTAAAAAGTGTTAACACATGCTCAATTTGAAAATGGTCGGACTGTTTCAAAAAAAAATAGGAATCATTTTATGAATATATTTGAAAATAGGGGATATATTACTCATAACTTGAAATTTTACGTGGTTGTATTATGTTTTTTTAACCTAATTTTTTTGGAATTTTTTTTAATACCGTTGAAACTATTTTAATATTTTTTCTTCACTATAATCTTGGAATTCAATATTTTTCACATTTTTACTGATAGAAAATTGAAATGTGAGCTTATTTTGTTATTATAATTTTGAAAATATGCTTGTTGGAAAGAATTTTATGGTTTTAAATAGAACATGATTTACCCATAATAAATAAAATTTTCTAAGAGTGTAATATTATATGTGAGGGGGTGATAAATCTTGAATTTCTTATAAATTTTAGTTTCTATTCACTTTTCGAACTCCCTAATTCCATATTAAAATATTTTAGTTAATCATAATTTAATATATATCATTATTATTTTTTGTGAATAAATTAAATATGGTTTAATTTTATTATTTTATTGATAATAATACATTCTGCATTTATTTTCTTACCTTTCTTGAATTACTATGAAAATAATTTAGAATTATATGATATGAAATTGTTTAATATACCTAGGCATCTTAAATTTAAATTAATCATTTCATGAGTTTATTTTATTTTTATGGTTGTAAAAATGAACTTGAATTTTATTCTATTAATATATTATTCTTGATTAATTTGAGTTATTTTGTGAATTTCCCACATGCTCTAAACACTTGAATCCCTTATCCTTGTTGAATCCTAGTATAACTTCATTAGACATATACTATGTCACACCCAAGTTTAAATTTTTCTTTGGTTCTAACTCGAGTCCGGATTTGGGTGATCCCATATTTAAATTTTTGAGTTTTTTTAGAAAAACACGTGTTTGGGTTTGGAAGTGTATGTGCTCGAGCAGAACACAGTTGGGGGACCGTGTAATAACACCCTGATAACCGCATGGCCTGCCCGATAAACAGGATGAACTGAAAATTTAAATGAATATTAAAATGGAAGTTAATGATATTGGTGTATCAATAATCATAATATTATTTTTATTATTAAAATATTATTTTTTATTATTAACATAATTTTTATTAAAATTAATATTTTTATCATTTTTTTTACATAATTAATAAAGTCATTTTTATTATTATTACATGTATGATAATTGTCATTAATAATAATATTATTATTATAGATTAAATTTCTTATTATTTTTATTTTATTTTATTTTTTTTTTTTTTTGTTTTGTTTTATTTTCCTTTTTTTCTTTCTTCTTTTTTTCCCTAACCCTATCATACCCCATCTCCTTATCCTCTCCCTCTCCTAGCACACCACCTCTCCACCCTCCCCACTCTCCTCTCTCTCTTCTCGTCTGCTACCCGCGCCTTTTGCAGACGTCATCTGACTGCCTCCCTCCCCTCCCTGTCTCGCCAGCTCGTCGCCCGCACCTCTTAGCCAACACCCGTTGTCCATCCTGCCACCCAAGCCTCCCAGCCGGCACCCTTTGTCCATCCGTCCCCTACCTCCAGCCACCCATCTAGTGTCGGATCTCCCTTTTAGCCATCACACAGCCACTGATCGCATGCCCTCTAGCCAATGCGAGCCCTTTGAGAGGCCGCGACCCCCCTACAAGCACACACTAACTAGTCAGTGTGGCTCTGGCCACTGTGTGCCTCCCTGCCAGTGCACTTAGTCTATTGTGCACCCTCCGACTAGCCACAGTTTTCCTCCCTTTCGGTGCACTCTGGCCGTTACGAACCGTCTGACCGGTCGTGCACCCACCGGTCACATGCCCTCCGACCATCGTGCGCCCTCCAACCCACTGCGACCCCACTACTTCCACACTCTGACTAGTCGTTGTGGTTGCAGACCCCGCATGCCTCCCTGCTAGTTCCCTTTGGCCACTTTGTGCCCTCATCTCAATCACGCACCGTCTTGTCGATGCCCTCCGGCTGCGCGCCCTCCTACCGATGACTGTTTTTGGCATCATGCAGCACCTCATTAGACTTCTGGGGCATGATGACCAGTTTCGTTGTCTCCCGTTCCACCTTCATTTATGCGACCAACCGTGTTCCTTGTTCTTAATTGGGCACACGAAAAACATATGCCGTTGAATTTGAGCATTTTGGTTCTGTGTTGTTTCTCCTGCACTGGGGTTGATGTGGGTTATGCATTGTTCATTCGTTTGGATTATTTTAAGTTATTCTTTCTTTTTTTTAGTTGTTTTGCGGTTACTACAATGAGTTGGCAGGATAATTTTGCGATATTGTAGTCATAAACTTGTGTGTGCTTGTGCACCTATGTGAGGCATGTCGCGTCATCATGTTTGGACTGTGAGTCAACATAGGTCTCCCACTGCACTTTCCATTATATTTAGAATCTATTAATTTCTTGATATTTCATTGATTTTAAAGTAATGGTAAATAATATTAAATAATTAGGTTTATAATAAATTTTTGTTGTCAAAGAGATTATATTCCTCCTTGTGCTTTAATTTTATGAAAAATTTTATTAAATTTTCATACTAAGTGTTGATAAAATTCCCCATTGTCCTTTATAATTGTGTCTTAGTTATAAAATGGTGATTTTGTTTCCATAAATGGGTGTCTAAGTGGTTTTTGTATTTAAAAGTGATGTGTGTTAGTTCTTCTAAAAATGGGTTTATGTTGAATAGTTTTTTAAGGCTTGTTTAGAACCTTAATAAAATAAATAATTTTGAAAACTCTCTTTGGAGTGGCTCGAGGTGATCTTGTTGTGTACTTCAATTTTGTGAGTTGTTGTTTGTGGTGTTAGTGCATCATGATTGGTTACTTGATTGACATTGTTGACTCACCCCTCTTTTCATTTAGTAATTGGCATGGGAACCTGGCATAGTATGTGAATTTTCTATGAATGATTTATACACTAGTTTAGACTACGCATTGGCTAGTGTCCCTTAGTACAGACTTTGATTTTCTAGGGGATTGAGCACCTCGGTTAGGCAAGGTAGGTCAATACCGAGAATTTGGGCGTTATGATGCCATCAAGAGTAGGCATGCATATAGGATGAGTCACATGTATAGTATGTTCTGGATTTTTTACAAGCTCCTAGGTTCTACCCATGTCTTCTTTAGCACTTATTTGTATGTAGTGGATGATTGAGGTTCTTAGTTTGGTTTCTGGTCCCCGTGTACTACTTTTTCATTTTCCTTGTTATGTGTTGTGTGTTGTGTATGATTTTCCTCTGGTAAAACAACTAATTTTTTATTTTAAATCATTCATGAAAATGTTTTTAAAATGTAATGCACCTTTTCCTTCAAACATTAAACTTGTTTTTAAATTGAAAAGGGAAATGGGCTTTTGTTTGATTTAGAAATGATAGTGTGTGTGAAACCCATATTTTATATAATGTAGTTCAAACTTGAAATTAGTAAAACTGTTTATTTAATAGTAGTGCTTTGGGAATAGATTTTCTGGCATGCCAACAGATTTTTAATACTCATACCTATAGTGTTTTTCTATTTTTAGTTTTTGTTGCAGGTTCGACTTGAGCTTGTTCATTGGGGGTGGGAGTTGGTTGTGGTTTGTAGAGTGACTCTCGGGGTCACGAGGAGTTTTGGTCATGGTCAGGTTAGTGTGTTGTTGTTGGTTGTTCTTTATTTTTCAGGTCATTTATTCAGTTTTCACTGTTCTACCTTTTCTACTGCTTTATTTATTTTCATTGGGCTCAAATAATTCCCTTTTGTTCTTTTTTAATGCCTTGGTTCTTGTCACCAGCCTAGGAGGATCGAGAATGGTGCTCGGGCCTTGCTGCAGACCATCTCGGGTGACTGGATCAGGGTCGACCTGGGTTGGTTCGTGACATAATAACTCACACGAGAAAAGTTTTTTCCCTAATAGATGTTGATTTAGATCAAGTCACGGAACTAGTCAACCCACATGTGTATGAGTAGCATGCTTCTTATACATAAGGTCGATAGAGCTAGTGTAAGTGTCATCTCAAACATTAAGATCCTGGTGACCAATATTTCCTCTTTGCATTGAGCTATGATCTACACAAAGATAGAATATATGTATATTCACACACTATTTGTATACCCATTAATAAATTGAGCCAACCTCCTCCACACAACTCTCATCTACACATTCAATTATATTCTGTATCCCATATCCAATCATCAGCAGACTGGAACTCATAAAACCAAATTACTACACTTCCTAGGAATCAAGTATATACTATTTGATACTTAGCATAAACCTAAGATTTATCCATACTTGAATGAAGAAGACTCACCAGATATTGATATTGAAGAAATTTGTTTTTTGGTTGTTTGTTTGTAGGTGTTAAAAAATTTGGGGCCTTAACTCTTCCAATTGTTATAGATGTATGTCTATAGACGGATGCATGAGAGGTTCTTGATGTATTTCCTTGATGAAGTTTTGATTCATATTAGATCACAAACAATATACCATCCTTTCAACATCAAGATCTACACAACTCTTTTATACACCCACATAATTACCTACAAAATTAGAACTTAGGGAGCCTCTTAATACACGCAAACTCGATACATGAGTTCAACTTCACTAATCTCTTTATAGCCAGGTTCACAAGTAGGACTATTATATACTATCAAAGTGGCCATAACAGCAGTTTAGTAACACAAAAATCCCTTGAAACCTAAATTTATCTCTGAAGAAGCATCACATAATGTACCATGGTATCTTTCTTTAAGATATATATATAATTAATTCAACTAAAATATTGATTATATCCTCACTATGATTCTTCTAATATATAAGCCCTAAATTACTATGACAAAACCTGCCTCTATGAAATCTATCTATTAATTTGATTAAATCCGCATTGTTTTGTATATAGATACTCTAAAACCAAATCTAGCTTACTCCACTAAATACCACAATGAAAATTGTAACACACTGAAATTTTATGAATTAATCTTTTTCTTGAATTAATTAAATTTCTTTAAGGGCTTGCATTACATCCTACACCATGTTATGCTTGCTTCATATGAAACACCAAGTAATTCTTGAGCTATATAAAACACATAGTGATCTTGTGGTACACACAACATTATTTTTGGTATGTGTTGTATATAATTTTGAGTTCCTTCAATAGCTTGTGTTTCATGTAAGATTGAATTTTACCAAACTATAATGTACTATTGATATTATTATTAAAATACAATTATAGTTATCACCTAGTAATTGGAATGGATGTTATGAATATGATTAATTAAATTATAAAAATCTGGTTTACATAAGAATAAATATTTATTGAACTATTAACTAGAAATAAAAATAAAATCCTTTTCAAAATACAGTAAATCTTTTGCTGGAAAACTATATTTATGAAATAAAACATGTTTTTCCTCAATAAAGTAATTAATCCAATTTTTATAAATGATTTTAATGATATATATATACATATATATATATTAATTCAATTATTTAATGTTTATATTATGTTTTTTCTAGACAAGATATAAGAATAAATGCGTTTTTACGTATAAAGAAATATTTTTTTTTATAAAAAGTAATTTTACTGCCTTTTAATGGACCACCTATTTTAAATATAATTTTTAACAATTTTATAAATTTTATTTTGAAAAATAGAATAAATTTTTGAAATTTTAATATCAAAATTTACATTGGGTGATTTTTTTTATTTTTCGGATAAGTCTCATTTTTTAAAGAATAGTGAAAATAAGAAATTTTAATTAAAAACTACATTTTATTATAAATTATTTATATTATTAAATTATATTTTAAATTGGTTTTAAATTATATTTTGATCAATTATAAATATATTTATAAAATATATTTCATTGTAATCAATTTCACATTGAAATCGGATATAAAAACATTTCAAACCTTTTAATGTTTTCACTTTAAAACCTGGTTTCCTCATCTCATCTATGGAATTAATTTTAAATAAATTCCATAAAATTATATATTTATAATATGGAAAAATAGACTCAAAATTTCTAATTATAATACTTTATAATGTATAGTAAGTCCAACTTAGTTTTTTACCAAAAATATTAGTGAAATTAATTAAAAATAATTACAACAATTAAGGTAAGAACGAGTTTACTTTGTCGTTAAACAATAACTTAGGTGATAAAATAACCTAGAAACAATTATAAAAGAAATTTTATGTAAATATTTAGATTATATAGACCCTTTTATTTAAAATGGAAAATTATTTTAGGCACATTATTTAAGGTAGACCTCTCAATAGTGTTTACATTTATGTATTTACAAGAATTCCACTCCTCCACTATAAAAGGGAACTCATCGCATCACTTATTCACACCTATGAAGCCTTTTATATCATTAAAAAGTTAAAAAAATAATCTCAAAAATTTCCTCATATCAACCTATAATCCTCACCTTGTCTAAAAATCTGACCAAGGAATCCCTTTGGTGCAAACCAAAAGGAGTTACCCAAAGAAGAGGTAATGTTCCTCAGTGAGAACTTTTGTTTTATTTCTTTAATCCACCACTTAAATTATAATTATATCAAGATTATATAATAAATATTTTATCCTAAATATATATAATTTTTTTACTTTTATTTTATTACCTTCTCCTTCACATACTTCCATCAAATGGGATACACAATCATCGTTTGTATCTACGATGGACTAAGTCTCGTGAACCGATGTCATTAATTATTTCATTAACACATCTAAATGTTGGTAATAATGGTGTAATTAATATTCTTATATTATATTTATGATATTTATTATATATTTATGCTTTTTTAACTATCATATAACACATACCTTCATACTTTCCATTTTGTGGGAATACTATAACTTCGTTTTTAGACATCTCGACTACCCCCACTTCAAAGTGATGTGATCCATTCAATATTTTCATGGAATGGATTAAGTAAGGTTGTAAAAAAAATATGTGATATATATTACATAATAATTATAATTGAAATATAATATATATATCATTTACTATTCTTTCTTTAAAAATGCGACAAGAAAATGGAAACAATGTTTATGCGTACGTACGACCTACGATCTCCATGAATGGTGTATTTAATTTCATATATATATATAATAACTTATTATAAATACTTATATAATTAATATATATGATATTTATATCATGTTTTAAATTATATAATTAAGTAAAACATTATCTAATTAAGATTATCAAGAATAACAAGTCAAAACACGTACGAAAAACTAAGCGATTATTACCCAAAACATAACAATAACATGAAATTTTTAATAAGACGTTAATATAAAGTCATAATAAAATAATATATGGTATGATATATAATAATGTTTTTATTTTTTATATGTATAATAAACTTATACTTATTATATATGAGTTTTTAATGTTTACAAATAAAATCAAGACTTAAGGTAAGGGTTTTATCGTCTCACTTTTATTTCTGAGAGATATATGCTATATTCACCCCGTATTCTTGTTGTGTGGTGTATGTACTAAAATATTACATGTTTTATCATTAATTTCTTTTATTTTATGATATATTTTTAGTTGATTTTATTATTTCATGTATCTCATGATTCAAAAGTTACTAAAGTAGTAAGGCGATTTCCAGTCTCACTTTTATTTTCTGTGAGAACAATCCATGTTTACCACATGTTTCTTGTAAGTAGTGTTTATAAATATTATGTATGTATTTTATGATTATTCTACTAATAATAATTGGGATTTATATATCCTTTTTAGAATCTCTTTTTTTTGGGGTTTATGGTTCAAAAGTTACTAAATCAGTAGGGGACTTTTGTCTCAATATTCTTTGTTTGAGAAGTATTTTATGATATGAACCTATATTATTTTACAAGGTGTATATAATTAGTCTTTGACATTTTATATCATGAATATAATTCTTTTAATGATATTTTAATATTAATGTAAAGTTATTCTTTCATGGGTATTAGGATTCTAATTAGCAAAGTGGTAATAGTTTATTGTTACAATCTCATTATTTATCAGGATTGTTTATGATTATGCTTCCATTAATGAAATAATATGATCTATAGCTCATGAATACTTTGTAATTTTATTATCCTCTCTTTATTGATGATATATTCAATTAATGGTATAGTTTTTTCACTCTTTGATACTTAATGTAATTATGAAAATATTTTTAAGGCAATTCCACTTTACCTCTCTTTAGTCTAAAATATGTGTTCTTTAAAACCAATGTTTTCTAAAAATGTTTCTAAAATGTTTTTAATGATATTTTAAGATCATTTTCAAGGAAAATGATGTTGTAATTTTTTTTATGTTTCGAAATGTTTTTAAAAAAATTTCAAATCTTATTTTATAATTTCTCAATGTTATTTTTATAGAAAAATGTTTTCAAAATGTTTTATGTTTTAAAAGTCATTTTTCAAAGTCAAAAGGGTATTTTACTAAATAAATGTTTTAAATGATATTTTAGAATAATTTTACATATAATATGAATTCCATTGATGTTACTTATCCCTTAAAAGGTTTATGATCCAAGAGTACAATTCATATTATTTCTTGAATGGTTTAAGGTTAAGATGACAAGTTGTTCATGAAAATCATTTCTTTTCCATGGGATATACCATGTTAAAATGATAATGAAACCTATTTATTTTAATGGATTATTATATGATGAAATTATTAAGAAACATGTATCTCTTACATAGGTTATGATATGATGAAATGTTTATGATTCCCATTTCATTTTGTTATTTATGATATAATGTCTATGAAACCCATCTCTTTTATGTGTCAGGATATAATGAGTGTTTTATTATCTTTTGGCACATGTATGTATGATTTCATTAAGTGATTGGTGGGACCTATATCTTACTCCAATGCATTATGTAATGGTAAATGTTATATGATATTAAAGAGTGCATGTGAGGGAATCCCAATCTCATAACAAGAGGGTATACAAGAGGGAATCTCAAGGCTGTAATAAGAGGGTTTGGGGGAGGATCCCAATCCCTTAATAAGATGGTATACAAGAGGGAATCCCATGTATGTAACAATAGGGTATATAAGAGGGAATACCAATACCATAACAAGAGGGTATACAGGAGGTCATCCCAATACTATAACAAGAGGGTATAAGGGAGGTCATACCAAGCCCGTAACAAGAGGGTACACGGGAGGGAATCCCAAGACCGTAACAAGAGGGTACATGAGAGGTCATCCAAAACCCAAAAAAATATGGTACATGGGATTTCATTCCAAGATTAAAGAAGGTAAACTATTGTTAATCCAAATCTGAACATGTTTTTAGGGTCTTGGTAGGTAGCCTTGACATAGGATTTTCTATGCTTATATGTATGCCACAATTTATTGTCTTACTCATATGTTATGCTCTCATGGATTATACTCTTGATTATATTATGATTCATTATTATGAACTACCAACCATTATTCCATGACTCTTGATTATGATATTTGATATCTAGGGTATGATATTCTAATGTTATGATCATGTTCTCATACCCTTATTGTCATGTTATTCTTTTATATCTCCCTTGTTTAACTTTACTGATAATTTTAGCTCACCCCTTTCTTATATTTCCTTTCCCATGGTTTTAAAGAGAGGTTTTACATAGGATAACTAGAGGATAATATCTTTAAGGTAGATGTTGAAGATATTTAACCAATATAGAATATTATGTTTCCATGTTTCCAAATACCCAAAACTATTATGGTCCTCGGGCATGTAATTTTGTAATGTGATGAATAGTTATATAAAATGATGCAATATCCATGTATGTTAAGCCTAAGTCACTATAGTTTGTATCAAATTAAAGGTTCATTCAACATTTGAAAACTAGGATGATAAATAATTAGTGAGATCCCTAGGGATATTTCTAAGGATATGTCTAGGGATGACTATAAGGATAAGTCTAAGGATGAGCTAATGTCTACGAAAATGTCTTGAAATTATGGTAAATTATTAAGAGAGTACTTTAAAAGTAATTACATCCTTATATGGATACTAAAAGTGTATTTGGATCACACAAATATGTGTATAGGGGTAAAAACTCTAAAAACACCATATTGATTTAAAATTGGTCAGGAACCGGTGTAGGACAACATGCCTTGATTCACACCTAGTTTGATACTCCTGGGGGATATGCTTAGGTAATTTACCAAATATTTATAAACCATCATGAAGTATTTAAATATATGATAACTATGAATAACCTAGTATAAAGCTAAGGTTTCATATATTAAAGAATTATGGGTCGTGATTTAGACATCCTATAATTTATTTTCATGATTATATGGTTTTTCAGTTATGATAATTGTTTCTCACACTATGCTTTCTAGTTTTATTCAATGGAAGGAACAAGAAGGATCTTGGTTAACATTGAATATTTTAGATTTGGAAAGTATGGGAATTATAAAAATAGATTTTCTAAGTGTAAATCTCATGAATATAATCAAGAAGGTGGTATGAGTACTAGTTATACTAATGAAGATAAAGAGATTGTGAATGACATGTGGAAGGTATGGGATGTTCTTATAGTATTTTTTATATTCATCATAAGAATATTGATTAAATTAAGGTTTATGAACCTTAAAACAGGATTCATATTTCAAATTTTAGGAACATATTATTAATGAATAATATAATTATGCTTAGTTAATGGATTAAGTAAGAGGTGAAATCATTGAATTATTGATGTATTTGAATTCAAGGATTTTTTTATATAAATCATGAATTATATAAGGATTGTTTTTACAAGTTTTTATTTAATTATTTTCAATAATATGTTAAATTATACTTATGAACTATAAAAGTTATTTAATGGTAGGGTTACATGAAGAGAAGTTAACCCTTAACTTGTTCCAGAGGATGAGAAAATGACATTTAGTATGGATAAAGAGATAAAGTTAAGGATAAAGTAAAATGGATAAGATTTATGACCACGGAACTCATAAAGGTATTGTGGAAAAAGTGTTTTATTCTATCATTGATGAAGTTTATATAATTTATAGATTTAAGTAATATATCCAATAACCTTTTAAATAAGGAAGCATTCATGTTTTAAATAGGATTTATGGTCAGTTAGGTTATTACCATGTTTCAAGAGATTATATGATGTTGGTATTAAAAAAAATTTGTATGTGATAATCAAGAGATACCTTATAATATATAGGAGATCAATGTTAAGCTTATTTTGATAAATTTAGTAACCTTCTATCAAAATTTATGGATTTTTATCTTTTGAAAGGGTTACAAGGTTAACTATTTATGGAATGGTTTAAGTTGAACTTTGAATAATATTTTAGAGATTAAGGTATTATATCACCATATGAAGAATTGTGTATATTGGATAACATGTTCTAACCATTTTGTTGTTATTTAAACTAAATATAGATGGAATGAATTATTATTCTACCTCATGATCTGTTAGTATTTCAGGCATGAAAAATTCACCTTTATTTCTTGGAGTAAGATATGAAGTGGAAATAGAGTAAGGCACAACCAAAGGTTGAGATTAATAATATGAAAAGGAATGAAATAATTTAATTATATTTACATATGTTCTTAGAAATTAAAACAATTCCTTAACTCTATTAAAATGATATTAACAAATATTTATCTTAGTATCATCATTTTTATTGAACCGATGGTCTTATAAATCATCATGAAATTATGGTTTTAAGTCCTTTAACTTTATATTGATCATTAAAATTATTTTTATTAGTGAACTTTATCATGTTATATAATTATTTAATCTTTTCTTCCATGTCTAATCTTCATTTCCCACCAATTTTCCCCTATGTGGAAACCTAGTTATGAATTACTTTGGGTAGTCATTATGTTTTCAACTTTATTTTTTAAAAATAATTTTTAGTATTAATTTTTTCAATGTGGGTTACTATAAAAGGAAATTTAAAGAATTAAAAATTTCATGTCCCAAAATAATTTTAAGGGAAATTTTATTTTAAGGGGGTGTAGAATGTAACACACTGAGTTTTTATGAATGATTTTTTTCTTCAAATTAATAAAACTTATTTGGTGGATTGAATTACCAACTACACCAAGTTATGATTACTTCATACTCAACACTAAGTTAATATTTCACTATATTAAATATAGATATTTTCTTATGGTACACAAAACACTATGTTTTCCTTGGGTTACACACAGTTCTGAGTTCCTTCGATATCTTACATTACTCGCAAGACTAAGTTTTAACAAACAACGATGTATTATTAACATTATTATTAGAATATTATTATAGTTGTCACATAGCCATTGGAATTGTGGTTATAAATAAGATTAATTAAATTAAAAAAATACTTTTTTCAAAATAATAATTATTTGGTGATCAATTAACAAGAAATGAAAATAAAAACCTTTTGAAAATATTAGAAATCTTTTACTGGAAAACAATATTTATGCAATCAAACATGTTTTACCTCAATAACATAATTAAAAAAAATTAACAAAGGAATTTAAGAATATATATATATATATATTAATCATTCAAATATTTAACATTCATATTATGTGTTTTCTTTACAAGATATAAGAATAAATCTGATTTTATGCATAAAGATATTTTTTCAAAAGATATTTTTACCACATTTTAATGATGCACATATTTTAAATATAATTTTTTAAAATTTTATAAATTTTATTTGAAATAATAAAATTAATTTTTGAAATCATAATATCAAAAAAAACTAATTTGGTTGTATTTTGTTTTCTGAAAAGTTTCATTTTTTGATGAATTCTGAAAAACACTGAATTTTAATTAAAAGCTCCATTTTATTATAATCAATTTATATCATTAAATTGTATTTTAAATTAGTTTTAATGTATATTTAGATCATTTATATATTTATTAATACATTTTAGTTCATTGGAATCAATTTTACATTGAAATTTTATATAAAAACATTCCAAACTTTTGAATGTTTTCACATTAAAAATGTGTCGTCTCATCCCATCTTTGAGATTAATTTTAAATTATTGTAACACCCCAAGAATTTACAAATAGATTTAATACAGAATGAAAGAAACATAGAGTCTATACAACACACCACTTTGTTATAACCTATCCAAGTAAACATAATTTTATGAGACCTTGATTAATTTCTCAATGTGTTATAAAACGAGTTATAGTTTTAAAGTTGTTTTTTTGAATAAATTATGATTTTATTTAAAAAATAAATTAAAAATATTTAGGAAATTAATTTCAAAAAATGGATTTAATTTTTTAATTCTAAACATCAAAAAATGGTTAGGATGAATTTTTGGGATTTTTCTGAAATACTAAAAAAAATGAATAGTGAAATACGGTAAAATAATGTATATACAAATTATTAGTTAAATACACTATTTATGACATTGTGGGTGGTTTAAGGCCACTTGGTTTAAACTCACATGAACTTATCACTATTAGGGGTCACATGAAACAACACTATTGATTATCTTGATGGAAATAATAAAATAATGAATAAAATGTTCAAAATTCACTCCTCTCATTCGCTATAAAAACCTCCCTCACTCCCCCTTCTCCTCACTCCTCTAATCCTTTAATATCCTCAAAGTTCTTCTAAAATACCCTCACCTAGTAAATACCCACTTCAAATAATCTCTTGGTCTTTCTAAAAGACTAAATCTCCATCCCTTAAAGAGATTCTCAAAGAGGTGGATTCAAGAGGTAAATTCCTCTTTTCATTTCTTTTATTTCAAGTTCTATTTTATGTGATATGTATTTCAAGTTTTAATATCATGTTCTTATTTCCATTTTATTTTATTCCAATACTATTTTATGAGTCTTATATGAATGGGTGACCACTTTTCCCTCTCTTTTTTATCTTTTCTAAAACCAAGTTGCATAGTCGTTATGCTACAGAATTTTCGTCTCAAAATATCTCTCTTTTTCAAGCACTATTATTATGTTATTATCTTTTAATTTCAATTGTATTATGTTGGTATGTGTAATTAAATATTCCCCTTACTATATATATTATTTAATAATTATTATATATCCTTTTTCTCTCATTAATATTTTTTATGAATTTTTAAGTGACCTCATTTGGCTGCCGTATTTTGTAAGGGATTTCTCAACTTTTCTTTTATTTTCAGTTCCTTTATTTTTCTTTCCTCTCCTCCTTTCTTCCAAATGTTTTGACTACTCTATTATATTACATGTACTGTAATTTTTTCATGATAATGAATAATTTTTCATCATCTCTTCTTTTCGGTTCTTTTATACTAAAAATGAAAACACCAGTTGAGATGTGTTAATCTACCACATTCAAGGACAACTGGTTTTAAATTTCTATTAGCGTCTTCAATTCTAGTAATGAAACCATTATTATGGTTGAAACAGACTATAATATATTTATTATTTCTCATATATATTTTTTGAATCTTTTTGTACACATTATTTTGATTTATAAAGAAAAATGAGTTCGTTGTGTTCAAAAACTACAAATTAACCCAAACAGTTTTCATTAAATGATTTAAATAAAGATTCATCTTTAATCCAAGTACCAAAATTAAATTTACAACAATGTAACCTTTTGTATGTTTACTAATAACATATAACTTCAATTCTGGACAACAATCCTCATTTTAAATGATTCTTATTTCATGTATATAAGTATACCGATCATGAAACAAATGGACCCGAATAATGAAATTGAACCTATTAACCCATCAAAAGGACATGAATGATCTTAATAAGGTTATAATAAATCAATTAAATGTATAATAGGTTATTTAAATCTTAATTAATTTATTTAATTTGGTTATCCAGGACACTAATACCAAGTTAAGAATACCATCGGGCTTAAGGTAAGGGTTTCTTCATCTCACTTCCATTTTTGTGAGATATTCTATATTCACTAATATTACTTGTGTATGGTGTATGTATACTTCCCATTGATGTTTAAATTTAAGGATTCCATTTATTTTCATGATATTCAATGTTTCATTTAATTATTATTGATTTTGGGTCATACGATTCAATTGATTACAAAGTTACAAGTATTTTCTACCCAAACATCCATTTTCATTCAGGTTGCTCTTATTCTCTACTCACCTCAATGAAATTATTTTCTTATGTACTCCTCATAAATTCTATATTAAAGTTATATATATTTTTACCAATCAGAATCCAACTTTAATTTATGGGGAGTTATATGTTTTAAATGTATCTTTCAAAAATTCTTCCCGAAATACATGATCGATTCAAGGAACTTCTCAGATTCTTACCTATTTTGAAGTTCACCCTATAATAATTTTTAAGCCATATTTATCTTTCTAAAGTCAAAAATTTTACTATGAAAAATATATTTTGGTTCATTTCTGGTTTTATTAAATCAAACATGCCTTTTCACTTTAAAATATCTTTAATGAATTTCTTAAACCACGCTAAAATGTTTTAATTATAAAGATTATTTAAAAACACTTTTTCCACAATTTCACTTCAATGGGAAATAACTTATGCCTCAAATGTAATAAAAATGTTCTTACCTTTTATTTTATGGGATATAAATTTTTAAAACCAGGTTTAAGAAAAATACAAATGATTTTCCAAAAAACTCTTATTTCCAAAGTAAAATGGGTTTTTCTCATCTCACTATAACTTTTATGAGATATATGCCTTGTTCACTACTTATTTCTTGCATGTGGTGTATGTAATAAACTTTGGAATATCATATCAAGAGTCTCCTTATTCTCATGATATTCTAAGGTATTATAATTTGAATATTTCATGGTGTTATGGGAAACTTTGGAATGTTTAAGGATTATTTCCTCAAGAAATTTTCAATGGTATCATTTAAATGTATCTTATCTATGTCAACATCCTTTTTGAAACTTGTAATTCATTGAGGTTTATCTATTATGATATCATCTACCATATTTAATTTAATGTTTTATGGTTAGTTTTACTGTGGATGTGCTATCTTAAAATCATTCACTCATTTACTCTAAATGGTTTGTGTTTATGATTATTGTTCGGGGAAATTTATTTACAATTAATATCTTAGTTTCAATATGAATTTATATGTTATTTATGTTTATCATTGTTCATATGAGGAATGAATTGGACTTAGTAAGTGTCAGGTGGGCTCGATATAGCCCCTCGGTGCATCAGTAGGTCTCCTGAGACAAACTATGTTCTTGGAACGAGGCCTTGACAAAATTAATATTTATGGTTTTGTCTGAGGCCTTAATCATTTTTAGATGTCTTCATTGAGGCCTTAATGGTATATTTTAGAAGTTCTGGAATATTAATTTCCCTCATTATGAATCTAGTAATTGAAAGTTCATATGGTTATTCGACTAGTAGAATACCCATGGTTATGTTTTATTATAGAATTATTTACTCAGCTAATATTCCTTCCTTGATGTGTTCAAGTTTATTATTTGTAGAGGCATGTGTTTTCAATTATTCACCATGCCTATGGTTTATTTTTATGATATCTTCCGCTTTATTTCTTTCCATTACTGAGCATTTGAGCTCACCCTTTTCTTATGTATCATTTTCTCAGGGAATGAGGAAGTTTTTTTATGATTGACCTACAAGGATAATCTTAAAGTGGTGGATGTTCCCAATAAAAATTATATGTTGTATTTCTTTTCAAGTTGTAATGTTAAACTTATGTATGTATCTGTATTTCCAAAACTACTAAAATACTCAGTCCTTCAGGATTTTATTCCTTTAATCATTCCATTTTATTAAAATAATGCATCAGCTCTAGGCTTCTGGATTTGGGGCGTTATAATTGGTATCAAAGGATGTTTTGTAGAAAACTTGGAAACTAGATTTAGAAAACTTAGATTATGTAACAAACCCCTAAGATATTATATAAGGATAAACATACAATAATATAATAGAATCTTGGTAAGGAATAGATTATGTGGATCTTCCTAGAAAATACATCCCTGTCTGGATACTACAAGTGGAAGTGGTTCTGAAATAGATGTACCTAGGAGTGAAAACTCTGACAAGGAGTTCTGGGCTTGACTTGGGGTATCCTGGTAAAAAACAAAGGGTCTTATTGTGCACCTGGTTTGACACTCTTGGGGGATATTCTTAGGATAATTCACATTTTATTTACCCACGATTATGAAGGACTTATTCCCCCAAAGTAACCAAAGTATATGGTTCTAGGATTTACGATGCATACATTTCTGCTATGTGCTATACCATGTTTAGAGTCATATAGAGTTCATAATGTTACCAACTAATATATAATATGTAATTGATTAGAAATGGTGCCTAGAAGAAGGAATGAGAACTTTATAAATGAACATGATGTGAAGAGTAATAAGGATCGTATCTATAATGGTCTCAAGCCATCATTTAAAAGGAATATTGTCTCTCAAGTATCCTCATCATATGAGGAAATAGTATCATGTGTTGAAAAGGTATTTAAATACTTCTTTAAATCCTATGGATTTGAAGGGAAGAAAAAGAAGAATAGGATGGCAGGGAAAAACATGGATAAATGGAATAATGTAAAGATGTATTTTCCTATATGTGATAATTATGGAAGGAAACACCTTGGTATATGCTTGAGAGAGAAGGAAGTTTGCTTCAAGTGTGGAGAAAAAGGCCAACATGCTCATAATTGCAAGACAAGGAAAGAATTTTCCTATATTTGATACGTCAATTATAAGGAGATGGGACACTATTCAAATCAATATTCCAAGTGTCAAAGGAATATACCCCAAATGATGATTTTGGATGATGATCAAGTTATGATGCTATCACAGATGAAGTAGAATGATTAATATGCCTATTCAAGAATCATGCCATTTGAATAATTTTTCAATAATGTACTGGTTGTATGAATTATGAGATATATAAGGATTGTACTACGGTACGATTTCATTAAGGATTTCTGGTTATATGATGAATGGTATAAAGGAAAAGTGATTCAGAAAAAATTTAAACTTTTTAGAAGGAAAAAATATGATTGAAGGAAAGATAACCCTTAATATATATATCTAATGTTGTGATAATGATGATGAAATGATTGATTTAGATAAATACTGACTACCTTGGAACTGATTATTGACTTGTAGAGAAGTGGTTTATACTATCATCGATAGAGTTTACAACACTTTTGGATTTAAGGAATATATCCAATAACTTGTATCTTACTTAAGGAATATGGATGAATGCATGTTTCCAATATGATTTTATGGTAATTCAAGTTATTACCATATTTCAAGAGGATACATGATGAAGTTATTCACATGTTTGGAATGTGAATTTTAGAGCATCTTCTTGTTGATTAAGGGTTAATGATATGTTCATCATGTAAATTTAGAGACCTTCATTTTAATGTGTTGAATCATTATATTTTATTAATTTTAATCATATAAAAAATCGTGTAAGTTGATCGTTGTATGGGGTTTTATATTTTAATGTCACTAAATGATGGTTTGATTATTCTTCCATGACTATGTTGTCCAATTAGAATGCATTTTTTTTTAGTAATTGATTCATTTCCATTTACTCTTATTAATAGTATATTTTAACTATATTCTTGATGTGGGTTTCCCACAAGGGAATTTTAAAGTATCAACCATTCGCTTTCGAAGTTCAATTTCGAAGTTTGAGGATGAAATTTTTATAAGGGGATAATATAACACCCCAAGAATTTACTAATAGATTTAATACAGAATGCATGAAACACTGAGTCTCTAAAAAACACCACTTTGTTAAAACCTAGCCAAGTAAACATAATTTTTTCTCCTTAGTGATTTCAATTTTGAAAAACTGACATACATGGTTGTGTTTAGTAAGATATTTAGAGTTTGATAAGAAAAACTTAATTTTTGGTGAATAGCAACATACCCTTATGAATATTAACATACCCTTATGAATGGTAATGAATAGTAATAAATAGTAAATCGGCCAAAAAAATAGAAACTTCACCCATGAAAGTATAAATACAATTTGGATATCTTAAAAGTAAAAAAAATGATCATAGTATAAGTAATGGTATTTTTGTTTGTCATAAATATTTTATTTACAATTTTATGATTAATTTAATAATTTAAAATAGATATTTATTTTCATAAAATGTAATCATAAATTGTTAATTTATTTTATTATGTTTATAATATAATTTTATGGGACCTTGATTAATTTCTCAATGTGTTATAAAACGAGTTATAGTTTTAAAGTTGTTTTTTTAGAATAAATTGTGATTTTATTTAAAAATTAAATTTAAAATATTTAGAAAATTAATTTCAAAAAATGGATTTCATTTTCTAATTCTACACTTCAAAAAATTGTTAGGGTTAATTTTTGGTATTTTTCTGAAATACTCGAATTTTGGATGAATAGTGAAATACGGTAAAATACTGTATATACATATTATCTGTTAAATACACTATTTATGACATCATGAGTGATTTAAAGACACTTTGTTTGAACTAACATGAACTTATCACTATTATGGATCCCATGAAACAACACTATTGGTTGTCTTGATGGAAATAATAAAATAATGAATAAAATATTAAACATTCACCCCTCTCATCCACTATAAAAACCACCCTCACTCCCCCTTCTCCTCACACATATAAGCCTTTAATCTCCTCAAATTTCTTCCCAAATACCCTCCCCTAGTAACTCCCCACGTCCAAGAAGCTCTTGGTCTTTCCAAAAGACTAAAACCCCTTCCCATAAAGAGATTCTCAAGGAGGTGGATTCAAGAGGTAAATTCCTCTTTTCATTTCTTTTATTTCAAGTTCTCTTTTATGTGGTATGTATTTCAAGTTTTCATTACATGTTATTATTTCCATTTTATTATATTATAATACTATTTTATTAGTCTTATATGAATGGTTTACCCCTTTCCCCACTCTTTTTAATGTTTTCTAAAACCATGTTGCATAGTCATTATGCTGCAGAATTTTTGTCTCAAAATCTCTATCTTTTTCAAGCACTTTTATTATGTTATTATATTTTAATTTAAATTGTATTGTGTTGGAATATTTAATTTCATATTTCCCTTAATTTATATATTATTTAATAATTATTATATACCATTTTTCTCTCATCAGTATATTTTATGGATTTTTAAGTGACGCTGTTAGGCTCCCAGATTTTCCTAAGGGATTTCTCAACTTTTATTTTTTTTTGTGTTCCATTATTTTTCTTTACTATCATCCTTTCTTAAAAATTTTGTGATGACTCCAGTAACTTACATATACTATAATTTTTTCATGATACAAGAATAATTTTTTATCATCTCTCCTTTCCCATTATGTTATACTAAAAATGAAAACACCACATGAGATGTTTTAATCTACCATATTCAAAGACAATGGGATTTCAATTTATATTATCATCTTAAATTCAGGTCATGAAACCATTATTATGGTTGAACCAGACTATAATATATTTATTATGTCTCATATATGGTTCTGTAATCTTTTTTTACAAATGGTTTTGATTTATAAATCAAAATGAGTTCGTTGTGTTCAAAAACTAAAATTATCCCAAACAGTTTTCATTAAATGATTTAAATAATGATTCATCTTAACTCCAAGTAAAAAAAATGAAATTTTCAACCATTTAACCTTATTTATGTTTACTAATAACTTATAACTTCAATCCTGGAAAAAAATCCACATTTGACATGATTCTTCGTTCATGTATATAAGTATACCGATCATGAAACAAACTGACCTGAACAATGAAATTGAACCTCTTTACCCATAAAAAAGGCCATGAATGAACTTAATAAGGTTATAATAAATCAATTACATGTATAAGAGGTTATTTATATCTTAATTAATTAATTTAATTTTGTTATCTAGGACACTAAGACCAAGTGAAAAATACCATCAGACTTAAGGTAAGGGTTTCTTGGTCTCACTTCCATTTTTGTGAGATATTCTGTATTCACTACTATTACTTGTGTATGGTGTATGTATACTTCCCATTGATATTTCATATTATTATTCCATTTATTTTTCTCATATTAAATGTTTCATTTAATTATTATTAACTTTGGGTCATACGATTCAATTGATTACAATGTTACAAGTATTTTCTACCCAAACCTCCATTTTTATTCGGGTTGTTCTTATTCTCTACTCACCTCAATGATATAATTTATTATGTACTATTAATAAATTATATGTTAATGTTCTTTATATTTTTAACAATAATAATCCAAATTTCATTTATGGTAATTTATATGTTTTAAAAGGATCTTTCAAAAAGTCTTCCCAAAATACAAGCTCGATTCAAGGAACTTCTTGGATTCTTGTCTATTTTAAAGTTCACCCTATAATCTATTTTAAGCCATATTTAGCTTTATAAAGTCACAAATTTTAATATTAAAAAGATATTTTGGTTAATTTCAAGTTTTATTAAAGAAAACATTCCTTTTTTCTTTAAAATACCTTTAATGAATTTCTTAAACCGCACTAAAATGTTTTAATTCTAAAGCTTCTTTAAAAACACTTTTTACACAATTTCATTTCAGTGCGACGTCACTTGTGCCTCAAATGTAATATCAATGTCCTTACCTTTCCTTTACGGAAATATAAATGTTTAAAACCAGTTTTATAAAAATACAAATGATTTTTCAAATGAACTCTTCTTTCCAAATTAAAATGGGTTTTTCTCATATCACTTTAACTTTTATGAGATATATGCATTGTTCACTAATAATTCCTTGCATGTGGTGTATGTAATTTCCTTTGTTATATCATATCAAGAGTCTCATTATTCTCATTATATTATAACATATTATGATTTTAATATTTCAAGGTGTTATGGGACACTTTGAAATGTTTAAGGATTATTTCCTCAAGAAATTTTCAATGGTATCATTTAAATGTATCTTATCTATGTCAACATCCTTGTTGAAACTTGTACATAATTGAGTTTTATCTATTATGATATAACCTAAAATATTTAATTTAATGGTTTATTATTAGTTTGACTTTGGATGTGTTATCTTAAAACCATTCACCAATTTACTCTGAATGGTTGGTGTTTATGATTATTGTTTGGGGAAAGTTATTTACAATTCATATGTTAGTTTCAATATGAATGTATATGTTATTTATGTTTATCCCCATTCATATGATGAATTAATTGGACATAGTAATTATTGGTTGGGTCCCACTATACCCCTCAGTGCATTGGTAGGTCTCGTGAGACAAACTATGGTCTTGGCACGAGGCCTTGACAAAATGAATATTTTTGGTTTTGGCCAAGGCCTTAATCATTTTTAGACATCTTGGTTGTGTCCTTGATGGTTTATTTTATAATGTTTGGCATATTAATTTCCCTCTTTATAAAGTTATTAATTGAAATTTCATGTGGTTATTCGACTAATAGAATACCCATGGTTATGTTTTGTTATGGTATTATTTAGTTATCTAATATTCCTTCGTTAATGTGTTCAAGTTTATTATTTGTAGATGTGTGTGTTTTAAATTATTCACCATGTTTATTTTTTATGTTTATGATATCTTCTGCTATATTCCTTACCGTTACTGAGTGTTTGAGCTCACCCCTTTCTTATGTTTCAATTTCTCAGGACACAAAGAAGTTTTTTTATGATTGACCTGCAAGGATAATCTTAGAGTGGTGGATGTTCCCAATAAAACTTATATGTTGTATTTATTTTAAAGTTGTAATGTTGAACTTATGTATGTATCTCGATTTCCAAAACTAATAAACTAATCAGTCCTTCGGGATTTGATTCCTTGTAACCATGCCAATGTATTAAAATAACGCACTAGCTCTAGGCTTCTGGGGTTGGGGCGTTACAATTAATTTATTCCACTTCTAGTTTTATAATTTTTAAAAATGGATTAAATATTTTTATTCATAATAATTTATAATTTATACTATTTTGAACTTATTTTTTGACCAAATATATTAGTGAAAGTGATTAAAATTAATCACATCGATTAAGGTAAAAAAACAAATTTACTTAGTGGTAAAACCTTATCTAAAGGGGCCAAGTATCCTAGAGACGTGTCCAAAATCCATTATATAGACATATTTAGACCATATTATAACTTTTATATAAAATTTAAATTTATTTTATACACATTATGTAAGGGATACCTCCCAATAGTGTTTACCTTTTTGTATTTACAAGAATGTCACTGCTCCTCCACTATAAAAGGGCACTCACCTCCCTCACTTACTAAAACATCTCAAGACATTTTTCTCATCCAAAACCTAATCAAATAATATCTTAAATTACAAAATATCAAACAATAATCCTCACTTTGGTCTAAAATTCAACCATGGAATCCCTTTGTTGCAAACCAAAAGAGTTACCTAAAGAATAGGTAACAATCCTCAACAAGAAATTTTGTTTTATTTCTTTCTACACCTTTGAAATTATTATTATATAAATATTATATAATAATCTAAATGTCCTAAATATACTGATATTTTTTATTCTAAGGGTATGACCTGAACCTTTACACACATCCATCAAATGGGTTATGCAATCATCATTCGTGTGTACGGTGGACTTCCGCCTTTCGAACTGATGTTGTTTGTTCTTCCATTACCACCTTTAAAGGTTGGTAATAATGATGGGAATAAAAATTTTATATAATATGTATGATATTTATGATGTCTTTATTATTATGGTATTATTATTTATTACATACCTTCATTCTTTTCATTTTTTGGGAATGTGATAACTTTGTTTGTGGACGTGTGGACTACCGCATCCCCAAAGCGATGTGATATGTTCACAGTTTACATGTAATGTATTAAGGTTGGGTTTAATAAAAATATGTGATAAATATGGAAAAATAATTAAACTTTAAATATAATATATATATATATATCATTTAATTTTATTTATTTAAAAATGGCAAGAAAATGGAAATAACGTTCATGCGTACGTATGACTTACCATCTCTAGGAATAGTGTATTTCATTTCATATATATATCTTTAATATATTATTATAAATACTTATATACATAATATATATTATATTTATATCATTTTTTACATTTTAAAAATATTTAAATCATAATCTAAGTAAGACGATCAAGAATAACAAGTCAAAACATATATGAAAAACAAAGCAGATATTAACCAAAACGTAACTTTATCATGAAATTGTTAAATAACTGGTAATATAAAGTCATAATAAAAAATATATGGAATTTTATATAAGAATAATTTTACGTTTTATATGTATAATAAACATATTTATTATAAAAGGAGTTAGGAATGTGTACAAATTAATTCAATAATTAAGGTAAGAGTTTTATCATCTCACTTTTATTTCTGTGAGATATAGGATATATTCACCACATATTCTTATTTTTTTGGTGTATATACTAAATGATTAAAAGTTATATCATGAATTTTTTTCATTTAATGATATTAAAAGTCTCAATTGATTTTATTCTTTTTTGGGTCCCATGATTCAAAAGTTACTCAAGTAGTAAGTGTATTTATCGTCTCACATTTATTTTCCGTGAGACACATGTCATGTTCACCATCCATTTATTTTATTTGGTGTTTATACATCCAATGTATGTATTTTATTATTCTTGTAACATCTCAGACCTAGATTCCACTTAAAGGTTCTTTGATTTCAGTTATTCATGTGGCCTCAAGCACATCTCCCCAAAAGAAAAAGGGTTTTGACTAGAAGTAAGGGGCTAGGGTCATTACTAGAAATTGGCTCTAAGACAACGGTTTTATACCCACAGTTTAAAAAAACGTGGGCATAGACCATTTTTCTCAACCAATACCCACAGTTTTTTAACAAACAGTGGGGATAAACCCGTAAAAAAAGACCTGTGCTCGGGCTTGTCCTCCCACTCCCCCTCAGTGAGCCTAATCTCTACTTCACTCACCTCTCATCCCTCCCTCCCACCTACGCTTCGACATCCCAACCTCCGCCTTCACCTCGACATCCCCACCTCCGGCCCCTTCTTGTCGACTGATGACTACCTCCCTCCACATTCACCTCTCAGCCCCCGCCTCCCTCTCTCCACCTCCCAGTCTCCTCCTCCCGACCCCTATTTCCCTCCCTCTGCATCTACCTCCCTCCCTCCCTCCTCCCCAACTTCTTGGCTTGCATCTCTCAGTCCCTGCCTCCCTCCCTCCACCTTACCGCCTCCGTGTCTGGCTCAGCATTCACGTTCACCTCCCTACCTTGTACTCGTGCTCTACCTCCCCCTCAGCTCCCTCCATTAACTATCCATAAACCCTAATTTACATGGGTCTCCTCGCATCACAGGTAAATTTGATTCAAATGTTCCCCTAATTTTAAATTCCATCTCAACTCTCAAATATGAAACATACTATATTTGATGAAGGAGAATTATTATAATATGTTTTGATAAATATTGAATTGTTTGAGAAGGCATTATATTAAACCAAATAGGTTTTGATGTCATTTGAGTGAAATATGGAATTACATTTTCTTTCATTGAAAAATGAAAATGTATGAAACACACCATCTGCACATGTCACTATATTTCGTGCATGAATATGAATTTTTTGATTGCCTTCACATGAATTTATAGGGATATTTTTACAACTCTGATAGATAATGTTCATGAATTTCATTAGGATATTTAAGACATTTCATGATGCATAAGACTTGGGGAATATGATTTTCAATGTGTATGAATTTATATTTAAGATTGAGGGGTATCCATGCCACATTACAATGAAAAAATGAAGATGAAGAAATGGGAAGATAAGATAAACCATACTATAATAACTTATACATATTTCATTTAGATTAAGAATTACTATTTGGATGTTTTTAAATAAGTTATTTTTTCTGTTAGTTGGGACAATACTCATGACAAAGTGGAATATATTTCATACACTATTAAATTTTTTTCTCCACAAATCTGGCCAAGATTGTTCCTAAAAATAAATAATATAACTGAAGTGATTCAATCCTTAAAAGGATAAAATGTATGTTTTAGAATCCACATTAGATCCCTATAAGTTGAATCATATATATGCTAGATATCATAGATATAAGATATCTCAAATTGATAACCACTCCAACCAAACCTTCAAGTAATGCATCAACACCTTATTCCACTCCTTCATTATCTATTAATGATGATTTTATTTTAATGTTGATACATGATGAAATTCAAAATATTTTGGACAATGTGAAGGATATTAGAAATCAATTTCAAATGGACACTTATTTTCAAAGAGAAGATAAATATGATTTAATTAAATATAAATCCATTAATACTACCAAAGAAATTTTTTTATTCAAGGGTGCAATTATTTATTATCTCAAATAGTTTTACACTAAATAATATCTTAAGAATTATTTCATATCATTGGCCAGATATTTTAAGATGTCACCCCCAAACAAGAACATTTTTTTGTATGTTAGATAATTTAGTGGTAATGATTTCACTTCTCAATCAATTCAGGTTAGTGAATGATGAATTCCATTAATATATGGAACATGGCATTAGGGATGTGGGTAATATAGCAATGATCCTAGAGCCTTTTATCTATGTTTCTAATGTCCTTGTTTTAGAACCACTTTATCTTCCTTTACCCTACATCTATACCACTCATTACCTAGCCTCAACCTTAGATTCAATTACTTAAACATCGCCAATTCTAACCTCCACCTCACTTATACCTCCTATATGACCTTTTGGTGTATATATATATATATATATCATCGATGGTACCCATTGTGTCATTGTACTTAACTATACATGTTAAATTAATTGAAAATGAAGCTTCACTCATTATATACAAGTATTTTTTGTGCCTTTTTAGATAACTAGGTATAGATGATGATTTAATAGGTGCATTCTCCACAAGGTTCCAGTGGATTGGATGCCTTATTTCATAGGTGTATTTTTTGGCATATGACAGAGTCAATTTAAATTTGTGGAATAATTTGTTTCTATTTATGTATTTATTTGGTTTGATATATGTCTATGGTGTATATTTTTTCTTATTAAATTCATATATAAAATAGTTTATAATGATATACCAAGTACTTCCATCATTCAATTTCTTATATTCATTGTATAAGTCTTACTTACATTTTTCAAAAATGTCCAACAAATGGATGATGTAATTAATTAGATTCATCTAATTTTTTGTTTTTTGATGTACCAATTAGATGATTATGATGAATTTTTTATCTTTATTTTCAACACTAGATAGAGAAGTTGGAAAATATGGAGATTGAAGAGACTAGCAATGAGTTCACTGAACCAAGATTCAGGACATCACCAAAATAAGGTTTGTAAACAAAACAGATATCCAATTATCAATGTTTTTATGGTTCTTATACATATTATAAAAGGGTTCCATGGTATTTTTTTGTAAATTTTAGTAGGAGAGCAGTGGAAGAAGGAATTGAATAGTTAGTTTCATCTTTCCTTCATTTTTATCTATAATCTCTTTTTGAGATTGTAAAATAGAGAAAAGTGTTTTTTAAATCCTAGTTTTTTATTTTACTTATATTATATATGAAATTATTAAAGGATGAATATATTTTCTCCTATTTTCTAGTAGTTATTGTATAGATCCCATGATCCCATATTCTAGGAACATCCTCCACCTTGAAGTGGGTCATCAAATTTTCCCAAGAATTTCTCTATATCCAAAATATGATCTCATTCCAAAAACATAAAGTCTTTAAATTATTGGTATTCTCTTGGTTTGTACATACTGGGATAGATTTTTGGTTTTATATTGGTTAGATATCCTTATTAGATCTGGTGAAGAAGTTATAGGATATTTAATAGTCAAATTCTAATAGCCCTACCATTAAGTTAAACATTAATTGTGAGGATCCATCAATGGGTGGTTTGGGAATGAGAATTCTCTATTTAATTCTATGATCCAAATATGGTTTCTTATTTTTCCAAGAAATTTTCTCTTAACTTATATTCTAGTGAATTGTCCATATAAAATTTGAGAAGGTATATAGGTAATGAAGATTGAACACTAATGACCATTGGTCATGTTGTGACTATTACCCATCCATTTAGTGAAATGAGAGAGAGTTTCCCTAGGATTTGATATTGGCTTGCCTGATATAGTTCAGAATCATGATGTTGTTGGTGTATTGGTTAACGGATTCACCGAGTTTGTGCATTTCATTCTAATTAAGGTGATTAAATCTATAAAGATCTAGGAGTGGGTTATAACTATGAATTCTTGAGCTTGTATGGTGAACTGATTACCATCATCTCTAACACAAGCCCTAGTTTTCTCAAGGGGTTGGGTGGTTATTTAATTAATTATTGGGAACCATCTTAACCATGAGTTTATAATACCTTCTTCCTTTCAAGGGAAAATTTGAGTGATCATAAATCTAGGAAGAGGTTCATAGAGTTCATGTGATGAACTTTGGTAGTTCATGGGAGGACCATTTTCATTTAATAGATATTTCATATAACTTTAGTTACCCTAAAATGATTCATATGTTCTTTTTTATAGCATTGTACTACCCTCTGTTTCAAATCCCATTGTTAGGGTGGAGTTTTGGATAAGTGCTTACCTTAGACCAAGTCTTGTGAGAGAAACTACAGAAGAGATTAACTAGTGTGAAGAAGAATGGATATGTCTTATAATATTTTGGTATTTTATTATGATCATTATGGTATTCCCATGAATTCTGTATCGGCTCAAATGGAGTCTTTAATTTTCATCAAACATCCCATTACCCACATCTCATTCCCATACATCAATAAGAATGTGTTTTTTAATATTTTGATCAATGAAGATTTAATTGAGCATCAACATTCTTTCACTTTCATTATTCCTGAAAACTAATCAAGTTTCTTTTTCATTATAAATATGCTCACATAGTTGATATTCTTAAAACTTAATCTTAAATCATGAAAATAAATAGATTCAATATATTCAAAAATCTAAGAAAAAACTTTAGTATCTTCGGGTTTCATTTCCATTAGATTTATCAATTATAAAGACTCTATTTTCAGAATTTAACACTCTTAAAATTATATTTCATTTATCTTATTTTCCATTTCTCATCATATTTATATTCTGTATTTTATTAAGATAATTAGGTGAAACCATTCTCATCATATTTATATTTCCCTTAATTGAAGGAATATGAACCCATGGGATATTTTAGTTCTTATATATTGGGCAATGACTTATATAATCACAAAATACAGGTATGTTCTAGTTTAGTTTTTATTTTATTTTCTTTATATCATCATTCACTAAGGCCTTTTACTACTTTATATGAATGAATGGTAGTTATATTCTGCATAGGGGGCCAGAAGGGCACTAGAGGCGACTACGCAGTTTTCTTTACAAGGGAGGGAGATCGGGGTAGTGGAGGGATTAATTAGTGTGTTTCATTTTTTATACCTTTTTACTGTGTTGTTTTTGTTTATTTAATTTTCCTTCGGTGTGAATGTTAGAAGTACGGTTGGGTCATGATGAAATTTTATTTATTTTTTGCTGTTGTTTTAATTAATTGTTTGTGGGGGAAATCATTCCCAAGTGGTGATTCCTTGATTCCCATACACTTGTGCCCACCCATGGGCATAGCCCATCCACCTTAGTCCATCCTAGTATTCTTATATCAGAGTATATGTTTGAACCATGGGAAGGACTAAGAAACAAGGTTTATTAGGGAGGGATTGAGAATGCCTAAGAATGAATTTTGAATTCCCATGAATAAGGATCAAGGACATTGGAATTCGTAATGGGTAGATTTGGGATACTATGCAATATATATTGATTCTGGAAATTCTATGGTTATAAAAGGTGTTGAAATGATAATACGTTGGGACTAATAAATGGAAATTCACATTCATAAACAATTTGATAATGTAATATCAGATCAAGAGCTACTGTACATTTTTGGAGTTGATGATTAGACTCCATCCCAATGAAACTATAGAAATACCATGGTTCCAAAAACACTATATTATACACTAGATAGTTTGGTTTGAAATTCCTAGTAAAACATTAATTGACCTCATGGCAGGGCTCAGGACTTGTTAGTAGATCACAATCGGTGGCAAGTCAGCTATTATCTTATCACATACAATGAATGGAGTTCCACACAACCCTAAATACAACAAAATCCCCAAAATAAATACCTGAGGTTGTCTTAAGCTACCTTTGTTCTCTGATAAAATGTCAGGAACATGTCAAATCATCCCACTGGTTCTTCTATGAAGATTTCATTCATTCTTAGAGCCACCCCACACAGTTTTGTTTTTTCAAGGAATTCTACTCATTTGGAAAAGGACTGGTAAATTCCTCATGATAATTAGATTCTCTAGATTGACTTGTCAATCTCTATAGGAAAAAACTAAATTCCCCTTGTAATACTTTAAACTTTAAGACGCATTATACATAGAAGTGGGGTGATTAATCCCTTTTCCAAGACACCAAAGGTAGTTCTTAATAATTTATATAAAAGATAGTTTCCTATTTTTCTTCTTCATACTCTGGTTTTACAGGTGTGAAAACCTTCATCGCGGTCCAATATGTGATCTACTAAAATCTGTGAATATCCACATTCAAAATCTCATTTCTAACTCTTAAAAATATTTAAATTTGAATATTTATTTAAACATATTCATTTAAGAACCCCGTATATTGAGTATTCATTAAAAACTTTCCTTAAAAGAAAATCTCAAATATTGCAACATTGTATTCTTCATTTAAGACTCTGAATACTATAAAATCTATATTACCAAAAATCTTCATTTAATACATCATTGTAATGAGACCCAAAAACATGATTCATGAAACCATCTAAACCATGCAAGAGTTTCATTCACATGCTGCATGTTTTTCCTCATGAAAACTGCTTGTTAGCCTACTTTTCCACACCTATAGCCGTAGTTCCCATTCTATAACAGCTTTATAGAGGCTTCTGACTTCTTGTGAAACAATATTTATGCATGACATTGAAATATTGTGTAACCTCAGCCTACTGAACCAGTTAAAATTGCTCCAGAATTCATGTATTTTGAATCAGTTCCAGATTTTAGATATTAAGATCAGTTCCAGCTTTAATATATCAGTTGCCTCTTCAATTCAACTAGTGAACATGATCCACATCCAATTGCTAACCTGTATCGACTTTCATCTATTCTCTAAACACATATCAATATCTCCAAATCATGAATGTCATTTCATTATGCAATTATTCCATGCATACATTCACTCTCGATCCTCTTCCAAGACTTCTTCTTTATGTTAACACATCGAATGCACTCTTCATATATATATTTTCAACATATCTTCATGCAATAGATATTCATTCCATAGATCTTCATGACATTATTTTTGACAAATCCCATGCCTATTTAATCAAACATACCTCATTCATAACTCATATATTTTCCACAAATCAAACCAATCAAGACTTGGTTGCAACAATCCCCCCTTCGTATGATCATGTTATTGAATTAGTTTCCTCTGATAGAGAGGTTAGTGTCCCTATTCCTTCTATTCAAGAGAAAGTGAAAAATACTATCTTATGGGATGATATAGTTGAGGAGTCTCATCCAGATTATGATATAATTTCTTTTAAAGATACTCTATCAAGGTTCATCTCTGATGAATAGCATGGAGAAGCATTTAAGCATAGTAAATATGAAATGGATTCCAATTACTAGAAAGAGAAATGAATGATTTCTTTAAAGAATCAGAAAGGTAAGTCAAATATAGTGGCTTCCACTTCAGGGAAATCCAAGAGCAAACCTTGCAACTTGGTTTCCCACTCCTCTTCCCCTAATTTGGTAAAATCCCTTTCTGGTATTGCATTGGCTACTAAGGATTCTAATAAGACAGTTGGTGAATCTCAACCTCTTGTAGCTGTTGTTTGTAGTGTGCAATCAGTACCTATAATAGAAAGTTTTTATGCATAGGGAGGTAATTCTAATCTGGCCTCGGTTCACTCTTTATCAAACTCTCTTGCAAGTACCTCTCATATGGATAGTGCGTGTCTAACTAGAAAACTAGTGATTTGTGACTTATTTAGTGTTCATATTTTGGATTTTGTGATTTCTTCTACCTTGAAGATCTCTGATGGACTTGGGGGATCCAATCCACCACTAACCAATACCACTTCTAGGCTAGTTCCTGGATCACCTGATTTGAAAACTCAGACCTCTTCTCTTGTTAAGGGTGGACACAACAAAGATTCCATTTCCTTAACCCCTTATCTTAATGTAGAATGGTTTGGGAATGTTATAGTCTTGTCTTACAAGAAATATACTAGTGACAATACTTATTCTAGGGATATTCATGGGGTTTCATCTTTTGATACTCCCATGACAGATAAGGTAGAGAGCACACCGGGCACAAACCTGGCTCATAATGTTAAGGGGACTCAAAAATTAATGGTGGGTATTCCAATTCCTTTAAATTGCTGGCATCAGGAAGAAGTGAAGAGGATGGGAAAGAAAAAAACTGGGTTTTGGGAGATAAAGTAATGACGCAGCTAGTTGATGTGGCAATTCTAAATGATGGAGATGGGCCATGGATAGTGGTCTCTAATTTAGAGAAATAAATTTTTCTTATTGCAAGTTTAAAAATTATGTCTTAGTATACTCGAAATCATGTTCTGTACTATGCACCAGAATGCAACTTTGGATTCAATAAGAGATAAATGATTGTGATGATTCGTTATTAAAAATTTATTTAGGACTTTTCTGATAAGAACTTTTTTCTTATTTGAACACTTTGGCTAGCTCTGTTTATGTTTTAATAGGTGAAAACAATGCATTTTGGTTCCATTATTTTTTCATTCTCGTTTTCATTATTTCACAGTGGTTTCATAGGGGGTGGGGGATGGGTGCAGGGAGGGGGGCTAGGTGCAAGGGGTGGGTTGGGGTACAGGGGGGAGGGGGCTGGGTGTAGGGGTAATGGGGTGCCGGGGAGAGGGGGTGTTGGGTGCATGGGGTGGGGTTGGGTGCAGAGGGGTTGGGTGTAGGGGGTAGTGGGGTGTGGAGGGGAGGGGGGCTGGGTGCAGGGAGGCTGGGTGTAGGGGGTAGTGGGGCTGCATGTGGAGGGGTGTCCAGGGGGTGTCTATGGATGGAGGGGGTGTCTATGGGGGAGGGGTGTCCAGGGGGTTGGGTGTAGGGGGTGGGGCTAGGTGCAGGGGGAAGGGGTGTTGGGTGCAGTGGGTGGGGCTGGGTGCAGGGGGACTGGGTGCAGAGGGGTGTCTAGAAGGGGGTGTAGGGGGTAGTGGGGGTGAAGGGGGTGTGGGGTGAAGGAGGAGGGGTGTTCGGGGGTGTCTATGGGGGAGGGATGTCTATGGGGGAGGGATGTCTATGGGGGGAGGTTTTGGCCAGGGGGGGTCTAGTGGGGGTGACTAGGGGGTGCCCAGGGGGGGTCCAGGGGGTGTCTGGGGGTGTCTGGGGGGGTCTAGGGGGGTGTCCAGGGGGGTCTGGGGGGTCCAGTAGGGGGTGTTTAAGGGGGTTCATTGGGGAGTGTTTAGGGGGGTCCAGGGGGTGTCCAAGGAGGGTGTATATGGGGGTCCAAGGGGGGTCCAGTGGGGGTGTCCCAGGGGGTGTCCCGGGGGGTCTAGGGGTGTCCAGGGGGTGTCCAGGGGGATTCTAGGGGGGTTCCAATGGAGGTTCCCAAGGGGTGTCCAATGCGGGGTGTGTAGTGGGGGTGTGTAGGGGGGGTGTCCAAGGGAGGTATCCAGGGGGGTTCCAGCGGGGGTGTCTAGGGGGGTGTCCAAGGGGGTGTTCAGGGGGTGTTTAGGGGAGAGGGGTGTCCAAGGGGGGTGAAAGGGGTTTTTTTCCAGGGGTAGAGTGGGTGTGTGCAAGGGGGGGTGTGGTTTCACAGTGGTTCCATTATTTCTAATAAGAACTTTTCCATTGTTTCACAATGGTTTGCATTCTGGTTTGTAGGAGAAAGGTGAAACCAAGGTGGGTATCTGTGGACAGTTTTTGTTTCTTGGAAAACCATCTATACCTATGGTTCATTGAACCGTGGGTATATATACTACTGGGAAACTATTTATACCCATGGTTCAACAAACTGTGTTTATGTGTGTTGTGAAGAAAACTATCTATACTCAAGGTTTACTTAACTGTGGGTATATAATTTGTGCTGTAAAAATGTATACCCACAGTTTACCATAACCGTGGGTAATATGAAATTTAAGTGTTCTATAACCATAGTTTCTGCAAAATCGTGGGTATAGGGAAATCCCAACGCCTCGAGAGCCCATAGTTCATGAAACTGTGGGTATAGACTATACACACGGTTTCATGGGTTATACCCACGGTTTCGAAATGTGGGTATAGGGAAATTTTCCAGTAGTGTTAGGAAGAATATGTTGATAATTTTCCCACTTCTATGGTCTACAGTTATCAGATGACAATTTGGAATATCCCGAGCTCTGTAGAGGTACCTCCTTCTCTCCCTCTCTCTTTCTCTCTCTCCCTCTACCTCTCTCTTAGTTGGACAGTGGAGGAATCCCTCTAGGGGCTTACGCGAGAATATAGAGGAGGCATGAAGAAAATTAAAATAAAACAAAGAAAATAAGAAAAAGAAAATAAAATGAAAATGAAAATGAAAGAAAAGAAAAAAGGGGGCCCGGCCAGCCCTAGCGCCAAACACGGTTTTATGCCCCACCTAGGAAAAACACCAAATTCTGAATTCAATATCAGAGATAGAATCTCAATATGATGCTCCATTCAAAATATATGATAGAACTAACCTGCATTAATACATTAATATATATTTAATTAAATATTAATTATTAATTATTTTTCTAAAATTTGAATGGCTCATAATTATACCAAACTCTTGTCCTAGTGTAAACTCTATATTCTGAGACCAGTGGAATGGTCAAAAAAATTATATGTGATCATCTTCTAGATGAAAAGGAAATTTTATCTCTTATATGAATCTAATATAAAATATTTAAATTTCTTCTCAAAATTTCAATCCAGAAAACATAGTTCATTACACCTTTCACAATGTTATAATCAATTAATTAACCAATTATGTTTACATTAGATGTTTTGATGATATTTGGTACAAATATTCAAAATTACTTTGATAGGTTGAATATAGTCGTGTAGATCATTATTTCATCATATCCATAATAATAAACATGATATAATTATGATTTTTATACAGTAATTATAATTTTAAAACCATATTTGAATAAAGGTTATGAAAAATGAACTATGTTATAATCATGGATACGATAAGCTGTATGTATTTATGTAGGAATAACGTATCTATTTTTCCATGATCATTATAGAAAGAAGGTATATATTGTTTTATCTTAACTAAATGATAATTATATTAAAAATATTATTTTATTTATTTAAATACACTTATATATATTATTCATTTGATATGGTGATGAAAAATGAATCACATCGCTTTGTGGAGGTGGTAGTCCACACGTACACACGAACGATGTCATCATTTTCAATGAATGGGAATTAAAGAAATTAAATGATATATTATATTTTTATAATTATAAATATTTCATTAATATCATATATATATATATATACATTAAATTCATCATTATAATCATCCATAATATGAGATTATGGAAAATGAATTATATCGGTTCGCAAGGCACTAGTATGTCATACACACTAATCGATAATTTAATTTCCCATTTGATAGAAGTGAAGATGCATAAAAGTTATGAAATTAAAATAATACTGTATAATTATATGGGATATATTATTTTTTTATCTCATTAAATTTTAATAATAATTTAAGGAGGTGGAAGAATAAATAAAACTAAAATATTCAGTAGAAAAGTATACCTCTTCTTTGGAAAATCTCTTTTGTTTTAGACCTTAATCCCTCTAAAGTTTTATTTGGACTAAAAAAGACATATAGAATTAGGATAGGAATTATAATAAGGGATTTTATTAGGTAATGGGAAATACAATGTTTCTTTAAGTGTGTGTATATAAGTGGAGAGGGGGATCCCTATTAAAATTAGGGGAGGGGCATTTATAGAATTTTTAAAGTATTACATTTATAGCAATTACTTTTCAGGTTCAAATGGATCCAAATATGTAATATTCAAAGATCATAAGAGTATGATTATATATAACCTAATCCAATAAAATTTTGACATGTTTATACTATTTTTTTACCTTATATTTTTGTTTTAACCTCCCATTAACCCTTTTGAGAATTGCTGTAAAAACAAAGTTATTTACTCTTTAGAGGTCAATATAGTTACCATAAAAGAAAAATTGTTCCATAAATAAAAAAAATATTTGATATTTTAAACCATATCCTAATAAAATGGATGAAAATAAGATTTTTGGAGTTTTAAATTATTTAATAAAATATTATTTATTATAAAATAACATTAAATTTCAATTTTGAAACTTTTCATGCAATTTGACTTTTTGAACTATAAGAAAATAATGGAATACAAATATAATGAATTCAAACCTATATATAATATATAATTTTTATCTAATAAATTGTGTAATAGAAGGATTAATTTAAATCATGATACTTTAAACATTTTAAAAATTATTTTTTATATTTTTCTAATAATTGAATAATTATTGTGTCAGCATTGCGTAAGATTTTAAGGTAAATATTTCATCACTAAAAATTATAAATTAATTACCATGGTAGATAAAAAAAATTATATTTCATATTAGTACTTATAACCAAACATAATCTATGTTTATACCTTTGTCATAAATTTAGAGATAATAAAATAATGAGACTGTCATTTTTTTACTTTTCTTTATATAAAATAATATAAAGTTCAAAATCATGGAAAATGGAAAAAAGTATATATATATATAAATTTTCAATGATTATAGATGAGATATACTCATCTAATAAAACATATACAATTTTTAAGGTCACTTTCCAGTGCTTATCGTTTTATTTTTTACCTTAATTACCAGATTTACCTTTTACCGTGGTAACAAATATTATTAAGTTTACTATTCATAATTCCCAAAAATAAAAGGGACCTATTAAAAAAAATAGACCCATTGATTGAATATATGTAATAAATTTTTTAAAATTCAATTTATAGAAGTTAAATAATTTTATTTGAAATTAAACCCTTAAGACGTGATGAAAAACATTTTTTTAGAAAAAAAAATATTTTTTGTATAAAAAATATGTTATACCAAATTCATGTATATAATTAATTTAAAGGAACAAAATTAGATTATTATTAATAAAAATTAAATATTTTGAATTTAAAACTAATCCAAAAATATAATTTTAATTTTTAGATACTTTAAAAGAAAATACAGTTTTCAATAAAAGTCATTATTTTTCACAATTCATTGAAAAATCAATATTTTCATAAAATTATCAAAAAATTAATATATGTTAATTTCAATATGATGGTTTCAGAAATGGATTTAATTTTATCAAATAAATTTTATAAAATTTCCATAAATTAATTATAATACTTTCACATAAAATATCAATAAAAATCATTTTTGAAGAAAACGTTTTTTTGATGAATAAAATGACTTTACTAAAAACTATGTGCTTATTTCTGAAGAAATAATAAAAAAATATATATTGAGTAGGAAATTTATTTATATTTTATAAAATATTTAATCACATTCACACCTTCCAATTTAACAGTTGGGTTATAATGGTCATTTTTGAATATTAATATTTTGTGGTTTGTTTTGGCTTGGTATTTTATGTCGTATATATTATCAAACATAATGTTATTATTTTAAAATATTAGGGTGTTACATACTCCCCCACCCACATTAATAAATTTTTTCCTATCAATTTTAGCTTGAACTTGGTAATCAAGGGCTCATAATTTGAAAGTTCCTTTGTAAAATCCCACATCATAAAAATAGTTAATAAAACATCCTCTTTAAAAGAGGGAAAAATTTTGAAGGTGTTATGAAATAGAAAAAAATAGGTTTTTGAATATGTGAACACTAGTATGAAGTGAAAATATGGATATGGAAGAGAAAAATAATGTCCAAATTATGAAAAGTAGTAGAGAATGTGGTCATGTGATAGTGAATGACCACCAAACCATAAATCAATTAGGGGTGTGAAATGACCATTGATTCTTCATAAATAATGAAAATAGGGAAACACTTTCTTTAAAGATCATTTTCCTATATTTGATGAATTAATTTACCATATAAACTCAGAATTAAATGAAATATACTTAATTGATGTAATGCCCCCTGATACAGAACTCTCTCATGGGTCCAAACTGGGTCGGTCAGTAGACCTCAAGTGAACCTCCACACATGCCATAGGCTATCGACTAGCAGTGAAGGTGAAAAGAATGTAGTTTAGAGAATATAACCCTTGGTATAGAGTTGTAACAATATAAAAATTAATATCAAAGTAAAATAAATAGTGAATATAGTAAAATAATAGAATATAAACCAAATAGTGAAGGTAACTGGTCAAACCTACATTAAAAAAAATAATGTAATAATAGGATATAATATAGTTAAGCATAAAAATGGGGGTAATTAATATGAATGACTAAAAAACTAAAATAAGACACTAATGACCCTGGTCTTGATCCCCATGTTAGTCCTATCTCCAAACTTTAACTCATCCATTAAGAAACAATCAATAACAAGTCCCTTTGTCCTTATCTAAACCTGCATCCATGTAATATTATCAGGTACCAAATGGTGGCCCAAATAGGGTGTGAGTAAAAATTAATAGTTCAACACCACCATGTCAAAAAAAATAGTCTAATAGAAAGTGTATGCAATAAGGTGATAAAAATAGGTATTAATTAATCAATTAATATGATAAAACAACTAACCTACTTTGAAACTATGCTATAATATCTCTGTGCATGTATCATCACCATGCCGACCATAACCACAAGCCCATTTCATAAACACATAACCGAGAAAATCCATATATATAATAATTTCATCATAACTAGGCCAATCATACTATATAATTATTTTAGCATAACCATTCTAATCCCTATATATAAGAATTTCAGCATAACCAGGAAAATACCTCTAAATGAGAATTTCAGCATAACTAGGCCACACCCTCTATATAAGAATTTCAGCATAACTATGTCAAGCCCTATATATAATCATTTCATTATAATTAGGCTAAGGCCATTATATAATCATTTCAGTATAATATATATCACATGTCTTGTTAGGAATAATAACACAACGTAACATCATAGCCACAATAGTCAATTCTTCCAATTTCTATTTATCTTTAAATTTTTATTTCATTCTTTAAGTTATGTATGAAGTCGTTATCATGCTTGTGTACACAACCATATCAAATTAAAAGATCTTTAGTCATTTCGATAAACAAGTAATCCATCATCCAGAATGATCCTATCATAATAAATCACTTAATATATCATATCATTATAATTCATGTTTCAATCCAAAAGTTAGTTCATTATGGTTTAAGGGTAGTGTAATGACCCACTTGTTCTCATTGGCTTGAGAATAAAATGAATCATTATGATTCCTTAAGAAACATCTCAGAGATTCCAAAGTCTGGTAATAAATGTTGAAGGGTTTCAAATGAAAGTGGGAGAAGATTTACCCTTTAATAAATAAACCACTAACCAAGCCACACAACCAAACACCCAAAATATGATGCATGATAAATCAAGAAAATCCCACCATCAACTTTATAACAAAACCACACTAAAGTGTGAAACAGTGGAAGAAAAACTAAACATCAAAGTAAAAAATGGAAGAAAACTAATAAACTCAAAGATAAAAACAAGACTCCATGCTCCACAAGCTCCATTCTCTAATCACCAAACAACCCAAGTATCACAAAGTGGTTCTAAATACATGGGATACTTTACCTTTGTCCATATATTGGAATATAGCATCTACAAAATCACCAAAGTTCCAAAGCAGGGGTTATTATAAAACTCATTAGGATTTCCTCAATGACTTCCCAACTCACACCACTAGGATAAAAGATTTAACAATATTTATATAAAATAATTTATATAAAACAATTTTCCAAAATAGTTTATAACTAAATATAAACAAGTTCCAAAACCATTTGTAACAAAAAGTACTCAAGTGCTATTAAAACCAATTTTCTAGCAATTCATATTTCTATAAAAATAACTAAACAATGCTTTAAATCCATTTCTCAATATCATTTTGGCATACCCAAACCATTCCACACATCCACACTACCAACCATGCATGCTTCGTTATGAAAGTTAAATAATCATTATCGTTTTATAATCATTCTACCAGGTCATCAGAAGGAAATTGTATCCCATTTTCCATTATCCCTCTGGCACTAATCACAATGTCGTATTTCAACCAAGTCCTAGAAATGCAACATGAACACATACACCAAGTATGCCCAAGAATCATGCCAAAAACCCTTTCAATAAAAACACCTTTTTATTTAAAACTATTTTCCATAAAAACCATTTCAATACCAAACCATTACAATACAACAAATTTTCCATTGAAAACTGCTTTTCCATCAAACCATTTAGAAGTTCCATAAAATCCATAATATAAAATTACTATTTTAAATTCATGAAACTAAATTACTTTGCACAATAATTCACCAAGATTACAAAATTTCACCAAAACCATAAGTAATCACAAAAGAAGATTTATTCTGTAATTTTCATAATCAATTTCATTCAAATAAACCAATTTGAAACTAATAAAATCAATTCTAGAAAGAGGAGTAGAGATTGAATCCACCTACCTAGAAGGTTTTAATGAAAACAGAAAATGGACAAAGAATTCTCAAGAAAACCAGGTTGATTATCCACGAAACTGACTTAGATATCTTCTCCTACCAACAACAAGACCAAATTTTATCATATTTGGCATCCACAATCTTAGATCTACCCCTAAAATACATATATCTAAGAAACCGAGGATAGAGGAGAAGTATATCTAAGTAGATAAAATAAATCAATCATGAACGATGAAGAACGATCACATACCTCAAGAATATGGCTTCGAATCACCAAGGTAAGCCTTAAAATTGCCTTTGAATCAATGACAGAACCTTCTTTGGCCTTAGCAGAAGCAAAATCTGGAGTTTGAGCTATTTTGGGGAAAAAATGAGTCGATTAAAGGCAAGGAAAACCTAGATCCACTTTTTTAGGATCTTACTTTAACCCCATGCACGGTTAGTTTTCATGGTTAGACAAACCATACGCTATTCGTGCATTAGATACTTTCTAGACAGACCCTATAATGGCCTCCTAATGCGATCTCTTTAATCAAACATACACTATGTCGAAGCTCTCTACATCAAACCTGTGATTGTGCATGGTTTCTCAAGGATTTCCACACAGTTTCGAAAAATCGTGCATAGCCTGTCTGCCTCTCCTTTATCCCCAAAAAAACTTATTGAAAGTTAACCAAACTCTCCAAATTTTCACCCTTATACTTTATATCCATAAAAACAAAAATAAAGGGTTACATACTAGAAAATAGGGGTACTAAATTCTCCCCACCATTGGTCTTTCCATCCCTGGAAATCATAAAATCATCCTTGTCGTAAAAGAGTTCTATCCATAGCACTTTCATTTCCTTCTTATGTTCCAAAGTTTCTTCCAGAATTTAACCATGTTTCCATAAAACCCTCACTAAACTAATTCTTTTTCCATGCAGTTGTTTCTCTTGTCTATCTACAATTCCAACCAGTATATTTTCCAAGGAAGCATCTGGCTCTAGTTTAACGTGATCCCATATGATTACATGGTCAAGATTAGGTTGATACTTTTTCAACTGAGATATATGGAACACATTATGCACCGAACTGAACTATGATGGAAATTCCAACCAATATTCCATCTATCCAATCTTTTCCAGTTTCTCAAAAGGTCCAATATATCAAGGGGATAACTTTCCCTACTTCCTAAAATGACAATTTTCAAGCCTTTGAGATATCCTCAAGAACACATGATCACTCACCGCAAATGACAATGGTATTTGGAAATGATCAACATACAATTTCTAATGACTCGGAGCTGTCTCCATCCTCTTTCTAATAAATTGAATATTCTCCTTCATTTCTTGGGTAGGGATTGGACCAACTAGTGAATTCTCGCCTGTTTCAACCCAAAAAAGTGGAGAACAAAAAGGATGCTGATATAATGCTTCAAAAGGATCCATATGTATTGAGGTATAATAGTTGTTATTATACAAGAACTCCACTAAGGGTATATGCTCTTCCCATGAGCCACCAAAATACATTACACAAGCCTGCATCATGTATTCCAATGTATGTATCTTCCTTTCGGATTTCCCATCTATCTGAGGATAATACTCCATTATCATAGTCAACTGAGTCCCAATGGATTTCTATAAGGATTTATATAAATGATATTTAAACCTAGGATCTCTATCTGACATGAAAGAAACGGGTACATCATGTATCTTTACCACTTCTTGGATATAGATTTTGGATAGATCCTCCACCGTATGTGTTTTATGAATAGAAATGAAATTTTACCACTTGGTAAGCTGATCCACTATCACCCATATGTCATCGTGTTTCCAAACCATTCTTGGGAGACCTGTAACAAAATAAATCATTATCCTCTCCCATTTCCACACTGGGATTGGTAAATAATGCAACACACCTACTAGTCGTTGATGCTCTGCCTTAACTTGATAACAATTTAATAACTTTGAAATGAACTCAGTCACTTTCCTTTTTATGCCACTCCTCCAAAAATGCACTTTCAACACCTTATACATATTTTGTATTCCCAGGTGAACAGACCATATGGAATGGTGGTATACATTAAGAATTTTTTCCTAAAAAAGCCATAAGTACAACCATATGGTCTCTGAACCACAACACTGAACTCCCATCTAGTTTCCAGCCCCAAATAGTCTCCCCACCATTGATTTTTGAACTCATAACCAAGCATTCTGAATCATATGTTTTTACATGTTTAACCATCATTACCAAATCGAGAATGATAGAAACTAAAAAGAAAACTGCAAAACCACATCGATCTTCACATTCCATATGCATGTCAGCTAGGACTAACATCAACTGCCCCTCATATAAAGATTATTTTTTCCAACTGATCATATGAATTTCTTCATAATGTATCTACCACCATATTTTCTTTACCTGGTATATACATCAAGTCAAATTCAAACATCTGAAGATACTCTATCCATATCCTTTACCACAGATTCAAATCCTCTTGTGATAAAATGTGTTTCAAGCTCTTTTGATCTGTAAACACAATAAATTTATCACCAAAGAGATAATGAAGCCAAGTATTCAAATCATGAAATACTATAGCTAACTCCAAGTCATGTGTTGGGTAATTCTTATCATGCACTCTCAACTTCCTGGAACCATAAGCAACCACATGGTCTCCTTTCATGTGAACACATCCCAAACTAGATCCTAAAGGATCATAGTACACAACATACCCCTTTCCTGATTCTGGAAAAATCAAGATAGTTATTGATGTAAGGTGAACTTTCATCTCTTGAAAATACTTCTGGAATTCCTCAGTCTGTTAGAATAGAACATTATTCTTTATTAAAGATGTCATTGGTGAGTCTAGTCATGAAAATTCATTCAAAAATTATCATTAATAACCAGGTAGATCAAGAAAACTTCATATCTTAAAGACATTATTTAGTGGTTTCTAAGAGATAACTGCTTCTATCTTCTTTGGATCAACTGAAACACATTTTTCAGAAATAACATGGAAGATAAAGTGTACCTATTTTATCCAAAAATCACACTTTAATAATTTGGCATACAAATGGTGATCTCTCGATATTTCAAACACTGTCGCTAAGTGTTCCTCATGCTCGGCCCTTGTCCTTGAATACACCAATATGTCATCCACAAACACCATAATAAAAGAATCGATATATATCTAAAATATCTGATTCATCAATTCCATAAGGACTTATGTTTCATTCATTAGACCGAAAGTAATGACTATATATTCATAATGGCCATATCTACTTCTAAAATTTGTCTTCATAATATCTTTATTTTGAGCTCACAATTGATGATATCTTGATCACAAGTCAATTTTAGAGAACCACTAAGATCCCCTCAAGTGATCAAATAGTCCATCAATTCGTGGAAGTGGATACATGTTCTTTATCATAACTTGGTTAAGCTTATGATAATCAACACACAACCAAATCATTCCATCTTCTTTCTTTATAAACAAGACCGGTGCTGCCCATGGAGACATACTTGCCCAAATGAAACCTTTTCTTTCTAGTTCTTTCAATTGTACTTTCAATTCCCTTAATTCTGTTAGTTCCATCCTATAATAAATAAGGGAAATAGTACTGGTCCTCATAAGGAGGTCAATTGTAAACTCTACTTCCCTTATAAAAGGTAACCTTTAGATGTTCTTGGGAAAGACATTTGGAAATTTATCCATCACTACTAGAAATATTTTATCCTTGATCTCTTCAATTGATTCCAAAGGAAATGCTACTAATTGGTAAAAGATCGTTCCCACTAATAGTACCAACAATCCTATTTCAACTGTCTTTACAACTGAGCACTCATCTAGTATTAACTTCTAATTTGGTCTAGAAAGGAATAAATAAAAAAAACTAGACAACCACCCTTAAAATAGGGCATATGATCTTGCACTAAAATGGCACAAAAGAAGGCAAGATTAAATAGGAAAATAAGTAATCAGATCAAATAGATTATCAGCACTCATTTCCAAATTTAGGATACTCATAATCAATTTTCTTCCACTGAGGAGAGTCTACTAAATGACGTAGTTTTCCATATTTAATTCTTGTATCTACATGTCATGCCAATTTCCTCACAGTTTCCTAACATCCATATTGTATTCTAAACCATGTAATGATAGTAAAGTACTATACATATTTTTAAGAACTTGATTCATCTTTCTTATATCAATCTATGCTACACATAGGGCATTTTATGAGTGATTCATGGTCCTTGAGAAACAATATGCAATCATTTAGACAAGAATTTATTTTTTTAGAGATAATCCCAATTGAATGTAGCCTTATTTTAGCATCATATTTTTAACAAGGTAGTTAATTTTCTTTTAGTATTGTATCATTCATGAGACCATGTAATCCTGTTAAGTTGGTGTCGCTCCATCCATTTCCATCTTTCAAATTATATAACTTTATTACAGCTAACAAGTTTTTGTATTTAGTATAACCAGTATACAATGGTCTCTTAGAACAACTATTTAATTTCTCAAATAACATGGTACAATCATAAATTTCATCTTTAATTTCCATTATCAATTCTTCCATATGATCTCCATCATCATTTACACTGGTATTCATATCAAATGATTCATAAACCACATTATCATCTCAATTAGTGTATGTATTCAATTTTTTCCCATGTTTAGTACAAAATTTATCACTATGAACTATTCAATAACAAATTAAATGTTATTCCAACTCTTCCAGACTAATTTATCTTGAATAAAAACAATGTAAACACAGAAAAAGGATGTCAAAAAATTATAGGTTTTCCTTGAAATAATTATTTTTTTAGTCGTTAAGAGAAGATGGAGTATCAATAATACTTTATTACATTAAATGATGTGAAATATATTTATTCAAATTTCATCATGTGAGATAGTGAATAGAATTTAGAAAAATATGGAAATTACTCACTTTAGAACATCCAAATTTCTTGAGACTCGAAGATCTATGATTCATGCTAATTATTAGGCTTTTGATTTTATAATTAATGAATAAATGGTTTTGATGCATCAATTTTTCATAAATATTGTTTGTAGACATAAATATTTGGTTGTGAGGGAAATTAATGATGAAAAACTAGTGGATTATTCTCTGGAAGGAATGGGAATCTAAGTGGGTGGAGATATATGATACTAAACATATAACAATGATTAGTCTTGATGATATTATTGAGAAGCTAATAAAATATGACAATCATCTGAAGAGAGATGCTTAGAAGGATAAATGGGAGAATGTTGTCGCATTCACTTTATCTTTTAGTTCTCTAAATTCTAGTTCTAGAACATCAAAGTATACTACTACTATAAAGAATAAATATAAGCATCAATCGGATGTTAGAAATACAAAATACAATAAAGGTTAAAATTATCATCTTTCTAGGAGGATGAATAAGATTATTTGAAAGAATAACATCTAGTATGATTATCAAAAGGATATAAAGAAGAAATATAAATGGAAGGAATATTTAGATATTGTCTATTATGAATGTAAAAAACATGATCACATAATACCGAATTTTCTAAAATTAAATAGGAAGGAAATAAATTATAATAGATCTTCTAAAATAATTAGTAATAATACATTTAAGTCTTTGGATACTTGGAGTGTATAAAAAATTTAAAAATTATGATACCTCATTAGAATACGATGATAATAATTAAAAGATTATGGGATTTTATGCTAAATTGCCACAAAATAAAAATGGTAACAGTCTAATATCTTATAAATTTGACTATAGATTCAAATTACCCTTATACTATAGATTATGACAGTAGTACAACTTTATTGAAAGATTATGATTATATTCCATCAATAGATAAAATGAAATAATATAATTCTTTCCTACAAAAGAAAAATAATAAGTCGAATAAAGACCTTGACTCAGTTAATGAATATTTGTCTAAAGAGGAAGTTTGGATTTATAAACATGATTTTCAATTTTATAAGCTAAATTTAAAGCTAGATATTAAATATAAAATTGTTTTAATACATAATGATCAGAAGTCAATTAATAAAATAAAATTTAAAATTAATAGTCTAAATAATCTTCTATCTAATTTTACTTCTGGTAGGGAGAACTTGAATAAGATATTAAGATAGATGAAGCCTAATCCTACATATTTGGGAATAGGTTTAACATTAAAAAGTTTATATTTACAATTAATTTATTTTTTTCCAAAAAAAATAAACCCTTATGTGTACACATGTTATCTTTAGATGTGCATGATAATGTTTACCAGATATAAAAAGAATAACTTAGTAATCAAAACACACCTTGTCTTAGTGTGATAGATAAATCTTATAGGATTTGTAATATGATGTAGGGACATATCCATTTTTGGAACTTATCTATACCTTCTAGGAATAGACTATTGAGTGAAAGTCTAAGGATTAGGTTTAACTTTATTAGAGTTTATGACCCTCACTGACATGTTAAGAAACATTAACCATGATTTAGACTTATTAGTGAAGTCTCAACTTCTAGAGTTTTATAATTAGTGCACAATGACCTTTTTGGACCCAAAAAAACTAGGATTATTAAAGGATAAATATATGTTTATGTCTTGATTTATGGTTACACTAGGTTTATATAGGATTGTTTTTTGGATCTTAATTTATAAGTACTATTTTATTTTGAATGTTTTTATGGTTTTTTTTTTTGAAATAAGAAACATATTTATTTGATTGATATCTAAATTGATCATGGGGGTGAGTTTTTAAGTTTCAATTTAAAAATTAAAAATAAAAAATAAAGTTATTATTCAAAATTTTTTGACAACTAAAACTTCATAGGAGAATGGTATGGTTGAATTATGAAATACAAATCTTCATGAAATTTTCTAAGATTTACTGAGTGAATATTCAGTAACTAGACATTTTATGGAAGAGGCTGTGAATACATCCTACTGCACTACGAATAATTTTTTACTTTGTTCAATTTTAAAGAAAAATCATTTTGATTTTTGTATTGGAATAAAAAACCAAAAATTTCTTAGTTTGGAGCCTTTTGGTGTAAAGTGTTCATTTTGAAAACTAAAAATTGTCTTCAAAAATTTTATCCAATGACTGAAGAAGATATATTTATTATTTATTCCATAACTAGTAAGGATTATCCATTTTTCAAAAAGTATAAAAATATCAATGATGAAATGGTACATGTCATATTTAATGAAACTGAACATTATGTGATTTTAAAATTTTGGTAATTTAATATTCTGGATAGAGTTTTTAAAATTCATTCTTCTTTTTTATTGGAAGTTAAAATTCAACCACTAGAAGTTACTCAACAAGAATGTATTCTAGAAAAACATTCATGTTTAGAGGAAATGGTAATTGAAGTTACTCATTTGGTAGTTGAGGAAAAAATTTCTTTTGTAATAATAAACCAATAAAACTTAGGGAATTATCTCACTCATAAAATAATTGGTGATGTAAATTAGCTAGCCAGAACTAGAATCTCACTTTGAAATGAATGTGAGAGAATTATATTAATATCTTAATTTGTACCTAAAAATTACTAATGATACCTTGGGTGATGAGAGTTGGATAGTTGTGATGAGATAATAGTTTGATCAATTTTAAAGGAATAAATTTTGGAATTTAGATGAATGACCGAAGTATTATCCAGTTATATGATTTAAATGGGTCTTTTGGAATTAGTGTGATGAAAATGGAATTATACTTTGGAATAAGTATAGACCAGTTTCTATGGGTTATAACCAACAAGTGTTCATAGATTATGGAGGTAATTTTACTTCAGTATTTAGGATAAAGTCTATCCAAATTCTACTATATTTTATAACTCATATTAACTTTAATTTATTTGAAATGGTTGAAAATGTGATTTTCTTAATGGAAATTTTTAGCAGAAGGTTTATATAGACCAACCACTAGGTTTTGATGATATAAAGTTTCCATAACATTTATTTGGACTTACCAATCAATTCTATAGACTTAACCCAACCCTGATATCCTAGTATGATCGATTTCCTAGTTTCTTACTTAAAAATAATTTTTTTAGAGGAATGGAATATCCAACTCTGGTTATCATAAAAAAAATTAAGACACCATCATTGTTAAAAATTATTTCGATGACATTATTTTTGGCTTAACTTGAAAAACATTCCCATATAGTTTCTCTAAAATTATGAAATTTGAGTTTGATATGATCATGATGAGTGAACTTAAATATTTTCTTAACTTACAAATTAATCAAAAACTAGAAGGGACAATGTTAACTTAAAATAATTATATGAGATATTTAATTAAAAAAAATAGATTTAATAATGCTTCCAGTATTAGTATTCTGGTAGGTGACTCTTGTAAACATGATCTTGATGAATCTAGGAAATTTGGAGATTATATTTCATATAAAATTATGATTATAAATTTACTATAACTAATAGATAGATAATTAAAAATTATTTCCAATGCATGTGTGTGTGTAAGGATTCAAGAAAACTCAAAATAATACATTATTAAGGAACACTACTGGAAATGCAGGATTTCCCAATAGTTCTAAACCGTTGGGAAAGGCTGCAGAACCATTGGTATATGTTATACCAACGGTTCTGCAAACCGTAGGGAATTAATCCGTTGGGAAAAGTTTTTCCCAACGGTTTACAGTGAACCGTTGGGATAGGGTGCTGAAAAATTACCCTATCCCAACAGTTCTGGAAAACCGTTGGGAAATCTATTTCCCAACAGTTTACAACCGTTGGGATGCAGTCCACAAAATTATCATGTTTTTCCCAATGGTTTGGCAAACTGTTGGGATAAAACCAACATAACCTCTTTCCCAACTGTTTAGAACCGTTGGGAAAAGTGTTTTACCAATGGTTCATAGAACCGTTGGTAAAACAAGACCTACACATTCTATGCCAACGGTTTTGAACCGTTGGCATAGCCTCTGCTGGGCATATTGCACAGCAGGTCTGCAATTTACCCAGCAGCTCTCCAATTTGACCACTGGCTCTCCAATTTTCCCACCATGTCTCATTTTGTGGGTTCCCTCTCATTTTCAATCCAATTTTTGTACCTGCAATAAACTAACACATACATATACAATTATTGTACCTGCAATAACCAACTAACACTTAAATATAGAGAACAAATTCATACACATTTAACATATAATGGTGGAACTATACATATACATAATTAAATTAGAATTCATAACGTAATTATAAACATACATAATTTATTTAGAATTCAATTTAAAAGTTAGATGACAATTATATGTGGAATCCGGAAGTCAATTCATATTTTGATCGGTTTTTTGTATACCATATATTTTTACTTGAAATAATGTCAATTTTAAACATAATACATACACATGGAGAGATACCGGCCACACCGCGCCTCGGATTGAGACGGGGTTGACTCGTACACATCACATATGACCCATGGATCGTTGTACTAATGTATCGACACAATCCGAATGTGTTTGGTCGGTTTTCCGTATGCCAGTTGATGTTTTTCAATTAAAATGACGTACTTTTGAAACAAAAGGCAGACACTTTGAGTGGTGCCGGCCACACCGTGCCTTGGATTGAGGTGGCGTTGACTCGTACACGTCACATATGACCCATGGATCATTCTCCTAAAGTTTCAATGGAAACCGAATGCGTTTGGTCGGTTTTCCATATGTACTTAAATTGTTGTCCATTTTAAGCAAAAGACAGACACTTTGAGTGGTGGCGGCCACACAGCACCTCGGATTGAGGCGGGGTTGACTCGTACACGTCACATATGACCCATGGATCGTTGTTCTAAAGTATCGACACAATCCGAATGCGTTTGGTCGGTTTTCTGTATGCCAGTTGATGTATTTCACTTCAAATTAAGTCCTTTTGAAACAGAAGACAGACACTTTGAGTGGTGGTAGCCACACTGCACCTCGGATTGAGGCGGGGTTGACTCATACACGTCACATATGACCCATGGATCATTGTGCTAATGTATCGACACAATCCGAATGCATTTGGTCAGTTTTCTGTATGCCAATTTATGTTTTTCAATTAAAATGACGTACTTTTGAAATAAAAGGAGGACACTTTGAGTGGTTCCGGCCACACCACGCCTTGGATTGAGGCGGCGTTGACTCGTACACGTCACATATGACCCATGGATCATTCTCCTAAAGTTCAATGGAAACCAAATGCGTTTGGTTGGTTTTTCGTATGTACTTAAATTGTTGTCCATTTTAAGAAAAAGACAAACACTTTGAGTGGTGGCGGCCACACCGTGCCTCGGATTGAGGCGGGGTTGACTCGTACACATCACATATGACCCATGGATCGTTGTTCTAAAGTATCGACACAATATGAATGCGTTTGGTCGGTTTTCCATATGCCAGTTGATGTATTTCACTTCAAATTAAGTCCTTTTGAAACAGAAGACAGACACTATGAGTGGTGGCGGCCACACCGCGCCTCAGATAGAGGCGGGGTTGACTCGTACACGTCACATATTACCCATGGATCATTTTTCTAATGTATCGACACAATCTGAATGCGTTTGGTCAGTTTTCCGTATGCCAGTTTATGTTTTTCAATTAAAATGAAGTACTTTTAAAACAAAAGGCGGACACTTTGAGTGGTACCGGCCACACCGCGCCTCGGATTGAGGCAGAGTTGAATCTTACACGTCACATATGACCCATGGATCGTTCTCCTAAAGTTTAAATGGAAACCGAATGCGTTTGGTTTGTTTTCTGTATGTACTTAAATTGTTGTCCATTTTAAGCAAATGACAGACACTTTGAGTGGTGACGGCCACACCGCACCTTGGATTGAGGCGAGGTTGACTTGTACATGTCACATATGACCCATTGATCATTGTTATAAAGTATCGACATAATCCGAATGCATTTGGTCGGTTTTCCGTATGCCAGTTGATGTATTTCACTTCAAATCAAGTCCTTTGGAAACAGAAGACATACACTTTGAGTGGTGGCGGACACACCACGCCTCGGATTGAGGCGGGGTTGACTCGTATACATCACATATGACCCATGGATCATTTTTCTAATGTATCGAAACAATCCGAATGTATTTGGTCAGTTTTCCGTATGCGAGTTGATGTTTTTCAATTAAAATGACGTACTTTTGAAACAGAAGGCGGACACATTGAGTGGTGTCGGCCACACCGCGCCTCGTATTGAGGTGGAGTTGTCTCATACACGTCACATATGACCCATGGATCATTCTCCTAAATTTTCAATGAAAACCAAATGCGTTTGGTCAGTTTTCCGTATGTACTTAAATTGTTGTCCATTTTAAGCAAAAGACAGACACTTTGAGTGGTGGCGGCCACACCGCGCCTCGGATTCAGGTGGGGTTGACTCTTACACGTCACATATGACCCATAGATAGTTGTGGTAAAGTATCGACGCAATCCAAATGCATTTGGTCAGTTTTTCATATGCCAGTTGATGTATTTGACTTCAAATTAGGTCCTTTTGAAACAGAAGACAGACACTTTGAGTGGTGGCGGCCACACCACGCCTCGGATTGAGACGGGGTTGACTCTTACACGTCACATATGACCCATGGATTGTTTTTCTAATGTATCGACACAATCCGAATGTGTTTGGTCAGTTTTCCGTATGCCAGTTTATGTTTTTCAATTAAAATGACGTACTTTTGAAACAGAAGGTAGACACTTTGAGTGGTGTCGGCCACACCGCACCTCGGATTGAGGCGGTGTTGACTCGTACATTTCACATATAAACCATGGATCGTTCTCCTAAGGTTTCAATGGAAACCGAATGCGTTTGGTCGGTTTTCCGGATGTACTTAAATTGTTGTCCATTTTAAGAAAAAGACAGACACTTTGAGTGGTGGCGGCCACACCATGCCTCGTATTGAGGCGGGGTTGACTCATACACATCACATATTACCCATGGATCTTTTTTCTAAAGTATAGACACAATACGAATGCGTTTGGTCAGTTTTTCGTATGTCAGTTGATGTATTTCACTTCAAATTATGTCCTTTTGAAACAGAAGACAGACACTTTGAGTGGTGGCGGTTACACCGCACCTCAGATTAAGGCAGGGTTGACTCGTACACGTCACATATGACCCATGGATTGTTTTTCTAATGTATCGACACAATACGAATGCGTTTGGTCGGTTTTCCTTATGTCAGTTGAGGTTTTTCAATTAAAATGACGTACTTTTGAAACAGAAGGCGGGCACTTTGACTGGTGGCGGCCACACCATGCCTCGGATTGAGTCAGCATTGACTCTTACATGTCACATATGACCCATGGATCGTTCTCCTAAAGTTTCAATGGAAATCAAATGTGTTTGGTCAGTTCTCCGTATGTACTTAAATTGTTGTCCATTTTAAGCAAAAGAGAGTCACTTAGAGTGATTCCGGCCACACCATGCCTCAGATTCAGGCGGGGTTGACTTGTACATGTCACATATGACAGATGGATCATTTTTCTAAAGTATCGACACAATCCGAATGCATTTGGTCAGTTTTCTGTATGCCAGTTGATGTTTTTCACCTCAAATGACGTCCTTTTGAAACAAAAGACAGACACTTTGAGTGGTGGCAGCCACACCGCGCCTCGGATTGAGGCGTGGTTGACTTTTACACGTCACATATGACCCATGGATCGTTATTCTAATGTATCTACACAATCTGAATGCGTTTGGTTGGTTTTCCGTATTCCAGTTGATGTTTTTCAATTACAATGACGTACTTTTGAAACAAAAGTCGGACACTTTGAGTGGTGGCGGCTACACCGCACCTCGGATTGAGGCGGAGTTGACTTTTACACGTCACATATGACCCATGGATCGTTCTCCTAAAGTTTCAATGTAAACCAAATGCGTTTGGTCAGTTCTCCGTATGTACTTAAATTGTTGTCCATTTTAAGCAAAAGAGAGTCACTTAGAGTGATTTTGGCCACACTGTGCCTCAGATTAAGGCAGGGTTGACTCGTACACGTCACATATGACCCATGGATCGTTGTGCTAAAGTATTGACACAATACGAATGTGTTTGGTCAGTTTTCCGTATGCCAGTTGATGTTTTTCACTTCAAATGACGTCCTTTTGAAACAAAAGACAGACACTTTGAGTGGTGGCGGCCACACCGCGCCTCGGATTAGGGTGGGGTTGACTCGTACACGTCACATATGACCCATGGATTGTTGTGCTAATGTATCGACACAATCCAAATGTGTTTGGTCGGTTTTCCGTATGCCAGTTATTGTATTTCACTTCAAATTATGTCCTTTTGAAACAAAAGACAGACACTTTGAGTGGTGGCAGCCACACCATGCCTCGGATTGAGGCGGGGTTGACTCATACACTTCACATATGACCCATGGATCATTTTCCTAATGTATCGACACAATCCGAATGCGTTTGGTTGGTTTTCTGTATGCCAGTTGATGTTTTTCAATTAAAATGACGTACTTTTGAAATAGAAGGCGGACACTTTGAGTGGTGATGGCCACACCGTGCCTCGGATTGAGGTGTCGTTGACTCTTACACGTCACATATGACCCATGGATCATTCTCCTAAAGTTTCAATGGAAACCGAATGTGTTTGGTCGGTTCTCCATATGTACTTAAATTGTTGTCCATTTTAAGAAAAAGAGAGCCACTTAGAGTGATTTCGGACACACCGTGCCTCAGATTCAGGCAGGGTTGACTTTTACATGTCACATATGACCCATGGATCGTTGTTCTAAAGTATTGACACAATCCGAATGTGTTTGTTCAGTTTTCCGTATGCCAGTTGATGTTTTTCACTTCAAATGACGTCCTTTTGAGACAAAAGACAGACACTTTGAGTGGTGGCGGCCACACCGCGCCTCGGATTGAGGCAGGGTTGACTCGTAAAGGTCACATATGACACATGGATCGTTGTGCTAATGTATCGACACAATCCGAATGAATTTGGTCGGTTTTCCGTATGTACTTAAAATGTTTTCCATTTTATGAGAATCTTCTATCCGGGGGGTTGTTCAGGGTCCAAGGAAGAGGGTGGGGGGCTGTCCGGGGGCTGTCTGGGGGGCTGTCCGGGGGTGTTCGGGGGGTTGTCCGGGGTCCAAAGGAGGAGGGTGGGGGCTGTCTGGGGGGCTGTCCAGGGGCTGTCCGGGGGGTTGTCTAGGGTCCAAGGAGGAGGGTGGGGGGTTGTCCGGGGGGCTGTCTGGGGGGGCTGTCCGAGGGGGTTGTCCGGGGTCCAGGGAGGAGGGTGGGGGGATGTCCGGGAGGCTGTGTGAGGGGCTGTCCGGTGGGGCTATCCGGGGTCCAGGGAGGAGGGGGGGTTGTCCAGGGTCCAGGAAGGAGGGGGGTTCCCAAACACACAACCACTAAAAGACAACAACATCCATAAAAACAGATAATATATAAAAATTACTCAACTCCAATACTATACTATGAGTCTAGATAAAACCAACAACTAGAATAGATTAGATATCAAATCTCAGTAATATCAGTCAAAAATGTAATGGATAAACTTGTCCCACATCACCATCACCATCATCACCATCATCATCATCACCCTCGTCCTCGTCCCCATCATCGTCCTCTCCCTCGCCCTTCTCCTCGTCCTCGCCCTCATCCTCGCCCTCCTCCTCTCCCTCCTCTTCCGCATCAGACTCCTCGCCATCATCATCGTCAAGCTGTACATCATCCTGACCAACACTAGAACTTCCACCAGGTGCATCGTATATAGAACGTATCGACGACATATAATCATCAAAATCTGGGATAGCCTCTGCTGGAAGTGTAGGACGTAGAACTTCAATAAATTTCATAAATGCACTGTTTGCCCTAGAAGACTGTTCTTCCATCTTTGTGGCCCTTTTCTTAGCCTGTTCTGCCTGTTCCCTAACTTTCTGCAGCTCGGTGGCACTACAGCTCGTACCTGAGGAGGGCCAAAACCTCGTCGGGGCTATCCTAGGTCGGCAACGTACTCTGCCAGAATGCTCCTCTCCCAACACCTGATGTAAGTGATCTGTTGGCCCAAAATTGTCTGGTTCTTGGGCATCGAGGGCCTCTAAAGCATCCTGTTATAAAAATAAATATATAATTAAGTTAAAAAATAGATATTAAAAAATAAATTCAACAGATTAAAACTTAAAATCTGCTCTGAGTCGCTTCATCGACGACACTTCCATCCTTTTTCCGTCTACTCGAGCAAAACAGTTTTGCTCGAGGCACGCGTCCTTCAATATTTTGTATTTGCCTCTACAATGACATTGAAAACTAAAGTTATATGAAAACTTTAGCAAACTATTAAATAATTGAAGAAACAAAAGAAAGTGTAAGTCGTAAAGAAAACTTATAAACAATTGTTATACCTGCTTCCTCTCATGATCAGGCATCGTAGTGTGTCCCAGTGTGTGGAGGTATTTTTTTGCATCAATGTTCTTTTTATTTTTTCCAGATGATTCATAAATAAAATTCGAAAATTCAATTGATAGTATTAATGAAAAACATGAAAGTTATTATTTAAATACCTCAAATGTTATTAATACCTTAAACTGGGTACTCGTCCAATGAGTAATCATATGACGATACTGCTCTATATGACAATCATCTACCACTGGTACCGCCTCTAACTCAGTGCCAACTCTAGCAACCCAGCTAATATACAACTCATGCTTGTAGTCTCTCTAAAGCTTGCCTAAATCCTTTAGACGTTCCAATCGTGCACCCTCACCATCGGGAAAATTAAATCGAAGCTGAAATAAAAATATTAATTCATATAAATAAAAAAATAATTCATGGCATTAAATAGAACAGATTTTTTTACCCATATCTCTACCCAAGCTCTATCCTTGACCTCATGTGGAAAATTTCTCCACGATAGCGGGCTGATGGGAATGATGTCGGAGTATTTGGCAAGCGTCGCCAAAAAACTCTGACATTGCTGCCCTGTTTTCTCAACCATTTGGTTGTCTTCATCATAATCCACCATAACCTGTGTGCAGCGATTCCACACCGAACGCATGCATGTACTCCCCCGCCCACGCCTCCTGTTAGTAGATGTGTCTGTCATGAAAGAAAAACAAATATTTTATCAAAACATGTTATAATGAAAATAAATATTTCTATAAAAAAAATTTAGGGTTCTATAAATATACCTGTGCCGGTCTAATCATTGAGTGCTGCTGGATCCACAAAAACTGATGGAACACCCTGTAGTGGAACAGGAGTCGAAGACGATGGAATATAGAATCTTGGAGTGACAGAAGCAACTCATGCAGTAGAACATGATAATCATGAGTCTTCAAAGATTTTAGCTTCAACTCTCTTCTGTTGACCCGTTTAGATATGTTGCTTGAATAGCCATCAGGAACTCTAATAGTCTCTAATACTTCCAGAAATTGTTTTTTTCCACAGGTGTCATCACATAAAAAGCACATGGAAGTTTCCATTTATTTTCATTAATACACACAGGATGCAATTCTGGTCTGATGCCCCAATCCACCAAGTCACGCCGAGATCGTAAATCATCTTTTGTCTTCCCCTTGAAATTTAGAAGAACCGAAAGCAACATTTCGCATATATTCTTTTCAATATGCATTACGTCTAAGCAATGACGTAACAAATTGGTTGACCAATAAGGAAAATCAAAAAAAGATACTCTTCTTCCTCCAATTGTAACAGGTTTCAGTGGAAACATTCTTTCTCTTTCCAGATTACATTTGACCCTTCCCGAACGAAAAACTGAAATCTTTCAATTCATTAAGCACATCAGTTCCAGACATACACTGAGGTGGATCATCGGTCTCTATGGTATTATCAAATCTTCGAAGATTCATTCTATATGGATGATCCTTTGGCAAGAATCGTCGATGTCCCATAAAACTGAAACTACAGCGATGTTTCAGTCTTCTAGATCGTGTATTCTTCATACAAACTGGACATGACAGTTTTCCCTTCGTGCTCTATCCAGACATCATTGCATAAGCCGGAAAATCATTGATCGTCCACATAAGCGCAGCACGCATCTGAAATATGTATTTCGAACATGCATCGTATGTGCGCACACCCACATCCCAAAGAAGTTTCAACTCTTTTATTAAAGGTTGCATGTATACATCAATATCAATGTCAGGATCAGAAGGACCAGATATGAGTATACTCATGAAAGTGAAATGTTTTTTCATACACAACCATGGGGGAAGATTATAAATGTGTATAAAAACTGGACATGTGTTGTGCGAAGTAAGCATCTGCCCAAACGGATTAAAACCGTCGCATGAAAGACCCAGCCTCACATTACGCACGTTAGCTGCAAAATCAGGATGTTGAGCATCAAATCTCTTCCATGCAAATACATCTACAGGATGAACCAACTCATCATTAGTCTTCTTTCTCTCGGTATCATGCCATCTCATTTTTATTGATATGTCATCAGACATAAAAAGATTCTGAAGTTTGGGGATCAATGGAAAGTTCCACATTACTTTTTGTGGAATGCGGGATGGTGTTCCATCATATTTTGACTTCCAGCGGGATGTGCCACATTTTATACAATCATTTCGCTCAGCGGTTTCCTCCCAGAATAAACTGCAATCTTTCGGGCAAGCATGAATTTTGTTTCTTGAAAATCCAAGTTCCTCAACTAACTTCCATGCCATATAGTTGTTTGAGGGAATATCTGCATCATCTGGAATTAAATCCTTCAAGAGGGTAAGAATGTAATCGATTTCTGTATTAGAAATTTCATACATTGTTTTCCCATGAAAAAATCGGATTAAAAATTCCAGCTTTTTCATTTTATTTCATTGTCGATATACTGGAGTCGTGGCAGCATCATTCAATTTTTTCACCCTATCAATATTATCATTTTCACTAGATGCATCAGTTGTACTCATATCAAAGTCTTCTTGAGTCAAAATCCTTTCTTTTTCATGATGACAAATAAACAGAAACCGATCATCTAACAAATTCTCCATTCCAGTCCTTTCATTTCGATCATCACCAATTTGAGATTTCATTTTCTCCCCATTGTGATACCACACAAAGTAGTTTTCTTGAAAACCATTTTTGGTTATGTGGTAGCTGACTTCTTCACGGCTCAACCAAGGTCTACCAACATAATTGGAACATGGGCAGTGTATGTGACCACTATCTAAAGCATTGTGAAATGCAAAATCTATAAAGCTCTTCAAATTGTTTTGAAAATCGCTTGAGATCCGATCGGTTTCATACATCCAACTTCTGTCCATTTTGTAAAAAGAATTTATATAAGTCATTTTGTCATAAAAAATTCAATAGGATTGAACTTTAATAGAAAATACATTTAAGTAAATGATAAAGGAAGAAAATAATCAAGGTATCAACTACACATGTGAAAAAAACATACAAATGTGTTATTGAAAAAATATAAAACCAACAAGAACTTAATGTGTTATATCACATCACAGCATGCCTCATCCCATAACCATATTAGTAGGGTATCATGAACATGAATAACATCAACCTTGTGTCATCCTTATACCCTACATGACCCCAACCACATTCCACATCTTATTATAGCCTTATCACATCACACCTCACCGGAAAACACTAGGGAAATCATAGTACATCTCACCTGAAGACACATGGACAATCACATCGCATCTTGCCTAAAAACACATGGTAAATCACTTTTGAAGGAAGAGTAGGGAAGACATGGTAGCTATCCAACCATATAACCACCATCCTAGATATTAGAAAAAATACCCGTAACTCAAAACCTCTGATCGTTGGTAAGTTTATCCAACTCTGGTTGGGAATGTGTAGAAATAACATAAAAATACATGATATATAGATAGCACAAAATACTCAACCTATGGGTTCACATTAACTACATAATCACACACTTCACTACTACCATAAAACACATAAACCACACCACCACCACACAAGACGCATAGCAGTTCTCACTTTCATTTATAAGCCACTTCATTCACACTTACATTGTCCATTCATTTAATGTTAAATTAATTAAATCCATTTACCACACATCCATTTCTATTCCATCTCATTTATTTAATATCTTGTTTTTTTGTTTTAATAGAATAATTTATTCCATAGATAACCAGGAAACTAATAAAACCACAACACAATAACTCACCATCTCACAATAACCATCGACACCATGTTACATCGACCAACCATCTCACCAAAACAACCACATATCACAACAAAAATATTGCACATCACAAACCACTGCCCAACCAAAACCACCTCACCACATCATACACCACAACTTCATCACACAACACATCCACACGACACAACACCACCACACATCATCACTATCATACAACTTCACATGTCACATCCATGTCCACTAACCATCACATTACAACCCCACATATCACAAAGCCCAACCGGTCACCTCAATACCCATAAAACAGCCTACAACATACAATGAAACACACAAAAAAACCTCTCATAGAGGCAACATACCCCAACTTCCACAATTTATTTATTCAAGGTCTTTTATTACATTACCCCTTTATTTAGCATGGACATTATAACGCAACTGATATTCCAGGGGAAACTAATTAATTAACAAAATATTCATTCATTTTCCTATTTTTCACGATGAAATCACATCAAAATCCAAACTTAAAACTAAAATATTAGATCAATAACAATAAAAACAAGGTACCATATGTGTATAAAGAATAAAATACCTGATTTGAGATGATTCAGATGGGTTTTCACCTATTCAGATGGGGGAGTTCGAGAGTAGCAGAGAGCTGGAGCTGGATTGATAACTTAAAACTAAAATATTAGATCAATAACAATAAAAATAAGTTAGTATATGTGTATAAAGGAAAAAATACCTGATTCCAGATGGGTTTTCACCTCTTCGGATGGGGGAGTTTGCGAGAGGAGTAGAGCGGTGGAGCCGGAATGAATTTAGGGCTTCTGCCGCGAATGGGGGAGAGCAGCACTGCGGCTGTATTTGGGGGAAATCATTCCCAAAGGTTTTTAAAAATCGTTGGGAACAACCGTTGGCAAAAATGGTACCCTTTCCCAACAGTTCTGTTGAACCGTTGGCAAAAGGGACCTAAAACACCCCTTTACCAACAGTTTGAAGAAATCGTTGGTAAAGGTGTGACTTTTCCCAACGGTTTCAGTGAACCGTTGAGAAAGGCTTCCCTAATCCTACAACACCAACGGGTTTAATCAAACCATTGGTAAACACCCATTGGTAAAAACCAGAATTCCAGTAGTGGAAGTTTTATAAATATTCTATTTCTTGAAAGGGACATCATAACTTGGAATTTTTTATTCCTTCATAACTGTGTTTACTCTCAAGATTTATTTTGATTCTAACATTAGTAGTTTCATAATGGGTCTAAAGAGTACTTCCAAAACATTTCAATTATTAGGTGAGTCTTTAGTTTCATGGTATATAAAGAAGAAACACTTTATTTCACTTTCCACCATTGAAGACAAATATATGGAGGCAAGAAGTTGGTGCGCTCAAGTGTTGTGGATTTAACATACACTCAAAATTTTGGAGTGAGTTTAACTCAAGTTCTAGTTATGTATGATAGAAAAAGTGTTATCTATTTATCAATAAACCTTTAACATCACCCACAAGAAAATCACATAGACATTATACACTACTTCCTTCAAGATCAAACACAAAATAGTGATATTATTCTCAACTTTGGAATTGAATATCAACATTCTAAAATTTTCAGAAAAACTTTAAATTTTGATAAGTTTGAATATAGTAAATAAATATGGGTATGATCAATAAAGGGTTATCATAATTTTTTTCTTCCTATTTAATTATCTCCTAATATTAAAGAACTATTCCAGAAATAGGGAGGAAATTTCCTATTTTGAATTATTCTAACTTTCTATCCTTGTACATTATGTTTTTTAATTTTTCTTTTAATGGAAATTGTCATTTTTTTAGTTTGAATATTTAATATAACCACACCAAGTGTAAGTTGCTCATTATAGTTCAGTTTAATATGAATCAACTTATAAAAGGTACCATTTGCATTATGGTTTATCCTTATATGAATAACACTCACTTTTATTTAAAATTATAAATATATTATGAATTAAGTAAATTGGATTTTAAATTATTCTTAACCTAATTCTATAATTTCTTAATGGGAATACTGAATATTTTACATATTCTCCATTCTTTGATGTTCTAATGTTTACTTTTATGCTCTGATGATTTGATTTTTTTCAATTATCTGGTACTCTAGATTTTAACACTATAGAAATTTTATAATTATTTTATTAAACCTTGTGAAAAGGTAGAGTTATTTTTAATTTATCTTTAAATAATAGTTTCTTTCTTATTATTTATGAAGGATGATAGAATTTAGGTTGAATATTATTTAGAACCATATTCATCAGAAAAATATCATCTATAGGTATAAAAATATGACTTTAATAAGATTAAATATTATTATTCTTATTATTAATTTATTTTTACTACTGACTTATTATATTCATTAATTCAAAAGTAAAGGTTTTTCTCTTATCTTTAGTTCATTATTTGGAAGATATATATTCCAAATATAACGATATTTATGAATTCATTCCATGAAAATTATTGAAAGGTATTATATTCCTACTTATTTTAACTACCATATGTATTCTTAATTGTTTCTTAATAAATCTTATTTTTTGGATATTTTTAACCATCACAAATAGGTATAATTTGTATAAAGTTTGGTAAATTTTTTTGTTATAAATCCCAAAGGATTATGTTAGATTTTTTGGAAATAGGAAGGTTGGTGAGAGGATGAGTGTTGGTATCTCAATGTATCAAGTTTGATTTGTTAAAAATATCATCATTTTCAATAAATTGAAGACAACTAAAGTGATGCAAGCCTATATGGTCTACGTGGTAAAGAGGTAGAATAAAATGGGGGATGATGAAATATTGTAGAATATATTACACAACACGGTAAGGAAACTCTCTAAAGGTGGTCATTGTGAATATTTAGAGGAATATAGGGGCAATGCCATGACCATAGCATAAGTATTGGTGATTATAAATGGACCCAAATGAGCATATGAACAAGGACTATGCTCATAGTTGTACCCATTATGAACACTTTGTTCACCAATGAAACAGGACTAAGACCAAAATGGTAATAATGGAATTCATGGTCTGAGAGGTACATTTCCTAGATTTTGAGAAGTAAAAAAATAAGCTTAAACACTCCCATAATATAAGTCGTGGTGCTTATGAATTCTACCTAAGAGAAATATGGATTCCTAAAATGGGTATTGATCATTTAAGGAATTCATGGATGGCCTAAATTTCAAGATGGAAAAAATAGCCAACCCCTCACCCATGGTGAAGGGAGCTATGGTTAAAAAGTAGTTCAACATGTCAAAATGGCCATATGTAGGAGACCATGGCTATGTTGGTCGGTGTGTTGAGGGAAAATTGACCAAGAATTCTGTAAAAGGATATGATGCATAGCATGTTAGGTTGTGATTCATGTAACTTCAGTGAATGAATTATGGATATTCTGGAATGATTATTTAATTATTCCATAATCATATAATTTAGTTTTAGGACATGATTCAAGTATATATATATATATATATTTATTTTTTGATGTTACATTTGGTGGAATTAATGTGTAATTATTCCATGATAAAAATAAGAGAGAGAGAAGACTTGTGACAAGTTACATTATTGAATTTATAGAAGAAATTTGTGGGAGTTATTGAGTAATAAATGGGTGGTTTATGGAACCCATTATGTAAATTATAGGAGTCCATTTTTTGGGCATATAACCTCTCTATTTGTGGTATGGGGTCTTTTACTTTCAAGGGGAATAGATGTGAGACAGACTCTAAGAAGGGACATTTCATATTTTTCTAATAATAAGAGTTTTTGAAGAGGAGAATTCACGAATCAAATATCATGAGGTGTTACATCTACATAATTTGAGAAAGATAATATCTCTCATATTCTGATGTATGTTTTGATACCAATGGGATGATCATCTATATCATCTATTGATGTTCTTGAAGTGGGAGTGCACTTACAGATATGTTGATCAATCTATTTGTAGAGCATGGGAATCAAGATATGAAGTTACCACCAGGTGTTGTCTTTCCTTATTAAATAATATTTTTTAGGGATTTTGTATCTTCTAGTAGATTCTATAAGCAGTGAGTGGACAACATGAGGAATATATTTTGCAATAATTTTGAAAAGTAGTGGATAAATCCATATTTGGAATACTAACCAAAATGTTAAGGATTTTTAATGGGTGTTTAACCTTGTAAATATCATTTGTTATGCTTGATATTTTATTTTTGTATTTGAGAAAATATTGAGAGTTTATAAAAAGTATATTAAGAACCTTAATTTGTTCAATAGGTTGAGTTATAAGAGGATAAACTCATGAAATAAAAATAGGATCAATGATTCACCCCTCCCCCTCTCAATGATCTAATCAATTCATATCATACAAAGTGGTACTAGATCTAGTTACTTATAAAAATCCAAGAGAAGTTGTTAAGAAATAGAGAATCACAATTTCATGAGCAACCAAGGAGTCTCTATATTTTATAGAATAAAATACCATAATTAGAGGAATGGAATGATTCCTTACCTTCTTTCATTCATATTTGTGGTATGTGATGCTATTATAGTTTTTTAACATGTTTCTAATAATGATCATATGACTCATGCTGATAAAAGAAATATAGATATGAATGGAAAGCCACAAAATGTTATTTTTATGTCTTTTTCATTGAATTTATACACCAAGGTGATGGGTATTTCAATTGAAAAAGAGATATGGGATAAATTTAGGAGAAACTGTGAGGGAAACTTCAATGTAAATAAATCCAAGATTCAAATTTAGAGGAGTGTATTTTAAGATATTAAGGTGAATGAAGATGAATATTTTGATAGTTATTTCACCATAGTAAATGAAATTTTTAGCAATATTCATGGATTTAGTGATAATATTTAAGGATACACTATTATAAATAAGTATATGAGGAACTTTCTAGTTTTATTTTATCCAAATTTATCAACATTGGAATATTGGTAAGATCTAATTTTGGATGAGATACATGATATTCATATTATGTATAAAATGAGGAAGGTACTATCTTTCAAGAAGCATGAGAATGTATAAGTTTATTTTGAATCCATGAGAAAAGGTCATAATAATGATGTTGAAAACATAAAAATTTCATAAGATGATGAAGAACTCAATCAAATTATCTCTCTCTTATTAAATATATTATTAAAGGTAAAGTAGAAGGGAAAAGGTAATCAATTTCTTAGATGATTTAATTGAAAATAAAATTGTTTATATTGCAATGATTTTTCCAAAGAATATGGTTGTGGAGTCTAAATCAAATGAGGAATAAGATAGACCTCAATGGAAGAAAAAGGATATTAGGAAAAAGGATAAATACAACACTAAAATAAGAAGTTATCTAATAAATGATGATGACTCATCTAGAAATTATGATAATAAAGTCACTCTTTTTTCTCATGTGAATTTATTTTCACATTTTTCAATTAGTGAATATGATGTATAATAATGAATAAAACTCTATTTTAAACTTAAAGGTGGGTTATTTAATTTTCTTGAACATATTTCACAACTCAAGAAAGAAAATAAAAATCAGGAAAAAGAGAACAAAACAATGGCTACTCAAATTAGTGAGTTTGTTAAAAATGGTAAAGGGTTTGTTAATGAATAAAAATTATACCAATCAAATATGAGTTAGCCCATGTTGAATAAATCAAGAAACACAAGTAGAATATGGTTGAGTGAGAGGAAATGATATGTGATCTTATATATAAATTGGGATCTGAAAAAGAAAAACTATTTGAGACACAATCCATCTTTTTTTTATTGAAAACTTTTTTTAATAAGGCTATATAATATTTCAATCACTCTATTGAGGTTATAGTAGAATCTTCTCATGATTTAGAAAAGAGGGTATCAAATTCAAAAGGTAATCATATACCTATTCAAACTGAAAATATATTTTTTTCTAATTATGTAGGTGCTCAAAGTGAATCTATGATTAATGAGAGGAAAAAATCCATACATGATAAATAAATGAATGTTCTAAGAAAATCATAACCCTAATAAAGGTAAGTATCAAATAGGATATAATCTACATTATTTTTAAAAAGTATGGAATCAATTAAGAAAAACATGATTCAAGGGATATTATTGGTGTTGTGGAAGGTACATACACAAATATTACTCACATTGGTTTATCATTTATTTACCTAGGAAGAGGGAAGAACGAAGGGGGGTTAGTGAGAATATGAGGATGAAAAATAAAATAAATAAAAGTTATGTTTCAAGAATGGGATAAGGTATTTGAGAAGAAATCAACAAGTTATAAGATGAATAAGTATGAATGATATGAGAAAAATGGTTATGTGGTAAAGACACTTCAATCATAAGGAAGTGATGGTGTATTTATTCCTGAGGTGAAGAATATTTCTTCACATAATGATGATGTCGATACGGAAAGGAAATAATGGTCTACGTTGAGAGTAAACTCTAAAACTAAGGGTTTCCCTTGAGTAACAACAATTTCCCTTCTTATTACCTTAATATTTTATATATCTTGTGATAACATGAAAGGAATTAATGAAGATACTTGAGGAAATCATTCTTGGACAACAAATATGATGAGGTGAACATGGAGTACTTCTCTATGTTTAAGTGGATAGGTGTTCATCCCTTGAGGTGGGGCTTTTTTAAGGTTAAAGTTGACAAATCTATAATTTCTGGACAACTTGGAGAAATATGGAATGAGGTATGAAAAACCAAACTTTCACTCCATTGTTATAAATAGGTTAAATATATTTTTCAATGGATATTTGGTTGATATTTGGGTTAGAAAAGGGGGATCTATATTTCATTCACTTGAAATGTTTTGATGGTGTGTTGAGATGTGTGCAATATATTCATTTTATATTTTTTTATAGTGTCCCCTTGATGATAAATATGAATTTTTTCTAATCATGTTATCACATTATGAGTTTTTATGGATATCTCAAAATACATTGTTTATATATATCTTTTTTGTTTAGCCCACATAGACTTATTATGGATTGATCAATGCCTTATTGCTAAATAACCATGTGATATAATACCTCTTTTTTAAGTGACAAAGAGGAGAATAATATGGATTTGTGAAGATAAGATGAAGAAGACCTTATTCTTTACCCTTTGATTTCATTACCAATAAGAGAGAGAAGATACTCTAAAGGGAAAAAGATAATTGATTGGGAGTGAATTTTATATTTTCAACAAAATCCAAAGGGAGAGATTATTAGCAATAATAAAGGATTGGGTTGGATTTTTTAACAATATGAATGTTGATGAGAAGATGTGTGTTGTCATCTCAATGTATCAAGTTGGATTTGTTGAAAATATATTTTTTAACAACACATTAAAGATTACTAAAGTGATTCAGGCCTACATGGTATATATATTCAATAGGTGGACTAAAAGGGCCCAAAGGCATCTTGGATAAGGTATTTCCCAAAATGGGAAAGGGAATTCCCTAGAGGTGTTGATGGTGTAGATTAAGAGGAATACATGGGAAAGAAAATTCCCATAGCATAAGTAATGGTGAGTAGAAAATGAAAAAAAATGGGTAGATGGATATGGACTATACTTGTGGTGGTCCATGTGGTGAACACTAGGTTCACATGTACAACACGTCTGAGCCCAAAACTGGTATAATTGAAGTTATGGTCTGAGAAATTCACTTCATGGATTTTATGAAACACAAAACAGGATTCAATTACCCATGGTGCAATATGTGATGTGTGTGAAGTCTACCTATGAGAAATGGGGATGCCCAAAATGGGTGTTGAGTGCTGAAGGTAGTCATGGATGACTTATATCTCAGGATGGAAAAAATGGATAGCCTCATGCCTGTGAGGAAGAAATTCATTGTCAAAAGGTGGTTTAGAATTTAAAAATGACAAGAAGAGGGAGACTACACTCTTAGTGTTCAGTATGTTGAGGGAAAATATCCATGAATTCTACACTAGTCCATGGCGAAAAGTGTGTCAGGTTATTATGTGTGGAACTTAGATGAATGAATTGTCACGATTCTTGAACGGTTCATGAATGCTTCCATAATCATAGGCTTTTCTTTTAGTCCATGGTTCTATCATATATCAGGGGAGTTTCACCACTAACTTTGGTGGAATAAATGTGGAATTATTCCATGTTTCAAAGTAGAGAGATAAGGACCATGAGTAGTTACGTTGTTACAGTTATGGTGGAAATTCATGGGAGTTATTTAGGAGTAAATGGGTGTTTTATAGAACCCATTATGAAAATGATAGGTTTACATTAAATTTTTTATTTAACTTGGAGTTGGTTGTTTTAGTTTTGATGTGTGTATGATTATTGTACAATCATATATTTTGATTAACTGAGTAGATTCATACATTTACCAGAACATACAGTATTATGATGGCGTGTAGAGTTAATCTCATTTAAATATAGAAATTTCATTGGAAGATACTTTTTTTTCTGATGCAATTGCAACTATACCAAGAGATGTCAGACTTAATCCATTGGAGTTTGTTACAATGTCATTTATAAATTGGATAAAGAAATTTTAGAAATAAAATTCATCTATTAAGTGAAACTTTATTGATATTTCTTATAGTTGGTTACAATATTACAGTACTTTAATGCTTTGAATGCTTACAATTGTATTTTTTTTATTTCACTAATTTCATCAAGGATCCACCGTTGAATAAAGTTTAATTATAAGGATCATATATTTTATTTTTTACTTGTTTATTGTTCTATCCTACTTAATAGAGGAGGTTTTAAGGCTAGTAAGTTGAGATGTTTCTAATCTAGAAAATTGATGAGCTTATAGGGTGTAGAAGCTTTACCTTTTGATGGGTTTACATCTAATGAAGTCCTATTATGGAATTGTTGTCAATCATTATATCGAGGTGGTGCACAAGGATAGAGAGATTTGTGTTCTATGTTTCTATTTAGAAGATTCTTGGTGTGGAATCTGTTGCTACCAATGAGCTATATTCAAGGAAGTTCCCATGTTGTAACTTTGATTCCTTGGTTTGTGTTATTTAACCACCTTCCATTTTGGTTTAAAATTAAAAACTTCTCTATAAATAATTTTTTTCAAAATAAATATCCTTTTAGGAGTTCAATGATTATTATCCTTGACTCCATGCATTGTTTCTTACATTGTACTCATTGTATGATTATATTTTTTATTATCTTTAGTTAGGTTCTTTACTTCCATTGCTATATTTTTTACTGCATTATTGTTTTGACTGGATAGTGGTTATCATATAATAGGATTATTTTCTACTCTATTTGTTTTACTCTAATATTGATTGAATGTTACAACTATTGATCGGATTACTTATATGAGTGGGAGAAAAATTTATATCCACGATTAGGATATGTCCATGAATCTCTTCCTAATCCCAATGAGGGATAGGTTACCCTAAAAAACAATCATGGGTTAATTATTTTTTAATTTCAAAATACTGGGGGATCTTAAGTGAATCCATTTGTATGTATGTGAGGTTCTCCATCATTTTCCATTAATTGATGGTTTCTTATGTGATGAATCCATATAATGAAGTACTTTGCAATTATCTTCCACTCAAAGAGGTGGTTAATATTCCTAGAAGTAGATTGATCCATTATGAGGAATCCTATGTATCCTAGTAATTGTAAGAATAAAAAATCACATAGTTTATTAGACCCATGCAGTTTAACTTCATGTTGAGATACACAGGTGCTCTGGGACACCATTTTTTCAAGATTGAGTCTTATAGGGATGTCCTTTGTATCACAAATATAGAGATAATCAGAGTTTTTGTAGTTCATTTTTTTGGGAATTACACACTGACATTTCTCTTAGCACTCTAGAGACTTATGATGAAAATGACATAATTATTGCAGTTCCCTAAGCCTATGTGAGATATTCTTAATGTGAGAAAAAAGGTACATTAAATGATCATTTTTATTACTCATGATGTAGGACTTATGTGATGGGACTTCCCTGAGAAGATTTATTATGAAATTCAGGCCTTAGGTATATGTCCTACATATCCTAGTTATGGTAGGAATTAGATTCATTATATTTTATTTTATTCCTCTTTCCACTGATGGATGAGGTAGAGTTATCCTCTTATGGGAATTATTGGATCTCGATGGCTGAGATATCAAAGTCATAAAAGGACTTTCATCAAAAGGGGTGTTTATTTGGTCCTTAGGAAGGAATCCTATGTATCTTTATTATTTTAGGATTTAGAGTTATCATAATTAAATATTGTCCTTGGGATTTTCACCAAGGTATATGCCCTTGTGTTGATCCTAATTTCATATTAAACTCATTGGGGATTTACATACATATGTTGCCCTGGTTGGTGGAGAATTGTGATGCAAATGATATTATTATTTCAACTCCCTAATCTCACATGAGCTATGCTTAGTGTGAGAAAAAATGGGTGGAAAATGATAAATATCATCACTTGGAGATTGAGGGACTTATGTATTGATACAGCCCTATGGAGCTCAAACATTGAAGAGGTGGCCTATGTATCCTAAATATGGTAGGAATCATAGTATTCTTAGTTCCTTTAGTTAATGATTACACTCTAAGGTTGACCTGGCTATTGAGACATATCATGTTATGTCACTGGTTGGGTATTACACTCTGAGGTTTCCCTTGTGACCTATTTCCTTCCTGACATGCATTGATTGTACACTTTTCATTATATGTAGGAGGGTATCTTCCTGGAATATATGAAGACAACTAAATGATCCAGTTGGTCTTCCTAAAGGACTTAGTGTAACCCATGTGTCATATGTGAATGATGTAGTATGATCAAATTTTAATTTTCCAGGAGACTTCAAGATATCTAGGTGGTTTATCCTAGAGTCCATCGCATGACCTCGTTGGCTTGTCAAGAGGGTGTCGCATGATCCAGGTGACTTGACCTGGTTTCATTCTCAAGATTTGGCTTGAAACATATAGAGGGTTTTGTGAGAGTCAATACAAAATGTCTTGGAGGGTGTCACGTGTCTTGGATAAAATATTTGGAGGGAATCATGAGACCTGGCCTACATGTTTTAAGGGAGTTATGAGTCTCGGATGACTTTCCCAGAGGGTATTAGGAGGGATTTGTTGGCATGCACATATGCATCTGTGAGCCATAGTTGGCATGATATGGTGTCATTATATGAGCCAGGAGATATATCTAAAGGACGTCATGAGGCTTGGGTGATAGGCCTAGAGGGCTTCATGAGACTAAAGTGGTGTGCCCAGGGGGAACCGTATGACTTTCTATGACATGTCCGAAAGACTTTTCATGACTTGGGTGGCATATTGAAGGAGATTCAAGATATTTTGATGACATGTCCCGATGTTGTCACGTGTCTTGGATGGTACATGTGAAGCAAATGAGGGTCATCTAACATGTCCTTTTTTGTTTAATTCCTTCACCTTTAGTATTTTTTCTAGTCCATGTAATTTTAATTCCTTATATTTATTTAGTATCATTTTATTTTAAGTCTTTCATGATCTATAAGACATATAAGGTATTCTTCGTGTGTCCTGTGAGAATTACTTAGCTTGATCTATAAATGATCATGCGAATTGCTTTATGCATGGTGCATGATTGGTCTGGCTATTCACTGGTATATTACCTAACAAAATACTTGATGTTCATGAGATCAGCCTCTTCGAGAAATCCTATCTGGTGCATGTGAAAGTTTCATAGAGTTATCCTCTTGTTCATGATAAGTAGCGGTTAATTTTTAATGTTGGGGTGGGGGATTTATAGGCCGCACCACCTCGGTTGTTTGCTGGTTTGTGCAGTGTATCTGGCATGAATCCAGTCTAGATTCGATGAAGGGGTCTAGCACCACATGTCTTAATGATCCTTTTTCGTGGATTTCTATGAGGGAATTGCCTAATTTTTAGCAACCATGAGTCCTTTTCATCAACGCCTCCATTATTGGTTTATTTCCAATTAATGGGTACTTTTTTGATCATGCGGTCATGTCAAATGAATCTCATATTGTCATTTTGACATGTCCAAGGGCCATTATGAGATCAAAATGTTTGTTGAAAGGTGTTTTGAGATACTCAATACCTTTCCCGGTACATTTTGTGGGGCAAGGGTGGATTTTCTGGGGGTCTTCATGAAATCAGGGCAGCTTGTACAAGAGTCTCGTGGGACCACACTATGGAATTTCTTAGCACTTCGCAAGCATTTTATGACCATGAGAGACTTTATCCTCTTTACTCTTTTATTCCCTTTGTTTTATTTTAAAACGTTTGGGGAGTTATGTGAGATTACATGAGTAATTTCAAATACATTTACTCTATTTTTTGATGATTCACGTGACTAATAGGGGTCCTATAGAGGTGTGCGGGCATTTTATAAGAAAATCCATTTGTTTGTCCTTGGGGAGCCAAAAGGGGAGTGCATGGTTTTCTAGACATACCTAAGTATTTTTGTGAAATAAGGATGACAAGCCAAAAGGATTTCATGATATGAGGTAGGTATGTCTTTAGGGACTCATAGTGTCTTATAAACCACTGGGGGCATATTGCATGATATTTACAACCACATCTCACACCTCTTCCCCTTTTAATTCCTTTGTTTATTTTATAAAAAGGTTAAGGGTCATGCGATATTTTTTGGATGTTGTCGAGGATAATTACCCTTCCCATTGGTGATGCATCGCATGAAAATTATGACTGCTAGGGGTTTCCACCTTTTGGACATATTTCCTCCCATTTTCAAAGGATGTTTGGTTGGATTTTTAAGTGCTTGCTTATGATAACCCACATGGCCTAGGGGAGCTTACCCGGCTTCCACCACACATCCATTGTTTTTCTGAAGAACCTTTGCGAGAGTAGAGGTACTTTTTAAAGGGGGATTCATGGGACTTGCTTCAATCTATGCATTGCGTGTGGATTCTTCGTATTAACTTATGATGGTCACGCGATCCTGATTCCCTTGAGGGCTCATATGATCCATAGGTCTCAACCATCTTCTTCTTCTTCTTTTTTATGGGGAAAATATTACCCATATTTAGGTATTTCTTCCTTTGTGAATTTCCAATGCTTATTTGACAGGCGTCAAAAAATTCCCCCCCTCAGGAGCGACGTCCACGGGGATAAGGGCTCGATTATGAGGAAAGTAAATACTCATCGGAGTCTTTGTCATTTTTGTGAATCAGTGTTTTTTGTGACATTTGGTCAACTGAGGGACGCTTCGTATTCTATGAAATGACCTATATATAGAGGTACGAAGGGTAGATTTATCCACCAACTACTATTTCTTTAGATCTATCTCTCTTTTCCTCTATCACATACTCCCTCTATAAGATCGTTTCATGAGTCTTGGTTTCAAGACCCTATAATGAGCCTTTTCCATGAGATCTATCTTACAAGACCTCTTTTGCTCAGTTGGTTGTTTAAACTAGCTACAAACTATATTCTAGTAACTATTTGAACTTTGACCATGAGGTACTATGATTATCTTTAGGGTTTCATGGATCTGTTGGTTTGATCATATCATTACTATATAGGTCACATGATTGTGAGTATCCAAAGGGGTCATGTGATTTCCTGATTCTTTATGGCGGTTATGCGACCCATGAGTCCTTCAGAGGTCAGGAGATTTGCGAACCCCTTAGGGTAATTTGTAAATTCCTTATTGATTCATGCGATGTGCATGGTGATGTTTACTTATTATGTATTTGTTTCTAACAAATTTTGTTATATTTATCTGACATATTCCACTTACTTATTTTCATATGGCTTTAGGTTCTTATTGATCTTCCCACAAGATTTCAAAGAAGGAGGAAAGGGAGGTGATAACTCATCGTGACTTTATAGTAACGAGTATAGATCCTTCTTTCCACCATTCCGTAGAGTCATACCAAAAGAGTATAATAACATTGATGGTATTAAGGTTCTTAGAATATCCCATGTCAGACTTTTTTCCTCTTTATAGGTTTGGACTTACTAATGATGCTTCCATTCCTCTTACAAAGTCATCCTTTGTACCCTATTCTTGGATTTAGACAACCCATAACACTTTTCGGGATAATATCTCTCTGGGAGGCTACTTTATCTCCTAGGGGGACCATGAAGACGATCATATATTGAAATTCATGACCATAGACATCGATGAGACTAATCGCATGCCTAATGAGGATGTCCATATATATCACTCAATAATGCATAAATCCGCTTCCAATCAGAAATTTGGGTGGGTTACCAACTGGGACTTCCGATCAGGAGGTATTTGTGGCATGGACTTGATATGGCCATTCTTGGTCCAGTACATTACTTCTTAATTAACTAAGGAATTTACGTAAGTTGAAATTTATGAGACTTTCTGGATATCCCAAATGTCCGCCTATTGCAACAAGGGTCTGATTACGGATTTTTTCAGTCGTTAGAGCCTAGATACAAACACTTTTCACCTTATGTATGTCTAGGTGGGAATCAGTCTTTGGAAGTTAGAGTAGATTTCTGGTGCAACTATATTAGGTGGTATGTATGACGAGTTATTTCCTCCATGATCTACTTGGTATGATGCAACAAGCACCCCACCTCTAACTCGGGAGCTGATTAAGCTGGCTGAAAAGGCCCTTATGAAGGGGGTGTTTCCTGGAGCAGATATCCCTTTCAATACATGAGAGTAATTATTTATCAATAAGATCATTTATAATATGGAATCTAAAAGTCAAAAAGCATATCTTACAAAGGATTTGTGTGGTGCGTCGACCACTTATTGTCCCATGATTGAGGAAGGGAATTTAGAAGAATGGGGATGGGATTTTGTTCCTGTTATTGATCGAGACATTCAACTAGATAGTTTCCCCACTATATACCTAAGTGGGTAATTACGTCCCATGAAGGGAAAAGGTGGATTTAGAGTTTCCACATTCTCGGTGGTGACCTATATGGTAGGGGGCATATTAGGCTAGTCATCCCTATTTTGGAAAAACTCTATCACCTTATGCATCATGTTTGTAAGGGAAATTACACTTATAGGATAATGGTCCCCTTCCAAGTATTATGGGGTTGGATGGGATCTCACTTGGATGGTTATGAATATCTGAACATTAAGGATATTCCCAATGATCGCTTTGTACCATACGTGCAGTGAATCTACAGGTTGAGACCCATCCCATTGAAATTTCAAGAAGTCAAAGATTATATAATCTGCTATGATCATTTCACCTATAGACTATACATTCCAGTACTAATAGGGTACATTTTTGAAACCAGTGAGGCTATTCGTTGTGTATGGGATTATGTGGTGTCACTTCACAAAGGAGTTCTTTCCATTTGTATTGATATAAAACTTATCTATGAATTGTATACAAACTACTAGTACATCCTCTATTTTTTGTGGGTTCAATCAATATTTTCCCGCTCTATTTTTGTTTTATATGAGGAGAATTCGATGGTAGCTATCCAATTTTGGTTTATGTTTCTAGGTAGGAGACCGATGCTAGAATAAATTATCCTCCATGTAATGCAGATATCGGTTTATCTCTTGAATATGCATAGATTTGTATTCACACATATCCCAGTGGGTAGTTATCTAGATTGGTAAGTGAATCTTTCCAACCATCATCTATAAAGCATAATCCCAGGCCTAGGAAACAACTAGATTCTAAAGGTCTAGTAGACCCGAAAGCACCTCGCAAGGAATTCAGACACTTACCATCATCAGAAGAGGTGCCTTATATCACAATTATAGTGAACATAGTATTAGGGGGTGAGGCTTCTCTAGAGTTATTGTTTCCTATCATGTATTAATATTTGTAATTTTGGAAGGCAAGGTTTTTAGAGGTTGAACTCTATGGTTTATTAGAGTACTCATGTTCTTTTGGATGGTTTTTCTTATATCACTGTATTATGTGGTATCACCTTTAAAGACCATTATGATGAGATCATGGCCTTTATTTGAGACCTTGACATGGATTTGGTGAGTTTCAGGGGTCAACTATTTTTCTCCCCACTGGTCTTCTAATTAGTTTTCTCAGGCACACTTTAAATTATTGTGGATTAACAGGGTAACCCTGTCATTGAGGAAGTAGTAATTCCAGGTTACTATGGTTCTTAAGGTTTCATAGTGCTCTTGAAAATGTATTGATGTCCTTTATATATGTTGACGTATTGGGAGGATATTGAGGACCATTTGGTCTTATCATCCCCTGAATATACTCCTTGTAGTACGGTTGTGGGAGAGGAATTTAGAAGTAACCAGGGAACTGATGATGAAGGGTCTCCTCATTGATAGGCTCGTATGAAGACAATGATTACCACTTCTAAATCAATAGTTACAACTTTATCACCTTTTGGGGGGCCTCCTTGGAAGGGAAGAAGGAGAAAAAAAGGAATTGATCTTCATTGTCAGATCCTTATCCTCTAGAATCCTCAATTAAGTGTGACATTTCACTCTCCTTTTATCTTGGATCATTTAGTTAGTACATTCTAATTTGTCAAAAAATGTTCAGGTTCCCATCAAGCTCTCTTATAAAAGCATGTTTCCGCTTCTAGGGATATGGGTGAGCATTTGGTTGCTCTATAAGACCCTTTGCTATCAGGCCCGACCTATCAAGATACAGAGGTGGTTGAGGTGGTTGTTCAATCATGTATATTTCCTACTATAGAAGTTTTATCAATTATACCCTTTGATCTGGTGTAGGTGGATGCACTTTTGGAGGATGTTGACATAGGTAGCTATTCTGCTACCACATTATCCCTAATGGAATAGATTTTTTAAGAAGGTGAATACCTCTTCAGGACTAGACACTTTTTTTGTTTGTGTTGCATCTCTTGATATTATCATTTTTATTTTGTAGTCCTCAAGGATGGTGAGTAGACTATTTCATCTAAAAAATAACTAGAAGTGTCCCGAAGCCGCTCATTATAATAAGAAGTTTCTTATTCCCCTAAGGATGGGTTTGGTGTAGTGGATGTTGCCAATAATGTGAATAAGAAAGTTATGTTTCTATCCTAAGTATTTCTTTTATTTCCAAGTGATACCATATTACACATCCTATAATTTATGAGCCCATGTGCCTTTTACTACAGTGTCTTCACCCCAAAGTTTAGGGGCTTTGGTGCCTGATCCCCTAGGGGTTCCTCCAAATGAATCTAACGAGGATGGTTCTATTTCATCATCATCAAAGACCTGAGTAAAAATATTTCCCTGAGTGACCTGGTCTTTATATACATCCTCATCCCCCAAATGGGTTTAGGTGAAGGTTTTGGGTCTTGATCGCACCGCAATTCACTGTTTCATTTTCACCCTTACACCACTGTGCTAAACTTATTTTATATTAAAAATTATAAAAATAATAACAAATTTAATTCTATGTTTTAATAATTTTTTGTGTTTATCACTGTTAAAATGCTCAATGTTAATTATTTTGATTATTCCATTGTAGGAGGATGTGATTTGGAGGCCCTAGAGATGATCTAGAAGGAAAATGGGACAAAACTACATGGGTTCCATGAAAATCTGTCCACTGTTGGGTTTTTTATGAAAACTAAATGCATCTAAATGGGATTATATTTTTTGTTCCGGTCCAAAATTCAATTATGTACAACTATTATGAAGACACCAAAGCCCCATTATACCATTAAAGGACCCAAACTAAGTGATCTGTCCAGGCCACTGAATCTGCACAGAGTCAGAAGTTGTGTGCCATGCTCTATTAATATCTCGAGATGTAGGTGTCCAAATGAAGCCAAAATTTCTTTGGAGATATAAAATATATGGTAAAATAACTTTATAGTTTTTTCAAAAGAGATTGAATACTGTATAGAGGCCAAAAACAATGGTACAAGTGTTTTTACACAATCTGTGTGCCCAAAACCACTTCCCGTTTTTTCTAAAAAAGAGAACCATGGGTACCTCATTTGGGGAGTTAGAAACAGGATCCAATATCTGCCATTTTTGAGTCCTAAAGGAATCTCCTCATCATGCTAGAATTTATAGAGACAATTATCCTCATATGGGGATCAAGTATGAAGAAGGATTTCCACCTGAGCCTCCTCCTCCTCTCGATGGCGAGCTAAACGGTGGACGTTCATTTAGAGGGAGCTACGCAAACCTGGGAGGGAGTTCCAGCACATGAACTTATACTGGTTTTCTATAATTTTTGTGATAGATATTTTACTTATGTTTAACTTTTATTTTCTTATCCTATGAATACATTTCTTTTGTAATAATTAAGTGGAACACTTTTTATCTCAACAACGATTAGGTTGAGATTTCAAGTGGGGATCTTGTATTATTCTGATTGGAAAATACAAGAGTCCTATTTATCTCACACACACATAAGATTTAAGTATTATTTGGTAGAATTTATTTTCTATTTTTGATACCCAAACCTTAACAACATGATTGTTGTGTCAAGGGGTGGTTCTTTGAGCATCGTTTTAAGAGGCAAGAGGAAAGTTGAGATCTTGACAACCCTCAACCAAATGATTCCATTAAACCATGTGTATTTTTCAGAATGATGAACTCAAAAATATGTGTAGTGAACATGAAATGATCTCCTTATATAATAAATCTAAAACACCACTTTTATTTATCAACTATTAAACTCTTCAATTAATTCATTTTATTTTTAAAACTGTTTTCAAAACCACCCCCACTTTTAGTAATTTTTATTAAAAATACACACTCAAAACCTATCATCACTCTTTGAGAGATGGCCTAGGGTATTCCCTAGACTATAAATCAATCTTAAAATCATAATAAATTTTACATTTCATTAAAACGCGTTCAAATTTTGGCATCATTTTTGGGGAACGCTTTGGTTTTTAGTGCATGTTTTTTTTAAAGATTTTTGTAAATTTTGTGAATATTTGTTTTTTTCTCTTCTAACTTTTCAATCCTTTTGTGTTCTGATATATTTCTTGTTTAGGTTTGGTGCATGATGAATTATAATCCAGGATATTTACCAACTTTTGAAACCAAACTGGAGATGATCCTACACCAACGACACCGAGACACACATGACAACCCTTTGAAGGAGGACACACCACACATTGGGCCTCTTCTTCATCCTTATTCTTCTTATGGAACCAACAATAAAACTGAAATACACTTATATAACATGGATGAAAACAATAGAACACTAAAATAATTAACCTCACCAAATGTTGACATCCAACCCACATATATTCAAATGTAAGGTAAGGCACCAAATTTTGAATTAAAATCTAGTCTATTTCACTTTTTTCCTAGATTTCATAAACTCGTAGGAGAAGACCCACATAAACATTTAAAAGAATTTCATACTATTTGTTCAACATTAAAACCTAAAAATGTTGATGAGGAACAAGTAAAACTTAGAGCATTTCCCTTTTCATTATAATTCACTTCAAAGGATTGTCTTTTCTATGTTAATTCACTAATAAGAGGCTGGGAGGACATGAAATGCATTTTTATTGAAAAATATTTCCTAGCCTCATGAACTGAAACAATAAGGAAAGAAATTTTTGGGATAAGACAATATCAAGGGGAAACACTTCATTAATATTGGGAAAGATTTAATATATTATGTTCAAGTTGTCTACACCACCAAATAAGTGACCAAATTTTAATACAATATTTTTATGAAGGTTTAATACCTATTGATAGAAACATGATTGATGCTGATGTAGGTGGTTCACTATTGAATAAAACCCCAATCACTGCAAGGACCTTAATTGAGAACTTGGTGCAGAATAGTCAAAAATTTGGTTCAAGGTTCAATGTACCCATTCGAGGTGTCCATGAGGTGCAAAGTACTGAATTTGAGAAGAATGTGGACACAAAGTTTGAGGAGGTAAGTACCCTTCTTTGACAACTCTCTCTTTCCCCAGGAAAATCCCAATCTCCTCCTCCCATCCATTATAGTATATGATCTTCTAATACCCACTATTATGACCAATGCCCCTAATTGAGAGAAACTTCTGAGAGTTGGGAGGCAATATTTCCATGTCGCCCCTATAAATGACCCTTTAGGAAAGAACTTTACTATCCATACAACCTTGGGTGGAAAGAAACCCAATATTATCATCAAGGGGGGTATTCAAACCAACCTCAACAACAATGGAACCAACAGGATCAGAGTATTCATTCACCACCACCACCTAGAAATCCTCAACCACCCCAAAGGACTTTCCAACAACCCCCTCCAAAAGTTGAGCCTAGCCTTGAAGACATGATGAAACAAATGGCTTCAACCAAACCATCCAAGCAACCATACATGAACTAAAAACCCAATTAGGCCACCTAGCTAACTATATGGGGAAAATCCAAAGTCATGGGTTAGGTAAACTATCCTCTAAACCAGTAGTTAACCCTAGGGATAAGGGAAATGTTAGTGTCATCACCCTTAGGAGTGGAAAACAAATTAAAACACAAATTAAACCTCCATTAGAGTTATCCCCTCCTGAGGAAAACACTATCCAAACTATTGAAATCAGTCCAAATATAGAAAATCCTTGTCCTGAGAGAATCCCTTACAAAGAAAAGAGTGTATCTATTGATGAGTCACTTATCCCATATATTCCCCTTCTATATCCTCAAAGGGACACCCAACCTAATAAACAAAAGGAAAATAAACCTGATAAGGAAATATTGGAAACTTTCAAAAAAATTCAGGTTAACATTCCTTTGATTGATGTCGTGAAGAAAATTCCAAAATATGCGAAGTTTCTAAAGGAGATGTATACATGCCAAAAAAGACTTCAAGGTGATGAGAAGGTAAGCTTGGGGAGGAATGTCTCAGCATTGATAGAACCATCACTACCTACCAAATTCAATGATCCTGGAACCTTCTTGATTCTTTTCACCATAGGGGAGTATTCCTTTTCCAATGTTATGCTTGATTTGGGTGCTTCTATAAATGTGATGCATCACTCCATTTACTCAATATTGTAGGTTAGGGAACTGAAGCCCACTAGAAAAGTCGTTCAGCTAGAAAATTGAAGTACAACACACTCTTATGGTGTGTTAAAGGATGTTCTTGTGAGGGTACAAAATTTAATTTTTCCTACTGATTTTTATGTGCTAAAAATGGAAGATGATAGGATGAATGGACATGCCCCAATTATATTAAGGATAAACTTCTTGAAAAATTCCAAAACCATAATTAATATACACAGTGTTACATTATCTATGGAGTTTGGTGGTGACATTGTCCACTTAAACATCCTTGATTCCATGAAGCACCTCTCAGAATAACATTCCTCTCTCTCTCTGTTAATTCAATTGATGTACTCCCTTCCCCTAAAAGAACATCCTTTCTTTCACCTGATCCCCTTTCTGAGTTTTCCTCCTTGATTGAATTTCTAGGTAATGAATCATTCATAGAATGTTATACCGGTCTAGAAAAATTTCATGCATGTTTATTAATTGACGATTTCTTGAACATTGTGGATCAACTAACCATCGATGATACTTCTAATCTTGTAAAATCCTATTCCTCATCTGAGGATGATACCATTAAGAAGTTATATAATATTTTTGACCTCACACTTTCACACACAGTCCCATCAATAAAAAACCCCATGAATTGAAACTGAAACAACTGCCTCAATATTTAAAATATTCATATCATGAGAATAGAAACAAGATGCCCATCATAATTTCTATTTCACTCCCTCTTGATCATGAATTAAAACTGCTCGAAATTTTGAAGGATTATAGACAAGCATTGGGATGGACACTTACAAACATTCCTAGTATTATCCCATCAATTTTTACACATCATGTTTTGTTAAATGATGAGGATAAACCAGTGAGGCAGACACAACATCGACTGAACCCGAAACTCATAGATTTAGTTAAAAAGTAAATAAAAAAATTATTGGTTGTTGGAATCATTTACCCCATTGCTGACAGCCAATGGGTCAGTCCTGTTCAAGTAGTTCCTAAAAAAACCAGTCTTACAGTAATCAAAAATGAAAATAATGAATTGGTTCCAACTCGTGTACAGAATAGTTGGCGTGTCTGTATAGACTATATCATACTAAACCAACACACTAGGAAGGACCATTTCCCATTGCCATTCATTGACCAAATTCTAGTGAGGATAGCGGGGAAGTCCCATTGTTTTTTTCCTGATGGGTATTCTGGATACTTTCAGATCCATATTTCCCCTGAGTATTAGGATAATACAACCTTCACTTACCCCTTTGGAACATTTTCTTATATAAGGATGTCATTTGGTCTGTGCAATGCTCCAAATACTTTACAGAAATGTATGGTTAGTATTTTTTCAGATTACCTGGATAATTGCAAGGAATTTTTCATGAATGATTTCACTATTTATGGATCCTCTTTTGATGAATATTTAAGTAGTCTTGGTTCATTCCTATGTCTCTTCATTGAAAATAATCTTCTATTAAAGTATGAGAAATTCCATTTTCATGGTTTGACAAGGTATAGTTTTGGGACATGTCATTTTTGGAGATGGTATCCAAGTAGATAAATCAAAAGTGGATGTCATTTCTTCCCTACCATTCCCCAAAAATGTATGTGATGTGCGGTATTTCCTAGGTCTTGCTGGATTTTACCATCGTTTCATTCGTGAATTTAGTAAGATTGCACTCCCCCTCTCCCAATTACTCCAAAAAGAAAAGGAACTTCTTTTTGATAATTAATGTGATGAAGCTTTTAATAAGTTAAAATGGAGTCTCACATCACCCCCAGTAATCCAACCACCTCGGTGGGATTTACCATTTGAGCTCATGTATGATGCCTCTAACTATGCAGTTGGGGAAGTCTTGTCACAAAGGGTCGACCAAGCTCCACATGTCATAGCCTATGTCTCACATACATTGGACCATGCCCAGGAAAACTAAAACACAACTGAAAAATAATTTCTTTCCATAGTGTTTGCCTTGGATAAATTTAGGTCATATATTTTAGGGTCCAAATTCATTGTATTCTCTGACCATGTGGCCCTCTGGTATCTCCTTAAGAAACCAGAAGCCAAACCACATCTCATTCGCTAGATTCTCCTCCTTCAGGAATTCGATCTAAAAATTATAGATAAAAAAGGAGCAAAGAATGTGGTGGCTGACCATATTAGTAGGATTCTCCCATCCTCAGACATTGAATCATCCCCATGTATTACCATTAATGAAATGTTTCATGATGAGAAATTGTACCAAGTGCAATATATTATTCCTTGGTATGCCGAAGTTGTAAATTATTTGGTAGCATCTTTCATTCCTATTGATTTCAACAAAAACCAAGTCATTAATCTTAAACATGAGTTTCATTGGTACATTTGGGATGACCCCTACCTCTGGTGCACATGTAGTGATTAGGTCCTTTGGCATTTTGTTCCTGATAGAGAGTTTCAGTCTGTCCTTAGATTCTACAACACTCTTGTTTGTGGGGGATACTTTGGTCCCCAACAGACAGCTCACAAGGTCCTTGATTCTGGTCTTTTTTTCCAACACTTTTTTGGGATACCCATGAATTTTGAAAATCTTGTCCTCATTGTCAATTAATGGGGAATGTATCTAAAAGAAATGAAATGCCACAACAACTGTTGCTCTATCATGATATTTTTTATGTTTGGGGAATTAAATTTATGGGTCCATTTCCCAATTCCTTTAGTAACTTGTACATCCTTTTGGTGGTTGATTATGTGTCAAAATGGGTAGAGGAATTATCCCTAGGGACAAATGATTCCAAAATAGTTGTGTAATTTTTGAGAACTCAGATTCTTTGTAGGTTTGGATTTCCTTGGTCCATCATTAGTGACCAGGGTTCTCATTTCTGCAACCAAACAATGCAATCACTTTTGCGTCGGTATGGGGTCAGTCATTGAGTGTCTACTGCATATCACCAATAGAAAAATGGTCAATACGAGGTTTCAAATAGAGAGGTAAAACAAATTCTTGAAAAAAATGGTTCAACCCAATAGAAAATATTGGAGTCTTAGACTTGATGATTCATTATGGTCTTACCGTACTACCTTTAAAACTATCATTGGAATGTCCCCTTATAGGATTTTTTTGGAAAAATTTGTCACCTTCCTATTGAGATTGAGCACTGGGCCTACTGAGCTATTAAACAATGAAATTCTAACCTTTCTAGTGCAGGTTCTCAAAAAAAGATATAGATTCAGGTGCTAGAGGAAATGTGCAGAGATGCATATGAGAACTCTAGGATTTATAAGGAGAAAACCAAGGCTGCCCATGACTGTCTCATCCTTTATAGTCAGTTCCACATTGGGCAGAAGGTCCTTCTTTACAATTCAAGGATGAATTTTCATCCAAGTAAGCTTTATTCCCATTGGTTTTGACCATACACTATTACTAATGTATCTCCATTTGGTGTTATTTAGGTTCAAAATGAAGATACTAAGAAAACCTTTACTGTCAATGGGTAGTGGCTAAATCACTTCCACAAATCCCTTATGGAGATCCCGATGAAGGAACTCCATGTTCAAGAAGCAACATACCAATGAAACCCACCAGGTTTTATACTTCCTTCCCACGTTCTATTTTATTACAGTGAGGAAACTACACATTCTTGGTGTGGGGGTGGATACATTCCTGTGATCATTAGGATTGTCATCTTCTTTCTCCTCTTTTTCGCCTTCTTAATTGCATTTTTTCTTTTTCTTGTCTTGTTGAATTCGAATTCATTAGGATTTTTATCATCTTTCTTCTTTCTTATCTTTTTCTCCTTCTTTATGGTATTTTTACTTTTCCCCATCTTGTTTAGTTCATTAGGATTTTCATCATCTTTCTTCTTTCTTCTCTTTTTCACCTTTTTTATGGTATTTTTACTCCCACCCCCTTATGGTTACCAAATCATGGAACTTACAGAAAATGCATTTTGAAATTTTTGATTCCATGTTGATTTAACATTTGATGAAAACCTGAATCTATTATGGAATGAATGTTTGTGTGAATTTAACATCAGAGAGTGATTTTTAGTGAATTGGTTTTCTTTCAATGATATAAATGGTTGTATCTCTATGAAACCTTTGAGATGATTGATGCCCATTGTGTGAGTAGTTTTGGGGAAAATTGTTTCACTAATATCTCCACACATTTTTTCACTAAACCACAAATTGTGAATATTTATTACTTAATAGAAGGTAAATATATGTTAGGTTAATATTTTTCAGCTTAAAATGATATTTCCATAAATTCGTTCCTTATCTGATATGTTTTATTATTGTACCACATTGAACTATGCATGTGTACCAGATATATGACTATTGTACGCCCTCAAAAAAATCAAAACAAAATTGGGTTGTGTCTTGGGAAGGTTAAAAATCACTCCTCCTCAACCTTTGATCTTGTTATAACTATTAAAATTATTGTTGTGAGGAGATCAAACAAGGGTTGAGAGATGAGTGTGAGATTTTTTCCAAATGCAACTTCTGAAAAAAAAATGAGGGGAGTGATGAAATGTAAAACATATGGGGATATCTAGGTCGGGATATTATGGTACGAATTTTGGGAATGCTTAAGTGAATGGTTCTTGAGATATGATTGCAAAGGATGTAGGATAGTTTCGGTGGACAAAATCATTTAAGCTAATTTTTTTTAGAATAACCTATATTTATTGGATACAAAGTGGAAAGAATAACATGGAATGGTTTTCACATACACACATGAATATTTGGTGGCATGGTTGACTTCTGAATTCCTTTCTCAATTTGGTATCATGAATCTCTTTGAATTTCACTATGATATGATTTATGAGACATCTTTTTTCATTTTCACTAGGAAGAACTCTTTGGTGTGGTTTGTACATTCATAACATTAATTTAATAAATTAAAATTACCTCAAATGTTAAATATTAATGATGTTGGTGATATCTACATGCATAATTTCTGAAAAAACTAACTTTTCTCGGGAGTGAATATGTTTAGGTGTGGGGGTGTGATCGCATCGTGATTCACTATTTCATTTTCACCCTTATACCATTGTGCTAAACTTATTTTATATTAAAAATTATAAAACTAATAACAAATTTAATTCCATTTTTGAATCATTTATTTTGTGTTTACCACTATTAAAAAATTCAATGTTACTTGTTTTGATGATTCCATTGTAGGAGGAGGTGATTTGGAGGCCCCGGAGATGATCCAGAAGGAAAATGGGCCAAAACTGCATAGGTTCCATGAACACCTATCCATTGTTGGGTATAGTATGAAAACTATGTGCATTAAAATGGGATACTATTTTGTGGACCTCTCAAAAATTCAACTATATACAACTTTTATTAAGACACCCAAGCCCCATTTGGCCATTAAGGGGCCCAACCGAAGTGATTTGTCCAGGACACTGAATCTACACTAAGTCAATGGTTTTGTGTTGTGTGTTGTCCATATCTCAAGTTATAGGTGTCCAAATGAAGCTAAAATTTTGGTGGAGATATCCAATACGTGGTAAAATAACTTTATTGTTTTTTCAAAAGAAATTGAAGACTGTCTAGAGGCCAAAAACAATGGTACAGGTGGTTTTACACAATCTGTGTGCCCAAAACCACTTCCCATTTTTGTTATAAAAGAGAACCATAGGTACCTCATTTGGGGAGTTCAAACTAGGATCCAATATCTTCAACTTTTGAGTCCTATATTAATATCCTCATCATCCTATAATTTTTATAGGCCCTTATCCTCATAGGAGGATCAAGGATGAAGAAGGAGTTCCACCCGAGCCTCCTCTTCCTCTCGATGGCGAGCTAAATGGTGGACGATCATTTTGAGGGAGCTACACAAACTTGGGAGGGAGTTCCGACACTTGAACTTCTACTGGTTTTCTGTAATTTTTGTGATAAATATTTTACTTATGTTTAACTTTTATGTGATTCTCCTTTGAATACATTTCTTTTGTTATAATTAATTGGAACACTTTTTATCTCAACACCAATTTGGTTGAGATTTCAAGTGGGAATCTTGTATTGTTTTGATTGGACAAGACAATAGTCATATTTATCTCAAACATACATAATATTTCAGTATTCTTTAGTATCCATTATTTTCTATGTATGATACCCAAACCTTGACAACACTATTGTTGTGTCAAGGGGTGGTTCTCTGAGCATTGTTTTAAGTGGCAAGAGGAATGTTGAGATCTTGACAACCCTCAACCAAAGGATTCCATTAAACCATGTGTATTTTTCAGAATTATGAACTTAAAAATATGTGTAGTGAACTTGAAATAATCTCCTTATATCATAATTCTAAAACACCACTTTTATTTATTAACTATTAAACTCTTTAATTAAGTCATTTTATTTTTAAAACTGTTTTCAAAACCAACCCCTATTTTAGTAATTTTTATTAAAAATACACACTCAAAACCTATCAATGATCCTTGAGAGATAACCTAGGGTATTTCCTAGACTATAAATCAATCTTAAAATAATAATCAATTTGACGTTTCATGACAACTCATTCTGGTATACATCATTTTATCAGTTGATTAAGAGACATGTGTTGAGGGAGGTATAGGCCTTAATTTTGGAGACTGCCTTAGAGGAGTTGAAGGATCGGTTGAGTAACCTTAAATTAATGATTCCTACCCTTAGTTTTGAGGGTTATTATTATTCCGCCACTCATGCTCAAGTAAAGGAAGTAGTTTATCTGAGAGAATAGAAGGGGGCCCTAGAATTAAGGGTAGAATCTATTAAGGCCTCCTCTTTAGTGAATTAGAACTGGGAAAAGTCTATGAAGGATGCCTCCTAGAATAAAATAGAGGCAGCCACTTACTGGGATGTAGTCAATACTGGGAAGATTGAAATTGGATATTTTTAGTCTAAAATTGGTTGTATTCAGTTAGAGATCATCCATCTTCAAGTAGATTTGTCCCAATTTCAACATGAACTCCAAACATTATAAAAGGATGTGATGGAGAAATAGGGACTTCTTGATGTGGCAGAAAAGGAACGGCTTAAATCCATTACTAGGGAGGAGGGGTTGTAACAGGATTCGAAGGTGGAAACTAAGTTCGTTGATCAACTATGACATTTTATAGCTTCCCTAGAGTAGAGAATTGCATAGCATAAGGTCTCATCTAAGAAAATTATGTGATGGAATCATAACCTTTCAATGTTTATTGAGTTTTTATATTCATAGGAGAGGCTTTGGAATGTGGATATTTCTCCTTTTTTTCATGGTATCAATGAATCGGTTTGATGAACTTTACATGTGTTGTCCAGTTCCCTTTTATTCATCATATGCATGATATATCATTGCTCTGATATTAAGAGAATTGTCAAAGTTATCTATCCTTTGCATAACATCAAGTAAACCTAAATGTATGGATTTAAATACTTGAATCATAACAAAATCCTTTTTAGAAATACTCATGAATCCCCACCAACATGAGATTCTCTACTAACAATCTTCCCAGTTATCTTGAGATCACCTGATTTGAAGTATGATTGCTTGGGTAGGATACAGATCCCGGAGGGAGGATTCTCTATCTTATACCAAATATGATAGTATTTTCTATATAATATTGATCATTACAAGTCCATGTAGTGGGCCTTACAGGATTTTTCAATCTAAGAAATTTCCATGCTTTAGATTATGGTATTTTAGTTCAGACCTTTGGTGTGTTCTAGTTTAAGGTCTTTGAGCTTGGACCTTTTTATTCTATACTTTATGGTCAGCTTAGACCTTTGGTGTGTTTTAGTTTAGGGTCTTTGAGTTTGTCCCTTTGTATGTTGTATTTTAGGGTCTTTGAGCTTGGACCTTTATATTCAATAGTTTAGGGTCTTTGATCTTGGATCTTTGGTGTTATGTAGTTTAGGATCTTTGATGATGTAATTTAGGTTATTTGAGCTTGGACCTTTATATAATGTAGTTTAGGTTCTTTGAGCTTGGATATTTATGTTTTAGTTTGGGGTCCTTGAGTTAGGACCTTTGGTGTGTTGTAATTTAGGGTCTTTGATCTTGGATTGTTATATAATAAAGTTTAGTGTCTTTGAGATTGGATCATTATATATTTTAGTTTAGGGTCTTTGAGATTTGACCTGATGGCGATAACCATGAAATATTTTATAGACAAGCCTGGAATGACCAAAAACATTCTGAGGTGCTAGGTTCTGTTGTGGTGTTTCAAGGTCTCACAAGGATTGGAGTTCCTTTCTCGCAAGGAATATATGCCTTAAGTTGGTGGGTTGAATCCATTATTCATTGATATCATGGCAAAGAAAAGATGATATCCACTCTTTTCCAAGGGTCATATAATATTTATGGAAGCAATATCGGTTGAGGGAGATATACAAGAGTTTCTAGGTCCTCCTGGATAGTTGGAATGTGGGTGATGTAAATCATGACCCAAAATTTTGAGTTTGTATATATAGGATGGAGTATACATGTTGAAATAGTGGGTGCCCTAGACCCAATTATTCAGTGTTTTTTATTACCATATCGTGTATACAGTTATCTATACATGATGTCATCTTACCATTATAGTGTATAATTTTCTACGTCCACTATTGAAATGGTAATGTCCAAAGGTTAATTATCATATCGAAAGGTTATAGCAGTTCTCGAGGTATAATGAGAACCTCTAGATACTATGATATTAATCTTAAATATATGTTCTATGTTCTAGATACATCTTACTGATTAGACATAATAGATGTTTTACCATCAGGTGTTGGGGGATCAAAGGCATTTGGACTTCTTCTCATGAAGTTCGCACTTGGTGATCTCTAGTAGTGAGATCATGAGAACTGACCCGCCAATAGGAACACCACATGTTTCGGGTGTCATTGGATGTTTCTATCTACGATCATGTGTAATGGTCTCATAACTTGAGATAATTACCAATGTATGTAATTTGATTGTGTACTTTAATGCAAGATGAAAACTATGGCAATGAAGTCGTGGAGAAGTAGTTTGTGTTGGGTGCGTCATTGGTGACATGACATTAGTTGAATGGTCAAGAAAGGATTTATCACTTCTGGGTTATGGAAGTAATATATCTCAGGCCATGTTGATATGGATGTTAGTATATTTATAAGAACATGGCCATGGCAGTCGAGGGTAAATCCATCCAGTTACATCAACAAACAAAAAATCAAGAAAAGGGCGATGACATGAGAGTGCATCCTGCTTTATGAGATATTAATAACAAAGAGACTATATTACATAGTGCATGTTTGTAGGTTGGGTGTCGCTGTTGTGACAATCCTTATCTCTTCAGGGGCCATGATGGGTTTCTAGATCCCGCTCTTGTTCTGTGATTAATATTCATTGCTATCGAGATAAGGTCCTAGAGGGTCACACACAATAGCGTATTCAAGAATCTGCCTTAATCAGTTGAATAGGAGTTTTGGACATATTGGGCCCTACCACAGGGGTCCATGATTTTTCCAAAGTTAAAATACCACCAATTCAATAAATAAATTCATATTATTCAAGTTTATAATAAGGAGTAATGAATTTATTTATTAAATGTATTTACGAGTTTTAAGTAAATACATGAAAAATATTAATTGACAAATATTAAATTATTCAAGGTTCATTTAATATGTATGGGAGTGATGAGTTGAGTTAATGAATTAATTATTATCATGTAATATATTTTAATATACTAACAAGTAAGTGATAATAATATTTATGACTCGTTTTAGTAGTCATAAAATGTCATTGATAGTGTGTCAAGTATTCGGGGGGCCGGTTGGCATTTATGGGAAATAAATTAACCACTATAAATATTAGAGGAGAGGAGATTTCTAATTACTATTCATGGAGCTTATCTCTTCTCTCTTCTATCCCATGATCTAGAGAGAGAGTCTCTATATCCAAGGAGTAATAATCGAGCTCTCTCCCAGGCATTACTAGAGAAGCGATGTGGTGGTTGTTGGAGCATCGAAGGCGTCATCGTAATTCCACGCTAGCACCTAGATTCTGATGAATAGTTCTCCCACAGATTCCTTAAAGTGTTTGTGGACGATCTAGAGGAATTTGAATTTGGATTCTTTGAGAAGTGATCGCCAACGACGAGCAGACATCGTTCACAGCTTCAGATTTAAACCATGTATTTTTACATTTTTTGTTCTTAAAATCCTTCACGCATGGTCCTTGGATAATACTGGGTTGTTGTTCACCAATGTCGACAATTTTACATCAATCATCGATAGAAATTTTTTTAAAAACCCACATGTTTGAGGCTTCCACTGCGGCCCGGTTCCAACATGTGGTACTAGAGGGAGAACATGTCGATTTTAAGCCAAATAAATTGAATTTTCATTAAATTTAATAGTGGATGTCGATACGGTCCCAACGCAACAGACGAAATCCAAATCAGACATCAGATGGCCAGTCTGTAGCCATCTGAAGTTTCGAATTCGGATTCAAGACTGATTTTCGATGGTGTTTCGTATTTCGACCGGAAATCCCGTGGTAGAAATACTCACCAGAAAATCAATTTTGTTTGATATTATTTTCTTAAAATTAATTGAATTATTATTATAATAATAAAATTATTTTGATTTTATTATAATATTAATATTAATTTTATTTTGATAATAATATTAATTACATAATAATATTATTGTTATTAAAATAATATTATTATTTTTATAAATCCTATGCATAAGGCTTATAAAAACCAAAAAAGGTAGAGGTGGGAAAGACTTTCAAAGCAAGTCTTAATTGCAAATTAAAAAAAGGGGGAGAAGAGGCTGACAAACAAAGCAGGTCAAGGAAAAGAAAAAAAATGGTGGGGGTGACGACCTGCATGTGTAGGTTGTGAAAAAAAAATTCTATAGAAGGGGAAGACTCTAGGTGGGTTAAGCTTAAAATAAAAAAAACTATTGGGGGCTGATTGGCCCCCCCGTTCAGCTATAGCGTGCGGTGCCCTGGAGGTCACCTCTCCCTTCCCCGTGGGGATTCCTCCTCCGACAACAACCGCCACAGGCTGCCACAACCAGCTCCCCACCTATGCTTGGTCCTCCCATGGTGCAGGCAGACCCACCACACTGCAACTAGACCACCCCAGGCCCCCCACTTGTGTCTCATTCACCACATAACTGGCATGCCTAAGAGGCTAGCCGTCAGCTGTGGTAACCCAGCCGCCCTCCGCCCGTGCTGGTCTCCCTCATGCTTCCCTGGTTCGGGCGCACCGCTCCAACCCGTGCAACCCACGTTGTGCCTCCTCCTCTTCACTACACAGTAGTAGTAGTAGTACACCACCAGTTCGCTCAATGCCGCCTCTCGCATGGCCCCTGTGGCACCCTACAACACTAGGCTTTCCAGCAACCTCCCACGCAGATCCTGTTGTAGCGGCACCTGTGGCTCCCTGCTGCACCAGGTGCTCTAGCAGCCTCCTGCACGGACCCAACCACAGACCTCTTGCACCTCATCCCTCTCCCCATGCAGTATGTGTTGGACTCCCAGGTTGGCCCTCCTCCGCTTTGTCCCTTGTCTAGCGCCCCGCCAGTCCGGTAGTGATCTCCCGTAGATGCGCGCTACCCCGCCGCCTTGGGTTCTACCCGCAAGTGCACCACTCAGGAAGTCAGATTGGATCTTCGTGAGGTAATCCCTCAATCCTTTAGATTTGGTTTGATCCAAAAACCTACTCGGGCATCTCTGCCTAGCCCAGAACTAATGTGGGCGGACATGCTTGACTTTGAACTCCCTTGCACGGGGTTGGAACAACCTGGACTGGGCTTGCAAAGGTTTACCCCGACCCGCAGAGACCCTTCCTAGGTTTTCAGGGGCTCGAGTGTTTTTAATTTAATCAAAATTAATTAAAATAATTAATTTAATTTAAGTTGAGAATTAAATTAATTAAACATTAATTTTTGTTATTAAAATTTTTTAGCAGCTAAATTAATTTAACTGAGAGATTAATTAAATTAATTAATTAATTTAATTTTTATTTTTAAAATTAAATTAATTAAATGGGACTGAACAACGTTTTTTTATTGAATTAAAAATTAGAGTGAAATTTTTAATTAAATTTAAATTCCCTCAAGTTTATTTTAATGCACGTTTAATTTTATTCTGCATTTATTTTATATATACACGAGTTAAAGTGTATACTGGTCATGAGTCGCAGACCTACCAATGTATGTTTGGTGTGTTTATTTAATTTATTTATTTAATTATTGCATGGTATTGTAATAATTAGTTTAATTAATTTAAAGACTACTATGTATTGTCTCAGTGTCATTATATGTATAAGGACCTGCATGTCCACTTTTCTGAGTTGTACTTTTTACACCCCGAGACCCCCTCACCTGCATGCGAGTACAGTTGTATAATGAAAAGACGAGGGGTGATGCACTTCGTGCCAAGTGATAGTGATGCACCAAACAAGAGTTTCATTAGATGAGCAGACGTTGATTTTCAAGTTTCAATCCATGTGACTAAAGGTACTTACCCCTAGGTTTTCAGTTGGTCCATTATTCACTCAACAGATCAACCATTAGAATCGGCTCATGATCAGGTGTTCATTTAATTTTTGCATGGTTTATTATTTTTTTTCATGTGTAATTTATTGCACGATCACATAGTATAATAATAAACAATCATGAAAGATAAAATGAACATGTGACACAATGAAATTTATATTTCTTGCACAGTCAGTTGTGAGTTTGATCACATGGTATGTGATTATAAAAATAGAAAATGATTTCATTTTTCACATTAAAAATAATAAAACCCTCAAAATATATATTAATTCATAACCACTTTCCATCATTCAAGTTTGGAAAAAACTGGCTGTTTGAGGTGCCGGTCATGCCATAGCTGAGGGTGCCTCTTACTACCGGGGAGTCCTTATAATAATGATGGGTTGACTTAACTAAAATTACAGCAAAGAAATATCCATATCTAGCTTTTTTTAATTTTAGAGGCAAGTGTTGGGTAAATAAAGTCTGATTTTAAGAAGCTGGGACTTCGCTCAATAGATCAAGGAGTCGCAAGTTAAAGCAGCCAGCCAGCCAAAAGCCCACCTAGAACCCTCCAATTAGTGGTGTATCCATAGCTTGTAGACTATGATGGGTGGTTCTGGGATCCATGCCACTAGAATACTCTTATGACAGAGTATTACGATTCTATCATAGAGGGTTCCTAGAATCCGATAAGATAGTGGGAGACATTAAATGATTTATGTAATTAATCAAAAAATTTCTAAACTGGTAATTTAGATAAAAGGCACTAATATGTTAAAATTCATTTTTGTAGAAAAAATGGTAAGTTATGCCACAAGATTAAAACTGTGATATTATAATGGAAAAATTAAATGTCTACACTAACATGAGTATCCATGAATAGTACAGGCATGTGCACATAGTACTATGATATAGGAAACTCAAGGTGTCAGTGTCTCCAACACTGTTAAACTACCTCAAGAAGTGAGGGTGAAAATTTCTTACAGTAGACTAATGTACAAAGCATATGATAGTTATATCATTATTCTTTCATCAACGTCCGGTGTCAGTTGCAGTCACTACACTAGGACATGGATGATAAAACATGAAGAATCATCTCCTAGATTTTTGTAAGGAGAAAGCAAAGCAATGATATGAATAAGATGAAGTTTACACCAACATGTGTAAATTTAAAGATTGATCACGATATTTAAATGGATCCCTTTCTCATATCATTTCACCTTTTTACTCAAGTTTCGTTTTAAGTAATAAAATGAACATGTAATGAGTAAATGATCCATTACCAATTAAGGTAAGGTTTTCTAGGTGAATAAGAATAAAATACAGTTAAGTTTTAATTCTTATGGTGAATAAATCGAAAGACAATGTGAAAAGGTCAAAGGAATTTAATTCCAATGAAACATTCACGATGTCCTTCAATTAAGGAGGTATTAACAAACTTTATTTGCATTTTATATTATAAAATAATAGTATGGATGTTTAAAAGCAATAACCTGATTTAAAGGAGCAAGTTAGCACTTCTACATCAGGTATATTCATCAACTGTAATGTTTCAGTTTTGCTACTTGGGTATTAAAAACAATATGTTGGAGACATATGTGTATTTTAATACGATAACCAAGTTAGTATAGAAAACTTACTAGAAGTCAGGTGTATTCTCTAAGTGGTTGTGAAAGGGTGATACCTAGGCCAGTGGTGATAAGTACACGACTTCTTAATTTCCAAGTGAAAGATTCATGTTGAACTATTATTGAGTATCACCACAAACATTAATCTCATGTGTCCTTGGACACAAGGAGACATTGTTTCAGGTTCTAGAATGAATTTTTTTTTAGTAAAATCAATCACTAGTTCAGTAATACATGAATCGTAGGTAATTAGTGATGAATATAAATGTAAGGCTTATACCCAGATGTGACAAGATAATTCTTTGTCAAGAAATACTAAAAGTGGAAATCATGAATATACCAAGTAAGGTATTTAGGCTCAGCACAGTTAAATACTTTTGGTATTATCAACATCTTTAGTTTGGACAATGGAGCCTTTAGAAATAAAGGCATGTCACAAAGTTTCTGTAAATAGTTCAACAAGTAAGTGTGAACTATTCCAAGTATAATCTAGAGGTATATATACTTCATAAGATTACTTTAAGTAATTAAGGAATAAAAAAGTGAAGTATATGCATGGTCCAGAGATATGAGTTGCTTCGGGTTGGGATACCAAAGAATATCTCGACCAATCATTCATCAGTCATGATAATGTAGCGTAAAGCAATTCCTAAACACAAATTACCTTATCAACATCATGACATTGATGTTATTGAGGGGGATTGATGATGAAGTCTTACATATCAACATTGATCAACAAAATGTATCATGGAGTAATACCTAAATGCACATTTAATACATCAAAGTATTGATGTAAGTAATATCAATGTTGGAACTAGCAGAAACTTCCATTATATTTTATGAAATTCTTTGCAAATAATGGTGATATCCCACAACCTTATGCCAACTATAATTAAAAATGGATATCATACAAGTCATAGAATGATATAAATCCACTATGTCATAAGGACATGTGTTTGGATGCAAATATTTTGTTCAAAAATAAACAAACTTGTGTCAATACAAACACATTGTGCATTTAGTGTAATAATCCTAACAGTTTTTTAGGATGTTACGTAAATCCCTAAGATATAAGAGTAGGTAGTAAAGGAAAAGACTAATCTTCTATATAAGGGTCAACATCTCTATTAGAGATAGTGGTAGCTATTTTGACTTGTGTTTAGTCAATGCACAATATGCACAAATAGCTGGCATAGGAACTAGTTCTACAAGCGCATGTGAAACAAAGTATATTCTAGAGACACATACTGTGTAGGAAGGATAAAACCATGGTGATGGTTTTTATTCACCGCGGTCGGTGATCTATTATTCAATGTGAATAATATTTCCTACAAGTAAGCAGTATATGTCAATTAGCTAAAATTGATAAAATTCAATTAATGGATTCCATGTATCAAAGTGAAAAAGGGGATTATTATTTTGAATATTGTGGTGAGTATTAAAGTGAATTGATACATGGATGGTACAAGTGTAGTACCAATAAGGTTCGATTGGTTTCACCAAGTCTTTATGCCTAAATCTTTTAGAATTTTACTTATCATAGCTAATATCTATGATCAATTTATTTAGCATTGGATGTCATGACCACCAATCATGGATGGTGTCTATACGACACAACCAGAAAGGGATGGTCATGTCACAGGATGCTAATAAAGGTTTCAAGTTACTAAAATCTAGTTTAGGATTAAAGTAAGCAATGGGGTCATAGAATATACATTTTCAACAAATGATTGTCATGTGTCTATCTAAGGTTAGTGGGAGCATCAATGTTTTTCAAGTGAAGTATGTTCAGAAACATATGGAAAATAGACATTGGTCTCACAGTTAGTTATGACCAAAAATAAAATTTATTCTCCAATGATTGACTTAAAGAATAAACCTAAGTTCTAGGGAACATGATCTACTAAGGAATATCTATAGGTTGCTTGATCCTAGTCAATCGTACATATAGTGACATTGTATTCAAAAAATACAAGTAGGAACAATTCAAGAGATGAATTGTTGCCTATGTCATAGGGAATAATCTCTTCAGGTTAACATGTTCGGTACATGGGAAGAGATAAAAGTGGTGAGTTGAAATCCATACATCAGAGCGATGGATCAATCACGCATTCCATGATATGTACAAGAATTGATATTTTCAGGATATGCTTTATAAAAGGAAAATATCAGTTATATCTAGGAGCACTGCAAGGGATGTAGTCAGAACCATCTAATTGTACTTTGGTAAGTACAAAAGATATGTACCTAGTAAGTGGAGAAGAAGGATACTAGTTTTGGGGATACAAACTAGTCTTCCATAGATCAAGATATCTACTATTAAATTACAGCTTCTAAGATATCTAAGAATCAGTTAAATGCAATGATTTTTTCCAGTTCTTGGAATCAAACCTGGTGAGAAAAGTATTATCATAATGTAGATTATGATATTCTTACAAGACAATAAGTAAAGTTATGATAGTGGAAAAAAGGGATATACTCGGGATACTATCTCTTGAGAAGTTTTACTCTAAGATATGAGGTTGCAATAGCATAATTTCCACATAGAGGAACCATGGTGGACCCAGTAACTAAAGCCATAACTCAGCAGAAACATGATAGTCATCATGTGAGTAGCTAACAAGTTTGGTTAGCAAGTTGGCTCTAGTTCAAGTGGGAGTGTTGAAATAGTGGGTGCCCTAGACCCAATTATTTAGTGCTTTTGATTACCTTATCATGTATAAAGTTAGCTATACATGATTTCATATTACCATTATAGTGCATAATTTTATGTGTCCACTATTGAAATGGTAATGTCCAAAGGTTAATTGTCGTATCGAAAGGTTATAGCAGTTCTCAGGAAATAATGAGAACCTCTAGATACTATGACATTAATCTTAAATATATGTTTTATGGTCTAGATACATCTTAATGATTGGAAAAAGTATATGTTTTACCATCAAGTGTTGGGGGATCATAAGAATTGAGACTTCTTCACATGAAGTTCACACTTGGTGATCTCTAGTATGAGATCATGAGGACTGACCTGCCAATAGAAACACCACATGTTTTTGGTGTCATTGGATGTTTATATCTACGATCGTGTGTAATTTTATCCTAACTTGAGATCATTAAAAATGTATTTCATTTGATTTTATACTTTGATTCAAGATGAAAACCATGGAAATGGAGTCATGGTGAAGTAGTTTTCGTTGGGTGCGTCATTAGTGACATGACATTGGTTGAATGGTCAAGAAAGGATCTATCGCTTCCGGGTTATGGAAGTAATATATCTTGGTCCATGTTGATATGGATGGAAATACCTTTATAAGACCATGGCCATGGTAGTTAAGGGTAAATCCATCCAGTTACATCAACAAACTAAAAAGAAAGAAAAGGGTGATGACACGAGAGTGCGTCCTGCTTTATGAGATATTACTGACAAAGAGATTATATTACACATTGTATGTTCGTAGGTTGGTTATCGCTGTTGTGACAATCCTTATCTCTTCAGGGCCATGATGGGTTGCTAGATCCCACTCTTATTCTGTGAATAATATTCACTGCTATCGAGATAAGATCCTAGAGGGTCACACACAATAGCGTATTCAAGAATCTACCTTATTCAGTTGAATAGAAGTTTTGGACATAGTGGGCCCCACAACAGGGGTTTGGGATTTGTCCAAAGTTAAACGATCACCAATGAAATAAATAAATTCATATTAATCAAGTTTAGAATAATGAGTATTGAATTTATTTATTAAATTTTTTTACGAGTTTTAAGTTGATACATGAAAAATATTAATTAACAAATATTAAATTATTCAAGGTTTAATTAATATTTATAAGAGTAATGAGTCGAGTTAATGACTTAATTATTATCATGTAATATATTTTAATATATTAACAAGTAAGTGATAATAATATTTATGACTTAGTTTTGTAGTCATAAAATGTCATTGATAGTGTGTTAAGTATTCGGGGGCTGGGTTGGCATTTCTAGGTAATTAATTAACCACTATAAAGATTAGAGGAGAGGAGATTTCTAATTACTATTCATGGATCTTATCTCTACTCTCTTATCTCCCATGATCTAGATAGTGAGGCTCTATATCCAAGGATAAATAATTAAGCACTCTCTCAGGCATCGCTAGCAAAGCGATGCGGTGGTCGTTGGAGCATTGAAGGCGTCGTCGCAATTCTGCGCTAGCACCCAGATTATGATGAATGGTGCTCCCAAAAATTCCTTGAATCATGTGTGGATGATCTAGAAGAATTCGACTTCGGATTCTTCAAGCGGTGATCGCCAACGATGATCAAACGTTGTGCACAGCTTCAGATTTAAACCATGTATTTTTATGTTTTCTTGTGCTTAAAATCCGTCACGCGTGGTCCTTGGCTAATACAGGGCTACTATTCACTGATGTCGACAAGTCTACGTCTATCTTAAATGGAAATATTTTATTAAACCCACCATTTGGGGCTTCCATTGTGTGCCTGGTTCCAACAATACATACCGAGTATTCCCATGACATTTTAAGATGTTCGGTTCCACCTCGGTGTCGCAGGGTCTCTTAGGTATTGAAGTTCCTTTCTTTCAAGGATTATATGCCTTTAGTTGGTGGGTCAAAGCCCTTATGCATCGATAGCATGGCCAAAAAAATTTGATCTCCACTTATTTATGAGGGATATGAAAGATTTTTTTAGACTAAAATGTATAGATGATGAAGTTGGGTATGGAAATAAGGCTATCCAGTAAGGGTTCTAGTCCCTTAGGGTTGTTTATCTCTTGATTGTAAAGCTCAAGCCCTATACCATGTGGTTTCAAATCATGAGATGCGGAGTTATCAAGGGCTTGGGAATGAAGATTCATATTCTATCCTTGATAAAGGTTATAGAACATGGTGATGTAATATTTATGATTTCAAATACCCTTGGATAGTTTGGTACGGGAACTGTAATTCATGGTCCAAAATGCTTGGATCAGGAGGATGACATGGGACAATCACACAGGGAGTAGTTCAGCCACACTGAGCTGTTGAGCGTAGTCATGGTGATGTCAAGTATCACAAGGATCATAATTTCCTTTTTTTTAGAGTGATGTGTTTTATTGACGACTATAGGTGCATATGCAGGAGCCATAGGCATACATGCATAGTCAAGAAAAGGGTCCCTTGAAGCTGGATATATTTTCCAAGGGCCATGGAAAGTTTACAATGATCTAAGACACCCCAAATCATGAAGTTTGATTTGTGGAATGTGTAATATCCAAGAAAGGTTCAAGAACACAAAAGGTTGTGTCACTGCCTAGAGAATATATTCTCATGGCGAGGAGGTGTGACAAATCATTTCTCTAAATTTTTCCTGGATCAGAGGTCTAGTGAGCATAGCTTGGATTTTACTAGGGCCAAAAAGTAGTCCCTATGAGCTTTATGACTCATTCATCTATACCCTCATTCTTATCTAAACTTTGAATATAAATATTTTAGCAGGTGAAGACATTATTTTTTTCTCAGGTTTCCCTTTGCGGGTTTTCAACCTGACGAGTTTTTGTGTCTCTTTTGCTATCAGTTTAAGGTCTTGCAATTTAGACCATTATGGGATAGAGTTTAAAGAAGTAGATATTTTACCATGGTGTAGGTTTTTTAAGGTCATGACTTACATGGACCTAATATGGGAGATGTTATACAATAGATTAATTAGGATACCCAAGGTCAAGAGCACTCCAACATCCTTATGAGAAGGAGATGGAAATGTTATAAACCATGGCTAGAGGTTATGAGGTCATGAGTAATGATCTGGGGTAGAAATGTCGGGTATGTACCCTAAAACTTTGAGATGTTAGGTTCCACATCGGTGTCACTGGGGCTCACATGAATTATAAATCCCTATATATTGGACCAAGATGTCACTGTTCGGTGGGTCTCAATCCCTTATACATCAATAGCATGGTAGAACAAAGAGATCTATTTTGTTTTTCAAGGACCGTGAATGGTTTTTGGTGAACTATAGTTCTCAAGACATTGAGTTTGGTATATGGATTGAGGAGCATTTAAAATATGGTAGAAGAACCCCGTACTCTGGTTGACTGAGACAAGTCTCTTTTGGTCCTTAGATAAGGAATAAAAATAGGTGAGGGTCTATAAAGATTATCATCATGTAGTGTGGAAATTTTTCGTATAGCTTTATGCCATATGGTAAGGACATTTTCTATGTAGTTTATCATCGTGTGGTAAGGACGCATTTGTCCTACAGTTTTAATGTCATGCGACCAAGACATATGCCTTAAAGTTTAACGTCATATAGTGAGGACGTACTTCCATGAAATTTATCATCATGTGGTAAGGGTATATTTCTATGTGGTTTAATGTCATGAGGTAAGAACATGGGAACTGATGTGAACAGATGGAAATTTTGTGTTAGGGTCTAAGGGTGGAAGTCTGGGCATCACTATGTATCTCATAAAAATGATAATCGAACCACACATAGTTCTGAAGATTCATGCAGTTTAATGTCATGTGGTGAGGATATTGACCCCCAAATGTGAAATGGTGGTATCATGGATGGTCACATGAATAGAATTCTGGGTGTCACTATGTATCCCCTGATGATGGGAATCAATCCACACTTAGTTCTTAATGAATTCCCCTACATAGGTATGACATGTACATGAAGAGGGGGCATATTTATATTGATTTGATGTGACTGGTCCTGGTGCTGGAAATCCAAACGTCTCTATGTATCCTATGAGGACAAGAATCAGGTCACACATAGTTCTTGAGTGGGAAATACTCTATATAGGTCTATCCCAGAGGTAGAGGTAGGCATTATTTCTATTAATTGTTGTAGTTGGGCCTGAGATTAAAGACCCATGTATCACTACGTATCTTGTGATGATAAGAATCAAGCCACATGTAGTTCTTAAGGAACTATTTAGTTTAATGTCATGTAGAAACGATGAAGATGGACCAATATGGAAAAGTGGTGATGTTGTGGCTGGGACCAAGTATGGAAGTTCAGGCATCTATATGTATCTCATGAAAATGATAATCAAGCCACACATTGTTTTTGAAGAACTGTTTTTTTTAACATCATGCGGAAAGGATGTGAGTTCCCCATCATAAAGAGGGATAGAGTGGATGGAGGTTTGGTAGAATACCAACACCAACTGTAGTGGTCCTATTAGGTGAGGTTCAAAGTATTGTGTAGTTTCATGATGTGAAGGGGAGATTAACTATGTATTTTAATGTCATGCGGTGAGGACTCATGGTATTCCTTTTACAGTCTTTCATTCAAGACCGAGATGGGCCTATCTAAAGCTGTTATACCTTGTTTGTGAAGGGAAGACCATACCAATACTCCTAATCCCACGTGAGATATGCTCGATGTGAAAAAAAAAAAGGAATGTAAAGGGTTCCTCTCACTATGAAGAGGCATTTAAGAGAAGAATAGGGGCATTTTGTATCATGTGGTGGCTGGACCAAAATATATGATTGATGCATCCCTACATATTTCATTGGAAATGAGAATAAATCCATATGTAGTTATAAGAAACTCATGTAGTTTAATGTCATGTGGTAAGGATGTGTGTGACTCAATGTGTATAAAGATGTATATTATGGATTAGTGCAGTTTTACATCATAAAGTAAGGATATTGATCACCTGATGTGAAATAAAAGGGAAGTTGTGGATCTGTGGATTTTTACATCATGTAGTAAGGACATTTTCCTTTCAGTTTAATGTCATGTAGTGAGGACATTTTCCTTGGAGTTTAATTTCATGTGGTAAGTACTTTTAGATCACCCGACATTAAAGAAAATCAATCCTAGGGATGGGCCCAAGAATAGTGGTATGGGCATCACTATGTATCATGTAATAGCAGAAATCAAGCCATACATAGTTCTTAGGGAACTGTGAAATTTTATTTCATGTCGATAGTATGAACTCTATACAGTTTACCATCATGTTGTCAAGATGAAGGATATCGTGCAGTTTAAATTCTTATTGTTAATCCATACATTTTAATGCCTTGTGGTGAGGATGTTGGTCATGCAGTTTAATGTCTTACGGTAAGGATGATTGCCATGAATTTTAACATCTTGTGGTAAGGATGATGGACATGTTGTTTAATGCCTTATGGTAAGGATAATGTGCATGCTGTTTAACGTCTTATGGTAAGGAAAAATTTGTACAGTTTAACGTCATGTATTAGGAATAATTATGGGGATTAATATAATGTGGATTCCCATTTGATGATTTCTATGAAAAGTATTTCTTGATAAATCTCACATTTGTGGGTGGTGTGACACACTCCCCATCCATGGTAGCCAATAAGTAGGCTCTATTATGATAAACCTTTTATATAAAATAAGTCCCTTCCCACTTGGATTCTATTTTCGGGGGATTCTATCCTAGTATCATTGAGGTTTTGAGAGCTATCACTAATTCCCCTTGGAAAAATGAATGAAGGAAAACCTTTTTATTGAAGTTTTGTTCAACCTGATTTTGATGGACCTCCCAGTTGTGCAGTGTGTGAAATCTATTCTCATCTAGATGTTCTAATTCTTTCATCCGCTTTTTTAATTTTTCATCATCTGAGAGATATCCAAAAATTGATATTTGGAGTTAAAGAAGATATACCTCTATGGATGACACTTTCTCAATAACATACACCAATGATTATGGCATTTCCTATGTGGCAGTACGTGTGGTGGTATGGTAGGCCCATAAAGGATGGAGAAGTTTTTTAGCCAAGAATTCTTATCATTGTTCACTATCTTCTAGATTATATTTGATATAGTATTATTAAATGCCTCTATCTATCTATTTTTTTCTACATGATAGCGAGATGAGTTATTGGACTTGATATTATACTCCTGGTATAATTTCATCAATTCTGAAGAACAGAAGTTGGTGTTGTTGTCCATTAATATTGTGTGGGGACCCTGAGCCTAGTGGTGATATGGGCTTTCATAAAGTTTATGATGTTCTTCATCCTGAATTCCTTGAGGGGTATTTCATTAGCCTATTTGGAAAAGAATTCAGTAGTAGTAAGTATGTACTTGAACTACTTAACTGTGTTTGGGAGATATGTCCCCATAACATCTGTCCCCCAAATGGAAAACGACTAAAAATATATAGTTGTATGTAGCAATTCTAGGGGCTGATGGATGAATTTTTCATGAATTTATAACACATGAAATTTCTTGGTGAATTCCATGCAATCATGTATCATGGTTTTCCATTAATATCCTAACCTTGTGATTTGGTGGGAGAGCTTGGTTCCAGATTTTTGGGCGCTATAAGAACCTTCATGGACTTCTTACATGATGGCGAGAATCTCCCCTTCTACTATACACATTAGGAGGATTCCATTAAATCCATATTTTTATAGGACATTTTTCTCTTTTAGACTATCCTACATAGTGAAATTTTCTACCCATCACTAAATCTATTCCATTTTGGCATGATCTTTTGGGAGAATCCCATTTTAGAGATAACCAATTATGGGATCCATCTATCTAGGAGTTGTATTTGGTTTGTCACACTCTGGGGTGGTGTTAAACTGATTGATTTATTCCATATCACATATGATTATTGATGAGACCATTCTTTCATGTGTGATATAGAATATTTCTTCCTCCTGATCAGGTTCGGCTAGGACGGTGGCTGCATTATCCAGTGTGTCAGTATGGGCATTTTGTGATCGGGGAACATGATGTAATGTGGACTCAAAAAAGAATTATATTATTAGTCCCTTGAGGTATCCACTAAGGGGGATAGTTCTTCCATTTTGATAGAATATTTTTAATTGATCTACTTTATCACCAATTTTGAGTCCCCTTCGATATTTAGGTAGGCTATGTGTAGTTGTAGTTCTAGTTATAATCTAGTGATGAGGGATTGATATTCGACCACATTATTTGTGTTGCCTTTGGATAATGAGAAATATTGGGAAAAAACTAATTTGTCTGGAGATACAAATACAATCCCCATACCAACTCGGTTGAGCTTAATTTTTTCTACCCTTGTACCAATAGGGCTCTAGGATGTTCCATAAAAGTACATATCCCGTTTCCTAGGAGTTTCATGGGCATAGAATACCTCCACATATTGAAGCTCAGTGTCTTTTGGTGTATTTTATGGGGTAGGATGTGTTGTGAGGAAATCAGTATGGGTTTTCCCTTTCACTGAATTTTGTGATATGAACTGAATGTAATATTGCTACAGAATGACCTCCCATCAATCCAAGCACCCATCCAACATAGGGTGGCCAAGGATATACTTGATAGGACCAATATGAGAGAACAAATAGACTTCATGGTGTTGTAATCAATTATTCAGCTTTTTTACCACAAATGTGAGTGCAAGGTAGTTCTTCTCGACATTAGATTACCTGGTCTTAGTAACTAGAATCATCCATCTAAGGTAGTAGAGACTATTCTCACTACCCACATCAATTTTCTATGAAATTTAGACAGCCAGTGAGTGTTCCATAGTGGACACATATAAGATGAGTGTCCTTCCATCCACCAGAGGCATCAAAATAGGTGGGTGTAGTAAGTAATGCTTGATACTTTTGAAATATTTTTTATAGTCATCATCCCATTGATAGTAAATTCCCTTCTTCATTATCCTAGTGAATGGGAGTTCTTTTTCGGCCAAGTTGGCTATGAATCGCTGAATATAGGTGAGTTTCCCTTGGATTTATTTTTGTTCTTTAAGATTTTAAGGGGTTGAAATTGCTAAAATAGAACTAGTCTTCTCTAAATCAACCTCAATGTTGTGGTGGGCATACTACAAATCCAAGGAACTTTTCTGATGTTACCCTAAAAACACATTTTAGTATATTCATCTTTAGAATGTGCTATAGTATCTTGTAGAAGATTTTACAGAGATCCATGAAGTCATCACATCATTGTTGGGATTTAACAACTGAGCTATCAACATAACACTCAACTATCCATACTAGGAATTTATTAAATATGTGATTCATGATGCGCTGATATGTGGATCCATCATTCTTTAATCTAAAGGGCATGACCTGGTAGTAGAAGATATATTGAGACACTCTAAAGGTGGTGGCTTCTTCATTTTTAGGGTACATCTTGATCTGATTGTACCTTTTGTATCCATCCATGAAGGAAAGGGCTTGGAATCCAATAGTTTCATCGATCAATGGTTCTATGGTCAGAAATTGGAAATCATCCTTTGAGCAATGTCGATTAAAGTTTCTAAAATCAATGCAAACCCTAATCTATCCATTCTTTTTTTTTGACATGATTGATGTTGGAAATCCATATTGGGTATTTCACTTCTTGTACAATGTTAGATTTAATAAACTTTTCAAATTCCACCTCTATATTTGTGGCATGAGAGATTTATATCCTCATAGCTTCATGTTTGAATCCTTGATGCTCATTGGGTAGTCTGAGATGGTGCGTAACGACATCTGGAATTAGTACGGGAATTTTTGTATAGTTTCAGGTGAACACATATCGATTCTACTTTATAAATTGAATGTACATATCTTTCTCTTCAAGGTGAAATGCGGCACTACTCAAAGTAAGTTGTGGGTCTTCTTCCATTCCCATATTCATTTTTCTGAGCTCATATATGGTGGTAGAGACACCTTCCTTGAATGTAGGAGAGACATTTATGAGTTCATACTTATCCTCATCCATTTTTTAGGCTGTGGAGACATTTTTAGGTGAATATGAAAATATAGGGGCTTCTCCATCACTATCAGGGTGAGGGAGGCTATTAGAAGAGACATTGTCATCCCTTTCTATCTAATTCATCGTAGAGAGATGTTGGATCTAATTGTATTGTACACTATCGTTGAGGAAATGAGTTTCTTGGACCTCTGGGAGTAGATATTCTAATTTGACTATAATTATGGGGTGTACATTGTCACTATCGAACATACTCCAAGGATTCACAGGGGTGGTCCCCAATCCATTAGGAGTTGCAACCTGTATGTCATCATCCTCCATTGGTTTCTTGTCTCCCTTCTTGTAGAAATCTACATTAGCATATGTGGCTCTACAAGTCTCTAAGGGGTCATTTTCACCACGTAGTATGCTAAATTTTCCACTTATGGGGTACTTCATACACTAATGGAATGTTGATGGTATGGCCAAGTGGATATAGAGCCAGGGCCTTATGATCATGACATTATATGTAGTTTCTTGTTGGATTACCATGAAATCAACAATAGATGTAAGTTCCCCAAACTGGTCTTTGATTTTATTCTTCTCGAGGGGTCATTTCTCATGCTTATCATACCCTTGAATGGTCACCTTTGTGGGCGATAAGTCTCATTCAAAATATCCCAAGCATTGGAATATTCGAACTGGTATGAGATTGATCCCAGATCCATTATCAATCAGAACCCTTTAGATATTGACATTATTGAGTCTTCCCAAAACTTATGGGGGTTGATATGTCCTTGGATGGCCTCTTCTTGATCTTGATCAGTGAATGAGATGGTGACATGACATTTTAAGGACATATTATACACTCGATATACCTCATCCTCAATGACTTTTGTATAAAACACCAGTGGGATCTTGAGGTCTTCAACAAGTGACTCTCCAAGTTATTTTGAGAGATGGAGCACATCCAAGATCGAGATTTTGGTTGGGAAGATATCCATCTATTTTATAACACTATACTTTTATGCCAAAGGTCAGTGCTTCTAGATATGGTGTTGCTCATGGGCATGCAGTTTAGGAGCCGAGGCATTTGAGGTGGATAGGCCTAGTGCTTGTGTAGAAGTTGAGGTAATATCTGCTTCTAGGGGTGTTGGTCGTGTTGACCTTCCCCATTTCTTAGTTTGATCGGATAATTGAACCCCTGTTATGAAATCATGTAAGAAAATTGGGCATGGATGGTTATTGGAGGGTTCTAGGACACCTCCATGTCTCTTTTAAGCTTGTTGGAGTGCTTTCACATGAGTTTTAGCTGTATATATGTCCTCCATAGGGATATGATTAGAATATTAGGTCTGACCACATTTGCATTGTCCCCTATATCCTCAGTTCTAGTGCATGCGGCCTCTCGTTCCCCAGTTATGTGTGGTAAAACCATATCTATTGGAATATTCATCATAAAATAAGGTTTCTACCAAGTGTATCATGTTGATATAACCAAGGATGAGATCTTTCTGGTGAGGGAGAAGTTGTCACCACAATGGAGGGAATTCATGATCATTTACGACTTCCTCCTTTATATAGACCAGATGCCTTGATCCAGAGTCAATCTGATGATCATACACCTCTCTTGCCGATGGATCATCTATGGGAGGGAAAATCTTCATCTCTACCTGAAGATGATACCCAATGGGAATATTTCCCCTATGTATCTCCTCATTGAATTTCTTGAGAGTTTTTATTTTACTCTCATATTGTGACAAATATTCCTATGGGGAAGGAACTTCAATTCTTATGGTTAGTAATTATGATGTATTCATACCTTTCCCCTTTTCATTGGTATCATTCAACTGATGAGGTGGAAACTCGTTATTCGGTGGTGCCAAATTTTGAAGACTAATTTGGTTTTGGGTGCACATAACCTCATTTAGTGTGTCCAAATATCCCTCCTCCTGGGTACATTTTCCATGTTTCAACCCTCTATATTTTCATCTTGATCAATATATGTCATGTTGATAGTGATGATATTCACAGAGGCATATTGGGAAATAGTAGTTGTTCCATTACTTTTAATACAATAGGTTGATTATGTATTGCCTTCATTAGGGTTGTTATTTGGATCCTTAGACATATTGGGCCATTTTATCTCGTGACCCTGGTGGGGTTTGATAGCCTTTTTTGTATACTCCTCCTATCTCAGCCTATAAATAGTTACCTTGAGGGATTTTTCATTTGTGGTTACCATATGGACCCCGACAAGTAAATATTTCTCTCATAGTGGGAGGGATAGGTGAGATAATGACTATTTTCCTCCCAACCTAGAGAAGAATGATTCCCTATGTGGTGATAATGATGATGAAAATTCTCTCATCCCAATGGGTTCGGGCTGTAATTGGCACTGATTGGTCATGTTGTTGAGGACCCAATGATTCCAATCAGGGAATTAATGATTCATGGGATGGATGTGAAGATATAAATTCCCTCAAACCAGTGGGATGGGGGTCCTCTGGAATCACCACTGATTCTTCCATGACCCTCTCAGGGGATTATGAACCTAAAGATAGTGATTGAGATATAAATTCCCCCAACCTAGTGGGTTGGGGTTTGCTTTCAACTACTAAGGATATGTCCTGAATCTTCTTGGGAATTAACGATCCAAGGGGTGGATGTAGTGGTAGATATTATTCATGCCCATGGTGTCAGTTCCTCTCCTAGATAGTTGTTATGGAAGCTTCTATTGTGGACCGTTTTATGTGGTGTAGTTGTGCTCATGTAGGAGCTGGGTATAATGGCATCCCATAATGAGAACCATTCTTTATGGTAAGTTTTCTAGGTGATTGCAACTTTAGACTCCATGTCTGAAATGAATTCATATTGGTTCAAGGGGACCCATTTGAAATCCTTTTAGCTTTCCTCTCCCTTCATTCATGTTTTTAGGGCATTATTGAAGCAGATACATTTCATTGTAGTGTCTAACTCGCCCAAGTGTTTCTCGGTCCCCTGATTTCACTAGAGGCTATAAAATTATAGGACATTGAATTTGATGGTTCTGTTGTTCTAGGGGTGTAGAAAAGTGTAATGATCCATAATTTTTCCACCTTGAATACAAATGAATGACGTGTCTTCATAGACCAGTTGTTGAAGTGTCACGATGCAATGGAGGCAAGCATGTTATATATTTGTGATGTGCTTTTCTGGTTTTGGATCCTGGGACTTGGAGATAGTAGTCAGGTCTAACTGAAAATAGAGTATCTTGATTGTATGAATATGACACTCATATCTTAGATAATAAATATATTTATCCTTAATCCACTGATGAGTAGCCCACATATTTTTTCTTAGATAAGCAATACACTTCTTTTCAAGCTTATCTGGGATCTCATCGCTAGAATTAGTGAGGGTCCATAACATGATGGGGATGTTGTTTCTAGTTAACTCTATTCATATGTCAGTTTTGGTATCCCCATCATCAAACTTATATGCTTCCATCTGGTCATACCATAGAATATGGATATGATAGTCATCTTCTGACAAGAGTGGAATGCTGCTGGAAGTTGATGGGGAACCCTATATAGTTAACTCCAATGTTTTGAGCACCTCTCTATACAAAGGTGTCGAATTTCTGGACACCCCTCTATATAAAGGTGTATGGGAAAGGGGGGGATTTATTTTTCCATAGGATATATCACTATGGGGAGGATAACCATGGTAGATTTTATGAGTAGAGTCCCTATGATCTATCTCTACACTATCGTGAGGCGGACTATCACATTAATGAGTGTCCTCTACTTATGCTTTTATAGAAGAGTTGACATACCCTCATAGTGTTGGTAATGTGTCTCTAACAACCTCAAGGACACTGGAGTTTAGTAGATTAGGAATAAGGGTCATGTTCTACATCATGGTCAGAATATGCCGACATGCCTTTTGAAAATGTGCAGGGATATGAGCTTGTTATATGATGGTTGTAAGAACTTGTATATAACCACCTGGTGCTACAGGAGTATGATATCACTACTGAGAAGGGGATGAAATATATTAATGATTTGTATCATTATTTAAAAGAATTTTAGTCTTTCATAAGTCTTGTTCCATTCTCACTTGGTGAGCCTCAGTCAGGATAAGAATATGATCTTGATCCTGAGCATTTGGGATATGTCATTGGTATTTCATGGTAGGAGTATGAGACTACCTTGAGGCATGTACTACTCTCACATAGTGATTCCCTGTTGAAATAGGAATATGATCTTGGTTCGAATATGCATTCCCCACCAGAATATTTCAAAACCCTCTGGAATGGGAGAAGGAATATAAGTCTCCTCTTATATTGACTTGAAATGATGTTGGTTCAGTCATTCATTGATGGAAGTAGGAATATTCACCTTTCTTTCATGATCTACTAGAATATTCCATGAAGATTCATTTTCATAAATATGAGCATCTCCTGAGACCTGTTTCATTATCACTTGGTCATCCCTTAATAGAATGGGGATATATTCCCATTCCTGGGCCTTTGGAGTATGCTGATAGACTTATTCGATAGGAATATGATCCTTTAATGAGGTTTGTTCCCCTCTAACATGGTGATCCCTGACTATAATAGGGGTATGAGCCCAATCTTAGGCCTTTGGAATATGTCACCGAACATTTTTGATAGGCATGTGCCCCTATATCAAGGCATGTGTCGCTCTCACCTGGTGAGCTCTGGTTGGAATAGGAGTATGATCTCGGTCTGATGCCTCATCCTTTATTAGAATATGTCAATAATCCGCCTAGATGAGATAAATATAGTGTGCTTGCTCTAGTATAACAACTTGTTCGTAATGATCAAAGTGTTGAGTTTTCATGGCTGTAGGGATAGGAGTATACATCTTTCCCTTTATCTGCAACATTTCCAAAATATGCCAATAGAGTTCTTCAGTTGTTTATTAAATATATTTTTATTTTAGTAAAGTGCGTGTAGGGATATAATACTACACATTTTCTATCTCCATTATACACTGAAAAATGTATTTTATTAAAGTGGGGATATGATACCACGTTTTCCCTTCTTATTCTATCAGAATATGTCGATGGGATTCATGAATGAGGGTAGAGATATGGACCTCCCTCATGCCTGCTATGGGAATATGCCCCCAGACTTATTCCGAGTCAGTAGGGATATGAGTATGCTTACTAGTTCCTATTAGAATATATTGGAAGAAATCATTAGTATAATTGGGGATATTATCCCTCTCATGGATATCCAACACCTTCCTCCCCCAATTATCCTTCCTTATTACCCTTGAATGGACGTCAGAGGTGGCAGCGTGTTGTATGTTACCCTCAGCAGGAGACTAGTGGGTACCGATGGGATAGTGTTGGCAACTGCAGTTGACAGGTTCGCTCCTCGGTGGAACCTGAACTGAAAGAAAGACGTATTTGGATTCCTGATCCACCTTCATAGAGACTGAATCTGGTAGTTTTCATGCTCTGAGGATAATCTCCTAAAGCGGTTGGTTGTAGAGATAAGGGAAACTATCTTAGCGGCATCTTTTCATGGGTGATGCAGACTCACTATTTTCCATTCTTGGAGAACCTCATAGGAAGCTTCCATGGTTGGTATTGTACCATATCAATGGTACTCCTGAACCATTGTGTTTTCCACTTACCATTGGAGTTTTTGAGAAGGTGATATCATCTTGTGACCCATGGGGGTTGTTGCTGCATATGATTTATTGGAGCGATCACTGGATGAAGAAGACATTGTCTTAGGTTGGGATGATGTTGATGAAACAAGTATCTATAATCACACATAAAACAAGGAACAAGGTTACTGATTAGAGAAATATCATAGTTATGATGTGCTCAATCATATACGCATGGTTAACACAATCGTCATGATTTCCCGATCTGGATATTCTACTCGCGTGGACTTGTCAATGTGAGGATGGACTTATAGGAACCTTGATTAGAGAGGATTATTTTTAAGATCATGCAGGTCTTACTTATTTGTTTTTATAGGTTATGAAAAACAAAGTATCTTGTCCCATGATTAATTGGTCATTTTTTATTAGATATATTCACATCGGGTTCACCATTTTTGTTTCTTCTGGAGAAGAAGAGGCATGGATGGTATCCACCTGATAGTTTGATTATGGGAGATTTTCATTGTGAAAAATCATGAAAATAAGGTTACCATTTTCACTCTTATCGAAAACTCCCAATGGTTCCCTCATTTGTAACTGGGTACAGGCCTATTTTCCAAAGGTAGGCAATCACCTAGGTTTTCAGGCCCAATGAATCTTGGGGACTCGCATTGGTTGAGAGGATGGGAGTTTAGGCTCATTGTACCCTTTTGGGGGAATTATTTCCTACTTTGAGACTCTCTTATTTATTTAAGATATGTTCCTAATTCTCTTCCTAATACAAATACAGATTGATTACCCTAACAAAACGATCATGGTTTAATTCAATTTTAAGTGCAAAATACCAGGGGGGTCTTAAGTGAATCCATTTGTATATATTTGAGTTTCTCTATCATTTTCTAGGAATTAATGGATACTTGTGTGATTAATTTATATAACCAAGTGCTTTCGAATTTGTTGTCACACAAGGATGTGGTTAATATTCCAAGAAGGGGATTGAGTAATTATGTGGAATCATGCGTATCCTAGTTATTATAGGAATAAAAACCTACATAGTTTGTTGGATCGTCTAGTTTAATTTCATGCAGAGAGGACTTACATAGGTGATATGGGACACCATGTGTTCAAACTTGAGTCCTGGAGGGACTTCCTACGTATCCCGAATATAGCTAGAATTATATTTTTCATGGTTAATTTGATTGGGTATTACAAAATAATATTTTTATTTCTAATTTAGAGACTTATGATGTAGATGACATGATTATTTTAGTTCCCTAAGCCTGCATGAGCTATGCTCAGTGTGAGAAACAAGGGATGGAAAATGATCATTTTCATTTCTCATGATGTGGGACTTATGTGATGGGAATGACCTAATAAGATTTATTATGAAACTTGGGACTCAGGTAAATTTCATACGTATCCTATTTATGGTAGGAATTAGATCCATTGTAGTTCATCTAATTCCTCTGTCCACTGATGGATGAGGAAGAGTGATCAGCTCATGGGAATGATTGGGTCCCGATGGCTGAGATGTCAGAGTCATAGAAGGACTTACACTGAAATGGGTGTTTATTTGAGCTTGATCCTTAGGAATTCATCATAAATATCCTAGTTATTATAAGAATCATAGTTCTTGGAGTTCAATATAATCCTTGGGATTTTCCCCAAGGTAGATTCCCTTGTGTTGAGGCTAATGTGTCATGCCACTCATTGAGGATTTGCATATATATGTTTCCCTAGTTGGTGGAGACTCATGATGTGAATGATATGATTATTTCAACTCCATAATATCACGTGATCTATGCTTAGTTTGAGAAACAAGGGATGGAAAATAATCAATATCATCTCCTGAAGAGTGAGGGACTTGTGTATTGGGATAACCCTATGGAGCTCGAACCTTGAAGAGGTGGCCTACATATCTTAAATATGGAAGGAATTGGAGTCTTTGTAGTTCCTTTACTTGGGGATTACACTCTAAGGTTTCCCTAGCTATTGATACATATCATGTTATGTCGTTGTTCAGGGATTACACTTTGAGGTTTCCCTTGTGACCTATTTTTACTGCCTGACATGTGTTGATTGTCCGATTATCCTTATATGTAGGATATTATTTTCCTGGAATATATAAATACAACTAAATGATCAATTTGGTCTTCCTAAAGGACTTTGTGTAAATCAAGTGGAATATCTGAAGGTTTTTTCATGATCAAAGATGACTTTCCCAGAGGACATCACAAGATCTAGGTGGTCTATCCTGGAATCCATTGCATGACCTGGCTGGCTGGTCTAGAGGGTGTCTCATGATCCAAGAGACTTTCCTTGGTGTCATTCACAAGAGTTATCTTGAAACATATGGATGTAGTCATGAGATTCATTATGAAATGTCTTATAGGGTGTATCATGTCTTGGATAACAACCCTGAAGGGAATTGAGAGACCTGACTGACATGTTTGGAGGGTGTCGTGAGTCTTGGATGACTTTCCTAGAGGGTATCACAAGGGCATAATTGACATGCACAAATGAATATGTGAGACTTAACTGACATGATATGGTTATGTTATATGAGTTAGGTGATGTATCTGAAGGATGTCATGAGGATTGGTCAATAGGCACAGTGGGCTTCGTGAGACTAAAGTGGTGTTCCTAGGGGGAACTGTATGACTTGATCTGACATGTTTGGAAGACTTTTCATGACTTTGGTGATATATTGAAGGAGTATCATGAGATTTATATGACATGTCTCGGTGTTGTCGCATGTCTTAGACGGATCACACGAATCACATGATGGTTAGTGAACATGTCCTTTTTTGTTTAAGTCTTTTGCCTTTAGTTTTTTTTCTATCCCTTGTATTCTGAATGTCTTAGATTTATTCAGTATCAATTTATTTTAAGTCTCAAATGATCTAGAATACATGTGGTGTATTCTTCATGTGTCCTTCCAAAAGTCCTTCACATGATCTATAAATGATCACACTAATTGATTTATGCATGGTGCATGATCGCTCCACCTATTCATCGATATATTACATAACGGAAGATTTTTTTTTCATGAGACCAGCTTCTTCGAGAAACCCGCTCTGGTGCTTATGTAAAATTATAGGATTTCATCCTCTTGGTCAAGATAGGTAGTGATTCATTTTTCAAGTTGGGGTGGGGTATTTATAGGCCTTTCCAACCTGGTTGTTTTCCATTTTTCATGGCATACATGGTGTAGATCCAGGCTGGAGTCGGCAAAGGGGTTTGGTGCTATGGGTCTTATCGAGCCTTTGTCATGGATCTCTCTGAGGGAGTCTCTAGATTTTTAGTGATCGTGAGTCCCTCTCATCAATTCATCCATTAATTGATTATTTCTTATTAATGGAGACTTGTTTGATCACATAGGAATGTCAAAGGACTTTCATATTTTCATTTTGACATGTCCAAGGGACTTTGTGAGATGAAAGTGCATTTTAAAGGCATTAATAGGATGCTCGATGCCTTTCCTGGGACATTTCGCGAGGTAAGTGTGGCTTGTCTGAGGGTCTCCACGAAATCAGGGAGGCTTGTCTAAGTGTCTCACGAGACTGCGTTGCGGACTTCCTAAGTGCATCGCAAGTGTTTTACAACCGCGAGAGGTTTCTGCCTCTTTTCTATTTTATTCCCTTTGTTTTATTTTACAAAGTTCAGGGAGTCATGTGAGATTACATGAGTAATTTCAAATAAAATTACTCTATTTTTTTATGATGCATCACATGACCAATAGGGGCCCTATAGAGGTGTGAAAGTATTTTTGGGACAAATCCATCTATTTGTCCTTAGGGATCCAAAAGGGAAGCACATGGTTTCTTAGAAATACCAAAAATTTCAATGCGATGAGACTGACAAGATAAAGGGTTTTCATGAGATGAGGTGGGTATGTAACTAGGGACTCACGGTGTCTTGCAGACCACTAGGGGAACGTCGTGTGATATTTACAACTATGAGTTTCTCCCACCTCCCCCCCTTTTATTTCCTTTTTTTATTTTCTATAAATTTTAAGGGTCATGTGAGATTGATTGGATGTTTTAAAGGATAATTACCCTTCCCATTGGTGATTCATCGCATGAACATTGTGACCGCTAGGGTATCCACCTTTTGAACATCTTTCCTCCCATTTTCAAAGGATGTTTGGTTGGATTGTCAGGTTCTTGCTACTGACAAACCGCGCGGCCTGGGGGAGCTTACTTGGCTATCGTCACATGTCCATTATTTATCTAAAGCACATTTACAAGAGCATACAGACTTGTTAAAGGGGGTTTCATGGGAGTTTTTGCAGGCTATGCGCTATGTGTGGAGTCTTCATGTGACCTTATAATGGTTATGTGATCGCGAGTCCCCTAAGGGCTCCCATGATCCGTAGGTCTCAGTCATCTTCTTCTTCCTTTACCTTTTTGGGAGAAATAATACCCATATTCAAGTATTTATTCCCTTGTGAATTTTTCGATGCTCATTTGGTGGGCATAAATAGTGATTTTTGAGAGGCTTTTTTTAAATGGGTTTGAAATTTTTTATGGGATAGTGTTTTAAGTATTTAAAAAAAAGGTTCAGAGAAGATTGAACCCAGTTCATACTTCTTTATTTCACTGAGAAGCAAGAATGGGGTCCACGCTTCTCTCTATACCTACATGTAAGAATGAAACAATTTCATCCTTCTTTGGCATGGCGGAGGAAATGTGAGCCTTGTTCATGTCTCCTACCAAGCAAAAATTATAAATAGATTATTCCCCCCTCTATTTTCAAATGTTTTGCTCTATATTTTGCTGTGAATCCCTATTGGATTTCTTTCTCAAAATATATTTTTGTCTTTTAAGCAGGTAAAATTTCTATTAAAAATTTTAATTATCTAATTGTTTTTTTTGTGATTTATTTATTTAATATTTATGGATGTATGAATGTATGGATGTATTTATGTATAAAATATTGTCCTTTGTATGATTTAATTTATAAATTTATTGTTTTTTATGATTTAATATAATTTAATGAATTAGGAAATTTAAATATGGTGTTTATATAATTTAAATTTTATGTATAAAATATAATGTATATTTAGGGAAATATTATTGTTTTAAAATTTTATATATTTTTAATTTAAATGGAAAGTAATTAGATTTGAATAGACTTATATATAAATTGTATATATTATATTTAAAGTAATGTAAATTTAAATTATGACATTACATATACATATGTAATTAGCTAAATATTTTATAAAAATTATATTATTAAAAAAAATATTAGTTATATTAAGTGTCATATTTAAATTTATTTAAATATATATAATATTATTTTTATTAACGTTATAAAAAATTGCTATAAAAATAATTTTAAATAATAATATAAATAATTATTATTACAAGTAATAAAGTATAAAATATAATTAATTAAATTTTGGAAAGTAAAAATATGATAAAAAATTTATATATACATATGTAATTTTATAAAATTGAAAATAACATATGTTTATAGTATTTTAAGGGTTATTATGTAAGTATAAATTATATTAATTTATTAATTAAATTTAATAAAATTTATTATTAATAATATTTTCAGTATTTATGTATAAATTAATAATACTTATATTTAGAAAACTATAGTTTATAAAATTATATATAATTATATTTTAAAATATTAATAAATAAAGTTGAATATATTTAAATTTGTATATATTCATGTTATATTATTTAAATATATTTATATGTATATATTATTGTATATTATATCTAAAGTAAAATAAATTTAGATTATAATATTTGATACACATAGGTAAATAAAGTGAATCTACCTAAATACACACACACACACATTGACAAGTTTAAATTTTGGAAAGCAGTAGTAGATATTTATTATCTATTAGATATAGTTATAAGTAAAGTTATATAATATATAGAATATAATAAGTATCAAAAAAAATGTTAAGAGTATTGTGTGATGATTGATCTTGAGATAATTGACCAATGAATAATTGAAATTGCATGTCTTTTTTTGTGTATGTGGTTATTTAATTTGTAATAATTAAATTTTCTTTTCCTCATTGATGACTTACGAGTCATCCCTCTTTCTAATCATATAAGGGCCTGCATGTCTGCTTAAAAAATGTTATGTTTTTCAAACCCCTATACCCCCTCACTTGAATGTGAGTAAATTTTTAATAAAAAGACGTTTGACAAGAAGTGTTTCTATTTGAAAGGAGAATGATGGTTACTAAAATATGTGATAAAGATACTCTCAGAGTTCACCCCTAAGTTTTGTTTGGTTTATCAAATAATGATGAACTAATCAAGTCATGGTTATTTATTCATAAGTAATTAAAATATGTTAAACATTTGATGATGTGGTATAAATATATATAACGTTTTATTAAATTTTATTTGGTAATCATATCACCATCAACATACTTCAACAATGAGTTTATTTATATCGATCAAGGTTTTAGTTATATTTTTTCACCTATAACAGTGAAAAATCTTCATGAAAGTATGAATATAAAAATATGTCTATATATATATATTATTTATTAAATATAGTTATAAGTAAAGTTTCAAGATTTAGAACATAATAAATATCTTAAACAAACATTTTTTTAATCTAGTATGTTGACAAATCTTTAGATGACCATCTAATATATTATTGAAATTTCATGTTGTATTTTTTGTATATGGTTATTTAATTTGTAATAATTGAATGATCTTGAGTTGACTGACCAATGTATGATTGAAATTGAATGTCGTGTTTTTTATGGTTATATAATTTCTAATAATTACATTTTCTTTTTCTTATGGATGGCTTGTGGGTCGTCCCTCTCTCTAAGTATGTAAGGACCTGTGTGTCTGCATAAAACAGGTTATCTATCTCAAACCCCTAGATCCCCTCATGTGGATGTGAGTAACATTGTAATAAAAGGCTTTTTGACAAGAAATTTTGTTGTTTGAAGCTATAATTTTACATAATGTCTAAGAGGAGACTGATAGTTGCTGAAATCTGAGATAATAGAGGTATTAGGAGTCCGCCCTAGGTTTGGTTGGTTTATCAAATAACGATAAACCAATCCATAGAAAAAGTCTCAAGATCAATTCAATTATTTAATCATAACCAATTTAAAAAAATTAAAAATTTCATGATGTAGTGTATAATATTTTATTTATTATTTTTTTCTATGTAATCATATTTGTGAAAATATATTGCAACGGTGAGGTAATTTATACCATTCAGGATTTTAGCTATAGATTTCCACCTACAAGAGTGGAAAATATTTTATATTGTGCGACATTTGATGAAGTTCACAAGAAGATTCATAGTCCATTAAAATATAGGGATTATCAGTCAATTACTTCAATTACATATTGACATCTTCAATATCCTGAACATCAATAGAACACTGAGTATCCTCTAGTTGATGATGAGGATTGGATAGATGCATCATTGTTGTTTAGGAAATAGTGTGGTAATGGTATAATTGAATTATATGCGATGATTTTTGATATTTATGAGGTGTAAACTACTATTAAAAAACAATGTTATGCGAGCTCTATATAAGTTGGTCCTTCACAAAACTCTCATTCATTGTCTACTCATATGACTCCTGTAATAGAAAAAAATTATGAAGATGATTATAAACATTTGAAAGGAAATGTAAGGGGATCCCTGTGTGTACTTTTGATTTACTGAATGATAGTTTATCTAATGAGGAAGTATCTAGTGAGGCATCAGGAGATAATGTGGTTGAGGGTGATGTGGGGAATAAACCTTATAAGGTTTGTTTGACGGATAGGAAACCAATGGTTAGTGGTAATCATCCTACACTATTGAATTCCTTAATCAAAGGAATGGTGCATGCATAGTATTTTGATTGGGATGTCATTACATTGGAAACTGAACTCCCTATAATTATATAGAATAGATCTACAATGACTAATAACACCATCTATGTTGGAAAAGAGTTTAAAATTAAATCTTCCTTGAAAAATGTGCTAAAACAATACCATGTAGAGTGACATTTTTCATTTGTGGTTGATGAATTGAAGAAAAAATATCTCATTTGATGTGAAAAATGTGGGATAGAATATGAATTCCAAATGAGAGAAATATATGATGAATTTTTTATATGTTCGAAGATAACTAAATTAGAAGGCCCACATACTTGTGTACATCCAACCTTGTTATAGGATCACTCTTCGCTTGATGTGGAGTTTATATCAACTATTATTATAGAGATGATATAAATGTTTTAGGATGTTCATGTGTCCTTTTTTTAGAAACAAATACAACTATTTTTTAAATATAATATATCCTATAACAGTGAATATAATAAAAAACAACAGGCAATTGTGAAATTTTATGGTGATTGAGATGAATCATATCAAATGTTGTCGCATCTTATGTGATTTTTTCCTCTCAACAATCATATTATTTATAATTTGGAAACTATTGAGTATGTCTCCCCAGATCATTGAGTTGATTAATCAAAGGTGATGTTTCATCATCTGTTTTGCACATTCATTCCATGTATCAATGCATTCATGTGTTGTAAACAATTCATTCAAGTCAATGACACTTTTCTTTATGAAAATTATATAGATGTTTTACTTATTGTTTCCACACAGTATGGTAATCATGGTCCTCTTAAACTTTTATTTCCCATTGTTTAAAAGGATAATTTTGAATCCTAGAGTTGGGTTTTGGCATGTATATACATTCATGTTACACAAAACTAGGTAATATGTTTGATATCTGATTTTCATTGAGTGATTAAAGAGGCCATTAATAGTGATGGGGTTTCATAGAGAGAAATTAATTCATATCATTGATATTGAATTAGACATATTTTCATTAATGTGTATAAGTATTTCAGATATGAGGAAATAAAGAAAGTGATCATCAAGTTGGGTATGTTTTTTTGAACATATTTTTTTGGAAAAAAATTAATATCCTTTTAAATACATTATTCTCTTATGGTTTCAACATACGATCCCCAACATGAAAGGTTCAATCAACGTCTTGGAAAATTTTGAAGTGATCATAAAGATGTGTATGATTATATGATTCATATTTCAAATGAAAAATGGTCATTATCATATGATGGTGGCTAGAGATATGTCCATATGACCACAAATATAGTGGAGTGTATAAATGGGGTGTTTAAGGGTATGTGCAAACTACCAATCATAGGGTTAGTACATGAGACATTTTATAGATGTGTGACGTACTTTGTTGAACAGTCCAAACAGGTCTATCAGAGGATGCAAAATGGAATGTGTTTTGGTCAACATTTCCAAAGTTTCATTGATCAGATACTTCATGACACATCATCATTGCGTGTTCTATCCTTTAATCGAGTACAAATCCGCTTTCAAGTAAGAGGGTTCTACGACTGACTCATAGGAAACAATGGTCGAGTGCTGGTGTTCATATCAGAAAATAGGTCATATGATTGCAGTAACTTCTAGGCATTGAGATATCCCTATACACATGTTGTTGCATCTTGTGCATCAGTGAATATATCATGGGTGCCTTATGTTGACCCGGTGTATCTCGTGATCACTCTGGTTAACTGTTATAGTGTACCTTGAATACTTGTTGGTGACTTCCAATCTATTAGCGTGTCTGCTGATCAGCCGACAGTCATCCCAGATATTTTCAGGTTTTGTATTACGGCTTTTTCATTTATGTATTTTTTTCATTTATGGATTTTTTTTCTTTAATGGATTGTTATATTTATGCATAATATTATCAGGTTGTGCCCTTGTGGATGACCAAAGTCTACTCGTATCATAAATGAGATAGACTGGCCTCGGTGATGGTGAGGAGGATTATGATGCATCATTTTTCACGCAGAAGGTCATACTCATAAGAGATGTCCCCAAGTGGCAGGATATAGCTCCACTTCTCATCATCCTTGATCAGGTCTTTGTATTTTATCATGAATGTGTACATTTTTCATATGTAGGCTTTTCATTAATATATCCTTTTATTTCTGACTTGCTTAATTTCTGACCTGTTTCATATCTAGTTTGATTCATTTTTGGATTCAATCAAAAATAATTTTTTGATACTTTAACTATTAAAAAAACAAAGACACAATGAAAATAAATAAAAATAGGTTCAACCTCTAAATGAATTGTCTTCAAATTTTTCCTCCAAATCACATGTCTGATTGAATATGTCATGAATCCATATGTTCTATGCTGGATTTTCACCACATACGATATACATGGAAATATTTAGAAGTAAATTAAACATGATTGGAAATCATTAAAACAATCAATTGATATACTAATACAATGCCATCAGTCACATCTATTTTTTTGTCTCATTTTTTATCTTAATGCTTAATTATAAATTATAATTGTCTACCTCATATTGCTTCTTTTAGTCTTTTAAAAAAAAGTTTACAAATTTTATTTAATTAACTATAAATAGTAATGATGATATCAACAGTAGAGATAGTGGGTCCTCTATTACTCACATTCCATGATACACATGTTTCACATTTGGTTTTAGAGGGATGTCTATTACCTGCTTTGAGTGTACAAAGATCACATCATTTTCATCATGTTGCACCACCTCCTACCATCCTACCCCATATTCACCGTGTAGGGTTCTATGGCGTTGCGATGTGCGACTTCACGTTTGTTGATCATCAACTCATTGTTATGCTTGTAGAGAGATTGAGGCCATAGACACATACATTCCATTTTACAAAGCCAGAGATGATCATTACACTCAAGGATGTGTCCATTATTTTGGGCCTCCTCATCGATGGTGCGGATGTGATGGGTCAAGTGGATGCATATTGGTTTGAGATAGTTCATAGAATACTTGTCATTGAGGCCCAAAATGATGATAGGTCCATCATTGGAATTAGATTATGCATACCATGGATTGATGAGAACTTCACTCATTTAACCGATGATGTTGATGAGATCACTGTGCTGAGATTTTCACGTGCATACATTTTGAGGATCATCGGTGGCACGATCTGTGTTGATCATTTGACAACATTTGTGTATTTGATGTATTAACTATTATTTGAGGACTTAGACCAGACAGGATGGTATAGATGGGGGTCTTCCTATCTTGAATATACATACAGGACGCTATGTAACACATGCCACATCGATAAGATGCAGATCACATGATGTGTTATTCTAATACAGATGTGGACATAGGAGCACATCTCTTGCTTAGCTACATAGGCACACGCATTATTGTCTGCCGATATTTTAGTAGAGTCTCCATGTGGATAATTATATGTTATTCCTTCTAATGTCAAAATCAAATGTATAAATTTCTATTATGAAATATAAGTATAAAAATGTTATATGTAGGTGGATTCAGACACATCAATATTCAGATATAGCCAGACATGATGTCCATGCTTACAAACTCATACTGGATAGTCTTTAATCAGATGGCGCACCTGGTTATTAAGTATATAGTTAAATTATTATTGTGTATAGTACATGTCTTCATTTATTAATTGAGTTTTTTTTTCAGATTTCATGGATGTCATATACTAAATCTATCATCTAGAGTCTTCCACCATATTGTAATATGATGCTTGCTTTGCATCTCATGCGTCGTTTCTTTGATTCATTTTAATATTGTTGAGTGGCATCATACTGATAGAGTTATGTGGCAGTATGGGTTCTATCAACTCATTCCTACACCGACCAATCAATACCTTCACTTCATTCCCTGAAGATTTTAGGGAAGCGAGTCTTTGACTGAAGAAGATATCATGTAGGATATATTACCTTGTGAGACAGATGACTTGAGTCTTGATTACGAGGGGTTGAGACAGTACGTATGCATTTATCAGATCAACTGGATTATGCACCCTAGTACCACATCTCCCCAGTGATATTTCTTACACGACACAGATGGGGATATAATGACTTGGTAATAATTCTTCCTTAAATTGTTGAACATTTTTTTATTAACATTACTTAATTGCATGATTTTTTTGCAAGTTGCATGTATCACTCTTCTCCTTCAAATTTATAATCCAGTAGAGGGAGGCACATTTGACCGGACTTATTTTCATAGAGTTGTGATAGTGCTACTTCCTCCCATGGAAAAGATTTATCATAGGGTTTTCTTTGATGTGCCAGGCGATACTGAGGGTGCAAAGCCTGATATAGATGTGTCATGGGGTGATGACCCAGTTATGGATGTAAATGTGGCATGGGATGACAATGTTCATCATGATTAGCCATATGCTCTTCCGGATCCTATTGTATATGAGACACAACCACATCCAAAGGCACAAGCACAGATAGGGTCTATTAGAATGTTAGATTTTGTGGCAAAGATAGATGTTGACTAGTCTATGATGCATTCTTTATTAGCATTTTATTCACAGATATATGTTGCACAATAGTAATTTTCTTCATATGTTGGGGGAGAGTTCCACCCAACAACAACTATCCTTAGAGGTAGGACAGGGGAAAATGCGATAAGACTGTAAATCCATCACCTATCACACATGATGATGTGGATGTAGGTGTTAGGGATGATACACAGAAGAAATGTACATCAGATCATAAACATTGACAAACAAAACATGAAAGCATTATATATACACCTGTATAAGGACCCAACCTTATTACATTACATAATCTTGAATTTAGTAACGAAATCACTTACTTTCAAATTAAGGATATTTTCAAGTTTAGAGATTTAGAGAATTGGGACTTAATACATTCATAAAATTACACATTATTACAGAGTGTATACCATAAAAATAGTATTCATTTCTTGAAAAATATAAAACTTTTCACATAAAACATGATTTCTTTGACTAATCTTTAAACATTTAACTTGGATTCCTTCTTTGTCTTACACATCCTTATTACCTGTGAAAATAATTTAAAGACTTGGGATGAGCACAAAAGATCAGTAAGGTATATAAAAAGAAGTAACGAACACATTAGTCCATGAACACTTGTAACATATGAAATCATTTTCAAAAGACATCGTTGTCACGCATATATACTTACTTTGTGAAACATGATATTTACACAAGATCCACACAAAAAATAAGCACATAAGTAGAATCATAAAGTTATCTTGGGGTATTACTTACATAATCTTGTAACCCTCTCGACTACCTTATAATTTGTAACCCTCACGACTACCTTACAATTTGTGCAACCATCGTAGTTACACTTGGAGTAACCATACGACCGACCTCCAACTTACACATACCCAATGCATTGGAGGAAAATATAGGTCCCAAAATTCATCATAAAAATTTCCCAAGAACCATAACATAATCATAAAACATGAATAATTTCAAAAAAAATATTTCTTTAGAATGTTGTAAAATAGATTTTTAAAATATAATTTTAAAGGAAAATCCCCATAGAAATATCATATAATTCAAGTGAGACTTAATAGAGTGGATGAAATATTTATATACTCTATAAATACACATAATTAAACATAATATAATCATAATTCATCATAAAATAAATTTAAATACCACATAAATAATTAAGTATAAGGTCAACCCAAAGAATGGAAATCAGATTATGAATTCCCTTACGAAAATTCGACAGCCTAACAATGTCACTTAAAATTTCATAAAATAGTTTGATAAGAGAAAGAGGGTATATCATCAATCTTACATAATATGGGAAGTAAGGGGGATATGGAATGAAATATCCCAATATAAGCCAAAGAAAATTAAAAATAATAACATAAAATAAAAGAAAGGAAAGAAAACAAAAGAGGATATTTACCTCTTGATATCTTCTCCTTGAGATCCTTCTTAAGGCCTTTGGTTTTGGCCTTTTGGTGAGACCAGCAGCTCTAGGATGTGGGGAAGATCCTTGGGAGGAGTATTGGGAAGAACATAGGTAAGGCTCAGGGCTTGAGAGGTGTGGGAGGAAGAGGGAAATGATGGTGTTATTTATAGTGGAGGAGAGGAGGTATTAAACATTATTTTAATCATTATTATAATATTTTTGCTCAAAACTATGAATAGTCTTAATTAATGTGACCCCAAATAGTAATAATGGAATGTGAGTTTGAACCAAGTGGCCTTACATAACTTATGATGTCATAAATAGTGTATTTTACTGATAATTTGAATATACGGTATTTTACCATATTTCACTATTCGTCAAAAATTCAAGAATTTCAGAAAAAACCCAAAAATTAAACCTTACCATTTCTCGACATGTAAAATTCAAAAATGAACTCCATTTTTTGAAAATATTTTTCTAAATATTATTAAATTAATTTTTAAATAAAATCATACTTAATTCAAAAATTAATAATTTAAAAACTATAACTGCTTTTATATCACATTGAAAAATTAACCAAGATTCCATTATCTTAAATCCTTCAGAAAATAAAATAATAACACAATTTACTATTCATTAGGGTCATATTACTATTCATATTACTATTCATAAGGGTATGTTACTATTCACCAAAAAACAAGTTGGTTCCATTAGACTTCAAATGACATACTGAACACAATTGTAGATGACAGTTTTTCAAAATTCAAAACATAGAAGTGGAAAATTTATTTTTAAAGGCTAGTTATAAATATCTACTTAAAACAAAGTTTCATGCATTTCCATTTATTTTTTTAAAAAAACTTTGGGGTGCTACATTATATCCACCTTCTGAAAATTGTGTCCTCGCAATTTTATTTACTTATTAAACAAGTGAGGGTACCTTTCTCTCATAGAATTTTTAGACTCCCATGTTGCTTCTTTTACAATGTGGTTTCTCCAAAAAACCTTTACCTTGTGGATTACCTTATTCTACAATACCTGTTCCATTCAATCAAGGATCTAAAATGGTTTCTCTTCATAAGAAAGTTTCTCTTCCAGCTGAACTGCTTCTGGGCTCAAGACATGTGATGAATCTAGCACATACTTCCTCAACATCGAAACATGAAAAACATTGTGTACCTGAGACAAACTCGGAGACAAATCTACTCGATATGAAAATGTTCCAACTTTCTCTGGGATTTCAAAAGGACCAATGAACCATGGACTTGGATTCCCTTTCTTACCAAAACGCAAAACACTTTTCCAAGGAGAAATTTTAAGGAAAACATGGTCACCTACCTCGAAAGAGAAGTATTTCCTTCTGTTATCTGCATAACATTTTTGCCCACTCTGAGCTATCCTCATGTGATGTTGGATCATCTTCACTTTCTCAGCCACTTCCTCTACTAATTATGGTCCCATAAACTTTCTTTCACCAACCTCATCCCAAAATGCTGGAGTTCGACACTACTTCCCACACAAATCCTCGAAAGGTGCCACATGTATACTAGAATGAAAACTGTTATTATAAGAAAACTCAACTAAAGAAAGATGTTGATCCCAACTTCCCTGGTAGTCCATTGAAAAAGCTCGAAGAATATCCTACGAAGTCTGAATCGTTCATTCTAACTAGCCATCTAATTGAGGATGAAAGGCTTCACTGGAATTTAACTTTGTGCCCAACGACTTCTAAAGTCCCTTCCAAAAGTTAGAAGTGAACCTGGGATCCCAATCAGATACAATAGAAAGAGGAACTCCATGTAACCTAACAATCTCATTGATGTATAGTCAAGAAAGATGATCCAAAGACATTGTATCTCAAATAGAAAGAAAATGTGAATATTTTGTTAGCCGATCAATAATAACCCAAATCACATTGTTACCTTGAGAAGTATTTGGTAGTCCCACCACAAAGTCCATGGATACATTCTACCATTTATACTCTGGAACTGGGAAAGGCTGAAGCATCCCCTTTGGTAATTGCCACTCTACTTTAACCTGTTGACATGTCAAGCATTTCACAGTAAAATCAGCAATATCACTTTTTATTCCATCCCACCAATAATACTCCTGATGGTCTCTGTACATCTTAGTACTGCCACGATGAACCGAAAATGGAGAACTATGAGCTTCACACAACAAATCTTTCTCCAATTGAGAATCACAAGGCACACACAACATTTTACCAAATATTAAAACAAAATCTTTATCAAGGTTAAATTCTGGAAACTTACACATTTTAACCAATTCTACCTTTTTTGTAGCTCATGGTCTTCCTTTTGTGCTTGTTTAATTCTGTCTGATAACGATGATTGCACTGAAACCTAAGATAAAATAGAGGTATTTCCTGCACCAACAACTTCTAATCCAAAATTCATCAAATCATTAATCAAGGGATCGTTTTCCAGATGTAACATGGTTAATGATGCATGATGTTTTTGACTCAAGGCATATGCCACTTTGTTTGATTTTCCAGGATGGTAATTGATCGTGCAATTATAATCCTTTATCAGTTCAAGTCATATACTCTATATCATGTTTAATTCCTTCTGAGTGAATATATAATCCAAAATTTTATGGTCAGTATATATTTGACATTTGGCTCCGTATAAATGATGCCTCCAAATTTTCAAAGAAAAAAACCACAACTACCAATTCCAAATCATGTGTGGGATAATTTAAATAATGTGGTTTAATTTTTATTAAAGCATAAGAAATTACATGATCATTCTGCATCAAAACACAACCAAGTCCCTTAAAAGAAGAATCATTGTAGATGACACCATTACGGGAAGGTAAGGCCAAAACTGGAGCATTCACCAATCTCTTCTTCAGTTCCTAAAAACAAACATCACAATCTTCTGTCCAAATAAATTTAACCTCTTTTCGTGTTAACTTAGTTATCGGGCTAGATAACTGTGAAAATATTTTAACAAAACGTCGGTAATAACTTGCTAATCCAAGAAAACTAAAAATACTTGTAACATTTGTAGGTCTTGTCCATTCATCAACCAATTTTGTTTTGGTAGGATCAACTGTTATTCCATCCTTATTTACAATGTTCCCAAGAAAATAAATCTGTTGCAACCAAAAATCACACTTGCTAAATTTTCCATACAGTTTCTTTTACTTTAAGGTTTGTAAAACAACCCTTAGATGTTTTTCATGCTCCTCATTATTTTTAGAAAATACCAGAATGTCATCAATAAATACAACCACAAATTTATCCAAGAACTCATGAAATATTCTATTCATAAGATCCATGAATACATCAGGTGCATTAGTTAACCCAAAAAACATAATAACAAATTCATAATACTCCTATCTAGTATGAAAGGCTGTTTTCAGGATTTCATCCTCCTTCACCTTCAGCTGATGGTATCCTGATCTCAAGTCAATCTTAGAAAAGTACTGAGCTCCCTGGAGCTGATAAAAAAAGTCATCGATATAAGGCAAAGGATACTTGTTTTTAATAGTGATGTTATTCAAATCTCTATAATCAATGCAAAGTCTCATGGAACCATCTTTCTTTTTAATGAATAAAATAGGATCACCCCATGGTGAAGATATAGGATGAATAATGACTTTATCAAGAAAATCATGCAACTGATTTTTCAATTCAAGAAGTTTTATTTGAGCCATACGATATAGGGATTTTGAAATTGGATTAGCATTAAGAACTAAGTCAATTGTGAATTTGACTTCTCGATTAGGTATGATATCGAGTAACTCATCGGGAAAAACATCAAGGTATTCATTTACCATAGGCACATCATCAATCTGAACAGTTCCCTTATTTTCAACAATATGAGCAAGATAGCTTTCATTTCCATCTTTCAACAGTTTCTCAGCTTCCTGATATGTTATCAATTGTATGGTTTCATTCTTGTATACAAACTGAAACTCTTTCTTAAAAACAACTTCTTTAGCTCTACATTCAATCTTAGCATGATAAATAGAAAGTCAATCCATTCCCAGAATAACATCAAACTCGACTACTAACGGTAAAACAACAAGTTTTGTAGGTAAAGTCTTTCCACGGACCAAAATAGAAAGATTCTTATAATTCCTCTTTGTTATAATATTTCCCTCTGGTGTTTTAACAACAAGTTCTAGTCTCATTGGTTGAGGTCATATTTCCAATTTATTATAAAATTTCTCAGATATGAAGAAATGTGCAGACCTTGTATCAAACAAAACTTTAGAAAAATCTGAGTAAATAAACAAAGTACCTGATACAACTTCATTGGATGGCCTGACATCTGCTGACGTAGTTGCAAAGGATCTCACTACACCTTTCTACTTATAGTATGGCTTCTTTGCATCATTTGGATCTCTCTTTGAGCATGCATTTGCATATTGACCCATCTCACCACATTTAAAAAACTTTACAGTTTTCTTATCAAGATTACTCTTTGGATCATTTTCATTACAATCTCGGGCCATATATCCAAACTTACCACATTTAAAATGCTTCCTATTTTTTCTAATACATTCTCCAGGGTGCTTCTTACCATACTCTTCACAAATAGGAAACTAGATTTTCTTACCATCAGATTTCTTTGGTTGATTCTTACCCATCGTTTTCCATCTAGACCTCTTCTTCTCCTTGTTTCCAAAGTGAACGTGATCATCATCAAACTCCATCTCTACCCTCTTAGCACATCAGACAAGTTTATCATAACTTTTGAATTCAGGGGAGGCCAACACCCTTCGATACCTTGGCTTCAATCCTGAGTAAAACAGTTGATTTTTCTATCAAGATCCAGAATAAGATTTGGAGCATACTTCGCCATTCGGGTGAAGTTTGCTTCATAAACAGCCACTGAATCTTCCTCCTTTTGCTTCAATTCAAGGAATTTTTTCTCCATCCTAAGTCACACAACCTTAGGAAAATATTTTTCAAGGAAAAGACTTTTAAATTCATCCCATTCTAAGGCATCAAAATCCTCTCTATCCCTGATATTCCTTACCATTGACCACCACTGATCAACTTCACCTTTAAAATAATAAATGGAAAGACTTACCTTTTGATTATCTGAACATCCCATAACATAAAATATCCTTTCAAGGGCTTTAATCCATCCTTTAGCCGCTACTGTGTTATAATATCCATTGAAAGTAGGAGGGTGTTGTCTCATAAAATGTTCCACTATTTTCATGTTCCATTATGGTACCTCTGGTTGTTCTCTTGCATGGATGTCACCACCATTTATTTCTTGCGTTAGCTGAGCCATTACTGTCACAAACTACTCGGTTCTGATCCCTACCATTCCGGGCTGCAGATTCGGAAGGGTGTCGTTCTGTCGGGGCATCTCCTCTTCAGCTTCCATGTTCCTTCAACGGACAACCATTCTGAACAAACATATCTTAGTCAAATCAACATGGTAATCTTTAAATGATATATCATTTAAAATTGACCATAGAGTAAAAAAACATTTATGGTAATATATTAACATCATTCTAACCCCTAAAGATATCTAAACCATCATTCAATACCAACTATAATGACCCGACCTTATTACATTACATAATCTTGCATTTAGTAATGAAATCACTTCCTTTCACATTGAGGATCTTTTCAAGTTTAGAGATTTAGAGAATTTGGACATAATACATTCATATTACTACACATTATTACAAAGTGGATATCATAAAAACAATATTCATTTCTTGAAAAATATAAAACTTTTCACATAAAACATGATTTCTTTGACTAATCTTCAAACATTTAACTTGGCTTCCTTCTTTGTCATACACATCCTTATAACTTGTGAAAATCATTTAAAAACATGGGATGGGCACAAAAGCTTAGTAAGGGATATAAAATAAGGAAAGAACACATTAGTCCATGAACACTTGTAACGTAAGAAATCGTTTTCATAAGACATACTTGTCACCCATATATACTTACTTTGTGAAACATGAGATTTACACAAGATCCACACAAAACATAAGAACATAAGTAGAATCATAAAGGTATCTTGGGGCATTACTTACATAATCTTGTAACCCTCTTGGATACCTTATAATTTGTAACTCTCACGGTTACCTTACAATTTGTGTAACCATCACGGTTACACTTGGAGTAACCATACGGTCAACCACTAACTTGCACATACCTAATGCATTGGAGGGAAATATAGGTCTCATCCTTCATCATAAACAATGCCCAAGAACCAGAACATAATCATACAACATGAATAATTGCATAAGAACATTGCTTTAGAATGTTGTAAAACAGAGTTTTAAAAGAGAATTTTAAAGGAAAAGCCCCTTAGAAATATCATATAATTCAAGTGAGACTTAATAGAGTGGATGAAATATGTATATACTCTATAAATACACATAATTAGACATAATATAATCAGAATTTTTCACACAAACAATTTAAATACCCCATAAATAATGAAGTATAAGGTAAACCCAAAGACTGGAAATCGGGTTATGAATTTCCTTACGAAAATTTGGCAGCCTAATGACGTCACTTAAAATTTCATAAAATAGTTTGATGAGAGAAAGGGGGTATCTCATCACTCTTACATAATATGGGCAGTAAGGGGGATATGGAAGGACATATCCCAACATAAGACAAAGCAAATTAAAAAAAATAACATAAAATGAAAGAAAGGAAAGAAAACAAAAGAGGATGTTTACCTCTTGATCTATTTTCCTTGAGATCCTTCTTAAGGCCTTTGGTTTTTAGACTTTTGGTGTGAGCAGCAGCTCTAAGATGTGAAGAAGAGCATTGGAGGGAGTATTGGGCAGAACTTAGATAAGGCTCAAGGCTTGAGAGGTGTGGGAGGAAGAGGGGAATGAGGGCGGTATTTATAGTGGAGGAGAGGAGATATTTAACATTATTTTAATCATTATTATAATATTTTTGCTCAAGACTATGAATAGTCTTAATTCATGTGGCCCCAAATAGTAATAATGGCATGTGAGTTCAAACCAAGTGGCCTTACATCACTTATGATGTCATAAATAGTGTATTTTATTGATAATTTGAATATACGGTATTTTACAGTATTTCACTATTCATCGAAAATTTAAGAATTTCAGAAAAATCACAAAAATTTACCCTTATCATTTCTCGACGTGTAGAATTCAAAACTGAACTCCATTTTTTGAAAATAATTTTCTAAATATTATTAATTTAATTTAAAAAAACATAATTTAAAAAATAAATAATTTAAAAACTATAACTGCTTTTATATCACATTGAAAAATTAACCATGATGTCATTATCTTAAAGCCTTAATAAAATAAAATAATAACACAATTTACTATTCATTAGGGTCATATTACTATTCATATTACTATTCATAACAGTATATTACTATTTAATAAAAAACAAGTTGGTTCCATTAGACTCCAAATGACGTACTGAACACAGTTGTAGATGACCGTTTTTCAAAATTCAAAACATAGAAGTGACAAATTATTTTTAAAGGCCAGTTATAAATATCTACTTAAAACAAAGTTTCATGCATTTCCATTTATTTTTTTTAAAAAAACTTTGAGGTGTTACAACATGGGTGTGGCATAGAGGATCATCGAGGACATCGACGTAAATTAGATTGATATAAGTTATATGTTTTTAAAATCATTATTTATAGGTTATTTAAAAACATACTAATATATTATATTTTGTTGCATAAATCAATAAATTTATATAATTAAAAATTTATAAAAAAATAGCACGATTGAGAAATATTAAAATTAATGACTACCTTTGTAATAATAATAATTACTATTTGTTATTTATATTAATACCTAGTATTATTTTTTATATTATGTATAATAAATAATCATCTTAAATTAATTATTAACAAATTGGCATTACTTTATATCAACAAAAAAAATAACAAATATTTATAAATAATATTCATATGAATTAATATTAATAATAAATATTATATTATTAATCACATAAATAAGTTATTAATACCACACACACAAATAATGAGGCGTGAACGAGGTTCACGTCTCTTTGGGCGCTGTTGGAAAACGTGAACGTTTTTTGGGGAAATGAAGAAGCGTGAACGAGGTTCATAGTTCTCAGAACCCAGTTTTATAAATACATCGACTCCTATCCGTTTTATTTATTTATTTTTTAAAACATTATATCCCACTTTAAAAGAAAACTCTTTTTGAAATGCCCATGTGATGTGGACAATTGAAGCCATCATCCACACCGAAGCCCAGCAGCTCTTCAATGGAAACGCACGAGCCCACACCAGTACATTGTCCGCCCCTGAAGATGCCGATTTAGCTCAAGCCGCAACACCAACCAGCCCACCTGGGTATGAGTGACATGTTGCCTCTGCGTAAGTGTCTTGGAGCCAGCGTGGGTGTCATCTCAGCCACCAACATCCGAGTGCCCTAGCTTTGCTCTTCACTGTGACCTCTGATCCACACCAAGCCAGCCCCCAGGCATATTCTCGCACTAGCTGCAGACCCTCGAGCAGACCGAGCCAGCCGCATCCACACAGCTCTCCTCTACATCTCTGCTCAGATTCCGCATCCCAGACCCAACATCCGAAACACCCAAACCCACTCCACTGAAGACCTGCACTTCCCATGAATCAAGGCCAGTCTTTTTGCAACACAGAATCAACCCGAGCTTCGGCCACACCTGAACGAAGAAGACTCGCCTGAGATTGAGACTGAAGATATTCGTTCGCTGGTTGTTTGTTTGCAGGTGTTTGAAATGGCGGGGCCTCAACTCTTCCAACCGCTACGACTGTGAGCCCATAAAGGGATGCATGCGAGGTGCTCGATGTATTGCCTAGATGAAATTCTGATCGGTGCCAAGCAGCCTGCTCCTTACAGTTGCTGCGTATTCCATCACCAACACCAGACCAGCCTTGCAATTTGAAGCTCCACACAACTCTCTTCTACACCTGCATCATCACCTATCCAATAAGCACTTTTGGAGTATCTCAATCCCACCAGTCCAGATCCACCATGCTCGCTCCTGTCCAGTTCACAAGCAGGACCTGTCCTTCCTAACGCAGTGGCCAGCGTAGCAGTTTGGTTCCACACGGAGCCCTTGCAACCTGAATCCATCCCGGACAAAGCATCACAAAATGCCCAAAATCTAGAGCAGGTCCTCACTATGATTCTTCCCAGCTAGCAGACCCAAAGCGTGGCGACAACGCATGCCTCCACAAAATCTACCCATCCAGGCGGCGAGGAGAGGCCAAGCTGAAGCTGCGGCGGCAGGAGATCAAGGGCCTCCCGCACCTCCAACTTCTGGCGGGGCCACTGGAATGAGCTCATCCGGTGGTGCAGGGATCACCCAGAGGCGGCCTCTGAAGCAGGCCGAGAGCTCCTGTGCTGGAGCAAGCAGGCCCCGAGAGGTGCTGGGGAAGAAGCTTCGCCCCCTGGTGCAGGCTGCCGAGGATGTCATCTATCCCGAGCTCTGGGAGGTATGGGAGATGTTGCGGTTGTCCCACACGCCAGAACAACTATGGCGGAGGCTGATCAGGGACGGCATTGAGCTGCCAGAACTCGGGCTTGTGCGAATCGTCGCCCAAGTGGACTTCCAGGAGAGGTTCGCGTACCTGGCAGAAATGGACGCTCTGGCACGCTGGTGCGGGAAGGGTGATCCTGTCACCGCCCGGGTACGGATAATTCTCGGGGAGGAGCTCGAGGAGGCAACCGCACCTAGAGCACCAGCCCAGGAGGTGCCGACTCATGGCGCCAACTCTCAAGATTCAAGTGGCAAGGAGTACTGGTGTTCTGACGCTAACCAAACAAGTTCTCAGGATAGTTGGGAAGTCACTCCTGAGAACGATGATCTAACCAAGCTCATGTTCAATGAGGTAAGCTTCCAGCTCATTAGCTTGATTGCGTATTTCAACTTTTCTTTCCTTAGGCACCCCTAACTCATGCTTTGATCAATGCAGGAGTCGATGGGAGAGGGCCAGGAGGCCTCCGTTGAGGGTGATGAAGGTGCCTCTGTGGGTGCTGAGCAGCCTACCTCAGAATCCGTTGCTGAATCCGCAACGAGAGAGGCGTCCATGGAGACCGAGGAGGAGGCTTCTGGCTCTCCCACCCTCCCGGTCATCTACGGGGAACCTCGCCCTGGCATTCCGAAGGCAGCACTTTCTGTCAGTGGGGCAGGCCTCCCGAGGCGAATGATCATCCGAATTCCCGTGCATCCCCAAGGTAAACTCCGAATTCCTTCCATTTCAATTTTCTTAACGCCTTTGATGATTGCCCAAGCTTGCCGTATTGACCTGCCCTGTTTATCCAGCACAGCTTTTGGGCATGCGGCGCTGAAAGACAGTGCGACAGCTGCAGAGGTGCCTACTAGTGCAAAGGGGTCTCCGGTAGTAGTCCTCCCATTCGAGACCCCATGCATGCATGTAATTCATGCCCCCGCGTCGCGTAAGTTTCCTCTCGCACAAGTTATATTTACCCTGCTTGTGGTTATAAGTTAAACTGTTCTTCCTTTGCCTGCAACAGTTTCTGAGGCAGTTCTCCCTCAGCAGTCGGGCGTGCCTGAGGGGTCTGAGACGCTTGCTCCAGCGGTCAGGCCGGCCCCTGAGGAGCCAACCATCCTTGGAGAGTCGGCCCAAGTCCCGGGAGAGAAACCTGTTGTGCATACGGATGTGACTGAGGGGCTGGGGGAGCCTAAATTTGATGAGGATGCTGTCACTGGCGAAGTGTCGAGCCCGGTCTTCCTCTCGACATGGAGCCCAGCCTGCCTGAGAGGGTGCCCGAGGAGGACCCTGCCGCTGACATCCTTGCAGCCTTCCCCGAGTACCAACCTGCACCACCCGAAGAATTGGAAGACTCCAGGTCCGACATCGCTGAAGAGAACCGCGTCGTTTGACGCAGGGCATGGAGGAGTGTGCAGAACTTCATTACCCGCACCTCGTGGGAAGACCTAGCGAGCCGGATGGGATCCCTCCGGCATTGGTTGGTGAACCTGGGGACCGGCGGTGTGGATGCCAGCGCTCTCCACGCATTGGCTCGTGACTTCCTCGCCGAGCGGCTGTGCATAGAATGGCGAGAGTTTGATGTTGCCCTGTACAAGGACACACTCTTGAAGGCATCAAAGCGCTTTGGGCAGCCGAACAAGAGCTGGCTCGGCTGGAGGAGCAAGCACAGCAGCACGAGGCCGTCATCGCTCTCAAGGGAGTGATCATCAGCCAACTAAGGGCACAGTTGGCGGCGACAGAGGCAGAGGCAATGGGGGCGACATCCTTGGCAGCTTAGTGCAGGGCTGAACAGGGTCGGGTGCGAATCCATGCTGACGAGGTTCGTCCTGCTGCTGACGAAGAGACGGTAGAGCTGGGCAAGCGGCAGCAGGCTCTCGAGGCTACCCGACAGAGGATGGCTGGGCTGGAGCGCTCCATTGCCGAGGTCGAGCCATAAGAGACATTTTTTGTTATAATAAAGGAGAGGCTTCCACCTGCGGATGACCCTCCTCTTTACTATCTGCTTTTTGTGTAATAAAGAGTGTCTTTCCTTTAATTACCTGTGTTTTCTTTGTGCATTTTAATCATATGAACCAGATAATCGACTATAAGTCTCTATGTTCATGTGAGTCATGCTCGATGTGACAAATAAGAGACAAATGGAAGACCACTCATATATATGAGTGTCAGAAAGAGGGTGAAAGGTTAAGATCAGAATATTGCATTTATCACCTTAAAGACCAATGGCTTTGGGAATCGAGATAGTGTGATATGAGGGGTTTAATATGCCTTATCGGCATACGGGGTGCACAAGGGCGTAACACTAGGGTTGTTAGAGTTCTACTTGAGCAAGTGAAAAGAGAGATCTAAATTATGACCTCAAGGGTTTGAATTGATGAGTGGATATAAGTAGCTTGAGGATGACTGTTGATCATGTTCGAAACACGAGTCCCATGACTGTTCTACCGAGAGTTTTTCCTTCAAGGCGTGTGCCCAGGGTGGGAGGTGAGCCAATTTGGCCTAAAACCATTTTCGTTAGGGGAGCTCATTTGGACAAGCGACGTGGACGTTGATCCAAATTAAGTGGATACATCGTGTGTTGATGGAGGAGCAAGATGCTCAAGGAGTGTTCAAACACTCTTAGAGCTACACCGTTGTGCATCAAACATATTGTTGGGAGCGTGCCAGACCGATGAAAGGCGTGTAAACTAGTGGGGTGAACACAAACATCACTTTGGCGGAAGGCATGAGATTTGGGCTCGATCGTGTTCCAAGGAGGAGATCAATGGTCTCTCAGGTTGCTTAGCTTATGGTCATATTGCTTTAACCAAGGGGTATGACTTTTAAAGTCATACAGCCTAGACCATGGTTCGTGCCTTTTATTGTTGTACGAAAAGGACCAATATGGGCACTGTAGTTTATGGTCACAAGGCTAGGATTATGGTCTATTGAGATTTAAGGTCACACTGCTTTGACCATAGGGAAGTGAGGCTGCTGGCCAAGGAAATGCAACCTCGATATGAATGTTATACACCCTATCATTTTACTAAAATGAACAAAAGGGGATCACAGAGGGTGCATCTCGTGGACGACCTCATGAGGGAGTGAAAATGGGGAAATGATGACTCTAACTTTTTCCTGAACCAGTGGGATCAGTGAGAACAACCTAGTTTCTTCCGGGGTTCAGTGGCGAGTCCCTCTGGATTTGTACCTTTTTTGTTAATGCCTTTACTTTTTCCCAAGTCATAGAGGTGACATGGAAGGAGAAAGACCGACTTTTTCTCAGGTTTCCCTTTGTGAGTTTTCAGCCTGATGGGCATTTTTTTCACTTGCCTTGGGTAGTTTATAGTCATGCCGGTTGGACCAAAACTGTCATGGGGAAGCCTATATGGTACGGAAGGTGATATGGACCCAACACGAATGGAGGGTCAAGGTGAGGCCTAGTACCATAAAATTCATCCCTTGGATGAGCGTACACAGTTTAAGGTCATGATACTTAGACCATCACTATTAGTTTAAGGCCGTAGAGCTTAGACAAGAAGGCCACTACCATGTTATGGTCGAGGAGATTGGACCAGGAGGATTCTACCAGTATACAACCAAGGATCTTGGACTAGGAGGGCTGATCTAGAATGATTCGTGTGGCGTCATAGAGTTCAATCCAGAAGTGAATATAGGTCAAGGAAGCCTTGCAGCAAACAAACAATTATGGGGCAAGTTGCTCACAATTTAAGGTCGTGATGCTTGGACCAAGGTATCGCCTGATGCGTTTTCACCATGCAGGTTTTCCTACCAAAATTTCTAAGCTCGTGTGATCCATGATCAGTGTGACAAATAAGGAGTGGCGAAGTATAGCATCCCGCCTTTTTATCACATAAACTTTCATTACATTATACAAAACTGAGGATCTTTAAGGTTTAGTGTCTTGGAAACTAGGAACTTAAAACATGAAAACATAAAACATTCTTCTAAAACACTTGAAAGGCTTCTCCTCATGTTCATCCTAGGTTCATTACTGCATCACATAACCTGGGAGCATACATCAAAAGAAAGGGTGAGCAGAAGGCCCAGTAAGGGAAACAAGGGAAACATTTAACATGTGAACTTGAGATACATCAACTATGTCATGAACAAGAACTTTAAGGCATGATAAAAAAAATCATGTGGCATATCATAATAAAAATAACATTTTCATAACTTGAAGATGTGGCTACATCATTTAACATAGACAATCATGAACATATCACCAAGGTCCATCCCCAAGGTGTCATTTGAAAATTACCAAGGTTATTCACCAAGGTATCGTGAAAATTGTAATCTCTAGTGGTTACATCATTACCCAATGCATTGGAGCGCTATCAGGGAGCACCCTTAAATTTGCCTTTATTATCATGTGAGACACATATATCATCATCAAAAATTTCATAAATAACCCATATAGCATAAAATAAATGGGTTTCATTTCATAATCATAACGTTTTAAAAACTGCTTTAAAGACATGATCTTTACATCACTTTAAAACCCACAGAAAAGAAAGGTGGGTCTCATGTATGTAAATCCCAGAATTTAAAATAGAACATTTTGGTATATATGTGAATACCCCTTTAGAAGAAAGAGCTTTGAGTATTCACTTAATAATATAAATGAACTTTAGAAAAAAAGAGAGACATTTTGAGACGGAAATTCTGCAGCATAACGGCTATGTTACGAGGTTTTAGAAGACATTAAAAAGAGAGGTAAAATGGGTCAAACATTCATAAATGACCCATAAAATAGTAGATGGACAGAATAAGAAGGATACATGATCATGGTAATGAAATTTCAAGGACATACCATTTGAAATGAAAAACATGGACGGAAGACAAAAATTAGATTTCTCTTATGAAAGTTCGGCAGCCTAACGGCGTTACTTAAACTTCAACAAAAATGATTTGAAAAGATCAAATAGGGTCTCTCATCGTGTGAACATAAGAGTTCAGTATGATAGATATAGAGATAATGCCCCAACATAACAAGAATGAACTTAAAAGAATTGACATGAAAGTAGAACATCAAAACGAGAAGGGTGAAGAACTACTTAAAAATTCGGCAGCCTAACGGCGCCACTTAAAACTTCAAAATACTAAATTGAAGAGATCAAATGGGGTCTCTCATCATATGAACATAAGAGTCCAGTATGATAAATATAGAGATCATACCCCAACATAAAAAAAGGAACTTGAAAGAATTGACATGAAAGTAGAACTTCAAAACGAGAAGGGTGAAGAACCACTTAAAAATTCGGCAGCCTAACGGCGCCACTTAAAACTTCAAAATACTGAATTGAAGAGATCAAATGAGGTCTCTCATCATAGGAACATAAGAGTCCAGTATGATAGATATAGAGATCATACCCCAACCTAAAAAAAAGGAACTTGAAAGAATTGACAAGAAAGTAGAACTTCAAAACGAGAAGGGTGAAGAACCACTTAAAAATTCGGCAGCCTAACGACGCCACTTAAAACTTCAAAATACTGAATTGAAGAGATAAAATGGGGTCTCTCATCATATGATCATAAAAGATCAGTATGATAAATTTAGAGATCATACCCCAACATAATAAAAAGGAACTTGAAATACTTTACATGAAAATAGATCTTGAAAAATGAGAAGGGAGAAAGAATCCGTTACAAAAATTTTGGCAGCCTAACGGCGCCACTTAAAACATCACAAAATGAAATAATGAGAGTAAGAGGGGATCTCTCATTATATTAACATGAAAAGGGCAGTAAGAGGAGTATAAAAGAACATCCTTCAACATAATAACATGGAGCATAAAAAGAATGACATCAAAGAGATTACTTGAAATGAAAGAGAGAGGTCGGATCCCTTACCTTAAAACGTGACTCTTGAAACTCAAAGGTTTGGACCTTGAGGGCTTGGGGGCACCTTGGGAGGACTCCATGGGAGGTAATGAGACCAGAAATTCGTTGGGGAAGAGTGAGGAGTCGAATGGATGAGATGAGGGCTTGGTATTTATAGGGAAAGTGAGGGGACAAGGCATTAATGGCCAAGGGACACCTCACATGTGCTTTTCTCAAACCCATGTGCTCTCCCTTGGCATTTACCATGGAGTTAGGCCACATGGGCCCCCCAAAACAATAATTCATCACCCTTGGCCGAACAACCCTTAAAATATCTCATGACATCATCATTACATAGCTATGATGTCATTAAACATACCGAAACCCTAAAACTGCATTTTTACTATTCACTGAAAATTCAACTTTCTCAGAAAAATCCCAAAATTTCACACTAACCAAATATCAATGCTCTGATTTCAAAAATGAACTCCATTTTATAAAAATAATTTTCTAAATATTTTTAAATTTATTTTTAAATAAATACACTATTCACCGAAAATTCATTTTTTCAGAAAAAACCCCAAAAATTACCATAACATAATATCGATGCTCTGAGTTCAAAAATGAAATCCATTTTATAAAAATAATTTTCTAAATATTTTTAATTTAATTTTTAATTAAAAAACACTATTCACCCGAAAAAACTAACACTTGAATAATAATTTATGAAACCGTTATTTAACCATTTTATTGAATCACATTACTTAATCATGGTGCCTAGATTATATTAATACTTTCTTTAAGTGAGATTACTAATCCATTTGGACACATTACTAATCCTAATCATAAAATCACTATTCATAATTTACTATTCATCAAAAATTAAGTTGATCTTATTAGTCTCTAAATTTCGTACTGAACATAATTGTAGAAGACCATTTTTCGAAAATCATTACACATTTTTAATTATTTAAGGTTTACACAACCATTTTTAAAATATCATTTTTCTAAAATTCATCAAAAATATGCATATTATATTTATCCGGTCATTTGAAAATTCATAAACTTCATCATAAGAAGAAATCCCAATTTTTATTTAAAACAAAGGATTACACAAGGCAGTTACGGTCTCCTTACATAGCTCCTTATCACACCAGCATAGGACCTAAGTGTAAGGTGTGCTAAGGTGAGAGAATCTGAGGGAGGCTCGGCCAACATCGCACGAGTAGTAATTTCTATCAGTTTGAACTTCTCGCGAAGGCGATCTCGTTCTAGCTTCACACGATGAAGTTCAGCTTGGGTTTGGTCCAGAGCAAAGCCCAGTGGGGCTACCTCCTTCCCAAGTTCTGTTAGATGGGCTTCGATCGGTCCAAGACTACTGGGTGAGGCCATCGAATCTTCTTTCTATATTAATTAACCAAGATTGCTTGTATTTAGAGACAATAGTCAAAACGTTTAGTTTCCAGTGGTCATATTGACCAATGGTCAAATAACAATCAAAACCCAACAGTCTCATTTTAATTATACTCATGTTATCAAATGAAACATTTTTGTTGAGTATAAAAATAAAACAAAATAACACATAAAATTAGGAAACAAGATTTATTTAAAATTTCGGGTCGTTACAATCTTCCCCCCTTAAGAAATTGCGTCCTCGCAATTTTTTTTTTTAAATTAGGTTTTGAAATTTCATTGAAAGTCCCACATCATAAAAGGAGTCAGTAAAACTATTGCTTTAAAAGAAAGAAAGGGATGTACGAAGGTCACCCGAGTTAGCCCACACTAGGATTCCATGTAGGAAAATATGGACATGGAGGAGAAAACAAAGGGTCATGTTCTGAGGGAGAGTGACAGAGAACATGATTAGGAGAAAGTTAACCATAAGAAAATCCCAAACTTATGATGTGTGTAAATGATCTTTGATTACCTAGTAGGAAACGTAAACCAACAATGTTTTTGTTTTACGTTCCTTTTCATAATTTTGAGGAATTCATTTACAACATAGAACAAGAACATAAGGAAATATATCTACCTTCATGTAGAGTTTCACCTTTTAATAAGTTTCTACCAAAACTAATCTTTTCTCCCAAACGATGAGCACCCAAAACTACTTGGTCTCATCCAAACACAAGAATCATCTTCTAGAGAATCACATAATCCCCAAAAGATTAACTATCTATTTCTTCTATCTTTAAACAATATCAAAAACCGAAAGGGTAAGGTTAAACAACTCTTCAAAAAGGAAGAATCCTATAGGAATGGAAACTACTTTTAAATCTTCAAAGTTCCATGGTACTACCCAAAGTTCATCATAGACCATCCCATAAATAACGGTCCTTAAAATTCCTCAAAATAAAACAAACTAAGATTGAAACCCAAATACAAGAAGGATTTGATAACATAGTCTTCCAAAATAAATTTCATTGTTCATCTCCAAACAACATCAACCACTCCTAACATCTAAACTAAACATATTTTACCCAAGATCCGTTAATCATTCCCATAAGTAGCCTAAATTACTATAAGTCCACCATAAATTTATCGATTCTTCAAAATATAAGTCAACCTTACTCCTCAATGAAAATACCATAGTAATCTATTTACCTCGATCATATAGGGTCCCTAAAATAGTGAACATATTCCAAAATAATAATCATCTTTTAATCCCCTAATCACCTCTGTCATATTAATACGACAATCGTCGCATTTCCTATCACATTGGTTTTTGGGACATGTTCTTCCATTTCCCGTCATTAACTAAGAAAAGAAACTATAATTAGGGGCTTATTTACTTAGCTAATAATCATGAAAAGGAAACTTTAAGCATAAAAGGATAAACATGTAGAATAAAATTATATCCTAACTTGTGATCCCCTAGGTTCCAATCTAGGTTATCCATGATCATATATTCTTATGTGAATCCTTATTTTGTTTTATCCTTGTTCCTTTAATAATGGTTCATACTAAGCTTATGAATTTACCAAAGCATATCCCTCGGGAGTGTCGTAACCAAGAGTGCAGCAAGGCCCGTTGTCGTGTACCAGTTCCCATTCGAGTCTAGCTCAAAGCGGTGTTTTCGGGTTTTACCCCTATGTACATCTGTTCCAGAGCCACCTCTACCTGCTCGTATCCAGACAGGGATGTATTTGCTTGAAAACCCCTTACTCAATACTCACCAAAATACCAGGAAGATTTCCTATATTTAAACTTTTCTATAGGGTTCTTCCTAGATTTTTCATGTCCTAATTTCCACAAATAACTAAACCATCCTTTGATACCAACTATAGAATCCCGCCTTTTTATCACATAAACTTTCATTACATTATACAAAACTGAGGATCTTTAAGGTTTAGTGTCTTGGAAACCAGGAACTTAAAACATGAAAACATAAAACATTCTTCTAAAACACTTGAAAGGCTTCTCCTCATGTTCATCCTAGGTTCATTACTGCATCACATAACCTGGGAGCATACATCAAAAGAAAGGGTGAGCAGAAGGCCCAGTAAGGGAAACAAGGGAAACATTTAACATGTGAACTTGAGATACATCAACTATGTCATGAACAAGAACTTTAAGGCATGATAAAAAAATCATGTGGCATATCATAATAAAAATAACATTTTCATAACTTGAAGATGTGGCTACATCATTTAACATAGAAAATCATGAACATATCACCAAGGTCCATCCCCAAGGTGTCATTTGAAAATTACCAAGGTTATTCACCAAGGTATCGTGAAAATTGTAATCTCTAGTGGTTACAACATTACCCAATGCATTGGAGCGCTATCGGGGCGCACCCTTAAATTTTCCTTTATTATCATGTGAGCCACATATATCATCATCAAAATTTTCATAAATAACCCATATATCATAAAATAAATGGGTTTCATTTCATAATCATAACGTTTTAAAAACTGCTTTAAAGACATGATCTTTACATCACTTTAAAACCCATAGAAAAGGAAGGTGGGTCTCATGTATGTAAATCCCAGAATTTAAAATAGAACATTTTGGTATATATGTGAATACCCCTTTAGAAGAAAGATCTTTGAGTATTCACTTAATAATATAAATGAACTTTAGAAAAACATAGAGACATTTTGAGACGGAAATTCTGCAGCATAACGGCTATGTTACGAGGTTTTAGAAGACATTAAAAAGAGAGGTAAAATGGGTCAAACATTCATAAATGACCCATAAAATAGTAGATGTATAGAACAAGAAGGATACATGATCATGGTAATAAAATTTCAAGGACATACCATTTGAAATGAAAAACATGGACGAAAGACAAAAATTAGATTTCTCTTATGAAAGTTCGGCAGCCTAACGACGTTACTTAAACTTCAACAAAAATGATTTGAAAAGATCAAATAGGGTCTCTCATCGTGTGAAAATAAGAGTTAAGTATGATAGATATAGAGATAATTCCCCAACATAACAAGAATGAACATAAAAGAATTGACATGAAAGTAGAACTTCAAAACGAGAAGGGTGAAGAACCACTTAAAAATTCGGCAGCCTAACGACGCCACTTAAAACTTCAAAATACTGAATTGAAGAGATCAAATGGGGTCTCTCATCATATGAACATAAGAGTCCAGTATGATAGATATATAGATCATACCCCAACATAAAAAAAGGAACTTTAAAGAATTGACATGAAAGTAGAACTTCAAAACGAGAAGGGTGAAGAACCACTTAAAAATTCGGCAGCCTAACGGCGCCACTTAAAACTTCAAAATACTGAATTGAAGAGATCAAATGGGGTCTCTCATCATATAAACATAAGAGTCCAGTATGATAAATATAGATATCATACCCCAACATAAAAAAAAGGAACTTCAAATAATTGACATGAAAGTAGAACTTCAAAACGAGAAGGGTGAAGAACCACTTAAAAATTCGGCAGCCTAACGGCGCCACTTAAAACTTCAAAATACTGAATTGAAGAGATAAAATGGGGTCTCTCATCATATGATCATAAAAGATCAGTATGATAAATTTAGAGATCATACCCCAACATAATAAAAAGGAACTTGAAATACTTTACATGAAAATAGATCTTGAAAAATGAGAAGGGAGAAAGAATCCGTTACAAAAATTTCGGCAGCCTAACGGCGCCACTTAAAACATCACAAAATGAAATAATGAGAGTAAGAGGGGATCTATCATTATATTAACATGAAAAGGGCACTAAGAGGAGTATAAAAGAACATCCTTCAACATAAGAACATCGAGCATAAAATGAATGACATCAAAGAGATTACTTGAAATGAAAGAGAGAGGTCGGATCCCTTACCTTAAAACGTGACTCTTGAAACTCAAAGGTTTGGACCTTGAGGGCTTGGGGGAACCTTGGGAGGACTCCTTGGGAGGTAATGAGATCAAAAATTCGTTGGGGAAGAGTGGGGAGTCGAATGGATGAGATGAGGGCTTGGTATTTATAGGGAAAGTGAGGGGACAAGCCATTAATGGCCAAGGGACACCTCACATGTGCTTTTCTCAAACCCATGTGCTCTCCCTTGGCATTTACCATGGAGTTAGGACACATGGGCCCCCCAAAACAATAATTCATCACCCTTGGCCGGCCAACCCTTAAAATATTTCATGACATCATCATGACACAGCTATGATGTCATTAAACATACCGAAACCCTAAAACTGCATTTTTATTATTCACTGAAAATTCAACTTTCTCAGAAAAATCCCAAAATTTCACACTAACCGAATATCAATTCTCTGATTTCAAAAATGCACTCCATTTTATAAAAATAATTTTCTAAATATTTTTAAATTTATTTTTAAATAAATACACTATTCACCGAAAATTCATTTTTTCAGAAAAAACCCCAAAAATTACCATAACATAATATCGGTGCTCTGAGTTCAAAAATGAAATCCATTTTATAAAAACAATTGTCTAAATATTTTTAATTTAATTTTTAATTAAAAAACACTATTCACCCGAAAAAACTAATACTTGAATAATAATTTATGAAACCGTTATTTAACCATTTTATTGAATCACATTACTTAATCAAGGTGCCTAGATTATATTAATACTTTCTTTAAGTGAGATTACTAATCCATTTGGACACATTACTAATCCTAATCATAAAATCACTATTCATAATTTACTATTCATCAAAAATTAATTTGATCTTATTAGTCTCTAAATTTCGTACTGAACATAATTGTAGAAGACCATTTTTCGAAAATCATTACACATTTTTAATTATTTAAGGTTTACACAACCATTTTTAAAATATCATTTTTCTAAAATTCATCAAAAATATGCATATTATATTTATCCGGTCATTTGAAAATTCATAAACTTCATCATAAGAAGAAATCCCAATTTTTATTTAAAACAAAGGATTACACAAGGCAGTTACGATCTCCTTACATAGCCCCTTATCACACCAGCATAGGACCTAAGTGTAAGGTGTGCTAAGGTGAGAGAATCCGAGGGAGGCTCGGCCAACATCGCACGAGTAGTAATTTCTATCAGTTTGAACTTCTCACGAAGGCGATCCCGTTCTAGCTTCACACGATGAAGTTCAGCTTGGGTTTGGTCCAGACCAAATCCCAGTGGTGCTACCTCCTTCCCAAATTCTGTTAGATGGGCTTCGATCGGTCCAAGACTACTAGGTGAGGCCATCGAATCTTCTTTCTATATTAATTAACCAAGATTTCTTGTATTTAGAGACAATAGTCAAAACGTTTAGTTTCCAGTGGTCATATTGACCAATGGTCAAATAAAAATCAAAACCCAACAGTCTCATTTTAATTATACTCATGTTATCAAATGAAACATTTTTGTTGAGTATAAAAATAAAATAAAATAACACATAAAATTAGGAAACAAGATTTATTTAAAATTTCGGGTCGTTACAATCTTCCCCCCTTAAGAAATTGCATCCTCGCAATTTTTTTTTTAAAATTAGGTTTTGAAATTTCATTGAAAGTCCCACATCGGAAAAGGAGTTAGTAAAACTATTACTTTAAAAGAAAGAAAGGGAAGTACGAAGGTCACCCGAGTTAGCCCACACTAGGATTCCATGTAGGAAAATATGGACATGGAGGAGAAAACAAAGGGTCATGTTCTGAGGGAGAGTGACAGAGAACATGATTAGGAGAAAGTTAACCATAAGAAAATCCCAAAATTATGATGTGTGTAAACGATCTTTGATTACCTAGTAGGAAACGTAAACCAACAACGTTTTTGTTTTACATTCCTTTTCATAATTTTGAGGAATTCATTTACAACATAGAACAAGAACATAAGGAAATATATCTACCTTCATGTAGAGTTTCACCTTTTAATAAGTTTCTACCAAAACTAATCTTTTCTCCCAAACGATGAGCACTCAAAACTACTTGGTCTCATCAAAACACAAGAATCATCTTCTAGAGAATCACATAATCCCCAAAAGATTAACTATCTATTTCTTCTATCTTTAAACATTATCAAAAACAGAAAGGGTAAGGTTAAACAACTCTTCAAAAAGGAATAATCCTATAGGAATGGAAACTACTTTTAAATCTTCAAAATTCCATGGTACTACCCAAAGTTCATCATAGACCATCCCATAAATAATGGTCCTTAAAATTCCTCAAAATAAAACAAACTAAGATTGAAACCCAAATACAAGAAGGATTTGATAACATAGTCTTCCAAAATAAACTTCATTGTTCATCTCCAAACAACATCAACCACTCCTAACATCTAAACTAAACATATTTTACCCAATATAGGTTAATCATTCCAATAAGTAGCCTAAATTACTATAAGTCCACCATAAATTTATCGATTTTTCAAAATATAAGTCAACCTTACTCCTCAATGAAAATACCATAGTAATCTATTTACCTCGATCATATAGGGTCCCTAAAATAGTGAACGTATTCCAAAATAATAATCATCTTTTAATCCCCTAATCACCTCTGTCATATTAATATGAAAATCGTCGCATTTCCTATCACATTGGGTTTTGGGACATGTTCTTCCATTTCCCGTCATTAACTAAGAAAAGAAACTATAATTAGGGGCTTATTTACTTAGCTAATAATCATGAAAAGGAAACTTTAAGCATAAAAGGATAAACATGCAGAATAAAATTATATCCTAACTTGTGATACCCTAGGTTCCAATCTAGGTTATCCATGATCATATATTCTTATGTGAATCCTTATTTTGTTTTATCCTTGTTCCTTTAATAATGGTTCATACTAAGCTTATGAATTTACCAAAGCATATCCCCCGGGAGTGTCGTAACCAAGAGTGCAGCAAGGCCCATTGTCGTGTACCAGTTCCCGTTCGAGTCTAGCTCAAAGCGGTGTTTTCGGGTTTTACCCCTATGTACATTTGTTTCAGAGCCACCTCTACCTGCTCGTATCCAGACAGGGATGTATTTTCTTGGAAACCCCTTACTCAATACTCACCAAAATACCAGGAAGATTTCCTATATTTAAAATTTTCTATAGGGTTCTTCCTAGATTTTTCATGTCCTAATTTCCACAAATAACTAAACCATCCTTTGATACCAACTATAGCATCCCGCCTTTTTATCACATAAACTTTCATTACATTATACAAAACTGAGGATCTTTAAGGTTTAGTGTCTTGGAAACCAGGAACTTAAAACATGAAAACATAAAACATTCTTCTAAAACACTTGAAAGGCTTCTCCTCATGTTCATCCTAGGTTTATTACTGCATCACATAACCTGGGAGCATACATCAAAAGAAAGGGTGAGCAGAAGGCCCAGTAAGGGAAACAAGGGAAACATTTAACATGTGAACTTGAGATACAACAACTATGTCATGAACAAGAACTTTAAGGCATGATAAAAAAAATCATGTGGCATATCATAATAAAAATAACATTTTCATAACTTGAAGATGTGGATACATCATTTAACATAGACAATCATGAACATATCACCAAGGTCCATCCCCAAGGTGTCATTTGAAAATTACCAAGGTTATTCACCAAGGTATCGTGAAAATTGTAATCTCTAGTGGTTACATCATTACCCAATGCATTGGAGTGCTATCGGGGAACACCCTTAAATTTGCCTTTATTATCATGTGATCCACATATATCATCATCAAAAATTTCATAAATAACCCATATAGCATAAAATAAATGGGTTTCATTTTATAATCATAACGTTTTAAAAACTGCTTTAAAGACATGATCTTTACATCACTTTAAAACCCACAGAAAAGGAAGGTGGGTCTCATGTATGTAAATCCCAGAATTTAAAATAGAACATTTTGGTATATATGTGAATACCCCTTTAGAAGAAAGAGCTTTGAGTATTCAATTAATAATATAAATGAACTTTAGAAAAAAAGAGAGACATTTTGAGACGGAAATTCTGCAGCATAACGGCTATGTTACGAGGTTTTAGAAGACATTAAAAAGAGAGGTAAAATGGGTCAAACATTCATAAATGACCCATAAAATAGTAGATGGACAGAATATAAGGATACAAGATCATGGTAATGAAATTTCAAGGACATACCATTTGAATTGAAAAACATGGACGAAAGACAAAAATTAGATTTCTCTTATGAAAGTTCGGCAGCCTAACGACGTTACTTAAACTTAAACAAAAATGATTTGAAAAGATCAAATAGGGTCTCTCATCATGTGAACATAAGAGTTCAGTATGATAGATATAGAGATAATTCCCCAACATAACAAGAATGAACTTAAAAGAATTGACATGAAAGTAGAACTTCAAAACGAGAAGGGTGAAGAACTACTTAAAAATTCGGCAGCCTAACGACGCCACTTAAAACTTCAAAATACTGAATTGAAGAGATCAAATGGGGTCTCTCATCATATGAACATAAGAGTTCAGTATGATAGATATAGAGATCATACCCCAACATAAAAAAAGGAACTTGAAAGAATTGACATGAAAGTAGAACTTCAAAACGAGAAGGGTGAAGAACCACTTAAAAATTCGGCAGTCTAACGGCGCCACTTAAAACTTCAAAATACTGAATTGAAGAGATCAAATGGGGTCTCTCATCATATGAACATAAGAGTCCATTATGATAGATATAGAGATCATACCCCAACATTAAAAAAAGGAACTTGAAATAATTGACATGAAAGTAGAACTTCAAAACGAGAAGGGTGAAGAACCACTTAAAAATTCGGCAGCCTAACGGCGCCACTTAAAACTTCAAAATACTGAATTGAAGAGATCAAATGGGGTCTCTCATCATATGATCATAAAAGATCAGTATGATAAATTTAGAGATCATACCCCAACATAATAAAAAGGAACTTGAAATACTTTACATGAAAATAGATCTTGAAAAATGAGAAGGGAGAAAGAATCCGTTACAAAAAATTTCGGCAGCCTAACGACGCCACTTAAAACATCACAAAATGAAATAATGAGAGTAAGAGGGGATCTCTCATTATATTAAAATGAAAAGGGAAATAAGAGGAGTATAAAAGAACATCCTTCAACATAAGAACATGGAGCATAAAAGGAATGACATCAAAGAGATTACTTGAAATGAAAGAGAGAGGTCGGATCCCTTACCTTAAAACGTGACTCTTGAAACTCAAAGGTTTGGACCTTGAGGGCTTGGGGGCACCTTGGGAGGACTCCTTGGGAGGTAATGAGACCAGAAATTCGTTGGGGAAGAGTGGGGAGTCGAATGGATGAGATGAGGGCTTGGTATTTATAGGGAAAGTGATGGGACAAGGCATTAATGGCCAAAGGACACCTCACATGTGCTTTTCTCAAACCCATGTGCTCTCCCTTGGCATTTACCATGGAGTTAGGACACATGGGCCCCCCAAAACAATAATTAATCACCCTTGGCCGGCCAACCCTTAAAATATCTCATGACATCATCATGACACAGCTATGATGTCATTAAACATACCGAAACCCTAAAACTGCATTTTTACTATTCACTGAAAATTCAACTTTCTCAGAAAAATCCCAAAATTTCACACTAACCAAATATCAATGCTCTGATTTCAAAAATGTACTCCATTTTATAAAAATAATTTTCTAAATATTTTTAAATTTATTTTTAAATAAATACACTATTCACCGAAAATTCATTTTTTCAGAAAAAACCCCAAAAATTACCATAACATAATATCGGTGCTCTGAGTTCAAAAATGAAATCCATTTTATAAAAAAAATTTTCTAAATATTTTTAATTTAATTTTTAATTAAAAAACACTATTCACCCGAAAAAACTAAGACTTGAATAATAATTTATGAAACCGTTATTTAACCATTTTATTGAATCACATTACTTAATCAAGGTGCCTAGATTATATTAATACTTTCTTTAAGTGAGATTACTAATCCATTTGGACACATTACTAATCCTAATCATAAAATCACTATTCATAATTTACTATTCATCAAAAATTAATTTGATCTTATTAGTCTCTAAATTTCGTACTGAACATAATTGTAGAAGACCATTTTTCGAAAATCATTACACATTTTTAATTATTTAAGGTTTACACAACCATTTTTAAAATATCATTTTTCTAAAATTCATCAAAAATATGCATATTATATTTATCCGGTCATTTGAAAATTCATAAACTTCATCATAAGAAGAAATCCCAATTTTTATTTAAAACAAAGGATTACACAAGGCAGTTACGGTCTCCTTACATAGCCCCTTATCACACCAGCATAGGACCTAAGTGTAAGGTGTGCTAAGGTGAGAGAATCCGAGGGAGGCTCGACCAACATCGCACGAGTAGTAATTTCTATCAGTTTGAACTTCTCGCGAAGGCGATCCTGTTCAAGCTTCACACGATGAAGTTCAGTTTGGGTTTGGTCCAGAGCAAAGCCCAGTGGTGCTACCTCCTTCCGAAGTTCTGTTAGATGGGCTTCGATCCGTCCAAGACTACTGGGTGAGGCCATCGAATCTTCTTTCTATATTAATTAACCAAGATTGCTTGTATTTAGAGACAATAGTCAAAACGTTTAGTTTCCAGTGGTCATATTGACCAATGGTCAAATAACAATCAAAACCCAACAGTCTCATTTTAATTATACTCATGTTATCAAATGAAACATTTTTGTTGAGTATAAAAATAAAATAAAATAACACATAAAATTAGGAAACAAGATTTATTTAAAATTTCGTGTCGTTACAATCTTCCCCCCTTAAGAAATTGCATCCTCGCAATTTTTTTTTTAAAATTAGGTTTTGAAATTTCATTGAAAGTCCCACATCGGAAAAGGAGTCAGTAAAACTATTACTTTAAAAGAAAGAAAGGGAAGTACGAAGGTCACCTGAGTTAGCCCACACTATGATTCCATGTAGGAAAATATGGACATGGAGGAGAAAACAAAGGGTCATGTTCTGAGGGAGAGTGACAGAGAACATGATTAGGAGAAAGTTAACCATAAGAAAATCCCAAACTTATGATGTGTGTAAACGATCTTTGATTACCTAGGAGGAACCGTAAACCAACAACGTTTTTGTTTTACGTTCCTTTTCATAATTTTGAGGAATTCATTTACAACATAGAACAAGAACATAAGGAAATATATCTACCTTCATGTAGAGTTTCACCTTTTAATAAGTTTCTACCAAAACTAATCTTTTCTCCCAAACGATGATCACTCAAAACTACTTGGTCTCATCAAAACACAAGAATCATCTTCTTGAGAATCACATAATCCCCAAAAGATTAACTATCTATTTCTTCTATCTTTAAACATTATCAAAAACAGAAAGGGTAAGGTTAAACAACTCTTCAAAAAGGAAGAATCCTATAGGAATGGAAACTACTTTTAAATCTTCAAAGTTCCATGGTACTACCCAAAGTTCATCATAGACCATCCCATAAATAACGGTCCTTAAAATTCCTCAAAATAAAACAAACTAAGATTGAAACCCAAATACAAGAAGGATTTGATAACATAGTCTTCCAAAATAAACTTCATTGTTCATCTCCAAACAACATCAACCACTCCTAACATCTAAAATAAACATATTTTACCCAATATAGGTTAATCATTCCCATAAGTAGCCTAAATTACTATAAGTCCACCATAAATTTATCGATTCTTCAAAATATAAGTCAACCTTACTCCTCAATGAAAATACCATAGTAATCTATTTACCTCGATCATATAGGGTCCCTAAAATAGTGAACGTATTCCAAAATAATAATCATCTTTTAATCCCCTAATCACCTCTGTCATATTAATACGACAATCGTCGCATTTCCTATCACATTGGTTTTTGGGACATGTTCTTCCATTTCCCGTCATTAACTAAGAAAAGAAACTATAATTAGGGGCTTATTTACTTAGCTAATAATCATGAAAAGGAAACTTTAAGCATAAAAGGATAAACGTGTAGAATAAAATTATATCCTAACTTGTGATCCCCTAGGTTCCAATCTAGGTTATCCATGATCATATATTCTTATGTGAATCCTTATTTTGTTTTATCCTTGTTCCTTTAATAATGGTTCATACTAAGCTTATGAATTTACCAAAGCATATCCCCCGGGAGTGTCATAACCAAGAGTGCAGCAAGGCCCGTTGTCGTGTACCAGTTCCCGTTCGAGTCTAGCTCAAAGCGGTGTTTTCGGGTTTTACCCCTATGTACATCTGTTCCAGAGCCACCTCTACCTGCTCGTATCCAGTTAGGGATGTATTTGCTTGGAAACCCCTTACTCAATACTCACCAAAATACCAGGAAGATTTCCTATATTTAAACTTTTCTATAGGGTTCTTCCTAGATTTTTCATGTCCTAATTTCCACAAATAACTAAACCATCCTTTGATACCAACTATAGCATCCCGCCTTTTTATCACATAAACTTTCATTACATTATACAAAACTGAGGATCTTTAAGGTTTAGTGTCTTGGAAACCAGGAACCTAAAACATGAAAACATAAAACTTTCTTATAAAACACTTGAAAGGCTTCTCCTCATGTTCATCCTAGGTTCATTACTGCATCACATAAAATGGGAGCATACATCAAAAGAAAGGGTGAGCAGAAGGCCCAGTAAGGGAAACAAGGGAAACATTTAACATGTGAACTTGAGATACATCAACTATGTCATGAACAAGAACTTTAAGGCATGATAAAAAAAATCATGTGGCATATCATAATAAAAATAACATTTTCATAACTTGAAGATGTGGCTACATAATTTAACATAGACAATCATGAACATATCACCAAGGTCCATCCCCAAGGTGTCATTTGAAAATTACCAAGGTTATTCACCAAGGTATCGTGAAAATTGTAATCTCTAGTGGTTACATCATTACCCAATGCATTGGAGAGCACCCTTAAATTTTCCTTTATTATCATGTGAGCCACATATATCATCATCAAAAATTTCATAAATAACCCATCTAGCATAAAATAAATGGGTTTCATTTCATAATCATAACGTTTTAAAAACTGCTTTAAAGACATGATCTTTACATCACTTTAAAACCCACAGAAAAGGAAGGTGGGTCTCATGTATGTAAATACCAGAATTTAAAATAGAACATTTTGGTATATATGTGAATACCCCTTTAGAAGAAAGATCTTTGAGTATTCACTTAATAATATAAATGAACTTTAGAAAAAAAGAGAGACATTTTGAGACGGAAATTCTGCAGCATAACGGCTATGTTACGAGGTTTTAGAAGACATTAAAAAGGGAGGTAAAATGGGTCAAACATTCATAAATGACCCATAAAATAGTATATGGACAGAATAAGAAGGATACATGATCATGGTAATGAAATTTCAAGGACATACCATTTGAAATGAAAAACATGGACGGAAGACAAAAATTAGATTTCTCTTATGAAAGTTCGGCAGCCTAACGACATTACTTAAACTTCAACAAAAATGATTTGAAAAGATAAAATAGGGTCTCTCATCATGTGAACATAAGAGTTCAGTATGATATATATAGATATAGTTCCCCAACATAACAAGAATGAACTTAAAAGAATTGACATGAAAGTATAACTTCAAAACGAGAAGGGTGAAGAACTATTTAAAAATTCGGCAGCCTAACGACGCCACTTGAAACTTAAAAATACTGAATTGAAGAGATCAAATGGGGTCTCTCATCATATGAACATAAGAGTTTAGTATTATAGATATAGATATCATAACCCAACATAAAAAAAGGAACTTGAAAGAATTGACATGAATGTAGAACTTCAAAACGAGAAGGGTGAAGAACCACTTAAAAATTCGGCAGCCTAACAGCGCTACTTAAAACTTCAAAATACTGAATTGAAGAGATCAAATGGGGTCTCTCATCATATGAACATAAGAGTCCAGTATGATAGATATAGATATCATACCCCAACATAAAAAAAAGTAACTTGAAAGAATTGACATGAAAGTAGAACTTCAAAATGAGAAGGGTGAAGAACCACTTAAAAATTCGGCAGCCTAACGGCGCCACTTAAAAATTCAAAATACTGAATTGAAGAGATCAAATGGGGTATCTCATCATATGATCATAAAAGATCAGTATGATAAATTTAGAGATCATAACCCAAAATAATAAAAAGGAACTTGAAATACTTTACATGAAAATAGATCTTGAAAAATGATAAGGGAGAAAGAATCCGTTACAAAAATTTCGGCAGCCTAACGGCGCCACTTAAAACATCACAAAATGAAATAATGAGAGTAAGAGGGTATCTATCATTATATTAACATGAAAAGGGCAATAAGAGGATTATAAAAGAACATCCTTCAACATAAGAACATGGAGCATAAAAGGAATGACATCAAAGAGATTACTTGAAATGAAAGAGAGAGGTCAGATCCCTTACCTTAATACGTGACTCTTGAAACTCAAAGGTTTGGACCTTGAGGGCTTGGGGGCACCTTGGGAGGACTACTTGGGAGGTAATGAGACCAGAAATTCGTTGGGAAAGAGTGGGGAGTCGAATGGATGAGATGAGGGCTGGGTATTTATAGGGAAAGTGAGGGGACAAGGCATTAATGGCCAAGGGACACCTCACATGTGCTTTTCTCAAACCCATGTGCTCTCCCTTGGCATTTACCATGGAGTTAGGACACATGGGCCCCCCAAAACAATAATTCATCACCCTTGGCCGGCCAACCCTTAAAATATCTCATGACATCATCATGACACAACTATGATGTCATTAAACATCCCGAAACCCTAAAACTGCATTTTTACTATTCACTGAAAATTCAACTTTCTCAGAAAAATCCCAAAATTTCACACTAACCAAATATCAATGCTCTGATTTCAAAAATTTACTCCATTTTATAAAAATAATTTTCTAAATATTTTTAAATTCATTTTTAAATAAATACACTATTCACCGAAAATTCATTTTTTCAAAAAAAACCCCAAAAATTACCATAACATAATATCGGTGATCTGAGTTCAAAAATGAAATCCATTTTATAAAAAAAATTTTCTAAATATTTTTAATTTAATTTTTAATTAAAAAACACTATTCACCCGAAAAAACTAATACTTGAATAATAATTTATGAAACCGTTATTTAACCATTTTATTGAATCACATTACTTAATCAAGGTGCCTAGATTATATTAATACTTTCTTTAAGTGAGATTACTAATCCATTTGGACACATTACTAATCCTAATCATAAAATCACTATTCATAATTTACTATTCATCAAAAATTAATTTGATCTTATTAGTCTCTAAATTTTGTACTGAACATAATTGTAGAAGGCCATTTTTCGAAAATCATTACACATTTTTAATTATTTAAGGTTTACACAACCATTTTTAAAATATCATTTTTCTAAAATTCATCAAAAATATGCATATTATATTTATCCGGTCATTTTAAAATTCATAAACTTCATCATAAGAAGAAATCCCAATTTTTATTTAAAACAAAGGATTACACAAGGCAGTTACAGTCTCCTTACATAGCCCCTTATCACACCAGCATAGGACCTAAGTGTAAGGTGTGCTAAGGTGAGAGAATCTGAGGGAGGCTCGGCCAACATCGCACGAGTAGTAATTTCTATCAGTTTGAACTTCTCGCGAAGGCGATCCCGTTCTAGCTTCACACGATGAAGTTCAGCTTGGGTTTGGTCCAGAGAAAAGCCCAGTGGTGCTACCTCCTTCCCAAGTTCTGTTAGATGGGCTTCGATCGGTCCAAGACTACTGGGTGAGGCCATCGAATCTTCTTTCTATATTAATTAACCAAGATTGCTTGTATTTAGAGACAATAGTCAAAACGTTTAGTTTCCAGTGGTCATATTGACCAATGGTCAAATAACAATCAAAACCCAACAGTCTCATTTTAATTATACTCATGTTATCAAATGAAACATTTTTTTGAGTATAAAAATAAAATAAAATAACACATAAAATTAGGAAACAAGATTTATTTAAAATTTCGTGTCGTTACAATCTTCCCCCCTTAAGAAATTGCGTCCTCGCAATTTTTTTTTTAAAATTAGGTTTTGAAATTTCATTGAAAGTCCCACATCGGAAAAGGAGTTAGTAAAACTATTACTTTAGAAGAAAGAAAGGGAAGTACGAAGGTCACCCGAGTTAGCCCACACTAGGATTCCATGTAGAAAAATATGGACATGGAGGAGAAAACAAAGGGTCATGTTCTGAGGGAGAGTGACAGAGAACATGATTAGGAGAAAGTTAACCATAAGAAAATCCCAAACTTATGATGTGTGTAAACGATCTTTGATTACCTAGTAGGAAACGTAAACCAACAACGTTTTTGTTTTACGTTCCTTTTCATAATTTTGAGGAAATCATTTACAACATAGAACAAGAACATAAGGAAATATATCTACCTTCATGTAGAGTTTCACCTTTTAATAAGTTTCTACCAAAACTAATCTTTTCTCCCAAACGATGAGCACTCAAAACTACTTGGTCTCATTAAAACACAAGAATCATCTTCTAGAGAATCACATAATCCCCAAAAGATTAACTATCTATTTCTTCTATCTTTAAACATTATCAAAAACAGAAAGGGTAAGGTTAAACAACTCTTCAAAAAGGAAGAATCCTATAGGAATGGAAACTACTTTTAAATCTTCAAAGTTCCATGGTACTACCCAAAGTTCATCATAGACCATCCCATAAATAACGGTCCTTAAAATTCCTCAAAATAAAACAAACTAATATTGAAACCCAAATACAAGAAGGATTTGATAACATAGTCTTCCAAAATAAACTTCATTGTTCATCTCCAAACAACATCAACCACACCTAACATCTAAACTAAACATATTTTACCCAAGATAGGTTAATAATTCCCATAAGTAGCCTAAATTACTATAAGTCCACCATAAATTTATCGATTCTTCAAAATATAAGTCAACCTTACTCCTCAATGAAAATACCAAAGTAATCTATTTACCTCGATCATATAGGGTCCCTAAAATAGTCAAAGTATTCCAAAATAATAATCATCTTTTAATCCCCTAATCACCTCTGTCATATTAATACGACAATCGTCGCATTTCCTATCACATTGGTTTTTGGGACATGTTCTTCCATTTCCCGTCATTAACTAAGAAAAGAAACTATAATTAGGGGCTTATTTACTTAGCTAATAATCATGAAAAGGAAACTTTAAGCATAAAAGGATAAACATGTAGAATAAAATTATATCCTAACTTGTGATCCCCTAGGTTCCAATCTAGGTTATCCATGATCATATATTCTTATGTGAATCCTTATTTTGTTTTATCCTTGTTCCTTTAATAATGGTTCATACTAAGCTTATGAATTTACCAAAGCATATCCCCCGGGAGTGTCGTAACCAAGAGTGCAGCAAGGCCCGTTGTCGTGTACCAGTTTGCCGTTCGAGTCTAGCTCAAAGCGGCGTTTTCGGGTTTTACCCCTATGTACATCTGTCCCAGATCCACCTCTACCTGCTCGTATCCAGACAGGGATGTATTTGCTTGGAAACCCCTTACTCAATACTCACCAAAATACCAGGAAGATTTCCTATATTTAAACTTTTCTATAGGGTTATTCCTAGATTTTTCATGTCCTAATTTCCACAAATAACTAAACCATCCTTTGATACCAACTATAGCATCCCGCCTTTTTATCACATAAACTTTCATTACATTATACAAAACTGAGGATCTTTAAGGTTTAGTGTCTTGGAAACCAGGAACTTAAAACATGAAAACATAAAACATTCTTCTAAAACACTTGAAAGGCTTCTCCTCATGTTCATCCTAGGTTAATTACTACATCACATAACCTGGGAGCATACATCAAAAGAAAGGGTGAGCAGAAGGCCCAGTAAGGGAAACAAGGGAAACATTTAACATGTGAACTTGAGATACATCAACTATGTCATGAACAAGAACTTTAAGGCATGATAAAAAAAAATCATGTGGCATATCATAATAAAAATAACATTTTCATAACTTGAAGATGTGGCTACATAATTTAACATAGAAAATCATGAACATATCACCAAGGTCCATCCCCAAGGTGTCATTTGAAAATTACCAAGGTTATTCACCAAGGTATCGTGAAAATTGTAATCTCTAGTGGTTACATCATTACCCAATGCATTGGAGCGCTATCAGGGCGCACCCTTAAATTTGCCTTTATTATCATGTGATCCACATATATCATCATCAAAAATTTCATAAATAACCCATATAGAATAAAATAAATGGGTTTCATTTCATAATCATAACGTTTTAAAAACTTATTTAAAGACATGATCTTTACATCACTTTAAAACCCACAGAAAAGGAAGGGGGGTCTCATGTATGTAAATCCCAGAATTTAAAATAGAACATTTTGGTATATATGTGAATACCCCTTTAGAAGAAAGAGCTTTGAGTATTCACTTAATAATATAAATGAACTTTAGAAAAAAAGAGAGACATTTTGAGACGGAAATTCTGCAGCATAACGGCTATGTTACGAGGTTTTAGAAGACATTAAAAAGAGAGGTAAAATGGGTCAAACATTCATAAATGACCCATAAAATAGTATATGGACAGAATAAGAAGGATACATGATCATTGTAATGAAATTTCAAGGACATACCATTTGAAATGAAAAACATGGACGGAAGACAAAAATTAGATTTCTCTTATGAAAGTTCGGCAGCCTAACGGCGTTACTTAAACTTCAACAAAAATGATTTGAAAAGATCAAATAGGGTCTCTCATCGTGTGAAAATAAGAGTTCAGTATGATATATATAGAGATAATGCCCCAACATAACAAGAATGAACTTAAAAGAATTGACATGAAAGTAGAACTTCAAAACGAGAAGGGTGAAGAACTACTTAAAAATTCGGCAGCCTAACGACGCCACTTAAAACTTCAAAATACTGAATTGAAGAGATCAAATGGGGTCTCTCATCATATGAAAATAAGAGTCCAGTATGATAGATATAGAGATCATACCCCAACATAAAAAAAGGAACTTGAAAGAATTGACATGAAAGTAGAACTTCAAAACGAGAAGGGTGAAGAACCACTTAAAAATTCGGCAGCCTAACGGCGCCACTTAAAACTTCAAAATACTGAATTGAAGAGATCAAATGGGGTCTCTCATAATATGAACATAAGTGTACAGTATGATAGATATAGAGATCATACCCCAACATAAAAAAAAGGAACTTGAAAGAATTGACATGAAAGTAGAACTTCAAAACGAGAAGGGTGAAGAACCACTTAAAAATTCGGCAGCCTAACGGCGCCACTTAAAACTTCAAAATACTGAATTGAAGAGATAAAATGGGGTCTATCATCATATGATCATAAAAGATCAGTATGATAAATTTAGAGATCATACCCCAACATAATAAAAAGGAACTTGAAATACTTTACATTAAAATAGATCTTGAAAAATGAGAAGGGAGAAAGAATCCTTTACAAAACTTTCGGCAGCCTAACGACGCCACTTAAAACATCACAAAATGAAATAATGAGAGTAAGAGGGGATATATCATTATATTAACATGAAAAGGGAAGTAAGAGGAGTATAAAAGAACATCCTTCAACATAAGAACATGGAGCATAAAAGGAATGACATCAAAGAGATTACTTGAAATGAAAGAGAGAGGTCGGATCCCTTACCTTAAAACGTGACTCTTGAAACTCAATGGTTTGGATCTTGAGGGCTTGGGGGCACCTTGGGAGGACTCCTTGGGAGGTAATGAGACCAGAAATTCGTTGGGGAAGAGTGGGGAGTCGAATGGATGAGATGAGGGCTTGGTATTTATAGGGAAAGTGAGGGGACAAGGCATTAATGGCCAAGGGACACCTCACATGTGCTTTTCTCAAACCCATGTGCTCTCCCTTGGCATTTACCATGGAGTTAGGACACATGGGCCCACCAAAACAATAATTCACCACCCTTGGCCCGCCAACCCTTAAAATATCTCATGAAATCATCATGAAACAGCTATGATGTCATTAAACATACCGAAACCCTAAAACTGCATTTTTACTATTCACTGAAAATTCAACTTTCTCAGAAAAATCCCAAAATTTCACACTAACCAAATATCAATGCTCTGATTTCAAAAATGAAATCCATTTTATAAAAACAATTTTCTAAATATTTTTAAATTTATTTTTAAATAAATACACTATTCACCGAAAATTCATTTTTTCAGAAAAAACCCCAAAAATTACCATAACATAATATCGGTGCTCTGAGTTCAAAAATGAAATCCATTTTATAAAAATAATTTTCTAAATATTTTTAATTTAATTTTTAATTAAAAAAAACTATTCACCCGAAAAAACTAATACTTGAATAATAATTTATGAAACCGTTATTTAACCATTTTATTGAATCACATTACTTAATCAAGGTGCCTAGATTATATTAATACTTTCTTTAAGTGAGATTACTAATCGATTTGGACACATTACTAATCCTAATCATAAAATCACTATTCATAATTTACTATTCATTAAAAATTAATTTGATCTTATTAGTCTCTAAATTTCATACTGAACATAATTGTAGAAGACCATTTTTCGAAAATCATTACACATTTTTAATTATTTAAGGTTTACACAACCATTTTTAAAATATAATTTTTCTAAAATTCATCAAAAATATGCATATTATATTTATCCGGTCATTTGAAAATTCATAAACTTCATCATAAGAAGAAATCCCAATTTTTATTTAAAACAAAGGATTACACAAGGCAGTTACGGTCTCCTTACATAGCCCCTTATCACACCAGCATAAGACCTAAGTGTAGGGTGTGCTAAGGTGAGAGAATCTAAGGGAGGCTCAGCCAACATCGCACGAGTAATAATTTCTATCAGTTTGAACTTCTCGCGAAGGCGATCCCGTTCTAGCTTCACACGATGAAGTTCCGCTTGGGTTTGGTCCAGAGCAAAGCCCAGTGGTGCTACCTCCTTCCCAAGTTCTGTTAGATGGGCTTCAATCGGTCCAAGACTACTGGGTGAGGCCATCGAATCTTCTTTCTATATTAATTAACCAAGATTGCTTGTATTTAGAGATAATAGTAAAAACGTTTAGTTTCCAGTGGTCATATTGACCAATGGTCAAATAACAATCAAAATCCAACAGTCTCATTTTAATTATACTCATGTTATCAAATGAAACATTTTTGTTGAGTATAAAAATAAAATAAAATAACACATAAAATTAGGAAACAAGATTTATTTAAAATTTCGGGTCGTTACACGAAGAGCCTCCATTATCACATGGGAGTGAACAACAAAGGCAGAGAGAAGCTAGGTTTAGAGAGTCCCAACATCATCGACTCACTTGGACAACATGCGCGAATGCAAGGAGGGGTAACACTGAGGGTGTTAGAATTCCACCAGAACAAAGGGAGGTGGTAGGTAAGTAAATCGTGACTTCTAGGATTTGGATCAAGAAAGGAGGGTGATTGATGGGTAGAGAACGACTGTTGACCTTGTCCGAATCAAAGGTCCCACAACTGCATCAGTCTACGATGGGGAGAGAAAACACATGATCGAACATTGACCATGTTTGAAATACGGGAACCACTTTTTGTCATTATAGATCTATGAAATCCCACATTTTTATTACACAACTTTACATTATATTGTACAAACAAAGGATTTTTTAATGTTTAGTTTCTTGGAAAAAAGGTACATAATACATGAAAACATAAAAAATTTATTTAATCCACTTGAATGGATTCTTCTTTGGTTCACCCTATGTAAAATTAGTGCATCTCATAACCTGGGGACATACATAAAACGAAAGGGTGAGCATAAGGCCCAATAAGGGAAAGTAAGGGAAACAATTTACAAGTGATCACGAGAATTATCGATAAGAACTTGAAGAATATCATAAAGGAACGAGAAAAGGGAAAAAAGATATATCATCGTAAAAAGAACACGAATAATAACATGGAAATGTGGCTACAACATTTAATTTAGCCATTCATAAGAATATCACCAAGGTTTATCACAGAGGTATCATAAAAATTACCAAGGTTATTCACCAAGGTATCATAAAACATGTCATATATAGAGATTAAATTCTTTACCCAATGCATTGGATCACTATTAGGGTGCACCCTTCTTATGTATTAATTAATGTGATCTAAATAGATCATAATAAAACATTTCAGAAATAACCTATAGAGAATAAAAGAAACTGGTTTCATATCAAAATCACGACGTTTTAAAAAAGTGCTTAAAGACAAAGTCTTTATGTCATTATTAACCTACGAAAAAGGAAGGAGGGTTTAATATATGTTAATCCCTGAATAAAATAGATAATTTTTAAATCTATGTGAATACCCATAGAAAAGAAATAGTTTTGGCTATTCACAAAAGATAATAAGAGAATTTCTTGAGAAAAAGAGAAAAAATTGAGAAGAAAATCCGGCAGCATAATGGGTACGAAACATGGTTTTAGAAAACATTAAAAAAAGAGGGGAAAAGGGTCTACCATTGATAAAATAATATTAATATAGTAATGGGATAGAATAAAATATACAAAATAACATAGCATTTAAATTTGTAATACATACCACATAAAATAGAAACTTGAAAGGAAAAGAGAAATGGGTGGGTATTTATAGCAAAAGAGGATGATTTGTTTAATAATTTCCTTAGACACCTAGGTAGTGGTAAATACAAAACCATGGGTTTTCCCATGGTATTTTCCCATGGTATTGGACACTTGGAACATATTTTATGAAATTTTATTCCAAAAGAGTCGACCATAATTTTATATTACTTATTTTGACAAGGAAAAATAAATTTTCCACAAAATAATATTTTTTAAGTTAAAGTTTCCATTTTAAAGTTTGGAAAGTAAATTATATATTTAAAAATTGATTAAAATATATTAAAATACTTGATATTAAAAAAAGTAACATAATTTCAGTCTTGGATTATGTTTAAATAATTATTAAATCATTATGAAATAATTATGATGTCATTAAACTTACCAAAAAACTCAAACTGTATTTTTTACTATTCATCAAAAAACAAAATATTTTAGAAAATTCTCATAAATTCACCCTAACCTAATTTTGACATGCTGATTTTAAAAATGATATTTATTTTATCATAATGATTATATAAATGTGATAATTTTAAATTTTAAATATATATTTTTTTATTTATTGAAAATAATAGTGGATAGAAAATGCAGTGAAAATGCATAGTGAAATTTATTACAATTTAAAAAATAAAATTATTTTATCATTTATATTTAAAAATAAGTGTTTTAATCACAATATCTCATTAAAACAATAATTATTCATAATACCATAATCTATTATAATAATTGTATCATTAATGAAAAGTACAATTTCTATTCAAAAAATCAATTTATCAAATTTGTCACATTTTTAAGAAAAAATATTCTCAAAAAGGAATTGATAAAATAAAAATTTTATTTATTCAAAGGGATTACACATTAAGTAACTAAGGCATCGACACAAAACCCCTTATAACACCCATGTACAACCAAATGGTAAGGTGTGCGATGATGATAAATTCATGGGGCGGCTCGGCTAACATTGCCCGAGCGGTAATCTATGATAACTTAAACTTCTATCATAGGTGATTTCATTCTAGCCTCATTTGTTGAAGCTCAAATGGAGATTGGTCAAGATTGGAGCCTAATGACGCTACCTCCTTCTCAAGTTCTGAAAAATGTGCTTCGTACGACACGACTCAACTGGATGAGGCCATCAACTCTTCTCTCAACATTAATTTTCCTTTTTATCATTTCTACTTATAAACAATAATTATAACGTTAAAATTATTATTAAGAGTATAGTTTCTAGTGGTCATATTGACCAAAAATCACAATTGACCAAAAATCATATAATGGTCAAAACACGGTGGTCACATTTTAAATTATACTCACTTCATTATTAATAAGATATAGTTTTGTTGTGTAATGTAATATAAGACACATTTTTAAGAAAAAATTATCATTCAAAAAGTTGGGGTCATTACATTCTTCCCCCCTTAAGAAGTTTCCTCCCAAAAATTTCATCTTGTTCCCTTGGTTGAGAAAAGATGTGGGTACTTCTGCCTCATTGTTTCCTCTAGTTCTGACATGGATTCTTTATATTTGTGGTTCCTACACAACACTTTAACAAGGTGGGTAGTCTTGTTGTATAGAACCTTGTATCTATGGTTCAAGATCTCCATCAGATTATCCTCATAAGATATGTCATGTTCCCGTTGTACCACCTTAGGACTCAGTACATGTGAAGGGTCAGGTATGTACTTACTTGAGAGAGATATGTGGAAAACATCATCAACTTGAGCTAGGTTTGGTGGAAGTGCTAGATGATAGGACACTGCTCCAATGAATTCAAGTATTTCATAGGGGCTAATTCACCTGGGTATGAGCTTCTCTTTCTTCCCAAACCACATGAATTTCTTCCAAGTTGAAATTCAAAGGAAGACTTTGTCGCCAAAATCGAACTGCAAGGCCCTTTTATGGTTTTCAACATAGATCTTTTTCCAACTCTGAGAAACCTTTATGTGTTGTTGGATGACATGAACCTTTTGTGCCATATATTACACAAGATCGGGCCTTAGAAGCTTTATCTCACCATCTTCATCCCAACAAGTAGGATATATACATCTCTTACCATATAGAGCTATATAGGGTGACATTTGAATACTCGAATAGAAGCTGTTGTTGTATAAAAATTCAACTAATGGAATATATTGATTCCATCCACCTTTAAATTACATCGAGCATGTTTTTAGCATGTCCTCGAGTGTCTAAATTTTCCTTTCAGATTGGAAATTAACTTGGGGGTGATATACCATACTAAAATTCAATTTGGTACTCAGATAATGTTGAAGACTTCTCCAAAAATTTCATGAGAACCTTGGATCTTGATAAAAAACGATAGAAAGTGGAACTCCATGCAACCTCACCACTTCTTTTACGTAAATATTGGAAAGTTGGTCAAAAGAGAAATATTATCGAATATATATAAAATGGGTTGTCTTGGTTAGATGGTCCACTATAACTCATATTTCATTGTTTCCTTTGTATGTTTTCAGGAGACTAGTGAAAAAGTCTATAGTGATATTATCTCACTTCCATACTGGTATGGGTAGTGGTTGTAATACCCCTTTAAGAAGTTGTCTCTCTGCCTTAAATTTTTGAGACATCAATCGACATGTAGCATAGTCAGAAATCTCCCTTTTTATGTTATCCCACCAATAATGATAATGAAGGTCCCTATACATTTTCATACTTCCAGGATGTATAGAGTACATGGAGCTATGAGCTTCATCCATCATCTCCTTCTTTATTTTTAGAATAGATGGAACACATAGACTTGTATGGAATTTCAGTACACTTTCTTGATCAATATTGAACTCAGTAAACTTCCCATTCTTCACAACCTCTAACTTCTTCTATTTCAAAGGATATCCTATTTGAGATTTATTGATATTCTCTAATAACGATGGTTGAAAAATCATTTGGGATAGGGTTGATGATGTACCTTACTATACGATTCTCATGCCCAATTTTACTAGGTCTTTAATCAAAGGATCTCCTTGAATACCCATCATTTACAAAAAAACAGGGTCTTTCCTACTTAATGAATCAGAAACTTTGTTTTCTATTTTGAGATGATAATGAATTGAACAATCATAGTCTTTAAGAAGTTCCAACCATCTAATCTACCTCATGTTAAATTCATTTTTCATGAAAATTTACTTCAAAATTTGATGGTCTGTTTATATATCACATTTCTCCTCATAAAGATAGAGCCTCCATATCTTTAGAGGAAAAAAAACAACAACCATCTCTAGATCATGTGTAGGATAATTCTGCCCATGAGGCTTCAAATGTCGAGATTCATAAACAATCACCTTTTCATTTTGTATGAGGAAACACCCAATCCATTCCATATATGAATTGATAAAAATAAAAAATCATTCTCTGATTGATGGTAGATGTAACATAGGTGTAATAACCAATCTCTTATTTAGCTCTTGGAAACTTTCTCCACACTCCTTTGTTCAGATGAACTTGACCCATTTTCGAGTTAACTTGGTTAGTGGATTAGAAATTCTTGAAAAGTTTTTCAAAAACCTCTTATAATATCCTTCTAAACCAAGGAAACTATGAATATTGGTTATAGTTGTAGGATGAGGCCACTCATCCACAACCTTTATCTTGGTAGGGTCAACTGAGATTCTTTCATTGGTTACAATGTTCCCCAAGAAAGCAACTTTTTGTAACCAAAATTCACATTTTCTAAACATTACAAATAAACTCTTCTTCCTTATAGTTCTAAATATAACCCTTATATGATCCTCATGATCCTCATGAATTTTGGAATATATTATAATATCATCAATAAAAAATACTACAAAATTATCAAGGTAGTCCTTAAAAAATCTATTAATCAAATCCATAAAAATAATAGGAACATTATTTAATCCGAAGGGCGTAAAAAATAAATCATAATGCCCATATATTTATTAGAAGCCAGTATCTAGAATATATTCTTTATTCACCCTCAATTGATGATAACCAGATCAAATATCAATCATGGAGATAAATTGAGCTCCAAAAAGTTGGTCAAATAAATCATCAATTCTTGGAAGAAGGTATTTTTTCTTCACTATGATCCTTTTATGTTTGATATAATAAATGAATAACTGCATTGATCCATCCTTGTTCTTCACAAAGAGAATAGGTTCTCCCTAAGGATACACACTTGGTTGGATAAACCCCTTCTCCAAAAGATCTTAGAGTTTCTTCTTTAATTCCTCCATCTCCACATTTTCCATTCTATAAGGGGTATTTGAAATCAGCTTGGAACCAGGCATGAGATCAATGGATAACTCTAGCTCTCTTTCTGGGGGAGTTCCAGGTAACTCCTTAGTAAATATGTCAATGTATTCTTGAATGATGGGTACATTTTCTATTGGTATACTTTTATTTTCTTCTTCATCTTTACTGATCATATCCATAAAGAAGACTATGGGAGGTGCTTCTAGAAAAATCTTTGGTCGAGATATCTCTCCTTTGAAAACAACTATAGGTTTTCAATTTAATACTACCAATATTTAATTACTTCTATAGTTTATCTTAGCATTATACTTTGAGAGATAGTCCATCCCTGGTATAATTTTGAATTCCATCATGGGAGTGACTAATAGATTTGTGATGAGATTATGCTCACCAAAGTAAATACTAGAGTTTATATACACCATTGATGCTTGGATAATCCCTCAAGGAGTATTGAATGATAGTTCTACTTATAAAAATTAAGTGATTGATTTTATATTCTTTTCAAACTTAGAGTAAATAAAGGAATGTGTAGAACCCGAATAAAAAAAGTAAGTTCTATATTTGAGAGAATAATGAGAGTACCTACCACCAAATCATTTAGAGATTCAACTTCAGATATCATGATAGAAAAAGCAAGACCTTGGTAATTTAGTCTATGCTAAGGTTGATGGTGATTCCCCTCCGTTAATTTTGGATTTGGATAGTGATTGGAAAAGTGCCCAAGCTATACACACTTGAAGAATTGGACTTCAGGCTGGGCCTGCACCATATTCCCTTTTTCGTTAGTGTTGAGAAGTTGAGGCTTCACCTAACTAGTTATATGGCCATATCTTCCACACTTGTAACATTTTATACTCCTAATAATGTAGTTCTATAAATTCTTTTTCACACATTTTTTTTCATATGGGAAGTTGTACTTACTTTACTCCTCGTATTTGATCAAAGATCCTCCCCAAGTTTGGCACCAAAGAGCACTTATTTTCCTTAGATCTATGGGACCACTACATCTCTCTAAAATCCAGTTCAATTTTCACAACATTCCTCACAATATCACCATGGTTTTCATAGTCTCAGTTGGCTAGATTTTTTCATAGATGGGGTCTTATTTTATTGAAGAATATATCGACCATCCCATTAGGATCCATGACAAAGATAGAGGTGTAATGGGAAAGTCTTGTGAAGTTCATCTCATAGATTCCCACAGATTCATTTTCCTTATGCTTCAACTCTAGTAATTCCTTCTCAATTTTCATTCACATTGAATGGGGAAAATATTTTTTGAAAAAGGTTCCCCTGAACTCTTCCCACTCCATGGATTCAGTCTCCCTTCTTGGATTTGTTTTTTTAAACAATTTACACCACTGGTCAACTTTTTCCTCTAAGTGGTATATAACCAGGGTTACTTTCTATTGTTCTGAACAATGGATTACATAAAATAATTTTTTTATAGAGCTTATCCACTGTTAAGTAATCAATGGGTCGGTAAATCCACTGAAAGAAGGTGTTCATTGATGTATAAAGGACTAAATGGAAAGTTGTTCCCTTTGAGGTGAATCTGGTCTCTCAGCATGCTTCAAGTTATTACTCATAACTCGAGGTAGTTGGTTTATCATTCACATGAAGTTTTCCATTCCAGCTTCTATCAGAGGGCCATCAGTGCCTGGTCCATTGTTCTTACTATTTACATAGTTCCTCCTATTTCCCACCATTTTCTAAAAGAAGAAAAACTTAGTGAGAAACATGTTTCTTTTAATAATATTATAATTCTAGATGAATTTTATGTCTTAAAACATAATTATTTTATTAATTTACAACAATTACATTTTCTACATATCCTTTATAATGGTTCATAAAAATATTGTAATTAAATAAACATATCCCCCAGGAGTGTCAAACTAGGTGAACAGTAAGGTCCATTGTCGTGTACAAGATTATGTTGAGTTAGGCCTAACACACATTTTTGGAGTTGTTACCCCTATGTAAATTTATGCTAGAACTACGTCCACTTTTTCATATCTAGACATAGATTTCTTTGTTTGGAAACCACTTACTTATTACTTTACCAGAAATACCAGTATGATTTCCTATATTTTAACTTGTCCCAAATGTTCTTCCTAATGTTTTAAAATACTAAATTACACAAATAAATAAACCGTTCTTTGATACCAACTATGAAATCCTACCTTTTTATTACACAAATTTACATTACATTTTACAAACAGAGGATCTTTTAAAGTTTAGTTTATTGGAAAAAAGGAACATAATACATGAAAATATAAAACATTGATTTAATCTACTTGAATGGATCATTATTTTTTTCACCCTATGTAAAATTATTGAATCTCATAACCTGGGGACATACATCAAAGGAAAGGGTGAGAATAAGTCCCAGTAGGGGAAAATAAGGGAAACAATTTACAAGTGATCATGAGAATTATCGATAAGAACTTGAAGAATATCATAAATGCACGAGGAAAGGAAAAAAGACATATAATAATAAAAATAACATGAATAAAAACATGTAAATGTGGCTACAACATTTAATTGAGTCATCAATAAGCATATCAACAAGGTTTATCACTGAGGTTTCAAAAAAATTACCAAGGTTATTAACTAAGGCATCTTCAAACATGTCATATCTAGAGATTAAATTATTTACCCAATTAATTAGAGAGATATAAAGTTACACCCTTAATATGTATTAATTAATGTGAGACACATATATTATAATAAAATATTTCAGAAATAACATGTGGAGAATAAAATAAATGGGTTTCATATCAAAATCATGACGTTTTAAAAAAAGTGCTTAAAGATAAGATTTTAATGTCATTATTAAACCATGAAAAAGGAAGACAAGTTTCATGTATGTTAATCCCAAAATAAAATAGATTATTTTTAAATATATGTGAATAACCCTATAAAATAAATTGGTTTGGGTATTCACATAATAAAATAAGATAATTTCTTGACAAAAAGAGAGAAATTTTGAGAAGAAAATCTCGTAGCATAACGGGAATGAAACATGGTTTTAGAAAACATTAAAAAAGATAGAGGACAAGAGTCTCCAATTCATAAAATACCCATAATAAATTAAAGGGATATAATAAAATAGATATAAGGACATAATATTTAAATTTTAAATACATATCACATAAAAAGAAAACTTGAAAGGAAAAGGGAAGTTGAGATTTCCCTTACCTTGAATAGTGTTCCTAAAACTTGAGGACCAGGACCTTGGGGAATTTAAGATACATTTGGAAGACTACTTGGGAGGTAAAAATATCAAATATTCATGGATGATGAATTGAAAGTGAAAGTAAATGGATAAATGGGTGGGTATTTATAGCAAAAGAGGAGGATTTGTTTAATAATTTCCTTGAACACCTAGGTAGTGGTAAATGAAAAACCATGGGCTTACCCATGGTATTTTCACAAGTTATTGGAAACTTGGAACATATTTTATGTAATTTTATTTCTAAATATTCGACCATAATTTGATATTACTTATTTTGTCAAGGAAAAGTAAAGTTTCCACAAACTAACATTTTTTAAGTTAAATTTTCCATTTTAAAAATTAGAAAGTAAATTAAATATTTGGAAATTAATTAAAATATATTGAAGTAAATGAAATTAATAAAATAAAATAATTTGTGTCTTGGATTATGGTTAACTCATTATTACATCATTATTACATAATTATGATGTCATTAAACTTACCGAAAAACTCAAACAGTATTTTTACCATTCACTAAAAAACAAAATATTTTAGAAAATTCTCATAAATTCACCCTAACATAATTTTGATGTGATGATTTATAAAATGATATTTATTTTATCATAATAATTATCTAAATATGAGTATTTTAACTTTTAAATATAAAAATCCTTATTTATTAAAAATAATACCAGATAGAAAATTCATAGTGAAATTGCATAGTGAAATTTCTTAAACTTAAAAAAATAAAATTATTTTATCATTTATATTTCTAAAGGCATGTTTTTATCATACTATATCATCAAAATAAGAATTATTCATAATAAAGTAATTTATGATAATAATTATATCATTTCTAAAAAGTACAATTTCTGTTCAAAAAATCAATTTATCAAATTCATAATATTTTAAAGAAAAACTATTCTCCAAACAGAATTGATGGAATAAAAATTTTATTTATACAAAGAGATTACACATTAGTTAACTAAGGTCTCGAAACATAACCCCTTATAACACCTGCATACAACCCAAGGGTAAGGTGTGCGATGGTGATGGATTCATGGGGAAGCTCTGCTAACATTGCCCGAGTGGTAATCTCCACTAACTTGAACTTATATCATTGACGATTTCGTTCAAGCCTCATTTGTTGAATCTCAGCTTGGGTATGGTCAAGAGTGAAGCCCAATAATGCTACCTCCTTTTTAAGTTTTTACAAATGGGCTTTATACTACATGACTCTTTTGGATAAGGTCATCGACTATTCTTTCTTGCATTAAATTTCCTTTTTCATTTCAACTTATAAACAATAATTATAATGTTAAAATTAATATCAAGAGTATAGTTTTAAATAGTCATATTGACCAATGGTCATAATTTACCGACGATCATATAACATTCAAAACCCGATGGTCACATTTCAAATTATAATCACTTCATTATTAATGAGATATAGTTTTTTTGTGTAATATAATATAACACACATTTTCAGAAACCAATTATCATTAAAAAGTTTGGGTTGTTACAAGATCCTTTATGGTGAGTACCCTAGGATGGGAGGTGAGCCAGTTTTTCCAGGCATCATCATTGTTAGGGGATCCCATTCGGGTTTAGAGGATGAAGGGGATCCAAATCAAGGAAGACTAAAAGTGCGGAGATGAATTGGGAGTCATTTGATTTGAGTTAAACAATATAGGTTCTACATGACCACACATTTGAGAACACTGAAGGGGGTGCATCAGAAAGTGATATTCAAACCCATTCTCAAGGATTAAGGTGCTGATATAGGTTAGTGACTGTGATGGACTTGAGATGCGAGATCATGGTGTCTCTATGTATCCCATGATATTAGGAATCAAGTCAGAAATAGTTCTATAATGTGGTGTGGTAGGTTACTGACACCAATGGGTAATATCCTGTTAGACGAGGGCTAAAGCATCACATAATTTTATGTCATATGAGGGGGATGTGAACCATGAAGTTTAATGTCTTACGGTGATGATGTTGGATACATAGTTTAACATATTATGGTGTGGACGAGTAAGGTCATGCCTTTTAAGGTCATAAGACTAGGACCGATGGTGAAACTGAGATGACTTCTCCAACCAGTATGAATGGACCCGACGTGAATTGAGTCCTCAAGGGGCATAACACTAACGAACATAGTCTCACATGGGGGAAAATATTTGTGGCTAGGCCCAAGACAAGGTTTCTAGGAATCACTACGCATCCCATTAGATGATATGGGAATCAAAAATCACATAGTTATGGAATACGGTGTGGTAGGAGACTAATACCGACAGAGGGGGGTTATCCTATTAGGCAAGGATGAAAAGAAACCTCTATAGTTTAAAATTTTATATAGGGGGATGCTATATATGCAGTTTTATATCATGAATTTGGAACTAAGGGGAGATTTCTTTCATTTTGAGGTCTTGTAGTTTGGGCCAATACTCTTAGTTTATGGTCATAGAGCTTGGACCTTAAGGCCGCTAATAGTTTAATGTCAAATAGCTCAAACTAGGGGGTGTTCCAGAGTAGTTTGTACAGTGTGAAAGAAAGTGTGAACCCAATATGAAAAGAGGGCCAAAGAGGTCTCATGATGGAAAATACCTTTGAAACACATCACAATCAGTTTAAGGTCACAATGCTTGGAACCTAGGGATTCTACCAATTTAAGGCCATAGGGCTCATACCACAGGGGGAACATCCTAATTTTGTACATTTGTGTGCCTCGACCATACTAGGGAATATATTATCATAGTTTTTTAAGACCACATGAGCCATTATTGGAGTAAGAAAAAAGGAGGGACAAGGAGTATCTAGAGCACAAATGATTTTCTCCTATCATCCGTTCAAAGTTCCAGGGATCTTCTAATGAGTATAGTGACACTCGGGTAGAATCCTGGTTGATGGTACTATTTTTTTGGAGTTGGTTGGTTTTTATTGTTTTTTATTTTGAATAGGGAGTTTATTTCAAGAGCTTAATTAAATTGATTTATGGATGAATTTTGATTTACAAATTTGATAAATATTAGGATGAGTTCATTATTGGAGATTTAATCTTATGATATCCTTGATTATTTCATGATATTTTATTAAATTAACACCCACTTCATAAGATGATTTTGATCATAATTCCCAAGTGTTGAGACTTTAAGACAATACTTAACTTATCTAGGGTTATAATATCAATACATACTTGTTTTTGGAAGTTTATTTATGGTTCCAATAATCCATTAAATCCATATTTTAAACAAAACATTTCATTAATCCATAAAATTTTAAGTTTAACATACAAAATATTAACCTAAAGAATATTTAATGAGGAAAAGCTCTCAATCACTTAACACCCCAAAATTATGACTCACCCAATGGATTATTTACACCACCATTTAGATGGTTATTAATCTGGTTTATGATTCTTATGGTGATAAGTTATAAATAGAATAAAAATAACAGGGTAAGAAAATATTGGTGTGCCGAACACACACATTAAATGGTGAAGAGAGTTAAAAACACATTTTTGATTGAATGAGAAAGTGAAATAAGGGAATGATTTTCAACTTGATTTAAACAATTATAATACATTTTATATTATTCAACATAAGTTTAATGGTAATAATATATGATTAAGAAGAAACATTTTTTAAAAATCAATTGAAATGAAAACAAACTTACACAATTATAAATAAAGAAGAACACAAAAGAACATGAAAACAAAGAGAGGAGGAAAGGTTTATAAAGTAAAAACTTTAGTTTGGAAAGTACTCCCTATACTTTTTAAAGGATTTTTTCATGACAATGTATCCTACTATATTATGAAATTCCAAATTCTTTCAATGTGAGAATGAGTATCTATTTATAGCCAAATAGAGTGTACTATTTTCATTCCAAAACTACCCCTCATGTTGGATGAACAAGTTTACAATTCAGATATAAAAATATAGAGAAATATTATTATTAATTTTTTTATATATTGATGTTGAAATTTAACCCTCTAAATTTTATATCCATTGGAATTTTGGATCCAAAGTTATGCCTATTTTATTAAACAATGTTATGCTCTCCATTTTTATCCAGAAGTTTTCAAAGGTCACAATATGAATGGGTTTTTGGATAGGATTATTCCCTAAAATCAAGACCGTTTATTAAATAAAGTTGGGAACCTATATATTGTATTTCAAACCACAAAATATCAGCTCAATTTGATGTCTATATTGGGATAAAAGGCAATTATTGTGTGCTTCTTTTAATTCCCAGATATAATTGTGGGCTGGACTTTAAAGCATCAGTTGGGCCCCATTTTGATATATTTGGGGCTTAATTTTTTTTATCCAAGATGATTTTTGATATGAATGACAATATTATGGAGTTTCATAAAATTTGGGATTTTGGATTGAGCCCATAAATTCTATCTTCCTAGATAGTCTAGTTTTTATCATAAATTCAGTGGGCCTTCTTCTGTGGTCCATATGACCCTTTATATGGCTGATTTTTCCCAAGATCCAGATAAATGATTTGTACAAAATTAAATTAACAACCTTAAAAAGTAATAATCACAAAATTTTGATAAGTAGGGTGAGAGTTATAATTAAAATATAAAACTTACTCGAATCTGGATTAATTCAAATAATACTCAAAAATTATATTTAGTATTAAAACATAGGCATTTCACAATAATGATTCAATTTTACTTGAAAATCACTAAAGGAAGTAGAAAAAAATTTATGAATACATGAATAACATCAAATCCCCCACATTTAATATTGTGAATGTCCTCATGTACAACAAATACAAAAACATAAAAAAATCATTTCCACTCACCAAAAAATATTTAAATTTTCTTTTCACCAATTATGGGGGTCTAGAATAGTTCAATCAATCAAAAATAATCACACCAATTATTTTTAAAGAATTAATTTTCCAAAAAAAAGTCATTTTCATGCTTAAAATTATAAATGTAAAATGTATGCACTCAAAACTCACTTCTCTCAAGATAATTAAAATTTATTTATGGAGGTTCACTCATTCATAAACCCAAAGTGAAAATCTTTGAGTTTGAAATGGATCTCAGCTTCCATTACCTATTCTAAATAGAACAAGAATGAAGAGGTATTTTTTAGGGGTTTTTATTGGCTATGGTATGATTGGAATATAATGTCCAAAAAGATAAGAAAATAGGGGTAAAACACCAACATGGAAAAAGAAATGTGCAATTGTTTTGAAATGAGACATGGAAGGACATGGAAAAACATATTTAAAAGGGAATGGATGTTTGAATGGAAAAAATATATGGATAAAATTATAATGTAATGAAATGATAAAATATATACAAAACACAAAAATTCTTCCAACAACACAAGAAAAAATGATTTAAGTGTTCATTTTCTCTCCTTTTTTCTTTTTTTGAATGTTGAACTTGAACCAAATCTCACACTATCCTTGTTTTATATCCTCACAAAACTGATTTTAATAGTTATAACAAGATCAAAGGATGATAAAGAGTGATTTTTTATCCACCCAAGACACAACCCATTATTTTTTTCTTTTTTTTGTTTTTATAATATTTTCATTTTTAAACACTTTTCAATAACTTTTATACAAAATGAAAAGAACATATATGCATTTAAAAACATCACTAAATGAAAAACACTACCCCAAACTTGATGACATATTAGAAATCAAGGAAAGAATAACCAAAATGAAATCCATTCCCCCGACACTTAAATTTCAATAAATTACGAAATTAAAATCCATATATATGTTGGGTGGGATGGTTCTTTGGGATTATAACTTGGATATAAACAAGGGTTTTCATAGGCTCGAAGGGTATTTCAAAAGAAGGATCAATGTAAGGGTAATGGAAGGCTATTTAGATATTGTGATTCTCACGTGGTTCAGAAAACGCCTCTATCATATTAATGTACGCTAAAGTAGAAAATTAAGCTTGAAGGACCACAAACTCAAGACTCAAAATCGAGGGTGAAAAAACACACAATATGAAAATATGTTCATATGTGACCTTGGCATTAAATCTAATGTTGTTACTCACTATTGGGGAAGAATAATTTTCCAAATAAAAAATTGACAATTCGGAATTTATTGGTCTTGACACAAAATTGGTTATCCAAATTCATAATGAAAATACAAAATTTTTTAGATGAAAAAATGTCACTGGACTCCCCAAAATGGTTGGACAAAATTTCAAAATTTAACGGTGAGTAACCGTGTATCTAATTGTTTTTTGTATTTTTTTAGTTTTTTAAAGATTTTTTAGTTTTTTTTAAAATACACACCAACACAAAAGAGAAAGAGGAAAAAATGGTTTTATGAAGAAAGTGTAAACAAAATAATGAGAGGAAAAGGGATAGAGAGAGAGAGAGAGAAGGAGGAAGAAAATAATGAGAGGGAGTTAAAAGGAAATAGGTTCCCCTGGTTTGGATTTGGTGGGTCGCCGTCTCCATTCAATGGTGGTTTGATAAATTCGATGTTTTTCTTGGGGAATGAGTCCTCTCTGATTATTTTTTAGAAAATCTCCATTACCGAAACGAGAATAACAAATAAAAAACATGATTAATTTAATGAAAAAATAAAAAGAAATTAAAATTTCATAAAAGTAATAGAAAACTTGGGTTGCCTTCTAAGAAGCGCTGAATTTATTTTTTCCACAACTAGACAGTTATAGTGTACTACCCATAGTATGATGGTGTCCACTGTATTTTCTCAACTCCAGTGTATTTCCAAAAAAACTTATCTTTTGGGAGGTCTGATTGTTTATTGGATAATTTATCCTCTTTCTTGTTATTGTGCCTATAATTCAATGGTAGTGGAATGAGAATGTGGGTCTCCTCCCTTTGGTCTTCAAATATAGGAATGATTCCATCCACCGAGTGTTAGTTTTCTATTATTAGAAGTTTAGAAAGATGTTTAAATTTGAATGGTTTATTTATATAAGGTTTAGATAACATGAAATAAAATTATGATATCCCAGTTGTTTTTAACTTGTTTACTTCATCACTTTCCAATGCGAAGTAATGAGGATCAAAGAGGACATGATATTGAATAGATTTTTCTATATCATTAATATCAATGTTGTTTTCCAAAGAATGGGAAATTTCCACCTCACTATTTATCACTTTATTAATGTGGGAACAAATCTCACAAAATTCATTGCCATTAGGACAAGATAATCACATTGGTTCAGGATTCACATGACTTATAAGACAATTTTTAGAATCATGGATAAACAATGATGGATATTGGATAATATTATTTGAATCAACAAATGAGCATACTAGTTTATTTTTTTATTATCATCCATGTTGGTGTAGTGGATATCAAAAGTGATATAAGATTCCAAAGAGTTTTTAGGATCCTTTAGATTGATAGAGTTTACATGTGAAATGTCAACATAAACTTCTCCATTTATGACTTGGTTAATGAGGATTTATAATTCACAAACACCTATATCATTAGAATAGGAAGAACATGATGGATCGGGGTTCAACACACTCTCACAAAGACTATAAAATGAATAGATAGAGAATAAAGAGTGATTCTAGGATGGGTATCACATGGATTTAAAAATAATTAACTTGACTAATTGGTCACAAAATTCCATGGATAAGATTCCAGCATGTACATCAATTTTGGTTATTAATTTCATAAGGAAAGGTATTCCTAGAATCAGAGAATATTGAAAATAATTTGTCTCACCTTTCATGTCAAGGATATAAAAATTAGATGGGATGATAAGATCATTAACTCAGACAAGGAAATACTCATTTATTCCCTTAGGAAAGGCTATGCTTTAATTATATAACTATATGACAACACTCATTGGGTGAAAGGGAACTAGACCAAGGTTGGAGAAGATGTATTTGGGCATGACATTTATTGAGTCTACTAGGTCTATGAGTACATCATCTAACTTGGAACTCCCTATTTGGCATGTAATCGTAAAGGTACTTGGATCTTTCCACTTAATGGGAATAGATTATTAGGTTGAAACTAAAGTTCCAAAGGATCAAATAAAAAATGATTGGAGGGGGGGGGGGTTGAATCAGTTGTTCAATTTTTATGAGTTTCAAAACTTAAACCCTGAAACCTGTTAAAATTTATTTCCTTATAAAATTTTAGTAAATATTCATTCATGAAAAAGTAGTAAAGCAAGTAAAGAACACAATATTTACAGGGTTCATCCTCAGTGTGAGAACCTACATCCTTTCCATAACCACTCTCATGGGTCTATAGAAATTCACTATTAAAAATAAGTGAATACAACTTGTGACAACTCCCGTTAGACACCTTATATATCCCAATAGGAAAGAGTGTACTGACTCCTATCAGTTTACAAAGTTTCTTGAATAATTGATCCAAAAAAAAGAATAAAGAATTTTTTCAATTTGATCCACAAAATATTAGTCTGAATCCTCAGTCCTATTTAGCTGAGTCTGATTTTCTCATTCTGATGAAATAAATACGATTCTCCCTTACTCAATTTGAACTTCTAAAAATATACTCAGAAACGCATTCCAATCTTCTTCAATATGATTGAATCAATATGATCTTATCAATATGATGTTTCTCAATATGGTTGAAAAAATAATAAAAGTATGATATTATAAAGAGATATCTATCCGATAGTAACTGTCACTTCAAATTATTCATCTCTCAGACCTTCGTTTTTAGGTGAAAAGTTATAATGAATGAATGATATGAGAAAATATTTATAGGAGACATAGAAAATAAAGAGTGGGAAACTTGAAAACTTTCCCTACTTCCTCAGATTTAAAAAATCTAAAAATATCTCACATTTAAACTTCAAATTCAACTTCTTCAATCCTTCTCATATTTCTTTGAGATTTACACATAATTGAATTTCAATTTTGAAAACTTAAACTCTTTATAATACTTTGGTAATCTCCTTAAGTCTTTTCCATATTCATCCTTTTTTGAACTTCCTTAAATTTCTTTTGTCAGATTAGGCGAATCTGATTATATATTCTTTCTTGGCTCTGATCTTCCTTCCTACCTCATCTTTTGACTAATGTAACTTTCTCAACTTCATTATGATGAAACTTACTCAGTTTCATTATGATGAAACTTCTTCATCTCACCATGATCTGACTTTCTTCCTCTATTCATTTCGATCTGACTATCTTCAAATAATTATGATCTAACTTTCTTTCACTAATTATTATAATGAACTTCCTCAGCTCATTACTATCTTAATTTCTTTATCAGCTCATTAATATCTTACATTCTCAGTTCATTATGATCTTCCTCTCTTATTCAGATTAATTCTAATTGAATTTCCTTCTCAGAGTCAATCTAATCATATTCCCCTTGAAAATTCAGTCCGATAGAATACTCATAATGATGGAATCCTCATTACGATGGAATTATCCACTCTACAATTTTGAAATTATTAAAACTTCATCATCATTACACATTATAATTATAAAAACTTCAGAGTCTGGTACTTTTGGATCCAATTCGTGTCCATATTTCTAGAATTGATACAATCATTATGATCCCTCCATTTCATAATTTTTTTTATCATGATAGTTTTCCTAATTTTTGAGAACTCCATGACCAGTAAATCATCATATAATTTGGTTTTGAAAGTATGGAAACTTTATAACTCCTAACTTCACAATCTTATTTCAAAACTCTTTAGTAATAATACAACTTCTTCACTCAGCAAATTCTGTCTTTTTAACAAATGCCAAGTCCGATAGATCATGAAATTTATACCGATGGACCTAAGACCGATGGTGAGTTTGATCAAAAGCTTCATCTTTCTGACCACTTTTGAATCTAGTTATATTTAGTCTAATAATTTATGTCTGATGATTCTCAATATGATCCTATGATTCTGGAAAACAACTTTCTTAAAAACAAAACTTTTCTCCCCCTTTATGTTTGGGTTCAAATTTTAATAAAATTTCACATTTCTTACAAATCTCATTATGATAGACTGGGTCCGATCATGAATAAAAAAACATTATTTTATACACAGGTTAGTTTTAAACAAATACAAAAACTTTTCTAACACAAAAACATCACAAAGGTTCTTCAATCTCCCCCTTTGGATTTGTAGACAACTCTTGTTAACAACTTTTTCAAATCCCGTAATTTTTTCACAACTAAAATTTTGTAAAAAACTCAAGTTTTTTGAATTTTACAAATACAAAACCTTTCTCAAAAGAGAGTGTCTTGAAACCACACTACTGGATAAAGTAATGTTTTTGAAGGAATTCCATCTCTTGGTAAAAAGAAAATCATGTATCCATATAAAGATAAACTTTCCTCACTTTTATCTTCTCTTCTCTAACTTTTCTTTTTCTCTCACTTTTTTTTTCTCTCCCCCATTTTATGATAACCACAACTTTAGATTCATAAAATAAAGATAAGTAAGAACTTATTATAATAAAAAGTTGTTACTTTATCTCCCCCTTTGTCAACATAGTACAAATCACGGCGGGGGAACTTCCTTATGAGGTTTAAGAAATCATTGGATAAGGCTGAACATGAAATTGTAGCCTTAGTTCCACAAATCATTCTTTTAGCATGGATTTTGTGAAAATATCAATAATTTAATACTTTTTTGAGATTTATTCTAGAATTAAATCTCTATAAACAACTTTATCTTTTATAAATTGAAACTTTATATCAATGTAATATGATCTTTAATGTTGGATAGGATTTTTAGATAGATCAATTGTAGTTTTATTATCACAAAGTATCTTCAATGATTTAGAAAAATTTCTTTCAAATATTACAACTGAGCTTTCATCCAAAACATTTGAGTACAAGGTATTGTAGCTAAAACATATCTAGATTCTTTTGTGCTTAAAGTTACTGAACTTTGTTTCTTACAATTCCAACTCACACAACATTTACCCAATAAAAATTTTACTCCTAAGGTTGATTTTATTTCATTAAAATCTCCAGCCCAATCGACATCAGTATAACCATGAAACTTCATCTCAAAATTTATTTTATATAACAAACCATGAAAAGTTGCTCTTTTGACATATCTTAGAATCCTCTTTAATGCCAACATATGCGATTATTTTGGATTACTTTGATATCTGGAACACAAAGTCACAATATAAACAATATCAGGCCTTGAGGCTGTAAGGTAAAGAAGTATTCCTATAAACTTTAAAAAGTATTTCTGATTCACACTTATTTCAGATTCATCTTTACTGAACTTTGTTCTCATTGAAATAGTATTAAAAAATTATTTTTATTCTTCTATCCCAAACTTCTTTAACAGTTATCTGACACACTTTTCTTAAGATAAGAAAATATAATTTTCCTTTTGTTAAACTTGTAATCCAAGGAAGAAGGTTAATTCTCTTAAAATTGACATTTCAAAATTATTCATCATTTACCCAAAAAATTCTTTAGAAAATTTTTATTCATCCCACAAAAAAATTATATCATCCTCATAAACGATTACAATTAGTGTTATAGAGTCAAAATATTTCACATATATGTTTCTATCAAATTTTCATTTAGAAAAATTCAATATTCTCAAAAAATTATCAAATTTAGAATACCAGGAATACGAGGATTGTTTCAACCCATACACGTATTTCTTCAATCTAAAAACCTTTTTTTCATCATAATCAAGTTGAAAACCACAAGGTTGTTCAATGTAAACTTCTTCCTTAATATCACAATTTAAGAAAGATGACTTTAAATATATATGATAAACTTTGTAATTCTTATGTGCATCCACTAAAAGAAACATTCTAATAGTTTCCAATCTTGAAACTGGGTAAAAAGTTTCTTCAAAATCCACACCTTCCACCTGTGCATAACCTTTAAAAAGAAACCTGTATTTGTTTCTTGAAACTTCTCTATGTTTATTCAACTTTTTTATGTAAACCCACTTAGTTATGATAACATTTTTATTTGATTTTCATGTACAAAGTTCCCATGTTTCATTTTCATTAATCTGATCCAACTCTTCATTCATATAATCCAACCATTCTTTGTGTTTAATAACTTCTCAAACTAATTCCAGTTCAAATTTTGAGATAAGTGAAGTCTATTTTTCTAATCTCAACATCCTTCTAGTATGAAATAGAGCCTTCTAATTTCCAATATTTTTTTAGACTAAACATGTTTTTAATTAATTTCACTATTTTTGTAAATATCTAGTTTATCCTCCTCAACATCCTTAATAAATTTTTAAGGAATCTTTTTTTAATTACTTTAACATCATATAATTCCACAAAATTTTTCAAAACTTTTTTTCTAACATTTTTAGCTTCTTCCATTGGGTAAATAACCCATAAATTTACTTCCTTATCTTTCTCATCAAAATTTCCCAATTTCATATTTTTGATTTTGAGAAAACATGGACTTCCAAAAACATTGAAGTATTTCAATGAAGGTTTTTTGTTATACCACATTTCATAAAGAGTTATGTTGGTCTCCAGTCTCAAAAAACATCTATTTTGAACATGTAAAATAGTACTAATAGCTTATATCCAATAGAACTTTGAAAGTTTTTATTCTTATAACATACTTTTTTTCCCATTTCCACAAAACCTCAATTATTTATTTCTTCTAATCCATTTTTTTATAGAGTATAGGGAGAACTATACTGATTTTTTATACCATGTTTTCTTAGATAGGTTTCAAAATTATTTCTTGTGAATTTGGTACTATTATCTGTTCTCAACTTATTTATACAAGCCCCCACTTCTTTCTTAACTTCTTTGTTGAAAAACCTAAAAATTTACACTACCTCTGACTTTTGTTTCATAAACATGATCTTTATCATCAGATTTAAATCATAAATAAAAGTGAAAAATTATAAATCTCCTATTTATGATTTATGTCTCATTGGTCCACACAAATCAGAATGAATAAGTTCAAAAGGTCTGGTAGAATAAATCCCAACTATCTTATGATTTTTTTATTCATATTCCCTTTACGACAAGTAATAAAAACATATTATTCTCTTCTTTTCAATTTTAGAAAATTTCATGCCACATAAACATTAGAGAGTTTTTTTACACTTTTCTACCCAAGGTGACCAATTATTAGATGCCACAATTTGTTTTCAACTTCAGCACTCAAGTAACAAGTGTTATTAAACTCTAAAATTTGGAAAAGACTACTGCTAGTTATTTATCATTTTGTGATAAAATTTCCATCTTTAACACTTCTAATTTTATAAGAATATTTTTTGAAAATAAATTCTTTTCCATCATCAAAAATTTAACTTACATTAAGTAAGTTATGTTTTATCCCATCAACAAATAAAAATTCCTTATATTATAAATTTTATTCTTCAATATCAACCACTATGATTCCTATAATTTTTAAGGAAATATCATTAACAAAGTTAAATGATCATCTATCATGAATTTCAACATTTTTCAAGATTTTTATATCACCTGTCATATGTGAAAAAGAACCACTATCAAGTATACATGGTTTGTTTCTTCTACTTTATTTTAAATCCATCTCAGCAAATAAAAATATTTCCTAAATTTATTCTTTTCAGATTCATTTTTTTATACCATAAGAAACTTATTCTAGAAGTAGTTTCAAACATCTTTCGGCATGATGGATAGACTGACCACATCTTCCAAAAACTTCTTCTAGACATTCAAATTTATTTTTTTGGAACGTTTCTAACTTCTTGAGAATTTTCTTTTCTAACTTCCTGTGGGTTAGGAAAGTTAATCATCCTTCTTCCAGCACTGCTTCCACTTTTTTCAAACCTTCTTTTGAGTAGAGATAAATCAGACTAAAAAAATATAATCCCTATTACCATATATTCAACAACACCAACAATATCCATCAAATATTTGTTTTCTATTGAAGTAAGATCTTTATCTATAGATTTTTTTGAGGTTGATAACTTATTTATGCTTTAAAAATTTATGGATATAGACCATCATTCCAATTGATTGCAGTTTATTTATTTTTAGATGAAATTGTTTTCTCACATCCTATTTCCACCCAAGATTTCCCAGTACTTTTTCTGAAACCTAACATGTTATAAAAATTAGATAAAAAATTATTTTTGGTGGGTGAGGATTTCACCTGATTCTTAATTTGATCATTCTAAGAAACTTTAGAAGTATTAGATTTTACCTTTTAGGCTTTGTTGAAGTTTTAATTCATCTTCCTCAAGGTATTTTTGAACTAAAGAATTTTTCATTGAACCTTGTTAACTTCCTCCTCCTTAAATATCAACTTCTTATAAAGATATTCAATCATTATTCCCTGTTCCACAATTATAAGTTTATAACTTAATATCTCTTGAATGTATTCTTCCTTCTACTTGATGAAATATTTTATTCCTTCATAAAATTCTTCACAATATTTCTTTATTAATCTAATTTATTTCTTGAGATTTTTTTCTCATGACATGCAAGAAGTTCTATTATGAGATGATACTCTCTGTAGGATTATTCAACTCATTTTTATTAACTATTTGAGGAGTCTTAAACTTTATCTATTTTTTCAATGAATGTTCTAACATTTTTTGAACTTTCATCTTATAAAGAATTATTTTTAGTGGAGTTATATTTTTCTTTCTTACTCAATATAATTCTCTTATTTCTAGTAAACGTCTTCTTATATTTATTGGATGAATTTTATTCTTTATCATTTTTGTTCCACTTTTCCATTGATATTTTTCATTGGAGTTATATCTATATTCACCAACTTTATTCTTGGGTAAATTTATAGAAAAGTGTCCAATTCCACCACACTAAAAAAAATTGATAGGAATTTTACCTCCATACTTTCCTCTTCGTCTTCGATAGTTCTTGGATATAAGAGACATGATTTTTCCATTCAACTCATCATCCTATTTATCTTCAGTCACAAGGTTCAACATATTCAACATCCTGTATTTTCATATTTCTCATATATTCAAAATACATTTCACATTTCATATTATTTTTGAACATTAGAGTTTTTCTCATTTTATAAGCAATAAGAATGTTATGCAATTCATCAGGAAATAAACCATCCTTATATTCTAAAGAAGAAATTTTAGAATCAATCCTCTCTAAAAAGGTTCTCATAAGTTTCTTCACAATCATATAATCTTCTAGGACATCTCAAAATCCTTTGATGTTTCAAACAATTTTATTTACTTTGGAAAAGTATTCATCAATAGTTTCTTTATATCTCATTTTTATGTATTCATACTTACTATGCCATATTTGTAGCTTTGATTCCTTAACTTTAGTATTCCCTTTGAAAACTCTTTCTATATTGTCCCACACACTCTTTGATGTTTTTAGACCCATAACCTTTTGATAATTTTTTTTGATAAGAACATAAGGATATCATTTATAGCCTTTTGATTAACTTCTATATTTCTTTTATCAGTAAATTTCATGGGATGATATTTTTAAATAGATGCAAAACCAATTGTAGGAGCATAAAAAACCTCCAAGATAAGACATAGGATATAAGTAAGCATCCTATTTTTTGATCCAAAATAATTTTTTCCATCAAATGTATGAATTCCTCTACTGTTCATTGAATTGAGATTATCCATGATAAGGATTCAACAAGGTAACCTTGCCTCTGATACCAATTGATGTTCCAAAGTATTGAATAACAACTGAGATGGGGTGGGGGGGGGGGGTTGAATCAATTGTTCACTTTTTACTAGTTTCAAAACTTTTAGAAACTTAACCCCTATGATATGTTAAGATTTATTTCTTTATAAAATTTTAGTAAACAATCATGCATGAAAAAGTCGGAAACCAAGTAAAGCACATAATATTTACAAGGTTTGATCATAGTGTGAGAACCTATATCCTTTCCATAGCCACCACCATGGGTCTATGGAAATTCACTATTATGAAAAAGTGAATAAAACTTGTGAAAAATCCCATTAGATACATTCTGTCTCCCGATAGGAAAGATTATAGTGACTCCCATCATTTTACAAATTTTCTTACAAAAAAATTGAGAAAAAAATAAAATAAAATAAAAAATACATTTTTTCAAATTTCTCCATAGTTTGAATCCTCAATTTGATTTGGATGAGTCCAATTTTCTCAGACTGATGAAATCATCATGATTCTCCCTTACTCAATTTTCACTTCTCAAATTCTACCCAGAAACTTAGTCTGATATTATTCAATATTATATACTTAATATAGTATTCTCAAAATGGTGTTTCTCAATATGGTTAACAAAAAAATAGAAGTACGACATTCTAAAGAGATATATGTACTATAAGAACTTTCAATTATAATTATTCAGTGATATGAATTTTGTGATTAGGTGAAAATTTACAATGAATGAATGATCTGAGAAACTATTTATAGGCAACTCATAAAAGAAAGAGTATGAAAATTGAAAACTTTCCCCATATCCTCACATTTAAAAACTCAAAAAATCTCTCACATTTAAACTTTTAAATTTGAATTATTCAATCCTTATCATATTTCTTTGATATTTACACACAATTTAATTTAAAGTTTCAAAAATTAAACACTTTATAAAACTTATTGAATCTCCTTAAGACTTTTCCATATTCATCATTTTCGAACTTTCTTAATTTTCTTTAGTTCAATTTTGTGAATCTGATTATATCTTCTTTCTTGGATCTAATATTCCTTCCTACCTCATCTTTATTCTGATATAACTTTCTCAACTTCATTATGATGAAACCTCATAATCTTTATTATGAAGAAACTTATTGAGTTCACCATGATTTTAATTTTTTCCTCTTCTTATTTTAATCTGAATATCTTCATCTCATTACAATCTGAATTTATTTCACTATTCATTACAATGAAATTCCTCAGCTTCAACTTCCTCAACTCATTACTATGTTTCTTTATTCCTCATCTCATTACAATATGACTTTCTTTATCATCTCATTACGACTTGCCTTTCTTTATCATCTCATTACGATATGCCTTTCTTTCTCAACTCATTACGATTTACCTTTCTTTCTCAGATCATTACGATCTACCTATCTTCTTCAAAGTTAGTCTTATTGAATTTCCTTATTAGAGTCAGTCTGTTCATATTTCCTTCTCAGATTTAGTCTGATGGAATCCTTATAATTATGGAATCCTCATAACAATGGAATACTCATTACGATGGAATCCTCCACTCTGTAACTTTTAAATACTTCAAACTTCATCATATTTACACATTATGTATTCTAAAAACTTCTAATACCGGTACTTCTAGATACAATATGTGTCTAAATTTCTAGAACTAATACAATCATTATGATTCCTCTATTTCTTTAAATGATTTTATCATGACATCTTTAATTATTTTTGATATCTCTATGATCAGAAAAGCATCATGTTATTTAGTTTATAAATTATGAAAACTTTCTAACTCATGACTTCACAATATTCTTTCAAAACTCTTCAACAACAATACAACTTCATCACTCAACAAATTCTGTCTTTCTAATAACCACTGAGTTTGATGGATCTTGAAATTCACACCATTGGACATGAGACTGATGGTGTGTTCAATCAAAAACTTCATCTTTATGAACACATTTACATATAGTTCTACTTAGCCCAATACTCTACATTTGGTTCTTCTCAGTCCAATCCTATGAGTCTGAAAAACAACTTTTTTTAAAAACCAATCCTTTCTCCCACTTTATGTTTGGGTTAAAATTTTTAGAAACTTTTAACTTTTTTATAATTCTCATTATGAGGTATTGGGTTTGATATTGAATAAAAAAATCATTCTTTTACACAAAGATTAGTTTTCAACAAATAAAAAAACTTTGTTAACCCAAAACATCACAAAGGTTATTCAGAAACATTGTTAATGGTCCTAAGTTTTCTCTTATGGTCGCACAATTCCTTAATAAACTTTTTATACTTAAGGATTTTTTTGATGGAATATAAGAGGGGAAAGTTCAATTCAACATATCTAAACATGTTGAAAATTTTAGGATCAGGTTCGAAGGAATTACTTGGATTAGATATGGATTTAGGAAAAGGAATTGGGTTCCTTAGAGTAATGAAAAGAGGTGAGAAAGTTGCTTCAAGTTATTTTTCTAGTTTCTTTTTTCTTTTCTTTTTCCATCTCAACATTTAAAGGGGATTTAGAGGATTCATTATGAGGCATATCAATTTTCTTTCCATATCGAAGTGAAATTACACTTACATTTACCTTAGGGTTAGGCAATGTTTGAGTTGGGGGTTGGGAGGAATTATATTTTTGCTGCTGGGTGAGGTGGGATGCAAGTTGACCAATTTGGTTTTCAATGTTTTTGAGGATAAAACAGTTAAAAGAGGCAAGATATTCCACAACACTTTCCTATGGTTTCTTAGAAGAATAGGAATTCCACACATTGGGATTGCCTTGATTTTGGTTCTTGGTAAAGTGATTGTATTGGGTTGGTAAATTTGAAGGCTCACTAGGATGGTGGAAACTAGGAGGAGTGGGAGGAGGATTTCTCCTTTGAGGTTGAGGAATAAATGGATAAGGTTGTTAGAAGTTACCACAACCTTGACCATATTGTAATTGGTTGGGATTTTGAGGAGGGAACCGAGGGATATGAGAGATAGGATTACCATGAATCAATCTAGGGTTATAAGTAGAATATAAGGGATCAAAGTGGGGTTGGGTGGAGTTTCTAATGAACTGGACTGGTTATTGAGGGTTGGCGTTCCACTGATCATATGATGTATTGAGCTCCATTGATCCAGATGAATCTGAGGGATCACCTTGAAGTTGTGGAAATGTGTTTGTTGGATGAGATGGTGAGATACATATTATACAATTTTTTATAGTCCTAGGGAACATAGATTGTGGAGAGGACGAGGTTGGGGCTTTGGAAACCACCTCTAATTATCTCACAGGTCCTGTAAGTTCACTCATCCACTCAGTCATATTGTTGGGATGTATGGATTGATTCTCTTGGACTTGTTTAACTTGAGTATGTGTTCAAGTATGGAATTGTTGTGTGTTTGTAACCATGTTTCTTATGATATCTCATGTAGTTGTAGAAGTTTTTTCAACAAGATCACCACCACTTAAGACATCAATGAGTGTTCTATCCATATCCAATAACCCCACATTAAAGTATTGGATAGAGTTGGTCAAAGATTTGATGATGAGGTATATTTTTCACAAATGTTTTAAACCTCTACCAATACTCATGGAGTGTGATTCATTAGGGAATTGTTAGATACCACTTATTTCCTTTCATATAGAAGAGGTTTTAGAATCAGGGAAGAATTTTTATAAGAATATTCACTTCATATCATTCCATGTGTTTATAGAACCAGGAGGGAGGTAATAGAGACCTGACTTAGCAGAATTAGATATGGAGAAAGGGAATTATTGAAGTTTGATTTGTTCTTCAAAAACCCCTTGAGGCTTAATAGATGAGAACACCATTTGGAACTCTTTGAGATAAAGACGTGGATCCTCACCGACTAGCCTGTGGAAATGAGGTAGAAGATGAATCAAACCCGATTTGAGTTTAAAATAACCCTTGATGTTTGGATATTGAATAAAAAGGGGTTGTTAATTCATACCTAGGGATGAAAATTATTTAAGGGGTTTTCCCTAGAATTGGATATATCTATTTCAAGTGGATGGGAAAATGAATGAGTCTTGAGTGATTTTATTATCCTTAATGGTCCTCCTAAGTAAGTGAAGAGTTTGCTTGATTTTCGAGTCAAACAAATTTGTTGGATTGTCTAGTAGGTTACAGGGAATTTAGATATGTTTGGAAAGGATGATGAACACGATTTTCTCTTTGTGTTTTTTTTTTCATTTATGATTTTTATGGGAAGTCAAGTTTTTCTTTGTGATTTTTCTTCTCCGTTTTTTTGGGTTTTTTTTATTTTTTTGGTTTATTTTTTACAAAAATAAAAAACTATCGACTATTAGTTGAACCATCACCAACAACAATTCCATCTAAAGTGCATTAAATTTTCACCTATCAACTTTTCAAAGTTCTGATTCCTTGATAATGTGTATAGAGGCACTCAGGTTCAATCCTTTGTGATGGTACTATTTTTTGGATCTGATTGTTTTTGATTGATTTGTATTGTGAACAGGGGGTTTGTTTGTAGAGCCTAATTAAATTGATTTATGGTTGAATTTTAATTTAATAATTTTATAAAAATTGGGTTGAGTTCATTATTATGGATTTAATCTTATGATATCCTTGAACATTTCATGATATCACATTAAATTAACACCCACTTCATAATATGATTTTGATCAGAATTCCCAAGTGTTGAGGCTTTAATACACGCCCTAAATTAAATAGGGTCATAATACCAATCAATAATTGTTTTTGTAATTTTATTTATAGTTCTAATAATACATGTAATCCACATGTTAAACAAAAAATTCCATTTATCCATGACATTTTAAGTTTAACATACACAATGTCAACCTAAAGAATATTTAACGAGCAAAAGATATCAATCACTTAACATATCGCAATTAGGAATCACCCAAATGGATTATTTAATAATACATTGAGATGATTATTAATCTATTTTATTATGCTTATGGTGATGAGTTATAAAGAGAAGAAAAATAATGGTACAAGAAAATAGTGGTGTGACGAACACACACATGAAATGGTGAAGAGAGTTAAAAACAAATTTTTGATTGAATGAGAAAGAAATATAATGGAATTATTTTCAAATTGATTTAATTATTTTTAAGACCATTAATATTATGAAAAATAAGGTTTATGAGATTAAGATATGATGAAGAAGAAACATTCATTAAAATTCAATTGAAATGAAAACAGACTTACAAGATTACAAATGAAGAAGAACACAAAAGAACATGAAAACAAAGAGAGGTGAAAAGGTCTCTCAAGTGAAAAATTGGGTTTGTAAGGTCTTACTCAGACTTTGTAAAGTCTTTGATCATGCCAATTTATCCTCTTATATTCTAAAATCCAAACTCCTTTCAAGGTGATAATGAATATCTATTTATATCTAAAGGGATTTGACTATTTTCATTCCAAAAATGTCCCTCATGTTGGATCTCCAATTTAAAAATTTAGATAGAAGAATATGGAGAAATATTATCCTTAAAATTTTTATATATTTATTTTTATATTACACGCTCCAAATTTTGAATCCATTGGACTTTTGGAGACAAAGTTATGTCTGTTTTACTAGATAATGTTCTGCTCTCCATTTTTATCCAAAATTTTTCAAAGGTCACAATGTGAATGGGTTTTTGTATAGGAATATAACCAAAAATCCTAACAATTTCTTCAACAAATATGGTAACATATATAATTTATTTCATATGAAAAAAATATTATCTCAATATGATGTCTACATTAGGTGAAAAGTCAATTATTGTGTGTTGCTTTTAAATACCGAATAGAATTGTGGGTTGGATTTTGAAGCATCAGTTGGGCCCTTTTTGGAAGATTTGGGTCTTAAATTTCTTATCTAATATCTTTTTGGACATTAAAGAACATATTATAGAGTTTCATAAAATTTGTGCTTCTAGATTGAGCCCATAAATTATATCTTCATGGCTGGTCTAGTTTTCATAACAATTTTGGTTGGTCTTCTTCTGTGGTCCATATGACCCTTTATATGGATGAATTGGCCCAAGATCCTGTTGAATTATTTGTATTAAATTAAATTAGAAACCATAAAAAATAATAATCACACAATTTTTATAATAATGTTTATATTTGTAATTAAAATAGAAAATTGAATCAAATTTGGATTAATTCAAATAATGCTCAAAAATTATATATAGTATTAAAACATGGGTATTTAACAGTAATTATGCACTTTTACTTGAAAATAACTAAAGTAAGTAGAAAAAAAATTATAAATAAATTAATAAAATAAGTCCCCCTTGTCTAATGAGAGTGCACAACATGGGAAAAAAATCCTTCTTAGGAGGGTTCTAATGGCACCGACTTACTTTATCAACATACTCGAATGTACAGAGGGATAACACTAGGGGTATAAAAACTCCACCAAAACAAAGGAAGGTGGAAAAGAAGTAAATCATAACTTCTAATATCTGGATCATGAAAGGAGGGTGACTGATTATTAGGGAACAATTGCTAACCATTTTTGGAATTCAGGTTACACAATCGAATTAGTCAAGGATGAGGAGAGAAAATACAGGATTGACTATTAAACATGTTTGAAACATGGGAATAAATGTTTGTCACAAGGGATCCTTAAAGATGTGTGCCTCGGGATGTGTGGTGATCCATTTATTCCAGGCACCATCACTGTTAGGGGAGCCTATTCAGACCGAGAGGATGATGAGGATCAGAATCATGGAATGATCTAAGTGTGAAAATGAACTTAATAGGATGTTTGAGTGGGGGGGGGGGACACTCTAAGAGACATAACACTATATTATAAAATTCACCGAGTGGGTGTATTTGTGAGTAAGTATTTGATATGTTCTTAAGGGAAAAATCCTAAAAATAGGTCATTAGCTGGGCTGAACCTAAGATATGACATATGGGAATCCCTATGGATCCCATTATAAATGGGACTCAAGCATCATGTAGTTATGGAACGTGGTGAGATAGAAGAATGAAACTGTGGAGGGAGGGGGGGGGTGTTGAATCTCCTCTTAGGTGAGGTATAAAGCATTATGAAATTTTACATCACACGATAGGTACATAAACTATGTAGCTTAATGTCTTGTTGTAAGGATGTTGGACACATAGTTTAATTTTTTAAGGTGAGGATGAGTAGTTTATTCTGTTTAAGGTCATATAGATTTGACCAAATATTTTAATATAGTTTAAGTTCATGATGCTCAGACCAGGGTGTCATAAAATTTAAAATCATGTGACTAGGATGTTGTCTTGTACTTTAATTTCATTCAACTGAGATTATGTCATTCGATTTTATATCATACGATGAAGATGTTGTCCTAGAGTTTAATGTCGTGAAACCAAGATAATGTGCTGTAGTTTAATTTCACGTGACTAGGATTATTTTCCTGTAGTTTTACATCATATGACTGGGGAGATGTAATGTAGTTTTAATTTCATGTGAATATGATGATAGGTTAGGGATTACATGATGTTTTGTTTGAGGAAAATGGTGCGGGGGTGGTGTAATGTGCTCCCCAACCATGGGGGTCAATGAGTAGGAACCATTGAAATAAACATTATGAATGTTGTAAGGTCCTTCATGTTTGGGTTCAAGCTTCATCGGCTTATTCTTAGGTATCATCAGCATCCTTAGAGCCAATAACATATCACCCTGGAGAAAGGAGTTGAGGAGAAACTTTTTTTGAATGCCCGTACTACTCGGTTATGTTTCCTTTCCATGCTATGAAATGCTAGAATCATGTTTTCTTTAAGGGATTCCAACTTAGTCAGATAGACTTAATCTCTTTTGTCATGTAACCAATAACTATAGATGGACATTTGAGGTGATGAAATATAAACCTCTACAGGTAAATAATCCTCTTTCCCATACATCAGGGAGTATGGAGTCACCTGTGTGGAGCTTTGGGTCATCATATGGTAGGCCTAGAGGTCATTAGAGAGCTTAATAGGACAACTCTTCTTGTTTTAACCCACCGTATTCTTTAGTATGTTAGATAGGGTATTTTTTAAGTCCACTATCTACCCATTCACCTATGCATGATAACAGGAGGTGTGGTTAGACCATATGATTTACTTAGAATATAGCTTCTTCACCTTGGTATCCAAAAAATTAGTGTCATTTTCTATAAAAATAGTGTGAGGAATCGGATATTGATGGATTATGTGGGACTTCAAATAGGTATTTTCCTTTCTCAATTTAGGTTGTGAATGTGTTTGGGTAAATTTATATAAAGGGAATTAGGAAATATAGGGGCTCACCATTCTCTCTTGTGGGAAGACTTCTAATAATTTTCTTCCAATTTTATAATTATCAATCTAATTTTGTTTTATGAAGTGAAATTATACACCCTTATCCCTTTTAATTTTTTTTGTGATTAATTCCCTATTCTGATTATTCATTTTTATAAATGTGAACTCTAAAATCCATGGTAATGGAACACTAACTCGAGGTAAAGTCTCAAGGGAGGTCTCATGGTTCTCCCAAGTCACTTTTCATTTATTTCTTTAACATTACAATTCTATTTGATGAGGCAGTGGACTCACTTGATAATTTTAAAGTTATTTCTAAATTTATCTTGGTTATCTCCACAACCTCTTTCCAATATCAACCAAATCATTTCCCATCCCTTCAATTGATCCACATTTCATCTGATTGAAGTCATTTTGATTAAGGTATGGATGTTATACGATTGGGAATGGGTGAAGGGTGGTGGATTATCTATAGTCATGGTATCTCTATCACTTGACACTATGGTGGAGATAAGGCTTAGTATAAATAGGATATTTTTAAAGGTTCTCTAAGACTTAGATAATATGTTGAGGAAGAAAATCCATGAAATGCTAATCGATTGGATTACAAAGAGATCACGAGAAATCAATTTGGATAGTGAAGGAATTTTTTTTTCTAATCTAATATTGAACCTCCCCATTAACATTTGTTTAGGTTTTTTACTACTTTCTTATATACATAAACACACCACAATAGTACATCGCCATCCCTTGGTTTTTAATATTGAAGAAATATTTAAAAAATATAAATAAATGATTTATAATAGTGTAACTATCCCTAAAAATCATTGAGAGTAACCTTGGTTAATCCCATAGGACTTAATTCTAGATTTTCAAAAATGTTTCTTGATTTTGGCCCATGACAGATTTGTGATGAAAGGGATAAAGTGACATACTTATATAACTTACACATGAGTTTGGATAAAAAATCACCATTAATAAAGAGATAAAATAAAGTAATTTTCCTCTCAAAATGAAACATTAATAGAGGATATAATTAAGAAAATAATTCAAAACATGGATAGAGTACACAACCACTCAATTTAAGGAGAAGAATATTAAGATTAAAGATACTGAGTCAAAGTTGGAATCCCAAAAATATAGGGAGGAGATCCCTACCATGGTATCCTTGATAAGTGAAATAAAAAATGTTGAAAATATAGAATTATTGGTAAAATGGATGGCTCTTTCTAAATATTGAAATGAAGTTTCTTAAAGGAATTTGGAAACAATGTGAAACTATTGTTGAATCATGGGACAAATCACGAGTGTGTGTCTAGAATCCCAAGGACTAAAAGGTGGAAGAAAATACGGTGCACCCTATAAACCAAGAAATGAATACATAAGGTATGAATTTTATGGTAAATGTTTTATATATAGAAACTATTGAAATATTTCAAGGAAATTCAGTAAGAGAGGAGAAATAAATTTCATAAGGAAGTCCTTCATTCCTATGACTAATGGGAAGATATTTTTCACCAAAATAAAATATGTTATGATGGATTTTTTTACCACATTAGAGAAAAGTGATTATGGATCTCAAAGATGGGTGCACCAGGATCTGGTAATTGTTTACTCATAAAATCCTTCAAGAATAGAACAAAATAAAATATAAATGAATAATAAATAAATTTATGCAATTGTGAGAAAAGGGGATGGACATGTAAAGAAATATTCACGAAGGAAAAATAAGTCTCTGATGGCCCTAATGTTTGTTATAGTAGAAAGAAATTAAGTATGACTAAGTGGTCTCACTAATTATACAATAATAAAATAGATAAAGGTTGGTTGAATATCCCTACTTTGGGGGAACGAGAATGATGAAGGATGATGTGATAATGTATCAATGGTGGAAATATGAAATAGTGGGATTAGTCTCATAATGGAGTTGAATCCAATTCCAAATAAGATGAATAAATTTATAACACATATCTAGTATTAAGTGTGTAAAATTGGTGTCACCCAAAGAAGATCAAATATAAAAGTTTATATGTGATTTATAAGAAAATATTTGGTTCACCAAGACCAACCACATTACTCTTCATGAGGATAATGATGAAGTAATAGTATCTCTATGAAATTTATTATTGTAATAGATGTTGAAATCAATGCAGATTTAAGGAGGAGATATGATTTGGGGAGTGTATGTGCTGAAAATAGATATACATGTTGAAAGGATTGGTATAGAGCCTGGTTTGATGATAAAGTGACATTAAATCCGAATATGAGATTATATAATGGTATTAATCCAAATTCGGTGATCAAAAATTTTATCAATCCATATTTCAAGTGATATTAGACCACCATGAAAAATAATACAATTTGAGGGAGAATAATTTAAATTCTTAGAGAAATTCATGCTTTATCTATTTTTATTATAATAAAATAGTATCATATGATGGTTTTTTCAGGATACTAAAGGATTTTGAAATATTAATCCTATGGTCTATATCAAAATTGGTACTAGAAATTATAATTGGTAAGAAGAGTTGTGATAATTAAGGGAAAGTTGATACTGAGAACATAAAGTTTGATTAGTCTTATCAAAAAAGGTAGTAGAAACTTGTATTGAAGGAATATTGTAGATATAAATTTATTTTATCATAAAAAGTGGTAATAATTTCTTAAAAATGTGTTATGAATCACAAACTTTGTGAATAATAGTTTATTCACTAATGTTCTTGTGTAAGTATGATTGAGATCACATGGTGTTTGATATTGAATGAATTAAAAGTATAAGATTCATGAGTTTATAGAAATAGGTGATTATCATGGATAACACTAATGTTATTGAATTAGAATCTTCTTCCCTACACTAATTTTGAACTCATATGGCTTAAAGGATTTATCAGTTATTCTTTAATAAGTGGTAAATTATCTCACTGAAATAATTGATTGAATATAACTATTATTGAAAGTGGTTTGGATCTTGATAGGAAAATACTGAAATGGTGTTCATCAAGTGGATAGATCCTATTATTTATAAGAGAATATGAGATGAAGTGTCTATAATAGATTATAGGGCCAAAGGATAAAGATATTAAGTTGATTAACAAGTGGTTTATAGAGATAAGAGTTTTATATGCTAATAAGTGGTATTAAATAAGAAAGTTTCAAGATGATTATAAAGTGAACATACCTAAAAATCCAATGCAATGTTTGTGATAACAAAGGGTAATTAGAGTTGATGAATATAAACCCATGGAGTTTAGAGATAAAGGTGAAGAAAATGAAAAAAATATCTAGAATAAGAAGAACCTTTGAATAGGGTGAGTAAGTAGAATGCAACATATATCAATACATTGAATTGAAGAATTTAGGTTCAAATGGAAGAGTAGGATTTATGGTAGTATTTCCAACAAAATTCATAGGCAGTGAATGTTTTAACCAAGTGGTTGTGTGTTATATTTTTTTTTGAAAATGACTAGATTTTAACTACATAAGAAGACATGGGGTTAGATGAAGATGGAGTTGGTTACCATACATGGTAATAACATTTGGTGAAAAATTCATGAAATTGACATACATGTAATGTGAAGTATAGACATGGATAATATAGTGAGGAAGTATTAAAGTGAATATAATAGCTATATTTTGTTACAACATAAGAGAAACCTTGATATTTAGGTATATGAAATAAAACAATAAATACTTGGAGTATGATGCTAAATATGAAATTGATAGAAAGTATGACGTGAACAAAGTTTTCTATTCTGGTATAATATAAAAGTGGAAGAAGTGTGAACATACATGGAGGAAAAGGCTAGTGAATTTTTGTTGAAGTAAGAGTATATAAAACCATAATTATGTCTATCATTCCATAATGTATGTTATGTAAAAAATATATTATACTATGTGATATTAATTTAGATAGGCTAAGTGAATTAATCTGGTTCTATAAGATTGTTATGTAATATAGAAAGAAACCAAAACATAATTTTTTCTATATAACATTAATCTATCAGTATTGTATGATTGGATACACTATGAAGGAATATACCACACCACAAAATACATGTTTTTGAATTAACTAAGTCTATAAAAGTTTAAATCACACTATAATGGATTTTAATGCTGAAATTGGTCTTGTGTAGGAGTATACCCAACATACCTAAGAATAATAAATGAATTTATTAAGAATAATGTAGGTCTATGTAAGATTAATATCCTCAGTGTCATATTTCAATGTGTTTAATCACACAACAATATTAATTGTGGATGAATAAGATATTTGAGAAGCATTAATATGGTTCTTTGAAGAGACACAATCACACCACAATGATATAAATTACACCATGTAGACAAATGTTGTGTCACAGTGAATCCCTCATGAGAAATTGGTGTAGTTTTGGAATGCGAGGGCTTGCTGAATCACACCATAACTAAAGGACTCTGTCATAATGGGTCCATGATTTGAGAATATTTGTGGAGACCACAATATAATTACTAGAGATTTTTAAATGAGATATTATTTGGAATTTTTAGTCAAGGATAATGAATAATTTTGATGCTACAACATATAATATTACATCATAATATGGATAAATTTGAGGCTGACCATGAAATATTGGAGAGTATCACATATTGATCATATAGTTTACAAAAATTAATGAAGATTCATTTTGAATTCATGAAGGAGATGATTTGAATGAGATTTAGGGGATTGAATCTATTTGAAGAGGCACATTTTGACCAATATAAATGAGTGGTACACATGGATTATTATTTAATGATTAAAGAAAAATGGATTATTCTCAATCATCGGATTAAGGGTTAGATTATGAAAGGATGTTTATAAAAGATTATCATGGTAGTGTTGTTAATAAAACATAAATTCTAAATAAGGTTTAGAGAAGGGAAAATATCCATCGATAAATTCCAATTATCATATACATTTCATTAAATGAATAATCCTATAATAGGATATAATCACACTATTATATTTTACTGATGGACATGTTGAAGAAATATAATAGTATATATAATTAAAGTGCATAACTATCTTCATTCGAAAATAGTTTTCCACTATTATATTCATTTAGATGATAAGAAGTTGACCCTCACATCAATAGATCTCTCTCAACTAGTTTTATATGATAGATACTTAACTCTCTCTATATGTATTTAATATCATATGACATTTAATGAAGAAGTGAAATAAATTATATCTTAATAGATCATATATTCTGGACTTTTAACATACAAGGTGTCTTATAAAATTATACTCACCTAGAGGTGACTTACATTTCTATAAACTATTAAATATCCCCCTTACTTAATTAAATCATAATGGATTCCATGAATCAATGTGTGAAGTAGAATAATAGGGAGTATCCCTTGGGTGAGAAGTTTCAGAGCCCTAAATTATGTAAAGGTAGTGAGCCTTATCCAAGAGTGATCATGACCAAAACTTCAATCCAAATAATGTAAGTATAGTATATTTTCAAACATAAACATATTTTGTGTATGTTCACTTTGGATATATCCTATTGTGGGTGAAAAAAGTAAATCACCTCTATATTGTGTGCTTTCATTCCAATATTCAAGTATGATTCAATGAGAATGCTTCCCAGAGTGAGAGATTGAATGAGTTCCTTCCAACAAAGGAGCACAATATGGTAAAAGGAAAAATGAGATTTAAGGGAAATTTTTTAATTAAGAATCACCCTGACACCCCAAATCTCAGGGTGTATATATTTATCATTGTCCCAATAGATAACTAATTAACCAAATAACATAATTTTATTAATTCTTTAAAATCCCAATAGATTGAGATGCTTGTATTTGTTTTTAATGAGTAAGTGGATTTTTAATATGTATTGGGTGGTGGTGGAAGATCCCAAAGAATTAATAAGTTGAAATGCATGATATACATCTTGGAGTTCCAATGGATCATTTTTATTGAAGCTATTTTACATTGTAAATATTGAGAAAAATCCATTAATAATTTGAAAATGGGATTAATGTAATGGAATGAGTTGTTTCTTAGTGTTTTAGAATCATCCTATACATCTTATTATTATATTGTTGATATTTTAATGAATATATAATATAATTTCAAGGTTAAATGGAGAAATTACTACTATATATTCTTAAAAAAGTTTGTGAGAACCCACCCTTATGTTTATAAAGTTTGAAAACTATTATCGGATTATGATGTTAAATTGAGAATCCATCCATGGAAACTATAATAATTCCTGAAGAACTATTTTCAAAATGAGAAAATTACAAGAAGGATGAAGTTATTTTATGAGTTTAATTGATAAGAGTAAAGATGAATTTCGGGATCACTATTTTTAGAAGTGGTGTACATGGAATATGGCACAAAAGTTAGTCTAGAATCTATTGTTTGAAAGTTACATGATGAGTTCCAGATGCTGATCTCATGTGATTCTAGAATATAAAAGATTACAGTAGATTTATATTATATAGGATGAAGTACTGAGAAGTAATACACTTCTATAATATGAGTTACGGATTCAAGATATTGTGTATCTAGAATTTGAAGTAACAAGAAGATGAAATATTGAGAATTGAAATCTAAGGAAGTAGTAAAATATATATGATCCAAAATATGAATAAGTTTTGAAGAATAGAACCTGAAGTAAAGGTTGAAGGTGGAGTGGAAGTATTTTATTAGTATTGAATATCAGAAGTGATGTATGGAGTAGAATAACTACACAATCAAATATTTATAATGTTCTGGAGATCAAAAGAAGCCCCACAAAGATGTAGATTCCCTAAGATGAGATGAAATTGGAAAAATCATTTCATATATAAGGTAAATCTTAAATATATATTATATATGTAATGGTAACTCTGAAGAATACATAAGGGTTTTCCAAAACATGTGTACTAAATTCTAGAAAATATATGAAAGTTATCCTAAATTTGTAAGGGTACTCTAGATGATATGTAAAAGTGATTATGAAGTGAAAATAGATATGTAAGGGTACTCAAAGTGAATAATTGGAAATTTTTTAAGACACTATGATATATATGAGTAAGTTTCTCAATATTTAAATGTTACCATAGTCCAAAAGGAAATATTCAAAGGTACTCGATGAGAATAACTAAATTTGGAAAATTCTTAGGCCTTACTAAGATATTTAAGATTCATTTACTCATATATAAGAGTTTTCTTGAAATATATATTGGAAATTTAAAAAATTCTTAAATCATAATTATGATGGTTATGATTAAAAAATAATTATTTAATGGTTTCTCACTAAAAATTTGACACAGTCCTAGAACCTCACTATTATATGTAAAAGAAAAAAAATTCTTATGTAAAGTTTAATAGGATAATACATGCAGGTTAATAGGAGGATAACTAAGGGTTTATCAATTGATATTTGAAAAATTCCCAATCCTCCATGTAGTATTTAAGAGTAACAATTTCTTACATAAAGGTTAACAAAATGATATGTGATGGTTAATAAGAGGATATTTAGGGGTTATCACTTAGAAAAATATGATAATTTTGGCGATCTAATTGTGATGATATTGTTTTCATATTCAAGTCATGAATATCATGATTCTTTAAATAACCATGATTTTAGCTAGTAATAATGAAGGTGAGAATTGAATAATAAGGTTGTGATGTTATGATATTTTCCACACCATGAAGAAAATTTTAAAACCACAAACAATAAAGACTCGTACAAGGATAAATTTTATCTCACACCATGAAAATAAATCCATACTATAGTGAGATATATAATAAAATCATGGATTGAATTTACAACATGATATGAGAAGACACATCACCACCATGGCGATCGATAGAAATATTAGATCCCCCTAACACTATGAAGTATATATTGCATAACATTTTTTTTTGCATGAGAACATGTATGTTGATGTGGATTAAAGGAATATGAATTTTGAAAATAAAAATAATCCATGAATATTATGTGAATCATAATAAGGAATATACAATAAAAGATATAGGAATTCATAGTTGGATATAAAATATTTTTTAACTGATATTCTATAGCTATTATTGAATATCAAGAGACTAAAAATTATGAAGAATATCATGCTGTCATGATTGATGGAGTTTTCTATATTCAAATATAGAAATAATATTCATTTGTTTCTATGATTATAACAAGAATAAGAAGAAGATAATTGTTTCGTCAAGTTTTTTGGATGGGGAACATGGAATGGGATCTCCCTTGATGGTTTTATTTAGGAGTATTTTATAGACTCACTTGATCTTGTGCATCAGATATACCATTTGTTCCATCTTCCCTAGAAACTCCCAATGGTTCCTTTAACCATAGCTGGGTATGAACCTTCTTTCCAAATGATGGAAGTCATCTGAGATTTCAGGCCCATCAAATATTTGGGACTCACATTGGTCGAGAGGGTGGGAGGTCGGTCTCATCATAACCTTTTGGGGGGAATTGTTTCATACTTTGGGACTCTCTTACAGATTTAAGATATGCTTGTAAACCTATTACTAATCCCAACACGGGGCCGGTTACCCTAACAAAATACTATGGGTTAATTTTTTATCATATGAAAAAGACTGGGATTTCTTTAGTGAATTCATCTGCATGTATTTGAGGTTCTTTATCACTCTTTGGTAACAAGAGGTTTCTTATATGATGAAGCCATATGACCAAGTGCTTCAGAACATGCTCCCATATTAGGAGATGATTAATATTTTGAGGATGGGATTGAGCCATTATGAGGCATCCTATGTGTCTTGGTTATTATAGTAATCAAAACCCTCTTAGTTCATTTACATCCTTGGTACTAAACCCACAGAATATACCCTTGTATAAGGGGTGTCCATACTAATTCTCTGGTTAATGGATATTCATTTTTCTCAATGAGGTTTTCGTTTCATCCCCCCTAAGACCACATGATCCATGCTTGGTGTGAGAAACAAGGGGGTAGAATATTATCAACCTAATGGAGTTTAGAAATGGAGCTTGGGTATTGGAACAATCCTTGGGGTGTTCGGTATAGATCTTGAGCCTCAAGAAGGCGTCTATATATCTTGAGTATGGCAGGAATTAGAGTCATCGTAGTTTAGATTATATTGAGGCTTACACATTGAGGCTGACCTATACTATTGTAAAGGTTTATAGTGTAGATGTCATGATCATTGAGATTCCCTAAGCCCACATGATCCATTCTTGTTGTGAGGAACAAGGGATAATAAGTAATAAATATCATTGCTTTGAGTAAGGGCCTTAGATAATGGTATTGACCTAGATGGTTAGTATAGAGATCAAACCTCAAGGAGAGGTAGCCTGTGTATCTTGGATATGAAAGGAATCAGAGTCTTCATAGTTCCTTTATATTGGGGCTTATACACTAAGGCTGCCTTGGTGACATGGCCTTCTTGTTTGGAGGGTGTCGTATGACCCAGTTGGCATATCCTTGGAACCATCACATGACCTGGCTTGTCACACATGGAGGATGTCTCATGACCCAGTTGGCATATCTTGGGAGACATTTCATGACCTGGCTTGACATGTATAGAGTGTGTCTCAAGAGACAATGTGGAATATCTTGGGATCCATCACATGACCTAGCTTGACATGTATAGAGGGTGTCGCAAGAGATAGTGTGGCATATCCTAGGATCCGTCACATGACCTGGACAACATGTATAGAGGGTGTCACAAGAGCTCATGTGGTATATCTAGGGAGCCATTTCAGGACTTGGACGACATGTCTGTAGTATTAACAAGTCTCGACTGACTTGATCAGGGAGTTCCATGGGGGTTTGATTATCATGTCTAGATACTTTCTTGATACTTAGATGACATGAGAGGACACCATTATACGAGTCAGGAAATGTGTCAAAGGGACATCGCAAGTCCTGGGTGATAGACCCAAGGGGTCCACAAGATCAAAGTGGTGTCCTTGGGAGAGCCGTGTGACTTGTTTTGACATATCTGGAGTATTCAGCGTGTCCTATGTGGTGTGTCGAAGGAGTGTCATGAGATCTGGGAAAAATGTCATGGTGTTTTTGCGTGTCTTTGGATGACACACGTGAAGCACATAGGGTCAGCGAGCATGTATTTTTCTTAAGACTTCCACATTTGACCTTGGTTTCTTACCCTTATGTTGTGAATTCCATGGTTTTATTAAGTATCAGCTTGTCCTGACCCTCATGTGATCTAGTGGTATTATGTTATGTTCTTCAAACAACTCAACAAAGGTCCTTCACACGATCTATGGATTATCATGTGAATTTATTTATACCTAGATCATGACTACTCTGGATGACCGTCGGTATATTACCTGACATAAATCTGGATGGTCGCATGATCGGTTGCTCAGAGAAGGTCGCAGAAGTCGAGAGTCGAATCCTGTAGAGTCTGGGCATTAAGAATCCCACTTGCAGAGTAATTGTGCATTTTTCATACTGGGGTGGGGGATTTATAGGCCTCTCCCCCCTGGATACTCATTGGTTTGTGCGGCGTATCTAATGCGATTCCAGGCTGCAGCCAGTGAAGGGGGTCTGGCACCACGCGGTTTTGTGAGTCTCTACCGTGGATTACTTTGGGCGCGTTGCCTGATTTTCAGCTATCATGAGTCTCTTTCTTTATAGGATTATTTCCAATTTTTGGAGACATGTTTGATCATGTAGACTCATACAAGGACTTTCATATTTTCATGTTGACATGTTTGAGGGAATTTTCAAGATCCAAGTGCCTATGAAAAGACACTCACGAGACCTTGGGTGACTTGTCCTGGGGTCTCACGGGACAATGTTGTAGGTGTGTTGGGCATGTCGTATGACTTTTAGTGACCACAAGTACCTATCTCTTCCTTCCTTTTGATCCCCTTTGTTTTATGTATAAAAGGTTGGGTGTCATGCAAGATTTCATGCGTGTTGTTGAGGGTATTTATTCTATTTTTTGGAGATACAACACATGACCAATATGGGTCTCACGAGGGTGTGTAGGAATTACATATCCTAAAGATGCGTATGACAAGACAAAGGGATTCCTTGAGACACAACGGGCATGTCTCTAAGGGTTTGCGGTGCCTTGTAGGTCTTCAGGGGCATGTCACATGTCTTTTAGTGATCGCGAACCCCTCTCGCCTCTTCCATTTTTATCTTCTTTGTTTTATTTTACAAAGCTTATGGATCATGTGAGTGAGAATGAGTAATATCTAGGATTTTTACTTGTTTTTTGGATGATATCTCTCTAGAACAATATAGTTCATATAGAGAGTGTGCAAGCATGTAGTGGACAGGTCTATCCGCCTATCCATAGAGTGTCGTAGAGTTGTCTAGAAACCCCTGATGACTTCCATGCAACGATCCTAAAAAGTCAAATGGATTTCATGAGGTTTCATGGTGTCTCACAGATCTCTTGGGGTGAGCATCATATATATTTCAGCAATCACAGACCCCTCTCACTTCCTCCCCTTAATCTCCTTCATTTTATGTGATGAAGGATCATAGGTCTTGCGAGTTGGCTTGAATATCATCAAGGGATTTTATTCTTCCCAATGAATATTTAGAGCATGAGATTTGGGACAAATGGGGGTACCTCTCTTTGAATATCATCCATATTTATTGTTGAAGGATTTTGGGTGGGTTTTCAAGAACTTTATAATGACAAACTATACGTCTTGGGGGTGCTCATTCGATTGTTTATAAGCATGCCGCATGATCAATATGGGATCTTACAATGGCGTGCACACCTTGTCTTGGTTAGTCACCCAACTTTCCTATGGCATGTCACATGATCAATGCTGGATCATGTGATGGAATGCAGATGTTGTTAGGTACAATTTCTTTGCTTGAATTTGATGCATCACATGTTGATCGATGGATCCCACGACATCATGCAGACATTGCCAAGGAAAGTCACTTTTATCACCTTTTATATGTCATGTGTTCATGGATGTATGATTACACAGTGTGACCAAGGGTATTTCATATCAAGGAAGCATGATGAAGGGTTCATGGAGAGTGTTTCAAGACTTCATAATGTTGATGCATAACCCAATACACTTGAATGTATCGTGAAAATGAAGGTTTGTATGAGGGCATTGTATAACGTCCCATTCCACATGTGATCCAGTAAATGGGTTCAAGCGATAGAGTCCTATGCACACACATGGAATACTTATTTTCTTCACATGGAGATATCAAGTGTGACCTGGGGCTCCTAATTCACACTTGAATATTGCATATGTGTGGTGCAGAATTTCATTGGACTGACACGGTGCATCGATCCTCGAATATTATTCATGTTCAACTTTCACAACACATCAAATAAATTCTTTAGGACTTGATCATATCCAAATGATGAGTCTCTATTCACAAGTACTCACATAATGAATATAAAGTTATTTAATATTCTTCTAGGCAGAGGTATGATCCTAATATTTGATCACTTTCACATTCGCTTGATGATGTAGGAAAGCTCTTAGCATTATGTTTTCGATAATATGAAGTCCATGGGATATGTGATGCTACTTCCTTTCACAAGAGAGGGAACACAGTTCCATAGCCTTCACATTAGTGTATATGAAATGCCTTAGATTTTTTTTCATGAATTATAATGTGATATACATCTTTTCATGAATGATATAATGGGTTTCACACGACCTACTTTACATAACCCATATGGGGTTTGTGATGCTCTGTTCTTCAAGGAAACAAGAGCTCTCCCATAGGAGCAGTATTAGTGTCAAATATCAATCTCTCTTCTGTATTTATAGATGAATTATCATGATCCCTTGGCTTATATGAGAATTATGGTGTGTTATTTAAACATACAATACCATTCATTGCATCGGCTTTCCCAGCCTTAGATCCGAAAATAATGCCGCTTCAAGAGATATCTCTAAATCACAAAAAATTTTGGTATCTTCATGCGATGTGAATTTATATTTGCATGATCACATATCTTCATGGAGGCTTCAAATTGTCACATAACCATCATTGGGGATTTCGATTGCATTGTGTGGAGTTTCTTCATGCAATGGATATTTTGAAACTCTCTATTTGTACAGTGGATTTCATTCACGTTTTATATTTGCATATGATGGAAACATCAGGTAACGTTATCATCACATTATCTATTTTTGGTTATGAATGAATATTTTATTAGAATGTATATCTGTACACTTATACATATGGGAATGGCACTCATCTACTTCTCCTGCTACACACACACACATGCACGAGAAGATCTCTCACACTGGATATTAAAGACCGCATGCATCACACTCTTATCCAATCCACAGATCATTTTATCAGCATCACATATCTATATGGAGGAAATATACATCCCCATGAATTTCATGTTCTCACACTCACCTAATTTGAATCACCATCACCATTAATGCTCTTGCAGTGCATTATAACATCCTAAAAGTACTTCGTATGGACCCTAGATTTGTGGTACGATCATGCCCATGTTTTTTTATTCTAGAGGCTGATGAAGGTGAAGTGGACCCATGCATAACCCTCATTTAATTGTATCTCTATTCCATATATCTTATTTTAGCGATTCATAGAAAAGTACCAGCATGAAAGAGGGAGTTCCATGATGGGCTACTACATGCGTTGGTCTGAGAGCAGGCAATAGGAGATGTGGTGTGAGGAATCTCATGCACTTGTTGATTCGTTGGTGTGTGACATCAAACCTAGACCAAATAGGTGTGAACTAGAGGATATTCTGGTGTGTGGTATCAATCCTAGGCCTAACAGGCCATTAGAAACCCAGACACCTTGAGGTTGAAGAAGGAAATATGTGATTCCCTCTACCCATCGCCTGTACAGTAGGTGTCCTTCCATGAAAATGTATATAATGCACAATTATGAGAATCAACAAATTCCACCCTTAGAATTATATTTGTTCGTCATGAAAAGAATCCGGTTCTAAGGTAAATGTAGAGAACTTTTCCATACATCTTAATGATGATGGATTCCTCCATCAGTGTGCTATCAGTGAATAGATCTACTGAACTTTATATGCTATCATTCAGTTTTCTATTATTCATGATGTGAATGATATCTCATTTCTCTAGTATTATGTGAATCAAAAACGATATCCATACCATGATTTATATTGCATGAACATGAATTTCTAGAATTGAATGTTGAAATTACGATAGAACCACTTTTGATAGATTCTCTCGGATGCCTAATCACATGAGATCCTACATTGGAAATATGTTTCATCTATCTTGGGATCACCTGATGCATAGAGGGATCATGTGGGCAAGAGATATTTCTTGAAGAATGATTACTTTAAATATCTGTGAAAAATAGATCGAGCGTGATAAGACCATGTAGTGGAATTCACAATAATTTTCATATGATTCAGTTTAAGGCCTTTTATCTCGGACCATATATTGATTTAGTTTGAGGTATTTAAGCCTAGAACATCTGTTACTTTAGTTTAGGGTATTTTAGTTCGGACCATCGGTTGCTTTAGTTTGAGGTCTTTTAGCTTGGACCATCTATTGCTTTAGTTTAATGTCTTTTAGCACAGAGTATCTACTACTTTAGTTTAAGGTCTTTTATCTTATATTATATGTTTATTTATTTTAATTATTTTAGGTCAAACCATGTGTTTCTTTAGTTTAAGTTCTTTTATCTTAGACCATCTACTACTTTAGTTTAAGGTCTTTTAGCTCGGACCATCTATCTAAGAATGGGATACAGTGCAGACATGAGACTCATGAGGATCATAATGCACTTTTAGTAGAGTTACATGCTTTTTTGATGACCATAGGTGAATATGTAGGATCCATGGGAATGTATTCATATTCAATAAAGGGGTCGCTTGTAGTTGGATATTTTTCCAAGGGCTATGGAATATTTATGATGGTAATATCGATGAGGTTGGAATACTAGGGATACCAAGAATACCTGGATAGTTAGAGTATGGATGATATAAATCATAACTTGAATGTTTGAATCCATGAATATGGGATGGTTTAGATGTGTTTGGTAGGTCCCTTGACATTCTAAAATTCCAGGTTCTGCCATGGTGTTGCAAAGGCTCATAGGGATCTAAAATCCTTTTTGGAAAGGAGAATATTCATTTAGTTGGTGGGTCGGGGCCCTTATGTGTTGGTAGCATGGCCAATCAAATATGATCTCTACTTATTTCCGAGGGATATGGAAGACTTGCGTAGACTCAAACGTCTAGATAATCAAGTTGGGTATGGAAGGAAGCTATCCAGGAAAGGTTCTAGCACCCTAGGGAAACTTAGATCTTAAATGTGAAGCTCAAGATCTATGTCATTTAGTTTTGAATTATGAGATGTGGGACATCAAAGGTTAGTAAATGAAGTGTTTCAATCCATATTTGAGAAAGGGTATGAAACATGGTGATGTAACATTGAGGATATTGAATCCTCTTAGATAGTTTGGTATGAGGGATGTAAATCATGATCTGGGGTGATCAAATCTGGATAATGGTATGGTACAATCATATAGGAAGTGGTTCAGACACCTTGGGGTTTTGAGTACTGCCATGATGATGTTTGGTCTCATGAGACTTGGAATGTACTTTTTCATAGTAAAAAAATTGGTTGACAGCCATAGGTTCATTTATAGGAGCCATGGGCATGCATTCATAGTCAAGAAAAGGGTCCTTTAAGACACATATCCTTTCCAAGGGCCATGGAAGTTTATGATGATTTGAGGTACCCCAAATCACGAAGTGTGGTTTTTAGAAGATGTAAAATCCAAGGAGGGTTCGAATGCCTTAAAGGTTGTGTCACCACTTAGAAAACATATTCTCATGGCGAGGAGATGTGAAAAATATTTCCTTAAATTTTTCCCGGACTAGTGGGTCCAGTGAGCATAGACTAGATTTTAAGAGGGTTATTGACCCTATGATATTTATACCTTTTATTTTTTCACCCTATTTTCCCCTAATATATGAGGATGAAGAGTTTAGAAGATGGAGAATTGATTTTGATCAGGTCACCCTTTGCAGGTTTTTAGCCTGACAAGTTTTATGTCTCTTCCATTAGAAGTTTAAGGTCTTGTGATTTGGACTTTTATGTGCTAGAGTTTAAGGTTGTACATATTTGACCAAATCACATACAGTTTAGGGTCATGAATTTCATGTCACATAGAGGATGTGACACAAGAGTCTAATTAGGATATCCAGGGTTAAAAATACTCCAACATCTTCTCAATCATAAAAGGGAAATGGCATAAATCACGACTCGATTTTCTCAGGTCATGAGTAATGATATGGGACAGTCATACAAGGAGAAGTTTAGACACAATGGGGTGTTTAGTTCTTCCATGATGATGTCAGGGATCATGAGAATTGGAATTTCATTTTTCATAATGATGCATTTGGTTGACGACTATAGGTGCATATATAGAAGCCATGGGCATGCATGCATAGTCAGAAAAAGGGTCCTTGAAGCTGGGTATCCTTTCTAAGGGCCATGGAAGGTTGATGGTGTCCTGAGATTATCAAGAAATGAAGTTTGGTACATGAATTTGAGGTGCTCTTAAAGTATGGTGGAAGCACCCCATACTTTGGTTGACTAAGGTAAGTATCTTGCAGTCCTTTTCTGAGGAGTGAAAAATAGAAGATGGTTTTCATAATTTATTGTCATGTAGTGGGGACGTGTTTTCATCTATTAAGTTTAATGTCATGTGGTGAGGAAATAATGCTTTAAATTTTAAAGTCATGCAGCAAGGAAATCATATTATGCAGTTTAAAGTCATGCAACAAAGATATACTGCCATATAGTTTAACGTCATGCAGTAAAGACATGCTTCTGTGTAGTTTAACATCATGTAGTAATGACATGATCCCTTGTAGTTTAATGTCATGTGGTAAGAATGTATGAATCAACATGAGAGGTGGTAATGTTTCGGCTGGGCCCAAAGAAGGGAACTTGAGTGTCACTATGTATCCCATGAAAATGAGAATCAAGACACACGTTGTGTTGGGTGGCCATGCAGTTTAATGTATTGCGGTAAATACATGCTTCCATTCAGTTTAACATCATGAGGTAAGGACGAAATGTTTCATGCAATTTAACATAATGTGGTGATGATGATGTGTCATAGTTTAATGTCATATCATAGGGAAATGTGCGGAAATTTTAGGGTCATGTGGACCAGACCGTAAGGCGGAGTTCCTAATGTGGGGGTGAATGGCATGGTCCCATGAAGCAATCCAATGTGAATGAGGACCAAAGAGCTCTCAACCACACCACACACCTTTCTAGGTTGACTCAGGACCAAGGGAAAAAAGGGGTTATGGGTGCAGATGGGCCCAAAGATGAAATGGATGGGCATCACTACGCATCTCATGAAGATGAGAATCAAGCCACACATAGTTTTAGAAAAGGAAATTCTTTATGTAGTTTTGACCCATACATAGAGGTAAGAATTATTTCTATTGATAGTTGTAACCGGGCCTAAGATTAGAGATCTAGGCATCACTATGTATCCTGTATGGGTAGGAATCAAGCTATAAATAGTTCTTGAATTTCCATGTAGTTTAACTTCATGCGGTGAGGAAAAAGGTGGATCGATGTGAATTGGTGGGGAAATCATGGTTGGGCCCAATTATAGAAGCATGAGCATCACTATATATCTAATAGGGATGAGAATAAAATCACACGTAGTTCTTGTACAACTGTGTAGTTTAATTTCATGTGGTAAGGACATCGACCATGCAGTTTAATGTCATGCGGTGAGGTATTATGAGATTCCTTTTATGTTCTTTCACTCAGGATCATAATGGATCCATTGTGTACCTCTATTACTTGATTTTGAGGGTAAGTCCCTACTGTAATTCCGAATCTCACATGATCTATGATTGGTGTGAGAATCAAGGAGTAGCATAAGTTCCCCTATAGTGCAGAGACAAAAGAGGGGTATAACATAAGCATTTTGTATGATGCAGTGGATGGACCAAGATATAGGATAGAGGTGTCCCTACATATCTCATTTGGAATGAGAATCAAGCTATACATAGTTCTTAGGGGTCTGTGCAGTTTAATGTAGTGTAGAAAAAACATTGACCATGAAATTTAATGTCATGCAGAAAGTACAATGGATTACCTAATGTTAAGGAGAAGGGGAGTTTCAGATCCATGCAGTTTTATATCATGCGGTGAGGACATTGGATGTGTTTTTAATTTATTGTGGTAAGGAATAACTCCGTACAGTTTAAAATCATGTGGTAAGGATGAAATGTTCCATGTAGTTTAACATCATGTGGTGAGGAAAAATGACAGGGCTTACTCTGATGTGGATTCCCATTTGATTAACAGATTATGAAAAGTATTTCTTGAGAAATATCACATTTTTTGGCGATGTGACACTCTCCCCATCCATGGTGGCCAACAAATAGGCTCCATTATGATTGAAATTATGTATGATGTAAGACCCATTCCACTTGGGATCCAATTTCAAGGGCTTCTTTCCTGATATCATCAGAGTTTTGAGATCCAACAATGGTTCTCCCAGAAGGAATGAGTAGATGTGAAAATTTTTATTAAAAGATCATGCAATCCAACTCTGGTGGACTTCAATGTTGTGAAATGTGTGCAAACTTTTCTCATCTAATCATTCTAACTCATCCATCCATTTTTTCTACTATTCATCATATGAGAGTTGTCCAAAAATGGCTATTCGGAGTGAGGGAAGATGAACTTATATGGGAAAAACTACCTCAATCCCATACACCAATGAGTATAAAATTTCTTGTGTAATAGTACACATGGTGGTATGGTAGGCCCACAAATAATGGAGGAGTTTATCTGGCCCAAAATTCTTATCCTTATTCACCATATTCTAGAGTATGTTCAATAAGGTCTTATTGAAGGCCTGTATCTATACATTTTCTATTGCATGATAGTGGGATGAGTGATTGGACTTGATGCTGTACTCCTAGTAAAGCTTCTTCAACTCTGTGGAACAGAAGTTGGTTCCATTGTCCTTCAATATTATGTGAGGGATTCCAAACCTGGTGATGATATGGGATTTCAAGAAGCTGATGATATTCTTTATCCCGAATTCCTTGAGGGGTATCGCCTCAACCCATTTGGAAAAGAATTCAGTAGCAGTAAGGATGTACTTGAACTACCTAGGTGTGGAAAGGGGATATTCCCCACAACATCCATCCCCCAAATGAAGAATAAACAAGAATATTTAGTGGTATTCAACAATTATAGGGGATTATGGAAGAATTTTTCATGGATCTAGAATGAATGAAATTTCATGGTGAATTATATAGTCATGTATGATGGTTGGATAGTAATATCCCAACATCCTGATTTGGTGGGAGAGCTTGATTCCAAATTGATGGGTGCCATAAGAGCCTACATGGAATTTCTACATGATGAAAGGAGTTTCTCCTTCTTCTATGAAACTGAATAAAATTCCATCAAATCCACGTTTTTAGAGAACTTTTTTCTTATTTGGGACATCCTATAGGGTGAAGTTTGCTACCCGACATTGAATCTGTTCCCTTCCAGCATGATCTACTAGGAGAGTCCCATATCGAAGATATTCTATTATGATATCCATCCATCCAGGGGTGTCCATTGGTTCATCATGCTCTAGGGATGTGTTAAACTAGTTGATCTCTTCCATATCACATATGGTGATTGATGACACCATTATTCAATGTGTAATATTAAAGTTTACTTCCTTCCAATCTTGACCGGTGAATGAGATGGTGACATGACATGAAATAGTCTCCAATTGATAGACCTCGGTAGCAGCAACTTAAATATCAAATTCTTGTGGGTTATGGAGGGATTCAATGAGTGCCTCTCTGGGTTCTTTTGAAATATGAAGTGTATCAAGGATTGAGATCTTGGCTGGGACTGCAACTAGATATTTTAGAACATCGTACTTTTGTGCTAGAGGTCGGCGCTTCCTGATGTGGGGCTGCTCCTGGGCATGCAGCTCAGGGGCTAGAGCATGAGGTTCAGGGGATAAAGAATCTTATGTAGATAGACCTGGATCTTGTGTGGTGTTTTAGGGAGTATCTGCTACCAGTGGAATGGGTTGTGCTGACCTTACCTGTTGCCTGGGTTTATTAGATTGAACCCCCTAAGCGGTCATGCAAGAAAATCAGATATAGGAGACTGCTGGAGGGATTTGGGGCACCTCATTTCCTCCTTTGAGACTTATGAAGTGCATTCCCATGAGTCTCAGCTGCATATTTATCCTCCTTGGGGATATGATCAGAATATTGAGTCTGACCACGCTCACGCTATCCCCTGTATCCTCAACTCTAGTGTATGCGTCCTCCTGTTCCTCATTCATATGTGGTAAAACCATATTAGGGGGGCATAATCATCATCATAGAAGGAGTTTTTCAAGTGTATTATGTTGACATAACCAAATATGAATTCTTCATTCAACGAGTATTCCATTTGGTGGGGTGGTACCCATGATGTGGATATTACAGAGAAGAAATCTTCCAGAGTTAGAGCTTACATTGGAGCAGAATATGTTTCTTCTTACTCTACCTATTCCTATGTCTGATGGTCACACCCAACATTGGGAGTTACATTTAATTCCTCCTTCTTGGGTGGTGGAGCTATTATGAGTTTTCTCAATTGCACCTTTAGAGCGCCATGATCTCAATCAGCTATTTTCTAAACCATCCAGTTGTCTAAATTTTGTGCTTTCATGGCCGGAACTTTCTAGAAACTGTCCTATTATCCTGATTAAGTGATGTTTATGAAAGACACCTTCTCTAGGAAATTTTCTAACATCAACTATCTAGATCAGACCATTCCTTGAAAAAAATCCTTGAAGATGAATCAATTCTAGATATTATAACCCAACCATCTGTAGAAAGGGTAGTAACCAGGATAGTTGGTGAGGTTGACTTCATCAGGCCTCCTAGGCTATGGAAGTGTGATCAGGTCATTATCCATGGATATCAAGAAATAACCAGGGACTTGTTCATTTTTGAATGATTATACTTTGTTCATCCGTTCCTCAAATTCTAGGTGACGCTGATTTCTATATACTTCTGGATGAGGGTGATTATGTGGTTTCCATTGCTTGATAAGAGGTTCTGGGCAGTTCAGAGCTTGCCTGGGTGCTTGGATGGGAACCGATATGGTATTGAGAGAAAAAATTATGGCTTCTTCTCTTCCTGGATTCTTACCCTATGCTGCAAGTATGAGTCGAGACTTGGATTGGGTTCACTGAATAGCCTCTTCAAGACATTGCACTATTTCAGAAAACTCTCAAAACCCACCTTGATATTTCATGTGAATTAGGGGTGTCTATAACTCATCCATAATATTTTTAGCACAAAGTTCTAGTAGTTTCTCTTGTGAGGGAGGGATGTTGAGTGAATAGGTCAAACCTTTCCACCTTTCTATGAAATATGACACCCTCTCATTTTTTCACTACTTGTAGTTCATCAGGTCAACGATCATTTTCTTCCTCAATGTTGAAAAAAATTGATAAAGTAAATGACAAAAAAGGTATTCCAATCCTACAAAAATATCCCACTGATAGACTGTTGTACCAAACAAAGGCTGGCCCTATCAGTGTTTGTATGAAACACCTCATATTTTTTACCTCCTATTGATATCAAGGGACCATCATCATTCCACATTGGGATAAGAAGTTTGTGAGATGTTGTTCAGGATCACCTATTTCATAAAAGGTAGAAAAGGTTGGATTTTCAAAGTTGGGTGGAGGTGGAGTATTATCCACCCATTCAGGATATGGATTCATTTCAAGCCGTATAGGTGCATGTCGCCCTTCCATGGATTCCATTTGAGTCACTAGGGATTCAATGGCAGTAAGCATATTTTGGGGAACTGATGTCTGATCCACCTACCATCTATAGGGAGCAGGTGTGGGCTGATGAGGTGCTCCCACTTTAATCTCCTACCAATCCTTGATTTTTCCCATGACTGAAGGGTTACCCCAGTGAGGGAGAGGCTGTTTCCACAACAGAGATAAGTCCCAATCATTTTCGACTTCCTTGGTTATGTAGAATCACTTTTTATATCTAGTTCCAACCTAATATTCAAATACTTCTCTTGCTAGTGAATTGACCATGTATGGGAGAATATTCGACTCTAGCTAGAGAAGATACCTAGTTGTAATTTTTCCCTTGAGTATCTCCTCATTGAGTTATTGGAGAGCTCATATTTCAATCTCATATTGCGAAAAATGTTATTTTATGGATGAAAACTAGGATTTGGTCACATATTTACCTTTATATTTTCCGATATTATACCTATGAGGGAGTTTCTCATTATTCGGTGGTGCCAAATTTTAAATCCTTCTTTGGTTCTGGGTGCACACAACCTCATTTAGTGAATCAAAATCACCCTCCGCCTAGGGTTTGTTTTCCATGTTGTGACCCTTTGCATATGCACCTTGATCAATGTCTGCTATGTTAATATTAATGAAATTCAAAGAGGCATAACGGGAAATGGTGGTCATGTCATTACTTTCCACATAACAATATGATTTTTCACAGCCTCAATCAGGCTTGTTATTTGAACCCTTGGAATTTTTGGACCATTTTGGATTGCGACCCCGGTAGGGTCTGACTATCTTCGCTATACGTTCCTCTCCTATTAGTTTATGAATGGTGACTTTGAGTGAGTTTATGGTTGTAATTTCTGAGAATTCCCCAATTAGCATTGGTTTGTCCTGTAGCGAGAGGAACTGATAGGATTTCGACCATTGATTTCTTCCTCCCAACCCAGAGAATATCAATTTACTCTATGGTATTGATGATGATGAAAATTACCCCAACCCTATGGGGAGGGGGCTATTTAGGGCTACCATTAGTACTGAGTGGTCCTATTATTGAGGATCTAATGGATCTAGTTAGGGACATGATGATTCTCGGGATGAACTGAAGGTATAAATTCCCCCCACCTAGTGGGATGAGGATGCTCTATAATCACCACTGATGTCTCCAGGGTCCTTTCAGGGGACAATAATCATGGTGATAGTGATTGAAATATAAATTCCCCCAGCTCAGTGGGCTGGGGTTTGCGTGCGGCTATCGAAGATATGTCTTGAATCCCTTTCAAGAATTGATGACCCAATGGGTGGAGGCAGTGGTAGATATTATTTTGGTATAGGGGGATGATTCAACTCCTAGATAACCACTATTGAAGCTTCTAGTTCATTCTCTGTGATGTGGAACAACTGTGATTTCATGGGAGCTGGGTGCGATGAAATCCCTTGATGAGGATTGTTCCTTGTGGGATGTTTTCCAGGTGATCAGAACTTTGATCTATGTGTTTGATACGTAATACTATTGTCTTGAGGGGCCTAGTTTAGGATCATTTCAACTATCCTCCCTCACCGTCTGTGGTTTCTAGGCACTATTGAAGTGGGGGAATTCCGTTGTAGTGACCAAATAGCCAAAGAATTACCTGGTCCCATAATTTCTCTAGAGGATATAACATTGAAAGATGCCATATATGAAAGGATATATTGTTATAGGGGAGAAAAAAAGTGTAATGCTCTATACTATACCCATCCTCAAATGAGGATACCTGACGTAGCTTCGGAGATCAGTTGCCCAAGTGTCACGATGAAATAGCGGCAAGCGTGTTGTAGATTTGCACTATGATTTTCCAGTTTTGGATCCCGGTCCATGGATATAGTAGCTAGGTTTGAAGGTGACACTCATATTATTGATACAGGAGATATCGATCCTTCAGTTGCAGATGAGTAGCCCATATATTTTGGCATAGATAAGAAATTCAATCCTTTTCTAGCTCGTCTGGGATCTCATTTATACCAGTTTTGAGGGTCCAGAACATAATGGGGAGGTTGTTTCTAGCTAACTATCTCCATATATCAATGTCAGAATCCTCCTCATTAGACTTACATGCCTCTATCTGGTTAGAACATAGAATATGGATCTGATGGCTACCTACTGACGGGAATGGAGTGCTATTAGAAGTTGATGGGGAACCATATACAGTTGACCCCAGTGTCTCGAACACCTCTCTATACGAAGGTGTCAGGGTTTGATTCACCTCTCTATATGGAGGTGTATGGACAAAGGGAGGATTTCATTTCCCATGGGAGATATTTTCATGGAGAGGTTGACCATTGTTGATGTCCAGATTAAAGTCCATGCGATACATCTCCAAACTACCACAAGGAGGACTATCATGGTAATGAAAGCCTTCTACTTTTACTTTGATAGAAGAGATAATGAAAATTTGTGGTGTTGAGAAACAACCTCAAGGAAACTAGCATTGAGAAGATCCAGAATATGATCCATTCTCTGTGTCATAGTTAGAATATTCGAACCTACCATTCATGGTTGTGTAGGGGTATGAGCCTACTGTATGATGGTTATCATAACTTATATATAACCTTCAGGTGTTGTGGGAGTATGAGCTCACTATTGAGAATCTATTGGAATATGTCGATAATATGTCTCATTACTAACAAGGATATGAGACTGTACTGAGGCATGCTACACTCTCACTTGGTGAGCCTCAGTCAAGATAGGAGTATGAGCCTGATCCTGAGCCTTTGGGATATGTCATCGATCTTTCTTAATAGGAGTATGATCCTTCCCTGAGGCATGTTTTTCTCTCACCTAGTGAGCCCCAGTTGGAATGGGAGTATGATCCCGGTCTGAATATTCATTCCCCATCGGAATACACCGAAAAACCTCCAGAATGGGAGAATGGATATGAGCCTCCTTCTGTATTTCCTTAGAATGATGCTAGTGCAGTTGTTCACCAGTGAAAGTAGGAATATGTGCCTTGCTTCTGTGATCTACTGGAGTATGTTGGGAATATTCAATGACAGGAATATGAGCCTATCCTGAGGCTTTTGCCACTCTCACTTAGTTAACCTCGGCTAGAACAGGGATATATGCCTGATCCTGGGACTTTGGAGTATGTTGTTAGGCTTTTTCAACAGGCATGTGCCCCTATCTCGAGGCATGTTCCACTCTCACTTGGTTGACCCTAGTTGAAATGTGAGTATGGGACCAGTTCGATGCCTCTCCCTTCATCTAAATATGCCGATAATCCTCCCATACATGAGAAAAATGTGTGATTTATCTAGTATAACCACTTGATCATGATGATCAAAGTGTTGAGTTTTCATGGATACTGGGATATAAGTATGTGCCTATCCCAATATTTGTAATAGTGATAGAATATTCCAACATAGATCTTCAGCTGTTGCTAAAATACATTGACATTTTAGCAAAGTGTGTGTAGGGATATAAGCCTACACATTTTCTATCTCCATTATTTGTTGATATATATCTTCGATTAAATCTAGGATATGTGACCACCTCTATCCTCCTTGTGCCATTGGATTATGCCGATAAGATTCATGCATAAGGGTAGAAGTATGAGCCTACCCTATGCTTGATATGGGAATATGCATACAAACTAGTTCTGAGTGAGTAGGGGTATGGGATTTCTTGCTGGTCCCTACCAGACTATGCTGACAGGAATCATCAGCAGGAGTGGGGATATGATACTTCTCTTAGATAGATGCGAGACTATGCCAATAAACTTGTCCTGAGTTAGTAGGAATATGAGCCTGCTTATTGATTCCTATCAGAGTATTCCTCCATGCATCATCGACAGGAGCAGAAATATGATCCCTCTCCTGAATTTCCAACACCCTCCTCCTCCGATGAGTCTTCCTTGGAGACCATGCATGGGAATTAGAGGTGGCTATATGTCGTATGATACCCTCAGTAGGCGACTGATGGTTATCAGTGGGATGATCCTGGTGATGGTGGTTCACAAGTGCCCTCCTCGGTGGAACCTAAGCTAGAAGGTATCCATATTGGGCTTCTGGTCCACCTTCATCAGGTATAGAAGGTGACAGTTATCGTGCTCTAGGTATATGCTCCCAAAGCAGTTGGTCATAGCGATGGGGGATACTGGCTTAGCAGTAGCCTTTATCGGGCGATGTGGGATCACCACTTGTCATGCTTGAAGATCACATGGGTATCTTCCATGGTCAAGATCATACCATGTCGGTGGTACTCACAGATCATTGTATTCGCTACCTACTATTGAAGTCATCTGGTAGGTGAGATTACTTTATGACCTGTAGGGGTTGCAACAGTGGATGAGGGACAAGAACGATCACTGGAATATGAATACATTCTCTTGGGTTGGGATGCTGCAATCATGTAGACAATAAGAAACAAGGTTACCGATCAGTGCTATATCATAGGCATAAAAATGATCAATTAGATATGAATGGTTAACAAAATTTTCCAATATTCCCATTCCAGCCATCCTACTCACATGGACTTGTCAGTGTGAGGATGGACTTATAAGAATCCGAGTTTATGCTGGTCTTACTGCTTCGTTTTTATATATGGTTTGCAAAAAAAAAAATTTCCGAAGAGATTCACATTGAGCCTGTCAGTGATGTTTTCATATAGGGGGAAAGAAACATATCTTGATGGATAGGAACCCAATAACTTTTTATTAGTGAGATTCACATCAGGTTCCCCATTTTTTTTCATCGGGTTTTTTAGATGGGGAACATGGAATGGTATATCCCTTTATGGTTTGATTGGGGGGTATTTTATGGCCTCACTCAATCATGAACATTAGTTATTCCATTTATTATGTCTTCCCTAGAAACTACCAATGGTTCCCTTATCCATATCTGGGTATGGACCTACTTTCCAAAGGCTGATAGTCATCTGGGTTTTCAAACCTAACAACTCTTAGGGAATCACATTGGTCGAGAGGATGGGCGGTCGAGATTATCCAAACCTTTTGGGGGGAATTGTTTCCTACTCAAAGACTCTTATATATTTAAGATATGCTTGTGAACCTATTACTAATCATGATATGGGACCAGTTACCTTAAAAAATTAATATGGATTAATTTATTTCTCATATGCAAAAGACTAGGATTTCTTTAGTGAATTCATCTACATGTATCCAACATTCTTCATCCCTCTGTAGTAACAGGCAGTTTAGTATATATTGAAACCATATAACCAAGTGATTCAGAACATACTCCCATATGAAGAGGTGATTAATATTATGAGAATAGGATTGATCCATTATGAGGCATCTGACATATCCTGGTTATTTCAAGAATCAAAACCCACGTAGTTCATTTACGTTCTTAGGACTATCCCCAAGGCATATACCGATGTATTACGGGTGTCTATACTATTCCCCTAGTTAATGGATATTCATGATTCCCAATGAGGTGTTCATTGAGTACCCCCTAAGACCAAATGATCTATTCTCGGTGTGAGAAACAAGGGGGTAACATATGATCAGCCTCATGGAATTTAGATATATATCTTGGGTATTGGAATAGTCCTTAGGGTGTTCAGTATAGATCTTGAGCCTTAAGAAGGCATCCTACGTATCCTGAGTATAGAAAGAATCAGAGTCATCATAGTTCAGGTTATATTGGGTCTTATACACTAAGGCTTCCCTATACCATTGTAAAGGTTTATAGTATATATGAAATGATCATTGTGATTCCCTAAGCCCACGTGATCCATGCTCATTGTAAGAAACAAGGGATAAAAAGTAATCAATATCATTTTTTGAGTAAGGGACTTAGATACTGGGATTGCCCTAGATGGTTAGTATGGAGCTCTAACCTCGAGGGGAGGTAGCCTACATATCCTAGATATGTCATGAATCAGAGTCATCATAGTTTCCTTATATTTGGGCTTACACACTAAGGATGCCCTGGTGACATAGACTTCTTGTCTGGAGGGCGTCATATGATCCAATTGGCATATCCTGGGAGCCATCACATGAATTGGATTGACACATATGGAGGGTGTCATATGACCTAGTTAGAATATCCTGGGATCCATCACATGACCTGGTTTGACATGTATATAGGGTGTCTCAAGAGCCAGTGTGACATATCCTAGGAGCCATTGCATGACCTGGATCGACATGTATAGAGGGTGTCACAAGAGCCAATGTGGCATATCCTAGGAGCCATTGGATTACCTGGACAACATGTATAGAGGGTACCACAAGATCCAGTGTGGCATATACTGGGATCCATTGCATGACCTGGTCGAAATGTTTGGAGTATTCACGAGTCTTGGTTGACTTGCCTAGGGAGTGTCATGAGGGTTTGGTTATCATATACAAGTGCTTTTGCAAGACTCAGTTGAAATGAGAGGGCGTTTTTATATGAGTTAGGTGATGTGTCCGAGGGACGTTGAAAGTCCTGGGGGATGGACCCAGGGGGTTCGAAAGATCAAATTGGTGTCCGCGGGAGATCTGTGTGACTCATTCTGACATGTCTGGAGTATTCAACATGTCCCAGGAGGCATGCCAGAGGAGTGTTGTGAGATCTGGGTGACATTTTCTAGTGTTGTTGCATGTATTTAGATGACACACATGAAGCACATTTGGGGCAATGAGAATGTATTTCTCTTAAGCCTTCCACATTTGACCTTGGTTCTTACCCTTGCATTGCAGATGCCTTGGTTTTATTTAGTGCCATATTGTCTTGATCCTTGTGTGATCTAATGGGATTACGATATTTTCTTTGCATAACCCACCAGAGGTCTTTCATGTGATCTTTGGATGATCACACGAAGTTATATATACCTAGTGTATGACTACTCCAGCTACCCGTTGATATATTAGCTTATGGAAAGTTGGCCGGTCACGTGATCAGTTGCTCGGAGAAGTCCGTAGAAGCTGGGAGTCGAATCTTATAGAGTCTGGGCGTCAAGAATCCCACCTGCGTAGTAGTCCTACATTTTTCATGCTAGGGTGGGGGATTTATAGGCCTCTGCACCCCAGATAATTTCTAATTTTTATAGAGTATCTAGTGTGAGTCTAGGATGGAGCCAGTGAAGGGGGTCTAGCACCACACAGTTTTTCTAGTCTCTACCATGGAATGATTTGGGTGCATCACTTGATTTTCAGTGATCACAAGTATCTTACTTTATTGGATTATTACAGATTATTGGAGACTTATTTGATCATACAGACATGTCGAAGGAATTTCATGTTGTCATGTTGACATGTTCGAGGGCGTTTGAAAGATCCAAGTGCTTGTGAAAAGATACTCATGAGACATTGGGTGACTTGTCTCAGGGTCTTGTGGGATAGCACTGCGGGTGAGCTAGCCACGTCGCATGCCTTTCAGTGATCGTGAGTACCTCTCACCTCCTTCCTTTTGATACCATTTTTTTGATGCAACAAAGGTTGAGAGTCATTTGAGATTGAATGTGTGTTGTTGAGGGTATTTTTCTATTTTTTTGGAGATGCATCATGTGACCAATATGGTCCGCATGGGGGTGCGCGAGCATTCAATGTCCTGAAGACGAGGATGACAAGCCAAAGGGATTCTATGAGACAAGGAAGGCATGTCTCCCAGGGATCGTGGTTCCTTGAGGGTTGTTAGGGGAACATCACATGTATTTTAGTGATTGCGAACCCCTATTACCTCCTCTATTTTTATCTTATTTGTTTTATTTTACAATGGTCAGGGATCATGCGAGTGGGCATGAGTAATATATAGTATTTTTACTCGATTTTTAGATGATGTCTCTCCTGACCAATATGGGTCATATGGAGAGTGTGAAATCATGTAGTGGAAAGGTCTATATGCTTGTCCTTAGAGCATCATGGAGTTGTTTGGACACACCTGAGGACTTTCGTGTGGCAAGGATGACAAGACAAAAAGATTACATGAGGTATCATGGTGTCTTGAAGACCACTCAGGGTGTGAGTCACATGTCTTTTAGAAACCATGAACCCCTATAACCTCCTTCCCTTTATCTCCTTCATTTTATATGATTAAGGATCATAGGTCTTGTGAGTTGGCTCGAATATCATCAAAGGATTTTATTCTTACCAATGAAGATTTGGCATGTGAGATTTGTGACAACTGGGGTTCCCTCTCTTTGAATCTCACCCCTCTTTATTATTGAAGGATTTTGGGTGGGTTTTCAAGAACTTTCCAATGAAAAAATATGCACCTTGGGGGTGTTCATTCAATTTTCTATGAGTGTTCCACATGATCAATATGGGATCTTACGATGGTGTGTGCACCTTGTATTGTCCAATCGCCCGATTCTCCTATGGCATGTCACATGGTCAATGCTTGATCATGCAATGACATGATGAAATTGTTAGGGACAATTTCTTTGCTTGAATTTGACGCACCGCATGTTCATTGATGGATCCTGTGATGACATGTTGACATATCCAAGGACAGTCGCTTTGATCACCTTTGATATGTTGAATGTTCATGGATGTATGATTACATAGCATGAACAAGGGTGTTTCATGTCAAGGCTGCATGCCTAAGGGTGCATGGAGAGTGTTGTAAGATGTTGTAATATGTTGTAATGTTGTTTCATAACTCAATCCAATTGAATGTATCATGCGGATAAATGTTTTCATGATGGAATCATATAACATCCAATTCAACATGTAATCCAGTAAAGGGGTTCAAACAATAGAGTCCCATGCATGCACATGGAATATTTATTTTCTTCACATGGTGATATCAAGCATGGCATGAAGCTCCTGATGCAGACATGAATATTTCATGTGCATGGTGTGTAATTTCATTGGACTAACATGGTGCATCGATTCTTGAATATTATTCATGTTTAGCTTCTGCGACACATCAAATAAATTTGTTAAGGCTCGATCATATCCAGATGGCGAGTCCCTATCCACAATTCCTCACATAACCGGGTATGCGGTTATCTAATATTCTTCTGGGAAGAGGTAGGATCCTGATATGTGATCACTTTCACATTCGTCTGATGATTTATATAAGCTCTTAGAATTATTTTTTCAGTAGTATGAAGTCCATGGGATATGAGGTGATACTACCTTTCACAAAATAGGGAAAGTGGTACCACAACCTTCACATGAGGGGATAAGCGATGCCTTATCTTTTTCGCATGAATGATTATGAGACATGCCTCTTGGCATGAATGAAATAATGGGTTTCTCATAACTTGATTCACATAACCCATATGGGGTTTGCGACGCTCTGTTCTGCAAGGAAACAAGAGTTCTCCCATATGAGTGGCTGCAACGTCAAATTTCAATCTCTCTTCGATATTTAAAGATGAAGTATCATGCTCCTTTGGGTCATCCGAGAATGTCGACCTTTCCTTTAAACATGCTATAACATTTTATCGGCATCACATATCTATATAGAGGCCCTATACGTCCCCATGAATTTCATGTTTTGATACTCACCTAATCTACATCACCGTCACCATGCATGCTCTTGTAGTGAGTTACAGTATCGTGGAAGTCCTTCGCATGAACCCCAAATTTGTGGTGCGAGCATTCCCATGTTCTTTTATTCTGGAGGCTGATGAAGGTGAAGAAAACCTATGAATCACTCTCCTTTTATTGGATATCTATTCTGTATAACTTATTCCAGCGCTTCATAGGGCAGTACAAGCATGAAAGTTGGAGTTCCATGATGGTCCACTACATGTGATGGTATAAGAGCAGACAGTAGGAGATGTGGTGTGAGGAATCTCATACACTTGTTTATTTGCTGGTGCACGACATCAAACCAAGTCCAAATAGGTGTGCACTCGAGGATCTGATCATGCGTAGTATCAATAATAGGCCTAACGGGTCAGTAGAAACTTAGGTGCCTTGAGGTTGAATAGGGAAACATGTGATTCGCTTTACCCATCGCCTGTACAATAGGTGTCCTTGTAGTTGGGGTTTGGCTTAGTGGTAAGTACCCCGTAATCCTACATGAAAAATGGGGGTTCAAAACCCATTGGGTGCAGGTATTGTAGTGATACTGTAGCTTTGGAGGCACTGTAGTAACGACAGACACTATAGTAGTGGTGGGTACTGTAGCAGGCCGGTACTGTAGCATCACTATTCATAGAATGGGCCTTGGGCCAAAAATTCGGGCCTACGGGCCATGTAATGTGATACATGCCCACTAGGACTTTGTGATATGTAATGAGTCTCCCTCTACCCAGTCAAAAGAGGTCTTTGCTTTGCTTTAATAATAAAATGAGGCTTCGTCCCCAACCTTTAAAAAAAGGCGTCCTTTCACGATAAGGTGAGAAGAACTTAATTATGAGCATCAACAATAATGAAAAGAGAATTCAATACTGCATACTATAAAACATTCTTATTATAAAATAGAGATAAATATGACCAACAATACAACATTTTTAAACATATTCTATATTAAAGATGAAGAGGGAGGGAAGAGGAAGGAGTCTGATGTGGTGGTGCTACTGAAAATCACAACATCTTATAAAATAAAATAGAATAAAAGAAGAATAATAAATAAGGAGAAACAAGTGTGAAGGATTGCCTTAAGATATCACTATATCATATATTATAAAATAAGAAGAAAATTAATATAAGAGTTTAACAAGGAAAAAATTATTGATATCTACATTTAATGATCATTATGAGTTTTAGATGAGATATAAGGACCGATGTACATGAAGTTGTAGTAGATTATTCATTGGTCATTGAAGACTCTGATTGGGGAAGAAGATATCATCATTCGATGCAGAGACATCCCGAGGTATAAAAAATATATTTATCAAGAGTTCTTTGAGTAGGGTTATTGATGAAATAAGGGATCAATATAATTAAGGCAAACCAATTAGAATATTGTATATTGGTGGGAGGTAGTATAAAAAACATATTGATAGATAATGGTTTTCCTAAAGATGAAGATGCCACCCATTACCTAAAGTTTAATATGGATAAAAAATGAGTGTAGGTGTTGACTTAAAGATGATACCTTATCACCCATTTTAATCACTTTTCCATATTAGCGATAGATATATGTCTTTAACTCTACTTGAACACTATAAGGAGTAGATACTCATAGAGGGGTCAAACCTTGTAAAAATATTATATACAATTATCTCTTATTTATTAATGGGTTTTAATGTGGTGTGTGTTTTAAATGAATAAATAGATCCGTACATCATAATTGTGACATAGGTTTGAATATTAATAAGGGATAATAAAGAGTGAAGAATTTGGCAAAAATGGACACAGTGATTCACTCCACCCCCCCCCTCTCAGAGTGATTGCATGATATTTTAATCACTTTAAGTGGAATCAGAGCTAATCCAAGTTCCCACCGATTAGATATAGTTTCTTTTTTAATTTTTCTTATTAGTAATTTATGAAGTGAATTTTGATTAATATTTTAGTTTCCACTAATGAAAAATATAGTTCCCATCCTTGTTAATACAAATTTGGAGGTTTTGGCCAAAATATTGAATAAAAAAAATATTGGGTTTTAAGTTGAGAATGATTTAAAAGGAGAATGAGGATTCCCCACTACTTGATGGTAATCAAATATGTATTAAATTTATTAAATCTATTGATTATGATCCTCTATAAGAATAAAGTTTATTCTATAAATATAATAAGGTGTATAAGTTTATTAAATAAATTAAAGACCTATGCTTTAATGTAAAGGATTACATAATGAAAATATATCATTAAATTTATCACTTATATTTTTTCATTTATCAAGGTTCAGTAGGATGACAAGTCTCAACTAGTTATTTGATTTGATGATATAGTGAATGTGCTAGAAAAGAAATTACAAAAGTTAAAAACTCTCACTCAAGTTTTTGTTAGAAAAGAATATATTTAATTGATTTTTAAGGAAAATATATCCCTAGATGAAGAAGAATTAAAAATAATAGTTGGTGAGAATGAATTCTTAAATAAGATCCATGATGAATGCTATAATACATTGAAAGAAAAACAAAAAACCACAAAGAATGTTAAAGATACATAGTTGGAAATTAAATAAAATAAGATAAAGGAGATTGAAAATTCACTACAAGAACCAAGTAAGATACACAAAGAACATATTTAAAAGGTAAAAAGAGAATCAGAAGAAATATTAAGAGCAGTTTAGCTTGATAAAAATAACCTAAACATGAAGTTTCATGAATTATAAATCAAATTGAGAAACATGGAAGTGACCCAAGATAAATCATTCCAAGCTATTAAGAAAATAAGAGTTTCTTCTATGGAAATTTTTAATAAGTCACTTACATATAAAAGGACTCATATTAGTGGAAAAAATATCATCCATGTTTATCTCATTAATAAGAAAAGGAGTATCCACCTAAATCCAATATAAATGTTTTTTGTACTTATTTTTGTGTGAAATTGATGGTAAATTTTTAAGGGTGAGAACTGGAATGTTTCCAAAATATTACAATATATAATTAGCCATCATTAAGTGATTTTAATGTTTCCACCTTATAATATTTCAAAGTTTTATCATAAAGGATATTCTTAAAGTAGATTCTAATGAACACTTTCCATGAAGAAAAATTATAGATTGTATCAATTGTGTAGGATATTATAAGAAGAGAAGCTATGAGATTATATTATTACATGTGAATCTAGAAATTGGGATAGAACTTAAAGGAAGATGAGGTTAAGGTAGGGTAATCACACTTTCTGAATATTTTGTTGATTGTATAAAATATAATTATTAATGGGAAGTGTATTTTAAGTTGGAAGATATCATTAAGGATTAGTGTAATTCTTTCACTTTAATTTTTTTAATGTCTTTATTAAAGATGAGTACATGGGTTTATTTGTAAAAATACTCGAACAAACCCTTGTAAGTGATATTTTATTTGGTATAATATACTAAATAATTTATAAATAGATTTAATATATAGGTTAATGAAAAGTTCTATTTACATAGAGAAAGATCATGTTGAATTAAAATTTATAAATTTATGGATCAATTCTTAGAGAAATGTGATGTCACCCTTCTCTAAAGTGGATTGGGTTTTACTAAAGTGGAGTAAATGAAACTTTAGTAGAGTATGAGATGAGTATGACATTACCTTATTATTAGACCTTTGTATTTAAATACAATAAGGTTGAGAGAAAAAGAGATATGATAATGAAACATTGAAAAGTGATTTATGTGAGGCAATTATGGGTGTTGACAAAAAATCCAAAGCAAGATATTGAGGAGCCCATTGGATTGTGATGATTGTATTTGTTTTTAGTGAGTAAGATAGTTTTAAACATTTCTTGGGTGGTAGAGGAAGATCCTAATGAATTAATAAGTTGAAATGTGTGAGATATATCTTATAGTTTTAAAAGAAAATTTTTATTGAATATATTTTCCATTGTATATGTAACATCCTACCCCATATCCTTGGCTTGAGAGGGTGGAGGAATGCTACTTGGCCTTAAGAGACGTTCCTATGGAGGTAAAGGCTAGAAATAAATGTTGAGGTATTTTAGAATAAATTGGGGAACGATTTTCCCTTGATATAAAACCAACCAACCAAGCAATCCACTATCAAAAAACTACATGATGCATGTCGACAAAACAACCAAACCCATGCATTACCAAAAGACAACCAACTAATTCATAACAATCCCACATTCCAAATACAAAAAAGCCAAAATTAGAGTACCAAGAAGAAGAATACAACAAGACTCCAACAAAACTATGACAACCTCTATATCTCCACACCAATCTCCATGCTCCAATCACCAAAACATCACCAAAGAATCATGCCAAACTGCTAGCAAATTGAGATGCTTTACTCTTACCTGTATCTCGAAATACAACATATACAAAAGAAACAAAGTTCCAAAGTAGGGGGTGAGTACAAATACTCAATAGGTTTTCCCCAAATGAATTTCCTACACACATCACTAGGATAACACTATTAGAAAATTTATATAAAATAGTTTATATAAAACATTCAATAGTGAAACAACTTACAACATGCCAAACACTCTTTATCAAGGCATTTCCACCCAAATGACCATAAAACATAAGAAATACAAACAACCATACCACAATAAATTTCACCATTTCACATTAGCACAACAATTATCATCTTTTCAAATCAACACACAACAAAACAACAATTATAGTGGGACTTCCGCCCACCCCGTTCACCCCATTCCCAACTAGCGGTGCTTCTAGACCACTATCCATAATGGTGGTTCTTCCGGCCACTATCCATCACCTTTTATTGTGAGACTTCCTTCCCACTTCCACATAACCAACACAATCTATAAACCTTAATCAACCAACAAGAACAAAGCACCATGTCCATACAAAAGCACACCATCCTTCCCATCACATGCCAATTCATTTCAATAAATCTCTCATTTATTGAAAGCACCCTTTAACCAATTTCCCTTTCCCAACCACATTTTAAAAAACAAAATCTTTATTGAAAACCATATTTCATAAAAACATTTTCATAATCAACCACTAATGATTTTAAAATCAACATTTTAAAATCACACAACAAAAGCCCCTTTTTGTAACAATAACCCATTTTCCCAAAAATCCCCAAATCACCACCAAATGGGTTTAAAACAAGATTAACACATCATTATCACAATTAATTTCAAGGAAAAAAAATTAATTTCAACCAAGTCCACTAATTTTAACCAAGTGGTATCGAGAGAGAATCAACATACCTTTAGGGTTCTGGCAAATTCGACCCCCACACAACCACACCCCAATCCGGGAAAATGCACCACCGAAACCACTTTAGATCCCCTTACCTAACATAAAAAATACTTAAAATAAACACCCAAGGAAACAAAAACCCTATATCTACATGAAATAGATTTATATCTATAAAACCAATAAATATGGAAGAGTATATCTAGAGTTAAACCAAAAGAAGCCAAGAGGAGAGACTTACCCGGGGGAAACCACATTCAAATCTCCTTGAAACCCCTTTGAATCGATTCCAAAATAATTGGGATAAACCATCCAACCCTTGAGAACTGAAGATACTGAGTGAGGATCTACTAGGAGAAAATTTGGAATGAAATAGGTCAATAATGAGGGAGCTCAAATTTAAAAACCCCTCTTTTAAGTGGCCGCATGGTTAGCCCGCACAGTTTGTCAAACCATGCGCTAACCATGCTCGCACCACTGACTCAAGAGAAGGGGCCTGAATGGTTTCCTCGAATGGTTTGAAAAACCGTGTGTAGGTCATGCGAAGCCCACTGTCTCCCCCTGCACAGTTTCCTCGAGAACCCCCACGATTTTCCCTAACCGTGCTCAAATTGTATGCCCTTAGAATAGCCTCCAAACTTATTGAAAACCATTTAAAACTCTCCCAACCTCTTACAAACTAATCCCAAGAAATTTAAACACATAAAAAGGAATAAAAAGAGGCTATATACCTCAAACTGAGGGTGCTAAATTCTCCCCACCATTGGATTTTCCATCCCCGACAGTAGGAAAACATCGCTTTGTCGAAAGAGCTTGGGCCATTACTCGACCATATCTTTCTCATGCTTCCAGGTCTCCTCTTGAATATGACCATGATTCCACAAAACATGAACTAAATCAATGATTTTTCCATGAAATAATTTCTCTTTCCTATCCACAATCCGCACTGGCATGTGCACCAAGGAAGCATCCAGTTCTAGTTCAACATGATCCCAACAAATCACATGGTCACGATCCGGCTAATACTTTTTCAACTGTGACAGATGGAACACATTGTGCACTATTCTAAACCGCAGTGTAAATTCCAAACAATAATCCACCTATCCAATCCACTCAAGTATCTTAAAAGGCACAATATACCTCTGAGATAACTTACTCTACTTCCCAAACCGATGATGTCCCAACCAAGGAGAGATTCTCAAAAACACATGATCACCCACCTCGAATGACAACGGTCGTCGATGATTGTCCACATATGATTTTTGATGAATTTCATCCATATCCATATACTTTCTGATCAACTTTGTATTTTCCATAGTCTCTTGGACAAGGTTTGGTCCGATCATCAAAGTCTCTCTCGTTTCCACCCAACATAGTAGAGAATGACATGGACGCCCATACAAAGCCTCAAACAGACCCATATGTATTGAATCCTGATAACTGTTATTATAGGATAACTCCACCAATGATAAGTGCTACTCCCATGAACCAAAAAACTCTATCACACAAGCCCTTAAAATATCCTCTAAGGTTTGTATCATCCTCTCGGATTGGCCATCCATCTAAGGATGATATTCCATGCTCATCGTCAACTGCGTCCCAAGGGCTTACTGCAAGGATTTCTAGAAACATGATGTGAACCTTGGATCTCTATTTGATACAATCGAAATTGGAACACCATGATTCTTTACCACTTTCTGGATATTTATTTTGGATAGATATTCCACTGTATGAGATTTATGAATCAGGATGAAATGGTCTAACTTTGTGAGATGATCCAAAATCACCCACATGGCATTGTGTTTCCTGACTATTATCGGAAGATCTGTCACAAAATCCATTGATATTTTCTACCATTTCTATATTGGGATAGGTAAAGACTACATCATGCATGTTGGATACTAATGTTCCACCTTTACTTGATGAAAAGTCAAGCATCTTGAGACAAATCCGACCACATCTTTTTTCATACCAGCCCACCAAAACCGCGCTTTAAAGGAATTATGAATTTTTTGAATTCCAGGATGGATAACCCATCTAAAATGATGATAAGCCTTGAGAAGTTCCTCTTGAAAAGCCACTAGTACCACTATCCAATTCCAAAAACACAAGACTAAATTCCAATTCAGTTCACAGTTCTTAATGGTCTCCCCACCATTGAGTTTCGACCCCATCGCCATACACTCGGAATCTGATTCCTGTGCCTCTTTAACCAAACCATCCAAGTTAGGAACTAATGAAACCAGAAATAATACCATTCTTCCACCCTGGTCCTCACATTAAAACTGTATTTCAGCTATGACTGACATCAACTTCCACTGATCCGATGCCTATTTCTCCACTTTAACATATGATTTCCTACTTAATGGATCTGCCACCGAATTTTTCTTACCAAGTTTATACATTAAGTTGAAATCAAACATCTGGATATATTAAATCCATATCCTTTTTCTTAGGTTCAAATATGTTTGTGAGAAGATATGCTTTAAGCTCTTGTGATCGATAAACATTGTAAATTTATCACCGAAGAGATAATGACGCCACATTTTTAAAGCATGAAACACTGAAGCCAACTCTAAATCATGTGTTGGGTAGTTCTTCTCATGAAACCTCAACTGTCATGATCCATATGAAACCACATGACCCCCTTCATGAGAACACACCCCAACCCTGATCCTGATGCATCACAATACACCACATAACCTTTCCCTGGTTCTCGAAAAACCAAGATTGGTGCTAATTTAAGGCGACCCTTTAAATCTTCAAATCATTTTTTGCACTGATCATCCCATTGAAATGGAATATTCTTCCTTTTCAAAGATTTCATTGGAAAATCCAATCATGAGAAATCACGAACGAAACATCGATAATACCCAGCTAGACCAAGGAAGCTCCATATCTTGAAAATGTTCTTTGGCGGTTGCCATGAGATTACAACCTCTATCTCTTCTAGATCAACTAAAATACCCATCTAAGAAATAACATGGCCAAGGAAATGAGCCTCATGTATCTGAAAGTCACACTTTGACAATTTAGCATACAATCGACGATCCCTCAAGATCCCCAACACGATCGCTAAGTGCTACTCATGCTCTACCCTTGTCCTCGAATACACCAGTATATCATCCATAAATACAACCAAAAAAGAATCCAGATATCTCTAAAATATTAGATTCATCAATTCCATGAATACCACTGGTGTATTTGTTAGACCAAATGTTATAACCACACACTCGTAATAGCCATATCTATTTTTGAAAGCTGTTTTTGGAATATCTTCTTTCCTCACCCATAATTGGTGATACCCTGACCTAAAGTTAATCTTGGAGAACGACTAATCTCCCCTCAACTGGCCAAAAAAATCCTCAATGCGTGGAAGTAGTTATCATTTCTTTATCATAACCTAATTAAGTCTATGATAATCAACACATGGACACAAGGTTCCATCTTCCTTTTTAACAAAAAAACCGTCGCTGCCCACAAAGACATGCTAGGTCGGATTAACCCTTTGTTTTCTAAATATTACAACTACACCTTTAATTCCAACAATTCTACTAGTTACATTCATTAAGATGGAAGTTATATGGGATTGGTCCCTAGAAGGAGATCAATCGTAAACTCCACTTCTCCCATAGGTGGAAAACCTAATAATTATTTGGGAAATACATCCATAAACTGATCCAAAACTGCCAGAAGAACACTATTCTCAACACCTTACAATGATTATGATGAAAAGTACTATAACTAATATGAGATCATGCCAACTGTTGGTTCCAATAAACCTGTTGCACCCATCTTTTCACTCTTCTCCCCTCTAAAGATATGTCTAACACCATCCTCTATCACAAAACTAACCATTCATGCATTGAAATCAATGTGGGCCTTAAACATTTCCAACCAATCCATTCCAAGGATTATATCATATGCATCCATCTTAAGCACTAAGAAATCCTACATCAATTCAATGTCATCAAAAACTAAGCAACACACTCAACATCGGAAGGATCGACACTCTCTTTGACCCAGAGGAGTTTTTAGTTTTAAAATAGAAGACAACATTTCCACCTGTAAACCCAAAAAATAAATGATGCAAGAAGCAATAAAATAATGCGAAGTACCCGTATCAAACAAATCTTACATCAACATTGAATTTAAAAGAACCGTACCTCAGATTGTAGATGGTCCCGACTGATCATCCACCACAACCTGCTCAGCTCCAAACAACTACTTTCTTACCACGCTCTGCTCTCTATTACCCTACTGAGGAGTTTTGTTATTTTAATAATCACCATGACCCACTTTAATCTACTGTGGAGGGGTATGTTTCTTCCCCCATATCATCGAGGCATAAGACCCCTACGACCCATGAGGAGTGTCATGAACACCTGACCTCAGAGCATTCTGACAATAACGCTGTAGATTCCATATCTGCTTATAATTATGAAATGATCGAGGTCATTCTATACAATCCCACTTGATGTGCCCCGTAGAGCCACACTGAAAACATACTGGCTTTCTCTGAGCCTTTGAAAAAGATTCACCGATCCTACCGTTGGATTCTGAATTGTACTCCCACCCTAGAAATAAGTGTCCCTCTTCTGTTTGAACCCAACGTTCGAGTTCCCACTATTTCCCATGGGTACCAACATACTTCCCCTACCTGTATCCCCCAAAAGATCCTGTTGATCCACCATAACTCTATTCACCATTTCTATGTAATCATCTATACAAAAAACCACTATCTTGGAATTAATTTCTTAGTTTAACCCAACTTCAAATATTCATGCCTACAATGATGTACTACCCACCACCTCAGGTGAAAACTACCCTAATTTCATAAACTTAGCTGCATATTCCATTACCTCCAAGTTCCCATGCTTCAAACTAAAGAAATATGCTGTACTCTGAATTCTAAATGTATGAGGGTATAATTGTTTATTAAACAATTCCTCAAACCGATTCCATGTAACACTTTGGTCTGTCCCAGCTTGGATCGCCAGCTCTCACCACTGAAGGGAAAGATCTTACAACATATATGTGGATAACTTCAATTTAATCTCTTCTAGTGTTTCCAAAAAGTCAAATATCCTATTCATTCTGTTTAGCCATGCTTCAGCCCTTTCTGGCCCCAAATCACCCCTAAACATGGGTGGATTCTGCCTTTGAAACTGAACCGTAGGATCCACATGTTTTGGTTCATTAACTTTATTCCCACTTTCAAGAGCTTGTAAAGCTTTAACTATACTCTACACCAGCTACTGGTTCACCTGAGGCTCAGGTGCAACCACATTTTCAGCAGCTTCCTCCAGTTGGTCTCTACGACGCCTACTCGGTACCATTTATATCCACACAAAAACAACCATAAGTATCACTCCCTTAACAAGAAATGGTATACAATTTTCAAATTAAATTACATAAAAACTATCACAACTAGGATTTCCAAACGTTCACATTTCACATGTTTCAATATTCGAAAAAATCCCTCATGTTTTGAAAATCAACCCATTTTCAAAATACCACAAGTTTCAATGTTTCAAATCCTTTCGTTTTGAAACCAAATAAAAATTTTCAAAATCCACACATTCATATCACAACAAAGAACATTATACCCTAATGAAATATGCATCGTAGTGGGAAGTCATTTCTACCATGCATGCCATGCTCATCTCATTGGCTACACCCACGACAATGAGATATCCAATGCCTATAAGTGTCTCCAAACACTTATGTACCCAACTCCCTGGTAACTTGAAGTTCAACATAAAAGGGTTAACTATGTACTTTTAAGCTATAAATTCCAAGTTCCAACAATCCTATGACTTGATACTATCCTGACCCAGGGAATAGGACAAGAACGAATGTCAACACCAAGACCAATGATCAACACCAAGGACCGAACAACTGCTCTCACTTGAAAGCCAAGGACCAAACAAATTGATACCACTTGTAACATCCCACCCAATATCTTTTGCTTGAGAGGGAATAGGAATGCTACTTGTCCTTAAGCAACGCTCACAAGGAGCCAAAGGATGATAATAAATACTGAGGGATTCGAGAATAACTTGGGAAACAATTTTCCCTTTAGATAAAACTAACCAACCAAGAAATCCACTATCAACAAACTATATGATGCATGTCGACAAAACAACCAAACCCATGCATTAACAAAAGACAACCAACTAATCCATAACAATCCCACATGCCAAATACAACCCAAAAAAAATCAGAGTACCAAGTGGAAGACTACAACAAGACTCCAACAGAACTAGGAAGCCCTCTATAGCTCCACACTAAGCTCCATGCTCCAAGCACCACAACATCACTAAAGCATCATGCCGAAATTCTAGCAAAATAAGATACTTTACTCTTACCTATTTCTCGAAATACAACATATATAAAAGAAACCAAGTGTCAAAGTAGGGGGTGATTAAAAATACTCAGTAAGTTTCCCCCAAATGACTTCCATACACACGCCACTAGGATAAAAACGTTAGCACATTTATATAAAACAGTTTATATAAAACATTCAATAGTGTAACAACTTAAAACATTCCAAACACTCGTTATCAAGACATTTACACCCAAATGACCACAACACATAGGAAATCAAAACAACCATTCCATAAACTATTTCACCATTTCACATTAGCACAACTATTCTCATCTTTACAAAGAAACATACAACAAGACAACTATTACGGTGGGACTTCTGCCCATCCCATTCACCCCATTTTCAACTAGCAGTGCTTCTCAACCACTATCCATAATGGTGGTTCTTTCGACCACAATCTATCACATTTTATAGTGAGACTTCCCACCCAATTCTACACAACCAACATAATCTATAACCCTTAATCAACCAACAAGTACAAATCACCAAGGCCAAAAAAAAGCACACCATCATTCCCATCACATGACAATTCACTTTAATAAATCACTCATTTATTGAAAACACTCTTTAACCAATTTTCCATGCCCAACCAAATTTCAATAAACAAAATATTTACTTAAAATAATCTTTCACAAAACATTTTTCATAATAAAACACTAACAATTTTAAAATCAACATTTAATAATCACACAACAAAATCCCCTTTTTGCAACAATAACCCATTTTCCCCAAAATCCCTAAATCAACAAAAAATGGGTTTTCAATAAGATTCACACATCATTATCACAATTAATTTCAAGGAAAACAAATTAATTGAAACCAAGGACACTAATTCTAACCAAATGGAGTCGAGAGAGAAGCCATCTACCTTTAGGGTTTCAGAAAATTCGACCCATACGCAACCGCACCCCAATCTGGGAAAACGCACCACCGAAACCGCCCTAGATCCCCTTCCCTAACATCCACAAGCCTTAAAATCAACACATAAGGAAACTAACACCCTAAATATACATGAAACAAATGTAGATCTTGGAAACCAATAAAGAAGGAAGAATATATCTAGAGTGAAACCAAAAGAAGCTAAGAGGAGAGACCTACCTGGGAGAAACCACATTCACATCACCTTGAAACCCCTTTGAATCACTTCCAAAATGAGTAGGAGAGACCATAACACCCTTGAGAACAGAAAATAACGAGTGAGGCTAGAGTGGGAGGAAATTTGAATTGAAATAGGTCAATACCGAGGGAGACCAAATTTAAAAACCCCTCTTTTAAGTGGACACATGATTTGTTCGCACGATTTGGCAAACCGTGCGTTAACCGTGAACACGCCACTACCTCGAGAGAAGGGGTCCACATAGTTACCTCACACGGTTTGGAAAACCAGGAATAGGCTATGCAAAGTCCATTTTCCCCCCTGCATGGTTTCCTGGAGAACCCGTATGGTTTTCCCTAACCGTGCTCAAACCATGTACCCTTAGAAAATCCTCCAAACTTATTCAAAATCATTCCAAACTCTCCCAACCTCATCCCAACTCACCCCAAGAACATTAAACACATAAAAAGGCATAAACAAAGGTTACATAACTTAAACCAGGGGTGATACAATATATGATGAGGGAGATCCCTGAATAAGTTGGAAAGAAGATTAAAACAAAGTATTGAGATGTTGTTTAGTGTTTTGGCAGTACCCTATATATCTTATGATTGAATGGATGAGATATTAATTAATATATGAAAAGTACTCATGGTTGAAGAATAAAATTTATACTAAATTTTCTTAATTTTGATAACCCATACTTGTGTTTATTATGTGTGATAAATATTTTGGAATTATACTTGGATAATGATAAATTGAGAATCTATCCTTGGATATATGAGCATTTTTTAAATAACTATTTACGAAATATGAAAATTATATGGATGATAAATCTATTTAATGGAATGAATTAAGATTGGTGATGATGAACTATAAAATCACTATTTATAGAAGTGGTACAAATTGAAAATGGCCTAGAATTTAGCTCGAATGCTATTCTCTGGAGGTTACATGTTAAGTTTCAGATGCTGAGCTCAAGTGCATTCAGAAGATGAAAGATGAAGGAAGTTGTGTATTTTGGGGAATGAAGTACTAAGAAGGAATACAATATTGGAATATGAGTTGTTGATGAAAGATTTTGTGTATCTAGAAGTTTATGTGATAACCTGGGTATATGTAAATAACATACCAGTTTTATGTTTATTTAAAAATCACGCTATGAATTTATATTTATTCAAGAAATATTTATTTTACAAAGTGTATATATATATATAAATATTTCTTCCATGAAAAAAATATATTATTTAAATAAATTTTATACTCGTTATAAATTTTAAATTATTATGATTACTTTATGAAAAAATATATGTTTTATTTAAATGTTAAATAAATTTCCATAGAAAAATTTCCTAGTATCATTTACTTTAAAAATTATTTAATTATTAGATAGTGTATAATTGGATATTCAATGTTAATTATATATATATATACACACACATATATTATATTTTATGTTTATTAATTTTATAATACTAAAAATAATTCTATCAAGTTATGAATCAAATATATGATTTTTCATTTGAGAAAATAATAGTTTTATTCTAAAAGATTGTTATTCCATATACTATGTGGTTTTATTTAAAAGTGAAATTTCTAAATTCTAGAATTTAATTTTTTTAAAAATAGTATTTATTATTTTTATCATCATTTCTAAGCTATATTAGGGTAAATTTTTGATATTAGTCTGTGTAATTTTATTTTTGGTTAATAGTAAAAAAATATAGTTTTTATAAATACCGTATCTTTTATAAAATTACCATGATAAAAAAATGCAAAAAAATTTATAAAATTTATGGAACACTGATTACATGATTATATAATCAAAATATTATATGAATATTATTCATTTAATATAAATTAATGTTCATTTCATGATTAATATGAAAAAAATATTTTGGTGCTGACATAGTGCCTTCACATCTTTGAAAATGTCAAAATTGGTTTATTTGAGATATTATTTAAGAGGGGATAAGGCTATTCCTTAATTAAAGGATAGATATTATTATTAATATATTATTTATATTTATATTTATGGATTTTATAAAAGTATGAAAAGTTAACTATTCCAATGCTTACCTAGTGCTTATGTAATGAAAGAAAAGTCAAAATTCTTATCTTAAAAATGTTATCATGATATAAATGATAATAAATAACTTTATGAATCGTTTAATATGATAGTGATGATTAATAATATATTATATTTATTTTTAAATTTTTTATTTAAATTTATGTAAAATAATATTTATCCTAACGCTTATGCAGCGTCAACATAGTGCTTGTGGAAGAAGAATAAAAGTAAAATAAATTGTTTTAAAAGAATTTAATATGACAAGGTTTGAGTGAATTGCAATTTTTCATAATTTTTATAGTTAATTATTTAATGTTAATTAATTATAAAAATTGTATTTCATGAATTTTATAATCATTTAGACAATTTTATTTTGAAATTATAAGAATAACATAGAAAATGACCTATTAATTTTAAAAATGATCTCTAAATTAATGAAAAATAATAAAACCCTATATTAAGTAAATTTAGTATTTTTAATGGTCAATAATGTAATATATTTTAAATTTATTATCCACTTTCCATTTTTAAAATTACATTATTTACCCTTAAAAACTTAATATTTAAGAAAGCACCATAAAATCTCTCCTATAAAAGGAAACTCATTCTAACCTTACCAAAACTAACCCAAAGCTATATTTTATCTCTATATTCTACAAAAAACATCCTTAAATATCCTTTTAAAAATTATTAAGGCTCTATTATATCCAAAAGTTACTTCTTTTGAAGGATTTAGACTTAATCCAAGGGATCCGACTTAGAGAGCAAGGTTCACTTTCTATTTTATTAATTATGACTATTTGTATTAAAAATATTTAAAACTACACTTAATTTTATTCCATGATTTAATTATTATGTTTTTCATCATTTATATATATAAATTATGTGATATCATCCATTAACCCTCACTAAACTCATTTTCATAATTCGTTACTTTGTCGAAATATGTGTTTCAAAAAATGTGACTTTTCATTTCAATTATTGTCTTACTATTTTCAATAAATAAATAGTATTTAAAATTAACCCTAAAGGAATATATATTTTTTAAAATATATTTTTTATAATACTCAAATATTTATTGGGTTTCCTTCTTTCAAAATCTTTTGAAATACATCACTCACCGTGGTTGTTTTATGTTACCTAAGTGAATGACGATGTTCTGTAAACTTATATATTCCATGGTTATTCTTAAAAATTGACTTCATAATGGAATATATCATTAATATTAAATTATATTAATGGTTATTATTATCTAATATTTAAATATATACCATAATAATAAAACAAAAGTAAAGAACTATAGTCATTTTAACCATAAAAAATAGGCTTATCAAGAATGATTCTCAGAATGGTAACTATTTCTAGAATTATTTAAGACCTTATATTTTGGAACGACATAATAAATATAACATGAAAAAAATGGATCTTATATAGATATTTTATAATGATATTTTAATGAAAAAATTATACCAAAATATTTTCAGAGATTACGAACAATGCAACCTAAAAAAATACTAATTTATTAAATGAATTAAAGATGATGGTAAATAAAGAAAAAGTTATAATAATAATGAAATAAACATGAAAAATGTTATGGATGTAGTTTTTTTTAATATAATATGATTATTCAGGATTTTAAGGGATATATATGGAAAGAGTTTTGGTACTTGGATTCTTAAATAAATTTTATATTATTGAGTTATATCTTGTCTTATTTTAGTGTTTTTTTCTATGATTTTTTGTAACTCATATAATATTTACATATTTTTTAATTTACTATATAAACTTCGCCCTTTACGTTATTAACACACAATATTTATTAATATAGATTGAAGGGTTTTTACCAAGGATGTTATTTTATTTATTAACTAGGGAAATATTGACAATCCATAAAGTTTTTATTATAATATAGATAATTATTGATCACTAAGGCATATTTATTATATATTAGTTTTTTATTGATTCATTTAATATGATTAATACCTTTATATTATTTAGTGAAGGTTGGATCCTTGATTTATATATCCCCTGATTGCATCAGTAAGTCTCATAATACAAACAAGTTTTTCTATTTGGGTTATGCATTCCCATTTATTTATAATGTCTTGGATGAGGCCTTTAAAATTTTTATTATAGGTTTAGAATTATGTATTACATCACTGTAAATTCATTTAATGTTTTTCATGTGATTATTTACATTGTTATGGAATCCATGGATAAGTTTCACGATCAATTTATTAGTTATATATGATTATTTTATTATTAATTATTCCTTACATATTGTTCTTGCATTGTTTATTCCATGATATATTCTATTGTACTCTACCCCTTTTTGAGAATCAGAGATCACCACTTTATTTTTTTCCTTTTACACCATGTACCAATATGATTAATATGAAATATTTCAAGGATATACTAGGAGGAATAATATTTTATCCTTGAATAAAGAAGGTTCTTTATTTGGAGAGTTTGGTTTATTGAAAAAAATATCCATTTGATAATAGTATGGGGTTTTTTATGTATGATATTTTATTAATACTCTATAACTCTAAACCTAAAAATGTATTGGGTATATAAGAAATGAAATAATTATTATAAATCATATAAATATAGCATGGTTATGTTCAGGGTGTTGCATTTGGTATCAAAGTAGGGTTATATAACTTTAGAGGTTAGGATAAAATCTTCTGAGGATAATTTAATAATGGTAGATATAATCATGGGTTGATAAGTTTAATGATGATCATAAATTCAAAGGAATATATTTATTTTTTAGGTCATGTTTGATTGTATTTTTAATTTTGTTAGTTATTTTTTAAGATACATGTATTATATTATTCAAAAAATAAAATATTGAGGTATATATAACCTTTGGTTTGGTATGTGTTATGATGTTTAGGTAATTATTATCATTTGAGATAGGATTTATTTTATTTTGGGAAAATAATATGAGTGGTATAGATAACTATGGGGATTGAAAATTTATTTTGTAGCAATTTGATTAAAGTTATCTTAGAGGGATTTCATTCAATTTTTGGGAACATTACATAATTAAGATATATATAACATTATTTGGTTAGTATGTGACTCTATGTCAAGTAGTTGATATTATTTGTGGGATAAAAATTGAGTATTTTTTTGGAAGAATCTATATTTTTGTTATGGTTTTATGTATCTATGTTTCAATTTATTTTGGGTTTATGAAATAGTAAGGAATTTTTTTTAGGATTATTGAGGTCCAATTATTTTTGGGATAAAGGTTAAGATGAATATTCCGGAGCATGTGATCTTGGTTTTCCAAATTTTTGGGTTTTATTATTTTTGAGGACTATAAAATAGGGAATTTGTAAATAAAACATAACATAACCTAGGTTAAACTACTAGTATGGATTATAATTAAGGGTTTTAAAGGTTAAATTATTATATAATTACTTTGGGTATTGTATTTACTCACACTAACCATTTTTTTTATAGATCCTCATGGATATTACTAGGAAATTGAGAGGGGGGGGGGTGAATCTATGCCTACTCAATTTTACTAAGTGTTTTCATTCTCTATGAATTATAACCTATTATACTTGAAACTCTATCCAAGTTAATAGATATGGATATTTTAGTATAAAATGGAATAATGGACAGGAACAACTACACCAAATGTTTTTAAAAGGTTCAAATACTTCTAAAAAAACCTACTCATTTTCATGTTCGAATACGTCAATTATGAATATTTTTTTATCACTTTAATTTGAATTGATTCAAGGTTACTAATAATAAAGAATCAATGGATGTGATGGTATTATCCAAATCCATAGGAAATTTATCATTCATTTACCTATAACTGCATCCCACAGTCTTCATCTCTCCCTTGTTGATATCATGGTTTATACTGGAACTACCAGTAATAGGTCTTCAAACTCCAAGAAATGATCAGAAAATCTCTATATAGGTTATACTTTTTCTTCACCTCATCATTATAATGATCATCTAAAAAATATATCATAATGTATCACATTATCTTCTTCCTCTAAGAATCTCAACACATAAGTTTTTCTATAGAATCAATAGTGTTGGTCCCTTATCTTCTTAATCTAATTATTTATTATAATAATATTGTAGGATAATTATATTTTTATTCTTAAAAATATAGGTGTACTCTTGGATTCATTATGTTCTTCATTTTATATACATGTTATTTTCATGGAAGTGGTAGTATTGAGTTCTCTCTTCTCTTCTTCTACTGGAAATATTTCTCTAGAATAATAGCACTATGGAAGGTCTCACACACATTTCATATTTTTTTCCTATATATTTATATTCACACATTCCATGAATAATATTTCCATGATTTTAGGAATATTTAATTTTCCAAAATATCCACTATTTTAAAAACATTTAATTTGATATTAAATCTTATTATATTATCCCAAGTAGAATCATCCATTAAGATCAACATGATATTTGAATATTATGGATTCATATTCTCTATTTTTATTACAAATTTTATTTATTTTTAAACCCTTCCATGTGTTCATTAGATCTTACGACATTATGATGTGGAAATTATGATTTTGGAATAAACCCTATATATCAACATCACCTTTGATTTGTTGTTGAATTATTAACATGAATCACAATGAGCCACAATATAATTATGATAATTAATTAATTTAAGAACATATCACTTGGAATCATTTGAATATTATTCATATTTTTATCACAATATTTGAATTATGATTTCTCTAAATTAATCATAATGTCTAGTCTGATTTTCTCCCATTTATTTATATATCTCTAAATTTATAGACTTATTTGGATTTTGTACCCTAGGAATCCACTTTAAATATTTCATCTTAATTTCATAGGGTAGATTATAATCTATGTTATTCATAGGTTTGGTTGTACCTAATGATGTTGCTTGTACCCTATTAAGAGTTTTTACTATTTTTATATTATAGAATGAGTTCTCTATTTCTTTATAATGTTAATTTTCACTTGTTGGTCCTTTTAAATTAGTTTTATTTCTTATAAATAATATAAGGTATTTGATGAAGTCAATATGTGTGTTTATAGAGCAAGTTAAGAGCACTCCATGTAATATAACATGGTGTTTTGTTATGATAATGGCTAATAGATCCAATACCACAACATGGTAGTCTTTGTGGCGAAGTTCTAGATCTTTAGTGCAACACAACCAAGCCCAAAATGGGTGTAGATAAGTATGGTGAGGCCATGGTTAGGGGGATGGTCATACAAAAAGTCCAAGACCATATTGTTTCATTGGGGGTGGTGGTCAAGGAGTTACCCTTTGTAACATGGGGTAAGTCACTATGGACATAGTGAAGCTATGGAATGTTTTGAAGATTGAGATAATCAACATAGCCTGAAATTGGTGACCACATCATACTTCTCGACATATTAAAGGGAAAAAAACCATGGTTTTTTCACTATGTTGTGTGAACTGGATGTTTTGAGCTGATGTTTTACCTATGAGATATGGTGATCCCAAAATGGTTGTGTTGATGACTCCGTGACAAGGATTTTCTCAAAAAATGAAAGTGGAATTTTGTATTCATACAAAAAAAAGGAAAAATGGCCAACATACCATAGAGTTGGGCATGTTGATGGGTATATTGGCCTAGAGATACAAAGACCACTTCATAGTGTCCAGAAGCATGTTTTGTAGGTGGGCGTATTAGGAGGAGACACAATAATTATGGAGGATTTGATCCAGATGATGCATGAACGATTTCTTATTAGTTCAATAATCACAAACCACAATTTTAAAGCATTATTATAGCAATATTTGAAGGTGAATTTCTTCAGTTATTTAAGTTAATTAAATATAATTAATTTATACTACGATGGATAAAATATTGAGTAATAAATCAGTTATGGATTGACTACAATAAATAATATCTTGGGAGTTATTGAGGAGTTATGGGTGGTTTATTTGACAACCCATAATGCACTGATAGGTGGATAAATTAATTGGATTTATGTTTATCTATTTGAGTGAGGAGGATCAAGACCTATAATATAATGAAATTAATAAATAAATAGAAATTATTGAGAGAATTTTCAGCTATTGTGAAAGATAATTGAGAGAATATGATACAACCTATATTAAGGAAAGAAGAAGTAGTGATGAATCTATGTATCATCCAAGTACCCAAGTATTCATGAAGATGAGAAAGATCCAGATCAATCCAAATATGCTATAATTTTCAAGGCCTATAAGATAAGGATCATCATAATCCAATGATAATATTTTAGAGAACATATGTATAAAGATCTATTGACCCATCTATTTATGGAGGAGTACATTAATAAAAACGTACACATATCACTAGATGAAGGGGTCATTATTTTTTGGATAATATATTTAGAAGATGTGTATCTTCTAGTGTAATCTTGAATTGGAGTGAACATAGTGGATTTTTTTGTAATACATTGATGATATAATGAAGAATCCATATTGGGGGGGGGGATAACTAGTATGGAAATGAGTAGTAATGGTTAGCCAAACCCTGTAAATAATGTGTGGCTTGATCATTATTTATTTTTTTATATGAAAAAGGTTGATAGATTATATTTAAAAGATCAATCACCTCCACAAGTTCAATATGTTGAGTTTATAGGGATCAACTCATAAAATAAAACTGTCACTAATTTACCCCTCCCATCTTAGTGATCTCATCAAATCATGGACTAACAAGTGGTATCAAACGGAGGATGCCTCTAAAAATCCAAGGAGTATAGAGAATATCAACTCTATGAACAACCAATGAGTTCTTACCTTTTATGGAACTAACTACCAAAGTTGGAGGAATATGATGTTTTCTTATATCCTTTTCACTTGGCCTAGTGGTCAAAGATACTGCTATAGTGGGATTTCAATCAAGTAATTTACATTCTCATATGAATCAAGATGATAAAATAAATATATATATGGTTGTAAAGACAAAAATTCTATTATTATGTCTTTATCATAAAAATTTATATCAAGGTAACGAGTCATGAAACTAAAAAAGAGATATGGGAGAAATTGAGAAGTAGCATTGAATGTAAAATTAAAGTTAAGGAAACCAAGTTATATATTTAAAGGTGTATAATTGAAGACATTAATATGTATGATGATGAAAATATTGATATCTATTTCACTCAGGTAAATGAGATAGTTAGTAATATTCTTGGATCTAGTGAGAATATTGAAGGTAATTTTTAGATCAATTTGATCCCAAAGTATCAAATTTGGAAGATTGATTAAATATTACATTGGATGAAATTCACAATATTAATATTTCATATGAAATGAGGAAGGACCTTCATTTCAAAAATAATGAAAAAGTTTATATCTCCATTAAATTCATGAGAAAAGTAAAAGGTAAACTGATTGATGAATTCAATGATTCAGATTCTGAGGATGATAAAGATCTCAAACAGATTATAACTCTATTATCAAAGTGATTAATGAATGGTATATAGAAATCAAAATTTAAGCAATTTATTAGATACTTTAATTGTAATGATATCATCCATATTTAATTTTTCCCCAAAGAAGAAATTCAAGGAATCAAAATTAGATGAGGAAGAAGAGATTCTATAAATGAATAAAGGAGATAAGAATATTAAGAAATTATACAGTACTAAAAGAAGAATATTTTTGAGTAATAATGTTGAATAATATTGAAATTATGATAAATAAATCACTCTCTTTACTCACATGTAATTTTTTTTACTCATAAAGCAATGATGATGATAAAGAATAGAGAAAAAAACTTGAGTAGAAATTGAAAGGTAAGTTGGAATATTATATTGAAAAAATTTCAAAACTCATGAAAAAAGAAGAATATGGAATTGAAGGAGAAAGAAAAGGATATTGGGGAAAAGGAGGAACTAATCATGAAGGAATTGAACTATACTAATGAGATCAAGATACACAAGTTAAATATAATTAAATAAAAAAATATGGTCTCTGATTTTATAGAGAAGTTAATTCAAGTAGAAGAAGAATTATCGCAGTCATAGGTTATAAAAGACTTTACCAAAGTAAAAGAGGTGAAAGGTTAATTTTCATATATTGATGAGATGAAAAAAATACAAAATATGAGGTAAAAATATTTCTATAATTTCTCAAAATGGATCCACCTTTTTGAACTATTTATGTTTTTAAAGTAATTTTGAACCTATTCAAACCAAGGAGAATGAGAAAAAAATTTCCACACCAAAAGAAGAAAAGATGCTAAGAAAACCACAAATCCCTATAAAAAATAAGGATTAAGAAGTATAAAAACACCATAATCCTAGAAAAATATTGAATAAACATAGAATACATCAATTTAAGTGTTATTGTTGGTGTTGGTGAAGGTATAGAAACAAATCCTTTTCCTGTTGGTTCAATATGTCTTTTCCAGGGAAGAAGTAAGAACACATGGGGAGTTTTTATGACCAAATGAGAAAGAAAAATCAAAAAAATCAAAGTTGTCCAAAAATAAAAATAAAAATTACATGACAATTCATCCATAAGGAATGATTTGATAATTAAGTTGGTATATGAATGATGTGATAAAATTAGTAATGCCACAAATAATTACAGGACTATTTTTCTTACATAAGAAGAAACCACAAATAATTCACTTAAAACATAAGGAAGTAAGATTTTACTGAAAATTAAGGAAAAGAAAACAAATTCATATAATAAAGAAGTTTAATGGAGTACAAATGAAAAACAACCTATTAAGGATAATAATGTGAGTAATGTTGTGAATATTATAAGGAAATAATGGATTAGGGTAAAAGAAAAATATCATCCAGAATGCTACCTTTAAATAATGAATAGGTACCTATTTATTCCCCACTATTATTTTTTATTTGTGATAATATGCATGGAATTTAAGGATATGTTTTAGGTTGTCACCTTTGGAAAGAAAATATTTTGAGTTGTACATGAATTACACCTTCATGATGAAAAGGATATGAGTGAATCCCTTGAGGTGTATCCCACATGAGGATGATTTTTATCTTCACATGTATTCCATAAAATCATGAATTTCTGAAAATATTTGAGAAACTAAAGAATGAGGCATGAAACACACACACACTCCTTTATTATGAATTTTCTCAATACATTTTTCACGGTGGATCATTGGTTGATCATTTTGTGAGAAAAAAGGGAGTTATATGCTTTCCACTATATCTTTTTGATGTATTTTTTGAGATTTTTGTAAGAAAAATTAATTTTTTTAAATCTATTTGTTCTGTCCCTTGGGTGAGTTCTAAGAATGTTTTCACATGATGAGTTCTTATAGAAAACTTAGACAACATTTTTTATATCTCTCCTATTTTATACATTGGTTTATTCTATATATAATTTGAGTGGATTAATCAAAGGATCATAGCTAATAGAATCATGTGATTTCATCCCTCTCTATTTAGTGTACAACAAGGAGGAGAAGTTTTTTTTGTGAAGAAATATGAGGTGAGAAGATCCTATTCATTACCTTTGTATTTATTTTCAATAATAGGGAAAATAAAATAGGATTAATGTATTAAAATTATGATATTTTTGGTCTTGAGGCATTGTCAACATATCCACAGGGGGATCTTATTGGGAATTTTGGATAAATTTTATTTTATTTCAATAAGAGGATGTATTTAATTAAGTCAATGTGTGTGTTTATGATGTTGGGAAGAAGTAGGAAACACCATAAAATAAGGTTTTTTACTATGATAATGAACAAAATGTTCAATTCCACACTGATTTGGTTCCTGTGGTGGATTTATAGAGATTCAGTGGAACATAGAGAAACCAAAAACAAGCATAGTAAAGTCTGGATATGTCATGGTTTAGGGTATGGATAGGGAAAATGGATAATACCATTCCATTTCACTAATAATGGTGGTTAAGGAGTTTACCTGTGTAACACAAGGAATACCACAATGTCTATAAAGAAGCCATGGAATGTTTTGAAGATTGATATGGTCAACATGGTCTGAAGGTGGTGAGCTCATATTCAAGCTTGATGTGCTGAAGCGAAAATAGAAAATGTTTTTTAACTATTTCATGGAACTAAAAATGTTTATTTGAGGTTTCACCTATGAGACATAGTGAGCCTAAAATGGGCATAGTGATTCCCATGATGATGAGGATTTCCTTAGATGATAGAAGTGGTATTTTTTATTCCTACAGAAAAATGAAAAATGGAAAATAGGCCATGGATATGGTTGTGTTAAAAGGAATGTCAACCTAGAGATGAAAAGAGTGCTTCATGGTGTCTATAAGAAATCCATATTTGTGGGAATGTTTGGTGGAGATGCCCAAAATGAATAGTATTTATTCTGATGATGTGTAAATAGTTACTCAATGGTTCAATAATCATAAGACACTATTATAAGCCATGATTCTGGAAATATTAAAAGTGACTTTCATCAATTATTTATGTGAATTAAATATAATTAATTCACACTGATATGGATATAATATTGGTCTAATAATTAATTATGGGATAACTAAAATAATAGATATTGTGGGAGTTATTGAGTAGTTATGGGCGGTTTCTATGATGAATCATAATGAACTTCCTTGTGTCCAACTTAATTGGTTTTGTGTTTCTCTATTTGAGATAGGAGGATTGAGACTTTCAACAAAAATAAATTAATAACTATAGAGAGCTGATATAGATTTATTTATTTGTTGGATAATATTTGTAAAAGTGTATCTTCAAATGGATCCTGGAAGTGGAGTGGACACATTGGATTCTGTGTTGTAATACATTAATGATATAATGGAGAATCCATGTTGGGGGACTAACCAACATGGAAATTAGTAAGGATGGTTAGATAAACCTTATAAATATCATGTTCTTTGATATTTATTTTTTTCTCAATATGAGGAAAGGTTGATATATCATATTGATTATATTAAGAAGGTTAATAGGTTCAACAGGTTGAGTTTATAGGGAATAAATCATAAAATTAAAGGGATAACTAATTAACCCCTCCCCCTCACAGTGATATCATTAGATCCTGGACTAATATTAATTTATGATTATTTTACCATAAGATGTCCAATTACCTATGAAGTTACCATTATCTCCAAATATCATAAAGGGTTATACCCTATGAATTACTTTGTTCCTTATGAAGTTGTCATTCTAATGTCCATGTACCCTATGAACCTTATTATACCTTATGTAAGTACCTCACAAATATGGTTTGTACCCTATGAATCCCTTATTAGTGTTCATTCCTACCTTATAAAGTCTCCTTGGTTGTACCCTATAAGGACTTCATTTTACCCTATGATGTGAATAGGGTTCTTACCACCCCCATTTTATTTATAAATTATAAAATTTCTGTACTTCAAGTTTTAGTTGGAATTATTAATTTAATTATAGGGCTTCTAAAATGATTCAAAATATCTCAAATGAGAATATTAATATCTCATTCTTATAATTATAGTAGTTGTAGAATCTAAAATAATTTAGTTATTTCTTCAAAAAAAATTAGTCCTATATTTTTTTATAGAAACTTTACATGCTATCCAAAATAGTTTTCTCACTCATCATCGTGGTTATGAAAGTGATTTACCTAAAACACAACACTTCAAATATTTCCTTTATGATTAGATATACAATCATTACCTGTAATTATATTATATTGTATTTATAATTACAATACGATCAAGTTATAAGAACCATTTTCCTTTACTTTTTATGATTTTAAAATCCCACTTTGATTCTTTTCTCATGTATGTTTGAGCAGTACCTCCATCTCCCATTCACATATTGACCACTCTATCATATTGATAGTGTTTTCTATTGATAAAAAAATAAAATCCAATCTTTGGCAGTTTAATCCCCCTTATTTTTATTAACAATACCTCCAAAAATTTATGTAAATATGTGTGAGATTTTATTGTCCCCCTTATTGATAAAAAATAAAATAGGAATACAGGGTAAATTCTTCTCACATATAATCAATTATTCTTCTAAAAAATTCTAAACTAATTATTTTCCCCATTTTTTTAGAAATAAAGACTCATCCACTTATTGAGAGAAGGATGACACCACATGTTTTACTTTGAAATGATACTTTAGTTAGTCAAATCTAAGTATATGTTGGATAACTTGGTGTAGAAAAAAAGATTGATAAACCAAGTTGATAAAAGTTTTCCATAAACCAATCAAACATGTGATACCACTTCCAAGTCTTCTTATTTTGGGGTTTCATAGAATATTTTTAAAGAAAATATATCTTTCAGTCAACTAAAACAAATAAATTTTTAGTTTTCATGTTCAATATGAATTCACTCCTCTTTGGACTTATTGTTTATCAACCAATACTTCCCCTTCAAAAACATATCTAACATAATCAATTAAAAGGAAGAAATTGTGATTGGAATACCTAATATATTGCATAATGGACAAGTAATATATAAATTATAGATTTGAAAAATTTTACTTTATAATTTTAAGAGTTCTAAAAAAATTCTCGATTTACATAAAATAGATCTTCCATTTGATAACCTCTTATTTTTATAGCTCTCCATTAATATATTCTCTCTTATCCTCATCACATAAATATTATTTTTCATAGTACATAATTTATGGTCACATTGTAATGTTTTAGAGTGAATAAAACACCTCATCTAGTTCTCCTTACAAACAAGACATTTAATTCCATATATGAAAACACTTATAAATAAGAATAAGGGAATAATGTGAATTTCAATAGTCTTCTCAGTAATAGAATAAGGGATTATATATTGTTCTCAACCTACACCCTCCCTTAGTTTATGGATCTAAATTATCAATAAATTTTCATTCATGTAATCCATTTAATTATCCAGTCTAGTTTATTTTCAAACTGTATGGTTTTCTCCTTGTACTCATCTCTTTTCTTGTGAATATTAGGGTTATTATCCTTCGATAATAAACCAATTTCATCTAATGGTTCTTTCCATTTATCTCTCATATTATTGATCATTTATTCTAGAGTAGGTAAGTCTATCATACACTTTTTAAAATAATGATAAATTCTTTAAATATTTCACACAATTTCTCTTGATCTTTAGAGTCACCCCTCTTGTAAAAAATTTCATTAAATTCCATGTCTTCATCTGTAATAACTTTTTTTTCTTTAGTACTTTTAGTTTCTTGTGTTTCCTCTATTTATTTTTCCATTTTAGACTATATAGGACATACAATATCATAATCCTTATTAACATAATCCATTTTCTTATATTCTCCACATGTTTTCCTATCATTTTCACAGTTTATCATTTTGGGTAATTCATCAAGGTCTTAATTTGAAAGTCTTCCACTAAGAAAATCAATTAGTTTATTTCGTCTATTGTATCTAATTGATATTCTATATTTCCACCATTTTACTTGGTATTCATACCCATTTTATAATGATCCATTATGTGACCTTTATTTTTATAATAGAATTATCTCTTCTTTATAGATTTGAAACCCCTCTGATCTTCCTTTACTAAATTCTTATTAGTCCCTTTCTCATATTTTTTTATTAAACTTCATCATTCAATTTCTTATCTCCCAAGGAAGCTTCACTTTTCTTGGAATACTCTATTTTATATTTTATTAAATTCTTTACACTAACATATGATTTGTACATAGGTGACACAAAATATAACTATTCATATATGTGACCACTTCTACAGGAGTAGTCATAAACGTTATCTAAGAAATAAAATTTATTCTTGGTGAACAGATCTCTTCTATTATTTGAATTCCAATTTTTAATAGTATGAGTTCTTATTTATTAATATATTATCCCACTTAACTATGGATTTATATTAATTTCATAGGTTGAAATATTATGTCAATATTACATATCCTTTTTCCAAAACCTCCATAATTACTAGAAATATCTAATAAACCATCTTATTTTATCTTTTTTTAATCTAGAAAAAAATTTCTAATTGTGAACCTTACTATTTTTAGGTGGTAAAAACAACCTTTTGGGATATTACTTTGGAGATGATTCTCTTGGTTATTTCATTATCTATCATTGATATAGTGTTGGAACTCTTGGAATTTTTAATTATCAATATTTTCCAAGAATTTTATTTTAAATTTATATAAGAATGTGAAACAATAATAATACATAAAACATTTTCTAGGTTATGGGATACCTTTCTTTGAAATATTTATGTAGATTCTTATCTAAAGGTTCTTAATAAATTTTTTCCACTAGTATGACCCTTTTTGGGACAATTTATCTCTAGAATATTATATTATATAATATTTATTTTAAACTATCTAGGAATTTCCATTTTTTTGGATTCTAGATATATTAATTTTACAGCTAGTTTGAGACACCTCATGTCGAGTGAATATTTTTCATCCTCAACTGATCTCTATCAGTCTTCTCAAACAATATTAAACTTTTTGATTTTATATTCATTAATTTTGCTTAATTATTATAAAGAGTTAAAACCTCTTTTACTCTTTTTTAGTTTATCTCCTTTTGATAATCCCTCACTTTTATAGAGGTCTTATAAAACTTCCTTAAATCACGGATCACTTTTTCAAAAAACAAATTATATTAATAATTTCTCATAAACATTCTTTTTAAAATTTCCCTCCATTTAGGAATTATTTTCATTTAAAAGTATAACCAATTATTCATTTTCTTCCACAAGGTATATGAGTGAACTTCACTTTCTGAATTATCTTCCTAGTGAATTCTCCATTTCATCAACTTCTTTGAGATATTCTTTCCATAAAGGAGTTTATTTTAAAAAACAACGTATAAATATGATTAATTTAATATGAAATTTATTTATATACCTTTCAATTTTAGACTATGATTCTTTAATTGTTATAATATGTTCTTTATACTCATATTCTTCATATCTTGAACTTGTTTCTTCAAAAAGATCACTTAAAACATATTTGATAGATGAAATATTACCACTATGATAAATTTGATATAGTTGTTGATCCATCTTGTTCTTTGAAATATTTTTCTACTTCCTTTCCTCTCTCTCTTTTCTATTCCTTATATTTTTTCTATAACTTCTCTATTATCATTAACAAAAAGAACTTCCTTTTTCTCCATCTGAGGAATCTCAAAATATTTCTAAAATATTCACTTCATATAATATATTAGAAAGAAACTAGGTAAACCAAATAGATGTAATTGGAGATATACCAGGTTAGATCATATAATAATTTTATATCCCATTAGATCATGTAGAGACATTGGGAATGGGGGGGGGGGGGGTGAATTAGTGTCTACCCAATTTTATCAAGATTTTCTTTCTCTTTGAATTATCCCCCCTTATACTTGAACCACCATCCCAATTAATAAATAAAGGAATTTTAATGTGAAATAAAACCTTAACTTAGTGAGAAATGGAAGAATAGATAATAACAATAGTACATTATTTTTTTAAAAAATTTGGATCCTTCCTAGAAAACCTACTCTTTATCATGTTTGACTTTGGTGAGTACACAAATTTCGTTAGCACTTTAATTTGAAGTGACTATTTTTTTATTAATAAGAACATAAGGGTTGGGATAGTATCATACATATCCCTAGGGTAGGCATGATAAACTTCTATATGAATTCATCCCAAAATCAGCAACTCCCACTGGTTGATGGCATTGTTTATACTCGAACCACTAGTCTTGAAGGGTCCTTCTCAAACCCAAAAATAGGTATACAACCAAAAAATAATGACCAAAACTCCCCATGTAGTTTCACCTTGTTCATCACCTCAACATTATAATTATCCACACATAGGTATACTATAATATATCACTTTTTCTACATCCTCAAAGAGTCTCGACACATATGTTTTCAGTAACTGTAACTTATCTTATTTATCTACTTATACAATATAAAAATACAGTTGGATCCTTCCATTATTATTATTAAATGAATAGGTGTACTTATAGATGATTCAGGTTCTTCCTTTGACACACAAGTATATTTCTTAGTAGTATTAGTATATTGTTTTATTTTACCTTCATCAACTGGAAATATATCTCCATAATAATAACACCATAAAATGTCTCACACATATTTCTTCTTTTGTTGGTACATATTAATATTCAAGTTTGTCATGAATATTATTTCCATAATTTTAGGATAATATAATTTTATATATTATACATTATTTAAAAAAAATATTACTTTACAACTTCATATAATATCCCCAATAGACTCAGTCATTATGCTTCACATGATATTTGAATATCACAGATTTATCTTCTCTATATTTCCAAAAAATTTGATTTCTTTTTAAATACTTCCTCATGTGAATAAGATAATTTAGAATTTTGGAATTGAAATTATTATTATTGTGTGAAACTTATCTCTTAACATCACATACTTTTTTATGATAAATTTTCAGCATGAATCATAATGATTAATAATCTCAATGTGATATTTAATTTGTTGAAGATTATGCCACCTTGAATTGTTTGAATATTATTCATCTTTTATTAGAATTCTCAAATTTTTATTTCACTTAATTTATTAGAATATACATTCTAATTTTATCCCATTTATTTAGATATATACATCTTTATAAAATTATTATGATTTAACACCCTATCAAATCCCTTATAACATCTCATCTTATTCTTACAGTGTAGATTGTACTCTATATTTTTCATAGGGTTGGTTGCATATAATGAAGTTCCTTATACATTTAAATGTCTATTTTTAATATTTTTATAGGCTAAAATGAGTTATATATTTCTTCATAGGTTTTATTTTCACCTTATATAAATTTATACCCTAGGATGTCCAATACCCAATAAAATTTATAGTTTCATAGAATCCCAAAAAGGGTTGTACCCTAAAAATTCCTTTATACCTTATAAAATTTTCAATGTATGTTTTTTGAACCCTATAAAGGATACTATACCTTATTAAGGTGAATCATTAGGATTGTATATACACTAAAAATTCCTTTATATACTATATTTCTACCTTACAAAGTCTCTATGGTTTCACAATACAAATACATTATTGTACCCTACGAAGTTCCTAAGTTTCCTCCCTTTTCCATTTTCTTCATCCAATTAAACATTTACCAACTACTACAACTATTAGAAGGAATTATTTAATTTACTTTTAGGAATTCTCAAATTATTTAAAACATATCAAATAATCATTAAAATATATCATTATTTTGATTAAATCAATTGTGGTGACCAACAATCTTTTAATGGTTCTTCACACTTCTTTGAGCCTTGTATTTTACTCTAATGGACATAAAAGTTATCCAAAAAATCATGCTCACTCATCATCATAGTGAAAATAATGATTTAAATCATACACGACAACTATATTATATTTCATTTAAGATCATATCTCCAATCATCACATATAAGGCTACTATATTGAAGCTGTAATTCCAAGATCTTCAAGTAGCTGTAATAATTTTTCTAAGCCATTTATAATGGAATCAAATCACTTTTTTTCATTTCTCATGTATGTTGGAGGTTTAACTCTATATTCCACACACACATTTACCAATATATCATATTTATAGTGTTTCATATTGACAAAAAACACAATCAAAACTTGGTATCTTTAATCTATCCCTTTGTGTTTGTTGTCAATACCTCTAAATATTTGTTTTAATATGTGTGAGCTTCTATTCGCCCCTATTGACTATAAATGAAAATATAATATGAGGTAAATTATTCTCACCTAAAATCCATTATTATTTCAAAAACTACTAAATGGATCCTTCTCTCTTTTTTTGAATTCAACATTGATTCACTTATTGAGGTGAGGATGAAACCACATGTTTTACTTTGTAATGAGCCTTTATCTAGTCAAATTTAACTCTATGTGGGATAAAATAGTGTAGAAAATAATAGTGATCAACCAATGTAAAAAATCTATCCATAAGACAATCCAAAATGTGATACCACTTCCATGTATTCTTATTTTGAGGTTGTATAATAGTTTTTTCTAGAAAATATAATTTTCACTCTGATTAATAAATACCTCATTAGTTTTCAATTTAAAAATGAATTTATTACCCATTTGAATCATTTTTTTCATCAACCAACACCCCCTTCATAAAAATATTTAACACAATTAATTATATATTAGAAAGTATGATTAGAATACCTTATATCTACCTTAATGTAAAAGTAATACAAAAATTAAAGATTTGAAAACCTACACTTTACAATATTGTTTCGACCGAGGGTGGGAAGACCGATGCGCCCGACAATTGATCTTACGGAGGGCTGAGTTCCGCTCAATTGCTCAGGTCAGGTATATAGGTCCTTGTTTCGAAATGCCCAATGGTTCCGTATCCAATGATCCATGGACTTGTTTTCCAAAGGCAGGCATTCGCTGGGCGATTCGGCCAGCAATGCTTAAGAACTCACATTGGTCAAGAGGATGGGAAGTCGGGCTCATCACACCCTTTTGGGGGGAATTATTTTCTGTTCCGGGACTCTCTTATAGATTTAAGACGTATTCATATATTCACTAATATTTGGTTTATCCCCAAGCATAGTATCCACAGATTACCCCTTAGTTGGCAATGATCAACTGAACACAGGGATGCATAGTCATTTAGGCCCGAGGTTTACCATCCCTCATTGGGATTAATGACTTTGAGGAGTTTGGACTCATTGAGACGACATGGGTTTGAAGAATCATAACTGAGCACTCTAGAGTTTATTATCATCCAGGGAGAAAAGATAATGACTTGATCATTTGGATCAAACCCGTGATACGGGCTTCCTACGTATCCTCGTGAGTGGAATTAGAATCCATGTAGTTCAGTGCCACTTGAATGGACACATCACCTTTTAAGGTCATGTGACAAAGACCCAACCGTACAGTTTAACATCTTGTGGCAAGGACACCTGGGAAAGAGATGTACGATCAAAGATGGTGTGGGACTTACGCCGAGACAGCTCGGAAGACCCAAGGGAAGTAATTTACTGGGCCTGAAGATGGTCCTACTGGAGTATAAGGACATGGTCTGATAGGGACAGATGTGTATTAGACTTAGATATCAGGATTTCACCTCGGGGAGGTTTCCTACATATCCTGGTTGGTCTGGAATAGAAGTCCATGTAGTTATTGGTAGAATAGGTCTTACACATAAGAGTTGCCTGTTATTGGGATTGAACCTCGAGGAGGCGTCCTACGTACTATGTTTAGGAAATAGGGATCAAAACCCACATAGTTTGTTTTGAGGGGAATGATTGGGACTTACACATGGTTAGTGGACCAAATTGGGATTGAACCTCAGGGAGTCATCCTACGTACCCTGTTTAGGAAACAGGGATCAAAACCCACGTAGTTCGTTTTGACCGCCGTCATTGTACAGACGCCGTGACTATCACAAATCTCTAAGACCACATGAGTCATGCTAGGTGTGAGAAATAAGAGAATTAAATAGACTTGGAATGCCTCACACATTCTCCCTACCAAGGTAATGAGAGGAAGACGACGAGGGGAGGAGAAGTCCAGGACCGCTGGACTCTCCTTCTCCCTGATGTTGGAGGAAGGTAAGAGTCGCACAGCAGAGTAATGAACCTTCCGTGATGAGAGGGGAAGGTCCATTAGCTTTCGGCGAGGATGGTGTGGGACTTAATCCAGGAGGGATACCCAGTATGGGGTGTAGGTGTACTAAAATTTAAAGTCATATAGCCTGGAAAATGGAATCACAGTTTAATGTCATGCTGCAAGGACTATTTCCGTATAGTTTAATGTCATATGGATAAGATGAGGTCCATACAGTTTAACTTCATGTGGTCAGGACAACTAGGTAGGAGATACCTAGAAATGGTTGGTGTGGGACTTATGTAAGGGCGGCCCTTTCTGGATGAACCTAGCAAAAGGAGTTAGGTAATGGGGTTATAGGAGAGTCATGAGGAGTAGCTCGACTCATGGCATGTATAGGACGGATGTTATGAAGACATAAGGGTGAAATAGAAAGTATTTTTTAACCATCACAAAAATTATGCAGTGAGACTCTCTATTTTTAATGGGGGTCAGTGATGGTAGCGAAGGGACCGGCCCAGAGGGCCGGGGCCGCAGGTCGACACTGAACCCAAGAGGGGGTGCGGGGGATGGGCCCCTACGATATGGACCAGCGAGTGCATGGGGTTTTCTACATGGGGAGGGCCGCGTAGGAGATGACCACGAGGGACTGGTCACGACAGAGTTGGCCGCGTAGGGTGTCTGCGGAGGAGTGAGCCATGTAGGAGCTAGCCGCATAGGAGATGGCTACGGAGGGTATCCACAGAGGAGCTAGCCGTGTAGAAGCAGCCGCAGAGAGGCTATCCGAAAAGGGTGTCCGCGGATGAGATGGCCATGGAGGATTTGGTCCGTGTAGAAGCTGGCCGCCTAGGATGTCCGCAGCGGAAATGGACACTAAGGGCTGGCCGCAGAGGAGCTGGCCAAATGTGGTTCACAGTTTGGTTTCTCCTCTATGCGAAAGAGTGAATCCGTGGATGATATGGGGTCTGCAGATGGTCATGGAACTTTACCATTGGGATCAATTTATCCAGCGTCTCCCCATGGGTTTACACCCATCCTTTCATCCCTTCATTTTTGGTTCCCCTCGGTGACTATTTATAGAGTCACGAAGAGGCTTTATTGATGGGAACACATCACTTTTTGCAAAATCCCATGAAGGAATCCCCACACACGGACGACTCGATTAACTGGGAGTTTTTGAAATCAAGATTTGCAGGATTTCTTCCATAGCAACATACTTCTCCTCCCTTATTCCATGAGAAACGAGGTCCGCGATGGTGGAACAAGCTAGCTTCATCGACGGTCTTCTTGGTTCGTGCCCTTGTAGGCGCTCTACCCCCATTTCACGAACGACAGGGTCTGTGGGAGGACGGTTCGCCGAACCGGCCACGTACTGTTGCTAGGAGCCAGTACGCAGACCGGTTCGGTCCTTTTCCAAGTTTTGGGGTAATTGGATTTCCCCTTTGTGAAATTTTCATGACCCTACAAATATTAAGATCTTTCTAAAAAATATATATATATAAAAAAATAGAGCTTAATTTTGAAAGAATAATTTTCTTGATAGATCCCCCATAATGAATTCTTCCATCTCATCATCATGATATTATTTTTATTTAGAAGTACTTCCATGATGGTCACCTTATTATATTTTATAGAGAATAAAAATCCTCATATAGTTCTAATTATTGAAAATAACACCTTTAATTATCTGCATGAAAATAAACATAAATAAGAACAATGGAATATAGTGAGTTTAAATAGTCTTCTCAAAAAGATAAGTAGGGATGAGATATATTTCTCAACACAGATCCTCTATTATTTATATCTCTAATGTGTTGAAACCTTTCATGCATATACTTCATTTAATTCTTCAATTATGTTTTTCTTTGGGTAGAATGGTTATGTCCATGTACTCAACTACTCTCTTGTATTAAACAGGGTTATTATCATTTAATAAAAAAAAAATTTCATCCAATGCCACTTTCCATTTATATTTTATCTTTATAATCATTTCATCTTGAGACAATAATACTGTTAGATAGTTTTTAGAAGTATGGCCAGCTTCTTTTCACCTTCCACATAATTTCTTTTTATCTTTAGTAACACCCCTCTTTGAAAACGTTTTATTAAATTTTATCTCTTAATGTGGAATAAATTATTTCCATTTATCACTTTTAGTTATTTATTATTCCTCTATTTATTTAGCTATTTTCAAATATATAGGCCAATGTGGCTATCACTCCCTAAAAAACCCAGTTTTCTTAGAGTCTCCAAATGGTTTCTAATTATTTTTTGAGTTACCCTTTTTGGTTAATTTATATAGCTATTCATCAAGAATAAATTATACTAAGACAATTATTTAGTTTATTTTTTTGATTGAATATTATATATGATCCATCATTCTTATATTTTACTTGGTTTTCATATAAATTTTAAAATGGTCCATGATATGGATTTTATTTTCACAATAGAATTATCTCTTCCATATAGATTTGAAACCCTTTTGATATTCATTTACTCATTTTTGGGAGTCCCTTCCTCATATTTTTTCTTTTACTGAATTTATTTGTTTAATTTTTTATCTCTTAAGTAATCTTAACATATTTTCTTAGGATTATCCCTTTTAAATTATGGTCCATTATTTAAAACAACATATTATTTGTGAATAGGTTACACAAACCATAACTCTTCATAGATATGAATAATTCTATATTATTAGTTACATAATATCTCTAAGCGATCAAATATGTTTTTTAATAAATATCCTCTATTATATGAATTATATATTTAGAATCAGGTGTTATTATTTATTAAGATATTCTCCCCTTTTTATAAGGCCTTAATTTAATTTAATATATAGACATATTATACCAAAATTCTCTATCCTTATACCCAAAACACTATAAGAACCAATAATATCTAATAAACTGTATTATTTTTTCTTTAATTAAAATGTATCTAGAAATTTATTCCTATGAACCTTTCTATTTTTGGGTGAAAACACCACCCTTTTAGGATCTACATCAAGAACTACTTCTCTTGGGTATGAAATTATCTATCCTTGATATAGTGATGGAATTATTGGATTTTTTCTCTATAAATAATTTCTAAGAATCTGATTTTAAATTTGTATAAGCCTGAGAAACAACATTATTACATGAAAGATTTTCTAGGTTTTGGGATGCCTTTCTTTGAAATATTGATGTATATGCTTCTATGGATGGTTAGCTGATCATTATCCCATTGACTTGATCCCCTTTTGGGTCACATTTCTCTTTAGAATATTTTATGGTAGCATCTTTATTTTAACTGTATGGGAAGTTCCATATTGTGAGGATCCCATATTTCTAAATTTAATACCATGTTTGAGACACTTATTGTTGGGAGAAAATTTTTCATATTCAAATAATCTCAATATATGTTCTTAATAAATATTCATCTTTTGGATTTGAACCTAATACATTTTTGTTGATTCTTGAAAAGGGTTATCAAGGTATTTTATTCTTTTTTCCTTCTACCTCCATTGGAGGATCCTTTAATTTTTTGAAGGTCTTATAAAAATTAATTAATTCATGGATCAATTATTCAAAATAAATTATATTAATACATTCGCAAAAACATTCCATTGAAATATTCATTTAATTAAAGAAATATATTTTTTTGGAAAGTACAAATGATTTTTCATTTTATTTCACAAGGTCTATGAGAGCATTTCACTTTCTAAATTTTCTTCCCAGTGTATCCTCCATTTTATCATCTTATTCATCCAGCGGTGTTTTTTCATTAAAAAGTTCATAAAAAATAAAGTATATATATAATTACTTCAATATGAAATTTTTTCACATACCATTCAATTTTATAGTAGGAGACTTCAAATGTTTTAATATGTTTATCTCCCTCATACACTCCAAATATTGAACTTGTTTATTTAAAAGGATCACTTACAACAGATTTGATAAATGTATACTTACCACTATGATCAAGTACATATAGTTATTGAACCTTCTTGTTCTTTGAAATTGTTTTCTACTTATTTTCATATCCCTATTTATTCAATTCCATGTATTTTTTGAAAAAACATCCATATTATCATCAATATAAGGATGTTCATTTTTCTCTATCTAAGGAATATCATAAATAACCTAAAATATACACGTAATATAATCTATTAAAAAAACCAGGGAAAAAATTGATTCAATTAGATACAAACCTGATTTCTTTTATACGACATGTAGAGACCAATGGATCATGTAGAGACACTAGGGGGGTGTAAATCAATGTTTAATTTTATAAAGTTTTTATTTCTCTCAAAATCATCTCCTCTTATACTTGAAACTCTAACCTAGTTAAGAGAAGGATATTTTAATGCACACCCAACCCTTACCTCAATATGAAATGAAGGAATAGAAAATAACAACAGTATAAGATATTTTTAAAAGGATAAACTTCTTCCTATAAAACCCACTTCTTATCATGTTCAAATTTTTTAAGAACACAAATGTTATTATCATGTTAATTTAACATGATTGAAAGTTCTATTATGTGATATAAAAGGGATGTTATGGTAACATCTAAATCCCTAGGGCACACATAATCCACTTTCCTTTGACTACATCCCATAGTATTCATCTCTAACTAATTGATAAAATTATTTATACTAGAACCGCCAGTCTTCAAGTGTCATTATAAAACTATTGAAAAGGTATTCAACCACTAATCAATGATCGAATTTTTTGAATGCAGGATGACTTGTTCATTACCTCATCATCAGAATGATAGGAGTAAAACTATATCAAAATGTATCAAATTGTATGCTTCCTCTAAGAGTATCAAAACATGGATTTTTTATAGTTTCAATAGTGTCAGTCCTTACTATTCTTGATTTACTTATATGATATAAGAATATCATAATATCCTTATATTCTTCAACCAAAATTCATAGGTGTACTATTGATTGCATTAGGTTCATCCTTCAATACACAATTATTTTTCTTGGCAGCAGTTGTATCAAGTTCTCTTCTCTCTTCTTCAATTGAAAATATTTCTATAGAATAATATCATTTTTAAAGGTATCATAAATATTTATTATTTTGTTTTAGAGTATTTATATTCATTTATGCTGTGAGTCATATTTCCATAATTTTAGGAAGCATAAATTCTATTTCATATCCTCTCTTCTAGAAACATTTAATATGTTATACCATGTTCATAAAATATACTCAATAGTCTCAGTCATTATGCTTCACAAGATATTTAAATATCACGAATTAAACTTCTCTATATTTACCACATATTTTATTTATTTTTAAATCCTTCCATATGTGAATGAGAGAATGTAACATTGTGATATAGAAATTTTACTTATGGAATGAACCTCATATCTTAACATTATCTACTGTTTGATGATAAATATTTAACATGAATCAAAAGGAGTCACAATCTCATTGTGATATTTAATTCATTGAAGAACATACAACCTTGAATCATCAAAATAGCATTCATATTTTTTTAGAATATTCAAATTCTTATTTCACTAAATTTATTAAAATATTCATTCTGATTGTATCCTATTTATTTATATATTTCTATCTTTATATAATTATTATTTTTTTATACCCTACTAAGTCCCTTGTAACATTTCATCTTATTTTCAAAGGGTAGACTACACTATATATTGTTCGTAGGGTTGGTTATACCCAATGAAGTTCATTTATCCCTAAAAAAGTCAATTTTTACTATTTTTATATGGAAGAATGAGTTCTATATTTCTTCATACGGTTTATTTGTACCACATAAGGATTTGTACCCAATGATGTCTAGTACCCTATGACGTTTCCTACTTAGAATCTCAAAAAGGGTTGTATCATATGAAGTCCTTCGTACCTTGTGAAGGTTTCATCATATCGTTCATATACCCTATGAAGCCTATTTTACCATATAAAGGTACCTTACACAGATGGATTGTACCCTAAAAAGTCCTTAATAGGGTTCATTCCTACCTAATAAATATCCTTAGTAATACCCTAGAAAGACTTTATTGTACCCTATGAAGTGAATAGGGTTACTCCCATTTCATTTTCTTTCATCCAATACAACATTTCCAAACTTATCCAAATATTAGAAATACTTATTTAATTTACTTTCAAGACTTTTCAAATTACTTAAAACATCTTAAATCCTAATAAAAATATCTCCTTATTCTGATTATATAATTTATGGCCTCTAACAACCTTTGTATGGTTCTTCTCACTTATTCTAGCCTTTAATTTTACTCTAATAGCTATATAGGTTGTCCAAAACATCCAGTTCACTCATAATAATAATAAATAAAATTATTTCCCTCAAAACCAACACTTTTCATTTATTTTATTTAAGATCATCTCTTCAATCATCACATATAAAACTACTTACTATAATTCCAATATCTTCAAGTAGAAGAAACCAATATCCTTTTACATTTATGAAGTAAACATATTAATTCTATCCTTTTATCATGTATTCTTGAGAAAAACCACCATTATCCACAAACACATTTACCACTCCATCATATTAATAGTGTTTTTAATTTACAAAAAATTTTATCCAAGCTTAGGATCTTCATTTTTAGAAAATTACTAGAAACATGAAGAATAACTTGTAATGAAATTCATCATAAAATATTTAGTGGATCTCATGATCAATTAATAGTTTATTTTTATATTTTAAGAAAGAAAATTTCATCTTTGGCATTCAATATTTTGAATATGAAGTGAACAAGTGGTAGAAAATGACCTAAAATGAAAATAAAAGGATGAAATTACACTTTCTAGAATGGAAAAAAATAAAGTAAGCTTATTTTATAACGAAATTTTCCATGATGGTAAAACAATTTCTCAAATATAAGATAAATGTGGATAAATATATTTAGGGATATATAGAAAACAAAACCCTACTATCAAGGTACACCTTTGGAAACTGATTCACAGGTATGTTTCATATTAAGGTACATATAATTTTTAAGAAATATTTATTATTGAATTGACTAGTTTCCTTGTCCTAACCTAGAAATTAGAGTTCCTAATAAAATATATATATGATATTATTATTATGTTATGATAAATTAATTTTGGTGATAATAAATTAAAATTTTGAGAATGAAATTTCTTTAAGGGGGAGAATGTGACAACCAGGGAATTTTTAAATAATATACCAATTTTATGTTTAATTAATATTCATGTTATGAATTTATATTTATTTAATAAATGTTTATTTTAAAGTATATATATATATATATTTTCATATAAAAAATATATTATATATTTAAATTATATACTAATTATACATTTAAAATTATTATGTCTACTTAATGATAGAAAATATGTTTTATTTAAAGGTTAAATAAATTTTATTATTATAATTTATTATTTTGATATATTTAATAATTAGTTAACAATTATATACTTTATAAATGGATATTCATGTAAATTATATATATTAATATTAATATTTATTAATTTTATAAACTTGAAAATAATTCTATCAAGGTATGAATCAAGAATATGGGTTTTCATTTGATAAAAAAAGGGTTTTTATATTGAATATTTTTTTCCATATACTATATGATTTTATTTAAAAGTGAAATTTATAAATTTTAGAATTTTAATTTAATACAATAGAACTTATATTTGGTATCATAATTTCTAAGTTAATTTAGGGTGAATTTTTTATATTATTCTATATAAGTTACTTTTTCGATGAATAATTTTATAAAAGTTTTTACGAATATCGTATCTTTTATGAAATCATCATGAAAGAAATATTTCATAAAAAATTATGAAAATTATATAACATCTATTAGATGATTATATAATCATAATATGTTAAAAATATAATTCACTTAATATAAAATATTTTTTTATGTTAAGATAAATATGAAAAAAAGTATTGGTGCTGACACAGTGCCTGCACATCATTATAAAAGTAAAAATTATTGTCTTTAAGATAATATATAAGAGTGGATTATGATTTTGTCAAATTAAAGGATAAACATTATGACTAATAATTTTTTATTCATATTTATGAAACATATAATTATATAACAAGCTAATTATCCAAATTCTTACCGAGTGTTTATGCAAGGTAGAAAAAATCAAGATTCTTATCTTAAAACTCTTACCATGACAAGGAATAAATATTATTATGAATTATTTTACATGATAAAAATGATTAATAATAAATTATATTTATGTTAGTACTTCATTTTTAAATTTAAATAAATTAAAAACTATCCAAACACTTACACAATGTCAATACAATACTTGTGAAAGCTGAAGAAAAGTCAAATAAATGTTTTTAAAAACATTTAAAGTGTTATGGTTTAGGTGAATTAGGGTGTGTGATGAATTTTTTATATAATTATTAATTTTAATTAATTATATCAAAATTAATTCATGAATATTATAATAATTTAGAAAATTTTAATACCAAATTATAAGAATAACACTGAAAATAAATTTAAAGGGTATTTAACGTTAAAAATGATTTATAAATTAATTAAAAATTTTAAAACACAATATTAAGTCAATTGAGGATGGTTAATGTTATATAATACCATATATTGTACATTTATGATCCACTTTTCATTTTTAACTTTACATTCCTGACCCTTAAAAAATCAAATATTTGTGAAAATGCCAGTGAATTTTTTCTATGAAAGGAAACTTATTCCAACATTTCAAAAACACATCTAATGTTTAGTTTTATCTCAAAATTATTCCAAAATTCCATCCATGAATATATTTTTACACATTAACATGGATTTTTTCTATATAAAATTACCTTCTCCAAAGGATTTAGACTCAATCCATATGTGGCAACTCGATGACCAAAGTAAGGGTTTCCAAGCTTCATTTTTATTTCTTAATTGTGATTATTTATCTTAAAAATCCTTAAAAATACACTTAATTTACTATAATGGTTTCATTATTATGTTATTTTCATCTTTTTTATCAATATA